>OX421887.1:24372604-29172604 GCA_949128085.1 Cetonia aurata
ACATCAAATAACTCTTTACGTGCTGTGATTTATGTAAAATTCCAAAATCTGTTAATTCTCATATCAAGGAGGACAATATTAATGACGACCCTGACAATTAAAAAGTCCTGGGGGCGCAGCAGCTCCCACCTTTAAAATTTGAATAGGGAAGATGGGTTTTGTGACCACTCATTCAAAAGGTCTTTTAATTCTCTTGAATGTATCAGAAAGTAATTTTTTTAATCAGTATGCAAAGTGTATATTTTGCAACCTGTGTAATAAAATACGATTAGAATGAAATGATTTACTAACTGACTAATGGCATCTAAAATGGTTGGTGATAACATGAAGTGCAATACAAATTTTGTTTTTTCAATAGTGTACTCGGTTAAGTCGTCCATTATTATATGTAGACGATATAAGAAGTTCACCTTACCTGAGTCTCAGTCAATCTCAAAGAGCTGGAGAATTCCGCCCTTTCTGCTATACTAAGGTATTGTTTGTCTCTAAACTTTTTCTCTAAAGCCAGTAATTGCTGCGTCGTGAATGGCGTTCTAGGTTTTCTATTGGGTTTGTGTTTCCTAAGCGCACATCTAACTATGGGTGGGCCGCCGTTTGGTACCAAATTCGCGAGGCTGGCTGTAACAAAGAAAATGCTGTTATTATTTCCAATTATAGCAGTTGAATTTATTATCAGAAATGATTTCGCTATGGTACAGTGTAAACTTCTTTAAGGAACACCTCCATTTGGTAGCCACCTATATTTATACACATATACATACTGTTTGATTTTAGCTGTCATCTCAGATATCCAGGCTATTGTTAGAGATACGACAAAATATTAAAGAAGAAAATATAGAAAATAGAATAAAAAAAAATTGTGTTAGAAATAGCACATACACACAAAATTTTAAATGGAATGTACCCAATTTTATTACCTATTTTAAAACTCTAAAAAATTCTCTTTACAACGATATATCATATATCGTAGCTATCTAATCATTTAAAAACATAAATTGAAAATTTTGGTACAAATGCACGCTTTAGTAGATTAAAGCTTTATTTGAAAAAAGTAGGCGGTGAAACAAGTGAAATTATTTGTCAGCTTCCAGTTGAACAATGATCCTTAATACTTTTTTGACAACAGTAAGTGTGTATAACATAACAACATGAACAAAGTAACAATAAATTAAGTTTAAAATTTCAGTTCTTACATCTATAGTTTTTGTTCAACATGATATTTGCCATAAATTCTCGAGATCTGGGTATTAAGTTTCGTATCGCTTTATGCAGCATGTATTATGGTATTTTGCCACAAGCCCTTTTTTATTCTAAGGCGTATAATAGAGAATTTGATGTAGAACAACTCTCCTTCTTTAACATTTTGTCGTATCTCTAACAACAACCGAGATATCTGGGCTGACAGCTAAAATCAAACAGATTGTATATGTCGATCGATGGTTACTAATATAATCATATCAGTCACCAATAATCAACCAACTGCTGTTAGTAGGTACTTGTTTATGAAGCTATTGTAAAAGGCGTTGATCTAAGAATCTTAGGTTTAACTTTATTGTAAATTATATTTTAGCGAGGGTCTCTCAGACTAGCCGCGACCACTGCAGGGTTAAAGAGTAGCTAATAGGTGTAATTTGTTTATATGCGCAAATTTGTCGATTAGTCGTGTCTAAATTTGGCCGTTACAGGCGGCAGTCTGCCTTGCTTTTAACTTCAACTCGGCAGGCATTTAGTTTTGATTTGTGACTCAAACTGACACCTATCGCCATCTCTAATGTAAACAACTATTTTAGATATCATGTCACTCTGTCTCATCAAATATTTCTTAAATTTAGCACCATATTAGTCATACATATAAAAAGTGTTAAAATAAATCTTGGGGTTGTTTGACAAGCTGAATATATTCCCCTCCTACTATATTGTAATAATAAAAAAAATCGCGACATTCATCTCTTACACTTTCAGTTCTAGAATCATAGCTTGTTAAATTTTATCACATTCATAATTAAATTACAATTACACCCAAATAAGAATAATCAGATTAACCAACACGTACCACCACTCATTTTTTAACTTTTCCATTCAATAAATATATTGATCGGATTTTCCTCTAATTTTGGCAAGTACTTTTAATTAATATCTTGACCAAACTTGATATGTAACTCACAATATTTTTTTTCGGCTTCTCAAACCAGTGCATGAAAGAAATTACTTGCATATTTGGTAGCAGTACACTTACTAATAAATGCTCAATTTTACAATTTTCACTCGCGTAAAAAGTAGGCCTACCTTCCATATAAGCTGCTACTAATTTAATTTAAATAAAATCCTCATGTGAGTGGCTGCAAACGGAGATAAATGGTCGACCCAGCTTGCTTCCTACATACACAAATGTATATAGACATGAGCGCACATATAAAGCATTGAGAGTCGATGGTGCGTAATTTAAAATAATTATGGATTATTTATTGCAAATTAGCCATAAACATTGGCATCAATAAATTGCAAGCAATTGCGGTGCGTTTCATTTTCATAAAGTATTCTACTAAATTGACGTATTTATATGCTCGTACGCCAACTGTAAGGAGACGCGGAATATGCAAGCGCTTCTAATGCGCCTGGTTCTTTGAATGTGCACAAATACGTAAGATCCGTTTGTGTGTGCACTAGCGGAGTTTTTCTTTTCCAATCCTAAATGAGGTAAATAACGATTTAAGTACGGGCATTAGTTCGACATTTTGATGGGTTAGTAAACTCTGGATATCTATGAAACGATTTATGGTTTTTTTTTCGTAAGTGATAACTCCAGAGTATTAATATAGTGTTTCATAAGCCCATAGGTAGATACATATATAAATATAATTACTAAAGGTATTATTAATGGGTTGTATTAAAGTGAAAATTGCTGCTACTTGGATAGTATTAACTTTGCTATTATATATCTAGAATTGCTTCAATTAAGGTAAATACATGGCAGTTATTTGCTCATCCAAATAGAATTCGTAAAGATTTTTTTGCTAGATTGTTGAGCCATTTCTATAATATTTTTCTAAATAAGAATAAGTACCATATTAGCAACGATCATCGGTATCTATAAAGAAATATAAATGATATAACAGGGGCTGCGACTTTTCATGGGGAATACAGTGTCGCCGAGTTTGTGGAAGTAAGTAGAGATGGTGATTTTTTGTTCGATCGATGTAAGGTATAACTAGTCGGTTATTATTAATTTTTTTTTTAACAATTTATTTCAAAAAACACAAACTATACAGTTTACAAAATGTATGTATATACACAAAAAAAAAATTGCAACTCGTATAGCAAGCGTTGCCATGCACTGTTTTTCCGCCTTCATTCTTCATCCGAGCATACGAGATGGTGCACTCTTCTTGAACAAACGGTATCGAAGGCGTCGTTGGTTTGTTCGTTTGGTCCTTCTTACATATTGTACTGCCGGTATATCTCCATCCTTATCTTGCTTTTAAATTTAACGTGTTTAGTGTCTTTGTGTGTTTTGGTAGTTTATTGTATGCTTTGATCGCATCAGGTGTTGGAAATTTTTCATATTTGTAACTTGTGTTTTTTTTTCTGCTCTTAAGTGAGAATGTCTTCGTATTTTGTGTGTGTGTATTTCTGTATTAGATGTGAATTTGCAATCAGTTTTCATTAATTTATTGTCGATTTTGTGTATTGTAAGGAGATTTCTGAATGTTATTAATTATTGTAAATTTAGTTGTTGCGTCTTCCCGTAAACGTCGTTTGATGGTGTCCATTTGTCCATGTTATACAATGTCTTTAGTATCTTGTTCTGCTGTCTTTGTAGTTTGTTTAAATTTTGTTTAGTTGTATGGCTCCATATGTTTATTAGATAGCTAATATGGGACGTAAATGTGATGTGATATACAGACTTTTTCAGATATTCTGGTACTATGTCTTTAATTTTCTGCATTCCTGCTATAATCATGGTGTTTTTTTTTATCAATTTTTTTACGTGGGTATCCCATTTTAAGCTATTTTGTATGGTTAATCCTAGATATTTTATTTGGCAGGTTCGAGTTATGGTTTGTGTTTTAATCTTGATGTTAAAAGTGGGTTTATATGTTTTCTTTTTGTAAATACCATTTACTCTGTTTTGTTCTCATTGATCGTTATTCGATTATTATAGCACCAATCTTCTATTTCTTCCACATCTTCTATAATGTGTTGCTGCAACTGTTCGTCGTTCTTGCTTGAGCAAACGATGCATACATCATCTGCGTATGCATATATTTCTCCGTGGATCTTCAAATTAAAGATGTCATTTGTATAGGCTATGTACAATATCGGTGGTATATTCCCTCCTTGGGGGATTCCATATTGTGCTTGTAGATGTAGACTTTCTATTTTGTTGACTTTTGTTGTTTGTTCTCTATTTGATAAATATGTTTTTATTAAGTTTCTTTATCCCCAGAGCATCCATTTTTTCAACTAATTTCGTTTTGGAGAGTGCCAAACGCTTTTTTCATATCTAGAAAAAGTAGTACTACTTAAGTACATGTATAAAAATTATAACATATTGTAAGTATAAAATGACATAGTTAAATTGTAAATCATTAAATAAATACTTTTCTGCTAATTACTACTGTAATTAATATGAGGTAAATTTATATTAAAAATTTTACCTCGTGTAGGAAGTAAATTAATCGTATAATTTTAAATCAGTTTAACACTGTCAGTTTATACTTAGAATATATTATAATTTTTCTACATGTACTGGAAAAAGGTTAATAATAACCGAAACGTTGGATATCTGAAGTGCTGTCAATATAATAACACCTTTATATTGTTACGTCAAGAATATCAACAATAGAAGCAGGTACCATTTTATATTTGCTACATTGCCTCAAATTATAACTTTTTGATTTGTCATGGTTAGAATGTGTAACGTGGTCTTGTTTATTTCATGTTTCTGAATTTTGACACATACATATTTCCGAATCCTTGAGAATCCGTACCACTGTTATTTCTAACGCAGGTTATTAAAATTATTAATCATTTTATTTCTTAATGATCCAACAGTTATAATTGACCATGGTAATTAACACTTTATTACCTATTTCTTGTTAATTGTGAAGTATATCATAACAAATTAGAGGTAGTAAATTAATTAGTTTATTTGAAACACGATTCAATATAGCATTAGTGAATTATGTATATATAGGTAAAATATGAGTATTTCAAATTTATGGTCCTGGATTTTATATACATATAATGCAGTATATGGTCTATCTATATGATGCTAAATTGTTTTTATGGTGGGATATTTGTAGTACTTGTAGATTATCTATTAATCTGTAAGTATTTGTAAAACATATTTAAACTCGAGGCACCAAGGAGTTACACTCAACCAAAAGCTCATGACAGTCCATACAGCCATGGACAAAGTTGAACAAAAAACATACACTAGTGTGATAACGACGGTAATTCAAAACGAGACAGTAGTACTTACTGACTGGTCTAAGTTCCATTCGGAATAGATATTATCAACTTAAAACCACAAAAATTTGGCAAATCTTCGCTGTCTCTTCTCCAATTGACGATTGATAACGAAACGATTAAAAGATAAAGGAAACAAGTTATCAGCAACAAAAAAACAACAAAGATGATTGATAACGAATTATGTTGATGTACGTAGGCATTAGTTAATCATATGGAAAGTGCATGTTTTATTGTAATAAATATATTGGACAATACATGACTTTACAGATGTTAATCAGATACGCCCTGGATCCCATTATTAATTTTATTTGTTGCAATAGTATTTTTTGCAAACTCAAGTCAGATTTCAACCTCAATGCAGTATACTCACAGATTTTATTATCTTACACTGCTAGAAAAGAATCTTCCATTAAAAATATTTTGGATTTTGTGCAAATAATCAAAGTAAAATAAGTAAAAAACATAACCGATGGCTTAAATACATTATAAACACTATTTTATTAAATGATTTTAATAATTCATTGCGCACTTTAACAGAGAAAACTGACATATATGAAACTTGAAAATACTTAAAAATTAAAGTAAATTTATAGAAGTTACCTATAAAAGCCATTATATATATATATATATATAAGCACTTGAAATATCCATACAAAGAGAATCTGCGTTAGATGAAATTAATTAACTGGATTTTCAAGCGGTTGAAAAATTGGTTCCAGTCGTACTTTATGTCAAAGAAATAGGGTAAAATACTTTTTAATACTTGTAATAGATCAATTTTTTTTTCTTACAGTGTGAAATCATTAAATAAATGCTTTAACTGTCAATTTTAACATAGAAAATTTCCCATATTAAAAATTACAGTTAAAGCAGAAAAGCATTTATTTAATGATTTTTTATAATTTTTTCCTTTGAGACAAAAGAAGCATTAATTATAGAAAAAACTATTCTGTTTTTAATTTTGTTTAAAGGATTTTTGATAAAACCAAAGCATTTATTTACATGCTGTCAGGCACCCGCGCAGAGCCACTAGGAACAATGCAAATGATATCGAAATAAAAAATATGTGTCTTTGTTTTAAAAGATGCTTTTCAAACAGTGTAGATTATATGGCCAATGCAAAGTGGAGGTGTAGATATCCGATAAAATTAAGATATCAGGATCTAAAACTATCCGGATATCCGAATCCTTGAATCCGGATCTGCTATCGAAATCTTGGATCCGGGTCCGTTATCAGAAATCTCGGATCAGGATCTGGTATCCGGATCCGCTATCTTAAACTAGTGCTGTACATATCTGATAAAATTATGATCCGAATAATAGAGTTGTTAACTCAGCTTAAGTTACGTAAAGTTATTATTTTGTTATGTTAAACCTGTGCTTGCTATAATTGTAAAAATATCGAGCTGACAAGATTGTCTGACTGTATACGCATCATATGAGAAAAAAAAACATTGTTTTATGATCGTTTAGAGTTTGCATATGCAAATCGGAAGATGAACAAACATTAAACAACTATAAAATAATATCTTATAGTGTTATGTTTTAAAAATGATGTCAAAATTCTAGTTTATACCGCCAAATTATGTTTCTATGAAGGAAGTTTCGTGCAAAAATCACTAATTAATATTTGATATGAGTTATATAAAAAACGGAATTTGTAACTACTGACAGGCATTGCGGAGAATCTGTGCTGCAGAGTTCAACAAACTGTTTCGAGGAATACGGGAAATATGTTTGTTTACCCCACGGATGAGTGTGAAGTCCGTGATATAATTCTTAAAATTTCTTCTAAGCCTTCTTCAGGCATTGACGAAATCCCATGCAATGTTTTGAGATATGTTGCTCATATTATCTCTCCACCATTAACGGCTTTAATTAATAAATCTTTTCAAGAGGGCGTTTTCCCTGAAGCTCTAAAAATTGCCAAAGTTGTGCCCGTCCATAAGAAGGGAGATAAACAATGCATGAGCAACTATCGACCAATATCTGTTCTATCCTGTTTCGCAAAAATTTTCGAGAAGGTAATGCATACTAGGTTATCTAAATATTTGCAGAGGAATTCCTTACTTACTACTAGTCAGTTTGGATTTACGAATTCCTGTTCAACAAATGACGCTCTTTTTAAATCTCTCAATCACATCTATAAATTATTGGACGATGAACAGGTGGTGGCTGGTTTATTTTTTGACCTTAGCCAGGCTTTCGATAGAGTTAACCATGGACTGCTATTGCAGAAACTATCATCGTATGGGGTTAGAGGTAAGGGACTTCAGTGGTTCGGTTCCTACTTGAGAAATCGGAAGCAGATTGTTAAGATAGCTGGGTCGCCTTCTCCAGCAACATCACCAGCATCTAATATCACACAGGGTGTACCTCAAGGATCCATTCTTGGCCCACTTTTATTTTTGATTTATGTAAATGATTTGCACGTAAATTTTAACATCAGTTCGCGGATGATACCACTGTTATTGTATCAGGTGCAAACATCGAACAGACAAGTAATATGGGAAATAATTATGCTGGAAATATGTTACAATGGTGTAATATGAATAAACTGAAGATCAATCACTCCAAAACCTGTCTGATACCCTTTTCATCTTCAAGACGTGTTCCTGACCAATCAATCCTTATACGGTTGGGTTCTAATACTATTCCTAATAAAACTAATAGTAGATTTCTGGGATGCTTAATTGATAACTTGTTGACGTGGGAGTCCCATATAAATTCATTGTGTTCAAAGTTGTGTTCATTGAATTATGCTATACACAGACTAAAGGCCTGTGTCAACACTGAGTCACTCCTTATGTTTTATCATGCACATGTATTATCGCGTTTGAGATATGGTATACTTTTCTGGGGTTCCTCTTCTCATTTCAGTCGATGTTTTCTCTTACAAAAACGTATAATTAGAAATATATTTTTACTTAACAGAACTGACTCCTGCGTACCCGTTTTTAAGCAGTTTAAACTTCTTTCGTTGCCATCACTATTTTTATTTGAATCCGCAATGTACGTGTATGGGCATCGTTCGCTGTTTGTTCGGAATGGTGACATAAATACATCGTACAATACTAGAAATGCTGATGCACTGAACATTCCTAAACATCGACTATCTATGTATGAAAAAAGTCCAAGTTACGTGTGCATTAAGATATTTAATAAATTGCCAACTAATATAACAAATATAAATAGTCCCAGATTGTTTAAGTTGGCCCTTAAGGAGTTTTTCGTGGAGAGTTGCGTCTACAGCGTCCGAGATTTCCTAAATGATGTCTGAGTTGGTGGCTTGTGCAGATTGGGTGTGTTGCTGTAAATTGTTTGAGTTGTGTGTATGTGTGTGTGTTTGTATGTTTGGTTGTGTCGTACGTTCATGTAAATTTTATAGTTTGTACGATATAAGAAGTTTTACTCAAATGTAAACTGTTTGACTAAGCCCATATCTTAGGATCAGTGGCTAATAAATTATTATTATTATTATTATTATTATTATTATTATTTATACAACCAATCAAGCGTGCTTCTCAAGCTTTATAATATTTTACCATAATTTTACTAATAGCGTTTTCAGCTTACTGCACTTTACTGCACTTTTATGCACTGAGTGTATTTCCATCTTATTTTAATACATAATATTGGTAAGGGAGCTAGATATACTCCACGGGTGTAGTGCAGTAAGCTGAAAACGCTATAACTGATTCGTTTATTACACCTTTTTGGGAAAAAAAAATGGTTTATTTTCTAATCGAAATATGGTTTCATCATGATGATAATATTTTTCCACAATTCACCACCAATAATGACATTAGAATTCTATACAAATCATTGTTGATTAATCTGCTCGGCCAGTTTTGTAAATATTTACTGTAACGATTGGTTAATGCCCATTTGTAAAAATGATGAAATTTTTCTATAATTTGCTTCTTATTTAATGTAAACCTGAAAATGTACTTATCTGAATAACAATAAATACTACATACAAAATTTTAAAAAAAATTGATGGTAGTGTATGCAATTGGCAGACATATATTTATTTTTCCAACAGACATACAAAATTAAATATTAGACCTGTATGTGAATTTTGCGAATGGAAACAAAAAAGATAATAAGCGGTAACTTACCCAATTGTCCCGGTCCTGGTACACTTTGCACAGGGGAAGGGATAGGGAAAGACTAAGGATGGTCTAGGATGTGCGTTAATGAACTCGCGACGCGGGACAACTGCGATTTAACTAAAAGCGGTGCGACTACAATGCGGAAAACAACTATGAATGCTATCGTGCGACTGATGCGAATGTGCGAACACGAATCTGAATTCCTGTCTTCAACCAAAAAATAGAAAAACAGATATTCAAAAAACTAAGTAAGATATATACCGAGTGAAGTTTATTGAAACTGGCGTAAACAAGACCAAAATTCCATATAAGGATTTATTTAAATGCAGAGTAAAAAAAAAAAAAATAGGATGGGGGGTATTAAACAATGATTTCAAGTTAATGTCAAAAGAAGGAATTCAGAGTGAATTAAAAAATTAATATGAAAGTGATCATCACAGAGCAATTAGATTACGAAATATTTTCGGTAAAGCTGCAACGATGTGTAAGGAAAATAAACACCGGTTCATATACATATGTAAGTTAATTGAAAAACTGTTTCGAAGTGTGTTAACTAAAGATGCATTTTTGTTTATTTCTCTCTATTTTATAGAAATATTTTTGAATGTGGGCCTTTTTTCGTTTAAGAAACCGCATTTGTGCATACGGGCGAAATATCTTTTTTCGCCACTTTCCTGCAAATTTACTGGGAATCATCTACGTTTAGCTTTGTGTGATGGTACCGATGATTATTGACAATATTTTAGTTTACTGTAGCTGTTGATATTATTACTCTATTATTATTAAAATTGGATCGAAATTGTAAATTTCTATTTGTTCTTTTTCATCAAGACTTGTGAGGACATTCAGACAACTTTCATTACACTCCCAGGATTATAATTGCAATACTTACTTTGTGGTGAAGACGATCTCAGTATAGCATTGTGTCCGACCCATGGGAAACCCCAATGCGGTGGTGGACCTTGTGACAAGATCCTCGGCATGGAAGGATGCAGAGGTTGCGGCACAATCACCGTATGCGACGTGGAGTTCGGACTGAGGCTCTCCCTGCTCTCCAAATCGTCCGTGTCTTCGTCCACGGTGATGTTCTCGCCGTCGTCTTCATCGTCGCACGCACTACTGTCCGTCGACTTTAGTCTGTCCGTAATTTCACAACGCTCATCGTCGTTCTCCGTCGATTCCTCATTCCTATCGTACTTCGGCGACGAGTGAGGCTTCGACGACAGAAGGGATTCTACACTGAACGAGATCTTCGTCTTCAGATTCAGTTCGGATTTCGTGTCTTCCATTTTCGCGAGTTTTAACACATGGGGATTGTCGCAAGTCACTTGGGTAATTTAATTCACTGCACACACGCGCGGTAAATGATGTTGATACGGAAGCGACAATTTTAAAAACTAATAGTGTAGGCATGTGCGTTTCTGCGATTCTTTGCCTTTTTTTTTTTTTCTTAACGGGCGTGCGTCTCGCAAGCGGTACACCAACACTGCTCGATACTGCTAGACTGATACGCTCTGAACCAGATGCAAGTTACCATGCCTTCGGGAGGGCGTAACGATCCTATCTAAGCCCCGCCCGACATTTATTACTTTAATACGGCGTGACATTACCTTCGTCTCTACGACAATGTGCCTACACTCTCAGCGGATTGCACAGTGCTTTTTTAGGCATGTACGGTCCGCGCCGCGTCTCCCACCACTGCATCGCGTCGGCCGTGCTGCTTGCTCGGAGTGCGCGCCGCCCGAAGAGCGCCCCTTACTAATTGGTACCTTTAATAATAACAATCGTAATTTGCTGGAATGTTTTCGTTTTTTTTTTGTCGATTCGAAAACGCCACCGATGTGAGTGAAACTACGCGATTTAGCACGGGGAAATCAACTAGTACACGCAGATCCCTTGGTACTAAACGCATCGCGTTAAGTGCTGGAATGTCTGTTGAATTTGCTCGATTATCGAGCTCACAATTCTTCTTTGTCTCCCTGCTTTATTTACTCTTTTTATACTCCTATTATCTTGACGTCCTTTTTCCACCCTTTCTTATAGAACACAACGGTAATGAGTTTAATAATACTGATGTGAATTGCATTTCATTGATTTACGGTCGTCACAGTTACATTATTGTAATTTGGACTGACTATTAGTTTTTGTAAGTGTTTAATTTCAAGTGATTATAGGCACATATTATTTGATTTTGTTTAGTTTGAATTTAATAAATTCTTATTATACCACCATTGCAGGTAGTCAAAGTTGAACAAGTTCCAAATATTCTTGCACTATACACTAAAAAATATTTGCAATTCCTACGGAAAATTCCAGTAATGTATAGGGTAAATTTACCAAAAATTAGAAAATATACCTAAAGTTTTCCAATAAATTTCCCAATTTTTGGTAATTCTACCTTATACGTTACTGGAATTTTCCGTAGGAATTGCATATATTTTTTAGTGTGTATGTAAGTACACCAAAAAAGTGCGCCTGGAAGAGTACCTAACTACGTATAATAATTTTGAGTTATGATTACAGATCCAATAAACACAATGATTAAATCAAACATACCTAATTGAGCCAAGCTGCGGTCGTGTTGTGGGTCGAGAGTTTGGCTTGTGTCTCCTAGGGAATGTACACCTAAATTCTTGATTTCCTAACAGGCAACGGTGGATACAACTTGAGATGCGATAGTGATAAAAATACGTTTGCACGAATGAAGTGCTAAATAAAGTTGCTTCAATCGCGCATCAACAGGGAATTGAGTGAATGAATTGCGATTATTGCATCAAGGAATTAAGTTCATTATTTTAATTACAGGTTTACTTTATAACAATTAGGTACTAAAATCCGATAGGATTATGAACAACATACATTAAATCAATCAGTTGCGATTAGCACATCAACAAATAATGTTCATTGTATGTATGTTCATAATAATTTCTTTGATACAAAGAATTCATTCTATAAACGCAGACTTATTTTTTAATTCAAATAATTTCTTTCTTTCTAATGAAATATCAAATTTAACAGAAAATAAAATAAGGACTAAATGGGCAATTTAGTTTTTTAGAAAGATTAAATTACATGGAATTGCAGCAGTTTCGGTAGATCAACTATCTTCAGGGTACAAAAAAAAAAACTTCTGTTAAAAGAAATTTTATATGAAATCCATAGGTTTGTCGATTTAATGATTATAGCAGTGGCGGCTCGTGACTTTTTGCCCAGGGGATGCTAGTGTTATCTAACTCTTCTCGGTCAATAAATTATAGTTTTATATCTATTACTGTACCATTGGAAGTGTAGAATAAAAATTGACATAAAAAAGAAATGAAAATAAAATTACTCGTCTAGCAAGAACCACCTAGAGATGAGAGTGACATCTTACCTGAATAGGATAAATGGTGTAAGGTGATAGGTAAAATTTAAATTCTTAATAAACCAAAAATAAACTAATAATAAATAACAAATATAATAGTAACTCATAAAATTTTACGGTAAATAAAAAATAAGTTGTAAGAATGTATTTCAAACACAAAATACATAAGAAAAATAATTTCAAATATAAAATACAAAATGTATTTTGTATTTCAAATATTTGTATTTTACATACGCCCAGCCCTGTATATATAATAACAGCTTCATCTATTTTCTTTTATGTGATTATGTATTTATAGTCAATAATATGGACAACTAATACTCTTAAATTCATTTAATAGTTACATCAATATTTAATATTTAACGCTACAAAAAATGTTGAAATACCCTTTTAATTTTTCTTATGTATTTATACTTTATTTACATGTTTAGCCAAATAATTAAAATAAGTGTTTGTATCTGTATAGGGTGATTGTGCCAGTAGTAGACACTGAACCAGGCAATGACCATTAAGTTTTAAAATAAGCTTTATTACTGATAATTACATTGACACACATCATACAATGATTTTGAAAAAAAATATTTTATAGAAAATATAGCCCAGGAGTTTATTTACTGATATTTTCTGCAATTCTAGAAAACATAACCTTTGACAATGATCTGAATGATGCTGATGATATATTTGATTACTTGACGCATACAGTTGTTACATACTTTTAATTTTGTTAGATTCCGAGCGATTTTCCTTTGGTAATTGTGTTTTTTGCTTCTGCATTGCTGAAGATATAGTTTGCATTCGGTGAATTTTCATAAAATTCTATTAAAATAAAAATTGTTAAATGTACTAAGTTCCTATTCATGAATAAAAACAGTTATTTTTATTATAATAAAAATTTGAATTGTATTTGATAATGAAATGCAAAAGCAAAAGTGTTCAAAACAAATCTTGCAGGCTTTAGGTAAGATTCCGCTAATTTAACGATCTAAATGTGCTTCTGCCACATGATCTTTAAGTAAAGAGTCTCAGGCATAATTCAAAATTAAAAATCTTGTAATGTTACACTTTTCTTTAATAACGTATTTTGTAAAACCTTTGAATTTTAACAGGTATGTTAAGCACAGATAATTCATTTATTCTTATTTGAGGTTCTATCTGGTTTCTTTATCGTATAGGAAATGCATGAAAGGAGTTACGGAATATTTCTTCTGCAACTAGAAGAAAGTATTTCTTTCATAGTTTCTCAAAATAATTTTTAAGCGAGTAGTAGATAATTTGAGTATCTATTTTTAATACATTCCACCATCAATAAGGTTTCAATTTCTCCTTATTAGAATTATTATATTAACTGCAAACCATTTAAATGTAAAAAGATGAGGTATTTGGGAACACCCTGTCTAATTTTTACCGAATTACATGAACCATAGAAATGCTGTTTACTTTTCAATTAGGAGTGAACATCTAATAGGAAATATTACTTTGTCAATAAATAAAGTGCTGCGTTCGTCTTAAATAGATTCATAAAATTAGGTGGGAATATGTATTTTTTTAGTTGCTATTTGCATAGTGAGCTTCTACAATTTCAATAGCGTGACTTTTATCCCCTTTATATATATATATATATACCTAAAACATAATTAGAATTTAAATGTATCCGTTTGTAGTTAATGCTACATTGAGTTGAAAATACGAATTTTGTACCATCAGGTCCATTCAATTCAAATTAATTTGCCGTGGCATATATTTTCAAAATGAATAGGCCAACAGAGGTGAGAATATCAAGGAAAAATTTATTTGAATAATTATTTCCTTTTTAGGAACATCTACGTGTGTACATTTCCATATAAATTGCCAATCATCATAATTGATAGCATTTAACTAGTCACCATTTTAGGATACCTACATATAGCAATCAAAATGCCTTTACGACATTATATGTAGATCAATTTATTAATTTTCATTGTATTAACTGAAATTTTAATGTGTAAATCGAATCATTAATATGCTTCTCATTAGCACATAATATGGGATATCAACTATACTTCTGCCATATATAAATTACAATAAAAATTTACATAAATTATAATTGGTTATTGTGTTGAGTATTCCTTTTGTTTTATAGTACATACAATCTACATAGACAAATATCGACGCAGTTTTTCTTGCTAATCTGTACAAGTGCATTAATATATATATATTATTTTGTAATATTCTAATATTTTCAAATGCCAATTTGGTAAAAAGAATTTTATTGCAATTTGCTAATGCACAGTGAGAGAGCAGCATACAATTTATAGAACTAGTTCTATAAAAAACTAAGTTCATTCTCAGAGTTATGCGGAGGAAAAAAGGGGTTGAATTTTCTAGATTGATACAATCTTTTATTTTACAAAAAAATTCGAGTCATAATTTTACTTTCCATGCATCTGATGACGGAAAATATATGTCTCTGTCATCCAGGTCTCACTTCAAACTTGGATGGTAAATTGTAACATTGTTTAATAATTATGATGTGAAAAGCAAATTCGGCACTTTGGCAGGGTATCACAATTATTAATAAAGATAGAGAGTTGCGGTTTTCGTGACAGCGGCATACCTTTTGTGAAGCAAGAAATGTCTCAAACGGAATTTTCCTAGCCCCCTTAGTTTTTGAGATATAGGGTGAAATTCAAAATTTTTAAATTTCAAACATTTCTCGTATCTCAGTTGCTATGGAAGTTAGTTAAAAAGTAAAAATTGAATGTTATTAATTCTTCGTAAGATCTAGGGCACAGCTAGTTTTTATCTAAGTATAATACTTTTCGAATTATGGACCATAATGCACATTATTAAGTACGCCTATGTCGGTGATAATCCTCATGTCATAAAAGTGATGATACAACAGAAAAGGCTTAGCATAAATGTGTGGATAGGTAAATCTTTGGACCTATACAAATGCAAAATTGATTAAATGGCACAATTTTTTTAGAATACCGAACTTGTTAGAAAACATTAATTTGAGTATTGGCCACAGCTGATGGTTTTTACATGATTGGCTTATTCACTTCAGCAGAATCGTTCGAGAATCTCTAAATAACTTATGGAAATCATTGGATCGGAAGAAGCGGCCCAGTTGCTTGGCTGGTCCACAGACTTAAATCCTTGTGATTTTTGTGCATGGGAATACTTGAAATCCGTAGCCTACTTCCAACTAACTGAAACACGTGAACAACTTGAGCTACGAATTGAAAATTTCTGCAGCGAATTTAAGAACATTAGGGGAATTCGAGAATTCGACTATCATTAAATAAAAGTAAATTTATGTTGAAAGTAATGGCCGTTATGTGGAGCATCTTTAGATTAGATTTTGTTTTTATGTTTTTCTTCGTTTTATTATTATTTTTGTTTCTATATTGGTGAAAATAATTTATTTTAAGATATGTAAATACAGATACACACAAAAGACAACAACAACAAAAACGAATAATAAATAATTGCAATTGGGATGATAAAACAGCAAAAGCAAATTGACATACGGTTCTCATTTTGTTTATTTTCCATGGCTAATTTTGTTTATTAGTACTGAGTTCGTTAATCATTAGGAAACTTCAGTCAGAAAACAAGAAAAGTTCAAATCGATTTTACTCGAAAACGGCTAGGGATAACAAATAAGAGCACTTTAATGTTTGAAAAACTGTTTAAATTTTATGGTTAAAAATATCTAAATGTGAAGGTTATGGTCGTAATAAAAAGTGATATTTACTGTGTTCAATTTGTTGTTTGAAGTTTAATTGATGTGCTAAGTTTAAATTTGTTAAATAACGACGTTTTGAAGATATATATTAAAGAGAGTGACTTCAAGGTGTCATCTTTAGAGTGCTCTAGTTTTCTTTAGGAAGTATATTTGGAGAAGATGATTTGATGTCCATATAATTATGTTTAGAATCTGCTACTAGCGTTTATCGGTAGCGTTTCTGGACAGCCTGTATATTTGGTATCTTCTCAAATAGTAGGGGATTTATACTTAAAATAATTTATAATTAAACTAAACATTATAAGCATGTTATTTTAAATTCAGAATGACTTTAAGATGTTTAGTTTAATTATAAATTATTTTAAGAGGCATTAATTTAATAGGTAATAAAAATGTATACCATTTTGTTATAAATACTTTAGTAACCCAGAATGATATGTTCATTTCATGATCTATTGTAGAAATTAGCACACCAGCAAAAGTAATAAACGGGCAATAAGTATTAAAGGCGCGAATGAATATCTGTATACCACCAGGCGTTAACAGTCATCCGAAGGCATACTTGTGTATTTTGTCTTCATTCCTTTTGGTGGTACTTGCCTATAACTCCTACAGACCATGAATTTAGAATACTGCTTGTCATTATGTTATTGTCGATAGGCTTTTCTATGCTTTAAGCTTTTAATTACGGAATCAAGACAGAATTAAGACATGATACATGTCTTAATTCTGGTAAGAGGTAAATATTCACATATAAAGCGTAATGTAAGGAGAAACTGTTTGACATTAGGCGAGGGACGATTTGGCTAAATACGAAATATCAAGGCTCTTAGTTGCAGCTGGCTTTTTCTTAGTCATTACCAAATTGCAAGATCCAAAGTCTATCAACGAATGTATATACAAAAATTCCAAGGAGCGGTGACAAATACAATCTGGACAAAGACAGGAAAAGCACGTTTTATTATAAGTATAGATTGTCAAAATAATACTAGGATTACTAACTGGTTACTACAGACTAGATAGACATAATGCATCTAGCATATGCAAACGCAGCTGCAGATTCTGGCAACAAAAACAATAAATTCCTGTTGATATAGAATGTGGTATGCTATTTCATTACGTAGTCTGCTTTGGGAATCTGTGGTGTTGATCCCGACTTTCTGTAGGTGTCCTTTCACAATGTTCTGTTAGAAACCCTGCTACTATGGGAAAATGATTCTTACTATAATCTTTAGTAATTTTTCACTTTTCTTGTTTTATGGTCCTTTGATAAGGGGCTTTCCAAGAGTTTATCTGGCTGTGTTGTTCCAGTTTTCTTTCTGTTTCTCTTGGACCCAACTCTTTACCTGATTCTGTACTGTATTTTTGGACACTCCTAGAATAGGTGTTGGAACTATAAATGAAGCTGATGACCCCTTTCTTGCCAACTCCTCGGCTTTTTTGTTTTCCTCGATTCCCGAATATCTGAGCCCTCACAGTAAAGTAACTTTATTGCGATCTGCCAGGCTATTCAGTTTTCAAATGCATTCACCAACCAGTCTTGATGGTATTCTGGGGTTATTAATGACTTCAGTATCTCCCAGCATTGCGATAGATATCCGTTTGTTATATTATAAGCTCTCTGATTGATTTCTGTTGTAGAATGCAATATTGCGTATGCATCTGCTTGAAAGACACTGGCATATTTTTCTAGTGAAATTGTGGTCATTGTATTTCTTACTTCACTGCAAATGCCAGCTCTATTCCTATTTTCGGTTTTTGATTCATTTGATGTGTAAACTAGATCAGTTCACCGAGCCCTGTCTCTCTAGTTGGATTGATTTCCACCTAGAAAACATTAACGGTCTTTTAGCTCAACTCCGTGTATGACACTTGTTTCTGCGCAAATGGTTGTGGATATGTGATGAACTTCTTAGAAGTATATAGTGTAAAGTAATTTTTTTTACCACTAAATCTACACAGAGAAAAATATTACTCAGGTATTTGAAGTATGATATTATTTTAATAACAGCAATAAATTATCTAACATCCAGTAATTCATCCGTGTATTACTATTTACCAGAAATTTTATACGCCGTTTTATTATGATAAAACGGAATTTAGACGTATCGAGTTTGCGACTGTGAATATATTGGAGCAACCACGAGTTTGTGTGTTTGTATAATCTTTGAGAAAATTGACCAGTGCTGTAGCATAGTAATTTTTTTCATATAAAGATAAATATATGAAATATGAAACGATGGTGTATTGGAGGTGTGTAAATTTGAAATAGGTTCGAATGGCATTTTCTGGGTTTTGTTTTATAACTTATTGTTAGTCTAACGTTTTTTACTTAATTAATTAAGTTTGTTGATAGAATTATGAGTTTTGTTTTAACTCACTCTAAACGAGATTACAATTTTCACCGTTTCGCAATAACGTACAAATTCAAGCCAAACAGTATAATGCAAATGTCCTTAATGGGGTATAAGCGCATTGTTCATTATATTCAATTTGGCCCATTACCCGTCAAGCTCGTAATATTCATATTGGTCAATACATCAAATCGAAAACGAGCTCTGACGTTCTCTCTTCTTCCTTTTACACCGTACCGTCCTCTCCTCTCTGACTCTCTATCTTTGTCTCAATAGCTTTCTCTCGTTCTGCTCATTCATCCCGTAGTGTCAACCATGGCACATAATTAACGTTAACAAAGACCCCATGCCTCGTATAAATTAAAATAGAGAACAAATCAATTACATTCGGGAGAGTGCAGAGTGGTAGTAGTGATAGTGCCGGAGTCGGTGTGGTGGTGGACAGCGGATACGTTGCACGGACCGCGTTTAAAAATCGCAGGCGGCGTATGCATGTGCGTGTGTGCCGCGGCTTATCCGGGCGCGTACGTGTGAACAGCTTGCTTCGCGGTCGCCCTCTGATTGGCAGTTTTCTCCACTTTTCCCGCCTAGCGGGCGTTCTTCCCACCGGAAAGGGGATTGGTCGAGGGTGGCGGGGAGAGGGGATTAATAAAATCAATTTAATGCTATTGCCTTTTCGAGTGTCCCGCGAAATAGAATGTAACTGTACGCGCGGTACAGTTGATTGACTGCTTCTGTTGAACGGAGACGGCTGTGCCATGTTCAGCATATCTACATGCAGGCTGTTTCAACGCGATGTCAATAATCGTAAGTGTGCGATTTCTAAAAGAATTCTGTCATTCTAAAATACATTGAAAAGAGAAATAAACATATAAGTAGGCTGTGGAATGAGGGCCGCTGATTTAACGGAAAGATCAAATTTCACTGAGTTCAAAATGTCTATTAATTTCTTGAAGAAATGAATAGAAAGTGCTAAGAAATTTGTTTGAAAAATGGTACTTTTAGGTTAGATGTGAAACGTTTTTGACAGATCTGACGAGTGGTACTAGTGCTGCAGAGCTAATGTTACTAAAAGTAACCAATACAAAATTGTTAAACCAA
This sequence comes from Cetonia aurata, assembly GCA_949128085.1. Classification (NCBI taxonomy): domain Eukaryota; kingdom Metazoa; phylum Arthropoda; class Insecta; order Coleoptera; family Scarabaeidae; genus Cetonia; species Cetonia aurata. The sequence continues at coordinate 24,392,744 of OX421887.1, forward strand.
AGTAATGTGACATGTCAAACAGCATTATCGTTTTAGCCTGTACTTTCGGAAGAAATATTTTAGCGCGCTAGATTTAAACATATTGCAAACTATGAAGCGTATATTCTGAATTTGTGTTAATTAATCTATAACAAAATTATATTAATTAAAGAGTACAATATATCTCAAATATGTTTATGATGATTCAAAATTTCAAGCGAGAGAACTGTACAAAGCTGTCAAACGTACAAAATGATAATCAAGGGTAATGTTAGGTAGGGTAAATTTAGTACCTATTTATATTTTCCGAACGCGTTTATTTGGCCGCACTATACATAAAGAAATATGTTGTTAGAACTAGTCGTGAGGAAACGACAGAATTAGCCTCACTTGGCGGAAACTTCGCCTCCACGCGCAGTAAACGTCACGAATTCGAAGAAGCAGGCGGTGCCTAGTCGATGGACGGCGTATTGTAATTAGAGGTGGGCAGTTCAGTTCAATTCACAGATACGCATTTTTAGATCTTGTTCACTTCACTGAACTGCATCTTTGAATTAGTTCGCAGTTCACTTAGTTCACTTCGGATTAGTGAATCGAATGATCGACTTCCCTCATTTCTACCAATCCTGTGTCTATGCACCGATTATTATTTTTTTCCATACATAATACATAGGCAGCTACCTAGTTCAGTACCTTAAAATCTACAATCTTGCGATACAGGTATGAGGTATTAGAGCTCTTCGTATGTAACACCGTAATACGACATCTTTATATAACATCATGTAAATACGCCTTGCATAAATTGTATCTGTATACGTATGGTATATAGGGTGTGTCTCACTCCATTGAGCAGGCCCTCTTGCTCTCTCGCATCTGCCAGTTCGAAATAATTCTATTGCACCATCGGTAGTTACCTCAGGACCAAATGCACAAGTACCTACTTAAAAGCAAGCGGAGTTGTGTAATTTGTGGGTTGAGGGTAAACAATTTTCCACAACAATTCCCTTTTCCAATTTTTTAAAACTTGAATTACTTAAATAGGTATTCACTTTGCCATTTTTTATTTAAAGATTGTAGTTTTACTACGTGCGTAACCAAGGAATGACATTTTACCATTTTATTAATTTACGATGCATACATTGCAAGACTATTCCAGATGAGGAAGAGCTGACAGCTGAAATTAGTTCTAATAAGCAAATAAAGAGGATTTCCAAACTCTTTTCAAATTTAATAAGGGCAAAAATTCTATGTATCCAAAGAAATACTAATACTATTAAATGAGTATGGAAGTTACCTTGGAGAGGTAACTTCCATTTCAAAAGTATATTTTTTACTTGTTAGGAAAAATAGTCAGGAATACTGACTTTTTCTTTGTAATCTTACTTTTGAACAAATAAAGCTTTTATAGAAATTTTCATTTCTTAGGAATTTTTCTATGCATATTCTAGGCAACATGAAAAAATCTGTGAGGAATTACCTACATTTAGAAAGTTTACTTCTAAAAGTAAAATATCTGCACGGTTTTAGTGACACAAAATTCTTCTAAAATTGTGCAGGAATTGTTATCAAAAATTCTTTAGTGTGCGGTACCCAGAAATTAAATTTCCACAAATTTCTCACAGTAAAAGGCAGAATTTAATTCGCAGGACATTATTTGTAAGCGGGTTATAAAGTAGCAAAATGCAAGAAACCATACACACAATTGTTCATGACTCATTTTATCAACTGTTCTTAACGTTGTAGAAACAATATTTGGCGAAAATCTTACTAAACTACCCAAGAATATTGCTACCTGAGTTGTTTATTTGCCATATGCTTGAGAAAACAACTGACAGCAGTAACGATTTCTATTTGATTTTCTATATCAGAAGTTGCAATAGTTGCAGATTTTCTATGCTCCAAACTTATACACGGATGAGGAATTGCTATCGAGTAGTTCAGTATCACTAATAATGGAAGAATTGGTAAATACACTCCGCCAAAAAAGTATCGCATAATTTAGTTTTGAATCATAAAAGTATCGCATAATCTTTGTTTGTAGCATAAAGTTGTAAATATACTTTAATGCGCTCTAAGATATAATTTCTATGATTGTTTAAATAAAATACAGGGCAAATAAAAACAAGAACTCATACTTGAGATTTTTATTAAAACAAGAAATTATAATTTTGGAAAGAAAAATGTCATAACAGTAGCTTTTAATACTGAGTATTGCCACCTCTGGCTCTTATGACCGCTCGCATACGGTTTGGCAGAGATTCGATTAACCTCCGTATATAAGCCTGATCCAAATTCTCCCACTCGTCACGGAGAGCATTTGCTAGTCCATGCAGGTCCGCTGGGGCAACATTTTGGGTTCGTATCCGTCTGTGAAGGAGGTTCCACACGTGCTCGATAGGGTTCATGTCCGGACTTACCGCAGGCCAATCTAAAACTGGAATACCAACATCGTTAAGGTATTCCTGGACGATTATTGCAACATGCGGCCGTGCATTATCGTGCATTAACATGAATTCGTTTCCTATAATTGGCGCATATGGTACTACATGTTCTTCTAAAATTTCCGTTATATACCTGTGGGCAGTCAGTGTACCTCTGGCTACTGGTACTAACTCTGTACGACCTGTTAAACAGATGCCTCCCCAAACCATAATAGAGCCACCAGCGAAATTAGGTCTAGGTCTGATATTACACTGCGAATAGCGCTCACCGTCTCGTCTGTATACTGAGATACGCCTATCTGAGGTGTAAAGACCAAATCTTGACTCATCTGTGAAGAGTATATTGGCCCAGTCATTAATGTTCCAATTTACATGTTCTCTGGCTAACCTTAAGCGAGCCACTCGGTGGTTCCTAGTGAGACGAGGGGCTGTTACAGCTACTCTAGCTCTTAATCCACTCTGTCGTAACCTATTCCGAATAGTTTGAGTACTCACACGAGTATTTCTGACTCTAGCCAAGTCGTTCTGCAATTGTCTCGCAGTTACATGTCTTCGACGTAATGCTTGTAGTAGTAAATAGTGGTCATCTTGGCGAGTAGAACATCTTGGACGACCTGGTACAGGTCTTCTACTGTAAATGCCTCTTTCCCTATATCTGGCTACGGCTCTAGAAACACTTGACTGATTGATGTTCCTCAAATTAGCAACGTATGCTTGAGATCGTCCATCTTCGATTAAAGCAACTATAGCAGCCACTTGTTCTGAAGTTAAATTGCTCATTTTAGTTTTAAAAGCGTTTGTACAGAACTCTGACTTCGCACTTTAAAATTTGTCCGTATAGGAAGACTTTCAATAAACAACTGAACAAACCTTACACATATGCATTTTTCTAAATGTGTTCTTTTAGGAAAAAAAAAGTAAAAACGCTAAGTTCCATTATTTTGTTAGTGTTTTTATAGTTCACATACACGAGGCAAACTTTTTGTGAACGTATAAAAATATCTTGGTTCATAAATGCCCTTTTTTAGTTTATGCGATACTTTTTTGGCGGAGTGTATAACAACCTACAGGCACCTGTAAAGAAGATCTGTAGGAGTAGTGTGGACACACTGCATAATTGTTTATGCAGTGATTAAAAAGGATCTTAGTGGTAAAAGGCCCTTTATTGAGCAATTCATTTGTGTTAACTCATGCTCATAATAGCGTATTTTGGCGTGGCTTCTTAGATTGACGTTTCGTTTTAAGTCATAGAAAATAAAATAAAATTCATTTTTATGTATAAATTATTATTGTAATAATTTAGATACACGAACGAAACGACATTTAATGAATAGTTACAATTAATCATTTATGAAAACGAAATACCCAACAAAATTAAGCAAGAATAATTCGTAGCTTTGTATGACTTTAACCTGATGAAATAAATATATAGTACCAACGCCAACTATAATAAGAATTTTGCAAGTATAATATTGTAACAATGCATAGTTTCTAAAAGCTAAGTTTACTGCCAAATTGTTTTGTGTAAATATTTACTTCAACCTATAGTGATTAAAACTTTGCAATCTTAGTAGTCTTGAAATGGTATCTTGAATTTTAAATTTTTCGTATTGTTTTTAAATAATTTTTGTATTTTGAGTGACACATTGGTACCAATATTTCTAACATAGAAAATCGGGTGTGATTTACGTACATTTCATTTCTTCGTTTAGCTAAACAAACACGAGAATTTATTCCTTTCCTTATGGTTTATGTTATCTTGTATAAATAGTATGCAAGTTGGTTTGCCTTACGCGTGGCCCGAACGATGTACCTGATCAGTGTCCTTCCAATTACAATTCCCCGCCTTACTCAATGAAATGACAAGGAAGACCACACAGGTTTCAAACTCCCAGAGATAATTCGAAGTCACTTACACCTTTCAATTTTACCAACAGAATCCTTTGTTTTGTCGCTATTTTCCGAGTTTTACGACACCCGACGAGTTTCAACAATGCACTGACACCGAGAAAGCGCCTCAGGAACCCCCCTCTTACACGTGTAAAATGTATGCGAAATCCAATAACCCGGCAATCCTATTAGACAAGGGGCATTAGAGCAACAAGATGCGGACCACCCCGCATAACCGATTCCTCAGGGAACGGAGACATTGTTGTCGTCCTAAACGACGTTTAGAGTCTTAACGGCGGATTAGGGATGTGAGTGACAGCGACGCGCGTTCACTAGCTATGATATCTGTTGACGTTTTGGGGAGAGATAAAATTATTAAGTCGGGTTGCACGAGGAAGGAGTAATATATGTACAGGCAGTATACAAGGGGTGGGAATCGATTACAATAGCGGTTTTCGTTTAGTCAAGCACCTACTGGGACAATATAATATAGGATGACTGAGAAAATCTTTTATAATAGTTTATGAGAAAACAGTTCTCATGTGTTAAAATGAGTAAGCTTCTATCAAAGTATGTAGTTATGGCATTTATATAAAAGAATTGGAGTAATAAAGTGCAAAGCATTCCTAATGTCTGATATTAGTAATCATTGGTATAATAGCTAATATCTGTTTAGATACAGAGGATAGTACTCTAATATCTTCCAGGTTGCTTTCATTCACATTTTTAGTTATGCAAATTAACAGTGTTTTGAAATTTAATTACCTTTTCCCAAATCTTGCTACACTTTTCTAAACAAGTGCACTGACCCAAATATTACAGAAATCGTTGTAAAGTAAACTTTATTAATACACAGAAACAGTGTTTACACACGTCAAAACAAAGAAAGAGTTAAAATATTAATAATGTACATATGGAATTAAATGATATCGCTAAAATTATAATTAAGATATTCTTCAAGTGAATAAAAGCTTTTCGCAATTAAATATTGTTTCATAATATTTCTAAATGTTTGATAGAGCTGGGTAAGATATTGAAAAATTTTATGGCAAAATAATTAATGCTATTATGTCTTTTTTTTTAGTTTTAATTGACGCAATTTAATATCATCTTTATATCTGAGATGGTGCTTCTCATATTCCACTCTAGTAATAACGCATATTCGACATAAATTGCACGACAGACGTGATTATAAAGCATTGTGATATAATTAATCATATATAGGTGATTACAATCACAACACAATTTAACTTTCATAAAACTTTTACTTAAGAAACCATAAATATGTTAATTCATTTTATATCAGAATTAAATGTCATAATTTCAAAATTTAGCAAACAAAATCATGCAGAATGGTGAAGCATTATGTTTATTAAGCATGTTGAAGTTACATTTAGTTTTTTTTTCATTCATTTTAACTCATCTTATGTTTAAATAAATATTTAAATAAATTAAATTTATTAATATCACATTGCTGACATCTAGCGAGAAAACAGAAAAGTTAACATGTAAGCACATGGGCCGCACTCAGAACGTATCGCCTTGCGCTATGCAGAACGTTTAGCAGTGTCAGTGTTAGTCGAGTCTCGATGTCATGCAATGCAATGTCGGGCGTAGAAAATCGCAGAAAACGACCATTGTTTCATAATGTAAAAAAGTATATCGACGAATTCCCGGATTTATATTGCAATGGTGCCAAAATAGTTTGTACAGTATGCGATTAACAGTTATTGTGCTGGCACAAATCAGACTGTACGAAGCATGTCACCAGTATACAGAACAAAAACCTAAAAAATGGTATGCCATCGATAGAACAATTTAAAATAGATTTACTGCCCATGTTTCTTGTGTGTCTTTCGCGACGAACGTGGTTCACCGAGAAAAATCTGGAAATATACTTAATGCTACAAAATTTTCAGTACCATTTCTACTACTTAAATAAGGTACGTGGCTTATATACAATATTTATAGTTGAATAAATAAATTAGCATTCCTATTTCCCGGTACTAATGTCACGTATATGAAACTTAGTACTGGCCTGGCCCGCAGATGAAAGTCGACCACTATAATCATCAGCAGTATCACTGAACTGAATACCTAATTACTGCTGAAGCTATCTAATTTATACTTGAAGTTGAAGAAGACATGCATGATATAGTGATCACAGTCATGGTTGGCTGCCGTAATGCTTAATTAATCACTAATCCTAACTTTCTCCAATCTATTGCTTCTATCTTCATTAAATAAACTATAAAGGGTACAATTTAAGGGCCCTAAATCTAAATTCATTAAAATACGTTTGATTTTATATATGTATTTCTATACTTTCATAACAATTTAATTGTATATACAGATCAAGCAATTTCAAGTGGTCGATGCGCAATAGCAAGAGGGTGTGCTCATTGGGGTGAGTCACACGCGAAGAATTATAGTGAAATGCTATAACTCCCACGAGAGATTCGTTCAAAATGTGTTATTTAGTATTCTATTGTACTCTATATGTATCTTCGGTATTGTACGCCAGTCATTAACTTGGTTCCGCCCGCTTCTTCCAGCTGATGATGTTAGATGCGTATGAGAGCGATGCTTCCACTAACAGCCAGTGAATGAGCTGTAGCTATTTACATTCTTCTAATTTTACATTGTCAACTTTATGGTTTTCTTCAAGCAATGTAGGGCTGCATTAGATTTATCAAACCTACTAAATTTAACATTGACCAAATTCAGGGTTACTTAAAATACTTTTAAGACTATTAGATGAAGAAGATACAATGTCCAGGTTTGATTTAGCAAAAAAAAAATAATATATAGTGTGGACCTTTCGTGTAGTTTGGATAAAATAGTAATTTAACATATTTCTCTTTCTTTTTGTCATTAATATCTGATGTATTCACATTTCTAATTCTCATTTTACTTTTGTTTTCTAATAATATTATACACACATCGTTTTCTGAATATGCATTAGAGGCAGCAATTTTAATTTCTTTTTTTTTAAGTCTTAGCTGCTTCGATAATTTGCCCATTAATACTATTAGGTCTATTATAAAGGATTACTAATCTTTTTTTAAGGATAGAATTCATAAGTACTGTTTAAATGTCAAGTACGATGAGGGAAACTTAAACAAAAACTTACATTAGAGTGGATAAAAATGTAAAAAAAGAATTCTGCGATTATTAGCGTGTTACCGTCGTGAAACCCTTAGTTACAAAAAAGCGTTCTAAATAACTGATAACTCCGACACAATATCATTAAAACAAAAGATAAGCGTTGAAATGGCACCATATCTGGTGTTTATTGCGGTATTTGAATAGCGCGCTTTAGAAACAATTGCGATTGGGGGTCCGCGCGTATACGTGTAGACTGTGTGGTTGAAAGCAATTGTTTTATATCTCACGTCACAGCCAGCGTCGATTAAAAAAATGGGGCGTTAAAATCAGAAATTAACGTCACCGCTATCGTTGCCGTTATGGTCGTTATTAGGGTATTAAGATCGGCTATGGTCGTCGGACTTTTAGCACCGAAATCTGCGTTAAATGACATTGGTATAAAATACCGTCATTGTGACGGTAGATTAAACAAATAAGTAACCGACAAGAGAACACCGGCTTACTGAGATTAATATAGGTAGACATTGAATTGAATTTGCTCGTCGGAATTTTGTGGTTTATGAAGGATACTGTGTGAGATGCAGCTGATGAAATGGAGTAGGCCCAACACGTTTCCATAATAGGTTATAAAATATACCTAATCTTTTACCCTTAATATTAAGTTTTAACAAATTATTTTTGGATCACGTTGAATTATTTCTGTATCTGTAACTGATGTCACTAGAAAATCGAAATGGACTAAAAAGTTTATCATTGAGGAGTCTAAAATAACATGAAATAATATAGACATGCTATTCCTAAATATGGTAAAAATGAATGTAGTTCATTCACTGAAATCCATATTCATACTAATTGTCAAATTCATCATAGTTCTGGCAATTGAATTTCGTGTTTTAGAGTGTGTTCGTAGAGATTTCTAATTTTTAGATTTCGGAATCAATTTTTAATCAATTGAAATCTGATTTTGCCGGTATTGCCTTGTGAGTTTTTGCTAATTTTTGGAATTTCTAAACGTCAGTGTTCTTCCTATGAAACAAATCATTAAATTTATATGACCTCAATCTCCGTGATATCGTTTTAATTTAATATGAGTTATCTCAGAGTGCAAGAGAGAATATGGCTTGGAAATCAATGTGGAAAAGACCAAATATATGGTCATGAAAGCTGAAATAGAAGCTATAAAATAGAAAAGGTGGAGCAAACGGAATACTTGAGCGTTACACTAACTAATAAAGGAGATGAAGAAAAAGAGATAGATAAAAGAATAGCAAAGGGAAGCAAGGCAGCAGGGATGTTGGCAAAAGTGATCAAATCGAAAGATATATCGAGGACAGCAAAAATAAGAGTGTATCAAACAATAATAAGACCCACAGTCACATACGCCTGCGAAACATGGACTATGAATAAGAAACAACGAGAGAAATTAGAAATATGGGAGCGCAGAATTCTCAGAAAGATATATGGAGGAGTCAAGGACCGCGAAATTTTCAGAAGAAGAACAAACAGAGAAATAACAGAAATGTACAAGATGCCAAGTATTACCCAAGTAATTAGGATGCAGAGAGCAAGATGGCTGGGACATATAGGGATGACAGAGGATAGATGGGTTAAACGAGTGCTGAAGGGTGGCGATGGAGGAAGAAGGAGAAGAGGAAGACCACGGATGAAATGGCTGGATGAGACTAGAAAAGATTTGAGGACAGTGGGAGTGAAGGACTGGCAAAATGAGTCAAAGGATAGAGAAAGGTGGAAAGGAAGAGTGAAAGATCTCGGAGCCAAGGGTCACTAGGCCTGCAGAGCTGTTATATATCTCAGAGTGACTGAATACATAAAAAGAAATATGTATAGAAATTTGGAATATTCAATTTGGGATTAACTATAATAGCATCTACGTTTATTCATTTATTCATTTATTTATTTGTGACCATCAAACATACATGTACATGAAATTTACAAAGAAAAAGAAACAATAAAGCAATGTGATAGAAACAAATCTCAAGGCGATGTTCAGCGTAAGTCCACAAGAGGACAACTGATCTTCCACATCACCCTGTTAAAATTAATAATTATTTGGCGCTTAGAATAAAATAAATAATACTGATATACAAAATAAAGAAGAAAGAAAAATTAAACGAGAACAAAAACAAAATGCTACCATTGGATTATGAATAACTGACAAATTATGAGCTGCTCTGCACCCCCTGCATTCCCTGCAACTGCCCACGAACCCTACTTCTGAAACCCTGGATTGATAGTAACTTGAATCGATTATTCACTCGATTGTATTCCTTCACAATATTAAATGAAAATCCTCTCTCGAAAAATGAGGTCCTGTGAATCGGCGGAGTAAGAAATGTAATCTTGGAGTACAAATACTGGGGCATTTTATTAACTAAAATTGCATGAAAAAAGACTAGGCAGTGCAACTTACGCCTATTCGCCATATTCAGCCAGTTAAGTTCCCTCAATTTTAGAGATACATGTGCACGCCGTTTTAAACCAAATATAAATCTAACACAACAATTTTGAACAATTTGCACTCTGCGCCCTGTTATTGCATCGAGACAGTGATGGTAGACCACATCTGCAAAATTAAATTTGGAGAGAACCAGTGCATCTGCCAACAGGATCCGAGCCCTAACCGTGAGAAAGGATTTGGCTCCGTACAGCAACTTTAATGCACCAAACGCTTTACGCACAGTGGTTGCGATATGCTCTTTAAATCTCAGGTCACAATCAAATAGCAATCCCAGATTTCGTTTTACGCTTACAACTGGCAGAAGTTGATTATTTATTTCGATTTTAAGTTCATTATAAACTTGATCTCGTATATTCGTTCTGCAGAATAAAATTATTGATGACTTATCTGGGTTAATTTTCAAACAGTGTTGTTGAGCAAATAGCGCCACTGATGCAACTTGAAACGCAACTTGAACACTGTCTGCCTTAAATGCATAATAGATTTGTATATCGTCTGCATAGATATATAAAGTGTGAACAGTAATGGTCCCAATATGGAGCCCTGAGGCACATCACTTTCTATTCTTCGAAGTAGGCTTTGACTATGTAATATTTTGACAAACTGAAAGCGATTACTGAGATAGGCTCCGACTAGCTGTACAGCTGATAAAGTAAAACCAAAGTAGTGTAACACTGAGCATAATATTTCGTGATTGATGCAATCGAAATCTCTAGAAAAATCTGCATTATGTTATTATAACAGCAGATGTTAGTCGAGTAGACCAAATTGAACTGCCAACGCTTCACTTCCGTTACTTTAACGTTCATGGACGGTGAAGCACAATAAGTACATACCGAATAGAACTACCAACGCATCACTTCCGTTGCTTTGCCGTCCTCTTCTGTGAAGATTCGGAAGTTTTTCTGGGTTCGGTTGTCAAAGTAGCTGTCAAACAATCTGTCATTCAAATGTGAGTGATCTGTATTCTGAAGACTACAAATGCAAGTAAATTGAGTAACTGGTATTTAGTAATTAGTAGCTAAACATGTAGTAGGCGAAAAAAATACTGTACGCACCACGGCTGGAAAGTGTCAAGAAGAAGCTGAATCAAGAACACTCGGTATGTGGTCTATTTTCAATTAAATTTTTGTTACAGTAACCAAAATTAAATTTCATATCAGCGTATAAGGCAATGTGAATATCTTCAAAAATAAATAAAAGAAGACATAATTTCCTCGCCTAATTCTTTCTGCTACATTAAACCGTCGCAATTTCGTATTCTTAGCGACTTCGTAAAAAAGGGGAGCCGTTTCTTTTCGACGCTTTAAGGCCGTTTAATGTTGTATAACTGGAGTTAAAATTGCCTCCGTTTGCGGTTTAATGAATGCAGATATAAGCCGCCCGAATGGATCTTATCTTTGTGTCGGTCGGACTGCTTGAGTCGTCTCGGAGAATCGCGAGAATTTTTACTCGCGGTAATCGTATGCTGCCGGCACACTTGCGCCCCTTTATTGCGTTGCGCGGACGAAATTTGCAAGGGAAATTGTCATTTATGCGAATATACAAAGTGAATTAATTGTAACACGGTTCACGCCGACGCCGCCGCCTCGTTATGTATGCCTTAAGATAATTTAAGAGTTGTCGTTTCAGTAGGTTAGGTATAATAATTGTATGCTTTATGTTTTCCCTTGTCCTATTAGCGATACTTAAAAATTCTTTATGACGCTCCCTCTTCCATGGTGATCCTTTTTATGACGTAGATAAGTAAATATTTGGATCACCATAATGAAAAATGTTTTCAGAAGAGAATTTCGTATGCATTTTAAAACACCTACAGTCGAACGTTGAGGTATGAACCCTGAAATGTTGATGTATATTTATATTGCAAAATTGGTGGTGAAGGACCAGTCCATCGGTTTGATATGGGCGATACTAGCAGCAAGTTAAGCGCAACTCAGTCCTTTAGACATACCCTCTTCGTACTACCGTTTGTACTACGAGGTATAATACCCATTCATCTCAGGTACCATTGTGTAAGCAGAATGCTGCGGTCTAGACCAGTAAAGGTCGATGAAAATCTTTTGACCGTGCTGTTGTATCGCAACTAATGGTTTGCACCAGGAGTACGGCACAGATCGTAGAGCGTAGTTATTTCGCATGCCACTGTCATATCATATCTTCCGGGCGCTCGGCTTAACCGCCTGGAACAAAAGGATGACATCCTTCCGTAAAAAATAACTTCAAGCTAATGATGGAACTCCCTACGCTGAAGGCTGCGTGATCAAGGAGAAGCTTGGTCGTTAATAGGCGAACTGTGGATACCGGGTGACATTCACTCTTAAAAAGGCTCATCTGGGTATGAGAGCACTTCCTTGATAGACATTTATTCCTTCTTTTCTCTTATGAGTGAACTAAAGAAGCAAGAGGTAAACTCTATGAAGGGGAGTTTTGAAACTTCCCTTGATTCACCAACATTTTCTGGCAACAGAGGAAATAACGGAAATCGAGGATATTTTCATTCCAGAAACCTCCGAGGAGATAGTGAATCCTTTGACCACCCTTCCACCGAAGAAACTGATGTTTTACGATCATCCTCGAAGAAGGGGCAGGGCAAAACAAGGAAACCCCGATCACGCGCAGGCAGGCGAATCCAAAAGCGGCAAAAATGTCTCCTTAAAAGCCAGGTGTCTTATGATCAGTGGTGGTCCATGCTTACGTCACTGGGGGGACTATTACAATGATCGAACTTCTTCGTGTAACTTTGTAACATACATAACATAGAAACATATGTGACGAGACATAGGAAGAACCTAGATCATTATATGCACGGACCGCCGCTGTTTATGGTACCCTTTTGAAGCTAGTCTTAGAGGGAATAGGGCGTCGTCGAGATGAAGGGGGTCACAAATAGGGATGGCAACGATATTTCGATATATTTATATTTACACTAAAAAATATTTCAATTCCTACAGAAAATTCCAGTAATGTAAATTTACCAAAAATTAGAAAATATACCTAAAGTTTTCTATTAAATTTCCCAATTTTTGACAATTTTACCTTATATGTTACTGGAATTTTTGGAATTGCAAATATTTTTCTAGTGTGTAGGAGGGTAGAGATAGTAAGGTTCAGGTCGGGCAGAATGTGTCCACAGGCCGGCATTTTATCTCCACCGCTGTGGTCGCTACTTATAGGCGGCCTGCTGGCTACCACTGAAACGCTCGGAGTTGATATGCAGACCTATGCAGATGATATTATAATACTTTTAACAGAGGAAAGGAAATTTCCTCAGCCCTCCAACAGGTGATTAACGTTATTTGTAGCTGGTATAGTATTGAAAACCTGAGCATTAACCCAAACAAAGCCATAATAGTAAAGTTCCTCAAAATGAGAAGAAAAGTTTATTCACAGGGTGGGGTTATTCTTATGGATCTGTCGAAGAATATCTGGGAAATCTTGAAGGATATCCCCTAATCTATCCACTGACTGACTTTATGTGATGGTGGTACGTCCAACCATAACCTATAGAGCGCTAGTATAGTAGCAGAAAGCGCAGCAAGCCAGGCACATAGCAAAATTTACATCCACACAAAGAATTGGCGGGGTCGTGTGTGGTGTGCCGCAGGGTTCGGTGCTGGTACCATCGTTATTTTTAATATTTATTAATGACCTGGCGCATGTAGCCCGGCGATCACACACGGTTCTCTTCGCTGACGATACGTCTCTTACGTGGCACGCTTCGAATCATCACGACTTAGAAAAAATAATCAACACCGACATTTCCAGGATTTGTGAGTGGTTTAATGCTAACGAAATTGCCCTTAACACTAGCAAAACCAAATTTTTACTATATAAACAACAAACTAGCCTTAATATTGTTATTAACGACAGTCTTCTATCCCCTTCTACCGAAGTTAGATTTTTGGGTGTAACTGTGGATACCGGCTTGAGGTGGACCGAGCATGTTCAACTGTTGTCGAAGGGCTTGTCATCAGACTGCTATGCTCTAAGAATTATTCGGCAAAATCTTGGTGAGCATACTGCGAGAAGGGTTTACTTTGCACTATTTGAGTCTCGCATGAGGTATTGTGTTTCGTGTTGGGGTTTCACCACTACAACGAATTTATTTGAAATCTTTAAATTACAAAAGAGAGCTGTTGTGCGGGTGGTTAGCGGAGTGGGCAACAGAGCCCACTGTCGTCCCTTGTTTGTTTCCCAAAAAATTTTAACTTTATACTCATTAATTATCTATGAGTCAGTGAGTATGGTGTATAAATATCGAAGCAGGTATACTTGTCGAACCGACATTCATTCTTACAACACCCGTAACTGCAATAGTATTAATCTGCCGAAAACTGACTCCTCTCTGTAGAAATTCTCTGTACTTCATGGGCTTCTCTTTTTTCAATAAACTGCCTTCATATGTAATAAGTTCTCCTAATTTAACCATATTTCGACGCAAATTGAAGGCAATATTACTAAAACAACCTTTTTATTCTTTTGACGAATTTATTAATTTTAAATTTTGACCTGTCTCCTCGTTGTGAACGTGTTTATTGATTCCTTTTTATTTATTGTATTTGTTTATTGTATGTGAGACAACATTTGTTTGTTTATTGGCAATATTAAATCTAAAAATCTAAAAAATTGCAAGTGTGGCAATCACGGAAGCAATGTCTTCTGTCCCGTCATTGGCACTAGAAACTCTTCTGAAGTAGCACTTTTTTCCACCACTTTAAAATTTCTAGGAAGTAGGCTCACTAGAGCTAATAAGTGCTAATAATTTCACATAATATTGTTTCTAATCAAATTATGCACGATATCCCAGGTGTTTTCTAAATTCTTAATAATAGTAATGGCTATGGTGCATCCTAGATGCGCTCACCTTAGATATTTACACACATGACTTATTTATAGATGGTATTAGGTTGAACCGGTCGAGTAGTGTGAGGTTCTTGGGTATAACTATGCAGGATAACATGCTCTGGAATGAACATTGTCATGACCTTGCTAATCAAATTTCTGCGAAAGCTTATTTGTTTAGATCCCTGAGAGGCAGTTTATCGCGTGACACTTTACTTTCTGTTTACTACTCTGAGATACAGAGTAGACTTCAATATGGTATTGTTCTGTGGGGCACTTGCTCCCATGCTCAAAATGTATTCATTGCGCAGAAGGCTGTGTTGAGATCAATTGCAGGACTACGAAGATTTGAATCATGTAGACCCTTATTCACGCATTTAAAAATACTACCATTGCCATCTTTATACATCCTTGAGGCGTGTTGTTACATATATTCCAACAGACACAATCTTCAATTTAATTCTGCAATACATACACATGACACCAGATCTAAAGATGAATTGCATAGACCAGCTGACACTCTCCATCTAACTAGCCTGGGTCCCATTAATATGGGCATTCGAATTTATAATAATATACTACAATGTATAGATGTAGGGGATAATATACGAGTGTTCCGTCGAAATCTTAAGCTCTATTTACATAGCAACACGTTCTACAGCTTAGATGAATTTTAATACCAGTCACCCATGTTTTCTCTAGTTTTAGTTTATTTAGTTATTTTATTTAGTTTACTTTGTTAAATAATAGTATATATTTTTGTTTTCTTTTGATTTGTTAATGATCATTCGGTTATTTTATGTTGACTTTTACACATTATTTTATATGTTTTGTGTAATAAATCATATTATTATTATTATTATTATTATTTTTGTGTAGGTCGTTGCTTTTCGATAAAAAAATAGACTGACATAGTAGGTATTAAGTATTATTCATCCGATTTGTATTCTTGAAGGATAAAAGAAATTTAATAATTTATTTATGTTGTAAATATGTCATTTCAGTTGTATTTCTTATGCAACATGCATATATATGTAAATCTAGATCTAGTACATATTTGGCGTTATTTTATCCTAATAAAAGCAGTAGTTAACATGAGGGTATAAATCACTTCGTAATTATTTTCAAATTCAATGACCCTTGTTCAATGTCGTCACCGCCAAGTGATTATTCCCCTCATTGTCGTTACTATTAGAACATCGACCCCTGAAAGTAACCCGTCACTCGCTTATTGCAAACTGTTAGCCGTATTCCGTGTCCCCGTCTTCGGCCGAACTTGATCCGGGATTGGTCCTCGAGACGGACGAGCAAATGGCGTATGAGCTAATTTGATATTAAACGCTCGGGAAATTGTGACAACTATAAATCGCAACCGTAAACTTTTCATTGGCCGAAAACCGAACGTGAAAGCCGAGGACGGTCTCTTATGTTTAACCAGTAACCATGACGACGTTGTAATACCGGCGACGATTCAAAATCACGACCATCTGCCGGTTTTATTGACTGCCTCTGCAGTATATATTATTATAGTTTCGTTTGTATTTATTTCCTCCCCTGTTAATGTACTTTAAACGCTCGCTAAATACGCACTTTCGAAGAGAGCGACCATTGTGCTCTAGTCGTGAGCGTGAAATGCATAATTTATTGTCGGAAAAAAGGCGACGTTTTGGGGTGCCCGACCGATCTTCTCCACCTCGTCCCTCGGTGACTGATCTTTTTGTTAAGTAGATGATTAAGTGGATATTCCGGTGATGCGGTAAACGTTAGAGATATGCCCTGACGAGAAAAAATCTATCTGGCACGATTAATAGGGTCGCTTGAGGGGATAAGGGTAGTTTGTAAATGTTTAATATACTTAATTATCTTGAATAGTCGTTGTACCCTGTATGTGTTTGTGTATATACATTATCTTTTTACAGGACTACTATTCATGTATTTACGAATTCCTTGTTATTTATAGAATGTGTGATATAATATTTTCTAACCGTTCAGGTAGTTACTGGGTTTATAATTGCGGCATTCATAATGTCAACTATTTATTATGTAATATATTCATCTTTGGTTCACCAATCATACCGGAATAATGCGTTTGTTCATTATAGCAGCGCATTCATTAAATTTTGAATTTTGAAATAAGGAATGATGAATTTTTGAAAAGGGAGTGAAAACTACCTAAGATTATACTGAAGAGGAAGGAAAATCATTCACAGCAAGTAGGGGGTGGCTGCATAGATTTAAAACTCGGTTTAATCAAAAAAATATAAAAATGACGGGGGCATCTGCGTCGGCTGATCATGTAGCTGCTGCCCTGTTTCCAGAAAAATTTAAACAAATTATTGCTGAAAAGAATTATCATCCTAAGCAAGTTTTTAACTGCGATGAGACTGGTCTTATGTGGAAAAAAATGCCTCAACGGACTTATATTCATAAGACTGCAAAGAGTGCACCAGGCGTTAAAGCAATTAAGGATAGACTTACCTTGATATTTTGTACAAATGCAGCTGGTCATATGATTAAACCTGGACTTGTTTACCGATCACAGAATCAACGTGCTCTTAAATACAAAGATAAAGCTTGCCTGCCTGTGTTTTGGCAATCAAATCGAAAGGCGTGGGTTACGGCTGTTCTATTTACACAATGGTTTCATCAATGCTTTATTGCGGAAGTGGAAAGATATTTGAAAAAGGAAGAATTACCATTTAAAGTGCTGCTGATACTAGACAATGCTCCTGGGCATCCTGTGTCACTAGGCACAGAAAATAAAAATGTTGAAGTGGTTTTTTTACCACCTAACACGACCTCATTGCTTCAGCCCCTTGATCCAGGTGTCATTAGATGCTTTAAAGCTATATATATTCGACAGGTTTTCGAAATGCTGTATACAATGGCTAACGAATGCTCTGATATCGGGCTCATGGAATGCTGGAAGTCATTTACAATTGCTGACGCAATTCTATTTATCAAAGGAGCGATGGCGGCATTAAAGTCAGAAACGATAATAGCATGTTGGAAAAATCTGTGGAATGACATCGTTCTTAGTTCTGAAGACACACATGCTATTAATTCACATCTAACAACGATATTTGACATAGCGCGGAAAATAGATGGAGAAGGATTTAACGATATAACCAAAGAGGAACTCAGTGATTACATAAACGAAGAGGATCAAATATTATAAGTAGGAACAGCAATATATTATCTAATACCTAGTGATCATCCATATATTACAATTTATTGGACCAGTAAAACGGTTTCATACATCGCGACTAACTATAAAATTTGTTGTTACTATTTTTATTACCTTGTTTTCTATGTGGGCAACACTAGGAAGTAAGAAAATCTAAATTACCTATATGCTATGTTTATTGTAAAAGCATTGCATATCTAAAAACTGCAGAAAATATATTTTATAGAATAAAAAAGCAATATCTACATTTAGTATGTAAGCATCATTTCCCATTTCATTAACTATAAGAAAATAAACGCATTACAGTCCATACTGTGAGTACAGAGCTTAAATTGAACTCTTTTGTCTTGTAAATTGTGCTTCTTATAAGATATATTTCCTAATAATGTGAACATATATTTTTTGTGTTCGCAAGAATGTCAGCTTCTCGAATATATATTCAATAGCGATCTTTAATTGATACCGATCAAAGCGTTTTGAGAATAGTTTTTAACAATGTTCTAATTTTGAAAAATGGTTGCAGCAGTAGTCTTCTTTCTTGACATTTTTTATTTTACATGAAAGCATGTAACTTATTGTTTACTTCAGTAAGAGTTCTCTTCAAAATACAATTGTTTCATGTGAGCCACAAAAAAATATATCTTTGTGGTTTGTATAAAGAAACAGTTTTAGAATTTTAAGATGACCTAAGTACAGTATTGAAAGGAAAAAAAAAAAAAAAAAAAAAAAAAAAAAAAAAAAAACCAGATATTATGTACCTAGAAATAGATGATTGACGTTGCATTCAACAATAATCTAGTTAAAAATAATACACAATACACAAAAACTAGGAGATATTGCAGCAAAAGTATTTTGTAATTGTTTTCAGCAGTGTATTTTATGTGTGTGTAATAATTTCCTACATAAAATTTATCAAATCAAATTATCAATTAGATAATTTGTGAAAAAATAAAATATGTTACTGTGACGTACAGGCGCATTCTATACAGTTTAGTAAGTGGCAGAGTTAGCTTTGTATTTTGATAAAAATAATTCTCTAATTAAAAATCTGAAAAACTGAAAATGGTCTGGAATAAAAAATCAAAAACTGCCAAAACAAACCTAAATAAATTAACTTCTAATATCAAATTACACGGCAATACCAGGGTGATTTATAATTTTTTTTCGACCACTTTAAAATATAATTAGAAAGATTTATGGTCTTCGTTCGCTTTCATCTTTTCTTTTTTGTTTTACGCCCTTCGTACGAAACTTTTTCGTCCCGTAGCGGTCGAATTTTTTTTTTGTTTCTGCCACCAATTATCTCCGGGTGAAATCTGAAAAATGCTACTCTTTAGTAAACACCTATTAAGTCGGTTGTTAACAAACCGTTTTCTCTTTTGTCGCTTCCAAAGATGACAGTTTTATAGATGAAATTTGTTCCGTTCCGAAACTAATTAAAAATTCAGGTACCCAGAATATACCCTCCGTCAGAGGAAAAATGTGCCCTCCTAACGAGTCAAAATCGCTCTAGAAGTGATTATTATCTTGCCGGAACAATTAATTTTCACTTTTTAATTAGTTAATCACCCTAATTTTGTCGTTTTTAGTTTCTAAACGAACGGAGGGAACGAAGGTTAAATTACAGGTTCCTGTAATTATGCGACGATAACCTTTATGAGTTGCTTATATTTATACTCATATTATTTTTTTTAAGAAATAGGCTGTATGTTTTTAATTTCTTTCGAATGGTCTTTTTCAAAATAAGAAGCATCCAATTCTAGATTTAACACGTTCAGTAAGTAATAACAGCACAGCGTTTACGGCCGCCTAAATAAACCTGTTCCTGATCTATATTGAACATTTGATGCCTTAACCGGCACCTAAAGGGTCGAAAAGGCAAACACTAAAATAATCTCTTAAGCGGTTGTGTAAAACGTCTATTTATTTATTTTGAAAACATTTCCTTAAGATAATCTTCTTTGTAACAAATTTTCAAAATGTCTTTGCACATCCTTTGTTACATTCGTTAGAGTGAGTGACCGTTGGGCCTTTGAAGGTTTAGCTTCATTTACTTTAAGGAAGTATTTCTAGAGAAATGGTGTTAAGTAAATTGGATTTTCTTTATCTGCAAAACTGACTGACAGCCAACGGATAATCCATGACAAAACCGATTTCGTATGTATGTTTGCATTGTAAATTGTTGCCTTATTATCATAACTTTGGTTTAGCTATTCTAGAGTTGATTGGCAATTTGTTTTGGCTGATCTTAGTGGAGATACCTGTAACAGGGTGACAATTATTTCTGTGATATCTTTATCTGGACACTAAAGCGAATCCAAACAATTTACAAATGTATATAAGTGGTATTTTTTTTAGATAGAAATGACACAAAACGTGAAAAATTAGTTGTTATATGAAATTTGTATTATTTATTATGTGTATATGTTTTGTTTGTTTATAAATTACAGCAAATGTTGATTCTCTTATAAAATATGGGCCATTTTCAATAATTGTAATAGAGGTCAGAAAAATTTTATTAAATGCAATGAACCATAACCTAAACATATTTATAACTACACAGAATATTCTAAAAAATTGGTAAACACACGCTTATTCAGTTATTTTAAATGGAATAGCAATAATATATGTTATCCAATTTTCGAATTTTCTGTAAAAAATACAGCTTTATAAAAACGACGACATAGAATTTGACAGGTAAACAGTGGCATTACATTAAGGACTGGTACTTCAATCTGTTAATAAATGCATCTAGTAACTATTTACCTAATAAGTTATAAAGAAGATATATTAGGTAAATAACAACAGACTGTCTTTCAAGGAATATTTATTTGGTTAATAGTTATTCGGTGTTTTCATAGCGCTAGTTAATGTTGTCAATATCATGTAAGATGCAGGCAATTTACTTACAGCAAGCAACAAATGACAGCGCCATACAAATTTGAATAGAAACGCAAGCGAATTTCTTTGATACATATCAGAAGGATATCAGTAACTGCCCAAAATGGCGACCGCTCCCTAATATGGTATTGATGCAGTGTTAAGGCTGATCCGCATAAAACCTAAGCGCCCGAAGTCTTCAAAGTTCTTCATGTTTCTCGTTCATAAATAATTTCAAACGATTTTAAGCTTGTAAACATAACCTTGTTTTCTTGGTTGAGTCGGCGACATTCAGAGATTACCGATGAGTAGACTTCTGATAGTGCTTATTGCCTACTTCAGCCACTTAATAACAAAATAAATCAGTTTATCATCTACATCATTTTTATTAATTGGCGGAAAGACAGTTATGTCAGTTATTCAGCTAATAACTTTTATTGGGAGTTTGGAACACCGGCCTTAAGGAAAAAAAGAATGGGATCCTCTGTGCATTAAAAAGTTAGGTAGAATTACATTCCATAAAAGCTGACAACGGATTTGTTGGAATTTCCAATTTCACTACAAGGGCGCATTATATTTTAATATATCTAGTTATAAAATTTAAGACTGCGGTGGAATGTAAAAAGTATGAAGGCAATATTAATAGAATCAAGAAAGGTGAGTATCAATTCTGGACACGGAATCGAATGTAACGAAATAGATATGACAAGATGAATATGAAAAGCACAAAACAGAAACTAGCTGATATACTTCAGCTTCAGTAAACATAAAGATGTCTAATTGAAAAAGAACTGAACTAAATAACTGATTCACATTTAATTGGATTTCCTGCAAAATTTAAAATTTTGAATCAATTATCCTTTCAAAAACATTTTCAGTAAACAATTGAAAATGGTATTCTTTGAGTCTATGATACTTTATTTATTTAATTATTGTGCCTCGGTGTATGGCCCCTGTTTGGATGGAGCAAGAATGCGAAGAGTTCAAATGCTGCAGAATATGTGCATATAAGGTACTTCTTTTGTATTCGTAAATACGATAGCATTTCATACAAATTAAAAAAATTAAAATGGCTGACTATGCGTACTCGTTTGCTTCTGCACTTCCTAAATCTATACCGTCAGTTAAAATCAAAGGATTATATTGTACGAATTCATTTTGTATAATGTAAATCCGCCTTTATGCATAAATCTATGCTTGAACGATGTACATCTTTAAAGTGGCACTCCTCTCATAAAAGGCATATCTTGTAGTGAACTTCGTTCATCGCTGAACATTTACTGAATGGTTGATTTGTTCATTGCATGATTTGTGTAGGCTTTTTCATGCTTAGATATCACAACAAGATTAATTTATTGTAAAAGTATATGTTCAATGAATTACCACATATAAAAATTGTATATAAGGTACCAAATATAATGCGAGCAAAAAATGTTTTGCGATTATTGGGTACTATGGAAAAGATAGCATCCGCTTGGTTCAAATAATCCTCTCCACTGCGGCCACTAGGGCCTATTGTAGAGCCGATGTTATCTTTTAAGTTAATTCAACAAGTTCCGGCCCTTAAGGCAGTTCAAAATCTTTTTGGATAAGGTTCTTCGTTCAGGTCTTCCAGGGAGAGGTCAACCTTCCTTAAGATGTTATATCTGATTTACGTTTGGCTAGACAGTGGCAGAAAATGTGTTTAACTGTCTGTTCGCCCTCCAAACACAGCCGGCATTCAGTCTTATCAGAAAATTTGATTCTGTGCAGTTGCTTTCTGAGTTTGCAGTGACCTGTAAAAAAAAGAAACTTTGACTTTTGATACAAGTTCAAGTATTTCCTTGGTGTGATTAGGTGAAATGCACTCTTTCGTATGTACTAAAACAGGGCAATTGTTTTAATGTTGGAGCACTTTCTGATTTGCCCAAACAGTGATTTGCTATTTAGCTACCGTAAGTGTTATATCAATAGCAGGTTCTGGTTCCTGGAAATTCTCCGCAGAATCTCTTTTCGTAAGAGTATCTGCTTCCTAATTTCCAAGAATGACTGACTGCCCAGGTATTCAGATTAGAGATAGATGATTAATCGTCCTCAATATATTTAAGGTGCTTTTACAGCTACAAATTAAGTCTAAGTTGCATTTATGCGACTCTATTGCTGAAAATTTTTATTTCTTCGGGTTAATGCTCAGATGATCCCTGCTGCACCAGCTACAAATAGTAATAATCACCTATTGGTCTCCCCTTTTTGCAGATTATTAATGCCTAAGATTCTATTACAGCGTTTCGTTTTATTTGTCTATAATTTCGTGCCGAATAAATCAGATAACCCGTTAGCTTGCAAGATCGAAAGAAAACTATATATGTAAGTTACATACGGATATCTACAGTACATATATACAGCGTATGTACATACATACATATTTTAAATATGAGTGGTTACATGGTGTCTCTATGCGATTGTCAATTGTTTTATTTATACCATTGAATTTTAAGCACGATACTACGTTATGGAACAGAGGTAATGGCTGTCTGCTTGGAACTGAGATTGGTTTGAAAACTCTGAATAACGCTTCGGAAGCCAATGTGGATATATGCATGCAACCGTAAACGATATCTTATATACCGTTTAGTTCATCACATCATATTTTCAGGTTGTTTATGCTTGTATTAATGTAGGTATGTTTATCTTATCCATTTATAATAGAGTTTATTTGGGTTTTAAAACATAAAACGGGAAACTCTGCAACTTTTGCAGCGAGAACTAACGTTACTAACGGTTTAGTAGATAATAATCGTAGAAATTCTTCTACGATTATCAATGCAATAAAAATCGAATATGTCTCACTTTGACTTTTAAAAACTTTTATATAATGACGGATTGTTTCCATACCTGATGTCTAGTCTCAGGATTTGTCTACTAGAGCACACGCATCAAATTGCATAGAAAATTTAGTTTGAATGTTATGTTGTTTCATACCCGAAAAATAATTTTATGTGGTAATATGACGATGATGGATGAATATTTAGTGAGAGCCGTAGTTATTTACCTTTCAGTTCTTAATTACTGATGTAAAAAATGCTAGTGAAAGGCAAACTTCTCCTCACTTAGTGAAGACGTATGAAATGTCTTACAAAGAACTCTAAAAAGACAGAATTCACTTCTAGTTACCGGATAACATTTTTGTTTTCACCTTCAATAGTTAAAGAAGACTTCCTTCTTTTAATATATGTTCGTCTTCTTTAATAAATACTTTGTTTATAATATATATATTACACATATCGATTTGTAATTTTTCTTACACTAAAACTATTTAAAGTTACCGCATTGTTTACACATTATTAATGGAAATGAAGAAATTTTGGCCACTCATCTTACACATGTAGGTTATCGACGTCAATCCCATCAAATCATTTACTGCACCATAAGCATCTCATGTGGACGCATAAACACTTTGACGTGACTTGGGAGCACGGTTCTTATCAGTGTCAATGTATTAATTATGTCCGATTCAATTAACTTTTAATTATCTACTTGACAGATTTAATACATCTACGTTGGCGGTTTAGAATTTAATCTTGCCACTAGAATAACAATAATAATAGCCTTTTACGCCCGTTACTTGGAGATGTATACATATATGTGTAAATCAGTACGTAATCTTGGGTGGGATTATCTTATCGACTCTGTCCCGATATTGGTAAATGCTGACCCGGCACTTAACCTTTGGCGATCTTTTTCTGTGTGGCAGTAATAAAAGAAATATTAATTATCAAAAACTAATTTGTGTTTTCAGTTACTGTGAACGAATGTTTCTTTTCTCAGATTGGTGTAAGTCATCCCTCGTTTTAGACTTGTTTTCATGTGCGATTCACTATTTGTGCTGTAATTAACCGACGTTATTTTTTGAGTCATTAAAATAATATTGCAAAGTTTACGTTATGTGATATTCTTTATTGAATTTGTGTAATATCAAAATTCCCTGTACTTGTGTTTAAATAGAGTTAAAATCAATAGAACTGTGGTTTATAATTATGTCGTTAAAAAACGTCATGGATAGTTATAAAATAAAATTTTAAGCGTACAAATAAGCAAAAAGAGAAAACTGAGGACGTACATCATCCAGCTAACATGGTCACGTAATTTTCACGTCAATTATCGGTCACATTTGGTCGTCGACGTCAACTGACCTAAATTCGACATAATTTAGACATAATTTATTTTAGATATTTCATTGTTATGCCAATGCCTCAAAATAAAACAGCAAAAAGTAAAAAATATTGAATCAAAGCAGTTACGGATTAAAAAAAAATATAAATCCTTAAGGGATCAAAAATTATATTAGTCTGTAGGGAAATATGGAAAACATTTTCTTGGAATCAATGATAAAACTGTGAGGCGCATTGGGAAGCAGGGATCGGTTGCTTATGGAAAGAACTGTATATAAGTCTACACCTAAGTTATTTGTTTATGTTATAAGGGATGTTTACGTGTGCATTGGGTAGCGAAGGCCTACGCAGTGGTGAAGCGAGATTAGATTCTTATATGTATTTATATAGAAAGGTACCTACCACGTTTTGGGAGCCTAGTAAATCCTTTGTTCTATAATTATTTTTGTCATTTAATTTACCCTTACAAAACTTGCCACCAATCGTGGTGTTAAAAGTACTATTTGTAGGTGGATGAAAGCCATGCTGAAATTAAGAATCACTGAAACTTCATTAGCGGGTGAAACAATGCTGGTGCCGGTGTGTGGAGGTTGCCCGCAGGAAGGAGTTGTGTCACCTCTGCTGTGAGATTTTGTCATCGACTGCTTGTAATCCTAAATAATGCAGGCTACTGTACTCAGGGGTATGCAGATGACATTGCAATATTCATAATGGGGAATCATGCAACCGCCATTTCAAAACTCATGCAAAGAGCACTGAAAACATCTGAAGGAAGTGTACAGGAAAACCTGAAAATAAATCCTGCGAAAATAACACTAGTCCCCTCACACGAAAAGAAGAAAGCTAGATGGTCTAAAACCGTTAACTCTTCATAATGAAATGGTACAATTCTCGATCAATCAACGGTCAATCTTGAAGAGATGTTCGACAAGTGTAAGCGGGCACTAATGACAACTCGCAGAACAATCGGAAAACATTAAAATCACATTTGCTGTATTGGTTGTACACTGCAGTGGTAAAACCCATGTTGATCTATGGCTGCCTAATTTGGTGGATTAAGATTACACTGATGCAGGCAATTACAAAACTCGCAAAGATACAGAGGTTGGCTTGCCTGTGTATCACTAGAACTGCAAAGAGCACACCGACAGCTGCTATGGAAGCTATGTTAAGCTTATCTCTTTGAGCTTTATATTAGAAGGGAAGCAAGAATGAGGACATACAGACTGAAGTGTGGTGGAAACTGGAGAACCCAGGATACTTTGGGGTATATCAGAATAATGACCGAAATTACAAACGCTATCTTTGAAATGGGTAGTGATATGATGACTCCCTGACTTTTTTTCGATAAATCCTTCAAAGTTGTTCTGGATTGGGATGAATGGACAGCAAAACAGAAACTGGGGATTCGAAAACAACAAATCTGCGTACCAAAAGGGTACGTGGCTCAAAAGGATCACAGAAGCTGCTATACATAGCAAAACCCTGAATCATAAATAATATATTGCAGATATAGAGCAATATATATATACCACTGTATATTAAACTGAAATAGAAACATGTGTCCAAAGGGCATTGGAGAAACAACCAAAGGGTCAACTGATTCATATCCTATCGGATAGTCAGGCGGCCTAAAGACGTTAGGATCAGATAACCTCAAAACTAGCTCGAGACTGCCTGAAAAACCTAAAAGCTCCAGTTCAACACAACAAAGTCACTTTGGTGTGGGTGCCGGGGCACAAGGTCATACCAGGCAACGAATTAGCAAATAAGATAGCAAGAAAGGACTCTGAAGCAGTATTTACTAGACCTGAATCTGGTTTGGCGATGATTAAGCCATCACTGCGTTTACCTGCGGGTATGCTGGGTCTCAACCGAGTACAACTTAGAACAGTGACGGGTCTTCTGATAGGACACAGTTGTCTAAGTACTATATAAGATTTGTATCTTTAGAGACGATCCTATTTGTAGATTATGCAATGAGCAGGAAGAAACAGCCTACCACGTTGTTATTGAGTGCGTTGAATTGGAACGACAGAGATTGCAAGTGCTGAGATCATCCAACCTACTGACAAATCTGACGGGAAACGCTTTACCATGCAGGCTACTAAATCTAGTTAAAGAAACTAATCTGTTTATGTAAAGAAATAATACAATCATCAAGCATCAAGCCGCAGTGTTAGTGGGATGATAGGAAGACTTGACTCGCACCCAGTGACAAATCAAATCAAATCTCTAAGAAAACTTTGAGGTGCTCTCTCAACTGTCTTTATCAGAAATGTTTACTTTTAATATACAGGGACTGTACTATTGTAAAAGCATGTCCTATAGACGAATTTTCAAATATACAGTTACTGAATGCTATCCTCCAGATAAATAATTAGATAATTTCGCACTCGACTTTAAAGCAGAGGAAAACCCAGAAGAGGAAACGGTACAAGGGGCTATTGGAACGTTGCTAGCACAAAACGCATCGGAAATTTTTCTAGGTAGTTGTTCGCATGTTGTTGGTAGGTGTAAATAAACAATAAACAATTAGATAATTTTGCATTCGGCTTTACAGCAGATGAAAAGCCCAATGCAAAATTATCTAATTGTTCATTGTGCTTTAGCAGTTCTTCACTCTACTTCTTTCATGGTCCCTTGATAAAGGTCTTTCCATGAGTTTGCTTGGTTATGTTCTTCCAGTATTGTTTGTTGTATTGTTTCTGTTGAACGCAATTCCTTATTTGTTCCTGTACTGTGTTTTGGACACTTCTAGAATATATTCTGGGCCGATAAATGAGGCCGATGATCCTTTTCTTGTCAACTCGTCGGTTTTTTCGTTTCCTTCGATTCCCATATATACACTGCACTCATAGTAATGTAACTTTATTGCGGCCTGTAGGCTAGTCATACTAGAATGCATTCCTGACTATCTATTGTATCCGGAGATTCAATAATGCAGCATCTACTGGCTATCTGTTGCAATAATTTTATAAGCCCTTTGATTAATTTCTGTGTTTGCCTCTGCTTGGAAGACTGTCGCATACAGGATTTGACAACATGTGGGGCAAATCTAATTAATTAAATAGGGTAATTCCGGGGGAGGCGCCGATTGCTTACGTTTCCTAACGTAGTCATCTGTGAGGCATGAGTTATGGGCGTACGCATTCATACATATGTGTGAGTACTTGTCGAAGCCTGTGTCGCCGTATTGCATTCTCCAAACATTTTTAATAACATCTCTTTCATGATTAATGTGAAATTGGTAAACCAAGAAAACGTGAAAAATTGGTATCTCTTCCGGAATTAGATTTTTACCCAATGGTTTATACTTTTTTATTACTTAGATTTACGTTTATTACTGGATTCCTTCGGGGCGCCGCACATTACCAAGGTTTGCCCACACACAGAAAAGTGTTTTCTATTGCCAAGTACACCTATTTTCTTAAATATTTTTACTAAATCTAAGATAGTATTTTCTTTAATCTAGAGAATGTACCAGATTCAAATGAATGGCCGTACTTCAATATAATAAACCATTTTCTTGAAACTTTACTAATTTCAAAACAAAATGTACTTCTAAGAAATGTTGTCTCTTTAAATATAAATAATTCTATGTTCTTATGAGAAGGAATTCACTTCCTTAGAATGTTTCTAATTTTGAACAATATTTCCTTGAAGTAAGTAATATAATTTCTTTTATTGAGAACAGCAAAAAAGTAGGAATGTGGAGGGGTTCTTACACGTTGAATCTTGGTTATAGATAAACAATATGACGTACGGGATTTTATAGCTTTTTCGACTTATTGCACTTTACGCGTGGAAGTATATCTATCTCCTTTACTAATATTATGTATTAAAATAAGATGAAAATACAATCAGTGGATAAAAGTGCACTAAGTCAAAAATGCTATTAGTTCACCTTGAAGCCAATAGAGGCGTTATTTTTCATACATTCGGATATGATTGGGATCAGATACGGATGAATTACTGGTAACGTTGGGTGAAATAGTTTGATTTAGTGTTCATTTGTAGTGATTGGAATGTATCTATTTTCTTTTGTTCCTGTTGCATATGGTATAGCTCACAATCTCTATATAAGTAACAATGTATAAAAAATGTAGGAAACAATGGAAAATATGAATAAATGCAATAATATTACCGGTTTAGTCGTGTTGGTTGTAAATAATTCATTGACGTTTCGCCAGTCATGTTGCAGGCATCTTCAAAATATCTGACTAGTTGGTTAAATTTTGAAGAGGCTAGCAGCATGACTGGTGAAATGTCAATCACTTTTTACAACCTACACGACTAAATCCGAAATATTGTAATTTTATGGGTAAATACACATAATCTTTTTGATTTAAAAAAAAGAGTTCCTCAGTTCAAGTATACCGTTCTCGTATTAAAGATAATACTGTTTTGAATTAAGAGCATTAAGAGGTCACTATTAGAAAATCGGGGACTTGTGTTAAGTTAACTTCGTATTCATTTGAAGGAACCACATGGTTTATATGAAAGTCAACTTTTCTCATATCAAGTTTATCACGTGTTTGACTTAAACCGGTAGAATTTCTTGGAACTAGAATTTTTATTCATTTGTTTCAAATAACTTACTTTCCTATGTTTAAGGACATAAAATTTCTTCATACAAGAAACTAATTTCTTGATATTTTGAGAAAATGATGTTCTTCGTTCAAGGAATTATTCATTTACTTATATATGAGTACGAGAGGTACTTCAGTTAAGGAATTCTCACTTGGTTCTAGAAATTACTTTTCTGTGTGCATAGTGCATAGTTACATCGAATTGAGAATCCTTTGAAATGTATCCACCCTATCTAAATAACAAGTTCTTATATTTTATTTGCTTCTGTGTTACAAACACATGTGATTAAAATTTATTACATGTAATTAAAATAATTATACCTACCGATTTTTTAAAAGATTTATATAGAACACATTTGCATAAGAAACATACCTGTTGACATTCTTCTACGTTTGTTTAATATTTATTTAATGTGTGCTTGGATCTACGATTATTTTTACCCTTATTAACTGTAACTAAAAGTAATATTATCCGAAGGTATACTTGCCTTATTCGAATTCCAAGTCATGCAAAACCATGCACAATCACCATAGTCAGCGATTACAAAAAACTAATCTTTGTCTGTAATTAAGTGGTCGCGACACACACGAATGAAGCTAATTCTTTCCTGCAAGTAATAGAACGACCCCGAGTGGTAAGCGGTAAGTAACGACAAACGCTCGTTGCGTAAGAGGCGACGCATTTATTAAAATATTTTAGTTTTTCTTTCAATTAGCCGAAGCTAATCTGCCGGCGATCATTATAGATGCGATCGTTGGTCTTATTTCACTGTCTTGGAAAACAAACCAAAACGCACAGACAAAGGCGAAAGAAGCCGAGAAGAGGTCGGTGGATCGACGCTACACGAAATTTAAACGACAAATAACCAGTTGGCGGACGACGAGAAATGTTAATGTTAATTATTTCATTTAGTTAACATAATGGCGTAGTACCAATTAAAGCAAGGCTACCGGGGTTTTCTAACACGCCAATTAAAATATTTTAACTGAATTGCTGCTTCCCCTTCTCTCCTCACCCCTGGGCTCTCGGAATGGATGCCGATGGTAACGGGATGTCAACTTTTTCGTGTATAAAATATTTGATTATTCCCGCCGAGATATGCCCACTTGTATGTGGGTCTCTGTGTACGATAATTAATTCTTTCTAATTAAAGTTTTTCTACTGCCCCGTATATTACGCAGTTAATGTGGTTGCTGCTTGATGACGGTGTGTTGGGACCTCGCGTTACCTACTATAATTATAATAATTTCCTTTAACGTTTATTTATTTTGTAGTTTCGAGGAACCTATTCGGTACCAACTTTCTTTTTCAAGTGACTTCTGCCATAAATATGCTTCAAATTATACATAATAAATTTCCAGACAGGTTTATTAAATTAATTATAATGTGTCTGCGCATCTGTATTATACAGAGTGTGCTTTCCATGCGCGATAATTTGAATAAGTTTGAATTTTGCCTGTCATTTTTATAAATTCGACAAAATATTTTTATTTTTCCTTAGAGGCCATTTCTTTATGTTGCGAATATATTTTTCCCTTAAGTAGAGATCAGCATCGCACATTACATATTTGTTAGAAATAGAGTGAAAAATATGATATTTTATTGAGATTCGGCTGAAACTGCTTGAGAAATTTTATGAATGAATTCAGTAAATTTTAATATTGCAGCATCTTTCGTCACTACATAAGACGCTACTTATCTACATTTAACTTGATCATTGGAAGAGCTAGTAATGAGTTGAAATTACGCCTTTTTGGTATGTGGTAGTATAGAGGTGGCCGTAATATTTCTAATCAATGAACTAGTTCGCACGAACTAATTTACATGAAAGAACTAGTTCGTAGGAATAGCTCGCGCAGAACTACTTGCAACTTATATCTATACTGTGACTGTAAGACAAAACAGATTCCTATTGAACTAAAAAATCAGCTTGAATGCTTGATTAACACAGTAGGTACTATTCATTAGCAGTATTATAAAACTAAGTTTTAAGGCTAACATAGGTATCTATGTCACTAAACTAAGCGCTAGAAATATTTTATTCCTGGCTAATAAAATGTAATTTAATTTTTAAACCCCAATTTGGTAGTCATTCTAAAAGTATTGACAAATATAAATTTGATAAATTTTTTATTTCTTGGAGATTGTGTGTTTATCACTACGCTACTGTTGTTGTATATCTTTGAATTCTTGGCGGTTATTTACAGAATTATTACAGTATAGTGTAGTATAATGAATTTATTGTTCTGTAAGCCAGCGACTTTAGAGAACAATCCTGAAACCCGTAGTTTTTTGTTTTTAAACGGACATTTCATCAGATTACCTTTTTATTTTTGACATCATCTACGTAAACGTGATGACATTGATGACAGAAGTACATTGGTCCTTCTTTTCTCGGGGAATAAATCAATATCTACATCCCGAACTAATATTTTATAAAATTTGTATAAAATATTTTACGTAGTGTAATATAGAAACTTTTGATGGTAAATTATCTTTTATATAGGATCTTTGTCAAAGAACTTTTATAGTGTAAAATGCGCCTAACGTATATAAGTTTAATTATTTGATCTAGCGGATTAAATAAATGTGACGTTTCATTGACAATTTAATAGCGTTTTCGACTTATTGCACTTTACGCGTGGAGTATATCTATCTCCCTTACTAATATTATGTATTAAAATAAGATGGAAATACAATCAGTGGATAAAAGTGCAGTAAGTCGAAAACGCTATAAGTTAACATGAAAGAATGTAACTAAATTTTGGGTGCTGTAATAGGTCACATCTGTGTGTATGTACAATGTACATACCTATAGTACGCAACGTTCTCGATAGCAGTAACTAAAGTAACAGAGGAATGAAAGTACCGAGAGTAACTAGAGTACCGAAAGTAACAAAAGTATCGAAAGTAACTAAAGTAACGACAGTACCAAAAGTCGCGAAAGTACCGAATTGAAGGTAACGAATACAAACAATGAAAGTAACGATTAGATATAAGTAATGAAAACTAACGAAATCTTACATCACTAACATATACTACTGGCATAAACCAAAATTAAATCTTTATTCAGCATTTATTGTGTTAGAAGAACACGTTATGTTGAAGAACTACATACAGGTGGTTTTCAAATTCGCTGCAGAGCCAGCAATATCATTTAGTGAAAGTTAACTCCCTACTACCACAAGACGACCCATTACAACATATCACAATTATTTATTCCTAATTGCTTAATTTCAGCAATTTAATTTCAATTATACATTTAAAAACAAAAAGAATTCAATATTCGAAATTTACATATTTAGAATTTTAATAAGCAATCAGCCAATACAACCTATTTATATTTGCGATGCATAGTAAACGTAAAAAATTGTTTACTTCTTTGAATAGTTATACCCATATAGAATCATTTATAATATATCTATACCTGAATTTATATTTCATTTGTTGTTGTTTGCCTTACATAAGTATGCTTGTAGGTTAGCAATTTGTATTTATGAGTGTCTCAAATATCTTAAGGTGTTTGTGTATGTTCAATCAATATTTTTATTGGACCGATTTGTTTTATTTTATTATATTCTTTATGAAGTTTTGTATGTAAGTAGATATGCTATTTCATTCTATAATTCTGCTGTAATTCAGACACCTGATAATGACCTGTCCTGTTAATTTTTTTTTAATTACAAATACAGGTTGGCTAGAACAATTATTTCTATCTATAATTTTATCGAATAAAGGTTATTCATGCTGATTGATATACATGAGACATTTGGACCGACCCTTGTATATTGCATTTATGAATAGTTCTGTAACATAAGCCATTCATTTGCGCCGTCTAGCACGTTAATAATCACTTTATTATATGTAGATGTTGTATGTAATTATGAAGCCGATTACGATTCAATTAATTAAACCATAGAGTTCGTAAACAAAGTTTCACATTAATTAAATGCGCCATGTTTATTTTTTTTTTTTTTTTTTTTTTTTTTTTGGTAGGTGGAAATCCTTTATGGACACCATGCACTTAGGTCTATCGCGCATGGTAGTGTGGGACTCCCAGTCGGTGAGTGCAATAGCCGGTATACCCACTAAAACCACCTGTTTAACCCTCCAAGAGCATCCATGGAAACCATCAAGTAGATATACCATCATGAACGCCCCGAGGAAGCTGTCTTCACGTGTCTTCTCAATTCCCTCTCTATTACTTGTCTTGTCTTTCTCTAGCTTCCCCTTCTTTGGTTTTCATAATCACTTTTATCATATTATGCAGCACCGTCCAATTGCGCTTAGATTCTAACATCGTATCCATAAGGTTATTCGGTGTTATCTTCTTTCCTAGCTTGCCCGTTTCGGTCTCTCGGATTTCCTTCCATCGATCGCATAGAAATATTGTGTGTATCACTGTATCGGTGTTTCCACAGTATACGCATTCTTCTCCCATGGCTTTTCCTATTCTGTGCGCGTATGTTCCAAACACCCCATGCCCAGTTAGAACTTGAGTAAGGTAGTAGTCTATACTCCTATGATTACATTTGATCCATTTAGCCAGGTTCGGAATCAGTTCTTTGGTCCATTGTCCTTTTGAGGTGTTGTTCTCCCATCTTTCTTGCCACGCGTTTAGGGTTCGGGATTTTACTTCACTTACTTTGCCATTATTACCTTGCTCGTACACATATCTCCTCTCCTGCGCCAAGAGGTCGATGGGCGGGATACCTGCAATTACTTGTAGTGCGGCCGCAGATACCGTCCTATACGCTGCCACTACTCTGATTAGGGCCTTTCGCTGGGTTTTCTCTAGTAGTAGTCGGTTTCTTTTGACTGCCAGTGCTCCTTCCCATATCGGTGCTCCATAGAGGAGAATCGAGTGAGCAACTCCAACTAGTACTGCTCTCTTGGAGCTAGTTGGGCCTCCGATGTTTGGCATTAACCGTGTAATTCTTCCCATTCTATTTTCAGCCTTTCCAGTTACTTGTTCTAGGTGGTCACGGAAGTTACCTTTTGTGTCAAATGAGACCCCTAAGTATTTAATGGCTTTCTTTGGTGTTATGATGACGTTGTTGATGTTAAACGTCAAGCCTTCTCGTTTTCTTTTGTTGGTAATAACAAGCGCCTCTGTCTTCTCTGGGGCAATCTGAAGGTCATTTGCTTTCATCCAACTCGCAATTCGTTTTAAATTTTCATTGGTGTTAATCATCAGGCTATGTTTGCTATTAGCAGTAGTTATTAGTGCCAGATCATCGGCGAAAGCAATAGTTTTTGAGCGTCCCTGTAGTTCGACCTTTAATACATTATCATATAGGACATTCCAGAGCGTTGGTCCTAGGACTGAGCCTTGGGGCACTCCCATTTCTACTTTATGTTTATCCCATTTGCTAATTTGGACCTGTCTATCCTTAAGGTAATCCGCTACTATATTTATAAGGTATTGTGACACTTTCCTGTCTACCAAATTTCTTAGAATAATATTCCAGTTTGCCGAATTAAA
The DNA here is from genome assembly GCA_949128085.1 of Cetonia aurata. Classification (NCBI taxonomy): domain Eukaryota; kingdom Metazoa; phylum Arthropoda; class Insecta; order Coleoptera; family Scarabaeidae; genus Cetonia; species Cetonia aurata. The sequence continues at coordinate 24,427,782 of OX421887.1, forward strand.
CGCGTTTCGGACATCTAAGGTTACTAATGCATTCCACTCATTTTTATGCTTCACTGTTACATTTTTAATTATGTCCATGGCTTGTAAGGTTGAGTGACCCTTTCTAAACCCATATTGATGTTTCGCAAAGCCCCCACACCTCTCAATTTCCGCTTCAAGTCTCTGTCTAATCAGTGATTCATATAGCTTGCTGAGTGAATTTAGCAGGCAAAGTGGTCTGTGCGCCCTCGGTTTTCCCAATTTGCTTTCTTTGGGTATCAATAACGCTTTAGCTATTTTCCATTCCACTGGGAATATTTGTTCTTCCAGGAGTCCATTCATTACTTCTAGGAGCCACTGTTCGTTTGTCCTCGCCGTTTCTTTAATGGCTTCTGGTGGTAATCCGTCCAGGCCTGGGGCTGTACCTGTTTTCATGCTGTTTATTGCCTGTTTCATTTCATCTTTGGTGAATTTTGGCACTGTCGCTGCCGTACTTCTATAGTTTTCAGTCTCGGTCAAGGGCACTGGAAAAAGTTCTTTTACTACCTGCTTTTTTTCGCAGAGTGGTATTTCATATGGTGTTAGGTATGTCACTCCCTTCACTGCTATCTTGTACCCTTCTCCCCAAACATCGTTGTTTAGTTCATGGCAAAGCTTATCCCAATATTCTTTTTTGGCTCTGATTATTAATTTGCGGAGCTCCTTTTTCCTTGCTTTATAACTTTCCTTGGCTTGGGACTTTTCTTCTTCGTTGTTGCATCTTTTGGACATTTTCGTAAGTCTCCTTCTAGACACAGTGCACTCCTTTCTTTTTGAACTTATTGCGTCATTCCACCAGTATGGCCATCCCCTTGCTCCCCGCGGTCCTTCTTTGGTACTATTTCTATACGCTTCCTTAATGATGTTTGTGCATATTTTATACGAGCTCATCTCTTTAGATGTCCTGTTGGCTAGCCTAAGTCTGAGGTTTGCATTAAAGGCTTCCCAGTCCGTTACGTATTTTTTCTTTTCACTTAGTCTCCCGGATGGTTTGCCGAATTTTACGTTGTAGCTAATAAAATGGTGTTCTGTTAGGCCTTCCTCCTCTAGTACCTGCCAATTCATTATATATGTTGCAAGCTTCTGCGTCGATATGGTGACGTCTATGAATGATTGCGTTCCTCCCCTAACAAAAGTTGGTACTAGCCCCGTATTTTGCACAACTAAGTCTGAAGCCGCAATCCATTCGGACCAGTATTCTCCCTTCTTATCAATGATTGGAGAGCCCCACAGGTATGACTTAGCATTTATGTCCCCGGCGATGATAGCTTCTTTCTTCCCGGATTTAACACACCTTACAATTTCATCCACCTTTTCCATATACTCTTCTATGGCTATGTTAGGTGAAAGGTAACAACAGTACATATCCCAATCAGCAAAGTTTACGCTTACATATCCCTCTTTCACCCTTATACTCAGAACTTCAAGTTTCCTGTTCATTAACAGTACAGCCACGTCCTCCCTTTTATCTTTTATCCAGTCACCTCTTTGGATTATTTTTTTATTTGGTTCACTTACTATTATTATGTCTACATTTTTTTGTTTTGCAGTAGCGTAAGCAAGGTCGTGCGCCGCTCTACCCCTACCTAGATTTGTCTGAAGTATTCTAAGGGTCATGTAGGGTTTTTCCATCTCGTCGCGTCCTTGAACTTGCTGTCAGCATTTTCTGCTTTCTTATCCCCTCGACTAGTTCTTTAAAGTGCGGGCATTTGATTTGATCTGCCCTATGGCCTTCAACATTACACTTTATGCATCTGGCGTTGTTTACGCAATCTTTACTCTTGTGGCCCTTTTGACCACACTTGATGCATTCATCCCTGCGGTCAGCCTGTGATGCACATTCCCATGACCTATGACCGTATTCCAAGCATTTATAACATCTCGCGACGTCTATCCTTTCTCTCACCCCACAGTCTATCCAGCCTATTCTCACCTTTCGTCGTTTTATTAAATCGGCCACCTGTTGTTTCGGGATTTCAACTATTGCGGTTTGTTCGTCATATTTGCCCTTTCTGATAGATTTAATGTGTATGTCCGTTTCTTGAAGTTTCGTTTCTCTTGCCAGTGCACGCCATACTTCCTCTCTCGTAGTGGTTGGGTCAATTCCCATTACGTATATTGTTGTAACTCCAATCTTTCTGGTGGTTACTTTCACATCTTCCATTTTACTTTTAATTTCCTTTTCTAATGCACTTGCCATTCCCTGTCCTCCCTCTATTTGTAGTAGTAGGTCTCCCTTGTCTGTCTTCCGTATTTTTTTCACTTTAACCCCTATCTGGTCGATGTCGACTTCCTCTTTGAGTTTTTTGACAATGTCGACGTAACTTTTCCCTTCGGTTCTTACCATGACCATACTGTCCTCCTTTCTCATTTTTTGTTTTTGAGGATTCGATCCTTGTCCTTGTAGGAGCACCTTGATTATAATGTCGTCATTAGAGAAGACGTATTCGCAGATTTTTCTTACGTATGAAAGTTTCAGGCCCTCTCCTACCACCAAATTGATGTTTTTTGTAGGATGCACTTCGATAGTCTCCTTGAGTTCCTTTATTTTATTATATATCTCCTCCATATCGTTTACTCCAGTTTTGTCAATCGTTAGTGGTATCAGGTACACGGCGCTGCTATTTTCCTCGTATTCATTTCGTCTTGTTTTTATTTTCGCTGTCTGTATGAGAAATTCCATTTGCCCTTCGTTGCTTTGGATCAGGTTTTCCAGTCCACTATATTTTAGTTGGAGCTTTTCGAGTAATTTGTTGCCGTCTAAGTTGGCTGGGTCAATTATTATAGCGTAGTCTCCCTGTAGGCTACTTACTGCATTTTGGTTTGCGCTTTCTACTTCGGTAACGTGATAAATCTCTTGCGGCCACTTTGCATCTAGGATTCCCGCAAGATTTGCGAAATTAGAGTTTTCCTTCAGTGTTGTTTGTATTTTACTTGTCATACGATTCGTATTTTCTTCATACTCCCTTTCTATTTCCTCGGCAGTTGTTTGCACGGCCATGGATCTCGTCTCTTTGATTTCCGTTCTTTTTTTAACTTTTTCCTGTCGTTCGTCGAGTATTTTCCATTCCTTGTCAACGTCATTTGCCTGTCGTTTCAGTTTTTTAACTAGGTTTTTTATTTCCGTTTTTGTTTTGGAGCTTGCCTCAGTCAGTTCCGACAGCTCGCGCACCGTTTTTAGTAATCTGTCCACTTCGTTTCTGAGGTCTTGTGTTTCCTCCTCAGTTTCTTCATCCCGTTGTCTCTTCGCCGTCTTTTTCCTCTCCTGCATACTCTCGAAAATATTTAGCTGCCGACTGCTTACATTTTCGCCTGGGAACGAGCTCGCTCTCGTTCTGGGTGACATATTGAGCGGCGTTTCCCCAGCAAGTTTGAACGACGGACTGGTTAACAGTTCTTCGTCCTGCCACAAGTTTTCCGCACTACCTTTTTCCAGATCAATCATACTAGCATCAGACTTTTGCCTTAGCACTGTTATCGGCGGAGGGGTTCTTGCAATCGAGCTCCTTCTTCCAAAAATCAACTCCTCCTCGGTATCTTTGCTCCCTGCAGCCTGTGTTTCGGTCGATAATTCGATCTTCTGATCCAAGTTCCTTACAAAAGAATCTTTATTCATAGCCTGGTCGTCAACATCCGTTCCTCTACCCTGTTTCTTCAATTTTGTTTTATCATTATTCATGGCGTTCCCACGAGTAGCTAGGGACAATACGATCGCCTGCAGCAGAGCCCTGCGTTCACTGCAGGAAGGCTTGTTAAAACAGGAGGTCGCCCGGTATCCTGAGTTCAGCAGAGTCAAGACTGGACTTCTCTCCAGCCATTCAACCATCAGCCTACTGCTGTGCCACCTTGGTTTGAGTTGCGGTGTATCCGTGTCCGCAGGCCGGCCAGTTAAGGCAAGCCCTCTGGGTATCGTCCTGTGGCGGCCCCATCCTGCCGATGTAGTCCCCACGTCCCAAAACGAAGAAGAAGGAAGAAAGTAGGTAGATCCCTAGCCCTCGATACCTAATAGCGTCGGGATCTGAAGAGAACAAGTGTTTGCCAAGAGAGGCAGACAGTGGAAGACCAGAGAAAAGTACCTCACCCAAAACTAGTTGAAGGAAGGTGAGGTGTCATGGAAAGGTTGGGCCGTCCTTAGCTTCACTGCCCCTCCCCGTCCCATCAGGCTCGAAGAGAGGCAGCTACTGAGCTCCACCACCAGCGACAAGGTCCCACGGCCCTTCGGTGGAGGCGCCATGTTTATTAGTCGCTGCTTTATCTGGCGCTCGGCGGGCTTTATATCATCCGTTCCCACTTTAATGGCAACGCAGCTATTATAATATCTATGTGCATGTATATACACTCTGTTTCAAAGTAATCAAGCATTTTTGCTATCGTTCTTGTTTTTTGGAGCTGTGTTAAACTACAGACGTTTATGTACTTATAATAATAATAATGAAGTGGTTCATTGGTTAGGTACTCATATCCTCCAATTTATGTAGTGTTACACATATTGTATAAGGCAAACTACACAATTAGAATGAAATAGATATATACATAATATTAAAAAGGCTATATTGCTAATGCACAAAAGGTCACTTGGAGGCTTGCACTGTGCTTTAGTGCTCCTCCAATAGCCTATTATATAAAACACAAAACAAAACAAATATAAAATCTATTACAAAAAGTAAATATTCAAATAAACGTTTGTAGCAAATGTGTTTAAGTAAAATTATCCAAACATTGTTGCATTTTTCATTATTTTAATACTACGTCTGGTATCATTCATGTGTTGTGTAACACTCGATGATTCAAACTTTCCACAGTAATAATGTGGAATATGTTCCTAAAATCTAGTTCTACATCCGATCTAAACCTTATTGTAATCTCCGCACCCAATTTTTGTAAATAAATTTTTCGTTGTATTTGGGTTTATTTTTCGAATTACCTAAAAGGTTTTTCAAAGTGTTTCGCCAGGTAAAAATATGTCCATATTTTGCTCTTTAAGAATAAACTAATATAAGCAAATGATAAATAATGCAGGCAATAAAAAATTTAATCTGCGTGGAAGAATTGTCACTGTAATAGTGCTCGTATTCTTTATTTAATTTTTCCGTCTTTTCATAATTTGCTTTCTTATTCGAACACTGATATAAAGTATTTCTTTCGTTCAAAGTAATGTTTTTTAGTGTCGGGCGCTACTCCGACTAAACTCCCTGCCTCACCTTCACTGACACTCTCGGACCGCAGGTAATGAAGACTCTGATGGCATTTCAGTCTGTGGAGTTCTCAATCATTAGCTTTACCACGGTATTCGTATGTCTGTGTATGTCACCAATACTCTTGTCAAGCTCACCTGTCGCAGAGCAGAACGGCGTGCTCTAGTGTGTCTTGAGCGCCACAGTACCTACAGGTCTCATCGGCCGATAGCTGGAATCTCGCCAGGTACGTTTGAGAATGTCCATGCCCGGACAGAAATTGCGATAGATAATAATCTATTGCTCCAAAATCACATTTTACCCATGATCGGAGATCGGGCATCAACGTCCTTCTCCAGGTTGAGGTTTCCTGATTTCTGGTCCACGTCCTCTGCCACTTGCCCAAAGTTTTTTTTCTTGCCAGGTTTTTGTGTCTTGTACTGAAGAGGGCCTTTTGTTCCTACGTCAGCAAATGTATGGGCGGGACTCCCACCAGCACTCGAGCCGTTGTATTAGCCATCGTTCGATAGGCACTAGCCACACTGAGCAGGACCCTGGGCTGTAGTCGGTTCAGGGTTTCTCGGTGCCTCTTGATCTCTAGGATACTACCCCAGGCAGGAATGGCGTACAGAATCTACGATTGAACAACTTCGTAGAGCATCTGTATTTTTCTGCTTCCGAGTCCAACGACATTGGGCATGACCCTTAGAAGAGCCGCAAGTGTGGACCCCGCTTTCTTAGACATGTAGGTGGTGACATGTGGTCCGAACTTCAGATGGTGGTCGACTATAACCCCCAGGTATTTCAGCTCACTCTTCATGAATATCTGATTGCTGACCAAATTAAAGCAAGACTCCCATTTTCGACGGAGTCTTTTTACCACAGCCACATTATTATAATAAGCAGGTATATATGTATGTTTAAACGGTATCTAAAGTTTTTGTTTACACCCTCGCAATTTACTTATTGCAAACACGGTGGTGTTTTGGGACTATTATTATTATGTATTATATGTGAATAATCTTCACGCAGGACATCTGTTGTTTTTATGCACGTTCTTTTTTTTTTTTTTTATATCGAAAACACATTATTATTCTCCGTTTCAGACAGTAATTTTCATCATTTTTCACACCAGATGGCGTTATAACAAGGCGGTAGTAATTTCATACCGAAACGCTGTCGTTGAATGGACCTGGTAACCATTTGGTGTCCAGTTTGCTTTAATGCGATCCGTAAATTGATGATGGCTTAAGTAGAGAAGAGCGATATGTAAACAGCGTCGAAGATTACCTTGTTGATATTGGAAATTGCGAAAAAATTAGTATCGTGTTACGAGATGATTAGCAAAAAATTGCCGTTGTTATCTCGTAGGAGATTAAATTTCATCTTTATGTATAGTTAGAAAAAAAGAAATGAATTTCGATTTTCGCCACCTAATTTTTATTGTACTAAGAATCTAATAAATCCGAAAGCAATCTGTGCCGGTACCCCGAAAGAACTAATTATGTTTAACGATTGGTGCGCTTTGTCTCACAAAGGGTTTACGACACTACTAACCCAATTAGGGCGTACAAACACTCACGGTTTATTCTCTACTATGCAATTACACATGTCTACTCAAAGCACTTGTTACACAGTTAAAAAATAAATATTTCCTAATTACTCGGCATACTTAGGTTACGTTTATGTATGCAAATTACCCTACAGCACTTCGTATTCTTTTCCTTATGGGTGTATACATAGCAATTCGGAGTATCAATAGTAGCGATCGAAGTAGACCGTGGAAGAGTAAAAAGCTAGTCAGCATCGGCATCGGCGCCCTGGTGCTCCGCCTAGCAATACGATACACCATTCTATCCCTTTGACCATTACCGGCAGGCCGAAAAGTTTCTATAATGTAACGCTACACTGTTAAAAATCGATTTTATGCGTTTAACTTTGTGATTTACAGACCTAACAAATTATGGAACCGTAGGTAACCATAAAAACTAGAAATGTTAGTTGGTTAAAAATAATAGATATTATTTAATGCTTCTCGTAAGATTTATTTAATTAGGGACTAATAAACGTCGCCTAAACATAGTTTCCTCCTATATTATTTTCACAAAAAATTTGTTTTCTTTCTAAAAAGCATTAATAGGGCGTGAATGTTGATGATAGCTGTAAAAACGCTGACGTTACAGAAGACAATGTAAGCAGTAAATTGAAAGGAAAAATCGTATGCTAAACTAAATACGTATAAAACTGTGTAAGGGACACTAGTGATTAAGTAACGAACTATCCTACAAAAACAATTGAAATATAAATTTAAAAATGAGTTGATCTACCTTGAAGTATTATAAACAATAACTTTATTCAACTTATATAGGTAATGTTACAACTAGTGGCGGCTGGTGCTCAAAAAATTTGGGTGTTGTAAATTTTGTGGATACTAAAACCTTTACAGTACAGGTGACTATGTGTGCTTTATTAAAAATTATCTTTGCTAGGGTACTTATAAAGAAATAAGAAAAAGGTTTTTAAAATGTGAAAATATGTAAAAATGATAAGGGATATATCACTGTCAAATACTTTAAGTACTCAGTAATATTCAATGAAATTTTACTGTGATTGTTCTGATCATTAAATGTATGTTTATCAAACAAAACCCGACTTCTAGGGAATTATAAATTTTAGTCGAGCCAGTGCAACAACAACTAAAATGTGGAAGAGAAATAGTTTTTAAACATATGATCTCAGGTGAGTAAGTTCATTTACTATATAAAACTAATTATCACAAATATTTTTTTTATCTTTATCCAGACTAGTACCCCATTCAATCGTTTTAAATTATATTAAACAATTTAAATTTCCCACCAGAACCTTAACGGCCTTTCATAATTCAATACGCCAACATATGAAAATTCAAGTCACTAATAAAAAGAGCATCATATATCAGCTTCGAATTAGCAACCGAAACACCGAGAAAACGCACAGGATATTCAGGACCATTCAAATAAAGAGGTGTCATACAAATTGTGCGCCAAACAGAAGCTTCTACCATTGAATGTGACTAAAACAAACTATATTTGTGATATCAAACAATAATAAATTTTCTATTAGGTTTAATAATAATAATAATTTAAATATAAGTAAAATAGATTCTATTCTTGGCATAATTTAACATTCAACGAAACATATCATAGCAATAGCTATATACTTAAATACCACGGGCATCATTTGATATTTATTTGATACGCCAGTAGTTTCGTCAACTTTTACAGACAAACAATCAGCTTTTTTTATTTCTTTAGAGATTTCTTGCTGACATCGACTAAACATTGTTTGTAAAATTGGATTTTCTAAATGGTTTTCAAAGCAATATCCAATTCAGCACTAAAATTTATTAATTCACGAAAAACACGCGGGTTAGAGGACAAATTTGATTCATCATGTCCTCTTAAGGCAAGTTCGAAAGCTCCACAAAAAACGCACACAGTTAATTATAATATTCAACACATATCGATTATGCTTCACTTTCTCGTTGTGCAATCATATATTTCTTCGATATGCACAATCCATCTGAGCAGCAATATTGACATTTCCCAAAAGCTAAAATTGGTCTATCTACATTTTTCGTATGTGTTTCTGATATATAGTGTTTTTTAATTCGATCATTTAAGTGATTTAAATCTCTCAAACCCGTTTTCGTCCATAATTTTTGACCTTCAAATAGTAAACAAGGAAAGCAGAATAGTGCATTTCTTATACTACAAACACAAATTCACAAATGCTTATTATAAATATTGCGATTAAATAGTCTATTGAAAGTTGGCGTTTTACTGGATATCGGTTATTTAATATTTAAATTCGAAATAGGTCTGCCAGGTCGTTATTTCAGCTTCTTCGGCAAACGTCCGTTTACCGACCGGATTTGCGATTCAATTCTGCATTGAATTCATTATTATTGAGAATTATATGAGCTAAGTCACTTTTAAGACACAAATATACATTTATTAGCTTGTATAACGTAACGCAATCTCTTTTAATTGTGAAGTTATTGCACTGTATAAACATAAACAAATATGTACGGTCACATAAAATCGCTCAGGTTGCACTGACGCCGCAACCTCGTTATAGTATATCGAGAGGCACTCGAAAGACCTTCGCCAAAGTTCGTTAGCCGTATACGTTCGATATATATGCTTGGTTTGCACTTGTTCTGCAACCAAACGCGTTTTTCTTTTAATCTATTTAACGCATCGAAACAGATATCAAACATTAAGTAATTTTACAGGTTTAGAAACCAAAAGGAAATAGTACATAGTACATAGTAGACTTTACATTATAAATGGTTAGTTTTTTCTGTCTGGTAGTATACATTTTTAATTTATATTTTGAAAATGTAGAACCACGCTTTTTTTTTTTCGTTTTATAAATTAAATATTTTTTCTATTATTTTTCTTGGTGATTGCTCAAACCTGCAAACCACAGAATAAACCGTCACTGCTAACAATAAGTTTTTCTTTACAGTTGGCTTTTGAAAAAGGCCTACATATATAACATCATGCAAAAATAAAGACGTTACTATTAAAAATACTATTTCATTCTAATTAATTATTACGAACTATTTTTGCTCTGCATCAATTTTACGGAAACGAAAAAAATTATGTATATAAGTATATTATATACGCCATGCCTTTTTTTTACTTCATTATATCTATCTGATTGCTGCATTTCAGCACAAAACTCCAACAAAACTCCAAGTAAAGGTTTATAGATGAAAGAGTTGCAAAATTTTTTTTTTTCAATATTACGATAATTCTTAAATCAAAGTATATTTGAAATCAGATAAATTCATTGTGACCTTGAATTAATGATGGTCCAAATATATTAGATTAATTTTGCTATAAAAAGGCAAAAAGCGTCCCTCGAAGATCTAATAAAGACTTTAACTTCCAATCACTATTCTTTATGTTCTTATAAAACACCATAAGAAAATCCACATAGTTATTTTTACAGTGTACTGTCGAGAGCATAATTCTGTCGTCTGCTCAGACCTAATTAAATGTTGTTTTAACAGAGTCCGGTCATTAGTACACTAGCCGCAAAGGGCCGCTCTTCTTTCGGCTTTGGCATGTCCTTTTACGAATTACTATGCAAACAATAACCTTGTCGTGGACCTCTGTTGGTCGAAGGTCTCTCTTCTTCGGCCTGGTGTCTTCTGTAGTTGGACGGACAAACTTTAAAAAAATATAAGGTTTTAGGTATACAATCAAGGTATGATGAGAATACGTTTTTTTTCTATTTTGTATCTATTTTATTGGTTTTTCTCGTAACTTTTCATTAAAGAGCCTCCTTGGACTTGTTTGATATTTAACAAATTGATTGAGTTGGAATATGTTCAAGCGTTTTATGAGAAATCACAGAATTACTGTTACTTATTACTTACTATTATTAAAAAGTAATTTCTTTAATTCGAAGAATCGTTTTTATTACTATAGTAGGTATTGATTATATATAGTGCGTGAGAACTATCAGAAAATAATTAATTAAATAATTACACTTGATTTGGAGTTCTGTTTATCATTTACATGTATTTTTTTAAAGCAAGAAATACGTATTTTCAGTGTACTAAATTTTTTATTTTCGATCATTCCTTTAAAAGCAAACATCAATGCTTTGTTTCTTGGAATACAGTTAACTGCTACTTCTTAAATTCAACTACTTTATTGCGCTTCTGTGTGTGGTCATCACTTCTTCAATGTTATTATCAGTGTTACTTTAAATAAATTTCTTTTATCCTGCAGATAGTTTCGGTATTATTGCTGAACAAGCAGGCATCTATTTAATTTTTAATATACGACCGATAGGGCAGATAATTTATATGTATATTTACGCCAGACACGTCTATAATCATAATCATTTACATATATACACAATTTGAAATAATAAACGAAATGATCTATACGAGTGTATATTGCATTAAAACCCCAATAATTCTTAACACAAATTTCAATTTATTATCGAGGTTATCGCCGAATTTCTTAGTACGACTGGCATCCTATTACAGTTTCAATTCGAAAACACAGATCAGAGGAATTAACTGAAACGTCCAGGAAATTGAATATCCTATTATTAGGCGACTCATTTCTCGTATCGCCCCGCTTTGTGTGGCTGTTACATTTTATCGGCGAGAGGTCAAATTAATTTCAGATAAATTTAATTTATTGTTATTTTTCTTTGTTGATACCCTGTAAGGAGCATTATCATTATTATTGTGCGTGATTAAATTCAATTTCTGTAACGATTTAAGTGTGTCATGTTTCCAATAGGGTATCACTATCTTAATTGAATTGCCTAATTTAATATAAATTATAGCAGTAAACACATAAATAACAAACGGAATCGAAAACGACCGATTTTTATGTCGAATAGAATTTCCGATAAAAAAATTTTTATAATGAGATAATATACGCAGCGCCATCGATTCTGTACTGTGCATTCATTGAAAATACGAGTTTTAAATTTCCTTTGAGCGTTATATTTATATTTGCTTCCATGTATTGTACCGACACATACGATTTTAATACGATTGTGTTAGAGATTGTATGTGTATATGGGATTTTGTCATGTACGCACCGGCAGCTTCCAAAATTTAATTATTTCTAGATAAAAATATCATTGAATTTAATTAAAAAAACATCACAATCACTGGCGTGCGTTCTTTTGGAGGTTCGAACGAATTAAGTTAATTTATTATTTAAATTTGTACTATAAATCGTGATATAGCGAAAAACAGTTTTTTTTACATTATCTGTCTTTTAGTTTTCATTGTTTTTGATAGGGATTTCCTGAAAAATAAAAAGCACTGTTAGAGGTAGTGTGTTCCCGATATAAGTAAATATTTTTAGTTGTTTGAAGCATCAGATAATCACTGATAACATGTCAGTGAAGTAATTCATCACAGCCTCATAAACAACATAGAAAATCAAAAATAAATAATCAGAACTCCTAGGTAAACTTTAAAATAAAAACTAAAATAATATTGTTCAACAAGTATAAAATCTAAAAACGCAACTATAATAAAATAATGGAAAATAAAATATTTAATTCTTAAAACAGAATTGTATTCAACATTGCAATAAACCTGCAATTAGCTAAAAGAGAATATTATTCTTAAACAATAATAAAATTTGAAGTAAATTAATTTATTAAGTGTTCAAATAAAGCTCCCTCTTGATAAGAACAGTAACCCAACCGATCATAAAAATTCCGACGAACATTTGTTAACATATCTGCTGTGACAGTATTACTGATTTCAATAATTCTCGCGCGCAGTTCCTCTAGGTTTGATGGCCGTTGATCACCGTATCCGTATATTGTATTATGTAAAAAGGGCCATAAAAAGAAATCGATTGGAGCTAGATCAGGGGACCGCGCTGGCCATTTAATAGGGCCCGAGTTACCGATCCATCTGTTTTCAAAAACCGCGTTTATAAAGTGTGTTACAATGCGTGTATTGTGTGCTGGGCAACCATCTTGCTGAAACCAAACTTCATTTATATTAAATTGCTCCCGTATTGCCGGAATAATATTATTTTCAAGTAACTGTAGGTATCTATTTCCCTTTAAATTACCGTCAATGAAAAAAGGCCCAATTATATGATTTCCAATGATACCTGCCCATACACCACCAGCCAACTGCGTCCATGATTCATCTAAATTAGTTACCCTAACTAGTGATTTTCAACGCTTTTGACCACCCATATCTCGAAAACGGTTGAGAATTGGACCTATGCTGACTGAAAGTGTTTTGCTTATTTTGATATAAGGGATAACCCTATGAAGTTATGCAACTCAATGAGGAGACAGCCTGTATAATACACATAAGTTGAATATTTATTCTTGCAAATTATATCAATATTCACTGTATATTTAGTATGTGTGCTTAAATATACTAAAGTTTCTGCTAATTAGCATTTCTGTACACGTTAAATTAATTTTTGTAGTATTCTTTAATTGGATGATACTAATATGCAAATATAAGTCCAAAGCAACCGATATCACGAGTAAGTTCCGATGTCTAAGCAGCCATAAATATCCGAACTATACAAACAAGAAATTTTACACGGTCGAGTAAGAAAAAAGCACATAAAGCCAACTGCCTGAAATATGGGGTATAGTGTTACATAAGCGCCGGCAATTATCCGTTGACGCTTCTCTATAATGGAAATTTCTTGGTTATTAAAAACACGTGCAGGCAGATAATGATGATGAACGAGTGATTTCTTCGAAAATTTGTTTCTAACATCGTAAGGGATAATGTTTCGGAGATCATGTGACCGAGGTCCTAGGCGGTTACCGCAAGGTCGTTCGTTATTTAGCAATCATACATTGTTGGACATTTTTAGTGTTTAGGTACACGAAACTGTGGGAGAATGAAAAATAAACACACTTTTCCTATAATTATAAACAAATAATAAAATATTTCTCCCTTTGTGTTCTGTAAAAATGAGTCAAAAATTTATTGGATGCTTTATTTCACACATTTTCAATGTAAATTGAAATGCAAGTAACGTGATTGTAGTAAGTGGTAGCTGAAAAAATGTTGTACACACCACGGCTGGAAAGTGTCTTATCGAACTGGTTTAGTTGCTCGCATCAGCTCGCGCTTCGGTTGATTCGATCGATTGTTTGGAAATAAAAGATTGCCGGATATGTTATAGGAAATCTCCGACATCACGCTTAAGGCTATCTATTACGATGTTTTTGATGGATTTCGATGGATTTTTTAGCCTATGCTTGTAAGTGCAGAAACAGTTACGTGCAACGGCTAAACACAATGCCCATGTTCTGCGAAACGAGTGTTCACCGAACGCTTTTGTTTCACCTTAGTGAAACACAGTCATATGAGCTTGGAATTTGGTAAATACCAGAAGCTTTGAGAGAACTATCACCTTTAATAGGAAATGAGTCTGAAAGTTTCATGGAGTTAAGCTTAAAAGCGGTTTTGATGGTTGAATAGGATCTTCTTTAAACTTTCGAATACGAATGAGGGTCTATAAGATGTGAACACTCATTATTTTGCGAAGAATTTGCAAAATTGTCGATTTAAACCTACAAATATGTTCTGTAAAGATATAACATGGTTTAACCAATTAATTAGGGCATATGCGTAATGTCGTGGCTTGCGTGCAACCTACAATAAAATAGTAGATCTGAATTAGAACATAATTGTAAGTTTAAATCGACAATTTAGCAAATTCTTTATAAAATAATGAGTTTTGACATCTTATAAAACTCCAATTCGTATTCTATCACCTTAGGTACCTTTATATAGGCCTTATGGCGTTAATTGCAATCAATTGCCCAGTGGCACTGACGAGCCTTGGTAAGACGAAACACATGTTTGCTAATAGCTATTGATTGCATACTTTTTATAGCTTAAATGATCGGTAACACTGTTTGCAAGTTAAATAAGCACTGAATTGATAGAAAGTGGTTTGTGGTTTGGATTTTACGCTGGATCTAGGATGTAAGTGTCGGTTTATGTTAAGCTGGATATTATGTCTACGATAATAAATTGTTCTTGGGTTTTCCATGATATGGGATAGCTCTCGCGACAAGGAATTATTTTTGAGTATGGTATAGATCTTTGTACTAAAGAATTTACGACTCTGTTTTTCTGAGCCGGATGATGATGTGAGAGGGTATTTAGGTAACGATTGGAATGTGTAGGTTTGAGATAAACAGATTGTCCCAATGAACCGGCTAGGACATATAGGAAAGAAGGAGCATCCTCTAACTCGCCTTCCATGATAAGAAATCGTGTGGGTAGATTAGAAAGGTGTTTTCAACGTATCTAAACCAGCATTTCGATTCCTGGTAATAGGAAATTGGGATTTGTTGCTCGACTGCGTTGTCTGTAGTAGGAGTTGAGAGATTCCTACCAAGCCAGTTAAGTCTTTCGGTTGGAGATTGAAAGCTAGGATTTCACGGATTAACTGAATGGTAATAAATATATGATCTTTGACAAATGAGGAATTGGCATCGAAACTAACAAGTAAACTCTGGGAGTCTGTTATCAGTCCATTCAGTTCATGGACAAAGTGTTTGGAGTTTTGAGTAAAGAAATCATTGTTACCAATGCAGGGTTTTCTGGAGCTTAGAGATGTACTTGGAAGGCTTATAGGTGGTACTGTTTAGAAAAATAATTATTGGTAGTAAAAATAAGTTACAAACAAACACATTAGTATTTTAGTTCAATTATTATTGTTAAGTAATGATTAATTTTTTAAAAATACAATACAATTTCTTTGAGAACGAGTTGGTGCTGAGTTACTTTTGTCACAATTCTGCTCACCAGGTGCTGTAATCGGCTTTTGCCATAACTACATACGCAGCATGACATGCATAATTCTGAACATTTCGTTGTACGTTTCCAAAATACGTATAATATACAAACGCATTTGATTTGATGGCGCTATTTATTATATTAATATGGTTAAGAAAATTAACTCATCTCGCTATAATGTCTCCATAATTACCAGAGACGCTTTCATGCTTCCGTAAATATGTTAATTATCGAGACGCAGTAAAGGCGTACAGATTAAATATTTGTCGTAACGCTTTTAAATTAATTACAAAGTTCAACGATTCAGATATTGTCCCAGCGCGTTATTAAGCTACCAAAGATAAAGCTCTGGACCACACAGATTCCGTCTCATATGCATAAAGTAAAGACACATATTTCAGCTGTACATTCTAAATAACGCGAAGGCCAGCAACATAACAAAGTAATTTATTTTATTGTGAAACAACGACCGAATTAATGAAATTAATCGCCTCACGAGTGCTGGACCGCTGGCCGATAACGGTCGACTATAAATCTCCGAAAATGTCGAGCCGATCGAATTTTTCCATCTCCGAAACTTTATTATATTATACGGAGCATGTAGTAGTAGAGTAACAGCTTAATAATAGTAGTATTGCCTGAATAGCTTTGTTAATAGTTATGACAGATGATAGTGCGCAGAGATTTGGCTGTCGCCTCACATTTCGGCTCTTTATTCTTTTGACTTGACGCGCTAGCCTATTCATTGTCGGGATACGTTCCACCCCCTTTAAACTGGCTTCTGACGTGTCGTTGGTGTTTCGGAAAAAGGACTTTGTGTTTGTGCACCGTTGCGAAAATTGAGTCTATAAAATTTTTATTTAATCGCTGTTATTGTGATTCCTGGTCCTTTTTGGTTATTGAATTACAAATTTTTATTGTCGGGGATGTCTATTTCTGAAACCAGAAAGTTTTTCTTTTAGATAAAGCATAGTACTCAATTGGGCTGATAGGTGTATAAAATTGGTTATAAAAAATAATGAACTGGTACAAAAGACGTTTTTTTTCTTTCCCGAAAGATAAAGGAGAAAAAATTGTAGGTTTTTTTTTTTGTTAATATTGTTGAAAACTTTGTTGAAATAAGTCGACAGCTAAACCTCTGACTTTATTGATAAGATATACTTGAATCGTTTAAAAGATATTTGTTGATGTGGATCTGACAGTTACGTTTCACATTTATTTTGCCGTAACTATACAGAATGTTCCACCGAACTGGTTCATCAGAATTTTTTGAACTTCTAGAAGAAATTGATTTTGAAACTTGCAAAATTAATTTTGATATATACTTTTTTATTTCAAATGAAATCGTAACTTTGGTTATGAAATCATGGTGTGTCTTACGTGCTTCATTTTATATGTAACCTTACAGAAATAAATTTAATCTGGAGATTGTGAGGGGCATCTCATAGGTCCGTTTGTACCTACGCATCTACGAAGAAAATTATTGTCCAGAAATGGGATTAATAAGCCAGCATCGAGGCTGGAGATTCCGTCTTGTTGGAGATAAATAGATTCTGTGATAGGCGAATTCCGCGCAATTCAGGAGTAACTTCTTCAAGAATTTCTGGATACCTGGGTGCTGTGAGTTCCTCTTCACATATTCTATAAACTATGCGTCCACCCAAAATAAAATATGAAACAAAAACCCCAAAGTGTCGTTTCGCCGTTTCAAATATCAAATAGTGATATGGTGTAGTGCCCAATAGCTCCTATTGTGGCGCTTAAAAAAACAAATGTTTGTTAAATATCAAAAGATTCGTATTTATTGCAGATACCATTGGGAAAACGTTATTCGGCGCTCGGCATCTCTCTCTCAGCTCTGTTGTACTATTTGTGAATCTTTTATTTCTGTACAAGGGGTCGAATTCCTGGCTTTTGCATTTTCTTTTCCATGCCTTTAATTGCGCGAATTTTAATACGTGACTGAATACACGACTTCTTAATGAAATTCTTCCAGCTTCCTAGATAGGTCGATTGCTTGGTGGTGGCCAAGCAATCGACCTATCTAAAGAGGACAAAATGGTGGAACCAAGGTTTAAAAAAGAAAATCACACAAAAAAAGGTAAACGGCTGAAATACTTAAGAACCAAAACTATGGAAGAAAATATAAAATTGCAGACAAGAAGTAAAAATAGAGGTAAAAAAACAAAACAAGACGCATGGAAAGAATTTGGGTAATCTATGAAAACAAATTATACAGAAAATCAAAAACTATTTTATGACACCCTAGAGCAACTTATACAAAAAATATATATGCAATGAAAAA
This sequence comes from Cetonia aurata, assembly GCA_949128085.1. Taxonomy (NCBI): domain Eukaryota; kingdom Metazoa; phylum Arthropoda; class Insecta; order Coleoptera; family Scarabaeidae; genus Cetonia; species Cetonia aurata. Next base: position 24,445,615 of record OX421887.1, read on the forward strand.
CATAAAAGACAAAACAGGATAAATATTGATGCAGGTAGATGATATCTTATAAAGATATCCTTCTCCTCTTCCCTTGCATTAAAAAGGAGACGTACGAGATTGTACAAATTACAGATGAATAACTCTTACAAGTATGGTGGGCAAAGTATTAAACAAAATTATAGAAGAAAGGCCAAAAACAGAAATCGATGACACTCTAGAGGAAACACAATATAGATATAGAAAAGGTAGAGGCACACAGGATTCCATATTCATAATAAAACAAGCAACAAACAAAGTGATAAATAAAGGAGCAGAGCTTCATATATGTTTTATAGATCTGGAAAAAGAGTCAAAAGAGAAGATATATGAAAAATATTAAGGGAACGTGGTATAAAACCATAAATGATGGATTTAAAGGCCACATATGAGAACAACAAAAAAAAAAATCAAAACGAAGAATTCACGCCTTTTCAAACTAAAATAGGATAAAAGCAGGGATGCGTCCTGAGCCCAATGCTATTCTCAGTAGTAATAGATAAGGCTATGAAGGAAGATAAAGATAATATAATTAGATGTTTAGAGTTAAAGAAAGCTCACACAATATGATAATGATCTGAAGAGTGTAAATATCAAAATTTCGACCATATTGCAAATATCTCAAAAGTGATCAGTTTAAGGATATGGAACTTTTATGGTAACTGGTCACGCAGTTGCTACGACAAATTATCTAAGTAGTTTAAAACTATACCTTTTCGTTTGATATGAGAAAATTGGTATTAGCATCCTGAACATTGGAAGTGATAAAAAGCTCAAAATATTTTTTTTAAGTGGGTCATAGTTGACCATGACTACTCTGTAAGATTCGAAATCAAATTCCTATTAGAAAAGAAAAGAGATCTAATTTTCTTTAACCGCTCAGCAAATAATTAATTACACTTTCCCATAAACAATTTCAAAACTTGTCTTTCAAGTTCACAAATTCTCTTGGTTTCATGTCTTGGTTTTCGAGCGGTTTTCGCCTGCGGTAGACACCTCAATTTCGAATCGCTACTAATTAATGATTATTCATAATTTGGTCACGACCTCTAGCACTCTCCGCTTACGAAAAGGAGTTGTTAATGTGCCCAACCCTGCGTTCTCGATCACGCCTTGCCGACGCTAATGACCGGGTTCCTCGGTCGAAGGTGACGTGTCGTGGGCGCATAACGTGATCCAATTTATTTAAAATTATCGATTTGTTCGGCCGACGGACGCTTTCGACACATGCTGCTTTATTAAGCCGTTGATACTGCTGGAACATTAACACACGATTCCCGGTAATTTCCGATTTAAATGAAAAGAAAAGGAAACGATATTGAACACCTGGTATTCAAATTATTCTGCTTACTTCTGCTATGTATGCTTGTTTAGTGTGGTATATAATTAACACGTTGACTGAAATTTTTGGGAATACACTAAGTACATTTATGAATGTCAAAGCAATATGAAATGAAACATTAGATAACTGCCATAGCCAAGAAAAAAAGGGTAATTGATTATTGAACCATCTGGTCGAATCATAAAGAAAAGGTGAGAGTATTACTTTGAGAGTTAATTTGTAAAGTAATGAATAATTCTTGAAACAAATATTCCGTTTCTAATACGGCGAATCTTTCAATGAATATTTATATAAAGCGCATACCTTTCAACATCAACCTCGTCACAACACATGAAACTTTTAACATTTTATAAAAAGTCCTAATAGTTTGTAAAAGCCTTGCAGGTAATAATTGAGGATGAGACTAAAAAATACTGCTCTGGATACCTACAGCAATAGTGATACTAATAATCACTTATGGAGCACTGGCTTGGAGAAAAAGAACTAGTCTGGTCACCGCGTCAGCCGTCTCTCAGCCTTCATAACTGGGCCAATGAGAACCTGTCCAACAGCAGCTATTGTGGTACTAAACCTTACTCCTTTCCATATTTTTGTGGAGAGCATAGCCAAAAGGACCATACGCGGAATGATCGGGGAAGGATGGTTAGGCATAGACCTTCGCCTCCTGCAAGTAACCAAACCAGGGATATGCCATGGGACGATATTCTAAAAAAGTTCAGCTTTGTGAAAGAATTTACTACAAAGCTTAGTAGCAAGCAAATAGGATAAATACACCATCTTGAAACTAAATGGAAATTCCAAAAAAATGGCACACGGATGCCCCCAAAACGGCTTAGGGATATATATAATGGCTTAGAACCAAATATTTCGTAAAGATTGGGCTTGTGTCCAGTTCAACATTGATAGAACCTATGAAAAACAAGAGATTATTATAATATCAGATGGTTAAGCAGTCATCAGGATGCTGAGCTCAAATATAATCAGCCCCAATTTGTGGCCACTCACAACAACTCAACGAGCTAGGCAAAAAAAAAATAGATAGATCTCTCTTCTTTGGGTGGGGGTCTTTCCGGGATAACTAGGAATGGAGGGAAACGTAATAACAGATAATCTCGCTAAGAGAAGGTCTGGATACCATTTGTAGAGCCAGGGTTCAGGCCCTACAAATGGTATCTAGGAGCATCTAAAAACACAGTATGGGAGCAGGAAAGGATTTAGGTCTAAAAGGAATGCAAATAACACTGGAACAACACAACCAGGCAAACTCAAGGAAATACCTTTATTAAGGAACCATTAAAGAAGAAGATTGAAGAACTGAACTACTAAATCTCAATAGAAAGCATCTTCGCATTGCAGCAGCAGGTATCCTAACAGGATATTGTGCACTGAAAGGACACCTGCAGAAAATGGAAATCAACACCGAAGATTCTCTATGCAGATTGTGTAATAGAATAACAAAGAGCGCATCTCACATCTTCTGAATGCAAAATCAGGCAAGGCAAAAACAAACCCAGAGGGTTATTTCGATCGACCAGCAAGAGACCCGCACATACTAGTACAGGGCACGAGGATATTGGAATGGCTAGCATAATTTAATAGGTAAAGGAAATGGGAAATGCCATTCGAAATGATAACGACAATTATTATCATGCAATGCCTTCAATAACATTGTTGCCTAAGGTATAGTCTATAATACCGATGTACATTTGATAACGTGGAACATGGACATGATAGTGATTTTTTAAGAAAAGTTAGGCAAGAAAGTTAGTTACATCTGTCTGGATGTTCTTATTTATTGATATTTATTAGATGAAAATGATTCCTTTATCTCATAATTGATTATGCCAACCCACTGCCGTCGGACAGTTCGCCCGATTCAACTGCAACAATCCAAAAATATTTTTGGCTTTTGCCGTCGCAACAATGCTAACAAATTACTGCTCGATTCAAGGGACGACCGCGTCCGATATTCGATGCCAAACGTGTAGGCGGCCGGCGGAAAGATGTGCGCTCTACTGGGCCAGGTGCGATCCTGATGCGGACCCACTAATGAATGAATGAGAACATTGTCCAATGGCGTAAAATAACCCCTAATTGCCTAACAATCGGTTCGCTGTCCAGATCGGGAATATTTCCGAAAGTCAATAGGACTTTAATTGCATTGTGCGCACAACCTCGTATGTTTATGTCTGCACAATCGTATACAGGGTGATGGGAAGCATGAGTGTTTGGAATCTGCACGATCATTTTTGTACAACCTCATTGACTCGATGTAGAAAAATAAATTACTTGTGTATAAATGGATGAAATCCTTGCAATAGTAGTAAACAGAAAATTTTGTATATTATTTTTTAGATGGAGGCAGTATCCATTTTTGCATCCTCTGTAATTATACTTGAGATACTGTTACTAGTTTCCCAATTATTAATAAATTTTATTTAATTACTATAAATCGTATTAACTGTTCGATAAGATGTAAGCCATAATTGCTCTACAATATCTTGTTAATATTTTCAAGGGTTTTCTAAATTCATTGTAAATAAAGCAGCATATATTGAACAAAATGAGTGACAAAGCAATGCCACCGTGTCTAATAATGCTGGAGTTTCTAAATTGTTTACGAGGAAAAAATTAATCTTCATTGTACAGCTTTATTCCTAAACTAAAACCAATTCTATATCTATTGACATGGGTCTCATATTTATCTGAGCACTCAAACGACCTTAAATGATTTTTTCAGCAATTCTCTTTCTTTCCTTGGCTTTCCTTGTTAAAACTTTTATTTTGGTTCTGAGTCTTTCTATACATACATATAAATCCTTTATATGGCGTCTATTATGGCTTGTGTTGTTAATTGTTTGTGCCTTTAGATATTTTTACCAACATTCAATGGATAACTCATGGGACGGAGCCTCATTAGAAAAGCTAAAGTGAAAGTATTCCGTTCATGCTTTCTGAATTCTTTCGAGGTTATTTCCAACCCTCTTAATGGAAGCTCTAAATAAGTTTTAGATAAATTTAAAAACAAAAAATTACACGAGAATTCCACAAAAGGTATTGGAATAACAAGAATGAAGCATCTCAGATTGTAACAAAAATCCGTATAATTCTAGTGACTATAGCTGTTTGACTAGACCTGTTACTCCTAAACATGCAAGCTTTTGTATGTTGTTGACTTCAATTACAATAGTTTGCTATTGCATCTTTGTCGACCATATCATAGACGTATAATTCACCATGGGTCTGATTACCGTGATCTGTGTCCGATACACCATATTTGGTCTTAACCATATTTTCCTATGGGCTCTTCAAGCCACCATGAGTGTTGACTCCGCTCTGGTTTTAATTCTCTGAAGCTGCTGATTCCAAGTAAACTTGAGGTATTTAACTTCCTCGGGCAGCTTTATTTTTTCACTACTGACCTTTAACGGTCCTAGGCCATCTAACTTTCTCCTTCTCGTGAATGTTATTGTGATCGTTCTAATATTTAAGCTCTCCTCCATCCATTATTCATTCTTGTACAACTTGTAGAGCGTTCTGCATTTTGTAATGATTGTATAAACTGATCTCCCTTTAAGCATGCAATACTTCCCGCTGCAGCGTGTTTCATCGATCCCTTTATTCCTCGATGCTTTTGAAATTGCTGTTGCGGATTTGCAAAAAAGTACATCGTTACTTCATGAATTATTTAAATTGTTGGAAAGGGTGCAAATATAAAAAAGAAAACATTTTTGTAGAGTTTTGTACATTTTCTTCTCATCTTTCTTCAGTTTTCTCAACTAAGATGTTTTAGAACTTAAAACTCCATTGATTTTAAATTCGTGTAAATGTGTCACTTTTACAGGTGATTCCTTCCATTTTCCACTGCGCTGTTCGCTTGTGTATAAGTTCTACTTCTTTCTGGATACGATTTCTAAGCAAAATTCAATTTTGCAGACGACATAGACGGAATTAAATTGGTTAGAGCCTTATTATAATCGCCACTTTGAGGATTGACTAAAGAGAAGTTGTTTGAAACGCAGTTGCAGCTTTCTGTTGGCCAGTTGATGACGTCCCTTTTTGGCATCAATTTATCCGGAAATTACTCAATTTACAGCTTATATTGCAGTATTTCATATGTGACTGGCAACTTCATCTTGCTAGAACTGCTACTGGTTGTTGAAGTCAATAAATTTTAAAAGAATTTATCCAAAAATATCACGGATTGTCCAAACAGTAATTTTGGAGCTATACATATAATCGAGTTTGACGGTTCTACAATATTATCAATTTTTGTTTTTTCGTTTTCAAATTAGCTTAATGTTAAAATATGATAAGCATAATTTAACATAATATCTTCACGATTTTAATGAGGTTTCCAAATTTAACTATCATGCTTACTTTTTCACCTATCTTAATTTTGTTTGATGGTTTAGCATATTTTTCTTATGTATGTAATCTAACGTATACATAGGCGAAACATCACAGCCATAAACATTTAAGAAAAAAAATCGTTAAAGAAAGCAAAATTGAGAATAGCAACAATGTTACTTGTTGGCATACCTAACCAAATCCAAATATGCAGATGAAATTGCGCCTCATCAGCAAACGTCGTCAAATCAACACTTGTATAAGGTAATCAATATTCTATAAGTCTGGCACTAATTGAGTTTTAAAAACGTGTTGGTTTTAATATTTGCTTCACTCATTGTCAGTGTAAAAAATCTAGCAATCATATCTCAATAGAAAACATTGAAATGTGGAAACTCTATAATATATTTTTCATTTCGAGTCCTCCAGTTCTGTAATATTGTCCGACTTATCACAAATTGTTATGTTCTATACCTTTTAGGTTAGGAATCAGTCAAACAACATGTTCTTTCAACTGTCTTATCAATACTGCTTTATTCTACTCATGCGTCATACATACAGATATACAGATGTCGTGTCACAATACGTACATTACACAAATGATGCGGAGAATTCATTAGAGCAACGAAAAATTGTGCAATTTCAGTTAAAATGAGCAAGTTGTTATCGGTGCAAAAATGCTATTATTCTTTGCAGTAAAATTTTGGTGACGATATTTTAGATACCTAAATGATAAAAATGGGTTGATTCCATTGCATATCAAATTTGTTTTTTAATTACAAATGAAATTATTTAATTAGAAGTGGAAAATACTGAATTATAGAAAAATAGTTTTGAAGTGTACAACGTGACTGAAGAAGTCAATTTGTGATTAAATTCTGATTTTATCATGAAACCACTGATTTATTATCGTTTTCCTATTTAATTTTAACGCCAGGTGGGTCTGTTTGTGGACAGCGCTTCGAGATATTCGCGCCGGCAAACAAACACATCTCCACATTTCCTCTTATACGTGGAACGCACATGAATACATCGCATAGGTCAATTTAATTGACCGGTACAGAGAATGTCGAAGCCCAGAGTGCTTCGTAGTAGTGATATAATGGCCTATCCGTTGCCAGACGGCCGCCAGCTAAACTCGCGGGAGTGTCAAAAAAGGAAATCAGCATTATTATAACAGCACATGTGGAGGAATTATGACTATTCCGGGGATTACCATAATTTGGTTTGAATAGTACGTTTGCGTTTGTCTATTATGTGACGTAGTGGGTACCTTTGCTACGTGTAAACGAAGACCAGTGGCCACCAAACAGTGTCGAACACATTTAATAATCACCTATGTAAAAGAAATTGAAGAGGGTGCGCATAATAGTGGTTTATAAAGTCATTCAAGAATTGTTGATATAAATGCAAATAGAAATGAAAAAAAAAAACATAATAATAAAAGTAAAAATAAATCTTTAATCTATTGCTGAAAGTGTTCTTGTTTCTAGTTAGTAAAGATGGACGCTCAAGAAAGAATTTTTGGGCATAAGAATAATTGCTGAAAAATATTAAATACGATCTCCAGTTAACCATCAGTCGTTCATTAGAGATAAGGGACATTTCAAATGGTAAAATTGGAGCAGTGTTGATGCTTGAGTAAACGCAAAGAAAGGAGTCACATGTTGAATCAGAGCGAATTTGACATTGTTGAGCAGTGATCAAAATAATTGTTTGGATCGCTTTATCATAGGTGACAAGACATGGGTTCAACACTTTGATTATGAGTCTAAAAGTAACAAAGGAAGTAATGACAAGGTCGAGGTATACCACACCAGCTCGCAAATTTTTTGATTCGACCCTCAAGTTCGTAATTGTATTGCAAAAGAGGAAGGTTGTCGCTCTATATAGCGTTTAAAAGCCTCGTTTTCTTAAATACATACATTACATGCAGATCTGGAGCTGGTGAAACCCTTATATTTACTTGAATTAGTTCAGAGTGATTTTTATATATTTCCACATTTAACAGAGGCAACGATATTGAAGCAATTCAAGCTTTTTCCACTATTAATATCGTGATATTTTCTTTTGGAAAAATTGTAAATATCTTAAGAAGGATGAGCGTTTTCTAGTTTATGGTGATGACCTGAAATAATGTTGTATAAAGTTAGGGAGAAAATAAATATTGTGTTTCCCTTGTATATTGGCATTTCACAACAATTGACATTTGAAAGTGTCCAAAAATGATCAAAACGCAATGATTAGGTCGGTATATCGGTATAATCTGTGGTGAAGCAAAGATGGACTAGTGTTTGAATCTCTTTCCTTCCGTCAATCATAAGACTGATACTAAACTGTACAACGCATCCGTATGGTTGTTTCATCACAGATTCTACCGGTACTTCTTTTTACATACATAACATAAAGGCATTGATATATCAAAGTCAACAATTACACGTTAATAAATTTCGACATAAAATTAGGTGTAGTTTTTCCTAAAAAGAAAAAATATGCAATATAAAATGAAAATAAGATGGATTGCGCTATATAATTAATAGAGCCATTAATCATTACATTGAATGGCGTAGTGGTAATTCACTTGTCAAATAAAAATTTACAGAACGTTAATGAGTAGCTTTATTCCACTCTAAAAATAAATGATAGTTTGATAGGCAATGAATTGTGTTGCATTAAAGCAATCTGGCTTGAATTCTTTCTATTATGACGTTTTCATCCTTTTCTCTTCCATGCGTCAAGGGTAAATTCTTTTGAGCGTCAATTTCAGTTTCAAATAAATTGCTTTATAACTGCAGGATCTATTAAGTTGTCCACGTTTGATTGGTTGTGAAATTCAATTAAAAGCATATCTGATCAGGATTTCAATAAAAGTAGGTTTAATTTGAATGTATGGAGTAGGCAAATAGAATTAGTCCTTTGGTCTTTAGAATTTTTTTATTTTATCTCTTCTACCACACAGTAAAAAAAATGTGATACGATAATAAAATGACTGTATTATTTTACAGCATTCTTAGGGTAATGTCGTTTTTAAAGTGGCCTTGCTACCTTTTTCAAGTACAATAATTGGATAAGATTATTCTGTAAATTTATTTACCAATGTGAATATATCTGTTAAAACTGCGGATTTACATTCAGGGCAGTGTTTAAAGTATTTGAAGGGAAGAGAACTCGTGTCTGAACGTTATCTCGAACGTGAAGATACTTTAATCTTACAGGTAATTTATTATATATTTATTTATACCCCAGAAGTCGGAGGTTCTTTGTGTCGCCTGCAGTCTATGATACGATATTTTGAGATTATTTCTAGCTTTATAGTGTAATAATTACATGTTTCACCATTATAAGGTTATCTTTATCCCGATGTATGCATTTGACTATCGCAAATATATACATATATACACGCTAGAGTTAATATTGTTATTATATTTCTGAATAAAAGTTTCTTTGCAGGACTGCCTTATTTCCAGGCCACATAATATTCTTACTGCCCTTTTTTGAAGTTTGAAGATACGGCCGGGCTCTGCCGCCACTCCGCAGAACTGCGGTTCATACATCGTAATGTTGTGAAAGTTTGCATAGTATGTCAGTCGTGCTGCATCGTGAATAGCGACATCTTTGATTCTTCTAATACTGAAAACAGCAGCTGGCAATTTCTTCGTCGTTTCTTCAATATGGGCTGACCAACTCATATTACCATCCGCATGCAACCCCAGTACCCTTATGCTAGCGTTTTCCATCTTTCTATTCACGGAAAAGCCTAGTTGTTGTGTTTTATTTGTATTCAGGTGTAACTTGTTGGAAGAGGACCATCTTTCTGCGATTGTTGATTTTATGGTTTTTTTCAGCTCCTGTTTTTGCTTTAATTACTTTAATTAGTATCACTAGCAAATAAGAAAACTGTATCAGTAGAAAAGTCAGCATTCAGATCGTGAATGTATATAACGAAGAGGAGAGACCCCACCACAGAACCCTGAGAACCCCACGTTGTACGTTCATCGATATCCGATTTGTTCATCTCCATATGTTGTTGCCCGTTTGATAAATACAATGACATCAAGCTACGCGTATTGTCACGTATCTTTTAAAAATGTAATTTTCTCATAAGTAAAATATAGTTGAACGGAGTTGAATGTTTCACTGAGGTCGTCAATTGCACGGTTTCTTGTTGATCCATCCCAGTTAGCAGTTCAAACCCGTTTTAGTTGATCGATTTCTGCAAAGAGCATCTTGAGAAGTCGTGATTATATTATTTTTATCAAAGAGGTGTAACAGCTTATCCACAATCACATGATCGAACAGTTTCGTGAGTACTGAAAGAATAGATATTTTCCTGTAATTTTCTGAGTTGTTTATGTTTTCATTCTTATTTATTGGCAATACATTTGCGATCTTGAACTCTATCGGGAAGATACCTTCTATTATACATTTATTTATGATGATACAAATGGATCTTGTTTTAATATGGTATTCATCGAATAGAGCAGGGCTCTGTTACTTTAATGATTACTGCTAAGGCGTCCACATTATTTGTTATTTTTTTATACCAGCTGAAAGAACTAAATGAATGGTGTATGTCTGCCATTGAAATTCTTTTTATCCTTCTGCGTTTAAATGTTATTTTTAATAAATGAAATTTGTATCGAATTTCTAAGTCAAAGCGTGCCTCCTAAAGTTGAAGTTGCGCCACATCAGAGAGTGCCATTGAGAAACACTTCATCGAGCCTAGAAACGGTATAATATACTATTGCTATTATTTTTCTATTTGTATAATTGCTAAGAAATTATGTTCAAAACTGAATTTTTTCGATTTTTTTTCTGATGTAAGAGACGACTTTATCATTGTTTATGTCAGTGGTTCGCAACGTGGGCGGTAGCGCCCACCAGTGGGCGCTTGGGATCTATACAAAATCCAGTAAGTGGGCGCTAGGCGAAAAAAGGTTGAGAACCACTGGTTTATGTAGAAATATTTTTTAAACATAAGCGAGTTGTCTTCACAAATGACATTTGCTGTCTGTGTTTAGAAAAAAGTTGTAGTTTGAACTGCAAAATATCGTGTGCAGATACATATCATACTGCCCTGCAACCAGAAGATCTTTTTGTAACGCTTAACTTGTTGCTAAACATAAATTTCTTGTACCGCTGAGAAAAAATGTAAACTTTCGTTACAATTACAACGTGTAAAAGTTGGATATAACCGTACCGTAATATAGTAACAGAAAGATATTTGGAATTTTAGAGAAAGTATTAATAGTGATTCTGTACTTTTACTTTCAAATACTGTAATTACCAAATTGTAGATGTAGATGATCGAAATCTCCTTAGTAACTTGCAAGAATACAGTAATATTTTATGCGTAAAAAGTACCCCTAAAATATCACTGTTAATGGTTAATTAAATATTTTCGACAAAAATTGATATTACTTGACCGCAAACTGATTAACTAACACTTTTTGTTCAGTATATACCAGATCCTTACATACCTACATTTTCTGTTCAAGGACAATAAAGCTTTTGACGACCGCTGGAACAAGCCGCTTCGGATATATGCTTACTAGTTTTGTGTACGTATAGCTTGCACATCTCATATGTTGGGAATGCATAGGAATACGGCAAGCACCGACGAGCGAATACGAAACGTATTAATATATTGTACCCACACACTAATAAGCGATATAACGCATTGTGAGCGCGATATTTATAGTTCATTAAGGTACCATTGGAGCTGTGCGGCCGGACACGTCCTAATTGTGCTCGAATAAGGCCCCTAATAAGCGCACAGAGGGCGACACTCGCGCGTCGAGTGAATAATTTATTTATAATGACGGTATAAATATCGGATTATAGATTTGTGTGGTGTGATGAATGGCCGGCTGTCCCGTCCGAGCCCGGGTGTTATTTAGGTGTTCGCTCGGTCGGATTTCTTTAATTGATTGCCGGACGCGGTTCCAGACTCCTCTCCTTGCCGGTGGCATCCGTAAAGTCGTCGATTCACAACTGGTGTTACAGGGTATTCGCGAATAGTCTTCGTTGGATGAAACACAATCCTAGTATAGAAATATATTATGTCGTATGAAAATCATACGTTACCTGAAACATAGGAAATGTAGTTTTGTTCTTAAAAAAGAACATATGCCTCTGATAGAATTAATTTTTTGATAGCCTAATATTGACTAGAACACATTCTACATGTCCGTTCGAAACAAGAGATAGAACTATATGGAAGTGTAGCAGATCAACACTGACTTAGGAAATGAAAATCTATGGTCAATATATTTAGCGAAACAACTAACGATCACATAGTGCCAAAAAGCTGAGTGTTCTAATTACTATAAATGTTGAACATTCTTGAAGCAATATTTTCAATACAAAATAATACATGTTTAAAAAGAAACAAATAAGAAACCAGGTGTGGAGTCCCGCAGGAGTTAGTTATAGGACCTATTCTTTGTAGTGTGTGTATGTACTATTACGATATCACGAATTCCAAATGACAACGGATTTTAAGAGTAACTGCAGAAAACGGAAATTTTAGGGTTTAAATGCCTAAAGCTTGGACGGAAAGAACCTGAAGCAGTTTAAATTCGACTGAACGCAGTGTGGACTACTGGAACGAAAAAATGCATAGTCGTTCGCCGAGAAAATACTATTGCCCTAAATAAAAAATATTTTAAGATAAAAGTAACAGTATTTTGTTATTATTATGATTCTGTTTTTAGAGTTAACCTGATTAAAGCACTTTAGGAACTCGAAATTCAAGGAAAATTGCTGAGACTCGTGAAGATTACACTAGCAAAAACTACAAGCTGTGTGCTCACCCGAATTTCTAGTTGTAACAGGTGTCAAACAAGGCGACCCTCTATCGACATTATTGTTTAATCTTGCAGTGGAAAAAGTAATGAGAGATAGCAAACTGAATACAGAGGGACTTATTTACTATAAGAGTCACTAGGTTACTTGTTATGCAGATGATTTGGCCATAATTGTACGAAAAGAAAGGGATTTGAATCATTGACATAATCAGGAAGTTAGTAGAAGCAGCAGCAAAAATTGGATTTGTTATTAATGCAAGCAAAAGTAAATTGATTAGGATATGGACATAATATACAGATGGAAAGTTTGAAGTTGAAACACAAAAAGGAAGTTTAGAATTTGAGCGTGTGAAAAAAGTTATATATTTAGGGGCTTTACTAATCAATAATTGCAATGAAGAACAAGAAATAAACATGAGAATTAAGAAAGCTAATAAAAACGCAGGGACTAGAAGTCACTGGAATTCGTTCCAAGAACCTGTCGAAGAGAACTACATTAAGGTTATATACATCTATTTTAAAGCCCACATTATTGTACAGCTGTGAGACCTGGATGTTAAACAAGAAACAAAAAGAGGATGTGAAGAAATGGGAGAGGAAAATGTTACGAAGGATTCTGAGAGGGAGGAAGACAGAAGAGGGATATGTAAGAAGAACTAACGAAGAAAATATTTATTGTTATTATTATTATTAAAAATAGATGCCACTATTATATCAAGGAGACTCCAGTGGCCGGGACATATAGAATAGAGGCAGAAGATAGAATAGTCAAACAAATTGCGAGTAGGAAACTGCAGGGCAGAAGGAAGAGAGGCAGACCAAGAAAATAATGGAGGGAAGCGGTTCTAGAAGATCTAAAAGAAGGGAAGTTGAATAGATGGCAAGAAAAGGCTAGAGACAGGAAGGATATGGAAGAAAATCACAAACTTTTGGGCCTAAAACGCCTGCTAAAAGCTATATATATATATTTTATTAAACAAATCCTTATGTAGTACTATAGAATATTTTGATACTCTGAATTAATTTGCTTTCATTTTATTTAAATTTATTTAAACAAATATATTTTATCACTTTTTTTGATATTTTTATTTATTTATGTTTCTGTGTGTCGATGGCCGAACGGTTTGCATAGTGGTCTTTCATCCCATAGGCGCTAATTGGATTCCAGCAGAAGACGGTGATTTTTTAATAATAATGAAAACCGTAGGTTTCATGTCAATGCAATTTTTGGCAAGTAAAAAATACTTACCGGAGACTGGAACTTCTTCGGCAAAAAATTTCAGTGGGGATGCACAATAGGTTAATAGAAATCAGTGTCCAGAACTGTCAAAGTGTATTCTACAATGCGAAGCTTTGCTCAAAAACAAACAAACAATACGCTTTATAATATACCATACAGGTAAATTCGCATATTGGTTCATGGTATCTATGGTTCAAATTTTATGTGCACAACGCATGCAAAATTGCGAGATCATAAGTTTATACCTATGTATGTATTACTGTGTTATTTTTTTTAAACAAATGTAAACAGTTTATACTCTACACCAGAGGCTCCCAAACTTTATTTTCTCATTGACCACTTTGAAAGTTTTGCTGGTTCCGGTGGACTCCCTGCAGCTACATTTCTACCATATTCCCAAAACTCGACAAAAAATGTGAAGATTAGATCTAACTATGGAAATTTGCGTTGCGGCTGAGTTATTGGTTAATTAATTAATTGATTGTGTTGTGAATAGATGTCAAAAAAGTTAAGTTAACCAATCAAAAAAGTGATTCCATTCAACTTTACTCCTTTGACATCTACTCACAGCACAAGAAACCAACCAATTCTCACATATTTTATTTAGAAAACTCCCCATTCGGAGTGGTAAAAATAAAAAGAAAAATAGTATATTTCCTTGTGTTGTATTTATTCAAATATGTAATCATTACACTATTAATTATTATTGTTATCATATTACATTGTAATATGATAACAGTCGTAATATAATTAAAATTAAATATTAATAACGTAACGTAACTTCTACAATGACAATCGCAAAATAGTCATAATTTAATGGGAGGGATGTGTACTTGTTGGATTGACAGCAAATTATCAATATTTGGCTTCAGTTTTGTTAGGAGTAACCGCAAATCCCCGTTCTGTGATATTCAATCTGCTCCTTTGTTTTGCTAAAAGGTTTGTAACGACACTAAAACTTTTCTCGACAAGATATGACGAGGGAAACGCTATCAAAAGCTTTCTCGCAATTCCGCACAGTCCAGGATATTTTTCGGGTATCTCTGCCTGCAGCCAAAATGTTTGATACCCTCTTTTAAATTTCACCTTCAGTTCCTCATTAGTGCTAAGCTCGAGTAGCTCCTCTTGTAATATCACATTCTCCACTTCCGTTTCATCAAGTGGATTTATGATCCATGGTGGTATTTTCATCGTCAGAATATCTTCAAATCTGATTTTAAAGCCATCATGCAGGGCAATTAAATGTTGAACGTATGTGTGAATATTCTCATCAAGACATTCTGCCTGTGACAAGTTTGGAAACTGGGAAAATTTACCGAATATGGAATATGCAAGTTTTTACAAGTAACAGTCCCTGAGCTTCTTAAAATATTTTCTGCCTACATTGATAGGTGAACTCAAGCCAACATTTTAGTTCTTCACTATCGGAACCAGATAAATTTTCGTGGATCCCCGTTTACGAATTGTGAACCCCTATTTTTTTGTCACGCCAACGTAGACCCCCGTCCAGTCTCCCGTGGACCCCTGGGGGTCCACCTGGACCACTTTGGGAATCACTGCTCTACACTATAAATTCTAAAACTTCGTGTACACTGTACGTGCAAGCTGTAATGCAACTTGTAAGGCAATCAGCATATATGGATGTTGCGTTGCATGTTCCAGTTAACGTTGCATTGAGCGCTGTAAAAGAAAATAAAACATTAGGATGATTATAAACACTCGTTTCACTCCTGTTTATTACTTTCATCAAATAATATACTATTCCTTCTGTATTCTATTGTTTATTTAATTCGACACAACTGTAATCTATCATGTAACCTTTGATGACCAATAAATTATTCACTTATTCAATCCTGATTAATGGTTGAGGTACTCCTTTTTTTTTATATAAAATACATTGTACATTACCGACAATTAGGTAAATACTGTTTGCCAGATTATGAGATATGTGATGTAATGGTACATTATTTAGTATTTACGTCGCACATACTTCAGTGCCACCTGTAGGTGACGTACAAGACTCGAGGTTCGCGCATATAAATTCGAAAGCAGAAAATTAGTAACGTTATTTACGGCGGATTTGAGTTATGTTGTTGTTCTGCGTCGGCGTGAACCGGTGGATTACTTATTTATTAAATTCTCTCGCTCTCCCGAATCCGATTTACGGATTTATGAGCCTTTAATTGTTTAACTAGAGCTTATTATGTTCTATTCATGCGCTATTGCCGGCCATTAATTATGCTTATAATCAACTTACACGGTGAAGAAGTCTGAATTGGAGGATTAGGACGAATGCTCGCGGATGCGTGTCGTATGGTTTAATGTATGATGGGCATATGGAAGGAAGCATGTGCTTCGTATCTTGCGGAGCAGGACCGCATTAAGGGTTCGTCAATACCAAACTATAGAGATTGTAATTGAATTTGTGTGCGGAGAAGAACTTTCTTTACGCGAAATATTAATATTCATATTTCCTTATTTACTTAACATTGCGTAAATATGCACTCGAATATAAAGTCCCGTTAAAAGTGTCTGTAATTAGTATTTTAATACGTCTCTGTTCAATATTCTTCTGGAATTGCGTTTTTGCATTTATGTATGATGTGTCTCTGATGGTAAATTTTATAAAATACACGCATTGTGTACAGTGTACATATATTGAAACTAGGTGTGCGATAAAAAATGCTTTGTTAGTGTTGACTTTTTCATTATTTATTAGCTCGTCATTCACTAAACAATTGCAAATAAAAGCGCATCTATTGTATTGCGCAGGTAGATACATGTGTATGCACCATTGTAAATGTAAATTTTTAAAAGCGCTCATTTTAAAGTAGTTCTAGTGTGATTAATGCGAAAAATATCGTATAAACGGACATAGAAATTTATAGGTAGCTATAATTCGACTTTGTAAATATTCAGTTATATCTTCAATAAAACGAAAATGAAATGCAAATGTCTGCGTAGTGTACTATATTTGTAGAGAACAAAAAAGACATAGGTAGTTGTGATAAATGGGAATATGGAGAAAAAATGCAAGTGATGAGTAAAAAAATGATTTAAAAATCGCAAAAAGACGTCCTAATTAGTGCACAGTCAACAGATTTTTTATGCTATTGTCAAAGTAATACTAAGATAATATTTTGGTAATACAGTTTCCCTAAAACTTCTAACGAAAGTGAACCAAAGTCATTATAATGCTCGCAAAACTCTCTATTTTCAAATAGGCTTAAGTGACATGAAACACAAATGAGCTTACATAGAAGCTGATGGTCCAAATCATGAAAGAATATGAAGGATTAGTAAGAAGCAAGCCACAGTAAGCTCTATGTGTCATTATTGTGTAATTGAAACAAGATGAGTTGTGTGCTTTAAAGTGATGAACAGCCCAAATGGTACCATATATCTGCTGTTCACTTATTTCAGTTTTTCATAATGTTGATATCGGTTAGTAACTAGAAATACATATAGAATATCCATTCTAAAGAAGTTTCATGATTCTTGCTGAATATTGTCTGAGTAGGGTTGATACTAAACTAGGTAGTACAATATTTTCTTGTCTAATGCTGTAAGTGTTGAAATAAAGTTTTCATAAAAACAGTATATTTGTTATTTATCTGTCAAGTGTTGATTTTAAACTGATTTGGGACTGAATAAGTGCTTTAAATGCGGTGGACACCCAAACAAAAATAACATTGACCTGGGTGCCTAACCATACGGTTGCAAAGTGAAATGCGACTATAGAACTGATCAGATAAGGGTCATGAGTGTTTTCCCCTCTTCGGTCCTGCCAAATTACAAGTAACAAAGTCCAAATAACGCTAGCAAAAGTCACCGGAACAAATTTTGTAATCTTTTTTGATTTGATAAGGTTTGCAGTGTTAATAAGGTTCAAAAAATATTTTACTATTTTTCTATATGGCTTGGAGGGAGAGCAAGAAGAGGACCAAAGTTAATATATTCAGATATAGTGTAAAATTTATATAAGTAATATTTTTGTTTTCACTATCTCCGTTCCAACTAAAATAAAATTTTAACACATGCTTAACTTTCAAATTTTTATCGCAAATTAGTTTAATTCTACACTGCGCTGTTGATTATTACACAAACAACACTATTTGCTTAACTATGTTATATTTCTTGCATCTAGTTCGAACTTCTATAATTTGGTTAGGTGTATTAAATGTTTAATAATTGCCAGTAGCTTTGCTGGCACCGAAATCACAGCTAAGGAGGGGGTTCTGTGTGATGCCAGTAGCTTTGCTGGCACCGAAATCATAGTTAAAGGGGCGGTTCTGTGTCGTGTCAGTAGCTTTGCCGGCACCGAAATCACAGCTAGAGGGGCGGTTCTGTGTAGTGCCAGTAGCTTTGCTGACACCGAGCTCGCAGAGCAGGAGTCTTTGCAGTGACTGTGAAGTCACTCCTCGAGTACTGCCAAGCGCGAGTATTATATATTTTACTTCCACTGAATTGGTTTCTGTATTTGCAAATTAGAAAGCTACTTTGTATAGGGCATACAAGTTCTTAACATAATTAATTTTAATTAACACAATTTCTTTGAAAAAACACAAACGCTGTATATTATTATGATCCGAATCAGATAGAAGAAGGAAATTGATTTAGTTATATGAAAAATATTTTCGTAATTATTCATGGGCAAAGTTATTGATGGTAATATTTACAACATGCATATATGGTAAAGCACATCCACGCACGCATGCCGCCGTGTATGATATATTAGTGATCAGCTTGTCACGAATTTACGAGAAGACGAATAAGCGGCAAGCTAATACGTTACGGTTAATACTGAGACCGGTATATATAGTGTGTATAATGTATAATTTATAAGTTGAAAATTGGTAAGCGTGATTAAAGTAGGTGGTAACATCCAGCGCTGTAAAACATCTGCTATTGAGTGATGAACTCTTAATGTTTGTAATCAACTTAATTAAGATCGTCACGTGTTTATTATTTTTTTAATGCTATTAGAGGCTAACTTCTAGCCCGACGGTCTGATGACGTTGCCTTCTTTCTCGGCACAACTCCCGACTGCTTTCTATCCTTTCCTAGTTCTGATACTTCGTGGTTCTTTCTCTCTTTACGTGGTAGAATTTAATTATCTGCGGCCGAATTTGACCGCCTATATTCCTTATTAAAGCAGCCGATGTAATGTCTAAGATTTGGTTTAATAGTCCTTAATTTCGTTTTTTTTTTTGGTCCAAGTATTACCTGCTTATGCCTTAAAAAGTGTTTGTAATGCTTTTTTTGTTGTTTTTTCAACATTCATTAACATACACTCACTAATTAATAGGATTCCTTCCTATGATTAATTCGCGCCGGCAATGTTAAAAGGTACAAAAGAAACTTTACCGAAACTTATGGTGCAGTAAAGCTATGCACCTCTGTCATAGTCAGCATAAATTGTCATTTCTTTTTCGATAGAAGTGTGTTTGAATATTAACTGCTAATACAGTTGAATAAAAATTTAGGTAGTTCTCCAGAATTGGCCTACGTACATCTTGCATGCGGTTTCCTATACATAACGCGTAAGGAGTTACCAAATCGAATCAATGTACCTAAAATAGGTAAAAGTTCCGATTAAACGTTAAAGTCATGCAAACCAGTAAGCATTTTTACTTAAAACACTTGAAAGGCTGGTAGATAGGTACATAAGGGATACAGTGCTGAGAGAACTACTCAATAATACCAACGCAGAAAATCTACGGAAATCGCAGTAGACGATCTCAATCAACTAATTTTAAAGTCGATAGAAGACAAATGGATATCCATAACGATTTTCCTTGACATTGAGGAAGCATTTAATAATGCTACCACAATCATTGAGGCTTTACGGAGAAAAGGATTTACACTGAAGCTTCTGCAGTGAACAAAAGCCAACTTGGGAAGAAGGATTATCACATCTACAATCGGCAAAAGCTACCATCGAATCAGGGAAGCGAGGGGGATACCCGCAGGGAGGAGTCTTGTCTCCTTTACTGTGGGCCACCCTAGTGGATGATCTAATCCGGAAACTAACCAGAGAGAGCTTTCATTGCCTGGGCTATACTGACCACCTTAAAATAATCGTTAGAGCACGCGATTTTCAAAGATTTTGCAGAACGTACGCAAACCGCTCTAAATACTGTCGACAAATGATGTAAACAAGAGCGGCTCTCAGTCAATGCTCAGAAAATACAAGTTGTTATGTTCATGAGAAAAAAAAAACGCTAGAAGATTTACAACCACTAGTGTTAGGAGGTGAAAGGATTCCTTATGTCAAAGAGGCGAAATCACTTGGGCTATGGTTCAATTAAAGACTTACATGAAACTCACATATCCAGTGGTCTACAAAGGGCTAGCTGTGTGCCACGGATGCGACGAGGTCCAACCCTGCCGACGCAAGGGAAGTAATTTTAAACCTGTCACCGTTACATATTTATATACAGAGAACTGATAGGTCTGCAGTATACAGACTTATGCACAGCCAAGCATCGATAAGTAAATCGCACGATGGTAATCATAAAAAGATACTAGATGAACTTATCCTCTTGTGGGGTTGCCAATTGATGTCATAAGAAGAACTGGGGGATAGGCCCTCCAGTAAGAGCGGACTTCAACTGGTATACAGGCGGCTCTAAAACTAAATATGGCGTAGCAGCCGGAATAGATGGATAAATAGAAAGAAGTCCAGAGAGATCATTTCCATAGGCAAGACAGATGGACCGATTAACTAAAAGCATCGCTATTTTCTTAGACAGCAAGGCAACGGTTAAAGCGATCTGTTCCGCAAGTGTTGATTCTAAGCTGATTTGGAGTAGGTGCTTGGACAACCAAAGGAAATTAACATTGATCTGGATTCCCAGCCACACGAGCGTGAAAGGAAATGAAGCAGCGGACGATATGGCTAGACAAAGTTTGTCAACGACATTTCTCCCTTTCTTCGACATTACCAAATCGCAAATTGAAAAGCCCATCAATGAGTTGATATATCCAAGATGTGGTGATAAAAATCACTTGGACAAAGACATACAAAAGAAGGAATGAAGGTCTGAATTCTCTAAAGAGGTAAGTTTCTTACTCAGTAGTGAGTAAAGACAGGAAGACCGTTTAAATGATAGTAGATCTGAATAACGTAGTCTTGTCAAATTACACTATCTGCAGATTCTGGCAAGGGGAGGAAGAAACTCCAACTCACGTGCTGTACCACTATGATGGCCTGGCGAGGACAAGGTTTATAGTATTGGGCATAGAGAACCCCAAAGCTAATACCTACATAAATGAGTCGCGCTCAAAGATGAGACGTCTAACGAAGAAAGGAAAGTTAGCGGGCGCCTACTAGAACAAAGGGGATCACAATAGATATGAAAAGGCCGCGACAAAATAGGTAAGATACCTAACATGAATGAATTGCCTAGTAGTGATACACTGTGCAGCTATTACACCTGTACGATATTTTTGACAAATGTAAAAGAAACGATTTGAGAAATTTTCACCTACATAATCAATAAAAATATAGGCTCTAGCGAAATAGCGAATATATAAAATAAATAAGATATACTCTTATAAGTAAAAGAAATAAAAATATGCTTCTTAATGCAATTTTGAAAATATAATCAACAATCTTCAGCGGTTCCTTTTCTTCATTCAGTATGCGCATTTTAAGTTCTTAAGTACTTCATTAAAAACGCACAATTAATTAACATTTTGAGGAAATGCCTGTTGTGAAATTATTGCCAACTTATATTTATTTGATGTAATGTATATCCGAATGAACGTATATGGTAGGTAAGGTTTAAGTAGTGTATATTTATTTGTTGTTTAGGCTAGAAAAATATATTTTATGTAACTGTGGAACCACAAATATGTTCCTATTGAATCTGGAAATGGATTGTAGTCATTGTCATTATTATTTATTCCATTAAAAAAAATATTTGGGAGCGAATAGTAGAAAACTAATAAAACTAAACGGATTTATATCTTATTGTTAGAATTTGCCCTAATTAATAACAAAAATGCATTTTTCCTGAAACTCGGTCCTTAGATATTAGTGTACAGGCATTTTATATACCTATATATTTAGAAATTGTCTTTTTGACAGCTTCAGTGGCGGATGTGGTAGGTTTGCCCTTTGTGGAACTTTATTGATTACAAATAAAAGTTGCTGTTCGCTCTAATTTCTTTAGCAGTCTAGATCTAATCATAGTAGAGATTTATATGATATCGCCTTGTTTGTATCTTTACCTTTCTTGGGTTAGAAGACGCTCTTGTTATATTCTCGTTCCCAATATTAGTTGGGCTAAGATGAAATTAAATTACTCAGATAACGTTTAAATAATTAAAACTTTGTGAATTCAACCAACCCATCACTTTGGTCTACATCTATTAAAAATAAGATGAGCAGACAAAAAGAAAAAAGGGGACAGGAAAAGATAGAAAGAAGAACGGGACGCACAATAATTGGCTCCGTAATTAAAACAAGTCGACGCAATTTGGACGGTTTAATTAGCCTTTTGCTAAGAGCGCGCGCTGTAGATGGAGCTATCATCTCGGACCGACGACGTTGCCCAATTGTGGTGGGGGTAGCCTGGGGATCCGACGCCGACCCTCTCTATCCAACGTGGGCGAGAAGAGGACGTCCGCTTCACCGGACGAAGATGGCGCACGTCCGCCGAGCTAGACAAAGAGGGTATTATAAATAAAGCTAATTGACAAAAGACCACTTTTATGTATAACGAGACTGCGCCGGCTTCTCGGAAAGGGCGCCCTTAAACCGGGCCCGTCGTAAGTCGCGGCAGCGGCGTCCGCTCCTCGCATTATTTCGGACTCATCCCCGTTTATATCGTTTAAATTTAAATTACAAAGAAACGAAGAGAGGCACGTTATTTTAAATGGCAATTAAGATGCTACCGTGCATAACGAGTCGGACGAGCGAGAGAGTCGAGCGGGCGGTGCGCCGTGCGACGGAGACGGCACTACAAATACAAATAGCTTCGTTTATAGACGGAGATCGGGGCATTTTACAGCTCACTTAAATATATTAAAGTGTCTCTAAATAAACTGAGCAAATAAATGAATGGAATCGTCGCGCGGACGCGGGCTTTCGGTTTTCGAGAACGTAACGTTTCGTCCTCACGAATGGGCCAATATTGCGTACACATGCCGATGATGTTTCTCTCTTATTTTGACGATATTCTTAGCTGTCCTAATTACAAATACGATTATGTTTAGTTTTGCACGTTTTTCTTTTCTGTTTTGTTTATTACTACCAGAAATTCATTTAATATATAATTCGTTTTAACGCGATTCCTTGTAGCTTGTGGTAGTTTTAATATCGAAATCTTTTTGAAAAATAAATTTAAAATGGCGAATAAATATAAACTGTTTCACATCAGCTTCTTTAATGATATTGCAATAGCAAGATTATGGAAACATACATATCTTTATTGTTTTTTTATAAATGATTTTGTTAAGGAGCGGAATGAAAGTCCTTAAGCTCACAGTCTTGAAATTTTGTAGAGTAATATTTCTAAATTAAAATCACTTTTGTCATTAATATAGATATTTTCTAATTCATATTCAGGTATTAAATAGTGTATATTTCTGACCAATTGTATGATTTCTCCGACGATATCTGCAGCACCACTTACTTGGGTTGTAAATTAAATGAAGCACTACTTGTTAGTGAGCTCGTAGATGAATTCTAAAAGATTTGTATACTATCTCGCTGGGCACACACACAAAGGCTAGGTATGTTTTAAAATCGTTTATTTCACAAATAAACTAAAAGTACATTATCATATATAAAGTATACATGTTCCTGACATTCTTTCGCAACTTATACTATAATATGTATTTCAGTATTCTCTTTGTCGTATATTAAATATACGTTCAAACAATATTTGCTGTTATATTGTGTGTACATTTAGGTGCATATTCATTCATATCCACCGTACACTCACTGGTTGCTGGAATTAGTAGCCCGATGTTCGCTAGGTGCGACCGTTGATCACCACGCAATCAGCGCACAACGGCTCCGAACTACTATCCCAGTTCGGAGAAGTCCTCTGCTATAGGGAGCCTGCCACGGTCTGTCGTTAGTGCTCCCTCCACGCGTGACATGGGCAGCGCCCCATTCTCGCTGCTACCGGCTGCCGCTGCTGTCTGATCTTCGCAGGTCGTCGTTCGCGCGCTGTTCGCTGACTCGAGCTCCGACGAAGTTCCTGGCGCCGTACTTACGCGCGGCTAATGTGCTTGTTGTTACGTAGCGCTAGCTTAGGTTCTCGTACTTGCGTTTCGGTGCTCATATCGTCGGCAAACAGCTTTATCGCAAGTGTTCAGCAAGGCATTAATAAATAATAAGAACAAGGAACCCAGCTTGCACCCCTGAGATACACATATGTAAAAATGAAAATGAAAAAACGCCCGTGCAGAAGCAATAATTTCTCCTTAACAAAGATTCTATGGGTTATCAGATATTTATGGATTCAAAAGCCATTTATCGCCTATTTTGTTCTAGTTTAAAAAAAACTTTTAATTCCTAGATATTTTAATCTCCTAATAAAGTTCCTAATAAAAGTTATTAGCTGAATAACTGACATTACCATAAATTTTTTTCTATATACAGCTTTATCCAAAGGTATTAGACACTATAATTTTTTAGTTTAACCTGTATAGGGACAAATTATAAACTGTTTTTGTTTTTTAAATATGTTTATTGGTCAATTTCAATAGTTTAATCAATATTTTGTAGGTTCACCCTTTGCTTTTGTGACCCCAACAATTCTTTGATGTATGCTGCGTACAAGTTTTGCATACCGTTCCGCGTCTATGATGCTCTATTGCTGAATCAGCGTATTTTTAAGGCCTGGTTGGGATATAATGCTATGTTCCCTGACCTTGGGATTCAGGTCTGGGGACTGGGCAGGCCAGTTCAACAAGACAACGAGGTTGTCACGAAAGGCACGCATTGTGGTCAAGGGTCATTATCTTTGATCCCGTCCAAACTGGTGTCTCCGAAAATGCCTGTTAATGAAGACCATAGCACAGACTTTAACACGTGAACGTACTCTTCGCTGTTCATACGACCTCCTTCATAAATAAACATTTCCCGATGCCAACGCTAGCCGTGCATTCCCAGACTATTATGCTTTCCTCTCCGTGTTTAACAGTGGATAGCACGCAATCAGGGTAGTATTCTTTGCCGACTCCACGCCTCACAAAAGTTATACCTGGTGTTTCGAATACCTGTGAAGATATCAAAATCGATGAGTTTAAAAATTGGTTAATAATTAGGAAATGGTGGAAGCAAGTAAGATCAATCACTGTATTTTTGATAATTTATTGTAAGTAAAAAAACTCACCTGAAAGCTTGATTCATCTAAGCACAATATATTTTTCCAATCTTGCTCCGTAAAGTTTACAGAGCTCACTGTAAGCATTTTCTTTAGTTGTTTTCTGTAAGCCACGGCTTCTTTCTAGCTTTATAACCCCTTAGGTCTGCTTCTACAAGTCTTTTCTCGCAGTACGAACGCTAACGGGTTTTCCAGCTTCCTCTGATAAAGCTGCAGCGACCTCAGACGAAATATTTCTGCGATTTTTAAGTGAATCGCGGATAAGTTTTCGGCCTGGCAATCAGAAGTCACTCATTCCTCATATCGGTTTATTAAAGTGCCCCTCGGTCTCATTGAACCTTCTGAACACCGCGAACACTTCACCAATTTGGATATTTCCACTTGGAACTTTTCTTGTTCATGTAAAACTTTGATTTTCATACGTTTTTCGTATGTATTGTCATTGGAGTTTGACATTTTGAATGAAATTTTATTGAAGTAATACAATCACGGGAGAATGCATCTTCACTCAAATAATAACAAAAGAAAACCGTTCGAAGTGTTCAATAAAGTTGAAGTACGCACATGTTTCAGATGTGTTATAATCTACCTGATAAAGTTTTTTATTTATATCGTTTTAAATTTAGTTTACAACAATTGTCATTGCTTATTGTACTTTTTGTCATGCTAATATTTTTAGAGGTCCCTAATACCTTTGGCCAAGGCTGTATATTGGCCAAATTGTTATTAGTTACCCTTATTAGGAGATTAAAATACTGACCCTTGGGGCCGGTATTTCAATCTTCTAATAAAGTTTCCTAATAATAATAATAATAGGTTTTTTTATTGTCCAACAGTACAGACCAATTACAGGATGCATGTATATATATATATATATATATATGTTTATATAAACATAAATTGTAAGTATACAAAAAATAAAATGAATTGAATATAGATATACAAAAATATCAACTAAAACAAAATTCATTACAACTAATTATAAAGTTAACATAAAAAAGTAATTAAATGGGCTGGAAAAAAATGTCAAAATAACAATTATCGGCGTTCTTACACATCCTGTAGAGTGGTGATTGCCGAAGTAAATTGATTTTCGGAACAGGAACGGAGAACGTAGTTGCAAAACGAGCTGAGCAGCGAGGCACATGAAAATATACACCACCAAGAAGTTGTGGGCAGTCGATCACACCATTAATTAACTTCCACATAAATCTACTACTGTGAAGCTCTCTGCGAGTGGATAAAGATTGAACATTATGACGATCTAACAAATATTGGTAATCAACATCTCGGGGCGGATAAAGAGAGTCTATCCTAAATGAGCTGTAAGCGCTCCAAGGATAATTGATGACAGATGTAATAAGGCGACCACACTACAGAAGAATATTCAAGGGAACTAATA
This sequence comes from Cetonia aurata, assembly GCA_949128085.1. Classification (NCBI taxonomy): domain Eukaryota; kingdom Metazoa; phylum Arthropoda; class Insecta; order Coleoptera; family Scarabaeidae; genus Cetonia; species Cetonia aurata. The sequence goes on from OX421887.1 coordinate 24,472,124, forward strand.
ACACTGGTCAACAGTGAAATTGCTTCTTAGGTGAAAGTACCCAATCCTGAATGAATTCAACGTGCTGAACACGAATATCACATTGAAAAAAGTTGATTGGCTCACGTTCCAGAGATATTGACGTTTTGTCCATTGTATAGATGCTATTGCATAATGTAATGCAATTTAGTGAGTAAATGTTTTCTTACCATATATTATAATATTGACATAAGTACACTTTTTCTGAAATATGCGTACATATTACAGAAAACCCGTAGCCAATTCAGCTTTTTCTTAGTCATTTTCGTGTTCAGCACATTGAATTCATTAAGAAATGACTATTTTTCAGCTTGGAAGCATGAACTTTTCGAAAATTTGTTGCCCAGTGTAATGAAGGCGTAATACAGAGATTTCAAGGTATCAACATTAGTGAAATATTTGGATACACGCAAAATAAAACCTAGTTTCTTGGAAGTTGTGGATATGAGGTGATTAATATGCGGGTTAAAAGTGAGACGACTATCAAAAAGAACACCAAGATCTTTGATGGTTTCAGATTTGGATATGGGTTGATTTTGTATATAATAGGTGGTTACTAAAGGATTAGTTTTTCTACAGTAGTTAACAACATGACATTTACTAACATTTAAATTCAAATTATTGTTCAAGCACCATTGAACAATTGTGTCAATATTAAGTTGAAGTTTGGCTGAGTCAAAAGGACTAGTAACGGTTGAATAAATCTTTAAGTCATCAGCGTATGCTAGTACAGGACAGGAGAGTGTCTTTAGGAGTTCATCAATATATATTATAAATAATAAAGGACCTAAATTTGATTAATAAAAGTTATTAGATGAATAACTAAAATAACCTTGCATTTTTCCTATACTTATTTTATTAGGAACTTTATTAGGAGACTGAGATACCGGCCCTTAGCTGAATTGTTATTAGATACTCTTATTAGGGGATTGAAATACTGGTCCGTAAACGAATATATTTGAACAAAGTTTCTTATGCCTTATGATATCGCGTGTTTAAGAAATGTTAACCCTGCTGTATTTGTAGTTATCTTACCTTATGCAAACGTTCACGGATATACCGTGCATATGTTAGCATAGTGTGAGTTATACTTGTATATGTTTACTGTTACGTTAACGGTTGCGAACACGGCAAAATGCGAAACGACATTCATTCAGGATAATTAGTCCTTTTTTATTAAGACGTATTGTAAGAGATCGGCAGCAGCAAGTACAAAATTTATGAAATTGGCTGGGAAGTATCTAACTGCCAGGTTTTGCTGTAAACGTCACCTAAGGTATTTCTACAGCTATCAGGCTTGGCTGTAATTAGCTTTCGTTCGATATTCCAGGTTCAATTAAATTCTTTATTGTACTGTTACGTAATCGTTATGCGTCTACATACATATAAGCAAGGCTGTGAAATGTTTTCATTAACTACTTGGGAATTTATAGAATGACGGTTCGATGTCAGTCAACACAAAAAATAAGTTTTATAGATCTTGTCTCGATAACATATTAAATTTATTATATAAAAAAGAGCTGCTAGAAGGAAAATTCACTTAACTCCCTTTAATTGACACAAGCTGTGTTGTTCGTGTAAAACTACGCTACTTAATTTAAAATTTATAGATTTCTCTTTCGGCACCATACATCTGTTTCTACCAATTTCCAACGCAATTAAAGATAAAATGTTTTGTACGAATCGGAAATTTTGATCTTTAAAGTTAAATTACCCTTCCTGCAGAGACATACAAAGGACACTAAAAATTTTATTGTTCTTTTATAGTCGTGTGCCAAGGCGTCTCAACCCAAATACTCACCTTCGTTCGACAATCTTGCTACGTATGTATGTATGTACGAGCAGTCCAGGTGCGTTTCCTTTTTCGAGAAAAAAAAAAAAAAAGAAGAGAACCTCAAACCAATACCCAGCAATAAAATTAAAATTTACTAAATTTGTTACACTCGACATGAAAGGAACAAGTCTCTAAAAATCGGAGAGATCATTGTGTGGGATTCCTTTTGTAAACAATTAACTCCTATTGAGTTCTGAGGGTGAAAAAAGAGTATGAAAGAAACAGATATATCATCCGTTTTCATTCAGAGAACACAGAACGCCGCTGTGCCACAAAAAGCAATGCGAAGTGGCGTACCTAACACGGGGAAGATGTTACCATTGTACTTCGATATCGTCTGTGTACGTGTAATTTGACAAACACTTCTGGGGTGGTTTGTGCTGGTAAAATTAAAAGACTATTTCGCTGTTATTGTACGAGAGGATTGTTAAATGCGGTAGGTATAAGGCACACCTAATCACTTAGGAAGGAAAGTAGCTTTTGTACGTTTGAAGTTTATTTTTCAGTGTAGTGTGTGAGAATTTACATTTAAGTATGGAGAAACATGTGCAGTTATTGTATGAACACTATTCAAATCGTGGTATTATTCCATTATAAAATTAGTTGTAGTTTAAACTCATATATTTTGTTAGATACATATGTTGGAAGGATCGAGTCAAAGTAGTGCTGGTGGGTGCTATTTGATCGGTGCTTGAAATGAGAGATCTTTTAAAGTGACAACTATTTTGATTTATGACCAATTAGTTTAGAAAGAAAAAGGACAAAATAGATTATATTGGAACTACAATTATGCAATGATATATTGTAATATAAAAAAAAATGGTTCTGTTAGATTTATAGACCTAATGAAATTTATACATTTTCATAATTCAGCACATTAGATATGGTATTGCACCAACAGTGCCTTTTCTTATGCTGTTGTGTTTGAGTCAAAAGTAGCCTTATTCGTATTTGTACGGAATATTGATTGTAGTTTCCTTTGACGTCCTTTGCCTTCCGACATAATCTGCAATTAGCGTCCTATCCCCAGTTCTGCGGTATAAGTATGTGACCCGTCAATAGTCCTACCATTATTTTAACAGTCTTCCTGTGCTTATTCAGACTTTTGTTGCTCTAACAATTGAATCATAAGATGTATAAAGGGTTGTAGTAGTCCATTTTGTTTACAAACAGTTTTCGAGGTATATGTAATGCTCACATATATTCGTCAAGAACGGAGCTTTGACGAAAATTGACTTTCCTGCATCTCATGATTGGGTCTTAACTTTTTTTTACCTGTCTTTGGCCTAGTGATTTTTGGCGCCACTTCTTAGAGTTATCGTGCATCCATTCGTTGACGGATTTCCAACGAGAATCTTTGACGGCTACGGTTATTATTTATTATAATTTGTTTATAATAACACCCAACTTGTCACACTTTTGGCTACCGCATAATATGCATAACCACAGAATCATCTGTGTAAATCTTGGATCAAACCAGAACCTTTAGAAAGGGTTCCTTCTTTATCAAGAGCCATTATAGCATAAGAGTGATTATTAAACATTAACATTGCTGGCAAACCTTCGGTAGGGTTTTACATGAACAACACGTGGACGGGTGTCAAATCGTACGCGCATGCATGTTTGTATATACTAGTTCGGTCAATGCAGGTAGTAATTATACTTCATGGAATGGAGTAGGTTTCGCGTGCATCTAAACGAAAATCTTCCCAATAAAGTAAATATAACTGAAATATATAGATGACTAATTCCAGAAAAATGAACGCACTTATTGTTAGATATAAAAAGAATTGATTTTGATTTTCCCAGGGCTTACACACTGAAAATGAAGCAAACTGAAAAGATAATAACTTTTATCTTTTTACCACTTCGATGTAGAATATGAACTTGATATGGGGTCCACGAGGGTATAAAAAAGAATAGATTCTGGATTAAATTTATATTATACGTACAGTAAATAATAAAATTCTTTTAATTTTGTCTATGGGATGGAAAGGTTGTTAATATCATTAATTGTAGGCTAAAATAATGACAAGAGTAAAAAGCTACATATGCGTTCTCTTCTCAAGGTTTTGCATCGTCTGTGTTTCAGCTTCCTTAAACCAAAAACGAATGCGAAATTGAAACCAGAGACATGCCATCTCGTCTCGTCAGACAGAAAATCTTTTGAATTTTTTGTGTCACTCTCAATTTGTTTAAAATTACACCCGACTAACGCGAAACACGTGTGCAGCACGTCGGCCGTGTCTACTCGCAAAATTGGAACCTTCAGTGCGCTCTTCCTGCTGCTCCCTTCTGCTCGTAAACGCTATGCTTCAACTCGACTAATATCCTCAGACATAAAATGCAGATGCAAGTGCTAATTAGATATTAAATTTCTTTATCTCAATCGCCTATTTCTCCTCCTTTCTCTCTCCCCTTCTTCTGTACCCTCCTCTTCTCTCTCGTTCTAATTGCTCGACTTGCAGTTACGTCCGCCTTCTTCCTTTGCCACTAATTACGTTCTTGTAAACCATATAAATACGAAACGGAGCACCACGCGAGCTAAGCAAGACGAATGACCTGAGAAGAAAAAGCGAAGTCGATATTTCATTTCATTAACTCCTTATGTGTGCGGTTGTGTTGCTAGCCGTTGCCGCTGGTGGTGCTGGCGGTGTTATCTGATTACAGATTTAATTACCAGATTCTGGGAGAAGTGTCTAGATTTCTGTTCCGTAAACTGTATGCATAAGAAGTTGCGGCAGATTCGGCAATTTACAGCTCAATTGGTGTTATGTATTTATTACAGTTACTAAAGTTGATTAGCTAATTTTAAATGTTTCCTCTCGCACTCTAGTACTTTTGAGTGAATCACACATAAACGGTCAATCTAATTATGTAATTTTCACTTTTCTTGTCTGTTATATTTGACGGTAGAGTGTGCGCTAAAGGTTACTTAAGTTGCTTTAAGAATTTTTTAAATTGTTTAAATGTGTAGGAAATGGAATTTATGGACTCATACATCTGCAAAACGATGTGAACTCAATCAATATCAATAGACTGGTATTGTTTCCAATATATAATTAGTTTTCTTTTGTCAGTTCACGAATAATTAGCGATCACTAATAACCAGGGATGTGAATTGAGGCCACATCTAACACGAGCTGCACAGTGGTGCATTTATGAAAAAACCACAAAATTTAAATTTATTTTTTCAGCAAAGATCTACTCGCCTTTTGTAGATAATATCTCTATGTATCGTTCTAGAAAAGATAATAATTTTTACTAAGCAATACAAAGTCGCACACTTCTTTAGCTTGAACAGTCGTGGAAACATAAGAGGTTCTTTCATCTGCCTTCCTTCTTTTCCTAGAGTGACTCACATCAATGTCCTCTAGTTTGGAGTCTCTGATAGTGTGTATATTTTCCCTTTCTTTCTGAATGTTTTTTTCAAGCTCTGCAATACATTTTTTTATGGTCACAGAATCAGCAGTTCTTTTTTGCAGCTGAGAATATACTATATTAATATGAGGCATTAAACGATGAAAAACTGTCAGCCAAAAAACGAACTTGGGGTCATTCAATAATCTTAAAAGGGCACCAGCTTTTGTGATGGTATCCGATTGTCTGGACGTTGATTGTATTTTCTCCATACACTCGATAAGGGCTTCTCTGTTTTCATAAACAGTGTTAACAGTTCTAATTTTAAAATTCCACCTTGTAGCAGATGCATTTGGAACTCTACTTCCAACGATCTCATCTAATACAGAAACTCGTTGTGGAGAATTGGAAAAGAAATTCGTAATATCACTCAGATCGGAAAAAAAGATGCGAACATTTCTATTTATACTCGTTGCTTGTGACATTATTTAATTTATTTGGTATGCGTAACAGTGAATATAATACGCATACTGGAATTATCTTTGATGAGTGTTTGCACACCACCGTGGACGCCACTCATAACACTTGCGCCGTCATAGCTTTGCGAAATTAGCTGATCAGATTTTTTTAAAACAGAATTTAAAACGTTTTCAATACAGCCAGCTAACACAACAGCATCATGATCAGAAGATTTCAAAAAACCCCAAAATCTTTCAACAGGGGTACCGTCTGCTAAAGTATAACGGAAAACTATAACCATTTGGAAAATGTTTGAAATGTCACTTGTTTCATCACTTATCACGGACACGAATTTTGAGGCAGCAATTTCTTTCTTAATGTGTGCATGACACACACAAAGCATACAGTCCAATAATTCATTTTGAATGTCTTTGGATGTTCCTTTAAATAGTGTGGATTGATTCAAATGATCCCTGAGTGCTAAATCTAATTCTGCCGAAAAATTGATAAGACCTTTAAATGTACCAGGATTTATCGAATCATTTCCTTCGTAATGGCCACGTAATGCTAATTCGAAAGCACCACAAAATTTAATACAGTTTATAATTTTCGATAAAATGTATCTGTTCTTTTTTACTTGCTCATTATGTTTCTCGATATTCAGTCGGTACGCACTGTTTAATTGTTGTTGAATATCTTGTTTACCTAATAAATTAAAACATAATTTAGCAGAGAGGTGTGTCTTGGAGCTTTGATGTTTTTTAATTTTTTCTTTTAAATGGGTTAAATCCTTGACACCCGATGTGGTCCATTCTGTTTGAACATCACCAGCAAATAATAAACACGGAAAACAATAAAGACTGTTACTAATTTCACAACCACTTAACCAGGCGGCTTTTTCATAAGTGTCTATCTTAAAGGTTCTTTTATAATCGCGTGTTTTACATTTTGTTACATGTGTGTTCGATAAATTCGGTTTTGGACGACCGGCACTTTTGATTTTTTGTTTTTCTTCTAATGTCGGCGAAGAAAAACGAATTGTTTTTAAATATTGTACGCTAGTGCAAATCGGATTCTCCAAATTATCCGCCATAATTGCGCGCGAATACAACAAAAGTAATTTCCCGGTTCCCGGTATACAACACCACACTAACAGACGACCGTACACAAACTAAATGTGTACATATGGTACCTAAGTACTGATGACTATTACGGGAGGTGTGGGTGTGCGAGGGGTAGCTGCTGCTCCAATCACGGGCCAGTTCGAGAGAGCAGTGTACGAGCCGCATTACGCATGTTCGCGCCTGGAGTCTGAACCGAACATCGGAAACGAAAAATAAAATTAAATACCCAATAGAAAACGTTAGGTTTACGTCAAACACAAAAGTAAATTCCTTTAGATGAAGATATTAGTTGGGGGTACACATGCACATGTGCACTTATTGAGAAGCCGCCACTGATCGCCTCGAGAATTTATCAGAATATATTGCATGATAAAATAAGTCGATTCTATACGATATTTATCTCGTTTCCAATTGTCTCGGGGATTTCTTCTCTAAACGGCTTCTTTTTTTTATCAAGAACAGCCGATACGATAAATCACCGCTCACCGAGATTATTACTAACGAACGCGTGTTCCGGGCATTCGCCGGCAATTATTTAATTTAATTAGGACCGGAGAACGTTTTTCGTCTCTGTTCTGAAGCATCCAGGCCGGCGGACGATCCGGCCAGCGATTAAAATCGCAAAGTTCGCATAGAATTAGTTCGGTTGTCTTTTTATCTCCCGTTCCGAACAGAGGGAAGAATAGACGAAACTGCCATCGGCCCTTTTGATCATATTTTAATTAAGCGGCCGTTATTTTCGCGCAAATTAAAATTAATCGCTCGAAATCGGAAAGGCCGTGCGGTCTGGTCGGTGCACGCCGATGGCGATATGCGTGCCGAACGTATTGGAGAGAGATCCCAATAGCGGACGTGACATCGGTCCGTCGATCGTTAGGTAAACACAAGATAAGGATCGGTTAGGTAAATTGGCTCTGTTATTCGCTATATTTTTAATAAGATAAATCTCTGAACCCATTGTGCTACTCTCGTTAAGCTGATCCGTACCCGTGGGGTAGACTATTGGTCTGTAACGTAGTCGCCGTTAAGGCTCAAAGTCGCGGAACTTTTCAAATCCGTCCGTAACACATGCAGATATAAGCCGTTCAAAAATAATGAACATTAAAACGGTTGATGTCTTTGCGCCGTGCTCGTTAGACAAACTTTATGCTATCCGAAGTTGGCAGCGTTATGACTTTGATGACAAAGTCAATTGGATGGGGACTTGACTTCAGCATGCTTTTGTTTGTTTATTTATTGATCTGTTTCATATCAAGCGTTCCGTTTTGCAGAAACGATAGATATGCTCAGGTTAATACTTCATGTTCGCGTCGCCGTTTTCCTAATAATTTATGAATATAGGTATGGTAGAACTTCGTTATAACGCTTCTGCAAATAACACTTTTCCGCAGTTGACGCCCTTTTCTTTCAATCCCATTATATCCGTATAAATTTTTATTGTATTTCTTTTTCTTTATTACACTGAAATAATATTTCTCCGTCGTTAATAGTTGCAAAAAATATTTATTAGTAATAGTAGTAGTTTCAATTTCATTTATACAGAGACAAATATAAATGATGAGCTAGTGGAAAACAAGTATAAAGTACACATGAAAACGAAACCATAAGGCGGGGAATTCAGATGGGCAGCAAGTATTGCTACCCCCTGCTCAACCACCACGCTTCATTTAATTTAAGCATGTATTAAGCGAAAGAATTGCCAAGCAAATTAAGTTTGTAATTAAATTCAAACTTTAATTCACTGGTCATTGGTCACACTCCAAGTGAACTTAACCTCAAATGAGCTAGCAAATGCAGTTTGTAAAAGCAAAAAGTGAATGATTTGTCAAATAAAGTAGACGCTTGGGCAGGTGGCGTAATTCAATTCTTATTTCTGATGTTTATGTTATGAACATCCGTTCTGAAAGTGAACTTCTCATATAGGTAAGACGGAAGATATTACATTGTGATACAGAAACAGACACTGAAGTAATCTGCCTTGCCTCATATTAAGCCAGTGAAGATCACGAAGTTTATGTGAAACACGTATTTTCTAAGACCAAATATAAAACGTATACACCTGAAGCTTTTGTATCCGTTGAATATCAACCGAATCTAAGCACCCTCAATAATTAACTACAGATAATACCATTGCCTCACATTTTTTTTTCAGATTGATACTAAAATCATGTCTGAAGGAATACAATATTTTTACATTAGAATATGCCTGATTAATTAATGTAGTTATATATTTTCTGAACCTAGCTCGCTATCAATGATTATACCCAGATTTCTGACTTCTGATCGAAAGGGAATACTATCTTAAACTCATTATTTTAGCGAAAATATTTGCTAATTTGTCAATTTAGATTTACAAATATGTTCAAATCCGAACATGAATTTGAAATCATATTGAAGTAAGCCGCGAAAGCCGTATTAAAATTTATACAAATGTCGTTATTGACAGACATGCATGTTTCGCTGTATCACAGCTCGTCAGTGTCGGCTTAAGTCAATATGATTTCAAATTCATGTTCGGATTTGAACATATTTGTAAATCTAAATTGATAGATTAGCAAATATCTGCCTAGCAACCTTAGCTATGGGATACACGCCAAAAAGCTGGAGAGAGGCCAGGGTGGTCTTCATTCCCAAGCAGGACAAACTGTCCTATACGGAAGCGAAGTCGTACCGTCCAATCAGTCTCACCTCGTTTCTTCTCAAAACCCTGGAGAAGATAATTGATAGTCGGCTAAGGGATTCGGCTCTGGCAAGATTGCCTCTACCCGAAAACCAATATGCCTATCAAGCGGGAAAATCATATGAGCAGGCTAGCTCGATGAGCAGAAATTATCTGTGGCAACAAAGAAATTGCACTAGCTACCTTTCTGGACATCGAGGGCGCCTTCGACAGGGCGTCCTTTCGGTCGATGAAAAGGGCACTGCAAAAATGGAAAGTCGAGCTAACTGTGGGGAGGTGGATCGGCTCTATGATAAGAATTACAACGGTTCATTCACGGACCATTCACAGATCCAGAACCGTCGTGTGGGAGTTCTTATGGCGCAACACTTTTGTCAGATCTGAACTCGCTGTTAGTCACCGCTCCTATTAGAATGGACTAGTCGGTGCGAGATATTGCGAAACTCTCGGGATTCATCCAGGCAAGGAAAGATTCCGCAAGGTAGTCTTTACGAGTAGCAACAGACTGAAACTATTTACGGGAGTCCAAACTAGCCACTGCGTACTGAACAAGCACTTGCACCGCGAGGGGCGAGTGGACTCTCACCTGTGTAGAAACTGTGGGAGAGCAGAAGAAAGTCCTGCGCACCTGCTGGCCGACTGCCCGGCAGCGGACAGGGAGAAACAGAGTGGTTTAGGAGTCGCTCGGTTAGACGAACCCAGTTTAAGTAAACTTACCCTCGACCAATTTTCAGACCTCTTTGTTCAGGTACAACCCGATCGAAAGGGCTAAAACAACATGCGGGCACAATAGGTCTTAGCTTTAAGCCGGGGTAAACCTGCCCATGAAGGTCAAAAAAAAAAAAATTGGAACCATAAGAACTTTTACATACGTAACCAGGGCCTCTCTTGTAGAATACCTTCAAACATATGTAGATCTTGCTGTTCCAAAGCAAGGGCTCAAATATGAAGAGGGTGGTTACACAAGCAAATAATAACAGCTTACAAGGCATTGCGAGATGACATTAAAACGGTTTAGAATGATGAAAAAGTATTGGGGTTGACTTGCAAATACTTACTGAATGATGTAGTTTATAGTTTCAATAATTATATACAGAATTGCTTTTTCTATATCTCCATCTCATTCAACGGTATTATAGTAGGATGGCTTATGTTCCTTTTTCAAATTTTATTTTTAAAATGTAGCACAGCTTAGTTACTAAAGTGTTGTTTAGCATATAGTATAGAGGTGAATATAAGATTAAATTGTTTCGGTAAAGGAAATTTGAAGAGCAATGAAACAATAATTTTTTTAATCCGTCTCTGTACGTATTCGCCATTTAAAAGGACAGAAACGCACCAGAGCGAAACGGAAGTAGCAAAAATGCGGGCTTCAACGAGTTTTGCAAATTGGCCGTTAATACGGCGGGTCGAAAATCTGGTCTCGGCCGGCAAAAAGGAGTTCTGCCGGGAAGTTTTTGCGAACCGATGCCGACTGACTGACAGACGATCGGTCGATAATTAGAAAAGAGAAATAATGATCACTTAATTGTAAATTATCGGCCTCATTACCGATTCTCCTCTCGAGATAAAAATTATTGATTGGACGCTGAAAGCTCCAAGAGTAGAGTTAAAGAGACTGGGGCGACGACATTGCAAAAAATTAGAGCCGAGCGCTTTTATTTTCATCAATTGAATTTCTCTCCGTTCGTTTAATTCTAGCGTTCGTTTTTATTTGGTTTCTTACCATATTTGCAGTTATTCGCAATATAGAGGATTTTTTTGTAAGAGTGTACTTTTTCCACTTTTTTAATTAATTAATTTTTAATTAATCGGAGTGCATCCACTTTATAAATTATTTTATTTGCGAAAAATACCAACAGCAGTTTTCTTGACAGTAAACATCAGTAAAAATACGAAAATAAAATTGTACAAAACAGCGATCAGATCAGTAGCAACTTATGGAGCCGTGTTGTTTAACAGCAGGAGACGAAGAGAAATTCAGAATTTTTGAAAGAAAAATATTGAAGAAAATTTTGGGGCCAAAAATAACAGACGAAGGGGAGTACCGACAGTTGATGAACCACGAGATAGACAATGTTATGGAGAGAGAAGATATCGTCAGGGTCATAAAATCTCAGGGACTACGCTGGTTTGGGCATATACAACGAAGAGAATCGGAGAACCTTATCAGAAAAGTAAGTGAGTGGAAACCAATGATGGACAGACCAAGAGGCAGACCTAAGGCAAGATGGGATGATCAAGTTCGTCAAGATATAAAGAAACTTGGAATTAAGGAATGGGGAAAGGCAGTAATAAATAGAGAAGAATGGACCAGAATAACACAGAAAGCAAAAAGAGACAACAATTTATGGTTGAGACTGACCAACACGATGCCAAGCGGAGTGATTCACCGTAGTCCACAGAATCTGAAGAGTTCCTCGTAAAGGAGCGGCTACCATTCGATTTAGAATGTATAAGCCATATATATATATAATATTACACAAATATTAAACTGAAATAAACGGTTAAACCAAAAAACAGATGACAGGCAGCAGAATTAGAAAGAGAAAGCTAGCATAGTGTATTTATTGGTTATGGTATACAATATTAATGTGTATACTTAGGTATGTGTGTAAGGTACTATTCAATATTTTTTTATTTCACAATGTTACTTGGGACACTTTCCTTATTTATAATATGAAAAAATAAACTGAAAATTCAAGCAAAATAGTTGTAGATAAAACACTAACTATTTTTTTTGTGGATATGTTTTTTTGTTTTTATTTCAACTGCTGTTTGTGCGAATAAAACTTTTAATTTTAGTCAAGTGTCTCATCATTGTTCATTATACAGATCAACAAATTACTGTGATGTTTGGGTGGTCTTCTATTTTGTTTCTCATTTTCTTCGGATCGGCAGTTTTGTGCTCATTCAACAAGATTTCGGCTCTGTCGGGTGGGTCGTTCTACAAGCGGTAAAAGAACTGCGATCATCGCTTATTCGGCGATTCGCCGCTTTTTCCTCGCAACGTTTCCCGTTGTTTATTAGTTTCTTAATCAATTTCGTGAAACGTGAGTATTCTGCAATACTTTTGCGGCTGCTAATACGGACCAACGAAACGAGGCTTTTTCTCGTTATTGCGTTGCCCGTTTTCGTCAGAAGTTTGTCCGATCGATAAAATTTGCTCGATTTCAAAGTGCTTAACGAGTTCCGTATACGGGCAGAAGTTATTAACTTTAATTAACGCGTGTAAAATGGTATTAACAAAAAAAAAATTATTTCGATGTAATTGGAATGCCGAATTGTTTGTGAGGTTTAGCCGCTATAAGACCTCCGAATAAGTTTTGTAATAAGCACAGCTGATATATAATTAGCGCGAAATAATGATGGAAATTAATATTTTGCCTTGCGAAATGAACATTAATATCTATGCGATGTGGATAATATAGATATGTCCTTATGCAATTATATAATAGGCCTGTTCATAGAAGAATCATAAACTAGTTGGACGCGAATGGTGGGGTCTGCAACCTATAGACTAATGCAGGGCCAAGGATTGCAAGGAACATCGAACTTTTTGCAAAATATAATGAGGACATTATTTACGCAAAACGTGTTACGAGAATAAGGCAGTTCTATAAAAATAGTGTTGTGCCGGGGTGGCAATATTGAAAACGTCAGAAAAGAGTGTACTAAAGTTTTAATCCGTGCAGCTAGAATTATGCCTGTGGATTGCGCAGCCATTGTTGAGCCGAGAGCTAATTATAAACTTAGAAGACTCTGGTAAAATTACTTGCGGAAAGTAAAAGGCAGTCCTGAGGGAGGCATATAAGATAATCGTCAAGAGAGCAAACTACCTAGCAATGTATGCAATGGATGCTGAAAGAAATAGGCTTAGTGTATCAACACTATTTCCATCTTCAGGTGAGGAGCGGACACCAGAGAAGAAAGAACTCAACGTGAAATTGTTCACCGTGGAGGAACTCGAAATAGCTTGTGGCAACATCAAATGAGAGAAGAGCTCGGGCCTGGATAAAAAAAACCGCCAGAGACAACCAAGCAGGTGATCAGCTGTGCACCTCATTGGTTGCTGGCAATATTGAACGGTTTCCTATAGGAGTAAATGTTTCCTAGCAAGTGGAAATTGGCTAGGGTGGTGCTTTCCTGAAGGCCAGAAAGCTGCCAGAACTACCTGGTTTATACAGATCAATCCGCCTGCTGAATCGCATGAACAAACCCTTGGCGATTCTGATTCGCAAAGGATTTTATAATGAACTGGAAGTGCGAGGCAGCTTACGTCTAATTAGTTTGGTTTTCAAAAAAGGCAAGTCAATATCTATAATACTATTGTAACAAAAATCCCAAAAGAAAGGTGAAAAAATCCCTTACCACAAAATTAGATAACAAATCTAAATACGTATTTCGGCAACTAAGTTGCCATCTTCAGTAGAAATTCAGTGTTATTCCACTAGTGATTTGGTGAAGAGCATATCTTCCAAGGTTTACCTTAGCCGAAAACACTATGTTTAACACTGCTCTTCACTTGTTTCTACTGAAGATGGCAACTTAGTTGCCGAAATACGTATTTAGATTTGTTATCTAATTTTGTGGTAAGGGATTTTTTCACCTTTCTTTTGGGATTTTTGTTATAGTTTTCAAGCCACAGTCTCCACCCATCACAGGATATAATACTATTGGTTTGGTAATGAAGACCATCATAGAGTATGATGGCAGTTGGTTTGTTTTGATTACTATAGACGTAAAAAATGTCTTTAACTCGACAAACCATCGACTGATAATACTGGAATTGAGAGCGAGGCGTATTTATAGGTGTTTAGTTAAAATCCAGTTCTTTTGCGAAATGGAAAGATTTTATTGGAGGGTTAGGATATGTTGGATACCGATAGATGCGTTCCGTAGGTGTCTGTCCTAGGCTCTATTCTGTGGAATATGAGTTTCCCTTGGCAAATATTGTCTTTGAACTGGAAGAAGTTAGGGTAATAATACGCAGCCAAATAATCAGATACCAGGGTCTAATCATCGATGAAAGAGTTTACTTTGACCCACATTGATGAGCCGACCATTATGAGCAAGGACGAGAATCGACTCGCATGCCTTACTGGGATTTTGCCCAATATTTGGTAACCGTAGCACCAACAAGCGTGCTGTGCTGTGTAATGCGATGCACAACATTTTACTCTATGTATCACCTACAACCTACATGAATTGATGCTTTGGAAATTTTAAAACACAGGGGCTTGCTAGAGAAAGCGCAATATGCTGCGACTGGCTTACGCATTCAGTACCACGCCTGCTGTTGCCCTGTAGGTGATCACTGGAGAGGTACCTATAGATCTCATAGCTCAAGAGAGAATTGGTTTGCATGCTGGGAGATATAAAAATCACATAATTGCAAGCGAACACATTTTAGCAAAATGGCAGCTGAGGTGGGCGTTAAATGACAAGAAAAAGACTGGAGACCAAGAGATTGATGCTCGGGATTGAGCCATGGATCTGTTGCGAGGTCAGACAGACAGATGACTATCAGTCTCAATTCTTGTCAGGACATGAAGCTTTTAGGGCGTATTCAGCAAGATAAGGATCCTGCTGACAATACTATATTCGATTGTGTAAGGTGGAATCAGATTCGCATAAGCACGTTTTTGTCACTAGGCCCGATAACATTATTCGGATGATAAACGGTAAAAAGAGAAAGCAATTTCAATCAACTTCAGTCACTTGAAAAGTTCAATTCAATACAAATAATTCCAATCCACCAATTCCAACAGCCAATTTTTGTCAAAATTTAAAAAATTTAGATTCTAACTTGATAAATACAATTCAATTTAGTTAGTTCAAATAATTCAAGACCTACAATTTCTTCAATCCAAATTCAAGGAAAGTGTTCACAACAGTTTGTAAGTTATCGGCCAATCGTTTCTAAATGTTTTAGACCTGGACAATCCTAATGTAGGTAATTGCATTTGATTTACTTGTAAATAAGAGATGATTTACACTATAAAATTCTAACAAAGGTTAGCTAATTTCAGTGGAATTCCTACTAAATACCGTTTCATTTGAGGGTTTCCATTTTTCTATTAACAAAAGCGTAATATTTTTGTTTTACAATTGCTTATAAATGCTTTCATAATATTCAATTTCCGAATATTGAAAAACATTAATAGATTTCGAGAATCCTAAGATTATCTCTACCAAGGATATACAACCAACCCCTTTATTACATCCCCTGATCGGATTGAATCGGAAACGACGGGGTTGGTTGGCATAACCCGGGTAAGAATAAATCAGACGTTCAACATAAGTCAAATGTAACGGCAAAGGCTATTAGAGGGTTCACGATTTGGAACCGAAACTAAACGATTGTGACGATTGCTACGCTAACCGGTAGTGTGAGTATATGATCTGATGAGAATACCTTGGGGGTTGGGCGAAAATTTCATTCCTTCACCCCTCCTTCCCTTCTTAGACTTATTCTGTAACTTTAATATTAATGAACAATTTTATTTTTTTGCCCATGTTCTTTTTATATCGCAATAAATAAACTTCAAAGTAATTAAATGAACTGGAAATCATTTGATTATACTAACATGATAGGCAATTAAATAGGTACCTAGGTTTAATTGGATAATTAGTTATAAGGCTGAAAAGATTAATGGCGTAATCAAGTTAACCGGACAACAAGAAAATCGTGTTTTTATTTAATCAATCTAATTTAATGATAATTTGACAAAGTAAGGCTATTAAAAATAAAAAAACCAAAAGTTCATACTTTAGTTATAGAAAAGTTAGCTAACACACCTTTTGCGAACTCACAAGGGAACTGTAAATCGCCGATTCAAATGAAACTTTGTCAGTTTGTAGACGCCATGAACGAGGACACTCTATATATAGCTGCGGAACTGCAACTTTAAGGTGTGCTTTTTTCCTTTGAAGTTTGGCTCAACTTTTGTTTATTCAAAATAACTTTTAAACGGTGAAGGATAGAACACAGTTTCACAGTTGTTTTACAGTTTCCACTGATTGTTATTGATATTTTAGACATTAGAGATTGTATAGTAGCGATAGATTACGACAATTTTCATTCGTCAAAAATAAAGTACTATCAGTATTAGTATTCGTGCTGTTCCTAAGTAGGTATACAAAATAAAACTAATTATATACCTATTGCCAATAATATTAGCTTATTGAAATCATATCGTTTAGCAGATGTGAGGGTAGCTATTTATAAAAAATTGTTATTTAGTATCAAGGCTGGAAATTAGTAGCTATACTATAACAGTTCTGGACCAAAATCCCATAAGAAATAACATAGGGGTCTGAAAGTATATTTTCGTCCCCACCACTCTTACATCGGACGACCACATAACCTCTATTCGCCTCCTGATTGATGAGTTCGGGGCCTTAACATCGATCCTACATGTGACGCGCCCCTCTCACAACCGGCGCCGTCCGGGTGCTCTGCCCCACAGGCCAGACCCCGCGAAATTTGAATACCAATGGGGGCCCTACAGATGGCGCCCGGGAGCTCCGGCTCGTGCGATATTTCGCGCCCCGAGATGGAGCCCCAGATCATCAAAAAATAACGTCAAAACGGCCGTAGTTCTTACGGAGGCCGACATGCCGCTCGAACTAAGTAATAAGTTATGAGTTGTCGCTGTTCGTAGGAAATGCGGCAAGTCAGAAGGGTAACATAATCGCGTATATCATCAGGTAATACATTCTTGTCTAACGTGTAGACTTAAATCTGAACGCTAAAATGTACGGACTAGAATCGTTTTTTGGGATAACAAAACAAATGGCCTGAAAATATATAGAACACTGAGTTCTTACGGAACGACATGAACACTGGAGGAATTTTCCAGGTAAAATGCATGGCGAAACCTTCATATAGAATTCATGTGGAAAGTGAGCTAGAGAACTTATACAGATCAGCAAGAATCAGCTCGGCATCATCACAGATATGATGACCGGAAATCTACCACGAAATGCAGTATTTCCTGTTTTCAGTTGTTCAGTTTATGCTCTAATGTCTAATACATTCCATAAATATCAAGTCGAGGACTTTTCAATTTAGTTCACTTCTACCTATTATATAGCTTTAAGTAAACTATGTGGCGTGAAATCACTTATTAATTTTCACTTTTTCTTGCTGTTAATGCTTTTTTAAGTTTTAGCTTTTGGAATTTTTAGTCTTTTATGATACTCAAAAGGTTTTGTAGAAAATAGTTCTTTCCTTCAAAATTCTTCGCTTTTCTTGTACTATAGATAGGAGATAGCGTTAAAAATTTTAATTGTAAAGCACATTTCGTATACTTCTCAGCAGTGCCATTACGGAATCGATTCGTCGGCATTCCTACCTGCTATTATTCCCGTCGGTCACCAATAAAAGCTATAAATATGGCAGATACATACCTCAAACTAATAACGTCGTACGGTCGCAATTCCTCGCATATTAAAAGGCCGAGATCCAGCATTCCCCCGATCCAATAAACATTAATTAACAAATAATTCGCGATCTAAGCCGTCCGCGCCTATTTGTCTCGTAATTTGAAATTTTAATGTCGCGCTGCCGTCCAGTTCGCAGCGCTTTTATCCCCTGAATTATCGGGACCCGTAAAAGGACAACTCTGTACGGAATGCGAGCAGAACCGCTAGCGAAGCGACAACCGAACACCCCCTAATTAAAAGGGTGCTCTCACTCCCGCACGCACACATAATACACTCCGATACGGCAACCACACGACGGCGTTTTTAATTACAAGCCCAAAAACATGATTAATATTTGTGGAAACACATGTCAGTTTAGCGCTGCATTCCTCCTAATGAGGCAGCGCTTCTGGCATTCTACCGGGACATTAGTTGGACCCATATCCGGTAGAACAGAACCACCAAAGTTATCTGACACCAGCACGGCGCGGTGAAGGGGAAAGTGGGAGAGCATGAGAGACGGTCATAAACGAGACAAAACGGAATGACAGAGCCGTGCATTCACCCTTTCTTTAATGTGAGGTGTTTGTTTGTCTTATTAAAACTAAGGAACGATAAGGGTAGCTAGTGGTCATGTTAGGTTTGGTAGATAACAGGTGCGTATTTTGAACGACATTCTTTTTGTTCCTTAAACATCTAAAAAATAAAGGGAATTGGTAATAATATTATCATAAACTGGAAATTTACATTCCTTTTCTCGATAAACATAGGTATTACAAACATTTGTTAAGGAGAAATTTGATTTTAAGATTTAGACGTAAGCAAATGAATAGAATAGGAAGCATATGTCTAGGGAGTTACCTGTGTGATGTATAAAAAAGAACTATGACAACAATTTTAACGGTTATCATACGTTTACTACAGTATTTCCAAATCCTAGTCTTATTGAGTTTCAGAAAAAAAGATTACATAGGTGAAGAAATTGAAATAATGCTTCATGTGAAAAATATCAAGAAATTTTTGAGTTGCTTTATTTGCTTTATAAATTCCCTTTAGTCTAATCGCAAACTAAACGCAGCAGAATAAAGCCCTCGGCTGTGCTGGGTTCTGCTGTGCTGTGTGCAATTTGCGGCCGGCTTAAAGCACAGCCCAGTAAAGCACATTTTTACGAGAATTTTACAATATACGGAATTACATTTTAAAGCGCAAAATTGATTGAATAGAGTTGCTCTGCCACAGGGTCAATGTAATTCCGTATATCATAAAATCCTCAGCTATGCTGCCGGCCTAAGGCCAGCGGCAAATTGAACGCAGCACAGCACAACATATCACAGCCGAGAATTTTGTGGTATACGGAATTACATTGACTCTCTGGCAGGGTAACTCTGTTCAATTTGCGCTTTAACATGTAATCCCGGACACCGCAAAATTCTCGGCTGCGCTGTGCTGTGCTGCGTTCAATTTGCGGCCAGCCTAAAGCTTGCTGTTCACTGTAGACGATGCTGTGCTAAGCGGTGCTTCACTACGCTGTACTCTGTTTACCAAAACTGTTCTAGACCGTTCATTATTGCTGTATTTATCGTTGAACGTGCTGTGCTATAAATTATAATATTTCGAATATGGACAAATGGACATAAAACACAAAGATTAATTGTTTTAGGTTCTGAGGAAGATAATTGTGAAGACGAATTAAAAAATAAAATCATGTTAAGCGTTATTGCAAGCAAAAGAAAAGATAGATTTTGGGTTGCAAGTCACATTTTAGAAAAAGCTGGATTGGGTGAATATAACACTACCATCTTTGAGTGATAAAGATTTTCGAAAATGCTTAAGATTGACTATATATAGGGAACAATGTTTGAAGTTCATCAGATGGCATTTACTTGCTATTCCTTCCTATAACATGTCTTTCATTTACTGGTTTTTGTAATTTTTTTTATCAATTTTCCACAAAATTCTGTGTTCTCTAATTAATTCTATAAATCCCTCCGCTTTCGTTGCGGAATGGGGATGACCTTGCTTATAAAGTAAAGCTTCATATTAGTAGATGGTTACCCATTTAAAATAAGGGTACTCGGAAATAAATGTACACTTCGCACACAAGTTGATTCTAAACAGCGATCTAGACGGCGATAATCGGCCGAATCCAACGGATAAGAAGTTTCTAACCGGACAACAGGCTAGCAGTAGAGTCTTATTCAAAAGCAAGACTATTCAAGTTCATATGTGAACTAAACGTAAAGAACAGACTGTGTAGATCTTGTAGATTTCACCTGTTAAAGTATTCAGAATTTATCTTAATTCGTTCAGTTCGAATCCTAGAAATTCAATAAGGTCAATTGACATAAATTTACTTATTTATTCATTTGACACAGAGCTCAGAAAAATAATTATAGGTTAAGACGTCAATTATCTTATTAAAAGAGTTAATTTTATAGTTTTTCCTATGTTGAAACGTCTTACGAATTTGCTTATGTATTAATGTTGTTTATTTACCTGTATTGTTAAACCCTTAAACAACAACATGGGGTCATGTACGATCTTGCTTCATATACATAATGGTTGTCCCAAAAAAAGTATGTTGTCGTCTGAGGGTTAATATAATCTGTTAATTTTACCTGAATGTTTGTGGTTTTCTTAAAAATATCCATTCACTTGAATAACACATCACAGATATATCGACAATCATTTTCATTGTTTTTTTGACGGTAAGAATTCATTACCAACAGATTATTTTTTATCCATTTAACCGTAATTTTACATGGTGGGCAACTTAAGTAAGTCCACAAAAAAAAAGGCGGCAAAGAAGCTGAGTTCAAACTTTCGCAAGGTAAGTGGCGCATCCTCTTGTCGTTTATTCGAACCTCATCAACGCCCTGTGATAGATTTCTTTATTCGTTATTTAATTTGATATTTACGAATCTTTACTCAATTTCATTATATTACAAAATAAATTTTCTTCGAAAATTCTTGTTGATTTTCGTTATCTAGCATTCCTTTGGTCAGGAATGTCGAAATGATTTGGATTAAGTGTATATACAAAATAAATAACAGATATTCGAAATTCGCTCAAACATGTGTCAGACAAAGGGATGTTCTGTACTATCAACTAATTATTTTGCTTTGCTATCTATATAATAACTATTACTAAGCACGATCAACTAGATATTTTAGTTATTTTATTTGCATTTCCTATTTCAGTAATACAAACATTTGCTCATACCTTTAGACGGTATGCAATACTATCATTTTAAACTTCAACAATCTATGAACACATGGGCACATGCATATATTTCTATGGGGAGTTTCTGTTTCTGCGTATCCGTGCCGTGGTATAACTCCGTACTATATCGTATTAATAGCTCGCTTTATCTGTACAACATAAATAACAGCGTTCGTTCGAGTTTATTGCAAGCGTTTTCGCCGACTTCCGACCGATCTGTCGGGTCGTTAAGTGCCGTCCGGACGTCTTCCAGGCCGTATAAGGGTTGATTGCGGGGACCGTCTTTTATTGTTGTATATGTGATTTGTACTTCATACATAATTAATTTGCCAGCGACGACACAATCCCCGATCGCATTAATTACATAAAGCATTCGCGCTTTATCTCTCAACTTGGCAATTAGGTACTGTTATTATTGCCGCTGGAACGTATAAATGCATGGCTATAATGCAGGCACGTCTAGTGTCAACAATATATCCACCATTTAAGGAATTTATATAAAACGCTATTTCAATCCATAATGTCTCCATATAGACTTTAAAGCAGCAGTAGTTGGTTGGTACTTAGTACGTATGTATCTATTAATTAACTTAAAACAAAGAAAATATCTGCATTTTTATCATGCTTTTTTTTAAAGTCTGGATACATACACATTAGTATTGCATAAAAAAACAAAATTTTGCAGTGAAAAATAGGAAAAAGCTGCAACATGCAGGTTACCACTTTCTTCCTTGTCAGAATTGTGACAAATAGATTAGAAAAAATTTATAAAATTTGCATGATAATGTCAACAATATTAGCAGAATTGAATCATGATTGATGTAGAATAACAACAGGCGAATTTGAGGGTTTCTTGGGAACAAACATCTATCTGACAAATATTTCTGCCTAAAAGATGGTTGGGGTTTTTCGAAAAGCTACTTAGAGACGGCAGTTCAGCTTAATAACTCCGACTCTCCCCCCTTGTTCCATCTTGGATCTGTGTGTCTATCAAATCAAATATCCTCTTGCAAATTTTGACCCCTAATCCCCATTTCTCTCGACTTGAAATCAGTACTTTGAATGATTGCCTGAAGCTTAGTTTAATGGAAACAATGTCGTTTACAGATTTATGTGTGCAGTTGAGAAATCTGGGTCATCGACCTGTCGTTCTTTTTAACAATATATTCTCGAACAGAACTTTAAATGTTGTTTAATTGGTCTGTTGTCAGCTGCAACTCTGTATATTTGGTTGCCAAGATGCTTACTCTCTTACTTCCAGCAAATTTGTCGGAAGCAAGATGGGCAGGGGAGGGTTATTCCTTCTCTGTCTCTGTCTTGGCCTTGTCAACCTATCTGGAGGGCATACAGCCCCTCCTGCCTGGCTCGTTTTCGTTCTTCGTCAGAAAGTTTACTAATAGCCTTTAGTGCTAGAAGACGATCTCCTTGCACTCAATTTCCTTGGCTTAACGCTCACTTGAAACGTTTCTTAGCAGTTCCACTCAGTTTGATTTTGAGGTCATCAACCGATACCTTCGTCCCTTGGTCTAAATCTCCTGTAGAGCCGTCCTGGTACTCATCGCTAGAAGCGAAAAGAAGTTCCACATTTATCGGCAGGGCTTGGGACCCTTTTCACACCCAGATTGTCTGGAATAGGGAGGTATTTTATAGCCTCTTCCTTAATTAATGCGCTTGAAGTGGCACCAGTCTCTTAGGGTTGCTGAATATTTGTACATGGCCCAGGAGTAGCATGAGAAAGAATTGCTCAGTTAGAGCAGAGCTTCGCTTGCCGCAGGGAGGCTAATTAAAGACCGGAGATCGCTTGGTGTCTTAATTTCGCCTATTAGCCATTAAGCTTCCCCCTAACCACGCAACCAATCGCATAGATTGTTCTACCTGTGTTTGAGAGAATTTTATTTTGGTTCCACTTGGTCTGTGAAGCTAAGACTAGATCCATGATTTTTTCCCTTGATAATAGAATCCTCATGGATTTAATAGAAATATATTATTCAACGTTTCGACATACCTATCTTAATAACGTTTCTAAGAATTTTGTTAGAGCAAACATTTTTATGATTTTATTTAAACTGACACAAACATTTTCAATATTTTGTTGTTGTAAAGCAATATATAATTTTACTAGATTAGAATTTTGTATGTTGTAAAGTATGACTTTAAATACTCGACTGGTATGTTTAACTATAAATTAACAACATAACTACTTGTTATGGGTTACATTGGAAGAAAGAAAAAAAGCGAATTTTTTAAAATGTTTGCCTCAATTTAAATACATATAATAGAAATTTGTGGTTTAAAAAAAAAATGTTATCAAGAAGAGAATAACATAGTCTATAATATAAATTGCAATATAAAATGGTACAAGTAGCACTTACATATCCAAAGGCTACTGATCATATATCTTTTCTAAGAATTGTTTTTAATAACGTTCTCCATTACCCATTAACGAAAACCATACAGGAACAATATATAGTATGGATTAGGGGTACGTGGTCGCTCGACATTGAGGTTAAGCACTATTATTGAGTATAAACGATCAAAAATACCAATCAAAAATTCAAGTCACTGTTAAGTCAAAGCTCTCGTAGATTTCATCAAGATGACACCAGAAGTTACAGGTGTATTAATAATGCCACATTGAAAACTCAAAACGCAATAAACTTACGTACGAGCTGGCTTCATTTCTAATACGGAAAATAGGGAAATCATTGTATTTTCTTAGTGCTGCACATTTGTTAATACTGACTTTGATTCTCTTCTCAAGTCACACCGATTGTTATTAAGTTTATTTGCAGAGCTGGAGGATTGATAATTGGTGTTATCTAAATAAAGATTTTGAGGTATTTTCGCGAAAGCCAGTACCACACCTTTGTGTGGAATAATCACAAAATATTTTTTTAATGCGTTAAAAGGCTTTTAAATGCACAAACACTATTTCTTGCAAAAACTTGATGTGCCTTTGTTTTTAATAATAATTTCAACCTCTATACCTGCATGAACATCTAAAGACAGTAGGTAATGACGAGGTACTTTTTTATTGTAGAACTAATAGTAACTACAGTTACGGAGTGGTGTTAATTGTAAAGTGCAGTACCCACATTGCATTGTAAATACTAAGCTGAACCAGTTGTTAAATTACGCGGCCAATTGATCCGTAATGGAAAAAGGAAAGTAGTCATGCTTATTTTACGAGTGCAAATGAGCCCTTATAATTGTGTAAGAACTGTTTCTTCGAATGGCCATTATAGAACTCAATTGACATTTACAATGCTAAAAATGTGAACAACTGAATGTGCATGTCATAATAAAAATTTCTTAGAAGCGGAACCTCCTCAAGGGATAAGACAATCTTAAAATGATTATTTGCTTTTTGTTTGTTATAAAATATCACATGTAAATTATTTTTCTTATGAGAAATACTCTGCTATTTCTTTTTTTTTCACAAAAATAATACACTTAAGGGAAGATAAATAAATAAATAAATACTTTGCAACTTGAAGCACCTGTCATAACATTGTATCTTCAAATATACATACAAACGTAAGGCACTTTGGCGGAACCATTTAACAATAATTATTCCAATCCAACACATTGATGAATTAGTCACGCAAATGCAATCTTTCTTTAGACAGCACGGCCTATTCGATCATTTATCACCCAAAATTATTAGCTTATTAATAGTTCTCAACTTGAATTACGTGTTTGGCATTGATAATTTGAAACGAGAGTATACGTACAAATGTATGTATGTAAATGTTTTTCAATGTTCCCTAAAATTTTAATTAAATGCCAGTCAACTGTTTGGTTGAAGTTTCAATTAAAATTTTCAAATACAGAATGGAGACATATGCGATACTTTTGACCGTAAAATGTAACAGTTTTAAAAGTAAAATAAATTGTAATGGAGCTGAGTACCAAATACTCTCTAATTCATCAAAAGTAAGAATTGTAAGTATTCTTTCGTAGTTTATTAATTAAGTATATTTCATGCGTTTTTTATTTTTAACCTAAATTTCTAACTTAAATTTAAATTATTTATATATTCTCTATTATTAAATTTTGTACTTAAGTTCAAGGAATAAATTATTTTTATTTCATCTGTACTATGTGTATGTTCCAAATGTAGTAGCAAATTATATTGAATTTCGGTATATTTGTACCGGCTTCTATTAAATGATTCCTGTGTACTTATACAGTTCAGTCAATAACATTTGCATCATAATTAAGACAGAGTAGGTAAAAGTATTTAATAACTTCAATTATGTTATTGCAATAGCCTATAAGTTTGACAAAAAAAATTAATTGCCGAAAATTGTCGCAGGCTCTTTCAGATTTTAATACGTTACAAATACATAACTTGAAAGTTTTCTTGCCAAATGATATTTATAAGCATAATAATAAAGCTAATCTGTGTGTTACCTTTTTTTTTGACTTTGGCATATGAGCATGAAAATATACTTCTAAGAATTTTGCAATACAAATTACAACTGTTAATCATAACGGCATCTAAATTCTTACAATATACAATGTCAAATAACGGCCTTAATTAATTGATCTTGTGAAAAGAATATAAAAGAGTAAACTGTAAAAAAATTTCTAGTAAAATTACATGTAAAATCGTTGGTAACAAAGTTGCCTACGATATTACAGGTAAATTTACTTCATCCAGTAAAATTTCTATCTACCAGTAAATTTCATACGCTGATGTATTTTTCAAACGTTGTTCTGTAAAATTCATATGTAATATTTATATAAATTGTATATTTACCGAACAGTCGAGTAATTTTGGCATGTAATTTTATAAGGAAGGCAGGTAAAAATACTAAGAAGGTGAATATTACAGGTGTAAATATACATTGCACAGAAAATTCCGTTGCATGCGTGATTCTGATTACAACCTTATTACTTTTTACAGCATACTGTAACTCGAACTAAATTCCTGTTTAGAGTGCTGATGATTCCAATATAAATTTGGTAAGATTGATATTCTGTAATGTTATCAAATACACATATGGATATCACAGGCTACTGTAAATAGTAATTTAATTAAAGGCAAAGTATGCTTACTATAGGATTATAAAATATAATAAGTACCAAAACAATAAAATTCTTAGCTATTAGCCAATTTTGTTGCAGCTTCAGAACGTGAATGTTGTTGAGTTATAGGAATAAAACTAAGAATAAGCAAATACATATTTTATTAATCTTCAGTAGAATAAAAAATATAAATTTCCTTTATCTGACATTTAATGGCTACTTCCGAACTAAATGCTATCAAATTCATTGAATTTTGCTCTGAAACAAAAAAAGAGAAACAAATGTTACTTCCATTATTTTATTATATATCAGTAAATAGATCAAATGAAATTAATGTAAATAAGTACCTATAGCTTGTGCACGAATAAATATTCCACTACAAGAAGGAAAAGATAAATATAATTTTTA
Source organism: Cetonia aurata (assembly GCA_949128085.1). Lineage (NCBI taxonomy): Eukaryota > Metazoa > Arthropoda > Insecta > Coleoptera > Scarabaeidae > Cetonia > Cetonia aurata. The sequence goes on from OX421887.1 coordinate 24,498,694, forward strand.
TTTATCGCAACACCCAATTGATGAATAATCATTAAAAACGACTACTGAATTATTACAGCCAAGTTATCTTTAAAAAGTGTCTTATGCATTATACAAAAACGAATACAAATTGCATCATAGGCACTCATAGTTCTCTACACCGGGAGCAAGATCCTGAGATGCAATTACTGTAAATATAAATGCATTATTTCTTTACAAAAGTAATGTATTAAAGGTTTTGTTTTAAGTAAATAAGCTGTAACAGTTTGGAATTCGTTTTAATTTTAACGGTAAATCGTGGATAATAGTGGAATTTTTAATCAATTTGTGTTTTTATTCATGGAGCAATAAATAATTTATGAAAACATTAGGTTATGTTTAATATTGGCGTCTGTTCCATCATGAATCAGAATACCCTTCAAAGTACTAACAATAAGTAAAATCGGTGAAATATTTAAAGCAAAAAAGAATTGCTGTATTAACCACATGTGAAAATATATTAAAATGAGTATTTTTATAAAAGCATCTTACCTAATTCTTTCACAATGCTTGAGGGAACACACAAACAGGAATGATCACCCCAACTTGCGATTGTTTATGCGTCACCACAATTTACATCGCCACGTGATATGATCGAGCCAATAATCACTTGAACAACTGACTAGAATTACCTACGCGCACAGGCAAATAACCCAATAACCAATCACATTGCGGCGTATGAATTTTGTGCATTTGAAGGTAATTTTACCCAAATATTCCAGTAAAATAACTTTCAAAGAATATTGTGCATACATATATACTTTTACTCACGAAATCCTACCTATAGTTTTTATATATATAAACGAATATGTATGCGCAGACTTTTGTTGGATGAATAGGTATATACATATAATATGTAGAGATGATATTACATTACAATACTTTAGTACCTACCCTCTTGAAGATTAAAAATAGCATAAAAATGTAGTCAAATTTAAATTTTTAAATTTCCCGCCCGAGGAATTACCGCTTTTGCTTATGTACAACGTATATACCTTCATACGTACATGGGGTTATAGGAGTAGTTATGGCGACTATGTTTTATGAATATTGCCCTTATGTATGTTTTATTGGTGAAATAAATAAAGAATCGTTTGAGCAGTGCACAATTTACTGAACTCCCCACCTAAACGACAACAAAAATAATTTTTGTCTCTTTAATAAGATTTCTTTTAGATATTCTTTTAAGAATATTTTTATATTTCGTTTTTTTTTTCTGTAAAATTAATAAATGTTAGTAAAATTATATTTAATGTGCAATAATTACCTGAAAAATTTGTCACTTTTACATTATTAAGTAAATTTTAGTAGCAATCGCAAAATATTACATGTTTTTTACAGTATTTTTTCTTTTCATTTTTATTACATCTTAAAAGTACATGAAATAACTATAAATTTTACCGAAACTTCTCTTTCCATCTCAAATATCCTGGAAAAAACAGGTAAATCAAGGTTTCCATGATTTATCTTAGTAAATTCACAACGATATTTCATGTAATATTTCCGATTTACTATAGTAAAATTACTGTAATTTTTTGCAGTGTGTTTTGCATCATTTCTTAGCCGAAGGAACTGTGTGTTCCTTTTATTAGAGTTGAATAAAATTAATTTTTCCCAAATAATAAATAATAATAATAAAGCTCATTTTACATAATACAAAAAAAGTACCTACATCTTACATATTAATTTACTCCTACAAAAAACGAGAAAGAAAAGGTGGACAACATTAATTATGAGACGTTGGTTGATTAAGCCATAAGGACTACACTATCCTTAACATCCTGCTGCGCCTAATACAAGCACTAAAACGTGTACTCAGTTATAGCAACAAAAATACACCGCGATTAGCCAGAAAAAAAAGGAGGAAAAATTCCAATCGACCAGCTGACTAATGCTGCCAACCTTACAAACGCGACTCGCCTGGGAACCTGTAAATCCTATTTAAAATGGTAGAATCCAATTGGCCGGCGAGTGAATGGGGTGCTTATGACCTGGGCGTGCCAAACAAGGGAACGCCTACTGCTGAGACACGCCTCTTTTCAGATAAACGCTGGAAATTAAGGACGATGGTCAGTTGTAGACAGTCGCTTGTTTGAGGCGTTCGTTAGTTTAAAGGTTTTTTTCGAGCAGTTCTCACACTCATTTGTCAATTTTGGTCGCTTTTAATATAGTTAATCGTGATAGGGAATCCTGTAAGATGTTAAGGAGTCGGTAAAGCAGAAGCAAACAAAAAAAAAGGAGAGTGGGGTGATTCGATTTTGTTTGTCTAACGAGGACGTTTCGCGGTGTTCGGCGTTTTGATTCATGTTAAAGAACCACCAACAGCCGGAGAACAGTGCCGCCAAAAGTATGACAATCCAAAACGTGGAAAGTTTGGACACGAGCAATTCGGAGACGATGTGCGAGAAATCCAACAAGAACGGACATATCAGTTTCAGTGTTGCATCGCTGCTGGCGGACACGAGGCCCGCCAACAGGTCCGCATCTCCTGCCTCGCAGAACTCCTCGAACCTCAATCCAAACGTCAGTCCTCAACACCAATCCAGCGACGATGAATACGATTCTAACGCCGAAGACTCGATAGTGGATGTGGAAGATTTAAATTCCGATCAGAAAGATGATGAAAGATCTTCGGTTAGAGACAATGATTTTTTGGGACAAAGAGAGTTTAGTCGGGAGAACGTTCTGAGTTCGGCCCCGATAAGGCCAACACCGTTTTCTGCGCTAGCGGCAGCCGTCTATCAAGCAGCACACCCCAACTGGGCGCATCAGAGTCTGGTTAACCCTTTTGGAGGACCTGGACCCATGTTTCAAGGACCCACACCTTTTGGTGTGCCAAACATGACTACAGGTAGATACGTTTCCTTAGATTTGCATAGATGTTTATTCTTGATTTTAAGATTTCTTTACCCAAACTTTTAAAACGTCTTGCTATAGTAATACAGAAACAAGCAACAATTATCAGTGCAAATAATTACTATTAAAATTAAAAAAATAAATTTAAAATTGTGAAGAAGGATTCAGTATAAACCAAGACAGGATTTGGAAACAATTTTAGTACCCAATAAAATATTTGATATTTTATGATTTTAATGTAATATACCTTAATAGGAAGGGTATATAACAAAGACATTGATAGAGTTAATAGTAGATATTTCTCGATTTTTTCTTAACTATGTAATTTTCTGAACACTTTTAGTATATAGACAGATTAACTTCTTGTTTTAGTGTAAGCCCAAACTAATATACTGTATTAGCTTGTATTGCTATTAATACCTGTCATTTGCTACTTTCTATAAAAGGAATGCTAGTAATAAGAAAGCTAAATACAGTTTATAGGATATTTATTTTGTCTTACACATAAAACTGTTGCTAGCCTCTAAATATTAAGAATCATAATAGCATAAGTTCAAGATTTATCCTCTAAAGAAACTAACATTTTAAAGTCTTGTAAAACTATTAACTTAATTAAATCAGCGACCTTAAACTAAAAGTCGGCCTTTTAGAGTTACAGCATTATAATTATTAAAAAACTGTACGAACCTTATGTTATAGCTATAAGAGAGAGAAACAAATGAACCAAATGAGGGAGATAGAGGGGCAAAGCTATTAGTACTGAAGATTAGATATATATTAATTATATATTTAAGAAAACATCCAACTTACTGGCAATCACAAACTGTTCATTGTAGAGTTGCATGAATCGAATCCAGGGAGAAGTAAGATAAGAAAAAGTGTAACATCTAGGCAAATAAAAAAAAACAAATGATCATGAGTATGACGTAGTGGCGCAGTAATATCAAGATATGCCAAAACACACGAGCAATCAACAACGCAATTGGGCACTTAATCGTTAAATAAAGAGCCTTTTCGTTATTAATATAGGAGTAACATATTAAAGCGCGCACATGACTCTAGATAACAATTGAACGATCTGTCAAATTTAAAACATACAAATCTCGAAAATCAGTTTCGAATGCTCTCGATTTTATTAATATAAGTGGCACATCTCGCACTCCGCAGAACCGACGCATAACTGGTAATGCCATTTATGTAGGCGAAGTATAAGCTTTTTTATGCACGACACACTCCTGAATTCACAAGGGCGAATAATGAAACTCAACATCCGAAACGATCTTCCAACAACGTAATCAACATAACGCCCAAATCTTTAATAATTTCAGCAAGTTTTAGAGAAATATGCATTAGCAAACGGATATTGAAAATTAATTATGTAATTCCTGGTGAATTTAATAAAATTAGTTAAAATTAATAAAAAAGATATATAGGGAAATCTGGCAATTTATTGAAATCTTTTTGTAAGTTTTAACAATCGCATAGGGAGGATATTGAATAGGTATAATTCCAGCATACACTAAAAAATTGAAATTAGAATTCTGGAAGCAATATAAATACCATGAACATAAATAATAAAAAGCAATAATCCCAGATATTGATATTACATAGGTTATTTATTACATTAAAAGACAAGTAAAGAATTTCAAACTAGGTAAATGTATGAAATGTACGAATGCAAGAAACGAGGGTATAAGATGAAGTTTTAGTGCTGATATATCACCTCGATTTATACTTTACAAATTAAAAATACGTTTTCGCAAACGCATAAGAAATAAATTTTCGTTTTTGACGCAGATTTCCTAAACTGACAGAAAAAAATGTATACCAAAAAACTAATTTTTGTAAATGCAATATCCTTCACACCAAAAAAATTATTTCAAATGATCTATGTTTCTTAAACAATATGGAGTTTATTTATTCCATTTCTTTTGTTAAAATGTAGGTATGTTATTTTAAATAAAAGAAACCCTTCCTATCATTGTATAATTGGTAAGTTGGTAGTGTGTTTTTCAATTAAGGTTTCACGACAATTCTTGTCACATTTGATGAAATATGATTAACAACCAACTAACGACTTTGTTTGGTGGATTGTATAATTTTGACGTATTATAACTAAAGGGTCACATTAAAAATGTTTTTTTTTCTGAAAGCGAAGACAAGGCAATATACTTTTAGTAAAAATAAAGCATGGGATTTAAATAAGATTAGGTGTTGAAATGCAGTTGCCCAAAATATCGGCACACCCCGCGCCACATGATAACTATTTCATAGAAATTGGCAACAATTGTTTTACACCGAATTTGTGAATTTCCGTTCTCAACTATAGATCGAATAAAACATCATTTAATTAATATGATATCATATTAGATAGATTAAAACATAGATTTCCATGAAAACAGTTGTTTAGTCATGTATTATCATTAATTTGGATTAAAGCAATTTAATTTATTTAATTTTATTTGGAGAGTCGCGCATGGGAACTGCAGAACTATTTGAATTTGCCGTTTCACTATAAAGCGCTACTTTGACTTCAGTTTCATTATAATTTTCCATATAAAAGAATTCTCAATGTTTACTATTTGCTGATAATTATAAAATTTATAAAAACATTACCTCTGTTGTTGTTTGCTTGATTTCAACAAAGGATCTCGCTAAAATATCGAATTGTGGGGTATATAATTTCTTGCCACTGAATTTTGGCAATTGCTATGTTTACTAGGAAAAAATGTATACATATGTACCTAACTGTTTAATAATTTTTTTCCATAATTTTCGGGTTTTATTGCTATTTAGGTCGTATGTGTTGCACTACAGCATTACCTCTCAGCCTCCCATGCCATCTGTCGGGAGTGTTGTCACATATATATATATATATATTGTTGCCGTCAGGATATTTTAAAATGCCCTCAATTCGTACTAATCGGATTATAAGCATTCGCTATTGTGCTTACCTGTGAACAATAATCGTTTACAGTACATATTTCCCTAATGGGGGGTATTTTACAAAATTTAATTTTAATTAAATTTTATAATATTGAACCTTACATTTAACGTAATGAGTTATTCGTCTAGTAACTATGCATTGGTTTTTATTTAATGTTTAATTATATTGATCATATTATTAATATTTAATTATTTAAAACTGCACCTGTAGCCGTTTTTAAATTTTTCGGAACACTCCCCCTATAGATAAATACTCTAAACGTTTTATAACCCTTATAAACCGATCAGTACAAATTGAGGTCATTTTAAAATATCGTGACGGCGACTATAATAGAATATGATCTAAAAAGTTCAATGAATATTTTGAGCAGATATATATATATATAGAAATTTTTGTCTTCTCCAAACATACATTTAACACATCTGCTAGATTTATAATTCCTTGTTATTAAATTATTCTTCTTCTAATACAGTTATAAGTTATTATCATTGCTGTCATTACTACTATTCTCATAATTATTACACAATTCGAAGAATAGATTGAATTTTTTATTTCAGCTAGTATGTAGTGTGTACATATAGGTCATACTGTTTTTAAGTAGAGTTCTATTTTCTTTAGTGCAAAATATACACCAATGCGTGTGGATATGTGGGCAATTCTTTAAAAGTATATTTTAGTAATTATTAGGTAAAAATAGTAAAATGAATCCTGTTGTTTGGTTTCTAAATAAATAAATAAATAATTTGATTGCTTGTTAGCTTTTAAAAAGGATCAAGGACATTTAAGAAAGAACTATCCTTCATGTACTTATAAAGTCAGCGTTTCAAGACCATCAGTTATCAAAGAAAAAAAGTGTATCTAATAATGTTCAAATAAACTCAGGTTATAAAAAACTAATAACCTAAAGAATAAAAATATAAACTTATGGAAAGCGGATTAGTTTTAGTTGAATGGCTTGACAAAATTTAACTAGAACAAACTTAATGTAGAAATATGTTTATGTTTATGCAGGTGAAAGCGAATATCAGGTAAACACAAATGCTTTATTTGTGGTTTTGCGGTTTATAACTGAATAAATGCCCATTTCTATTTGCAAAATAATAAATCAAGGAATACCAGTTATACTCGTCGGCACAACTTCGATTGACAATTTACCAAATTAATAATGGATATAAGATACCTAACACCAACAGACTTATTGAACATTACATTTGTGAGTTACTCTTCAGCTGTATTAATGAAACTTGTGCAATAGTAAACAGATCTGGATGTATAATATGGTATAGTTCGATCTAAGAATGTAATATAACCAAAATCGAGATTCAGATTGTTAACTTTTTTTTTGAGAGAGGCTGTACATTATGTACAATAAGTTTAGGCAAATAAAATACAGGTATTATACTGTACAATGCTACAATGCTTACATTAAGACTGTTCGTGATAATTTTTGACATTATTTTTATAGATAGGGTTTTCCTTACTTTTGAAACAATGTTAATAAATAATTTCATTTATTGCGTTTATTTATATTTAAATACCTAAAGTGTTTGACATTTTTAGTGTCATATAAACTTTATAGTATCAAGCAATAAGAGGATTACATTTGTAACTGCTCTACTCCTAGTAAGTACCTACCTAACCTTTATTGAGTTAGAAAAGAATGTATATATTTTATCAAAACCTTATTCCCAGTTTTAAAGAAGAATACCACTGATAATTTAAATGTTTTCTTATTTAGGCTTTAGCTCATTATTTAATCAATACTGAAAAACTAAGTCTTATTATTATTATCCGTCGCGTCCAGTAAAAATCAAATCTTCACTCTTTTTTTAAATGTTAATTTGATGATACGGCATTAATAATGTTGCGTTAATTATGTCACTCTATCATGTGGACAAAGTAATTTAATCTATCCTCAAATTGAGAATAATGGTTTGTAATCTTCATTGTAGTGGATAACGAACAAAATAGCTTGGAATTTATGAATGGTCGAATAAATACGTCACGAGTGGCTGTTAGGTCGCGTGTCTGGGTGTCACAAAATTGAATTGATAAGAGATTGGTGTTATAGACTTTTGCTGTTATATTATGTTTACTGTGTAGTAGCTTGGAGAGAAGTACTGGCCGTATTTTAATACTAATAATAGCCTCTTTATTCCTTAAGTATATAAGGCTATAATAGTCGACGATAAAATGAATCTCATTAGCTTTACAAGCGAGCATAAGAGTAATTATCTGCTGAACACGGTTTAATCGTTAGAGGTTAAAGTAAGTATATAGGTTTGACTATAAATATAAAATACTACCTTCCTTTGTTTTATTATATTATAAAAGAGGATTACAACTAATTCATAAAACGTAAATTGCTCGGTCATAAATTTACCTTAAAGAGGCGCCCAACCAATCTTGGTCTGATAGTCGACTACCCTTTTTAATGCACAATAGGAATGGACACGTATATTCTTAATGGCGCTTTGGAAGATGTTTCGAGCGATTTATATTTTTATGGGCCGGTAATATTAGCTCTGCCTAATTGTCTTCTCCTCTATACTTCACCAATAGGGTGGTAAAAGGAATAAAGAGGTTCTATTCAGCATTTCGCTGGCACAAAAAACAAACTTTGAACCGTCTGGAAATACTTCGGATGCGTCGCTAGACATAAATTTAATTCGTCTAAGCGTTTGAAATACCTTATTAATTTAAATCTGGCACTAACAAGGCACGCCTTAATTAATAATCATTTCCGAAGCAGCAAATTACCAGAAAGAATTTAGCATGTCGCATAACGCAAGGGAAATGCTGTAATGTTTGTATTTATGAGGCGTGTAAGGTTTAATATTCATTTATTAATTCGCGTTTCGTATTATAATTTTAATATTACGCGTTGTGTATATACGTAGTACATGTGATTTAAGAGGCGCTTATTCATAAGAAAGATTACGCATTCTTTAAAGCGATGCGATTTACATTTTAGCTTTGTTTAAGTTTGGCTTTAATTAGGTATATTTATATATTTGATTTAAATTTTGGTGCTTCGATGTTTTTATATTGTACAGTAGACTCGATTATTCGGCGGATACACACAAAAGTCTACTAATAAGTTATATTTTATATTTTAATAGGCACGCTATTGGATATGCACGTTTTTGATAATAAAATACATAAATTTGTGACCTAACATAAAGAAAGCGATTTAGTGCCTGAGAAATTAAAGTTGTATTTCTTATTGATTTAGGTACAAAGAGATATGCCCCTCCAACAAAACTACTATAGGTTTGTTCGCTGTGCGAATCACAACTTAATTGGAAACTATTTCGGTTTTTCCAGTGCGCATGTTAAAAAAAGGATTGTAGTTTGAAATTAGTTTGATAATTTACTCTGCGAACACATCCAAAACCGACAATACTGCCACCTGTGCCCAACAAATGGAGTTTATGCGCGCAGCGTGAACTTCGGTATAACCTAAAGTTTGTGTTTGTTATCTTGCCTTTGATACATATTAATTTAAATACCTACTGGTTTGTATTTTTGCGAAAATAACAGGATTAATATGGATCGTAAATCTTTAATATGAAAGTATTTATTGATTGCTTTGCCACTCAAGAAATATAATTTATAGGTTTCGGTATGGTCGATCTTTTGATTATCCCCCTTATCCCCTCACAAACACAAGAATACATATTTCAACACGCTTTGTTTTATCTCTCTCGTTTAATGCGCATGTGCGGATTTGAAATCCACAACAAATCCGTGAACTTTTTGGATTAATCACGAACTGTTGCTGACTACAAGTTGACACTGTGCGAACACCAAATTCTAAATTGCAAACGGTCTAAATACGAAATTGTAGCACTGCGAACGCTTAATAGATATTACGCATGCGTCGTTCAGTTGCGAATAGTTGCTGACTGCACAGCGAACAAAGCTTATAAAACAGAGGTCACAAAAGCAAGTGGATTCTGTGCCCATATTATTCAACTATAATCATATATTGTTAAATGTTGATGTTTGACCTGTCAAAAGTTTTCAATTTTGTTTACCATGGTTTATTGTTAAGTAGATAAGTAAACTATACCGTTACTTGTTACCATTGGATTTCTTCTTGTTAGGACAACAGCAGTTAGGCAGTTGTTATTAATCAAGGCAATATTATAGAGTTTTGCAACCAAAATGTCGAAAGTTGGGAGTTCCGCAAGGGACGATTTTAGCACCGTTGCTTTTTGTGGTGTATATAAATAACTTGCAGAATAGTGTGGAAATAGAATCTGGAAGATGTGTGTCAGTTTTCTGACACTATATCTGTTAAATTACATAAAAAATTTCCATGTGGGCACAATCTAATCCTTTCACAAGTCAATTTTTACTTTTAAAGATACGCCTTCTAAATGAAATTGGGAATCCAGCACAAAGTAGATGATCTTAAGTGGTGTTTCACTGTTACAGTTTAACGTATTAAATGTTCGAAATATTCCCCATTTACTTTTTGGTAATAACCTAATCTATAGTAAAACTCTTCTCTAAATTTTTCTAAAACTTGAGGTGAAATATTCCTTATTTCTGTTTGTATTTTTTGTTTGAGATCATCGATGTTACCTGGCTTTGTTGCATAGACCTTATTTTTGAGATTCTCCTATAAAAAAAATTCAATGCCGAAAGATCTGGTGATCTACTTGGCCACTCATTTGCACTTCTTCCACCTATCCATGTATTAGGAAAGGTCTCATTTAAATAGTTTCTTACAAATACAGTAAAATGGAATGTTGCCCCATCTTGCTGAAACCAAACATTTTCACTTGGTAAGATCGGATCCATCCGCATTGAAAATATAAATTTGCCAGAACAGGAACAACATCATTTTTAATGAAATCCAAATATTTTACCACTGTCAAATTCTCATCAATAAAAATTGGGCCAATTATATGGTTACCGAGGATACCTGCCTAGACGTTCACGTTTTGGGGACATTGCGTATGTGTCTCACGCATCCAATGAGGATTCTCTGCTGAAAAGTACCTACAGTTCAGACGATTTACTTCTTCGTTCAACATGAAAGTCGATTTATACGAAAAACAAGATAGAACCTTATTTTGTTCAGTTGACTTATTAGTTCTTCGCAGAACTGTATTCTACGATCTGGATCGTCTTCAGTTAATTCTTGTAGAAACATCATCTTATAGAAATGAAGTTTTTGTTGCTGGGTGAGAGGCATTTGAAAAAGAAAATTGAAATTAAAAAAATGAAAAAATTAAGAAAAATTAAAGAATTAAATATATTTCTAGCGAGTTTTCGAAAGTTAATTAAACTGCGTAGCGTCGAATTTTTCGAAGAGAGCCACACTTAAAAAAATTGAACTTCATATCTATTCTACGCGATGAAAGGGCGGATTGCTACCTGAGGGGTATTTATCTTCTATAGTGACCGCGGGCCAAGGTGGATCGCGGGCTAGGCGTACCAACTTTTTCAATGGGTTGCGTTCCAGGCGGAACGCGGGCTAGCTAGTAAACTTAATAAAATGTCTAATTTCACATTCTCTAAATTGTGAATAAATTTTGGAAACGGTTCCTTGCGAAATATTGAGCAATTCAGGATACTTCTGATTAAAGATATCAGCAACTTTCGCTTGACTTCTACACTTATCTCCATAACCGATTATTTATCATCAAAATTTCTATACGATAACTTTCTGTTAAATATCACATTGTTTATTAAGGACAGAATGTCTTTCAAAAAAGAGATAACTTACTAATATGTGTCTGTTCCTGAAGACGATAATGTCATACTGACTTTATTTTATTGTTTTGCTGCATAGCCTTTTTTTATTTTGGTGCAAACGGCAATAAAGATTCCTATATAAGAAATGTTTTTTTTTTCCAAATGGTAGGTGAAAAAGTTTTACACGTGTCTGTAAAACTTTTCGAGTACCGTTCTTTGCTGGTATGTACTACAATTGGGCGACAAGCATTTGTATGAAAACAATTTTCATTTTGAGAAAGAACACTTTGTTGTTCAGCTATGCATGGATAATTATTGAAGCAGGCATAACAAAAATTCCCTGCGTGCACGAATAATCAATTGCCCAAATAACCGGGGCACGAATAACCGAGGATTGTGTTAGGAAATGTTTCGGTAGTTATTTACTATTTTTTGTTGTATTGTATAGAGGTGCAGGGAGAATAATAAAAAATCAACACAAACATGAAAAAAAGGAGTCATTATAACGTTTCTGATTTTTCCCCATATTTTGGTAGGAAATTACATGTAATTTACCTGGAGTTTAGGTCATTTGTCGTCGACGACTAAATATGACCAATTGTTAACTGAGAAGTAGTTTTGAAGATATTTGTAGAGAATAACACAAGCTTCTCGGTGTTACAACTTCTCCTTTGTTAAATTGTCAGTATGAAAACCTTTCTTTAGATTAGACCATTGAATATTAAAATATCTTAAATGGAAATGCGAAATTCGTTTTAACTTTAAAATTCTGAAGTAGGTATAGTCTGTCCATCGGTATAACGATTTGACTTTTAAGGATTATTAGGGATTATACACTACCTGGTGCCGCAGGTACCGAGTGATTATGTAAATGAGGTAATGGGCCGTATTAGGAGAAATTTTCTTAAGTAGAGAAGTAATTATGTAATTTATAATTACCATTTTCAATTTAAACTTTATTATTATTATTATTAAGTAAACAATTCAAATTGAAGACAAGATAATTATTTGTATATTAAGTTTGTGATAATCTGTCACTGCATTTTAACAGTTTATCAGCCTGTATGTAGTAATCTTTCTGAATACGTCGCTGTAAACCACCCGTGCTTGAAAAGTATTATAGCGGTTGGGTAGCATTTATTTTCTGAAAATTGGGTGCTAATAAATAAGTCAAATCGTTATATCTATGGACAGACTATACCTATATCCATATTTTCCTTAAATGGGAGTTCTTGAAGAATCCCTTGAATATCTTTTAGTATGGGTATTGATGATAAAGCTTGAGCTATATTATATTCACATTACTCAAATATTTGGCTATGGCGAGTGGATTCTATTAGGTATTTGAAGATTTGAACGCTCAATTATCATTAGTTGATGTTAGTTGCAGTTGCAATTAGTTCCATATACTAGGACTTTCATATTAAGTAGAAATGGAAATCATCAAGAACAGATGAAGAAAAGAAATAGTTTGCTACAACATTTCGTTGTACAAGTAATATAAATACAAAAGGCACATTTCCTTTGCTATCGACTATTCCGTCGGCAAATTTCTCTCCGGACAAGTTTTTAATTTTTTCGTCCATTCCGGTGGTCGCGCCATCTCGTGCATTCCGCCTTCGCTCACAAGGGCTGGCAACAGCACGGTAATTACAGGAGACATAAATAACAGAACCGCGAAAAGATAACGTCATTAAACAAATGAAATTTTAAATTGCGCACGGCCAACTTTATATTGTTGAATGCTTAGTGTGAACGAGCCATAAACCAGATCCACGATTTGATAATTTAACATTATTTGCAATTAGCATCTCCACCACTAAATTATCTTAGTTTTAATGACCGGGCGCGACCGTCGCTTGCGCTTTTTATCTCTCCTTTTCTCCCTTCCTCTCTAGCGTATACGCGAATCATATTATACGGATACTGCACCCTCGTATCTGTGACCGTGGCGCTCTCGCTACTCTTGTATGTATCTGTCCCGTATATATTCGCAATTACCATTATAGTGGACGTGCTGGATTCATAATATATAAGTCACTTACTGTTTAGTTTCGTTTTATTTTGTCTGGCTGGTAAATGGGGCCGGCGATGCGTATAAATGCGAGGTAATGTTCTCGTCTCTTGAATGTTAATAGCATCAGTAGCAATGGAGATTGGTTCTAACACCTATTTTGCATATAGTAATTAATGTTTAACGCTATTAGTGCCGATATAATTGAGTGTGTCGCTTTTATCATGTAGAGCTGCCGCGCGTTATTAGTGCAACGTGGCGCGATTTGATTGCGATTTTAATTTACCGACTGAGATATTGGTAATTTGTTATAAAGACACGTCAAAATAATGCTAATAGCACTAATACTGCTTACTTATGAAATGTAACAGTAATTACTATACACTAGAGAATAGCAGCTAATATATTATGCCAGAAGAAATATAACAGTCAAAAACAGAATGCAATATTATCTACAGAGCCTTCATTCTATTTCGAAAGCTACCTGATTACAAGGATTAACTTTTGATATAAAGTATCTTTTTCGACTGAAATTGACTATTCGATAATTATCTATTTCTTTTCCTGGTGTAAGAGATTGTCACGTCATTCGTATAAAGGGTTAAGATGTACATGGTCAGAAATTAATCTAAAAACTGCTTTAGCTGCAGTTGCAGAAGGTATAGCAGTTAACCGAGCAAGCATTACTCATAAAATATATAGAAGAACTCTCAGAAGATATTTGGAGGAATATTTAGGGGCGTAAAGCAGTTCTTACAAGTGCCCAGGAATCACAATTAGCACAGATCGTTCGGTTATGAGAAATTAGTTATCCAATTTCAACAACTGCCCCAGCTAATAATACTTCCATTCTTATTTCTGAAACGAGGGAAATGGCAGGTTATTTTGGGCTGTATGGTTTCTTTAAACGTAATCCTCTTATAAGGCGAAGAGCACCAAATATAAACCCAGCTATAGAGCACAAAAACTTAATAAATTTATTGTCAATGATCAGTTTAACAAACCAGGGACTTTGTTTAGAGAAATGGGTATTATTGATGAACCTGAGAGAATTTATAATGTTGATGGGAAAGTTTGTAAGCTAAGCTTAAATCATCAACATACAGTACTGCTAAAAGGTGCAAGAAGAGTACACGCAGTAAACATGGATGTTCTAAGACTTCAAGGCGTTTCAGGTTGAAATTCAACTGGCTCCCCAATGACCTATTTGTTTACATTTATTGCACGGAAATTTTTGTTTTGGAGGAAGTGTTGTGATAAAAAAAAAGAAGTTCGAATATAAATATGAATGTCAATATGTCATGTCAATGTAGTTATACATAAATATAAGTGTCTTACAATAGATACAAAATATATTAATTACAACAATTCTTCGTTCGGATTTATTACCTAGCAAAATACGAACTACCCGGACTTATTTTTCTTCATATTGAATGGGGTGAAATGTCATGTAGATTATAGTATTGTTGAAACTGTTGAGCAATATTAAAGAAAAAATTAACATAGAAAATTTCCTCATATTAAAAATTACAGTTAAAGCAGAAAAGCATTTATTTAATGATTTCACACTGTAAGAAAAAAAAATTGCACTTTGCATATATGCCGTACTGCCGGCTTCATATAAGATCTGTATTTGAGACATTTCAAATCATTGTGGAACCAGCGCCTCGTTAGCTCAATTGGTAGAGTCGCCCGCCCGGCAAGCGGGAGGTGCTTGGTTCAAATCCGACACGAGGTAAAAAAAAATTTTAACATAGAAAATTTCCTCATATTAAAAATTACAGTCAAAGCAGAAAAGCATTTATCTAATTATTATGCTGCCTTTCCAGTAATACTACACATGAATTACAACCGGTAGATAAAGCTGTATTTCACACCTTTGAGTATTAGTGAGATGATGAAGTAATTAAATATTTTTCTTTGCATACAGATCGTTACTCGTTCGATTGCGTGCAACATAACATACTCATGGATAGATTGCATAGGTATGGTGTGAAGGGTGTTGCAGCTGACTGGTTCGCGTCGTACTTGACTGATAGGTCGCAGTTTGTTGAGATCACTTATCGCTCCAGTTCCATTAGGACTTATCGATCGGCAAAGCTTCCAGTGGCTGTTGGTGTTCCACAGGGATCCATTTTGGGACCTGTTTTGTTTATATTGTTTATTAACTATATTGTCGGGATGTTTTTTGTAGACGGTTGTTTCGGGAGTTAGGATTGCTCATTTTGCAAGGCATTTTTATTCTGGAGCTTTTGCGGTATATTCATGCAAATAGATCCAAATTTATAACGCACTGTGGCATACACTCTCGCTATACACGAAACAGAAATAATTATTGTATTCCTTTTGCAAAATACCGGGTGGCATGAGTTTCTCCTGACTGCTTAGGTTTGAGACTTTACAATGCTCTGTCGGAGGAGTATAAAGCATGTCAGACGGCTCGCTTATTCAAATCCAAAGTAAAGAATCTCCTTTTGGAAAATGTTTTGTATTCTATTGACGAGTTTTTCGCTTTATTTGAGTGACGTTGGCTTACCTGCAAATATATATATGTATTTTTAATGTGTTCAATTTTTTTTTCTGTTTTTATCTATTTCATAATTAGTTATGACGTATCCAATGTAATATTCTATATTGCCTAATGGATCTAATAAATAGGTACATACATACATACATACATACATACATTACTAAACGATTTGGAAAAATAGTTTCTACCGTTTGGAACAAGATACTTTTGAATATAAAATCTGGTTTCTCTTCTACAGGAGTCTACTCATTCGGCCCAGATGTTATTGCAGAAATAGCATTTGCACCCAGTACTGTCACGAACCAGAATCAGAAACAGGAAAATATAAGGCTTCAACACAATCCTTCCCTAAATGAAACACCTAAAGAGATATCAGACGATATAATTCTTTCAATTTCTGGCATACAAAACACAAACGATTCTCTGTATGTCTTTACCTATAGATACACATTAAAAAATATATGCAATTCCTACGGAAAATTCCAGTAACGTATAAGGTAATATTGGCAAAAATTGGGAAATTATATTACTGGAATTTTCCGTAGTAATTGCAAATATTTTTTAGTGTGTACTAGAGACTTTGATTGTTTCTTCAGTTTATTATTTATCTAGCAGTGATGAAAATGTTTAATCAAAGGAATAAAGCACGAGTTTCTACGCCCAGGAAGATTTTGCGCTAACTGAACAATGAACTGGTGACAATGAAGGAGAATATTTGTAACAACGGAATTTATTTTACCGGTGACCATGCATTTTTCTCATTTTTATTGTAACTAGCAACTACAATTATTACTTCAACTCTGTTATTCTGCAACTTTTACGTAAATGATATTTGGTGAATTGACTTCTCCTTACGAGTTGTACAGCCTGTTAAAAAGAAATGACTCGAGTATGAGACCACCGTGTATATGAGCCAGACAGAAATATAGATATGATTTTTATAACTAAAATGTAGGTAGTTTATACCATATCTCCTTCTCAGAAAAGTTAAAAAAAACTTTATTAACGATACATAAACTACAACTTATCACAAATGCTTCTATTTTATTTGCCATCATTATTATTATTATTATTATGACTATCACCATCGCATTACTATCCTGCGCTTTATTGGCGCCATATAATCATTGCGTGACCAGAAAATAGCCCCACGTTCACCTCGGCGAAGATAGTGGCACGGTAGGTAGGGCAATATAATAAAATGTAATGTGTATTATAGCCGCTTGCTATGGATTCACACAGCGGCGCACGGCCAGAAAAAATATACCTGAACTGACCTGGGGGGACTCATTACCTGTCCTGAAAGAGAAGTAATTCAATTTTGGAGTACCTGATCCGGACAATTACGTAATTTAATGTGTCTATGCGCGTTTGTGATTTATTATTGAAGGTCGGAATCCGTTTGACGCAACCTATATGGGGCCTAAAAGATTATTGATGTGCGTGGACCCAAGTAGCACTTAATTTAAGTTCATTAAGTAAGTGGTTTTGAGAGCATGAAAGGCAACAAAATAATATCTAAAAAATGGACCTGGAAACTAATAAGTACCTACTTGGTTTCTTCCCTGAAATATATATGTAAGGGTTGACCAGCTGATTGATATATTGTTTTTGTAAAAAACGGAAACAAATCGGCCTTATTAGCAAAACAAGCATTGGATACATCCGATTTTGCACACAAATGAAATACATTGACCAGAAAAAAATATTTTTCTTTAAAAAAAACAAAACAATTAAATATGTATTGCACTCTCTTCGTTCAGGCAATCACACAGCTCGTCTTGATATTTTTGGGTTTCACTATTTTCCAAAATATCTATATTTCCTCCTCCGCTACTATCTAATAAGTTTTTGTACCACCAAAGGTCTTCACTGTATCGTTGATCTTCCCCAAAATGCTCCTTCATCAAATGATTTCTTTCTTT
The DNA here is from genome assembly GCA_949128085.1 of Cetonia aurata. Taxonomy (NCBI): domain Eukaryota; kingdom Metazoa; phylum Arthropoda; class Insecta; order Coleoptera; family Scarabaeidae; genus Cetonia; species Cetonia aurata. The sequence goes on from OX421887.1 coordinate 24,516,696, forward strand.
TTACCTGGTATAGAATTACCTAATGGTTATCTATTTAACTGTACGTTGTCTTCGGATTTTTCCTTCTTGAGAAGCGACTCCCAAGTTGTATCAGATGCTACGAATCGAGTAGCTTTATTATTTTTTTCACAATTTCTTTTTAAACGAATTTTTCTGCATTTCGGAAATCACTTTATTGTCTTATACACCTTATGTAGTTCTTCAACATCATATATTTGCCTACTCCAGAATACATTTCTATGTATTTTTTTTTCAATGTTATGACTAGAAAGCTGTGCCCTCGTACTGGATATGTCTTTATTATTTCTGTAAAATTGTCTGGGGATTCGTTTTTAAGCCAATATATTAGAGTGTGAATGATATGCGAATTTTTTTTCTGCACCCCACATCTATCGCAGAATAGTCTGAGAATGTGTACTCTTTCATAATTTAAACTTTGAAAACATGATGGAACCAATTTGAATATCCCCTCTTCTAGCTAAATCTTCGGTCCAGACATAGAATATCGGATTACGAGACGTCATAGGAATGCAGCAAAAAGCATACAAGCTAATTTGGCGAGAATAAAACGCATCCCCGATGAGTGTATGGGGTAGTGGTTGAACTTACTGCAGGTGGAAGCAAAGGGTGAAAAGTAAAAGGTGCGAAGCAGGGTTTATGCTGTTATCAGGTTTTTCTTTGGCGAGTTCATAGAAAGTGTTTGCGCTTTTTCTGTGGACGCGGTATTCTATAATAAGGTTCTGTCTTTTCTATACGTCTTTTGTGTTTCTTAACCTGGTGCATTTGGAACACACATCTGACGCAGGGGATGAGAAGCCGATATTAAAATCATTCAAGAAGGTGTTTCTGAACATATCGTATGATATTTGAACCTGTGGATTACATTGCCTGTTATACATTTTATGCAGCTTTGCAACAGACAAAGTTGCCAACAGGTATATACGTTTGGTCTTATTTCTATTATTGGTGGATTAGTGGATTTGTTTACATCGTAACTTCTTTTTTTGTTTTAGTTTCTCGATTTATACGATTTTGGTTACAAACGAATGCTAACACGACTTGCACCCAAAAACCACTGAAACATGATTTTGTGTAAAAAGTGGATATATCTGGTTTTGCATGCAAACTCCTCACTTGTTGAATGTTTGACGTACATAGAATATGGTTTTGATATAGTTGGGAAATGCAACAAAAAAGTTTAATATCACAGGTTAACTCTTTTACGACAGCTAAATTTACAGAAAAGAAAATATGACAACATTGACTTGGCACGTTCGTAAAATTGTTTATTTTAATTTGGAAAAAGTAAGCCTATCATGATATTTATGCACACCCATAGGATCCAAAACTATCCAGATATCCGAATCCTTGGACCCGGATCTACTATCCTAAACCACCATCCGAAACCCTAGATCCGGATCCGCTATCTGAAACTAGTGTTGTATATTTGATGAAATTAAGATTCGGATCTACTGTCCGAATATCCGGATATTTTATACATTCAGCACAGTCTATTCAGGATACATAGATTATTATCGAACAACTGAATGGTCATTATTATAATTCATAAATTTGAGTTTATCTGATTTTTTTCCAAACGGTTCAAGTTTGTGCAATCAACTTCTGTACCGTTACAGCCCAAGGACCTCTGCATCTTAAAACGACATCGTAAACTTTGGTTGCATCAGGAGAACTTTATCTTAAATGGAGCACCTGTATTTTTTGTTTATTTTTATATTATCAATTATAAATCTTTGTAAATGAATAGGGTTTTGAAATAAACCGAAACATCTTACTGAGCAATATACCTGTTTTATTATAAAGACCTAGAAAACCAAGAAGATGGTTTATGCATATAAGGTAAACATAATTTTGAAGAACAATGCTAAAGTTAGCTGTAGCGTACCGAAATCTTTATACAGACTGTATATAAAATAAATTGTATTAGGCCAGGTACCGATTACATACCGATTTCGATACAAATGCAAACCGAAATAAGCGAACGGAAATGTCAAAAGTATCCAATTATTCTTGTTTCGTGGTCGTCCTGTTTGCGCACCGTCTCGTCTCTAAAATTAATTTGAATACGAAATTCCAGCAGTCCCGCAGATCCGTCGGATGGGATGGATCGCATAAATCCGATGCACTTGTCGTGGATCACCGGGAACAAAGAGGGCCTCTGTCGAGACGTGCCGGATCAAATCTTAAATCGAATGCGGATCCGTCGAATGTCGTTCCATTGTTTTTGGATTTTGATGGATTTGCGTCAACGTGCCCGACGATCCGCGCGCATATCGTAATTGAACGAATTCGCAGATGGCGTGCGGCTCGTCGAAGTGCAATTCTGATCATTACGTGCGCATCGCGTGGCTCTCAGAAATCGTCGTCGCTGACAAGAACGAGCTTTTCACTTTTTGTAACTTTCAGGAATTGGGAACGGGTGAAGTTAATAATTCGTTGAATAAATTCGATGTTTATCAATTATCCTTATTATGTATGTCATGATTGATCGAATATCGAGATAAAATATAGCAATCATTTGTTTCCGATCTTGTAAGCATTCGATATTGGCATTCAAATACATACAACAATCGTGCAGGTTGGAACTTTTGTATTGGTTACCTTTTTTAAATTATCGTCGAACACACGCCATGCAAAGAAATAAATTAAATATCTCCACGTCCATAGCTTTTGTAGAATGAGTTGACAAGACACTCGTTGACAGTTGGTATCTTTTGTTAAATAATTTATGAAGGCATTCGAGCCTGTCCACACGTTTAGTTTATTTATTTTACAACCATTGCTTAATTATAGAAATGTCTTAAATTAATTATCTCGCTTTTCAGGTTATGTTCCATTAAAATTCGTATTATTTTTAATGGGTTAATAATCTGAACCGTACTCTACAGTAAGCCATGGTACACTGTAGGTACACTGACACAAATAAATCATAAAAATAGTTGATTGATCCTGGATATTAGATAATATATTATTTGCCCTTGCTTTAATAATATTTATATTTATAATTCGAGAGAATATCTATTTTTTCCCGTTTACAAGAAATGCATTCGTACTTGCTATAGGCATTTTATTATTTATATACCCATTGAAATTGTAAATACCTACTCTTTTTGTTAGTTCTCCACTCAATTTAACAATATTCAACGATGGGTAACTTTAAGTTGCTTCATAAGTGTTTCCTTTTATCGTAGCCAACCTAACAAAAGTATCATGAAGAGGTGGACGTTTCAAGTCAATGCCGTCATTTATTTCTACATAGTGTTTTCCAACATACTACAAATCTAAACTCTAATTTCATAAATGTTCTAGAGTGGCCAGTTGCTATCTTAAATAGTTTTTTAAAATTGCTTTTCTCTAAGCAATTTTATTTACACTGAAAGAAGCAGGTAGTACTAGTAAAAGAAGTATTCCTTTAAGTTAAATATATAGTTTAGTCAAGAAAAATTTGCGTATTCTACACAAAAATAATAAATTCTTTAAACAGAAGTTTACTTTCTTACACTTAAACTTATTCCTTTTTAAAACTTAAAATTGTCGGTTACAGTAACTCTTTTTATTAGATTTAATATTCCATTTATAAAAGAAAATTTGGCCTGAAAGATTGATAAGTTAAGACAATAAACCAAATTTGGATTTAGGTATTTGTTCTCCATTGTTCTCCACTCTTTTATTTTCAAAAGAATATCTAAAAAAATGATTCTGGGGTAATCTTCTTTACAACCCTTTCAGATACTCTACTACAGTAATTATTACAGTTATCTGGGAAGAATTCTTAGAGCCGATTTTTCTACTCATTGGAGATAGCCTTGCTGTCTTCCCGTCCAGTCTCAATTACTGGTTTTATTTTCTGCACCCCTAGCCACTTTTGTAACTAGTTTTGAGTACAGGGATATCTAACAATGTCCTCTGTTGGTGCTAAATGAGCAAGTTAACATTCGCATTTGCTGCCGTCTCCTCCCGAGCAGTTTATATCGTAGGTTATTTAAAGCATCGTATACAGAAGAAAAGTTTTATACGGAGCAAGTTTTATACCAAAACAGTAGCAATATCAATTCGTTTTAGAAGATAATTTACACCTTTAAATCTTTTACAAAGGATCTTACATTTAAGGAGATTAATATGTCACTTTCTACACTTTAAGTATTACTTTTTGTGACTAACAAATTCTGGGGTTATACCAACTTTTCATATTTTTAATTTTAAGTGTATAAATGAATGAATTAAATCCACGTCCAGGAATACTGCCAAAAATCAAAAAGCTTAAAGGTATGGCATCACTCCTAATAAAGCATTATGGAGTCGACTGGAAAGATGTGCCAAATTTGAATTATTACAAACAAGTTTTAGAAGAGCTTGTTGAAGGAAACATAGTTGAGTAAAATAATAGAGAAAATGATGAACCAGAAATTAATGATCTGTGCGAAATGGAAGAAGTTGTTCTAGACCTAATAGTTTAACGATAATTTGTTTATTTCTATTTATTCGTTTCTAATTTACATTATCACTTTACTTACTTTTCTTGTTGTTAGTAAAGGTTTCGGGTTTCTTTCTTAGAGGCATTCTTTTTAATTTTTCTTCGGAATCAAACCTCATTATAACCACTTTATCCAGTTTCAAATTCAACTCCAACAGTTGGTTTCAAACGCCACTAACTCCATTATCATTTTCAAAATTATTGGTCTATTATAAACAAAAATATTGTGTTTGTTGTAATTTATTGACCAGGTACTATAAACAATTCACTAAAATAACATTCATTAAAGAACTACTGCTACAAGTTAGGTAAACCGTTTTTAGTAATTTCTGATGGTTTCGAAAGGTTTTGATACTAGGCGTTTCAAATAAAGTATATGTAATAGTTACCATAAGATTCCCTTTTTACCATATGTTACATTTAATAGCTCTAAGTTTTTGAAATTCTAAGGAAGACAAAATAATTATTTATTAACTTATGCTTTGCGATTATAGAAAGAAATTGGAAATCTGTCAGTTGTTCGTGATTAACTTTCGAAAATTCATATTTCCTGCTTGTTCTTGTATCTCGCATTGCTTTAATTTTTCTAGATGTCGAATCTGAAGCATTTTTTTATGAAACATATCTTAATACCGACATGCGTATTTATAGTTTCCGTCTTCTTTCCATTTCTATCTTCTAGCATCTTATACATTATTAAGCTCTAATAGTAAATCATCTTACCCTCTATTAAGAACGCAGGGTAAAAAAAAGGAGGGTACTGAGCGAGCTTTTAACATCGTTTAGAAGTGTCACTTAAAAATTTTCTAAAAACAAACGGTCGACGTGTACAAAAAATAAAAAAAAAACGAGAGCATAGATAAAATATGGTTCAGAAGAAGTCGGATTCATTTTTCATTTGTTGATGGGTTCTTTTAACCGAAACAAACGCAACGCGCCGGTGTCATCGTGGTCGGCGGCGGACGCTCAATTCACCTGGTTAAATTTAGAACGCGCCGCGGCGGAGATACCGAAAGCAAGATAAAGAGGGAATGAGTGCACGGTTAGATGATGTTCGCTTTTCAAATAAACGAAGGGCTTTCACTGTTTAACACTTTATTTATCGGTGTAAACGTCAAAATAATACCGGGGATCGTAAGTTAAGTTGGCGTTGAGCTGATGGGAGAATGAAAACATTCAATTTATATATCGTCGCCGCGTCACGGTTAACTTTGATGTGAGATGTTTTAAAAGATCCGATGTATTTATACATGAGGGATTTTAAAATTGTGAAAGCGGATTTTTTTCTTGTTGCAATCGAAATGCGTACGAAAGGCCATAAGAATTCTATCCTAATGATCATAATTGCCTATCCTTTGTATGTAAAACGACGGGTCGATTTATTTATGTTGATGGCAATTAGGTGGTTCGGTATAAACATTCGGAACTTTCATGTAAAAATAGGCTCCACGGCGATTATTATTAGCAAATTGAGGAATTTAAGATATCTAAAATATGTTTTTAATCGCTATGATATATATGCTCGTGTTATATACATATTTATGTGCATCGGAATTTCTTCTATAATTTATTGAAGATTTAAAAATATCTGGGCCACTATTTATTTAGTTGTTGATTGGAATAAAATAGAAAAATGTAGAATACTGCCCACAAATATTTAAAAAGAAATTTTGCAACTACAATCCAGTTCTTACAGTGTTGGAAAGGATTCTTTAAATCAAATACACAAATTCTATCAAACACATTTCTTGGTTTGCATTACACAGGAAGACTTATTGAAATTAATAATATTTATTTGACTTTTTAATTTAAATTGTATTTCTTCGATTGAGAGAAACCGTTCTATCCGTGTAAGGATTTCCCTTAACCCAAATATATTATAAATATCTTAAAAGCTAAATGGAATTTAAATGTAAATGAACAAAAATATTAGGGGAATCAAATACCCCAAAGATTCAAAGCATTGTTTGCCTGTGTTTTACTGGAACAACAATAAACTCATCAGTAGTTGCTGCGGAAACCATTTTGAACCTACCCCCGAAGTTTACACAAGGCTAAAATGGGTATAATACATATAGACTGAAGTGTAGTGGAAATTATAGCACTCAGAATGGGCATTCCAGAATAATAACAGCAGTCCCCAACCTTATCTTTGAAATGGGTAGTAATACAACGATACCCAAGCTCTAGTACGACAAACCCTCAAAAATTGCCTGGATTGGGATGGTTGGAGAACTAAATAAAAACCAGATCAACGAAGCCAAAATTGATATGTGTATGCATTGAAAAAAAAGCATATATTTTAGTGTTGGTATATATGTGTCACACAAGGAAATATACTAGCATATATCAAATGGTGCAAACTTGTGCCCACATAGTAGGCTGATTCGGATGTTATCCAATAGTCAAGCGTTCGTAAAAAAACATAATCTCCAAACTAGTCTTAAAATGCCTGCAAGACCTAAGAACCCTGACTAATCACAGCAAAGTTACTTTGGTGTAGATATAGATGTATGGCATGAGGGCATTTGATTTCACAAGTTAGGTTTCTTTTATCAGCCCCACACCACAGCCTGAAGCGTATTCTAGTACTCCGTACTTAGTGAATATTTTTACATAAACATGGTAGTCTCAGATCTGTCAGTGGGTTGGTTGCTCCCAGCTCCAGTAACAGTAGCCTTTGTCGTTCCAATGCAACCCATTTAAAAACAACGTGGTAGACTGTCTCCTGTTTTTCATTACATAATCTATCTTATCTTTAAAAATTTATTCGATGTAGGTATTTCCTTAGACAGCCGTATTCTGTTAGCAGTCTCGTGACCGTTCTCAGCGGTACTCGTAAATGCTGTCTCATGATTCGTTTACGGTGTATCTGCCCTTTAACGTTAGTGCACCTGCTATTTTTAGTTATCTACTCAGCCATTGCAAAGCGCATCGCAGCCTTATTAATCGCCAGACGCGGTGCAGATCCAGTAAATTCGGCTTAAATTTTCAAACCAACTAGCAAGATAGGACCCTGAATCCGCTTTTAGTGGACTTGAATCAAGTTAGACAATAACCAAAGCTGCAGTCCTGTCTTGGATTATCAAAAAATATGGAATGATATTGAGGGACAGAAGCACAGCAAAGGCATGCTGAGAAAAGCAATCCCTTACTGGGACGGAATATTTGACTGGACATATGTTGGTTGTCAACCGAATACAACTTAGAACGGTGACAGAACCTTTTAACATGACACAGCTCTCTAAGCGAACATTTACATGAAGCAAGACTCTTTAAAGATGAACTTATATGTAGGAACAATGTTTTACTTCACAGCCTATTGAGCTAACAAATAGAGACGAATCTCATTATGTAAAGCAATCGTACCAAGTAAAGCGACCTTGAAAAGTACGCGGTGTTAATGGGTGAATAAAACCTGATCTGTGCTCGTGTGTTCCTCAAAACCTCATTGGTGTAGAAGACTTTTATAATGGAAGCACTATTAGCTCATTAAAAGCTAAGTTGAATGAGCATGGTTGCTTAGATTTAGATGAAAAATTTAAAATAAAAATTAATTATATCATCTTGCGGACAAAAACCAGCCTCCAATAGTTGTTTCTTCACTGAGTGAGCGATCCCCGTCTTCTTTAACATCAGGGTAATGACTTATATGCTTCATTAGCAAATATCATCTTCAAATTGTAATAAATTGGCTAAACAAAAATTGTATGACTCTCATAATTTGATAGAGATTTCTATCAATTACCTACCGAAGAAAAGCAAAATTGCCAAGTCACTCAATCCAGCGAAATTCCTTCTCATTTAGACGGCAAACTAACTTTTGTTTGGCATTTCTTTCCGTTTAGGAGCACACATTTCTTTTTCTGTTAGGGTGGTCTGTGGTCACGATCCGAACCCTTCAACGGCTTTGGAAGTTTTTAATTGATGCATCCTTTGTATATCTCTGAATAGAATATCAAACAGGTCGCCGGCGGCTTATCGAAAGGATTACCTTTCATTCATAGTTGTATAGAGATATGTTCTTGATCGAAATCGATGCCTTGAACAATTTATTATGCGAACGATTATGGGTCTATGAGTAATAGTTGCGGAACATCAAGTTGTGGCTTAGCTACTTACCTTATAGAGATTCATCGGTAGAAAACATAATAAAGCAATTAGTTTTGATGGTATTATAAAGACTGGAATAACCTGGGCAATTTTTCTTATGTGATTCTTTTATTAATATGAATATCAAAATATTTTGAGTGACATCTTTGTAGATAACTAATTACGACTGATATTTGCACACTCAAACTATGACCTAATTACGTGACTGGTTCATTTTGCTTTTCAAATGTTTCATGTTCTAGTATCTAATGCATATTTAAACAAATTACTTGTGAGCAGTTATTGCATTAACTAAAATTTTGCGTAATCTGTAGAGAATAAGTAAGTTTTGTCCCGAAGCTCTAGGCATAGCAGTTTCCGAGATACAGCCGGTCGCACCCTTACTGAATCACCCGGTATATTGTATAGCATAGTGTTCAGTGAAGAATGGAAAAATTGATGGGAGCATGTCGGTCTGTCGAAAAAATTAATATATTTAGAAAATGTGGGATTTGGATTTTTTCACAACTTTATTACTAATTGACCAGAACTTTATTCCAGAGGATTTCTCGTATTTTCTTGAATCTTGCACTTTTAATAGTTTTAGAATCCATAATCTAACTGAAGAAATTGCAAGAGAGTGCAAAGTTGAATATTAATACGCGTAGCACCCTAGTTTTCTGTATGTTACTAGAGAATGGATTCTAAATATTTCTCATTTCTTTGTGCGTGTTTTGTTCTACATTTTGGTTGAATGTGGTGAAAAAAGAATAATTCGAATATTGAAGGTATTATATGAGAAAATTCGCATAATGGTACCAGGAAGTGATGAAACCCCCCAACATGTAGATGTAAACACTGGTGTATTACAGGGCGACTCTTTATCCCCGCTACTTTTTGCCATATTTATTGCTGACATCGTAGAGTATTTTACTAAACATGCAATGGAGGGAGTAAAGATTACAAGCAGAAAGTCCATATTAATGTTGCTGTACGCCGATGATATTTTTTTATTTGCTAGGTATCCTATTGATGGAAACAAGAAACTTGAAGTACTGCATAAATATTGCATAGAGAACTCCCTCAAATTGAACACGGAAAAAACAAAAGTAGTAGCATTTCACAGAGGTAGGAGAAAAGAAAACCCGGGTTACTTTAAATACAACAACATTAGGTTAGATTATGAAAAAAGTTATATCTATCTGGGAATTCCCTTCTCTAATTCAGGTATATACAATGGCTGGGGCCAATGTTAATACAATACTGATATGAACTAAGTCTGATAGTCTTGATACCAAATCTAAGTTATTCCAATCAATGATAGAGGCAATACTATTATATGGAAGTGAAATTTGGGCGCTTAGATATACACAGGATATCGAAAAAGTTCAGATAGCATTTTTTAAAAAAGTTTTTCATTGGCCGATAAACACACCTAGTTGTATGGTACGGTTAGAGGTAGGATTAGTATACCTGAAAACGCAGGTTTAAAAAAGGGTCACGGAATGGTATGAAAAAATCTTAAGTATGACCGACGAAAGGCTGCCTACACGGAGAAAAATTTATTGTTAAGGTGGCACCAATTGACGCACATTGAACAACAATTTGTGGGTAAATATATGACAACAACAACCATTATTCAATACAACCTAAAACTTGTTGTCGAAAAACTTTGTCAGAACTGCTACAAAATTTGGAAGGATATAATCCCAAAACATGTTACGATCAACCAGTTGCTTGTTGTTTAACGAATCACAAAAATATGGTGTTTTCAACAAAATTGTGTGAAATACAGTATTAAAAATAGTTTATCACTACCAAAGCAATTTGAAACTTCAACAGCAAGTTGTGGATATTTAACAAACAATTGATTTTCCGTCATCATTTTCTACGTTTATAGTGTCACTTGATTTTGATTTTTGTAATCGCAAACTGTTTCTTCAAGGCTATGTAAGACCAATGAAACACGCGGTTAGAATCACGTGATACTACTGTCCATGCCGGGACTTCCTGCATCACAAGTTGTAATATCGACAACGTAGGCGCCCTGTTGCGTCAACTACAATTGTGTGTAATGTAAATATTTCTTGACTGTACTGGTTTGAAAAATTGTGTTTACATCTACTTCACTTCTTCGCACACGTTGTTCTGTATTTTAGATCTGAAATAACTACAACTATAATGTTATCGCCAAAGCGATTATTTGTACCGTAAAATATTTTAACACCAACAAAAGTGTTGTTGGTGGAACAAAACAAAAGTTTTGGAATATACTTACAAAACTTTACTGCAATACCAATTTATTTTTGAACCGATTGCAATGTAAGGACAATACTTTTTTTGTTGGATTTGCAATGTCATTTTTCTCCGTGTAGACAATGGTTACGAGCTCTGCTACAAAAAGATGCAAATACCGAAAACATGGAGACGTTTAACTGGATAACACAAGTGAAGGAGCTGTTTACGACAATCGGTGAAGCAAATCTTTGTTCTCCAAATACTACCAATTTCGATGTAAAGAAAAAGAAAAAGGAATTAATAGAAAAAGCTATCAACAGAGTAAGGATATAGAAGCGGCAATAACGTCAAACTACTCAGAGTTATATCGCAAAATTAGTTCGATGGGAATGAGAGAATTATATATGGATTTCCGTGTCCCCGTAGCTAAAACAAGATTGATAAGTCAAATTAGAATAGCCAGCAAAAAGAAGAATAGGCTCTATTTTAAACATCAACTGCATGAAATACGTACAGAAGAAATTTGTTCATTGTGCAACTTAGATATGCCAGAAACCATTGAACACTTTTTGTTGGAGTGTCCTATCTATCGGCCCCTTAGGAAGCAGCGCTTTTCGAGTGACATAACAGCTGAAGAACTATTAGTTATCGAAACCAAACAGCAAATGGACAGACTTTATTTTTACTTAAGTGAGGCTTTAAAATTATATTTATTATCTCTGAATAATATTTTGTATAGTGGTAACTTTTAGTATTGAAGTAAAGTCATTTACTTAATTTCATTGTTATATAATTATCATACGTAGACATATATAATTATTATAAGCATATATTTCCATATACATAGTCATAGATACATGACCGGATTTCTTTGTTAAAGATAAATGTATATCTATAAAACAAATAAACCAGTAGTAGTAGTAGTAGTAGTAGCAGTGGTGAAAAAAGAATCGTCTAGGAACTCTCTGCGCTGAAAAAAATAGAATTGGCCGTCGCTAGACAACTTTACCGAGGCGGTTTGAGAGATAAAAGACCAGATGCGATCCACGGGAAAACTCTATTTTCGGCAAACCGCGTCCCATCCCGCCACAGAACCGCATACATCAAACGCGGTGGCATAGGAATAATACCCCAGACCGAGCTATAGCGCCCGCACTAAAAAGAGATAGACAGACAGGCAGAGGGTACGCGATCAAATGGGTTTACGTCGGAGCCCGCGTGCGCGTTAAAAGACGTATTCATTATCCGTGGTGCGCGTCGCGCAGACAGTATTTTTACTCGCGCTCTCGGAATGCTAAATGGCGGGGTGGTAGCGTTGCTGTCGCCGTGATAGATGGTTATTAATCTGCTAAACGCCACAAGTAATAAATATCTGGTAATGATCGTTTAGCTGCCCCCTTAACTTCCGACACTGATATGTGGAGTTGAGATATTTGTGGATCATTTTTTATCCGCTGCTGCGCGGTCGTTCGGGCCTGCCGCCGCTGGCTGCACTGGCTGCCTGGTCCGGGTGTCATGTAAACGCGTACACACGCGGACGTGACGAACACGGTTCATACATGTATTAACGTACTGACGGAGACAAACACAAGTGTGTAAATATGTACACGAATCTGGAATGACATCTGAACATGGCGCATTTTGAACCCGGGGCGAGAACCTTTTCAAACAGAAGTTGTGAATTTAAATAATGTTTAATATTCTTGTAAATAAATTACAGGCACTTAATCATTTCATGTAAAGGAATAAAACTTTAAATTTTTAATTAATTTTGGTTATAAACTTATGTACGCAATAACTAACAATCTGAATATTATTACTACACTCTAACGAAGATTTGATAAAATTCCTGTACGGTTTCGGGGCAATTAGATTACCCCGAAACCGTACAGGTATTTTACTTGTGCAAGTAAATTACTTTGATGTAAAAATACACCAATTAAATTTATTACTAGTAGGTATATGAAAAATACTAAATAAAATGAAATTTACTGGGTAAAAAAAGGTCCCTAGTAAAAAGCCTTAGCATGGAAATTTCATATGGAGCGTTACTATGTATTTAGGAAAATTCCTAAACATATATAAAGGAATTTTGTATAGGAATATCCCCGAAATTTGTAATTTACCGATGAAATTTACTACGTGTAGGTATTTTTCCGATACTACTGAAGTTTACAAGTAGGAAAATACATATCTATGAAAATAGTTTGCCAAGATCATTTCTTTATAACATATAGAATTTCTTTCACAAGTTTTCCGTTAATGTTACACTTCGTATATTATAAATTCTGTTTGTCCTAAATGTGAAAATATTTGTAAATCCATCACTTACTTTCCTATTTGCAAATTCCAGTACTACGGAAATGCTGATAAAAAAGACATACCTTACCCCCACGAGTAAAATCGACTAAGTATCTGATTTAAATCAAGGAATAGGATTAACATAGACACTGCAATACCATTATAAATATATATTACAGGTAATTTAACAAATACAAAAATCAATGCTTATAATAATAATACATTTAGACGGTACTCAACTGTTTCATTAAACTTATAACTTTCTTTTTTGAGTGTGAAAAAAAGGCTGCTTTTGCTGTCGGCATCAGGATGCGTCTTCATGATGTAGGGTTGGACGAACTCCAACAAACAACTGATCTTCTTTCATTATTGATATACTTACAAGATCGTAAGCATTGATGAAAAATGATATCAATTAGTATTTTAGTATGCAATATGTAATGTGTGTAAAATATAGGTTTTAAATTACCTATTTGAAGAGAATATAAAAAATAAAGTATGAAGTAGGCTAACTGTATTATATATATATATTGTGCATTCGAAATTTGGTAGAAGAAATCATTAATGTTACTAAGCGTATAATAGTTATGTGCTTGTTGAGTTGTTATACCTAAACGCTTTCTTAACCATAAAAGCAAATGCATAGATAGGTATGAGTTTTTATCTCCTTTCGCATCTTTTTTCAATGCCGCATCACGAAATTTTGTTAGCAAATCTCAGATTACCATTCAACATCCCAAAAAAAAAGATATAGAATGGAAAGAATTAAAGCTATTCCACACTAGCGGCTTTTTTGAGCACAAATTGACTGTATTAAATGTGCATTTTGGCGAAATGTGGATGAGAGAAATATATTTGGAAACTTGATTTTTGTTAACAAAATTCTGCATTACCAAGATCCCAAGAAAATAAAAGTAAGCATAACAACCGCAAAGAATATGCTAATTATGAATTATATATGTCATTTCTGCCGCAATATTATTATTATAATCTTAAAATTTTTCAATCAGTTGGTAATTGTATAAATTGTAAATTGTATAAATATTTTTTAAAATACATTATGGCAGTAAAAACTACATTTGGAAAAGAAGGCAGGTATTTGCGGTGTCTCCTGTTTCGAAACTTTTTTGTATTATTGTATATCCGCGCACTTGCACAGATACGAGTATCTATAAATAGGGATACAAAATAGACATTTGTAACGTGCAGTCTAAAAGAGCTTTTAAGAAGGCGAACACAATCCGGACGCATAATCTATTACTAACAGACAAGCAAATGATGTAGATGTCAGTTTAATAACCTCGTTAAGAAAAAATAGTAGTTCTACGTCTCCCGTCTCTGTCTCTCTAACGGTGTTTGCCTAGCGGAACAAGTCAAAAGTATTAAATTCCATACTACATCCATACATCTTCCGAGATGCAAGTGTTAATCTTATGACTCTGTTTTGTGTGTTCCTCATGGCTTTTATGGTGTTTAGTGTGGTAGTGTTTCCGAAATATTAATGCAGAAAGTATTACTGTATCCCAAAATCTATGAGAAATTTATAATAATAAACGAAAATTTGAATTATATATTTTAGTTATCCAAATTTTGATGAAAGAATAGTTTTACTAGATCTTCTTTTCTTCTGAAAGGATTAAGATCTCTCATGGATTTTTAATAATAATAATAAATGATCTGTATTTATGAGGGAAAAAAGAAAATATTCAATAATCCAATTTATATAGGCGAAGTATAACCATGCTGTTCAACTTAATCTGCGGATATAAGTAGAAAAAGGTAGTTTATAATTAGTTTATAAATGACTATAATACAATCCGTATTAAATTATTGGCAATAGAAAGATAAAACCTACAATCATACACACTGTTTAGTAAACTAGAGGAGACTGCCTTTGCAGAAACTGTCTTTTTACATGTTATCTAAGGATTCTAAAGGACAAATAATAATAATTATTATTACAAAATGGTTATTTGTTTTATTTACTTTTCAAATAACATTTCTACCTATTAGTTTGCTTCCTTAAAAATGAGTAATGTTCGTGCTTATACTAGGTTTTATGCATGTTGTGAAAGCAATTTCTTCGTAGAGGTACCTAATTTATGTGTAATCTATTGTGACAAACGTATGACGAATGATCTTGTTAAAGATTTACGCCCAGCAGTAATCAAGTTACGACTTTTGTTTCCAAATAGAGAGTGAGGTGCATACAAAATTGTCAGAAAGTCTGGGCACATAGTTTTAGCGCCAAAGTGACTAGATCTATAGTTTCAAATTGTATACACTAAAATCAGAGTTTTCTTTTTAATGCTTTGGCATATGTATATACATTTTCACATTCATATCAGATTTCTTTAATGGCAATACGATTCTTGCGTTACATAGTAATTTTACTGTTTTTAAAACAATTTGGAACTTTGTTAGTGTTATTTCAAAAATTCTTCAAGAAAATGGCGTCCCATGAACATATTTTTTTGGTAAAAAACAAGAGCGCAAAAAATTAAAATAGCCCAGAACAAAAAGCTCAGAGAAAGAGACGCCTCTTCGTCTTTATCTAGTTAGAATGAAGATGAAGTGGTATGACGATAAAAGCGACGTACATACTTGACGAAAATGATGATGTCACATGTCCAGGTTGTGGGGAATCATACTACAACACACTTAAGGCGGATGACTGGCTACAATATATAAGATGTAAGACTTGGTTCCACAAACAATGGATTTAGTTCTGCCAGGTTATCACTTAATGTTGCTAAGTGTAGAACGATGTCTTTCACACGAAGTAGGAGCATTATTACTAAGAATTATGAGATAGGCGGGACCATTTTGAAGCGGGTGGAAGTTGAGAGTGATTTTGGCGTGCTCTTTGATGTGAAATTAAGTTTTCTACCGCATATAGCTGATGTTGTTGCCAATGCAGGCAAGATGCTGGGGTTTGTTTTGCGCACGAGTAGGGATTTCGAGGATACCGATACCATGAAATCGTTGTTTTTCACCTTAGTCCGATCGAAGCTCGAATAGTGTGGAATTCTCAGTATCGGGTGCATAGAACATCTCTTGAGAACGTTCAGCAAAGATTTGCTAAGTATTTGTGGCATAGAGAGCACGGTACTTACCTTGAGAGAGGTATCCCCCACCTTAGTTTACTTGCGATTATAGTATTTAATTTGCGTATCTTATTATAAATATTATCCTTGATTTGGTATTGGATTAAAATATTTCTATTTTTTCTTTTGGATCTAGGATCTTGTTTTTTTTTTACCGGATGCATTGGTAATCTGATTTCATATCGTTATTATTATCATTATTATTATTATTATTAAATTGTTCTTCTTTCGAGAACACCTGCCAAAAATGTGTCAGTTCATCAAGTTACCCCAAAAACTGCTTAAATTGTGTTTTTTGATATGTTACTTATGTATATATTTTATGTTAAGGCCATATCTCCCGTACGGTGTTGATCATTTCACCCGACCGTGTGGAGACAGATGGGCAATTGTAATTTGTTTTTTCTTTTTAAAATTTAATAATAATAAGTTATGTTTTTTTTTATAATATTTTCTAACTAACTCATACACATAAGGTGTAAACAACTGTCTAAAGTCAAACTAAGCTTCCCAGTTTTTCATTAAATTAATTGTAGATCAATTTAAAATGTTGACCAATTCACCCGACTTTACCCTAAGCCTTTTTTACGTGACGATTTTTGGTACATTGGAACTACTAGCTATTTTTTAATAATAATTAAGCTAACGATCTAAATTAAACAACTAATTTACATACTTATAACTTTATAAAATCCTAACCTCAAATATGTCCCAAACATAAGTTAATGTTTTTAATTGCTTGTATGGAGTGGTACTGGTATTGTGTTTAAAGCGGTGAGTGCCATACACTAACCTTCGGTGCCAAACAAATTATACGTTTGTTATTATATATAAAATTTATTATAATTATGTTAGGAGATGGTCCCCTATCGATTCCACACAATTTAGTCTGTCCTTATCCTTCCCATATCGCGAAGTAAAGCTACAGGTGCGAGTTATAACGACTGCAGCGCCGTGTAGATAAGTAATTATTTATTCGCGCTAATTGGTGTCACGGATATCGAAAACCGTGAGACTCCGGAATGTCTAAAAACCGGGAGCCCGATGAACAGGGCCGCCTTAATTGATCTGAAGCGGCCCCGCGGTTCCCCGCGTCCGCGTGACCGATTTCACCTTCTCTTTCCATTAATTAAAACATTGTCATTTGAATAAAATTCTCATTAGAAGTCGATTCGGAAGGAGTGGTGCTCTTTCCGATACGCCGTCGGCGTCGTGCGCTCTCCGACTTCTCTCTTCATTCCGTTCTCGACAAACAGTTCTTAATTTTATTTCGTTTTAAATTAGGAGGAATATTTTTATTACCCTACTTCGTTATCGGCTGCGTTCTATTTTTTTCTACTTTGAAGCATATTATAAAATATAAAAGGAGCTTTTATATTACGTTGGCCATTACGTGCTCAGTTATTTCTTTTTCTTTTAACCGTTTCGAGTTTTTAGTTTTTACTAATTAAAAACTATACACAGTCGTTTGTGTGTGCGACTGTATGCAGTTATGTATACCACACAACATTTGTATGAGTATTTCTTTATTTCTTGCTCTTCTTCTTTGTTTCTCTTTTACGCAGCACCAATTTCTCGGCCAATAATTAGTCGGCCAATTAAGGAGTCCGCTTTTGAACAAATTGTCGGCCTTATTTAACTATACAATTTATCGTAAAAGAGCATTTTTCTTGTCTCTATTTAAAGGTATTTTAATGGATCTAACGGTAAGTAATGTAAGAATAATTAATACGATAATAATGTTATTCTAACAATTAGAAGAACGTCTCATTATGTGTCTTATACGGTTGGAAAATTACGAAAAAATGAGGATGACTTATCTATACCTATAACTATTTGATTCTTAAGAAGATGTTTATGCAAATAAAGTTATTTGATGCGGATTTTTCTTGCTTGGAATACATGATACAAATTTTCCATTATTTGCAAATATGGAATTTACTGTATTGTGGTTAACTGGAACATAGAACGCCATTTGTAGTAAAATCACAATAAAACATTTTGTCCTAATGGACCACCTGTATCAGATTCAATACTGTGTTATAATTACATCAGAAAAAGTTATAAGGTGGCTCAGTTATTCACAAAAGCTTGTTGGCACATAATTTCGTTTTACATATATCAATATAAATGAAAATAATACATGCGGTTCTTATGATACATATTTATTTATATAATATAGAAATATTTAACATACAGCTTAAAACAAAGTATATAAACAACATAAATATAGTTATTTTAGTGAAGCCTTGTATAATTCGAAAAGACATGGCACGCAAAAGTAGTTTACACGCACTACACTTATTCTTTGTTTGTGAAGCCTTTGACCCTGCATACAATCACATTTTTTTCAATTTTCAATTTATCATAACAGTGTGAACTGAACATCGACTTCTTTTAGAAGTACATAATGTCTAATACATGACTTTCTTCGCGCGAAGTATTTAGCGACCCAATTCCTATCAATCTCTAGCTACTAATGCTTTGAATTGAATGACAAACATTTTCTTTCTTGTAATTTGTTGATGTAAGTGATACGCGTTTATAAGAGTTGTTCCCGTAAGCAACTCAATTGCTAATTTCCGGTGCCATTTGACATCCTTACGTAAGCAACTTGAGTACGCTTTCAAATCAATATAACTTTTGGAATTGTTATAGTCAATGATAAAAGCAGGTTTATCAAAATTTTCACGCTTAGTTTTGATGATTCTGTGCGTAATTATCTTGCATCATGCAATTAGTGCACTCCTTAAGGCTGCTTTACACGGTCCAATAAATTGTTGAATTTTGTAACCTTGAATTTATTGTTGCATGTAATATCCAAAATGGTCATGAATAAGTTGGCGACAATAAATTCATGAATAAATTGTCGAATTAGAACATTTTTTTTGGGGAATTCTGGTTCCATTCTATTTATTAACTCAATACCAACTGCGAAATGACATAAAATGACATGTGAGGTTATTGTTATAAGTCTCGTCGTTCTGCGTTGAAGTAGACGGTGTCGCTTAACGATTAAGTTATTGTTTGTTTTATATATTATATTGAAAGGTGAGTTCGGTGAGATCATGGTAGGTGAAATAGATAGTTATATAGTACCTAATAATTACAAACAAAGCGTACAAATTAGCACAACGTTATTTTGTCACTTTCCTTTTTAGTCTTTTATCACTTCTCCCACTTTCATTTTTGAAACTTAAATATGAGCACGACGACACTTCAAACGTCAACAAAACAGAACAGTTGGTAATGCATTGGGCATAAGACCCTAATTTATAGTTAGTAAAAATTGCATCGTGTAAAACACTCCCACCTCGTCACGAAGTTTTTCATGAATAAATTTATGAACCAATTTATTTGACCGTGTAAAGTAAGCTTTACAGTGTGAAATCATTAAATAAATGCTCTTCTGCTTTCACTGCAATTTAATATGAGTCAACTTTTATATTAAAAATTTGCATTTTTTGCATTTTTGCCGTCCTACCGGCTTTCCAAGATCTGTATTTGAGACAATTCAAATTGTGAGGGCCCGAACACCTCGTTAGCTCAACTGGTAGAGCGTCTGTCCGGGAAGCGAAAGCTATCTGGTTCAAATCTTGCACGAGGTCAAATTTTTAATATAAAAATTGCCTCATATTAAATTACAGTGATACCAGAAAAGAATTTATTTAATGATTTCACACAGAAGCGCACTAATTGTATCATCAAACCAATTTAAAAAATTCTCCCATTTATATAAGATCATATGACGGTTCTGTGAGATTTGTTGTGCTGTAATACCAACAGCTATAGATTATCCACGTCTAGTACTTGTATGTATGTGTGATTAGGGTGATAGTACACTGCGACCTAAAAGATCTATTGTGTCCCCTCTTCTCGCTGTATTTACAGCTGGCCGTCCAGTCTGATTCCTTTTAAGAAGTGCAGAATGTCCGAAGGCCCCAGATTAGGTAACTCTCCCTCTTCGATTTCACATGCTCCCAGGTGCAGCGCCCTTGAGTTACACAGTGCAACACAGTTTGTGAGTAGATGAATGGACGTTTCGTCCTGTTCCCCACAAAATCTACATTCGGCTTCCTTCGCTATTCCAAGCCTGCTTAGATGTCCGTTCAGTTTACAATGGCCTGTAAGGATCCCTGTCAATATTCGAATATTATTTTTACTCAGGTTGATGCATTCTGCAGATCTTTTCTGGTTATAGGTACCCAGAAGAGTTTTAGCTTGCCTCATTCCCTGGAGATTCTCCCAGTATTTGGATTTTCTCTGCTCTACTTCATTTTTCAGTTTCTCCAGTGTTATGCTGCTACTTATCACACAAAAAGGTTCTGGCCCTACACAAGGTGTTCTAGCCCCTCTCTTAGCGAGATTATCTGTTATTTCGTTTCCTTCCACTCCCGTGTGTCCCGGAACCCACAAAAGGGTTACCTTGTTCTTTTTGCCTACGTCTAGTACTTACCAGTGAATTTATATTAGTTGTTTCTGAAAAATAATAATTTCTTGAGCACGTGAATAATTAATTACTAGATAAATATTATTGATTAGCTAATGGAAAATTATGTGTTATTATAACGACAAACAATTTATTCTAATAACAGAAGTTATATATCAATCAAACCCGTTTGTTCTAAATTCCAAACTTTCAAAGTTTATTTACTTATTCCAACTTAATATGACCTTGTTCATTACTGATTTATAAATAGATTGCTTTGAAACTTCATTTATTAAATACTTGAAACGTTATTGCCACTATACTTCCTGAAACATGGCTACAAACCAATGCTATTTACAAACACTAATTATTCTAATTTATGTAGTTGATGCCATAAATATACTCTACTGTGTGTGGGGAGCTAAATTTTTAGCCAATCAAACAAATTCCGCAAATGTGCATGCCTTTATTGAAATTATGATATATGTATATGATCATGTTCACTTTCGAAGTATAAAGTGCACGTTTAATTAAATTAGTTTATTTTCCTGAATACATACACCCAAACTCGGATAGTTATGATTCCTTGTCAATTATAAGTATTTTTAATGGTAAATCTAATAGATTGCCTGTTTATTCTATAACATTTTAACTCTTATCTAATAAGCTTACACTAAACGAACTAATTTGAAAGTAATTAATGCCAATTACTGCCAAAAACTTTTAAAAGTATTTTCGTAAGTATATGAGATACTTTGAGTAGATAAATATTTGAGTTCCTGGTGGTTGTATTAAATTCCTAATATGGAATGCCATGGGGACCAATTTTGGGACGTATTTTTTCTAGTCGTCCAATATAATACGAGACATTTAAAATTCTATTGATTCAAAGATGGAATCGGGTAGACATACAGATCTTTTAAGTAACCTAACAACCTGTTACAATCGAATAAAAACCCATCTATACCTAACAGAGCAGAATCGTATCCGTAATAGGTCGTCCACGTCATGGCTAGCAGTAGATATACTGCCGTGCATTCGAGAGAGATCTGCTGCATCGATTATAATCGCTTGGTACATCTATCTGCTCGATGTGATCATAATTTAACAGAAATGATCTACTCTAATTGCTGTAGCGATAGCGGATGCCGTACTGCAACCATTATTCCGTTAATAAGTTCAATACACCCAGCTCGATCTGGCGCAAATCGTGCATGTCTTTCGCTAATTAGCTTTAAGACTAAACGACCTTCAATTACTATGGATTGATGGTCGCAATTTCCGAAAGGATCGACAGAAATATTCTAGTCACCCAGAAAATTATCTATCTTCTTGAAGACGACCTAAGTGCATCTTTACAGTTATTGGATGGCTTTGTCTTTCTGCACAGTTCTAATGTATCGAGAGATTTTCCGAGAATATACAAGCGGACTCCTCAAAAGTGATTGGTCGTGCAATAGATGTTAATGAAATATCAACGTTCTCCGTAGGAGATTACCAGCGCGCTGCCATCTACGTCTATGCGTACATAAGTAAGCAACCGTCGAGTAAAAACAAACGACACTTTGAAAAAGATTCAATTGAACCGCAGCTGCCGTCAATCGATCTTCTTCCGTTCGACGCTCTCTTCATGACGAAACGGTTTGTTATTAGCCATCGGCGGACTGCTGGATCTGATAACCCTTACAGCACGTACAATCTTGCGTAATGCGATTTGCTACGGGCGGATCGAATAGAGAAACGACTAATTTAGCTCGCGTCCAGCCTAATATGGTTGAAAATCGTGCGAATAAAGTGAGCAAGTTGAGGTAATAAGGAGTACTGGGCATAGGCGTGTGTGGTCAGGCGTAAGTTTTTTCCGAAGATAGGAGAGTTAATTAAACGAGCGACAAGCAGTGGTGAATAACAAATAAATTAGTTACTTTACTTCAACACTTCAAAGTAAATTGGCCATGGGCATGATTCGTGATTGTGTTTATAGAGATAAATAGTATAATCTAAGCAAGCAAGGATGGTGATTTTCCAAAAGCAAGAGCTTATTATATTAACTATGAATTTGTCATAATAGTAAATATATATTATGTAAACATGCCATATATTCTCATTTTTTCGATATATGGATATTTTCCAATTTTGTAACACTTATCCAGGCTCTAGTTAGCTATTTTAGGCAGGCGTTCATTGGTTGATTGAATATCCTTCTTTCTAGCAACTCCTCAATTATTATTTTTCATTTCGGCAAAATCCGATCATTCTTATATTTTTGTTTTACTAGTTGTCAGATACATTTCGGACGTTGCCATGACATTTCACCTTGCCGTTATAGTATAATGTTAATTAGGGTTGTTAAGAAGAGTTACTATGGGGATGGTTGTTGTCGATTTAAAAAGTAATGTCTTCTTTTTTCGATCTTTGATAAAAAAAAAAGGTTGTTTCGAGGTTTTATCTGAAACATTAAATTAGAAATTTGATATGAAATCGCAAGTATAAAAATTGTTTTCTCACGTCAAATATTAAATCCCTCTATTTGGCTCACAATTTGAAAGAAATTTGGTAATTGGATAAACCCAAATCTGCTATACACTATGCTGGTTTTCAACCTTTCCGGCTGCAGCTGAATTCATTTCAGGAGTCAGGACTCAGGACTGTTTTGGTGGTGTTATTTGATCCTACAGTAAGCAAAACGTTTAAATTTTATGAAATATTTAAAGTAAAAATACGTACAGTGTATTTCGAGATTAATTTCTGTTTACTGTTTGTTCGTTAAACTCTTGTCATGACATTCTAATAAAAAAAATATTTTCTTATGGGATTCGTGGTACTCCTCTGGAATGGTTCAGATCGTATCTTTTCAATAGGAAACAGATAGTGAGAGGAAATAGTTCCTCCTCATCGTGTATGGGAATTGACTATGGCGTTCCGCAGGGCTCAGTGCTTGGTCCAATACTTTTCCTTCTTTTCATCAATGACATCACCGATTTAAAGATCAGTGGGAAATCTGTCTCTTTGCAGATGACATCCGCATAACTTGGAGCAACCCAAATAGAGATGAGCTACAAAGTATTATATCTAAGGACCTAACCATCATCAAACATTGGTGTAACTCCAACTGCCTTTGTTTTAACAAAGACAAGACGGTGGTTCACCTAGAAAGGTGCACTGCAGCAACCTTGTCTATTCGATATCGACACCGTCAATATGGTTCAATGTGTTAAATTCCTGGGACTTGACGTTGACGGTACTCTTAAATGGTCTCACCATATCTTAAAAAATTGTCTTCTGCATGCTTTGCAAAAAGATTTGTAGCCAGGGAGCTCAATCCTTCTACTGCTCGCATTACTTATTTTGCCCTTTTTGAATCCCATCTTCATTACGCGCTGCCCTTTCCGGGCACCTGTAGTTTGTACAACTTCAATACAATTTTTAAATTGCAAAAAAGGGCAATTCGCTACACATTCCGACTAGGGACTAGTTACAAGACTGTTGCAACATGACCTTTGTTATATTATTAATTATTATTTATATTATCAATCTTCTACGATGCAATCAAGCTCTACAACCTTCTCGCAATGCAACTCAAATCGATACCAACATACGTCCAGTTTCGCAGAAAGGTAAAATCTTACCTTCTTCAGCAACCTCTTTACACTGTTAGCGATTTTTGCGGAGAGGGGTAACACTAAATTTCTTTTTCTTCCAAGTTTCATCTCTCCTTTTCTTTCTTTGTGCGGGCAGCGCAATCTCCTGGTTTATTCTTTGACGACTAAGTGTATCTCACACTTTCTATCTGTGTTTATGGTATACGTACCTTTTCAATTATTAATAAATTTGTTAATTACTCTGCTTTGTCCACAAAATTAATTTATAATTTTTCTTGACAATAAAGCACATTATTTATTTATTTATTTATTTATCTTTAGTGAAATTGAAAACGTAAATGTTTATGCCGAGTAAAAGTTAGTAGTAATTTTTTATTGTATTCATACTTTCATTGGAAATTAATGAGATAATAAATTTATATGTTGCGAAAAATATTCTTTTATTTATATTATTAAGAGTTCTGGATTGGTGGATATTAGAAGTGAGGTATTAATAACCAAATGAATATGCTCTATCCAATCCTCAAAATTTAGTTTAGTATTATTACAACCGGTTTCAGCTATTTATAGTAATACGCCATTAGAATTCTAAAGCTACGTCTCTAATTACGAATTTGTCATTGTTGTAAGAACACTTTATATAAAATTATATTAAAATACACACAAAAATGAATACACGTTAAAATGATTGATGAATTCTTTTATTTGATAAAAAGTTGGTAATAAATAAACTTAGTAATAACAAGACAGTCACATGTCATTTTCATTGAATATAAACAGCAGATTTCACATACCTCCAGGTATTCAAAGTGACTTGCCCCCTCAAAATTATATATTTTTGCGCTGGTTTCGAATGCACTACTATATCTTTGTTCGTTTGTTTTTGCGTGTTTCATGAAAATATAAAATGGCAATTTAATGTTAAATAAAAATAAAAAGAAGAAGAATGACGTACATAAGGTACATCGAATGTACGTATATGTGTAGTTATCATTAGCAAAAATTATAAAACAGATGTTAGGTAGTATAAACACAAATTTATTTAAAAGCCTTTATATATTAACTTTATAATTAAAATAATTTTATTTATGGTCAAATTTTTCGAATTAAAAAGTAAATTATGTTTTATATATAACTGTAAATGAACAGGAATTTATATAATTGATTAGAGGCGTCAAAACTAAGGAAACAAGATCCATTAAAATTAATTGACAATTAACTAAGCGGCCGCATCCGTACCATATGTTCCAATGAATAATTAATTCCTGTTGTCTTATCGTTTTTAAAAGTATACAATAATTTAAACGAAAGCTGATATTTAACATTCCCACAACTTAATACTATCATATTTTTACTTTATCGAGCGTTAAAAATCAATTGTGGAACATGTTTTCATAGTTAAGCACGATTTAAGTTACTATTAACTGAACGTACTAGCATAGTTTATCCTTCACGTTTTCCAAAACTAATAAACTATATGTATATCGTATAAGTATTCGGAAACACAAAGGATATTTGAAATATTTTCTGTTGGTATGAAACTATTTGCTTAGAATTTCTTACTTAATAGAAGGCTAAATGCATTGAGAACCCAATTTGTTTCAACACATACCAAGGAAATTGGGGCACATGCTTTCCATGTCATTGCGTACACGCTAGGGCTTTAATATGTTAATGTTTGCGCTTATCTGATAGAAGGTTAACTCTTAACTACTTGAATAGATATTAGAAACGTTAATTAATATTAAATAAATTATCCTTCTAGAGTAGGTGAATGATAGGAACGCATACACCCAGTTAACGTGAAAAGAAATTCCTACGCCAGAAAATGCTTACGATAAGGAGAGCTTTTTGCATTTAACATTAATCAGAGATAAATTATGGCGATAAATGTTTGTGTAAATAAATAGAATAATTAAATTATCTTAAAGTCTAATAATCGTATCTTTCTAGCAGATCTGATTCGGAAATTCAAATTTTACGCTCACGGATTTACTCTTGTTACAGATTCCAATGGCGAAGGACCGAAGTTAAAATGCAACCTGAGAAAGCACAAACCGAATAGGAAACCTAGGACGCCCTTCACCACGCAGCAGCTACTAGCCTTGGAAAAGAAGTTCAGGGATAAGCAGTATTTGAGTATAGCGGAGAGGGCCGAGTTTTCCAGTTCCTTAAGGCTGACAGAAACGCAGGTAAATATTTTTATACAATACTTTTTAACTTTCATTAAGCTGCGACAATTTAATATATAAAATTTGGAAAAAAAAAACATCTTAATATCTTTTTTGATTTATTAAAAGGAAATTCTTTAAATTCTTAGCTAGGTGTAGGTATTTTTACTAAAGGCCGTACTAAGTATAGCAAAAATAGTGGCAAAAGTCCCAAGTAAAAGAACACGCAGACACTTCTTAAGCAAGAATTTACAAAAGACTTTCTACTGCGTAAATATAGGTAGATTAGAAGAATAGCAGTAGAGTTGCTTCCCGATTCATGTAAATTAAATAGGCATATGAACATCATAGGTCGCTGATTGTACGTTCTGCCAAGGTTAGGCAATAACAATATTTCTATTACTGGGTTTAGAGAACCCCATAGCAGATGGCACGAAAAGAAGCTGTTCTTAAAGATGATAGGCCCAATTAAGCAGACAAAAGTAGAGACAGTCTTTCATGGATTAAGGTGCTTACAAAAGATCTGAAAAAAGGCACAGTAAAAACAGTTTTATACAACTCAGTCTAATCCCAATATAATCTTGTTTAAGTAAATTAGGAAGAATAATACGTTTTCTGGAAAAATTATGTTTATAACAATCGACAACTCGTAACCTTTCTTTGAGATAAAGAAAATTGCTTTCAGTGAGGATACCTCAACTTACATGATCATGCTAACTTTGAATAAACAGCTTATATCTGATTCAAGCATTAACTCCCTTATGAAATAAAGGATTTTTCGTATTTATAATTGTGAGCGATACTATTTTAGAATGCTAGGAGTAAAAAGTAATTTCCTTGCAAAATTCTTGCAGATGACGCTAATATCTGTAGTACTACTCAACGACGAACACTATCCCAAGCAATGAAATCAAAATGAATAATTGAAAGAAAAACTTTATTCTAATAATTATCACATCATCCTTATAATGATTCATATTGTAGGGGCAATGTTTTCCATTTATTTCGACACATACTTATTAACCTTTCTTTTAATATTTTCAAAAAACTTTATTATTGTTTCGGGTGAAATTTTATTAATTGCATTAGTGACGCCGGGTTGTAGCTTCTAAACAGTTGTTCCTACATATTTTATTCCTCAAAAATCCGAACAAAAAAATTCAAAGCAATACAGCCGGTAAACGATATCAACAAATTCGTACTTATTAAACGGCTATCAAAATATTTCACCAGTGTTGCATTAGATTTATGTGCTGTAGCTCCACCTAGTTGAAAATTTCTATCTGCAGGTCATCATCATGTTGCTAATTTATAAATGGTTACAAGATTTCTTGGCACTAGTTCTGGGCAATTACGATGTCGTTCACAAAAATGGGATTTGCAGTTCTTCTTCGGAATATTGCTGCTCAAAGATCAACTTAAATATTACGTGCATTTGAACTTGAAATTCACTTGGAGTTTCAGTGGGATACATACGAAAATTTTGGGTGCTAACATATTTCCTTAAAATGGAACCACGCTTAGACATCAAGCAAATATGATATCCCAAAACTTTGTTGTTTTTTTAATGTTTATTAAAATAAGCACTGTAATTTAAATGTGCTTCAATGTACACTGGTAAAGTTCATATACAAGCGAAAGAAAAATGAACACATAAACAAAATCGCAAATTACTTAATAAAGTTTTCGAATTGATGACCATTCCCTTCTTAAATGACTTTTGCCAGAGCCACGAATTAATTGCACTTCCTTAATTATTGTTTGCCGTAACTCGTCCAGATTTGGCGGTCGTCGAATATAAACAACAGATTTTAAATGGCCCCAAAGGAAAAAATCTAGAGGATTTAAATCTGACGACCGTGCGCACCATTTAATGAATCCCGTACGACCAAGCCATCGATTTGGGAATGTTTTGTTTACAAAATTTCTAACAATAAGGGAATAGTGCTACATCATGTTGGAATCAAACATTTTCAGGTATTTCTTCTTCAGCAAGATTAGAAACAACTTCATCACGTAAATGATCTAAATTGCTCTGTCCAGTTAGTGTACCATGTATGAAAAATAAACCAGATAATACGGTTACTTCAACCATTATTGATATTTGGACAGTCATAAGGTAAATTCTGAAAGTTTAAGTTAAGAACTGAATTTTAATTCCATGGCTTACTAAACATAAATATGATTTTAAAATTATTAGCTTTTTTAATTGAATCTTTCTGTCCTTGTTGAACGAAAAGGTGTCAAGCCTTATTATTGCTGAACTCCCGAAGTAGAGCTTTACTGAAATTTGTTATGTTAAATGTTTCATTTAACATAAAAATGTTGACATCTTTCCCGGCTAAACAGGATGTCTGATTCGGATATAAATATACTCATCGAATCCCTGATTTGCATTTAATTTATTGTGGAAAGTCTTATTAATATCCAAGCAGCTATATAAAAAATAATCGAATGGATCCATACATTTATCTAACCCTGTGTATATATATATAAAGGTTGTTAATACAACAAAGATTTGTCCAAATATAATGTTCATATTATATAAACTCTTCTCTATGAAATGCTCCACTAAAATACGTTTCTAAAAGAATAGTTATTGCTATTTGTTTTATTACTAAAGAAATATATCATTTATTGCATCATGTAAATAATTTTGAGAGACATTCGTTTACCGATAGCTAATCAAAACCTAAGCAATGTTATGAAAGTAACGATTTTTGTTTAATATAAAAGCTAAATTATCCACATACGCAAAATAGAGAGGACACAACTAAGACTAATGTTAACCCAACCTGACAGGATGTAATACATATTGCGTTATGGATACAAACTTGTTTGATAGAAATAGAAATTAATTTTAATGGAATTGGAAGCAACTATGGAAGCATCACACTTTAATATAATTGTTGCTTGGTCGCATGTTTAATTTCATGACAAATTGGGTGTAATAAATATCACAAAATACATTCGTAGGAAGATGTAGCCGTAAAATTATATAAAAGTAACATTAATATTACGACAAATAACGAAGCATAAATATGCAAATTTGTTTCATCGTTAAATAGATGTGGAAATGATAAAGAAATGTTCATAATTAAAATAAACTCGACACTTTATTGCTTCGTTTTTTTTTTACTTATAAATAGTTGTTGGTAAATTTGGTTGGGTTTAATTAGTGTTTTTTTCTTAACAAATTCTATTTCCTCCTTTTCAGGTAAAGATCTGGTTTCAAAACCGGAGGGCGAAGGCCAAGCGGCTGCAGGAAGCCGAATTGGAGAAACTAAAGATGGCGTCATTGACGCGGCATCCCCACTCCCTGTATCCCCATCCGGCGTTGCAGGGTTACTTTTCACCGGGAGCGCATCCCCTGGCGTCGTTGTTAGGGGCACGACCTCCCATGGGTCCCCTGGGACTCATTCCACAACCACCCCCGCCACACCTGACCTCGCCGCAAGGTAGCAGCATACGATCATCGCCGAGTCCGCATATGACCTAAACCGATACGAAGGAAGACGCGTGCGCCACCTATACCAGAAACCATTTATTTCGTACTATACACACTTTCGTTCCTGTTGTTTTACTTCTTTCGTAACGGTTCGTTCGTTTTTACATCAATATTTCTCGTATTACATTATATTCTGTCACTTTACGCCTTATACGTGACGAATGTGTGGTATTGATTCAAGACGAAATTGTCGTAATTTAGTATTAATACAAGAAAATAACGTATACGGTCCTATATTTGGGATATATGATGCAATATTTGCGATATTTCGAAACGATGTGATTTAATTATTATTAATATTATTACTGTTAAGTAGCTACTTACATTACGCTGATTATGTAATTGCAATTCAAGCGATTATCAACGCTTACAAAGAATAACATTTCATTAAAATCCCATTTATTAGTTTAAAATGAATGACAGAGAGACGCGCGAAATTCAAAATTTATAAAACAGAAGTCATTCCAAATTTAAATAAATGAATACGAAAGGACGTCGTTCTAAAGTCAAGGTTCTCTAAAAAAGAAATTAGGTCATTATAGCTCGTTTTCAACACTCTGAACGTAAATAATTTGATAATTATTTTGAAATTCCACGTCTTTTACGGTTTGATAAGAGATAAATTTTTTATGGAGTAATTAAATTTGATTATCGATGAAACATGAGACTTTTTTTTATAATATATTTTCGTTTGCTTTAATTACATAATCGCCAATTACTATTAGCGTTTGTATATAAATATATATTTATTTATTGCTACGGTGTGCACGAAAATTGAATAAATGTATAATACAACAACAAGTATTTAAGGAAACCTATATCCTGGAGATATATTTTGTTGGGTGCCAAACTCTTTCCTCTATGATAATTTTCGATAAGTGTGATAAGTTTTACTAATAAGTAAATGAAGAAAGAAAAACTATTAACGATCTAAATTAACGAAAATAATCTCTGATTAAATTTCAATAAGGACATAAGTTTACTCTGTATACAGGGTGATTTATGAGCTCACCGACAAACTTTGCCATATGAAAGCGCTTGGTATTTTAACAAAAAAACATTATAGGAACATATATCCGATTTCAATTATTTAAGGAAATAAAAGACTGCAATTTTTTTTTATAAACACTTACATATTTAAATAAATTGCTCAAATCTCAAAATCATGTGAATAGTTAATTATATTAAGTGTTCAAAATGTCCTCCTCCCGCTTCAATGCATGCTTCACAACGACGAACACAATAAGAGTTATTTATGAGCTCACCGACAAACGTTGCCATATGAAAGCGCTTGTTATTTTAATAAAAAACATTATTGGAACCTATGTGCGATTTCAGATTTTTAAGGAAATAAAAGACTTCTCAGTTTATTTTAATTTTTTATTACTTTGGGAATAATGCCTATTGATATGATTTATTAATAAGAAAACAAAGTGTACTTAGAGAGAAGCGCAAACACAATTATTGTCAGTCTGTGTCAGTTTAATGTCAGTATTCAATCGTTGTTTTCTGTTCCTTCTTCAAATGTACGCCTACAGTACTGAAGAGTATGCCGACATCATATTCGTGTATGGTTATTGCAATGGAAATGCACGCGAATCGGTACGCGAATATCAAGAAAGATTTCCATTTCGTCATCTACCGCATCACTCAGTTTTTGGGAAATCTTTCCGTAGATTACGAGAAACAGGTAATCCTGCTCCTGCTAAAGCTATTCGACCTCATGTAGTTAATGTAGAACAGGAAGAAGCTGTTATTGATGCTGTAATTGACAATCCTTCAATTAGTACTAGGAGAATAGCAAACAATCTGCATGTAAGTCAAAATTTTGTATGGCGTACTTTGAACCGCGAAGTCCTTCATCCCTACCATCGACAAAATGTTCATGGTTTACAAATTGGAGATGCTCAGCGACGGCTAGCATTTTGTAATTGGTTATTGCAGCAACACGCTCAAAATAATGACTTCATTACAAATGTTCTGTGGACCGATGAAGCATGCTTTACACGAGACGGAATAAACAATTAGCATAATGATCATATTTGGTTATTACTAAACCCACATGCGATTAGGCAACGTAATTTTCAACAAAGATTCAGTATCAACGTATGGGGTGGAATCTTCAACGATACCTTATTACCTGTGCATGTTCTGGAAGAACGTTTGAACGCAAATACTTACAGAATTTTTTTAAACAACATCTTTGAGTTTCTTGAAGATACACCTCTTAACGTTATTGCAACTATGTGGTACCAGCAGGACGGTGCTCCACCACATCGCGGACGGGTAGTTGTTGAGTGGTTAACCCATCACTTTAGAAACAGATGGATTGGTTATAATGGCCTCCGCGATCACCCGACTTAAATCCTTTGGATTTCTTTTTGTGGGGACACCTGAAGCAAATTGTTTATCAAGAGGAGATTAATACACGACCACAGTTATTACAGAGAATACAAAATGCTGCTACACAAATTCGAAATGAAGCATACCTTCTTGTTCGGGTGAAAAACTCTGTAGTTCGTCGTTGTGAAGCATGCATTGAAGCGGGAGGAGGACATTTTGAACACTTAATATAATTAACTATTCACATGATTTTGAGATTTGAGCAATTTATTTAAATATGTAAGTGTTTATAAAAAAAAATTTTAAAAAAATTTGCAGTCTTTTATTTCCTTAAATAATTGAAATCGGATATATGTTCCTATAATGTTTTTTTGTTAAAATACCAAGCGCTTTCATATGGCAAAGTTTGTCGGTGAGCTCATAAATCACCCTGTATAGTAGAGCAATATATTGCGCCGAATCCTAACCATAATTTCAACATAAAAGCGGACCGTAAAAATAAATTCTGCCATAAAATCTTTCAAGCACACACAGCGGCATAGTAAAATAACTTATTTTAATTTCACATAATCCCATAATGTTATGCTTGCAAATACGAGGATGATAGGCCGTTAAATATCTCCATATAAACAACCTTCGTAATTATGTTGTGTTCGCTTATACATATACATGTATACGTAATGCAGATTGAACAATCTTGAACCAGCACAATACATGCGATCATCCGTCTCTTACCGATTAGTAGGACGTCTATCAAATATGGGACGCCTAAACACCATCGATAAGGAGCTGTTTACATTCAGGCCAATTACAGATGTCGAAACATATTATCGTGGATGAGATGTGTTACAAGTTAATTAATAATTAGAGTTCGAAGATCGTGCTATCTCATTAATATTTGCGTTATTATTATTATTATTATTACTACTGGTGGGCAAATCACATTAGAATAATCATTTGAATGATATTTCAAAACATAGTTTGAATGATCATTTGAATGCCAACTTTTCTAATGCATATTTCAAATTGCACGAACGATTAACAATATTATATTTTATTTTTTCATAAAAATTCCAAAAAAGGATATAATTTGTCAATTTAATTGCAATTTTCAAATGGAAGTACCTAATATACAGGGTGATTCTGTATATATGCCACAAATTTTATGGGCTGATTCCTAGGATTATTATAATCATAAAAGTTCATATGAATATGTCCTTTATTTTTAAAGTTACAGGATATTCAATAGTAAATTAAAATTGCATACAATTTAAACGTATTAATACAACACAATTATCTTATATAGAAATTGTTGAAAATGAGCGCCTTCAACTGCAATGCAAGCTTCTATCCTCCGACATTCGTTGAATTGCTTGTTGAGTGCGTTCAAGAATACCGGGGGTATTTCGAATTGCTTCAAATGTTGCAACTATGCGATTTATCAGTTCATTAATCTTTTCAAAGGGAGTCGTATTGATTTGGGTGACCCCAGAGAAAAGAATCTAAGGAATTTAAGTCGCCCTATCCACCGATTTGGATTACGCATCGTCCAAAAATTCACGCGAAACTAAACTGAAATGTGCTGGAGCACCATCGTGCATAAAATATATTTATAATCTTAATTGCAACGGGACTTCTTCCGACAGTAGTGTAATAACTCCTCTTCAAGAAAGCGGCGGTATAATATACTTCTCTATTTAACCTCATCGACAAAAAATATGGGCCGATCAAATGATATGCAACAATTTCAGACCACATATTAATTGAAGTTGATGATGGGATCTAATGTTTTGTGTGAGTTTTCTTCGGTCTATGAATGATTATTATGAAAATTAATAATAGGATGTTTAGAAAAAAAAAAATAGCCTCATCGATGTAGAATACTTGAGCAAAAAATTGAGGATTTATTGCGATTAAAAGCCAATCTTTTTGGGGGAAATCTGCTGGCAAAAGTGCCTGTATCTGTTATAAGTGATATGAATAGAACATTTGGTTTTTCCCCTCCAAACTGTGGGCTGACTATAGCAGAGGCAATGCTTCTTGTGCTTATGGAAGGATGTTCCTCAATTTGATTGAATACATTTTTTAAAACTTTCACTAAGACTTGGTGAAGATGGGCAAATATCGAATAATGCTGGATGCCATAGTTTTGGTATCGTTCTTCATAAAGACGTCCAGCTGCAGGTGAATTTTATAAATTACTTTTCTCAAAATAGTCACATTCCTACTATAAATGAATATGCTGCAGAAACTACCTCGACTCCAAACGGAAGCGCGCGCTTCATACATATAACTCTGTGCATAACTTTTTGTAGTTTGTGCGGTATATTTTGTATTTTATTCATATTACACCTACAACCAATTATAAAGCGGTAAATACAAAACCACAAACCCATCATTGACGGCTACCTGTCGACTGCCGACTGAGAGCGCTTTATCAAGGTCGACCAATGTATCAGAACTTAGGCGAGGGGGAATGACAAAGACAACTATAGCTACGAAAAGATTCGGTGGTCGATGCGTGTCCTAAGATTTCATACCATGATTGTACGTTTCACAATTATGGCTGCATTCGGAAATAACAGAATTAACATTAAGTGTTTAGGAAGTATTTCTGTATACGTTTTTTTAAAACCTATCCTATATGTAATGTAAGTCGTTCGCATAACATAACGCATTCTATTTTGAATTAATTCTGCCTATTAGAAATAAATGTCGTGTTTGCAAAATGACCCGAGAAGCGAGAAGTTTATAACCCGTCACTGGACTGACTTTTTCCTATTAATTTAGCTCATCTGCACGTAGTCCCAATAAACAAGTACCTAATTAATTTTACAACCAGTAAGTGTTGCCAACATTCGAAATACTTTATCCCTACGATATATGTGTATAAATAATGTTGATAATTGAGATTGCGGCCGGGGTTCGCATTCAGTTGTGCTCATCTTTTTCGCGTTCGCAACACTTTATGGGTGGCAACCGTTTTATACCGGTAAATCACGGGTACTTTGTGCGTAATTTCTGCCCCATTTTGACGTCTATATTGCTCGCTCGTGCAAGCCGAGCGTAATTTTAGAATAGCCACGCGATCGCCGTACTTTCGAGCGATGAAATAATTTGCACTTAAGTCATTAAATGCGCCCGCTTTACAACGTAACGCGTATCGAGATTACCAGACTCCATTCTTGATGTAATAAAAACGATTAAACGAGCTCTATGGTCATGAAAAGTACACACAAATTAAATATAATTAATTAGCGCGGTAATGATTTTAACTGAGGATAAAAAAAATAACATAACCCGATTCAAATCATTTGTATGATAATTATTCCTGTTTAATGTTAACCGCTATCTGTGCGGCGATAAATTTGTTGCACAACGCTCACAATAACAAATTGCCAGCTGACGCATGAAGGAACGCTGCTTTAAAATTAGCGCTGACAACATAACATAAATAAAATTGAATTGTTATTTGAAATTTTGCCTCGCATATTTACATTTAAGAAATAATTAATTAATTCCAGCACTCTTATAATAAAATATAAACAGGAGAGTGTAAGAATTATTAAAAACAACTTTGCTTACGTAAAACTTATCACACTTATTTTTTATCCTTAATTCAAAGACAATTAATATTCCGTTTGTTTCATTCTACTTTCGACGGAAGACACTTTGTATACTCTTGTAAATATGTATTTTATAATTGTACAAACATTTGTATATAGTTATGTAAAGATGAAATAATGATAACAATGACGATATTGTTAGTATTTATGTACTATTATTATACCCTTTAATAAATGCGAAATTGAAAAATATGTGATACACAATTTACATGAAGTTTTAAACTGATATTAAATGTGTAAGAATATAATATATTATATATAATTAGTTGTAAGCCTTTTGAGTAAGAATATTGAAAAAAAAATGAAATAACAAAAGGATCGTGTATGACATTTTTTGGTTGAAGATCGATGTGTATAATTAAATAATTCTAGTTAAAGATTTAAATTAAAAATAAATAATCATATTATTTTAAAGCGTATTATTATTTTTTTAACCCTTTCGTCCCTAAATATAAATAAAGCTTTTCAAATTAAGATTTAGACTTGGTTTAACTCGGTCTGTATCAAATCATTGACTCAAGCTGATAAAGGTACAAAATAATACAGTATAAAACGTAAATTTTTTTTATTATAGTTAAAATTTATTCGAGAGGCGGTACAATTCAGTATTTCGTATGATACAGCATAAAACAATTTTTACATAAAGAAACATTGCGCTCTTGACAAATGCTATTTGTCCTCTTTTGAATGTTTCTTACTGCACATCGTGCACACCGTTTTCTTGTTGGTCCTTGTATGGGAAGATGTAAAGGTACTGTTCCAAACAATTTTCTTTTCTTAAAAGGAGGTCCTCTTTTTGGTGGTGGCAGAGAAGTGTTTTTTATTCCCTCCGAAATCAAAATTTATCAAAAAAGATAAATACGACACTTTTTCTTTTTTTCGTCTCATATCGTTGCAAAGTATCCATGCGTTTACCGCAGACATACAAGTCAAAGCTTTGAGGGAGACTTAATTTCACAGGTGCAAATGGGGAAGTTTTATCTATCGAACTACCTGCATTCTTGCTGGTAAGTAACTGCGCAATAATGAGATAGCCCCCGCAACAAAGAAATGAAAATAAAGTATTGGTGATAGTATTACATGTTTAATATTATCAAAGATCTTAGACTAATCAATGTTGCGGAAAACATCATCCATAACGCTAGTTAAAGCTGTAGTGCAGCTATGATTACGTCGAAAACTGGATTGCATCCCAGTTTTGCGAGTATTGCAATATTAGTAGGTTTTCTCCTGCCTTCACACCCGTAGATAGACTTATAGTAATCAAAATAACGAGGAAGCTTAGAGCGCGAGCGCTTGTATTCGGAATAGGGTCGGTAACGCAAAGCCACAATTGGTCCTAAATTGTAAATAAAGCGTTCTAGAGTCAAATGAAGAATATATACAGGGTGTGGCATTTATCTGTGGACGAGCTATTGTGGCTAACCTGTTCACTTAAGTGAAATATCTACACCGCAAAATTATTTTTATATATACAGGCTGGCCAGTTTAGCCTATGCGTTATACAACTTTATTATTTTAAATGGAACAGCCTATACATATATCATTGCATTTTTGGATTATACGATGCAAAATAAAGTAGATTTAGATTACATACCCTAAACCAAAACCGAATGGCTTGGGAATTATTCGACTTTTTAGAAAAAAAAAAAATGCATTTGCTTGATTCACTTGGAAAATCAATACCACCGTTACTTTTGCGATTATTTTGTAGTATAGTCGTGATAATGTTTGAAAGTGTATAGCCAATTAATAATTTCTTTGTTATATTACACAGGGTGTTGTTAAAGTGACAATAAAGCTAGGCATATTTAAATAGACAAACTCATTTCCTTCAAATGGAACACCTTGTATATTTTTGTGCCATATAATACAGAATTAAGTCCTCTTTCAATCGTATGTAACATTTCCTAAAGTTAATACTTTTTGAGTAATTTTGAATAATGCTCTATTTAGTATAAAAAATGGTTATTATATACTTACTGTAAAAAAAATTTTTTTTCTTTCATTAATTCGTTTACTATGATTTAGTTCATCCGATACCTCATACTCCTTACCTTGCCTCTTATACCCAGGGTCCTAAGCGAGAAAGATTTTGAAATTTTCCATACTGGTAGCACGGATTGCTAAGACTAACTTACTATGCTAGACGTTCGGCTAGATTACTCTTATCTCGTACCCTTACCGCGTTTGAGGTCTTTGGAAACCCTGAAAACAATCCTGCTGAACTTCCTAAATATGGTTCTTGTCGAGGACAAATAAAGGGGCCTAATTAATAAAGATTTTTCTCCACTTTTCTTATTGAACTGAACAGTCTCTCAAGGCTTATCTTGCCAGATTTATTCTGACTTTATAAGTTCCTAGTAATATCCTCCTGTCATGACCGTCTTTGCTTCGAGTTAGGTTTTTATTTCTCCGCGATGGAAGACCATTTATAATACTTTTTCAGTGAAGATTGCAAGAAATTGATGCGCACACTTATGGCAATCGTGCATCTCGATTATGCGTCGTTCTGGAATCAAATGCCTCTGCTGTTGATCTAATGTTTGTCCCAGATGGCGTTTCTCTATGACGTCATCTATAATCCTGGCGCTGCCTGGTTGGAACTACCATTGTATTTCTTCAAGATCTGCGATGGTGTTTTTAAGCCTTTCTGAGGTCGATACTCTGCCCATCCTTCTTCTGTTCTCACCCTAGGTTTGGACAGGCATTGTTGGAGTTACTTCTATTACTTAGTAAATATTTAACCCTTTAATTCTATTTATGTTTTTGTCTTTGTTAATTTCCCATCATATTTTTAAGCTAAGAGAATATACCTGATATACGTTACCATTCGTTCGCATTGCTGAGAAACCATGTTCTTGCGACCGAACAACAATGTTTCACACATGTATTCCCAGCTATATATACGCAAGCAGATAAAAATAGAATTACTTATATAATTTCACGGTAGTTCCTTTTTTTTTGTATATCTGTTAGGATTTATTGTTACTTACGGTGGTCCGAAATGCATGACAGTTAACTGATAATTAGTAAAAACCTTGTTAATTAACCTTACCGTAGTCTTCTGCGGTACAGCGGCTATAAATTACACGCGAAATAAAATTATAATTAATTAATTATTTGTGAATAAATCAACTAGTCGCGTTCCTTCTGGGTACATACGAGTGTGGATGGGTTCTTGACATTCTAGCCTTGACGGTAATTAAAACACCGTATAAATTCTTGCGTTCGGTGTTTTATGGTTAAGACTCCTCTATGGTGAGCTTATCGACTAAGAAAGTTATTGAAGAATGCAAGTTAAATTAAGTAAGTAAGATATGTAATAGATTGTCAGAATAAAGTGCAAATAATGTTAATTAATAATTGGGCAATTCAATTAAGAAAGCTTATGAAAGATATTAAATGGAATAGGTAAACTTCATCCTTTAAAATATATATTGCATAGCGTGGAAAGCATTAGATATATGCAAAGAAAAAGATTTAGTTTACTGAAGTAAAAAGACAGATAGTGGTAGGAGGGTTACTTATTTCCAAAAATATTGTGCTCTCAAACATCTAGTGTCGTGATAATGTGGAGGTAGTTTCCTAACATATTATATTTAGTACAATATCAATCACAATACAAGTTTGTAAATCTTACACATTATACTGGGCGGTGTAGTTTTAGCGTACTTCAACAACAAAATTAATGACAAAAGTTTATATAAACATTTGTCATTAAATGTTTCCCAACGGAGATATCGCATTGTAAAGTGTTCCATTTATATTGATATTGACAATCGTAATGTGCCGCCAACGGTAACTAATCTGTCAAAAATAAACAATCTACTGTTGCGTTTACTAAAAAGTTTGTGTGATACTACTATGCCAAGAAAATTTAGTAATGAAGAAGACGCAGATATCCATTTTATTTATGGATTCTGCAACGGCAATGCCGAAGCGTCGGTGCGTGAATACAGCCACACTGAGAGAAATAGATAGTACTCTTTAACATAAATATAGTATACTTTAATATATTTTATAGCTCCTATAGGGACAATCATATTTTATATTACCGGTGACAATATCTGTATAGTAAATATCTGTGAATACTTTTTATTAACTCGTATGGTAAAGTGTACTATATTTGTATTATTAATTTGAGCATACATGTTAGTAAATGTGAAAAAAATGTCTAGTAGCGCTGACTATATTTGATAATAACTGTTAACAATGAAAACTATAATAAATATAGTTTAATAATTTTTAATTATAATTAATTAATATAATTTGATTAGCCGGTGACAGCCGGGCGAATTGCCGTCGTATCGGGCAGGATTGCGGGAATCAGACCGGCCCGTGTACTGTAGAGTACTACCGGTATTGAAGCGCCTCGTAATTCTCGTCTGTGGGCGATTGTCCACAGTACTTTTTACACGACGTTAACCATGTATAAGCATCATATAGATATTACGCAGCCACATTTACCGATCACAATTTACATTGAGTACGAATTTCAAAGTTTATGAAACAAGCGTAGCGCCATCTTTACGACAAAAGCTGTAGTATCACATATTTATGTAGCTAAACCAATTATGAGTATTATGATATTCCTACTATATAGATATAAAACTATACAGCATTCATTTCATTCCATCTCATTATTAATGCCGTTTTCAATAATCAAAGTAAGGTGACTGTTGCAAGCACCTAACCTAACCTAAATAAACACAACACAGTAAATTTGCTACACCTGTTATTATAACTGTCTTCACTACATTATATGCAATTTATTATATTCACTTGTTGTAAAATATTGTAAAACATTTCACTATATTTTGTAGAAGATTGTCACACAATATTTTTAAACAATTTTATTGCTTTTTTTGTAACCGTGATATAGGAAAATGCAACGCCGTTGTTCTAAAATTTTGCACAATAAGTAGTAGGAATTCTTACTACAATTTCCGTCAAACAGTGAAGTGTAAATATTACAACATGGATTTTTCTCTGTGCAGACACAAACATGCACCGACACGAATACGTACACCTGTATCACACGTACATAACACGTGTGAGTGGCAATACAGCTTATTGGTCGATTTCTTCGGTAAAGATCGACAATGAATAGAGCAAGGGGTGGGAAGAGCGTTACAAACATTTATGTTAGAAATTGAATATGCATCGAATACCTGGTAACATCCAGATTTTACCTCTTACTATAAGCATGGTAACATCTGGTTATTTTACTCTTAATACCCCACATATTGTCGTTTTGACAATAATTATGTTACTAATTAACATAAAGAGATTTACTATCTAATTTCTACAATCCATTTTTCTCAGTGCAACATTTTCTCCAAAGGAGACGTCCGGATTCTCAAGTGTTCTTAGATACTCATCGGCGTTTTCGTGAACTTGGTTTACGCGCTAATAACACTGGGCAACAAATTTTCGAAAAGTTCATGCTTCCAAGCTGAAAATAGTCATTTCTTAATGAATTCAATGTGCTGAACACGAAAATGACTAAGAAAAAGCTGAATTGGCTACGAGTTTTCTGTAATATGTACGCATATTTCAGAAAAAGTGTACTTATGTCAATATTATAATACATGGTAAGAAAACATTTACGCATATTTCAGAAAAAGTGTACTTATGTCAATATTATAATACATGGTAAGAAAACATTAGTCTGCTTCTGGCTTTCGACTTCTTTTGGCCTGTCGTTTGTAGTAGACTTGTGGAGCATCTCTACTGATTGTCCAACAATATTATGCAATAGCATCTATACAATGGACAAAACGTCAATATCTCTGGAACGTGAGCCAATCAACTTTTTTCAATGTGATATTCGTGTTCAGCACGTTGAATTCATTCAGGATTGGGTACTTTCACCTAAGAAGCAATTTCACTATTGACCAGTGTAATGAACAAAACCGAAATAAAAATCACATACAAAGAGAACTTAATAACCGTATTTTCCGGGTATTAATGAAAACCCACGACGAGTTCTCGCAGAGCGGCTCAACGACTTGATGTAACGAAATCAAACGTATTAAGAACATTATATGCAGACGACAGAAAAGCCTACCATTTTCAACTTGTGCAAAATTTACATCCTGGTGATACGGAAAGAAGGTTGATCTTTTGTGAGTGCATGTTAAATCAGGTAGAAAATAATCACGAGTTTTTGCATAAAATTCTTTGTACTGACGAAGCTACATGTTCGAGATCCGGAGTAGTTATTTCCTTTTACAAAGAAAATAATGTTATAGAATGTAGACTGCAAATAAAATGACGTATAATACAAGTAATTGTTTGTAATATAGCTCTTTGCATTAATGATTAAGTAGTAATTCTATTTAGTCTGATTTTGTGGGGTTAAGACCTAATGCGATTAAAAACTAATTCGATTATTGCTATGGTGCAGGATGTACGTACAATATAAACAGAATCAATTGACCCCGAGTAACGTGAGTACATTAAGGCATTAGCGTGGTACGAGAGGCCCAAGTGGTGTTAACTTGAAAATAATACACTATCGTTCGGAATGGACAGCTGGCCGGTTTAGAGGTGGCCCCGGGGTACGAATGGATCGGTAATTGGACTCCCGTCGCGAAATGGACCCCCCATTTTAAGAGATTGACTCCGGCGTACGGGAACATACGGCGCTAGCACGTTTGATACGTGCGCGCAGCTAGTAGCCCGGTTTATAATATTTTTAATGGTGCTTTATGATATTTGATAAGCGAGACGGACACCTAGTCAGTGATATACGGCCGTTATTTAATTAAGACGTTGCTTTCGAATACCGGGAAAACATGCGCCAAGAGGGAGTCCACTAATGAGTAGAGTCTTGTCGAAAATCTTCCTTGTACGAAGTGATAAATATTGAAGTTTCTATTTTAACGAATCTGTTGGTTTAAGGGAAATGAAAGGTGTAAATATTAAGAGGATAATTATTGTCAAATGTAACTTTTGAATATAAAGGCTGTCCCGTCGAACTCACTATTAAATATTTTCCAATAATTTCTAGCAGAAATTTGATTTTGAAAGTTGCAGGACAATAATGAACAACTATGGTTTGCTAGTGTCAAGAACACAAGGAAATACATAAAAGAATACTAAAAGAAATTGTAGCAATGTGGTAGTTACCAAGAAACATACATTTCTTACCTCCAAAGTAAGAAATGTATTTAGAACAGGACCAGCCAAAATACATTTATGCGAAACAATTGAACGCCCTATAGGCAAGTCAAACGTGGACAGCGACTAATTCTATTGAGAACAAATCAGAAACTTCCGAAAGAAAAGCTTTGAGGAAAATGTTTAGAGGGACGAATTAAATTATAGTAAAAAATATGTAATTTAACTCTATCGAAAACCAAAAGTGTTATCTAAAATCATAAATTAATTATGCCTGTACATAAAAAGAAAAAGCAACAAAAAATTCCACCATGACGGAGCACATCAAAAGCAAAGAAATGGGAGGCACTGATGACGCCTGGTAGGAATAAACTTCAGTCCGTATCTAGTGCTATTCCGAGACCATTGCTAGTTGTACTTTTCACAGTACCAATTACTACAAATAATAAAGATATATAAACCAGGAGGGAAATGGTGATTTACATCGTATATTTGGGACAATATTCCGCTTAATCGAGACAATTTTAGGTTTTATCGTAAA
Source organism: Cetonia aurata (assembly GCA_949128085.1). Classification (NCBI taxonomy): domain Eukaryota; kingdom Metazoa; phylum Arthropoda; class Insecta; order Coleoptera; family Scarabaeidae; genus Cetonia; species Cetonia aurata. The sequence continues at coordinate 24,560,274 of OX421887.1, forward strand.
CACGGTTGTAGTGTTGTGTTATTCTTTTGTTGTATATCGGAGTGCAGTAATTGAACTGGGAAATCACAAAATGCTCACATAGTCGCTGCTTGAGATGTCGACTTAGAGACCACCTATGAGGATAAATTTTCTTTAAGCTAGTATAAGCCTGTTTAATATAATTGATTATCTGAGTTCGATACCGCAAACTATTCTCCAAGAAGAGATCCAAACTTACTGCGTTGCTGACCATGGGGATAGTTCTATTGTTAATTTCGACACAAATTTTGGTTTCCAGATCCGCACACGCAACCTTACTACCAAACAGCAGCACTAAAGATTTATCTGCATTGAGTCTCAGGAAGTGTTTCTCTGCCATTGAGTATATAGCATTCAGATCCTCATTTATTTCTTCAACAGAGTGCCGCCAATCGCCTGGCGAAAAAGATCTATATACTTGAACATCAGCATATATATGAATGTCACAAAATATTAGTCCATTAAATAGAAATGACGGGTAAATCGAGAATAAAATTGGCCCCAAAATTGACCCCTGTGGCATACCCGAGACTACAGGCAAGCCTCCCGAAACCTCACCACCGAATACGACCCTCTGGCATCGCCTACCAAGACAGCTGTCAAGCAAGGCGAGAGCACAGGAACCAAACCCTATATGTTTTAATATGAGAGTTCGGAGTGAGTGATCCACTGTGTCAAAGACCTTGCTGAAATCAAGAAGTATCAGTGCCATGACCCGACCCTCATCAGTCGCCCGGATGACATCGTCTGTAACACCCGCTAATGCAGTCGTACAACTGTATCCAGGACGAAAACCAGATTGCACCTCCGGTAATATATTACTGCTGTCTAAATAATTACAAAGTTGGTTATGCAAAGCTCTTTCTAGTATTTTTGACATAGCGCACAAAATGCTAATTGGCCGTAGGTCACCATACTCGTTAACCTGACTTTTCTTCGGCAACGGAAGCACCCGAGCCTCCTTCCAAACAGAAGGCACAGCACTCTCGACAATACAACAATTAATAATATTGGTAACATACGGCAATATATACGGGCAACAGAGCTTGATCATATAAATCCCCACATCATCACAACCAACTGAACCATATATCACTGCAAAGGTGTTTCAGATGGATTTCAAAATATTACTAAAAAAATATAGCAGTCTGTATATTTGTAAATAATTTTACAAAATCCATTCAGGAAATCTTACTTTCCTACGTTAAATAGTTTTCGTGCTAAATTCCACCGACACACAAATGGCGCACCCGGGATACAATAAAAAATTTCTAATATTTGTTCCCAATAGTTTCTTAAAATCAACTTAATATTTTATGAAAATAGATTTCATCTTCAGTTAGGAGCATAATATATTTATCTAAAAAGAAAACATTCCCCGTATCTATTTCCTGTTCTTATACAGGATAATACAATTTCTTCACCTGCCCTTTTAAACTAAAGCGGAGAGAGGAAGCGAGAAAAAAGTAAGGTAGGTATATGTGTGTAAAAGAAAAGCAAATATGCAGTATGGCGTTTTGCAAAATTTGCTTTTGATAGTAGTTCTAAAGGACAGCACCCCTATAACTGCGGGTTAATTGTCTGAGCCGGCTGTATACTAGGGTATACATGACAGCTTCGACTTCATAATCCAACAATGGTAAAGGTATTTCTAATGTAGCTAGAAGTCTCTTGAGCTTGAGTGTGTTTTCGTTGTTACCTTGTGTAAAGTTGGGTTTGTCTTGACTGGAGCGAATTCCTCTTTTCGCTACTTTTGTGCGTTAGAATAAGGCACACTTTTCACTCAAGGAACATTAAAATGGTTGGAAATTGCATACTTATCTGTAATTATTTCTATATGAGGAACTAAATTTAAAGTTGGAATATTTGTGTTGCACAGGGTTGCACATTGTAATGAAGGGAACGCAGGTATATAAAGTTTTTGTTTTTCATACGGTAAAGCAAAAGTTTGTGTTTTATAGGAATTTTTTCATTAAATTTTGGCTGTATTGCTTAAACTTATTTCTTTCTTTTATTATAGTTCAGAAAAAATATTAATTATTTAAATGGTATACTTAGGTTTAAAAAGTTAGTTCTATATATCATAAAAAAAATGTCCTTTCCAAAATACTTCCTATTTATTGGAATTCAGATTGTATGAATTAAGATTCTTTACCTGCCTATTAAGTAGTTACCTAGGCACTAATTTAAATAATTTTTAGCTTATGGTGGATTATATAATCGAAATATAATCGGATTTGCTAAAGAAGCATCTTAGAAATTTTATTTCCACATGGATTTATGAATATTAGCATTTTTCTATTCTATTTATATAATTAAAATGGTGATTTCCCAATTAGGACACATTTGCTGAATTTAACCCTTCTCAAATAAATTTCCAACGGTTCTTGTATATTAAATATTTAAATAGCCTTAGCACACAGAAATTAATGACATCCTAGCACAAACTGCCGCGATGAAATTTGAATAAAAATGTTTTATGATGTCTCCGATAAATCGTTTTTTATTATCGGTTATTCGACGACCACAAATATCCATATTTCATGGTATTTCGTGGAATTTTTCCTTAATTATTAATTATAACAGTAGTCCACCGATCGGATTAGCATTTAAATCGTTGAGAAATTAAGAAAATACTAATTAGCATTGCTTAAATCAAGATAATTACGATATTATTTTTCGTAAACGATGGCTTTCGGATCGGCATTCGAGAATCCTAGAATTATAATTTCGATTTATCCGAAGCATGTCGCGCCTTCCACAACAAGGGCCATTAATCTTCGGCACCTTTATACTTTGCATGAGAATAGCTATAACAAACGTAACATACCGATAATACCATTACAATCTGTTTGATCTCGAGAGACAAGACTGGGATTCATTTCGGGCGACTCAATAACGTAAACAAGGGTCTCGATTCAGTGCGAGCAACAGTTCTTCATAGCGGAGTTATTTTAATTCGACACCTAATGAGGTGATTCTGTGTATCGATGGACGGACGCTACCCATAAATATATGCATGCATATATGATGATGAAAGGAGATGTAGGTTACGGAACAATGCGACGGCCGGTGATGCTGGGTGGGTCCATAAATACGATATTGGGATGAAAAGAGATGACCGAGAATTGAATTATAAGCCGCCAGCGATCCGGCGATATTCCGTGAACGATATTGATTACTTACAATGCTAGCGTTTATGTCAATACATTACATAAATAATATATCCTGACAACTTACAACATGTCTTATTCACGGCGTTCTGTATTATTAAATACTCTCTCCTCGGTGCTTTCAAGATTTTCCAGGTTGACTAAAGTATGTGTATCACTGAGAAAAATGGATTGTAGAAATTAGATCGTAAATCTCTTTATGTTAATTACTAAAATAATTATTGTCAAAACGACAATATGTGGCGTATTAAGAGTAAAATAACCAGATTTTATCATGCTTATAGCAAGAGGCAAAATCTGGATGTTACCATCTACATCTTATGGATGTAACAATTAATATACTCTATTGCTGAAAGCCTATATAATGACGTGGATTATATAGATAGTCGCTGCGATTGACTGCGATATTATCAGGTATTCGATGCATATTCAATTTCTAACATAAATGTTTGTAACGCTCTTCCCACCCCTTGCTCTATTCATTGTCGATCTTTACCGAAGAAATCGACCAATAAGCTGTTTTGCCGCGACAAAATTACTGACACGTGTTATGTACGTGTGATACAGGTGTACGTATTCGTGTCGGTGTATGTTTGTGTCTGGTCGTTCGTTGATTTCTGTGCATCGTAAGCAGAAATGAATGCAAACGTGGAAAACATTTTAATCGAGTGGGGGTTTCCACAGTTAATTAATATATTCAAAGGTAAGTAATAGATATTATATGCATATATTTCGTAGTGGGTACTTTATGCTTTGATAGAACATTAACCTAAATCTAACCTACTAGTGATTGTTATTTTAATGAAAGTAATACACGTTGGATTTTTGTAATAATGGTTTTAAGGACAAATAAAAATATAAAATCAATATTATAGTTTTTATTGTGTAATATTCCACTTTCCTTATGCATGAACTGGGTAAAACCTTGTATAGTACTATATTTTAAATTACAGGTAAGTATCGCTGTATAGTGCCCGCATATGATCCATTATATTATTGTTTACTATCTACTATTTTAAATGCTAAGAGACGTTAGATTATTATAGTAGAAAATAATATGTAAGTACTACAAGGCTATATGGTAAGTATGAGCATCATGTATCGTACATAGTAAAATATTACATTATACTGGGTACAATAAAAAATTACAGTTATTATCAAATATAGTCAGTGCTACTAGACATTTTTTTCACATTTACTAACATGTATGCTCAAATTAATAATACAGATATAGTACACCAACTTTACCATACGAGTTAATAAAAACTATTCACAGAAATTTACTATACAGATATTGTCACCGGTAATATAAAATATGATTGTCCCTATAGGAGCTATAAAATATATTAAAGTATACTATATTTATGTTAAAGAGTACAATCTATTTCTCTCAGTGTATGTATTAATCGATAACATTTTGCTATGTTTTGAGTGTGGAAAAAGATTGGGTGGTGGAATTCTTTCAGAAAAAAAAAAAAACGAATGGAGCAACAATTCGAATTAAAAAAATGCAGAAATCTCTATGAATCACCTTCTCGCAAAGCCATTGCAAAAACTAATAGTAAAATTTGAACAAAATGGCAAGGTTACTGATGTAAAATTGCCAGTTCAAACCCATACCGTCAGATCCGTTCGAAACATTGCCAGTGGGTTCGTCAATAGACAGAAGAGAATAGTCGAAAAGCCTTCTTCAAAGGTAAAAAAAGTACACTTCAAAAATAAAGAAAATATACACAACGTGTTCAATTTAAAAAAAGAAACTCTATGTAAAACTAGTGTGTGTGGATCTCTGCAATTTTTTTTTTTATCAATTAATTTTTATTTATCCAAAATAGTTACAAACATCTCTTAGAACTTATTACATTAAAAATTATCACTCTTCAATTCAAACAGCAAACAGAACATTTACCATTATTGAATAGCACTTCTTAAAATTTTTACAATTTACAAATTGCAACAATCTCCTTTTTTTATAATAATAATAGTAGTTTATTGATTGTAAAGACAAGAAAATGTGTAGAACAGGTCAAAAAACCCTAAGAAAATAAAAATTAAATAAAATTGTGATAAATTCGAGACCAATAATGCCAAAATGAAATAAAAAGTTTTCTAGCGTAAGATACTTGTTCTAAATAAACATTAAAAAGAAATAAAAATGAAAAATTAAATTCAATTAGATAACTATAAGCTACTAATAATCAACCTACAATTAGATACAAACATATGCATAAATAAATAAAAAAAAATAATAAAATAAATTAAATACAATGCAATATAAGCAGTAATTCTAAATAAGAAAGAAATAATTACAAAATCCAACCGCTGCACTGCAGATAAACCTATAAAAATAATAATAATACCAGAAACAGAAATAACTACTTTTAGATAATAGATGGCGCAATTACATGAAAATTTGAATATTGTTTCAATAATTTAAAATCATTAATAAGCAATTAAATAGAAAAAAACTGAAAATATGCTTGTCGGTGGTATAAATCCCGACAATAAAGTGAAGTAAAGTACACATCGCAAGTTACAAAATTGTTTGAGTTAAGCGAAGACAAACAACAATACAAACTAAACAAAATGAAATAAAGACATTTATTGTAAACAAAAAACTAATGTAAACAAAAAAGTGCTGAATGATACGAATGCAGCAGAACAGAAAACAGCCTTAAATTATAAAGAATAGACAAATGAGGCACTCCTTACATCAACAATAACGAAACTTAATCCAGATGGAAAATATAACCTACAAATATTACAGTATTTGTACAACATAGGTAAACATCGTTGACATCTGTCAAATAGCTCAAAATAGTATTTTAAAACACAAGTGTCACAATGACGTTTATGTAATGCGAGTACAAGTTTGAATCTCGAGCCGCGTAGCGGCGAGAGATTCAAAGTACGAGCATTACATGTCATTGTGGCACACGTTTTTTACAGTATTTTTTCTAATTTGCACATTAATCGCCTATATTACGTTCCGGCAAGACCACGTTAATATCTCATTACAGCACAGTATGCTGTAATAGCCATATCAGCACTGCGTCGTCTTTTGTTTTAGCTTTATTACAACATCCAATTAGAAAAAATCAGTTACATACAAATGTGAAGAAGAAACAAAACAATAAATGACAAATCAATCAAGCAAAACTGCAAAGTAATAGTTACCATCAAACATAAGGTAAGTAAATACATTCAAAGTAATCAATGTAAAACAGAGATTCACTGAGATTTAAAGAAGTAAATAAAGGTTTCCGTTAGGGTATTTATGTTTTATATTAACAGCAAGATATAGAAATGTTGGATTGGGAAATTACTAATTAAGCATAACCATAAAAGAATTCTTTCTGATTTGAAAAAGAATTAGGTTAAAGTTTTAAATTTGTCTATATAATAAGCTATACAATAAGTTTATAGATGCGACATTTATTTTATTATGGTGAGAGTGCTGTGTCTTATATAATGAATGAAGCATAAATTAGTTACGAAATGCTTATACACAGTAAAAAATAGTTTGTTTATTTTATTATAATAAGTAATAATACATGTAACTGATTTACAGTTAATATTAACATATCTTTTTAGTAACATAAACAAAGATGTAAGAAGGGTACATACTAATATACGGTAATTCCAAATTTCAAAATTAAACAATGTTTGGGTTCTCTTAAGAGAACATGTTTTACAATATGTAATTTTACAAATGGTTAATAGGGTGTACGAATACCAATTAGAAGTTGTATTTTACAACGTTTTAACCGTGAACAAAGAACTTTTGAAGTAAATTTTATTAAGTATAACTGTTATAACCATTGCTTAAGATAAAACTAGTATAACAAATACATTATAGTTATATTCAACGATGACCGGAGTGTAAACTTTATAATTATATTCTGTACGAATTTATGCAAATAAATTAGAAACGATGCAATTAACGAACAAATTAAGAACTGAAACCAGCAGGGAATTACTTCATCTTAATTCTGTTATTTTATTGTATCGTAAATTGTAGATGCTGCATCAATAACCACTAAGCTGTTGACAAATAACATTAATGTGTATGCCTTAACGGTAAAAGTGTGAGGTAACAGATTAATTATGGTTAATCTTATAATTTAAGCAGACCGTAAATTAATGAATACCGCTGTTGGACGGTAATATGATAGGTATACTCTAAGTTATTGAAATTGTGGATATATGACGTAGTTTTTATGCGTACTATTAATATTCTGGTCATTATTTTATATTTTGGAATAGAAGTTAGGTTGATAGTCACAAACCTAAGCCGACAATCAGTAGTAGATAAAATTTTGAAGGTCTTTATATATTTTTCTTTTTCTCTTTAACTGGCGGCTTATTTCAGAATGTGTGTTATAGTTAAAGTATGCTAAAGTTCTCTGGCTTAACTCATATTCGTTTATAAAGGTACATGAAAATATGTTTTTGAATTATTAATGGAATAAAACATTAGCTGAATTAGTTATACAATTTTTTGAAATAGTTTAATTAATTTTGTTGCCAGTTAAAGCGGTTCAAATTTCTTCAAGTTTAATCGGTTGGATAATTGAAAAAGAAAATAAATTGTATGCAGCTATAAAAACATATTTTATGCACGTAAAATTGTCAGAAAGTGTTAATCTGCTTTTTCACCTTTCTTCACAAAGACAGATTAGACAAAGTGTGGCGACATTATTTTTTTTACATCATTCGAGGTCTTGTTTAAAAAGATCGCTGTGATAAAATATAAAATACATTGTTGAAATTTCAATTTAGATAAAAGTTTGTTTATTTAGACCCAGAAAATGTCATCATAGTGGCTCACGGTGGGAACCATACAAATAAGGGAAAAGAAATGAGAATAAACACTAGACGCGGACTCCAGTTTCTGCTTACCAGGGCTTCATTGCTTTTGTTGGTTGATGATTCCAATAGACTGTGAGCCATACACGTAGGTTTAGAATTACCGATATAATATTGTGTAATTTTGGGAAATTAGGCGTTTGATTGCCAACAATATGACAACCTGATTGAGAAATTATAGCTGTTTGATATTAGAGGTACGGTAGCAAACTGGTTTGCATCTTCCTTGTATAATCGCATTCAATTCGTAAAGATTAAACACATTAAGGACTCTGGGGAGTTTGAGTTTGCTCGATCATATGCATTGCCGGTTATGATGGGTGTTCCACATGGTTCTGTTTTGGAGCCTGTATTATTTAATTTGTATATGAATGATATTGTGCTTTCTCTATCTGACATTTATGTGACTATGTATGCCGATGATATTTCCGTGATACAGAATTTATTACAAATACACTGCTTTGCACTTCAACGGAATGGTTTGGACAAATAAGCTATCCTTAAGTTTAGAAAAAAACGAAGTATATGTTTTTTCATACTATACACAGGCCTACAGATATTATGAAAATTTCTTTAAGCGGCACAAATCTGCAAGAAGCGACTTCCGTAAAGTTCCTTGGTATAACATTTGAGGCTAATCTGCTATGAAACGAATATGATTAGAATTGAATTAATAGATTATCCAGTAAATGTTATGTGTTTCGCTGTTTGAGATCGCAGGTTACAATGGAATGTATGCTGAGGCTTTACTATGCTGAAATCTTTCTGAAGGATACAATATGGTATTCTGCTCTGGGGTTCATCGACACCCGCTAAGAGAGTATTTTTTAACACAAAAAGCCATTCTAAGATCGATTGTCGGTGTGCATTTCACCCAATCTTGCAGTCCTATATTTCGTATATTAAATTTGTTGCTTTGTATTTATATACTGGAATTAGGTTGCCATGTGCACAAAAACAAAGATAGTTTTACCTTTAATGCAGTGTACCACAACTATCAGACTAGAGCTAGAGATTATCTGCCTACTGCGGGATACACTCTAAGCGTTACTAGTCTAGGGGTGAAAGGTATGGGGGTCAAGGTTTACAATCATCTACCTCATAACATTGTTCTATTGCAAACTTTTGGGTACTTCAGCAATGCTTTGCAGAAGTTTTTCTTGTTGCACAGTTCCTACAATTTAGACTTTAGAATAATTAAGTTTTTTGTTTTATTGTACCCTAGATTGAATTAAAACCGATGTTTAATGGGATAAAGCTTTTAATTTATCAGACACCTACTGTAGATAGTTCTGTTATATTTGGCGTCAGGTACAGAGTTGGAGAAAAAAGTATCCAAACGATGTAAATCTGAGCAAGAGAGAAGATATCGCTAACAAAATTATACGCGTGTGGTTTAATTTTGTCATGTCAAGAATAACCTTTTCAGAGCAGAGCAAATAACATTTCTTTACGCTTTATTCGTAAATACAATTTATATATCGTCAATACTGACGCATTTGTTTTTTGTATTTGATCTCGTGCATGAAAACTAATTTAGTATTTTTGGTACGCAATCATAAATAATTTACTTTAATAAAAATCATAAATATTTGGCACAGAATTCCTAGAAAAGGAGCAAACAGTTTTCGCAAATATATCTCAATAATAGTTTTGAATAATTCACGAGCAATTATCATTATTTATTACCACGATACGCGGCGCACACGAATTGGCTGCAGGTCCAGGCGTACAATAGGATGTAATTACTGTTTGGCTATAATTAAATTAGTATCCGCTGTAGTGGTGAATATAATTATTATTTCCTACCTGAAAAACATCTCAAACGAAAATAACGAAGGTGTATATCATCTCGTCCATCTATGCTCCGGTCTGGATTTCGGTTTCTCTCTGTCGAAGTATTGTGCGAACGACAGGCAACCGTCCGGCCAATTAAGACCTATTTTTAATTTTCTCTTTCGCCTGCCTCGGCGTCGCTTGTCCTCCGACTTATACACAACGGAGGCTACTGTGCATCGTTTATCTCCATCTAAATTAGTAAAATCTTGTCCATTAATTAAGGTTTATCAGTTCCGTTATCGTCGTACGCCATAAGCCATAATTTTTCGTGTCGTCAGCTGTTAAAATGACTTGTTTATTGGTAATTATTTCCATTTTGATCTTTAGTTCTGTTGCGGCGTTTTCCCTCCTCCGACTCCGAGTGGCGAACACATTTTTACAAACGGGTAATGCATAGGTATTGAGTTGGGAACATATGGACGGGTAGTTGTTGCAGTTTTAAGACTTCTGGCTAAGTTGAAGCAGCGACGCTTTAATGCATTAAAGGAAATCATAGAATCTGACTTCGGAAGCCTTTATATTTGCAACACTTAATTTGCCAGTTGCTTTTAGAGGTTTATGGACAAGAATTGCTTTGTTTTGCGATTGATACTATCGTATGGAAACTAAAAGAAATGTTTTGAAACAGCTAATCTAGGAAATTACTTATTAGATATATTATACTACAAAAATAGTTTTGGTAATATTCATGGGCTTTTTATTCAAGTATCGCTTACTACTCCATGCATGAAATTCTGTTTCTTTTATCAGTAGTAAATTTTATTGGATTATTTGTTCAGTTTCATGTAGAGCGTGATAAATTCTTAATTGTTGGTGAATTTAATATACCGCATTTTTATTTTGATAGGAGGACTAAGCAAGTTATTAGTTTGAACAGTTTTTGCGAACTCCTAATTTAATACAATACAACACAGTCAAGTAGTTCCTTGGTTCTGATTTGTCCAAACCTTGATAAAAGATGGAGGAATCGAATCCCGATATTACTAGCTTGCAGACCAGAGCTGTACTACCAGCTGTGAATATCGGTTAAAAAAAGGAACTAATCGCGCATATGCCCGAAGAACTCTTTGTGGCTGCTTGAACGGGTTTGACAAACCTCGAGATATTTGAGGTGATTCGTTAATAAACATACCATTTGGGACTTCACTACAAGCTACAACGGGCCAGGCCGTTGGCACAGTTTCTCGAATCATACTTGTCTTTGATGTCAGAACATTTCAAAGATCGCGCCACTTCGAGCCACCTCTAATGGTATCAAATCTTGGCATTTCCACGGCGCGAGATAGGACTTCAAGTCAGACTAACCAAGCCACAAGCCGTGAGAACCAGGTTTTAGAGCCAACGATGGCTGGTGCTTACGTTATTGGAAAGCTGTTATAATGATTGAACTTCTTCGTATAACTTCGCAACGTATATAACATAATATAGAGCGTTTTTGCATAAAAGATGGTGCATAATTTACATAGCCTATTATAAATTATATATATTTTATATGCCACAGACGTGCTCTTACTATATAAAATCACATAGGCACAATCTAATATTACATGTAAAAGTAATGAATTACATTTGAATTATAGTAATTCGTTAAAAAAACATTTTGGAGTTAACAATGTTATTTAGATATGTAAGATAAATATTATATAGCTATCATTTATTTTAATATAAACTTTTGCTCGATATTAGCTGATATTTATGATAAAGGTTATAGCAGGTTTCCACCAGAGTGCTGCATAAAATAGCTGAAGCAAGAACTATTGCTTTGAGTTGAATACTTTTACTTTCTATTAAAATTATGCCGTAAATTTGGACCAACAACAGCACCGAAATTACAGTTTCCATATTTTCTATCATTAAATCATGGCAGAACAAACACATTATTCGAATTTGATAATAAAGGTGACGCATATTACTCTCTCATTCACGTAGGATTTGGTACGTGGTCTCTATCATTCTATTACATTGGGTATCTACGGTTTTAATCCCAATTTTCTGTAGATGTCCTTTTAGTGCACAATGTATTGTTAGGAATCTTTAGTAGTTCTTCACTTTTCTTCTTTGATGGTCCCTTGGTAAAGGTCTTTCCATGAAGTTGCCTGGGTGTTATTCCAGTGTTCTTCGTGTTTCTCTTGGACCCAACTCCTTCCCTGCTCTTGTATAGTGTTTTTGGAAAATTTTAGAAAAGGTGCTGGGCTTATAAATGGAGCTAATGATCTCTTTATTGCCAGCTAGTTGGCTTTTTCGTTTCTTTCGATTCCCGAACCCTCGAGCACCCACAGTAAAGTAACTTTATTGCGGCCTGCTAGGCTATTCAGTTCTTGAATGCTTTCACTAACTAGTCTTCATTGTATCATGGGATTCACTAATGCTCTCATTATCGCCTGGGCGTTTGTTGCAATACAGATCCGTTTGTTTTTATAAGACCTCTGATTAATTTCTGTTGCACAATGCAATATTGGGCATGCCTCTGTTTGAAAGACACTGACATATTTTCATAATGAAGTTGCAATCACTGTATTTCTCACCTTACTGTAAATTCCAGCTCCAGTGCCATTCTATAAAATCTGTTGCATCCTTGAGAAACCTGAAGAGCTTATTAAAGAATTTGTTTAATGAATTCTAGAATAACATCTGCTCTATACTTGATCCTAAGGGCCCTAGTAGACGGATCTAAGACCTACTCACGAGGAACTTATTTAACCGAATGGATTCGTTGTTCCTAACGAGTAGCTCTTAGCCTAATTCACAGAAGTGAACTAAGAATCTCACTTAGAAGTGGTAAAAAGAATAGAACTACTATATTGTACCATATTAATTTCTTGTTTGTGTACAACAATGTGAGGCATTGTTTATAGTTTCAGTTAATATTTCAAATAGTTGGAATGTTTTCTTGCTGTCTTTGTTCTATCTTAAAACTGGAAGGTGACGATTAGTATAATCTAAACGATTTCTTTTAGAAATTTAATTTACGACATCCCAAACGCATAAACATTTCCGCTATTATTATTAGTACAAAGCGCAATTTACGCATCTGCGACGAAGATTTTCCCCCCTCTTTAAATACGTCCGTCTTCGTCTTTAATTGGCAACAATATACACGACTTATGTTAATAACCTCCGTACGTTATTATCGCAGCAAAACACTAATTAAAACGTATAAAATTAATATTTTCCAACCGTTAATTACAAAACAAACAAATTAACTTCCAATTAAATTTCCATATTATACGCATTCCGGGGAAATTTACATTTTTGAGTCGCTTAATTTGTAGAATCTCGCACGTAAGCGTGCTTGCGCAAGAGCGCGAAGATACCGCTAGAAGGCGATAGAGTCCTGCCGATGTGTGAGTCTATTTTGGGGTCATAGGTGACGGGGTTACTACAGTCGAGATATCCCCAGATCCCAACGAGAACTATTATCTTAAATTGTTATTCCTTGATATCATCAAGGATTCTAGGTCACTTGTCTTGGAATTTTATCAAATTACGGAATGTTTCATTTAAGTTCGAGCAGCGGCGTATTTTTGAGCTTTTCAACTGGGGTGGCAAGGCGTATCACCAAAATAAATTATATATAAATTGTTTGTAACTTATTGATATTATTACTCCAAGATTCTGGAATCGCATAATATTGGGTCGAACAATTCTGGGGTAGCAACTGATATCGGGGTAGTTAAGATTGTAATATACTTTTAGGTTTAAATCCTAGAAATAAATCATTGGGGTTGTAGTGCTTGGTGTATAATTCTTGTGTGAGTTTGCATAATAACTAAACTGTAAAGAAAATTCCAGTAAAAGTAGTACATGTACAATCTTTGGCACCAGAGTTGCCTGCGGTTTTATAGGTAATTTTTTTCTATGGGCGCCGTCATGGAGTCTCCAAAAATACTGCATCCTCCTGACTTTTCGTATTTAATCTCCCATTTCCTTTACCCATTAAATCATGCCAGACATTCCAGTATCCTGGTGTCCTGTACTAATCTGTACAGGTCTCCGGCTGGTCGGTCTAAGCAATCTTTTGGGTTCAGTTTTGGCTTGTCAAAATTTACCAGTCTTTCCGCGTCCAGAGCCTCGCATTCACATAAGATGTGATTCGCGGTCTCTCTCATTATATTACACAGCCCGCAGCTGGTATCTCCAGTATAAATGCCAATCTTCTGTAGGTGTCCTTTCAGTTTACATTAGAGATCCACTACTGCGCGAAGATGAATCCTATTGAGGGTTAGTAGTTCTTCAGTCCCTTTTTTCTATGGTCCCTTGATAAAGGCTTTCCCACGAATTTGCCTGGTTGTATTATTCCAGTGTTCTTCGTGTCTCTCTTTGGTCCAAATACTTACCTGCTCTCGTGTTGCATTTTAGAACAGGTTCTGGGCCTATGCCGTTCCCGAAAGATTGCTCTCCACATCCCGATCCTGCATATCTGCCACTTGGTAGTTCTTGCAATCAGAGATGCCCCATTTAGGCCTCGATATTTGGTCTCGACTCCCACGTTTTTCCACGGGCACTTCTAGCCCGTGATAGCATGAAGGCTGTCTCGGCCATGGTTTTAATTCTTTACAGCTGTTGATTCCAAGTAAACTAAAGTCAAGAATGAGCCCAAGGTATTTCACTACCTCGGACAGTTGTATTTCTTCACTGTGGAGTTTTAGCGGTCCTAAACCAGGTAACTTTTTTCTTTTCGTGAATGCTGTTGTGGTCATTTTGGAGAGACCAATAAAGTGAAAGTACTAAAGATGTAAATATTGCATATATTATTTTTACAGCATTACCGGCATTACGTCTGCAATTTTTAGATTTCTATTACGAGTCCTGAAACTATGTAGTATAACCAAATTGTTTTCTTTCAAAATATCAAATCTCTTAAACTATATGTTGCAAAAAATAAAACGAATTGCACAACAGAATATCATAGTCCTCTATACCAGGGCCCTGTTCTCCAATTTATCATCCATGTGAATGCGAAATTTCTTGACTAAAATAATGTGTTAAGGATTCTTTTTTAATAAATAACTTATTGTTAGCTGTAATAGTTTAGAACTAAGGTCGAACTTGTCATCTAGGGTGGGGAACTTGAGGTTCTGTACCCTTTCATCTCTGATAAAGCGGCACGATCAAGGCGCGTGGTGTGTAAAGAAAAATTTGTAATTAAATTACACTGATCGGGGGGATTTAGAACTCATTTTTAATAGTTATTAGTGGCACATTTATTTTAAAGCACATGGTTTCCATCTAAAATAACTCAAAATCGTACTTCTACGCCAGATTTCAAAGAATGACGAAATTTTTCAGGTTCAACAGAATTATCTATGCGCATAGGCAAATGATTCAAAAGCCAATCACAATGGCGTCGTATGAATTTTGCATTTTTGAAGGTAGTTTTACGCGAAAATCCGGGTAAAATTGCGTTTGATCTGCAATAAATGCTCGAAAAATTTGTCAGTTTTACGTTCTTTAATGAGTTTTAGTAACAAATATTGAATTATACATGTCTTTCCAGATATTTTTTCCTCGTTACATCTCAAGCTTGCATGAAAAAAATACGAATTTTACCTAACCTTCTTTTTCCATGTTAAATATCCTAGAAAAGAAAGGCAAAACAAGGTTTGCATGATTTATTGTAGTAAGTTCACAGCGTTATTACATGTAATATTCCTAATTCACTGTAGTCAAATTACAGTAGTAATTTTTTACAGTGTACAGGGATGAATTTTGGCACTTTACGAAAAAATTGTAACAAAAGAATTGAAAGAATCGGACTAAACTCATTTGTGTGTTTTTTTTGCCACCTTAATGGGTTAATATACTAAACATAAACAAATATTTTACATTAAAAGAAACACCTATAAACACTTCATAAAATTATCGCAAAAAATATATTAATACATTTACGAAGTAAGTAAGCATCCACCCAATTCAATGCTGGACTTCTGAATGTGTTCACTACCCTATTGATTTAACCAAGACACTGTTCTCAAATTGCCAGATACCGAACAGGTAATTGCTGTTTTAACGTTTTAAAAACCGACCACAAAAGAAATTTTCTATCATAGTATAACTAATGGCACAAAGATTGCAAACTAATGTAAAGTTGTTACATACAGGTAAAGACAAAGGCAAAATAGGTACTAACAGTAACGAAGGAATGTGAAACTAGTCTGCAGATTCAAGAACAGAAAACGTATAGCAAATCAAGTAAAGTATGTAGAAAATGAATATAGGAATGAAGATATGATAAACTTCTATCAAGGAGTAAATTAACGAAAAAAACAAACTCTTCACCCGAAAGATAAAGAAGATAACCCAGTAAGGGCTAAATATTTGGGGAAAAGAAATAATAAAGAAACTTTTATTGAAGGAAATAACACCTAAAATCGCGAACGTAAAGGCCCACGAACAGACGAACTAAGAGCAGAACAGATAAAAAAAAAAAAATTTTATGATTTGGCATTAGATATATGGGAGTCGGAAGAGATACCAGAGATGTGGAAAGCAGTAGTATTAATACATCGTCATAAAAAAGGGTGTAATACAAAAATCTAAATATGCAATATACCATTGTATACCAAACAGGTATCAATAATTGCAATACAAACTTGCGCCTTTTATATCTCTAAACCTCTAAACCTTTCTAACAGAGTCACTGCCCTATACGACGTATAAAATCTTAGCAAAGGCAATACTAAGATTGTGGAGAGTAGAATAGGAGAGTACCAAAGCGGATTTGGGCAAGGTAGGGCCGTGATAGACGCACAGCTTTGCATTGAAGCATACGATTCAGTATAGATAAACAGATAATACTCAGAGCAATAGAGCACAATGAATACGCCTATATATCACTAAGATGACGTTGGAGTAAACAAAATGCAAAGTTGAAGTCGTCGAAGAGTTCGAAGAACCTCTTCAATACAATGCTAAAATAGGCGATCTGGAAGAGGGTTTTAAATAGATCGGGCAAGTCAAAAAGTAAAAGCCACCAATTATTAGTTTGGGTTGATGACCCACCCTTTTGACAAGATTAAAACAAGCACTACGAGATGCTATGAGAAAATTGGTAGGGTGGACAAGCAAGATAGGAGCGAAAATGAACGGGGACTAAGAAAAAGGTATATAGGTTAGGAATTGTAATTAAGATAATTTTAAGTATGTACATATTTTCGAAAACTTAGATGAAAATGATTTTATCCTTCGTTACATTTTGCTGTTTAGGACGAGGAATTTTTTACAAATATTTCAAGTAACATTTAAACGGGAATATTTATGTATTTGCATAAAAGAAAGCTAGTTTGTACATATTTTTGAGACGAACAATGACAAATCTTTTCATCAGAGTAACGTATTAAATCACATAATTAATAACAATACATCTGCGGATGAATAATTGTGTCTGAAAATAAACAAAACCGCTAATTACATTTAACGTTAAGAAAGAACGCACGACGCAGATAAAAAAAAAGTGCGAGGGAACAGAAATTTCATCTTGACGTCGCACAAAACGACGTAATTAATTTCCAGATCGTAATTAAAACTTTTTGCTCCTTACGAGTCCCGTGGGAGAGCGGGCAGCGAACGCGAGGCGTCGAGGAAACAATGGAGCAACGATCCTAGAGGAGGACAGTGACAAAATATTCCATAAGTCTCTCTATCTGCGGAAACAAACGAGCAACAATTCCACCTTCATTTATCTCCCTCCGAGGATTGTAAAACAATGGCTAATCTACGCCCGACGCCATCTAGCAATTACAGGGATAATTACTCTGCCCCCGCCGCCTCTCTCGATCCGTATTCTGTGT
The DNA here is from genome assembly GCA_949128085.1 of Cetonia aurata. Classification (NCBI taxonomy): domain Eukaryota; kingdom Metazoa; phylum Arthropoda; class Insecta; order Coleoptera; family Scarabaeidae; genus Cetonia; species Cetonia aurata. The sequence goes on from OX421887.1 coordinate 24,577,963, forward strand.
TGGGGCTTCAACTACTACCAACTTTGCGACGTTAATTTACATTTACACGTGCGCGAAGTTTAATACATGTAAGGGCGCGTTTGCATTGTGTAATGCGGTCGAATTAAAACAATGATTGGTTTCTTTTATTTATTTATTTTATGCAATCCCCTTTATTGTTGTACTAATTGATACGTACCGCAAGACAAGGCGATAATTTATCTAACGTGCCTTGCCCGCGAAGCAATATCTTTCCTGTTCCCTTTCATTAATTCTCCTCCACGCCACGGCGACCAATGTCGCGGTCGCTGCCTAGTATGTCGATTGTTTTAGAACGTGTAACGAGCTATTGTTAAAATTTCAATATGGCATTTCAATACCCGAACGCTGTATTTATTAATTATCTCTGCGTTATCTGATCTAGCTCGGCGTCTTCGAGTTGAAAGGATTTATTGTCGGGATTGGAAATTAATAAGGTGGACGGGTACTTTGCGAGGATGCGATAACAAATGCAAAACGAGGATGAGAGAAAGAGAAGGACGACGATATCTGGAATTGAAGAATAGGGCGTGCTTGTTCTCTATCGTGAGTCATATTGTTGGTTTTCTTTCTTTGGAAATTTACACCGATGAATTGCGTGGGATATTGTGGAAAGCATTACCTCGAAATGTCAAGTCGAAGATAGTGCTATTGTTATAACGTTATAATGTTCCTCAAGATTTAGAGTTTCATTCAAAACTATATAGGATAATTTAAACTCTCAAGTAGGAAACATAAAGGAAGAAATATAAAATAAGAAAATTGTATGACAATAAGAAAGTTATCTGTAAAACACAAAACACTGAGAAAAAATTTGAATAAAGCAATGTAATTTAATAGAAATTGTTAACAAATATAAGAAAAACGGAAAAGTTACAATACAGCAGAAGTAGCTACATATAAATAGATAATAAACCAGCTTGCCGAAGTACTTCCTTCGGCCCAGACAAGAATATTTCATATACATACCTGAAATGATAAAATACGTTAAAGCTTTCTAAATATTTTACACATATATGGAGCGTGAAGTTCTGCTTCAAAGCTATTTTGTTTTGTCAATTTCAGACCTGAAAAGAATAATAAAGAAATCATACAATCATTCCTTTATTTATATATCTGTAGTTATCTAAAATCGAATGGAAATATCGTCAAATCTGCCGTAAACTACGACATAAATTGAAAGCATTCATTCCAAAATAGATAAATCAACGCATAAAACGAAATCAAAGCCAAAATTGTTATTTCCACGCGAAATACATACTTGTCCTGTCTGTGATCTAAAGTTATCGTGAATGCCAGTAATAAAATCGCTCATTTTACTGGCGCAAATTTAATGCTTTGCATGCGGTAGCAGAGAAATCGTAAATTTCCCGCGTTACAAGTGTTCTGAATTCGTATACTCTCCTCTTTTTTTTTCAGGATAGGGTTATCCATGCGACGAATGGAACGTCAGACTAAAATGACATAAATTCGCGACTACGACTTTAAATCAGGAACTCAAGAGGGAACTGGTGCATTTAATGCAAGAAATGGGAATATTGCAGTGTTTTATTATCATAATTCGGAAATATGGCTTGGAACTAACTGTAATATTCTGAGTTTTGTTTTGAACGTTGCACTTTTTATTCGATAAAACTTCTGAAAAGTACAAGCTTCGAATTTCGCTGCAATATTCGTGGTTTCATATGGAGAAGTTGAAGTGCATATACTATTTAGTTACCACCTTCAAAACTTGCATGATATATGAAACGAAATATTTTCATTTGAAGTTGAATTAAAATCATTTCAAACTGACGTTTTGGATAATTAAAGATATGCCCTAACACCACGATTTTGAGGCAAAGCATTGAAAGTCGTGTAAACCCAAAACATTTGGAGTATTTTCACGAATTTTTAACGTATGGTAAGGAATATGAAAATTTGACTTAAATCTGCTGTTAAAAACATGGAAATTACTGTTTTGGCACTACTTGCTTTTATTTTTTAAATGTAATTTAACAGGTGCTCTTCATACCTGCTATAGACTGTTTTTGCGCCAAGAATACATCTTTGCTAGTTGAAGACCCACCCCAAAGAGTAATGCCATATGGAAGTCTAGTATATACGTTAGCGTAATAAAATGATAATAAGCTGTTAAAATCCCCCAATTGCTTTAAGTTTCTTATTTGATAGCGTAATGAGTTATGTTTCTTCATCTGTTGATTACAATGTGAATACCATATTGAAGTCGCATCAGAATTTATTCGTAGAAACTTTATTTCTTCCACACCTTCAACTTCTTTATTCGTTTTTTTCAGCATTCAAATATAATTTATTATTAGAAAACCATGTTGTTCTATTCTGCAATAATACGTTAGCTTTATTTTCACCCCCTACAATGCTATCCCCAGATACAACTGCACTGGTATCGTCAGCATACATTACTACGCGAAAGTTAGATACAAAATTGATCATATCATTAACAAAAATAGTAAACCACACAGGGTCCAAAATAATTCCTTGGGGAAAACACCTTTGACAGGTAAATGATATGACCTAATGCTATTCTTCCAACTAAAAGTTCCCCATCATCTATATGTGTTACTGTATATTCAAAGAATGAATCGCTGTTAGTGTTGAGCAGTCCATTTGATGAGCCATGCTGATTTGCTAAGGAAATTGTTATTTTTATCTAAATGAGAAAGAAGTCTATTTAGCATAGCATATTCAAAGATCTTTGAAAGCATTGATGAGGGTTTTATTGATTGTACTATAAAAATAGAGCTTTCTTTCTTCAAATTCACTGTTGCAAATATTTATTTTGTTAATATTATATTTAGAAAATTAAATTTATACATCTACACTGGGATAAAAGCTCTCATAACGGGTTCAGACTTAACGTGCCAAAATTCGCAGTAGTTACGGCGACATTTAGGTCGCCCTCTATCGGAGTGTAATGAAATCGCAAACGAGCTACAGCAGTGAGAGAATGAGAGAGAAACGCGCACCAATAGAGAGGGAAAATACACCTATAGAGCCGGGAGGGAAGCGCCGAAGTGAGTCGATTGTGAACCGGCCTGGATCCGTGTAACAGTTTAATTTGCACATTAGCGCCCGACGGAGAAAGGCAGAATTAATTAAGGCTATTATCGCCTATCATCTGTTTTAATTGCCTCGCAGCCTCGCGCCATGTTGTTTTTGCTTGGAAATTAAAATGGCCGCGCCGCATCGCTCCGCGCGCCCGCTATCTCTGTCGGCGGCCGTGGGGGTCGCCCGAGGGGACAAAAACGGCGTCGACAATGACTCTCGTGTACCCCCGCTATATACGTATCACGTATACAGGGTGGGGTGGCGTAATCTGAATGGCGAGATGGTAAATTGCCCGAGAGATAGCGAGGCCGATTTACACCCGGCTAATAACCCGTTACCCTCTCTCATTATCAGTTTATATACTCCCGAGGCATATCAGCCGTTTATTGAAATGCGTATAGAGTGCTGAAAAGTTGAAATTGTAGCAAATTTTTATGAAGGTTTTGTGAAAGGGTGTTTTAAAGTCTCCCGCTGGCAACTGTATGAAAGTGGTGCAAAAATCATTACCTCGAGACATTAAAACTTTATTCTAACACCAGGCATAGCATAGAAGAAATTAGCTAAACGCTTTTGTTTTATAAAACAACTAGAAGTGACTACCTAATAAGCAAGATTTGAGGAACAACATAACAATTAATTTCAGATTCACAAGCTGAAGTTGTTGTGCAGACTCCCCAACTTTTTCACAAAAAAGATAGGTACTGTATTAGAATTTACTAACTGTGCAGAAACCACACCTTTGGCAAACTTGTGAGGTTATTGAACCATCATCAATATCTTACTAAATAATTATTATAAATTAAATAACTATATCTACCAAAAAAGATTAATGGACAAGCAGAGATAAGGAATGTGTTACTAAAATTTATAAAAGCGGTTTTGTATTAAATGGAGTAGTAGAGCATTTGGGTTTGTGTGTTGTTTGTATTTTTTTTAGAATGCGGAGAGGAAAGCAAATACAAAACAAGAACACATACATTTTGTGTTAGCGTAAACCCCGCCCTCGCGTACATATTACGTCACCAGATCGAACGGGCGGATGGAGCCCAGTCGATGGCTGGCGTACAATACTGCAGTATTTTGTAAGAATCGCAAAGATAATGGGGGTGGCTATTTTCTCACGTGCGAGTTATAACGTTTCTCCATATTTCTTCGGTTGTGTCTCACTCGATTGAGCATGCCCTCTTGCTATCGCGCACCCGCCAGCTGAAAATGCATGCAGTGTAAGACAAAATTCATGCTTTTGCCAAAAAGACCACACTGATGGAAAGGCTTCTCTGAAACAAATTAACAAAATGATGCTATTAGACTTACTTGATCTTATTACTTTTATTAACTACCTAACTTTAGAGGAACTGGAGAGACAGTTTAAAACAAAAAAAAAACATTTTCTTTCCTTTGCTCACCTCTACGTAATTAAATATAGTATTTTGTTACATTAAAGAAATTTTGAAAAACAGTATGATAAAAAAACTGTTACTTCAATAACAGACAAATAAATAATAGAAATATTTATTTGACTTTACTGAAGAGCACCATTTTTAAGATGTCAATAAGAAAGAAACGTTTCTGCCAGTTTGCATTTGGTTTTTGTTTTCAGTCGGTTTCAATTTGTGAATGGTAATGCAAAAGGAAAACAAGCTGGTATCCCAATGACAGCCTTTTCGACTAAGCAGACTTGACTTCATAAATATGTTCGAAGCTCTAGATCATGTCGCTTTTGTTCGGAACACCAGCAAGAACACAAATAAGTAGAAAACTGAGGTACAAAAAAAATTTCGAAAATCTTGGTCTTTTTGACACGCTTTTGCTGTCTTGGAGCAAACAGACACACATTTTTGCAAGGAAAAGTGCTACAAAGCAATTTCAGAATGGTTTCCTACCAACCATTGGCACCTACGGTAGCAAAGCAGGATTGAATCACAAAGTGCTCTAATATTGGAACAATTGTACTGGTTCGAACATGCGAAAGAATGCATTTCACTCAATCATGTCATAACCAAGAAACGACTTGAACTTAGCCGCAAAAGCATCAAAGTAATTGTTTCTGCTTTTATAGATTACTGTATAGATTCAGAAAGCACATACACAGAATCTAACATTCTGATACGACATATAATGCTGAGACTATGTTTGAAAGACACGAGACAGTTGAGCACATCTTTTGCCAATATCCTGTCGTCACAAGAATCCGAAATACATGCTAGAAGAAAGCTATCATAAGGCCTGAACGTGTTAAATGAAGCTTAAGATGTGTAGCATCCGCTCTATAATAAATCGTGATCAATGATTATTCATTAATTATTAAGCGAAGCATCTTTATAATGTTTAATGACCGTAGACAGAGTTGACTTTCTGCCCACCAAGCGTCATGCCAGATAAATGCAAATGTTTCTTTATCGTTTTTGCTGGTATGATAGTTCCTCCGGTGGATCATGAGTCTCGTCATGCTGGTAGTTTTCGGTTAATTACAAGAGCATCGAACTGTCTTTAGTTTGATAATGCATTAGATAATATGCTGATTGAATATTTATTAACTATTTTCTGCCAAACCAAAATAATAATAACAATAATAAAAGCGAAGGAAATAAACACCGCAGTAAAATGATATACAGTAGAGCGTCGATTATCCGAACGTCAATTATATGGAACGTCAATTATACGTACTCATATGTACAATCATGGTAAGAAATTTTTGGACACGCATCGAGCACCGAATCTTTTCGTAGCTATAGTTGTCTCTCTCATTCCCCCTCGCCTAAGTTCTGATACAATGGTCGACCTTGATAAAGCGCTCTCAGTCGGCAGGTAGCCGTCAATGCTAGGGTTTATGGTTTTGTGTTTACCTCTTTATAATTGCTTGTAGGTGTAATGTGAATAAAATACAAAATATACCGCACAAACTACAAAAACTTATGCACAGAGTTATGTATGAAGCGCGCGCTTCCGTTTGGAGTCGAGGTAGTTTCTGCAGCATATACATTTATAGTAGGAATATGACTATTTTGAGAAAAGTAATTTATAAAATGACTGCAATATATTATTGGATTGTAAGGGGTCTCGGGATGGCAATAATAAACACTTGCACTAATCTGCTGTAGGACCGTATTAAAGTTTGATGTAGCATTTTAACGATGATGGATCAAACCTCTTTAAACAAAATAAAAAAAAAAGAACCGAAGAACAATAAGGGGCAAGCTATGTATTGGATTATTAATGAACTGGTATGACGATAGGAAATTTCTCCTACTTTAAAAAATATGTATATAAAAAAGAAACTAGTCCCACAGCTGATTTCCACAACAAATATAACTATATTGTAAATTTTATAAATAAACAAAGTACATTTAATGAAATTAATTTTATTTAAAATTGCAAAGTGTGGATTCATAGGCATTAAAAAAAATACGTTGGCAAAAATATGTAATATATTTAAAAAAATGTAAGTGGTCATTATTTCCTTGCCGGTTACAAACTTTGCACCGACTTTAATTATTGGTACTATTTCCTGTAGGGTAATTGTTCTTAATTATAATATAAAATTCCTTTCTCTTTTATTTTAACTTTTATAGTAGGATTAGTGGAGCAATTGTTGTTTGCCAATAGGAAGTGTGAATTATACCTCCAGAATTAAAGGGGCTAATAATACCTAATACCAAAGTGTGTAAATTACCCATGCCCTTACATTGATTACTTTTTTAATTAATGTGTGTATTTATGTATTATTTAGGTATTCTAAATTAACACCTGACTGCAATAAATATATCCAAGAGCAATTATTCAGTAATTACTCTGTAATGCAATTAAAATAATATTAGGATTAAATTTCTTTGTATGCATAAATACTTTAGAATTGTGACTGGGGAATTATAGAGATTATTGTATATTTAAGAATTGCTAAATTCTTTTTTTTCTGAAAATCTTACAAAATATAAGCCTTTCAGCTAAGGTTTCCAAGTTAGTTAGAGGTCAGTGGTACTGTAGTTAACATGCGCGGTCCGGAGACAAGCATAGAAATAAGGGCAAAGGTGGTTACCCTTTGGGAGCGTGGTTTGTCTTATAGGCAAATTGCTGCGGAAGTAGGTTCATCAGTAAGTATTCTCTTTACATATCCTTAATTTACAAACATCGTTTCGGTTTAAATGAAACGAAAAAAAGTGGTTTCTTTTTCTGATTATACACCACGTGAACGTTATTTAATATACTGCTGGTTTATTACAGAAGTCACTCGTTCATTATTGGGTGCATCGATGGCGAACTGAAAACGAAAATGTAGCGCTGAGAACTAGGCCAAGGCCTGGGCATCCACGGAAAATTACCCCTGACGTCGGAAATACAATCCTGGAGTACGTAGGACAACATCCAATCTGTACATCTGTGGGGATAGTTGAAGCACTGCATTTAAATTGCAGTGCCCGTCTTGTGAGAAACTTTCTTCACAAAAGTGGGATTCACTGTCGGCGTCCGGCGAAGAAGGTAGATTTCTTGGAGCGCCATATTGTGAGTCGACTAAACTTTGCGCAAGCAAATTTAAACCGCAACTGGGATGTGGTTATATTTTCCGATGAGAAAGTATTTTCAACCTCTCAGGATGCGAGAAAACTGGTATGGCGCCCTAACAACACTAGATTCGAAGAAAGCAATGTTGTCAGAATTCGGCAAAGTAGCCGAATTAACTTGGCGTATTGGGGTTGGATGTCCAGTGCCGGACCTGGAGAATTGACCCGGATTGAAGCACGCATGGACGCCATCCAATACATTCGTGTCCTGGAAGAAGTGTTGCTTCCCAGTGTCCGAATTATATACCCTGCACCTCATCGGATTACACTGGTGCAAGATAATTCTGCAGTCCATTCAGCTCGGATCGTGAGGGATTGGTTTGCGGAACATCGCAATGAAATAGAAGTCCTTCCCTGGCCAGCAAAGTCCCCTGATCTAAACCCCATTGAAAACTTGTGGGCGGCTATGGGAAGAATGTGGGATCTACGCGATGCACCAGTTCCGCGAAATCAAGTAGAACTTCACCAACACGTTACCGAGGTGTGGGAACGCTTTAGAGGAAGGGAAACTTGTTCGAATCTCGTGGCGTCCATGCGTGGACGATTGGAGGAGGTTATAGATCGGAACGGGTACTGGACGCGTTATTAATAATTTTTTTATTTGTTTTTTTTTTAAATTTTTTATATTTAATTGTTTTTTTAGAAGAGGATTTTTTTTTTTATATTTTTGTTTTTTTTTTTGAGGAAGTTTGACAAAAGTGATATTCTCACTGTTTACCCATCTTAGTTATGATTTAAGTTGTGTTTTTGTAGTTTTTAGAATTTTTTTAATTTTATTGTTGTTATAAGTTTTATAGTTATTATTTTTTTCTTTTACTGTTCATGCATGTTTTCTTGCTTGATCGTTTTGAAAAACGTTTTTTTTTTTTTTTTTGTAATTTCAGACATGTATTTTTAGTGGTGACAACTCTCAGAGTGTAGGTTTTACCGTGCTTTTCCTCACTCCTAGGCGAATGCTGAGAGCGAACATATTAAAGACGCTGCGCGGGCGCAATTATTAAACTCTGTTTTAAATTTAATTATTTTTTTTTTACCTTGTTTTCAACCTATAACTATATAAGAAATACACTAATGAAACGATATTGGAGCTATTCGCCTTCAATGACTATTGTCCCATCGCTTTTTAGCGCAAGTACAAAAAAGATCCAGTATCTGTAGGATAATAGATATTTTGCCTATTTATAATTTCTTTAACTTATGCGAGAGATGTTCTTCTTCATCGATATTTTTCTTCTACCGTTTATCCTTTAATAGTAATATTTTAAAGTGTTATTTTTCCTTTTTTGGGTATACGGTAGATATAATTCAATAAAATTTTACATATGTTTAACTGTAATTTATTATTCTACGTTCAAAGACAAATCCGAAACGTAGAATAATTAATTACAGTTTAAATATGTAGCAACACTACGCCATCATTTATTTAATTGATGGGGATCTTTTCTTAGCCGTGCTTGTAAATGAGTGTATATCGGGCAAATTGAGCAGTGCTTGTTATGCGCTCAAAGTTATTGCACAAAATGTGAGCATTGAATCAGCTCTTTCAGTATATTATGCCAATGTCTACTCTCGATTGAGATATGGGATTGTCTTCTGGGGAAATTCCATCGACGTGGGGCGAGTCTTCATCCTGCAGAAAGCGTGTCTACGATCAATTTTTGGCATACGAAGGCGTGACACGTGTAAAGACATTTTTAGAGACTTTAGTGTACTTACCGTTCCGGCTATTTATATACTTGAGTGCGCCTTGTTTGTCAAAAGTAATTATAATGATTTTTTTAAAAAATTTGAACTTGCACATAGTCATGGCACCAGAAATACATTAAATGGTTTCTTGGTGCCACCTTATACGCACTTGACTAAATTACAGAAAACTGCATTGTTCCAATGCATACGTATTTATAATCATTTGCCAAATACTTTAAAAATCCTGCCTTTCATAACTTTCAAAAACAAATTAAAGAAAATTCTTAAATCAAATATTTTATATAAAATTGAAGATTTTTTTGCAATAGAAATACGTTAGCAAACACTCAAGTTTTACATTATTTGTTATCGTAATGTGATGTATATTGTGTATGTGTGTATATGTGTATTTCTTTTAAGTCCAATTGACATTGACTTGTTCCACACACTTTTGTATCTATGGAATGAAATATATTATTATTATTATTATTATTATTATTATTATTATTATTAAATTTTTTGGTTTTTGTTTTTTTCTCTTGATTTAGCGGCTTGGTTTTTAAATTTAATGAATTATTCAATAAAACTCTTCATGACGTTTCGACAATCTTATTTTTCATTGTTGTCTTCCTCAGATTATTTTATATAATTCCCGAAATTTTGTCTAGAAATTATGAATGGATTATGTTATTAACATTTTTACAACTTTTTTATGCGTTTTATACTTACAAAATTAAAGACATTCACACAACATTTTAAAATAGTATTAAACATTTTTTTTATCTTTTCATTTTTCTTAAACATATACTAACTGTTAATTGTCATTTAAAATTATTATGCATGGCGAAACATTTTGTGTGAACACTGGAGAACTACATTTAAAATAAACCGAAAGGCACTCTCAGCTATGGGCGTTTTTCTCCTAAATTGTTGTACTAAAAATTGTTTATTTGTAAATTTACCTATATATATATTACTGACGAAAAGTATGTTGAAATGATTGGTGCATAAATTTTTGATAAGTTTTCTATTTCTGTTTTGTCGTTTACTGCGTTATTTTGTTTTTTTATTTGGATCATTTCTAATATACATCGCGCTTTATAATTTCTTTCTTTATTTAAAATACTTGTATTATTAAAATTGAATGTGTGTTAAAATTTTAAATGTAGTTCTCCAGTGTTCACACAAAATGTTTCGCCATGCATAATAATTTTAAATGACAATTAACAGTTAGTATATGTTTAAGAAAAATGAAAAGATAAAAAAATGTTGAATACTATTTTAAAATGTTGTGTGAATGTCTTTAATTTTGTAAGTATAAAACGCATAAAAAAGTTGTAAAAATGTTAATAACATAATCCATTCATAATTTCTAGACAAAATTTTGTGAATTATATAAAATAATCTGAGGAAGACAACAATAAAAAATAAGATTGTCGAAACGTCATGAAGAGTTTTATTGAATAATTCATTAAATTTAAAAACCAAGCCGCTAAATCAAGAGAAAAAAACAAAAACCAAAAAATTATTTATTTAATATCAGATAGAACAAAATGTTCCAGTTCGATGGGCCCTTACAAGAATTGCAAGACCTGCCGCAATTTTTTCTTGAATATCTAAAGTTACATTCCATTAATTTTGGGAAACTTTTTTTTCCAATTAAAATTTATAGTCCGTTGTTTATTAAATGTTGAATAAGTACCGCAAGACATTATAACTAAAACAAGATTAATTGTCATCATTAGTTTATATCACCTCTTCATATTATGCAATTATACCTTACTTTTACAATAAGAAATTAAGGACACGGTTAATACTTTTAAATAGATATATCGTTTTTAAAAAATACTAAAATTGTTTTCAAACGGTGATTTTAATAATAGCTACAGAATTAATTACATATTTTTAAATGTTACTTTATACATACAAAACTTATCTCTTTAAGCTACCGAACGTTGTTATATTAATTGCATTATGTTATGAATAGTTATGATTATAAATATTGTATTTCAATGCTAACTTTGGAACGGGTAAGCTTCCGAACGCACAATCTGTACTGCATTATGCCTTCATAAATCCTATCGCTACTGTTTCCCGTTTTCTATAAATGGTTCAAGTTCAACATATAATAAATTTGTGATTATGAGAACGAGCAGGTAGTAGTATAGCGCCTGCGGCAAAATTTGCGGGGTAAAACGGGAGGAAGAGATAGCAATAGCTACGAGAAAGTTTGCCTCGATGCGTGTCCTAATATTTCATACCGTAGCTGTACGTACATATTGTATTTTTAGAAGTGATCGTATTCTTTCAAAATACATAGCTAATTTGACTTGCGTAGTCATTGATGACGGGAGAAAGGGAAGCGCAATGATCGCGAGCCACCATTACCGTACCTGTTCAGTGTCTTGCCAACTGTGTTGTGTATTGTATCTTGCGCTTGTCTCATATGTAATTAGTCGTACATATTGTGTATGTATTATTTTGTGACTTACAAGTGTTTATATGTACATATGTACATAGTAAATGTGTTTTAAAAAATGTCTAGTAAGAGAAGTCGAAAAGTGTTATCAATCGAAAAGAAGATAGAAATCGTTAATCGACTAGAAAAAGGCGAGCCTGGATCTTCATTAGCTAAGGTTTATGATGTAAGCAAAACCACTATTTCTGACATTAAAAGAAGAAAAGGAGTCATTTTGCAATTCGCTTCTAAACTTGATAGTGAAGATGGTTCGAAAAAACGAAAAACTATGAAAAAACCAAAGGACGAAAAGTTAGAAGATGCTATGTATTTATGGTTTATACAACGTAGGAGTAAAGGTGAGCCTATAACTGGACCACTGCTTTGTGAAAAGGCTTTAGATATGAATGCAAAGCTTGGTGGACCATCTACCTTCAAGGCTAGCACTGGTTGGCTGAAAAACTTCAAGTCTCGTCACGGTATAAGGGAACTACAGATCCAGGGAGAATCTCTATCAGGTAATGCCGTTAGTGCGGAAAATTTTAAAAAATCCTTTTCTGCATTTGTAGAAAAAAATGGTTACTCGCTCGACGATATATACAATACTGATGAGACCGGACTGAACTGGAAATCTCTACCTAGCAAATCTTTAGCATCTAAACGTGAAGCTAAGGCCCCCGGTTTTAAAGTAAGCAAAGAGCGTATCACGATAGTCACTACTGCGAATGCTAGTGGAACACATGCGTTGCCCTTAGTTATGATAGGCAAATCGAAACAGCCAAGATGCTTTAAAAACGTTACTTGTTTACCAGTCATTTACAAAGCTCAAAAAAATGCATGGATGACAGCTGATATATTCACACAATGGTACAGAGACGATTTTATTCCTAAAGTGAAAGAATTTAGGAAACGAGAAAAGAAAACAGGAAAAGTCCTGCTGATCATGGATAACGCCCCATCTCATCCGGAAGCGGAAAGCCTTAATTCTATCGACAGAAACTTCTCGGTCATGTTTTTACCGCCTAATGTTACAGCCCTGATTCAACCTATGGATCAGGGCGTGATTGAAAAGCTGAAAATGATGTATAAAAAGGAAGTACTTCGCCGACTGCTGTTGGCTGAGAATAACGAGGAGGGTGTAATAGCATTCTCAAAGAAACTTACCCTTAAAGATTGTAGTCATATGGTGGCTGACTCTTGGGATAAGGTAACCCAAAGTAATCTGCAAAATGCTTGGAGAAAATTGCTGCCGAAGAAACCAGAAAATGACGAAAGTGCAGATATACAAGCAACCAACGAACACGATCATTTACAAGATATTGCAAATTTCTTGCCTTCAATTCCAGGATTTTCAGATTGTGACCACGCAGATGTTAACGCCTGGCTAGAAAGTGATAATGATCCTGGATATCAAATTATGGACGAAAATGACATTTTAAATCATGTTCAAGAATCTCAGGATATTATTGAAACACAATGAAAATGAGGACTTAGAAGAAGTGGTAACTGGACCGACTCATGAACAAGCATTCACTGCATTAAACACCGCGATGAAAAACAAAAAGAAAGTTGTCCAACACAATTAATTTTGCTGAAAAGGATAAGAGATTTAGCAGCAGAAAAGAGGCAATCAAACTTAAAGCAAACGAGAATAAATGATTATTTTTTATAAAAATGTAAACAATGAATTATGTATGTACATATTGCTGTGGAAAAAAAGGGGATGAAAAACTGTGCGTGAGTGCGTTGACCCCTTCGTCCAAGTCAGCTGTTTCAAGAAGATTTTTAAAAGACACTAAATTTTTCGTAAAAGTTAAGTTAGTATTAAGTTACTTTGAAACATGTTGAAAAATTCTTATTAATATCATTTTTAGTTTTGTTTTACCGCAATGTAATTTTCATTTGAGCTCAGTTTCATGTTTTAAATGTTGGTTTTTTTTGGTGTAAGTCATGTTACCGTGTAAGTTCGCCGCGGTTGCGTGCGCTGCTCTTGGGCCGGCGTTTGCTCGGTTGCGGGAGAGAGAAGGCAGTGTACAATTAGACTCTGCGAAGGTAAGATCATTTTCCTGAGCGCTGTAAATGTATGTCGTTTGAAGACATTTTTGTTTCCGCGTGTCATTTGATTTTTACAAATCTAACCTTAGTAGAGGCATCTTACACTCAATTCAGTAAATTTTCTTTGTATAATATTTGGAATTCCAAATAGTTTGTTATAGCTGATTTAATTTTACTTTTTGAGAGTTCATTTTTTTTTTATTTGATATTTATTTAATTTTTGATTCATTCTTTTTCCTTTTCAATTAGATTTGATTGTAGTTCACTGTTTTGAAGGTATTTTTACCTTGCTTTGTAATTGCTGACTACAATTGAGCAGTTTTAAGTATTTAAAGGTAAAGACGTTCATCTGAGAACGCCATTTTGCGATTTACACGTGGTGTATAAAATTTTATATTTCTAAATTTTCTTAATCTTGTTATTTTTTCACGTTAAATATAGGGAGTTTTCTTTTAAGCCTGGATTTTAATTAATCTAAGGTTTTAAATTTCTTCCTATTTGTTTTTTTTTATTTATTAAAGTTCTAATTAATTTCAAAATTCAAATTTTGTTGTTTTAATTTGTTTCCCCACATCGTGGTCAATTTACACCCACTTTCAGTTTCTTAAGGTTTACCTTCAGAAGGTGACCACTGGGATTTTGAATCCCATGCTCTTCAAGCAATTTTTACTCTATTTTAGAGTTGGCGCTCAACTTAATAATTAATTTCAGACATTTGGTCACAAGCATTAATTTAATTTTAAATAATTCACATTTAAATAATTAATCTCAGCAATATGTAGTATGTGCATATGATGTACATATGTATGTATACATATATCATACATACATAGCATGTACATATGTATGTACATAGTTCAAGCGTAACTTTATTCTTTATTAACTTGGTAAACAGTTTGACTTCATTTAAAATGTATTTTGATAAATTTTATGGTTTGCAACTGTGAAATAATCCAAACATGATGTAAATCCTTTAATAAACTTTGTTCTACAGTACATATCCATTTTTTTGTATATTATTTGATTATCCGCACAATTTGATTATCCGAACCACCCTTGGTCCCAATTAGTTCGGATAATCGACGCTCTACTGTACAATGTTCTTAACTTCATCATAGTCATTTATAGCTGAGAAGGATATAAGCAAGGACACAAAGATGACTATTCAAAACCATGTTCTGAATTGTACTAATACATAGGAGTGAATGCTTTGTACTGAACAATAGTTTAAGAAGTCGATCTTAAGCAGCGATGTAATTGTTAAGAACAGTGGAAGAAAGGTGTAATAAGAGAAAAAAATTAGAGAATAGACAGTATATGAAAGGCATTGGTTGTCTGACCACATAAAAGAAGAAATCCGTGAAAAAAAAAGTAAATGGGAATTAAGATTTGTGACAAAAGGAACAAGAAGATTCAAGAAAAAGTGGTATGCTGTAACTAGGAATTGCAACCAAGTTGGTAAAAAAACAAAAAGCTGTGAATTAATGAATAAATACGGGCAAAAATAACTATCTTCACCCTTGACGGTAGAATCAAATAGATCATTTACAACTGCTTTATATATAAATGCATTCAATGTCGTATCAAATAATGTCTACCTATTACAAGCGATTTAACACTATTATGTACCATCCTTAACGCGTTTAAACAGCCATTTTTAACGCATCACAGACCATTGTATACGCCACCGAGGGTCGGATGGGCAACTTGATTAAGTGCTCCGTATTACTTTCCGGGGTTACTGAGCTTTAACAGCAAATCACCATCGCTGGCAAGAATAAATGAATGCGACGTTGCAGGCGGAATTGTAGTTCACACATACTTATTATCAGCACATATGTGCACTTAATTACCTATTTATCTAAACGAATATTAATTTATTATTATAGTTTCTATACATTTAAAATGCGGTAACCGGTTTACTGAATTAAATTATAAGCAATTCCTCCCACGTTACATAGTTTAGGATTTTGGCAGTGACTGTATAAGAGTGCAAACGCTGGCAGTATCCCTTTGTCAGCATCTACGCGCTCACTCATTTCCCTTTAATATGAGAACGGCGTATAGTGAAGATGCTTATCTTGATATATTAGGCCTTTGCTAAATTACTTAATGCCCCGAAGAGATACGTGTGCCGTTATTGCTCCGAAAACGTTTGCGGAAATTACTTTGTTGTTGGGTATAACAAAATGTTAAATAATCGAATTTGTTGATGAATTATGTCCCCGATAATAGTGTTAGTATGAGGTGGTACTACATAATTTATAAGGTGCTGAATAAATTTTCTCCACCCCGAAGATCAATCACATTTATCTGCGTGTATTGAAACATTCTTCTATTACATACTTAATTTTAAGAAATTAAAATATAGAAAATAAAAATTTAGCGTTTAATAATAACATTGAATTCTTTCTGAGTCTTTTGATTAAGGCAAATTTTTTGAAGCCTTGATTCAATTTTGTTTAGTATGCGAGTTAAGATTCTTTTATTTTGTGAAAGAAAGCACCATAGAAAGGTGTTGCATTCATCTACTTTGAATCTTAACTTTCAAGATACCCTAAAGTGATTTATTGTTAACTTCTTTCAAAGAATTCTTCTAAAAAGTTTCTACGTCATAAAGCAAGTATGTACCTATCTCTTTAGTTTACATATTCTTTTGCATAATTTTGGATTCGGATAATTTCTATTCGGATTTTTCTATTTTGGCCAGATCTGGTTGTTATCTAATTCTAAATCTTATCTAAAACCCCTGGATCCTGGAAGTTTCCAGGTTTCCCAGATCTCGATTTTATTGGTTATCTACCTTTTTTTCAACCTTTCAGCAGGCATTTGATTTTCAAACTCGTGAAGATCTTATGGTCGGTTGTAATCTTTTTAAAGAAAAATATTTACAACACACTTTCAAACACCTAACCACAAGTTTCACTGCACTGGAAGTGCAAACTAGTGTTACCTAGAATGTTTTGTTTTCCTAAGATACCAGAATATCAATAAACCTGTGAAGAGTATGAGACCTATTGTCTTCAATATCAATAGTCCAACTTACTTGTTGCCCAAATTGCTGTCTGATACATTTAATCCCTTACCCGTGCAACCTCCGAATTTAGCGGTTAATAGTTCATACGAGCTTATTGAGAAGAACAAAAACATTGAACTTATTGTTAATTAAGTTTTAGTTTCGTTTGATGTGGGTTTATTGTTTCCTAGCATTCCTGCTGATATCACTTTCATTTATTTAGAAGAATTCTTGAAGATAAACAGTTGATCAATAGGTTGATAGTTTAATGTTTAATTTCCTCACTAAAACTATGCATAAAACAATTATATATTCCAAATACCTTTTACCAACAAACAGAAGGAAAGGCAATGCATAACAGTTAATCTCCTATAGCTAACATTTTTAAAAGTCAGTTGAAACTGATCTTAAGAATATTTTGGCATATTTTCCACATGATTGGGTTAGACAGGTTGACGACAGATTTTGTGTGTTTGATACTAATGAATGTCAGAAACGTTTTAAGACTTCAAGGTGCTTTAGGCTAAGAATCAAACTAGGGCTCCTAGCTTGTCTTGCAAATCCTTCCCAACAAAAATGTTTGACTAAAAAAAAAAAGGTGTGCAAGAACACAAACTACATCTAGCTGGCAGGGTTTTTTTTCTGCTGCGTTTGTTGTTTTGAGTTTTGAGTTTCTAAGTATGCAATCCTAAGCCAGGTTGGCCAGAAAACTGTATAACCCTATTTAAAATAAGTAAGTTTTTCAACATCTTGTTAGGTACCAGAGGCATTACAAAAATAGGCCCTGTAGATAATGTATTTTTCTGGAATATTGGTTTTAGTCAACAAATGTAGAAGTTGTACCGACTTCCATTATGGATTATAGCTGCACACCAGCGGTTATGGACCATAGTTCGTCACAGTATACATAAGTATTTGCGTATATACCCAGCACCGGAATCCATAATTCAAATAATGTCGGATTGTTCGTCGTTGGTGTGTGGAAAAGCGCGCTCTACCCTGAAGCTCTTTAAAAGTGTACGACTAACACAACGGGCAAGATGGCCGAAGAGATGTGTACGACGACGTTGCCCCTGTGGTCACGTCGTGTCTGGATCCCATTCTCCTGTCCGGCTTGGGCCGCCGAGAACTTACGTCTTCGACCTGCTACGGTTATTTATCTATTGAGGAGGAAGCCATATTGCTCCGGAACGATTCGGATGTCTCAATCTGCGGCTATCGTCTCGAATATTTAATGCAGAATCGAGGTCGTTAAGTACAAGGGTCATTTTTGAGACGATCACAACGTTGTTATACATGATTAAATTCGAACTGAACCTTAATTACCGAGTTGAACTAGGAACGGTGTACAAACAACCCGCAGTTATTCGGAATATCCGGATTAAAACCGAAACTACGCCGAACAGCAGGCGGTTAAGTGTGAATAAGCGCAATCCTGCGCCCAGACAAAGATTGCCTAACGACCTCGTGTGTTCGTAAACGAGAGAAAGAGAAGCCGGTGATTATGGTATGACAGAGAAAGGGAGAGGAGGCCTCCGGAATCGGCAAGGGACAAAGGCAGACCGTAATTGGTTTGTTTTAATTTAGGTGATGGTAGGGAAAACAATTAACCTGCCCTTTATAGTTTTAATTACTTCATTTCGTCCCCAGTGGGCTGCGCGAAATCCAAGCGCGTTTACACTGGAATAGAGGAGGAATATTGGATATTGCGCTGTCGACAAGTGGCGCGGTTATACGCTACTTGGAAATGTTTATTGGGAAATGTAACTTCACTAGTCATTCGTTTTTAAACATTTAACTGTATCCAACATAGTATACTTCTGCAGAAACTTGACACGATGGGTCTTAGAGGCAAGATAGCGGAATGGATTTCCTCATACCTATCCAATAGATTTCAGTTTGTGGAAATAAGCACTAGTAATGCTAAGGTGCAAAAGAATTTCTTCTTACTTACCGATTAGTGTTGGCGTCCCACAACGATCAGTCTTGGGGCCATTATTATTTTCATTGTTTATAAACGACATAGTTGATTTTGTCAGCGATTTCGCTGTAGTGTGCTATGCGGATGACATTACTGTTATTGTTTCAGACAAAGAAATTGATGTTAAAGTACTGCAAATTTGATTTTGGATAAATAAAACAACTGTTGTTGTAGTTGTGTTCGTCCTTCTGTGTTATACATTTCGGTTCCGAATTGTAATCTGTTGATATTTTATTAATTTTATTAATTTGACCGCATCAGTTTTTCCTCAATTTGTTTACGACTTTTACTTCAATGTTTTGCAACCTTTTTATATTTTACACTTCAGTTTTTAACTTGTAATACAATAATACATTTTCCACCCATCTGCGTCGTTCTTGCCGACATTTTGATCTCTCATTAATTCTCCTGAAGAAGGAGAAATATTGAGTATTAATAAATGAGTTTCATTTACTAGTTCTCCATTGCTGGAAAACCGAATTCCTTGATCGAAATCGTCACCCTAACTATTTATCGGTCGATAAATACATCCCAGTTCCATATATATATATATACTGACTTCCAGAAAAATTGCAACACCTAGAAGTTGTCGAATGATTTTATTGAAATTTTCAGGAAACGTTTATTTTCATTAAACAAATTGATGATTAAAATTTGAATAAAATCTAGCCAGTGGTTTTTTTTTTGCAGGTTGTTTCCATAGCACATAGTAACTATAAGTTTGAAGTATTAGACCATTTAGTAACTGTCAAGTTTGCAAATTGTTGTTGTTACGTCACAATTTCATTCTGCACTTGATAACAATGCCGAGAGTACGTCAGCATCAACATTTTGTCCAATTAAGTGATTTTGAACGTGGCCGTATTATTGGTATGAGAGAGGCCGGACTTTCGCTAAGAGAAATTGCTCGTCGTGTAAACCGAAATGTTTCAACGGTATTGAGGTGTTGGTCCAAATGGTCCGAGGAAGGGGTTCAACATCGTCGCCGTGGATCTGGACGTCCTCGAAGGACTACAGATCGCGAAGAACGTCGCTTAAGACTTTTGGCCACAAGAGATAGATTTTCAACAACTCGATCAATTGCAAATGATTGGATGAGAGGTACAGGACTCAGAATGTCAATGTCAACTGTTTATCGCCGGATAAGATCTTATGGATTGCGTTCATATCGTCCATTTTTATGTCTTCCTCTTACACCACTTCACCGTCTACGCAGACTAGAGTGGAGCAACTTAAGGGTTAATTGGGCGCAGGAATGGCATCAAATTGTGTTTAGTGACGAGTCCCGATTTTGCTTGTGGGCCCACGATGGTCGTAGGAGAGTCGTAGGAGTTATAATATGGGGTGCAATATGTTATGGTAGCAGATCACCCTTGGTCTTTATTGACGGCAACCTTAACGCAGCTGGTTACATTGCTAATGTGCTACAACCAGTTGGCCTTCCATATCTTCAGGGGCTGCAAAATCCCATTTTCCAGCAGGATAATGCGCGCCCTCATACGGCAAGGGCTACAACACGGTTTTTGGAAGAATCTAACATTGTCGTCCTCCCATGGCCTGCTCGGTCGCCTGATTTGTCGCCCATTGAACATGTATGGGATATGTTTGGTAGGCGAATAGGTAATTTACCGCACCCTCCAGATAATTTACACGATCTTCAATAACGGATTCAAGAAGCTTGGGACGATATACCACAAGCAGCTATAGATCACTTGATTAATAGCATGCCAAGGCGTCTAGATGAGTGCATTACAAATCGTGGCGGAGCAACTCATTATTGAAAAAACTTTTAAAGCTTCTGTTCTTTTGTTTTTAAAACTTAATCATAACTTTGTTTCATAGAAATAGACGTTTTCTGAAAATTTCAATAAAATCGTTAAACAGCTTCTAGGTGTTGCAATTTTTCTGGAAGTCACTATATATATATATAGATAATGTAGTAAGCGATTCGCAAAAGACATAGTGGATAAGAGCATAATACTGCTCTAGCCTGGACTTGGCTAACCATATTACTTTCGTATGTAATAGCTAGATTAGGAACTGGTTCTTTGGCTAATTTGCACCTGATAACACTGTAAAAGCAAAATCGAAACCCAAGACCAATGGTACACGATGAAAAGAATTATGCATTATAAGCAAAATGATGAATTTGAAAGACTTCCAGAATAATCTAAATTATATTACTGATGGGATAGATGTTTCCAGTCTTCCATGAAATCATAAAATCAGGGTTTTTAGTGAGTAGTCGGGAACGAAAATCTACTCAGCATTTAGTTTTGCGCGATGAGCATAAAGCATTTTCTCCTTGAAAAAGAAAATTATTCGCAGGCACATCTCAACAGATCTCGATACACTTTTTCTGTTCGGCTGAAGTAGAACCACGGCTCCAATTGACAACGTGGTAATACATCCACTAAACAGGCATTTCACGATTTCATTTCTATTTTTACTCTTTGCGATGTTCTAGATATTCATCTCCTCAACCTTTCTCATAACCCTTTTCCCTTCACGTCAAACGTTGATGGAATAGTCGCCGCAAATAAAGAATAACTTAGTAGCAGTTAACTTCAAACGGTTAATCGGTCGATCGTCTCTCACGGTAAATACATATACGTTCAATAGTCATTTCCATCCTAATCGCGAGATAGGGGATCTTGTCACATTCGTTCTTGGCTGACAGACGCGTCACACCATAGCTCGCTATGGCAATGAAATTCTGCGATTACTCAGTAGCAGATTAATTGCATGATTAAGCGACTTATTGCGGAACGGAATTTGTTGGCGAATACTTGATACGGCAGTGTGAAATTTTATTTAAGTATATGAGAAATACAGGTATATACACGGAAAGTTAACGGTTGAATTTGATATTATTTTTCTTGTTTAAGAGCATCAGAGAATGAAAATTAAGAATTTTAAGTAATTAAGGAATCGCCGCCTAAAGTCTTTAAATCCCTATATCTGTTGTTCTAACGTAAGCAATGAAATAATGATCAAATAAAAATTGCTATACGCGAAACTCGTCTTCTAAAATATTAACTACGCTCTATTATCGCTGCGAATTTTATCGATTAATAATAAAAGCAAGATGAAGAAAAAGAGGATGATCCGAGTAATGATGAGACCTACTGGATCTCCAGCTTGGCGGGGGGGCGCCCGATTATTACTTGACGATGTGACAGAGTGCCATATTGGCTCTCTTGTGCGGTTGCTATTGAAGGCGGCGAGCTTCCGCGTCTCGACGCCAACGGCGACGCCCGAGACGTCATTTTCGGGATAGAAAAGCGGCTGGCGGATATTGGAAATACGATATTTATTACTTTTTGCGAGATTAGAGCCCCGAATCTGGGGCTTACGGCCGGCGCTCTGGTCATCGATGTGTTAGATGTTTTCAGCTTGCGCCGGAAGTTTGAACGAAAGGAAGGAGAAGAAAATTTGCTATTGGCATTTTAATTTATTTGAACGGCCTTTAAGTAAACAGCAAAATACTTTATTTAGTTAGAGTATTAACACGGATAGGCAAGAATTTCCTTAGATATGAATTATACCTTTGAAATAGTAATTTTTTTGTGGTTACGTTAATGTTTAACTGTAAAGTAAAAATAATAACTGAAAGTTTGCAAACAAATCGAAGATGCAAGTCTGATGTAAAAAGTAGCCTTTAATTTCAAACATTTTGAACGAATCCATATTTGGTAGTTTAGCCGATTGACACAAAATTAAATTAAATTGGGCTGAAAAACTGTATATCCTTGCTGCAGTTGCTTTCCAACAAATATTTCCTTGGTCACATTTTTAGTTTTTGCTAATAAGTATCAGCAGATAATTTTAAAAATAGAATGGTAATATAAATCGATTCTAATATTTTTTTTTAACTTAGAATGTTCGTTAATCTTACTTTCATAATTAGTTCCATCATTGAGAGCGCCTTCTTTATATAACTCAAATGACCTTGAGCTCAGTAGTAAATCACCCTCACCACGAGATTCCCTGCCAAATCAATGCTTTAGATACATCTATTTAATCTGCAGTAACCATTCAGTACTCCTTTGCCATTTTGAAAGCCTTCTTGCTTTTACCTGGGCTGACCTTGTCAATTCAATTCTTTGCTTCTTAAAGAATTGTTTTACCTGTTTATCTCTTAGTTTTTTTTTACCATGCGTTTGACTTATTGCTGATGGAGTTTTTTACTAGTGATTTACTAATATCAAAAGTCTGTAACAACGTTTACTTCTTGTACTAGCCCGTGTACTAACTACTACCGTGTTTGCTTACTTTTTACTTACTGACTTTTGTAAAGCTTTTACTTATTACTTTTGCGTTGAGCCGTGTAGATTCAAATCTCCACGTAATCGAATGTCACGTGTGAGTTTGATCGGTGTCGCGCTTTATTTCGTCGTTGCAAACAATAATGTTTCAATCCCAGACTAGTAGCTATTGGTGTGAGAGCGGTGTATTTAGGGTTACGATCGGGGTGTGCGCAACAATTTAATCAGTGAAACTGTGTTTTAAATCGAGAGTTTGTTACCATAAAAACAGGTGAAATACAATTATTATTTAAAATGCCTGGAGGAAAATGTTTTGAGTAAAATCTAGACGGTTTTTGTTGAGAATTAGTTCTCTCTTTAAAATCTCGCAATGAACTGAATTTAATGCCAGGCTAAATAAATAAAGGGATTTTCCAATATTCATTAGATTGCCTAATCCGAGCATATACAACTTCATTAAATGTAAGGGTTAGGCCACAATTCAAACCAATTTCGGATATAATTTTGTAGGTGGTATTCCTGGGAAAATATTTTCTGTTTTTTTTTTAACATCCAATCGTAAGTCAGACGCATTCAGAACATGTATCGAGTTTATCGAAAGTTGCAGCCGTTTATAAATAAGTTAGTTTTCTTAAATGTCTTACCGTAAGTCGAAATTTGCATAAAAATCTCGGTTCGAAGGACCATGCTGAGGAGAATAAATTTCATACCTTGCAACCTTTTCTTTTATTTTGGAAATCGACTTATTCCTGAAGGTATCTACATAATAATAATAATAATAATTCATGCTTTTACATCCCCCAACCGCTTTCGCCAATTACAGGGGGCATCGGCCGATCATGAGTTATTATTACGCCTGCGCCCGTGGAGCGACTTAAGGTGTTTGTCTCTCAGCATTTGCCAAGGAGTGAGGAAAACCACGAAAACCTCTCTCTGTGAGAGCAGAGCCTGGGATTCGAACCCCGGACCCCGTGACTGATAGCCAAGCGCGCAAGTCACTGGACCATCAGCCACCATACATATTTATGTGGCTCTACAATATAATTATCTTTTAATGGTTAGGTTACATATATGTATTTTGCGCTTGATTAAAACAATTTATTTACAAAAAATATTTTGCAGATTGCACCAAAGATGACAGAGTACTCAAAACTATAAACTTTACAACACGTTACCACAAATTTTACCACGTTAAACGCACGTTTCACATGTAGATTGATCAAAGTTTGTCATCCAATGCTTTTGCAATTTTTAAAATATGATAAACAATAATACCCAGCAAAAATCCAGCTATGCACAGAATTAGAATGATTAGGATATAGCAAGGGAAAACTGACGTCTTTATAATGTTTGGGCAGTGATTTAACTGAAATGATTCCTTCATTATCTATTATCAATACAAGGGAGCTGTTCCAAAAATTTGAAATACATGTCAGTGATTTGTATTTTTCTAAATTTATCATTAATAAATCTTGCAAAAGTATCATGAGCTTTTTATTATTGTTTCCTTGCACGTGGCTACAATTGGGGTTTCAACTGGCTCTGTTGCAAAAACTAGTCAAGAATGCTTTTGAACAAAAAAGTTTCTTGTTCTACACGCTATGGTTCCTATATCTGTTTTACTGAGATACTCGATCTGTGGTACTCGCACTTTTAGAAATAAGGTAGACTACAAAATATTTCAGAAATAAAACATACAGCGTTATGAATTTTCAATTCCATCTTTAAAGAGCAAAAGCTTAGTGAATACCCAAGCAATACACAAGCAATGATGAAGCAGTAAAGCAACAGGCCAAAGAAAAGAATGGCGTGAAGAAAAATAACGGTATTGCTTGAAGCTGAAATATAGTCAGTACTATCAGACAAAGTAGTGCTTCAATATTTTAAATCACAAATTCAACAGAAGCTATCTAGGTGCAAGACTTTCACGGCAACTAAATAGTATTTTATTAAAAAAGAGGTATATTTATGATAATTTCCTGCAACTAAAGAAATAATCTTATAAGTACATGCGTTTTTTATTTGTTTGTGGTTTTAACGGTTTAAATGTAAACATAGTTAATTTTCAAGTTCTGCGTGAAGGAATATTATCTTTCATTCCATTTATCGTGTCTCTAACAATTCAAATTGGTGGTAATTTTAATGTATAGAATTTTCAATAAATAATTTTTCATCAGTGCCTAAATTAATTCAGTATTGGTTTCTATATAAACCGCTAATTGGGGGCTCAAACGGTAGGCAAATAAATTCTCAAAGTATCAAACTATAAACAGTAGGAAAAAAAAAAGAAAACGAACAGTCTAAGAGGACCTATCTCAGGTTGAGATCTCGCTAAAAACTTGTTGATATTCAGTCCTTTAGTCACTGTTTCTTAAATAAAAGAACAAATACGGTTTGAGATAAATAGAAGGTTCTTGGTTACAATGTTGCCCGTTGACAACAATATAGATGTTATGTATTTTTAATATTATCAAATAAATACTAACACCATTAACCAGAGCCTCTCTACCATGTTTAATAGATTATCTACGCTGGCAATTATTGGGCAATAATATGAACCGGAGAATAAATATTGGAAAATACTTTCAGTAATTAACACATGGGTGTTTTTTCTCCTTCTAAAATAGTAAATGCATTTACTCCGTTCGACTTCGACTTATTGGTCGCCTATAATGGGAATTTTGTTCCCGAAGCGCTCTTTGTTTGAATTAGTCATTCTCCTCTCCCGGTTTTGTTTCCACTGGTCCACGTCAAGGCTTCCACTTGTGTGATGGTTAAGCTATCGTTTGCCTTTCAATTAAAATATCCTACTGTTTCGAAAGAATTTCGATTACTTCCTAAGTGTAGATAGAAAATCACGCGCCCACTGCCTAATTTGTTATTATAATGTTTAGTATGGGTGTATCAATATTATTATAGCGCAATTGTTGCTCTTCTTACACCTAATTAAGAACTGTTGGTGAATGGTAGGATCTTACGAAGGTTTTGGTCTTGTAGGGAACTTGTAAATTAGAACAAAAAAATACGCATAACTGCGGAGAAGATATTAAAAATATATTATGGAAATTGGAAATTCTTGTAGAATAGAATTTTTGAAGTATGATATCCTTAGATATAATTAAAAAAAGTAACTTAGTATTATTATATATATTACATTGTTTTTATTTTGAACATAAGTAAAAAAGAAATTGAAATACTTAGGATACCCAGACTTTTTTGACAATACCATTAGCACTGTTAACTTTTTTTACCTTGGTATCCGGGGCCGGTTTAGGATTTTAAAATGATTCACTCTGATGTCTGTATGCAGGGTGATTGATCCAGACCCTCCAGAGAAGAGCGAGAAGAAAGATTGGGCCTCTTAGCAATAATTAATTTCTGTAAAGTTGGATACGTACATAGTGTAATAAAATCTATCCCCTGAAAATATTTTCAAGATGGCGGCACTTCCGGAAACATAGGAAATTTACATCAGCTTTCTTATTACAAATGGAATGGTATAGTTTTCTTTGCGCTTTTGACATCTAAACGTTATTCTAGAGGAACTCTTACTAGTATTCCCTATACCTAAGTGCAGCCGTTTTGGAGATTTTTCGACTTTTTGAAATTTTTTGGATTGACATCATGATGTTTAATATTATGTACTGTCGCGAAATTTTAACCGAGAACGCTAAAATTAAGACTATCGATGGAAGAAATCCTGACGTTTCTGCCGAAGTTTTTAGATTTGTTGCATCATCTACAGGGTCTCCAAAATTTAATTGTCCTTTAGTGCAACTGCAGACCATCAAAACTCGATTTGTTTTTAAATATTCTGGAACCTTATTAAATTTTGCATCAAAATGTATTAACGTTCCCCATACATATCTGCAATAATTTTCAAGGTATCAAGGTTTTTGATACGTTTTAGAGGAAATTACAAAATTTTTATAAATCAAAACCCGATTTTTTCAAATGCAATGTCCTATTTTTTTCAATATTATGAAACCTTATTGAATTTTGCATCAAAATGTATTAGCATTACAAAAACAGTAAAATAACCGCTAAAAACCTTGCTCCAAGTTACTCACATTAGTCGAGTCTTTGAAAAAGGTCTAAAGAATCTTTTATGTTTCAAGACTGGTAATTCTAAATTCCTTATTGTTGATTAAGGCAATTAAAAGATTGTTGATACATTAAACTATTTGATAGTTGGAGCAGTAAATTAACTAATAAAAGTAAATTTCTCCAATATGAGCAACATTCCAGAACATTGTATTTTTTTTCTCGGATTAACGGTAACGTAAAGTAAATACATCCAGGATCTCTATCTTTCATTATCCTCCTCACGATAGTCATGACCATCGTCTCCGTAGTCGTTATCATCATCATAATAATAATAAAGGGTCTCGAAAATGAGGAGAGAAGGTACGTATCACCGCACTACTGCGCAGAGCAGGAGTCGAGCCCTCGGTAATGCTTGTACACATTCAATAAAGTAAGGGATCAAGTGGGATACGGGATCCGAGGGGATGAAGGCGTAATAATTGAACGTCGACGCGCGAAAAGAGAGTGGTGGGGCAACTGGAGAGGAAGGGAGAGTAACTGTGCGGGGTTGTAGGGCCGAAATCGTGTTTAGATCACACATTTAGATCAATTTTGTTTGTTGTAGCTTAACAATTGGTGAATTATAATGCGCGCGATTACGTCGAGGTCGTTTAGAAAAGATAAGCGGACCCTATTTTTGGGTTCCGTAATGTCGACGGTGCGTATATTACATCGCCTGTATCTGGGCTCGCACTAAAATCGATATAATCGCTGTTTTTGTTGGATTAATTGAATGCGTTTGTTAATTTCACAATAGAGGCGATGTCTTTGACAATGGGCGCGCAAGGAGAATGGCACAGCGCTAGTGAGAATTGAAAAATAAAGATCATCTATCGATGAAGATAAATGCTTGTTTTCGCAATCGTTAAACCTATAATTGAATAGCAAGAAATACAGTACGTTTTATTATGTTTGTGTGTATCTCTGTTTGGAAGATGAAAATTACTGGGAATAACTTTGCAAGGAAACGCATTATGTTGTATAACTTCAACCGTTCTCTTGGGTTTTCAGATTTCTTAAAATTATTTTTAAAGCACCCGATACACTTTTTCTCATCGATTTTGCCTATCGTGCAAAATCAGTTGCCGATGCGCCTACACATTTCGTGCTATAATTGATCTGTTTTAACTCTTTCTGGGAGGTAACGTGGAACGTGTTTTTTTGCTATCAACAACATAACAAGTGCATAGTATAGAAGTATATTGTCAACATTTTACCATAATTAATAAATTTTTCTTTTGAAAAGGGGATATGTAGTTATCAAACAGTAGATATCGCATTGTTTTTGTTTGGACAGAAGCTACAATTAACAAAAGAAAGTACCTGAGTGTTACCCTCGATGCGAAACTGAACTGGAAAGGTCACCTTGTTAAAACAACGACCAGAGCTACGCAACTACTCCGGCGCTGCAGGAGATGAATGAATGAATGAATCGCATTGTTTTATTATATATTTATGCTATTATATTTGATTTTAGGTTGACAAGTTAGATTACAGAAAGTTTTCTTATTTTTTTCTTCTGAAATTTTTATTTCACGCCGTATGGGGAAGCGCTACAATGTGGAATAACTCTTGCAGTCGTGCGAAGGGCGAAAAGATTTCATAGGTTGGCGTCAACTGCTACCAATTTAAATATAAATATTTCAAATGCGAAATATAATTTAGTCCCATAATTCCGGGCACGTCGTAAAAATGTCGCGGGAAATTTTAATGTCGTTGAATTATTGCGCTCCGTGGAGAAATTAAAGTCAAAGAAAAGGCGGCCCCCGGTCGCAATAATTTTCATTTTATGTGTACGCCCCCCAACTCGAAGACGGCGAGATGAAGAAAGAGCGAGTCGTGAAATTGCGATGAAGGTACTTTGTGTATACTTTCTACCGTTATCCTTTCTGGCTTGATAGTTTGATTTATGAATAAAAACAACCTCTTATTGGCTACATTTGCAAATTAAACAACCTCTGCGTAATTTTGTTCGCCGTAATTTTATTCATTCAGCATTCCATCGTCACTAAATCAAAAAGCTCTATTCTCATCGAAAAACTTTAGCAATTATCGCCCATTTTCGCCAGCGTAAATTGCCTCCACTTGCGCAATTGTCAAATATCCTGAAAAGGTCATAACTTAAACCGTAGCGGGCAGAGAAAACGTTCCATCCTGCTCTTGAACGAATGGGAATAGTAATAAAAAAAAAACGTAGAAGGACGACGAATAGAAACGTGAAGCAGAAAGCGGGATTCGTGGAAATGAACACGGTTATGGTTCCCGGGTATCGTTAATAAAGAAAGACGAGGAAAACCACGGCCAAAAGGGCTGTTTGGTGGGGAAGTCACTATTGCTCGCGTTTTCGTTGGTTTAATTTCGAACTTTAGCCTCGTAAGTTGGCGACATCAGAATATTTTATGGGGCATTTTCGCGGTGATCATTCAAGCGGGATAAACGTAAATGTCCAAATCTGAATATTATTGCTTGTGTTATACGAGCAGCCTTACGGTGAAATGAAACGATTTTGTGGATCAAAATTATCTTGGAGTGAAGAGAATTCTATATCTCTGTAAGTTTTTCTGTACCTACTGCTTTTTTATAATATTTAGGATGAGGGAGAGAAAATAATGAAAATATAGTTTTATATAACAAAACAATTGTATATTTTATTTGAAAAGACAAGGAAATCAACTCATGCATAAACGTGACAAGCTTTATCCTGAGATTTATTATAAAAATTTACGACTGTTAGACATATCGGCCACCACTTTTAGGTCATAATGTATGTAGATATCTGTATTCAGCAAGTCATTTAATAAAAATAAATCAAGTCAAAAGTAAAGCAGGTAGACTTTAAGGCTAACTTAAGAAGGAATTATTTATTGGAAAGCATAGTAAATTTTCTAAAAACAATTGATGAAAGTATTTACCATATTGCTGTACCTAAATTCTCTTAGAATTTGTAATATACCTATTAGCCTTACATATGAATAGACATCAATCAAAGACACAATCTTTCATGACTTTCAGCTAAGGTGTGATTGTGTGTAAAATTCACTACTAAACTTTTATTGGGCTACGCAGTAACATCATGGCCTTAATGATCATATTGTAATTTGAGAATTTGATAATCCGTAAAAATAAAAACACTGCAGACTCTTGAATAAGATGTACAAAGAAATCTATTCTCCGAGCGTTTCGATTGGACAATACGTGATTGCAGTACCTTGAAGTAAATTTTAAATCTAGCTTATTACCGCCTTATTTGGAAACTTATTTAAGTTGGATTTTTTTCGACTCAATGAAAAAATTGCGGTTGTGTTACTACTTAAATCGTAGTTGAGCTTGAATAGTCTTGAAGTTAATAAAATTCTCGAGTCTGGTATCCATGCAGGATTCGGCCGTTTCTCGATGTCTGGATTCCGATTGTGACTTGGTCGGACTCTCGGCGTTGATGTCAGCTTTACTGGATATTAATACAGCCACCAGTTTTGTTTCTTCTTGGAATAAGAATCGATCTCGAGCATAAACACTATCACTTTCGGGTAAGCTATCTTTACTAAATGTTTTATTTGTAGGTATTAGTTTCTTTCTTGTTAACACTTTTATCTTAATTTCTTAATCACCCAAATTTTAACGCGTCTATCTACCCACGCTATTTTTTCGCTGTATACTATTCAAATTTTTCAAACAAATGGTAATATTACTGCTTTGCGCGTTTTGTAGGACAATACAGCTTTAAAAAAAGCACAAAGGACTTTTTATTTTCCTCTTGGTAATCAACATTACTCTATATACAATGCAGTAATAAAATTTTATACTAAACTCTACTGTATAAAAGCATTCTTAAACGATAATCTAAAATCTTTTCTCAGAAGCGAAGGAGTTGATGGCACAATAAAGAACAGCTGCAGTATTATGACCAGCAATCATTCCGATATTTTCCCTTTGCATACAAAATGAAAACGTTTAATAGATTCGTCCGCTATGGGCATTCCACGCATTTTTGACGTTATACTGTGAACAAGGCGTCTAATGTACTGAATCACGTATACTGGGGACAGATTTCGCATTCTTCACATTCTGGCGTCTCCTAGCCGGAGATACCTAACTCTGCGCGCGATGTCTTTAATAAATACTTGATGTCACTGACAAATAAGTCGACATGCAAAGAATTAAGCGGGACAGCAGCCCGTTTAACGGCATGGTTAACTGCTGGCTACGCATGTACGCTATGTTGCAGACGCACGCATTCCCTAAATGCATCAATAAATGTTGTTTACGTTTAAAAGAAAATTATTACTTCCATTGTCCAAGAATATATTGTTGTAAATTAAGTTGAATAGTTTGAGGTGCTTTATAGAAAGTGTTAAGAAAAATCTGAAATAACATTACAATAATGTGTAACAAACTCAGCTCTACTCTTTTCGAATTTTTTCCTGTTATTCTAGTTAATACAACGATCTTCATTCATCTGTAAGTAGTGAAAATGGAGCATTGATAGAGAAAAAGTTCAACAATTAGATGAAATCAGACGCCAATTTCTATAGAAAACAATTAGTTCGTGAAATAGCCGACGTAAGTTTCATTTAATTATAAATCTCAAGATTTTGCTGAATGAAGAAGCAACATTTTCTCTAGAAACACTCCGCTAATGGAACGAATAAAGCGCTTTCGCTGTCTATAAGTGGTACTGTGAAAGAAACTTTTATTGCGTTTTAATTACCGTGGCTCAGATTTTCTTCTAGTAATTGTTTATAGACGAAGAATTTAGCAAAGGTATGTGGTTGGTATGCTAGTAACGAGCCAACTCCTAATAAAAACTGAGAGATGTTTCTTACAGTTAATGTACTTAAATGAAACAATGTTAGTAATTAGTACCTACTGTTATATTTATTATTAGAGTACCGTTTTTTATAAACGCGTCTTGTGTCTATACTTAGATAAGTAACAGTAAAAGCAGGTGTTGACCTGGAGCAATTTATCTGAGGGCAATTCCTGGTGCGGTTAACATGGTGAACATTCATTATTATGTATATTTATACTTCATTTCGGAGGGGGTTTGAACCCCCAAAACGGCCCTGATCCAGATTCAGCAACACATTTTCCATTTCCATACCGAAGACCAACAAAATATATCTTTTTCCATACGTTGCAAAAAAAAGGTAGACACGTTTATGAAACTGCACGTTGCCAATAGAGAGGTACGTCAGTTAAGTCTGGAATTCTTTTGGGATTAACGTTTACTCCTTTCTTAAATTGGAACAATCACTGTCAATCACTAATATCTACTTTAAATAAATCCATTTTCAAAGTTAGATCGCTGAAAGACATAATTGATCGGCATATTCTAAAACAAGCATATTACGCAGAATTTCACTCCAATTTACTATATCGGCTTCGTTTGTGGGGCTCTTCCTCCGCAGCAAAACCGGTTTTCCTTAAACAAAAGGTGACCATAAGATGCCTTGCAGGTATCACACGAATGACGTAAAATCATAACGTTGATTGAATTATATATTTCAGAGTGTAGTTGTTATGTTCACAACCATAGATATAATCTTATCAACAAAAGTAATAACGATCACAATAACAATATTAGAAATCCACAAATGCATGTTAGGAGACATCGCCTACAGTCAACTACGAAAAATCCGGATATGCTCGGCATAAAAATGTATAACCATTTACCTAATAGCTGGAAAACACCAAAATATTAAAAGAAAATAAGCAAGTAAGTAATTTTATTAATTTGTAGAGTCAACGTTGATTATAAAATCAGTCAAAATGAAACAAAAGAAAAATTATTAATCGAACAAAGCAAACATTGATCAATGAACCCAAACCACCACCAATTAGAAAAGAAAGAAAAACTAGAACAAAACAGTGATCTTAAAACTAAAAACAAAAACGAAAAGTTCAACATAATAAATATTCTTGCACGCTATAAAAAGCCGCCTCGGTTAGAAATCGTTTAACATTATTCTCAAAGCTCATAGTGGAAGTTTTTATTACATTAGGTAACTTGTTGTACAGCCTTCTACCTAGTAGTTCAACTATCGGTGACCTGCAACTCGCATTTCGGTATACGAAAGTCATTAAGATGTATGTCTCTGTTAGTGACGTAATTACTAGTTTGCCTACGAATATAGTAGATTGCCTCGAATATAAAAAGCGACGGCACGGTTAAAATACCTAGTGTAGCAAATGTATTTCTGCAAGATTCAGTTGGTTTTAACCCGCCCAGAATTCTGATAATTTGCTTTTGCGCTAGAAGTACAATGTTAGCAGAAGGCGACAAACCCCAGAGAAGTATTCCATACGTTATCTAGAATGAATCTCAGCAAAGTAAACAAAGTGTAAAATCATGGCTACAAGAACCTTGTTATTACACAATTAATGAGTTTTTTGCATATAATACTGAACCATAGATTTTTGGTTACTTGTTTAGAGTAGATGTTAGATTGTTAACCAATGTGTGTTTTTTTTCTTTCTTCTGTTCGTATTACCTAATACATTAATTTATATGTTATTCTTTTGTGCCCCTTTGTAACGGATTTTATGCTTTGGTCTTTAAATAAAGTTCCATTATTATTATTATTATTAATAAAAAATTTAGCAAATGTAATAAGTAACTATAATTAAAACGGTGTTTGTTTTTTTTTTTCCAATATAACCTAGACGAGTTACAAGCGACGAAGTGTAGCTAATGAATAGATTGTGATCAAAAGAAAACCTTTTGTTTTTCCATAAGACCTAAATCGTCAATAATTACATAAAGAAAAGAAAATTAAATACTACAGATAAAAATAAACGTTATTTTTATTTAATGCTTGCGGGTAAAAATTTTATTTATCGCTAATAAATAATAGATACATAATCAATAAATTATTTTTAATCCTACGCTCATTCGAATAAATTTTTTCCTAACTGTGATCTGCTTGGATTTGCAAATGATGTTTTTATAATTCCTACATTAAATAAACGGTCTCAAAATAATGTTTCTGCGTAAAGAAAAATTACCTAATACTTATCAAAAGATCGCTTGCTCTCTATTGAGTCGATATCTTCAGAAATGAAACTCCCTCCCGTTCACTTAATTAAATTTCGTTTAATTTTCCATTTTGCGCGACAATGAAAACCAAGAGATCGCTTATCGCGAAATCACCTAATTCCAGAAGTAAATTGAAGAAAATTACTCCTCCGACACTTTATCAACACAACAACTTCATAAAAAAGAGTGCGTCAATAAAAGAGGAGAAGGCACCTCGTTATCGGCAGCGACGAGCTCTCCTCTATATAGCCCCTGGGAGAAAAAATAACGCCCCTACCACATTGTAAGAGAGAGAGAGAGAAAAACGGCGAAAAAATCCAAAGAAAAAAGAAACTCGATAAAAGCGGAAGCGAGGCACGGGCGTCGCAAAAAAATCAAAATCCAATTTCCTGTCATTGATATTCATAAAAGCTTTCCAACCGCCTCAAACCACGATCGCACCAGCATGTCTAGCGAGCCTCGGTTTTGATTTCGTGGCGTAAGAGTGGCGGTAGTCCATCGCGGCGGGCGCTATCGCCCTCTGTGGGGGCGCAAACCCCATTATATTATATAGATCTGCCGTATATAAACGGTCGGAGGGGATAGGAAAAGGGGTGGAAATGATGCGATAATAGAGACGTTGGAAATGAAATTTAGCGTGATCGTGATTAGGTGGGAAGAGGACGAAAGGATGGGAAGAAATGAGGGGCAACGATGCGCCGCTACAAGTATATTGCGGTGGAATTGCGAACTAATTTTAGGACGCTTCATTATAGGTGTTGGTTGTTTGATTTGTTTTTGTAGTATCTCTTGTAATTTTGACTATAAATAATTCTACTAAGATTATGTAAGTAATACTTAATAAATTTCTATCTATGTCTATAAAATATGTTTCCTAAGTTTTATCTTTTTAGATTTCATTTACTGTACCTATATGTATTTATTTTAACTTTTGGAATATACAAAGTCAAACTCTATAACAATACGTGTAATAGTAAAATTGCAGAAATAAGCTGTATTTTGTATTATTTTATCTTACGAAACATGTTTCTTTAAATAATAAAAAAAAAAATTGACAATAAGTGACTGGCAATCTTAATAAATTTTAGTTGACTAAATGAACATGATGTTTTATTAATAATCCATTTCAAAGATTTGTGTGTGTTCTATATACACAATAAAATATATTTTTACGGTCAATTTAATCATAACTTCAATTATCATATTGATTACTGAGCTATTTATACAAAGAAAATGTGAATTTATTTTAACTGCCTAATTTATCAAATCTCATTTTGATTATTTACCCTGTGTAAAGTCTAATGGGTATTCCCTTATTGTTTGCTCTTTGTGTTTATCTGTTCTTCCCTTAAAGACCAATAAAGGCGCAATAAAAATTGCGTGCAACAGAAATTGCACGCATGCCCATTCAATTGATTTCGATCAGCTGAGTGCAATTTTTTACTGACATTGCACAGAATAAAATTTGTTCTATTTTTATTGCACGCAACACGCAATTCTGGTGATATTTTCAGTAATTTTATGGTTGAGAACCTATAACATCGTTCCTATTTGTAAAATACTGTGGTTTTATGGTGAATCATTTAAAGCATTTAAAAACTCCTCTATTATAGTAATATTTCTCCCATTTTTATTGCACGCAAGAAGAATTGCGAACTGTAAAAAGGCCTTAACTAATTAGTATTTGGTGTGCAGTCGCATGATTCGGTATTGCGGCATTACGTATCTGGAAGAAATAAATAAATCCTAACAACAACTGTCAGATCTGAACTCGCTGTTAGTTACCGCTCCTATTGGAATGGACGTGCCGGCGCCAGACTCCGCAAGGTAGTTTTTATGAGCAGGAACAGACTGAGACTACATACGGGAATCCCAACTGGCCACTGTGCACTGAACAAGCACTTGCACCGTATGGGGCGAGTGGACATTCCCCTGTGCAGAAACTGTGAGAGAGCAGAAGAAACTCCTGTGGATCTTCTGGCCGACTGCCCGGCAGCGGACAAGGAGAGAAGGAGTCATCCAGGGGTGTGCACCATCACATTTTGTAGAGCCAAGCTATATTTGAGGCTCAATAATTTAAATTATATTGTGCAAAATATAACAGCAAACAATGTTGTAAGAACAAGAAGATCAAGAATTTTTTTATCTAGAATTGCAATTAGTTTGTAGCTTATTGCATAGCGTGTCAGTAACATACAATATTCTCTACACAATATCATGTGATTTTTAAAAACGACAAGGCGTTACCGCCGTTTTGTGCTGTCATTCCCTCATCATTGTCGAAACGTTGATCGGCAAAAATCACCTACAATACCCTTCAGGGAATCCCCCTAATATATGATTATTATTATCGTCATCTCTCCACCCCTAAACGCTTAACTTATTTGTGCAGCGTCGCCTTATCGAAATGCGATCTCTTTCAGCGTTTCGACGATCGGCCGACGCCGCTTATCACGAGCCGATAAGGCGATCCCTCTCTGGAAGGCACGTGACGTTAGCGCTGTCTATCCTGGCAGGCCGATTACACAACAAAGACCGGCCGTCGGCCGTTGTTTGTTTAAACAAATGATTGATGAGCGTCTTTTGTCGCCGGTGCACGGCCGCCTGCTAACTTGGCAT
Organism: Cetonia aurata; assembly: GCA_949128085.1. Classification (NCBI taxonomy): domain Eukaryota; kingdom Metazoa; phylum Arthropoda; class Insecta; order Coleoptera; family Scarabaeidae; genus Cetonia; species Cetonia aurata. The sequence continues at coordinate 24,614,814 of OX421887.1, forward strand.
CCACGCGTCTGGCGACCGGAAGCAAACGCTAATTTTCTTACGAGTGTCGTCTGGACGCCGACGTAGGTGACGATTCGTTGATTGATAACAGCAGTCCATTCATCTCTTGTGTGATTTCATTTGAACACCGCTAGCTGGTAACTTAATTACTAGGATTCTTGGCTCATATTAAATGTGGCGTAATATTTTTCTGTAAAAAAAAAAATTAGTCGTTGTGCAGTAAAATTAACAAAATTTATAAATGTAACCGATACCAAAAGATACCAAAATCAATACCGTGCCATTTCCATAAATTAGAGCAATAGTTATGCTTTGCTTACGCCTGCTCTTGTAGTGTGGATCCTATGCATATAAGAATACTGCTTAACTTGTAGACTGTAGATATTTCTCAAATTTAGCTACTCAATGAATACCAAAATAAAGAATCAAAAATATTATTTTGAATAAATGTGCATATTCTAATATATAATGTACTAAACATAATCTAATACTAGCACATATGTACATTTTCTATATTTTTATTGTCAGAGTCTATGTTTACATTATTTTCAATGATTTCTCGCTGATTAACCATAAAGTAATCATTAAAATTGCCTAGTTTCTGCATTGCGATGTCATCTATGGTCTAGAACTAATTAAAAATTATTGTTTATTACATTTGTGAAAGTAATTAATTTTTATATACTATGTGCCACTAAGAATGAAGACCGGTAATATCTCGGAAACGACAATAGCTGTAGTGATGGGAAACAACTTTTCATAACTAAAGCGACAAAGGGAGATTTAATTGCAGTATTTTGAAATGCCAAATGTGACCTCTAGGCGTTGTCGAATCATGTGAAACTAAACCTGTTAGAACTTCTCTAGGTTTTAAATATACTTGGACTTGATTGAAAGTCATCTAGTGCTGTTTTAAATGTCACAATTCGCAGTATTCGTTAGTATTCAAGAAGTATATCAGACCGTTATCCCCCACTGTAGGAGTTTTCCTGAATTACCCTAAAAATTTTGTTAGAATTTTATTTGAGTAACAACACTTTGTATTGTTTCAGCACAAAAAATAATCTAGGATATGTGACCTAATCTCTTCGAACCGTTCGGTGTATCTGTGCAGACCTTAGCCCTCAATAAACAAATCAGTTAGGCGGCATATATGCATTTGATATTAGAATACAAGTTGAATATACAGTAAGATTTAGTAACTTGAATAGAATAAATTGTCTTCCGTGAGATGTGCCTGCCGAGTTACTTAAAGTTAATTGCCTGTTTTTATTTTATTATTTCTATATTCCATCTGCTTGTAGTAAAATATATAACTCCATGAGGTCCTTGAATGCATGGTCGCGAGGGAACATCGGCAAATAGTTAATACCTCTTTTCTACCTACCCATGTAAAGATATACACAATACAGAACAATTATTTGTAGTTCATTGACGCTCTGGCTCAGTTAACTAATCGAAACTAACAGTCTGGTAGAATAGCCCGCATAGTTTTGAATTTTTTCTGCTTCAGTTATTATGGCTCTACGGTATTTTATCTCTTTGGTGTCTTTTCTTGCAATTCTTGGATTGCCATATTCATATTTTCTACTTGGTTGTTTAAAGTCACTATTTAAATTCTATTGATATTTATATTTTGGCAATGTTCTCCTTCTCTTGTGTTCAAATGGAGATCTATTCTGTCCTATGAAGATATGATAAAATCACCAGCAGAAAAATTCCTTTCTTCATCAATATTGACTGTAGTTTATGGTGTACTGCATGTATTCGTTTGACCTTGCCATTTATTTCTTTTGCATTTTTTGTTTGTAAAGAGGAGACGTAGGTTACTGTCTCATTTCAGTTATTATAGGAATCTCTGATATATTTGCTGGTATTTAAACAGTTCTGTATTCCCTCAATTGTCATTTTATAATCCCCCCGATTTATTCTCTCCTCAAACTGTCGAAAACTTTTTCCAGTTCGATTTCACAACACAAAAGCTTCTTGTTCGCTTACTTTTCAATATTCGTTATCAAACATATCTAGGTAATCGTATTCCTCCAGAGCGAGTGGTATGAAGTAGAAGTAGCTTATGAATCCCTGAGTAAATTCCCTATCTGTAATTTGTTTCTTAATATCCTTCCTTGGATCTTACAAGCAATACATAATAAGAGTATTCTTCTATAGTTACTACAGTATGTGTTCTTTCTTCTATGGATTTTAATAACAGTGGCTGTCCTTCGATCCTTTAGTATTTTGCTTGCTTTTCATATTAGTAAAATTATTCTATGGAACAACTTAACTCCTGCCTTTTCTATATTCTATTAGGTCGGGATTTATTTTATCAACACATTGTCTTAAAAATGTTTGTCCTTCATGTTGCTTTCGTCAGTTTTATATCTTTTTCTTCTTGCCATGTTCTATTTTCTTGGTTTCTTTCGATGGGGTCTTGGATTTCTTTATGACAGTTTTCATATTTTCTGTGTCTAGTATATACCTGTTTCTTTTAAAATTATTTCCCTTTCCTAAATTTTTATTTCTGGTCCTGATATTTTTGACAAAGCTTTTCTTCTTTCACCGAGGAAGCTTCTTTCTAATTTTTTACATTGTAAATGACCCTGTTCTAGAGGCGTTTCTTCCGGTTTGCATTGGTAGCTATTCTGCAAACCTTTGCTGTAATGCTTCTTTACTATAACAGCCATCCATTTAAGTTAATTGAATAAGCCTCTCATTAGATTGAAGACTTCTCCATAGAGCATGGCTATAATCATATATCGAATGCTATTGCAATTAAAACACAACACAAAGTTTTGCTGGTTCAAAAGTCAAAAGAGGAACAGGATTGTCTGAAAAAAGAAACGTTCTCTAAACCCATCAATTTCACCGGTCTTGGAAATTTACATCCAGATGGCGTCTATAAATAAAGCCGTGAAATACCGAAAGCCTTTCGAAAAACGTATCCTATCCACGTTGTTTCGGATTCGCCAACAAGGAGAGGTCCCAGCGCGTGAGAAATTCGTTTCTCTCACAAAACAGTTTGCCGGCGTTGTTCGCTGGGTGCAATGTGCAACTATCGCAACTGCACTGGCGCGATGTTCGTAGCACTAGCGGTGTTACAGCGTTAAAGATAACAGAGGGACGATCGCTTTTGACTCCGTTGTAATTTCCGATAGGGTTGGCGGGGAACGGTGGTGTTCATTTTTAGGGGTTTTTGTTGCAGATATGATGGCGACGCCGCTGTCATGTTAACACGTGTACCGCTTTTTTTGTTGCGGCGTGTAAGCTGGCGTTGGTATCTTGCTTTTCGACGTGGCGCGTTTTAAATGGTCTGCCTCTCCTGTCACTCGGATTTAATACACGAACACAATGGATAATGTTGGGTTTGTTGAAACTTTTTTCGATAATTGGTTTGATTCCATCATTTTGTTTTGTTCTTTGATTCGCTGATAGTAATTCATTTATTGGCACATAAACTAGATACTAGTTGATGCCGCAACAAATTGGTAATGATTACCTAACTCATCTTAGGATTTTGAATATGCACAGAAAAATTAAAATAGTTACCAGAGGTAATGTCCAAATCGTTAAATACATACCGAAAGTATATTGGATAATAAAAATAGGCGTACAAATTCTTCGATTAAAATGATAAATATGTTAAATCATCCCTTATATAGGTTAAAGTTACAGGCAATCGGAAATAAATTCAAAAGGTAAGGTGTTATTACAATTGGAAAAACTTAATCTGCAGAATGATATTACCAATTGTAAGTGAGATTTTCAAAAATTAACTTATTAAGCACACAGAATTCAAAGATATACAAGAAACCTTGTAGGGAAGAAACTGATCGGGCATTTACAAAATTCGAAGCGGGAACTGCAACAAAATTTATGTTGGACAAACGAAGCGTGCAATCGGCACTAGATTTAAGGAACCCATAGCATATTATCGCTATGGGAGGCTTGAATCATCCAGCGTTGCACAATATTAAATGATGCAGGCCATAAAATTAACAATGAGAATCTGGAACTATTGAAAGGGAATTAGACTCTTACGAGACCATGTATATGAGGGATCTAAACAAATAGATTTGCTGGATATGCAGCCAAATAAGATTAAAAACAAAATTTCTTTTTTACTGTCTAAGCTTTCGCAATAAATTTATTGCTTCTTCGAGGACAACTACAATAATATTATTCAATATTATTGTGGTTGTCTCTGAATTGGTTGGTTGCATACCCAGCAAATCTATTTCTTCAAACCTCTAACAAGTACAGCCGGTACATCTACCTAACAATTATGAGAGGAAATGCTCCAACAATTTACTGAATCGGGAATATGCCCCTCAGAGGCATTCAGTGTTGATTGATTTATTGGGAAAACATATTTTCTTCCTAGTGACATACTTTTTTGAGCTCTTGGTATTTAACAGGTAAAAGTAGGCGTTGAAAACTGCCACTATTTTTATTTCTAAGCCAATCCAATAATTGTAAGTTAAAATATACTAATTCTTAGTTTTGTATTATATCACATTTAAAGATACTTTTTTCAGTCAGACGAACAGACAGTTGACCATATCTTCTGACACTACCTCGCCCCAACGCGAATTAGGTATGACATCCTTGGGAAGGTAGACTTTTCCCTAGAAGACCTGAAAAAGACCTCATTTAAACAGATTCTGAGGTACCTTGAGGGCCTGAACTTGTTGGATGAACTTTAAAGATAACATTCGCTCTATAATAGGCCCTAGCAGTCGCGGTGGAGGGGACGGATAATCGACCCAAGCGGATAATACTCAATACTCGTCGTGCGATAGGTCATTTACAGCGCTCCAACTCCTTAAATGCTTTATAAATAACACCTACCGCACTCTAATGTAAATAACTACTTAAATGATACAAGAATATTTTTTTTTGCAGTGCGACGTAGTTGAAATGTTCAAACAATAGCACCGAAGAACTGTAGCAGTTATTCAATAGCTCTTTTATATCGAGCCAACAACTATAATTTAACATAATACACTATAAACTCATTAATTGTATTTAGAGCTGAAAGGAGTTCATGTGCCTGTATATGATTGATTTTTCACGTTTTTTTCTACTCTTAGTGCATTGCAATTAATTACTAAGCAGTAAGTTATAATATAATTAGTTATTTTAATAAGGAAAACATGTAAACACTAACAATGAAGAAACGGGAGATGGAAGAACTAAGGAGATTTGAGAGGAAAATAATAAGAAAAATCATGGGTCCAATAAGAGATGACGACAACAGCTTCCGAAGGAGAACAAACAAGGAAGTGGAAGAAGCTTTGGCTGGTGAGGATATAGTACGATACGCAAAGGCTATAAGACTAAAATGGTTTGGACATGTCGAGAGAAGCCACGAATTAAAAACAATAAAAAAAATGACAACTTGGATACCATCCTTACAAAGATATAGAGGCAGACCCAAGAACACTTGGCGTCAGGAAATAATTGCAGACCTTCACCAGATGGGAGTGGAAAATTGGAATCGCCGATGCAGGGATAGGCGATTGTGGAGTGCAGTGGTGCAGGAAGCAAAAGTGTGTGCAAAATTATAGAAAAAAGGACTGATCCCCTATAAAATGGATTGTAAACATCCTTTGGATGGGCTATGACCCACTAGGGTTACTATAGCCTATATATATAATAAGGAAAACAAGAGAATTTAAATAAGCCTTTTCATTGAGTAACGTTTTATTAATGTGGCTTCACAAACAAGAAAGATAGAAGAAGATAGAAAGCGTAGGTATTTCATAAAGAAGAAAATATAAATCTTTACAAAAATATTTGCAAATAATAAGATATTAATAGTATTATTCGCGGTGCCAGTCCCTGACAATTTCATACTAGTCATTTCGTTTAAGCATTAAAATAATCGTGGTTGCCTAATTTACGATTCTTTATATAACTCATTTTAGTTATATAAAGAATCGTACCAACAGAAATGACTAGTTTGTGATTAGTTTGATTGCACCGCGAACAAGCCTAATAGTTCAAAGGTATTATGTACTTGTATAGACGGGGATGATATTTTAATTAATCGTTTATCGATTTCCATCCAGACCATCGTCGCTAATAACTTTATTTTTCCATTCTATAGGGTCACGAATGATTATCCGCCCTCCATACATGATAATACAGCGATTTAAATATTTATTAGGAAGGCGGCTTTACGAGACACACACGTTTCCATTTACGCGTCACGATTTAATATATTCAAACGCGCAATAAACGTAAAATTAAAAGCAATAAACCGCCGTCGAAATAGAAATAAGGCCGGGGGTGAAAGCGGCAGTGCCCGGGTACGTATAAGTAATACGTTCCACGTATAGGAATATAATATGATACCTACGTTAATAATGCGTGACAGCAATGAGCAAAAGGAGGCAACCGTGGAGGAACGGAGAAAGAGGATCGTGATGGGATGAAACGCCCCGCGTACGGCGATAATGGTGTCGGCGCTAGCCGCTTACTTTAAATTTGCATGAGACGCAGGCGTCCGGTGACGAGACTCAACGCTTGTAATCTTTATTATTTTCATAAATGACGATGATCAATCAAGGCGAACGGATGAGGCACGTGCAGGAACAACTACGCCCACCGTCGTCGGCCTGTATATGATTTCATTTAATAAATAGGAGGAGAAAAACACCCGGTATATTTATTATTGTATGTATAATTAAGTAGGGTAGTTGTCCATTAAATTCTGAATCATGGTTACAGAGTCTTTGTACCGTAATACATTAATACTTCTGATAGAATGGTAAAAAGGAAATAAATACAATATAAGTTCAGAAAACTCTAATTGTTTTAGCAAACATTTCTGGTTGACCTGTAATTGAACTGACCTACAATTTCAAAAAAGCCAACTTCTTGAATTTATATCATAAAATATCTAACACTAGTTGGGACCATCTATAATATGGATTTGAATCGGGCGAAATTCGAAAGATCCCTACTGACAATGAGTAGGTACCCTCCTTGGTTGGAATACACATCAAACCTAATATGCAAGTAAAGCATTATCTACCATCCATGTTTACAAAAAATCAAAAAATGGTATCAAGGTTGCTTATCATTGCTATATACTAGATATAGAGGCACCTCTTGCGAATGACCCGCAAGCTTTTTGGAAATATATGAAAAAAAAAAAAACTAGTAAAGCCTTCATGTAATACGACCAATTTGCTGGTTTTTTTAATTTTTTTTTTGTTCGTAATTGTCAGGACAAGGTTTGTATGAGAGAAAAATTTTCCACGGAAGAAGTCAGAAATTTTGACAGTATTTTCATATGAAACAAGTTTTTTTTAAGGGAGATACGTTTGAAAAAAAGATTGAAGTATACGAAAAATTAAGAAAAATTCAAAAATTAAGAATTTACAATTCTTTTCAACGATAGGCCTAGCGTCAAGTTTAACAACAGCGAGACGCCTGGCATCTTTTTTAAAATTAAACGCGTTTGAAAGAAAAAAACAAACTAAAGAGAAACGGGAAATTAGAAAATTGTCTTCTTTAAAGTGAGATGCGTTTGAAAAGAAAATAAATAAATAAAAACGAAAAATTAAAAAAAAATCAAAAATTGTAATTCCTTAATTTGAAGTTTTGACAAGACGCGCAGCGTCGAGGATTTTTTAACGCGCGACGTGGTTGAAAAAAAAAATAAAAAAGAAACAGAAAATTACGAAAAATTAAAAATTTTAGAAATTCTTTTCAACGTAGCGTCGAGTTTAACAACAGCGAGACGAGTGGCGTGCAGTCGTTTTTAAAATGAAACGCGTTTGAAAGAAAAAAAAACAAATTTAAAGAAAAACGAGAAATTAGAAATTGTCTTTTTTAAAGTGAGATGCGATTGAAAAAAAAATAAATATATAAAAACAAAAAATTAAGAAAAATTAAAAAATTGTAATTCCTTAATTTGAAGTTTTGACAAGACACGCAGCGTCGAGTCCTTTTTAAGCAAGACGTGGTTAAAAAAAAAAATAAAAAAAAACAGATAATTACGAAAAATTCAAAAATTAAGAAATATCTTTTAACGTAGCGTCGACTTTAACAACAGCGAGACGTGTGGCGTCGAGTCTTTTTTAAAATGAAACGCGTTTGAAAGAAAAACAAAAAAATTAAAAAATTGTAATTTCTAAATTTATAAAAATTTTAATTTGGCGAGACGCGCAACTTCGAGTCTTTTTTAAAGTGAGACTCAAACGCGACTCAAAAATTACAGATGATAAATTAATAGATTGAAACTCTATTCTAAACTCCCATTTCCTAATTCTACGCGATTAAAGAGCGACCTGCTACTCAAAGGGTACGCACCTTCTTTAGAGGGTGCGGTCTAAGTAGGCCGCGGGCAAGGCGTATCCACTTTCTCTAGAGGGTGCGCTCCAAAGTGGAACGTGGTCTTTCCAGTGAGTAAAAAAGAAAGCAGGCGAAGTTTCACTTGTTTGAATAATGACAATTAACAAACAATCTATTGAAAAGTTTGAACAACCCCTTCGCATTTTATCCAGACGTAGGACTAAGAGATTTCCATTTGTGTATGTACTTACATTGTTTAAATTCTGGTGTGTTGAAAATATTTTGCGTTAGGTGTGAGCTTACGTCAAAATTAATCAATGTATCTACTAGGTACAAAATAGGCACTGTCAAATTATGGTAGACGACCAATCCTCAACTTACATGCGACCTTTTCCTGTCATGGTCCTAAAATAACATCTGAAAAGTGAGAACAGTCCTCCATTTACATCTAGAGATCCTTGAGTATATGCATTTCCCTCTACTAATAAGTTAAAGAAAAGTGTCATGTTCCTAAAAGTCAGCTGCTGTCAAAATGTTTGTCATAATTATTAGCAGACGTACCTATTACACTGTTTCTTGCCTGCCCCATCAACTGATTCAAATTTGTTAAATTTTACGTAATACTTACCTGATGCCTTTGTGAATAACTTGCATACTACTTGGATGTTATCTATACTGTTTTTGCGAAGACATTTGACGTGATAGATCACGATGTCTTGCACAGACGTTATAAATAGGTACGGGTTCCATAGCGAATTGCTTTTGTTTTCTGTGTCTCGCTTGAGGGAAAGGTGTCAGTACGTGGTATATAATAATATTCTATCCGCTATATTTAGGGCAATGTCAGTCATACCCTGATTGGGTGTTCTATTAAGTAAAGACCTGCCTGGTTGTGTATTTATGTATGTCTCACTCTTTGTTTTTTGCTGATGATCTAAAATTTTCAATAAGATAGGATGCATGGGCCAACTCTTAACTATGCAAAATACAATAATCTATTGTCATATTGCATGCCTTAATTTCTGCACATAATTTTGTGAATGCAATTTTCAGACAAAAATCGAATTTACGCCGAAGGTAAAGAAGAACGCCAGGGAAAAGCAAAAAAGTTTACAAAATGGAACCGCCATCTGCCATATAGTACGGTGGTGGTAACAACGCGACAACAGAAGCAACGTGACGGCACAGCCTTCGGAAAGGAGAAGGAAGTGAACGGCGTAATCTCGAGTTTCCGGTCGATTAGTTTCCGACACTAACCACCATATTGCAATTTGATTTAAGAACCCCCATTTACCCCCGACAAAGGCATTCCACTGTTCCATTATCCGGCGATGACTTTATCTCAGAGCCGAGGCCGAATTATCTGGCAATTTCTAAGCAATATCATCCCGCAGCTCCGTGTATGGGAATTTATGTTTTTTGATGGCTGCGCTGGTAGAAATATCGTTTCTTTGAGGTCATAACGTAGATCGATGATAAATAGAAAAGTGGATACAAATTATAGTGGGGGATTTACCCAATACAGTTTCATTCTGATGGAAGATGAATGCATCAAAACAAAATATTTTACATACAAAACAAGTATGTATTACATGTCTACAGTTCGAAGCCTGATGGCCATGATAACATTATATGGAAAAACGGTTTAGAAAATAATGAAATTTCGTTAGTTGCTATTACAGAAGTGATATTTATGGTAATTATGCATCAAAAAATCACTTTATGCCTCCTATTTGGGCGCTTATAACCAACTATGGTGAAGGCAGAAACTTTCTTTTAGTTAGATATTGGGCGGCTTATCGAGGAAATGTTCGGACAGGTGAATTTTTGAAAAATTTAAGTTTTCGCATCTCTGGTTTTGAAGTAATGATGTTATGACAAAACCCACTTTTTTTTAATATATACAGATCAGTTAATTATCTAAAGCAATTTTCTCGTTAAAAGATAAATGCTATTTGTATTCATAAAATGAAATGATTGCTTTCTTTCTAAATCTTCTTCTAAATCAAATATTCAATCTTGCATCCACCGATTACTTGACAATAAACAAACCTGTGGATGCGTTCATTTGTACATTGCGAATGAAGTCAGAAGCAATATACAAATTAGGTTATCTAATGATAGCTGATGTTATATACCTTGTATGTATAATTGTGGCATAATAATGATACAAAATTAAATTAAATGTAGGCAAGAACCAATTGGAAATAAAACAAATACGTACTTATATTTCGATGGATATTTTCTTTCTTAATAAAACTTTTTGGTACCAACCACTAGAAGAAAAATACACTTTCGTAGTAGAAGAAAGAGGGGCAAAAAGTATCATCGATTATATAGTATATATCAGAGAAATGGAAAACAAAATTGAAAAAGTAAATACAATAGGAGAAGCGGAACTTACAACACAACATAGATTAGTAAAAGCCATAATAAAAGTGACCAACGTTAATATAGAGAAACAGAAAGTGTATGGGAAAATATCAATACATATACTAAAGGAACCCGAAGCACCAAGAAAATAGAGAAGTAGAATTCATAAATGTAGAAAAGATTTAGGAGGTAGATTAGAAGATCTGTGGATAGAAAAAATATAATCAACACATGAAAAATACTAGATGGTGGAATGAACAAACGAGAACAGCAAACCAAGGAAAGAAAACTGCATGGAAAAAGTACCTCCAAACCAGAACACTTGAAGATAAAGCGAAAAACGTTAATAAAAGAAACAAAGCTAAGAAAGTCATAAAAATTCAAAAGACGCAGAACTGGAAAGAATTCGAACAGGATCTAGATCTCTTTTGCAGGATTAATGATAGATATTTCTAAGGAGTAGTTAAGAAACAAGGAGGGAATAGAAGACAAGATATCAGAGGAATTAAGAATAAAGACAATGTATGAAAATGAAAGAAGTGCTTGAGACCATGGCACAATGCTACGCAGATAAATTTGCGGAAAACAGAAGCCAACAAGTGTTACAGGACATAGAGGAGAATGAAAAATGCGGTAGATATAGTCAAAACACTAAAATTGGGTAAAGCTTGCCAGGAAGATCACATAGAAGCAGAAATGATTAGATTCATATGACCGTTAGGAAGAGAGTGGATAGAGGATAAATTTAATAAAACCTAGAAGACAGAACGAATTCCGGAAAAGTGGGCAAATAACATCGTAGTTCCCATATATAAAACAGGAGAATATACAATATGGGAAAATTATAAAGCAATATGTCTTTTTTCCACTGTATTTAAAATGTACAAAAAGATACCGCAAAAGAAACGCTTGAAGTATATTTGACATAAATTAGCAGATGAACAAGGGGCATATATGGAGGGAATACAAACAGATAATATACACATAATCAGAAACATATAAGAAAAGGTAATAGAAAGCAGAGGGGAGATATTCGTAGTGTTCATAGACTTGAAAGCAGCATTCGACACAATAAATAGAGTTGAAATATGGAGTGACCTCAGAAAATTGCAAGTACCTGAAAAATGGATAAGAACTATAAGAAATGTATACCAAAATGTAAAAGGAAGTACAGATTAATAGAGAGATATCAAGGATATTTGAGATGACAGCGGGGATTAAACAAGGAGATAGTTTCAGTCCACTTTTATTCATAACGTCAATCGACAAAATACTAAAAATAGCAGAACGAGACACAGCACTTACAGACACAAGTGGGATATTACTATTTAATACCTATAAAGGTAGATAATTTAATATATGCAGATGACATAGTCTTAATTGCAGATACACATGCGAAGTTAAAACAGCTTGTAAGAATATTGAAAGAAGAGAACTTAAATTATAAAAGCTGCTAAAAGTACCTACATCATTATTGGAACTTCAGTTTTTAATGGTCTTAATATAAATAATCTAAAATGACGGGGTGTTCGCTGCTAATGTCATAATTATGTTGTTGAAGTGGTTTTTTGAGTCGTTAGGAGCTTTGGCCAATATTGCTTCGACACAATTTTTATATTTTGCTCTATAAACAATATTTCTCTCTTCTAAAATATCAATCTCGTGGAGAATTCCTTGCGTCTTTTAGCTATAAGATATCTTCCTTCCAAACCTTGTTGTAATTGACTTGCTAGTTTGTAAAATTAATTCAAGGCACTTCCTGTTGTCCATAAAATGCACACCTAAATCATTCAATTCAGAAAGAGTTATAAGTTTAAGATAGAAAAAGTTTTTCAGTCTCAAAATTTCCCACCAAAAAACTGTTTTATTTTCAATTTTCAAAATCAATTTGACCTTTTCTGTTGAAAATGGTAGTAACACCCTTAATGGGTAAAAGTAATATAAGTTCAAAAAGCTAAACGACTGTAATACCCAATATTAAAGTAATATTTTTGGCGCCTACAAAAAAAACACACATCATTTTTTCATTTTAGCAATCTACAATGAATGTATCGTCCTTAAAAATATACTACAAGAAAAAAACGGATATTTCTTAATTAACAAAATCATTATTTATGTTAACGAAAACAAATTAAGCGTATGTCAACATTTAGTGACAACTTTTATAGGTGACAATAAACTAGAAAAAAGAATGAAAATTACCATATATAGGGTCTGTCGTTAAAATAACGAACCGAATGCGGTAATAAAACCGTGAAAAAAGGCTACCACAATCAAAAGCAATAAAAACCATTAATAAAGTAATTACATTACGGTGTGTGAGAAAACCAAACAGCGTGATTCCTTTACAAACATTCTAATAGAAGGCACGCGATACATAAATCAAAGGCATTTAATAACTTTTACACATTCAATATGCTGGAGGGCGCTGGACGCACGCATCGTGCGCACCGCAGCGTCGGAAAAGAACCCGACCGAAGAGAAGAGAGGTCGACGGGGGATAAAAAAAATCAAACGCCGGCTAATCCCGTGTAAACCGCACGGACAACGGGGGGTGCGCGCTCATTCCCATAAGGGGGTGCATATTGGATTACCGATTTATTTATTATATTGTTCCAAGGGTGTAATGTAATATCTTGTGAAAATATGCTACATGGATTTGATTTTTATTAGACTCTGAACGCCCGGCGAGCAATCGAACGGCTCGCAGCTTTTATTATTAATATTGTTATGGACGGGGTCGCGTTCTCCACGGGATTAGGGAGTTGAAAATTGATTTATATGAGATGAGCGGGTTTGTTAGCCTTCAAAATGGGATGAGGTTTAATTTGCGAGGTGGGTGCCTAAGCTTAGCTAATATTAAAATATTCGGAATTTGCTATTAGCGTAAGGAAGTAGTAAATAGAAATTTTACTTAATATTTTATTATTCACCGCGACTAAATAGGTCGCATGATATGACAGCGAACAGATCTAGAAGAAAATGAAGGTTAAAAGCTTTAGTTTACTAGATTTAATTATGTTTATACATAATTGGTTTTGGTTTGGTAGCTTCTTTACCCAATACAACATCAATTGAGGGCTTATTATCAGCGAGGGCTCATGCTTACGTCACTCGTAGGCTCCCAAGAAAACGTCAAACGATGCTGAATTTACTTGAAATGTCCGGAAAATATCACATTGCAACGTCACACATTTTTAATTATTTATTACGCCTAATAATGGTTCTTATTCACTAATGTTTGTTATTTTGCTTTGATAACACATTACATCTTAATAACACTCTTATTTTGAAACAAATTAAATTGACAACTGATTACAGATATCTGTCAACCTTACTTATTCTGTTTTTGCTATTCTGCCACTAGATGACTCTATCGTGACAAGTCAAATTTTTAAATGATAATTAAAATATTAAAAATATATAAGTCTGTAAAACATAATTAACCTCAAATTCTAACTTATTTTAATATAGAACAATCTGAAATAATGGATTTTAATTTGTAAAATTTTAAAATTAACATTTATTCTTAATATAAACAAAAATCAATGAATATGTTTGCCTTTTCTAATTTTACATCTTTTCAGGTCATACATTATAATAGCATATACCACGTATTCATGGAATAACTTATTTTAAGCATAAAAATAAATTATTTTTAATTTCTTCCAGACCAGGAAACAAAAGTGAATAATATGATTCTTTGTCAAGTTTATTTACAAATAATTGTCTTTTTGTGGTAAATCTAATAAGATAAAAGAATAAAGAGATAAATTGAAACAAGTAGACAATGTATAAAAGAATTTACCGAAATCAGAAACACGATGGGTCCAAGTAGAGGCGAGAAAAAACTTTATTGCACTTGAAACTTGGCCGAGTGTTGATGCTTCTGCTGGAAAACTCTCATAACCATCAAAAAATAATAATTTCTTTCCCCTGCACGCGTTGCCAAGGCAACGCCCGCCGCTGTCCCGGAATCTCTGCCCGCAATTGCTCCGAAATCTGGAAGACCTCCCGAAATGCGGTTGTTCGTAGTCGTTCCCTTACGATTTTATATGTTAGTTTACATTCACCGGATTTCATTTTCTGTTTGCTTATGTTTATACTTCATAAGTACACAAATGATACTTTCTTTTACGTAATATATTATTATACCAATTACTTGTTACTTTTAATTAATATATGTACGAACAGGGTTTTAACCTAAGTGGAAACTTAACTGTTTCATTTTTTTAGCCATTTGCAGAAATTATTCCAACATAAAAATTATTTCTACTACGCAGGGTACCCAAAAGCAAAAAATAAATACCCACTGACTTTTAGTAAGTTAAGATACCACACCCTGAAATGTTAAAAACTGCAAATGGGCACTTTGTCAGATGCGACAATAAATTTAGATATAGATAGATAGATAGATAACAGTTGTTTAGTAGTAACCCAAGGCAATTTGATTTTCTATGATAAGCTATACTTTTCTTTATACCAGATTATTCCTCAACCAATGTGCACGAAATATTCATGAAATAATTTAAGGATTCGTGTTAAATTATGTATATGTATATTTATAGATACTAAGAATAGAAAATTGATTTTCTGTTAATTTCTAAGTATAGGCTGTTATATATTAAAGTCGAACAAATAAACAAAAAAAGTTAATCATGCCTAGAAAAACAACTGGAAACGAAACTAAACATATAGTGTTACAGAATGAGACAGAAAGATTGATTTGGGATGTTAAGTCGTATATATGCTTAAATACGGACCACCACCTACTCACACTAAAAATGAAACGTAGGAGCACAAATAACGCAAATAGAAGAGAAATTAAAAGGAAATAGAACATACAGTAACTGAAAGTGTACGAGAAAAATTAAAAGTATGAAGAAAATACCAATGCAGAATTAAGAAGATGTGAGAAGGCAGCAGAAAACACTATTTGGAGAAAATAATGGGAATGCAAAATGACTGGTTTGATCAGGATATAGTTGTTTAAAAGAAACTAACTCAAGGGTGGAGTGGTTGAAAATCACAAGCTATGCTACTGTAAAAAGTGTAAGAGAAAACAATAAGAAGCACCAAAATTACGATTTTTTTTTTCTGTTTTATCCTGGTTTCACCCAATAGGTTTTTACTTTCTTTAAAGCGACATCTAGCTAAGAAAACCGGTATTTTATAGCTACAAATATGCCAAACGGCCAAGAAATTTCTGCCTCATTAATTTTGCAAGTTCCAGCATAAAGTAGATATATCAAAAAAATAATTTTGTAATTTTTTTTTTTATGTTGCCAAAGTTTCATCTTCTGTATCTTCGTAGCGCTTGATTTTATTTATCTGACCTTAACCAACCTTAACTTTGTTATTGAGTTTGTGCAAAATACATTCTGCCAACATTTAACAGCTTAAATTTGGAATTTTAGTTAGAAAATCCTAAAATACACCTTTTATTCAATAAAATGGCTTATTTTAATATAGATTTAACAAAATTACAGATTAGAAATCCAGCAAACTTCATGCTGTTAGAAAGCATTTATTTATGGCCAAAAGTTGCTGTTGAATTAAATAATTTGAATAACACAGAACAATGCGAACTAAGAATAAATCATTTAAATTTTTATTGTAAGGTCGCCCGAATTTATCAAAGATTCTCATTTAATTCAAAAGGTATGAAAGTAATGAAAATGTTTCTAAATCCATCTGCAATAAAGTCAATCGATAACCTTGCTGGTCCCGTCCCAATTTTTCCTTACTTTGTAAACGATGTTAATTCTCTTAAATAAACTACCTACGCTGATATTGGTAAGAATTGTTACAATTTTTCGCTTGTTTTAATAAATTATCTATTTACTAATTTATTTATTTCCTGTTTACCTATTGTACCTATTGTTAGCGAACAAGTAATATTTTAAGTATATTTAGATACACTATTCTACAAGAATTTCTGATTTAACCCCTAAAATGTCAGAGAAATATATGCAACGGAACCACAAGAAGAAGAAATAGGAGGAGAATATATAAAGCGAATATAATCGAAGATATATTTAATGAAGTCATAAGCAATTTAAAAACTATCAAAGGAAACGATGAAATAGGTGAAGTTTCCAATGAGATGCTAAAAGGACGGATAAAGATCTGAAAGAAAGACTATAGAACCTGATGGTATGAATACATAAAAAAAAACCGAACGAGTAGCAGGAAAAATATTTTACTAAAAAGGGTTTCATATACCAATAAAATATTCAGGTTTACAAAAGTAACACTAAATCAAACAACGCAGGGTTTCGAACACAAGAAGCTATTACTACTCAAATTATAATCGGTAGGGAGGCATTAAACATGAAGATGGACTTTTATTTATAATATAAAATAATATAAAAGATTGCTTGTAACATAATTAAGTAATTATACGCATAATGTGAAGAGGAATGACCAAAGAATAGAGCCCTGTGGGACACCAGAACGAGTAACTCGTATCATAAACATTTACATCCTTTCCGTAAAATAAGATCTTACATGATCGGGAGTCAATCCTCCATATCCTTAAGTTTCCATATTGCATTTTTAAAGTTTCTTGATGAACAGTATTAAATACTTTAGATAGATCTCCAATTATCCCCAAATTAATCCAAGTCAGTATTTCTTCTACCAGTTGAAAGATTGCAGGAATGGTGGATTCCTTAGGCATATATAGGAGAAAGGCAAACTTAGTATTATACTGAAACCAGCAAAAGAGCTCTAAATTAGTGACTATAATCCCACATGCATGGCCTAGTGATCGTATTTCTCTAATACAAATACTTTAGGGACGAGTTTCTCAGGAAATTATTTAGAATTCAGGTTACATAATAAGAATGTGTTATCAATTATTACTGATGCTTGTAATCGCTGATAAGCCAAGAGAAATTGACTCAGATTCAACGTTTTAAACATTATTATGTTTTCAAGACGCTTATCCCAAGTTTTGATATTGCAACAAGTTTTATTGAATCTTCCTAGTAAAATAAGCGTTGTTCTAAAGTTAATGCCACAATTTTAGTCGTCATCACTATATAATTCAATTTAATTTCTCTCTAAATACTTCTCCTAGCGAACCAATTCACGTATTTCAACTTAGAATAGTCACATCGTTACAAGCAATCGAATTACCTTTCCCCTGTCCATAGTATTAGCAAACAAGCACTCTAGGCAAAAAGAAGGACACATCTTTGCCCCTCAGATTTTAAACAGAAATCACATAATTAAAAGGCAAACACTGCGGTAAACATTAAATAGGAAACCGATTAACTCACCCCATCGGAGACCGGCAAAGTAAATAGCGCAAGGGAAACGCAAGGCAAAGGCACATGGTGGAAGCAAGGTTTATTAGGCATAAGAGGGGGCTGCCGATGGCGCTACTCACCATCCGTTCCGGAGTATACCGCGTGTGTATCTACTGCCAGGGCAAACCAACCCTCTAATATCATGTTACAAAAGCTACCGAACTAAATCTGTTATCAAGTCAGCGGTCTAAATATATCAAATTTGACAGGCCGCTGTCCGTGTGCGTTAGCGGTTTAGAGTATTTACCTTCCCCTGTCGCTGTAAGAGGGATGTTGTTTCCAATGTAAATTCAGGTGTCTCTCGAGGGTTAAAGTTAAAACAAAACAGAAAGGAGAGAAAAAAGGGTTGACGCTTTCAAGAGCGCGGCAAGAAGGCGAGAGCTTATCTTTACGATAACCGGTCGAAACCGGGTCTGGTCAGTCCTGACCAGCTTATGAAATTCAAATACGTTCGAATATAAATGTTTTGATTTCGCGGTAATTTTGCATATTCTCGGACGCAGACGGATAGAAGTCGGATTTATTCGATGGTCAAGTTATGGTAAAGACGCCGTGAATTACTTTTGGATGAACTGAATCGTCACCATAAATGCAGTTTCGCCACGTTAGAGAATTTGGATTGAATTCCGTATCTATACCTTAGAACACAGTAGGAATTGCAAAGCACTGTATTTATAAAATACCGTGGATTTATTCGGCTCTATGCGTTGGTGCGTATTGTGCGCTGCCAGTGCCAAAGTACATCGCATTAATATTTAACTCGATCTACATATAAACCGAAGCGATTCTTTTCCTATTTTTTCCATTTTATTTATATGTTGTACGTTAAGCAATGTGTGGAATACAAATAAGATAAAGGATTTCCCTTTGCACACAAGGACAGTCTATTGCGTTTACATGTTTGTTGTACATGCATAAAAAAAAGAAAATAAATTACTATCTTATGCTTAGAAGTAGCGGTAACTAATAGATTATATAAAACGCAAGAGGATACGTTTGTAAATTTAGATCTAACAGCAGTTGCGATTTAGCATCAATATATTAAATTCATTTATTAATATGCAAGTATGGAATTGCAACTGCATATATTCAAATTCCTGACAAATTAAAGAGTTTTGTTTAGTTTTAGTTTTTTAATTAAGCCCATAGTACAATGTTAAACAATAAAAAAAAACTATTAGTATTGCTTTGTCTATGTGGAAATGCAACAAATGTTGGGCTGAGTATGGAAATTGTTAGCAAAGTTGACTTATAGACAGACAGACGTAGTTCTTGTTTTTTTTTTGCTAATTAGACAATTAGAGTTTTCCGAATTCCCAACATTACAAGAACAACTTCAGAATCTCTAACACTTCTGAATTTTTCAATTCGCAATTATTTATTGTGTGTTTTGATAAGGCTGTGGAATTATAGTTATTAGTGTGGATGCTATATTTATGTGCATATAGTCTATTAAAAGTATATGGAGAACTAATCATCAGAATTAATTCATATTTTGTATGTGCAAGTTATTCGAGATGGACTACGTTTCTAAAATATTTTCATCCAAGCAGTGTTGCCATTCAGTTCTTCTTAAATCTGGTAACAACTTCTTTAATTCAAATGGAACACTCTGTGTTCCTTATCATGGTTGGATTCCTTATTACATTTCATAAAACGATATCAAGTTGATACCAGCTAGTTTGGTAGTCTGCGAGAGGTAGATTATCCAGAAAGCCTTCTTCTACATTTTTTAAAATATTTAATAAATTACTAGTAGATGTGAAAATTTGTTACTTGCGTGCCATTGTCACATGTTCATGGCCTACATCAATTTAAAAATAAATGCTTGTAACTCGAAATCGTAAGGATACAAGTATAGGAACACCATACAAATCTGAAAATTAATTTTAACATAACTTTGCGAAGAGTGATTAATATACAGGGCGTTCAATTTAAAAAAATACACTTAAAGGAATTTTTCTTACATGTGCAACTAAATTCAAATAAAGATGAAAAATGTGCAACTACATCTACCCGAAAGTAGATGTCATGGACAATACTGTTTCGAGCTTATTAGGTGGATGTATCTCGCCTGTGGCATGCTGATGAGAGTTAATAAGTTCGAAACAGTACTGTCCATGTCTGGCGTGGCGCAATGAACAATCACTCATACCTTTTCTTTGGTCTATTAAATTCAAATAACATAAAAAGTTAGTCCAAGGTTCCCTTATGTTTAAAAATTGGACTTTTAGTTTTTCCAATGAGCGAAGAAATGGGTACATTTGTAAAGGTCAAATTTTCAAAAAAAAAAAAATGAAATTAATTTATATCTCGAAAATGCTTTGAGATAGGTATAGAAATACCTGTAAAAGTTTTGTGAAATTGAATAAGGAATCCAATCATGGTAGAAAATACAGGCTGTTCCATTTGAATTAAAAAAGTTTAAGTAGTAGTGGCAACACTGAATGGATGAAAATATTTTACAAACGTAGTTCATTTTTAATAAGTTACTTATACAAAATTTGAATCAATTCTTCAATTTCTCCATATACTTCTATATAAATAAATATACACACTAAAAAATTTTAATAAATTTACCAGGATTCCTCCGAAAAATTCCAGTATCATTTGGGGGAAAATCACCAAAAACTGAGTAATTTTCCGTTTGACCAAACTTGACCAAAATTTGGTTCATTTAACCCCTGTCGTTTTCTGGTGAGTGTAGGTGCTTGACCCAATAATTGTTGGATGTAGATAATTGCACTTAGAAAGAGAAGCAACGTTCGCGTATGTTTCACGAGTGCAGTGCGCTTGTGGAAAGCGAATGAAAGATATTGCCTCTGTTACACATATTTGAAATTCAATTTAAAAACCGAGCAAATGGAGTTGTTAATGTTACATTGTCCGTTCCGCCGCGCCGTAGGTATAAGCGAACGAGAACGAGCCAAGAAGTCAGCCGACCGGCCTAAGCGGAGCAGAGATACGACCTAGCCGTCGGAACCGTTGGGCGGTAGAACTACCTCTTTAGTTATTGTGAGTGACACAGCCACCTCACACACCCTTGTTAGTCCGCGAAGAAGGCCCGATCTCGGTCCCACTTTACATTCAATGAAGATATCGGGACCGGTATAATAAGGCAAATAGACAGCGGATTCCGTAGCGGGATATCTATCACCGCGAGCGCTCGGCCAGCGCGTATTTTTTGCCTATTTAGAAAGCGGTGGTGCGCTCATTCTGTTTCTGCTGCTGCCTCCTGCGCTCTTAGAGATGATAGCCCCGATGCGGCGGCCGTTACCTCGCTAGTTGTTGCGGAGGTTGTAATTTTCCTTTCGTCTTCTTTTTTTTTTCTTCTCCTTTTTCTTCTTCATCGTCCATTTAGGATGGAATATATTTTTCCTCGGTTTCTTGATTTTCTTTTTATCCAAGTTTAGCTGCTGTATTTTTTAGGTACACTCGCTACTGTCCACTGTTGTGTAGTTATTAAGTGTTTTATAGTATCCTATATCGTGCAGAAATCTAAGAAGATCCAGACAATCGTTTGCATATCCAGCCATTGCAGTCTAAATATAGACGCAATAAATCTTGGCCAAAGCTATTGTAAGCATAGGACCTCTAGCTTAACCAAAGGTACTGGTTTAATAGTTAGACACATATATGTATGTAATAAATGTGAAATAATAAGGGCTTTCTACTGCAACAATTTCTTATTATTATACTTGAGATACAAGTATAAAAAATATTTTCAAGTACATGCAATATTTAACCTATTATACAGGGTCGGACACTATACCCCCGCCGGTTTATATACGAATAGTTTAAAAATATTTTTATTAAGGGTTGCAATGATTGATGATGAAAATGAGCACGTTTTAAAATTGTTTCGATTTTTTGTTATCTTTATTTAGTCCGTACTATTAAATATCACACAATACATCAATTGTTCCTTTTACATTTTCATAACATGGGTGCGTAATTTTCTTTTGGCAGACTCCTTATTTTTTTAAATAATTTTAAAGTTTGCTTCTTATGAATCTCCGTGAATTCACGCAAGTAATAAAAATAAAAATAATAATAATTTATTCATCCAGGCAGCTGCATAAGAAGAAAATGACTACGTCAAACAAAAATGGATATCTACGTTAAAAAAATACAGTCACAGTTGTATACGTAAAAGTATTTACATGTTACATATACAGGGGTTAAGAATTTACATGTTATGTGCTTCTGGTTTAAAAGAGTTTAATTATTTAGAATTGCTTTTCAATGCGGTGGGAAGGGAGGAGGAATTCTCGTAGTAGAAAAAATGTAACATTGTGTGCCGTAACAATGTATTGATTGGAAAACAATTTTGCTTTTGATTCAACACAAAACATAGTTGAAACAATAGATAACACAGCCTACATCTTAAAATGTTATTTCCTTCTGAAACAAGAAATTGTTAACTCAAGCTAATATATAAGTGAAAAAATTTTTGTTTCTAAAGAAGTAAATTTTTACTTCCGTATATACAAAACAGAAATTTACTCAAAACAAATCTAGATTAAGCAAATAATTTTTAGCGTGTAAGCCTACTTGATTAAAATATAAAAACAATTAATTTTACTGGAATTCTTTATTCTATCATACGTTATCATACATCGTTGAAAAGAGAATAAAAGAATTCATAGAGCTGAAAATCAAATATGGCGTCCATATAATATAGTAGTAATATAGCATTTATTGTCATAGATTCTATGAATATTGATATTGTCTTAAAAAGATATATAAAAGAATGCAAAAAAAAATATAACAAAATACTTTAAAAAACACAAACAAAGCAAAACACAAAGAATTATTGTAGAAATTTGTCAATAGTATAGAAACACATCTCGAGCAACAACTTCCTAACTTCACATTTAAAAATGTTGATGTTTCACGAATGTTGCAAGTACAATTCCAGTAGATGAAGTTTGTATTTATTTCTAGTGTTAACATTATGTATATCAGAGTTCAGAGGAAATTCATTTTTATGTTTATAAATATAGACACATAGTTCAAGAATATATATGTAGACAGGTGAGAGGTAGAATTTTGTATTCCATAAACAATGATCTACAAGAGTGTGCATCACTAACTCCAGCCATTCTTCTAAGTATTCGTTTCTGAGAGATAAAAACATTCTTAGCGAGTGTAGAATTACCCCACATGCATATACCATAACGCAAATGTGACTCAACATGCGCACCAACAGTCAATGTCAAAGGTTAAGGGCTAGTTAAATTTTTTCAAATAGGTTTTAAATCAATGCAAAACTGCAAAACATTGCCCATTTAACCAAATTTCCATCTTCAATGATAAGAAAATTGCCCATGAATCCCACTCGATTTGGGACACACGGGATTTCGCAAAACCCAATCGCAATCGGTGATTTCGGCGAAGTCCATACACCTACCTTCGTAGGCCTGCGGCGTTCTTTGAAAACAATAATAGCCTAACGCTATAGAACTATTTTGGAACAATTTTTTAACAAGTTAGATGATGAAGAACACGACAGCACATCTCTTTACACTGTTTAGGACTCCTTACATTATGTCTAGTATTTTATGATAGCAGGATAATTAGGGCAGAAATTTGTCGCCAATCAAATTTAACGCCGCTGGATTAATTTCTTATTTGCATTTTGCAAAATAAAACATATGCAAACAGAATTCATAAATTGACAGATTTAATTTTTAAGCTAATAATAGTATAGCCAAAACTTCATTGCAAACACGGAATCTATTAGTATCATCACTGTAGGAAACAATAAAAATCTCTCTGTATTGTAACTGCTTAATGTAACTGCAGATTGAGCAGCTTTAGTTAGTTTTTAGGGTACATATTCTACTTGATCAATGAAATGATGGTTACAAAGTTAAATGGATGGACAAAATATGAATATTTTTGCAATCACTCCTATATTTCGACGCAGTAAATACATTTCCACAATGAAATGATACATATAGTCGTTTGACATTTTATTAAAGTTATCTAATTGAATTATTCTAGAAACATTTACTTAATTCAAAAGCATTATTAGAGATAAAACACCAATTAAACGTATCACGATATAATAAATTACGTATTTTGACAAGTACAAATGCCGTGCATGTATATAGATTTCCGTTTTCATCTAACACCTAAGTGGGTGCTTAACATCTCTCGGCTTCATGACAAAATATATAGTTCCTGCGGTACAACCCTTCGCACCTAATTCAATAATCTATTCCCTGCATTTTAAGTGCCCCCGCTCCTTAAAATTTCCGCCTCTCCTTCATCGTATCCGAGGGCTTTTAAATTCAAATTAACGCCATTAGTTTGTGGTGGCATTAAGAGCTCTCCTAGCACGCCACCTATAAGTACATACGTAACACATATGGGTGTGTATACGTATACAACACATAAGCTACTTAACGGGCCAAAAACTAAAACGTCCTGAATTTATGCGTCGCCTCCGTCCGATGAGAAGAGTTAAAATATCTTAATTGGGTGGCGGTTTTTTTCGATAGCAATTAAGAGTGCGGCGGCTCTTCTAAATGTAAGTAGATGTAAGTGTTGACAGATGTCCCCAGACGGGAGGATCTGATAATTGTGAGGTCACAGCACCTGTATTTACTCGAACTGCTTTGGTGTTGTTCGATACAGGATGTGGATAATTCGGATGCTAGTGGTAAACACGCATAAAAGCCTTGCAGACTATTAAAAATACAATTAAAACCTTTTTTGGTATTACTGCAGATACAGTGACTTTATAATTTAAAGAGAATATTTTACTTTCTAGTTAATACTACACTAACGTTGGACGTCTTATTTAATAAAGAAAAAAAGGGGCTGCTTTTGGTAAGTTATGTAAATAAGCTTGGTTATTTGGTGCAACTCTGTGATGTTGACATTTCCTGTTATAAGAAACATATTTTTTAGAACATATGTAATAAATAATAAAAATCTGCTTCACTTAATTATTATAATAAATAATATGTTCACAGCAAACATCATTTAAATAAGTATCGCTTGAAAATGTTATACAACTGTAGAACGTCAAACAGCATTTCAATATTTAAACATGGATAACATGTTCAACTAAAGAAAGCATGTGTACAATATACTGCGCCTACGGTAATTTCAAGATGATTGGTTTCAGTTTGTTATCACGACTGACAGGTGAAAGGTGGACTAATATTTACACTTTATATTTCCAAATAAATTTAGATATACTTTACGGAGGATATAAACACGCATGTAAACAAATTTATTAAATTACAATTTCTGTGAAAAACAGTTATTTGGATCCTTGTTTAACCGTTTTTAACGTAGTCGACTCATCCTTCTCCAGGGTAAAAAAAAAATATTACAATAAATCAAAAATTAAACAGAATGGCTATTTAATTATACCTTTTAGGAGTTCTGTATGTAGTTTGTCAACTTTTATGTTGTGTATTTCGTTTCGCGCTCACGTAGTACACTCGATTTCCATAGACTAGAGTGTAGACTAAAATTATTGTATTGATTTCTAATTTCTGTTGCCTTTATTGTTTCGAATTCGGCCTAAATATAATAAGCTATTTTGACTGTACTTCTAATCGGCGTTTTGGTTCCAACTTAAAATTTACTTTTCAGCTTAATATAGAGTGTGAATCGTTAAGAATAGGGAATTTGGAAACTGGGAATAGTGGAGGCTAAAATATGAGGATTAAGCGGTAGCTGCGAAGAGTTGCTTCAAAAAATTCAAGGAGCTGCCGATATAATCAGAAATAAGGCAGGACTGTTTTTAACAACAGAAAATCTTTAAGAAAACGCATAGAGAAGTGCATTGAAGTGCGTGGTGACCATTTCGAGCAGTTGCTCTAAATAAGTTATTCAACAGTAGTATAATGTGCGGGCGCTTGTAATGACAGCTGTATCAACTTGCTACTCTTTTGGAAAGTCGATTTTATAAGACATTATTTTCAAACATATGTACGTCATTACTCTATTGATAAAGTATGATTGAGTGTGTATGCATTATTTCTTTCTATTATTTATTATTTACCTGAACTTCGTAATTTAAAGATAAAGAATTGTGTTAATACGTGGAACTGCACTGAAACTTTCGAATGCAAATATCTCGAAAACGGATCAAGATATCAAAATTAAATAAGTATATATTTTTCATGTGAAAAAGGTTGCCCATTAAAATTTTCTATTTCATTTATGTGATTCACGTTGTCGATGAAAACTTGCTGAATGATTGCGAAATTTAGAAATAAAATTATTAACTTGAACATCCTGTATGTCTTAAACGAGCAACATTTGTGTAAGACATGTTGTGCTCAATGCTCAGGTTTTAGGCTCTACTATTCCCAGATTTCCCCTTCTTAAAGACTTACACAGTATAAAAGCCTGTGTTAACGTAGAGGTTTTACCTATGGTGTAAATCGTTGGCCAAAGTATCATCTTTGTTTTCATTAACCACATTTGTTTCTTTCAAGTTTCGTTTGTGGTTTTTTGGCTTGGTTTAAAACCATTACCACATCCCTCAATAATATGAAATAATAAAAAACAAAATTGACATGTATTATTACTAGAAAGACCGACTATAAGAACCCATGTACATGATTATTGATATAATACTGCAGATAGTTATGATAGAAAGAAACTGCTGAAAGTTTATATCGAAAGCATTCGATAGCGGAGATCATGTGATCTGTTGAAGCTACTAGAAATAATGGCTTATAGCTTTTTAAAATCGTATTTAACAGCACACAAACAGTGCGTGGAACTAAATATCAGTTGTGGAATAGTACAATCTAGGTGATTGCAAAATAAAAGAGGAGTTCCTCAAGACTCGATATTGAAAGCATTTTTTTTTATTTTATATACAAACCTACCAAAAATAATGAAGCACTTTATTAATAAAAGCTGATGTGGCCAGAAAGAAAATGGGCTCTTTCCTTTCTTCCAGTTTTACTTCATTTTCATAACAAAACATAAGATTTGATAACTCTGTCAAATTTTGTTTAGTTTTAAATGATGAACATTGAATTGTTATAATATCTTGATTTTTAGAACTATTTGAGATAATAGAATAATTTGTTAATTACAATAACATTTATATTTGAATTTTTACAATCAATTGTGAAACTCTTAATTATTTGATGTTTCTTAGCTAGCCTGATGATATCCCTTTGAAGGATGAAACCGGCCGCCTGATTAATAAAGAATTTGTGAGGAATTGGACCATTTTTGTTTCTTCACCATTTGTTGCTGAAAGATGTACTCACACAGAGTCCCAACACATTATATTTATAAAAATAAATCATACGTTATACGAAAAACGACAAAATAATGGAAATAGCAACTAGTCAAAATATATCCAACCATAACTGCAAGGACAACAAATAAAAAAAACGAAGAATTGAAATACCTAAGAACAATCATCAAGCCATTTAGAAGAAAAAAGAAACCAGGTGGAATAAGTAAGGTCATGGCCATGCAAAGCTCCAAACAAGTAATTCTTTAATAAAAATGCCAAAAGTAAAAAATACACATATATATAGGACATATAGGTATCTAACCTTCAGCGAATGCATCCGCTCTGTTTCTATCAACGTCCGTTGCCGTTGCCATCATTCATCGTGCAATTAATTGAAGAAACACCTCAACGATTAATTTAACATGAGTTCGTAGAAGGACAAAAAAAAACAACGGAAAAAGGTTTAAAAAAGAGTACGGAAAGCCCGTCTAAGGTAATGCCCGTACATTCATCAACTTCGACTCATTCCACCCGTTCAACCGTCCACCACGCGATCTGGACGAAGCAGGAGAGCATCCGAAATGTTGATCCGATCCGGTACTCCGTGCCGGGGCGCTCCGATGTCGATATTTATAAATCAAAAAGTTATCTGCGGAATGATTGACATTCGATACGACAGAAATAAATTTCGGAGAGCAACTCTTTTGTTTCCCGTCGACGTTCCATTGTTTCGCGTGATGCGGCGTCAGAGTAGAAATCGTCCACGGAATATATGCTGCAGCTACAGCGTCGAGTAGATTGATACTAACTCTTCAATGCACCGGGAGCAGCTAAAATTCGAGATTTTTACGTGGTCCTCTCAGTAAGTAGTACCTACCTCAAAAGTGGATATGAAATAGTTATAAATATACAGATGTCATACTGAAGCAGGACAAGAGTAAATAGATATGGCAAGCTACATAAGGTACAACCTTGTGCCCAGCAAGAGACTTTTTCTCTCGCAACTATTGTTTACCGGCAACAACCACCACCTTCAAATTTATTTCAAATTTGAACATTTTCGTTTGATAGAGAAACATCAGAGATTACTTACAATTCATTCATATATATTAAGCATGCCACAAAATAACTCAATGCTGATGAAATGATGTAGCATGGCACAAAGGTAAACCTGGACGATATGTAGATTATTTATACGGCCATAATCCAGGTTTACCTTTGTACCATGATACATATTTATAAAAAAACGAAAGTAGACACTTAGGTATTTTTATATAAGTAATGTGCTTATATAACTTGTCTCCCTTCTAAATATATATTCTATGATATCTTTCTTTAAATGTTATTATGCCAAGAATTGAGTATCATAAAATCTATTTGATTTATACTATATAATGTTGTATTTTACTGTATTGATGTAAAGTATATTTGTAAACCTGACTAGTACTTACTTTGTCGCTTTTTTTAATTAGTAAGTAACTGAGGATATGGAATATTTTTCAAACTGGTGATGATATGTTGAACTTTCTTTAAGTTAACTGCGGTTACTGCTATGTCTTTTTCTTATCGGGGTTGCCAGGAGGGCTTCCTTGGTAATGAGTGGTTGTCGTTAAAATAAAAAAGAATTGTTTTCTTTTTTCGAACTTTGAGAAGAAAAGTATTCTTTTCGAAGCATTATCTAGAAAACTTTGTAGAAATTTGGTTATTATCGTATGGAATCACAAACATAGTCTTGCTTACATTTGCGTGAAACCTGTTTGCTCAGATGGTCCTGAATCTGCTATGCGTTTTTCTCGGTGTTTTTTTTTTTGTTGCTATATTCAACGTTCGAGGCGGTTAGCTGATATTCATTTGAGAGCCAAAGGATCGATCACGACAGCTGATGGTACACCTGGTATTTGGAACGTATGATTTGGAGGAATTTTATAAACCTATTGTAAGCGAAACATTTAATTTTTGTTCTTTGAAATATTTAAATTAAAATACGTACATACAAGGTATTTGAAGGTTAAATATTGTTTGCTGTGCGTCAAAATTTATTTATTGAAATTTGGAAACTTGAATAATTGTGTTTGATTGAAGTTGGTAACAATTCTCTTGGTATAATATATCAGTGTTCTTTGTATTAGTGATTTGAATTTTTATTTTATGTGTTGGCGTATTGAATTATGAAATTCAAATTGTTTAATATAATTTGGAAGGATTAAATTTAGTACTATTTTGAATAAAGATAAAATAAATGTTTGTTATTTGTTTTATATAGTATATGAACCATCTCACCTGAGATTATATGTTGAAGAACTATTTCACTTTCACATTTTCGTTGGTATTGCACCAGCACTAATAAAACTTATAATAAGATGAATATATAAATAATATAAATATAATATAAATGATAAAAAGTTAGAAATACGTCACTTAACGATAACAGAACAATCACAGTACAACATTATTGAATATTAATGAGTATTAAAAGTATTTATTTATATGGAGCAGAATTAACAGCGATATATCCCTTATCATATCCTACTACGTACTAATTGTAAGTTAAATTATATTATATTAAAACTTGAGAATTTATAGAGTAGGTACTTTCATTCTGTATTGATTATTTACTAAGAACATTAAACTATTATAGATTCAAATCCGTGAAATGCGGTTGTATTCCAAAACTATTCTAAAATCGCCACTTCTTATACTACTGCCAGTCGCATGAAAAGCAATTTCCTTATGAATACGATTACCCTTTCTCTGAATCCTATACCTAGATGAAAATAAACACGAAACAATCTTCTCAATTTGATTCCGGAATGGAGGCTGCCGCTTTATAACGAGATCCACTTTATATTTAAATTTGGCAATCCAATATTCGGGCAATTTCATTTCGAACAGGGCGCAAACACGTCGAAAATAGAGAGATTTTGAGCCAGAAGGAGAACGAAACGATTAGCGTACAATTTCCTGCAAAAGTATCCGCATTTATGTATGCGCATTTATAGGGGTCACGGTCTTTACAATCACTGTTTAATTTGCTATTGATGGCATGTATAATAGTACTCAATAATATTTCATGTATAAAAGAGACCTAATTATGTGGTCTGGAGATATGGAGACCTCAAGGAGTAATTTGTTCGGATATTTCACCACTTCAGTGTACCAATTTCTAAGGGAATTCCATTTTCTAACATTTCCAACCGATTTCGTGGAGGCGCGCGTAAGGAAACCGGATGAAAAGTGAGGAAAATTGTCATCGCGACGGAGCCGTCGTTCGCACGGCCATTTAAGACGCTGTATAAGTAGTTTTTTATTCAAAGGAACCTTTCACTCTCCTCGAATGGGGTTGCCGGCCTTATTTGAATGTTACGATTGCTCACGTGACGTTATTAAATTTCCCTACGTTTGCGAGTTCAGTGAATTGAAGTTGTTAGGAACGGTTTTCTTGAAAGTCGGTGGTAGAATCCTTGTAGAATGCAAGGCTCACAAATTTTGAGAATAATTCACATCTAGGCTATGTACTGTTTTTTTCATTCTAAATGCCATTAATTGCACTACAGGATAGAAAATAAATCAAAGCAATACTTTATATAAATCTTATTTAGTAATGAGTTCAAAGATGGAATATTTCATGTAGATAGATAGATAGATAGATAGATAGAGCTTTTATTGTGTATGCCAGTAGCAATACTGAGGACACAATGTTTACAGAGTACAATCACACAATAAATATAAAATTTAAAATACTACACATTTGACATGATGGAAATAAATTCCTCAACGGAGTAGATGCAGTGCTCAAGAAGCAACGCCCTTAGTCGACGTTTAAATACTCGTAAACCGGCAAGAGACTTTATATGGCTTGGTAACAAATTAAATAATTTGATTCCCATCGAAGTAGGGGATCGTCTAGTAATTTCCAGTCTGTTTAGTGGCTCCTTATAATTCTCCCTTGCTCTAGTGTTATAATTATGGATGTCAGAACATTTTAAAAAAGTTAGTTGATTATCAAATATATAACAGAGCAACTCCATAATGTATATACTAGGCAAGGGTAGAATGGCCAATCTCTGAAAGTGCGGGCGACAGGATTCGCAACGTCCAATACCCACTAAACATCTCACAACCCTTTTTTGGACAATAAAACCATCCCGTGATAGTACCGACGAACCCCAGAATACTATTCCATAGGTTATTCGCGAATAGACTTCACTATAATAAAACTTTAATAAGTCACTGGAATGCAAGACATATTTTAAATTTCTAATTTGATAACAAGAGGTGTTAATCTTTTTAATAAGACATTCACAGTGCGACCTCCAATTCAAATGTTCATCTAGAGTCATGCCTCAAAATTTAATTGTTGTTTTACGCTCTATATGTGAACCGTTGTACATTACATTATTTGTGGTATTTATCGCATAGCGGCAAGTATGAAAATACATGTAATTAGTTTTAGTTAAATTAAGCCTTAACTTATTGGAAGTAAACCATTGGGCCAGCTCATTAAGAAGTCTATTTGCTTCAATTTGTACCTCCACAGGATTCCTGCCGACGACAATGGATGATGTATCATCGGCGTATATAAAAAGTGATTGTCGCATAAATAAAACAATGTCATTGATATACATTAAAAATAAAATTGGCCCTAATATTGAACCCTGCGGAACTCCGACGGTAACAGGAAGACATGATGAATAGACCCTACGCACGCAGTTGCTACTCTTGAAGGATATTTTCACAAATTGGATCCTATCTGCAAGATACGAAACGAACCATTCCGACACCACACCACGGACCCCATACCTATCCAATTTGTCAATAAGGTGTTCATGATTGACACAATCGAAGGCTTTAGAAAGGTCACAAGAAACTAGAGACCATAACTAACCCAATTCACGAGTCCAAATGCTACTCATATATTAGATATTATATCAAAATTTCGCCCTTTCCATGTTCAGCAAATAGATCTGAACAGAAATTACATTTTGCCTATAGAGAAACATCGTTACTTGTGTCATTAAAGGAAGAATTGTGTTTTTATTACGTCATAGTCGCGCGTTCTATTTCTACACGAGCTATCTAGCAGTGTTGCCAATCCATGAATTGTCAGAGCTGATTTTTTTTTTGGTTGAAAATTTGGCTTGTGTTCTTTAGGGAGCGCACATCTAAACTCTTGATTCCATAACGGGCGATGGTGGATAAACTTGAGATCGAAATGGATTTGCACTGATTTCATTACTTTTGCAAGTACGGTGATTCCAACAATGAACTATAAGCCTCGCCTGGTGGTACTTTTCGGTTCGAATTGTATTTAGGCATTTTTTCTTTGATGTTTTTAGAAAAGAATAGTTTATATATTTTCGCTTTTTCATAATGCAAGATTCCATCTTATTCTGTTGGACAAAATATCAATAGATAGAAAAACCTTGCGGCTATTAACAAAGCTCCCAACAAATCCATGAGTGCCTTTGTGCATGGACGACCATATAACAGCAGTAGGGAATTCAACCAGCGATCAGACCGATTCTATTGTAATAATTTATAAATATATTTGTTGATACTACAGTAATTGCTTTGTTTCCAATAGCATTGAACTTCAAATTTACCATAAAAGGTACATTAAGGAATTTTCAATTACAATTTCCCACGTCGCATCTCGTTATAAGAAAGTAATTAAGTTCCTCTCAAAAAGATATTTACAAAAACGCATTAGAATCTCAAATCAAGTTCGATATCCAGAACCCTGGAGAGGATGAATGGTTTAAATCACCTCCTCCAAAGTAGTAAATCACCTCCTAAACGTTTCCGATTTGAATCTACGGCGCAGTTCCATTTGAATACCGGACGTGACGTATAAGTGATTGAAGCTATCCCAAAGGCGCTGGAGCGGCCGGGGCTCCACACCCCGTTCCGGCCATTCGACAGATCTTATCGGCGGAAAACTCGGAAAAATCTATTGGCGAAAGCTCGGGTAACAAAATGGATTGTCTACATTTAAATTTTAATTCGATCCGGGACCGGACGAAGGGGCTGGAGGTACCCCCGGAACATTCACGCCTCAAAAGGAATTAACTGCGATCTCTCTTAGATCCCTCTTCCTTATGTATGCATGCACACGTTCCTTGCCTAGGATTCTGTTTCGCGCCAGCGTCGGACTATTTAAATTTTCCCCTTCCCACAGCGGTTTCTGTAGCCGCACCGCCAGAGGTCGGTTCGATAGCAGGAACGGTTTATTTAGAATATATATGGCCACATAAAAACACAATAAATTCTGATTTCTCATTTCCAAGTTTCGAAATGACTTCTGGTACTGCTTGGAGTGCCTTTCTCGACACCCCTAAAGAATACGACTCAGTTGGAGATGTTGTTGGAGAGAGGAGATTGAATCAATAACTTAAATAAGATTTAATAGAGCGTCCAAAGAAGTTTAAGTGGAAAAGTAAATACGTAATCGCATGGAATGGGAAATAGGACTACGTAATAGACCCTGAATATAGTCAAGTCATGAATGTAATAGTTACTAAATAGAGTCTGACATTAACTAGTTAGAGAAACGAGTTCACTTATTAATCATACAAATATATAATTTATTACAATACACAGTACATACATATGTTGCCCCTCTTATCCTTGCCAATTGACCAATTGTAATCTATGTAAAAAATAGAATGCCGAGATTACCTTTTACAATTTATCTGTATTCTTCGGTTAATAATATATGCATTATATAATTGCACAATTAGATTAGAGTCCACGAGCTGGCTACACACAATTCTATGTGACTCAATGTAGCCATGATTTTCATTGATTTGTATATTAAAAGGTATCCGCTAATGCGGCTATAATCATTCAGAGTGTGAATCCGAGTTATTTTGCTAACCAGTTAACCTCACTGTAGAGGATTTGTGCCGTCAGTTAAGTTTTTGTACGGCTTGTGTTTTTGAAATGCAATATTTGCTACGCCCTGAAGTATTTTGAAAACTCCACAATTTGTGTGTATGTATTTGATTTCCCGTTTATCTCATTTTTCGAAGCTCATTCCTGTTTTCCGTTTATTTTTAAAGTCTCTAGTATTATCGCTTAATTTTACTGTGGTAACATAATCTGTTAGGGGCACGTGGTCACAGGAGGTACACTGTGGAGGTCTTTTCCTGGTGATATAGACGTATTTTGAGGATTAAGTGCCACCTGTAAGATCCGGTCCACTCCCTAGTAATTTTTATTTTGTTCGAAGTCACAGTGCCTTTATCGTCCAGGAGGTCTGATATTTTCATCTATTTATTGGGTGCGTTCTTAATTATTTAATTGCTTTGCTCTAATAAAGTCTAATTCTTTTCCACCGATTGCTAACGCACAGCAACGGAGCAGCTATGGGATTCCACTAAAGCTTAACGACAGCGAGACTCGCAGCGTCATGTCTTTTTTAAAGAGGCGCGTTTGACAATAAAAAAAATAAAACTTAAAAAAAACAATAAATTAAGGAAAACCAATCACACAAATAAAAGATTGCCAGACGTCGAGTCTTTTTACGGCAAGTGTAGTGACAGGCAAGAATTAAAACAAAAGGAATATACAGGGTGTACCGACGATCCCAAACCAGTCACAGGTGTAGACAGGGGGTTAACGGAGAGTGTTGCGGTCTGGCTGGTCTGCCGAGTTGGGGCGTAAGTGGTGCGTTCCAGGTGGAGCGCGGGCTTTCTACTTTCTGCCGAGTGGGGGCGGTAAGCGGACATCAAACGACTGATTAGTAAGCCGGGTGAACCGGCCCGATTTTCTAGTTTACTTCTAAAATGTTATTTTATTTAATCTCTTATGCCGTTAAATTTTTGTTTTTAAATTGAACGATTTTTGCTATATCATTACTACTTGTAG
The DNA here is from genome assembly GCA_949128085.1 of Cetonia aurata. Classification (NCBI taxonomy): domain Eukaryota; kingdom Metazoa; phylum Arthropoda; class Insecta; order Coleoptera; family Scarabaeidae; genus Cetonia; species Cetonia aurata. Next base: position 24,649,908 of record OX421887.1, read on the forward strand.
CTACTTAATGTAACAAATTTTACAGTTAATTTAATCAGTTTAATTTTGACATTTAGTATATTTTTGTGTAAACCTTAGGTTAGAAGTGATTATCTTAACCTTGTTTTTATATTTTCTCTTAATTAAGTAAGCTAATTTTATTAGCTTAATTTAGGGTAAATCCTTTATGAGCCCAAGGCTAGATTTATTATTTCTTATTTTGATATCCTGAATGTTGCTATTTTTCAAACCGTGAAACCGTTGGTTTGCTTTCAATTTAATCTTAAAGGCGGCTACACACTCGTTTGAGGAGGTTGCGTATTTAATTTTGGTATGTCGAAGCGATTTTATAGTGGGTGCCACGACCAAGCGGTACTATAAGGTGACTGTGTGGGTGGCGCCCTCCAGTCAGTCTGCGATCACTTGCCGTGAGTGGTCAGCTCTATTTTACTTGACCTGAATGCCCGTCTCTGGCTAAGCATAGCAGTCATCCTTTCTCTACCACCTTCGTGGTAGTCTGCGAGCGAGAGGATACGCTAGACTTGTGTACAGGTAGGTCTACGCTGGGGATTTGTGAGCTCTCCTCCTCATACTTTTCCTCCTTCTATATAGTACTTTTAAACCCCATTGACTGTAGAGAACAAAATATCTAATAATACAATATGTTTTTTAGTTCAACACCTGATGCTACACTAACAAATTGGGAAACGTGTAATTAATTGAATTTATTTTCTATGTAAATTTTCCTTTGATTTAACTTGTAGCTAATACATCGTTAGTTGAAGAAATCTGAATCCTTGGTTATTTAGGAAGAACACGCACGTAATTCGTGCTAACAAATTTTTATAAAAACCACTTTTGTAATTGAATTATTAAAAAAAAAGGTGGGTAAATTAAAATAGGCGGTAACTAATCACGAAACTTTCTTTAAAAAAGTGCCGCCGATTAGTTTTATATCGTAAAGTTTTTCTTTCAATAAGGAAACGACAGGTGAAGTTTAAGTACCATTACATCGTTATCCGCTGACTCGATCCCGTTAAAATTAATAGAGATGTTGTTCGCTCTAAAGGTTTTAATAACCCCTGCGACCATCGGCATCTCGTTCCGTTCGCTATAAAGACATTTTTCCCTGTCGTCGTTACGTATCAATTTAACATTTTCTCCGCACCCACGATCTATTATCGAAACAAACTGCTCGCGTATAATGCCGCATACGGTTTAAGGTCCGACCATACTACACATAACGTATCAGCAACGTACATACGTAATAGCAAAAGACAGGAAAAAGCGCGGATTATACAATAAGACGCCTACTGAGCTAGTTTTCCCATAGCTTGCGCTGAAACAAATTGCCCCTTTTAATGCGAATTAGAGCTACTAAGGAACGATCGTACCGACTCGCTGGGAGCGAACGTATTATGTCCGGTTCGAAACGCGAACAGAAAAAAACCGTCGAAGAAATGTTAGGCCGTTTGTATGTATGTGCTTCCAAAACGAGAAAAAACAAGTTTAGTTCAATGGGCATATTTATATGTGGTATGTACAATGCCCGAGAATAAAAGGAATGCTTTATGCGTGGTGTGTTTATGGAAGCACGGTTACAGAATCTTCTACAATTCGCTATTTATGGGAGGTAACCTTAATAATCCATAAATTAAAAGCTTCTTTGATAGCTATTAAAAGAACTAACAATTAACAACTGTTTCGATATTAGATACTTGATAACGGCTCAAGCAATATATTCCTTGAACCAAAGAAAGATATTTCTTTACTTAAAAGCATATTTATTTGTTTTTAAAAGAATACTTTTTTGGGGTGCTTCTTTCATGTAAAGAATATTTGTTCCACTGAAAGTTTGATTTAACTATTCTAGTATAAATGTGGTATATGTACCCATCAAGAACATCTGCCCCAGATTTAAGAGGATCTAATACATATGCTTCACAGAGAGAAGGAAAACGTTTGTATCAGATAGTGATGGTGACGAAGAATAAATTTCATTAAGCGCGTTAAAAGAAAATACTAGAAAGGTAATCGACTATACAGTTGATGAGGAGAGGTTAAAAATTGTTGATGTTAATTTGAAATTGGACGTATCTTATGAGCGTGCGCATACAATTATTGTTGAATATAGAAACGCCTCTAATCCAGACTAGATTCATTAAACGAACAGATTAATTACGATACTAACAATCACGAGGCGCGCCTCGCCAGGGATGCCACTTAGGAAGGGTAAACAAAAACGTTCATTATGATTTTGTGTTTAATATAACAAATATATCAACAAATCTGAATAAAGCCAGAGCCTGCTAGACCATTTTAAAAAAATTAATTTTCTCTGGCGAATTACAGAAAATTGTTTTCTATTTTTTTTTCTCGATAACGGTCAGAGATAAGAAAAAAATACAAGAGACCACAAAGTTTCTAAACAAGGCAGAAAATTTATTGCGTATTTTAGAATCTAGCAGTGGCGCATCGCAAAAAAGTTCAGGGTTGGAAAAGAAGGGATGACTCCGAAAAAATTATTACCCTGTAGATTTACATCATCATTTGGCATGGCTAATGATGCAGGCCTTATAGCGTAACCTACCTTCTAAATTTGAGCAAAATATCTCAAAAACTGTAGGAGCTATACAGTAAAAAGTGAAAAAATCTTGAAATTTCAACACCCTGCAGATTGGTAACGAAGCGTTTGCAGACCTATGCTTATATGAAATTTTAGGCACAAAGTAAACCAAATAATTACCCCCTTCCTTATGTACATGATATTTAGGAACAGCCTGTATATTAACCTATATTTCTACTTAAATGCGCATCAATTGCCATTTTGCCATTTCATTCTCTGTGCTTATTTTTATTATCTTTGATATTTGTCTTCAATATAAATTTTTCCAGTCATAACTTCTTTGTCGAACACATTCTATCTCATCATTGTTTCTCCTATTTTGAACTCTATCAGTATCAAATCCTGCGAACTATATTGAGAACAACACATCCTTGACTCACACCATTAATGTTTCTTTATTGTACTTAATTCACCATGGACCAAGTATGTAATTAAAATAGAACGATGTTTTATATTTTCTCAGATAATGGCTTTTATGTTCGAGAATTATGACAATAGATTCCATTTCATCCATCTGTTGCTTTGATAACTTCAAACGGCCATAAGATAATAAACACTGTCAGATAAATATTCCCAATATTTCCGTACTCTCATTGAAACTATTGATTTTTGTTTATAGCTATAATAAATTTGACTCCAGCTCCTATTTGTCTGTACATTTATCATTGTCACAAACCAATCCAAGTGTAAAAAAGGGAAGCAATCAATAAATTTCCGAACTTACTAAACGGACCAGCACTCGTAATTAACTCCTTTTCAACCAAAGACGAACGTCGAGATGAAACTTCTTTTACCCGCTCTTTTTCTCCGTACGAATAACCTTCTCAATTTTTCATTTCTTCCAAGCATGCCCGCAAGCACACCTTTTAATTACTTCCATACTTCTATAGATAATTAGAACTCATTTTCTCGACACGCAAATGCGTTCCTCCTAACTAAGTCCGATTGGTTTTAACAGAGCGGCACATTACCGACGGGCGATTTTTATTAATATGTCAATATTAGGTTATTGTTAATTCCAGTCACCATCAATCACGTGAAGCTAAAACGTAATGCAACGTGAAAGAAATTTATCTCTTCAACGGCTTCGTTAGTTACAGGTTTATAAATCATTACATACAATATTTTGTTGACTTATTGTATTGTATTCTAACAGGGCTGAGGCATTCAAGTCTGTACTTACCGTGACCTGATCAAACCAATGCATCGAAAAGAAAAAAAGTGTTGTAAAATTTATGATATATGTATACCTAATTGTGGTGATACTAAAAACGTTGAAACAAAGTCTTCCATTTTTATAAAATCTACAACAACAGCATTCCTTTTCCGGCATTTTTCTAACGTAATCGTCACGTCAATAGAGTTTTTTCTGCTTCTTGAGGGCGCACTCAGCATCTCCAAAATCGCTATCATTTGGGAGAAAATTGTGCCCAGAAACGAAGAAATTCAACAGAATTTCTTGTAAGAAATTACTCTCTTCTAATATACATTTTAAAAAGCAATACCATCTTTATGTTACGATTTTGGGCCCTACACGAATCGCTCCATAAATTTTAAAAATTTATCCATTGATCGACCTGATTCTTAATGTATGTTTCTAACCAGGAACGTACTTCTTGCGTACCTCGACCTGCTTGTCCCTTCAACCAAATGTGGAAAACAGATTTCTTGTGTTTTACAGCATAAACACCGCAATTATACAACCAGAGTTGCCGTTTGTAGTAAATAATTTTGGCAGAAAGACGAGGAAGGTGGTCAATTTTCCTCTGGCTATTTCAGCATCTCTTAAATGGTGTGCTATTTTTCCTTTTCTTTCTTATATTTCTATTCTGGTTTTCAAATTTTATCTTTCTTCCTTTTTTGGCACTTTCTTTCTAGCAATTTGAAACTGCAGATTTATTTTGTTTGTTCTTTTTGTAGCACATGGATAGTTGATGAATCTGGTGAATCTGCTTCATCTGCAAACACATAATCTTTATCCCCTACAGAATCATCAGAGTATTCACTAAAGTAAGCTCCTGCTTCTGAAATTTAAAAAAAAATGTTATAAATAGGAGCTAAAATTTCATTATAGAAAAAAAAACAAGCAGTAATATGCAAAAACTTACCCGCAAATGCAACTGATGATTTGACAAATTTCTATCTGTGCTTTGCGGCTTACTGTCAGACACATTTTTTCAGTAATTTCGTGAGGAATCCTCTAAAACAAACAAATGCGAGAACATAACAATACAAACGCATTATGCAAAAAGAAACCAACAGATTAAAATGTTCACCTACCATATATTTTCTTTTTCCAGAATCCTACTTTCTACATTTGTTTGCTCATTATTGAACTGTTCCTTTCCACGATTTTGATTTACTTAAAATATATGTATGTACATACAAAATCAGTTATTTTTTGGGTTACGTCCCCGGAAATGCTTTTTATTGAATTTTGCAGTTTCCTTATTATAAAACGCAAACATAAACCTTTTGACTTTTCAGTTGGTTCTTATTGCTCATAGATGGCGCAAATTGCTATTTTACATTGGATCTGCATTGCAAATCCAAGAAACGCATTTTTTGATTCTAAGGAACCAAATAACTCATTTTAATCCAAATTGTCGGTTGGTTCCTTATTGCAGAAGAGGATCCAATTATTTGTATAGGTCCGTCCCTTTAAGAGGAGCTGACTGTCAGACGGGTCTCAGATGCATGTGCCATCCAACGCATAAACTACAAAATTTAGCCTGTTTTCAGCATTACGCCTGCATCGAGTTCCATTTAGTTATCAACAGCATTCAAGGGAACAAACTCATTATATTCATTACATTTAGAAATTGAGAAGATAGTATAGTAGCCATTATGAATTATAAACATAAGTGCATTGCTGTTAGTTCCATGTAGTTTATCTTTGACTGTAGTGCTTTCTCGTTTACCTTTAATATCTGAAAAGGTGTTCCGCCACGCTGAGGACCAATATCATGGTCTTACTTACGTCCGCACACAAATAAAAGCCAGCCAAGCGTTTTTAACTACCTTTTACGATTCATATTTCCCTCATCTCCACGTATCTACACCGAGGTATACATAATCACTTCACGTTTAATATTGGCTTAATGTTATTGCTACACCGCCTAGAACTGCTGTACCAACCGCATATAACCGTCGCACGGAGAACTTTATTCGCCCTAGGAAGTCGTAACGTGCAAACCGGAGAGATTCGAATTAAAAGCCGCACACTGGGACTGTGGATGTGTATAGAACTCGCGGGGAAAGATACTTACCGTATGCCGGTTGTGTTGGATTTATTTGGCACGATTTCGCTTGTATATGCAAATCAATTGGTTAACGATGAAATACAGTTTTGATAAACGGATCGCCGAGATAGCCGCCTGTCGTGTACTGGTACGATAATGAGCTCAAATAATCCGACGTAACATACGCTTAAGTTAATCAGGGCAGTTTAAAGAATTTTCAGATTGGAAGGTGCACCTATGATGAAACGAAATATTTAAGAAACCAATAAATGAAACCCTTCAAACTTAGTTTTGGATGCTAATTGTATACTAATATTAATAAAAGGAAATAGTTATGGCAGATGAAGTGTTAAGGAGGAGTTATGTTTTACACAAAAACTAAGCAAGTGTATTTTAGTATGTAAAACCCACTTTAAGATGCCTACCTTTCAAAAGCTGTAACAAACTAACTAGCTAACATCCATAGGATAGTAGTAGATAGTAGTAGATAGTATCCCAAGGAAGTTAACGGTAGGACAGTTTGCCCTGCTTCGGAATGAAGACCACCCTGGCCTCTCTCCAGCTGCTAGGTGTGTATCCCAGAGCTAAGGTTGCTCTTAGCAGGGTACATATAACTGGGGAGAGCGGTTCCAAGCCCTGTTGCAGCAGGGCCGGGAAGATGCCATAACTACCAGCCGATTTAAAGGGTTTAAAGGATTCGATTGCCCATCGAATTTTGGGTACTTGAATAACTTTCCGCGCAAGAATCCAGTCCTCCCTCCGTGCTCTTAGGGCAGGTATCTGAGCTGACCTCAGTCCCATACATTCCCCCCCGAACTGGGTTTGAATGACCCTGGAGCCCGGAAAGTGCACCTCCAAGAGATGCTTGAGGACTTGCTCTTCAGTCTCGGCTTTATCGCCATTGAGCTTACTGAGAGACCCAATCTTACAGGGCCCTTCCTTTGTAAGGACTTTTCGAATTCTGGAACATTCAGGGACACCCTCCAGTTCCTGGCAGAACTTTTTCCATGACTCTCTTTTTGCCTTTCTCACGGCACAGTTGTACTTGGTCAGGGACGCTCTGTAATCATCCCATCGGCCAGATCTTTTAGCTTTGTTGTAAAGTTTTCTGGTGGCAGCCCTTAAGTCAGACAACTCCCTGGTCCACCAAGGTGTTGCCCGATTAGTAACACTATCGATAGTTTGAAGTCCATGCGATCGAGCAACCTCTACTTCTGCAGAGGGATTATGTGGGAAATCTTAGGGGTTGTCCCTAAAACTAGTCCATTGGCTTTATGCGATAGAAATACGTCTAATTATTACCTATGGAGCGATAACATAGTAGTAGAAGGTGGAACAAGCCAGAACCACAGAAAAACTGACATCGGTACAAAGGATCGCATGTACGAAAGCAGATTATTGTGGAAAAGAAGGCCACCGAATCAATCGTCATATATTCATATCTGTTTAGTAGGACGGTTGCTGAAAATCGATTTTTCTTCCGACAACTGACTTAGCCTCATCGTCAAACATAATGAGTACCAAACTCCTGATCGATGAATTCTTCACTATCCACTTTCCAGGCAGAGTTTTGATGATGAGTATTGATTATTGAGAAGGAGATAACTATAACAAAAATCCAAAAGAAAAAGTTAAAAAAATCCCTTACCACAAAAATTATTATTTTTCATCGTCTCTCCATTTTAGTTTTGACAATTCCATACTGGGCAAAGCAAAAATCTCCTGTAAAAGCGTATAGATATATTTCAAATTTAAATTATAATATTTGAGCGCCGAGTTTGCCTGCTAACATTAACTCCATCCAAATTTTCTTGCCAAATTTCACCGGTAACAGCATAAACGATAAAACGCTACATTCAGAAATTACAAATAGGCTTGAAAACTTTACTATTGTTTACATTGATGCCTCCAAATCGAATAATGGTTGTGGCTGCGATTTTTAACAAAACTAATAAGGTTGAGAATTCGTGTAGGTTAAGTAACACGTTAAACATCTTCTCAGCAGAGGTAAGGGCTATTGTCGAAGCACTTAAGTATTCCGAACAAATGGGTTTTCCCAAGGTGGGGATTATGTCAGACTACCAGTGTCATTAATGCACTGAAACACAGGAAATGGTTTACAACAGTTCGTCCCCTTGTGTTGGACATAATCTGCAGATATACTAATTTAAAAACTCGGAATGTTTACGTAAAATTATTTTGGGTAAAAAGTCATGTAGGAATATCTCACAACGAGAAGATAGACGCACTAGTCAAGGCATCAGTAACTTCCGACCAAATTATAGATAAAACTACCTACAAACGAGCAATCATTTCCAAACTTAAAAGATACTTTTTGGAAGAATGATGGGTACGCAGGTGGTAATCGTCATACAATGAGCAAATTACGCAATAATTACGCTAAAATTCATTTAAATAGGTTATGCATAATTGACTCTCCAGCTTGCTTATATGGTTATGAGGTAGTTGATTTAGATCACCTTGTTTTGGCGTATTGTAATTATGAACGGGAAAGGGAAAAATTGTTTGAGAAAGTTAGTAACACTCAAGGTACCGTTAAGAATTAATAATACGGAATTATACGGATCACTTATTGGTTACATAAAGGAATGTAACATCCTGATTTAAGATATTTTATAAGTTAATTTTGCATTTAGTTTTATATTGTTAAATGTCTAATGTGAAAGATGGGCTTCGAGCCCTTAGTGCCATAAAAAAAGGACAATGATAATAATTATAATTACAAATACGATTACCAGAATATTTGTATTGCCGTATTTGATATTCGTGCAGTTCTATTCGCTTAAACATTTTTGCAATATAAAATAACTGCTATTTAACACACTTCAAGGCTAATCGGCAAACTTTATGATTCGACTAAATTCATAGGAAATTATATATTATTAAAAATCTGCAGATTTCTTCTAACAGGTAATATGCATTTGGTATTTTATGAAGTAGAATGAAATCTTGAAGAATCCAGATATATTTTTTTAGTAGTTTGTAGATATCCCACCTAAAATATGATTAGGATTAGGATACTTTTGCTCGCAATCGCACACTATCATCTACGATCGCCATCTTTCCTCGATCTCTCATCTGAAATAGTACAATAGAATAGAAATATCGCAGCCAGATTATGTATCGGTGCACTTACTCGGTAAATATCGGTATGAGCGTACATCCACGTTCCAGTATATAAAGACAGAGGATAAAGGCTAATACGCCGCTCGGACATCGCAAAAAAGGAATGAGAATGCTCGCAGGGAACAAACAGCACGATAAAAGGTAACCAACAAAACCGATCGGTAAATTTAAATAACCCTCAACGTCTTTATAACCATACCAGCGGTACACGTGTTTCCTTAAGAGCTATGCGTACGTAATTTAAGCGAACCATAGTAAATTTGTAGTTCATTTAAGCTGCGCTAAGTGTTCGTTTAGCGTAGTAAAGAAGGAGGGATAGAGGAAAAGAGAGGAAAACACAAGACGCGGATAAGTAAGACATATCTCTACGAGGAATAGCGGCAAAGTTCTCAACTCCGACATTAACGACGCTTGTAATTCATTTTGATAACTTCTAAGCAATTTCTCAGTTATGTTTGCTGGTAAATATGGAACATTAAAAAAATAAGACGTTTAAACGAGCATTTTCGCTTGTTACTATGTTGGGTATCCTACTAACTACGTATCAGGCGCGGCTCGTGCTTACCTCACTCGGAGGCTATGACATTGATCGAACTTCTTCGTATAATTTCGTAACATATAGAAACGTATTTGCCGAGAGCATACGAAGAACTACGATCATTGTCATAGCCTCCGACTGACGTAAGCACGAGCCGCGCCTGCTACGTACCTACATATCTAGTTATTTTGCTTATTTTAGGTTGTTAATTTTGAAACCTAAATGACAAAATCTTTTTCATTAATGTTTTCTGCGACTTAATAAATCATTTAGTTAAAGCATTTTTCCCACAAAAAGAGATATTAAACAATGGTCACTTCTTGCAGTTTCTCCCAGAAAATCTTTTGGGCTTAACTGATGTACTATATCTGATATCTTGCCGAATCCTCAGACGAGTTTTCCAAGTAAGCACAAACTAATGCTCAAATCTACTTTACAGTTTAGCTCTATTTCGAAAAATAAACAAAATTGCTGGGTGATACATTTCATGAAAATCATTATAATCAGTAAATTAATTTATTTCAAAAGATGCAGAAGTATGAAACAGGTCAGCGAAAAGACAACAAACCAGATACTTCTCCTATCATATCAAACGTAAGCTAAATAAAAATTGGACTTGCATATTAAAATTTATGATTGTAAAATTCATCAACTGTATAATAAACTTTGGTTGAAAGGAATCTTTTTGTGTTTCTAAAATTATTGTAGTTCATCTTTTACTTGTAACTTTCATTGAGGTTTCTAGGATGAAAAAAAAGGTATGTTCAACTGCAAAAAGACCAGGTTGCACGAATCTGGGCTGTTAGTATTAAATAAGAGGTATTTGTAAGAGCTGCTTCAACTTACATTGCGGATATTGTCGGCAGTCTATAACGTGCACTTGATAAGCTATTGTCGAGGGCATTAATTTGTGGCTTGTATTTTAGATATGAATCGGTTTTAATACCCAGAAAAGGAACGTCGTTTGAATTGGTGAGTGATTTTTGTAATTTATTTGTTTAGTTTGGTTGGTTTTACAAAGTAACGATCGAGTTTCATTTATATTAAGTTTTAATTTTGTTGTTTATGAACCAGATTTCATACCGCTGTAGATTATCTGTGATCGCTTCTACTGTTTTCTGAACATGTAAGAGGTGTTATCTGCGAATAAAACACTGAGATCGTCATATACATTTGGCTGATCATTAACATAACGTATAAAAAAATAGTGGGTCGAGAACAGATCCCCGAGGCACACCGAAATCCATGCATTTCCACACGGATCTAAATTTATTCCCGTTCTTATCATGCGCCACTACACATTGTGATCTTCTGTTCTCTCTGTTAAGCAAGATTTCAACCAAGGAGCTATTTATACTAGAAAGCCCGCGTTCCACCTTGGAACGTACCCTCTAGAGAAAGTGGATACGCCTTGCCTGCGGTCTACTTAGACCGCACCCTCTAGAGAAGGTGCGTACCCTTTGGGTAGCAGCTCGCTCTTTAATGAATTTAGAATAGAGTTTCATATACTTATATTAATTTATTTCAATTTTTGAGTCGTTCACTTTAAAAAAGACTCGACGCTTCGCGTCTCGTCAAACGTCAAATTAAAATTAATTTTTATTTTTTGTTATCCAGTTCTACTTAACATGCCTCGTAGATCGTGTCACTTTATTAAGGTACACCCGGTTGGGTTTTTTGAAAATAATTTCCCCCCAATATAATATAGCCCTAATGTGTGATTACCAATCTGTCTCAAACATTATCTTGCTTAATTTTTTGTACAGTGTATATATATTATAGTCCTTACTATTTTTTTTTTTAATTTGATGTCCCTTTTCCTATATTTTTATGCTATCGATTGCCCAAATACTTCCATGCTTTTACTTGTTTTGCCTTGTTATCTTTACCTTAGTCTCGTACTTGTATTGCACATTAAATCAGATATTAAAATAATAAATGCTTTTCCCGAGATAACCGAAATACGAAAGCATTTTATTGTAAAGCCTCGTAATCGAACGGCAATTCTTCTCGCCACCATAATTCCCGATTCCTTGGGCTGCTGCCACGTAGTCCTGGCGTAGACCGGGCAATCTGTTTCGCGACTTTTTATTCTGTCGTATTGAGCATTAACATAGCGCTGCGAACGATGAAATTCGAAACATTTAAAGTGTCTCCATTGTTGTTGCGGGAAAACTGGAGGCCGCAGTATCCTCACGAGCTCCCCGCTGCCATCGACGGCGAGACCAATAAATATGGCCCGTTGAAACGAGACTGAAGACGTGCTAGATTTGCATGCGCGAGGGTTGGGCGAAATATTGTCGTCGAGACAAAATAATAGGATGAAGCGAAGAAAATTCCGAAAATCAACACGGTTGGTAGTCTTATGCTTAATGAAAGAATGCGAATTCAAATCTTCGAACATCATATAGGCATGCATGGGAAATAAATACAATAAAGAAATCACTTTATAGATATAATACTAGACAAACAGCTAACTACAATGTCGAAAAATATAACCATAGGGTGTAAAACACGGAATTAGAAGGTGAAATCCATCTAGGAAATGAAATGGAGCCTGCCTAGACAACTTTAGTTATTACACTCTGATGTATCATGGTGTACAACAAACAACCATAATAGGCTGTATAGAGGAAGAAAGCGTCTAGTGTTGTTACTACGAGTATTATACGTATAAACTAGTTCTTAGTCCTTGAAAGGTTTATAACTTTCATGAACAAATATGACAGACTCGAACATGTAAACTGCAGTATTTTATATTCACAACGTAGGGTTTTACACGATGCTCTTAGATGAAGAACAAATACATTACCACGGCCAAATATCTGCAACTCAAAAACTCTGTCATGTAAGGATTCCACGTGCCTTTTCAGTCAAGCCGCCTATTAACAGTAACTTCAAGCGAATCTGGGCTATCACTCGTGGTAGGTACATATACTGTTATTGTAAGTAATTCTGCAGGAATCTCTTCTACATTAACTGAACCTAATAAGGGTTTACTGATATTCAATGCCGTGTTATGGCTCTTAAGCCAATTTTGAAAAAAAAAGTACTTAGTCTACATACAACAAGAATAATAGTGGTACCAACATAGATCCTTTGAGAACTCCTCGCTTTGTCGTCAATCAATTCGAAAACGTTTGTCCAAGTTTTCGAATTGATGCTCTCAACCTATTCCTGTCGACCGTTCAGGTAAGATGTAATAAGCTACAATGCGTTTGCTGTTCTTCCCAGATTGAAGCAAATTATTTCAGTATATGGTACCAGAGGATTTTGCTATGTCTATGAGTATGCCAGGTAATCTCATTGTGGTTAATACCCATAATTATGTTGAATATTATTAGATATAAAGCCAAAGACTGCTCTAAGCCTATTTTTTTAAACGACGGGAGGAGCAAACCATATTCACACAACACCTACGAATTCAACGACATCTATGTGATAGCCTTTTAAACATTATAAACAGAGAACTGTATACTTTGACACTAAATACCTAAAAAACAACAAAGCCTTTTTATAATGTACATAACCAAGTATGCAACTTTCCACAGGGAACGACACCTCAGGATTGGTTCTGAAAAGATCTATACCTATATAAAATGTATATTCGCATAAAATATAAATCATATGTCAAACGTCAAAGTTTCTTTATTTGTGTCTTGTTGTGTCGGGCTTATCTTTTTCGCGGTATTTTCGAATTGAGCGAATAACCGAGCAATTACGTAACATTTTCAGTTTTTTGTTATCGAATTAAAAAACAGGCTATAGTAACTTACTATACTTGCAGGGGAAGAAACTTCTTAAATACAACTAAAACTATTATTTACAGAATGGAAGCTCTAGTAAAATGCTTAATAAATAAATTATAAAAACAATATAACAATACATTTAATTACATGCTCTAAGTCTCTCACACAGTTTGCATGTTTTTGGCAAAATCGCTATAGGACGGTAATTGTCAGGTTTTATGCTGCAATTTTTTAAGCTCATCTGTAAATTTTTCCATTCTAAAAGAGGGATTTACAAATTGTATAGATGCACCAAAAAATGCCGCATGTGGCAGGAGTATGTTTTGATGTGTCAAACTGGTATTGTATTCTCCAAGTCACACAAGTTAACTGCTTGGAAGGTATAAGCTTAGATCCTCCTCCTGTAGATTTGTTTGTGTTTGAGTTTGTTTAAGAATAACTGAATTATTTCTTCCTTTATCACATTATTTTGCTAGCAAATTGTTTAACCAGTTGCCATATTGCTCTGATTTTACTTCAGCAGCGGTTCTAAAAGTAAAATCAACAACTTCAAATGTTCAATCTTGTATCGCAAACTTTCGCAAAATGATTTCTATTTTTCAACTAATTAAATTACTCAACATATCTTTATATAAAATATTCTTGTTTTTTACTTTTTTAGTTTATTTGATGATTATCATAAGTAAGAACAGTTACTTTTAATATCTAATTTATAATGCTACAAACCAATTCCAGCTGAAAAAACTTGCTTTCATGGTGGTAAAATAGTAATTACCTTATTAGTCATAACAACCCTGTTTGGCTTTTTGTGTTTTGCGCTAATAAACTTTTCTATTAATAACATTATGATTACATTCTACGAAGATCAACGTCGGCGTAGTTATACCTTAATTAATTCTTACAATGTTGTGAGTGCAAGCGACGTAAGTGACGCGACGTAGGTCTTCTTTGATCATTAATTACGGCACCTATTAAACCTATTTTATCATTGCCTTGGACGATTTACTGTAGGGTTATTTTGAGCCATTGCCAACGACCCGTTATAAGTTTGATGAATGTAGCAGCAAGTTTATGCAATTTATTAAAACTAATGCGTCTCCGGCACGCTGCGGTCCTAACAAAACAAATGACGAACACTTGTTTCTCATCTCTCCTTCCACAGAGCAGATTATACCTGCTCGCTTGTCGTATGTTCCTACGGTTTACGAGTGAATAATTTTATTGTCCCACGATGAAGATGAAGATGAAACAATCTCGTGTTTTCGACTCCAAGTAAAAATGTGCGGAATTCCAGTCGTTCGAACTTATTAATAATTTATTAATAACAGAAAAATAGGGATTATGCCGATGGCCGACGAGATAAGATAAGATATTACCAGGTTTCGAATCTGAGCCGCACGAGGTGGAGCTGAGGGGTTGGCGGGTCGCCGCGAATGAAATCATCAATCACAATGACAGCTAGCGCCAGTTCTAATGAACGGCGGTGTCTCGCACTAACACAAAGGCATATGGAAAAAATACCGATTCATAAATTTAACTTGTACCAAATAAATCAACGGGCACTTGATTGGACAATGGTGTGTTCGCTACGTTCTTTATTATTCCTTTTCTGTCGCTTTCGTTGTCTCTGCACATCGTATTCCCTTGTATAATGTTCGATCCTCTGATTTTTGGATAATGGAAATATCCAGAATATGCATATTTTACGTTTTTAATTTATTGCTTTTCTTTTGCTATGTTATGCGTGTATTAATAGCCTGTCACTGCCGATACTAAAAATGCTGCTGCGGATGGCATGCAGTTCTGTATTTATAAATGTCAACAGTTTCCAGAAGCAATTTTGCTGATATCTAATGTTGTAAACAACGTTAGAATATTAGAATTATAAAAAACTCTGTAATTGGTACAAGTATAAGCATAAGGGAATAAAATTGATATTAATAAAAGCAAGTTTAAAGTAAAATATGAAAATTCTAATTACTTGCTTTTCTAGTCTTTTTGTGTTTCATTATGTTTTAGAATTTTGTTAGTTGACCAGTCATTACCTATTTTTATTACACAATATTTTAAAAATTTATTGCATTCGCTGTTGTACCTCGTTGGTTGTGTTTTTGATGTCTTTGCCTTGGTGTTTTAGATTCTTTTTCATATAGTCACTTTAAGTAGTCTATTTAAGTGTTTTACGTCTGTTAGTTCCTTTGTTTATATCGTTTATGAGGATAAACCCACCTATAAAGTAAATATTGGAAACGATTTTGATCTTTGTTGTCCAAAAAGGAAATACTCTAGAAGAGGTTCTAGAGTATTTCCTTTTTGGACAACAAAGATCAAAATCGTTTCCAATATTTACTTTATAGGTGGGTTTATACTCACAGTCACGAGCAGATCAGAACAGGGACAGAGAGTCATGGTAAAGTAAACTGGCTGAACAGGTCGCCTTGGACTGGACATTGATTTGATCGTAATCTGATCTGCCCTGATCTGTGGCTGTAGATGTAAATCTACCTTCATTCTACTGTAACTATCGTGCATTTGGCAGTATCCCATTTGGCAGCTAACCTAGATATGCTGTCTGTTTTTCTATACATTCGGAAATGACTTCGGTGGTGGCAAAAATTTAGTTTTTCACTGTATGCGCTTTAGTCTCATGTCTAGGTAACAAGATTGATTCTACCTTACTAAAACTAGCTTATTGAGATCGACAGTCGTTTTTAATTCTCATAATTGGACATATCATCCTATGTTAACCTCTGTAAAAACTGAAGATTACAAGACACAATTGACACATTGAATTCCCTGCACAACAAAGATGAAGGAATACAAAACAGTTCTCAGAAAGAGGTAGCCATCAATCATCATGCATTTCACATATATTGCACATAATTTCTTGGTATTTTTTTTTCTACGCTTGATAACAAAAAGGAGCTGAAAAGTATTCCATTGCATTATGAATAACTCTATGTTTAAGTGTTAAATATGCCATCTTGGTTAGGCCACATATATTACAAAATAAACGCTACAAACTATACGTAATCACCTACTCATTCAAGCCACAAAAAGAGTATTGATCGTCCCATTACCCAACCCAGCAATAAGTGCCGGTACACCTCACTCGTTCATCTCCGTCCCCCATGACAAAGTAACCGAGAACATATTCATATACGTTTAATGAAGACATGTCTTCATATTAATAACCCGAGCCGTACAATGTCCGCGCGGCGGAGGAAGAAATCTATAGGCATTCGAAAATAAATAATGAGCATCTGGAACCACGGCGAAATGTGTTCACCTTCTTTTTATCCGAGTACGGCAGAACAAATCGTTCCGCCGAAACAAAAGTCGACGAAAAATAGTTTCGAGCGTACGCGGGCATTTCGGGTGCCATTCAAATCAGCCTCCAGGTTCTATATTAGTTTCCGCGACGGCGACTAGGTGGCCGGGTATCGAAGATTAAGACATCCATAGCGAGGTAACGCGGTACTATATTATAGGATGGGTATACAAGCCGGAGTACATGCCTTCATGTTCTCTTCTGTTGGGAATGCTCGAAACTTTGCGGCCCGCGTAATAAATATGTCGGTTTTCGGATAACTCTAAGGGATTCTAAAACACGAAGAAAAAAGAATTTACAACGATAAATATATAACCATTGTATTATTGTAGTTGCGAGTGTGCCGCCTGCTTCCAAACCTTCATTTCATTGTTTAAACGAACCTTTATTGGCGAAGGTAATTCTGGCGAGTTAACTTAAAGTATTGACTTGAAATTTTCGCTAATTAGCAGAACTTTGTCGCGCGGGTTGAGTTGATTTGCTAATCGAATGCGCAGCTCGTGCTCCAACAATAAAAGAGGTCGTTTAACCCCGCTTAACACCTACGGCATGCTAAATATTTTCACATTGTTACAATTCACGTACAGTGTCTGCTTTACCTTGACAGGAAATCTGTTTGCTTGTCTGTAATGCGACGGGTGGTATGTTATACTTCAATTAAAAGTAAGCTTGCTATGTGTGCATGCAATTTCCATATTGCTGGAGTTTTCTAGCATAACTATCAATAGTCCAAGTTTGAGTTAAGAATACAGAGCTTACGCATAATACATGTTGGTGCTCTCTTCTAGGACTTGAATGATCTGTAGTCTGAACTACACGCGTTAATTTGCTCGAAACATGTGAAAGATTAGCATGTTGATGCAGTTAATTTACAACTGAAATGGTTAACACATGCTCGCCATGCTAAGCCATTACAGGGTTGCACAGACGCGTTATGATGAATGCATAAAATCAATTCTAACAACACAGATAAATAGTAAAAAAAAAATACCTAGCACTAGACTTTGGAGGCGTTAAAGTCATGGAAAGAACAAAATTACAAATAACGACAATGATGATTTAGCAGTTCTGCAACAGGAAAGCAGATAAAAACCTTTTATTACTAATTTCTCAGAAACATACATACGCAAGCATTTTTTGCCCTTCAAGTTTTCACACTACTGTATATATATATTCCTTTCAAAAAGATTCAAAAGATGTTTTCATTTCCTTCTTCCATGTTTTTATCCCTTTTTGACTAATGCAATAACAATCTAACCTACAAATTAATTACGTTGGTAAATATCAAAGTTCTTTGTCGAAAGAAATTATTGTTGTTAAGTATTCTATAGGTCTGAACACTTGTAATGACAAAGACTTCTTGCTAACATCTGAAACATTCTTTCAGAATAAAGGCTTTCTATGAGTCGACTCGTCAAGAGGTTGCAAGCATACGACAGACGCGATTTGCAATAGCCAATTTATCAAGACAAAAACGAAAAGGTTCTCCGTGAATCTATGTGTTAAGGTGTGCGAGGGTTACAAAGCATATTTTGACATCCCTGTCGAGCATCAGGACTAATCCTGAACACCCCACTTCCTTACAAGAGCGCTGCAGGAGAATCCTAGAAAACTAAGCTGTATATCTTATTGCTCGGAATTCTGTCACGTAAAATTTGTAAAAACAATTTTATTTGATTCCAAAAAAATTGTCTGTCACAACACAGTATTTGATGACCTTCTATACATTTTTTATTTCAAGAATTTTACTTTGTTCCTTTATAGTAGGAGATAAAGGAGAAAAGAGATCCATAAAGTTCGCAATTCCGAGAATTTGACAGGAACCGACTGACTATTCACCAACTGATACTTTTACATTGTCGACCCTTCCAAACGTCGTACTGGCACAAATGCACTCGCTCGCTGTGTTAAAAAAAAACTTGTTTAAACTTCCCTATAATCACAATGTTTTTATTCTTTAGCCGAAATTGTTGGTTGGCTAATAATAATCTGAGAACGTAAGTGTATCTTGTATTGCTCTTTCATTCTTCTTTTCTTTCTCTTTTTGTATTACTAACTATTCTATATAATGTTCGGTATTGACATATTTTACGGTACTGTCTTTAAAATAAATTTCCACTTACTTATAAAACAATTTGTGCTCTAGGATGGAGTCTAAAGCCTTGAAGATTTAACTCGTCTAATCTATAAAACGTTCTTTATGTATTAATCGCCAGTTTTAAATCGATTTGGTAAGTAATTTTCAAGTGTCTTTCCGAGTATTGTTCTTAATTTTTTGATACTAAATGTTTTATTGTTAAATTTTAAGGCGAATATGTCACAAGTTAATAAACTTTTACGATACCAGCCTTTGTCGATATCTTCTTCGTTTCGGTGGGCTCTGAATGCCTTTTTTCGGATCCTACGTTCGATGTTTTCGTTTCTTCCGGAACTCTCGGTTCCTGTTGGATTTTGAAGTTCCTGCTACTACTGAATTCTGGATCTTTTACTTCAAGTGAGTTATTTCTATTGATTTGCACTTTGATTATTACTATTTCTTTTTAATTTTCCATTTTTTGTGGTTTTATTATTCACTATTTTATTAAATAGTGGTCGGCTTTTATACTTTGGAACGAAATTCTGTTTTTATATTCGTTTTCCCCATCAAATATCGTATTTTGAGAAAAACTGGGACGTGTCAAAGCGATGTTTGGCACGTAGAAAACTTCTACAGGAGGTTGGAGCACCTTCGAGTTCGTCAAAATTTTAGTGGAAATGGTACATCAACCAAACAAAAATTCCACGAATAAAAAGAAAAACAATAACAATAAATACAAGACCGCTTTTTGCACTATAAGGGAGGTAGACCTCTATAATTTGGTAAATACTATTAAAACGTTCGCCCAGAGAAGCGTAATTTTCTTGTTTCCACCGCGTTAGGGTATAATTACCTGGTTTGAAAGGGAGATATTAGGTAGCTCCCTGTAGAATGACTGAGCGACCAACGCAAATATATCATCATAGGCAATAAAAGAATTTTTAACGCCTGAAACGAATGGCCGTTTTACATTTGGAAGAAAAAAAAAACAAATTACTTCACTAAGGCTTGTGACCTCTCCGAATATTTATATGGAGGTTAGAAATAAGAGTCTACGGGTAATTGATGTTACTGCTTGTGTATTTTACTATCTACTTGTTTTATAACAAACTAATAAATTTAGTTTTGAAAAAGGAAACTTGTTTCATTGCAAGTATTTATAGTTTTTATAACTACATATTCTATCTTCACGTTCTAATTATTACGAGTTTCTCTTTATTTGCAAAAGAAAATTATTCGAAAATTTCAAACCAAACAACCAATTGTTAAAGCTCTATGAAACTTGAAAAAAAACTGATGATTATAAAGATGTAGATTGTGATCGATTTTCTTTCGATAAAAAAAAAAAAACTAAGCAACTGCAAGAAAAATAAGATACTAGACACTAGACCAATTGGTTGGACACGTTAATTAATAAAACCAATGTAATTAAAAATAAAATGATGGCTTGTTTGGCTCAACGAAATATATTGTTGTTGTAAAGAATACCTGTTTTGTTTATCGTCGCCTGCTAGGAAACTAAGAGTATAGATGTGCGCTCTCTAAGGGACACAAGTCAAGTACAATCACATATCTAGCTCGGACAATTCTTGGATTGCCAGTGTAAAACGAGAACGTGCAGCTGAGTATGTAGTGATTCCAGAAACGGCTTGCCATGACTTAATAAAAACATCAAAGAGAAAATGCCTAAATACAGTTAAAACCGAAAAAATGCCACCGAACAATTATCGCTGACAATAACGAACTGCTAAATGTCGCGTAACACAAACAAGATGTTTAACCATCTTGTTTGTGTGCATTCCGTTTCAAATATAATTTCAAGTGAAGTATTATCAAATTCCATTTCAGATTCACTTGATGTTTCAGTCATAATTTAATTTAAATTAAAATTTGCCTGAAAATAATTATGACGATTGATAATTTATATCTGACACTGACAGTTTTGAAAACCATGGCAATCTACGCCGTTTAGTTCCATAATCGAACTAAACGACATATGCATCCTATTCCTAGTTATATATATAAAAATAGGTACATGCAAAACAACTAAGAAGTAACTATTTTGGAATAAATATTCTAATTCAAGAGTGAGGACTTTTACATTCTATTATTAAAAATGATATCGGGATTATTACATTTACTACTGGTCGTGAAGAAATATTTTTCTTAACTTCAGATTTATTATTAGTAGCATACAAGTTATGATCTTCTTCCACACAAATAAGATTATTGCGCAGGGGATGCGATGTATATGTCTAAATTTTACGACGCTTATTGGATTTCTGTGGCATTAAGAAATTCTGACATTTGCAAAAAAAATACAGTTGTGGAAGGTTGTTTCCCTAAACCTAAACAAATACTTATCATAGTAAAAATGCTTACGTGGTATTTAATATTTATCTTTCTTTTGTTTAATATTTCTTATAGTTTCTAACTTATTTAATCAAACAGCAAAGCTTAGTTTTGCTGTTAGGCCGCTTTAGCCTTTGAAAATGGGCGATTGAAGAACTAAGGTCAAGCAATTTCAGGTGGCGAGACACACCCGAAGATATATACAGAAATGTTATAACCCACGCCCCCACTATCCTCGCGATTCATACAAAATACGAAATTGTTATTGTAATGTATCTACATTACTGTACGCCAGCTATTTTCTCGGTTCCGCCCGCTTCTTCGAGCTGATATCGTTATATGCGCGTGAGGGCGGGGCTCCTGCCATCAGCCAGTGCATGAGCTGTAAGCAGGTTTTCTTTTTGTTTGTTTTGGCGCCTACGGGATCAATGGGATTTGATGAGGACCACCAACAAATATACATTATACATACAAGTAGTATTTCTATGATGAAACTGGAACAGTCGTTTCACATCTCGGTGGTTAACACAAATACGCACAGAGCTAGGGACAGTAACATATGACTATTTTCAAAATGATTGTTACAAAGACTGCGAAGGATGTCGGGGTCGCAGATAAAATTACCAGACTCATTCAGAACTTCAAAATTATTTTTGAGCCCGCTACCAATTTCTTATCTAATGATATCCCAAGATGTTTTACATATATTACGCGAGCATGACAATAAATTATCATAATAAATTGGTTTGTCTTGACCTACTATATTGATATAGTGCTCTTTATTCGTTTGATAAGCGACATAGAGGTCCGGATAGCGGTATCTTTTGAAAGTATTATAAAGATCTCTTAGATTACTTGCAAAATTTCGTCATTCTGAATTATACCAAGGCATGTTATAATTAGCATCCGTGCGATATTTCCAAAGAGATATATCAAAATTATAACTAAATTTTCAAAGCTGACATTGGAGTCATTAGAATGATATGTATTCGACCAGTCCTCGTTATTTAATAAAGTTTGGAAGTGGGTTGTGTTTGCGTTGCCATATACGCGTTTTTCTACAAATTTATCTAGATTGGGACCGTAACAAGTATTCAGGCCCGCGCGAACCAGCTGAAAGCAGTGATCCGACAAACCTGAATCGGTAACAATGATCCTCACTTCATCAGACACGACATTTGTGAAGATATTATCGAGCAATGTGGAAGAGCCGGTTGTAATCATATTGGGCTCATCAAACAAAGGCTTCATGTGGAATGAATCAAACAAATTTAGATGTCATCGGCATAACATCGACCAACACTAAAATCCACATTAAAATCACGGCAAACCATTAAAAGTTGATTATAGACATCAAATGATTCTAAAGGCAATGAAAGACCTATCTGTAAGGATCTTTGATATCTAGAAACATACATTCTAATGACTTCTTTTGTTAGGCTAACTTGTTCATATGTGATTAGTTCTGTTAAGACATCCATAGTACATTTTATATAGTTTCTCGGAATTCACATTGGGACATAGGTAAAATCTTATTCTCGTCCAGCCACCATTCCAATCTTTCTTTTATCATTCGTTCATAAATTTTGATTATGCAAGACAATAGCCCTGTACGAAACGATATCTTCAAGGTTCTTATTAGGTTTTAGAATCGGTACTATACTAAAACAATTTTGAACATACTTGGTCCTCTAGCCACACTTGATTAAGAATAGAAGATATAATATATCAAAAGCAATCAGATGCTTTTTATATTGAAGAGAAAGGTTGTGTAATAACTCATAAATGATATCGTTTACTGAAGATGCAGAATCTTTAACGCCAGAACTACTACTCCATGTGATTTAATGCAGAATCGGGTGTTGATTTCTGGGATAACAGAATCAGGTGTTAATTTACGTAAAAATAAGTTAGCTAAATCCTCGTCCATTTTTGTGTCGATAACATTTGTACCATTCAGTATTCTGATAGTATTCGCAACTAACCATTACTAAAGACTTTCCAGATTTCTCTCTTTTTCTGTTTGAGAAACCTTTTTGAGTAAATTTCGCTAGTAAATAATTGCTCAATGTTCCATTCTTTTTGTATTCCTTTAATATTTGTTTTCTTTTCTGAATAATATCTTCAACTAAAAAAGTTGTAGCTCTTCTTACACTATGTCAGGCTACATGCCTTCCAAGTTTTATTTAAGTCGGCGAATTGTATTTGCCTTTATCCTTTTCTAAGTTATCTCATAGAGAGTTGATCTTTGGCTTTATGTGTCTTTTTCTCAGGAAGCAATGAATATTTTTGAATAACTCTCGTTGTGTTTATCTCAAAGAGTCAAATAAACAATGTCCAGGGAGGGTTTTCCGATGTTTGTTTTACAAAATGTTTATTTAGGAAACGAAGCCTTTTAGGACATTTTGTTTACAATTACATGACTTTAAATTTAACAATATAAAAATGAAATCGAAATTTCTGCTTTTATTTATAAATTTTGATAACGTAAATCACCCTCAAATCAACTGTCTAAGCACAATAAAAATATAAATGATCACGTTAAGCATGTATTCTCACAGCAAGAGACTCCAGTTCTAAGTACGTATAAAAACGGTAATCAATAATAATCGCCAACAATAGCGGTAATAATTAAATGTTCTGGAAATAGCGGACGGTCTAATAGATTAATCGAGCCTAATAGACCATTACGCGAACAGATAGCATCGGATTTTAGCTTCGCATAATCCGAACTTCCCCGCCCGCGCCTACACTTTTTAAATTAACCACCGCGAAGACAGTTGAATGCCTAAGATTCCACGGCAAAGCCGATCCGGAGTTACCGCGCTCCAGCATTATGTCAATGTTCCGTCGTTGAGAGGGGCACATTGTCGATTGATAGGTTCGACCGGTATTTTTCAATATGAAACTAATGAGAATGACTGGGCAAGCCGTTGTTGCTGTTGTGTTGCGTTGTGGTTCTTCTTCTTATTCCGTGTGGAGATGACGGTCCACGTTCCGTTTACGTGGCGTTCCGCTACGGCTGCGGTCGCCAGGAGACCACCCAATCACAATATCACAACATTACCATTGTTACCTCATAATAAATAACGTTAATTGTTGACAGCTAGCCGCATCGAGCCGGCCATGATAACATCTTAATTGCGCGCGTTGTTTAACTTTCCGCGACTGTTTCGTTTAATCAGAGGACGAAGGGAGAAGAAAGCTTTCTTCGCTTGTGACACGATTTTTTCTTATACTGTTAATTAAATTCGCACTGATCCATAAATTATAAAATTTGTATACCGGGTGTCAAAGCTTATAGGTCCCGGACCATAACTTTTTTATTAACAGATATTTTGTTATAAAATTCAGAATGCACTATTTATTGTAAATTTTCAGTTATTTAACGTACAGATATGCTCAGATGTATTAGACACCTACAGTTTTTGCGAATAATCAAAGTAAGGTGAGTACAAAATAATTTGTGGCATTTCTGTAAGATTTTAATATAGTTGCAATACTTTTTTCAGTGAGTCAAAAACTGACGTCTCAGAAACGTGAACATGCATAAAAATTTAATAGATCTAGGAAAAGGATCTATAAAAACTGTTGTAAAATCATAAAAACGTATACCTAAACACTTAAATTAACTTCTGCAATGTGCAGTCATACAGGCTAGACGTGCGCTCGCTGTGTCCGCCCGTATATATATATATATATATGTTTTAACTATAGTTGGTCTGTGAGTGATTAGTGATTGGCTGCATCATGACGTCCGAGCGCTTGCTGAGGAATGATGAATTATTAATAAAGTCAGTAGTAGAAAAACTATTGCGCTCAGATCCGTTTATTGAATCTATACGTACCATCATACAAGAAGGTGTGTCTACTATTGTGCAAGATCTAACAAATAGAGTCTCCGTATTAGAAGCTCAACTAGCTGATGCGCACCGGAAAAATGACGATTTGGAGCAATATAGTCGGGGCAACAGCTTGAGAATTTATGGCGTTCCCGAAACTACTAAGGAAAGTGTTGATGTAAAAGTTATTGATCTATGTCAACAAAAACTGGGTATTACAATCAACCAGGGAATGATCGACTCCTGTCATCGTCTAGGTGGTAAAGAAGGAGGTATTAAACCAATTATAGTGAAATTTTGTCATAAAAATATACGAAATACAATTTATAACAACAAAAAGAAACTAAAAGGCTCGAAAATTGTAATAAGGGAAGATTTAACCGTTAAAAGAGTCCAATTAATCAAAGAGTTGCGTAATAAATTAGATACAAAACAGATATGGACTAATAATGGTGTGGTTAAATGTAAAATAGGTGATAAAATTTACAAATTTAAATCACTCGCAGATTTATCGGTTTTACCAAAGACCTAACTTCTTACTGTTACTTGTTTTTGGGTGGGCCAGTTCTTGTGGTGCTCGAGGTATCTATCTTTGCGTACTTTTTTGTTCTATTTGTTTATTTATATTTTACTGTTTATTTATACAAAATTGTTTATATATATTTTGTTGGAAGTTTATGCTGCAACTCTATTGAATATGTATTTTAGTTTATACTAATTTTAGTTTATTGTATTTGGATGCATCTTTCTTTTACAAAATGTTATTATTCCATTATTTACTGATTTCATATTATTATAATCCTGATGTATTTAACGCGTAATTCCTGATATTGGATACTTATTTTGATTTGGATGCAGACTGGTGGTTTGAGGGCTGCGTGCATCAATGTTCGTTCTCTCTTTCCGAAGCGTGCTCAAATACAGGATTTCATTATTACTCACAACATTCATGTGCTTTTTGTAGTCGAAACTTGGCTGCATGATAATATAACGGATGATAGCTTGTCCATCCCCAATTTTGAATTTGTCAGACGGGATAGGGGTGTGCGCGGTGGTGGTGTCGCGGTTTACGTTGCGGATTTTCTTTTGTTCAGGGTTGTTAGCGATGAGTCTGAAATTGAACA
The DNA here is from genome assembly GCA_949128085.1 of Cetonia aurata. Classification (NCBI taxonomy): domain Eukaryota; kingdom Metazoa; phylum Arthropoda; class Insecta; order Coleoptera; family Scarabaeidae; genus Cetonia; species Cetonia aurata. Next base: position 24,675,915 of record OX421887.1, read on the forward strand.
AATATTCTTGGAATTTCAAGTATGCGGTACCAAATTTGCAATCGGTGGAATTTACAGACCACCCTCATTAAATTATAAACTTTTTCTTGACCAACTTGAGGACATTATCACAAATATAATGCCTTCTTGTGAAAATATTTTATGTTGCGGTGATTTTAATATTGACTGCTTAAGAGCCACTGATAGTCGTACTATATATTTATTAAACTTTTTTGATTCTATTGGTTTCAAGCAGTTGGTTGATGAACCTACTAGGGTCTCTTTTACAACTGCTTCATTAATTGATTTATTATTTGTTAATAACGAAAGCTTAATTTCAGACAAGGCTGTTGTTAACTGTAATTTTTCAGATCATGATTTTGTTATTTTTAGTTTATGCATATCCAATGTAAAATCACAACCAAGTTATCGTACATACAGAAATTTTAATGCAATTGTTCCAGATGACTTTAATTCCGATTTAATGTCCATCCCCTTTCACAAAATCTTCTTTCTAACTAATGTAAATGACAAAGTACATTTATTGAACACTTATATAAATACATTGTTTGATAAACATGCTCCGTTTATCACTCGTAGATTTATAAAACCAAGGTTACCTTGGCTGACTGATAATTTAAAATTGTTGATGTCTTTAAGGGATAATAGTAAAAAGAAGTTTATTAAAACAAGACGACCTGAACATTGGGATTATTACAAGTCCTTAAGGAATCTTACCACCAAAACCTTTCGTTTAGAACAGCGAGCCTATTTTGATTACATATCTCGAACTAAGGATCTGAAATCGTTCTGGGGCGGCATGGCATCCCTTGGCGTGCGTTCTCGCTGCTCCACCGGTATACCCGTGTCTCTGGCCGATCCGTTTAAAATGAATGATTATTTTGTGAATTCCTATGCTACTATTTCTGATGAAGATAAAACTGAAACGGTGGAAAGTTATAAAAATGGCTTCAATCATCTCAATTCTTTCGATTTTCAAACTGTAGACGAAAGTGTAATAAGCAAAATAATTCAAAATATAAAATCTAAAGCTTATGGTGATGACGGTGTCAATATTACTATGATTAGGTACTGTTGCCCCGTGATTGTACCGTACATAACCCACATAATTAATACTTGCCTAATCACGGGAGTTTTCCCGGAAGGCTGGAAGTGTGCTCTTGTTCATCCTATACCGAAGGTGAAGGATCCTCAAGAGTGGCGGGACTTGAGACCCATTAGCTTATTGCCTGTACTTTCAAAAATTCTTGAAAAAGTATTAGCCTTCCAATTATCTGGTTTTGTTTCCGCTACCAATATACTACCACTTACACAATCAGGTTTTAGGACCGGTTACAGTTGTGAGACTGCGTTACTGAAGATTACGGATGACATTATCGAAGCCACTGATAAAGGCTTGCTGACGTGTCTTGTTCTATTAGATTATAGTAAAGCTTTTGACACCGTCAATCATGAAATTCTTCTTTCTATCTTGGAATACATTGGTTTTGGTGGAATATCGCTGTCTCTGATGAAAAGCTATCTATCTGGTCGCAGACAATATGTACGTGTGGGTGGGATTTCCTCTTCGTGTGTTGATGTTTGTAGCGGTGTACCGCAAGGGTCAGTTTTAGGACCAATTTTATATACCATCTATACTCATAACTTTTTTAATAGGCTTAAATATTGTAATGCTCATGCATATGCTGATGACACACAGCTATATTATTCTTTTCATCCCTCACACTGGAGGACCGCTATAGAGTGTATTAATGAGGATTTGAATCGCATTCATATTACATCTACCAAACATTGTCTCCTACTTAACCCTAACAAATCTAAAGTAATGCTCTTTGGTTCTAAGAAGACATGTTCTGCCTTATCGCAGGCTGTAAGGATTACTATTACTAATGTTCATGTGCCTGTGGTGGAGAGCGCAAGGCTTCTTGGTCTGACTTTGAATAACACGCACAGATATCGTGAACAAATTTCATTATATATTCGTAATGCATATATGAATCTAAGAAAACTGTACCCTTACAGGCATATATTTTGTGAAGCTATTAAAAAAAACCTTTGTGAGACCTTCGTTTTATCCCAATTCTCATATTGTGCACCAATATATCACGCTTCGTTGGATGTTCTAACGCGGAATCGCATACAAAAGATACAAAATTCGTGCCTTCGTTACATATACGGCATCCGCAAATTTGAACATATATCTCACAAATTACTTACCGCACAGTGGTTGAACATGCATTATAGGCGGGAACTAAGATGTCTTAATCTATATACTCGGATTGTTTTATATAAGTCTCCGCCTTATTTATATCACAAAATCAAATATCGCACGGATGTACATAACGTGACTACACGATTTCGCGGAAAAATATCACCACCGCCGCACCGGACTGCTCTCTATCAACGCTCATTTTCGTATCAAATTTATGTCTCTTTGAACAGCCTTCCTGATGGGTTCACCCGGTGCACCCTTAGTAAGAGCGAGCTTCGATCGTATATGTTTTCGCGGATGTTGTGATGCACGCTGGCCTCCTATGTCTGCTGATAGGAATTTATGGTGCATCTAATGTTTTCCTAGTAAATGAATATATCTTTATTATAAGGTTTTTCTGTACATTGTTCATTGCAGATTTAGTTTAGGCATGTGAATGTATGTATGTATAATGTTGTATTATATACAAGGTTTGGCTGTAAAGCAGTATTTTCTGAGCCCCGCCTTGAGATTGATATTATTGATATTATTATTTTGATTATTTTGATTATGTTGATTTTGATTTTGATTTTGATGTTGTTTATAAAAAAAAAAAATAACTCACCATTATCAATAAAGGCATTTATTATTATTATTATTATTAACTGCCACAGATGTAATGCCAAAACACGAAATTAATGGTAAATCACAGAGATGTCTATTACTTTTGAGCATAGCTGTATTTTTTTTTTTACTTTTCTACTTGAATTAAATGTGTTACTGAGTTTATACATTCAGCTATTATGCTCAAATGTCATTACGGACATATATTATTGCATCACTTGGTAACTTCTTACGGCAGATAGTGTATCCAAATATATTTCACGGGAGTAATTCAACTGAAAAAAAAAGACAGGCGACTATTATCTCCAGAGGCCTCAGAGCTTTAACTCGTATAATCGCATGAGTTCACAGCGCTCACCTCTTGACAAATGGTGTCCGCTAGAATCCCTCTCTAAATTAAGATCTATTCTCGCGCTTATTAGTTCGTTACGCCACCGCCGTAAGGCACCACTAATAAAAACAGTTGAAAATCGTGACGACCGCGAAACATAACCGTCGGTCGTAAGAGGCCAGGGCAGTTTACTTCGAATTTTTTGTCTTTCTTTTTATTCCCATGCCAGGCAATTTGCCTGTTTGCCTTTAACCTTTCATAAATGTAATTTTTAGAGGAAATGGAAATGCTTTAGAAATTGTCAGAATTAATTTATTTAATGTGTTGTTAATGAAAAAATTTGCTGTTGACTAGAAATTTATGCTAATATATTCAACTAATCCACAAAATTTTAATTGTTTTGATATAATCCGTTCTCGACTGCTAGCATCCATTACATTAATACAAATAAAAATAAATTTAATTTTGCCAGTGCTTCACTGACAGTACAACAATACTTGGATAATAATTTTCACATCCTAAAAGTACACTGAGAAAAATGGATTGTAGAAATTAGATAGTAAATCTCTTTATGTTAATTAGTAACATAATTATTGTCAAAACGACAATATGTGGGGTATTAAGAGTAAAATAACCAGATGTTACCATGCTTATAGTAAGAGGTAAAATCTGGATGTTACCAGGTATTCGATGCATATTCAACTTCTAACATAAATGTTCGTAACGCTCTTCCCACCCCTTGCTCTATTCATTGTCGATCTTTACCGAAGAAATCGACCAATAAGCTGTATTGCCACTCACACGTGTTATGTACGTGTGATACAGGTGTACGTATTCGTGTCGGTGCATGTTTGTGTCTGCACAGAGAAAAATCCATGTTGTAATATTTACACTTCACTGTTTGACGGAAATTGTAGTAAGAATTCCTACTATTGTGCAAAATTTTAGAACAACGGCGTTGCATTTTCCTATATCACGGTTACAAAAAAAGCAATAAAATTGTTTAAAAATATTGTGTGACAATCTTCTACAAAATATAGTGAAATGTTTTACAATATTTTACAACAAGTAAATATAATAAATTGCATATAATGTAGTGAAGACAGTTATAATAACAGGTGTAGCAAATTTACTGTGTTGTGTTTATTTAGGTTAGGTTAGGTGCTTGCAACAGTCACCTTACTTTGATTATTGAAAACGGCATTAATAACGAGATGGAATGAAATGAATGCTGTATAGTTTTATATCTATATAGTAGGAATATCATAATACTCATAATTGGTTTAGCTACATAAATATGTGATACTACAGCTTTTGTCGTAAAGATGGCGCTACGCTTGTTTCATAATCTTTGAAATTCGTACTCAATGTAAATTGTGATCGGTAAATGTGGCTACGTAATATCTATATGATGCTTATACATGGTTAACGTCGTGTAAAAAGTACTGTGGACAATCGCCCACAGACGAGAATTACGAGGCGCTTCAATACCGGTAGTACTCTACAGTACACGGGGGCCGGTCTGATTCCCGCAATCCTGCCCGATACGACGGCAATTCGCCCGGCTGTCACCGGCTAATCAAATTATATTAATTAATTAATTATAATTAAAAATTATTAAACTATATTTATTATAGTTTTCATTGTTAACAGTTATTATCAAATATAGTCAGCGCTACTAGACATTTTTTTCACATTTACTAACATGTATGCTCAAATTAATAATACAAATATAGTACACTTTACCATACGAGTTAATAAAAAGTATTCACAGATATTTACTATACAGATATTGTCACCGGTAATATAAAATATGATTGTCCCTATAGGAGCTATAAAATATACTAAAGTATACTATATTTATGTTAAAGAGTACTATCTATTTCTCTCAGTGTATTATCGTCAAAGTATGTTCAATTACAAAGATGCTGCAAAATATATTTTTTATGTATTGTAAGTCCGCTTCACAAATTCGTTGTATGCAACAACACAATGGTAATGTTCATAAATATGTTAAGAGCTTTTTCTTTAATAACATCCCATAATATATTCGTGACTATCAATAAACAACTGCATTCTTATTGTTCAAAAAAATTACTGAAGAAGTTCTTGGCTGGTTCTTCTTTAATATTATTATTTACGAACAAACACGTATGTAGTGCAGAAAGTATTATATATACGCTCAAGTCGTCTATATGCCTGTTATGTCTTAACATGAAACAAAGTTAAAAATATTCTTTAATGCTATTTTGACTCATGCCGTGGGTGTTTCCAAACAAAAGTCGCATGTGTACACAACCTGCAGTAGAGAGCTTTGTTTTTCTTCTTCTTTCTCCGACATTATTGAATCACAAGACAAACTGCATCAACTGATGGATGCACAATAAGTCCAAAGAATTGTACAGCAGTCATCAATACAAAACCAGGGGGGGAGGGGTTATTTGTTTTGAATAGTACCATACAAATAAATAATTTTTCTTGTTTTTGATAATGTAATATAGTTGTTAATTTTGTATTGGTAAAGTATTTAAATAAAAATACTATCACACTTGTATATTGTTATCGTTGTTTTGTATAAACGTACCTCACTCCAATAGTACAGGAAGATGCCAACGTTCCCATTTTGGGAACATGCTATATTTTTGTATCAACTGGTGATACATAAAATTTAATTATGTATTTATATTCTAATGACCATAAAACATTATTTTTGAGAATATGAAAGAGATATATGAAGTATTATACCATGCGGCCTTTAAAAGGTTAAATTCACAGCGTACTGTTGTAAGTACTTAACTGCAAATTAGCAGTAAATTGAAATTTTCTCTCATCTCTGTAAAATTATAGTAGTATCCTGGCGTACAATTACCAGGAATATTACTGTAATCTTTTTTTACTGTGTACCGTGTTATTTTATCTTTGCGCTTTGTTTTAACATTTAACAGCATTTTAAAGTATTTAAAAAAATAATTAATGATATTCAAATGATAGACTCTATTAAGCAAAATAATGAAGAGATTCTGGTTCAGTGCGGATGAAGTTTAACTTACGTATATCATTTAATATACAAAACAAAAACAAAAAATTAGCCCTTTTTAGATACCCCGCAAATTTTATCTCTTACATAATCAGATAAAGCCTGCAGAAGTGCCAAATTGCATAGGCTCCTCTGAATTAGAGATATTTGATTATAATTGGCGATTTAGCGTAAACTCAAAGCAACGTTATTCTTAGGGATTCACACGACAAAGTATAAAACATCTATACTATACACATATGCGCTTATTACGTTCTGTCAAAATCATTAATTTATGATCTCCAGTCACGAACAGTCGTGAGAAAAATCGTTTTTACACCTGTTCCGCCAGTTACGGTAATTCTACGAACAGAGTTGAAGCTCTTTTACGGTCATCAACGCCTTGATTTTTTCGGAAGAATTGTAGAAATCATCCCGACGTAAGTCCGTAAAAGGTTGGAACGATCGAATTTGGTCCGAAATCGCTTTGTGACGAACCACTTGACCCTGAGAACAGTTAACGATGCTGGTCAGGGGTAAGACGTCCCGGCGGTTTATTCCTTTATACGGCCCAGAGACCCCAATTTGTTAAATAGTTTTTTTCGCTGCGTTTCATTTTTGAAAAACGACCGCGTTTATTATGATATATAGTCGGATTCCAAGGCGGCGATGAAGGAGAACTTATATGCACCCGGGGTGGTTGTCGCTTTTGACAAAAGACTCGTTTCAGATACGTGTGATGTGTTTTTCGATATTTAAGCGTAACGCTTAAAATAGATTTAGCCTCCCGTACGCTTGATATGAGCATCTCCGATATACCTGTACATATATCGACTCCGGGAGAACAGAAAGGGCCAGTGCAAACGCCCCATTAACTCACCGACGTTCGATGCGCGTAATGATCCCGGCGGTTGAAAAAAAAAACCACTTGCACTTTGCGCACCATTCAGGTCCGTCTGCATCTTACCGTCTTTACATCTTAATTAAGCTCGCAGTAAACATCGTGCCATTATACTAGCACGGACTTAAACAGTTTACTAATTAAATTTTATTGTTTATTCAATGCGGTGTTATAGCTGCTTTCGAATGTTGCTTATTTAATATTGAAAATACCATCAATAATATACCCTGGAGTTGTCACGCCGCACAGTGGATCGATGTTGGTTAAAAATCTGACATAGCGTAACAAAACCAATCTTCCAGAATCATAATAAAATGTGTATAAATGTACAAACAAGTAGATTGACGGAATATCGAACAGAAGCAACTCTGAAAGTACATGTTCGGATATGTTACGCTAAGAGTGTATTTCGACCGTCCTCTTCAACTACTAAAATCTTCGGAATTAGAAACGATACGAAATTGCAATTTGCTCAGAATATACACTAACCATGTGTAATTCAACCTGCAAAGTATTAGCAAATCATATTTCTAACTAACTATACAATTACAATTTCTTGATGATGGTGTTCTATGACTCTAAATTTTAACTTCTATTAGCTTTTTAAAAAAATGCCCCAATTTGCTCAAAAAAAGGAAAACTGTTTTGTCATCTAGGATCCTTCTAGTACTTGCTCCAGCGATTTCAGGTGCTACTTCGCGCAACTTTTTGAAAAAGGACGTTTTGTTTATCGCATTACCGTTTCTAGCATTCTCATAAATGCATGTTAATTAATATTTCTATCAAAAATTTGTTAAGTTATGCCATTTCAGTGACGAAACATTCGATGTATGTTTCATAATCTCTTAGTTCTCGGATTAAAAAGGGTATAAACCAATTAGCATAATTATGAATATCGGTCATATATGTACCTACATTATGAGATCGAATATGCTACTTCTTTAATATTCGCTGCACTTATTGTATCGTTGAGATTGTGTTATAATATTAAGTTATATAGAATTGTGAAATGTGCTGCGTTAGCTTATAATAGTCGATTAATAGAATATAAACAAAATGGGGTATCTTTCTTTATATACTTGGTATGTTTGACTTCTTCGGTTCGCCTACACATTCTAAGAGTTATTCTCCATCTAGTTGGATTGTGGCTAATATGAATACAATTTATGTTTTACTATCGGTGCACATAAACAGGGAGATTATCTATATCATTATCATAAATGTATCTACCTACTGGTTAAAGGTAATAAAAATATCACAGGAAATTAACACATCTACTCGAATAGTAAAAATATGTGGGGGAACAATACAAAATATTCTAAGTGAATTGACATTTGTCTCAAAATGGTGATTCGGCGGTAGTTCTGGGCTAAATCCATATAAACAAACATTTAAAAATACGAACTGTGGCAAACGATACAACCATGTTTATATCCAGCTATAACAGCTTCAATAACCGTCCTAGATGCAAATGTAATCAGAAGATTCGCGATAATCTTACAAGTGATTACTACAGGGAAAGAAATTGATTGCAAGAAGGAACAGCTGAAAAATTTATAAATGTATATGGTTTGTACTACATGCTAGCCCCCATACATAAAATTTTATTGCATGGCGCAGATATCATTCAACATGTTACTTCCTACGTTGTACGTTTGTAAGTATTTTTAATAAGTACGCAAATAATTACTTTTTCGATGTCAGAAAATGCAGGCATTTCATATAAATGGTATTTTCTTCGAAAATGCTTTTGTTTACTGTTAATTGTGACTAAGGTCGTGTAAATCTATTTTTTGAAAAAACCTAGAAGGAAACCTCGATATCTTCGACATTGAAAACACAAACGACAAATAAGTATAAATATTTTAATTTTACCGTTGTAATATTTCATCACCGGGTATTTTAAAACTGTAATAAATTATTTGGCGGTAATATTACCTAGGGTGCTTGTAATTCTACTCCAAAGCTTCAAGAAAATTTCCGTACTAGTCCTAAAATTTAGGTTTTCATGGAAAATTCCTTTACGTTTTGTCTAATTTTACATCGAGACTGCTTTACGCCTTAAAATTCCTTCAAATAACGAGGAATGTATGAAGTACACGAAAATATCGGTGTGAATTTGCTTTTACCCATGAGTTACAGTAAAATTACATGAATATCTTAGTTTTTACCATCGTATTTGTAATTCACTGTTAATTTGCGCTTTGTAGGTATATTGCTAAATTAGGCACTACCTAACCTAAAAAACAATGTGTTGCCGTTTATGTTAACCCAAAACAAAATAGTGTAGAGGAAACCCGTTAGTGCGTAAGATTGGAACATATAACTTACATTTTTATTTTGAAATGTCAATATGTTTTCGTTCTTTTGCATAGAATTTAGCCTCCAAGAAACGTGATCAAATGGTCATTGAAGAATAAAACTGGCTAACGCTTCTCGCGAGTGTATATAATGGCTTTATAATAATAACTATCTTAAATGTGCCTTTAGTCCTCAACAAGGAGAACCCGTCAGAACTTTACTAAATTAAATCTCGAACGGCTCGAAAATCGAAAAAAAAAAATACCGAATAACCGTGTTCGCAGTTAATAATAGGCATAGCTGCGGACAGGAACATATACTCAGCCACTGATGGGGGGTCCATGGCTCCCATGGAGTTCTCGTAAGGGGGACGGCGGGGAAATTTTTCGTAACAGAGACGTCCGTCCGCCGTCGGAATCATTTACAATCAAACAGCGGGAGGATCCGGGCCCTTCAAATTCCTCGGTCCAATCTGTGTATTAGACATATGCTTCGTATTTAAAATGAGGCGAAGAATAATTGCACATCTCGCTTTCTCGATGGTCGAAAATTGGCAGTATTTATACGAAAACGTCAGCTACTGAAGTGGGTTCAATTTAAAACCACGTACTTACATTTTTTATTTTGTTTGTCCATTAAAGCAGAACAAAAGCAATTAAGTGCTGATATATTATCACAGAAATTTGCAAATGATAACCTGGCATCTTTATTGGACGTAATATTTACTTGCCATAGCAAATAGAAAACAATTGCGCACAAAATTGCCGAATGAAGTAGGTGAGATTAAGAGCACTTCAGAAAAATGGGTTAAGAATTATATACCTACTAATAAATTTTCTTTATATTTTCATTGTTTTAAAAAAATATGGACAGTATAGCTATAAATAAATATAAATTCGTACAAACAGTAAAATTATCGTGGTTTTAAAGCAAACAGACGATTTTGTCTCTTGGCTTGAAGATTGTTCCGTATAATGGGGGTGCTTGCAAGGGTAGGCGAACGCTTCGCTTGCTAGAAGTCCGGACTTACGATTATGAATTTTTATTTTTAACCAAAAAGTGTACGCTGAGCCATTAAACAATGATTTAGAGTTATAACAAACTAGGATAAGAGACGTTATCGATCACATTGCTTACGAAATTAGAAACGCCTACCAGGAGTGCAAAATTTTCTGTTTATTGTTGTTAGCTAATTTGCTCTATTCTATATATATCTATCTCTGTTATTGATTCGTTTCTTTTCCTTTCCAATGTGATATTTAGACTTACTGTAGGGTATTAAATGACTTTCCTATTCAGTATTTTATTGTATCCTAAAAAATAAAGAAACTTTGTGCTAGTATATTTTCACAAGTAAATATTGCACATCCTATGTACCTATCAAACCTGAACAATTGCATTGTTTTTGGAGTTTTTAACATAAACCGGTGTTTTTATAAAAAAATTACTTTTTGTGTTAAAATAAAAAAAAAGTTTTTTCTCTTCCGAAGTGAAATTCGGGACACACTGTATATCTAGGTATGATCGCAATACCTATGCATGCATTTATATAATGCTAATAATTTGATATTATTATTAAACTGATATTAATTATTAATCTTTTAGATAAAGAAAACACTAGTACTGTGTAACCGAAAAAGTTCATAACCGGTTAACCGTATTCACATGACCGGTTAACCGTCGTGACCAGTTAGCCGTTGTGGCTTGTTAACGGCCGTGACTGGTTAACCGGTCATTATTTTGTTTGTAAATTATAACCATTTTGTGTCTATAACCTATTAACCGGTTAAAATGCATAGCATTACAGAAACTTTTGGGGTAAAATATTAAATATAAAAAATAAGGTTACTTAGTTTCATCCAATAATTCTTTAAAAACAAGAAAATAAACATCCATTCGAATAAATTATGAGTTTTGTTTCAAAGATATTTGAGTTTAAAGGAATAATAAAAGAAACAATTTCTTTGGTTAGTATGACGTTTCTTGCGCGTAGGTACATACATACATAAAAGTGCTTTAGAGCAAATAAATTTGTTTGAAGAATAATTTTGTTGGATTCAAGGATCTTTCCTATTAGCGCAGCTACTTCAGTATATGCAGATCATTTTTTCCACAGCCTTTCACCATCATCATGATACCAGATGAATGCGCGGCTCAAGCATACTTTACTTCATTACCAAGCAATGTGATTTACATAAGTGTACATACAAAAAGTATATTCTCCTTGCAGCCTGGGCTTACAGGTTAAATCACGTTTTGTACGGGATGGTCCAAATTGCTTGTCAGAAAAGCCATCCAGAGATGCCCGCTTTTTTGGAAATACCCTCAATGGCGAAAAGGAAAATTAGTAATTCTTTTGTTTTTGAGTTATAGCCAAAATTTGAGTTTTTTGAGTTTTCGAGAGTTTGTCCAATAACTCGCTTGTCTTTAACGATACGAAAAAACTGTTTTTACATTATTAAGGTACTTTTATGAGTAGAATCGACTATTTCAAACAGATGTTATTTTATGCATTCGTTTTTGGTCTGCAGCATAAAGTTGATTTTTTTTTAATATAAATCGTAGTAGGCGAACCCAAGATACACCAACTTCATGGTCTATTTGACGGCTTGACATTTTTTGGATTTTCCACAACAGCTCCTAAAACGTTAACAGCATCATCTTCTTCTCCTTCTTTAGAATACTTTTTTGATCGTGGTTTATGGAAGGATCCATTATTAATTAAGTTTTCTTTCAGTCTACTATATGTTCTACCATTGGGTTGCCTTCTGTCCGGTTAGCGATTAAAATACAAATCAGCAGCATAAGCGTCATTTTTATTTGATTCAATGTAGCACTCCAACATATACTTTTAAAAATTTTCAAATTTCATTTCAAAACGTACTTAACACGCACAGTTCTTAGACTTATACTTAACACGTATGTCAAACCTTTGACTTTGACAGAAGAAATCGCCAATTTTTTATTGTATTTTCCCTGTCATAGACTACTAGATTAGAGAGTTAGTTTTTTAATTAAAAATGTAAATAGTTAGTTCTTTTATGTTTCATTAGATAACTAGTGGAAATCGACCCCATAAACTATATATTTTTGAAAAGAAAAAAAAACATTCTGTCTAACTATGTCATTGCCTACTACGATTTACATTTGAAAAAAATGAACTTTATGCTGCAGACAAAAAACGAGCGCATAACATAACAGTCTGATTTAACTAGTTGATTCTACTCATAAAAGTTCCTTAAAAATGTTAAAATGGTTTTTTCGTATCGTTAAAGTCAACCGAGTTATTGAGCATTCTCGAAAACTCGAAAAACTCCATTTTTGTCTATAATTCAAAAACAAAAGGATATAACTAATTTCCGTTTTCGCCATTCAGAATATCTCGAAAAAAGAAATCGAGACTTAGCCACTCTTTTTTTCCTATCTCTTACGGTTACCGAGATGCCCTATTTCTGACAAGCAATTTGTCCGCTCCGTCTAACAATTTTTTTAATCCATAAATTTTCTTCTCAAAAAGATATATCCATACCTGTGGAGGATGCATTCAAGGAAATTTTCCAAGCGACAAATCTGAAATCATAAATATAAGAAAAATATTACAATATCTTTGTAATTTTTTTTATACTTAGTTGTATTTATATTCACTTGTTATCATTTTCTTTTACGTGTAAAAAAAAGTTTATGGTCATAATACCAAACTAAAATTTTAATGTAAAAATCTGTTCATCCAGCGCTTTGATATCATTGAAATTGAATTTAAAATTTTAAAGAAATTGTTCTCAATAATTATAATAGTTTTACCCAAATAGTATTTTTTCAAAGCAATTTTTTACTAATATTATATTATTTCACAAATGCAAGTATATTGTATCTTATATCCTATATTGTTTCTAATAACATTTAAACTTTACTCATCAGTTATTCTACATACACAAATTCAGCACTTAAACCTGTCATGACTATAACAAAACTAACTCTAAAATCTCTATCCTTTAATGGCTTGAGGTTAATCCTTCAATTGAGAAAATTTGTATTCAGAAATGCTTCCTAATTTTACAGTCACTTTTATTACATCTTTCTAAATGTATACTTTTACGTAACATTCGTTAATCTATTCCTTAACATCACCGTAAGCATTTAAGTACTCCTGCTAATTACTTTTCCATTCCAAGGGAATACTCTACTCAAAGTATCCAAGTGTAATAACGTTCACATCGTCGATTCGAAGCACGTTTAACCGTTAGATATAGAAAGCCTAGTTAACCCGTAAAATTCGCTGAAATACCTGTCGTTGCGACTATCAGCCAGTTTTATAATAGAATGAGCAATAAATACACAATAGGAAAAAGGAGTTTTTTTCTATGATTAAAGTTACGCATTGCGGTACAGCTATTTTACTAATTTTGCAATGATTTCGCGTACGATCCGTAAAAGATGGACATTAAAATAATTCACTTCTTTAACGATAATCGTGAGATGGATATTAGTCGTTAAAGCCAGGCAATACCCCTTGTGGTATAACGTCGTTAATATGATATGGCATGTTGCAAGTAGGTATCGCTAATATTCCGGTAGTAATAATAAAAGCTGTAATAATTTTTAATAGGTTGCCATTTTATCATATTTATAAAGTACTTAGGAAAAATATAGTTTCTTTATTCGCCGTTTCCTTGTTTTCCTAGCTTGTATTTACAATTACAAATTTAAGCTATTAGTGACTAGATTAATTTTACTAATAAAAAAACTTAGAAAAATCAGTAAATAGAATTGTTCTGGGTCGAGACAGATTAGTATAAGTATATAAATGTTTTTGGCACTGCAGAGACATCTATCTCAGATATGCTAATACTATAACATTTCCAATGAGAGTGGAATATCACTTTGTACATTTTTTTATTGCTTGATATTTTTATACCTTTTGTACGTAGATTAAACATCTAAATTACAATATTTAAAAATTTATTGAGTATATTCCACTAATATAATATTCCTGTATTTTATTTGTAGGTTACTGGCGCCATCTAGAAAGAGGGTATAACATCAGTATTCCGGCTACTTACAGCGCCATCTGTAAGTAAGTAGGTATAAACATGCAATACAGCTTTCTGAATTTCTTTGTCCAGAAGACAGTGAAGCCCGTGAATCCTGTAATTTAGTAATAGCTTCCCTCTTCTAGATGACACCCTTTCCAAAGCAATTTAAATGATATCTTTGCACTAATATTATTGTTGATATTTATTTATTTTAATAGTTCAAAGTCAAAAAAATATATAAAAATACAATATGTAGACAGTGGGTTATAAAAATTATAGTCATAATAATGAAAAAATAAAACAATCTAACAGAAAAAATATAAATTAATGGCGAAACTAACTACAACACCCATGCGAGAAAATGGAACTAAATAACAGGGAAAATCCTAATTACTTCTAATACTGAACTGAAATCGACTAAGGACACAGAATAACAGAATGGACAAAATTGAAAAACAAGAGATTTTGGAATCTGTGTGCAGATTCAAGCCGGACATTTTTAGACGGTGTATTGTTTATCAATAAATTTTATTGAGTAAGCAAATTAATTTTATTTGATTTTAATAGATATAGTAAGCGGTTGCTCATTGTTTATGTTAATTTAGTTAATTTTGAGTTTATTTTTTTAGTGTTTTGGTGAATTATTTAATTTATTTTACCTAGAATAGTTTTAGTGTTATATTTTTGTGCTGGTATATTAAAGACACATCACAGAGCAACAATTAAAGAGAAACAAAAGTCCTGTGCATTTTGTTCGAAATACGACTGGACCATGCTTACGAAATATGGCGTGACATTTAAAAGTTAGATATATTTTGATTTTTATTAATCTCATCAATGTGATACGTCTACCAATAAATATATTACATTTTTAATTTGGATTTTAAGCATTTTTGAGAATCTCGCTAACACTAGTAATATTTACAGTAAAAATTAGAAATGATAATTAAAGATTTAGTTAGTTTATTTTTTGGCTTATTAAGAGTTTATTTAAGTTTTTATTATCTTTTAACCTATTACCTTACACCTTTTATCCATTTTCCTGTTCAGGTAAGATTTCACTCTCACCTCTACATGGTTCTTGCTAGACAATAAATTATATTTTATTTTGATCTCCTTTTCATATGAATATTTATTCTACACTTCCAATAATATACAGTAACAGGTATAAAATATAATTTATTGGCCGAAAACAGTTAGTTTACAGTAGCACCCCCTCCGCGAAAAATCACGAGCCGCCACTGTTAATAGAGAACTTTTCTATGATTAATAACGACTGTACATATTTTATACCAATTTATGCACTTTTATGGTTCATGTCTGCGATCCAATTCGACTAGTAATAAAATTTATTCTTAAAATTTATTTATACGTTATTTATCCTTTCAATTAAGTTATTTTATCGCTTTTTTTAATTAACCATCAACATATAATAATATAAAGACCTACACGCATAGTCCTACCAACGTAAACGAAAATTGTAACGACAGACTGGGAGCTTTGGAAGTAAAGAGGATAGTGAATACCACAGCTAAAACTGTTATGACCCATTTTTATTTCAGGAAATCTTATCGGAAACACCACCACTATTACCAACAAAATGAATTTAAAAAATCTAGTACTACACACTGTAATACATACATACATAGTCACTTGTATCCCAGATCGTAAAAAGCCGCGTTGTATCTTACACCGGATTCGGGACACCAGCGAGGCGCAGCTAAACAAAGAAAGCCTTTCTATACAGGGCACCCAACATCTCACGCGCGTACAGATAACGCGACACCGGCCTGATGGTTAATGTCAAAAAATACCGACCGAAATCAACTAATAACAACACTAATGGTAGACTATAATATGTATACCACTTATTAAACGTAGCAATAGTAATTTGTTTCTAAGGAAATTGTTAGAAAACAAACAAGTTACCTCAACTTGCGAAGTATAATTTGGAAGAGTTGATGTTCAAATTACATGCATATGTTCCATTCCTGAGAACCTTTAATCGATTTAGACAAAAGAAGTATATGTAGTTTAACAAAAAGTATTAATTGAATAGAACAACTTTTGTCAGAGACCGGCAAAATATTTTTAAAACATTAGAAAATAATGCAAAAGTCGTTTGTAGTGCGTTTATGCTTTTTTTGTATTTTTTCTAAATATCCATTAAATGTGATATTATATAATATTTATTTTTCCTGAAGGAAACATATTTTTAATTATGGATTTGGGAAATTGTATTGCTGAGAAATTAATAATAATAATAATATCCCCTGGAATGATTAAAAAATTCATTTGTTTTCGTGGCTGTTAGAGCATACTACCAAGTAAAATTGAGGATAACTACTATTAATGTGATAAGGATAAACTTCATAGACCCTTTCAAAATCGAATTATTTTTTTTAAATGGTAACAAATTGCAGTTGCCCGGTATAGTATGTCAATAAACAACAGATTATGGGCAAATAAAAGTATATAAAAATGAAGTCAAACGCAGTGCTTCCCAGCAAGTAAAACAAATTTTTGAAGATATACACCTTGTGTTCAATTTTTAGATTGAGTGCCGAGAAAACTTTCATAGACCTGACAGAATACGTTAGTTGCAGACTCTACCAACAGAAAGAAGAAACTGAAGTATATGTTAGGTGCTAATGCGATGGCCTGACAAGAACAATGCTTTTACAACAACCCAAAGTAGATAGCATCGTAAAGAAGACGCTCGCAAGAATGATAGGTCTAATTAAAAAGGCAAAATTAGAGAATGCCTTCCAGGAAAACGCGGATCACAATAGATATGAATGGTCGCTATAAAATAGATACTTATGTATATGTGAATCCTAATCTAATTTAAGCTAATTTAACGGAGGAGCATCTTGGAATAAAACCAATCTGGTCTGAAGGCTAGTGCCACAAACATATTTTTGACAAACCTTCTCAAAGCTAGATATAATGTTGAGATCAGTCTATAATATATAAAAGGCGTTGGACCACTTTTTGACCACAGAGCAATTTTTCTTACGTTTCTATAAGGATATATTCTAGAGTCTGACATGAAATCTCCTGATTTTTTTTAAAAGCTCCCTCTATGTCCAGGAATGTGCACAAAAGCACTTTCTTGTTTTCCAGGACATGCTCAACCCTCAATACGAGCTGATGTAACGCTGCCTCTGTAGATATCCCTGCCTGATACCTATACTGGTCTGGATGTAGTGGCCGGTGTGGTAATACATCATCCCTTATGTGCCTGCCAAGCAGCTTTTTCTAGATTCTTCAGCATAAGTAACATTAGACTTATTTGTCTCAGAGACATCGTTCTACTCTGCCTCGTCTTGCCAGATACCCAGTACAAGATTTCTCTGAGTAACATACGAAGGCCATGCAACAAAAGTTTCAGGCCCTCAATACAGATATATGCTATTCGATACTGCTTCATTGCAGTTTGCGGTGATGAATGGGCAATTCTAAATCCCGGGAAATTAACCTCTTATGGTCTCATCTCCCGTCTTAGTATAGCCTCTGCTTTCTGTTTTCAGAGTATGTCTCGAAGTGTCTTTGAGGAATCCTACTGAGTCCTTCTGGACCTTGCTCAATGCTCTTACAGTGCAGGATTCTCTCTTTGAATTTCTCAAACCTTGTTGTAATCAGTTAAAGTCTTTCTATATTCATCTCTGACTGATGTTTTCGGGTAGGTAAGTGAATAAGGATTCCCAAAGAATAAGCAAAAACAAATCTGCAATAAAGAAGCTAAGAAGTAAATTATCACTTATAAGGTAAGTCCGACATTACTTATATAAGTTTATCGTTTACACAGATGGGATTGAATGGCCTTCTCGGTCACTTGACATACAACTTCTAAATTATTAAATTAAAAATTATTAAAGATATTCATTATTTATAGTCACTATTTATTCCAGGAATTGAACGGGTTATATTTCGACTTTTATTGTGATTTTTTTTTACAAAAACATAGAAAATAGAAAGGTATGTTATATGTATTAATGATGTTAATAAAACAAAATCTTATTTATCATCTACTAAAAAATTTCCCACATTTACGTTTACTAATAAACATAGAAAAAAAATGCTCGGATATAGATCAAATACATTCCTGACACATATACAAGACACTATGATTTAAACGTATTAATTGCTTGTTTGTTATTCTGTTGTGATTCAAGCGAATGGGATCCTTTTAAGTAGGTATTTTATTGTAGAACGGAGTTGATGCACTACACACTTCACAACTGCGTTGTATTTATAAACAATATTCTTAGAGGGAAAAAAAAAAACGTGGGAAAATCTTTAATACGACAGGGAAGCCGCATCGTTCCTGCACATAAAGTAGATAAGGCGGTTAATATGTAAGGGCGAATATATGAACGTATCGTGCCAGAAGTATGGATAAGGTAATTTTTTTTATCAGCTCTGGAGTTGCCAGAGAGAACGGTGTGTGAACTAGATTGACTTTAAATTTAAACTGAGTAAACCCTGCTAAAATAATTTCCGGTTTTTAGTTGTAGACTTAAAGAAGTGACTGTAAACAGTATTTTTATTACAGATATTCTCATATAATCTCTTGAACAAAGATATTTTTTAATAAACTGATAATTTTTGGTTTTTATTTAATGATAATACCTCTGTTTTGTGTACCTATAAATATCATTTTGACAAGAACATAGAAACTATTTTATTAGATAATTAGGTACCTACTTATGGCGGTCAAATAGAAGCTTTACTGAATATTTACACTGTATAAAATAGAGTAGATTTGAAACGGTAAATTCAATTATTAAATATGGAAACACTTACGACAATAAAGCATTTGTTAGTTCCACCATGAGTGTATAAGATATATCTCTGAAACTATGTTACACAACTACAGACATTGCATAGGAGCAGACAAGGTAGTGAAATTTATAGCAAACACAGTTCCTTATAGACAAACATTTTAAAATATCCTGGTCAGAAAGCATAGGAAATCGATGTATTTAAACCATTTTCGCAATAGACATTCCACAATAAAGCAGACAGCGTATCACTTTGTCACAATGGAATGTTTTCAATATTTATTTAATGATTTTTTTCATTGGCATGAGTTAGAATAATACATAAAAAATGTATACTGACGACAATTTATAACATATAGCTATGTACTCTACAGAATACTACGAATTCAACCACCAATAATAAATCAAAATAATATGAGTAGAGCTGTCGAAAAGCCTCTTTTTCACAAGCTGGATGCCCGACTTTTTATTTATTGTTATAGCACAATTATTTTCCACTAGCGGAAATCCCGCCCCCACGTGCAGCTTACGTCACGAGTTCGAAGAGGCGTACAGAGCTTGCGGCATGAACAGTGTACAGTACTGTAGGTATATATTAGATTAGATTAGATTAGAGCTAATTAGGGTAACCTTGCACCGGGACCTATTGATCTATTGTGTCCCTTTACATCAGCTGTAAGCTGCTAGGGTTGCCCGCACTTATAGCTCCCCATCCAGTCTGAGAGCTTTAATAAATTGTAATAGCTGTGATGGTTTCAGAGAAGGTATTTCTCCCTGGTCTATAAAATCTCTGCCAAGATGGTTGGCACGAGTTCCTGTGATAACAGTCCAGTTGGATATTAGGTGTTCCGCACTTTCATCTTTCGCCCCGCAAAACCTGCAGTCGCTATTCTGTTTCAGACCTATCCTTGTCATTTGTTCCCCAAGGTGACAATGCCCTATAAGAAAACCTATAAGGATACGCAGTCTGTTTCTGCTTAGTTCTAGCCATGGTCTTTGCTCTTTTCTTATTGTAATTTCCAAGGAATATCTTGGAATGTCTCAGACCAGGGAGATTCTTCAGAGGGAAGCTCTGAACTTCTCCTCCCTGTCTTTGAGTTCTTTTTTGTAGGTGCTCATTCCTATGCCGCAGAACGGCTCTGGTCCCACAAACGAAGTTACGGCGGCCCTCCTTGCTGAAAGATTAGCTTCCTCGTTGCCACTGATTCCAGTATGTCCTGGTACCCAGCATAGTGCAACTTTGTTTTCTTTGCCTAGGTTATTTAGTCTATCAAGACATTCCCACACTAATTTTGAACTGATAGTGTTAGAGCTCATTGCCATTATGGCTGCTTGGGTATCGAAGAAAATTGCAATGCTCTGCTTCCTATAGTTTCTGTCAAAGTTCAATTGAGCACATCTCCCAATTGCATTAACTTCCGCTTGTAAAACACTGGGGTATGTTCCCATTGCCTCTGAGTATTTGGTTCCTGGTCCGAATACCCCTGCACCTGTTCCTTTATCACTTTTGGAACCATCTACGTACCATTTAATTGTATTTGCCTTTAGGGAGTAGGCAATCCTCCGCCTACTCCCTAAAGGGGATGGTTCCTTCCCATTCTCTCTTATTGTTTAGCTTCGTCAAATACATACTACTATAAAAACTGAATTTTGTATATTGTACGAATCCCGAAGATAGTGGGGGTGGCTATGTTCTTACGTGCGATTCATAACGTTTCTCCATATTCCTTCAGGTGTGTCGTATTTGATTGAGCATGCTGAAACCACTTGTGCTGTAGCTCAATCTACTACCATAGTAAACGTATTTGTAAAATGGTTGATTAGGTATTTATAGAATATATTTACATATTCCAAATTTTTGTTCGGTAGAGGTAAAACACTACAACTTTCGTTTGATTTTTTTTTTAGTAAATATAATAGTGACGGAAATAAGCAGTGGTCAAAATAAAATAAAAAACCCTGTACATATTAAAATAAGAACAAATATTTTTTTCGATTCTATTGGTAACTACCGCTTCACTAATGTTAAAGCACCTTGCTTTCAATGAAAGAGACCTATCTTTTCTATCAGGATATACATATTTTTACCATAAGGTTGTGCAAAATTATGTTAAGTGTATAAGTATTATTTTAAACAATTATAAAGGGTGTATGATGGAAAATAATGCTGCCCATTCTTTGGTTAATTGTTTCTTTTTGAAAATTATGTAAGGACACTGAACTGAATTAAGGAGTGAATTATTGTATTGTGCATTAAATCGTTACTGCAAAAAGTTATTTACATTTAGTATGTCTTCATCACAGATATACGCAGTGCATGCGTATAAATGCGCATAAGTAGAAATCGTACATGATTCTTTCCATAGCATAAATGAGAAAAACGATTATTTATCGCCTGCTTTGCAGATCGCACATGTGTGCGACGTTTTGGCGGAGTCATACGCATGCATATCCGCAATTTCTCGCTGGCACAAAGAGCAACAAAACTTTAAGTCATATGGCGCCTGTTCCATCATCCCCATCGGTAAGCAACTGCCTGTTGTGGCCGGCCAAAAGAAGAGGACGTGTATAGTGCATTAAGTTTACATGTGACTTATGTGAGTGTAGCGTATATACCGCACTGACAGCATAATACGGTCTGATAAACCCTCGTTCCCTCTTCTCGACTACGCGAAGTGTCATAATTTGGCAGATAATTGGTTAGGAGACGGGCAGGCTAGACAGGTCTCGCACTGATCTCCACATTTTGTCGATAACAAATTGGACACTTTTCTCACATTTCATATCTTCGCAGTCTATTAAAAAGGGATGTTACTTTTCTGATGCAGTTTCTCAGGATGATGATAGTCGAAGGAGGGGTTCTTAAGAGAAACGCATAATACCTATTCTATAATATCCCTTTATGTGTTCTAAAAACTGTTATTATTTATAAATGTTGTTTCATTTCAAATACCATTACTTCTAATTCCGGATTATTTAGAGAAACTCTATATATTAATTACTTTAAAATACTGAGGCAAATACGTACTTATAGTTATAATAGTAGCTTCTACTTTGGTAGGAATGATTTTAACAAAGCCTTTTTTTTGGTGTTCTGAAGGAGTTCTATTTAATATGCTTATTCATTTGAATTTAAGCGACTCTTTTGTTTATACACAGTAAGAAATGTAATGTTAATACAACTTCAACTTTTAGTTCCCGCACGGATCCAGTCCTATAATCTATAAAATTTACAATGCGGATATAGTTGAATATAAAGAAGTTTAGAAAACTTGAAATACAAGCACATTCCCCATAGTTCAATACCTGCTGCTTCCGAAGATTTGGGGATAGACGTCTGTCCATAGAATTTTGAAATGCAATGAGATGCAACCATTTTCAGAAATTTCAGTATAGCCTTTTCGGCAGGAAGATCAAATTATCAGAAATAAACTGTGTAAAACAATTTTAATGGCACTTCATGAAAAATTGAAAAATTGCTTGTCTAAGGTAATTTAGAGGGCGAATCAAAGTTCAATCGAGAAGGAATAACATATAGAAAAAATAATAATCATTGGTCTACCTGCTAACATAAAAAACACATGCTGGATGCTGGTATCAGTTGGATGGTGCACCCGTCCATTCTATTTTGCAGGTGCATCATCAGGTGATATATTTTGATGATCGATGGATCGGTTCTAATGGACCCTGGAGGTGATCTCCACAATCGCTGCATTTGATCCCTCTTGACTATTATCTTTGGGGTCGTATTAAGAGTCAAATTTATGCATCTATGGTCCCTACTAAACAAGATTTATTAATTCGTATGAGGAGAGGATTTAGAGAATTCAACCCACATGAAGTACGAAAAAATACAACTGAAGCAATGAGACGGAGAATAACAAAATGTTTGGAGGAGAACAGGGGTCATATTGGGCAATTTTTGGGATTCTTTTGATTTTATTGTTCAATTTTACGTTGTCTTTTACATTTTGTGCACATACACTGAGGACATGTGGGTTGGAACAAATTCATTTGAAATTCGGGGGTTTGCTTTTCTTGGTAATTTATTAAAAAACAGAACAGAAATTAAATGTTCAAATTGTTAATCGGAAGTACAAGAAACTTGGATATATTTAAAAAAAAAAAGTAAACCCGAAGACATCGCAAACTTCAAATTTTTAGAACTGAATCTACAGATTTAGGTCCATGATGAATGGTTCAAAATATCATGTTATATACAGGCAGGCTCACCACATTCCCATCGGTTTATATACGAGAAGTGGTATAATATTTCAAAATATTTTTATTATGGATTATATAGATTCGTAAGGAGCACATTTTAAAATTGTTTCGAAATATACAGAGTGAACCAAAAAAAAATTACACTCCAATGTTATGAAAATTTAAATGGAACAGCCTATATATTAGGGTGTTGCAAGTTATTGTTACGTTGTCTATATCTAACTCGATCCGTTTCTGAGATAATTAACTATTCTTCAAAATGTAAACCAAAATTTAAGATGTATGCCTGTCTTACATATTTAATCTAGATATTTTAAATTGCATTTATTTTTTTAAGCAAAGCACTAGACTTGACAATAAAAGTAAAATGATGCTTAAAAATTATACAGGCTGAATAAAAACCTACTATTTATTTTCATTATCATTAAACTCCGTATTTATTATCTTATTTGGATTCTAATTTCAACAGTCTTTGAGATTGTATTAAGGTTGTCTGTACCTATCTCTTATAGTTTCTTAGTATGTAATTTAGAATTTTCTATTTCAAATGCTGATTGTCCAGTTACTTTTTTTTTCTCCAAAAGTATAGGCTTGGGAGAAACCGTGGTTATTATTTATTTTATTATAAACAAAAATCATTTGACAGTGACACAACTTGTTAGTAATAGAACCATCGTTGTATAAGGCCATTTAAAAACACATTTTAATTATTTACAATGAGAAATCACTCTCAAGAAGAGAGGATTGATATGGTTTTAATAATTGGGCTGCGAAGAAAATTACTGTCTGGCATCAAGGATTTATGCCCAATCCTTGATAAGCATTCGTTAGAAAATTTGTTGCAAATTATTTGGAGAACAGAGAGTGCATTTTATATAAAGAAAAAACAGAGCAATTGAAAGTGCGTGATAGGACCATACCTTTTTAATGACCATTTAAACGGCGCCATGTTCCTGGAATTTATAAGAGACAATTTACCAATACTTTTCGAAGATATATCTCTTAATATTCCACAAAGAATTTGGCTACAATTAGACGATTCTGGCGCGCCCTTCCAAATAAACGTTCGGAATGAGTTAGATAGATGGTATCCCAACAGCTCGACAGAACGCGGAGGTCCACAGAATTGGCCAGAATTCAATCTCAGACTTAACAAGTCTTATTTATTTCTATGGAGATATATCAAAACTATGGTTATGATATACCACCAACCACACCCGACAATATGAAAGAACGAATATGAATGGTGTTTAAAACTATAACACCAAGTATTTTAATGAAATCAAAACTAAAAGATTAATTTCAAGAAAGACTTCGCCTATCCATTGAAAATGATGGTTCCCATTTTGAACATTTGTCAAAGCATTAGTATTTTTATCAGGAAAAAAAACAGTTAGAGATTTAGGCTATAGATATCGTCTATAAATGGCTAGGTATTAGTATTTAAAAGAGAAAATTCTAAATTACTAAGAAACTATAAGAGATAGGCATAGAAAACCTTTATACAATTTCAAAGACCGTTAAAATTAGAATCCAAATAAGATAATAAATACAGGCTGTTCCTTTAGAAGAAGAAAGTGACTTGCCTTTAATGATAACGCAAATAAATAGTAGGTTTTTATTTGCCTGTATAATTTGTAAGCACCATTTTAATTTTATTGTCAAGACTAGTGCTTTGTTTAAAAAAATAAATGCAATTTAAAATATCTAATTTAAATATGTAAGACAGGTCTTAAATTTTGGTTTATACATTTTGAAGAATAGTTAGTTAATTATCTCAGAAACGGATTGAGTTAGGTATAGGAAACGTAACAGTAACTTGCCTTTATTTACTCCGTACTATCAAAATATGGCATAATATATAGGATGTTCCATCTAAATTTTCATAACATTGGAGTGTAATTTTTTTTTGGTTCACTCTGTATATTTCAAAACAATTTTAAAATGTGCTCCTTACGAATCTATATAATCTCTAATAAAAATATTTTTCGTATATAAACGGACGGAGATTTGGTGAGCGAACTTGTATATATTTTCCAAACCCGTCAAGGGTAAATGCTGATTTTTAGTTGGAATGATTTCTTTCAGGGCTTTTATGCGAAGAATTTACCGTGGTAAGTGATATACAATGCACATACATATTTACGGTATTACGTGAGACTCCCTGTTCAGTGAATTATTAGCCGACTGTGCGTCGGCCTTTTCGGTCATCTGTTTTATGTAAAAGCATAGCGCCTCACACGGGATGAGAAAGCAATCCCGGTGGCGCCATGCTACATGTCCCTCACGTCCGACAGCAAGAGAACCACACACACGCCCGAGACTATGTTTGTCTATCAATACGCAGGAATAATATGTGTTTCGGCGTACGGACATGTCCATAGGAAAGTGAATGTCACCAGTCTGATCCCGTTTGTCCCATGTTAAGGCGGGTAAGTTACATCACACGGTGCCTATACAATATGGTACCGTTTCCTTTTTAACTTGTCATTTCTATACCTATTCATAAGAAATGTGTAGGTTACGTCTTTTGGCATAGAGACAAAATCATGTGGATGTCGCGCTGTTGTTGCATCCATTAGAAATTGTGATGAAAGGTGTTTTTCGCATGGGGGGAAGGAAGAGGAGATATCAAATCCATCAATTTTGACATGATAATGTACGACGTTGTTTTGCACAAATTGATATAACAGTTTATTTTACGTAAATATGGTTATACAAATTAGATATCATTTCTAGAAAATCTCTCCCAAACCTCTGGACCTTTGTACAGTGCTCTTCTTTTCTAATGTCTCCCCCTTTGCGACCATGTATCTATAATCATAATCATAATTTATTGTCGTGACCAAGTACATTTGGTATCGACATTGTCATTCCTATGGATGTAGGTATATTAGGTAGGTAACTTATATAACAATCATAAATATTACAATTGTAACAACAGGTTAACATAAACAATCTAAAAATTTTAATGGACAGTACATCACATAAAAAAATGGTATTAAAAAAAAATTCTATTAAAATACTCGTCACAAATAAATGAATATAAGTCAACTAGAGATCTTTGCCCTTAAAATATTCATCTAGTGAGTAGTAGCACTTTAGATTCAACATACGTTTTGTTTGCTCCTATATAGTGAATTTAAGTGTTATATATGCAACTGGTAATTTGTTATATGCTTTTGTTGCTAGATATTTTGGGCATTTTTCACTAAACTTAAGATGGTGTTTTGGAATTTTAAATATGTACGCATTACGTGTATCATAAAACTATGTATCAAGACTGTTCCAATTTTTCACATTCTGTTTTGCATAAACCAGTAAATTCCAAATAACTACGTGGTACAGTCATTATACCTATTTCTATAAAAATGTTTCTGCAACTAGTTCTAGGAGTAACACCTTTCATCATACCAATTGCTCTTTTCTGTAAGCGAAAAACCCTTATAGAATTACTATTGGCTCTCTATGCAGTTATTGCATATGAAATTATTGCATGAAAATGAGAAAAATAGTAGATACATTTGAATATAGAGGCATCTACTACACCCCTCAACCTACTCAATACAAAACAAATTGGACCCAATTTTTTACATAATACATTTATGTGTTCATTGAAGCTTAAATTGCTGTCAATTATTAATCCTAAAAATTTTGTATTCCCAACCTGAGCAATGCTAGTTTTGTCTATTTTTACTAAATGAGAAGCAATATTCTATCCCTTTTTGTAGGTTTAAATTCTACACATACAGTTTTTGTTAAGTTCAAATGTAAATCATTTTTTTTAAAATATGTAGATAGACTCGTTACAGAATCACTAGCTGCAGCGCCCAAATTTTTAACATTTTCTGTACAAACAAGAACTGACGTATCATTGGCAAACAAAATGGTATCTGGTCTTACTAAATCATTTACATACAAAAGGTACAGGAGAGGCCCCAGGACAATACCTTGAGGTACACCTCTTTTAGCACATTAACAATGTGAGTGTGCTCCATCTATCTCCACGTAATGTAATCTTTCATTCAAGTAGTGTTTAAACCAATTCCAGGCTATTCCTCTAATACCACAACTATACATCTTCTCCAACAAATTTCATGATTCACAAGATCAAAAGCCTTACTCAAATCTAAAAATATTCACACACGCATTTCGATGATCAATATTATCATATAGCGTATTCAAAAACTCGTTAATTGCAGAAATAGTGTTTCAACCTTTACGGAAACCGTACTGATTACTATTCAAAATGTTGAATTTTTTTTAGAAATTGTAATAATCGTCTTGCTACTAATTTTTCAATTATTTTTAAGAACGTGCCTAACAATGAAATTGGGCTATAATTCTCACCCGCCGAAGTATGGTTTTATTTTAGCTACTTTTAATTTATTAATAAAGATTCTTTCAGAAAAAGAGCTGTTAGTAATTTCCACCAAAATAGATACAATTTCTTCAACACATTTCTTCAATAGAAATGAATAAATACCATCATGTCCGCATGAAGAAGTATTTTTTAAGTTTAAAATTATATTTCTCATTTCTTCCTCAGTTACTGGACTCAGAAAAAAGGTATTTGAATTCAAATTATTTGTTGACGCAGAAGCTGAAATTTGCGGGCTGCTGTAAAATCTATGGGAAACACAATTAAAATACTGATTTAGATGTTCTGCAATTTTACTATTATCCTTAGTTAATTCATTATCTATATCCATCATTAAATTATTTTGTTTCTCTGTGCGCTTGTTTACATGATTATTAATTATCTGCCAAGCTACTTTAGATTTATTGGAGGCATTGTGCAATAAATTATTATTAAAGCTTAACTTAGCTGTTTTTATTACTTTTCTATAAATTGTCTTTTATATCTTTTGTAATAATTGCGAACACCTGGATTTCCCAATAATGTTAAAATATATCATTCTTTCAATCTTCTTGATGAAGTCCTTATCCCCTGAGTTATCCAACGATATGCTATAAATAATGTAAATGGAAGAACATATTGTAATAACGTTTGATTTAGAAAGATTTCTTTAAGATTATTACATTATTTTCTTCGATTTATTTAACGTAATGATTTCATAATTAATTTTTTTTATTTATTCTGATGATATTACGATTCACATGTAAGCAATATTCGGCAATGTAGCTTTAATTTAAGAAATTGCTAAGGCGCTGCATTCTTTTTAAAAACTGCACGATCAATTCATATTGTATTTGCTATACATGCAATTCTAACAGTTTTTGTTTGTAATGTCAAGCTACTTAAGTTAAAAATATAGTATCTTTTGTATTATGGGGATGGTACTTGTTGTTTGATATACAGTTGTCAGCACAGAAATTTTAAAATACCGCATGCAACTTTTCTGTAATATAGAATTGATTTTTCGTAAAAAAATATAGGTGTCTAATACATTTGAGCATATCTGTATCCTTAAAAAAGATGTTTGCTTGCAAGCATCGCAAAAACAATTAGATATATAGGTAAAAATGTACCCTTCTGGGGCGGTAAAATTAATCTACCGTTGCATTGGGTGACAGATAATGCTATGTTTACAGTTGACGAGGCCCAAAAAGATTTTATAACATTTCAAGGCTTATTACATTGTCAAATATTTTATAATATCTAAACGTTCTGGTAATACCTAAGAACTCATAAATTTTTGTAAAACTTTTGTAAAAATTCTTTTTTAACAATTAACCCATTATACAATAAAAGTTGTTTGTCGAAAATCTTTTATAATGTAGTAGGAAATATCAGTCTTAAACATTAATATAGTGGCGATTATAAATTTGGTTGCACTTTTTGTTGTAACGTAAAATGTCAAAAAGAACAAAGCTATTAACTTCAATACAAAAACTTTAATACAATTGGGGCAAGTAATTTCCTAACGTTCAGGAAACTGAATTACTGTACTTATAGGTAAACGCATTTATATTATTTAACTATTCTTGAAAATCCCAACTTACTCACTGTAATGTATATCCCATAAGTTTAGTTGTTGTGCTACTTTATTTTTAACTTAATGTTTCCCAATAATAATTTTGCAGCGCGCAAATAATATTACACAGAAGCCTGTATATGTCAGAAGAGAAAGAAGTAAAATTAATTGGACCGCTCATTCATCTAACACATTTATTTCTAAACTAAAAAAAGACGAGGGTAAAATAAATTCATTTCCAGACGTAATCTCCCCGATACGACACTAAATCACTTCAGTACACCGCCAGACAAATTGTATTTTAATGGATCATTAATAAATTTAAAATATCCCACACAAAATAACAGGCAAAAACAAAACAACGTCGCTCGTCACGGGATTGGCCGGCGGGTGTGGCTCAACCGTTGACGTCAGCCGATATTTCTGGATTTCGTCCTTACGTGCACCAACCTTAAGGTCCTTCCTGCTGCTGCATAAAAATGTTCCCTATACGCAGTAGGAATAGTGACATGGACGCGACTGGTATACCCGGGCGACTTGGGCGTAGTAGCGCAGGGTTTGCGGATCAGAATCGCCTGAAAAGTTTAAAAACACAACAGAAATATAATTCCACCGTTATGAAAAATCCCTTGCACAATTTCGAAGTTGTTTCATGGTGAGTGGTTAGAGAGCTTTACGTGCGTTTAGTGAATGGTTAGTGCCAACATGTTGGAGCAGTCTTTAGATCTGGACGCGAACGATAATTATCAGAATTGCGATACGACTACCAATCCAGGGTGTCTCAGCACGCCTTTTTCTGTCAAAGACATTTTGAACATCAGTAATGAAGGGGAATATTTAGCAGGGAATTACAAGGAGTACAACTACAACGGATACAATCACTATTTACAACCATATTCTTGGGATAACGGGTGTTATAACGGTTATAACGAACAACACAATTACAATAATTGTTATAATACCACAGGTGTGAAAACTGAAATCGGTTTGTGTGATAGTGCATATTTGTCGCAAGAACAGAATGTTTCCATGGGCAACTTTTGTGTTAGTTTTAACGAAAACGAGAAAATTCCGATTGAAGCCGAATACGCCAATATCGAAAGTCCAAGTAAGTAAATGTATCTATATTTTTCCAATGCTTTCTTTTTGTTTAACGACTACACGATAAATCTTTTTATACAATGTACAACTGAAACATGTCGCTCACTCCACATCAGAACAGTGATATAGGGGAATCGTTTCTTCAATTTCTCTTTTCTTCTATTGTCTATAGAAAACCAGCAGGTCACCAGTTCAAAAACAGAACTCCGGAAATCCGGCCGTCAACGTACTAAAAGAAAACCGCGGGTCCTCTTTTCGCAGCAGCAAGTCTATGAGCTGGAGTGCAGATTCAAGCAACAACGTTACCTATCCGCTCCCGAACGAGAACAACTGGCGAAGGGATTAAGTTTGACACCTACCCAAGTCAAAATTTGGTTCCAGAACAGACGGTACAAGAGCAAACGCAGCAATCTGGAGAAGGAAAGTGAAAAGTCTCCAAACGTCACTGAGAACGTGGTGCCCGTGGTCTCGACCACAACTTTCAACACCTGCTTGCCACCACCGCAGTATCCTGGACCGCACTATTATGGTCAATTGTACGGAAGTGGCGGCAACAACACAAATGAATATCCCAACAGTATGGTGGATATTAGTAGTATAAAATTCAACGAAATTAATTTTTAAGATAAATTTAGATTTAAATTTTGACTGAATTTGGACGAATTTAAACTCTCAATGCAAATTTGTAAAAAATATTTCTCCTAAGATGAATATAATTTGTAAAGGAATTTGTTTAAATTATGTATTGATTAGAACACATAACTTTATAATAATTTGGAATGGCTAAAATTGCAAGAAAAGCAATATTAAAAATGTTGGGATTCTTATTTTCTTTTGTAACTAAGATTTAATTGTTTAAACATGGTTGGTTATACCTTGCAATACTTTGTCTTTCAACTTTGTTAATTGCTCAATATTTAAGAAAACATATTTATTACTTTATTCAAAATGAACTGAATATTTTATTTATTTTTTCATTCACCCTTCGCTCAATAATTAAATATGTTTATTAATTACAAAATTTAAGGAAAGAAAATATAAATGTTTAACTAAAAACGCCTTAGATTAACATAATATTTTGAGTGAGAATTTAATATTAAAATGCCTTTGCTCGTTAACACAGAATGTGCACATACTCAACTAATAAAGAATCATTTTTACTTCCTCTCAGTGTAGAAATTATGGCCTGTAACTCATATACCGCATGTGTGATACAAGTATGGTACCCTAATGATACACGAATCTCACAGAAAGGGGTACGATACAGCTAACAAAACAACGGTTTTTTAATGACTTATTAATTGATTACCTGTTGGTGGTGTTTCCTCAGTTTCACTGTCTATATCGTGCCCTTATTGTATTGGGTGCATGTGCCAACGGATGACCATATTTGTATCTCGCATACGGTATGTTATTCATAGACACATTTACCTTCGAGCTAGGTTAATTATTTCTTTGTGTTTTTCACAGAAATACGTACATAATATATAGGATTAGTTTAAAAAAAATAAAAATTTATTTTTAAAAATGTTTGCTAAAAACTCTAATCTGGAAAAACTCTATGATATTAGAAAATGTTAGTTTATTAAAAAGGCGTTTGAAGGTAATTTTTGTTTAAAATGTCTGTAAGTGAAAGGTTACCTGAAAATAAGAGAGTTCCCATAATGCTGACGTAGAAAATTTGATAAAATGAAACAGCCAAAAATCCATATTTCTTGTCTATTGTTCGGTATAAATTAATTTTATTGCAATAGGGAATTAAGGAAAAAATCAATAGATATATTTAAAATATTTTCAATCCCTGATTACAATTTTGCCATACAACCAATGTTTAAGCAGAATTTTACGTATAAATGCTTTAATTTTATGATTACTGATGATTTAAAATCAGATTTTGCAGATATTTTTGTAAAATATTTGGAATTCAATATAAATAAAAAGAAACAAAATTTTGAATTTTCACACGTTTAACTAAACACGGTTTTCTATTTTAAAAACCAATTTATTGTATCTACACAAATTCCACTGTAAATATTGTAAATAAAATATATATGTTATTTAATAATTTTAAGCATAATTATAATTACAAGACGCTGTACATAATTATATTTTATAAAAATAAAAATTAGCAAAGATAACTCTACACATATTATTTACAAACACATACCTACATATCAAGCTCACAAAATACGATTCGGTAAATAAGCAACATCATATTAAAAATAGAAAACATCATCTCTCGGAAGATATATTTCATAGATAATCCTGCCGTTAATATAATCCGCTGATGGTGCCAATGCTTTTAGGTTAAAAGGTGATCTGGTGATGAATACTTCAATTTTTCGCTTACAGGCACTAACATTAAACAGTCGCACCCGTACAGGAGATTGTTTCTATTAATAAGTCGAAATGAAAATCTCGATTTTAAATTAGCGGGGTATAAATATAT
Organism: Cetonia aurata; assembly: GCA_949128085.1. Classification (NCBI taxonomy): domain Eukaryota; kingdom Metazoa; phylum Arthropoda; class Insecta; order Coleoptera; family Scarabaeidae; genus Cetonia; species Cetonia aurata. The sequence continues at coordinate 24,708,812 of OX421887.1, forward strand.
GTTGTAACAACCAGCATATTTAAGTCTATTGAATTAAGAAAGATCTGTGGCAATATCTCATAATTTATTAATACGCAATGGTACCTAATATTAGTTAATTTTGCTCACAACAGCCGCCTTTTGCAGTCTATAGCGTATATTACAGAATATCAGATTTCTGTTTATTCGTATCATATTCTATTATTCGATTATAGGCTCGAATACGGCTGCTGTGTGCATGACCAATATTTTTCCAGCAATCAATCAAAGGCGCATGAAATCTAATAGCGAATCGATTAATGACTGCAGTCTCTTTTATTCCTGTAGTCGAAACAAGAAGAAATATACAGAGTTACAACATGTATATGAAAACTAAATATGTATTTAAAATTTAAGGATAACAATGCATCAACAAATAGGCTATTGATTAAGTAAAAACAAAATATTTATACCTTCTGTCAAAACTATAATACACGATGTAACATCATTTAAATTTACCTAGTCAATATTAATTAATACGATTGTGACATTAACTATTTGAAAAAATATATATATATGAGCAATAGTTTAGTGGCGTAATACACAATTTTTAATTTTTACTTTTTACATGCATGAGCTCCTTTATTACATAAAATTTAAACATTCGAACATCCGATATAATATCTGAATACATATTATTCACGATTAATATTATTTGCTAATAACCATTATCAATCAATAAAATTGTGAGCAATACCGTTGTTAACTACCTCGCAGACGTCTTTGTTTTCTTATTTATGGGATAGAGCGTACCCGGTGCAACGAATTGAATGACACATTATAAAAGTTAACTGTTAGTTGTCTTAGATGCTTACACAGCAGTTTTCAGTGTCAACTTGTTCAAGATACAAGTAGCAGGAATAGTATTAATTTCTTGTCTATTTTATTATAAAGTGAAACTATTTTCTAATATTTAGATATTCTGTCGAGAGTAAATAAATATCAATTGGAGATTTGACAACAAAAGTTTTATACTTCGGACAAAAGCCCTACAAAAAGAAGGACATTAGAAAAAAATTGTGTGGTTAAATCTCATACAGAATAATTTTCACAACAACAATGCTTCTTTACATTTAGTATGTACCAACTAAATGTTTCACTATTGTCCAAAATACTTACCTGTAAATATTAGGTTATTGGTTTACTTATTTAGGCTAAAGAAAATATGCGAAATCAGGAAATTTACTTTATATGCTATGAAGATACATATATTCCTTTTGCGTAAAAGTGTTTTAAACCGATTGAATATCATAGTGTACCGGAGACAATCCTTTATCTAGAAACTATTGTGAAAAATCCAAAACGATAACAGTTCCATTTTACTGGTCGTGTTGTTGCCAGATAGGGTATATCTGGTTTACAAAAGATATAATAAATATGTTACGTATAAAAGAATAGCGTAGAAAAAGAAAGCGTAATCCTTATAATATTGCAAAATGGAATGAATAGAACTGAATTGAAAGAAAAAATCAATATTACCAACAAAAATCTTTGTTACTCATTAAAAATTTCAATTGCAAATAATTCAAATGTTTTTTTTTTTTCGGATTTTATTAAACATCGCAAATGTAACGTTGTTTGCTCTAATGAGTATTACTATGGGGGCTGACATAGCTGCAGGCTTTGCGTTTTGCTCCAGTGAACTATTTGACAGGACACCTATATGTAATGTAATCCATGATGAGGATATTTCTTCAGATACTTTTGATGTTGGTGAGATATGTGATGAGCATATAACGCTGTCAATAAGGTAATTAAAATAAAAAGCTTCTACTGGTATTGATGACATTCCGAGCTATATATATATATTTAAACTACGTAGATTCATCTTTTCTTCTAAAATGATTATTTTTTTTCATTCCTAGTTATGCAATAGAAGACAAATAGTGTTTTGTAAAGGTACACATTTAGAATCTTTTCTAGTAACATATTATTCACCATCTTTGTAAATAGTCTATATGACTGTAAAGTTTTTAAAATATCTAACTGCCTGTTATATGCAGATGATCGATGGTAGCCACTGGCTTTGCAGGATGATTTAAGTAGATTATTTGTTTAATTTAAGAATAATAAATTAAATCTTAATGTGCAGGAATGTGCTGTTGTGCACGGAAAAAAAAAGATGTTACCACGTGTTATAAATATAATGAATGATATTAACTCAAGAACAACAATACGTTATCTAGTACCCAGTATTCATCCATGTATTACTGTTTATTAGGAAGATGGTACGCTCTAATATAATTATAATACAACCAACTATAAAGTTAGTTGTCCCTATTGTTACTATCTATTTTTCTCAGTGTGGATTTTACAAGGAAGAAAATTCTTTGTATCTTTAATTATAAATTAAACAATATAGATCTTTCACTGCAAATAATGCATAAGGGATATGAGCGAGATTTTTGAAACTACATCTTCGTTTACAGAACATATTAGAAAACTTACAAAAGAGGCTTTAAAAAATTAGGTTTTATAAGGAGAATCACCTCAAATTTGTAAATATTAAATCTGTTATTCAATTATGCAATTCTATAGAGAGGTCAAAGCTAGAGTTTGTATTGGCATAACGGAAAAAGGTAGATGTAGAAAAAGTGCAAAATAAATTCCTTAAATTTCTTCATTACGAACAATATCTGAGTCATATGAAAATATTAGAAAATTTAGTCGTCGAGAATTTGCAATGATTTGTACCCTCTATACAATTTAAAATTTTTTTTTTTATAATGTTGGTTTGCTTTCACTATTTAAATTGCATCTTTCTTATTATAGCTTACGACCCTGTCCCCAATGTCCGTTAAATATAGTTTTCTATCACCTGTGTACGGAATCTGCAAACTTTACAATTTTTTCTACAAGGATGTGGAACTATTTGATACACCTAAAGCCTTATTTCTTCGATCTCTCAAGTCTGTTAATTTTTGTTTTTGTTTTGTTATTTAATGGTAGCTGAACAATCTATAACTTCGAATCCCGCAGCATTTTAGCATTTACTATTACTTACATTAATTATATTAAATACATTACATTAACATTACTGCTTTCGTAATTATATCTTGTAATAACAGTAATAATTTTTGATATTTCATATTCTTTCTGCTAGTTTTGAAATGTATTTATAGTTAAAATTGCATTAACACATAACTGTTAGGTTTGTAATCTGTTTGTGTTAATTCATTCAAATAAATAAAATACTGCAGGCAGATTAAAGCTCAAAAGTGTTTATAATAAAACCTAACCTTCACAAGCTCATGAAAAAGATTGTCTAAACAGAGCAAAATATATATTACCTGGTACTTATCAGAAATGTAATTCTCTTGGTAAGTTTCTCTGTGCCAAAAATATATTATGACCCGATGGATTTTATGTTTGGTGGAGATTGATTTTCTAATTGTTTGTACTTATTTTTTTTACACGAACATTCCCCATCAACTTAACATCCTTATTTTTTGTATTCTTTCTTTAATTACAAGTTTTCTGAATTCACTGCAGTAACTATAGTTGTCGCAAAGATAATTGGAAATCACAGAAATAAATATTTATAACCATCATTTTCGAATATATTTGGAACGATTATCTAACATTCCTTCAATGATTGACCAAAATGTTAGTAGACATTCTCACTGCCTGGTGCCTGGCGTAACAAACATACGGTACTGGCAAACCTGCGACTTGGATCGGCGTCTACATACGGCAGGAGTACCAGAATATTATTCCTGAACCACGCTTTGCTTTTAGGTTGGTTTTGACGACGATTGGTGAATTGCAAATGCGTATTATATAGCTTTACTTGTAAATAGTATATTATCCATATTATAAAGTTTGACTGATTTGGATTTCTGCTTTAAACCATTAAAAAATCTCATAGGAAATTTGTTGACATTTTCTGTATGCATAAGTATTAGTCAATAATGTCGCCAAAGTTATTTATAGTGCTTACTTCTTTTGTCGGTACTCCAAGAAATATTAACAAAATACACGTATTCTGTTATTGCAGAGTTTAGTGTCAAAGAATTGATTATAAATTTTTCATATAACCAAAAAAGGATGTATTTATTCGTCCATATTTCTTTAGGAATTCAACAATAAATTTGGCGTTACCACCAAGAATTTTTTTCAAAATACTTTATTGGTTATTTTTTGTGTCTATTATTTTAATTGCCATATTTCTTGTTTCACATTATTGTATAAAACGCAGTGACCTTCCAAAGATGTAAAATCTCGTAAATGATTGGACAGAATGTCGAATTAGTTATTATATATAGCTTTTAGATTTATTGCGCTATTCAAATGCGCAATTTATGATAATTTCTCTTTATAGTTTCCTTTAAAATTAGGTTTATTTTCCGAAGAAATGGATCCTTGTACTTCTGCGGAAAGAAAGTAGACAAATTAATAAAAAAAATTAAAAACTGGAAAGAATAAGTATATTAGTAACAATTAAATAGGATATTTGAATGAATAGTGTTAATTATTTCTAATTGCATAGAGAAATTAAAATTCTCTAAAGCATTCCTTTAATAGAAAGTAACGACTATTTCTTCATAGATGGCGCAGGAGACAGATTACAGACATCTACTTCGCTACCTTGTTAAAAGGTGTCGCCACTAACTTATATATAGAACTGAATTATAATGGCGTACTTTATAATATAAAATAAAAGAATTTGATATTATAGAACATTTACGTAATGGTTGGAAACGTTTATCGATTATATATAAATAACCTTTAAATTATCATATTCATCATTATTTACACATGACTAATTTAAAATCTTTAGGTGTTTGAAGTTATAAATGTATTTACGTAGGTATGCTTTTCAGTTTGTTATAAACGCTAGCTGTTAAAAAATATTTTAAAGAAATTCTAAGCAAGATGCCTATGCAATAGGGCCTAATATGTGTTATGATAATTAGTTACATAAACTTAAATCAAATATAAAATCGTGCACATGAAAAAACTAACCCGCGGAATACTTACCTAGAGTTTCTGTTCTTTTTCCTTTTTGCTATCCGAAGACTAAGGATAACCATTCGATACAAAATCAGAGTGTTTCATCGACAAGATTACTGCCCCAATAAATCAAAACGAACGTGCACCGCTGCAAGGTAAGTGTTTTTGATCTTATCAAAGTAAATGGTCATCATCAGAATGTTTAATAACTTTTTTTTTTTTCAAAAAGAAAACTTGTTTTCTTTGGACGCGTAAATTACATCTAACGGCAATCGAAATTTATTATTCTATGCGCCTATCTACATAAGCGGAGGAGGTCGGCGTGTTTGTACGCGACGTTAATGAGGGAACGTTGTCAAAGTGTAATTCAATTCGCTCTTCCGTTATAATGGGGTTTACGCTGGTACGTACACATTCCACATTACATCGTACCTACATTAATTTTCTATCTTCCAGTGATTCTCGTTTGATGCTCGTACGTGGCTTGGCATCAGACATCGGCGATGTTTACAGTGGGATAAAAGGAGGCTATTAGGGGTTCCGATTCCCGTGGAGAGTGTAAACAGAGCGCCTTGTCAACCACGCGAAAAGCTAAAAGCTTAAAACTGAAGTGTTTACTCATTGTTAAAAGTCGTCGGAGATAATTTTCCGGTATAATTGTGTGTGTATGACGTGGATCATCAATTTCTGCGTTAATATTGAGTAGTTAAAACGGACAGATCACGCGAGCAGTCGATAATTGTTTCTGAAAACTTCTCTTACTTTCGGTCGTTCATATTTTGATTTGGTTTCTAGGTATATTCGACGACGTAAAATATTGGATCAAATAATCTTAATAATGCAACGGATATCAATAAATTCCTTGTAATTCTTTTATTAATAAGAATTATTAATTTAATTTGTATTTACTTACAGCGTTAGCGATATTTTAGTTTTCTCTTTCTGTCAAAAATATACTCATATCATCATGATTATTTTTTGATATATAGGGGAAAACAAGATGTATTAAGGGGATTACTTGCGCTAATATCTCGCGCTTTTCTGTGCATCTCCCTTTCAGCAAGATAATAAAAGTAACTCTAACGGTGTCAAATAAATCTCACCTGCGCTAGCTTGATATAGGCCAAACTCGGTTGATTAATGTTTTTTTTTGTTATTTGTTTTGTGTTTCTTCCTTTCTAAAAATTATCGAAACTTTAATAGTAGATTTCATTCCCTGGACATGATGAGAGAAAAATTGATCTAAAAACTTGTGAGGTTTAGAAATTGTGCCGGCTTTAAATTGTCTCATTTCCATTAATTCAGCTATTGCCAAAGGTAAGACACAGATGACAAGAACTGGGTATCCAAAGATAAATAACTTATTAAAAGCATATTATGGAGAGACAAACATCAGGATTACTTAAAATTTTATATATTTTCTTATTCGAAGTAGGAAGTTATGTTCCCGAAATATTTTTATCCACGAAGTATCACCGCTTTTACCACAACCAGTTAGCAACTTTTTTTTAACTTAATTAGAACACTTCCATTTACTTCTTTATCTTACTTAACTTCAAGCGTTTTTGAAATATAAATTTATTTCGAATTCTTTTTTTCTAAAGAAACAAAAACTAAAAAGGGCTTAAGCAAACTTCTAACTAATTTGCTATGCACTTTAATTTAATTACATTGTACAGACACTCCCATGACATGACTGCCACGGCTTGGAGATGAGTTGCTGAAGTAATTTCAAGTCATAAATGTTTAAAGTACATGTGTCCAAAACCCATTCATAAGTGAGCTACAAGCATGTTATATAATCTCATTAATTAAGCAAAGTGACTAGTTTTGATAGTTTCTCTGGAATTAGTAACAGACACGTTTTTAAAACAACTTATTTGTTTGCTTTGGTCTAGGGCAGTGGTTCTCAACGTGGGCGGTAGCGCCCACCAGTGGGCGTTGTTTTAATTACTGTGCCCAGGTTAACTAGTCCATAATCCATAGTCGTAGTCCATGACGTGTCCCTTCGCGATTTTCTGCAGTGGGCGCTGGGATCTATACAAAATCCAGTAAGTGGGCGCTAGGCGAAAAAAAAGGTTGAGAACCACTGGTCTAGGGTATACAGCTAGTTTACTACGATATTCACACAGTTTTTAATGTAAATACTAAAAAACACATTTTCTCCTGAGGATGAATTATTCAATTATTTTTTTTTTACGTATTCTAGGCAGGATCAAGAATATTTGTTACCAATTCGACAAGCTTCTTACAATCTGATACCCACAGACGATGGTAAATAATTCTCGAGGAAAGCTCTTGGTTGAAAAACACGATTTGTATGTGCGAAGGAAAAGTACTAAATCATCCTGCCAAAGATATGCCAGTACTGTAGCGTAATAATAGTCACACAAGATATCCGATTACTCAGCACTGGACAATTTTATTAATTTAGTACACATTCGGTCTCTGGTTGAAAATGGAAATCCACGTATTTCCCAAACAATTGTCCAGAATTAATAAAATTGCGTAGTGTGGAGTGATCGGATGCTATTATTTCCAATTTTGATGTCAAAAATACTGTTTCTGTTTTTAATTTCGAGTTACTTTTGATTGATATTACGGAATCAGTTTTCTTTATAACATAGAATTGATTAGAAAAGCTTATATTTCACGTTTTTACGATAATCAAATAATTTGTTTAAATTTGTATAAATATTTGAGATAAATGTAAAAAATGATGTCCTGCTGTTGTTACATAAAAGTAAATTTAATAGATATAGTGCCATGAAATACTGCGCTTGCAGTATGTTAAAATTGTTGAACGATGAAGTGTGAAATCAGTATAACAACTTACTTTAACCCTTTGATTTATTAATCATTTTTTTTACATATCATGTGCATAAATATAAATAATGTGCGTTCACGTCTATAAACATCCTGTTTATAGCCGAAATCATGCCAGGTATATACACTATATTACACTAGAATTTATTATTACTATAGTATCATTATTTAATACAATAAATGAATGTATACTAAAATATATTTATAAAACAATAGAAGAGTTATATTGCTTGTGTTTTTAACTTATTTTTTTTATTTTCACCTAAGACGTGCACAAGAACTTCAAACTTCAATGTTGTTCCCTTTGGTTTTCTACGTTTAATTCTTCGTCGTGCGCGATACCACCCACCAAAGCCGGATGGTAGTAATTAAAATATGGGAACAATTGCATCGAACTATTATATTGCTGACATAAATTCAACATGGACTCGTGAAACGATTTCGTCGTATATTTCTGCGTCAGATTCTTATTGAATTGATCGTACACGAAGAAGTCGGTTTTGTTTTCGGGATAGAATCCGTGCTTCTGATATAACATCGGCATGTCGTCCTTCACTAATACCTTCACGGCAACTTTTCGAGCGTTCTGATTGAGCAGCGACGATTCCTGCATCTGCATCTGTTTCCTCTTGGTCTTGTAGCGTCGATTCTGGTACCAGATCTTCACCTGTGTCTCGGTCAACTTGAGGGCCTGCGCTAGGTCCGCCCTTTCGGGTCCGCTGAGGTACCTCTGCTGGCTGAAGCGGCGCTCCAATTCGAACACCTGCGCGTGTGTGAATGCCGCTCTGGAGCGTTTCTTGCGTCCGGATTGGCTGGCGTCGCGGTCGCAGTTGTCTTCAGATTGGCCGAGGTGTTGGTAATCCGGTGTCGCGTAACCAGAAAAACCCGGAGTCGTTTCTGCGAAGAAGGAGAAAGTGCTTAGTTATCAACTTATTATGCTTTTTTGGATAACTATACGTCTACAATTTTTATCTACATAAGAAAGTTTCTTACATATTAATAACCTACTTATAGCAATTTTGATACGAGATGACTCTTAATCTTCCAAGAAGAAGTTTCAACACTTTTATTGTCTCTCTGAGAATTATATAAAACATACAAATGTTATTAATTTAAAATACATTTTAAAACTACTTCTAATTCTTTTAATTATATGGATTTTTTGTGTTTTAAGTACCTTATAGTTAATTTTCGAACATAAAAGTGATTGTGATTTTAAAATGGTATTATATTATAATACCTAAAATTTTGTTAATTTAATTGAAAAGTGATTTCATTCAAGAATTCTAACATTTTGCCCCAAGACCAATGCTTTGAATGCAAGTAAACGATATTCTTAAGTGGAGACTAAAAGTAGTTTCATCCAAGACTGCTAACCCTTTAGGTCAAGATTATGCTGTTAAGAAAATATTTTTCTTGCCTTACGAAGTTTTTGTCTTGCGGATATTCAAAATGTAGATTTATTTGGTCCAAGACAAATTTATTTAAGATAAGCATGCATTTCTCTGTGTGTTGCTTGAAGAAATTAAACCTTTTTAGCCAAAATTTTTAAGTAGATTTAACCAATGGCAATAGTACGTTTTAAATTAAAACCTACTCACTTTTTATTTAAAATATGCTAAACCATACACAACTAAACCCCAGATTTTTTCTTAACGAAACATTCCCAAATCGATAGATTAGTCGTAGAGGATTCATTGAACGGGGCCCACACAGTCACCAGATTTAAATCCTCTAGATTTTTTCCTTTGGGATCACTTAAAATCTGTTGTTTATACTAGACGACCGCAAAATCTGGACGAGTTACGGCAGAAAATAATTGAGGAAGAGCAATTAATTCCTGTCGAGACTTTGGCAAATGTCATAGAAGCATTTGTTCACAGGCTTACATAGTGTCGAGTGAATGGTCGTCAATTCGAAAACTTTATTAACCGATACTGATTTTGTTATGTGTTCATTTTTCTTTGTTCAATATAATTTGCATTATCATTTTTAAATAAATATTTCTGTCCTTGTTGAACAAAACGCTGCCAAACCTTATTTATTGTTGAACCCCCGAAGCAGGAATCTACTGAAATTCGTAAAGATATACAAGTTTCATTTAAAATAAAAAATCGATACCATTTTCGCCTAACAGGAAGGTTGATTCGGCTGTATATACAAACTGTATAGGGTCTTGGGCTTTTACATCTTAAAATAAGGTATTAACGTAAAAATATCTTAAAAAAAGATGCATAATAAAAGAGATTAATGTCAAAAAAAAAATGTTCGCAGTTTTATTTTTAAGTGGTGGTTAAGCATATTAAATTCAACATTTTTTTTATGTTTTTCATGGCATACACTTTGCACTAGTTATTCAAACTTATCGCCGTGTTGTTGAACGCAAAGTCTGGATCTATGTATCCATGAATTGATGTAATTTACTAGGCCTTGGTCTCGCCGTCGAATTATCGCCGCAACTGCTTCAAATAAATTATATCGTTGGTGTATACCATGGTCTTCATAATGCCCCATACGTAGAAATCAAGGAGGTTAAGGTCGGGTGACCGAAGACGCAATGGCACAGGGCCACCTCGACTAATCCACTTATTCACAAACATATTATCAAAATGTTGGCGAACTAAACGACTAAAATGCGGAGGTGCGTCATCGTGAAGAAACCACATTTATCGACGTAGGTACATTCAAAGGAACTTCTTCCAATAGTTCGATAAAATGATTTTGCAAAAACCAGAGATAATCATATCCATTCAATCGATTTTGCAACACAAATGGGCCAATAAGTTGTCCGTTGACCAATCCGGTACAGACGTTTATCGAAAATATGTGCTGGAAATGATTACGACGAACAGCGTGTGGATTTTTCACAGCTCAAGTATGAGTATTACAACAGTTACTTATGCCGTTACGTGTAAACGTTGCTTCATCAGTCGCCAATACAATGGAAGAAAGGTTTGGGATTTCTGCATGCTTTTGTAATAACCATCGGCAAGCCTGTATTTTTTGTACATGGAAAGGATACAATTGATGCTTGCGCAGTGTTCGCCAGACAATTCGGTTTGATATATTTACTTGGCGAGATATTCTTCGAGTACTACTAGAAGGATCTTCTTCGACATGATTTAAGACTTCTTCTTCGGCATCCAAAATTCGTTGGTGTCGGCCAGGTCCACCATCCCGACCTTGACGTGTTTGCAGTACAACGGTTTCTCGTGCACGGATTACTTGAACGGTGAATTTTTGTGGAATAGGTGTTGGTCGGTTAGGAAACCGATCAGCGTACAATCAACTTGCAGCGACAGGATTCTGGCGTACTTTACCATAAGTTAACAACATGTCAATGTATTCACTGTTGGTGCACTTTCGTTATGAGGATTTATTCGAAAAAATTTTGGTCAAACCAGCACTGCAGTGACAACTAATGAAACAGCTAAACAGATGGGAACAGTTGTATGTATGTATGTGTGATTAGGGTGATAGTACACTGCGACCTAAAAGATCTATTGTGTCCCCTCTTCTCGCTGTATTTACAGCTGGCCGTCCAGTCTGATTCCTTTCAAGAAGTGCAGAATGTCCGAAGGCCCCAGATTAGGTAACTCTCCCTCTTCGATTTCACATGCTCCCAGGTGCAGCGCCCTTGAGTTGCACAGTGCAACACAGTTTGTGAGTAGATGAATGGACGTTTCGTCCTGTTCCCCACAAAATCTACATTCGGCTTCCTTCGCTATTCCAAGCCTGCTTAGATGTCCGTTCAGTTTACAATGGCCTGTAAGGATCCCTGTCAATATCCGAATATTATTTTTACTCAGGTTGATGCATTCTGCAGATCTCTTCTGGTTATAGGTACCCAGAAGAGTTTTAGCTTGCCTCATTCCCTGGAGATTCTCCCAGTATTTGGATTTTCTCTGCTCTACTTCATTTTTCAGTTTCTCCAGTGTTATGCTGGTACTTATCCCACAAAAAGGTTCTGGCCCTACAAAAGGTGTTCTAGCCCCTCTCTTAGCGAGATTATCTGTTATTTCGTTTCCTTCCACTCCCGTGTGTCCCGGAACCCACAAAAGGGTTACCTTGTTCTTTTTGCCTAGCTCGTTTAGTTTTTGTAGACACTCCCAAACCATTTTGGAGCTGATTATGTTTGACCTCAGCGCCCTAATGGCTGCTTGACTATCAGATATTATGATAATCTCCTGCTTTTCATAGCTTCTGTCAATGTTGACCTGGACACATCTTTCAATGGCGTGTATTTCCGCCTGGAAGATACTTGGGTACATCCCCAAGCTTTCGAAATATTTGGTTCTAGGCCCATGGGAACAGTTAGAGGCATTAGCCTACTTAGTAAAAAATTCACTCTTAACCTATCGTTTGCATTTACTTTGCACAAGTTGTTGATCAATTGTTTTAGCGTTAAAAACCTTTCTTTATGGTATTAATCACCACCTAAAAATAAAAAAATAAAAACTATAAAATTCTTTTTAACTTTAATATCTCTCTTATTATGCAACTGTTATTAAGATATTTTGAAGGCGTATTATGATATGAACGATCTTTTCTGAGTGATGGTAAAAGTTTTTATCATCACTCTGATCCCATATGCAAAAATTTAATTAAAACCGAAAAGCTACTTTTTCATATCTTAATGCGTGCAAAGAGATATGTTTTAACATATGTTTAATGAATTAGGCCAAAAAATATATAAAATTTGTATCTAAATAGAATACCATCTTGAACCAAAATATATAGGTTGCATTTGCATTGCCCAACCTCTTAGCTGAATGATGAATGTAGTCAAGTTAACGTTGGATTACATAATAAAATCAAACTTGAATTTTGTACTGCAATTTCATAAATTTTAAAATATTTAAAAAGCCGATGGGTTTGGGAATATGAAGTATTACATAAACTTGCTTTAATTAGGTCTTTAGATTCCAAATATACCTATCATTAGATACATCCAAAACAGGTAACTTTGTTGTGGATTGTTTTTCTCGAACACCGTGTATAATTCAAAATAATGTTAAATTGTACATACAAAAGTCTAGCATTCGACTAAATAAAAAAGATTTCAACAAATCCCATGTTTCTTCATAAAAAGCCTATGGGATGGCCTATCTTGTATATAGCATGTATGTAAAATATATATGTAGCTTTAATACTCTATTTTCTTCCATCTCTATTTTAATATCCATTGAAATCCTTTAATGATCGGTGGATTAATGATAATACAGTTCAAGTTAATTTTCTGCGATCAATTACTAAAATTAAGCATTGATGTTAAATCGACTAATATGTTACTATGGATGTTGGAGGTCGATGGAAGAAAGCTTTTTACTTAAAAGCTTTCGCGGACCGAGTAAGTATAGGTGACAGTCGGTACCAGCGGCGATTTCCAATTTCCATCAGCTCATTTGATACCTAATGGCCTACCTAAAAACGTGTGGGTTATAATAACTTTGGGAAAATTGTCCTCCACACAGGCGTAACTCCTTACCTAACGAATATATGTCGTGATTCCGCATAAAAGGCAAATTTAATAACGCTAAGTAATTGTAAAACGTTTTCCTTCAGGTATATTGTAATCATAAAGTGCATTTTGCCTTTAATGTTCGCTGTCATTTTAGAGTGATGAAAAGTCCATGCCAAAACTTTGCTTTAATTAAAAATCGTTGGTTGTTAGAAGATATTTCGTTTTTGTTAAAATTTTAATGGCCAAGCATACAATAAGATCAGTTTTTGCTTCCTCATGATAGACATGTTAGTAAGTAGTGAATGGAGTAAAGTTTAACACAGCGGTTGTCCATGGAAGTTTAATGTTTATGGGGTTCTTTCAATAAAATAGAGGATTTCCGATATTGCTATTTCATCAAAGCAATAATTTTTCTATTTTTACGAGACATAAATTTCGGGAAAGATCATAATTTGCACTGCAGAATTCCAAAAGCCCTAAGTGTGAAATCGTGAAATCGTGAAATTAGAGAAGAAATTTAACACTGGATTGATATTATCTGCATATAAGTCTTAGTAAAAATCCGTACAGGAAATAAAAGAAAGAATGGAATTGGCCAGTAGTTCTCTCTCTCTTTCATGTACGTTATCCATATTATAAGAGCGATTGTCTAGCACTCCCTCAAGTTAAAAGTTTTATTCTGAGGCAGTTCTGCCTTAGCATGGCTAGTTCTTCAAAATTCCTAATCGGGTAAGATTATTTTGGACAGGTTGTAGAAGACGCTTGTTCGATAAGATAAGACTAATACATCCACAATTGAAATCAATTAAAAGCATGAATATCACTCAATGGCTAATTCAGTAAACAGAATATTTGATAGATTTTCATGAACGTTTAGAAAACATATCACGAGGCCCATTGTTACATCAAATCCGTTTACTCTTAATTAATTTATTTACACTTTAAGCCACTCAAAATTAAACCTGTGGAAGCTTTAAAAAATAAGACTTCCGCGGTCGTTGTCCATGCTTCTTGGTTTCCGGATTGAAATCGCATCCTCATACTTCCTCTGGCCGACGCTTCTTTTACACTTGCACAGGACCTCTTTAGAGCTGCTCCTTTCGTCGCTGTTGACCTGAAACTGACGAATTGAAACTATTTCATGTCAACAGCGACGAAAGAAGCACCCCTGAAGATGTCTCGCGCAAGTGTGCACAAAAAAGTCGGTCAGAGGAAGTACCAGGACGGGGCTTCAACTTGGAAACCAAGAGGTGTATAGCTTCAAAAAATTGTTGTGTAAATCCATATGTGTGCTGGTCCATCAATTAATTTTTAATCTAAAAAATTCATTAGCGTAAATATAAAAGTAGTTTTACGTTAACTGCTGCAAGCTCCAACTACGTTAATCTTTTAGTTACTTACAATATTGATAATTCAGAAACGCTCTGTATCTAATTAATTGCTAAAAATCAAAAAACGATATGCAAAATAAACTGAGCAATTATTTATTGTTCATTTTATACTAAACCATTTACTATTCAGTGACATTAATACACATTACTACAACTAGAAGAAAGCAGATGTTGCCAAAGAGTCGCAGAATGGTAAATGGTTTAGTACATAGTTAGCAATAAATAATTGCCCAATAAGTCGTTGTGTGTGTTTACCATTGCACTCCCAATATTACACTATTGAAGCAGAAAAGCAAATGGTGATTGGAATGGAATGGATCTATTAGCTTATTCCTTTTTTTTATAGATAAAACTTCTTCATCTTATTTACTTTGCATAAGGTACTTTAATTAACATAATACCTGCGTCTGCACTTTCTTTACTGTTCTTACTGCTTTCTTTTTAGGTTTACCGTGATCGATTATGATAACACCTTTAATATTGCAATCTCTGAATGAGTAAACGGTTGTAACTGCATTTGCTAACGGTTTACGAAATGCGAAAGTAAGAACTATTATGAAGGCTCGAAACTATAGCGCTCTAAAAAATGCAAAAGAGGAAATTTCAAACACAAAAATAATTTTAACAATTGTAGCAGAGGTAATAACACTCGTTTCTAAAATAGACAGTCAAATTCATCTCAAAACGTATGCCAAAAGTCACATCAATTAATCTTATTTACTTATTTACCAAATCTAACCTATTTCTTGCATCACTATTAGATTTTCAGTAACTTGTCAAAATGTAATGTGAGTTCAATTTAATAGAACTTTAATAGAATTAGCGCGGTTTCACCTAAAAACTGTAGTTTTCTGATATTTGACTTCATTTAAACGGAGTTTTCAATTAACCCTTTCTTCAAATTCAAAAAGATTGATTGGGACGTACGCTTATCTTGTGCGGCTGTTATTATATTTGTTCGTTCTTTCTTGTTTCTAATTACTATAGTTCATTGAATATTTATCTCTACTCGATTCAATAGTCTAAACTTTTTAATTTTTTTGTTCTGGGGAAAAAATGTGTACACTGGCATTTTTAATGAATGAAATTTTTCTTTTCGAATATTTCTTTATTTTAAAGTACGCTGCCTTTCGTTGAAAAATCAGATCTGTGTACAGAAAATTTTTAAAATTTGATGGGCAACAGTCATTATTAGCAGACGCGCGTTTCCCCTTACCAAGGCTCAGCAGTGCTACTGAATGATATGTTGCATTATACCAATAAAGTCGTGTATATACTGATAACCGGTGAGAGAGTGTGTATGACAATTAAAGACAAAAAAAACTCATTAAAATCGTGAAGATATTATGCTAAATTGTCGAACCATTTCTACAACATGTTCCTAAATAAGAATACGATGTTGTAGGTCGACGGTAAGCCACTAAATTTGGGATCTAACTTAAAGCAAATTAATCGAATTAAAGTTTGACAAGCAACACTCATTAATCGCCTTACCAAGGTTCATCGGTGCTACTAGATGACATGTCGCTTTATATGAAGAAAGTCATATATATATATTGAGGATTTTAATGTGATTAATTAGTGTTAAGTTAAAACGCAAATTTAGTAGCTTCCCGTTGACCTGGAAATTGTGTTCTTATTTAAATACATGTTGTTCGACAATTTAGTATAATATCTTCACGATTTTAATGATATATCTGTTTTTAATTCTCATATATATCCTTTCACCTGTTATCAGAAAATTTTTAGTTTGAACAAAAGTCCTAGTTCTTACAAGTGCGAGGATATTTTACATTTTACATTTAAAGAAACATTTATTTTTATTGGGAAACCATTTTTAGGATAAAATAATTTTTTTGCCCAGAAAGTGTTATCTTTCCTTTTTGTTTAACAGGTTAGTTTTCAGATTATATATAAGTTTTATTTATACAGGGTAGTCAGAAAAATACGGACAATTGCCAGGTAGGGCGATTCTAATGAATATTATTTGTCGAATTTTGTTGTACCACTAAATGTCAAACCCAACATTTAATATTTTTCAGATAAGTGGATCGGGCGAAATGGTCCAATATCATGGCCTGGAAGGTTACCGAATATGAATCCACTTGACTTCTTTGTTTGCGGCTTTAAATAATACAATACAATTAATTACTCCACATACGTTGCGTCCTACATTCAATTCCACAAAGGCTACAGCTTTAGATTCAAACTAACGGTTACCAGTTAATATTTTATTATTATTGTTGTTTTTATTAAACTTAAATAAAACTCGATTTTGTCATGTCATTCCCACTGATTTGTTGCCCGTACTAATTGAGAACAGGAGGATGCAGTTCTCAATCATCTAAATATTATCTACAAATGATGGTAAACAAGATACACAATCTTAATCATTAGCAAGCCAATACGTAGATGGCAGCACTATATACTCATAACAAAGGACTATGTGTTATAGTTTTATATATGATTGACGAAGATAGGCTTGAAATTCATATTTCTGTGACGATGGGTCTATAGTTAAATACTCACGGCCGTGAAACCGGTGCTTTGCTCTGAGAACCGTATAGTGGCGACGAAAGCAATTAGAAGAACAAAGAGCTTATAAAAGAAAAAGCAGTTGTTAATTAGTGTTTCCGTTCAATGAGGGTCGACCAAGGTAGGTACCCTCGAAATTTATTCGATTTCAGTTATTCTAGAAGCAATAAGCGAGTTACCCTCCAGTTCGGAGGTCAAATTTACGCTCCTTCACACTATTTCAGATTTGTTTGCTTATTATAATTTTTAATTAGGATCTGGGGCTCCATTGGCAACGGAGGATCAGAAGTCTTGTAACTTGTAATGAGAAAATGCAAATAATCTAAGCAGAAAAGTCCCAGTAGTAACCACTGTATAAACTTCATATATACATATATAGATATAACCCTTTATTGCACATGTCATATTTAACCTGTAACTGTTAAGGGCGCGGAGTTTCGGAGACTCCAGTCAATTTCTTGTAGCGTTATCAAGGATGTTACAAACTATTGTTTTTAGTGTTTCACATATTGAGCGTTTATTATAATAGTATTTATAGGTTTTCATACGTTCCATGTACACTTTTGTTTTTTAAAAATATATTTTTCCTGGAGGGCCTTCATTTTAATTTAATGTAATAAACTTTATCTACAGATTCTTTCATTATGTATTTTCTGAACCCTTGAAATTTCAGCAAACTTGGGGTCCAGCTGATACCGATTTACTGGTTGTCCAGCAAATATAGATTAATTCGATTCTGAGTTAAGATAATTAATCGTTTCAACACTAAAATGTTGGGATTTCGGTGAAATTTTTTAAACTGCTTAAAGTACAAATTGACTGATTACTAGTGAAATTACTGCTTCAAAATTGAACGATTTTCTATTATTAATAGTATATAAATTAACAGAGGAAAAGGTTCTATACGGACATAAACGGGAAAACATAGCGTATTAGTTATTATATAATCAAATTAATATAATTTCATTTAATAAACAAAATCAAAGAATATAGATACTAAATCAATTGATAACTCACTATTTTTAATATTTTAATAGTCACAATGAATTGTTTTTTAATGTGAATGTTTCAGGTGCTATTTAAACAATCGGACATGCACTTTATAGTACTGCTACATTAAAATGTTTATTGCGTGCAGTATTATAATCGAATAAAAAGTTGTTTGTGATAATTTTTGTCCTGATGTTCAATTATAGTTAAATTAAACTAACCAAAGCAGAAGATTAAACTTTACCTTTAAAACTCTTATTTGATTTTGACATGTCGATAGCTCTGTCTTGCACCTCGATATCTTCAGCACCAGACGAAGGTGGCTTCTTATCATTCAGAATATCGTTGATGGAAAATGGCGTAACCGACGGTATGTTGGAGGACTTCTCAAGTTTCGAAATTTCTTCGTCCATATCGTTAAAAAGCTTCGTTTATACTAACACTGAGCGATCACAGTTTTCAATTTTCTAACCTTTCCGGTAAAGATCTGCGCGATTTTTGGAAATGTAACATCGTTAACGCGCTAAACCACAGAAGCCGATAATGTAGGGATTATTGTTTTTAAAAGCACTACTTACAATTATAATTTACTGTTGTAAGTGACGAAAGAAAGATGTAACAATATTGTTTTGCCCTTTGTTTTGTTATTATTATTTGAAATTCACTTATCGCTTCTTAATACTTGATGATCTAAGAACATGTATGCGTGTTAGACAAAATCTGCTTTGTAACTGACAACGTACATCATCTAAATTGTTCCGACAAGCCTAGAGACTTCAGTCTGTGCCCGTCTTCGTCTGGCAACCGACTCGTAGCGATAGCTTCGTCTTCTTCGCTAAAACTAGTTGAAAAGGGGAGGGCTTTCCGACTTTTATTTCTTT
Source organism: Cetonia aurata (assembly GCA_949128085.1). NCBI lineage: Eukaryota > Metazoa > Arthropoda > Insecta > Coleoptera > Scarabaeidae > Cetonia > Cetonia aurata. The sequence goes on from OX421887.1 coordinate 24,727,870, forward strand.
TTATTGGAGAGCTGGGCTATTAATTTCTTGGCGTTTTTCAGTCGCACATTAATTGCGACGTGCGCTTTTCTCTGTGCATGTTTTCATTCTTTCTCTGTTGTTTCTAATTTTCAGTTTTCTTAATTGTTTCTATTAATTTCAGTTTTACTTTTGTTGGAGATAATAGGGTTAATACAAAAGCCTAAACTTGTTCGACTTATTATATATATTATTAAGTTAAATTATTAATCTATAATGGAAATTAACGCTTTTCTAGTGGGATTTGTATCATTTTCACAAATTTATTTGATACGTAATATTCATGCGATATTGTGCAGAGAAAAACTTTTACTGTTAATAATATTATGTTTATTTAAAATAAATTAATATGCGCAAATCCGTAAATGCGTAAATTTAAGAGGACTTTCATTAATCAAACTGCGGAATCTGGTAGAAGAGGGAAACTTGATTATCTCGTTTGATAAGAGACGTTTCTAATTGTTAAAAAAAACATAATAAATTTGATATACTTCAAGAAGCGCAGTAAACAGTTTGTTTACTCTAAATCTAAATATCTATCTAAATAAAATCACTTCCCTTTTGTTTGTATAAAATATCTTAAAAAACAATAATTTTTTTAAAATATTAAGGGTGAATTTAATTTATAACAACTTCATGCACTTATTCTTTTTTGAACAATTTTAAAATGGTCAAACTGATTAGTTCATTAATGCCCAGTTTCTAAAACCTTACACAGAAGTTACCTGTTCAGTACCTGACTTTTGAACAAAGACAGTCTTTATTAGATCGCCAGATACTGAATAGACAACTGCTGTTTAACGTTCCATACACCGGGCATAAAAGAGTTATTTTACCAAAAGAAAGTATGCAAAAGCGTTGTACGGCTTACTATAATTTATTTTAAATCGCTAAGCAAACTTAAGTTTGCGGTAAGTATTTATTATTTATTTTTCTCAATGTGAGAATGATCTTCTTATGTAACCTACTATCCAACAGTATTTTCAAAGAATATATTTGTAGAAGAAAATACCTGTTTGCGGAAAAATTTCTTCCATGTGCTTTTAACAGCGAAGACAAGTTTTGAATTCAGAGTTTGTGCTTTCAATTGCTTAACGTGGAATATGGTTGACGTAGAATTTTGTTTTTGCTTTGAAAAATAACTATATATACAAATACTTTCTTGTTAGAGATACAATTCTACTACATTCCAATAGCAAATTTCCTTTCCTTTTATCATAATCAGCTGCAGTTTAGTAGTTCAGTTATGGTCCTGAGTTCCTAATATGCCAGTGATTCCAAAAAGGGTGTGGAAGCTCTATCGGCACCAGAAGATTGAATGTTTTGTAATGAGAAAGAATAAATAATCCATAAAAAAAAATCACAACAATAACCATCGTATACAATTCATATTTCTGCACATTTGTTCCTTTCTTACTTAATCCTTCATCTCCTCCAAGTTAAACACAAGTAAAATTCCATGTCCGCCAAGTAGTATTTGCTTCTATTTTTGACCTTCCAAAAATTAATTAACTATTTTTTAAATTATCACGATTATTATCCCATGCACTTCTGCTAAGTACCTCAACTAATTAAAATACAAAGAATTATTTCGGAGATAGTCACAACGACCAGAAACAAAACTGTTGTCTTTCCTCTATAGAATATGCTCAACGTCTTTGCTATTCTGCTGTCAAAGCTTTCTATAGTTTATTTGTCTCCATCAAAAAGTTACATGACATGTCAAGGAGAGCATGCACACAATAACATAAGTGTAAATATAAATAAAATAAAAGATATTACAAAATAGGTCAAGAAATTTCACTTTATTTTCAAATTTTTTGCTACTAAGGTCTTTAAATTTTTAGGCAAATGTTTCAGTAATCCAAACTATTTTGCAATGAGCTTAAACGATGGTAAGCTATAACAGAATTCTTGCGGTTTTGCGTACAATATTCGTCCAGGTCTACATTTTGACTGAAACGTGATTTGTTCAAATGAACGTATTCGGCACAATTATAGATGTATACACTGGTAATCGTAACTATTCTTTCACTTTTAAAGAGTCACCATAATCTATACCAAACAGTACCTTAATGGCTTCGTTTGTAGAATTTACACCATTGTGTGGGGAGGATCCTCATATTACAATACCAATAAGTCTAGCAAAGCAATTCAATGTAATTTCCCCATGTCAGTACCTGCCCACAGATCCAGAAAACTCACCCACTTTTGCGCATGCCCACTAGTCCCAAATACAAGTGACTGCGTCAATACCGAGTCTAGCATACTGTCTGAAAGGTTCGACCTTTTTTTTGTACTAGTTAAGAAGATAGCTATCTGTATCATCGGCACATAAGGGTGTCTTACTATTTGCAATATTACTTGAGAGACCATTTACATAGATAATAAACAACATGGGGCCTAAGATGGAACCTTGGGGCAATCCCATAGCAATGTCTTCCATTTCAGATAGGTTGTTTTGCCACGACATATACTGTTTCCAGTTGTGCAGATAAGATGTTAAGCGTTCATGGAAAACACCCCTAACAGCATAATACCACATCTTTTCCAATATGTTGTTATGGGACACACAATCGAAAGCTCTGCTAAGGTCGAACGCCAACATATTTGCTGACTGCCCATCGTCTCTTGTTCTCAGGGCACTCACAACCATATCTATCAAGGCTGATATCATAGTTGTGCATTAGCAAATAAGTGAAATTGCTATTCTAAATTCCATTACTAAATATTCCTCGAAGTATTCCTAAATGCAGTTAGGATAATTATAATTCCTTTAAGTTGTTTTATCAGAATTTAATTAAATTTAAGCACATTGAGACATTGCAAATTAAAAAACATCAACATGATCGAAAGATTATCTCTCAGCAAATTTCAGGTTGATGTTTATGTCAAGACTTATGGAGTAGAAATTGCGTTATTGATAAAAACTTAAAAGAAGGAGCCAGATTTAAAGAATCTACTTGAAAGATGGTGTTACGAAGACTGTTCAAAATAATTTTACTTCTTGTAAAGTATGCTTGCCGAATATCACAAAAAAAAATCAATAAAAATTTTTTGGTGGAGGCATATCTTCTTTTCAGAATATCATGTCTTTTATAAAATATACATGCCTTCTGGTTCTGGATTAATGCTATTTGAAATATGTTAATAGTTCAAAAAAAATTTTTATCGCACCAACAAAGATCAAAGTGGCTCAAGCATTTTCTCTCCATTTCTCCTCAATACCATAAATATTGCAACAAGGTGTGCGATATATTTGGGATTCACATATATGCTGTCGCAGTAGGCGAATATAACACTTTTTTGGGGATTCTTGGAATTAACAAATTATTCTACCACAGCATGACTAAAGAAGCTTTAAGCTAGACCAGATTAATTTTGCTCAGAAGAAGCATTTAGATCTAACCGTTTACATCCACATATTTCTTCTGAGGCAAATGTGTAAGAATATTAGCATTATATTGGCAAATATACCGTTTCGTTCATTGTTTTTCTTAAAGTTAAAAGTATTTTATTGATTATTATTAATGGATGTAGAGTTACACTTCTGATAAAGTGCATTAACTTTATTCCTTGAAAGCTTTGTAATTAATTATACCCTTTCATACCTTCATTACATGATGAGCTGTTTATTGAAAAATGATTTTAATTCATATTGAAATATAAGACAGGAATAGTTCCTACTTTCTGTTGCACTAGGCTCAGTTTATACATATAATTTTATATTTACCTGTATGTATGTATATTACAGAATAAATAGAACTTTTTGCTCAACTTTCATGTCAACAGGAATGCAATCTATGTTCTCAATCTTGGATTGCCAAAATGGGACACCGTTGAGTAAACATATTTTACATTGGTGAAAATGTTAGAGCAAAATAGCTTTGTTAATTCAGCATTAATAAAAGTTCCCTCATCTGCTTTAGAATCGCAGGGTTGAAATGGTTTCTTACAAGTAGCTATGGCCTTTTATTTACATTAACTTCTTAGCTGTTCAAAGAATACACAACGGAAGACCATCTGCTCAAATACACACATACATATTACTTAAATCTTAATATCGTTTATGTGATGGGTTGGTTAGTTAGGTAAAATTACTTGGGTGGCACGCTACATGTTTTTTTTTTCTGGGCTTTCCTTAAAATCTGAAACACTATCTCTTAGTTTATATTATAGGTCGTCGGAATATGTATGTGTTGTTAAATTTCATTGTTTACACTTAGAGTTTTTAAGGACTAACATATGTCCATGTCAACGTTCATATTATACACACAGATAAGTGTTTAGAATAAGTATAAAAATCCAAATTCTTCATATGTGTGTAAGTACATTCTTTAATAATAAATGGTCGTTCCATAAAAAAAATATTTTGAATCTGGTATTACCATTACGATTTTAGTGAGAAATTAGTGCGAAAGGAGATGAATAGTACTTTAAACGTCGTATTTAAAGCAATTTATAACCTTTGTGCGCCCATGTCTGATTTTCTCGAAGTTTCCACGTGTAATTTCCAAACTTATTATATAAGAAGTCGAAGGTAATCTCGTAGCGATTATTTTCCGCACATTTCAACTAAGTTCTTAGTATTCATATGCTAATCTGCAAGAATTTCTGAGGAGGAGAGCAGAATTAAGCATCCTTTACGAGTGGAAAGGGCGTGCTTATTCAGAAGCGTTTATTTTCGATTCCTCACTTTGAGGAGTTTTTTTTATTTTTACTTTAATCGGGGTATACATATTTTAGAAACATTTAGGTGAATAATATAATTAGTTCAAAGAAATTCTAGGTAGCTATATGCCAACATAAATTAGGGAATTTGAATTAAGATGCCAAGATTATAAATTAGGTTGAACTCATTGTCAGTGCATAGAAAAATTGGGAGCCATGTCAGTATAGTCATTGGTTCTGATGATTTATAATAAACTTAACTGCAATAAAGTTTTGATAGGAAATTAATACTTAGAAGAAATTTTGGGCAAACAAGAATTGAGGAAGAAATAAGAATAATATTTCAATCCAGATTGAATTCGCCATCAGAAACTAGACATACTTAAGAGCACTTTCTGAAGTTTTAAATACTGAGAATTAAAACCAGGATGGGAACAACACTCGTGTTGGCTAGGAAAGCCCAAGAATAAACATGCCGGATGAGATCACATGATTCAGACATACCATCCAACAACATTGAGATGAAAATCAGGGGTTGGAAAAGCTGAATCTAACTTGACACATACAAGCTTGAAGAATTGATCTAGTTTGTAGACCAACCAAAAGCAGAGAGAGGTGCTGGAGCTGAAATTCATTGTTAGGTGAGAAGAGCAAGAAAAATAAGACATTGTCAACAGAGGTATGCAATAATCCAGGCAAACACCATTTGCCTGGATTATTACAGGCATATCAGCGTTCATAATTCTGTTCCATAATTGCTCTTCACAATTTATTTATACGACACAAACTTAATTGTTCATAGCCCACCAAAATAGAAATTGAGTGGATCAAAGTTGGGACCATCAAAGCTGGCTGTGGTAAAAGATGCCCCACGGCCAATCCACTTTTTCCAAATCTTTGTAAAAATTGCCTTGTCGTAGTACGTTCTTTGAATTATGTTCAGTTCATTTTAAAAAAATCTTCGCTTGGCAACCGAACAGGCAATAGAAATGGACCAACTAGGTATTTTTTGATTATACCTGCCCTCATATTCCACATTACGATCTGATGGAGGTATACATCTCTCCAATAATGCATATAATAAAATTTCAAAACACCATCGCGACTAAAATTGTTCCATCGGTGACCAAGATTAATGACGACAAAATATTGCCTTTGATTTTGAAACCACTTGCATTATTGTATACGCGGTAAACAATCCTGTTCTAATAGGTTTGAGAATAAAACAAGTGAAGAAGCTGCTGATTCTAGATTCATTTTCGGCTTGCCAGAGATTGTCTGCAGTAGGGATCTCCCGTGTTGATCTCACTTTTCTATAACTATCCTTTCAGCGCACAATTCTGTTCTAGGATATTTACTATTATACAAAGGTTTACTAGTTCTTGAGGCTCCTTCCTTGATTGTCTCTTAATAAAAGTCTCGCCATGAATTTGTTCTTCCTTCCTTTTCTTGAAACCAACTTCTTACCTGGCTTGTTGATGTATTTTTGAACACACTAGGGCTTCAAAGCCTTTATATGAAACTGATCACCATTAAGAGTAAAACAGGTCTTACCTCATTTTTCTAACTAATTCCTGAAACCCCTACTTTATGCGTTTTGAGCAATGCATAACTATTTTATCGGTTCACTGATACCATTAACCCACGGTCAACGTTTAATTCTGTATATTACATTACTATGGACAAAATTACTGAAGTAGCTTATTCGAGATTTAAAAATAAATATTTACGTATGTAAATAATATTCTTTAGAACAAAAGAAACATCATTTTATTTTTATTCATTTTCCATTCATTACTAGAATCATTATAAACCTTTGTCCCAACTTACGCGCACCATAAGCCACTACCATAAAAATTACTTGAAATAATACCAGTAATAAAATAGGTTTCTGGATATTTTTTTACAATCCTTTCTTTTATTTAACGGTAATCTAATAAAACGACAACTTGCTTATTTACCCTTGGAATAGTATACATTCGAAAGGCTACTGAATAGAAATATCTATAAAAAACGGTCTATGGAAGGTGGATTTAAAACAATCAACTGCGTTCTATCGGTTAGTTTTCACGATATGTCGAAGCTCATCAAACCGAGTTTATTTTAAGTTATTGCTTTGAAATGTCGTTAAAGAGACACTGAAAGCAATAAATCAGACAAGTAATACGTATACATGTATATATTAGAACCGGAACATCAACAAATAAGAATTTATAAAATCTTGGGCACATCTTACCGATGCATTTCTATTTTTGTCAAGCTGAATTAATTTTATAGCTGCTGTATCTGCACGAATTGACATAAGTCGTTGCATTTAGAAATGTATGTAAATTTATAGTGAAAATTATTTTGAATGAATTTATTTGATTTTCTTTAAAAAGCTGACAATCTTGGCATAAAAATCATGCATAAAACAGGTTGACAGCAAGTGTCAAAGTTAGCACTTCTGCCCAATTTCTTTACAACAAATATTTTTTAAGTATTACAGATTTCATTCACACATTTCACCTTGTGTTTACAAAAATAAGAATACCATTTAACAAATTTTTCGAGATTCACATTCATGTAAATGAAGAACAAAGTACGAAATTTTTTCAAAGATTCTAAAGCAAAAAAATAAAATCATGCGAACATCTTCTACAGAAACCATCAGTTTACATTTATAAAGGAAGGAATCTCGAGAAAACATGTTTTTCTTACATAGATTGTGTTTGCTCAAATTTATTTTAGTTATTCCAAGTTATTGTAATCACTTTGGATTAAAACAGCAACCATAATCAACAGCAACTCGATATATTGTACATATTACAATATGATTCCAAAATCAAAGTTAATCAAACTTAAAAAAAATATCTATAGCCAACACCAGACTAAAATTTTATTTCACCAACGTCAAAGTATTACGTCGCCAAATACCACGCACTTAACTTTATCACCCCAACCGTTCTAGCGTGAAATCGCTACAATTGCGACGGACATTTGCATTTACCACAGCACACTTTTCCTCGTCTTTTCGTTCTAATCAATCCTCCATTATTTTATCGGGTCGCCTGACCATACAAACACTAGGGAGCCTGTTCGAAAGAAAGCCGTAATTCGGGGGCTATCGAACGAATTGCTGGGTTGTCTTCCCGAGGGAGACACTTGTTCAAGGACATTGTTTCATGTGAACTCTTTAGGTTTGAAACAGTTAGTGATAATGGTAATGGAGATCGTAAAATTTTCGTTTTTGTGTATTTGCGGAAACAATCAAATTGTGGCTATGATTATGTTCATTTTCACGTTTAGCGCCCTCAAAGAAGGTGTTCAGATTAAAATCTATTATTCCAGAATATCTAGTATTAATAGTTTGTTAAGCTAATTCCCGAATACTCTCCCAAAATTAATTTGATTTTTTGATCACTTGTATTGTAAGAGGTAGAGAAAGAGTTTTGAGACAAAGTTGTTTCCTTTTAATCAGTTGTTAATTAATTACGCAAGTTGATAATACATATTAATTACTCAAGGTCCTTGGCTGAGTCAACTTCTTTGCCAGCTCAATTTTCCTGTCCTTCACCATAACTTTTAATGAATAACAATTTGCCTCCTTTGATTGATTAATAATGTCGCTGAACTTCGTCGAAATCAGTTACCTGTATAGACTCTTGGTTTATCTAGCCGAAGATATTCAGCAATTCTCATTGAAATTTTACCCATTTTAGATATTAATCCTTAATGTTCTAGTTTGTATTAGTGATTTTTTTGCAAATAATTATTTAATAGGAGTATTTATGAAACTTTAACTTTCTTAAAGACCACATACCTGATTGTCGTGGCGACTGGGCGGTGGAAGAAGACATGCACTCTTATAGAGGGTTCAATTCTGTGTCTGCAGCAACCTGTAAACACAGAAACAATTGCTTGCACACTTTTACGGTCATGTTAAAGTGAAATGCACACTTTCGCACCCACCTAAATAGTACAGTTGTCCAGGTCGAAAAAATACACTCCTTTGCTCAGAAAATGATTTGCACCTATTTTCCATAAGTAAGTGTGTACCCAAATATATATTATCAGCCGCCATTAATATAGTTTCGAATTGCGTGGTTTTAACAACACGCGCCTGAAATTTTAATTTTGTTTATCGTATTTTTATTCAAAATCTCTGATAGAATTCATCTCAACAGCGTTAAAGTAACTGTAAATACGTCGGTCATTTATGATTTGTACCCCGAACTATTTCCGAAAACTACGTACTAATTTTTTGTGTTCCTTTTCTTTCTTGACCTTTTAATTTTCTTTTCCTTTGGGAATGCAGATCGGAAGAATAATTTACACATTTGATTTTAATAATGTATTTGATGTAAGCGATGTTTCGATACAAGTTTGTAACATTTTCAAACCTTTAACATAAGTTTAAGATTATGAACAAGAGACCTTAATAAATAATAATAAATTTATTTTTTTACCTAATGTTGTTTTTCTTTGTTTTCTGTCTTTCGGAAATAAAATGTATTGTTTTGTATTGTATTGTATAATGTAACGAAAATGGTGCACTGCAGTGCCCCAATGATAAAGTTGGTATCTTCTAAATCCTCGCTAGTGTAAAATGTGGCAATTAAACCATATACTTATGTTGCGTAATGAAACCAGAGAACGAGTGACAGATCAAGGGAATGGGGGTGAAGTAGAAGTGACCCTTACAAGGAAAAATATCCATCAAAAGCGCACTATATGAAGTGGGAAACTAATTCTAAGGTAAAACTTCCTCGAATTGCAATTGCGTTTTCACATTGTCGGTTTTGGTTGTGACGGGTAATTTATTTCAGTTTGCAATTTGTTTTTCTGCTAGAATCTTGCCTATGTTTGCGAAATATTTGTTGATTTCGTCTGCTATTTCTTTGGGGTCCGCCGTTATGGTTTCATCATCCCTTTCTATTTCATATATTTCTCGATCTTCTTTCTTTCTGCTATTCAGTTCCGTAGTAATTACGTTCCATGTTTTAGTTGTGTCTGTTTTGTATTTCTGGAACTTTCTGATATAATAGTCCTTCTTCGTTTTTCTCATCATGTATAGGGTGTTTTTCTTTTCCTCCTGATAAGTGTGTTTATATTTCTCATTTTGGGGGTATTTTACGTGTCGTTTATAATATTGATTGCATGACCATTTTAAATACAAGCCTGTAAACAACGTTGAAGGCAGTCATTGAAGTCGTTATGCTTAAAAATGTGGAGCTGATCATATGTAAATTCGGCCGTTAGTCTTTTGTGAATTAACTGTTGCTGAATATCCTGTTCTAGCACACTATTGATAGAACAAATTAAAAATTGTTTTGTCGATTGAAATGATGATTATTTTTTGGGCAACATATTCTAAAATATGTTCAACGTATTGGCCTCTTAATTCTTTATTCTGGAAGGTATTCACACCTATTGGCAAATTATGAATCTTCTTAAAGAATATTGTAAATGTTTAGATACAGCTTTGAGAATGATATTAGTATTATATTCTTAGGACAAACGTCATGTTCAGCTCAGTATTATTTTCGTAGTGATTTCAGATATAGTGCTTCTGCGTTTGCCACTATGTTTTTTTTTTCGCTGTTGGCTCCTTTGCTTAAACAATCGTATGTCTTTTTAAGTGGATGACCGAACAATACAAGTAAAGGTGGCTAATCTAAAATTATATTTTCACTTTCTAAAATTAAACTTTCACTTTCTGAAATCGAAATTTCATTTTCTGATATTAACATTTTATTTTCTGAAATTAAAGTTGAAAAAATATAGTTTAGCTTCGAGTTAAGTAACTATTCCTAAGAATTTAACTTCTCGATTGAATTGTACTCTTTCATTATGTTTTGTGTGTGGTTTTGTTTTAGCTATTTTGCTATTACATACGCTTACGCAAGATAATAGTAACTCTTACATTGTTACAGAACTGGGATAATGTATTTGTCATATAGTCAACAAAATATATGATTGATCATTATGGACTTCATGTGTTTTGGTTTTCATTAATGTAACCTTCAAAATTCTAAAGATATCCGACCTTTTGGAATGCCATCCCGCTTTCTGGAATGCAACCATTATGAATACTTTGAAGCACACTAATATAAAGTTGGTTTTAACTTGATAACGGTTGTAAAAACTCCTTTTTATTGTTTCTGAATTAACAAACTATTATAAACGGCGTTATGCGTTTACGATATGAAATTCCCTAGATTCCAACCAGCACCTCACCATAGTGGAAGCGTTCCTCCCCGCTGGGGATCGAACGAAAACAACACCTACGCATAGTAACACTTACGTAACGGCGATTTCACCTCAAATATTTATCAAATTCAACGCGTACATCCTTCGCCGAGGTGATTCGGCCCGTCCGTGCGGCAGCGGCCCACGGGGCCGGCATTCATCTGCGGCAACGTCCGCAACAACACAAGTAAACTACGGCGCGCATGAATTATAATAACCACATGTGAGGTGAGCACTTCTCTCAAGTATATGTACTTAGGCAGATATGTTTATAAAATAACTATTTTAAAACATTAAGTGGCGTGTTCCAGTGTGCATATTATGTACGGGTTCTACTGCCTGTACGTGTATTTTTAAGTAGGGGCACCACGGCGACTTCCAAAATATTAGGTCGAAGTTAATTTCATCGATAGATAAGCGCTGCGTGAGCTGGCGCAACCGCAACTCACCAATTACGGCCCTTGTCTTCCTGCGATACTTATGTCTGTACTTACGTACTTCGTCTTCATCCTCGGCGTCGGTTTAAACACATTCATCGCTAAGGAGATTGCCATAAGTGTTTTGACGTAAGTACGTTCAATAGAACTCCCTATTTCCTATTGACATGGTTTTTCGAGAATCGTTCAGGCTACTCGTAGAAATGCCACTGGTACAATTAGAGCGGGTACATATATTTGATTTACGACTATGATTCAGTGGCTAATAATACGTTTCTACCATTTATTAACGCCTTCACAGTTATTGCATGTAGTTAAAAATAGAAAACAACAAACATTACGAAAACGTTTTTAATAAACGCAAACTGTAATTAATCTGAGCTGCTAGGTACCCATCATTACCTCAGTTTTTGTACAGCTCGATAAGTTTAAGGTACGTTTCTAAGGTATTTAAGAAAGTTATTTTTGACCAAATAGGGAATTACTTATCTAGATTTAATCTACTGCTCGAATATCAGCATAATATGTTGTCTTCCAGTTTCTGCAGTGTGCACATGAATATTTAAACTGTAATGGATGGGTAGTGGGACTTTTTTTCAATCTGTCCCGTGGTTTCGATACGGTATCACTGCTGTTTGGTGCTGTAAATTTGGTGTAGGCGCGAGGATCAATATTAGAGTATAAATAGAATTCTTCCTAAACTCAAAATAAATGTATATGTCAAATACAATAACGCCTTTTCAAAATATTACGATGTTGCATTGCCGCTAGCACGGGGATTTGTTTTGGGTCCGTTTCGCCTTATCGTGGCAGATATGTATACATGTATTGCAGCTGGCAAAACAATAAACTTTGCCGACGATACAACTGTTGTTGTGGATGTCGAAACCATTGAGGAATCCGTAGTTGCAGATTGCGGAAGTGACTGACAGCGTGGAGAAGTGCAGCAGCAACAATGTGATACTGTACAGTAAGAAAACTGTGCGGTTTTGCTTTTACCGAAACAGTGTGTCAGTTGTGCCGCAGGATTTTTCAAGTGTATGCGCTAGATTCTTTGGGCTGCATATCGCTCAGCGTATATTCTGGGACTCGCACATTGATGGTGTCTGTGGCAAACTGGTTTCAGCATACTTTGCATTATTGAGTCTAAAATCTGTTTTGGTAAGTCCTAACTGATTCAAATTTACTATTCAATCGCAGATCTTCATATTTTTATTTAACATTATGTGCTTGGGCAAGGGAAAGTACTGGACACAAGTTTTTGTGCTCCAAACAAGAATATTAAGGCTTATATTTCGAATTTCGTCGCACTAATTTTGCAGGAGTTGTTCATAAGAAAATACGATTCTAACTGTATCGAGCGTTTTAGTCGTTAAATGTGCTGTGTTTATTAAAAACAATTTTGAGTGGTTTAAGAAGAATAAGTTTTTTCACAACTATACCACTTAACAAAATTCGGAATTGAGACTACTGGTTCTATCTATATCTATAATAAGTTACTTGACAGTATAAATTCATTATCTAAAAAAATTTATTCATAAACTAATTACTTTTTAGCATTTTTTTTTTTAATGTTTGCTCCAGTCCTCTTTTATTAGTTTCTTCGACTTAACATTATTAATAATTTATTTATTATTATTAATTTCTTTAAGATACTCAAACCAATTAAAGAAATTCCAGCTGCTGCTATACGCCGAAAAGAAAGTCCGGATAAAATCTTTACTTTCATCATCCTCTATGTAATACCACATCTTGAATGCAGTAAAAATGCAGGTAGTGGAAACATTTTTAAAGGATTTTGATAATGTCTAAGCACTTACCTGCTTGTCAGATATTTTCACTGCCCCGAATCTCTCTCCTATAAACAATATGGCCCCGAAAAAAAAAAAAACTGATTACCGTAATTGACTAGAGCAAAATTCGAACCCGCGCCAACCGGCGATAGTCGAAGGCTATCATAATAGGGATATGAATAAAATGAGTCGTTACTTAGTATTACTTACTCCTTGAGATCAGGTGGAGTACTATTACTGGCTGACAAAATCATCCAGTACTTTTACACAGTTAGGAGTATCGAATATCGAATCTATTCGCCGAGCATTGAATTTAACCATTAATTATATGTACACCAAAAGAAAGAACAATCCGTAACAAGTACAGCCCCCGCAATACCTGTAAAACTGAAGAGCTCCGAAGAAATATTGTACGCACCACGGCTGGAAAGTGTCTTTATCGAGCTCGTTTGGTTGTTTACCTCAGCTAGCAATCTCCAAACTCGTTGGATAAAACATCACTTTCCGGTCTTGTATACGTAAATAACTATTTCACTATTTTGTTTAAATCTAATGTATTGTTATTATTTTATGTGTGTATTTTATTGTATATTTTCTTGATGTTGCCCATATATTTTTAGATCAAATAATTAATAAACATTATTATTGTTATTATTATTATTAAATATTAATCCTTGTTAGTGTAAGAAAGTTTATCAAAGATTTAAAGATGTAAGTTATCTTTTAAGACGCGTTGTATTACTGCTGTTTTGTTATAACATTTGCTCGGTATAAAATTCTCACCGTAATTTCTTTTTTTTTGTGACTTAAGATTTTGTATACCGATTCCTTGGTCAAAACTAAGAAGAAAAACCTCTTATAAACGTGCCTGGGAAACTGAAAATCCAAATGCAATTTTTGAGAACCATTTTCAGCACCATTTTTCGATAAATGTGTGGCAGGACTGATTCATAACATTCTACGTGGGTCGAATATCTTCAGTGTTTCTTTTGTTCATTCTTTGATTTCGATTTTAAAATAAAAGTTTTTGGAAACGCTCTTTAAAGATAAATTACTTTAGAAGGTAAGAATTTCACAGATTTTTATTTATCGTACTTTATCCATTGATACCCCATGGGATATTACAGGCAGTATTGTGCTGCTTCAGAGAAAAACCCAATGCATATTCATCGATTTCATTTAAATATCGATATAATTCGTATATAAACCACATATGAACTTGCTCTAATGAATATCTTTTAGAATTATCAGTTTCTGGCAGAATCCAAAATTCTGCCAGTATGCACGTTAACCCTTCGAGTGATGAATCTTGATGGAAATATTCAATTAGATATCCCAAGTCCAAAATCAAAGCTTAACGACATTGTCTGGGAAAGAAAACCTAAAAATAATTTCATTATGTTTAAAACAATTTTAAAACTTTTTAGCCTTATAAATCCAAGGCTAATAAAAATCTTTCGCCGGCGGGGATGATAGTGGATAAAATCATGTAAACACCTTAAAAACTAATATATGCAACCTAAGCTCATAGAAAATAGATAATATAGCCGTGAACATTATTAATCTAAAATTAATATCTTCAGCAAGGTGGAAAATACATTCCTCATTTATTCTAAGAACGAAACGTCGAAGTTAAATGCCCAATTTGCCGTTCCGAAGTCTCTCTCTTGTGCAAAGTACAGACAGAATAGCATTTGATTGGCCGACAAAAACTCTAGTGAAGTTGTCAAAGATTTCTGTAGCAACAAGTAGAGATCGTCTCACTTCGTAGTTATTCGTTTATCGGAGAGTTGATGAAATTTATCGGAAGATTTTCTTACTTTATATTATATATTATTCAGCACTTTAAAGGTATTAAAACGCACCACTTTTTATCGTTTAAAAATATGCGGCCTACGTGAAAAACCGTTTTATGGTCTTTCACGAGAATTACAGTTTTATCTCGTCACCCGCACCCAGATAAGTTGCGGACGAGTTTAGGGTTTCTTGATTGAGACGTTTTCAAATAAAATCGTTCGAACGGAACGTGGCCCATTTTATCTGGTTAGAAGCTGTGGTTAGGTTAAATTGCTTCTGATTCCGTATCGGCAAAAAAAGAAAAGAGATGGATGAAAGCCGGTCCTTTTTAGGAGACGGCGGGAGAGACCGGTTTTAAGGACGAGGCGGATTCAGAGGGCGGACGATGCCTCGAACAAGTTGAATTAGAGACGGAAATCTAATTTTATCAATTAGGCGAATTGTGCTCTTTATAATTCTTAATTTTCCGTCGCTAATTCTTGTTCGTTCTTATTTTCTTGTAAATGGAACTAATCGAAATCGTTTAATGAGGGAATAGCGTCTGAGTAAATCCTGATAGTTGTTTTGAATATAAAAGTATTTGAATTCTATATAGATGATAAATTAGTTATTGGAATTAAATTAACATGATCCAAGTTACTAATATTTCACAAACAGTTATAGATCGTAGCATGGGCGTAGCCAGAAATTTTGTTAGAGGGGGGCCCACAAGAAGTCGATTGCATGTACCTATCGAGTAACTATAAACACTCGATACTATTTTGATGATTGTGTTTATTTATTGCATGTGAATGTTTGTTACACTCTGGGACAAGGTAAACTCAATACCTTCATCTGTGGCTGCGAACAATCTACACAGGGGGATTGGAATAAAAAGGGTATAAGCGGCAATTTTTTCATATGCCACTTATACCCTTTTGTTCTAACTTCTTCACTTGCGACTTCTGTTTTGCCGAGTTTGCAAGTACAAGTTTCTATATACGCTTATCCGCAAATCACAATTCTCAAATCCATGCATTTTGTAGCCACAAGAAAACTTAGCTAATAATTAAAAACATTAAACATTTAATATCCATAGATTTATTTAAAAAAAAATTATTACGATATACCAACGCCAACTTTTGAAATATTACGTAAATAAAAATTATGAATTAAAACATCAATTTTCTTGAATTTTGAGCAAACTTGTCAATCACTTCCTTGATTAGTTCCTCCTTCTTTTCTGCAACTATTTTTCGATGAAGGCTCATTAAACATAGGCCGTTCAATCGATTTTCAGTCATAGTAGATCGCAGCCAGGTTTTCACTCTGCGTAAAGTACTGAATGATCGCTCGTTGAACAGGGTTGTGACAATGCGATGAGAAGTGCTTTTTTCGTATTAGGGAAAAAAGTGCCTGTCTCTCTAATCACACTGGCAATTTCCAAGTCCTTTAGTTCTTGATGACTGAGATTTTTTTCTTTCCACGTATTATACCATAGTTCAGCTTCAGATTCGAAACCATCTAGTTCGTAAAATTTAATGAAACTTTTCGTTCTCTCTTTGAAGTCCTCGACGGTTAGTTGAAGCATTAAGAAAGGATGTAAATATAGCAGAGAAAATGCCGGTGTGTTGTCGTCCGAAAATCTGCTTTGCAGAGCTGACATAAAAGAGTCAAGATATTTTATAAGTATGGATCTGGTCCAGTATTCGCTAGGTGTACCTGCAGGTAGATTTGAACGATGCTGTTGACGTTCCGAGGTTCTTGTTGGTGTAAGGTCCGCGAGAATTTCAGCTGCAATGGCATTCGCAGAAACTAAAAGTTCATTCATTACGTCATCTGCTTTTTCACGATCTTACTATGGTCAACATTTTCTTAATGTGGTTTGCGCACTGGATAAGATCTAAATTTTTCGATTTGAGATTGTCTGCTACTGGTTCCAGTAAAGCGGAGTACTTGGCTATTATGCTTACACAAATTATGAATACTGGTTTCGTGGCAGAACAGTGCAATTGAAATGCTGTCTTCCTGGTGGAGGCATTTCCCTCTTCAGATAACCTTTCCAAACCTCTTACAACTGAAACAAAATTAGTTTTAAACACTGATATGCTTTTATACTTTTGTGACCATCTGGTCTCGCACAAAGCAGGTATGTTTGGAATGTAATGTCTTCTTATGACTGATTCGCGAAAGAAAAATATTATATCGTTTATAGTGGAAATTGTGTTTCTAATTTCTGGCACCTTGTTTAGATCATTTACAACAAGGTTTAAACGATGACTTGCACAGTGGAAATATAGTGCCTTTTTATATTTCTCTCTCATAATTTTTTGGGCACCACCATCTTTTCCAGCCATTGTCGCACAGCCATCGTATCCTTGTCCAACACACTGTTCTGGAATTAATCCTGCTGCTTTTT
The DNA here is from genome assembly GCA_949128085.1 of Cetonia aurata. Classification (NCBI taxonomy): domain Eukaryota; kingdom Metazoa; phylum Arthropoda; class Insecta; order Coleoptera; family Scarabaeidae; genus Cetonia; species Cetonia aurata. The sequence goes on from OX421887.1 coordinate 24,745,215, forward strand.
CTAGAAATCGATCAATTGTGTCTGCTATTGTTTTTACGTCCATAGCTTTTAATTCTGCAAATCCTAAAAATTCTTCTTAATGATTCCGGCAAATGGCAACAGCATTTTCGCTCTTTTTATAAATTTATTGTTTCACTTTTTTTCTATTCCGGCAAAATTTACTCTTAATGTATGTCAAAAAATATTGGTCAGATTAAAAAACGGAAAAGGAATATTTGTTTTAGTTTTTCATGATTAACGTCATTGTATAGTTCATGTTTGCGAATTTCATAACAGCCTCTATGTAAGAGTAAAGATTATGTGGTTTTTATAGCAAGACACTGCTTCAATTAATACAATTTCATCAAAATCTGACTTTACGTGTACATACACTTTAAAATTAGCTATGCTCTAATGGAACTTGATAACAGTTTTGTATTCATCGTTCTTTCGAAAATTATATTAAAATAATTGTCAACTGCGTCCTTCTTTTCACTTGCGTACACTAAAAGGGTACGGCGAAATAATCAATAACCTAAAGGAATTACGTTCGAATTAACTTCGTCAAAGTATACACGTCCTCCTGAAAGGTACATTTTCATTATGTAAATTGTTTACGAAACCGGAAATTTGTTCATTTGGATGATTTACATTGACATTTGTAACTAAAACTTTTCCCGCTAAGTGACGACTTTGATTTGCCAAACGTAAGTCACCGCCACGTGGCAATCCGTACGTATAACGGCGACCGCATAATCAAAGCTAAAAGGGTCCCTTCGTTTCAAACGAAAATTAGACAGACTAATTTTCTTTGTTGTTCCGCGATGACGTAGCTGTGTATTGTGTGTGTATTAGTCAAAGGTGATCCTTCGTTCTTTGGCCCCATTTTACACATTGGAGTTGAAATTCGCTCTTTCGTGAAAGTTATTTAGTTCAGAATGGGTAATAATACTTTTTTAATGATACACAAATCATTCCTAAACGTTACTGCTAAGTATATCTACTTTATTTTCTTTTACTATGATTTTGTAATGGTTGGTTAATAAAACTTTACAATGTGATGTAATTACTTGCACAATTTTGAAAACGTTTTGTCTATAATACAGAATTCTAGACTTTTTTCTTACAAAGGCACCTTGATAGCTGTCAAATCCGATTTCCCTGAAACTCCACAGACTGAAAGAATACCATGATAGAAGCACTACGCAATTTTTCTAACGAAATGTCCAATTTTAGTGTCTTGTGGTCCCAAAGATGACGTAATTTACCTTCCAAAAACACTAATAATGGGGGATGAAGTACCCCACTCCCTCCATTTTGTTAACACTTTATCTTTTTCTGATTTCTCAAAAAGGCGCTTTTACGTAGAAAAGGATAGGGTATAACAAATTCAGGAAATTAATACTAATAATAATAATAATTAAAAAATAATAATAAGCATTATAATAACTAAACTTTCCTGTTGATGTGCATCAAATAATAAAATACTATAAGATGCATTTACTAAATGAGTTCATATACACTTTTAATAAAATGTATCCTCAAATTTTGTGCATATAACAAAAAACTGAAGATTTATATTTTGATTTATTAGTTAGGTGACACTTTGTGACTTTTGCCACGTAGACCATCAATTACTCAGCATGTGGATTTATAGAGTAATATTTACGAGTCCTTTAGAAGGTTCATGTTTAATTACACATCTAATAGATCTTGATATAGATTAGATTTTGTACTGTACGCGTTTCTACAAAATGTTATCGCTTAAAATAGTTATACTTCACATTTTTATGTTACGTTAATAAACCATGTAATTGAATGCAAGAATACATTCTGTTAAATTTGGGATGTGTATTTAATATAAGAACGTAAGTTTACTCTCTAGAAGCAGTTAATATCGTTATAAATATTCTGTACGCGATAAAAGTATATCACGTGCAAGATGTACACAGCTTTCAGCTAAACTCTACAATGTACTTATATCAAAGCACCCTCATTTGGTCGACATAGACAAATTGTATTAAAGTAAAATACAACGACACTCCCGATAAGATAAACTATCAAAATATTTAGTTTATGCATTTCTTTATTTATTTCAAACATAACAATAATTTTACATAAACAGCATCATATAGTTTGAAGGAATATATAGTTATTTAAACACAATCTGTATTTAAAGCAAAATATCTTACGTGTATCACTCTTAGTTTTAAAAGGCGTACTTATAGCCAAATATTCATAGTTCATCATATCTTATTGCTTGCGATTAACTGTGTTTATAGTAGCATTGTTCGCGGTGCCAGTCCCTGACAGTTTCTTACTAGTCATTTCGTTTAAGCAGCAAAATAATCATGGTTGCCTAATTTACGATTCTTTACATAACTGAAATGGTCCAACAGAAATGACTAGTTTGTGATTAGTTTGATTGCTCCGCGAACAAGCCTAGTGAGTGTTGTTTTAAGCAACTGGGAAGATAGGAGCCTCTTTTGCACGCGCGCGTTGAGTTTCCATTCGCATATATTATCCGTTCACCACGATTTTGAAAACAATCGGTATATGGGATAGCCTCCATGCAAGTAACCCCAAATATTTTTTTCCCTTGATAGACTTTGCAATTGAAGAATGATTCTCGAATACCCCAGTTTTGTTCTTGCTTTCGTGCCATGGATGATAAAACCAAAGAGAATTAGTTTGTCGAGAATCCATTCATAAGGCACAGTGTCAAAGGCTTCTTTTAAGTCCAAAAAGACCGCCAAACGTTTCTTATTTTTATTGAATTTTACAATAGTTCTGTCTGTTAGATTTATAATAGTTTTTCCATTCTTAATTGTTGTTCAAATAGAACGTTATGGTTTTCAACAAAATCTACTAAACGATTTGTCAGGCACTTCTTTTAATATCTTGGCAAAGTTACTTGCTAATGAGATTGGTCTATGTATAATTCTCACACAAGTTCACTGCCTGATTTACAAATGGGAACAACAAGTGATTGTTGATTATAAGTACGCGAAAGAAGTCTAATGAAGTGCAAATGATACAGCGATTTATATAATAAATAGCGTAGATGCAATAGAAAAGAAATGTCAAAAATGTATTGCAAATGCCGGACGGCAATTGAATAACTAAAGTTTTTACTTTGTCATTTACAATTACCTTGTTTTGATCGATATCTGTACTTTTTAGTATATTATTTTGTTTTTAACGCACAACTAACTACATGAAGGTTATGACATAATGCTAAACATCCATGGGACACTGCCATTTTATTAGCAAAGCACAGAAATTGTAAAATCCCTCTTCAATATATATGAAGTTATATATTATTATATATCTGTAAAGATCCTTAGATTCCCTGACGTTTTATGTAAAGCACAACTGCTCCAAAGAGAAAAGTAAATAAGCTAACGCTTATTATTTGACAAGTTAAATGTCAATTACTTTGTCTGACATGGCACTCTGCTGGCCTTTCCATAGATCTGACATATCCACGGCACACTAGAAATCTATTAGAAATTTAAAAACGCAATATCTTGTTTAATATTTAAAATAAACATAAAGTATCATATGTTTTTGTAAAGCCTGGAAAACATTCTATTTAATTACAGCATAGGCTGCTATGGTTTCCATTTGAGAAAAAAAATGTTATCGCGTCATAAGTCAAAATTTCGCAGAATTATTAAAAAAATAGGGTTTATTTCTAGATCTCAAATAAAAAGTTATATCAAGAATATCCAAGCATTTTTTTTTTTCAATTTTAAATAATAAATGAGTTATAACGCATAATAGAAATTGAAGAAAAATGATTTTTTTTTAAATATCTTGAAAACGGTAAGGTAATTTTTTTTTTTCTCAGGTGCTTTTATCTTGCAAAAGTAGCTCTGGACTGCCTATCTCATTTTTTCGTATCTCTGCTGCAAAGTATATTTACGGGTTATGTACATAAAATTTGGTCCACACTGTACTCTTTTAAATGCTACCAGGAGTGTCACCAAGGTCTCTAACTTTAGTTAACTCTATCTACACCTTCTTTTCAAATTATAATTGATTGTTTTTGAGGTTCTATCTTTGTACCATGAAATCAATAATTTATTGTCAAAAAAAATATTTTTCACATTTAATATTCATTTAGTTAGTTCTTGGTATTTTAACTTTAAAAAAATAGTGTGTGAGCTTATAAGTTATTGCACCAGATCTCTTGACCACTTCCTACAAAACTGATGGACACCCAGTCTCATATACCGCACAGGAGTTTTTATTTTAAAGTTGCCAGATGCTCACGACATTTTACTGCCATCATTATTATAATACATAGTACATACGTAAGCGCATTTAAGTTACATGCAACTGCATGCGTTACGCATTCCTCCACACCATTTTAATTTAGAATCCGTAGTATGTACTGCGGTCAGGTCTGTTAATAAGGAAGGAGATGAAGAACTGGAGGAAGAGCAGAAAACGATGTTACTCTATGCGGGCGGGATTGCATCGGACGCAGAGACCGGATGACCGACCGGTATCTACCGCACGGGGGCGCTGGCATCAGAACGGGAACGGAACAGAACAGGCGAGCAGAAGGCGGAAAAAAAAATAAGATCTTGGCCACAGCTCAGCGCATATAAACTCATCGTGTTTACATTATTCGGGACTGAAGCTCGCCCAGCTAGCGAGTCTGCTCCCGTTCGTGAAACATCCGAACTCAATATACTCCTCCCGTTAGAGCTTTTAATGTTACTTAAATACATAAACAACGGGACTCGCTTTTACTTACACTGTAAAATGCAGGATCGTAATTGGTAAATTCGGATGTACATGTTTGCTTGCTCTAGCTAATAAATGTTTGAGTATTAGAAAGTGTAAAAAACATTGAGTAATATTAATAAAAGCTTAGATACCGATAAAAATTTCATATTTGGACTGTTGCAATTACAGATCGGATAAGCCGGAATCCATCAAACTACCGAGCCAGGCTATGGTGAATTGATCTGCTTTAAAGTTGTATCTGCAAACTGAACAGCACTGGAACTGGAAATTGTGGTCGGAACATTCTTTTACTGTAAATTTTAAATTCTTTATCCTATTTTATAATTTTTATCACTTCTGTTTTACCGGAAATAAAAAGAAATTAAAATTTTAATTGGAACACCCTCTATATTTTCGCACATTCCTATTTTTCGAAACACATATGATTTGCTAGTTTTCCTTTCGACGGTTACCACAATTTGGATTTTTTATGTTTGAATCTAGATTACCGCTAATACCCTAGAAATCTTACTAACTGTCAACACAACACCTAGAAACTACATATGTTACACTCTTTTATTTTATACGCCAATTAGAACGTGACAAAGTAGGTACACTCTAACAATTGTTTCAAAAAAAGCAATTTTTTTAAATGCCACCTCATGGGTGCTCAGCCTTAATTTGAAAGAGAAATTGTTATCGATTCCAGTTATAGAAAATATTTGGTATTCGAATTAAAAGATATTTCTCTGTAGAATAAAAATTTTGGATGTTTTCAAATAGCTGACGAAATATGCGTCAAATTTGTATTCAGTTTTATAGAAAAGTAGGCCGTTGATAGAATTAAACAATAGCTACTAAACTAATTGTGGTATAGCTATGACAATATAAATTTGTGTGTCATCTGAAATCTGTTAGATAGATTTCAAATGACCTCACTTGAATCTAGGAGAAAGAAGCAGCTTGTTGGCATGCTTTACATATTAGCTAATAGTACAGTGGATTGTCCTTACTTGTTATCACGATTAAATTATTGCGTACCGGGTAGAACTACTCGACAAGCGTCTACTTTTTATTGTTCTTTTGCGCGTATGAATGCTAGAAGTAGATCTCTTATTTATAATATGATGACACTTTTTAATGATGTTTCAGCGTCATGTGATTTGCATTTTTCGGGCTTGTCAGAGGTTCTAACTTGCGTGAATTGGCGGAACCTGTTTATTCGTTTATTGAGGCTTTTTGTTGTAAGTGTAAATAACATTTGCGTAGATAATATGCGTATATTGTTAAGGAGTATATAGATAAATTATTGGTAATTACTTATATATTAATTTTGTAATTACTCCTCCCAATGTTTTGTTGCTCCAATTTACTAGGTGTCCTTTATAGAGGTGTAAGCTGTTGGACTTAATAAACTATTATTATTATTATAAATTTACGGCAGCAAAAGAATTCCTCCGATTAAACAATAACAGATTCACATCCCACTAATGGGCATTTAGACATTTACATTTCACATTATCTTTTCCAATTTGTAAATTTATTCCTAGATGGCACAACAACCTCTATGAAGACGCGAAGAACAAACAGAAAATTACAGAAATCCATGTCGTCATATGAGGATACGATGACTGAAACCTTTAATTCATTTTAGGACTTCTGGAAATATGCATACCAGCCAAAACGAGTAGCATAATAATTGTAGCTTACATCCTTTAGTTTTTGTGTAACTGTTTATCATCCCTAGTAGTTTTATTGGGACCCGGAAAGATTTGTAAATCAAGGTTAATTCTTACATTAAGGAAAATGGCTAGATTCATTCAACATACAATGTGATATCGTTTTTATTTGAATCCAAAACAAAGTACAACAAAGTAGAGTGAAAGAAGCGTTGAAGACAACTGTTCTATTGTTTACGTAAAGCGTATGTGTTTGCATTTCTGTTTTGAATTCACAATGTTGATTTGTGCGTGAGTGCTTTATTTATGTCCTTCAAAATTAAGGCAGAAAATTTACCTAAACATTACTCAGCTTTTGGTGTTTTATTTTTTTTTTGTGTTCAGCGGATATTTTATGGTAACACAACTTTTGTGGGTTGAATGAATAAATTCTATATTTGCATTGTTTACATGCAACTTAGAAAGTGTGCTGAATTAACGCAATTTATTTTGACGAAACCTCAGTGAATTACAACAGAATTTCCGGACTAAATTATAAAATTTAAAAGGATTAGTGAACAGACCTTTAGTCGCCCTTAGCTTTAATATCTTTAAATTAAATTTCAACGTTTTGAAAGTGTCGTTGAAAATTGTACTGTAGAATTGATTTTTGTTGTCATCGACTGTAGTGTTTACCAAAGCACGGACAAAATAGTTAGTTCTCCAGTAGCGCAACAAGATGGGGCAAAACCAAACGCTGGCTAACACGAATGCATTCGTATGGATTGTTCGCCGACGGTTGATGTACACGGCACGCTACTGCAAAATTTCTATATAAGCAGTGGTTCATCTCCATATCTGCCCCGCGTTCTGCTTACAACTATTGTACAATTCAACAGTGCAATTAGGCCACTAACTGCTTTGTCCGTGCTCTGGTGATTACAAATATACGAGTGAGTGGAAAGTTTTATTTATTGATATCAAATTGTGCTTGATATAACAAAACATCAAAGTTAACGCAATAATAAAGCTAGCTAGGGACGATCAGGTATAATATACATAATATGTGTATATGACTTGAGCTTGAATGTATTATAATATATATTTCATATTTAATTACGGTAATAACAAAATATATACATGTCATTCGAAACAGATTTGAGCTTACAGATGATGTTCGTAAAAAGAACATAAAATATTAAAAATGCGAAGTTATAAAGAGCAAATAGTTAACAGTGCCCACAGAAAAAATAATCAATGACGGTCACGACATTAAAGTAGCATTTTTAATGTTTTTGGTAGGATTAATTTGATTAATTTAAAATTCCAATATCTCGTTAGGTAAATTAATACAGAAATATTCATTGCATCGCTGTTTTGCGCAAGCCAGTTGAAGAAAAATAAATTTAATTCCGTCCATTATAAATTTAAAAGCGTAAATATTAACTTTAAATCAAAATTTTGACACCAAATATTTTTCAGATATATACACGCGCTCAACTTGTTTACGCATAACATAACTTCTTGCAAAAGGACCTCCTCACATCATTCACTCCATCATTCCGTCGGCGTAGTCTACCTCTGAACATCGTACATTAACAGTGTACAGTGGAAAAGACAGATGACTGACGGATTGTTTTTATTACATTATAAACAAACGATTGAATTACTTTAGCTCTTTTTAAATGATCTAATGGTCTTGCTCTGCCCGTACCAGCGGAAGATGCATGTGTGTCCCTACGCGTCCATTTAATCCCTATCCTCTCCTAAGGAGTCTGGATCTACCGCTTACAATATAGGAGGCATAGGCTGCTGGATCGACACGCACGACTACTTCTACTGTATTTCGGCCTGGAAGCCACGATGCGGCGCTGCAGTAGCGCGATGACTACCCATTCAGTAAATAAAATGTATTATTAGGTTAACATAGTGTTTAATGGTCCTGCGTGCGGATTGTTTGGTCGGTTTAAGAAAGACCGCGTATTATTGAAGCTGTATAAACAAAGCCTACACTCAATATTTACAGAATCTACTCGTTCCCGTTCGTGTTTGTGTTCGTGGATGTTTGTATGTGTGTGTGGAGCATTTAAATTGAGTTTTATTGCACATATCTGTTTTTCACCAAGTGTATATATATATTATATAACTTACGGGTGGCGTTGAAATAGTCGTAAATAAATCTTACTCTTTTCAAAGATATCTGTAGGTGTATTACTAACAAATATTCAAGCGTTTCATTTGTTGTTAATACACAATTATTTATTTATAAAAATTTTAACTTTTGAAATTTTACCTAAAGAAAGTATTAAACAAGCCAAACAAGCATTGTAGAAAGATGTTGACAGGAAAATGTAAAAGAGTAGTAGAGTTAATGAGAAGTTAATCTATAGAGTAACGAAAACCCTAGAAAAAGAAAAATATATATATTTAATCAGACAAATCACAAATATAACGAAGGTAGTATTGGCAAATGAAAAGGAGATAATGGACTACTAAAGAGAGCACTTGCAGGAACTGCTAGACACAGAGATTAGGTAGACCAATACTATACAAAAAGAGGAAGTAATTAAAAAGATTAAATGACTCCGGAAACCATAATAAATCTAGGAATATTAGGGTTAAAATTATGTACTGAAAATGAGTACCTACAAAAAATCCTTTCCATTCAACTGTTTTATTTAAAATATTTTGATTTGTTTCTACCGTTTATTTCTTGTGACGTTTTACTTGAAGATTTCTACAATTAGCCGAAACATCTTAAACGATTTTAAATATAGCAATTGATATTTTATATTCATTATAATAGATAACTTCGTTCAATAGGATAATATGAACATTAGAATCAAAAGTGTTAATAAAGTTATTCAATAAAATGTAGAATAATGCACAGATATCCCAGGACTGAAAAATGTAATTATGCCAATTTATAAAGATAGGGGGCGAAGTGTGGTAACTGCGAAGGTATCACATTCATAAGTGTTGTAGCTGGATTATAGGAAAGGGTATTGGAGGAAAAAATGGGATTGCACTGGACAGTTTTAGGTCAGGCAGAAGTACACAAAGTAAAATTTTCACATTAAGACATATGACAAAGAAAGCAAAACGAAAGAAAGGGACTTACATGGTGACACCATGTAAGTCCCACATGGTGTTCTTGGCTTTAGATAAAACTTTTTATAGAATACCAAGGAAGATGAAGTGTGGGAAAGTCCGACAAGAGGAGAGGTAGGACATTAATTGCGGAGAGGAATTGACCACAAATTACGCGCGATCAAGTAACTTGCAGTCAGATCATTTCACAGCAAATTAAGGATTCAAATAGAAAGCGGTGCTTGACCTAATTCTGTTTATAATAATAATGGACGACGTTTTGAAATGACTTAGTACAAAAGCGTATAACAGTAATATAGGCTACAAGAACTTAAAGCGCAAAGTGTGAGTTTGCAGATTATCTAGCAAATTGCGCGGATAGTGAACTTGGTAAAAAAAAATATGAGGATAAGCTTAAACAAAACAAAAGTGACGGTATTGGAGAAGGAAAAGGTAAACACAAATACAAAACGGGAAAAGACCGTGGAACAGGTAGATTGTTTTAGGTTCCTAGGGGCAAAAATTTAAAGCAACGGAAGATTGAGGGAAAAAATGAATAAAATAATAATCCGAGAGAAAAATATGGTATAGTTAACCGTTTATCAGTAAACTAAATGCATATTTCTTTTTAAATATGAGCAATGCGTTTTAATGCTAAATTTACACCTAAAGCGTTATGTTAATCTTCAAAGTATTTGGTTTAACACATCTTTGCATTCATTTGACAATTTCGATTAATGCTTAATATTTAAGACTACAAAAACTGTTGAAATAATCTTTTCATTTCTCTCATTGTGTATAATTAAAAAAGACAGAAGTAAATATAAAATGACAAGTGTTTCGGCCAGAACTACCATATGGAAGTCAGTCCATAAAAAAATAGTCATGGAAGAAGCAATAGAGGCCGTTTGAGAAATCAACAAGATGAACTCTAGAAAACTTGGTATGCTACAATGAAAGATATACTGGAAGAAATATGTATTGGGTTGAACAAAGCGAACAGCTTGGCAAAGGATAGAAAAAAATAGCAAAGAATAGAATAGTATAAATTTTAGTGATGTATGTTTATTTATTATAATTTTCACCGCTACATTCTTGTTTGTATCATTGACTATTGTATTATAAAATATACTGTATTACTGTGACAACACCTCCAAATAAAAAATATAAAAAAAGAAAATACAATCTCATTTGTGTTTGTCAATAAAGACAAGGAAAAGATAAACCATATTCTCTCATAGCTATCCACTAGCTCTCCAATTCTTAATTTTAATGACCATCAAACGTATGTTCGAAGTTAGGTGCAACTTAATAGTAGAGAGGAGAAGCGAAATCGCCAAAATGCAAATATTTTAGATATTTTCAAACATGAAAAGATTGCTTAATGTTTGTTTGTCAGCTTGGTTTTTATTTGATTTGATAAAAAATTGCATGAAAAAGATGCATGTGGCATCGAAGCGTTATTGCAACGAATGATAAAATATATAAAACAAAATGGCATCCGCTCAATTTCAAGACTCTTATTTATTGGTTGGTAGTAAAATTAAGCAAGTAAAAAAAAACAAAAAAAGTGTTCTTCTTTTTTTGTTTTTTTAGTTTAGTTTTTTGCTTACATTCTTTGGAAGAGAAGCGTTATTTTCTTATCCCAAATGCATATTTGTGGTGCCTTCTTGTTTCGTCAATTGGTGTTCCGTCACATATACAAATTTTACCTGTTATGACCTATTTGGTTAACTGCAAAAGATACCTGCTTAAAGTGTTTGTTTGTTCAGCTTCCCTTAAATATTATATTGCATTCGTAGTATTATAAATGAATTCAATTATTAAAATGATCATTCAATTGGTCATTCAATTTTAACGTTTAAACTCGAACAAAATCACATTAACCGGGTCAGACATATGAATTATTAAAAATTCTATTAAGATGACTCAAATTATCATAAGGCTATCGTGTAAAAAGCAGATACAGTGCGTATTTCAACTCCTAAAAGCACAAAGAAATATTATGATTCGAACGCGAGAATTAAAAGTATTCCTCAAGGATTTCTTGAAAATCGTCGAAGAATTATTTAGTTCTTAAGTTTGGATGATGCCTTGACAAAACTAATGTACGTCGTTAAATATAAATAATATTAGGAAGATAATATATTTGACGAAGCTAGGATGGCAAATTAAACCCTGTAAATGATTACTTTTATTAAATGACGAATCCGAAAGAAAGTACAAATTTTTAAACACATCAAAGTAAAAAGTTTTAATTTTTGTAATATATTAATGGTTTTAACTGTTTGCTTTGCCAGTCCTACGTCTGAATGAAGTGTAAAAGAATATGGCGTTGACCATGCTATCGTAAAAATTGGTTTAGGTGTGGTTCAGTGTACAATTTTGGAAGAGGATCTGACATGGTGTGGGCTGCAATCTCATTTCATACTCGTACAGATCTTGTTCCTTTAGCTAGGCGAGTGAATGCTGCCCGATATATTGAAGACATACTTACGAATCATGTGATACCTGCGTATATAGCCCCTAGATTTATGTGCCAGTACAATAATGCAAGACCACATGTAGCAGGGCAGACAAGACATTTCCCATCAAATTCAAGTTACAGACTGGGTATCTCTTAGCCCAGATCTAAATGCGGTCGAGCGTTTGTGGGACGAACTGGATTGAAAGCTCAGACGCCGACTTGTGGCTCCAAAAACTCTTGGGCAGCTTTTAATAGCACTTAATGAAGAATGCGTTAACACATACCAAGACGATACCCAGATGTTCATTGAAAGTATGCCATGAAGGTCATTCAATCTCGTGGAGGACATACCCGTTATTAGACTCCCTTGAAAGTTTATTTTCTCTAGTTACTTAAGTCTAATTTGTTAGTTCATTAAGAATTTTTGTAGTTTATTGTATTGTTTGGTAGTATTCAATTGTGTTTTGGTTTGAAATGCTTGGAGGATAAATAAAGAAAAATATGACCAGGTTGCAAGATTTTGTTGGTTTAATAAAGCTATACAGCATATTACAACTATAATTCTTAGTGTTTCTCTAATTTATTGTAGCAGTATATTTACTATGTTCAATCATTGTTAGTTTTGTATGTCAAACAGCAATATGTACTACATATCATAACAAGTCGTTGGATGTGTGATGTTTCTGTCCAAACGGTTCTAATGAAAACTTGCCTGCCTAGGCGGCTCGATATGTTTGGCGCCCTGACATTGACAGCTCTCAGTAAACACGATTATGATGATTATATCTTCCTATAAACAAATATTTACCTTAACAAAGCATTTACTCAACACCTTCCACCACGTATTAATAAAATTGGTTAAATATTTTGCTTATATTAGTGTACCTACATAGTTCTGAGAAAATAATAAATTTCAGACACTACAAGTCGTCCATGTTCAGTTGATAGTTCAGAACTTATGGGAGATACGTATGCGTATACATTACTCACACTGCCAACTCAAAACTGAACGGTTTTTATTTTCAAGCGTATCTGGATCTTAAAAAGTACCGTATAATATAATAAAAATTTCAGAGAAAAGTTGATCAAAATGTTCTTTGTCCTTTATACCGTGATAAAATTGTATGAAGTAATATTTGTTTTTCTGAAATTAATTCTGGGCAAGTGACAGATGGGATATCATAACATAAACTTTACAGCCTTTAATTTCAAAGTTTCAACTATAATGACACATTTTACCGATGCTAATATTTAACGAGCCTATCTATAAATCCGAATTATCCATTTTATACTTCATTTAATTGCTTTTCCTTCGCTTCACGTGAACGTTACGACCGTTTTGTCAACTGAAAATCTTAATTTTAACTACCTCCATGTTCCATGTAAACCAAACAATCGCGTTTCCCTTGAAAGAAGTGGGACACCATTTATTTAAGCTCCACTATATCATTTTTACTTATGAATTAGTATATGCGAGTGATGAATGGTTCATGTTTCTCTCTCCAATGGTCCGCGAGTAATAAGCGAGCGCTGCCAAATTTAGATTTGTAGGATTTTATTTGATTTTTTTTGGTCGTAATGTGCTTGCTGCGACTTCTGGAAAAAATAAACATCCAGATATGTGCAGGCACCGGTGTTGTGCATCGATTTTAGTGGTCGGGCATTAATAATTTGAAGTTTATGTGAATCGCCTTAGGTGCGAAAAGGATAGGAGAATTTCGTTTCCTTTACATTGTCTCTTTCTATTCGCAGGAGGAATGCCGACGCGTAGGAAAATATTTTCACGTTCCGAACGGTTCTCGTAAATGCGGAGATTTTTATGGGATTTTTTGACTCCCTGATGTTAATAAGAAATAGCCATCAAACGGGAGTTTAAGATTCGTCTTTCCCGTTTCTACGAATCGATTTTTTTAAGTGAAGTTTCGGTTTGGCACAAGTACACTAAAACGTCGGGAGCAGATTTAATTGACTGTTTCAGTAATTACTTTTATCCAGCCTCTGATAGGATGTTTAAAAGACAAGAGAAAAAAAATGGCATTCAAATATGTTAAAAGTAAACGATTTAGGAGTCATAAAGCTATAAACGGGATCCGGAATAAAGAAGGTGTACGAGTATATTATTTTTTGGCGCGTAAAATCTTCTCTATACCGAATTAATTCTCTTCATACCCGTCGCACATTCAAGAAGAATGAATGGGAAATGTGCGAAGTAAGCAAAGGACTCACCCCCTCATGTTGCGCGTCGGAGCTGCAGCTGATTTCGAGAGAAAATTACCTCAGGGTAAGTTTTCGCATCACTGACTTTGAGTTGGTTATCACCGTTTAGTAACAATACCACTCTTTAAAGGGGTTTTGTTATGTTAAACGGCATCGTCGGAGGATGGCTTGTCGTACGTATCTACGTGAAACTGTTACGATGCATGTGCACGTGCTTTTAATGTAAGAAAATATATAGCTTGTTCAAACGTAGAGAAAACTATTTTAGTACATAGAACACTTTGTAGTAAACATATGGCAGAATTCACCGCAATTTTAGATCAGTCCACTAATGTAATGCTTAAATTGTACTAAAGAAAAAGCAGCAGGGTTTGTATTGTCGTGTAGTTTAATACTGTGGTAGATTATATGAATGTTGCAACAACCCACAACTGCACAACCAACTGAGCACTCAGAACGACAGGTGTTAAATCAACCAAAGTTTGTCCAGTTTAACAATATTATCAGGTTAAATACATTCAAAGCAGCAAGTATTGTTACTTTAACAAGAACACCTTTGTTACCATTTTAACCAGATTTAACTAAACATTTTTAAGTTAAAATGAACAAGTTCTTTCTGTTATTTCAACTATGTGTGTTGTATTCCATATCAAATTGTGTTTGAACCAAGTGCAATGTAATGATTAATGTTAGTAAATATTTGGATTAGATCAATCAAGATCTAGATTACAAATTGAGAACAAATAAAGTTTTTTTTTATGTTAATAATATAAATAAATATTGATTCGCAGCGGTCAAAAGCCACCGCCGATGGTGTAGCAGAAGTCGCGGTTTTAATGATCACACTTCGTATAAGATGTGTACCTATACAGCAAATACACGGCATAAATAATTTACATCCAATTTACGCAAGATATGGATTATCGCCAGTGTGAAATAAGTGAACCGCCATCTTTACGACAATTTAACATGTTTACTGTTACAGATAGGCAGATAATTTGGAAATGGGTAATTTTAACGTCATAGTTAGATTCAATTAACTGCAGTTTTGCTTAGTTTAACCCGTTTCTTAATAGCGCTCACTTTGTTAAATGAACAGTACTTACTGTCTAAATACAGTCAGGGTGTACCGACGATCCCAAACCAATCACATAAACATACGACTGCGAGACGCGAAGCGTCGAGTCTTTTTACAAGTGAGAGGCAAGAATTAAGAAAAAGGAATATACAGAGAGTACCGACGATCCCAAACCAATCACACAAATATACGACTGCGGGACGCGAAGCATCGAGTATACAGGGTGTACCGATGATCCCAAACCAGCCACAGGTGTAGACAGGGGTTAGCGAAAAGTGGTGCGGTCTGGCTGATCTGCTGAGTTGGGGCGTAAGCGATGCGTTCCAGGTGGAGCGCGGGCACTCTACTTTCTGCCGAGTTGGGGCGGTAAGCGGCCATCAAACGACTATTTAATTGGCTGGGTGAACGGGGCCGGCTTTCTAGTGTTAAATTAATAAAATGAAAGTAACAAAATAATATGATTGAATTCAATACATTTTTTTTATTAAGTTGACCATAATTTTGGTTAGTTCAACAATACAAATGTGATCGCTAAATTGTGCTGTAGTATAGGTTTATTTCTGAAGACTAGCAAAACAAGTTTTCTTGAAAAATATATTGTTGAGTTAATTTAACGAGAAAAACATGCTGATAACAATCATATTGTATTAATTTAACCAATTCGCTTAAGTAAGAAGTATACTCTTTAATTAACAAAGTAAGCGCTTTTAAAAAAATAAGACCAACTAAATTGTGGTAAATACAATGCAATTATGATATTAAAACTACCTTTTTAGCATTATTATAGTAACGTTATCCGATCATACAGTAACAGATACCTTACGTTAAATATTTTGTATTATATAAATTGTCGTAAAGATAGGAGTTCTCCCATTTCACTCCTGTAAAGATCCATATGTAATGTGTCAGTTGGTAGATGCAGTGGTACCAATCCATATCTACTGACATCGGCATATTTTGTTAAATAAAATGTTCCAAATATTTTCTCAACCAGAAAATTTAATACAATTGTCGTGCGTTAGGTCATTTATAGCGCTCAAAATCTTTCTGGAGTTCTCGTGCTGTAAATAACACCTACCGCACTCTAAATGTGTAAATCACTGTTTTCTAATCGGATGTTACAATAAAGCTAAAACAAACGACGACGCAGTGCTGAAATGGTTATTACCGCACACTGTGCTGTAATGAGATATTAATACTGTAAAAAACTCGTGTCACAATGACTTTGTAATGCTCCTACATTGAATCACTCGCCGCTACGCGACTCATTATTCAAACTTGTAATCGCATTACATAAACGTCATTGTGACAGTTGTGTTTTAAAATACTATTACGACACCCTGAGTGCTGTAATATCCATTCCACCTGATTTCACCCGAAATTTATGGGGCACATTAAGTTGCTAACTAACGGATTTAACAAAAGGAATTTGAAGGATTGAGGTTATGGAAAGAATTACATTTCGATGATGTCAACTTACTGTTTAGCGCCCTCATGAGCAATACCAACCGCCCATCATTCCTTAAGTTATCAAATTTCTTTTTTTTACAAAAAAAGGCATTAAAAGTTGCAAAAAATAGCATAAAAATCACGTTTCGTAAGACATTAAAGCACTCATTCCTTAAAACAGGTCCTACGAAACGAGAAACTTTAATATCTAAGTTATGTCAACATAAATTTTATAATTGCGCATTTTGTTGCAATAAATGCTCAACAATTTTGTATGAAATTTTAGTAGAAGTTGTGCTCGTCCGTCCATGTTCTACAATTTATTGTCTTTACAATTGTTTTAAGTTGCATTTTTTTTTCTGTGGAATATTTAACACTATCTATACCAAAATTTCGACAATTCTGGACTTTTTGCATTTAGAAGACGAGCTCTTCAGATGCATGTATAAAAAACAAAGAAAGTATATAACTTAGGTTATGCATGGCTATACAACAGCTGATCAGGAGCCGCCATAATGCCATTATCGCTTTTTTTTTCTTCCCATAGGTGTTGATAAGTGCGGACGAATGTGTAGAGGCACAGGTATATGTATTCATTTTTTTTCTCTTTCGGTGTGATTTTCCTGGGTAAAAACTGTGTTTTTCATGGATTCTTAAATTTGAATAAATATTTAAACAAAGATTATTTATTCGTCATTATATTTATTTGTTGTACCTTAGAATTTTAAGTTCCTATTTCGAAATACCTTTTATCACCGCAAAATAGATGGTACTTGAATCTTTACACACCCCAAACCGTAACCTGTCGTCCCGTCTACCTACGTGAATATCAAACTTAGTTCCTAACACCGTTACTGCCGCCGTCGTGTCACGAACGAGGGGCATTAAAAATGTTTAAAAGTCCGCTCGTAATTGCCCATTTTATGAACCAATACGATTCGGTAATATTCTTATGAAAATAATCAAACACGGAGGCAGTATTATTTTTAACTGCTCTTTAAACGGTTATATGGACGTAAACAGATAGTGACGAGTTTCCTGTATTGTTCGTAGTTATCCTCCGTTGGTATACTCTCGTGTTCGCCCGCACAACAGACGCATCTGTAGAGAGAGACATAGAGGAAGATAGAGAAAGATGGAGCGAGAGGATTCTGAAGTCTGATCACCGGAAGATTCGGGGCGTCTCCTGAAGGAAGCCTTTTAAAAATACCAGAAACATAGCACGACGACGATCTCTGATGCTGTTGCTTGCCGCGTCGCCGTGAACGGGTGTCTTTGTTTCGCCGTATCTACGTCTATGCGGAATTTCGAAATTCCCCGCAAACGTCCGGCAAATACAGTAATTCGGTTATTTATTATAGCCGTTCACGTGACGGTATAAAATTTTTATTTGTTACAACGTATCCGCGAATCTTCAGGGTTTCCGTCTCAATTTTGTCATTCTTCGTGCACGCGTACGTCCAGATTTATCTATTGCGTAAAGATGTTCCAAGAGTTATTAATTTTCCGGCGCGTATTTATAGATAAATATAAAATCGAAAAATGTCGACGTTATTACTCGGTTCTTATTGTAAACATTTTCGAATACGCGTGTTTTGATCGATGATAGCTATTTTGAAGTCCCTATAAGCTTTGCGGGCAATAAATTCGAGACCGCAAAGCCTATTCACCACCAAATACGCAAATTTACGTTAAACCATAAAACATAACATCGTCAATCGCTTTATACAGTAGCTGGCAAAATAACATATTGAATAAGCTCATCAATGTCTTTAATTAATCTATTCCCGCAGTTAAAAATACTAACCTGTAATTGATTTAACAATAAGGGCATAGATCAGCTAAAATTGAATGAAATGAAACATATCAGATAATTGATACGGCAATTAGCTGTTCATATAATGATAATTTTAAACGTAAGTTAGCTCAAGTAAAACATAAACTAAAATAGGCATCTAAATACTACACAACTAAAATTGAAAGATGCTGGCTGCTGTTCGATGTAAGGTATTTGAGGTTGGGTTTTGTAAATGCCTCTATTTCTTCCAGTGTGCTATTCTTGATTTTGTTCTACAGTGTGTCATCTTTTTCCGTTTCATCTTTGACTACCTGATTTCTTCTTCTTGATCGTTTCAGTGTATATTTTCAGCATATTGGTTGCATATACCACCATTATCATTCTTTTTTCGACACTATACATCATATAGAATAGGTGTTTCAAGCTAGCAAGCGATTTTAGTCTACTTGACGTCAAATTTATACTAACTATTTTCGGGCTAAAATGTCTTTAAATGTATTTTAATGTTAGTAACATCTGCCGGTAAAAAGATGTCTGTCCTATGTGAGATTGCCTTTTGTTACCTGTATATAATTATAGAATTGTGACAGATTATACTGCAACTGCGACATTTTTCTCACTTAATGTTAATAGTTAATAGTTAATAGTAGTTTAATAGTTCATAATGAAAATTACATTGAACACGTCAACAAAAGAAAGAAAAACAATACAGAGGTACAGCAATACATTTTAAAATCTATCATTATAAAAATCTTCAACACTATAATACACCTTAGCTGTTAAAATGTTTTTTAATGCCTTAAGAAATTGTTTACCTGGCATTTTCTTAATGTTCTCAGGCAAATGATTATATATTTTAATGCACTGGTAGATAGAACCTTTCTGGAGCTTCGTGAGGTCTGTCCGTGGCGGCACTAAATGATTGTTAGCAATTCCGCGCGTCCCGTAGTTGTGTTCAAGTTCAAACTTTTTGAAAAAATCATTGTAGTGCTCTTTCACAAACCTGGCGCATTCGAGTATAAAGATGGATGGAAGGGTAAGTATCTTATACTGGAGAAACACTGGCTTACATGATTGTCTTCGATTTAAATTAAACATTGCCCTTAGACAAGCTTTTTGTAGTATAAATATGCGATTTGATGTTGTAGAGCTTGCCCAAAAAATGACACCATATCTTAGCCTGGAATGTATGTGAAATGACGTAGTATATTTTGCGTATCAATAATCATAACTTGTTGATTAAGATCGGCTGGTTGCATTATATCACCTATATACGGCACAATTATTTTCAGCTGGCGAAGACCCCGCCTCCACGCGCGGCTTACGTCACGAACTCAAAGAGGCGGGTGTAGATCATTCAATTAACAGCTGTAGATATATATAGTACTGTAGATATATATTACAATAAAACTGAGTTACGTATTTTGTACGAATCGCGAAGATAGTGGGGGTTGTATGTTCACACGTGCGAATTATAACATTTCTCCGTATTCCTTCGGATGTGTCTCACTCCACTGAGGTTGCCCTCTTGTTATCGCGCATCCACTAGCTTAAAATAATTGTGCTGCAGTCATTTAATTTTATACTATGCGATCCGTTATTGTTATATATGATCATACCTTCTCTGATATGTTTTACTGATATTTATCTTATTAATTTCTCTTATCTCACTGTTAAAGGTATTTAAATTATATTGTACACCCTTTTCTTCATCTACCGATGAACCACCATCTGTAAACTGTCACTTTTAATGATTATCTGATTTCCATCCGCTAATATCCCGCTTTTAGTTTTTCTTTACTGTTTTTGTGAATACCCATTTTATACTATTGAAAACAACAGCGGACTTAACACACACATCCTTGTTTCAGTCCTACTTCTACTGTGAATTCCCTAGATTCTTCATAATATTCGTTTAACTTTTTTATTTTCAATTATTCTTACTATTAACTTACCTGGTATTATTGACTAACAAGTTATTTCTCTATAGTTACTACAAATTCTTTTGTAGTTACTTTTATTATAACGATTGAATGACTCGAGTTTCAATCTTTCGCCATCTCGTTTTTTTTTGCCATGTTGTCGTTATTTTTTAGAGTTCTTTCATTGTTTCTTCCCCTCATATGTAATCATCTCTTAAAAATCTTATTACCCTCAGTTGCTTTTCTTAATCTGGATGTCCTTATGACCTCTCCTAATTTTCTTCCATTGCTTCTACATTACTGCCTCATATTCTTATTTCTTCTGTTCTTTCCAAGTTCTTTACCCGTACAATTAATTCTTGTTTGTTCTTCAAGGCCTCCATCTAATCATAATTTTATTTTCATCTGCAATTATTTGTCTATATTTTTTATATTTAATATATTGCTTTTTTGCTTAGTTGTTTCAGAGTGCTACAAATTCTGATTGCACCTAAAGTTTTTCCACAAATTGTATCCACAAGGTCATGTTTGCATGTTTTATCACCAGTTTTACTTCTTTTTAGCTTCTTATATCCTACATGGCTTTGTGTTTTCTTAGTTTTTTTTCCATAACCTCTTTTTTATGGTAATTCGCAATTATTTATTCCTGTTACCTACACAGAATTTTTGTGGAAGTCTTATACTTTCCTTAAATCTATTCGATTTCTTTTCCAAAGTTTGTTCTTTTCTAACCCCTAACTCAATTCTCCTTGGAATTATTCTAAATTTTTATTTATATTTATTTATACTTGGTGGTCGTTTCCTACCACCTAATAATAATAAAACTTCTTAATTTGTTAATTTCATTTTTGCAATACTCTTTCATAATTAGGAGGGTTGATAACTCTTAAAATTAAAAACGACACCAGATTATGACAATATGTCGAGGTATCTAGTATGTAAAAGCATTTCACATTTTGCTCAACGATTTACCTACTCTTTAAATTATTACTAAGTACATCTACTTTATAACAGGGTAGTAAAAGCATGGAAGAATTACTGCATTCATGAATGGAGATAAATGATGGATCATTATGTAAATATTTGATTTTGCTACAATGCATGAATACCTTTTATATTGCTCACATGTTAAAAATTTAAAATCGCTAATCTGATAATTCGCATGACTTTATGATGAGCGAATTGATGGAAAGATTTGCCCGTGTCATGTATAATATAAATAGTTGATAAATATTAAATAGCTTAACCTGCTCAGGTGTAGCGCAAGGCTTGAATATTGAGTTCCTTTTCAGCAATGTTCATTTTGATAAACGACAGCTAAACATCAGCGTACTGACAAAATATGTAGAATGTTTACAATAGGAGTGTTACGTATTAAAGCAATTGTGTTCTAGTTCATGCACAACATAAAGATAATAGTACAGCAATATTCAGAAAAAACATTTCTTGCTTTTATTTGGCATATTTCTGTATATAATTATGTATGTATATACACCCAAATAACGATCCTGCTATCGAATGGTTAACGATATAAAATACCCAATTTTATTTATACAATAAAATTTTAATAACGACGCAAAAAACAAATATTTAGCTTATAATATGCGAACCTGTTTAATATATTACATATTTATATTAGAAGGGATTTATATTTAAAGACTATATTTAGAAATATCGAATCTACGTGCGCCATCTATGTAGAAATAGTAGAATTAGAAAGAAAAATCGAAACGTAAGAGCCAAATGTTTTAAGCGCAGTCAGTGATATATCATACTCATTATAACACAAAAATAAACATGAAATTTTATAATAAAATAATATCGATTTCCTATCTGCAGTTAATAAGAACAGTAACAGAACTCTATTTTCAAATGACTACAACGAAGATGTGTATAGTTATGCTCTTGAATTATAGATGGCGATGTTAGGGTGTTTAGTGTATTTTCGGTTGCAGAATTTTTCCAGAAAAAAATTAAACTTAATTATTCACATTGTATTAAATGTTTCTATTTTGTTTTGTGAAGTCAAAACTTAAATATTGCACTGCTAGGCTCTTACTTTTGGTATATAAGTATCAATTTTTAGTATTTATGTAATTGTATATGCACAATTAGAATTAAATAATTTAGGACGCACTCTCTGAAGGGGATTTTGTCAAATCACAGAAAACGATTCATCTTTTTTTGATTTTATTCATTGTCATTATTCTTGGGTAAGTTAGTAAAAATTTAGAAAACCATAAAATTGTTTGTATTGTAGCAAACGTAACGAAAAGATCTTCGAATGTTCCAAATGAGCTTTTTTATGAACTTACGCTCCACTTATGCCCGGTTGCACCGACAGCGGTTCGAATCCACCGTTCGTCAATCTCAGATTTTTTCGTGAAACCAAGATTTTTCTCTAACCGTTGCACCGACCCAAACAACCGAGGATCGACAAACCTTGGAAAGTTCGACTAGAGTCGATAAAATCTGTTTGCTGATTGGTGAAATCATTTTGGGCGCCAGATCTGTCAAAAGTAGATACTAACGTACTAATCTTAACGTTTGCTATCACATGAGTAAAAGTGAAGTTACATCACATTCAAATCACGATATATATAATTTCATTAAAAAAAATTAAATATCCCACGCGATATTTTTTTGTTTATTGGAAATGCCATCCGTTTTTTATTTTCAATAATATTCTTGTACTTGACGCAAATATTTATTAGGGCATCCTTTTCGGCTTCAATATAACGAATACTTTTAACAAAATCCATTTTTTCTCTTATGTCTGAATTACACAAAGCACAACTAGAAACTGAAGTAAATGTATACTCTGCATTGGAAATCTCACAAACAGTTGTACCATGCATAATAATGAAGGGGCTCAATTAAAAGCAGATGTTTTACTGGACTCATAAAATCACACCTAACATCGCAAAAGGATTGACCGCATGCTTGGATTATACTTGTTTTTCTGCTCACTGGCAAAATATATTTATGCATAATCACGAAAATAGATTTCTATCCCTATGCGAAAGGTTCGAACTTATTTTGCAATTTAGACAATATGGGAATATACATTTATGTATAAGTACGAAAAATACATTCCTATGGGGTTAAATTGATTCCAATTTGGTTATATATATTTATTTTGTATATATATTTATATATATATATATATTATGTCACATGCTGTCACAGCAATAACTTAACATACACGACGTTCGTTAGATAAATATTATGAAGATAGTCGCTATGAAAAAATCTAAGATTATTCACATAAACGATGGATTTCCTAGGGTTGGATTTTGACACTCATAAACTAAGGTTGTTAGGGGATGGCGGTCGGTGCAACGCTCTCGGGAACGACTACCTGTTACAACCCAAGATTATTCGTCGGTGCAACCGGGCATTAAAGTTCCTCTCTTACAGTTAAAGCCAGATATATATAGTCAAAATATCACAAATTGTTTCTAATCTTACGTCATTTTTTTTTTTCTTTGCGCTAACTCAGTTTTTTCAAAAGTTAGAAGAGAGCAGGGGTACAATTTACGACCTTGTTGTATATCTTAGTTTTGGAACAATCACTTGCCTATTTAATATTACCTACATTCTGTTGATTTAAACATAAACATTGTTGTTTTAACATCTACAAAAATATTGCTAATAGAATTTTGGTTATACATTGTATAATAATATAGTGGATATTAATACAATATTCCACAAATGTATTGAATTATACGGCTGAAGTATTTAAAAGAATCTTCTTAACATTTTCTTAATGCACTATCGAGGTTAAATACTCCGGTTTTTAAGTCTTCTTCTACAAATGTTGAGTAGTACGTATAGCTATTTGGTAGTAGCTCGCATAAATATAAGGGTGACTAGAGATATTTTTACTAATCCAGAATTAATAGCTTCTCTTATCCTCTCACAGATGGCGTTGCTGTATTACTACTGGCACTTTTGTTACTTATGAGGTATACACCCACAAATTTGAAATTTACAACCTCAAAAATATTGCCAATTTTCAATATATTGTATTCGCATGATGATGATTCCTTTGCACTATAATGCTATATGTAAGAAATCTCTTTTACCTTTCATTTTATTTATGTGCTTACTAAAGCTGTCTTTTGGATTCCATAGAGTAAATACATTAAAAGCCAAAACAGATGACATCAATCATTAACTAAACATTTTCAAGGATCCTGTGATGGGTGGAGACTGTGGCTTGAAATCTATAACAAAAATCCAAAAGAAAAAGTGAAAAAACCCTTACCACAAAAATTAAAGATACAAATCTAAATACGTATTTCGGCAACTAAGTTGCCATCTTCAGTAGAAAACAAGTGAAGAGCAGTGTTAAACTTAGTGTTTTCGGCTAAAGTAAACCTTGGAAGATATGCTCTTCACCAAATCACTAGTGGAATAACACTGAAGGTTACTACTAGGGAAAACTGCTACTTTTGCGGAGACGAGAGAACTCAATTTTATTTGTTAAAGCTGTTTTGTATATGCATCTTGTTGTATTTGCACATCATAGTGTGTTAATAAATAGAACAATAATACGAATACAAAACGGCATTAATAATTTTTAAGTTCTTCTCGTCTCCGTAAAGTAACAGTTTTCAAGTGACGCGTTTCCTAGTCCAAAAAACAATTATTACGTATCAGAAGCAAATGTTTTATAAAAAGTTTTATTATTATTTCAATAGTATAGTATACAGAAAAACAATGAATATAACAGTAAACACAATGAATATAAGAATTAACTGCAATCTAAGAGCTCCGTATGTATATATATAATAACTACAATAATAAACAACAATAAAAAAACTTACTTCTTTCTAGATTTCAAATTTTTACTTCTACATCCTTGCAAAAATTTGTCTGACGTATTTCGCGAATCCTTACCACTTAAATATCGGGAGAGTCCCTTGCAATAATTAAAAATAATAAATTTTATGAACTGTATAATACAATTGTTTTGCTAAGGCTAGCTTTATGCACATCACATTTAATTAAATATCTTAAATCAATCTTATTACAAATATGTATATATGTACATTAATTTGGATAATTTTTTTTTACGGTAAATATGTGGTAGCATATTCATAGAAAACGCATAAATTAATTTCATGTTTCCAAAATATTCGTCGTTACAATATTGTAACCTGTGCCCCGGTGAAAATTCCAACGATTCGGTGAATATGTGGAGACTAAATGCTGGAGCTGGAGTAATACTGTTCCGACATTCAACACAATTGCCCACAGATAATAATATATCCCGAAACAAAAGACAGTACTTTCTTGCTCACTGGTACTGTTCCCGCACTTATATTTACTATAGGAGCAATGTTTTCCACATCGATGTGGAAAACATTGCTGGAAGATCTTCCATAACTTGTGGTTGTCTTGTTTTAAAAAGCTTCGTAAGGGTAATCAGGTATTTCGTGGTGTCATCCTTCTCGCAATTCACATTAATCGAATATCTGGAGGCCATACTGTTAACCAGCAACGATTTAAAATATGCAAAAAATGCAGAACAGGTAGGGTTTATCTTGCGACCAGCGTGCTGACGCATTTGTCCAAATTTGTCAATAGGATCCTGATTGAAAGATCTCGATGAAAAGTACTTGAAGCCCATTTCCCTAATAATTGTGTCATATAAACTCCTAAAGGCTCTTAATCTAACTACCCAATTTTTTAGCGAAAGTGGTCGAACTCTCTTCCCGTCAGCTGATAAAACATACATATTGTCCAGCTTTTTTACTGCCGACAACAATTAAAATAATATGTATACTCTCACCACTGATACTATGTAAAAATATTAGAATTGATGAATGTAGAATTTCACACAATTATAACATCATCAATTCGCAATTCGCAAATGACACTGCGTGAACATAACCCTCGTAACGAGATGCAGAAATGCGAACTTTTCACTTTCATTCCTGCCCGGTGTATATCCTCGCTGAATCCTTCCATCGGTAAGGTGGGGAGTAATTAATTTGTATTAGTGCCGCCCTTCGTGTTTTCTGGAACCAACTACGGGGCTTGTGACGTCATGAGGACAACTTTTGAGACCGAGTGCCCACCCGGTGAGTTCGACAGAGACACTTTCCAGTGGTTATGCGTAATCATAGCTGCCAAATATGAATTATTTAATTTGTATTTATTTTTATATTCAATCTTATTACCATAAAATGATAAATTTACTTTCTAATTTAAAATATTCCTTTAAATGTTATTTATTTTATGCTTTCTCACCAAACGTTGTGAAATGATTTTACTGCGTGATTGCAAATTGCTCCTCACAGAGTGAATGGAAGTTTTGCTTTGACTTTGAAATAAAATGTAATTTCTGATGAGCATGTTATTCTATCACGGCATTTATTTTAAATTAGATACTGTTTGTAGTTGTTTTAAACTCACACGTTAATGTGTTGTCAAATAATCAACAAGTAAAATAAACTTCAGTAAGTTCGTCATTATAATTGATAAGTACTTAATTTAATGCAAAACGATGTTGTGCTTCTATAATATAAGTACATATAGTGGAAAAATATTGACGCAATATAGGTGTACTTAAGTACAATTTTTTTTAAGCACGTATCAAAATATAAAGACAAATGTGAAGTACCAGTAATTTGAGTAGGATTATAAATAATTTCTATAATGTAATGTTAATGGACTCAAGTTTATGTTTTTATTGTTTTGTTCTTTAAAATAATTATTCTCCAAACATATTAGTTACTCCAGTTTTTTTTTTGTTTGTTTCATTAATTAATTAAATTAATAATTCTTATAAAAAATATATGATTGTTCTATATCTTCCTGTATTCCATCCAATTCCTTACCGAACAGTTAAATACCGACCGCTAAACATCCACTCCCGCGCCTGTCTCATCTGTCGCTCCTAACTATTAGCATCAATCAGCTGAATAACCTCTTAAACGTAAAATAGAAAAGCGAGCATGTCTAGTGGTGAGCGGGCCGTTCCGAGATCCCGAGCGTTCTCAATCAAATTCTCAATTATACTTGTCAAACACCCACAATAGCGCGCCGTCCTCTTCTTACGCCCTCCGGCGCCCCATACGTCCGTCTCTATTTACCACCCAGAAACAAAAGAATCACACACACACCTAACATGGCTTCCTACATAGCAACGCCATTCAGGTGTTCTATAGATGGTGGCTCTTTTTTGTTTTTATCGGCGACTCGTTCGCTGCCCACCCAATAAGTGACTCGTATATGAAACAAATGCCGACACCTCGTAGAACTTCAGGGCCTTTCACGATCGACCCGGTCGAGTTGGCATACGGGATCATCGCGTATCTGAGCGGTAATTGGAAAGTAAGCTCGTACTTCGTATTGGCGTGCTTTACTATACTTAGAACACTTTTATTTAAACCACACATATTTAGTCTCGTATGTGTGATATATTCTGCAGCGTGCATAAATGAATGACTAAAGAAAATAAATTTTTTACAAAGAAATTTCCATTTGGTTTTCATTTTAGTAACTAATATTTACTTATAGAATATAATATTTTAAGATTTACATCAATCGTATATGTGGATTTATTAAACACAAATAAATCTTTGTTATAAGGGCTTTAGTGGCGACAAGTTTTGTTAGTTACTTAAAAAGGCGATAAAATAAAATTTGAACTAACCTTGAATAAAATATAAATCATATTTAGGTTTTTTTTTATCCAAAATCTCATGCCTCATTCATAGATTCTTATTTTGCAGAGTGCATTAACAGTTTTTAAATAGACTAGAAGTACCGAGTATGAATGGAAAATTGATACGATTAAAACTTTTTAGACATGGTTGAAAGAGTTAACAGTGCTCAATAAATTGGCGAAAATTTTGCAGCTAAAATAATGCGACCAGATTTTTTATAACAGAACCCCTCAAAAGTCGTTTGAAGGTATTCTCACTTTCTGGTAATCTTTCATTATACGGTAACATGCTTACGTTAAATGAAATAGGTTCTTCTGAGGTTATAGATGCTCAATTACACTGAGGTAACCATAAGTGTTAAATTAACCAAATAGGTTTTGTTAAGAAAATATTGTTCTAACAAAAATTATAGTCAACCTATTTAACAGAAAAAATGTAATCATTGCACACTGCACGGAGAAAGCTGTCTAATAGCTAGAAAGAGAAATATTTGTTCATACTAATGCAGTTAGTTGCATCTATAATACAAATATATAGCGATGAAATGTTTGATTATCTGAAACTGGTATAGTAGGTATAGTAGAAGTACCATGGTACTACAGAAATTGTCGTAAAGATGGTGCTATGCTTGTGTCATAACCGTTGGAATTCTTATTCAATGTAAATTGTATTCTGTAATATTCATTTAATTTATTCACATGGTAAATATCGTATAAATGTACCGTGAAAGACAATCGCGCACAGTACGAGTACAAGATGCTTCCACATCAGTACTCGGCAGTGAACAGCCGATCTGATCAACGGCAAATCGTGCGCAATCACGGGCTAATAAAATTAAACGCAACTGTATATTAATTATTGCAATATTGATTTGTATGCAAAATCTTGTTTGCAAAATTTACTACAGGAGTTTATAATATTTTAGTAGATTGGTTGCAATTTTTAGCATTGGGGTAAACGTAGTATTTGTAGCAAGTGCGACCTGTAGATGTGTTATGCTACAATAATATTTAAGTTATGTCAACATAAATTGCTCATTTTGTTGCAATAAATTTAATAATTTTCATTAACAATTTTCGTCCCTATATCTTCTACAATTTATTGCACTAAACTTTACAATTGTTTTAAAATTTACAACCGTTGCGAATCCATAAGAAAGATATTCTACACTACTTCATATTATTAACATCCAAGAATCTGTTATATATATATAGTTATATATAATACAGCCATTAATAAACAACTTTATTTGTTCCGAATTCATAGTTTGATTGATGTAGCCCAAATAAACTTACATTAAACATCACACCGCGTTTGGTTCAACACAATTTGGTATTTAATACAACACATAGAGATACATAGTTGAAATAACGGATAACACTTGTTCATTTTAACTTAAAATGTTTAGTGAATCTAGATATAAAGTGATAACGAATGTGTTTTTGTCAACTTTGCTTTGACTGTATTTAACCTCGCAATATTATTAACGTGAACAAAATTTCATTCATTCATTTAATCCCTGTCGTTTCCCGTAGTGCGGTAAAGTAACGGAAGTGACGCATTGACGGTTCAATTCATAGTTCAATTTAGTAAAGCGGCGCTTTCCATCCTCGAATGAGTGTAGTAATGTTATACTTTCGGATGTGGTAGTCGAAAAAAATAATCATAATTCATGTCATGAAAAAAAGATTATCGTCAGATTAGCAACATCAAAGGTGTTAATGGAGAAACATTTATGTATCCGATCTATCATCCATTTGGCTGTATCATAACCTACACTGGTTTTCATTTGAACAAAAATGAAGTAAAATGACATGTCATTAGTCAAAATTTTAGGGAGGTATTAAAAAGTATACATAAGAAACTGTATAAAAAATATCTAAAGTACTTTTTGTAATTTTAAATATAATGAGTTTATTTCGAAAAGGTAGCCCTGGACTGCCTCTAATTTTTTCGTACCTCTGCTGCGAAGTGTATTTGCCCATTATGTACATGGAATTTGGTCCACCCTGTACAACTATGACTGATACTAAAAATATGGTGAGCAACCAGATATAAGACCTGGCAGTGGACCTGCATGTCCGGCATCAATACTCTTCACATTCGTTTACAATTCCACAGAATTTTTAGAAATCGTCTTAAGTACTTATACTCCTCCGTCCAGCTTTCAGTAATTCTTTATTATCTGTTCTCGGTTTATTGCCAAATTGGTCTTCGATATAAATGAGGTACCACCATATGTCAAAGTGACAGGAAGTTTATAAATTGCTTGGGTTTTTGAAAATGAAAGTGGAAGTTTATATGGATATAGATCTTGAAGTGATCCTCAAGCTACTGAGTCCTACACCAACGAAGACGACATATATGATATGAAGAGGAGAATAAATTCAACGTGTGCCATTTCGAACAAATTATACGTCTGTATAACTGTTAAAATTTGGACACCTTTAAAGGCTGGAGGAAGAGCACCCTGTGGTGATTCAGTCTTTTTGGCGTATGTGTATGTATTTATGTATATGATGCCAATAAACTGATATTAAGTATTATTATTATTAAATGGAGCCTTCTGATTTGGTCATGTATTGATATCTTTTCCTGTATGGCGCGTCTTTTCTAATCTTCATAATGAGTTTTCATTTAATAATTAATCGTTGTCGTCCCATATTTATAAATGGTGTTATACTATAAATTACAAATGGCCAAGGTTTGAACTTTGTAATAATCCCGATATTGTAGTGACGTTACTGAACACAAATTCATTGGCTTGCTGTGTTCTGAGCAATAATAAAAAAAATGCAGTGAATTTGTCGAAGCAGCTTATCTGCCTGCGTAGAATGTCATAGTTTATGTTAGCTTGAATTATGCTGTCGTGAAACTTTTTGAACATCTTATATACACATTAGTGTCTATCCATCCTTTTCTTCTGCTCCTCCGTGTGGTATCGTGAACCAGCCACAAGACGCCTGCTTCTCTTATTGTGCCCGTCGACGGTAATTAGTTACCTTATATGGTGGCACAAAGGGACCGCCGCGCGAGCCGGCTCCCCTTACCCCCTCCTTACCGATTCTCGCGGTTCCCACTCGTCCCCTCGCCCGCGCCTTCCGACCGAGCCACTCCGGACCGCTCTCGACTCGCCGGCTTCAAAAGCGCCGCCACACGGAGCGACTCGCGGAGATGTGCTGCCTTTATTGACGATTATCAAAACTAATTTAGGCTTTGATCTTTGATATAACAATTAGTTTATTATATTGGTGCCGCGATTAACGCTCTGCGGTGAACAGAACTCTTTTTATCCGTCTCTTTCGTCTTCTTATTCTTTCTTAGTTCCTTTCTGTTGCTGTTATTACGCTGCTAATGTGCATGATGGCGATGGCTGTGGTAAAAGGATGAAAAGGGAATATTCTCGTCGATTAGAGAGCCAGGGAAATGGAGCTCCTATTCAAGTTGTATTATAAATACAGTCGCACAGAATGGTATCCGTATAAATGAAATCGCAGTAGGCGACCTCTTTGAAATAATCATTTGACACCCAGTTATTTGGTGGGATTAATATTTATAAAAACGTAAAAATTGCAGAAGTTTACAGAATTGTAACGAATCTTAATGTAAGTATTTTGAAGGTCAAAGTTAAGTAGGCAACCACAATTGGATACTACAAGGGATAATTGAAGAAGAAAGTTGAAAATACATTAACCACATATACCGTGTGCAAGGTATAACTATAGTCAGCTTGTAGCACACCAAGTTGATAAAATAAAATTCGATACTGAGAAAGGGAGAAAATACCACAGCTGCCCAAAATTAATGCGTTATTAAAAACAATCATTTATGAGTAACACATAGCATTTCGTTCAAGAGAAATGTTAATTTAAAAGGTAGCAAGGTAATAAGAACACTTTTGAACATAAAGATCAATAAAGTGTTATCGTGGAGTTATCAAATTTGGGACGATTATGACATGATGAAGTGTGGCAGTAATATATATAAAATTTGAGTTTATTTTCATAGTATTTAGTAGATAAACTATGGTAACTTAAAGATAACATAAATTTTTATTGTAAAAATACATAATATATTAATTCTGGTGTAACATTTTTTACATATACCCAAATATATCCCAATATAATATCAAATTAAACGGACTTCAAAGTCGACAAAAATATAAAAATTATTCTATTTTTATAAACCACTATAAACTTTATGAGTAAATTTTTGTATTTGCCTCTGAAGATTTCAGAGGAATATAAAAAAGGATGTACATCATACAGATGATAGAGTGCTAATATTGAACTCAAAACTACCATCAATTGAAATGCGCCATATTAGAACACAAACGTCATCAATGACGTCGATACCATGGCGGATATTCAAATAAATAAAGTTAAGGATATCAATAAATTTTAATAGTACTTGCAATTTGTAATGATAATTAGTAGCATGTGTTAGATTTTCTCCTATCTGTTTTATATGGCATTGTTTTGTTTTATTAAAGTTGTGGACAACTTAGAAATATAGACAGTTTCTAAACTTACGATGAACTGCTAACATATACTTCATTCGTTCTCAGTTTTAGTAAGAGAGAAAAGAAACAATTTCTTTCAACGCCATATAAAAATACGTACAAAAAATCTAATACAAGTTCCGTGAGATCTTCATGACTTGTCATAACAATCCAACATTGTCTTTAGGAGTAAATAATATACTGCAGTAGTTGTATAATTTATTGATGACTAAATAATATTAGTTTACTTAATTCCGTCTTTATTGATTTTTCTTGTATTTTTTCTGTAAACTTCTTCGCTATATTATGAAATCTAATTTTGCTATAACATGATATTATTGTTTTGCGGAACATGACTTGATAATAAATAAACAAAAGTCGTTAGGAAGTTTTCTTCTTGTAGAATCTCGTTTCCTGTCAAGACCATTACTTTCAGAATTTGTTTTTCGGTGAACTGGCAAATATATCGTACCTCCTTTGATGGGCAGATTAATTTACCTAAGAAAGAGCGAAGAAAATTTAAAGAAATATATATGTTATACATCATTTATTTAACTCTACCCTTTGTTTTCAGGAATATCAACTGATTCTAAATAAAAATATACTTTTTTAGATTTTCTTTGTCCGAATTTAATGTTGGAATAATTCCCTCTTTAATTCGCACAATCTGTCTGGTTCTATCAAAATCCTTTTCGAGGAAATGTAGTGAACAAACATATGCACGCTTACTTTTGCAGGGATTTATGGTACCCTAACAGTAATCCACACAACAATGTTTGGGCATTCTACACAAAATTATTTCACATAGAAACACTAAGTATTATCCTAATTTCAGAATATTTTTAAGCTATGGCATTATTCTGCAACTTACATATGAAAAGTTAGTTCTCCATCATCTTTGTAACTATTGCTTTTGCAGGATTTTACACGACACGACGGCATCACTTTTCTTTAGGAAAAACTATCTGGATTAATTGTCATATAAGCCTAATTGTTAATGCTATAATAGGCATACTTACACCACAGCCTTACACGTAAAACAAAAATATCGGGTGAATAATATATAATATTCGAAACAGTCCGTGAAAGAATAAAGCAAAGAAAGTAAATAAAACAATCAAACTGCAAGGTTAGGTAGCATCACTACCACTTGTCAACTTGCAAAAGACTTAACGTGACTTAACGCAAATACTTCCTAAAGAAAACTAACGTAAGCATGACGCTACATGAAACATGACGCTACATGAAACATGACGCATATAATGACGCCTTTCCAAGATGTCCTTTAGTCTTTTGATGGTGCGCCGTAGCGATGCGCATACGGTACATTGGCAGTCTATCAGGTCTGTGATGTATATATGTAGTCGAATTATATAGAGGAAAATTCACTTTGTAAATGTGAAGTGTTGGTCTTGAGACACCATATTTAATTTCATCATTCCTGTATAGTTTGTGTTATTGTGTTTCTGATATTGTGTTTTCGGTTTGATTGCTTTCTCCACTTTAACCATTTTGTGCAAATCATTTATGTGGATGTTATGTCCCAACTAGGCTGCAAAACGGCAGCTTTTTTTTTAACTTCTGAGTAAAGGTGCCTGAGATAGAATTTTGAAATTTGTTTGTGTGAGCTGCCTCTGTACCACAAAGTTTAACAGTTTCCTGGGATAACGAATTTTTAATAAAACAGTTTACGTGTACAGTATCCTTTATATTGTAAAAATGTCGTATAAATTTAGGACTTCCTTAAACAAACGACGGATTTTACACCACTTGATTTTTTTTCTCTAGGGTCACCTTAAGTCTAAAATGTATGTCACGGGTTCAGTTTCCTTATAAGAGTTACGCCAAAAAATTTGTTGAAGGATGCCAACGAATAACTCCAGAAGTGTTGCAAAATGTTCAGAAGTGGCTGCACGTTCGAAAAGGAGGAAAATGGATGGGGAAGTTACCAGGTCAAAGTCTCACGCTCCAGATCTTTTCACCCGTAATTGTATCATACATTTTCTCCTTCATAAAAAAAAACCTATCCTCTGTGTCCTGCCTAAGCACTGACCACAACAACAGTGGATTTATGTTATTTTCTTATCCGCACTTACAACGCGTAATTCAGTGGGAAAGTTAATTGTAAATACACCACATAATCCATCCTGGGTATATAGCACTACATCGCAATAAAGTTTTTAATTCAAAAATAAACCATTCATTTCATACAACTGATATAGTTTTATTTTCTGCCATACAATAGATACTTTATTTAAAAACAAAAACGCTTTACACGGGAGATTAAGATGTTTAGTTGGTAACTGCTTGAAACTGCTGATACATAACAAGACAATTTTCTACATCACTGATTTTGCACTACTTGGATGCCAAGACCATACTTTTTTAATCAATTTAATTGCAGCAAACTGGTGCTGTATATAATTTCAGTTGAAATCTTTAACAATATTATAGCAATACTTAAATATAAACCCTTTATTTATCGCAGCTTTTGGATATTTACTCAACATATTGCACCATGATGTACAGTGCAATAAAAAACAGCTTTGTAAATACTACTTTTACCTTAAAAAAAAAAAACCTTGTATATATTAGTAAAAGATAGCCTCACGATATTCTCGCTATATATTTCAGTTTGTATGGAGATCGAATTAGAGATGCGACGTGAATTGGCTTTTATAGCTGTGGGAATTTCATTTGAGTTTGAGGTGGTCTGTTGGTATTAGCGTGCCTCTAATCATTATTCGTTCATTTATATTATTTTTTATTTTCATTTCGGGAGGTAAATTTAGCAACATGGGAAGCAAGAGAGAAGAGCTATTAGTATTGATACGCTAAGATACTTTTCTTTCCCTTTGCATAGTATGTAATGATATTAATGTCGGTCATATTTATCGGTAAACCTTATCATTTAACCATTCAGGAGTCTCTAATTCGAAATTATGGGTCGATATGTACTTGAATATTAAATAATATAATTACTACCCGAAGTATATTGGCTATGAATTCGAAAATCAGATAATAGAATTAAATGAGTCGTTCTGGGGCTGACCAACGCAAAAAAATCTCCTATATCCTTTATATAGATAATATTTTTAACGTCATAAATCTTACAGCTATCGGTAGAAAAGGATTAATAGTTAATCTTATGCATGCTGATGTTAAAACCGGATTACAAAGTTTTCAATGCTATGGATAGATTATTTCAATAGGTTAATTAAATCCTTTTAAATTGTTCAACCCAATCTCTTCCTAATTAGAATGGCATTAAAAACGAATACGTATGCAAGTACAACATCTATAGATCAAGGTACTTACATATCCTAACTTTACCATCGTCATTATCGTTATTTCCGTCATGCCATGGGTTCGTAATATCTTCAGTCTCACCGGTTGTGCATACAGCTTAAGTGTACGATACGATGTGGTGTGGTCTGTCCCAAGGCGGCGCGTTACCTCACAATTAGAGCTGGAAGTTCGTCATTAAGGACATAACTAGACAAATGGGTACGTTCTAAATTGCCGCCCCTGGCGATGCCTAGTAATTTCGGTATGCCGCGGACACCTACTGACATCTAAACGGCTACGAGGGGGGCGGAGCGGGGTGACGGGGCCGTCCACTTTAATACCCTCAAATTTGCAATCGAAACCGACGAGAAAGAGAGAGAGTTATATCGGATTGATGGGCAGTCGACCCTTTCGCCTACATATAGATTTGTATATAATGTGAAGTAGACTATTATGGATGTGTTAGGCGTTAGGGCATGCGGTAGTTTCACTTTTATATTTTCGTGCGGAAGTAGAAGGTTCTTTCCTGGAATTTAGGTCTAGATGTTTCCGTCACCCTTGCTCGTTGTTATCAGTTTGTATTTGTATAGATTCATCGTGTTGGCAAAATTTTTGTTTGGGTGACGAAGCAGTCTAATACATTTCACGAAATGTAATTGCCACGTGCATCGAGCGTGCTACTTTATCATTTGCGTATGAAATATTTGTGGAATTCTAAAATATATTAGCTAAAACACCTGTCACTGACTCCGAAAGAGAGATTGCATTAGTCCAAAGGAAGTGGTTTCAAAAATATTGATATCTTCAAAAACTCTTTTTTTATTTGAGAATTGCAAGAATCTACAGACATTTACTGCGAACTACGACAACTAGAATACTCACTTCGAAAACTAAATAGACGATGTCAGCACCCTCGTCAAGCAGAGCTTAGTTAACCATTCTAAAAGTCGAAGAAATACTCAGCTATGTTCAATTTACATTTCATTAGAATTTTATCTATTGCGCTTGGTATGCTAATTTAGGTAACAATATTTATGGTGTATGATGGTACCTGCCAGGGGGAATATCACGGGTGGTGGCAGCAGAACCGTTTCCCATATGGTGACATGACCAATGCAGGTATTTGTACGACTCATGAAGGTTTCAAGATTCAGGGCCATGATCATTTTCGTAGTCTTGTGGTTGACTGAGAATGTTAGAAGTTACTGAAGAACATCTAAGCATGTGCTTCTTTACAGTTCAATGTATTATCTGGAATAGTATGGAGATCCTTACTGGAGCAGCATCTGCATTCAGATCATAACCAGCGTGTCCAAGCCATGCATCACTTTGTTGACTACAGAAGAGACAATGTTTACCAGAGAATGCTTTGACATAATTCCATATATGGTAAAATAGACTCTTATAAGAATTAGGTACAGATATTATAACACACATTATTTTATAATAAGCAATCCATTCGTTGAAAAGCAGACATACTCTTAAATAATGTTATTGCAACCTCTTTACGTTTATTAAGTTTGACGCATAGAAGCTTTTATCGACACTTTAGGTATTGATTCTGAGGAGGACGTTGGATAAGTCTATGATAGTTACCCAACAACTGACAAACAGAAGATCCATGTTTCGCGGTAAAAATTTCCAATTACTCAATTATTATTCATGTCGTGTCAATTAGGCTCTTTCGTTAATCGATGTTATGAAGAAAATATGATCCGAATATTGTTCTTCTTTATAAAGCAGGGTAGCCATAGAGTATAAAACTACTGGTGTTTTCATGAATATTGTGACTATTATAGGGCTTCAAAAATTGCCGGAAGGAGTAAATATAGCTATCCAAACAGTTGCACTTTAGTTATACTCGGCGAAAAAATACTGGTTTAACATTCTACCTTATTGGAAAGGCAGTAGTAAAAATGTTGCAATCTGTGAGCAAATGCTGTACAATGTTCTATTTTAGAAAGCGCAGTATATCAATTGAATCCACACCTAAAAAGATTTGCAACATCCAAAGGCCTAGGTTTAATCCTTGCTATCTTTATGTCAATGACTCATATGTAAATTAGAGGAGTCACTTGTGGCAAAAGACATAGCACTCTGTGCTTTCTTGTATATAGAGGATGCTTTCAATGGAGATCGCAGCTTCTGTCAAAGGCCTTCACCCATCGACGACAGAATGGATTAAAGCCATGCTACAAAGTCGACGAATGACCGCTACGCTGAGATAAAAAAGGACTACAGTCAGTGTCAGCAACGGTTGCCCTCAAGGAGGGCTCTTCTCGCCTCTGCTCTTGTTGTCGATAATCACATGAAGAATAGGTTCTTTATGACCAGCAACGGATATGAGGTGCAAGGGTACGCGGACTACCTGTTAACCATGATTCTTGGTAAAGATGATAAAATCATTTTCGCAAGCTGCTCTTCGGTTCTCGGGTTCTCTGCCGTGTAGAAAGTTTAAATTACTTGACGTTTCGATCATCTTGTCGTGATCTTCTTCAGAAGTGAAGTGAGAAGAAGATCACGACAAGATGATCGAAACGTCAAGTAATTTAAACTTTCTACACGGCAGAGAACCCGAGAACCGAAGAGCAGCCAGCAACGACGGCCGTGAAAGCCTAAAGACTACTCATTTTCGCAACCTATGCAAAGACCTTACACCCATAGTTGGTGTAAAAACCATAGCCTACGTACAAACCATCAAAAGATGGACCGTGTCAGATAAAAACGTCGCTATCTTCAGCAAGTGTTGACTCTAAGCTAGTTTGGGACTGCGTAAGCGCCCTAAATGAGGTGAACATCCAAAGAAAACTAACATTGGCGTGAAGGGAAATGAGGCGGCCGACGATCTGGCCAGATAAGGCCATTTATTGGATATAGACCTTCGGCATTACCAAATCGCAAATTAAAAAGTCCATCAACGAATGGATACGCGCAAGGAATGGTGGCAAAAGTCACCAAGACAAAGGCAAGCAAAAAAGTTCTTAAGAGAACAGAGGCCTGAGTTTTCCCCTGACAGAGGACGCTATTTGCAGATTCTTTCAAGAGGAGGAAGAAACTCGAACTCATATGCTGTGACATTGTGAGGGCCTGGCGAGCACAAGCTTTCTAGTACTAGGAGTTGAGAATCCCACAGCTAATAGCTACACACTAAAAAATATTACACTTTTCCAGCGGAAAATTCCAGTAATGTATAGGGTAAATTTACCAAAAATTGGGAAATTTACTATAAAACTTTAGGTAAATTTCCCAAATTTTGGTAATTTTACCTTGTACGTTACAGGAATTTTCCGTAGGAATTACATATATTTTTTAGTATGTACATAAACGAGCCGCTCTCAAAGATAATACGCCTAATTAAGAAGCCAAGATTAGATTCATCATTGAGCAATAAAGAATATACTTTACTATCGTCAACGTTCAGCAATCTAGACAATAAAAAAATAAATGTTGCGCATTTCTATAGTTACGATTAAGTAAATTAAATGCGTGATTTTCTATGAGCGAATAAATTCTTCTCAGGACTTACAGTGGACTTTCTTACAGCGACATATGGCCGGAAATATTCTAAAATATGCTATAGTACGCAGTTTTGATGATTCTTTCCACATCTACTTGCAAAGTGTTTAATTTGAATTCCTAATTCACAAGCAGAATATCAGCAATGTAAGATAATAAATTTGCGTATGGATACATATTCGACTACTTCTGTACGCCATATTGCAGACGACGGATGTTGTTTTAACATCTTATACAGCGGACGTGAATTACAATCGTTCAAATTGCTTAAAACGGCAAAAATTCAAGTTAATTAATTTTTTTTTTCTTTAATTAAACGTATACATATCTTAATTAACATTAATAATCTTACAACTACTATTGAGGTTAATTCTGGTTTAATTTTAATCTTTTCCACCAAATAGTGATTATTTAGAATATATCTATAGATGCAATATACGCCTAATTTTAAGTGAAATCATTGGAAAAGAAAGATTTAAGGGTCGCAAGCCCTTTTTTACTTATACAGCGTCGGATTTTCAACAATATAGCGCTTCCAGTGTACAGAATGTTGATATCAACTTATCCATACCTATTGGTGGATATTGTTGAGCTGTTTTTTTTATTTTATATTAGATACTTAATGATTACTTTGAAAACTATTCATTGTTTGACAGATTATAGAATATTTTCTTTAATTTCCTTTGTTTTTTTTTTATTTTTTCGTAATTTTTGTTAATTGTAGGTATCTAGTGATGGGTTGCTGCGAAGAAATCAGCTACTTTGTAGCAGCTAACGGCCGTTAGCAGTTAATAACAGCTAATCAATATCAAAAGAAGCTGCAACATTCTGTAGCAATTTTCTGATATACCTACTTTTAGGCAACCAAACAGTCGTCGAGTACCAGCTGCTTTAAGTATACGTATTAGTCCGTATTACGTAGGTATAAAAAGGTATACGTATATAATTCGTTGATTTAGAGTAGTTTATAGTTGAAACTTGGATGCATATGTAATAACATCATTATTTTCATGTGATTATTAAATTTTAACTGTTATTATGAAATAGATTTGAATTATTCTTTATTTATCAGTCGATTGTTTATATTATTAAACCTTCAATTGTTATGCAAATATGACGCTATACTAAGTATCGTTTCTTAATATTAACATGTATGTATCCTGTTAAGCCTGCAGTTTAGGTTCATAGGTAATTTTTGTATATAGCTAATACAAGTAAAATATTTCAAGCTATAATCTCAAATACAAAACTGTAAGTGCATAGAAACTGTTTCACGTATATCGCCATATGCAAAGGAAACTGCTACAGAAAGTAGCGGCTTTTTAAAACTGCTAACTAAAAGTAGCAGAAGCAAGTTGTAACTGCTAACGCAAAATAACAATTTTACACATCACTATCGGTAGCTATTGTTAAACAAGCAACTCTTTCAGCTGTTATGGTTGTAAACTTTCACAGTAATCATGGATATATAATCATAAATCTTTATACGATTTCGATGTAAGATTAATAAATTCTTTAACTATGCACAAATTTAGTCCAATTTCCCTTATCTTTTGCCAATGATGCTGCTTCACTCCAGGATGTCTCTTTCTTTTCAATTATTTGTCCCATGTGAGCATTGGACGTCCTCTTCCTCCTTAAGTCTCGGTCCTTGATTGCCATTTTGCCTAACTAGCCTAGATGATTCTCTGGAAATGCCCTAACCAGTTCAGTTGTCTCTTGTTTATAAAATCAAACACTAACTCAATTTTCAGAACGAATATTCTAGCTTTTAAATCTGTCCTTCTTGATAACCGGTTTGATCCTTCTCAAATATTTCATCTTGGTGGCTTGCACTTTGCAGCACTCTGTCTCTCATTAAGTACCCATGTCTTGAACCCATACGTTAGCATTGGCCTATACACAGCTCTATAAATACTCAGTTTATATGTTTTTGGTTACTTCATTTTTGTTTATGAAGCTTCTGTTAAACATTTTATTGCTTCTTCCACTCTTTTGTTAATCTCGAGGCCTACTTCAATTATAACACCCAGGTACTGAAACTCATAAACTTGCCCTTATCTAATATTCGCCATCAACTTCTTTTTCTCCGGTAATTGCCATCGTTTTACTTTTGTATTTATTTATATTCATACGTAAGGCTTTCTCCAGGTCTATAAAACCCAAGTATACATTTTTATTTTTCTCTTTTTTCTTCTCAATAATTTGCTTAAAAATATAGTCCTGCACACTGGCTTTTCGAAAACCACTCTGTGCTTCTGATAATGTTGGTATTAGTTTTTCTTTCATGTATTTAGAATCTGTTCATATAATTTCAGCCTGTATACTGATTATCAGTAATGTTGTTCCTCTGCAGTTATTGCACTCTTTGTTATCTCCTATTTTAAAAACAAATTCCTGGGTCAGGTCTAAAAGTATTCAGATGATTCGGGAGTTAAGATGCTACAACATGAACGCCTCTTGCTTGCATCCACGTTAGTATAAAAGACCTTAATATCTAATATCCTATGAAAATATTTTTTAATTTCAACGTCAAAAAAATCAACAAAATTGCAAATATTTTTTCAAAAGTTTGGAAATAAGGAATAATTCATTATATCAATAAAAACTCATTTCACCTTTCTGTATACCGGCGAAGTTATATGGCTGAAAATATTTTTTAAATACATCCTAGCTCATGACCACTCTGTAAGTTTGAAAATTAAATTCCTACTATAATGAGCAAATTTGATGTGACACTTCCATAGAAGTCATCACAAAATGATAAAATTGATGTTTTATGATTCTCTCAGTAATAGTCATTCTTAAAAGAATGAACAGATTTATGCTTGGCAACTCAACGAAAATAAATTACAAAAG
The DNA here is from genome assembly GCA_949128085.1 of Cetonia aurata. Taxonomy (NCBI): domain Eukaryota; kingdom Metazoa; phylum Arthropoda; class Insecta; order Coleoptera; family Scarabaeidae; genus Cetonia; species Cetonia aurata. The sequence continues at coordinate 24,787,459 of OX421887.1, forward strand.
ATATTCAATGTAGCAAAATGTGTGTTAGTAACAGCCATTAAATTTCCATAAATTTACCTGAAGGAAGGTATATTTACGAAAAAGAAGATTTATTTCTCTAAGTGGTGCGTTGCCAAAGCCCATACATTAGCAGTAATACGTCAAAATCGTCCTGATTTTCTGGAGAAGTTCTTGGCAGTTTAAACGATTCAGATGATACGTCAACAGTATACGCAAGTGAAAATAAATATACGTATAATGTCCGCCAGTGAGTAGTAGTTTGAATAATGCGCAACATTACGAAATTAATAATAATGAGAAGTGGTAAGCGTATGGCTATAATTAAAATTAGCTCTGTAACACTACGATCGTGGCCACGGTTACGGGCGGGTATCAGGACTAAATGATCAGATGCCTTCCTGTGGGGTAAATTGCGGCCTGATATTGATGCCCTGTAATTTCGATACCGAAGACACCTTAAAGAGAAGGCAGGAAGCGGCGATGAGGGACAAGGGCAGGAGGGTGCCCAAAATATACATTTCACCAGCACGCATTTTCAATATTTGTGTAATTTAGGCAGGGATTGAGCTCTACTAAAATGCGGTAGTTGTGAGCAGGTGCAAGATTTACAAAAAAAGGAGATGAAATTTTTTTTCTGTAGTTAGGTGCTTCGGATAATAAATCCGGATTATTTGATACTTTAGGTGATTTAAATTGATGAGTGAGTAAAATTTAGTGGTGGTTTGTAACATAGTTTACCTTATAGATCTACAATCTTTATAGATAATATACAGATGTCTCGTAAAAAACATGCAAATTTGTAAGTATAACTAACAAAACTAAAAAATAGCACAGTTCCTATGACAAATTTCAATAAACTATACAGTTTTTGAAAACCTCCATTTGGTACAAAAGGAAAAACAATGCTATTTATGCAGGCGTGCACAAAGTTTATACAGGGTGCGCCATTAGTGTGTCGGCGGAATTTAGCACGAAAACTACGAAAGATAGGAAAATGAGATTTTCTGTATGTATATAGTTGATCAAGCCCCATATGGTAAAATTATTGTTAAATATACAGGGTGTTACAAATTCCCAGAGCCACTTTCAACTTTTTTATTTTAAATGGATTGCTATATTTTTGAGTTATTATTTCGATAGCCACCTAAAACACTTTTGCAGTGATATATGGTTATGTGTGCTTCTGACTGTTACTTTACGCTATATTGCAAATTTTGTCAAAATTTTGGCAGTTGCGACTTTTGAGATTTTAACTTTTATCTTAAAAACTGTTTTAGTGTCGCGCGTGAATCTTTTGTTATGGATTTGGGGGCTAACAGTTAGCATGTTTCAAGGTGGTATAACTTAGAAATATATACAGGGTGTTAAATATGTCATCGAACATTTTTCGAACGATTCTAACGATTTTTTTAAATAGAACCTTTATTTCCCAATATAATCAGCAAATTCCTTGTAAAATTGCCTTCAAAATGGTACCAATAACGTTACACTTTTTTTCAGTATTTTCGAAGATATAGAAAATATGTTTAATAATAGCAATTTACCCCTATTCATTTGCTCTTTTTTATGTAAGTTGTTTATATTATTTATAACGTAACAAAAACGTGTATGTCACGTGTATTACACTTTTAGATATATATAATAATTTTAAATCAAAAGATGCTCAAATGTGTCTCTATTCAGCTTTGTGTGTATGGTCTGCCTTACATTTTCAAATATACATGTTATCATATTATCCACATTTAACTGAAGAGAAGCATTTCTTATGCGTTTGTGCATGTTGTCTGCCGTTGCATCGGGTGTCATGCATATGATGAAAAAAATCGCAAGGGGTCAATCTGGTGATGCGGTGACCAACTTAATGAATCCCAATCCGTCTATTAATAAATACCTTATAGGGTGGGCTTTTACAGCAGCACCGTAATATGTGAATGCACAATCGTGTTGGTACCACAATCTCTCCATAAAGTTCCTATGGAGGCCTTCTATCAGTATTAGTAAATTATTTTAAAAAAAAGTTTCTATAAATCTCACAATTTAAGGTATTATCAAAGAAGAATGGATCCATAACGGTGTTCCCTGATTTGTGTTGATACTAAATGGGTTTTGTGTATCATAGTAGTGTAGAAGTTTTTCTGTTCATTATTCTAGAATTGACAATATGTTGCTTCATCTATGAAAAGCACAATAATCTAGAATATTTTTACCGATGCATAAATTTCTTTTCAAAATCCGTGTGTAGTAAGCCATGGTTAATATTAATTTTATAAGGGTGAAACTTATGTTTCTTTACAATTCTCCTCGTGATAGTGGATGCAATTCCATGATGTTTCGAAATTGTCCTTGTAGAGATTGGCGAATTTTCCACAACGGGTTTTTTATAACCATAGTTTCTGTCCTTCCATGTTTATCATATTTCACATAACCCGACCAAAGAAGCCTTAGCTCCATTAGCTCTAGAGGTAGGATAATCCGCTGCATACATTCTTGATGCTGATAGTGGATTTCTGTTGCAAGCACCAAGAACAAATATCATGTCTATGAGTCCTCCTTGGAGAAATTTATTTTTAATAAATGAATTTAGGTAAAAAACAGGAACAAGACGATATAATTAACAACCAGATTAAAGTAATACGTAATAACAATAATCCACAAATAAATAATTCAAATATTATAATAAAATCATAAAACATTGTAAAACGCTATAACACCAAAAATAAACTACAAAAAACAACATTACGTGGACATTTAAGCAGAGATTTGATGTTTCGTTATATTCTTAGCTTTTGTTTGAAAATCATGGCTATCTAACCATATTTGGTATCCTATATATTGAATATTGTCACCATGTTTTCCATAAATTTGTAATATCTTCGAAAATACTGAAAATAAGTGTTACGTTATTGGTACCATTTTAAAGGTAATTTTACGAGGAATTTTCTGCTGAAATTGAAAAATATAAGTTCCATTTAAAAAAATCAGAAGGAACGCGTTTGAATTTCGATAAATGTGCTATGACATATTTAACACCCTGCATATATTTTGACGTTGCGCAACCTTGAAACATATAAATCGTTAGCCGCCAAATTAATAACCAAAGAATAAGGCGCGACACTATAACCGTTTTAAAGATAAAACTTAAAATCTCAGAAGTCGCAACTGTCAAAATTATGACAAAATTTGCAATATAGCCTAAACCAATTGTCAGAAGTGCACATAACTATATATCACTGTAAAGGTGTTTTAGGTAGCTATCGAAATAATTACTAAAAAATATAGCAATCCATTTAAAATAAAAAAGTTGAAAGTAGCTCTGGAAATTTGTAACACCCTGTATATTTCAAAATATTTTTACCATTGCTCATCAACTATATATATACAGAAATCCCACTTTCCTATCTTTAGTAGCTTTTGTGCTAAATTTCGCCGACACACACATAATGCCCTTAATATTTTAACTAATAAACTTTAAGAAAGGTAAGTAATTTAATGTTCTGTAATATTTTGTTAACAATTAAATTATCTCAAATATAACTTTACTGTAATACGTTCAATGCACCTTTCTTCATATTTGTCCGGGGTTGATCATTGTATATTTATCTTCAAATATTGCAATTTTATTAAAAGATCCATACAATTTGCTGTTCGGCAATTTTCATATTATTATAATTATATATTAATTCTACCACTTCGAATATCTTAAAAGAGTCCAGAATATTGTTTTTAAGTGTTAGTAAAGAATTCATACTGTAATAATAGTGAACTAGTTAGAATAGTAACTGGAGTTAATGTACTCTTTAGCAATTATCGCGATGCAATCGTTCAGAGATATCTATATCAATTATGCCAGTCACGTGGCAAAATCAATTTCCTAGTACCAAATGGGGATAACTATCTGCGCTAGAACGGCTAGTGTCGCATAGTACATTTCCACGCGCTCTATCGCATTATATTAACCATTAACCCTATCATTATTACTTACCATTAATTTCGCAACGTCCAGCTCCCACAAGACAATAATTCACCATTTACGTCCTATCTTACCGTAAAGATCAGATAATTGTATATGACGCGGGCTATATTAGTAATTTCCAATAAATCTAAGCTTTCGAAACTCTAGGTGTTTGAAATTGACTGACATTGTTTTATTAAGATACAAAGGAACAACGCGAATATTACTAATGACTGTTTCGCATTTCGCGGGGTACGGCAGGAATTTAAACAAAAAATAATTTTATGGAAATTACGTCGGACAGAGTTTTGTGGTAATTTAAAATTCGATCGTGTTATGCAATACTTAATACGTGAATTTTTATATCGATTTAAGCTAAAATATCTGGGATAAATGTGATTTCATAAAATTATTATAAAAATGTCTTTGTGATCTTGAACATCTTTTGTTGTTCATGGGTCGCAAGTTTGGATAAGTTTCGCTAAAGCGCCTGCAGGTTGCTGTCAGTCATTTATCGCTTTATCCAACGCCGACTAGATACTATATAGGCCTATAACATGGAGTGCGAGTAGGCGTCGTGTCGGGGTACTCCACGCGATTCTGAAGTGACCAGAGACAATATTCTAAAGGAGTTGCGTAAGTTTAATGGGCCAAAGTGTTAACAAAAATCGGTGGTGACAAGGAACGTTTCTAGATGGCGCTATAAATCCCAATTGGGCAAGTTGCTTTGTTTAGGTTGTATACAAAATTTAGGTTGGTGGTTCTCTTTTTTTACAGTTGCATCTTGCATCGTTTGTCTTCATTGATGTAATTTGACGTTTTGTAGTTTTTCTACGCGTCTGTCACGTATTTGCTATTTCCATACTAATTATTTTTGTGTTTTTAAAGTATTAGTGGTGTTTTAATTTAATTAACTTATTTACGCTGCGGTGTTTTAGTTTTATATTCGACAAACATTTGTAAATGTTTGTGGAATATATAGGATAGTTTAGTGAGTATGAACTGAAAGTTATATGTTATAAAGTTCACTAAATATTCTCTAATTTGTAGGTGTTAGTTACACATTATACTGAATTATTTAAGGTTAAGCTAGATTAACATAAGTATAATATTAATAAATAAATTTTAATGTCAGGTTAATTATACATATAAAATATGTACTCTTGTACCATAGATGTTATTTATATTATAAATAAAATGCTATCTTTAGGCAAAATCTTGTACTTTTCATTATTTACCTTGTATGTTATAAATTATAAATATTAAAAAATCAAAAATTTAAAAGCATATTTTAATATTGTTTTGTTGCGCACCCTCTAGGAACATTCCTTAGTACCTTAGACGAAAAATATTATCAAATATGTATAAGGTAGTTATCCATCTCCTGAGGTATATTATCTCTGGAAGTAACATTGAGTATTGGATTGTTTGCCGTTGTGAGAACATCGTTCATGCGTCTAGCTTTCAGGACGGCTGTTGATTCGTCCATACACTGATTTGTTGTTTAGCTACCACAGTTGCTATGCCAATGGCAGATTCCGGTCCCTGAAAATACTCCGTGGCACCCTTTTTCATAAGCGTGTCTACTTCCTCATTGCCATGAATGAGTGCCCAGGTACCCAGAATAGGAATAGACCACTAGTCGTCCCCACTTTACTTGAAGTGTTCTAACAGCTCCAGATTACCTTCGAGTTGTATTTGTGTGCTTCTGGGGGTTTCGGCACGGCCTGACGGTCACTGAAAATTTTTATTGATTTCTGTCTGATGTTTTTATCCAAAATCTCTCTAGCACCCATCTCAGTTGCATAGATTTCAACCTGTAGAATCTCAGCTTTGAGAGTTAGCTTTTAACGTGCGCTTTCCACCTGAGCTTTTAGACAGAGTTTTCAGACTGAACTTTTAGCTCGAGCTTTTAATCTGTGTTTTCAGTCTGAGCTTCCAGCCTGACTAGGTAGATAGCACCTATTAAATAAACTACCACCGGCACTGTTTATGTTGTCTTAAAAACTTAATATACTGTACTATGTTGCCATATGTATTTTCGATGAAAATATGTTAAGGGAGAAGTGTTAAAAACGAGATTTTGAAGCGAACGGACATTATTTACGGAAAACTTATCTTCAGAATACCAGCACCTTCCTGCTTTTTTTATCAACAGCGGTTAGATAAAAATATATATTAAGTAGTAGAATATCGAAAGATAGTTGAGTTAAAATAAATGCGTAATAATTCAGCAAAGAAGGTTTCCACATGCAGGTCTTGCACCAAAATCGGCACACCTCCTATATTCCGTTTCTCTTTTTCATATTCATTCTATTGTACCTAGCGTTTATATTACGCTATTATTTCATATTTCTAAAGGAATTTAGAGGATTTTCACAGCATACAATGCTAATTTCTCAGTGCACATTACAACGTTGCCAAGAATATGCAGAAATAGAGTAGACAGACGATTATATTTTCCCTCACATTCGTGCCGTACCTATATAAAGAGAGCTACTAAAAGCAGAAAAGAGACAGCCGTAGAGAGCCTGTAAATTACCTAGCAGTGTTTTGTCACGGGAACAATTGGTCTCACACCTAGCCGCGCGCTTTGATCTCGCCGACATATAAATCTAACCACTTGCCTAATGAAGGCGACGGCTCTTCGTCTGTTCGGATTTACTCGGATACCGCCACAGATGATCCGTACCGCGTGACGTCAACGCGCCGACGTCGCTTCGGTAACTGATCGTTGATTTATCGATTTGGCAAATGATTACCCATTAATGTCGGCAAATCTTATGGGAATTCTTTCGCTTTTGTTGTTAGGACTGTGGAGAGCGCTTCTTTCGAACGGACGGTGTGCGTTTAATCGTTAGTTTTAATGGTCTGTTGGCGGTGTTCGAATACTGATACATTGTCGCCGTTTTGCGAAAGAATTTTCGTGGTTTCTGGCCACGACGGCTTTCAAAGCTAGAATAATTCTGCATATCGGAAAGTAGCTGGTTAATTTAGTCATACGATAAAACTACATAGAACTATGGTGTTTTGAAACGAGAAGTACGAAAGAATGCTTACTGTGGAGAAACCTATACAGTACTGCAAATTTGCGTTTTGCAATTTTCTCTCCAAATATTCTTAAACGTACACTCCAGGGATTGGTTAGTATTACTTTTTGTCCGGTAGAAAAGGACGCTAGGTCACTGCCTATTCCTCCAAATGCTACAAAACCGCTGAAAGAAATGATTTTCTCACTGTTTTGAAACGTATTTGTATTGAAAATTGCGCTATATTGAAAAATTCGGCGATCCCAGAGTAAATCCAGAGATAAAATTTTCAAGAGTTGCTCTACAACCTTAAACTTAATTCTTTTCTAAATTTAATGAGATATCACAGTCTCAAAATAGCCAATAAATCCGTTTTATCCCAGTGTTTTGGTTACAGATTTACATGTATCGGTACCAGATCCGGAATTATGGAAAATATAGAAAAAAGAACATAATGAGATTCATTTGGTCAAAAAGAGAGTAAATGGCGGGACTTTCAAATTGATTGAGATTTAGTTAGTTGCTAGTAAAGATAAAAGAGGAAAGATAAAGGATATTTACTTACTCCCAATTATTTTTCTTTCATTTTCTCTTTACCACTTGATGTTAAATTTGTGCAGTTGCCTGCCTATTGGGTTGCTCTCCTAATTCGAGTTAGGTTCATCTTTCTTGTTCGTCTACATCCCGCTTACAAGCAACATTTTTCTCTTGATTTTCTTGTTCCGTAATGATTTAATTTAATCTTTATTTTATTCAGCATTGCATTAACGTTAAAATTTCACTTTTTCCGCCTTATATTTCAAAATTTTGTAATAATTATTTGTAATAACCTCTAAATTCTTCAAACTTGTTATTTCTCCATGTTTTTACAAATAAAACTGTAAGTATTTTTTTTTGTATTAACACATTACAAGATTATTTTGTAAAAATACCACTTGTAGAGTCTAGCAGAAGATGGCTAACAGTCGAAACTAGTCCTAGAGTAAATTTAAATTTACAATTTTATTAATAAAGGAAATTTTTAATATACATTTCAACTTATTATATCATCGTTCCTAATAACATGGACTTTATCCGAAAAGTAACAAGTTTACACTCCTATAAGTTCTGGGCCACACAGAAGTGGAAGGACATTAAAATCCTCGGGATTTACCCGGGCTAGGAAGGACTCCGCAAGGCAGTCTTTATGAGCAGGAACAGACTGAGACTACTTACGGGATTCCTAACTGACCACTGCACATTGAATAAGCACTTACACAGCAGAAATTGTGGCAGAGCAAAAGAAACTCATATGCACCTCCTGGCCGACTGCCCGGCAGCGGGCAGAGATAGACGATGTTGTCTAGAGGCCGCTCGGTTAGACGAACCCAATCTAAATAAATTTACCTTCGACCTTAGGCCAAGAGGGGTAAGATGGAATCATGGGCATCATGGGAGCACAATAGGTCTTATGGCCGAGTTGCCTTACGGAGTAAACCTGACCATGAAAGTCAAGAAAAGAAAATAATAAATATTCTGAATAGGTAAATAATTTCGCCCAAAAGGTAGCTGGAACACCATTTTTAGAGCTCGAACTCTTTTATGAGATTAAGAGCGGTACAATGTTAAAGTAATTGAAAAATAAAGTAAAGCAGAGAAGAGCCAAGTATTGGGAAAATCTTCGGGGAATGAGGACACTTATAGGGACCCACCACTGGAAGAGTTCTATATAATACGTCCAGCTAAGTAAGAACAATATTCGTATACTACCACCAAGATTGGACCACAGGAGACACAATAGATCTTTTAGGCCACAATGTATTATCACACACACATTCTCAATTTAATGTAAGGTCCATTCACGTTAGGAAAATTGTGGATATTGCTGCAATCCGCATAATACTGTCAAATATTTTCTATCATTATCATTGCCAATTTTTTTTAAAGTAACGTACTCAACTATTTTATTGATACAAACATATTTTTCAGTTTTTTTTCAATTCGTTTAGTCCAACCAAAAAGAAAAAAAAAAATAAGCAATTCTTATTGTTCGGTATATCCTAGTTATATTTGAATTGTAGAATTCTGTATTACCGGCTGAGGTTTAACCCTCTCTACAGTTGGCAACAGTTTGTTTATCGTTCGTTTTACATCATAGAATAAGTTTGTAACAGTTTTCAGTCGTTTCATATCTCATTTATACAATACAATCCATATAGCAGTATAAAGTAAATCTGATTACAATAATGTACCAGCTTTCTTTTATTTTACACAACATACACACCACTTATTTTGGATGTATTTAAATTTTCAGCAGCAAGTTTTTTTAAAAATTAACAAAAAGGAGATCAGCAATAAAACAAAGATGCCCGTTTATAAGACAATTTTTTTGCCAACTCTGATACACGGCTGCGCGTCTTGGGTATTAACTGAAAAGCTCTACAAGAAGATACAAGTAGTCGAAATGAAATAGTTGAGAAGAGTGGCTAATGTGACAGTAATGGACAAGATAAGGAACAACACCATAAGGGAGAACCTAAAAATTGGAAGTGCTAGGAAATACGTGGAAGAATCACAAATGCGATCGTGGGGCCACTTAACACGACTGGATGATGGAAGGCAAGTCAAAAAAGTATGGAGTGCTAAGAGAATAGGAACGAGAAGAAGAGGTAGACCCCGGATGACTTGGGATAATGAGATAGGAAGATTATTGAAGAATAAGAGACTATCTTGGAAGCAGGCCGAGATTTTAGCAAAGGATAGGAAGAATTGGAGAAAGACGATCAAAGAAAATTGACATAGTAAAACCTGAAGAGAAAGAATATCCTCTACACTTTACAGTAGAAGAGGGATCGATTATATATATATATATATATAGTCTTGATTGATATTTTTGCGACTGGCTAATGTTAGTCTGTAGGAATCGTAGTGGGTTTTTCCGCTCCTAGACTGCAACCCACTACGATTCCTACAGACTATATATATATATATATTTGGACAAGGAGTCTTTGCCGTTGGGGTAAATGAGTGTATGGATGATTTCTTGGGTAGCAGCATTAATGCCGCTACCCAAGAAATCATCCATATATATATATATATATTAAATTTTCAGATGTGGAGATTATGGGAGAGTAACTCTTCGTATTTCAGTTTAAACTTTCATAAACAATTATTCGCCCATATCATATACTGGAAGTATAACAAAGTGTTACAAACTAACTAATCATAAAATAGTCATTTACATTGGAAAATACTAGACAAGCACAGAGTTTCAGTCTTGAAACAGCCAACTTTAACATAAAACGTACCTCACCGATTGAGGATAATAATATCAAAACATCGCTTTGCTCTCATTTACATTTCTTTTACAAATATTATTTTTAAGAATGTCCCAGTAACCTTGAATAGTTAATAAAAAAGACATATTATTTATACTATGTTGTATCTAGTCGATCGTTAGGTATACATACTCTGGGCGGTAAAATAGAATCTGAATAAAAAGCTAAAGTTATGACGATGTAATAAATCGATCATAAAGATCAAGGAGAGCATAACTAAAAATATATAAACAGTTTATTTAAGGCACTATTAGTTGACGAGTTAGTATTTTCGTTTAATCTGGTTAATTTAATTTCCTTATTATACGTACTAGAACTTTATTTTTAATTACATATTTAAACCGTTGGAACTCATTCCAATACTTCGAATCGCGCCACCGATGTATATTATTCTAATTTTTTAATATCGCCCTTCTTCCTTTGGCAGCTATTATTGTTTATACGCCCGAGGGGAATAAATCATAATTTTCTTACAACAAATTATCAGCCGCGCGCCTCTGATCTTGAGATTTTATTACTACCGGACCCGCTCAAGGATCTCCGACAGCATAAACGTCAAAGATGAACTTAATATTTCGCAGAGAGACACATTTTTTTTTTGAAAGACTTTAACTCACACCGTTCTGTCTTCGTCAGTCCCTTGGCATTTTAAATGTACTAACACATATGCGTTACTGTATAGTATAGCACCGCTTATCTGGCTCGTATTATTTTCAGCATGCGGCTGGGAGTGAGTGTATATTATTATTAGCGCCTATGAACTTGTGCGAGTTACGCTTTCCCCCGTTTCCGGCTGTCGTTTCAAGTTAGGTTTTTGATAAATACAATTCCGCTGATATCAGTGCGTTTTTTTTTCTTAGAGCAATCTTGTAAGATCGTGAATAACATGCATACGGAATTATCGTATCTACTAACTTATGTTTTATATTTTCCCTAAAGGACATACTGACACATTTTTTCTCATTAATTTACATATCATCAACTTAAAATCGATAGCGATATAAATTGCGCCGCATATGCAGCAGTCGCTTATTACATGGGCATAGTATATGTATGTTATTAATACAGGGCATTTCATTTGAAATGAGCCACCCACAGACCTGATAGACTGCCAATGAACCGTATGCGCATCGCTACGGCGCACTATCAAAAGACTAAAGGGCATCTTGGAACACAGGCGTCATTATATGCGTCATGTTTCTTGTACCGTCATACTTACGTTAGTTTTCTCTAAGATGTATTTGCGTTAAGTTTTTTGCAAGTTGACCAGTGTTACTGATGTTACCTAACCTTGCAGTTTGATTGTTTTATTTACTTTCTGTGCTTTATTCTTTCACGGACTGTTTCGAATACATATTATATATTATACACCCGATATTTTTGTTTTACGTGTAAGGCTACATACACCACTATGCATATTATAGCATTAACAATTGGGCTTATATGACAATTAATTCAGGTAGTTTTACCTAAATAAAAGTGATGCCATCGTGTCGTGTAAAATCCTGTAAAAGCAACAGTTACAAAGGTGACGGAGGACAAACTTTGCTGTCTATGGCAGCCACTCTCAGGCGACTTGAGGCAGCCTCGCCGTAGCTTCCTGCCTTGGTTTTTTGGGGGATGGCTAGCTTCTTCCTGGGGTGTCCCGGAGACGCCTCCGAAGAAATGACTGATCTCGCTCTTTTCTTTGTCGGCTCACTTTTGCCTTTGAGAGTGTGCACCGCCGGACCCTTAGATCCAGCTGCTCCCTTGTGGGGCCGTGCTTATATTTTGGATTGGGGTCGAGGTGTCCAACTGGGCTTCTCTCGCCTCTGCCCGACTGATGCGCTTTCGGCGTTAATTTATCTCTGCAAGAGGATTTAGGTTTAGAGCCTCTTCTAAAGAAGTGCGAGGGTTATCTTTGCAGACAGCCTCGGCAGAGGAGTTATCCTCGCAGGCAGCTCTAGCGGGTAATATTGGATTTTTGAGGTTATCCTTGCGGACAGCCCCAGTAGGTATGTTAGGAATGGCTGGGTTGGTTTCCATATTTGGTTAAGAAGGAAGTTTATCCATCGGGTTCCCCATCCACCACTGAGCTCGCCAAGAGAATGTCTATCCAGACATTAGGGCTGTCCGATGCATGTAGCCCCCAAGAAGCTCGCCCTGTCGGCCGTCTGACCGGACGACACAGCCGATTGATTAGAGCTGGGCTAGGCTCTAACAGCCGGTCTAGGAGAATTCCAGACCGAAGAGGTGTGTTGCCGGTCCACGCTAAGCTCAACCCCAAGGCATCCTTCCTGCACCGACATGGGTCGTCACGCACGACACGAACATGTGGGGTTTGGGATTTGGTTACGGCACCACCCGCCAAAGAACGGACACAGGGTTTCAAGCCCGGCCACCCCACAACAGAAGCCGAGAGAAGGGCGCCAAGGCGTATATGAGGAGATATATCTTCTACCTTTCTGTGATACAGATATGGTGAACACGAAGTAAATGGTATATGTAAGCATTTTTAATACTTGTGCACTGCCTAACAGATTACATCGCTCCCATACGATATGTAAACAGGTTTATACATTATTATACTTCTGTGACCAATTTCATATCATATTCGAACCTAAAAACATAATATTCGAAGGTAAATTTAAAATTGATCCAAAGATTTTTACGGCACAGAATGTTTTGACGATGTTCAAATGTTTTTGTGCCTACTTTCCTTTATTTTTTATTCATTACTTTAGATAGGCGATTATTACGAAGAACTAGTCATACACACATAAATATATATAAAATATTCAGGAATTGTTTCTGGATATTTCATGCAATATTTTAAGAAAGGAATTCCGAAAAATGCTTTTGTTACCTTGAATTAAAACAATGTGTGCACCGTAACAACATATATATATGTGTTTACTGTTTTTCGCCGAGTTTCATTTGTTCTTTCTTCATCTGTTTTACATGTTTTATTTTTTTGACATTGTTTCTGAAGCATAAAAGCCTAAAAGTGAAAACAAAGAACCATTAAGCCTCATTCTCACCTGCAGCCAATGTCAGTATGTAAACAAAAACCGAAAACTCACACATCGCTCATATTAAAACAAACTGAAGCATTCGGCATACATTCTTCTCAGAATCGGTAATAATTAAATTAACTTGTAATGGCATGAGTAAACGCAGGAAAAATAATGAGAGAAATTATAATAATTGATCACGTTATAACCTTTTAAAATATTGATGAGATGATACATTGAAAGGACGTGTTCTAGTGCTCTCGTGAAGAATAAAAAAAAAAAAACATATAATTTGGTAGCTTCTTTGTTTAGGCGCTCTCTTTTTGTATCTGACCGCTAGTTCTTAATTTTTGTATACTTTAAGTATTAAGCACGCATCAGTTAAATATATAACTTTACACCGTCAATTAGCAGTCGTTTTTAGTTTTAGGTGGTTCGAAATTTTCACTGTAAACAACCGAGTATAACAGCAACAAGGTTAAATATTTGTGGAGCAATAAAAATGGTAACTGACTTGCGGTGGTCCAGTGGGTTTAATCCTTCGAAATGTGTGCGAAAGCTTCCGAGGGAAGTTGTATCATTTTACACAAATGTGAAACCGTTGTCGGCATTTATGATTTTTACTGGCGGCAGGGGCACGTGATTTTGGATAAAGGGTTCAAATTAGGGAGTCTTTATGTTGAAGGTATGCTCAAAACTGCACTAAAACAATAAAACTGCGGATACAACACATAAAAATTAGTTAAACTTTAATTTTTATTTATTTATGGATCTTTATTGTCAGGCAAGGAAGGGTTTTACTGGTGCTGAGTTCACGTTTAATTTTGTGCACTAGATAAATGGATGTAATATGTTCATGATCCTATTCTTAGTATGTACCTACACTGAAAAAGTAAATGTAAAATTAGAACACACTTGCACGCTCCAACGCATGTACGAAAGCTCCAAACATTTTTGTAGTTTCATAAAATCACCTAACTCATCACCATCCTCTGGAGATTTTGTCGACTAATCAATAGAAAAGCTCTCCAATTCCAATAACTTCCCTATAAGTGACAATAACATAAAATGTAAACGATTCAACTCCGCAAACGTTCCTAAAAGGTAAAGATGGAAACTCGAAACTTAGATAGGTTAATGTTTATGAATCTCGCTCTATTCATGAACATAACCATATAATTGTGCTTGTTGTAAACTCTAGATGTAAATTCAGTTTTCGGAATGAAATAAAGCTGCTGTTATAAGCCAAAGTTTCGATCATATACTACAGAAGAGGAAAGGAATGAAATCTATATGCCCTTGAGAAAGGGCATATAGAAATGGAAGCCAACTCCATGCACTTATGCATTGAACGTCAACTTCAAAATAGAAAAATATACATTCCAGCAGATTTTAACATTTTCTTGTTTCATTGTTTTAACTTTGCTTCATATTTCTTATTTTATTCGGAAATAAAGCGTTCGCTACTATCCGCGGTTTTCAGTATCCGCGGAAGACTACAGAACCAAACCCCCGCGGATATGGGGGTACTACTGTATTTACAATTTGTGATACTAGTAATGCAACGATACTGCGAACACAATTTTGCTAAAATAAAAACAATGCTGTCAATAAATTGTTTAACCCTGTTCATATTTGCTTATACATACTTATATCGTTCGGATCAATATGACTCGAAATATTAAAGAAAAGGAAAGAGATTGCGCAAATTACACAACAAATTTTTATAAATTTAGAAATTACAGATAATAATGAAATACCCAACAATAAAAATTTACAACCTTCTTGGAGAATGCAAATCATTTAGCTACTTAACGTAAAATTTAGAATATAAACAAGATTCCAAGAAGACTTACAGTCCGATTTAAAGCGAAACCAATTTAAACCGGTGATAAACTCAATTCGAGAAAAGACAGGGACGACCGAAAAACGAACAAAACGGTGGCATACGTGTATATTTAATATCCGCCCGAAAACGTTTAAAAAACCATAACACCAGCCAAAATATCCACCTCGGAAATTACGGATGGAATTAAAATATTGCCGGCACCCGGTATTTGCGTCCAATTAATTCCGTTGGAAAAACGGCCGCCGGTCTTAGCACAGCTTAACATCTAATTTATGTTTTTCGATGTTCCGTCGTTCCTCTGCACCGCTTTCGTAATAAGCAGACGCATAAATATGTTTAAATAATATTAAGTACGCCGTCGCATGTCCGGCAGTCGTGTCGCGTTTTATAATACACAGAAACGCCCCGCTGTTGTGTCCCTTGCATCGTTTATATGTTAATTTATAGCACCTCACTGCAATTAATAAAAGTAGTAAATGATTTCGTCTCCAAGCGTTGTGCGTTCCATAGCACCTCCATTACGTAATTATGTTTTCGATTTTTTCGTCCGGCCCGATCGCATTTCCTGTCAGACCGCAGCTCTTCTCGAGAAAGAAAATCGAATTAAGCTTTATAAGGCTCTATTTAGCCGTAGCGGCGACGGCTCTTTGACGAAACAATTGCTCGTCGAATCACGGTTAGTTTGTCGCTAATTCACCGTGATCCGATTGGCACTCTCGTGTGTACGGGGTTTACGTAAGTGTGAATTGTTGATGTATGACTGAAAATAATCGTGGCGATTTAACGATAGGACGCGATTCGAGTTAACAATGAGCGAAGGCGACCAACCGTAACGCGAGAGGTGACGAAATCTCGATTTCAAAATGATTAGGGCGGATAATTTAATAAAAAGTTGTGTTGCCCTGAAAGGGGAACACAGGTACATGCATCTCACAGATTTAAATGAAGGTCGGTGTCTTGTTTACAGACGGATGTAGTACAAGAACAAGGGTGGCTCTCTTAGCTGCTAAACAGCCCATTTTCAGAGGGTAGAGTGCCCTAAGAGCAACACTACCCCGCGGCGTTTAACTCAATAACTCAAAAACATGCATGGGAAACGTAGAATTCGCCTGAAAATATATATATATTGCTACGAAACTCGTAAATATTTCTTCATAATTTTATCAAATTTAATTAAATTAAATCAACACTGTTTTATTAACATTTCATACAGTCAGCGTCATCTATTAAATATCATTTACTCCACAGATATGCTATGCCCCAATAGTTAAATAATTGTGATGATGAAAGAAATGAATCTTCTAATGATTCTCTCAGAGTAAGTAAGTTCTTTACTATTTAAATTGTACAAAAATAAGATCTCTAGAATCTTAATCCAAACTAATAACTCATATATCTCGTTTAAATATCAATATAGAAATTCAAATTCCCCGCTAAATTCCCATAATAAAATCAAGTACATCAAATAATGCCAACTCAAACCGCTCATGCATTTAAACTCACAGCATCATACGTTTTGCTTACATACAAAATCCACTAGAATCACTGTTATGATATGGTTATCATACAATAATATAACCTAACATTCCCTTTACGCTTTTAACGCCAGTTATAAATTCAAAAGATGAATAATCGCTTACTTCAAGTACGAAAAACTGCTCTCATATACTCCTAATACTAATTACAATTCCACAACAATCATTTCAGCTCCCAATTAGTGTTCCAATGATGTCACAGCAAAAATGCTCGAACGAAACTCTTCAATCGGCCCCAGCATTAGAAATACGCCATCTAAAATCTTCGAAATCGATTACTGTAATAAACAATTATTTTAAAATCGATTGTTCCGGAAATTAACCTTCGAAATTAATAAACGATTCGTTATGTCAAATACTCCGCCAATATATTTACGATGCGTCGATAAGATAGATATTAAATGTTGAAACATTTAAAAAAAAATTACTAAAAATTACCCCAGGAAGTCATATCATCAGTTCATCATAGATACAACAGAATATGCTTTTAAATTAAAATTCACATTTACAGGATAAATTTAAAAAGCAAGTCCCTTATTCTTGTCTAAAATACGTAACAACTGGATGTTTCAGGCAATGTTTCGTCAGGTGGGACCGTCCACGGAATTTTATTTCCAGGCAATCGCAAATTCTAGCTGGATACGGGACCTTCAGAAGGACCTTTTTGTCGATGCAAGGTTCTTCAGGTACTCGGAAGACATGTTTCATGTAGCTAAATTGAAAATGAGGCAATTGTAATATGGAAATGTTCTACTATATTTCGTTTGGACTTAATAATTCAAAACATATCTTTACATTTTTTATACTTAGACAAAAAGAAAACGTTACTAAATTTGGAATTGAAAACACGTCTGTCGTCTCTCGGTGGTTCGAATGGCCAGTACATCATATTTGATAAAATAACTGTTCTTTCGAAAGACCTACCTTCGTTTGTTGCCTCCAACCGGAAATCAATGAGATGTCCCGGGTACTGCTCTAGTTATTAAATAATTTGAGTGAAATATCACGAAAACAAGATATTAACTCCCAGATTTAGAAAAATACCGGTACAAATGACATTTTGCAAATTTATCTTAAAACTAGTATAAACATTAGTGCTTTTGTTTTTGATGTGGCTTCGTGTTAGTAATTAAAATTTAAACACATGTTTAAAAGACTCAATCAGGCAGATTAGGTACCTAACACAAACGATGCACACTTAAAAAACGCCTCTACAATATGCAATGAACCTACTCACAAATTATATGCACACATGCAATTGGTAAATAAGAAAAGCTTCTCATTACATTTAAAATTACTATTTACAGAATGATAACTCTAGTAAAATGATTAATAAATAAATTACATAAAGAACATAACAATATTTAACTTCACATTTATTAATAAAATTATTTTATAATACCTGGTATTTAAAACTTATTATATATATGCAAAAAAATAAGAGGGTGGGGTGTTGTTTCTTAAAGAACTATTTGCAGAGAAAATATTTATGAAATACTTAAGAGTATATAAAACACTTTAAATCTTGTCTTACCTTTTTTTTGATATTTCTTATAATTTCTCAGTTATAAGTCAAATACCGAAGAGTAGTGTTGATCCTCGAGCATTCTACCCTGTGAAAACGGGCGATTTAGCAGCTAAGGAACTTACATCCGTACATAAACCGACTAACAATAAGTTTTATTCAATCAGTGATACCCATGTTCTCTCGTGAGCTGAATATGTGTTATGAGATAATAAAAAGTTGTACCTAGAGCGTACTTTTCTTACTACTTAGCTTCAAGCCGTGTTAGTTTTTAACTTTTTCAGCTCTAGACGCTTTAAGTTTTTGAGTTTTTTCGAGCTTTTTTGAACTTTTTTGAGGAGCTTTTTGAGCAACTTTTTTGAGGGGCTTTTTTGAGGAGCTCTTTGAGCAGCTTTTGAGGAGCGTTTTGAGGGACCTTTTGAGGAACTTTTAGGGAGCTTTTTGATGAGCTTCTGAGGAGCTTTTTTGATGAGCTGTTTGAGCTTTTTCGAGGACCTTTTTTGAGTAGCTTTTTGAGGAGCTGTTTGAGTAGCTTTTTGAGGAGCATTTTAACGTTACATAATTAACAATCAACCATGTAAAACATATATGAAGGTGATAAAAAGTGCTAGAGAATAAGCACATGAGTCGGGCAACAACACACGTTCTGATAGAGGTTTCTGATTGGTTATTTTGAAAAAAAAAAAGAAAAATACAAAAAATATAAAAATCTCTATCAGAATTGACCAAAATTACTACTACAAATAGCTTTGCGCACGCAACTTTGGATAATGTATGTCTGTGCGGTTTTGGAATCAGAATCGTGTACCGAGCCTTGAGACCCAAACCAAGTATTCGAAAGCGAGTAGTCGAAATCGGGCAGATATAATCGGATACTCAAAATCGGATATACGAAACTGGATATCTGTAATCTGGCAGGACCGTTGCTAGAAGTTTCGAAGATCTGGGTACTTGAATACCCGAAACTTGTAACAACAGTTGCCTGTGTTTTTCCTGTGTGAATTAAATTGAATTAGAAATTAAATTAAATCGATCATTAGAAATGGCCAAAAAGCATGAGAAGCAAAAGGCTACAAGTGGTAAAAAGGATATTTATACCACTACCGCAATATCTATTATTTCCTACAACCACCTCTTTTAAGTTGGGTGAATCGGGTGGATGAAATTCTAATTATATTTCACAAGTATTTTCAAAAAGTTTGCCTGAGAAAATCAATAAACTTGCCCATTAAGGCAAACAATTTTAATTTACAGTCTAATGCGTACTTACCGTCATCTACTACATTTACCTACTATTTACTAATAGAGTTTTCTTGTGAGTTATGCGTTTGAAAACCTGTGATCGAAATACCTAGAACTAGACTTTTAACATTTTCTTCTATAAGTAGCGACACAAAGTTCGTTGGGCTTCAAATACTGTCATATTTTAAGTACTTAAGTAGAAAATATGTGAAATTAAATAAATAAAAAAAAACAAATTATACCTAGTTTCACTTTTGCAGTGTTAATACATCGGGACACGACAAATACATAATTACACACACAGCATACAAAATTTTCTGCCGCTGACGTTCTTTTCCCTTCATTTTCTCTCAAATTATTCTTTCCAGCCATATCTTTCTGTATTTTTGATTGCAGTTCGACACGCTAGCGTCATAAAGGGTACACGAACTTCGCATGTTTCAACTCGGTCTGTGGAAAAGTGACGTAAATTTGCGTCGAATTACAATAAAAGAGTACAAACTTTTTTAGGTAAAGGAAACGATTTTCGTCGCTTATCCTGCTTTTTGACCTCTTGGTACGTAAGCGTTCTTCTTTAATTCCCTTTTAATTCAAAGTTATATCAGATTGTTTTATAACAATGATACAAAAAATTGTGCAGTGATAGATGTATGTTGGCTGAAAAAACGTGCGTGCTAGTCAACGCTAAAGTTCACCGTTATTCATATTTTAACGCAACATAAAATATGTAGATGTTTTTGTTTTGTAAATATTACACTAAAATAAACATAGCTGAAGCTTCAGTGAAATGACGCAATTAACATTTCTATTTGGACGTGTGTAGATGAAAACGGCTTTGAGAAACCGCGATAAAATATGAAAGTTCACACTTATTCATATTTTAACGCGATATAAAATATTTAACTGTTTGTTTATTAATATTACACCAAAATAAACCTAAAGCTTCAATCAAATTACTCAATTAACATTTTTATTTGAATTCGTGTAGAATAAAATAGTTATTTACATTAGAGTGCGACGGTAAGTCTCATTTACAGCGCAAGAACTCAACTGAAAGAATTTTTACTGGATGTACATGTTTCCGGGCTGGTATGTCGTGGTCTTGTGTAGATGGTTGTCGACGTTTCGCCAAACTCTGCGACTGGCATCTTCAGGACGATGATGTGGCAGTGACAGTAGTCGTCTGATGAGTGATGTGCCTGCAAATGCTACGCAATAAATAGGTCGTGCTGAACGGGTGGCGTTAACTAGCCAGTCGCTGTCTGCGTTTCGATTTCGGTATGTGTAGTGCGTCGTAGCATATGCGTGTTTCGTAGCGCCGGTTTCCCTTGGTTCGTTAGAAACGCGCAGATTCATCGTGATCTCCAAATTCCGACTCTCCGAGACTTCATCAAGCAGATGCTCACCGCTGCTTGGGCTCGCGCTCAACTCAGCGAAAACCCCTTGGTTCAGGCGGTCGTGGAACCCCAACATCGTCAACCACCTCTTTCTCGAGTTAGACGTTTAGATGTTTTCTTAGAGTAATATCTAACGTACAAACACCGTGACGACCGCCTGTCTATCTTTACCTCACCGAGGTAAAACTAAGATAAATTCTCATTCAAAATTCCTTGTTACAACTTCAACCAAATATTACGATCACCAACTCCCCTTGCAGAGTAACTTGTTCGAAGTTACTTCTGAACCCCACTCCGCGGCTTGATCGTGCCGCCGTATGAACGAGGTACATGAACCTCAGGTTCCTACCCTAGATGAGATGTTAGCTCATTGTTAGCGCCGGTTTGGTCGCCTTCAGGCGGCCACAAACCAGCTCGTTCGCTGGGCCTCTCGATGGAGACTGAAGCTGAACGAATCCAAATGCGTTGCAGTTGGATTCTCAAGGAAGAGACGTGTTCCCGAGACACGTATCCGCGTGGGAAACGTCAGTTTGCTGTGGAGGCAAGAGGTTAAGTTCCTAGAAGTCATCTTCGACAGACGTCTCGCCTGGGCGAAGCAACGCAACGAGCTCAGAACTCGCTTTCTTGCTGCCCGCAACTCTCTGCTTCCCATGTTAGGTCGGGGGAGTCCCCTCCACCTAGCCAACAAGTTATTGATTTTCAAATCAATACTAAGGCCGGTCCTGGTGTATAGCGCTTTTGCGTGGGCGTCCATGTCACCGACAAACTTGAAGTCCCAAACAGGACACTCAGGCTAATCTTGAGAGCTCCTTGGTTCGTTCAGAACTCGCAGATTCATCGCGATCTGCAATTTTCACTCCTTCGTGATTTTCTGAAACAGACTCTGTCCGCTGCCTGGGCGCGATCCCAAGACAGCGAAAACCCCTGTGTTCAGGCGTCCCTCAGGATCGTCCACCTCCTCTCGCTCGAGTCAGACGTCTAGCTGGTTTCTTCGAAACAGCTAACGCCTAGCGCCCTGACGACCGCCTTCTTTTTCACCAAATGAGACCAAATTATTCATTCATTTCAACTTTTCGAACTTAAACGATCATCCAACCCCCGATCAGGGTAATTTAATTACAAACTTTTCTTTACACACCCCGCGGCTTGATCGTGCCGCTCTATCAGAGATGAAAGGGTACAGGGTCCCAGGTTCCCCACCCTAGATGAGAAGTTCCGACCTTCTGAAACCAGATGTTGTTGATCCGTAGGGCTTGTTCTTTCCGATTGAAATTGTCCTTTTGTTCATGGATCTCGATAGCTTCCCGGTAGAGCTGTGTGTAGTAATGTCGTGTGATGTCAATGACCTGTGTGCCCGAGAAATCGGGCACACATCGTCATCCTGAAGATGACAGCCGCAGAGTTTGGCGAAACGCACCATCTACACAAGCCCACGGCATACTAGCCCGGAAACATGTACATCCGGTTCAAAATCTGACACCGGCCGTGAAAGCCTACACTTACTTATCTACTGAAAGAGTTCGAGCGCTGTAAATTTTGTCGCCCCAGGAGGATTTTTATTTATTCTTTTATTTATTATTATTAGAAACCCTACAGAGTGAATCCGATTACAGGGTTATTTTACAATATTAGATTAAGTAAATTAAGTAACGGTACGTGATTACAATTTAAATGTAAATGAACATACAGACAAAAGCAATATATGTCATAGCCAGTAGTATTCAACAACTAACTTGTTAACTACTTATAATTGATTATAAAAAGCAGAAAAAATATAAATTAAGAATTCACAGTAAACATTCTCTTGCTAATCTGAATATTTGGAGCGTTTAAGAATGGTCTTTATGTTACGTTTAGACAGAATTCTTCCCATACGCTGGGAAACTCTTTGTATGCTTTATTAAATTTTCACTTTGTCTTTTTGAATATTCAATTTTGCGCTGATATAGGAAGTAAAGCAGTAGGCTTTTATTGCTATCTTCGTTTGCAAAATAAACTCATATTGTCACTCCATCAAATAACATGTCGTTGGGCAAGGTACCCAGGTATATATTAATAAATAATTATAATATTAACAAAAACAATTGTACCTACCTTGTGTGCTCGACCCGGTTTGGTAGGGGTACGACTTAAGGAGCCAAAGCCAAACTTAACAATCTTTATTAATAACAACTCCGATAGAGACTCTTAGGAGCCTCCTATCGAAGAGTTTCCTTTCGGAGAGCCCTCTTGCAGAGAATCACCTTACAAGTGTTTGTACACTAATTAATATAGTCCCTGAAGTCTATATTATTCTACCTATTCAATAACATTTTGCAATGTTCTTAAATAGTCTTTCCACTTTGTCCTCTTTTTTCAGATAGCTTATATTGACTGTCACGCAAAAATAATTTTTCTTCTTGATATCTATTTATCATTTTTCTTTTCCTCCAAACCTTTTTGTGAAACGACCAAATAAAGCACACAAAAGTTCATCAACATCAAATATTTTATTGTACATTTATAACATTTTTTCCTTTATTAATTATTGATTCGTTTATTTCATTTATCCATAGTATAGTTATATGCATGTATATAATCTTTCATTAATATGGACACATCGTATTAAATTTCATTTCTCGCATTTTTAAATAATAACTTAATAATGTATTTATTTACAATTTGTACAATTTCTTTATCGATACTTCAGTAATGTTATCTAACATATACGCTGTTTATACACATTAATATTATTTATATATATATATATAAAAAACAATACAGAAAGGTTAGAAAGACCACAAATGACTTCTCTTCGACACAGTTTGGAGACAAATGTTCTTTTACACGTATAGTTTAAACTATTTCTCGGGCGATATCACTAAGTTTTTCGGGCAATCGTCGTCATTTAATAACGCTTTCTTCTTTAGTAAACCCAAATCTTGCACGTTCTCCAAAAAGCTTTTATGAGCGGTTAGCATCTTTGTTGTTTCCACGTCCTTCTTCAGTTCCTCCATGTCTCTTTTTAATTTGGCGCGTCTGTTCTGAAACCACGTGATCACCTGAGCGTTCGTCAGACCTAGATTCGAAGCTATCTCGTCTCGATCAGCAGGACTTAGATATTTCTGGTAAAGGAATCGCTTTTCCAGTTCGAATATTTGATGGTTGGTGAATGCCGTGCGCGATTTTCGTTTCTTCTTCGGCTGTTGTCTGTTGTTGAAGAGGTTCAGGTGATTTTGACCGTCTGCAATAGAAAGAGAAACACAAATTAGTCGTAATCTCCAACAGTTTTTTTTTTTTTTTGGGAAGATTGGTAACTGGATTGGAATTTGCCAGAAATTATTTACGCTTGGTTAATAATATCAAATTACTTCAAGCTTATTAATTGAATTGAAGATTCTTATTGGAACGCTGTGAAGTGTCATAAACGTGCTTTATAGGACCTATTAATTCCTATAGGTGTGCGGCCACACAATTCAATTGTCGATAAACCTTCCTATCAGTCTCACGCGGAAAAATAGGCGGTGGAAAATAGAGAGAAAATGGCGATAGAATGCAGTAAACCATTGATTAATATCGCGCTGGAAGTGGCATTTTCGCGCAATCTTTTGTCAACGTTATTTAACAAATTACCCATGAAGCCTACGCTCCTTTGTCGTTGTCGTCCGTACGCCATTTTGTATCGACCAACAACAAAAATCCACTTTCACACTTCAGCTGTTTTATTATTGTTACCGTTTACGAGGCCACTTGCGAGGACTGTTTCCCTAACTTTCTCTATGGGGGCGATAAAGTCGGAAGGATTTCGAATTTTCGGATCGCGCTGGCGTTAAATACCGTAACTTCTTTAGGATCGCCCTTCCAATGGCTTTTGATCAAAGGAGTTAATCGACGAGATAAAATTAAGGTAGACGAGGTTTCGGGAGAATTAATTGCGAATCCCCTATAAAAGAGATTGTTTACTACACATTCAGGCCAAAGAGGAGTTATAAAGTGAAAGCTCTTGAGCGTGATATAATAAATTTAAATTAGAAATTCAGCAGTGTAGATCGTTCACATAGATGTACACATTGCTTACGCTGCCAATTCGAACCTTAGCAATCTATAATAAATATTTTTACGACTTTTAAATTAAATACTTTGCAGTTGCAACAACTTTTACAGCGTATTTAATTTAATTTGGGATCAACATAGACGTAATTAATACTTCACAATTTAAGTTGCAAAAATGCAATCTAAAAAAATAAATTAATATCTCAAGAAAAGGCAATGAAATGGAATTACTTCCATATTGATTTCTACGCTTGCCTTACCTTTAGTAAAGGAATATATTACAAAAGCTGTACTTAATGGTAATCTTTACACACATAAACATTTTACGGAGTTAAATTAAACGGAGTTGTAGCTTTCCTGAAAACAGTTAAATTGTCACTAAAAATTTGTTAAAATAACATTAAAAGGAAATATTTTACACTTTTCGGAAATGCTTCTAACTACACTTCATGTAGTTAGAAATTTCCAACTCCAAAAAGCAGAAATATAATATTCTTCGACGGTGTTACTCTGTTTAACATCAGACTCAGATAATAATAACACCGACCGGAAAAAAATTTGGTGCTCATAAACGGTTTAGCAACTGCAGGGAGTTAACATAATACCAAAATGCAAATTAATAAATCATTAGATTTCGATTTTAATTTCGTAAGGTTGTTAGCAGAATTCCGAAAAGTGACAATTAATTCCTTAAAGTTGTTAAAAACGGAAAAGATTATATAAGGTACTACACACGTAGTTCAACTCGAATACTTGCACGTACAAAATTTCAATTAATTCTGATGATTAGTTCTGCATATACCACATGACATAGGCGATCCACTTTGGGACACCGCCGAGATATCCAGTTAAACCCTCTGCCGCCAAAATATACGAATTTAGAAACGTTTCCACTAAACATGCAACTTGAACACCGAGTTCTAGTTTATTTCGTCAGTTTTGCTGCTCCCTGTTAATTGTTTTGTGGTTTACATCGTCGTCGGAACCAGAAATCTCTTCCACTTCCCTATCCTTTCCAATTAAGCGGGTCCCCGCGCCTCCCCGCCTTCCGTGCGGCAGTTACGGCGCGGCGGTGACGGTCTGCGATCGTACCCCGCCGGATTTATAACGTCAACGTTTTCGCGCCCGTGCCCGTCCGGAATGCTCATTTTCTCATCAGCGCTAAATCGGGTGGAAAATAGCACGGAGCGGGCGCGACCGTATTTATTACTACGGTGTCAACCCCGCAGAGTTATTGTTAGCGACCCGACAGAGCCGCACGGTTGTCTACCCCCGCCGCCGGAGCCTCCTACTACTTGCCGCTACTCCTCTTTCTCTTGGGCGACATCGCACATCCTCGCCGCTGTTTCCCGGCGCGGCGTTACGCTACCAATCCTGACGTAATTTCGTTTATGTCCTCGATGATTTCGCGTCTTCTGTATAAATTTGGCCTTACGAGAAATGCCGGGTTTAGGTGGTATAACGAAGGGTGCTTTTGCCTTATTTATCCATTTGAAAATAGGATGCATATAAAATGAATCAGATAAATATCCTTTACTTCTTGAAATTATTGCACAATTAAGGCAAAAGAAAAGGTAACAAAAATGCATGTACATGTACGTGTCAAAATAGATGCGATTTATAGCATTTTATCAACATTTTAAGGGTGATCTATAGTGAATGTTATCAAAAAGAAAACTTTTTTCTTAATGTAGTGCTTTCAAAGAAATCCTAGTTTGGCACCAGGGGATCTTTTGCGAGTTTTATTGCCTCTTTTTGAAAGAAAAAAACAAACAAAACACCCTTTTAGTGAAATTGACTGTGATTTCTTAAAAAATTATATAGGTAAACAAAACTAAAAATATACGACAAGAAATAAGCTCGTAATATGAATTAATAAAACTTAAAATAAAGTTTACTGTAAAGTGGTATATACCCCTAGTGGTTAGTTAGTTAATTTGTTAATTCACTGTAGCTATTAGAGCCATTGCCATCAACAAAAATTTTTAAAAAAATATAAATGTATTCAATATTATAAGATTCACAAAACCTTTCAAATAATAAGGATGAAAAATAGGAATTACACTCTTCTCGCCCAGGGGTTCATCAGGGCATTTGTTTATACAGAAAGACAGAACCACGGTACAAAGGAAGACCCACAAAGGAATTAAACATAGGTGTACATTCATTCGTAACCAATCAAACAGTAATACTACATCTAATCAAAAAATTATAGATTTCTTTATAAATACGGATATCATTAGATTGTAATATGTTTTGTAATTAAAAGGGTTGGCAAGGGAAGTAGTTAAATTTCGAAGAAAATTTTGACAATCTTGTTAAAAAATAGGGCACATAAGCAAAAGATTTTCTAAAGAATCTTCTTCACCACATTGGAATAGATGTGAATCAATTTGATTTAAATTTGAAAAGATATTGTTTACACATCGCATACGAGGTATTGTTTTAATAAAGCGCTTTCCAGATGACCTATAGAACCAAGGTTTAGTCGGAGGAATTGGAAAAATTTACTTATAAAAGACCCCTGTATTTGTTTTTGCGAAAAAATCTATAAATGATTTATGCATAGAAGATGAAATATTCTTTTGTATATCTATAGAACATGTGAGAATATTAACTTTTTCCGAAAGGTTACAACCCTCTTTGGCTGCAGTATCTGCTATTTCATTTCCTGTGATGCCACTATGCCCTATGAAATCTTCCCGATCCGTAAAGCATTGTAATACAGAGGAATGTTTGGCAACTCAAATATGAATCCATACATTGAAATGAAACATACTATACCAAACATCCAAAGACGGAAGGTTGTGAATAAGTCTGATGTAGTAAATTTTATATTTGTGTGTGCCGCATAAATATTAAATTTTTCAACAGTAATTTAATAACTCCATCTATGACAGATTAAAAAGCGCCAATCTGGATTAAAGCTGGAATATACTTAGCGATGTTTCTAGGTAGTTATTTATATGGGATATTATAAATGTCACCTTAATAGAGTTAACCAACTAATATTTTTTCTCAGATTTAACATTAGTTCTTTCTACAGTATTTTCTTTTTAATTTCAATTTAACCATGTAATATTTTAAGCCATAATTTCTAAGATATCTAGTAACAAGTATTATTGTTAAAAAAATCACATGTACATTATTTGCCCTAACGCAATAATAGATAAAAACTAGCGGAAGTTCAGATGCACTAAAACTAGTTCTCCTATAGAATCTATTTTAAAATTTTGTATTCAAAATGTAAGTTCCGACAACTTTAGCTGATTTTATTTTGGAAGATAATATTGTAGTATTCTATAATAGTTATTAAGCTTTTATAGTTACATCAAAATAGGCTTGCTGTTCTATGCACTGCAATATTTGACTACAAGTCTTGCACTTTTAATCTTTAAAAAGACTCAACAATAAATGTACCCCATCAATTTGCATGATGTATTATCTAAAATTTAACGTTCAAGAACGTGCTCAAAAATTACTTCCAGATTCGTTTGGGCTTAAGTGAATTTAATGGTTTCTCTCACCCTTACAATACGCCAAAGAGGTCCATTACATCGTATAAACGACACAATATCTTTCGTTTCGGAATGCCCGAAATCAACGTATTAAATACACGAAAATTACAACTTAAAACATTAAGTTCCGCCGGCTATGCTGTAGGTGAATGCGGCGTAACTCTAGTTGTGGACCACCACGACTAATTGGCGCTCGAACCGCCGTCGAAACCGGTCAGATATTCGTTGGTCCGATGTCGGCATCGGCACCGTCAAAGGAACGCGTTAGTCACACCTGCCAGTAAGCAACTAGCGACCTCACAGCGTCCAAACACAATGATTTGGCGATATCATTAATAACAACACAACGCAACGGCCAGATAGCTTCGGCAGGCAAACGCGAACGAATATAATAAAAATGGAACGAAAAGGAAACGAACGAGAGAATGAAGCTTGAACGATGGAAAAAAGAATATGTATAAGGAATACGATCCAATAATAGCGATAACAATAAGCAAAAAGAAAGAGAATTTATTATTAGGAGTCATTGATTATGTTACGATGACGAAATCTAGTTAACCATACGTCGTCGTCGACTTTCGGATGTGATTAGTGACTAGCATTTGTTTTCTCGAGTGACAACGCGGACAAAAGCAAATCGTATACTACTGAGAATTGCCCGCCCTCTAGCCGGGTCGGCTGAAGGAGAAAAAATTAATGACATTTTAGGAAGAGGTGGCGTTTTTTTGAAACTCTTTCATTTCACGACGACGCGTCAGTTTTTGTTTTGCGGTGGTTACGCTGGCTACTAGATCCCTCTTCGGAATTCATAAACAATAGAATTCTTCGGTGCTGTTTCGCTCCTCATTTGTTTCTTCTTTTTATGATCGTGCTCTAGGTATTAGGCCGCGGATCTAATTAGATTTTGTGGTGATTTTCGTAGAAAGGTCGGGCTTTGTCGGTCAATCTAGTAGTTTTGTTTTCCTAAATAGATACTACAGCTTTGCTTATTAATGTAAAAGGTAATGTGATAAAAATATATTCTATTTAATTATTAAATGGTAGTTATAAGGATAAGGTTGATGCATTAGCAAATATCTGCAATAATCTGCAGCATTTTCTCGTTCTCAATAATATATGTGACAATAAAATTTGAGAAATTGTGCAAAATTATGGTTACTGCACAGACAAAAAAAAATGCTGTAAATTTTACAACAATTGTAAAATTTAGTGGAACAAATTGTGTAACATATAGGGACGAGCACAACTTTTTGCTACAAAATTGACAAAAATTATTGCATTTTTTGCAACGAAATGTGCAATTTATGATGGAAGCGCCTCGTAATTCTCGTCTGTGAGCGATTGTCAATCACAGTACCTTTTATACGATATTAACCATGTATAAGCATCATATCGATATTACGTAGCTATGGTCGAAGGTCGGAACTTCTCATCTAGGGTGGGAACCTGGGGTCCTGTACCCTTTCATCTCTGATAAAGCGGCACGATCAAGCCGCGCGGTGTGAAAAGCAAAGTTTGTAATTTAAAATTCCACTGATCGGGTTGTTGGATGATCTTTTAAGTGCGAAAAACTGAAATTAATGAATAATTTCGTCTCGTTTGATTACGTAGCTACATTTACGGGTCACAATTTACATTGAGTAAGAATTTCAAAGATTATGAAACAAGCGTAGCGCCATCTTTACGAGAAAATGTGTAGTATCACATATTTCTGTAGCTAAACTAATTATCAGTATTATGATATTCCTACTATATAGATATAAAACTATACAGCATTCATTTCATTTCATCTCATTATTAATGCGGTTTCCAGTTATGTATAATAATCAAAGTAAGGTGACTGTTGCTAGCACCTAACCAAATAAACACACCACATAGTAAATTTGCTACACCTGTTGTTATAACTTCCTTCACCACATTATATGCAATTTATTATATTCACTTGTTGTAAAATATTGTAAAACATTTCACTATATTTTGTAGCAGATTGTCACACAATATTTTTTAATAATTTTATTGCTTTTTTCGTAACCGTGATATAGAAAAATGCAGCGACGTTGTTGTAAAATTTTGCACAATAGTAGCAATTCTTACTACAATTTCCGAAGTGTAAATATTACAATATGGATTTTTTTCTGTGCAGGTATCTACTTAAATTAGTATCATCAAATTCATTCTAAGTATATGACCTTTCTCCTAGGCCATCCCGATCCCCAGACTTCTATCTATGGGATCAGTTAAAAGATATTGTTTACCAGATTCCACCAACAACGAGAGACGATATGAAAATACGAATTCAAGAGGCCATTGGTAGCCTGTCAAGAGTAGAAATTGAAGCTGTTGTCATGTCCACGCATGAGCGGCTCCAACAATGCATTGAGTGTGATGGAAGACAGTTCGATCATTTCATTATTTCAAAATCGGTTCTTATTTTGTTATTCTGTCCTACACGTTTTTTTAATTATTTGAGTTAAGGATACTTTAATTATTTAAAAATTATGAAATTTTATCATTGAGTCTTGAAAACAGACAAATAAATAAGAATAAATACCGGCGTAATAGCTTGTTTTTAGAATTTTATAACTAAATCTTGTTTCTTTGATATTTTACGCTAGAAACAAGATATCGAGATACGGTTTCCACTAGCCTATTTAGGTATCATTTCACTACACTTTTATGAAAAAAAAGTCTTATTATTGCATTTAATTTCTTAGAAATTTTTTCAATTTTCTGTTATTATATCAGAAAACGCGCTCTAGCGGCATCACTAAAAATTAGACATACCAGAGAGTAAGATGGTTTGATAGAGCAATACATGCTTTTTCCAACAAGATCAAGTTTGTTAAAATGCGTCCAACATTGAATCACCCCCACCACTTTATTTTAATAGATACGTCAAAAAGTGTTAAACAAAAATTACTCGAATAAAGCAAGATAAGATAAAGATTTAAAAGGCATATAGCTTCTTGGTACATTTACTAGGTGGATTTCAGTGAAAAATCACTTTCAAAGTTTAAGATGGCGGTTACGTCGCCTAGCGGCCATCTTGGAAATCTGAAAATATTTTCCACGGTCTTTTGCTCATTTTAGTCATAAATTTTTTTTACCGCAAGTCTCTGCGACGAATAGTTTTCGTGATACAGCACTTTGCATTCTTATCTGGCCACCCTGTACAATTCTCTGCACGTAAGTATAATGAAACTATGGTCATTCATTTTAATTTATACTATACAAATAAAAGTTGTATATTAAACGTTTTGTTTTATTTCATCATTGTGCTATAATGCTTCCACTAATTGAAATAGTAGTTATAGTTGGAGTTGTTCCCTAGGCAATTTTGATATGTGTATTTAATTTTTAATAGATATTCTACGAAGAATTATATGCGAATTCCCAGCGGGAACAAAATAGCTAACGAACACACATAGTTAAAGTAAGTATTGCCCGGACGTCCAATAAGACCAACTGAAAACACCTTCATCATCGAGTTCGTAAAATCGAGCGTGTCGTATTAGAGTCATGAAAGCGTGCATACCAGACGCACGATACCCACCGACGTGTATAATTATAGTATCGGCTAATTGCTATTAGAGGGGAGTACAGAATAATATTCTTGAAAATTTATTAATTCCGCCCGCGAACGATTACTATGCGAAACGCCGCTAGATCAGACGTCAAATTAGAATTCCTTTCGATGCGATTATAAGCGCACGCCCAGGCCGCGTTTTCGATACCGCAGTTCCAGTCACTCGTCGTGTCCGTTTGCCCGTATCTACAATACACGCGCGCACATCGCGCCTGCGTATTTAATTGAAAGGATTAGAGAATTATTTACTTTCGAAACGGAGATGAGCGCCGAACGAACGATTCCTACATATGCGGACGCCTCCGATAATAAAACATCAAACGGATCGTTCGTGTGTTGTTTTAAGGTGGCTGTCATCTCTTCATGCCAATTTGAAACATTAAATCGAGGTGGCGGCGCTCTATTAAAAATAACAGCTTGTACCTTGCTGCGCCTACGCGAATGTAACGATTACATTACACTCATCTGTTCTTAACTGTTGCACTATTAATACTGGCACCGGGAACATGTGTTTTGTGTTGTTTTGCGATGATTTTATTGCGATGTTAACGTGCTAAACGTGAGCGCTGCTCATTTTCCACGATATTGGCTACTGAACGTCAAGCGTCAACCACAATTCTTTAATAGCACTCCAGAGACTGGACACGCATTAATGAAAGAAAAACGTCATGCAGTTATATAAATATATCTCTGTATGTTTGGTAGTATAACAATGCTCAATTTTCCTAAGGTACGTTGTGGCAAATTATGTCACATCTCTTCTGATTTGATCCTCTGCTCGGACAATGTCCATAATATGTATGTCCTAATGAATAATTATTTACATTAGAGTGCGGTAGATGTTATTTACAGCGCGACAATTTACTTTCCTGAAAAAACTGAAAGAGAAATTTTCATTCAATTTCAATTTGCATTAGACTTCTTTGACTGAGAGAATATCTAGAAGATGTTATTTAAAAAATATATGGTGATAATAGTCTGTAGATGTGGATTGGTACTACTGCATTTTGACAACTCGCCTATATATGTTAAAATCAATCTTATGATGAGTTTTCGATAATAACACTTAAAACAGTAATAAAAATACCGGTAAATGTGTTTTCTTTAATTAATTAAAGGAAACTATGCATATTTTACATTGGAAGTAACTATGAAATGAGAAAATGTATTGTATGTTATCGGAGTGTGATAAAAATTTTACCGCACTAGGGCGGTAAAATTAACCTACTAAATGTAATGTTTACAGTTGACGTTAAAAAAGTTTTACTTTTGGAATATGTGGGGGTTTATTTTGGTTACTTTTTAAAATTATTTTCATACAACACAGGGTGTTTCAAACACTCTAAAAGTATCAAAGTTGTGTTTTTTTATTGGAACAGCTTGTACATTATCGCATTGTGTCGCAAGTGTCTGTTTTAATAAAGTTTATAATACCTTAACCTTAAGGTTTTTTTTAAATATTTTAAATTTATTTAATTGTGAAAATCTAACCTAAATTTCATGTTTTAATTATTTATGAAGTATTTAAGTTCTGTAAGCGAAATTTACAGTGAAATATAACAGTAAACCATATTTTATAACCTAATTAGAATAAACTTGCCACCTTACACAAAACTGTACAGAAATGAAAACTAATCCAATAAGAACTTTAAGTGGCTATAACTTGATTAATTTAAATAGAACGCCATATTTTTTAATTTACCTGTAAATGTACTTTTTAATTACCTACCGATTGGTATTTATAACTTATCTATATAAGCTTTAAGTCTTCGCGTTTTTACATAACACTCCAAATAATCGTTTCTTCTATGATTTAATATTATTGAAATAAAAGTGCTAATGTATCTAGTTGCCCATGGTACCTATTAACTCATTTAATTTTTATGGGTGTAATGTACAAGGTATACGTGTAAGTTTTAGTCTAAGTTTTTGTATATGTACAGTTTTTGCTATATATTGAGCAGTGTGCAATACAGTATATGTGAAACAGTCAAAGAGTGCACATTATTCAGTACCCTCTCCCGAAAATATATCACAAGAACATTACAGTATTCTATTTAAAGTAATATAGTTATAAACACTTAAAGTTCTTATGCGACTAGTTTTAATTTTTGTACATCCTGTATAAGATGGCATGTTTATTATAATTGGGTTATAAAACATGGTCTGTTGTTACAGTTCACTATAAGTTTCGCTTATACTTCTTAAGTACTTGAAACATGAAAATTAGGGTAAACTTTCACAAAATTGAAATTATTTAAAAAACTATAAGGTGTAGGCATTATAGACCTTATTATTATCAGAGAATCCAAAAATGCAATAATATATAGGGGGTTCAATTTTAAAAAGCACAACTTTAATACTTAGGGATGGATAGGGATTTTGCAACATCCTATATAATATGAAAATAATTTGAAATAGTAACCAAATTAAACTCCCATATATTCTAAAAGTTATACTTTTTCAACGTCACGTATGTTGGCCACGATATTCCGTGCCTTATAGCGTGAATAGTCATGTATACCGATTGAAAGTGAGACCCACAGTTCTGGCTGGAGGTGGCTAGTTGATCTGAGACCACTTAAAGATGAGTCTGATGTATTCCGTTCACTTATTATAGATTTAACAATCGTAAATTTGGTTGAGTCATCATGACTTCTATCAGAAAATGATGAATTGCAAATCTTTTACTTTTTATTCCTTATTTTGCCCAAAGCATAACTGCCATCAGTTAACTTGACGCACAGTTTTACAAATTACC
Source organism: Cetonia aurata (assembly GCA_949128085.1). Classification (NCBI taxonomy): domain Eukaryota; kingdom Metazoa; phylum Arthropoda; class Insecta; order Coleoptera; family Scarabaeidae; genus Cetonia; species Cetonia aurata. Next base: position 24,822,195 of record OX421887.1, read on the forward strand.
TTGAATTGCGACTTTCCATTATCTTCAACCTTTTATTTGGTTTGACACAATGGTAGCTACTCTATTACATCTAATTACCACATGAAAAATTACGTTTGCACTCCACTCGCTAAGCTTTGGAATTCTGAAACTAATCACGAAAAAGAAGAACCTTTTTTTGCGTTCTGTGTTAGAATAAGGCGCTTTTGTAAAAGTCTGTGAAATTGTTTTTATCGTAGTATTCGTTTTTGATTTCCAGCAAGAAGATGGCAAACACTTTCTATTAAATTGCGTGACTGTTTAATATACAAACAGTCTAATAGTAAATTTGGTAATAAATTAAATTACAGGACATTCACTTTACGTAGTATTTTAAATCCTCTGTGGGTATAATTAAACTTTGTGTATATAGGTAAAAGAACGTAATACACTTTTCTCCAGATTTTCTGGTGCTATTAACAGCCTGTGACCACTAGAAACCGAAAAATAAAACATAACATTTTTCAAATTACATTGGGAGAAGTGAAATGCTAATTGAACCGTATTTGAAACGTTATAATTTGAATCATTAATTTAAATATATAGTTCCTAAGCAAATAACCACATTAATTTTGAAACAATCACTGATTTAGTATTACCCATTTATTTGCAAATAAAAACTTGTGTTTTAGTGGATATATGCAAATGTCGCATCTTGATATATTCAGTAGTTTTAGCGTGATGCGCGCAGAGGAACGAAGCAAGTTACGATTTTATTTAGATTACACGACAAGAAAGATAATATCAGATTTGTAAAGCATGTGAAGTTTAAACATATATTTTGCTTCTCCCACAAATTTTAAACAGATTAGCAACTAATCGCACCGCATCTCGAACCTCGCAAGCTAAATAGCGAGCACGAAACCAATTTAGAGCGATCGATTTATCAGCGGTACCACCTATACCGTGCCTGTTCGCAAAAACCTAAAAGACACTAATGCAGACGAACTGCGGAGATCATCGGGTCTGAGGCAATAAATGGTCGCCAAACAAACAAATAACCCGTAATCCAGATTAAGGCGGCGTGTCTGCAGTAATAGTGACATATTGGCGGGCGTCACCGTTAAATGTATACCGATGCGCACCGACTCTGTACGATTCATCGGTGCTGTTCTTACGCTTGTCTTATTACTCTTCATCGCGCGATTTATCAGCCGCGACTCTTGAGCCCGTATAGTGCACTCGATGCGAGAGCAGAAGGTCTTAAATAAAAATTACCCGGCCAAGACAGTCTGAATTTATATTAATCTGCTGCAACGCATGTGCCCGAAGGGTGTACATTAATCTATCCCGTCTGGATGGGTGAACACTTCTGCTAACCTTTCTGTCGTTACATTAGATTGATGGTGAATCTACTATACTACACGAGGGAAAGGCAAAAAGGTGTTTAACGAAAGTTGAATTAAAAAGAATATAATGTAATTTATTTGTGAATTTGACATTCAGTGACATATTCCTTGTTAAAGTGGGATGCCTTAATATCAAAACACTGAAAAGATTTGACATAAATTCCTTCAGAATTCGCAAAAATTTTAAGTGTCAAACGAATAATCAGTTATGCTATAGAGCATCACTTTTTTGGAGAAAAGATTGCAGGACAACCCATTTATATTAGACACATAAGATATCTGATTACTACGCGCTACAACGATTTAAATTAATTGGGGACAATATAAATTTTCTTTTAATCTTGTTTGGCTGCCCAGCAAAACCTTCTTTAAATTTTTAACAAGTTCCTCTACCTAAGCTTGAAGTCAAGGACTTTTACAAAACAGAAAAAGTAGAGCATAAAGGGAATTCCTATAAAAATTTATAAATTTCCTAAACATCGTAAATAAATATTCATTTCGAAATACAGAGATTCCCCATAAAGAAAAAACTTGACAAAATTTCAAACATCCTTCGATTTAGCTTTGACACGTTATCTGAAATCCAAATTTGTTTTTCTACTAATAGACTACTGAGGTGATCACAGCAGCTTTTCTCGTCATGTCAGTAAATTTCCACTTCTATTAAGATATCACAGCCCACAGGAGATAAAATAATGTAAACGAACAAGAATAGGTTGGGGAATCTTAACTTACAGCTTTCTTGGGAAAAAGTGACGGGAAAACAGAAAAAAGAACCTAATAAATTGTCTTTAATATGTCCCCGAAACACGAGTGGGCCTCGGTAATAATTTCGTATTTTACTAATTTAATAGCGTGCGAGCGCTATGCTCCCGACACGTTCAACATCTTGAAAGGATCGCTGACAGAATTATTTGTCCTTAAATACCGGTAGCGTTTACCGAGATATTTTCACTCGAATATGAGAGCGAAGTGAGACGTGATACGTTCTTCCCGTTGTTGTGTGTAGTACATGCAGACATACGTGCTTGGAACATGTATGTACAGAAACGTGGTTCTCGTGAATAACTCACCGTCTAAAATTAAACACTAATTAGTCTTTTGGGACGTTTTAATAAATACGGCTATAACAGAAATCAACGGCACTCTATCCGAGTGCGGTCCCAAACATAATTGCTTCATCTTGTTCTCGTCTAAATTGTTTCGTTGAATTGTCCCCGCGTCTTTTTTCTTTTCCTTTTCTTTCGTGGGTGGATGGCGGGTGATGCGTCTTTTTCTCGCCCGCTTTCTGGGATAGCTGGACGCGTTGATTCGATTTATTTGACGGCCGGATTTATATACGTGCGCGTTCCGCTAATGTATGTGGACGCGTGTAATTTCGTGAAATAATGCGGTGTTTAACATGGGTGTCAGCCTTTCGTTAAAATACACGCATATTTAAAATATTTAAGTTAATATGTTTATTTGATGCTGAAATCAAAACAGATATTTGTACGGCAATTTAACTTTCAAAATTAATTTTCTCTTTCTATCATAACTGATATGCAAAGCTATTTAGAAATCTTACTTAAAATCGCTATGATTTAGTAAAGAAGATTACATTCTTTAATGAACTAAAAGAAGTTGTCAATGGACGTAATTATGAGTGAAAGTGCCAACATAAACCACACTAAAAGTTGGTATAAATCTGCAATGAAAATTTAAATATACATTTTTTTTTAAATAAGATCTGCCGTGCCACCGCAGTTGTAAAGATTATTTTATTTTTTCTTAAATTGTATAGTTATTGTTAGGTAATAATTAATAACTATTGAATAACGATTTAGCCATTCCTAATACTAATATCATACAGTATGCAGACGATATTGTAATTTATACAACTCAAGATATGTTTGATAAATGCGTTAATGTCCTTGATCTAGCCATGAAGGAACTTCAGGTTTGGTGTGACTCCAAGGAATTTGAGATCGCGTATCCTAAATGCAGTGTTCAATTATTTACTAGGCATAGAGTTGCAATACAAAACGTTAAATTCGCCGGCAAGGAGTTTCAAATTAATAACGTTACTAGTGACTGGATCGCAAATTCTCATGGAGAACACATGTCACCAAAGTCGTCGGAAAATGTCGAAAAATGAACATATCCTCCGGATTATCAGTAAAGTGTCCTTTGGGGCGGATATATATACCTCCAAGCTTATCTACAGATCAATGGTTAGACCAATAATCGATTATGGTTGTGGGCTGTACGGATCTGCTTGTAAAGCCTTACTGAATCAGCTGGACGTGGTTAACAATAGTGCCATAAGATTGTGTTTGGGAGTGATGAATTCCACCCCTGTAGAGGTTATGTGTGTCGAATTTGGAGAACCTCCTTTGGCACTTAGGCGGAAATACTTAAGTAACAAATTTATTTTAAGAAACAAAGCCACAGATAACAAAGTTATTGGTCGGTGTGCCAAACTCAATATTCAAAACCTTATGTGTATTTACTGGTCTAATAAGCCTTCTCCACCTTTTGCGTTGGCATTTGCAGAGACTTCCATATGGGACAACAAAATGATAAGGTCCAATGGTTTTTTAAACACTATTTTATATAACAAAATTATTGCCCGATATTTTCATTACACGCATGTATTCCCCAATGGCGCCAAGGTGATTTGGGCACTGACTCCGCAATCTTTGTTCCTCAATGTGGATTCAGTAAAAAAATTCGACTTCCTAAAGAAGCTAGTATATTTACCGCGGAAGCTATTGCTATTAAAAGAGCTCTGGAATATATTCAAGATCACCATAATTCATTTTTTACCATTTTTACTGACGCCAAAAGTGTACTTATAAGTATGCAGAATTTTAATTATCGTTCTTCCATTCTCGTTGGGGAAATATTACTTTTGGACTACCAGTTGAAAGAACGAGGGAAGCTTGTCAATTATGTATGGATCAAAGGACATTCTCCAATTCTCCCTAATGAAATAGTGGACAGCTTAGCGCGCGATGCACGTAGTGACAATATCATTGAGAATATACAAATACCGTACACTGATGCCTTAACTGTTATCAAGAAGGAGCTCCAAGAGAATTGGCAAGCACATTATACCCTGCGCTTTCAAAACAAGCCTACCAATTATTACATGCTGTTCCCCACCATCAAAGATCACCGCTGGTACTACAAAGTGACTGCAAAGAAAATCTATTATCCCAGATCCATAGAATTTCTTTTAATCATGGAAGATTTCCGGCCCACCTACATAAAATCAAAATATGTGATAGTGATGTGTGTCAAGTCTGCGAAAGAGAGCGCGGAGATTTAAACCATGTGATATTGGGTTGCTCAAAATTTGGAAAAGAGATTTCCGACTTTATGCAAAGTTTAATTGATTTGGAGATAGAACTGCCAGTGTGAATGAATTATTTAATAGCACTTGAAAAGCCAATCCTAAACGTTCATATATATATAAACATATGTATAGTATTGGTTTACGTATTTAGCGTTGTTCCTTTGTAATTTTCCTTTGTGAGTTTCTTTTCTTTTTTCCGATGGCCTGCCTTGTTGGTCTTGTTGTGAGTCACCCGATCGGCACCGTGTGTGAAGCATGTCCTTGTCGACTCTGTCGTTCATTCGGGTAGTTTAGTTAGGATATTAAGAATAAATGTATGTGGCTGATGTTTTTCATATCGAGGCCAGTAATAATAATAATAATAATAGTAACCACTTGAATAAAACATCGACACTAACTGCTTAATCAAACTCTCAAGATACGTAATACGATCCAGGATTTCAAACAGGTGTCGCGAAAGATTTTGTAGTAATCATACACACACTATGTGTAAAACTGCGAATAGTGCAGGTGATAACATTTATGAAAAAGCTCATCATTGGATAAAATTCCAAGTTAACAACCTACCTAACCTCATCTTTTGAAAGCATCCAATATTTCAGTGTACAGAAGTATACAAAACACATCATACATCACACTCAATAACCTTACCCATCTATAATTAGCACAGTTTTATTTATCGCCTTTCTTATAATTTGCCTTAAAATAAATGAAGCCGCATGCAACGGTGTTCGGTGAGTTAATGAGAATTTTAATTCGCTCTAAAGTCTTTAAAGTTATCAATCAAATGTCATTTCCACGTTCTTTTTGATGTGATCTAGCTTCGATTTTAGCTATAGTATAATTTTGTCTATTATATGTAATAATATCTCCCAATAACTTCTGAACGTAATTGTTAACATGAGCATTTAACAGACCAAATAAGGACTAATAATCATCTACCATAAACGAAGCACCCACGAATAATACATACATAAATTCAATAGGATCCGTCGAACTTCATTGTCGGGCATAAATCAACTTGATACCCCTAATAAAATCACATCCTACGAGGGTGCCGACTACAAACAATTCAAATATTGTATTTAGGGGGTGTTAGGGAGCACTTAATGTGACAATATGTTGACTTAATACGTATTAATGGTTTTATGTGCGTTCGAGGGACAAATGCCGCCCTTGATGTGTCCCTAAACCATCTAATTCGACCCGAATTTAATGTACCGAATTATTGTTTGGACGTATGAACTTTGGAAAATGCACGGTGTAAGTGATGATCTGATACAGAAAAAAATTTCATTACTTGGTTCAATTTGGTAGAAAATCGGCAAAACTGGTCGTAAAGACTATGAAAATATTAAGCGAGTAAATGTCAATAATACTCAAAGTTATTAGCGTTTTCTCTTCTAACACACTGCATACTCGTACTAAAATAATTTTACTATTGGTAGGTTTTCAAGGTAATATAAAATATTGTTGTGCGTAGTTTAATGATAAAAAGTTCTTATAAAGATGTGTAGTAAGTTATTTCATTATTGTAGTACACAGATTATTAAAGTTTTTCAAAATTTGCTCCTTCAGCATTCAAAAACTCAAATAACAGCTAAATTCATTCGGAAATATCAAGAGTATCGCGACTAACATCACAATCTTTTACGACTCAATTTTTAAAATATCCTAAATTTCAACTCGGATTGTATAAACGACTCCTTTTATCTATTCTTGCACAAAAAATTTAAAGAATTATTATTGGATGACTTCGACGGCCAAATCTATACCGATATCTTTGTCCTCTCCATCAGTTCCAATAAACGTTGTTTAAGAGCTCCAGGACGACTAGCGAAAGTCTGAAGGAATTAGCGCTGTGATTATAAACCACATGATTTCGAGAGGTGTAAAGCTTTTGAATAATGCAACCCTGAACAAGCGAGAGAAAAGGTATCAATTCTCGCCCACTACCAGGAACTTATATCTTCTCTCGCATTGTTCAGAAACTTTATTCTTCAACTATGCCGTTTTTAGAGGCGCTAGAAATATAAGTATCTGAAACCGTTCAATCACTGAGAAAGAATAAATGATCTATTAAAGAATCGTAGATAATACCAACATTGACAATTTTAAAAATTAATACATAAACATGTAAGGTGTGTGAAAATTCCAGAGGAAAATTCGCTGACAAACAATTCCTGGATGGAAAATTCCCTGACAAGAAAGAACTTCTTTTAGCATATCATCTTAGCAATATAACTTATATTAAAAGAATGAAGCCTTCAACCCATTGCCTATTCGGGGAATTGTTCTCGGAAAATCTTTCATCCAGTTCTATACGATCTGAAATCAGAAATAAGGTCATTAGAGATTCGAACGGACATTATACCTGTTAAACTAAATTTTAGGCAACCGTCTAAAGTAGTGACTCCAAGTCGTAAAGAATAGGGCTTAGGAAGGCTAAAATTTTAAAGAGAATCCCTGCTTTGGTACACAGACGGATCCATCATTCTTTTCAACCATTTGAAATATCTGCCGTAGATGTTTGCGTCCAAGAGAACCTGCAGAAAAGGATGAAGGGTGCTATTATGCACTGATAACAAGGCCACGCTGAGCGTTCTAAAAGTAAGCAGCTTGAGTCTAGGCTGGTATCGAAATGCTTAACTAATTTAGTGCGGCTAGCTATGACAAAGAGAGTCAGACTAGTATGAGTGCCAGCGCATTCTCATATTAAAGGCAAGGAGATGGCTGATTAACTGATGAAATGAGGGATCATTTCTATGGACGATAACCCGCTCTGTTTATCTCTAAAACTCAGAACAGAGTTAAGCTCCATTAATGGAAGCACAAGAATTCTTCTATACTTCTAGTTAAAATGCTGGTTAATCATTTGCTAATTACTAGATTAGATGAGATTACGGTTGAGGCGACTATACTGACCTATTTAACCAAGACCTCAAACTACCGATAGCTTAATTAAGCACTGAATTTAGCGGCTGGAAATTCTGGTTTGTATTTTGATCTGTAGCTAAATTAATTCAAATGTAGGTATTGATTTCATTAATACCAGTATACAGCTTTCACGTGTGACCAAAGATCAAACAAAAATATAATACATACCTGGATTGACGTCATAACTGTAATTACTGCTTCTAGATTTACTGATACTCTAAAATTTTTTATGATCCCTATTGAAAACACGCAACAACACAAATATACAAAAATAAACTCATCTGATTGTGAGTAAAGCTAAATATGAAGCAAGGCTAATAAAGGTTAAGGTAGGAATGAATGATATATTCATTAGTAGACATATCGTTAATTATATATTTTTATGGCAATTATTAAATATGATGCCTACATAGCTCCTTTTCTAAAGAATCAATAATTTGCCATATTTTCTTTAATATTTGCATTACTATGCTATTTAAAATCTCTGTGTTTGTGCATGTAGCAGTCACAATTTGATAGAATGAATGCTTGTATTGACAAAATATATAATTTAGAAACACATTATGGCCGTGACTGTAAATGCATTGGATAGCAGCAGCAAAAAATTAGAAATATTCTACTAAAGCATTTCTATTTACAATCAAATATTTCAATATTACCACCCTATCTAAGCGTTCTCACATAAAAAAACTCTGTAATCAACATAACATCATTCATAAAAACACCCATTACGTACCCATAGGTAGATATTATGTTTTACAGACAAACTCAAAAAGGTACAATTTTCTTTATATTCACTACCTCCATGTTACATTTAGTATTATCGGGATAATTTAACACGAAACATTCTACCCATGTAGTGATTAGATACTGCATAATTTTAATGAATTCTTTATAATATCTGAGAATAAGATAACTTTTATCCTTATGTATAAAGAATTTGTTTGGAAGTATATTTCCTTCCAGAATTATCTTTGAGATTTGAAGTGATTCAATGCAGAAGTTTTAATGTATGAACTTTGGCAATTGGTTCAGGAAATATAGTTTTGGCGTTTTGTATTGGAAACCAATTTCAATTTATCTGAAAAAGTACTTTGTCCTATTAAAAAATTTTACATAATAAATATATACTATATGTTTACTGAGTAAATAACTACTAGATAACAAGCCATGATAATGGAAATACTGGTACATATAAATGAACAAAAGCTAACTATATCTAAATAGTTATTCATTAACACTGTTCCTACGAATATCTCACAGGTATATGAAACAAACATAGCGACCACAGTCCATGGATTTTCACCTGACAAATGTGCGATAGCAAGAGGGCGTGCTCAATGGAGTGAGATTCACCGGACGAAATTTGGAGAAGCATTATAACTCCCACGTGAGAACTTGTCCTCAACTATCTTCGCGATTCGTACAAAACGCGACATTCAGTAGGTAGGTCTTTTCGAGCACATGATGTAAGATGCACGCGCGGGCAGGGCTTCCGCCAAAAGCAAGTAGCGGAAGTGTTAAGAAACTAATAAAAATTAGTAGTAAAAAAAATTGGTAATAAAGTTTTGCATTTCTTTGATAAATAAATCAATATCAATACCTTTTGTGTTCTTTCATGTACAAGTTATTTTTTTTGGAGCAGCTCATTGTACCGGCTATAGGTTTATGCCTTACAATTAAATAGTTAGCACCTTCATGTACCTTAAAAGTGAAATTCTTAATGAAAATACAGAACAATTATCTGTAGACTGCGATTCTGTAATACCCTTCGTGATGACCAAAGGACCGCCTCAGAAACAAAGAAAACTTTGGTGTGACATGCCATTTATTCTTGTTGCAAATGAATTCTCTTTGATGAACATTATATATGATTTTTGCATAAGATGTTTTTTTTAGAAAGTAACATAACATGTGGGTGCTAGTTTTTAACTATTATTCATCGAATAGAATGAAATTTTGCGAGATTTCTGAGGGTTATTTGTCCTGACATATGTAACTTAAAAATATTTATTTTGGAACGCACGATGTAAGAGTGGTTACGCCAAAAACGCTTTACTACCGTACTTCTAGGATTATGCTACATTACATTTCCAAAACTCATGAAACTTAGAGAGATGTTGCCCTTAATAACTAATAAATAAGTTAATTAAACCGACGAAAATAAACATAAAAAAAACAGCTCTTATAATAATTATAAACATATTTGAGAGCTGTTAATGCTGACTATAGTTTCCTTACATAATGCAAATGTTAAAATGAACATTGTTTCATTGACCTTGTCTAACCAGAGTTTGATTTTGGTTAAGTTGTTTTGTAGGTTCCTTGAAGCCGAGTACAATTCTCTAGGGAACGTCAGAGTGTATCGGATATATGTAATTTTATGTATATAGTACTCTATTATAGTAGCAATGGATAGTGAGGTTGCGGAAGAAGCTTCTATAGTTTAATTTACAAGCCGTTCTACCATAGTTTACCAAAAGTTTGATACATGTTTATTGCGAAAGCCAAACTAATAGTTCGGGATTATTTTCCTTCCTGCTATTATTATCCGGAGCTCTTTTCTAACGTACAATTTACCAAAAAGGATAGAGCATTTGTGATAAGCCTATGGATCTATAAGAAGAGACATCATTTGATTCTTTCCAATAATTTGTTTATATAAATAACACCTACATAAATAGGTACACTGAAGGAATAAAATAACCGCGGTGCTTACTAGAAAGATAAGGGGAATATATTTTTTGCGGAATATATATAAAACAGTTGACTTTATTGAATATAAGAATTAAAAAAGAGTTTAGGTACGTATTTTCGGCTGGCGGCAATTGAAACGATTACCTGCACCACTTTGCATTTAATTTAAATATTTGCAACAGAAAAGAAAATGTTTATGAAATGAATATCCTTCTGACAACATCTATTGAATAGTTCGATTTGATATGAAATTTTTGACTGATTTTTTTATGAACAGGTAATGATGTTGATGCATTAATTTCATAAATGTTTTTATTTTTATTGTAAATATTTAACAAGGAAAGGTTGTGTAGATAATTGTTTCAAATTAATAATAATTAAATACTTAGGCTTTATGTAATTATTAAATAATCAAGAATGTAAAAATAATTTCATTCTTGTAGGCGGCAATATAGCCGCCATAAAATCTAAAAAGTTTTTTTTTAGGAAAGAGAAAGAAGTAGTAAAAATCTCTGAAAATTGCCCCTATTCAAGATCATCTTTTTGCAACTACATCTAACTACTCAACTAAAAATTAGGGGTGGCATTTGCAAAAAAAAAGTAAAGTTAGATGTGGTTACGACGAGATGATGTTGCCACTATCCAAGAACATGTCTTTGTGACCACATCTAACTTCATTTCTTTTGCAAATGTCGCGCACAGTTTTTAGTTGAGTACAAAAATTAAGTTGGATGTAATTAGGAAGAGATGACCTTGAATATGGTCAATTTTCAAAGATTTTTAAATAGGATTTTCTCTGTCATAAATAAATTTTTTGATTCATTACCCTATTATTATAAAAATAAGGTTTGGTTGATTTTTTACTTCTTTCCGTTAAGTTTAACATAAATTCTTATACATCAGTGAATTTCCATGGTTAATTATTGTCTCAATATTTAAAAAGAAATTTGGAGTGGTTAAGCGTTGATTTTGTATAGAAGGAGAGTTCTGTCTCCAAAATATATTTTTGATTTATTCTATTAAAAATAAACAAGTTATTGTATATTAATTTACATTTTAGACACCCAGGATATGTTTATTACCACATATTTCTTAGAACTTCACCTCCTTGTCAGTATAGACAGACGTTTAAAAGTTAAAAAACCTTATTCTAAAATCACTTGAGAAAGAAGATATTCGATAGAATGATAAACATTTTAAAACAAATGAACATCAGCAAAGACAAAATAGGCTTTCCACTAATTCCTTCATTTTGGATTACTTAATAATTACATAGACTGTAAATACATTAACTTGAAACAACTATCTAGACTATTTTTTCTTTAATTTAAACATTATAATAGAAATAAAGATGTTTATAAAATCCATTCACGAAAAAATTCGGCCAAACACTTTATATAAAGAATGCAAAAATACTTCCAGGATTCCCAAACGAAAATAATAATAATATACGGCGCACGATTTTATTGATCTATGCCACCAGGCAAAAATATATAGCTAAATCCTTTTTAATTCTTACATTCAAAGAGCCGCTGTTTACAATATATCCCGCAAAAATTATATCCACGTCATCTTTCTAGCAAGCACCACGGTTATTAATTCCTTCAGTGTACATACATATGTATTGTAATTATACTACGTAGGTATTTATATATAACACTAGTTTATAAGCTCATTACCATACTCGTCATCATATTACGAAAATAATAATTTAGTTTGATTTATGTCTAGTAACAGTCAAATTAATTTCACACAATGATTAATTTAGTATCTATGAACTTAACAGTGACATCTCAGATGTATGTTTGTATGTATGTACTCTATGGATAATAATATAGCATTATCGTGTAAATTGTTCGTAGAATTAAAAGGTATATTGCGTACAGTAGATGTTGTTCTAACAATAATTGTTGGTAACTCATGCTTATGTTATAACTATGGCTTGCCAAATCGTGTTACTACATGTTTATTTTTTTTTGTTCGGCCTCCTCACATTAGCAACAAAAGAGATCGCATAATTTATAGGGACTTGGTTACTTATAATGGTTTACTGTTTTTGTAGACTGTTGTTGGGAAGACTGTATACATACAATCGCTTACTTGTTTATCGGCTGCATATGAGATTGTCTTTATTGGATAATAAATCTTTATGTGCTTTGAAAGCGCCGATACTACCTTTTACGTACCTTACCTCCGCGTATGCTTATTTCTAGCGTGTTTCAAACAATGTTGCAAATATGAGAAGCATTAATATACATGCAACACGTACTACAGTCATGCACGCATATTAGCATTATTATATTGCCAGTTTACGGGGTCGCACATCGATCCCTATATAACCAAACACGGAATCGTAGATGTACGAGCTACCGATGCTATTTTCGCCTTCCAGCGATTCGATGAAGAATAGAAAATAAAGGGAAAAAAAAAACACGGAGAAGAGAAACGGAACGAAGATTTATAATCGGCAACCGTCTCATCTCGTCTGCTAACGCCAGCGCCGTTAAAAGACAAATGGGCCTGTCGAGGTAAATTGACAAAATGACTGCGCCCAAATCTCTGGGTACCACAAATTGTGACACCCCTACCCGAAAACAAAATAAATCTTCGAGCGGAGAGGACTAGATATATGGCGCTCACGAAGAAAAATTATGCAAGCGAGTAACGGAGGCGGAAATACTACTGGAACGACTGACAGGCGCGGTGTTTTCTTGTTTTTGCTGGACTTAAATCACGGAAGGTAAACAAAATATTACGATTAATATGGTAGCGCTAAGTATGAAATGTCATAGTAGTATTATGTAATATAAAATATAAAAAAATTATACGAGTACACTTACGTAAATGTTACATAGCAACAAGGGCTTAGCTTACATTATATGTACCTATAGTATGTTATATACAGTCTGACCCATTTGAATGGAACCACCCGTAAGAAGAGGATTTATGAAATAATGCACGATTAACTTGAAAAAATTATCTGATGTCCCTGATACAGTGTGTAGCAATGATGCAGTTACACCAGTCTAAACTAAGTTGTCATTTTAATAACAACTTACAATTTATTATTATTCCTTATATCAAATATGTTTACGCAAAGAATAGTGTTTGTTTATACATTACGATTATGATTCAACATAAACCCAAGAATGATTATGAGAAAAAAAAGATAAAACATAACCAAGCTGGATGCAGATATGCATTTATTGCCTACAAAGGTGTCGGACAATATAATTAATAAAACTCGAATTTACAAATGACTTCCGGTGGATATTATGACCTAAAATAGAGAACAAGAGGAATGAATTATCAAACCAACTGTCAGCTATAATAGAAATATTATATCAATGTCTAAATTAAGCATTGGGCAGGACAGCGGCATGGGGTTGATTCTCTTTTGTTTTCAGAATTTATGGGGGTGAGTTGATATCTAGAAACGTATATCGCTTTATGATGAATTAATTCCGTCGTTTTACGGGTTTGTGATTTTAATATACTAGTAATAATTCCGAGTATAAGGTTGCAGAGACATTTGAGTGATTTTCCGATTTTTAATTTCGAACCCAGTCGTCCATTTTCGTTTTCTAAAAGTATACGGTAGGAAACGTAATTAATGGAATTAGCGCCTGCCAGCTGCGATACGTGCGACGGGGCTGTCTTTAATTTACTTTTTCGTATTTCATGTGCCCGCTAAGTAAACTAGTAAAGCAAGGTGTGTCACGCCGGCTAATGATATGAGACGTCATACCAATAATAATGATTTATTATGATGGATCGTGATGTAATGAAGTTTATGCTGTCCTTTTGGGAGGTATTACCAAATAAAACAGAAAACAAATTAATTATAATTGATATCCTTTTGGGCTTTCCACCACCACTTAAACGACTAAATCAGCAATATCGAATTTTAGAATATATAATACAATGATTGAAATCTAAAATTTATTGCTCATAACTACGTCCATTGTGAAGACGTAAATATCACTCTGCTAAAATGCTCTATTCGAAAGCGGTTAGAATTGTCTCCTCTCGAATAGAGAGAATGGCTCAGTTGGGCAGTAAAAATAACGGTGATATATGTCTTCATTGTCTGTTGTTTCCATGCGACTATTATAACAGTATTATGTATAAACCTTAGTAGATTAGAGAGAAGAATTAATGTAAGTTAAATCTTAGTGAAGATAAAATATTAATGTTTGAAACCCATTATAAAACAGTCTATGTTAGTTATAGTTTGAAAATGTCAATTTACATCACTTTCCAACAATACATTAAAAATACGAAGAATATAACAGCTTTTCATTTGTTGTCCGCACGATATCCTATACTTGATGGCGAAAAAAACTTAGAAAATCACAACATATATTACAGATTTTTGATAATAAAAAAATGGAGGTGATGTATTGCACTTCTTGAATTTAACAATTCCACATGCTTGTTCTGGAACATGAAATACAGTTCACATTTACACCAGTGAAGCTTGCGCTTTTGGTTTACTAAAAGAATACTAAATCGATCAATGAAAAATTGCTTGTTTGTTCAAAACATTAGTAAATATTGAACTCAATTGGGAGAAATGGATATTCGAATACCGACACAGAGTAATAGTGCGGCTACATACATAATTGTAGAAATAATTATGTATAAAACCTACCAAATAAACACAAGAACACCTTCTTTGTTGAAAACGAGCAATGAGTATGCAGTGTTAATTAGACTGGTAAGAAAAAGTTAAATTCTTATGGTTAAACTGAATATATGTTAGCTTTAAAATATATACAGAGGAAATTTTTTGCGTAAATAACTATGACAAATGTCGTTTCAGATCAGATCTTGGATTATTATATAATGGAAATATGCACTGTGCGTTAGATAGTCGTAAAGCTATGGGTTTACTTTAAAAAAAAAAGCAATAAAAGCATAGCACTATTAAAAAGGTGGCAATATAGTAGCTAATATAAAGTCGGATCACCTTGTTTGTTTTGTTTTTTTGTTGTTGTGAGAAGTTTTGGGTTGTGGAATTACTCCTTCGCACTTCTAGATACTTACATCTATTGAAAGTGTATTGTACCACACCCACTCCTTCGGTTGGAATTTTTTACTCGTCAAACATCGCATTAATACGAGCCTTATTCTTCTAGGTACTTCCTATCCGAGAAGAACGCATGTTCTAATTTTTATCCACAGTTAAAAACCAAATTATCTCGGCCGAAGGTCGAACCTGCGTGGTTTATTATTTTTCGTTTTAGTATTCCAAATCAAATAATACACAGGTGATCTTATTTAAAACGTTGTTTAACCTAGTGTTGGAGGGAGTCATAAGACGAGCAAAATTAGATAAAATGATCTGGTAAGGGCTGTAGAGAGTCTAGATGTTGAGGCAGATAAAATTGGCATGACAATAAATGAAGCAAAGGCAAAATAATTGAAGCTGGGGAAAGGGAACGTAAAAACACAAAACTTTTTAAAAACTAAAAGATATAATTTCGAAGCAGTCGCTTCTTTTAATTCCGTGGGAGTTACAGTAGGAGGAACTCTAAGAGACAAAGTGAGAGAGAATTTTAAAAGGCAACCATACATACGGTAGGAATAAATTTCTATTGAAAAATAAAATGCTAAGTAAAAAAATGAAAATGAAAATATATAAAATCCTGATCAGACCAGTTATTACTTATGCGCTGGAAACAAAGGCAATAAATCGAAAGGAGGAAGAAGATCTAAAAATATCAGAAAGAAAAATAATGCGAATAATATTGGGACTAAGTATAACAGAAGATAGGGAAACAAGAATGAAAAGGAACACAGAGATGGAAGATGAGCTCGGGGGAGAAAACATCATAAGATACTTTAAAACAAAGAGGTTACAATGGGCAGGACATATAATGAGAAGAAAACCAACAGAAATGATCAGGGGGATAACACAGTGGATCCCACTTTGGGCCAGAAACAGAGGAAGATCTAGAAGCAGATGGGGAGACGCTGTGGAAGAGGATGCAAGGACGATTGGAGTTACGCATTGGAAGTCGAGGTGCAGGGATAGAGAGGAGTGGAGGAAAATAACATCGGCAGCCAGGACCCATAACGGACTTTAAATAAAGAAAAAAAGCATTAATTCACCTAAAGAGAGGGATTTTATGACGCTCCACAGGGATTGAACGGCTTGATGGTGATCTTATTTAAAACCGCGAAGTAATCAAGCATTTGCCTACTTTTATAACACCTTGTATTATTGGCGAAAATATTTAAGAAACTCTCTCAAGCATTTTTGTGTAATAAACATCATAGAAAATAAACTGTAATAAAAAAAAAATGTGCACTTCGATAAAATCGAAATACAATTTCCATTTTCTGGAAATATTTTTGAAATAAATCCAAGCAATATGTAACGTACAAGTCATATTACTATCAAAAAAAGAATCCGAGTATCGTATTATAGTAGAATTTTGTTGTGCCGAAAATGACAAAAAGCCAAGGTACAAAATTTCAAAATTGCAATCAAGTCATCTTTTTCTGACAATACTGTGTGCATGCCTTATATAACGGGTGTCTGTTTAAAAACGTAATCAATTCTGTGATTTTGTGATAGAATAAGACTGGAAAAAGGAAGTCATAACTTGGTCTTTGTAATTATTGTACAATATTGACAATTGTCACAATAAGTCCGTTTTTATAAGCAAAGTAGTCTATTTTAGCGTTTCAAGGTGTTTATTTTCTTATCGCCTTTTTAAGCTATTTTGTACAATTTAGCTCTTTTTCATATAGCTAAACAAGAAATTGTTGTTGCTGTAACCTCAACGTACAACTTGCGACTACGGTGTTTTCTTTAGAAAGAACTTTCTTAGTTGAAAGTGAGAGTCTGAGTTTATTCCGCCCAAATTTGCTTAGAATTGTTTCAAGCACAAATTTAAACGATCGAAAAAACGATCTGAGCCACTTAAAAACGCTAAATGGGTTTATATGGTTACTTAAATCTTTACACCTAATTTTTCAAATTGTGGCATTACAATTTGCGATAAGCGTGTCTAAGTCACTTTAAAGCTAACTTAGGAAAATGCCAGATGAAGTAACGAAAATGCTAGAAGGCAGATAGATGCAAACGGCAACCATATGATGCTTATGAATGTACAAAATAAAAGTTCCATTAATAGGCGAAGTTTTCTTCATGTTTCTATAGAGAATCATGTCCATTCCCAACACCGACGTTTGCGACTTTTCAATTATCACCCTCAAATAGTGGCAGTAAGGAATACAGCCCATAATATAACAGCTGTAGACTTGGTTATCACAGCTAGTAAGCAAAATTACTTTCAAATGCTGAACTTGCTGTACTCTATATCATAAATTATTACCAATTTCCAAATTGAAATATCGCCAACTCCAAGAATTGAAGAATCTCGGAAGAATGCTAGAGCTACTATAATATCTTACCTCATAATGATGCAAAACAGAGCAGTAACGAATTTGATGTAGGTGTTAACTTTCAGCTGAAAACTATAATTTACTTTTTTCTTTAGGTGCTGTAAAGTGCGGACTTAAATCAGGTTTCCGTATTTTTTTTTACTAAAATATATTAATTATTTTGTTTTATTATTAGCTAAACAAATGTTAATATGTTTCTTGAACATATAAAAGATTAATACTAATATAATATATACAATACAATAGAACTGAAATTTATTTTAAACAAAAACTGTGCATACGGTTTTAAATTTCAAAATTTTCAAAAATATATAAATATGAAATAGATCGTTTCTAAGCTGTACCAAATTAACTTGACACTGTTGCTAACTTTGTTAATATCAGAGCTGTGAAGTTGGTTAATACAGTTTACAATATATTTTTTTCAATATTAGCTTTTCAATTTTTTCTACTTTTTTATACAATAACGTTTCTTCTTTCATATTTACATGCTTGCCAGCCTACATGTTTCTCTTTTTACAGAGCAAATAGTCTGTAATAATAATGTTCCTCCCCACCGATTTTATTAAGTACGCTTCCACACTACAGTGTTCGGAATGTGACTTACCATGACGTCTAATTAAGCAAAACCATACCATCACATTATAACTACATTCTTGGTTATAGTAATTACATCAGGTAATAAATCTTTGAAGTAACCATTAGGCCTTGTTTTTTGGTATCCATATTTAAAAGTCTGTAATTGCATACGTACTTAATCTAATGCAACAATAACATTTCCACCGATGTGATAACTGTCCACGACAGGGATAAACATTCGACTAATTTGATACAACACACGTATTGTATTCGTATTGTGTGTTGCTTTTTCCAAATAACCGTCAAGACAAATTCATCACAATTTATAAAATCCAAAAAGCAACTACTCCACTTTCACGGACACATGATTTAGTTGGAATAACCATAAACCAATTACAGATCAAGTTACCTTAAGAGAACAGATGCACGTCTGAAAAGCCTGTTGACAGCTGAATACATCCGAACGTCAACGGTTGAACGCCACTGCTCCGCCGTAACCTACTCTACTAGTCCCGTCATAGCGGAAGAAGGGAGGAGCATTTCCTTAATTTAAGCGGTTTTCATAAACCGCTTGAGGATTGCCACGTTTAAGGAGTAGAAGGAATTCGTCGAAAGCCACACCAGTCGATAATGGACGTCGACGACAATGGCACGTGAAAGACGCCAATACATAACACTCAACCGATACTCCATTGATAATTAATGAAAATTTAATGGTAATAGATACAGGCAAGCGGCATGCGTGTGGATGTATGTAGGCTGTTAAATAGTATTGTTATTACTTTCGTCGTTAGCAAGTTAATTTTCTAAAAGTCATGTTGACCCGCATGTGT
Source organism: Cetonia aurata (assembly GCA_949128085.1). NCBI lineage: Eukaryota > Metazoa > Arthropoda > Insecta > Coleoptera > Scarabaeidae > Cetonia > Cetonia aurata. Next base: position 24,841,367 of record OX421887.1, read on the forward strand.
TCGAGGCGGGTCGCCGGCGATGGTAATCGAGAGAAAATATTGTTTACAAACAGTTAGCTTGTCAAAATTCCTAGTAGATGCAAATGATATATTATTCTCAAGACGTTTATTAGCGATATCAATGTAAACTATTTACTTTATTTCTGGTCTCGACAGAATGTGATACAAAATTAATGATATATTCTTTAATTCAAAACTCTAGATTGTCCATAAAAATATTCAATTTTGTACTTTGCCTATTGTCTTATTATATCGCTGTAGGTGAAATGTGTGTAGATTGAAAACATAGTCTTACAAGTATAATGACTTACTAAATACGTATTTACAAGACTTCTTTGATACGGCTTTTCTATTTTAAGGCGAGGTGTTTTGAGCAATTTTCATACATTGTCGATAAAATCAAACAAAACCTAGTTTTGAATATTGATAGAAATAAAATGATTAGTTAGGTTTAGTGTAATTTGAGTCACTGACATAAATATATAAAATTGACAGCTAAATAACCCTTTTATAAAAGATTGGATGCAATATACAACTTCAGAGAAGTGATCGTTCAAATATTGAACCGTGAAATAAATATATCCTACCACTCTTGGGTTAAATCATTAAAATATTTAAAATAATTCGCTTAATTTTCTTAAGCAATGCTTTTTTCTTGTTGATTTACTCATACTTGAGCTTAAACAAACTGACAATCTGCCTACTTTCCCTGATAGTTCCAACGCGTGCAATTAATTTGATTAATTTGATTCTTAAAAACTCTAAGATTCCGTCGACCTGGAAACTATCCCACATATGTCCGGTTCTCAAGAAAGGCGACTCATCAGAATTTCAAAAGTACAGACCTATATCGTTATTATGTAATTTTGCCAAAACTTTTGAATCTATTTTACATAAGCATATTTTTAATTGTATATATAAGTCAATAACTTCTTTTCAACATGGGTTTATGCGTAATAGATCTACTGTCACTAATTTAACTTGCTTTACACGGTTTGTCTCTGAAACGATGGATAACAAGGGTCAAGCTGATGTGATATATCTCGATTTTTCGATCAAATTGATCACTACGTGCTCCTTAGAAAGTTACAAGCATATTTGGATTTTCTGAGTCCTTGTTGTTATTAATGGAATCCTACCTACTGAATAGAAGACAGTGCGTTAAATACCGAAATTATATTTCTAAGTTTATTACTCCTACATCTGGCATTCCTCAGGGATCTAATTTAGGACCTCTGTTATTTTTTATGTTTATTAATGATCTAAGGACCAACATACAGTCTGAGAAGTTGATGTTTGCCGACGACATCAAATTGTTAGCTTCTATTAACTCTGTGGTAGATGCTGAGACTCTCCAGCATGACATTGATACAGTACTTTTGTGATGCAATAACTGTAAACTGTCTTTGAATATCTCCAAATGCACATCCATGATATACACGAAGAGAATTAATCGTATAATAATATCGACGGTACTGTTTTAGCTTCCACTGACTCTGTTAGAGATCTTGGTATATTATTTGATTCCAAGCTATCCTTCTCCAATCATGTTTCAGATGTTGTTGGTCAATGTTTTAAACTCTACGGCTTCATTTGCCGCAATTGCGGAGATTCTCAAAACACTGCTATACTTAGCACTTTGTTCAATTCATTAATTCGCTCTAGGTTAGAATATGCTGTAATTATCTGGTTTCCAATTTATTCTACACATATTAATAATCTCGAGTCAGATCAAAGACGATCTTTGAAATTTTTATACTATTTAGCTGAAGGAACGTATCCAGCGAGAGGGTTTGATTATGGCCTACTTTTAACAAAATTCAATTTTAATTCCTTACATGTAAGGCGAATTATTAGCTTAATTAAATTCCTATTTTACCTGATTCGTGGTAGAATTGATTGTTCTTGGCTTTTTTACACAAGTTGCATTTTAGTATTCCAAGGTTAAATTCATGTTTTCACCCAACTTTTTATTGTGATTTGCATCGGTCTAATGTTTTGCGTAGATCTCCTGTTTATTTGATGTGTGAATACTATAATGGAGTATCTAATACTTGCGACATCAATAGCGATAGTTTAAGTAGCATTGTAAAATATACTTATAGTTATTTTGTATAGTTTTTTTTTTAGGTTTAATAATTGTAATACTTACTTACTTTTCTAGTTTGTAAGATTTTCTTTAACTACTTGGAATATTTAGTGTATTTATCGTCGATGTGCGCATTGTAAGCATATTTCCTGTAATTGGGTTTTACTTGTAGGAAATAAATCATATTATTATTAAACAAAACAATTCTTTTGTTGTTTGCTTTCCTATCCTTTCTTTCAAAGTGTATGCGCAGTAACACTTTATATGACATTTATTAAAAAAGTTTAAATCTATTTAATCTGCCAATCATGCTATTGAAGAATTAATTGTGACTATACTATGTGGCATGTTAAGTCAGCTGTATGCATACATAAATGCATAAATATAATTAGTGCGATTATATTTACAAGTCAGACAAGTTTCTGTTCTAAAGTATCAGCACGCATATCTGAAGCTGTATCGATGGAAAAAGAGCTGGTTTATATAAAATGTTTATGGGTACAGCTTATGGCTATTAATTGACATTAGAAACACTTTAAGCTCCTTTGTCGGCGCACCTAAGGCCGCCTGAAAGCGCTGAGGATAACCCACCGTCGCTATAAAAACTCGTGTTACGAGTATCCCGGCGTACTAGCGTTCCCGAATATGACGGCTGTGTTATTTTATAGTAGCTGTAAAAATTTTACCTTCACTCCGGTTCTTCTTCGTTTTTTTTTCTCGCTTGTTCATCGTACCCCTACCGAAATTAGGTAGCATTGTTTTAGGTATACATTAGGAAAGGCTTTAATTCCTTACTATTTTTTTTTTGGTTACCCAGCACCCTAATATCCCTTTATTGTTGTTGTTTTCGTTATCTATTCGAAAATTTCTTAATTACTCACAGTTTACGTTAGAGCATTTAACCGAATAAGTTATGGCCTCTAAAAATTAGATAATTGTTTATTGCTTTTTGTCTACAAGAACGAGTTACGAAGATGGGCTGGTCTATTTAGTAAAAAAGTAAAAGATTTTAAATTCGTAGATGGCTTTTTTTGTATCTGAAACGCATTTACCCGCACATGTGGCTCTAAAATTTCACCTAATTGCCTAGTATTTTCATGCATACCATGTTGGCAAATTTTAGTTTGGGTATTTCGAAAATATAATAGAGTTAATCAAACTTTACTGTAAACGCTAACGCTAAATTTAACGTCACTGCACATGCGCGTAATTTACTACGGTAACCAGTACAAACGTTTGTGTAGATTTTGACATTTTAAATTTTGACACATAATGAACATAACCTTGAATACGTTTCCGGTTGTATCTGAATTGTTTCTACGCCTCTTTTTCGTCAAATGGAGAGCCAGGTAACATTGAATGCCTCTAAAAAAAGGTCGAATAAGATTTGACATGCAGGATGACATTCTTCTCCTAAAGGAAACCGCAGCTAGGAACTCTTTACGTAGGCACTTAAAACGAGTGAAAAGAAATTTGCAAACTGCTATTTGAACAAGGACTATTTTTTTTTCAGAACGCTCATTTATTTAATCTTTTTATTCTCTTAGAAACGAACTAAAACGCAAAGCAAGCATATGGATATTGATAAATGGGGGTGCTCTTGCGGTTTTTCATTTTAACCATAAAATAACCACTATTCGAATTTCTAATTCCTAGTTTATTCGCTTGTTGCAATTAATTTGGTATTTTTAAAAGTTAAAGCACTTCTCTTTGTCTAAACAAATGCCACACTCAAACTTTTTATTTGTAATTATTCGCAGTTGGCCCTATTCAAAAATTTAAAAATCAATAGTGGTAAAAAAAATGCCGTAAAATAATTTTGGATTCCATAACACAAATAATTGGTAATCACCTGATAAAGACAGAATTGTTGAAACATTGATGAAGAATGATCAAATAAATTCGTACAATAAAGAAGCATTATTCCACGAATTTAAGTTTTATTTTAGAATAAAAACTTTATTTTCAAGAATTTCCGTTAACTTTGTCTTTCTTTTAGTTTTAGTTTATTTAGCCTGAATCTTTTTTATAGTCGAACCAAGCAAATTTGGCGGACGGAAAATATGCGAACTAATTTACCTAAAAAAAAAAAAAAATCTTGCCTCACTTTGCAGGTTTGACTGTACAAAGCGTACAGTCTCGTTCTATATTCTGATGACTTTTAGCTTGCGAATTCGCTACTTTGATTTGTTCTTAGTATATCTCAGTATTTTTATCATTTTAAATATTAAAATAGTGTTTTTAAAATATACTTCAGCGCCCTGTTTACTGCTATAAGTTAATATTTTTTTTTTAACCTCAATCTTCTATAACCCATATTTTAAACTGATATTTTTTTAGAATATTTCATCATGGATAAATGGCAGTCTATTCAAGATGATGGTTTAACTATTCTGAAGATCATTATTGAGTTTTGCGAGAAAGAAAAGCAGGTAGGCCATTACGCCTTTCCTGTATAGCAAGTTATTAAATGAGTCGCTGCAATGACTAGTAAATCCACAAGAGCAATATTCCATATTTTTATTAAACCCCAAGCTGAATACGAAATCGATAACTATGCAGCAGCTATTGGACACACGGTGTTAGGGTTACCACCCTTAATCCAATTGATTTGGAGCATAATTAAAAGAAAAGCAGCGTTAGAAAATGTGGATGTGAGATGTAATATGGAGTCATTCATTAGACAAGCATTTGTTGAAAATACTGCAAATTTTTTTTAATAAATGCTTTTCTGCTTTAACTGTAATTTTTAATATGAGGAAATTTTCTATATTAAAAATTTTACCTCGTGTCGGACTTGAACCAGGCACCTCCCGTCCCTCCCGTTTGCAAGACGGGGCTCTACCAATTGAGCTAACGATGCACTGGTTCCAATGCGATTCGAAATGTCTCAAATACAGATCTTAAGGGAAGCCGGCAGTACGGCATATATGCAAAGTGCAATTTTTCTTACAATGTGAAATCATTTAATAAATACTTTTCTGTAATTTTTAATATAAGGAAAGGTATGGGGTAGATATGGTAGAGCCCCGTCCGGCAAACGGGAGGTGCCTGGTTCAAGTCCGATACGAGGTAAAATTTTTAATATAGAAAATTTCCTCATATTAAAAATTACAGTTAAAGCAGAAAAGCATTTATTAAATGATTTCACACTGTAAGAAAAATTGCACTTTGCATACTGCAAATTTGTTACAAAACAGAGTGCAATGATGTGCAAATGAGATCAGCTTATAGAAGAACATTTATTATATCTTTAATTGATCCGGATTTTGAAGTGAGTGTATGGGTTCGATGAGCAATTATAATTTCTAATCACAAATTATATCTACAGTTTATATAAATTAACATACATACTTGAAAAATGTAGCAGATTTTACCTAAATGTGAATATCTTTTTTTATGTAATTTTAGTATGTAAATAAAACAGAATAAAAAATCATTGGAGTTTTTTCGCTTAAAATTTATAAACGTATTTGATATATTGCCCCCTTTAATTACTATAACTTTTTTTTATAGATTAATAATTCAGTCAAATTCAAAATGTGTATAGGCTCTTAGTGTTTGCAATGTATTTAAATCTAGCGCGCTAAATTTTTTCTTCCGAATGTACAACTAAAACGACAATGCTGCTTGACCTGACACAGTAGCTTGGTTTAACTATATGTAGTATGGGTTATTTCTATATATTGCTGTATGCCTCCAAGTAATATTATTACTCTTCATAATTTTGAGACAAGTTATAGGTGCTTGGCATTATCAGTGTGAGATTCACTGACCACAACAAACTAATTTATTTTTCAATTAACTTTGCAAATTCATTGCTCGCACTTAAAACTAGAAATGTGTTAACATGATCGTTCATTATCGATGTCATATATTTTTCCTCTTGAAGTTATAGCACAAATCTTTAGTTTTTGAAACAGTAAATAGTGTAATTATAATCACCTCATTCTAAACTTACCTTACGCAGTCGATGGCCAAATTTCAAGGCAACCTTTCGACCTTTAACTATTCCACAAACTTCTTTAATTGTAACATGATATTTACCAGGCATAGTTAACCAGTTCTAAGTATCGGTTACTAATTGAATCGAAAGAGCACGCCCTCTCATACGTAATCTCGTAACTTCTGCCTATACATATTATTGCCGTGCACACGATTGACTCCTCTTACGTGCTGTTGTATAACTTTGGTTACACACCATGTATATATATGTACAACCTTATATACTACCATCAACGTTAGCATATATTACCTACGTGGCATCGCTTTCAGGTTTATTATAATATACATATATCACAAACTTTTATTATTTCTAGGCGAGGTATACCTATGCATAAAAATCACGGTGATTATCGGTGCCACTATACGCTAAGATAATGATATACGAATGCGTTCAGATCCCCACGAGAACGAGAGATCCGTAACTCGTAACTCGCACACATGCAGACAACTAGATTAATTTGATATAAATTGGTAATGAGACACCAGTATGTTATATATATATATATGTATATCTAGCTACGTGCGTTAGAGAAGGAGGGAAACCGATGGGAGATGGAAATCTGCTGGATAGACCAGGGAGATTTCTTAGATGATATGCTGAATTAGAGTTTAATAACTGAGCGTGATGTATTAATTTATTTTTTTCCCGTACATAAACTCGTCCCGCTTCCACTTACTTAAACGTATGTTCTATTAGTGATTAAGGATAAAAAAGAAACGTAGGATAAGTTTAATAGATTAATAATCGAACGTAATTACGTTACTTTCAGCGTAACCAGTGACTTGCTGGAGCTTCTTCGCTTCTAAAATAAGGAAGAGACGTTTGAATGCTCTCGGTTATGTTGCCATGTTTGCAGCAATTTTGAACTGACGCGAATCTACAAGCAATAATATATACATATTATATGTGACATGATTTGGTGCGTTAGATTATACAATATCACACAAGTCAACATCATACTATTTATTTATATTACGTAAATTTCAAGTTTTGTAATTTTTTTGTGCTTACGAAATGAAAACAAAGGGCTTGCACCGAAGCAATCACGTTACTTATATCTCCAAACATTGTTGACATTTTTCAAGGAATTGTAAAATAATTTTTTTTCTATATTTATTTTCAAAAACCGCACCTATTTCAATTTTCAACACTCAAGTAGAAATTTGGGTTTTCTCCTCATTTTTTTTACAGACTCTGAATTATTCTGATTAATGCAAATCTGTTTGCAAATTTTGTGGCAGTCATCATTGCATTTTTCTTATGTGAACGACAAATAAGTGCAGGGTGTCCGACCGAAGACTGGGTCTTTGATTACAGCTCTATTTTGTCATTTTAGAAAGAAACTTTTTGTACAAAAAAATTATAGAATCCAATGCTGCACAACCTAAAGATACAGAGGGTAAAAAAGGTAAAGAGTAAATAACAACGCTGTTATTAAAGATATAGTAGTAGCTTATATGAAGTCATGTTATTTTTCTGGATAGAATTGAAAAATTAAATAATACAGGGTGGGGCAGAAAAACCTATCCGATTTCAAAACGTTATAAAATTAAAACCACTCAACTTGACAAAAATTTTTTTTTATTAACATATCGCAAATTTTATGCCATTTTCAAATTTAAGTTTTGAAAAGCACATCACTTAAATGTCGTCCTTGGGAGCGGATACACTGATTTAGGCGCTCGCGGTAGCTTTCCATGACTTTCACCGTCATTTCCACAGGAATTTCTTCAATTACCCGAGCAATTTCCCTTCGTAAAGCAAGAAGGGTCCTTGGTCGATGCTGGAATACCCTCGATTTGAGGTAACCCCAAAGGAAGAAGTCACATGGATTGAGATCCGGTGAGCGCGGCGGCCAGCCAAGATCACCTCTCAGAGAAATGAGGCGTCCGGGAAATATTTCCCTGAGAACGTCCATTGATCGGCGCGATGTGTGGGCGGTTGCACCATCCTGTTGAAACCACACATTTTCCACGCCAATTTCCACCATTTTGGGTCGAAGAAAATTTTCCAGCATGAAACAATAGCGCTCGCTGTTGACCGTTACGGTTTGCCCATTTTCTTCAAAAAAGTAAGGCCCCCAGACGCCTAGGCGGGAAAGAGCACACCACACAGTCACTTTTGGGCTATGGAGGGGTTCCTGATGGATTTCCCGAGGATTTTCGTCACTCCAATATCGAAAATTTTACCTGTTTACGGCGCCACAAAGGTGAAAATGGGCTTCGTCCGTGAAGAGCACAACATCGTCGTTTGGGAGTTCTCGGAGATCGCGACAAAGGTTCGTACGGGTTTCAAAATCCCTTTCACTTAATTCCTGTGCAACAACCATTTTGTAGGGATGCATTTTGAGGTCCCGGTGCAAAATTCGCCGAATACTGCGGTTGGAAATCGCCAAAGCGAGCGAATGTTTTCGCGCCGAACGACGCGGGGAATCTTCGATCGCGGCTCGCACATTGGCCACGTTTTCAGGTCCTGTTGCTGTCCTGGGACGTCCAGGCGACTTCTTTTTCAATGCTGATCCCGTCTGTCGAAAATTTGACACCCACACTTTAATCGTAGCGTGATATGGAACAGGATCATGACGCCCGAGTCCGAAATGAATTCGAAACGCACGTTGTGTAGCAATTATCGAACCGCCGTTTTCGATAAACCGCTCAATAACAAAAGCGCGATGTTCACCAGACCAAGGCATGTTGACTACTGACAAATGGCATAAAACCGGTCTACCAACGGTTTTTACCCCACTACTCTACCTGTTCCCTCTTCTGAGAAAAAGGGATTTGAAATCGGATTGGTTTTTCTGCCCCACCTTGTATATAGGCTGTTCCCTTTAAAATAACGCTATAGATATGCGTTCGCTTGCTACTGCAACATTCTGTATAGTCAGAAATATCTTTGGGTCGTGCAGCATTGGATTCTATAAACTTTTTGTGGAAGAAGTCTAGTGGATGTGTGAACTGGTGCATTGTCTTGATGAAATAACATTTTCTTTTTCGCCAAATGCGATTTTTTTCCTTAATTTCATTACTTAAACGGTGCAATAAGTTAGCATAAAACTCGCAGTTGATTTTTTGTTTTCCTTTTTGAAGATAATCAATAAAAATTATCCCACGTGCATTCCTAAAAACAGACGCCATGACCTTGCCTGCAGATAGAACTGTCTTCGACTTCTCTGGACACGATTCTCCCATTCTAGTCCACTACTTTGGCTATTCCTTTGTCTCAGGTGTAAAATGGTGCACGCATGTCTCATCCATGGTTACGAACGACACAAAAACTCGACTTTATTCCGGTGAAACATCGCCAAACACTCTATTGAAACATCTTCACAACGCTGTTTTTGTTTCATATTGAGCAAACGCCGCACCCATCTTGCGCACAGCTTTCTCATCTTCAAATTGTCGGTGTATAACACTTTTTGAAATGTTTATCATTTCAGCTAGCTCACGCATCTTCAGCCGACGATCATCCAATACCATTTTGTGGATTTTCTTAACCGTTTCTGGTGTGGACACCTCAATTGTGTCGACCACTACGGTGTTTGTCTTGGCAGCTCGTATGGCCTCGTTTAAACTCTGCCACCCAATATTTTACAGTCGTAAATGAAGGAGCAGACTCCCCGAGAGTAGAATCTAGCTCGATTTTAATATTGGTTGGTCTGAGACCTTTCAAATGAAAGTATTGAATTGCATAACGGTAACCAATTCTTCCTCGTTCCCAATACGTAATTTATAAAAAAAAATCTTCACTTCACTATCAATTCCAATTATATGCACGAACAGCAGAGGAGAAGTAGAAAGTCACACCCTGTATATAATAAACACAATCACAAAGAACGATTATTGTGTATTTAACACGTGCAGGGTTCATATATGAGAAGTAAGAGCAGTAACCACACAAACTAATATAATATACGCGGGTAGCTCTACTATATACGTATGTTCCCAAGTCACATAAAATATTTGTTAATCCTATATGTACAAGCACGTTCTGTGAGTTATTTATTTCTACGTACCTATGCATTAAATAATTTGCTTTATCTGTTCTATTGTGGATTGTCGAAAGCTTTTTTAATAATAATAAGAAATAACAGTTAATCATCAAAATTTAAAAAAAATATTACATTGGTACCCATATAGTTATATTATTTAATACTGCAGTATTTGTATGTGGAATTTTGCTGTAAAACATGTATTTACTGTTTAATTTTACTTTCAACGACCCTCGATGTTATATTACTAAATATCCCCTTGAAAAAGTATCGGATGGCATAATAATGTTGCTAGTCATGTGTGGCTGTTGCACATTTATTTTGCCTGTAAACGATATATTTTGACAAGGTGAATGGTAATACATGCGAGAGGGTCGAGACAGACCCTTAAGAAACACTCGTTCAAGGAAATGGTGACAAATTTATAGGTCCCTGATAAGTTCTAACCTGCCATTCATAAAACTAAAAGACCTCGTTTTACATGAATGAAAATACATGTATGTTAAAATGAACAGCAAAAATAAGTTTACGTCAAACTGTAAGTAGGTAGCAGGTATACTTTAATTCGTAGTGGCTCCTGACCAGGAGAGGAGTAGTTTTAACTGTAGCATATTTTCTTATTAACATCAACCATATTCTCTTATTGCCAAAAAGGATTTACTGCTGGTAGTATTAACCTTTTAATGCGGATGATTCCTAAAGTTATGTATTCTTTTTAATCTGTTTTCTCGGAAAATCTGTATTCAGAACATAGAGAAAAAAACATGCCTTAGCGTTTGAAATTTGGACTAGTGAACGTTAAAGGGTTAAAGAAATCGTACAATCTATGATACATTCATATTCGCACTAACAAAACTTCTTCAAATGGAAGAGGGTATTTTTTGTTACCACAAAATTCTACATAGTTTTTAATTACTTATAAGTACTTTTTGCTTACAATATGCCTAAGATATGTCAAAACTTTCAAATATTTGATTGCATTCGAAAGAATAATTGTCAAAAATTCAACAAATTTGCAAATATATGAAAAATTCCTGATTTTTGCGAAAAGAGTGCTCACAAATGACGTTAAAAATTCGCTAGCTCGATCAAAATTATATCATACCATATAAAATAATACCCTGTGTACTTGATGTACTCTAAAGCCGAAAATATTTTACTTAAACAGATCATAGTCCACTCCTTTCAAAATCAAATTCCTTCATAAAAGTTCAAAATATTCTAATCAGATGGTTCGGTGCAACACATTAGTGGTATTTTATATAATTTTCTATTTCTTCTAAAGCTAATTTCATTTAACCACAACAAAACCGCAAATTTAATCATGTCCAGGATAAAAGCACCCAAGAATTGAATTTGAATTCAGTAACATATAAATATCTTATAATTTTGCTTACACAATACTCTCTGGTAAGACTTAACATTAGAATAACAGCAGCTGATAAATTACAGCTGCATTTAACTTGTTTGAAGGTACAAATAGTTCCTTGACTGACATGAAATTGAATGTTCATTAGAAAAAAGTAAAGTAATTCTATTGATAACAATTCTATAATAATAAGTAACAAAACTCAAGGTAGTATAAGAAAGTTGGGTTAAATTTGAATGAAACGGATACCTCTGCGATAATTATGGTCAATCCTCCAATTAGTAAAAGTAAATTTACTTTCTAAAATTATGTAACTTCAAAGTTAGTGCTAATTGTAAGTAAGTACGTATTTGCTCGTATACAACTCAATATACTCACGATCTTATCTGACTTTGTTCTTTACCAAAGCCTTCCATTTCTACAACAAATATGCGCAGTTAAACCTAGCAGTAAAACAGCTTCCTGTACTCGCAACGGAAGCGAAAAATTAACGCCAACACTTAGAGCAAACGCAAAGTGGAGTGGTTCCGCTCCAATCGATTCGTAAAACCTATTTCCATTAAGTGAGAAGGAAAGCTAGCAGAATAGTCATTATTGGGATAATGATAGCGGTACCGATGAGCTCAAAACCGACAAATGTTGTTAATTTACAAAGATGGATGTCGTAAAGATCAAAGCAGATAAATTCAGTGTATATACATGCTATTGTGCGTGTTATTCTCCACAATAGTTTTAATGTAGGAACCTTTGTTCAAAATGCTTTAAGAGGTGAGGAATTAAACATTTGAACATGTTAATAAAATAAATTTACACCTTCTTAGATAGAAATCTTTCCTAACGAATTAGTATTTTCTTCAATGTTTGGGTATTCGGTTTAGCCTCTAAATACAATGCTGATTATTATATACACTTAGTGTTGGTAAAAGTAATAATCGTATAAGTACGCTTCCGGACCAACAATGAGGTAAATTGATGAAGTGATGCATAAAGAATAGCGTAATAACAAGTGAGAAAGTAGTCATTTACTATACACATCGTTTTCTGCCGCTTCACAGATGGTTCGAAAACACGGTAAGATGCGTTGGCAAGGATATCCTATCGCAATCTACGAGGTGAAAAATACTGCATCCCTAGACGACACTTTCAGGTCAAAGTCTATGGCAATAAAAAGTGCTAAAGAGATTTTGGAAAGAGCAACAAATACAAATCAATCAAAATTATCTGTGACAATCAGGCTGTAGTACTAATTAAATGCAACTTTGGAAATTGATTTGGAACTGTAAATACATCCTAAATTTTGTGGAGATTGTTCGTGTACCAGAACTTGCCATTGGCACAGCACATACGCTATTTAATCAGAAAATTAACTTCTGTGCAAATCGAAACCCACTCAAATCCTAAAGCGAATGTCCTGGTTTAGTACATGCAAAAAAGTGCAATTCACCAAAATATGTTAGAGCCAGATAACTACTCGAGCTTGACCATAAAATTGTCAAAATAGTTGGTTTGTGTGTTTACATGTCACTCTAGACTCGGAAAGCATCTACAAAATATGAGATCTTTGACAGGGCTGCCACCTTCCTGGAAAACCTAAAAAAAGCTTCATTGAACAAAATTTTAAGCCACCTTAAAGACATTCACTCTATAATAGCACTAGGAACCACAGTCAAAATTAATCGAACCATTGAACAGAGGACAGCGTATTTAATGACTTACCATGTAGTTCTTAATATTGGTTATTGGCACTATATGCTAAACCGTACTTAATTCACCACAAAATTTAAACCAATATCTAATAGCCTCTCTAATAGCGACAGCTGTACATTATTTATTTTATATAGGTATATAAAACTGCAATTGTTATAACTTATTCTTTTTTCTTTTGTTAATTGAAACATACAAACAGATTTGGGTTTATGTCAAGCAAAATTTAAACTTATAATGAAAATTGAAACTCTAAATAATGCTGTAAACAGAATTCTGTTGACATTTTAACGATTTAATTAAAGTAAAATATATTTTTAGTGGTACATACCGTGATGGCAGAAAAGCGTCTTTGGTAGATTTCTACATATATATCACATTGAGCCTTTCCAAATCACACGCGGAAACTATACTTCATGCAATGCAATGGTGTTTTCGGCACCCAAATGCAGAATTGCCAACACAGTATTCTAGTATTATACCATTTCATGCCTGTAAGCGTGAAGCTTTTGTTTTTTTTTTTTTTGCAAGGGTACCATTTTCAATTAATAATCAATTAAACAAAATTATCACAAATTAGGCAGCAACTTCTTTGCTAATGCTCGCCAATATTTCCAGGGATAAAATCAATTTCCCCTAATGAACTCTAGAGCCATGCCGATCGACTAAAGTGCTGACGTGGCACGAAATACACACATTTTCACTAATTATCTTTGTTAATTAAACGGCGTGGAACACGACCAATCAAAACGAACCCCACCGCATTTACCCATTGCCACCCCATTATCATGAAGCGACCTGATTAATTACCCGGCTATGCAGCTCATTTAACCTTTTCTCATTTTTGTTTTTTCTTTCGGGTTTACACTATAAAAAAATTAAAATTAAATGAGATGTTTTTTTATCAAATATTAACGATGAGGTAGAAAAGGGTGTAAGCAGGCAAAGAAGCAGTTGTGTGCCCTTTGTTTCCTATCCTTTTTAATCATGCTAACTATTAAAATAAAACAGAAAATGGTGTAATATACCACCAGTTTATCTATTCATCCAAGTAGGTGCATTTTCTAAAAGTATCGGGGCATTATAAAAACAGAAAATTACAGATAACTACCACCAATTGTCACGTTCAGCAGGAATAACAAGCGTACAGGCAAGATGGGATCTTAATATCAATTTAACGACATCTGCCTTGCTTATTCAAGGCGTATGTTGAAAATTACACTACCAGCCTAGAGCAATTCGTTAGTTAACCTGCCTGTGTTTCCATAAGTATGCTGAAAATTATTACTCCGTGCATCATAAACTTAAAATAAAAGGAAAATAATTCTTATTCTAGTTTAGGACAGGAAATGGGAGTACAAACCGTAGGCGTATACATGAAATTATTATAATAATATAATTCTAGAAACCAACCAAGCTTTAACATCAAAAACATAAATAATCATGGTTGGAAAAATATGAGAGTTGAAAACGAATTTATTCAATATTTAAAGTTATAAAAGCTCTGAAACTGTTATGTAAATTGATATGGAAAATTAAAAACTGAGCAAAGTGAAAGCACATTATAAATATTCTCTACCCCGAAAAACTAATAAATAACTGATTATAATATTACATTTCTTTGGGGTATAGCTAATACTTGATCTTGATTGACTCTATGAAGAGACTGAATGCCGGCTGTGCTTGGAGGACGAAGACACAGCTGAGCATATCTTCTGCCCCACCGCAACGAGATTCAGATATAACATCTTTGAGAAGGTTGGCCTTTCCCTAGAGGAACTGAAGAAGACCACATTCAAAAAAATTCTGAGCTACCTTAAGGGTCTGAACTTGTTGGATGAACTTTAAAGACAACATCCGCTCTACAATAAGCCCTAGCGGCCGCGGTGGACGGATGCTATATTTTCCTCAATACTCAATACTCAATAATATTTTAGCGAATACACTTGCTGTTGCTGTTTCGTCCATTCAAGAAGTGTTTATACGCTAGCGAAACAGTCATACACGCAGCTAGAAGGAGCGAGAGTTTGGTGAGTAGTCGCCTCCAGGGTGATACAGACCGCTTCGTTTGATCCATTTCTCAACGGAGGCTGAGGTTGAACGAATCCAAATGCGTCGAAGTTAGATTCTCGAGGAGGATACGCAATCTCAAGCTAGGAATCTGCGTGGAAAATGTCACCGTAGAGTCTACAGGTTAAATACCTATAGGAGTTCATTTGGACAATGAAGTTCACTGAGCTTATCACCGAGCTTAAAATTTAATTCCCCTAAGGTGGAGAAGTTACCTTCATCTAGCCAACAAGGTACCTATCTAAGGCCTGTCCTGGTTTACGGCGCCCTTGCGTGAGCGTCGATATCATCCTCCAACTTGAAGTACCTCGAGGCACTTCACAATAGGACACTTAGGCTGATCTTGAAGACTTCAGTCGCAGCGAACAGATTTATCGTGATCTGCAAAGTCCACCCTTCCAAGAGTTTCTCAAGCAGATTCTCACCGCTGTTTGGGCCCGCCCCAGAATAGCAGAAGTCCTTGTATTCAAGCGGTCGTCGAACCTTAGCATTGTTCACCCCGTCGTTGGTCATATATCAGGTATTAGACGTCTAGCTGATTTTCTTTTAATAATAGCTTTTACCTAGTTCTGTAACGACCGCCTTTTTCCATTATACACTGTTGCATACATACAAATATATTTCGAACCCACAAAAACGACGGTTATACAATATTGTTGTATGCTGGTCGCTTTGTATATGAAAAACACGTTCAATAGTCCGCGGTGGAAGATAGTGTATATAATGTACGACTACCATATTATCATCTACAGCATCAGACCACAGAAGAATGGCTTTGGTGTTTGAAGGTTAGAACAGTACTACCTCAAGAATAAACCTTAAGGCCATAATTTTTGGAATATTATAGCGAAGTGCTTCGTATGGAAATATCAGGTAATTCATATATGCTAGGGTAGCCTGACAATAGCAGTATTTTAGTGAGTTAATCATTGACAGACATTTTCAAGTAAACGTAAGTTACCTTCTCGGTTTGGCATCAACAAGACAAACACAAGAAACAACTCTTACTTGCTCATCTCATATGTCTAAGAATTGGAATATTTGAAAATAAGACAACAAAATGCAACAGCAAATAAAAAACTGTATGGATACCTAATGATGTAGATGCAGCGCAGTTGATTTACTTTATATATAGATAGGTCATCTTGAATTAAACACCTCTAACGATCACCTTCATTAGAGTGCTGCAGAAATAGTGAAGAATCGTATTATATAGCAAATATTCGGTACTTTCCAACAATACCTGTCATCTTTATACATTTTTGGTATTACTTGCAGTGGATAAAATTAAATTTCGGAATCCAAAACAATTTACCGAAAATTATGAAATCATTTGGTATAGTTAGCAAATCAAAACTCACTTCATATAAAACGGATTCATCATCAGTCATCTTAGTGCTACCCCAACTTCATCCAAACCGTGTATACAAATTTAATTAATTTGGGACATTACGCTTGTATTTCCCATTATCTCTACACAGGATCTAGAGTGCCCCGTTCATCGGGAACCCCAGCACAGAATATGTATACGAACATGCGACAAAGAGAGAGATCTCTGTCTCTCTCTCTACGTCGGAGAAAGAGGATACGAAAGAGCGTTAAAGAACGCTGTCCGGCGGTGCGTGTGTGCTTCACGTACGCGGTACTACCCGACAAGGCGGACCCTAATTCTACCCGCGTTGATAAGATCCGCCAAACATAAAGCAGGCCCTTAATGTGGTAGCCATGTTTATTCAAGTCTTTACGAGGACACCCTTTTGTTTTTATTGACGCGGCCCCGATGCCACTTTCGGCACCGCTTTAATTATTTGACAGTTTGCCGAGAAACGCGCTAAACGAGCGACATACCCGAAATACGTCGAGAACTACGTGTCTCCGCGCGTTTCGAAGTTTTTCGTGAACCCTTGGTTAAGTGCTTGTCCGACCCCTATTAAATATAAACGCTAAAATCCAAATTACAAGTCGAGAAAATACCAATGAGTTATCGAAAACGTAATATGCGATATAATAGCGTAGATCTCCAACTGAGAGTAAATACAATGTAAATAGTGATATATCGTAGTCCTTGCATGTCAATGAACTAGTACTTAATTGGGCCTAACTCTTACATGATGCTAAATTACAACGGCAAGCTCGTCCATTCACCAGCTTTTCTTCGTTGTTCCTGCTTCCGAAGTGCTGTCCTTTTTAATTTATTTGCTAAATTAATCCTTATCTTTGTCAAGTCCTGGATTTGACTTGGTCTATAACTTTCGTACGAAAGCTGATTCTCATTCAGTAGAAAATGTTCAGAGAGGAAATTTTTAAATGGGGTAGATAAAATTTAAGCAATTTGATGCGTACCGGGCACCTCACCAAAACAAAATCTCCCGCTGATCAACGGACGAATTTTTGACAGAGATTGTAAAATACAACGGACACAGCAAGAATCTACGAAGTACTCTCATGAGATCCGGTGCAAACAATGGATGATCCGTTTAGTGACTTGAGAAAGGCAAAGTCAGTAGCTGCTGGCACAGAACCAGTTCCCATGACGTCAGATGATGAGTAACTTTAAAAAGGACACTACAACCCGCAGTATCCAACGTCCTATGTATGTGTGATATTAGGGTGATAGTACCTGGGACCTGAAAGATCTATTGTGTCCCCTCTTCTCGCTCGATTCCTTTTAAAAGGTGCAGAATGTCCGAAGGCCCCAGATTAGGTAACTCTCCCTCTTCGATTTCACATGCTCCCAGGTGCAGCGCCCTTGAGTTGCACAGTGCAGCGCAATTTGTGAGTAGATGGATGGACGTTTCGTCCTTGTCCACAAATTCTACATTCAGCTTCCTTCGCTATTCCGAGCCTGCTTAGATATTCGTTCAGTTTACAATGGCCTTTAAGGATCCCTGTCACTATCCGAATATTATTTTTACTCAGGTTGATGCATTCTGCAGATCTCTTCTGGTTATAGGTTCCCAGAAGAGTTTTAGCTTGCCTCATTCCCTGGAGATTCTCCCAGTATTTGGATTTTCTCTGCTCTACTTCATTTTTCAGTTTCTCCAGTGTTATGCTGCTACTTATCCCGCAAAAAGGTTCTGGCCCTACAAAAGGTGTTCTAGCCCCTCTCTTAGCGAGATTATCTGTTATTTCATTTCCTTCCACTCCCGTGTGTCCCGGAACCCACAATAGGGTTACCTTGTTCTTTTTGCCTAGCTCGTTTAGTTTTTGTAGACACTCCCAAACCATTTTGGTTCACGTCCTAAGTCGCCTGATTTCCAAATGGCGAGGAAAATACATTCAATACGGTTAGATGAGCGATGAAATCACTCAAATCAGACAAAACACCCGGTGATGACGGTATATTTCCGGCACTGTTCCAAAAGGGAAGCACGATGCTAGTTACTCACTTTGTTAGACTCTTCAGAGATAGTCTTGCTTCGAATTACATACCAACAATGTGGATTAAGGTGAGAGTGCTGTACATTCCCAAAATGGGAAAGTCGGAAACCTCTGCAGGTTCCTTTCGTCCAATGAGCCTGATGTCATTTCTTCTGAAGACATTAGAAAAAGTGTTAGAGGGTCATATCAGAGAAGCAATTGTTCCAGACCCCTTCACATATCGCAATCACCACATACCCATATCTGTGTGGCGAACTAGCAGCTGGAATCGGTCATTTCCAATAGTATTCTAGGAATGCCATCGGACATGATGTGTACTGGACCAACGGTCGACGCATGCTTCATACCTGCTGATTCACGGACGGTTCGAAAACGGAGCAGGGTGTTGACGCAGGAATTTCCTGTCGTAATCCAAGAGTTAGAAAACACTACAACCTTCGCCAACGCATAACGATTTTTCAGGCTGAAATCTATGCCATTGTTATGTATGCTAGAGAGATTTTGGTTAAAAACATCAGACACAAATCAATAATTGATAATCAGGTAGTGATGAAAACACTAAAGGCCCATTAATGCAATTCGAAGCTGATATGGACACTCTAAATATAGTGGGGACGCCTAATAATCTAATCCAAATCTGGGTACCTGGGTACTCACTCATCCATGATAATAAGGAAGCAGATACTCTTGCGAAAAAGGGTACGGCGGAGTATTTCCAGAGACCAGAACTTGCCCTAACATAGCACCTACGGTAGCTATACAGCAAATCAATTTTTTTGATAAATCAGAAAGTGCTCCAACATTTGAGCAACGGTCCTAGGCCGGTGCATGCGAAAAAGCGCATTTCGTCTAATCATGTCAGAACCAACGAGCTACTTGAACTTGACCGTAAAAATAAAAAAAGTAATTGTTTCTCGTTTTGCAGGTCACTACACAGAATCGGACAGTCGGTAATGCGACTGAATGCCGGCTGTATTTGGAGGACGAAAAGACAATTGGGCACATTTTCTGCCACTGCCCTGTCACAATGAGAATTAGGTATATGACCTTTAGGAAGGTTACTCTTTCTCGAAAAGACCTGAAAAAAAAATACCTCATTCAAAAAGACTATAACCTACCTTAAGGGACTGAACCTGTTGGATGAATATATACTGTCTTCTTCACAATAGTATATAAAACAATACATCTGTGGTAGACTTGGTAGAAGGAGTACGCCCTCGGCGTATAGGTATGAATGACATTTATTGAGGGAGTTTTACCTGACTTTACTAAATCTTTGCCGACCACTTCGATACTAGAAAATAAATTGGTATAATCCGAGAATCATCAGGTATCATCATAAGGTCGTCGACACTACATTAATAATACTTTTCTTACTTCTCCTCGGTGCATTTTTATCTACACTAATTTCTAAGTTTCTTTGTCAGCGAATCTTCAACAATACCTCTGGGTATTGTTGTTCTGCTTATAATATATATATATATATCATTACAAGTGACTATATACATACAAAACGAAGCTTTGTATCAAATCAATGCTTTCAATGCATATTTTTCAAAAATTTGGCCGAATATGATTTATTCAAGAGAATAAATGGAAATTAGAAAAAGAGACTCCCCTTTTATAATTAAATTTAGAAAAGAAAAATATTATAAGAATAAATTAGGTATTCATAGAAGTAAATTATGTATTTGTCTTCTACTTAAAATCAGAGGTACAATATTAAGACTTTTATATCACAAATTATATTCTCCTTAGAAATTTTAAATTTATAATTATCTCTAAAACCGCATTTTTTATTAACTATCATTTCATTAACACTAAAACAATTGTTGATATGCTCGATGTTGTGTCATCGATAAAAATAAAAATACCAATAATACTACTCCGAAACCTTTCAAGAACTTGTATAATGTGATGTAAAAATTACACCATGTTTAATATTATTTATCATATCACAGTTTCTCTTCAGTTAGTCCCTAACGACTAGTTTTTCTAAATGTACTATAAAATTCGCATCCTTGTTAATTATCATAATAAGCAACAGTACGTGCTCGTCATATGCAAAATAAAATTAAATTGCTTGTAATTTATAAGTTGCTATGTATTTCGCTGCATGTAATTATGTGGCAATCAATAACTTGATTTAGAACTTGCACATATAGAGTCATCATAATAAATTGGTTTTATATTATGTACATTTGCGTCTGGATAAACATTTCTATAGATTTGCTTTAGTGGAACATAAAGCCCGTAAGTAACAAAATTATTTGCTCACTATATTTGCGTTTGTAGAAATATAATCGTTCGATATTTCATACTACCTACGACGTATTGGATTGAAATAACAATGCAAATAACGCATCTATTTGCATACATTTAAACCTTATCTTGCTTTCTAATTCAAATGAGCAGCATATAATCTAACATCTCCATGCTCAAGTAACAGTTTTTGTCGTATAATAAATAATTGAATCACCATGCTATGAACGTTGAATAACCGTTAATAAAGCACCTAAATAAAAATTTAATCTTGGTATATCTTTAGTATAGTAAACCATAGGTAAGAGTTCCGAAATGGACAGCTGATTTTGGTGATTTCTATACCTACACATTAACGGAGAGTGGAAGTTTTTTGCTAATTATAAGTACAAAATCCCTGTTCGTTTTGTTTTCTCTTTTTGGCAAATGATTGGAAAATACTGACAAATTAATTTAAAAAGTGCACTTTCTAAGTTATTTACAACATGCTTTTGATGCCTCTAATGATTTGTAAAAGTGTTGTCAAATAGAAGCTAGGCGCCAAATTCGAACGAATTATAGATTTACTTGAGAATATTTTTCTTTGAGCGCTAACAATAGGAACCCCTCAAATGTAAGTTATCTTTTATTATTATTATGCAACTATTTGATAAAATATTGTGAAACTAAGGTAAAGTTTGGGACCTTATACTTACTTTTAAAATATTTTCTTGTTTTTAGTATGTGATCCGCAATCAAATTCTGACTACAATAATTACTGCCACAGTCACTGTTGTCACAATGTATTTTTCTTCAACTTGTATTGTGTTCGGATTCCTTGCCTTATATTTCTAATATCCCCTACAGTTTTCTCCGTACATAAAAATATAGTATTCTAATATTTCTACCTTCTAATACGGATTAGAAATATAAACTGACATATTGCGCGTTCACTTTTCACAGTTTCAATTTAAGAAAAAATACTTATTTTAATAAAACCTAAAGCAATCGTTCTTTTCACATCGTCCATTACCTGCAAGAACATTATTCAATATCGTAAGGATCATTTTTCGTACGTAGAAACAGGAGTCCTCTTAATCTGACAACTGGTTTACACCCTAATTATCCTAGTAATAAATGGTAATTAACTCCACCAACCTTCGCTTTATAAGTTTCCTTAAGTGACAGCTAACCTTTACGGCGATTTATACCGATATCAGCACGACTATGCTTGCAGCGATAAAATGCATCTGTTTTACAGATATTATGATTTATTGAACATATGTGGTAGTCAATAATAGTACTACGGAATTATCAAGTTTTATTTTGAAAAAATTTTTTGTTTCTATTAGGTGTGTACCTACTAATTTAATTTAATTTTACTTTGGATTACACATAATTTTCAACAATTGGAAATATCAAAAAAAAAAAAGACAAACCAGAAACTTATTCACTAACAATTCGGAACATAAATGACAAGCGATACTATTTGTAAGTAATGCCAACCTATTAGAGTAGATTATAAGGCGGCTCCGACGCATCTGGTTATTAAAGGTGGATGCCGGTGCTCACAAACGCGACCACCTTTACCGTTGCTTTTACTTCTACTGCAGCAGGAACTAGAAAAGGTAAAGGGAGCTCATTGAGAGATGAGTTGTGGTTTCCATTATTTTGAAACGATAACCTCAACTCCGTTAATTACGTTTGGTTTAATTACTTTTAACATTTTTTCTCTCTCTTTCTGAAAAAGTTTTTACTCCAGCATTGACTCTAAAACTTCTTGCTAGTAATGTCAATGGGAACCAAATGAGGTCTCCGCTTTTTCAATATAATTTTAACGATCGCCGGAAATATCAATTTGTACGGAAAATTTATTAAAACTACTAAGCTAAGAGTGTGCCGTATTTATGATTGCGGCTTTTCTTTTTCTAAGATCCAATGAAACGACCATAATTACATCATCAGAGCCAGTTGGAACCACTTTCAATGTAATCGTCCACTACCCATGTATTAATGAAACTATAAATTTTTGTTGATTATGATTATGTTAAGTGTAGAATTATATCTACCTGTACATATATATATCTGATGTAGAAACTAATAAGCCTTTAAGACGTAACTCTATCACAAAAATAACATGTCGATGCTTACAGGTATGTTCTTTTTTTTTCTATCTATGATGTTAAATTACGCCAAGAATTGAATATCGTAAAATTTATTTCATTAATTGTATAGAATGTTTTATAATATAGTATTTGTGTAAAAATCTAGTGGTAGTCACTTTGTCGTACAGGTTTTAATATAGCTAGAGATGTACGTTTAGTTCTTTCATTTACCTGGCGATCGTATGTCGAGTTTGCGTTGACATAATGTTTTACTTCGTTTTACTTTAACGTAACTGGGGATACTGCTCTACGGTTTCCTTATCGGAGTTTGTCAAGGGGCTTCCTTGGAAATGGTTGTTGTTTATAAAATAAAAGAGAACTGTCTTCTTTTTTCGATCTTCGAGGAGAAAAAGTTGTTTCGAAGCGTTATCTATAAAATGTAGTTAGAAATTTGGCTATTAACGTATGGAATCATAAGTGTAGATATGTTTACTCAAGTCGAACGGTAAATCCTTCTATTTGGCTCACAATTTGAGAGAAACCTGTTTATTTGGATCGTGTTTAATCTTTTGTACGTTATCCCGATTTCCTAGTTGCTGTTTCCAATGTTCGAAGCTGCAGCTGCAATTCATCTAGGAGCTAGAGAACCTACCTTTCACGACTTCTGCTTGAACGTTTGATATTTGAAACATATGTTTTGGAGGTGTTTTAATGATCCTACATAATAATTTTCAGAATGTGGACTACTAATTATACAAAAACCGGGAAATAATGATATTAAGTATTTCAACATTGCTTTAGTAGCAAATCTTCTAAAATCTTTTCAAAATGATGTTTTGCATTTATTTAAAAAGGAATACGATACGATCAATAGTAAAAAGTGGTACATATGTCATGCACACTAAAAAATTTTAGTAAATTTACCGGGATTCCTCCTAAAAATTCCAGTTAGGTACATTTGGGGGAAAATCACCAAAAACTGGGTAATTTTCCGTTTTTTAGTGAAATTACTTATACTTTTGGAAATTTCCCACATATCGACCATTAATTTTTATTTGTAGGTAAAAGTGCTACGCAAAAACGTAATATTACTAAAAATTTTATGCTTTCCCAGGGATTCTTACTAAATTACTTCGTGATTTTATCCACAGTTAGGAAATTTACTTAGGAAACCAAAGGGCCGCCACAACTTCATTTGTGGGACCAGAACCGTTCTGCGGCATAGAGATGAGCACCTACAAAAAAGAACTCAAAGACAGGGAGGAGACGCTCAGAGCTTCCCTCTGGGAAAATCTCCCTGGTCTGAGACACTCCAAGATATTCCTTGGAAATTACAGTAAGGAAAGAGCAAAGACCCTGCTAGAACTAAGCAGAAACAGACTACGCATCCTTGCAGGTTTTCTGACAGAGCATTGTCATCTGGGGGAACACATGACAAGGATAGGTCTGAAACAGAATAGTGATTGCAGGTTTTGTGGAGCGGAAGGTGAAAGTCCGGAACACCTAATATCCGACTGCACTGCCATCACAGAAACTCGTACCAACTATTTTGGCAAGGACGTCATAGACGAGGGAGAAATACCCTCCTTGAAACCATCACAGCTACTGCAATTTATTAAAGTTCTTGGACTGGATGGGGAGCTGTAAGTGCGGGCAAACCCTAGCAGCTTACAGCTGATGTAGGGGGGCACAATAGATCGATAGGTCGCGGTGTAATGTTACCCTAATTAGATCTAATCAAATCTAATCTAGGAAACCAAATACATACTTACAATGCGCGCATGCTCAATTTTATGGGTTCAATTTGTAGGTAGATACATAGGACGCACGGAAGTGGCAGGTGCCAGTGGTCGTTCCTTTTGTTTTATCTATATAGGCATATTTAGGTATACAGGTATTTTACATGTGCGAGTAAAATTAGTTTGATGTAAAAATTGACCAAGGAAATTTACTACTAGTGTATGAAAATTACTAAGTAAAATAAAATTTATCCAGTAAATTTCATTTTACTTAATATTTTTCACATCAAAGTAATCTTACTCGCACAAGTAAAATACCTGTATGGTTTCGGGGTAATATAATTGCCCCAAAACCGTACAGAAATTTTACCAAATCTTCGTTAGAGTGTGTTAAGAAATTGGCATTCTATTCTGTTGTATATTCGTAAGAGCAAGAAAAAAACAGATATTCACAAAGAATACCAACAAAAATTACAGTTTTATTAAATATAGATTATCATTTGAACAAGAGATTAACATAAGGGATGCATGTTACTTTATTGAAAGCAAGTCATACCTAATATCCAAATGTTAAGTATTTTATGACTTGCTCTTAAATGAAGTATAAGCGGCTTTTAACTATCCGTGTTCAATTTTGAACTTGAGTGAGTCCTTTTTAATTTATCACAAACTTTTGCAATTCTGATGTGGCATAAATTTGAACTGAACTCTTAAGCGGAGCCCAGATTATCCCAAATCAATTATGGCAATATAAGTGTCAGATTTAGGTTGGAGATCAAAGACGATGTTGGGTCACTCACGTACATCTATCGGCTTCTTTTTTTTATTTTTGTTGCCTTTGAAGGTCAATAATAAAACACCATACTGACCACAATAACAAACTTGGTAGCGTGGAGATTCTCTATACGGTGTTTACTATAAATATGTTTGTCTGTTAATATAAACCAAATAATATCATTTAGACCTGTAAGTAATTATAAGTGCTGCATATTGATGTAAACTAAAATTCAATTTGTGGATTCCTTTATGGTTAAAATTGACAACAGCGTTAAATTAAAAAAAAAATCGTTACAGACGTAAAATTCTAATAAAATTAATTTGTGGACATACTAACAATCCGGTAACGAGTATATAAGCATTACTCAACTTAAACGATCTAAGGCTATATAACGTGAACACGAAACGTCTACGAAACTCACTAACTCATTCCATAAGTACTTTATAATTATCGGCTGTATACCACATCCAATAACCAGTCCCGTGTAACGACCTCTCTCACCATGGACCCAAACCATCTTTTTATAGGGAAATTCCCCCTTACGTAAAGAAGATTTGTGTAAAAATTCTGCGGCGCAGGTAAAACGAAAAGGAAACGAGATAATATCGCTGATATAATTAAGATTGATTAAAAACTAATTTCATGGACCCGTAGAATGATAATAAATGAATCAAACGCGGGCGATATATGTCTTACAGCATTCTGGAAAACGCAGAAATAATAAATTCATTAAGGCCGGCACCTCCTTCGTAGCAGGGAACCTATTAATCATTTTAGATTGGTACATATGTACGGCAGGTACTTTATAATAAAGGATTATTTATCAAAATTTCGCTTTATTTATCTTAATTGGAAATTTCTAAGTGAATTTACTCGTCCTTTTTTAACCCCATTGCTAATAGGATAGTAATAAATGATGTCTTGCGTTTTTACGGCCATTTTTAGGTTATCTTGTTCCAATAGTGAAAGCCTTGTTAATGCTACGTGCTTTTATAAAACCTAACAAAAACCAGTTAGGTCGTACAACTGCAATTATGTTATTATTATAAGTTTTTATACTTAACAAATAATAAAAACATTTGCAGTATATATTTTAAAATCAAAACTAAAACAAATTTATCATCACACATTGGAATCTTCGAAACGGTCGGAGTTACAATGTTGGTTAGATTAGGAAAAAGTTGCATAAGTTAGATACCGTTTAGATGGTGTTTGCAAAAGTAAATTTTCTTTTGAATAAAGTATTTTTCGCGATGTTAGTTTTTACTTATTTTAATATGGTTTCATATTTTTATTTTTAAATTTAGTCATTTTGAATTCTAAAATAGTTGATACATGTATCACTTGTAATGGTTTAAACATGTTTTCAGCTTTTTTAGATATCATTTACAATTATTCCAGAAAAATCTCCTTTATTGGGCACTGAATGCTCGAAGAACATTTATCTGAGAAAGGCGACCCTTTTAATAATTCAAGAAAGCACAATATAATCATTACAAAAACGCATTTATAACAAATAAAAAAATAAAATCATTACAAATTAAGAAATAAACAGTATTAATAGTAGGAACCCAAGACATATTGTTAAGTACATCTGGTGTAATGGTTTGAAATGCTCATAAAACCAATTTAGGTAATTGTTCTTCCTTTGAAAACTAAGTTGGTGCACATAGTTTTGATGTACACCCAAAACACCCAGGAAACAGCTGAATGCGTATCTATCAATCTCTCAGGAAATCTATTTGGTAAATATTCCTGAGCGGTTCTGGAATTATGAGGGGGGTCCCATCTTGTTGGAACCAAAAGTTATTAATTTCTGCTAGTGGAAAGTTATTATCGAACCATTCTTGCAAATTATGCTGTAGTAAATTTCGATACAGCTCGGAAATTAGTAATCCGTGATAGAAAAAGAAATTGCCTAATTATCCTTGTTCGATGTGGATGCCCACAAGTTTTGTACAATCGCGGATTTTCTACGGACCAATAACGGGTATTTCTTCTGTTAAAGATTCCGTTGTTGGTTTCATTAGAAAATAAAATTTTATTGACAAAATTTTCATAGCTTTTACACTACCTATATAGTATACCATTCACAAAATGCCCTTCGCCTTACGTCATCTCCTGGTCTAAGGCTTTTTGTACGGGTGATATCTGTTCTTATTACGCAAAATAAAATACGCTGAAAATTTTGGCGTTCAACTTGCAATGTTTTTAACTGTAGCGTCTTCCGTTACAAATAACACCACATTAGATGGTTTCTTTATAGTAACAACTTTCTTATTACGTGACCCATACTGCAATATATTGGAACCCATTCTTCTAAACATCTTTTTATTCGGCCGTAATCTTTCGGGGTAATTATTTAAATACATTTCCTCAGCTTCTTGACTATTATGTACTATGGCACAAAATGTAACACTTTCACATATCAAACTTATCGTCAAAAGAGAAATGTCCAAGCATTTTTAAACAAATTCAAAGACTGCGGAGTGATTAGATTTTGTATTGTGACAGAAAATTGTCAAGAAAGACGAATGTTCTTTTTCTCAAAGCCCAGTATGCATATTTTAGGATAGTATGATTTTATTCTTTACATTTTAATGACTAATACATTTTATTGCAATTTTTGTGCTTTTTTGAATAATTAAACGCCTTTGTTAGATAAATGTTTTCCGAGCATTCAATACCGAACTAAGGAGATTTTTCTGGAATAATTTTAAATGACACCTAAAAAAGCTGAAAACATGTTTAAACCATTACAAGTGATCTATCACCTATTTTAGAATTTAAAATGACTTTCAATTTAAAAGTAAAAATAACAGGATCGTATTTAAAAAAAAAAGTTGATAATAGTTTTCGAGAAGGAAACATCGTATTGCAAATCTGTACACGCTATCTTCATCAGCTTAAAAACTGACAATGGCAAAATAATTTCCATTTTTTGTGCACCCTCTTCGTTATTCCTTGTGTAGTAGCCATAGTGTAACAAATTCCTCTATATACAACAATGCTTTGAGGGGTTTCATCACCATAATGTTTACATATAAAAAAATATATTGGTAGATGTTTTAACGTATAATAAAATTTATGATGAAGCTGATATATTATTGTAAACCCTAATGGAAAATAATTTATAATGTAGTTATCAATACTTTTGATAGTTTTTAGAATTAATTTCAACATTTTATCTGCAGGTGTGTTATACAATCAACCGATTATTAATCCATGTTTCTTTATTGAAAAAGATATATATTGCTACGGAACTTGTAAGTCTAAATTATTCAGTAACTCATGGGGCGTGGGGGGAATATATCTCTGTGACCAACGCTCCTTATAACTCCCAATATGCCATTTAATATCAATCTATCTTTAATGTGAGTGTTTAGTTATCATATAGTAATGTTTCTCTATACGTTATACTGAATAAAAAACTGTCTTAAAAGTAGTACTCAATTTATTCGTATAGTATCAAAAATGTGACAAAGAAATAAGCTTTCTACAGATACTCTCAAGTAAGTAGGTTCATTTACTATATAAAAGTGACTATGATACAGATTTCTATTATCTCAATTCAGACTAAGAACTTAAATCTGTCGATTTACAAACATAAGTAAAATTCAAATTTCCCACCAAAAACTTTCATAAGTCAATACGCCAACGCATGAATTTTTATCTTTTTAAGAACGCTTACATCAATTTTATTTACATTAGATGTTCGAAATAATGAAAGAAATCTGCATTTTTCAAGAGATTGTAGTAAACTTATTTATCAAGAATATAGCAAAAACACTATATAACTATATTTTTTTCAAGGCTGTTAAAAAAGCAACATTTATGTTTAAATTTTTGTTTAAATAATGGACACGTCTACCATTTCCCCCTAAAAAAAAGTTAAATACGTTGCTATTTCGATGTTTGCAAACTTTTCTGATATACTATATTAATGTAGCTATATAATATATCCAATATATTTTAAGTAATTATCCCACTTTGTGTAGGTACTATCTATAATCTAAACTGTTTATCTCCATACATTACACCATATTTGTTCTGGAGGAACTAATTAAAAAAGGAAGCCTCACTAATTTAATAGAAAAAGTTACACGGACATGATAAACCCAACATACAGGAGCTTACCGCGTGTGAAATCTCTGTTACGCTCTGCAGAGATCCTAAACGGATTAAGTAGGTGATATTCTACTGTACCCCAATTCTAGTTTCGCTTTTTTTTCTTTTTTCGATTCGGTTTCCTTTAAATTGTTTCTGTACAATCTCCGACCACGTTGGCAGCTTGTGCTGCTAGTGAGGTCACGGATTGTCTACCGTGATGAGCATTGACGGGGACCGACTAGAACGGTAATCAATGTTCGGGAATAACACAAACCCCTTTTTTCGACACCCAGGCCGTCGCAACAATGAACCTAATTACTGCACCGTGATTTTTTTTGCTTCGCCGCCTCGGATCGATCAAATAACCTAAGCGAACACAACGGCACTACATCGTTCTCGTTATGCGCACGCAAGGCACGAATAAAGGTGTCTTGTTTTGATTTCGGGGGACTGTTCCAGTCGGAAAAACAAATTTTGTTTGTCTGTCGATAATTTGCTTATTTAAGGCGGCTGTTGCGTTAGAAGATTAGTTCGGATTGTCGGCAAATTCGTGTTTTGTTGGTCAAAGCATTTTCATTATGAGAATTTAAAAGCGGGCAGAAAGAATAAACAAGGAGAGGTAAAACACCCTGTACTAACGCATACGCATAATACCCAGAGACGTTACCACCTGTGATATTTTCCAAAGTTTAATATTAAAAATATACATTACATGATTCACTTCCATTTTGATAAGTGGGGCAATATAGTGTGACCATAATGTGCCAACATAATTTCGTAATCCGTTAAGAAAATTGCAGAAGATGATAAATACAACAGATATCTTTATTCGTTCTTTTTTACTTAAAACTATAGAACATGCAAAAAAAAAGAAAATACTAAAAACTTAAAACCAAGCAACATCGTGTAAAAAAAAAAACATGAGCAACAGATTTACAAACAACAAATGTGAATGCTATCAAATTACGACAATTAAAAATGTCCTTCAAAGTATAAAAAGGATGTCGAACCATCTCTAATTCCTGTTTAAACTGTCTATCACCCAAATCACGAATTTCCACTGAGATGTAATTATAAATTTTCACTAGCTACGAAGCAACAGCTCCCTGTGCAGTTGCAGAGTTTCGTCTTGGGCCAGATAGAAAATTTTTGGCAGTAGTACCTCTGGTGGTGTGAAAAATTTATTGTAATTTTTACGCACTCAATAACATATAGGTAAATCGGTGAATGTATGTGTAAAACGTTGCTGCAAGAATCTCCAACTTTCAGATTGTATATACTTCTTACACAACGCTTCAACGTATGCCCTATATGTATTCGAACTAGCGGCCACTGAAGAAGAAACACCTCTCAAGACATAGTTGAAATGATCTTTGCAGCAACCTGGTCGATATGTGCTTTCCATTTTAGGCCGTCACTAATCTTTAGCCCCAGGAACGCTATGGTATCGATACAAATCCAGGTTGGTACTTTGCAAATTTAATCATCTTGTCTCGGTTACATAATTTAAAATTATAATTTTTAAGCTAATTTTTGTTTATATATAGTGATGTTACAATTTTTTATATCAAAGGGTCATTATCTGTTGCTCTCAAAACTAAGGACAGGTCATCGGCAAAAATCGCAACAAATCCTTGCCGCAGTGGGTTTAAATATATTAAAAATGATGGGGGTTCTAGTACCGAACCCTGAGGCACTCCCTTTTGAACCACTTCATGACCACCTGCGACATCAAAAGATCCAGGCTACTTCAACGTATCCCTCCTGACCTAGAACCCATTTTCGAATCTTCAGGGCTTAGGAAACACCTTGGTTTAAGCAGAATGAACTTTTAAATTCCACACTGTTTGCAATATCTTATTATGTACAAAAAAAATCGAGAAAACAAGGAAATATTCAGTTGTTAAATTCCAATGATAAATCTTATCAGTTACATACAAAAACATTTGGTTTGTAAAATGTCTGATTTCTAGTTACACGTTTTAGTCAGATATTTTAGATAAAAGTGTAGGCATATATATACCCAAAGTGCAGCATTGATTCACATCAAACAAGAATGTCGTGCAGATGTATGTTAACAGCTTCTGGATTAGTAAAAAATAGGGACATGTAAGTTGCTAAAGAAAATTAGGTATATATACCTACTGGATGTACCATCGAAGTGACTCATTAAAAGTTTTTGACGTTACAGTAGGAATTTGATTTTGAAACTTGCAGTTATTTTAAAATATGCTACACAGAGTGTTCTGAACGAACAAGTTAAGTTTAATTAAAACTAGGGCTTTGGCATATTTCTGGCAGTTTTACGAAATAAGTGTTAATATTTCAAAAACTACCAAGAGTAAGTAAGGTATATCAAATCTTAATTAATACCGATCGATGTAGAATTTCGTGCTGCATTTATTTTTGCAATGAAAAACACCACGTTGCGTTTGAAAAACAAAGAGTTTTTGTTAATTTAAAGGTATCAATATTGAACATGAGTTTTCGAACATACTGTATAGGATTTTGTGGTTACTGGTGCCGCGATTAATGTCCATGACCATATATACTTGCATCCAAATCAGTATAATATCTAAACGTTTAATACCTTATGAAATATTAAGTTTTATTAAAAGAGTAAAAATTGAAAATATCTAAAAAAAACTATGAGGATTTCGGATAGAGAACATTAATACAAACTGATCACAGATGGTCCAAGAAATACACCGAATTCATAAAAATTGTACCATTTCGTTTAAAATAAGAAAGTGCTATCAACATTCTCTATACCAGATGGGCCATAAAGCTGAAAATATGTTTCTTAAATAGATCTTGGTCAACCGTGACTACTTTGCAAGTTTAAAAATCAAATCTCAACTGGAACTTCGAAAAATTCTAATAAGCCAGTATACATACATAATATCTATTGAAAATCATACATCGTAATTAATATAAACACTTGCAATAAGAAAAATGTTGCTCCAACAACAATTACAGTTAACTAGGATTGCCAGAGTTATATCAGAGTATAGATATTACCCATTTTAATTATTATTCCTACATTTGCACATGTGTATTCTATTACACATGTAGTAATCGGAAATCGCATATCTTAATATCAAAAATATAGCTTATTAACTGAAGTGTAACAGGAAATCGTAAACTCAACTTATAAATGTAATAGGAAACCGTTTTAGTAGTATAGGTGAACATAACCTACATAGGTAGGTAGACTGTTGCTGTACGTTTATTTCTATTTGTACCGTAACAGATGCACTGACTATATTGCTCATTTTTGTTTTGTTTATATAAAAACCTCCCACAAGCATATTATTGGGAAAGAATAAGGAATGAGAACATTGCTGGTAGTAGTAGAGTAATGTCTGGATAATCCAAACACCCCTGTAATCCGAACAACTCAATTGTGAGAAAAGGTACTCATAATCCGAACTCTCAGTATCTGTACTCTGAACAAAGCACTTTGGCATATCGAGAGAGGAGGATTTTATGTAGTACATATATGTTTTACTTGTGTTTTTCCCTTCAGTTGTTCCTATTTTCTATATTTACCAACTGCTACTGATATAAATCTATAGCTTTATGT
Organism: Cetonia aurata; assembly: GCA_949128085.1. Classification (NCBI taxonomy): domain Eukaryota; kingdom Metazoa; phylum Arthropoda; class Insecta; order Coleoptera; family Scarabaeidae; genus Cetonia; species Cetonia aurata. The sequence continues at coordinate 24,874,536 of OX421887.1, forward strand.
TTTGCAATCTACTACAAATCAATATTAATGTATGAGAGTTATACGATTTTAAACTCCTTATTTTAGCGAAGATATTTGCTAATTTGTCAATTTAGATTTACAAATATGTTCAGATCCGAACACAAATTTGAAAATATATTGACTGAAGCCGCGAAATTAGCGTTTAAATAAATAAAATTTGTAAATCTAAATTGACAAATTAGCAAATATCTTCGCTAAAATAAGGAGTTTAAAATCGTATAACTCTCATACATTACTATCAAGGGTGTGCATTAGCATATATACGCTTTGAGCGTAAATTACAAATGTCGTCGAGTGACACTGATGAGCTGTAGGTGACAGCGAAACATGCATGTCTGTCAATAACGACATTTTGTATACATTTTTCCAAATCAATATTGTTTCGGACAACTGTTTGGTTGCCTAATACTATATTAGGAAACTACTACAGAATGTAGCAGCTTCTTTTGATATTGATTAGCTGCTACAAAGGAGCAGATTGCTTCGGAGCAACCCATCACCACGGTGTACCCATACAACACTGGTATGTTGCATGAACCCATTAAGAGCTTTTACACTCTATGCTTTAATTTTTTCAAGATTAAACACAAGCGGGAAGTTGTGGAAGACGCACCTGTGGTTACATTACTTCTTGGTCAACACTCTGATCGGATGACAAGTGACCTTCCGCCGCTAAACTATACAAAAGATCATGGCGTAAGTTTAATGTGTTTGCATCCCCAATGTACGCATCGAAACCAACTCCTGGATGTTACATGTTTTAATCCATTCGCTATTTATTGCAATCTAGAAATTGACAGATGGTTGAAAACCAATCCTGGCTGTGTAGTAGGGCCATTACGAGTGGGCATTTTTTTCTGTAGCTTATGATAAGGCAGCAACCACTGTAATAACATGTTCTGGTTTATCTATGTATTCTCGTTGATCCCAGATGTGTTCCCAGATCACTTATTTATGCCCACTTTAGAAAATGATCAGCTTCAGATCGTCGTGGCAAGAGATGATGAAACTTTTTTTTTTCGTTTATCGTTTATGGCGATTACTTTTTATTTATACAGAGCACATCATTTTATTCAATATACTAGCTGCTGATGAAAAGCGATACTGTATCTAAACCTAGGTATTTCTTTCTAGATAGGTTTTTTTGCGCAAATAACATGTATTACCTAATGTTTCAAATTCCATTAAATATTTAATGACATTGTATATCTCTACCTTTTCTTTTTTGACCTTTGATTGATTAATAACTTTGCAAAAATAGTTTTCCATAGATTTCCACTTAAGTTTTCCTAAATTCGGATAAATATTTCCAACTCGTGACTGGTAATAGCAGAATTTCATCTACCTACAAATATTACCGCGATCCAGCTTTATATATTATTATTATATAAAGTTGTTGGTCACTCAATTAGATAAGGAACGCTCAATATTTAGTTCCGTCGGCTCCTTTGACCGGTTCGGCTCTCCAATTAGTATGAACCGTCGCTCGAGGCGCAGGCGGTCCCTTTGAAGTCAAAAAATACCTGTTATCGTGCATAGAATGTGGTCGCACCTTCGACTCTACTCGCGCTACTCGCCGGTGCCGTCTAAGAGTGTGGCAAATTAGAATGTGATTAACATCGCTAAGAGCCCGTCCTTCATTAATGTCAGATTCGTTAGGCTCGGGCACAGTCTGTGCGGTTGGAGTGTCCGCACGGAGTTTCGCCTTCCACGGCGGCTACGTGTCCGGCCGGCGCGGCCTTCTTTTTCTTCTCCTTCTCGTGCCTCTCGTCTTTCTCTCCTCTTCTTCCGCCGTCTTTCGCTCGCCTTGGGACCTCCGCACAACTCGTTCCCGTCGGATTCCTCTTAATCGCGTTCTGCGTGAATGATACATGTTTTAACAGATCCAGAAATGTGTTAAAAAACACTACCGCTTCGCCGAGCGATCTAGACGGCCTCGACCGATGACCGCCTTGATATGGGATACCACCGGCTTACCTTAAGTGATTCGAGTTGTCGTTTTGAGCTGTCGCGAAGAATCTCACCCGTCAAATTAGACGGTGATCTTCGATGTGATTGATCCTGTTGGAATTTAATGAATTTTAATTGGAGTTAAGATAAAATAATGTAAAAAAAAGGTATGTCAAAAGATTTGCAGAAAAAAAGAATTGTTTCTGGTATTGAGTGATGCTCTCAGACTTTCTCAGCTGCTAAGTTGCCCATCTTTGGAGGGTAGAGCGCTCTAAACGCAACACCTTTGCTGTTTGACTTAATAGCTTCAGCTTATTAAAAAAATATTCACGTTCGGGATATTTATTAATCATTAATTCACAAAATTCCATCCGACGGTAAATAAAAAATAAAGCTATAACAATTGAATTACTAAAAACACAATTTAAAAAATCTGGTGTGACATTGTCGCTGACTTTAATGATTTTCGCGCAAATTATTAGACCATGTGAATTAATATAAGCGAAGTAAATATTTATTAAAGTCTGGATGTTACACATTTTTTTCATTTTGACCGACATATAAAGGGATTTTTTCAACTTTGAAGTAACAACAGTCATATGCATATCCCATTTTAATTTATTATCTAAAGTAATACCCAGCACTTTACAGCTCAAAACTGAAACTAATCCAACGGTACCAATGTCAATTCGTAATTGCTCATCTGTATCAAAGAAAACTATATTTCATTTTTCAACATTCAAAGCTAATTTATTGTTCTTAAACCAGCCGACCAAACTTTGAAGAACATCAGAGCAATTACTGAGAAACTCACGCATGTTGGTGCCAGTAACCACCACATTAGTGTCGTCGGCGTATAATGTAACAGATCCAGGAATATCTATAGGTAAGTCATTTATAAAGATAACGAACAGTAGTGAACCCAAAATAGAGCCCTGCGGAACTCCCGAAACTACATCGAGCAGACCAGTAGTAAAACGATTGATGCACCCAAAACAACCAACGTCCACAGCTATCCTTCTTTTATTCTTATTACGGCAATCGACAGGTTATATATAGGTATATTGATATATAGGTTCCGCCTATAACGCATCTCTATGAGGCATGAACAAAACTGTTGTAAAATTTTGTATACAGTGTGGCAACCATTCATAGCACGATGCATGTATTAGTAACTACTGGTCGACTATAAATGGGCGTGCCACCTTGAATTGCCACACCTACTTAGCGGCACGCGGATGGCATTTACAAAAACGATAGCGGACGTATTATAAGTTACACGTATAAATGTATTGGTGCATATAGGCAAATCAAAGTCTTTTAGAGTTCTATGTTATAGCATAAGTGATTAATAACATTAGATGTGGTAGAAAATACTATTCCTGAAAAATAAAAAGCACTGTTAGAGGTATTGTCTTCCCGATATAAGTAAATATTTTTAGTTGTTTGAAGCATCAGATAATCACTGATAACATGTCAGTGAAGTAATTCATCACAGCCTCATAAACAACATAAAAAATCAAAAATAAATAATCAGTACTCCTAAACTTTAAAATAAAAACTAAAATAATATTGTTCAACAAGTATAAAATCTAAAAACGCAACTATAATAAAATAATGGAAAATAAAATATTTAATTCTTAAAACAGAATTGTATTCAACATTGCAATAAACCTGCAATTAGCTAAAAGAGAATATTATTCTTAAACAATAATAAAATTTGAAGTAAATTAATTTATTAAGTGTTCAAATAAACCTCCCTCTTGATAAGAACAGTAACCCAACCGATCATAAAAATTCCGACGAACATTTGTTAACATATCTGCTGTGACAGTATTACTGATTTCAATAATTCTCGCGCGCAGTTCCTCTAGGTTTGATGGCCGTTGATCACCGTATCCGTATATTGTATTATGTAAAAAGGGCCATAAAAAGAAATCGATTGGAGCTAGATCAGGGGACCGCGCTGGCCATTTAATAGGGCCCGAGTTACCGATCCATCTGTTTTCAAAAACCGCGTTTATAAAGTTTGTTACAATGCGTGTATTGTGTGCTGGGCAACCATCTTGCTGAAACCAAACTTCATTTATATTAAATAGCTCCCATATTGCCGGAATAATATTATTTTCAAGTAACTGTAGGTATCTATTTCTGTTTAAATTACTGTCAATGAAAAAAGGCCCAATTATATGATTTCCAATGCCAATTTACCTGCCCATACATTTAGCTTCCGTGGATACTGCGTTCGCGTTGATATATTTAAATGTAGATTTTTACGCGACCAGTAGCGACAAACTGGGCGGTTATGATACCCGTGTAGGTAAAATGTTTTTTCATCTGTGAACAATACGTTGTTAAAAAAAAAATTGGTTATCGTGATATTTATTTATCATTCTTTCGCAAAATTCCATTCGGCGATAATAATCATCGGGAAGTAGTACTTGTGCACTTGTAAATTTGTATGAACGATATTTATTAGTACGTAAAATCTTATGAACCGTTGTTTTAGAGATACCTAATTCGCGAGCAATTTGTCGAGATGACATAGTGGGATTTACTTCAACTAAAGCACATACTCGAATTTCTATATCGCTTACATTCTTATCCGGAACAACTTTATTTTTATTATTTACTAAAGAAAATGTAGTTTCAAATCGATTAACGGTCCTACGAATGGTGCTTGCATTGGGAATTTGACTTTCGGGGAAATTAGCTGCAAATAAATCCCGAGTACGCGGAATTATCACCGTAAAATTGTTTAATCATGAAGAGTTTTTGCTCCGGCGTATAGTACTCCATTTTTAAAATAACCATTATCTACCTACCAACAACGCGTTTTATTAAATAGTACGAGCGAGTAGTTCTCCCGACGAAATATAAAATGCATCTGACACGCACGTGTGCGAGCGACGGCTCTGCGCCTGTGCGGCGACAGCGTAGAAATGTGGATTTCTTGGCAAATACGAGTGCATCATAGCAATATGCTAATGTAATCCAGTCGAATATTCCGTATACTTCTTTACCGTTCTAATGCATGATCGCTATAAGGCGGACAATTGGTATCTATAGACTTAAGCCCATGTGAGTAAAAATTGTACTATCTTTGTCTTAATAATTAGTGACTGCGTTCAAGCTATACATACGAAAAGAAATAGAATAAATATTTCAGTTTAACCTGTGAAAAACACAGAAGATCTCACACATCTTAGTTACACACAAACAAGTGGATACTTTTATAACGTTTTACTTTTCAAGGTTTTGATTAATTTTATTATTTGGAAACTAACTGCGTTTAGGCATGTGTAACGTATAATTATGGATAATATAAATTAGTATAATTATAATGGTTGTATCCTTTCAAGTAATAATTTTTCGCTAATTTACGAAAATGGAACAATACCCAATTACCGCACAGACACACATATCTCATTTCTCAATTGAATAAGTTCAACTGGCCGGCTCATTATTCACACGTTAACGTTACCTAATTAGCAGATAAGCGATACATGCTTATCGCGAAACAGTCTGGTTGCGATCGCTTTGGTCATTAAATAAAAAAGATATTTCTTTTAAAGAGAAATATATTATTAATTATCTATGTTTATCGATATGTATACAACGTAATGAGGTAACAAGCTGAAATTACCGTAATTGCATGCGGTGTATATAGTAATAAACAAAAATGTTACGAGATCGTCGCGACTTAATGGTTACCTAATCATGTAAAACACGAAGAAAAACTAGCTCAATTCCAGACCGACTAATAAAAAAAGTAAATTATTAATTTCTTCGTAAACAGTCGATTAGTTTTGCATAAATACAACATAAGTGCTCAACTATCTATAATAAGTAAGTCTATCTTAGTCATTCGAGCGTCATCTGGCTCTAGACTGTATCTAATTTGCGAAAGAGATCATTTCGATCTTATTTTTTTTTCTCCTTTGATTAGCCTGATTAAACGGAAGCGGCGATGCTGTTATTGCGTTAATTTGGCATGTCGGATAATTTATGAATTTCTTACACGGACGCATGCAATGAAAATTATAAATTACGAAGTAAATTGATTAGAATTTAGTGGTAGTAAGTTGCTATAGTTTTCATTGGATAGACCGATATTACGTTTTATATGCCATAGGGATTTGCATAAATCGTATCAAATTAGTACTAATAATACATGCGGAAATAATACAGGATGTGGATGTAATGTTACTCATTAGGAAAACACAGTTACCTACAACAGCATTAAGGATTAATTATATAAACATGGAGAAATAGTATCATATTCAATAATGATATCTATATACATAATCTATCATTTAGAATAGCGAACATAATGCAGTTTAGCAAATACTAATTTGGAGTATATACACTTTATAGTATACAACCAATGCCAGGTGGGATGCTGATGCAAAGAAGGTTTTTGAAACAAAGAAGTATTGTAAGTATAAATTTTGTTCTAAAATAATACTTCCAGAACTAAACTCAAATTTATTTGATTCAAAAGAAGATAACTGTTTTAGAATAAAGAAAATTTCGCTTTGGTAAAAAAAAATTACAGAGGGAAGAGCCACCCATCGAGAAGCCTTAACAATCTTTCTCTGGTCAGATCAGTTGCCGCTTCATTCACCTCACACGTTTGTAGTTCCCAACCAGCTTGGGATTAACAATTATTAAATCGATTTATTTAAATGTCAACTAGCTCCAATAATAAATAGCTATGCTTTTGCCCAACTCTATTCCTCTTTCCACTTCTCTAACGGAGTTTTGATGTGCGGCAACCTTAGCCTAGTACACGGTCAATTTGCAGCATTTATTGATGTAAAGGGATCATTTAATCGTGCAATTCCTTCACCCCTACATAAGAAGCTTATAGTGCGAAGCGTTGAACTGATCACAGCAGACTGGATTGCCGGTTGCTCAGGCTTGCTATAATATATATGGTAAGGTTCAAGCCAGACAGAAAGTATCCACAGGGTGGGATTTTATCCCCACTGGTGTTATGAAGACTTGTAGACGACCTGCTGGCTATCATTGAAGTGCTCAGAATCTAGGTGAAAGTTTATGCTCTTAAGAAGATAGAGAATACAGAAAATTTCCTCAGCCTTCCAACAGATTAATAAGGCTATTTAGAGCTGGTGTAGCAGGGAAAACTTGAACATTAATCCGAACAAAACCACAATAGTATCGTTCATCAAGAAAAAGAGAGTTCAACACTTCGCACCACCCACTATCTATAGTGTGAAACTTGAATTTGCAGATAATGGAAGATATCTAGGCGTCGTGTTTAACAAGGTCTTAATCTGCAATATTTGCAGCTTTACACGTGCTTCATTTAATTCCTTTTCCTTCATCCCTATTTAATTAACTTAAACTCAAAATTTGAACGCCCTTTTCCACTTAATCTATTTTTGAACCATTTTTATAATCATAACATTTTCTAATTATATAACTTAATCATTTTTGTCTTACAATTCCACATGTCACTTTAAAATATCTTTCATTTTCTATTTTTAATAATTCATTTCATACAATATTACTTAATTTATTTTAAATAATAATACTTAAAGAAGTTTATTATTGACTGTAAGTACTATTTTGTCATCATTGTTTTTTACTTATTTGTATAATGATGTAAGTCCCGGCTGAAGATGGCAGTTTGCCGAGACTATATAGTTCCCAAGCTGCTGGAAGCACTTTCATCAGTATATCAGCTGGTAATTCATTCGGACATGATGTCTACTCAACCAATGATTACATACTTTACTACCTCCTTTCTAAACAGAGAGGAATCGAGATGCAAATGAGTTGGCGGAAGTTTCGAACACTAGGTAGGCTGTGGGCGCATGAATATTCCAAGAGTTAGAAAATACTACAAATTTGAATAACACACAACGATCTTTCAGGCTGAAAGTTATGCCATTGAGGTGTAATAAAAATTTTCATTGACAGTCAGGCGGTGCTGAAAGCAGCAGAGGCGCGTTAATGCAACTCGAAGCTGATCCGCATCTGTAAAAATACTGCAAATAAAATGGGGACGACTAATAATCTATCCCTAATCTGGGTACCTGGGCACTGACTAATTCATGTAAACGAGGAAGCTCTTACGAAAAAAATGGTTGCAGAGCATTTTCAAGGACCAGAACCTGCCATTGGCATAGCACCTATCCGGGAAAATCAGAAAGTAGTCGAAGGTCGTTCGAATCGTCTTGGTTTGGTACATGCGAAAAAGTGCATTATTAGGTATGTGAGAACCAAGTGACCACTTGAACCGTATTGTTTCTGTTTTTATAGGTCACTATAAACTTATCCGGTTGAAATGCAAAGCACTAGTACAATATTAGTTTGGGACAAAAAAATTATTATCTGCTGTTTAAAGTATCTACTCTATCAATGCAAACTTTCCGCTTAGTCCAAACATCAACAAAATAAATATTTTATAAAAAAAATCTCAATCGAAATTTTTCTATTATTGGTATTGAAAGAAAACAAACTTTATCTAAAAAAAATCTTAAAGAAACCTATCTCTAGTGTGATAATACTCAAAAATAAAATTCTTGCACAGATTTTCACTTATATACTAACAAATAATATTTGACAAGGTTAGGTTTTAATTAACTAAGACGTAAATAATTTATATAATTTAATAATAATTTAATCAGTTGCCAAAGTATTATTTCTCTCTTCTCACATCAGAAATCACATGCGTGGGGTTCATTTCTAAGTATATCCACTGTACTTACTATACGTTACAAAAATTGTGGTATTAATAATTTTAAAAAGTAACAACTCATTACAATAATAATTAACTTTAAGAAAACACATTAACGAACGTGGATTAGTTATAATTTAATTGAGCACAACATGATGGAATTGCTAATAAGTAGTACATAAGATTTTTAATTTTGGAATTTTATATATTTTGCATTGTGTAATTCTTATTTGAATTTGCACAAATTAAATTAGTTATATGCTTCATAAGAAAATAAAAGACATTTCATTTACTAGTGTCCTTTCGTTATACCGGAAGTCGATTCTAACTTTTATTTGAATTGTATCAATCAATTTGTAAATATCTATACTAAAACTGTGCCTCAAATTCTGTTGGCTTTGAGATTTACATTTTTTCGGTAATCTTCTGTAGTTTAATAAAGATTTAGATATATATTTGTTAGGGCACAACTAACGAAGTCATAGAAGTCTAATTCTGTGAAAAAAATTGATCGTGAGCATACATATGGTTAAATAAAGCGTCGAAAATGAAAATATTTTTAAATGATCCTTATAACCACCAATACAAAGGCAGACAAAGCAGTTTTAACGAAAGATCTGAATTAACAAAATGTTAGTCTAAAATATCTATTTATTTTCTCACAATTGCCTTCATTTTTTTATGTTCATTATTACCCCATATTTTATTTTTAACAAGAGTAAAAGTGAAAATAAATATTTAATATTTTCTAAAAATCTCTAATGTTGTTAATGTTTGAATAACTGGTATTTTACGTAACCACATAATCAAATTAATGTAAAGATTTATTTGGTTATAATATCCCATAACACAGGTAGCAAAATTAGAAAGCGACTTTTAGCAAAATAAAGATCACAATAGGCTAAATAATCCTAGCCTCTAATCCTAATGTTAATCTTCTTAGGTGTCGTTTTACCGTTAAAATCTTTGCTGAATTAATCTGCAGTATGAATAAAAGCGACAGAAATTATTTCAAACAGTCAAAATTGTTATCCTTAACGGTAACCCTTTATTATATATTTTTTTTATTATTTAGGGAATACATCAAGCAGTATTAAAAAAAGATACTTCACCGTCGTTGGTGGCATACAATTAACAATTACGTAAGAACGGAAAACGACTGTAACGTCATTAAGCAAACTGCATATTTACAAGAAAGACGGACCCAACAGGCAATTTATATATTTTACGGTCTCCGCACTGTACCTTGCGGCTCCCCGCGTATATCACTTAAGCTAAAACGCAAGCTTAAGATTTAATTGACACATTAACCGTCGCTTCTCTTTTTAATTTCGTCTTAATTTTATCAACGGTTACCGTGACCTACGATGCATCGCGAAAGCAATCTATAATTATAATCCCCATCCGCCTCTTTTTATTGCTTCGACGGATCTTCCAGAAATATCGCAACTTCTGCGCCTGAAAGATATTTAAATCACCTTTCCTTGTGCAAGCACCAGGAGAATCGAATCTTTTATTTCATTTCTTTCCATTCTGCATCCCGACCGATAACATTAATAATTTTCTCGGGCCAGTTTTGGTTGCATTCTGCTATTAGTTCTTAATCATCTTGCCTTCACGCTTTTAACGTAATAATTCACATGATAGATGGGTGGTGTGAGGGCGCTGTGGTATCATTGTGGACGGGAAGAATCCGAAGGACCTATTGTCCGGATATTATTCCGTATAATGCAACGCCGATCGCCTTGAGTAGCGGTTGAAGACCTCACACATTGTGAATGGTTTGTTTGCCTTTTTTAGCTATTTATTCTCGTGGTAGATAAGAAGAGAATTTTGAGAGGCTTGTAACATCACCACGAGGAGAACTTAATTCGCTTACTGGCATGTTATGAAAGCAATAACCTGAAACTGCAAAAGTGAACAAGCACATGGCATATGAAGATAAATTGAAAACAGATGGAGCAGAATAGCAAAAGGAAGATGATACTACCCATTAAACACACCTCTTAGGATATTTTTACATCTTTTGGGAAAATGAAAACTATAACCGTTTCTTATAAAGGTATTATAAAACATTAATGCGGATGTTCCAGCAGAAGTCTCGGGCCGTAACATCTTTATTTACAGATAGATATTTTTTTAACAAAATTTAGAGTCTATAAAATGCAAAAAAAACTTTGCAATTATATTTTTTTTTTCGGAAATATAATCAAATTAGGATTTGGGCATCCTTCTTATAGGATGCATACGAAATGAATTTGCTAATGCAATTGAAATATTCACATTGATGTTTGGCACAGGAAAACATCAAGGGAGTGATGAAGGGAACTAACCAGGACACCCTGAGTGCTTCAAAGGCAAATAGCTTTGAGTCTAGGCTGGTATGGGAGTGCTTAAATATTGTTGTGCAACTGGCTATGACAAACAAAGTCATCTCTCTGGACCAGAAAACGCTTTGGCTGTTTCCCATACGCCATATTTCCAGATGCCGACAATAACAGCATAAGAAAGCGATATCCCTGTAGAGATGAACCTCCAGACAACTCATAGCTGTACATAAATGGTCAAACCTTGGCTAAATACAAACAAAAACTTATTCAGGCTCAGCAAACCGGTACTAAGGCTACTTGCTGGCCAACCTACCAGATATTGCCCTCCAAGATACCATCTGAAAAAGATGGGTAAAGCCGAAACTTACATTTATGTCGGTTTTGCGAATGCAAAAAAGAGACTACAGAGCACACACTCTGCTCTTGCAAAGCAGTGATCTAAAGCTGAGGAAATGCTTAGATTTGCGATAAGAAATCTAAACCAAAATCTTTCACAACAGATTGCTCGGATCGCAGTGAGCATGGACTTATGTACCTTGACACTAGTACAATGCAATTATATATGCATCTATTTACAAGATGTAAACATTTATGAAGATAATCTATCCTTTTTACAAACTTGCTCATTTCATTAGTGTTTTAAAAAACGATCAGTAAAACTAGTAGGGAAAACAGTCTGGAAAAAAGAAAACAGGAAGAAGGAAAATCTAAAAGGAACATGACGGGATGAAGTGACAGACTAAACAGCAAAGGACTAAACTAATGACAAAAGAAGATGGATAAAAACTATATTTTTCTGGTATTAAAACTGACACTATTTTATTGTAAATTTGCTTTTGAATATAAAATTTTACTATTATGCGTAATTTAAAAAAAATTATGTTGGATAAAAGTATAGATTGTCAAGTAGATAAAGGATTGGAGAAAAAACTATCCGAACAATGTGAGCCTCAGCGAACAAGACGGATGGTATTGGTGCCTGGTAATGGAAGGGAACTAATATCTTCCCTCTTGCTCCTACAGGCTCGCGTCGTTAGGATACTTTTCTCTGCAGCTGTACGTAGTGCTGTAGCCTTGGTTTTCTTATACCAATACCACCCGTTTAACGGAGATGCCAGCTTTGTTGCATATGTGATTTTTGATGTCAGAACGGCGTATTTTAATGTATCGAGGGCATATTGATAATTCATAGTTGGGGCGTAAGTGGTGCGTTCTAGGTGTAACGCAGACTTTCTGTTTTCTGCCAAGTTGGGGCGTAAGCGGTCATCATACGACTAATTATTTGGCTGGGTGAACGGACCCGGCTTTCTAATTGATAATTCTGTTTTGCTTTGTATAAGAGATTTCAGCATAGGGATTTATTTTATTACATTAGTTTTGTAGAGTTTAGAATAATATTTAATCTATTCAAACATCGGTCTATTGTACGCCAGTTTGTTTTAATGCGTTATCTATTAAGTAATGTTATTGTAGGAATTAGCTCTACATCTGCGTAGGAAATTTGAGGGGGGATTTTTGCCTGCTCACGGATTGTAGAGTTTTGCTAAAATGGGTTCTTTGATCGACTATTGAAGTAAGTAGACGCAATTCATAAATAATTTAAGCCATTTTGTTATTTTATCTTGGGTGTTTTAAATTAAACATTTTTCGTTTTATTATAATCAATAAATATAGTCATTGATATTGTATTAGAGTGTGCACTGTTTAGATATAAGATCAATTATTATTTTTGTTTAGGAAGATTCATTTTAGTTAACTTGCATTTTGTTTTTTTCAGTTTGCCCATTCTGCTGATCCTTTTTCTTTTATATTACCTCGCTTGGGTGAAAAGAAGCATTTTTTTATTATTATTAGCATTTTCAATTTTTATACAATTCTTGCATTTGTCCACGCTTAGATTACTTTAAATTGTTAAACCACGTGGATAGCAATTTAAAGGTTATGAATAAGTTTAGAAAAAAAAAATCTTCCTGAACAAACAAAACCTTTTGCTTTTTTATAGGAAATAGCATTGTCCTATTTTATAAAATTAGAGTCTTGTGTAGTTTTTATTTTAGGACAGAATCATGAGTTCAAGGTTTTCTTTCTGCACCGTCGAATGATTGATTGGAAATTAACCTGTTGATTAAATAAATTCATTCTTTTTACGGCGGTGGATTAATAAAAAAATCTGTTCTTTTATTTAATAATAAACCTTTCTTTTTTAATCAAGTTTCAAAGAAAGTCTGACATACTCACTAGTTATTTTTGTGGTTAAATTAAAGTTTTAATTCACGAGGACGGCTCAGGGATAGAGAGCCTAGTGTTCAATTTAAATAATTTCCATTGAGCTAGTTAAAAAAATATTTATTATTTAAAAGTCTTTGTGATATTTCTTGAAGTTGTTCTGTTGAACTTACTATTGAAATACAGGCAAAAACACAGCAGTATATATTTTTAGTTTCAAATCTGTTCTTTCAGTACAGTTAAAATAAACTGCTTTTTTGCAACTAACATCTTTTGGTAATTTTTGTGTATTAACTTGCGGAAGAACGTTAGTATTATCACAACAGCTACACTGGGATATTAAACAATATTAAGGAAAAATGTTTAATGATGTAGCCCTGATCTTTAAACTGTTAAACTTGCCAATATTTATAGGAGAAAAATGTTCAGTTATGTACAATTCAAAACTGCGTTTTTCATCCTTCGACTTAAACTAGATTATAAACATCTCCATCCTTCAACAAGAAAGAAACGGAATATTATGTGCATAAAACCATGTAATTTAAAAGTGTCAATACATAGTATGTTTTTTCTTGAGTGTGTTGTCGAATAGAAATTCTATTAGTGACAATGTGACTTTCACAAGCACAACTTTTTAGTCGATAAAGTTGGTTGGATGTAGGCAGATTTATTACAATTTTAAGTATTATAAGTGCACACATACAATGTTTTAATATATTGGTGCATACATTAATTTATAACCCCACTAATACATCACTAGGATATTAAATAAACCGCTTCCAGACAGCAAAATAATGAATAGGCAAATGAGTCTCTCATTATGATTGTTACTAGCTCTGATTTATTATTATAGTACTATGAACTAGATTCTTTTAACAGCACCTGTTATATTTATTCCAAGCATTTCCCTCGCACTTTTACGGTGTAATTAACAATTTGCATCGAATTATATTTCTGCGTAAGTATTTTGCATGTAATTGCTTATTAAAATACCTTCAAACCGTGTCGAAAATGGAATTCAGCGGCCGCTCTATTTCCCGACCGAATTAAGATAGCGCACGTATTTATAACGTTTGATGTTTAAAAATATCCACCCCAAATACTATTGCTATCTTCACTATTAGTTAGTTATAAGAAACAAACAGAGAACGGTATCTGGTCTTTTGCCAAGAGCAAAATGAAAAAGAGTAAGGTGTAATTATTAATCAGAAGACTGTCCGATTTATTAATAAACAAAATAAGCTTTAGCAAGCCGTCGAGTGTCGGCGTACGTTTGCTTTGTGAGAGAAAATTGCCCGGATGATTTTGAGCGATCGTCTTCATTATCACTATAACGTTTAAATTTTAAAATTCGAACAGCTGGAGCATTAATTTCAGTTGTAAATACAATTTGAATGATTTATTAAGTGATTTGGCAAGCTGAAGCTGCGTTAGTATAATATATCTTAGTGACGGAATTAAAACAAGATGAAGTTTTCAGCGGCGGTATTATTCATTATCTACGAATTGTTTCAAGAATTATTCTGTGCTAATCAAATTATTATTGTACATTTCGTTGTTTATTTCGGTCTTGTTATCAAATGCGCTTAATGACGTCTATACACGTTTTATTTGCTTGCAAATGAATAGTTGTTATTCAGGCATTTTCGTTAAAAGGTATACAAATATTAAATTCTACAAAAAACCGGTTTACTTCAATGAAATAAATCGATTTTAGCAATTCCATCAACCTAAATATGTAAGTACCTAGTTAAATGCACCCATTTTTATTTCAGAGTACATATGTTAATAATTTGCAACAGAAATTACTAATTTAGAGCAGATGTCATTGTAAAGAGTACTAAAGTTGTGAATCAGAGCAAGAATTAAACCAAAAAGAAAACAACAAGAACGCTAATCACTGTGGAAAGCATTACACTGGGCAACAAATTTTCGAAAAGTTCATGCTTCCAAGCTGAAAATAGTCATTTCTTAATGAATTCAATGTGCTGAACACGAAAATGACTAAGAAAAAGCTGAATTGGCTACGGATTTTCTGTAATATGTACGCATATTTCAGAAAAAGTGTACTTATGTCAATATTATAATACATGGTAAGAAAACATTTACGCATATTTCAGAAAAAGTGTACTTATGTCAATATTATAATACATGGTAAGAAAACATTTACGCATATTTCAGAAAAAGTGTACTTATGTCAATATTATAATATATGGTAAGAAAACATTAGTCTGCTTCTGGCTTTCGACTTCTTTTGGCCTGCCGTTTGTAGTGGACTTGTGGAGCATCTCTACTGATTGCCCAAGAATAGTCAGCTAGCATTGACGTAGACCATTTGCCTTGGTACCGTTGCTCCATGGTGGCAATGTCCTGATGAAAGCGTTCGCCGTGCTCATCGCTGACCTGCCCGCAGTTATCAGGAAAGAAATCTAAGTGGGAATCAAGAAAGTGGATCTTTAAGGACATATTGCAGCCGAATTCATGAAACAAAGCCAACATATCCTCAACCAGACGCAAAATTTCGTAATTTCTCACTAAATTGCATTACATTATGCAATAGCATCTATACAATGGACAAAACGTCAATATCTCTGGAACGTGAGCCAATCAACTTTTTTCAATGTGATATTCGTGTTCAGCACGTTGAATTCATTCAGGATTGGATACTTTCACCTAAGAAGCAATTTCACTGTTGACCAGTGTTATTAGTGGTATACATATAATTTGTGATTCAAAGTATTTATCTATACATTTAGAAATATTCTGATAGAATAAATATTAGGCAAGTACCTATATCTAAAACAGCATTTTAGTGATATTTTATAACTTTCTTTTTGATGTTACTTTTCCCTGTATAGTGTCAGCCTTTGCTTCATGTTATTCACCACTGAAATAAGAAAACGAAACATCTGAAATAAACTGGGAATTCTATTGAGAAATTATTTATTTTCAAATAATATACATTTTAAACCGTACTTGCAACAAGAATGACCTAAGTACAGATGTAAACTCGGCCGGCCTGAAAAAATGAAAATTCGGCCATATTGTAGCAATACCTATAGGTGGCTTCTGAAATTAGAAGCAGCAACGCGTTTGTTTCTGCGCACAGCGTATACAACCTAACCATATTAAAATATAGACGTAATTTGTAATACAATTATTTGGAATGTAAGTACCTACGTTGAGTAATAAAGCATTTACAAAAAGAGTCGTTCACGGCGTGAAATTTATTTCCAAACACTGTTAATAATACGTCAACACTTTATACCGACAGAGTTTACATATCAAAATTGCATTATAAAATTTTTGGCCGGCCGAGTTTACACAGGGGCTAAAGCACGGCCGCGTTTACACAGGGGCTAAAGCACGGCCGAGTTTACACCCGCCATCCAGATTATAGGGAAATATGATACTAGTTATAAGAAAATTGTACATAGTCATGCAGTGATGTAAATATTATACGATATCTTTAATACCAGCAGTATTGGTTTGATAGTATAACTACATAAATACTTTATACTACAAAAATGTTCGTAAAGATGGCGCTATCGCTTATTTTGCTATCTCTGTTATGCTTATTCGATGTAAATAGTGTTCGATAGACACAGTTAGGTAATATTTATCTGATGTATTGATTTGTTATAAATTCGTATGATACTGGGTATTAAATTTTATTGCTGTTCACGATATGTAATACAAAATATAATACCCGTTATTATACAGTTTATAAATTAACCACGCGAAGTTGGTACAAACTGCAAATTAGATGACACTGCCTATATATTCCTTTTTTTCTGAAAGCAATAAAATTAGTTTGATCATGTTGAGTACTGCATGAATATGTGCCATATGGATAATAGTTCAACCAAACTACAATTTTTAAAACTTGTGGACAAATTTCATGCATAGGTGTAATAAACCATTAAGAATAGCATCAATCGCAAAAGTTAATAGAGCATCTTTGTGTGTGCAAAAGCAAGTGGACGCACTTTTGCAATCTGCGTCGTAGTGTCCTCTATGTAACTTTTATTGTCCTTATCGTCACACCAATAAAATTTAATTAAACACATTTAAAAGCAGCTAATATAAACTTAATTTGGTGCACTTATGTGTAATAAAAAGCAACTATCTGCCCGTCTGTACTTTGTAACAAGCAAAAAAAAACTATTACCACCGAACAAAGTAATAGCTATTTCACTTCTGCTAATAGTTTGTAACGTCTACACACTAAAACATATTTGCAATTCCTACGGAAAATTCCTGTAATGTATAGGGTAAATTTACCAAAAATTAGAAAATATACCAAAAGTTTTCTAGTAAATTTTCCAATTTTTGACAATTTTACCTTTATGTTACTGGAATTTTCCGTAGGAATGGCATATATTTTTTAGTGTGTACATCATAACAACAAACAACACGAAGAAAACTAGATATTACAAAATACTATAAATATAATCAGTGGTATTAACGCACAGACAACAATATATTATCCAATATTTGTACAATGTACTGTTTATTAGCAAAATTACCGTTCTAATATAGGTACAGCTAGTATACAGCTATTTAATTATAAAGTGATAAAGAAGATAAAATTAGTTATTTTACCTACATTATAATAACTTAGAAAACTGTTAATTTATAAGACTGTATAATATGGAGCAATTAGAAATATAACACCCGGTGTTATATTTTTTATTACATGTAGTAACAGCAACAACATTTAATACCTAGTATTATGCTATCAATAAAACTGTTAATACCAACTATTACAGCCTAAAAAAAAATTATTTAAAATTAATAAATTTATTTGTTTGCAGATATCATTAGAGTAAATATCCACTATTGTATTTTTATGCTACTTGTAATTAGATTAGACACAATTATGCATGTAATAAATATGATCAAAACCTCTATCAAAAACAATTTATATCTAATAAGCGTTACAAAAGTAGTGAAATAAGCCGTAGCGCCATCTTTACGACAATTTCTGTAGCATATTTTTGTAGTTATATTAAGTATATGTAATATATGTATTTGTATTATAACGGTAATTAAATATATTACAATGAACAAATATTTTTAGTATAGTTTTCTCTGTGTAATTAGTTATTGTATATAGTCTGTAGAACTTAATTATACGTAGTGTAGGTCCTTAATAAAGTAATTGAATTGCATTTGCAAAAAGAGCTTCTCCAATGAGTATCAAATTCATATTTTTATTATTGTGTATAGAAAAACGCTATATGTTTATTTTCTGCACAAACTTATTTAATATACCTAATTGTTGACGATGCTCATGATAACGTTTTAATACAGAAGTAACAATAAATAAAATTTATCATTTAAAATCCTTTTTGATACCTTCACTGGTAAAACTTCTTTCCAATTCTGCTTTTTCTTATTCAGCCCAACTTTTCATCGGTTATCAATGTTGAGAAATATTATTATTAATTTATTTAAGGTTGCTTTATAAGAAAAACAGTTGCTATTGTTGATGTAATCTTTAAACTTACTTAAAAATAAAGCATTGTGTATTAAAGATAAAAGAAATATATTTTTTGTATAAATAGGTACCGTAAAAATAAATAGTTCGAACAGGTTATGGGCCCAGCACGCTTCCACTGCGCATGTTCTTGTTACAACTTTTACTATTAGTTGACATTTTATTTATTTTTAACATAACAACAATCAAAATAAGAAATAAAATCTTATCTACCCAAGCAACGCAGCAACTCTTTAATTTTGACTTATGTCAGTAGTATAATAAACAATAGAATGCCCGCTGAATAATCATATAATGCACAAATAGTTGAACAGTTTAATATTGGTTATTAACACAATAAAGGTGAAAATATTCCATAGAAATATAGTATATCATATACATATATATATATATCAATAATTGAGATATGTTAAACTGTATTTAAAAGGTTTATACCGCGAATATTTCATTATGATCATTTACTATTAGGTATAAATCAATATTAAACATTTAGCCAACCATTTTGGGACTATAATCATTATTGGGCTTATTTATTTCATACACTTACAGATTTCCCTCATAATACAAAGAAAATTACAAGAAATTCGAATATATGCATGGGAGCTTTGAATAAAAAAAAGTAATAGCTATTTGAAAACGAAGAACTTAAATTATTATTATTATTAAGAATAGCGAAAGAACCTAATGATGGCATTAAATAATGTCGTTCAAAGTATTTAGATTTGCCAATATTATAATGGATTATTTTGGCCATATAAAGTACCATCATGGCATGGGAAAAGTATCTACTGTACCAGCGTTAAACGATGGTATATAAAAACCACTATTTGATAGAACTTGTTAACAACTACACGGTTGTTACACAAACAATATCCATATTCTAAAAAACTATAGGTGCTGTTGTCGAGTGAAGTTCTAAGGTGAATATTCTGCAGTTTATTGTACAACACACAATGTCGCTTCGGATATTTATTATTTGAATCTACTCACCGGTAAAGTTTAGAACGATACACAATTTTTAATTTTGTTTAAAGTAATAATATGTTTGAACCAACCTGAACTAGTCTCTCCGGCGGTTGAGTCAAATGTTTTTGAAGTCATCTGAAACAGGGCGTCCAGTGGTGTGCCTCCTGGTTGCTTCTGATTCTGCCTCTGTCTTTGCACAGAAGAAGGAACAATGTCCGGAGAACAACAATCGCTCGCGACACTCGATGATCTATCACTACCGGTCTCTGAGGTATAACTGGCATTGAAGTTGGCGAAGTCGGGCCTCAGCAAAGCCAATTGTTGCGCCTTCAGGTGCCGATGGAACCTCTCCAGGCTCTGTTGGGCTTCGATTTCCGGATCCAAGTCCCAGGGCCTCACAATTTTATTGCTCTGCGTCTTTGACGGCCTATGATTGAGAATGTCCAATATGGAGAAACTCTTTACACCAAGCGATCGCTCCTCCACTTCAACCGTTGGACTTATCCGTCGTTCGACATCGATGTTGACCATTTTTAAACGCTTTAACGGTTTGAAGTAATCTTCTTGATCTGATTCGGGACATCTGCAACTTTCTTGTGCCCTGGAGCAATCAGGGCTGCTTGCGTGCTGGGAATTTAAAGCTGGAGACGGACATCCGACGCTAATCTCGTCATCGGACATGTATTTAGAGTCGTCGTTGATTTCCGTTTGGCTCTCGGCTAGGCAGGGGCTTTGGGAACGCGACGAACAAGGACTTTCGTATTTAGAGGGTGGTAGATAAGGCGACATGTTTCTGGGATTCGGAGACGCAATCTCAGTGTCTTGCATCGTAAGCGTAAATCGTTAAACACATTCAACACTCTTTGCCAGGGCGTCTTTTTTTTTAATTTAGGCGCAAGGATCGCTCATCTCGTCACTCGCGGTACGCCCAAACTCAGACACCTCTACAACGTGGCTCATAGCAAAAACACGGCACCGAACTAATGCGTCAAGACCGTAGGAGAAAACTTGGTGAATGACGGGTTCGAGGCAGTCAAGCCGGTCGGACCTGTACGACGAGGCTGACAGCGACGCCCTATTATGGGCGTGACGAACGCAAAACCACTCCCGACGCTCTACCTACAGGAAGCGAAAGAAGAGCTGGAAAAATTATCGCTGAAGCGCCATTGGCGCGGTTGCCTTTTGATGTTTTCCCCTTAATGGCAAGCCGCGCCAATCCGCTCTGTCTAAACGGGTAGGGCCGATTGTGTCATTTGTTTCAGTTGAAATTAATGAGGTTTTGTTTTATAAAAGAGATTTAACATGTGTTTATTGTCCCGGAGGGGTTTATTCCCTGTGAATTATGACGCGCTTTTCGGCTATTTCGCCCGGCACATGTATATTTTGTTTTCTTTGTTTCTCCCCGTTTTTTTTTTTTTTTTGTTTTCTGTTATTTGGATATCGCAGCTTTTTCATAACGGGGTAGGTAAACCTAGCGCGTATTATTATTTCGCCGTTTGTGTCGTTATGTGCTTTGAAGTTTTTTTTTTCATTTGGGACACGAGTATTGAGCTTTCTCACGTGATTTATGCGTTACGGTTTTTTCATCGGCTCTTAATGGAGTGTTTTTGTTCTCGGCAGTTTTCCAACCAGAATGGAATTAAGTTGCTCTGAAAAGATAATTAAATATAATGTGTTCCTATATATTTAAGACACATCTACTTTGTTAGATCTCAAACAAGATAATAGGATAATTGGTGGATTTTCAAGAGATGTTTTTCGAAAGTAATCAATTTACTATGTTTAAAAAGTCTGGTGCCCGTTCTATCCTTATGTACTTTTTAATTAGAAAAACATCAACATTACGAAGGTCATAATATGAAGTATACCTAAAAATAGATACATAAAGAAATGCTTTCATTTCTTTAAGTATTGTTTCGCAGCAATTGCTAGAGTGACGCCTACTAATATGTTTCCTAAAACAGTGCAGTCATGTTAAAAATGCTATTAAAACCAAAAGGAATTAAATAGACCAAATAATCCATAGATGATATTATACTGTATCCTAAAAAAAACAACCAAACATACAAAGAATAGCAAAAGATGACATTAAGAGAGAGTAAGTAGATGTCCATCCTTCAGTAGACTCTGAATAGAGGTCCAGCCAATAACAGAAGCATTCTGCAGCTTGTTCATTATCTGTGCCCGAAAAATCAGATTCTCTTCTAGACCTACACCCATTTTTCTTTCTGACAATACTTTCTCTTTTAACACATTCTTCTCTCCCCCAAAGATAATTTTCTTTTTGCCTGCTCTACTTTGTAAGCTTCTTTAATGTTGCGTATTCCTTTGACTTCCATCAATACTTGCACATATGGCGATGAACTGATAATTGTCGCTTTTCTTCTAAAGACTTCTTTTACTTATTTTGTAGATCTTTTGAAATGGCTAAAACATTTTTCGGTGATGCCGTTGGAAATGTGCTTTCTACAATTACACCTGGCATCCAAGAACATTGTGGTAGATTGGATATATTTTTGTCACATAACATAGAAGTTTCATCACTTGTTATATTTATGAATAAATTATTTCAGTATTTTGTCTATTGATTTCCTCATTAGTAACTTGCTTGTTGTTAGTCCAGAAATCGAATAACGAAATATTTGTTATAGCTGGCGGAAAATCGTCATCAGTAAAAACAGTTTTATCTGGAGGCTAAAACCCTGTTTTCCTGAATCCATTGACAGCGCCCTGCATCGTTCATGCATGAATAAATGCAGCTCCAAATAAAGTCGAAATTTGGAATAAGGTAACCAATTTTCCTGTGGATTAGACCTCATCCACATTCAAACTTCTTCATCATAATAAATGCTAATAGATCCCATTAATGCAGCGTCCAAGAGTTTCACACGGTGGGTACAATGGAGAGAAAAGTATTGTAAAATCACTCTGTTATCTCGAACTATACCAATGGGTTCGATATCTTTTTGTGTGCGTTGCATGTTCGTCAAAGAGCAATAAACTTGGAGATTTCGAAAAAGTTATGAACTCTTTAAACCAGGGCAAAAAATTTCGGATGTTATTCAGTAAGATTCAGACACTTTTGTCCATCCTTCAGATGGTAAACCCGGCTGAAAATCTTACTGCTTTATTTTACGTGGTAAAATAAATATGGGGGGCATATAAGCCTCACTAGCTGAAACACATGCCTTTACTATCACCGTCTGGCTTCTGTCACCGGACGCCATTACTCATACATATTTTAGAATAACACTTGGGATTTACGGTGATTCCAGTTTCATCGCAGCTGAATTTGTCAATACCCCAATAAAAACCATGGCTCGAGCTCCGGGGGTGGCCTCTAGTGAATGCACTCTAGTATCAGGACGTCTTAATCAGCCTATAAACCAGGGAATAATTTTAAACTTTAAATTTGCATATAAGTACCGAAGAAAATTTTTAGACGAAGTAATAGTGGTATTGGAGAATGAAGAAAGTACAAGAGGTCACCATACCTTGGAAAATTTAAAAAGTTAGAATTTGGAATCTACAATTTTTAATTTCGCAGCTGCATGGAAAGAAGTAAATGTCGAAACATAAGAAAACGGGTGGAAGCATTTATTTGATGGCTAAGATTGCTTTAGATGGATTGCAAGTTCCTGATTTCTGCAAGACTATACAAAATAACGTTGGAGAAGAAGTAGCCGAGGAAGATATTTTACAGTGGTTAGAAATAGATGGAGGTGACCCTAGGTATTGCATCATGACTGAAAGTGAAATAGCAGAATGATCGTGGAAAATGAGTATGAAAGCCAAGATAACGACTAGAAAAAAATAACACACTCAAAATCACGCATTTTCGTAATTTTAGAGAATTGATTATAAAAAAAACCGCAAACATCAAAATTGCAAACAAAACTTGATTCTTTTTTCAAAACAGGATTACGGAAAGCAAGTACTTCGACATTAAACATTAATATCATTATACAACGGGAGTGATTACTGGCTACGTTGTATTTATTTTTATATTATTTTTTTTTGTGTGTAGTTAAATATTTATTTCACTGAGTGTATATTTTCTTTATTTATTTGTATTTGATAGTAAACAGTTTTGTAGTGAATTAATGTTTTATTTCCTAACTTATCATAAAAAAAACGTATTGGAAAAACTTGTTTTTATATATCTAAGAGACAGTCCCTTCCCCCAATAGTCCTTTATATCGAGATTCTACTGTACTTCCATTTTTGAAACCCCACAGTTTGGCAATCACTGAATCACATACCTACACGAGTACTTTACAAATGATTTACGTTACAGGAGATTCGATCTGTGCAAAAAAAAAATTAAAGGAAAATAACAGATAAAGAAATTTTATTAGTTAAGATTATTTTGTTTGCAGTCCTATAACATAACATAAACAAAAATAATGAGGAAAACTGTTCTATCTTATAATATTTGCTTTGTAAAATAATAATTTAAGATCAATGTGAAAACATTAAGTAACTAATACCCACAGAATACGTTTTAAATGTTTGAATTCCTATGATTCAAACACTAAAGAAAACGTTGCTGAAAAGAATAACACACAAAAAAAAAGATAAGCTGTCTTCTCGTCTTAATTTGCGACAAGATAATAGTTCTGGGAGTATAATTTTTTGTCAAAATTTAATTGAATAGCACATATGGGAGATAGATAATATATATTTATTGCACTAATATTTTCATATCTTTAGTCATCAAAATAGGTCGAATTACGGATTTCGAATAAAAATTTTGATTTTATTCTACGGAGTTACACCTTGATACATCCAGTATAAGAATACAACTAACTCATCATACATATAAAAGTCACAACAAGGTTAGGAGATAGATACATAATATATACTATGCAGAATAAGCACTCTAAGTATGGTATGCAGATAAGCTCTAATCTAATGTAACAATATATAATATAACAGTCGGTATTATTTTTGCTCATCGCCCAGTTATGCATTACGGTGGCCTTTAACCCCTTAGCTGCTTGTTCTTATGATTACGGCAAACACTTAGCGGCAAAAAAGTTTATAACATTTACTACACAGATAAGGCGAACCTTTCGCTCAAGAGGCTAGGGGGGAGGTGTTTATACCTGCGAGATATGCATTTAGAATATTATTTTGGGGATTCGTTAGTTTTGTGTGTGCAATGGAACCGAGTGCAAGTACATATATTGACGCTGACGAGGCGGCTGATATCCGTTTTCGGTAAGTGCGTGTTGGTTTACATATGTATTGTGTTTAAAAGTGAAACAATTGCTTGTATACAGTATGGTAATGATCCCTGAACAAAATTACTCTAGCTATCGCGGCATGCCATCAGTAGAAACTTTTCAGCTAATATTTAATGAAGAAATCATACAACTTATAGCAAGCGAATCCTCAAAATATGATCTTTTTAAAAATTACAGAGATCCACGTATCTCACAAGAAGAAATAAAAGTTTTTGTAGCAATTTTGTATCTATCGGGCTATACCATTGTTCCTAGTAAACTATCTTTGTGGGAAGCATCTCAAGATATTAGTAACGAACTTGTATTTAACAGTATGAGAAAAGATCGATTATTAGAAATATGCCGATTTATCCATTTTGCGGATAACAATAGATGTGACGATTTTGATAAGATGTGGAAGTTGAGACCAATAATGAATAAGTTACAAACGCGATTTCTGAGATGTACCAACCAAAAGGACACATGAATTTGAATGAATGTATGGTAGCATATTATGGAAGGCACAATTGTAAACAGTTTATACGAGGAAAACCAATTCGCTTTGGATATAAAATTTTGAATACACCCTCTGATTACTTGGTAAATTTTGATGTGTATCAAGGCAAGAATCCGAAAGGAAATAACAACTACCAAAATGAATTTGGTAGCTGCTGCACCATTAGTTCAAATGTTGGATGAACTACCCGAGTGTATTAAAAATCTATCAATTAAATTATACTTCGATAATCTGTTTACAGGTATGTCGTTACTGAAACATCTCAGGGAGCGTGGTTATGCTCGCAGGTACTATTAGAGAAAATAGACTTCCTAAGGAATGTCCTCTAAGACCGGACATTTTGGGGGTCCGTGACTGCACAGGTAGCGTTCATTCTTTCTCCTTCAAAAGTTTTAAAAAAGGAAAATAGGGGAGCATGTAAACAGAAAAGCTGTATTGACGAAAACATCACTATTGTAAAATGGGTTGATAATTCTATGGTAACAATTGCTTCCACCTGTCACGGTTTTTTTTTGCATTTTGAATTTGCAGGTAAACAATATACACATAACTTGGAACTGTTTCAATAAGTAGAATTCCCTATACTTAATTGCCAGAGAAAATAATAAAAATATACACAGAACAGGTATAAATATACAAGAGTTACTAATCAGTTTAAAGTTTAAACTAATTTCATCCCAAATTACACTGCTAAAAATATGCATAACCCGATATAATGGACTTAATTATTTAATTCAAAATGCCTCAATTATGAATACACCTACTAATTATACAAAACACCGACGCAATTATTAAATCAGCATAAATATTGTTAGTTATTTACATCAAAGCACAGTGTAGTGCCTGTAATTTTCATTAATTAGACGTAAAAGCCTGCAATAATATACAAATTATGAAAGTGCACTTCCTCTCATCCGGCAATAATCATGTTTTTAAGAAGAATACTGTATGCAAAACTAGTTCTAAGCTTTGATGATTTTGCCGTATTCTAAGAACGAAAAGAGAAAAATATAAAAACTTTTACCAAAAATGTATTAAGTAAGTTATTAATTTAGTATCTTATATATTGTTGGCTATTTTGGCTTAATTGCTAACGTTATACTTAAACCCGCTTTTAGATTGTACTTTCTTAGGAGTTGTGAGAGGTTTCATATATTTAGTTGCGCTGGATTGAAGTGTGCTTTTCCATTAGAATTTATAATACAATTTTTCACAAACGCTGTAATAAAAATGTAAATATTTTTTAAATAATTTGCATAGTTTATGGCTATGCAAATATAACATCATTAATTTTATCTTGTGCCACACCTGTTAGAAGTGTTAAAAATTCTAATTGTGAGTGTTGATACAACATACATGCTAAAAACATAAAATACTATTTAGGGATTATGAGACAAAATATAAATTTGGCCAATTAATTACGTACAAGGATTCTTTTGATATGCCACAGGTGTCCTTTCTTTATTACGTATAGGCTAATAAAAATATCATAATACAAGACAACTTCGTTTGGCTTATTTCTAAAACAGCGTTTAAAAATTTATCTGCATAAATTACTACAGTTTGCCCAAAATAAACTGGTGGGTGCGCGGTAGCAAGAGGGGGTGCTCAATGCAGTGAGACACGTTTCCTTGAGTTGATGACGCAGATGCGCCTGAGGACGTGCCTTCCGCCACTTCTTAGTGCGAGACCTGTAGTTAATAGTTTAAAATATTAGAACTGTAATATTTTCAAATTTATTATCTCTAATAGGGCACTGATAGAAAAGATAAGAGTCCGCAGAAATGAATCATGTCAAACATAACTAAAATCGATACTATTTACTCTATACTGATTGTTCCAAAATTGCTGTAAGTCGTGGCCTGGAAATTCACCTTGCGCATGCAAAAGATGCTTATACTTCTATCCCCACTTATCGATATGTGTGTGAGTGTATTACGTATCACTTCTCCTCCAGCTTGTTTAAAACAACGGTCGGTGTGGACGCAACCTTAAATACATATAATAAGGGCTTGACGAATTACTTGTAGATGGCTGTCATATATAGTACAGAGCTGTCGTTGTGGTAAAAGGAGGTTGGATTCCGATGCATACTTATGGTGTCAAGAAACAATTATTATTTGGAATGAATAATACTTTATTTAGAGAACAAAAAACTTTTATTTGTCTCTATTTTGTATATTAGGTAAATAATTTTTCATTGAATTAAATAAAATCTTTCTATTAGTGTACAACTTATAAGTATTTTCAGTGCGATATGTAGGTAATAACTAATTAACTTTAGCCAAAGGTCAAACAAAAATGTAACTATATCAAAACAAATTGATAAAATTGCAATATAGTTAAATAAATTAAACTAAATAATTACATACTTTTTTTCATACACTACAAATTGATTTTAAATTGCATACTTACCATGTTTATGTTTTTATATGTGTTATTTTCATGATTTTTGTTGCTGTTGATTGCCTTTCGAGCAGGATCACAAAGACCGGATACGTATAGAGTACTTTAGCCTAAAGATGACATCTGAAACGATGAGTCTGTAACCGGAATCAAAGCGCAGTATGTACTTACATAAATAACGACACAGATATATGTTTCTTCAAAAATTAAAAAGTTTACTGCATCTTTTTGGCATCCAGCATCCGAGATGTTAAAAATTATAACAACAGGATAGGTGTTAGAAGACTGAAAAATCATTGTAATATTTTTATATAACTAAAATTTTATTCCGCCCATTGCAAACTCACAGGAAATGCAAATTCGCACATAAATTGAGTACGGACGATTTTAAACGTTCCATATGAAGGCGGCGGAAAACTTAAAAGGAGCCTTCGATTAATTAAACGGCCAATAGACGCTAGCGTAAAACGATTTAATATTAGCATTTAATTGCTTGGATATTAAGATATTAAAAGAACTCCTTCTTCTATAGGGCTATTATTAGGTACCGAGATATACAATTAACGTTAATAGGTTAGGTTTATTAAAAACATTCCAAAAGAAGAGAGCTGTATATTTATAATGCTGTGTTATGTTTGAACATGAAAGGTTTATGTGTAGTTAAAAGAGGACGTCATTGCATTTTAGACCACGCCAAAAGATGTATTTTTCAACGAGCGATTTACTATCGAAAATCGCGTTCTGGATAACTCGTTTCCAAGGTAATTGTAAGCAATAGAAACTTGTCTCATGTCAGTGTTGATTTTAGGATATTTTTGGGAATTATTCTCGCTATAGAGCTAAAGAGAAATTTTAATAATTGAAAACACTTTGAATATAAACAATATGTCTTTGGTACAAGGAAATGTAACACAGAGAAAAATCCATATGCAGTTAATTACCGCTAGAGTACAAATATATAACTATCGGTTTAATATAAGCAATTAAAAATGTTTCTTGATTATCTGAAACTTTATCATTGCAAAGTTTTATACCTATGTAGTAGGAGTACCGTGAAACTTATAATTGGTATAGCTAGATAAATATGTGACACTACAGAAATTGTCGCAAAGATGGCGCTTGTTTCATAACCGCGGGAATTCTTACTCAATGTAAATTGAGTTCAGTAAACCGGGCTATATAATATTTATTTGTTGTATTCACATGGCAAATATGATATTTTAAAGGTACAGCGATTGACAATCGCTCACAGTACGAGTACGAGATGCTTCCATATCAGTAGTCCGCAGTTAACGGCTTGTCTGATCTCCGCAATTACGCCTAATGCGGCGGCAATACGCGCGCAGTCACTGCCTAATAAAATTATAGGCAACTCTATTAATTATTGTATGCAAAATCTTGTTCACAAAATTTGCTACAGGAGTTTAATAGATTGGCTGCAATTTTTACCACTGGGGTAAACGTACTATTTGCAATAAGTGACCTGTATGTTATGCTACTTGAATATATAGGTTATGTCAACATAAATTGTACAACGGAATTGCGTATTTTGTTGTAATAAATGCAATAATTTTTTGTCAACAAGTTTGTGAGAAATTTTAATAGAAGTTGTTATTATACAAACTTTACAATCGTTCTAATTTTTTTTTGTATAGTTAAAGTAACAAATTTCTTTAACTCGAAGAATTTTCGGGCTTGCGGTAAATGCAACTTGGCCTATCAGAATTAGACCAAGCTTTATTTGATTGCCGAATGTAGGGAAATTAGCATTTTGGTCGTTCAGTATATAAATATTATAATAAAACTTACAATTTGCAACACACTAAGGTTTCTAGTGCTTATATGTTATATTGTTAATAACTTGATTGTTTTTTTCAGTTTTAGTGATTATTACTATCTACAGCTTTAATCGATTTCATTAATTAATTATGGAATTAAATCCAATAGAAAATTTCGTTTCTTCTGTTTTTTTACGAGCCATATCGGGTAATTAATTTACAGCTTGCAGGAACGGTTACAATTAAACATGAAACGCGTGACGTTTTCTGTATGTATACACGTAATGGATTCTGACTTTTCAACGGGAAGCACTTTCATCCACGTAAGCTCTTTCATCTCAAACAAGTAAACTCCTACAAATTAATGTTGTGTGCCTATAATTAAGGACGGCCAGATAGTTATCTGAGAATTACCGCGTGATTACATACGAAAACGTAATTTGACTGGCGTTAGTTCCAGGATAAAAAAAAACATACTTAAGCATCAAGAAGAGGCCTGTAATAACTGCATGCAGATATGATTGCATTAATTAAAAAAAAAAAAAAGATAAATTGAAATTTGTTTTTTATTTGTGAAATGAGAAAATAATTAAATTTTGCCATAAAGGATTGCTTTCGTAAAATTAAATAGACTTAAATAGATAAGTAAATACTTATATTCTTTGCAATTTTTATTTATTTGCGATTTGATTTAGAATATTTTAGATGCCAGATATAATAATTTTACAAGATCAGGTGTTAAGATTACACAGTCTTAACATTTAATGAAGTGTAAAGTGTAAACTATAAAAAATGTAATGGTAATGAGTAATGACGCAAATGCAGCTGTCAGAACAAACACGCAAACACTACATACCTACACACAACAGCTAGGAAATTCAAAGAAAGGTGTATTAGCCTTATGGCTTCCATCGAACGTAGAATTATTAAAATTTGTTTTACTTTCTAATCTTGGAAAACAGATGAGGTTGACAAACTGATGTGGTTTCCACATATATACTGTAATATAAAAAAAATATATATGACGTCGATAGTAATGACTCTTTTAAAATAAATATAAAAATATATCTCATGATAATGGATTCGTATTGAACAATACTAGATTCTTGCTACTTATGGTGTTGTAATTAACTCTCAAATTTGCCGCCTTAATTCGGTAGCTTGTACTTACGTTGGTCACTTGAGAATCAGCTTTAAATGGAAGTAAATGCGGGTTCATACTGACCAAATACTTTACCGTCAGATATTTCATGAAGTGTGCAAGTTTGTGATTCCTAATAATTATAAGCGGTGTATCGGATTACAAAGAAAAGAAAAACACAAAATAAATAGATAAATTAAAAAAATTTGTATTATTTTAGAGTTCAAACCGTGAGTAAAATAGATAAATTAATCTTATTCCAATTTTCTTAAAATTACCTAACTTTTACTTAAGCAAAATGTCCATTTCTTATCTTGATGAAGAATAAAATCGGTTAACCGTTCTATGATTGAACTGAAACTTGAATAGTTTTGAAGACAACACTCCTTAAATGGATTATGACTACTTAGAACTTACAACAATCTTATAACTGGCTTAAATCACGTCTACAATTACAACCAGGGCCGTATCTGGACAAAAATTTCGGGTGGGTTTGACCGGCTACAATTTATCTGAGGGCAATTTCTGGTGCGCAGAAAAATGGTGAACACTAATTATTATGTATATTTGCACTTCATTTCGGATTAATAATAAGTTACCGACTTGAAGCGACCATTCGGCGAATACTTTTGCTATTGTCTGTACTATTGGTAGCAAAATCCGGATGAGCATTGGCTGCATTTTCAAGGGTTTTATATCTAAATCATGCACTTTAATTGCCTGTTACAGTTATTTTCTGACGATGGGATTTCTGGGATGAGAAGAATATATTTGGAAAGCTCACAAAGTTCGGGAATTAACGAACTAAATCAAAAACCTATAGTAAATAATGCAAAATATTGAAATTTCATACATTTTGAAACAAAAACTGCATACAGATATTTAAACCATTTTAGAGTTTTAAAATTATAGAAAAGTTAGAGGAGACAATAGAAAAACTAATTCTTTTAAAATAATCTTGTAAATATAAATTAATATAAATGTAAAATATCCTTCAATGCTTGCTTGTTAAGAGTAACCGTTGATGTTCTATGAGAAGTATACACATGCAGATATTATTATACAAGAATGGGTGTTCACTGTGTGAGGTCTAACATAAATACCATAACGATTGTTAGAGCTTATCAGCACTTGTTCATACGTCCAGTCCTTAGGTTTTTGTTTCATATAATAAACTCCACATCTTTCTGAGAGAACAATGTTTCTACTTTCATAACTTTCTTCTTATTTTTACTGTTTTTCGTTTTGACAATTGCACTTCTTTTGTTTTATGATGACAGGCTTAATTTCGAAAAATAAATGTTGGCATAACAACTTTTTCTCTCAACTCTTAAAAATTACGTTGTGAAATGTGTTGTTTTTTGGTACCAATGAAAAATTTGGAATTTCGGCTATCCAGCGATGTAATTTTTGTTGCGGGGTGCCAAATTTTAGAAACAAATGACAATTTGCGAATGCCGATCAAAAATTATCTTCTTTTCATAAATCACTTGAAAAAAAAAATTATGTGAAGGTAAAAGAGGTCTTAGTCTATCCCTAAATTTGAAACCTAAGCGCTGGTGCAATTTAGTTCCTGCCAAAAAAAAATATTCAAACAAACCGGCTGTGAGGAAAAAATGTTACAACAGGAAAACCGCTTAATGTTAGGGGTATATCATGTTATATAAAAAAAAATAATTACTCTTCGAGAGTTTTCCAAATCTGCAGTAAAATATAGAGTGTCCTATCTAAATAAACATAACTTCGATACGCTACTGAAGTATTTTAGAAAGATGGCGATGGTAATTGCACACAATTTTGTTCTTAAACTTTCTTCAATATCTTGTATGGTAGGAGAGCTATGGTCCGAGGCGTTTTAGGTGCTACATCCTGTAGATATTAGCTAAATTGTTGTTAGATACCCTTATTAGGAGATTGAAATACCGGCCCCTATTCAAACATATCAAATGGCATAAAAATACATAACTCTGGTGTTATTATAAAGTATATATTATTATTATTCTCAGCATACTCGTGTGTTTGTGTTTTGTACTACTTTTTCGATTTTATATTGATGGGTTATTACATTTTATACTGTATTCACGTTTCATATATACATTTTATATTAGTTTCAGTGTTTCAACACCAATGGTGTTTCGAAATAAATCAATCAATCAATTAGTAACTTTTTACACAAGGTCTGTTCCTTTAAAACATAATAAAATAACAAATATTCTTTTATTTAGCAGTTGCTATTTACAGATAAACACACGTATGTATGTACATATTTATATCTGGTTGTTTTTCTCATACATTAGCAATGATAAGCAGCTTGAGATTCCAGAAATAGGATGCTTAAAGTGTTAATATGTCTAATTGGTTTTCCAACAGTTACATTGTTATCGCACACTGATTTGTAGGCCTCTACAGTCTTTCGTTCCAATTCACGGTAACCAAAGGTATATAGGTATACCTGTACACCGCTTCAAATAAATTCTCAAGAGATGCCCGCAGAATAACAGCAAGAACCAGTCAGCGGAGAGTATCGAGGCAGCTGTAACGCATGGCGAAAGGTGTCCGTACTAATTATATACGGGATCTGGCGGACCCCACACCATGATCACGCCTCGATCGACCGCCTCCCTTTCACGGGGGTAATTTATACCCTCTCAGGGTGGTAAATACCCCGTAGTCGTCGCAGTAGCGGCGGTTATTAGGCCCGCTCTGACCGATTTATAAGTCATCATGTCGGTGTCGGGAATAGACACTTTACTAGCTGTAGACGTCCGAGATGGTAATAGCTGCAGCGGTGCAAACAGGAAAAAAAATTATCGACAGGAAATAGGGCGGCAATTGCTTTGGTAAATTCACCATAAACAATTATAGCGACGTGGTATTTTAGTGGGAGTGCTTATTTGTTTTTGTCGGTTAGTTCGTTCCTGTTGTATATACAAATAGGGGATGTTTTTTATGGATAGTATACGGTTTCGGTGCTTTTCTTTCTTTTTTTTTTTGAGACACTACCTATTACCTGTTATTAGGCATATGCTAAATTAGACTTGATTTCTGCACATAGAATGTTTATCGAGCCACTTTCTAAGGGTAATGTACCTCAAAATTGCCTGTTGTTTCTTTAGTTTTAACCCAGCGCTGCTTATACCTACTTATTTTCATTCATAGCTTCTCTTATCAACAGTATTAAATAAAGCCATACAAATTGTTGTTTGCTTTTGTTTTCACTTAAGGTATTAATTCCTTTTTTATTACGATACCCATCTCCTTTATGTTACCGGTGTTTAGTTCTGTGTTGGTCTTTGTTTTTTAATTTGTCTGGTTCTGTGCAACCTTTCATCTTTCTTAGAATTTCCTTTCATATATTTGTATTCCGTTTCTTTCCTTTTTCATTGTCTTCCACGTTTTGTTGTCGTATAAAAAGAGCTGGTACAGTTATCATCTTATAAAACTTTATTTGGTTATATTTTTCTGTTTTATTCTTTAACATTTTCCTAATTTTTCCGCAGATATATAGGTATAAATTTATTAAGTTTTTTTTCTTCTTGCTCTTCGCTCCAGGTTTTACAATAGGGGCTTGCGATATCCATCGTTTTCTTCCAATACTTCGGCCCTTAGAACATTTTTACAATCTTATTTTGAATCGCAGACTTCCTGGCGCTTTGTTTCCCTATGTGTTCTTTTCACTTTTGTATTTTTATATTCGCCTGTTCCCTCGTTTATATTAGAAATGTTTATATATATATATATTTCTGTCTCTTATTCTATTAAGCTTTTTGTAATCTTTCATTCTCCTTAGAAATTCTATATCGTGTGCTTATATTCTATTATCCTTTCTTTTTTCTTTGAGGTACACATATTCAAGGGTTTGTTCAGCTATCGTCTTATAAACCTAATTTGCATTGGCAGGTAAATCATTAATATATAATAAAAACCAAGTTGACTCCGGGACTGTGCATTGATGAGATTCCAATGCTTAAGGTTTAAAAAGAAGAGTGACTATTGTTAACAAAACGCATTGTTTTCTATTATTTAAATAAGATCTAAGAAAATTTAGAGCTGTGCAATTAATTCCATAATGTTAAAATTTGTGAAGAAGGATCTAATGATTACGCCATCTTCAATCACAAAAATGACGAAGAGCAAATTGTTAACAATAGTTGACGAACTGAAATACTTATTTGCTAGATGCCAATCAATTTTATTCTCTTTAAGAGATTGATCGTCAGATATCATCAAGAACGGTAAAAAAACATGGTCTGCTTCATATATAGATTATTTCGAGTGTTAATAATGCATTATTGTACAATCTGTTTATTTTATGCTTCACCATAGGAAGACAAATATTGTAGAAATATGTAAGTAAATATATTTATAAATGTGGCAAAACCAGTAACTGAGCAAGCGCACTAATATGCTGAGTGTCAAGCTGCTTTAGCTTTAAATAGAAAATTTGTTCTTGTAAATGTATTGATTAGTGTCAGTTAGTTTACTATTTTTTAATTGTATGTGATGATCGAATAAGTTTCGATCAACAAATACACTGTAAGTATCCACTAAATCTCTGTTGGTTGATCAATGGTCCACGTATAAGTTACACATTGCACATATATTTTCTTAAACTGTATTATTACGCATTCTTCAATGACGTTGAATTTATTGTTAGTAACATTCTTAACTTTGAACAACAGATAATTTTTGAGATATGTATATTGCGACACTGCCGTGCTTTTTCAAGCTACAACAATCGTTAACACAGGCAAATTACATATAAAAATAATACATCATAACTAAGCAGATGATCGAAGTAAAATAAAAACTTGAAAGTTACATTACATATGATTACATTAAACTCAAATAGTAAAAATTATTACAAAGTTACCTTAAAATAAAACAACACACTAATCACTCATATTTAAATGACCCAATGTTTGACAGCTATTTTGACAACCGAACCCAGAAAAACTGCAGAATCTTCACAGAAGAGTACGGTAAAGTAACGAAAGTGACACTTTGGTACTTCAATTCGGTCCGTACTTATCGTAATCTACCGTCCATGGACGATAAAGTAACGGAAGTGATGCTTTGACCGTTCAATTCGTAGCTGAATTCGATAAAGTAGGACTTTCTATCTTCGGCTGAGTATAGTAAGGATTTACTTTCGGATGTTGGAGCCGAAAAAAGAAAATAACAACGAATTTTTCTTTCATAATTTTTTAACGTTTCTAAAAACCAATAGGAACTTTCAATTTCAGACGTTTATGCGTCTTTTAGCCAATCAAAAGATTATTATAACGGGAATAATCTATTTACAGCACACGCATTTTCAGCTGGCGAATGCGTGATAGCGAAAGGGCGTGCTCAATAGAGTGAGGCATACCCGAAGACATGTGGAAAAACATAACTTGCACGCGAAGTATAGGTACTTCCACTATCCGATTCGTTTAAAATCGTAATTTAGTATATATTGCAGTATTGCAATACACCGTTCGTCGACTAGGTTCTGCCTGCCTCTTCGAGCTCGTGACGTAAGCTGCGCGTGGGGGCGGGATTTCCGCCAAGAGCAAATGGTTGCGCTCTACATTATTGCCGCGGGAATAATTTGAAGTAGATATTTTGTTTTTATTGAATGATAACGAATTTTTTAAAATTTGTATGAAATTATAAAAATGAATCAAGAAAGGTTCAGTTCTTGCTGATTCGATACTTAAAATATTACAATACTGTTTTTTATTACATATTTATAGGTAGACATTATTATCCCTTTTATCTATGGTTTTCGCTTACACCTATCCTATTTGTCTTTAAATATTTTTAATCAGCTCATTATCTACTTACCACGGAGATAATATTGTTCTTTTACGCAGCTACCGTAATTTTATAGATGATATTTTCTAGTTTAGACGACCTATTACCTATTACCTATTTTAACCTCAACCCTTGCGTTCACAGCATTTTCACCTCCTTTTATTTTTTTTTTGTCTTGCCTTAAAGCCGCAAATCAAAATAACGGGTGTCTATGCCGCCACGCGAGTGCCAGAAGATTAATAAACAAAAGAAAAAGTGTTGAATACCAACAAGCCGCATTTGTAATAACCTTACTAATGTAGTATAACCTATTACTAATCAAAACATCATAAAAGCTAATAGTTTGCTTATGGAATAATTCAATACTTCAGTACTAAAGAAAATATAACAGAATATCATATTCACTTACTTAAAATAGATCTCACTTAACTTCGAAACTGTCACAAAATGCTTCATTTTCGATTTGGTAAAATCTTGTGGCATTATACACAGTCGTCCATTAATGAAGGTAAAGGAAAAAATCCGTACGTACTACGTGCATGGATACATACAAGATAGAGAGGCCTATCGAATCGCGGACACAATGGGTCCTTAACTGTAAGTTAATAGAGTGGGCACAATGCCTAATAGAGATATTGTACCATCGGGGTGACAACAGGCCAACAATGAAAATCCCTTGTGCGGCTCAATCCCGTGCTGACGACGTTTGTAAGTGCATCTGTCATTTAAAACGCATTTCATACGCTCATCAAAAATATTAGTGGAGATCCTACACAAAAGAAGATCGTCATTATAAAAGGGATATCAGGGGCCAATAAATGCGATATGTAATGTAGGCTACGTCTCTGGTACACAGAAACCCATTTATCCATCCGTATACATTTCGTATGGTTCTAGGAACATCCATATATTAGTTATACGACGTATGTTAATGTGAATATGAAATGTGAATTATATGTCCCTGAAACAAGATTTATTGCGTGATGTTTTAAGAAGAGGGTGAATACTTTTTCGTAATTATAGTTTTTTGCATTGATTATCATGAGAAATATTGCTCATTAGGTTAAAATTATGTCTGCTTACATCTCATTAT
Organism: Cetonia aurata; assembly: GCA_949128085.1. Classification (NCBI taxonomy): domain Eukaryota; kingdom Metazoa; phylum Arthropoda; class Insecta; order Coleoptera; family Scarabaeidae; genus Cetonia; species Cetonia aurata. Next base: position 24,912,203 of record OX421887.1, read on the forward strand.
TATAGTTTTCATGTTCTGCTGCAAATTAATGCGTGTAAAATTTATTATTTTCACGGTTGTTAAAAATGGAAATGTATTCAAATTATGATTAATAAATATTAAGTTTACATATTTCAAACTACAGTTATAACAAACAATGCAATATATTCTATCTAATGAGGATATGTAAGAAATAAATCGTTTTTATAACCTAACACGCCATTTTAAGTATAAATTTTCCCTCTAACCATTTATATAGTTTTTTTGTTTGTACAAATATGCATAAGCTCTTTATTTACTGACACATACAGAAATATTCTCTGTAACTTTTTCTACTTTAATGATTTGAAGGTTATAGTTTTCACAGATAGATCATAAGTATAGAGTTTGATTGGCATGCTACCTTGTATTAGTCAAGACAGAACATAATTTGAGAATTTTAGGTAGAAATTTACGTTGAATGACTTTTAATATTATATGTTAACGCTAGCAGCTACCAAGCCTTACTCAATATATGAGCGGAGTAAACTATTTTAAGAGAATACGTGATCTGATATAAAAAGAAGAGTCTGAAAAGAGTGAGAAAATCTATAGCCAAGACCCAATAACTTTAAAAAGAAATGTAGGTGAGTGAACTAAATGATGCTTACTCGCTCTGTGTAGTAACAGAGAGATTAAGCTAATCCGACCAATATCGTACCAAACAATAATCCAAAGATTTGCCGTATATCTAGAAAATAATTTCCAGTTCAACCAAGACTTCGAAAACAACTTATGGACTAGGAACAATACAAGAAGTACTATCTAAACTGGTTTAGTTACACTCATAGATATGTAAAGGAAAATATAACGTCCACTCCTCCCCACTTTTAACATAGCATCTTTGCTGAGTGGACGTAAATCGGCGAGCTCACACAATTTACAATAATATTACTTAGACTACTTAAAATATTAAAAATAATAATTTCGTGGCTTTCAATACCGCGCGACCCCTTCGAGAAAGTTCGAGCACAGTTCGAGCCACCTCTCGGCGCTACTAGAATCCAATCTGGAACAAATGCGACTGTTTCATTCACGCGTTGTAAACTACAAACTGCTCCGCCATCTAATGTTGCGTAGGTGAACTTTGAACGTGAATTTGACCGTTGGCGCCATCTCTGAGCGCTCAAACTAAACTGGCGTTCTTAACAATATTTTATTATAAGGTTTGAAAATTACGTTCATTAGAAAATCGCATATCGCGATTACTTACAGTGTGTAAGATCATCAAAAATTCCGAGCGTTAGTTGCCGCTAGTTATTCTTTTAGGTTATGTTTGGAAGTATCGTGGTTATGCCACAATAATTTAAAAAAACTTAAAACACCTATTACTTCTACAACGTTGCCAATTCAGTAGGCTGCCGGCACCACTTAAAATCAACTTTTTTTCTTTTGTATTTTAATTAGTACGGGTTTATTCATATAGCATTTTAAACTTTGCCTTTCCAGAAATTCTTACTAACATTTTTTCATATTAAAAATTTAATGTGAAAAAAAACTATTGTCGAAAAAAGAGCAGAATAAAATTCAATTTTAAGCCATTTTCACTTTACACTATAATTCATTTGAGACGCCATTATCACAAAAAAAAATTATAAATAAAAACAGCCAAATTCACTCTTAAGTTTGTTTCTTTCTAAAAATTACAACAAAAATAACAGGCAAACGGGCATATTAATCTACTTTTCAGAACTGCCACTCCAAAACTTAATAATAGTTTTCAACCAGATTACATGGATATCTATGTACACCTACTTAAAGACTCGGTTGTGTCAAATTGGTACTATCATGGAATTTCAAAATAACCTGTATAGATTACAGCACTACGCTTTAGCTAGCACATTAATTCGCTTCTTGTTATTCCATTCCCCTGTTGTTTAACTGGAATACAACTACGTATTAACGCGCGATCTACTGCAATCTCAGAATATGTTGCTATACCTACATCTTTGCCATGCAGTATGCATATTTTACCCATCTATTCCAGTAAATACACCGAATTTTCATGAAAGAAGCCATGTCGTGCGCCATGAGCCATAAACTGCATGAAATTATACACCAGCCCGTTCTTTATTTACTTTGAGATCCGTAGATATGGAGATATTATCCGCATTGTATCGTCACGTGATCAATTCGCGTGATAATCGTCATGCAAGTTCTTCAAAAAAAATGTGTTTTGTGTTAGGGGTCAATTAATATACGTGAATAACATTATACTTACAGTAATGTAAGGTAAGCATGTGGATGCGAAGTTTGGCTCTTTATAAAGGGGTTCTTATTAATACGTTATACATATTGATGAAAAATAGATTTTTTGTGAAATATATTTGATGTGGTATATCAAAGATTCAGAAAAAATGGAGTTGGACATGAGATATATGAAATTAAAGACCAAAGCGGCTTAAGGGCGGGGAGGCTGGCAATATCTTCAATATTATTAGGCAGGGACGGACAAGAGATTGGCACATAACCAGGAAACCCATTATCTACATAGATCTACAGCATATGACAGCGTTCCTCTATCGAAATTGTGGTCGGCAATGGAAAATCAGCAAATTAAGAGAACTTACATTAACGAAATAAAAGAATTGTATACAGGAAAATTAAATAGGATCAAAGTTGGAAACCTAGTGTCATCAGAATTCCACGTAAATAAATGACTGAGACAAGGGTGCTGTATAGCACCTACCTTTTTTAAAATATATTTGAATGATGCATTAAAAAATTGGAGAAAAAAATGCCACAATATGGGAATACCCATAAATGGCGACACCCTCCTGTATACTTTGAATTCTCCTGATGACCAAGTCATATTCGTCGAAGATAAAGACGACATTCTAAGAAAATTGAATGAGGAATATGGGAAAGAGGGATTTACAAATAAATTTTGATAAAACCCAGTATATGGTAGTCGTCTAGTCACCTAGCTTCGGTTCTAAATTTACATGAAACATACCTGCTTTAAAAGAAAAAATCGGCAGATGACTTATCATACGTAGAATAACACGTCGATTCGAAAAATGTAAAAAAAATACAGGGTGTTCCATTTTAATATCAAAAGTTGGGAACGCTTCCGGTCAAATCGGAGGTAACTTGCACATTCAATGTTATTGCAAAAACTCACAACGTCATCTAATATAAACTCTCAAAAATTTAAACTTTTATCTAAAATAATGAAAAAGTTACAGAGTGAGTCGTTGTACATAATCCTCACTTTTCAATATTAAGCGTTTATTTAATAGTGTTGTGCATTATAATGCGTTCTTAACGATTATGACAAGGACATTCTACCGGTTATTATACTAAATGGAATTAACCAAAATTAAAGGTTTATTAAACTATCTTATATTGCTTGGTAGAGCATGCACAACATTACAAAAGAACCGCATTTTTGTTTCTAGGAAGAACTGCTACATCTTCTTTACATAATTTTATTTTTTAAACTTCTATAAAAGTAAAGTATTCCAATGCAACAGTCGAGCATTGAAATATTTTCTTTGATCGCTTTTCCGTTTCACTGTGATGTCACAAACTATTTCGCATTTCCAATAATAGCTCACCTTCGAGTCGTTACCGTCAGAACATCGCAGCACTTTGCGGCAATTTTATTGTATATTACACACATGTTTCATACATATATCCCTTTGGCATTAATTTTATAACAAAGCCCAGCTTGCATTACCTATACATATACATACTATCTATGAGTGTCACACTACAATGCATTACAATTAATGCAATTTCCATAGTAATTTCATGCGGCTTGTTAATTCTTTATTATCTTGTATACTTACATACTTTCTCAGCATTGTGTAGGTACTACGTCACAATTAGCAACTAAGCGCCTCAAATCGCGCGAACGCCGACAAAGGCAGCGGATTAGCGAAGAATTCGTCACGATTTTTTCACCGATTCTTAACATTTGAATAGCAGAAACTAGGAATGTTCTCTCCCATTAATATTTTATCGTGTATCATCAGTTTGATTTGTCCCACATTGTGGCACTAATACTAAACCCACGAGAAAGATTGGTTGAGATAGGAGTATTAACTTTAGATAAATTGTGTTTATTATTAATTAATACATAATTTATTGAAGTAAATAATGCATCAAATATATTGAATATTTTACGGCTTGCAATTAATTATTTATATACAGCGTTCATACAAGAAACTGCATAATGCGAAGTATTAGAAGGACAATATAATATATTTATTACATGAGAGCAAGACAGTCTAATACGCATGATACTAATTTAATGCAAATTTGCATATTTATACCAGTTGTCATAATCTATAATAGTATAATAAATAGAGTAAGCTATATTTTTCTTGTAATTAAGCGTGTAGGCATAGGAAAATATAATGAGTTATATACAACAGCAGGCATCAAACTTTCTATCACATGACAGAAAGAAAATCTAACACAAAGTATCGTATGCATTTAATACAAATCTGTTAATACAGTTTATTGTAATCTGTAACACTATAATAAGAAAAAAACCCACACAGAAGAAACTATATAATACGAGGTATTTCTCTTTTTGCCAGAGGAAATGCATCCCGGAAGTATGGGACTTCCTCCAAGCAGCGTACCCACTAAAACCCCTTAATGCAGTCTGTAGCATCTGGAGCTATCGTAGACATCGTCTGACATCAGATGCTACCGGCAGACCCATGTTACCCCATCTTTTCTTACACTCCTTTCTCTTTTCTTTCTGTTCCCATACCTAACTACGTACGACGCGACGTGAGGCATCTGACTCTTGCTTGACCTTCTAGCTCATCGGCCTCCTTTCTCACCATAATATTCTTGACCATGCTATGTAGGGTTTTCCACTTATTTGGGCTGACCAGCATCAACGGCATCATAATTTCTGGTATTACTGTGCACCCCAGCTCCCTATGAGTTGTTATTGTCTTCGTGTCTCTTATCCTATACCTATATCTCTTTTATCAAACTTTGCTAAGGTATTTGAAAACATTATTTATTCATGTATTTTTAATAATATTAAATCGTTTCTGTGTATACACCAGCACGGTTTCATTCCGGGTAGGTCAACAGTTACTAATTTAGCAGTTATTTCCCAAGGAGGATGTAGTCTACACGGACTTTTCAAGTGCCTGTGACACGATTGATCATGGCATTTTCTTAACAAAACTTAGTGCATTTGGATTAAGCCCATCTTTCATTGTTTTGATAAATTCTTATCTTTCTAATAGATCTAATTATGTCTTTTATAATGGTTTTTCATCAGATTTGTTCTTTTCAACATCAGATCTTCCACAGGGGTCAAATTTAGGTCCCTTGTTATTCATAATATATATCGATGATCTCCTGAAATCACTTTCTTGTCCTGTATTAGCATATGCTAATGATCTAAAGATTTATTCATCTCTCGCCAGTCCTTATGATATTGCTCTGTTACAACATAATATTGATATCATTGTTCCCCCCAGCTTCTTGGTGATGTTAATTTTCATGTACTCTGCTGCTCAACACGTTCCACGCCTACATTTGCTCCTGCTGTTGCAAAAACCAATTTGCTTAGGCAATCACCTTTGTATACCATGTATAAGAATGCAGATCACTATTTTCACATTTTCTTTCAGCCAATGTAATTACTTTTTCATTTATATTAGTCCAAGTCTTTATACTTGATTTGAATTCCATTTTGTTTTAGTTTTTATTTCTCTCCATGTAATCTATTATAACACTCTGTATATGCATGCATGTACTCATTATAACATTGTCCTATAACTGGTATTCTGTTGGACAATAAAGATCTATTATTATTATTACTATTATTATTATCATACAAGTACGATCTTTGCCTGGGCATAAGTTCAATCGGTATCACCCTTGTGATCCTGCAAGGCCACCAGTGATACCGTTCCATAAGCGGACGCAACATATTCCTTTGGGATATTTCCAATTATAAAAACTACAGCCCCCATAGCATTGATACCGAATATATCAAAGATATTTGAAAAAATTGCTCTCATGAGAATAACAAATTTTACACTAAAATATAACATCTTAAGTCACAATTAAAACGGCTACATCGAAGATCGATCTACAGAACGTGCCATGTCCCAATTAATGAAAGAAAATCTAAAATCTGTCTAAACCAAAAAGAATCTATCATCTGTGTTCTCATGGATTTGGCAAAAAGCGTTCAATTGCGTTCATCATGATTTACTTTTGGAAAAGCTTGAGGTTATGAGTTTTCGGGGAGTCGCATCAAGCTGGATGAGTTCGTACTTGTCAGAAAGATACCAAAGTGTGACAGGAGTTAATGAATGTGGAACAGAAATTAGATCCAAATGGAAGAAAACAGCAAGAGGTGTCCCACAAGGATCGATGTTGCGTCCACTCTTATTCTTGTTTTATGTGAACGACCTTCCTAACGCCATGCGAAACACAACCATAATGTTTGCAAACGACACATCGGCAATCATACGTTGCAAAATAGGATCTGATTTAGTATCTAACTATTACAGAAAACATGATAAACCAATACGAAGGTTGGTTTTTCGAAAACAACCTGAAATTGAATATCAAAAGAACTAAATTTTTAAAATTTAACTCTAACAGTGACGTGAATATTCCAGTTGGAGATATTCAACTTACCTGTTCCCCTGAAGCTACGTTCTTAGGTTGGATCTTGGATTCCGAGTTGTTCTGGAAAGGCTATATCGAAGTCCTTGCAAGTAAGCTCTGCTCTCAAAGCATGCGTCAAAGTCAATATTTAAAAATGTTAGTGTTGAGGCAGCTTTATCATCATATTATGCGGGTGTGTTCTCGGAAAGTGGTCTGCTCTAATTATAACGCTTATAACAGTACCTACTACTATGTCCATTAGGTAAGTTACCTGTTAGTGTGACAGATGTTTCTTACAAAAATACCGTTCTATATATATAATTACCTATAAAACTAATTTAATCAATAATTGCTACAGAAGCGTATATGTTAACTGTAATAACTAGATTTTTCCACATATAAAACTTATTTATAATATTATTAATAATAAATAATTAAGGTTAACTATTAATATACAAATTTACATACTATTTGTATCTATAAAGATGACGTCTATGTAATTTGCAAAATAGTTTTATATGCTTCTAATTAACGGTCTTAACCATAAAATTATATTTAATAACCTGAACGTGAATTCTATGAGTATTATACAAGTATTTTCTAGCATATGCTTAATGATGCTAACGCAGAAACCAGCTCAAAAGCGATTATATATATATATATATGTAAGTACATGTAACTGTCTGTAGTTAAGGTGGATCTTGGGATACATGGAATCAATGATATAAAAATCACTACTATACACACATATGTTGTAGTTACATTTAATTAAATGTGTTAATCCTCAATCAGTTTAATATACTTACATTAAAGTAACAGTAACATTGGGAAGGCATAATACACATGTCTACTAAAAGAACTTATTGACAGTGTTTTGAAGCGTTACTATAGAAAAAGTTACTACAAATCATAAGTATATATATTGTGATAAAACATGTATTAGCCAAAAACTACTTTATGTGAATCCAAACGGCCACAATAAAGGATTGTAATGTTAAAAAGATTAAATTATACCAAGCGGTCATAAACGCGTTGCTATTGGTCGTGACGTTAAAGAGTAGGATCCATATACGACGTCCATGTGACATTTCTGAAAAATTAGCTTGACTTATGGTTGGTGCCGACAATGTTCATAACATAGCCACTATGACAGAAGAAGGATATTCCAGAGGTCAACATACAAACACATAAGAATCAACAATTCAAATTTTATTAATTTATTAATTGGTAATCATATAGACAGAAGTTTTATTTATCACTAAATTGAAAATTAGAGACGTAGAATGGGAAATTGTTGCATTTTGAAAATTTAACCCATGCAATACCGTTGTATCATCTTGTTGCGAATTTAGGATTCCGTTTTTCCGTTGATTTTAATGATGACGATCCATTGCAATTTTCGTCAATATTCTTACTCATGTTCAATATTTTACTAGCGTAGTGACAAACAATTTTATAATTAGTTGTATTATAATTATATCAGAACTTATAATTTGCCTAATAAATAATAATATATGTATGAATACAGGCTATTAAGTAATGTATATCTATTTTTCTCCGTGAAATAATTGTTTTTTCATACTCTGTATCCAACAACACCCACAGACTGTGGAAATAAATGTTTGATTTATAATAGACTTTCACTGTTTAAATTGTTGCGCACCTCAATCAGAACCCTGTAAAACCACGCTTTCACACTCATAGCTATCACTGAGGGGTTGAAATGTTATTGTAACGGCGTAAATAAGACGCACCACCGTGTGCACTGTTACGAGGTTAGAACTTTTCACAACTGTTTTACCAACGACGTTTGTTTCTTAGAAATTGTGAGTATATCTTAAGTACCTTGTGAGATACTGGTAAACTTGCTACTTTAGTCGGGTAATGTTCACTTCAAGCATCAAATAAGAATATACTCTCACGTAGGGCTGTGGCTCGAAACCGGGTGCCCGAAGTTGCTGGCAACGGTTCTACCCGTTTTGGGCAATACTCGATTTCGTGTGCCCGGTTTCGGGTCTCAAAACCGAGCACACGCTTCTGTTTTCAAAACAGTGTATAGATGGTATTCATAGTCGGTAAAATCTCTTTTATCTGTGTTTCATTTTCTCTTATAACACATCCAGTTATAATATATAATAGGGCTGTCGAAAACTGTCTTTTTCAGCGTATCCGGTTTCGAGTAACAGCACTTTTTATTAAAAAAAAGAGAGGTATATTTGATATATCGGTACACCTAATCGCCTAAATATTTGTTATTAGATATAATGAGAAATGATTTGGATCTTTTAATGCATAAACGGGCACCTGATTGCTGAGAAAGACGGGTTTCGACTTCGATCTTTAGAACGGTGCAAAGTTCATTTCTGTAGAAGTAGAAATCTACACATTAATATGCCTAAAAGGGCTTTTATGCACTTGCTGTTCTAGCTGACATCTTACCAGTTTTAGCACAAGAAAATGAAGAAAAATAGATGCCTAGTTGTTGAGATCCTTGATATTATGGTGTAACTGTGGGAAAGTGATATTCAATTTCCTGTTTAACGCTCCCTCTTTATTTCAAGGGAAATACTTCCATGATCAAGTGCTATCTAAAATTTTTCTAAAATGGATTCTGTGATGCATTTAAATTTCTCTCTGTCTGAACCACATCGCAGAACACTTCTTTTTTTTTAGAAGAAGAAATTTCAATATGCTAATGGACCGGCATAGATTTTTGTTTCTGTTTCTTTTTGTATACTGCAGTAATTTTCCCTACTTTAAATGTGTTAGGAGATTCTTTTTGCTGCATACATATATTGAGGTTCTTTAAGATACATACATTACCATTCGTGTTAAAATCTGCGTACCTGTATCTACTTGTCGGGTGTTTCATAATTGTACGCATTTTGTTTTTTTTTTTTGAGTAATTAAAGCCAAGAGAAGTGTTAAGTGTTAATTATTAATAATTATATATAATTAATATTATATATTATGTAACCTTAACATTCATTTTTTTATGTTTTTGGTTATTATATTAACTGGGGCCTCAAAGGAATATAAAAAAAACATATATATTATCTATATATTTTTCATTAAAACTTGCTTTTTATTTTTCTAATAGCTATTACATAAAATTAACAGAATGTAAACGGATATTCAGAAATTTATTTCTCATTAACTGATTGACTTTTTATTTAAGCAGCCAAACACTTGTTTTGCTTTCATCGTTTTTATTTATATTCGAGTATGATAAACTAAATCGGATCCTATACCCGCATCCATTTTTCCAAACTAATTAGTGTACCTTGCAAGTGATGGCTAGACGTTTTTTTTAAGTTGTATACAACGTAATAACCACTGTCGGAGATGCAAGTGATAAAAGCTCAACATCTTCTATGTCTTACGTTCACCTGCAATAGTTTATATTAATCGCCGTAAAAATAATTAAGGATAGTGCGCCGGTATTTTACGACTTATTCTGGATACGTATTAATTTACGACAACAGAAACAAGTTTTGTAGAGGGCGTGAATTAATTTTTCGAATTTCTTTATCGGCATCTTGTCCGTGGGTATACGTGGAAGGAACGGTTTATTAGATGCATATGGCCTATTATAAAATTAGTGAGGCTGCGTTACTTTGTAGGTAATAAAATTTATGAGAAACAAAAAAAAAGGGAACTGAGCGTTGTTAGGAAGAAATAATGACCTCAGTTTAGTTAATGTGTACAAATATTTATATTTTGAATAAAAAGTGCTTTTACATAACAGATGATTCTTTGGATGATAATAAATATACACATAGAGAAAGGTTTCTTGATATCAAATAAATATTTTTTTTAATAATGGAAAATCGTTCTGTTGTTCAATCAAGAACATAATTTCTTTCGTGTAATAATGTTCACTCAAAGCGATATATTGTAAACTGAAGATCAATATTTTGCTGAGTGAAATGTAAAGAAAACTCTGAATGTAAAAAATTATTTTAAGTTCAAAATAATTATCTTTGATTGAAATTACACATGAACAACACTAATTGCATTGACTTAAGAATAGGAGAGCTTTAATGTCAATATCAAAAAAAAAAAAATGTAGTAGTGACAGAAAGCAATATGTTTGTTTGTATCAACTAACAAATTTGTTATTTTCGATAATCCTGACACCGCACTAGTTGGATGAAATACTGAAAGGCAATGAAAGAGGAACACCATTAAAGCCGCAAACTCACTTTCATCGCTATCGCATCTCAAGTCAAGAGTTTAGATGTACACTCCCTAAGAGACACTAGCCAAACTCTTGCTTTGCTCTTTTTTCATTTCTAATTCAGAAACGAAACCCCATCACTGCTACTTATAGGTTTTTTTTTTTTTCTATAGGTATTACTAGAACCGAAAAATGTCACCAGGCGGGCTTGCTCATGGTCTATTGTTGAAATCACCATAGCAGCAAGGGCAATGGAAGGGGAGGGGGGCAGCATTATAGACGAATTCGAGTTTTTGCCTACTAGGCGTCATCAACGTCACTCCGAGTGCAAACCGCCTTTAACCGCTATCACATCTCAAGCAATATCTACGTTTCTCTACTATGGAAATAAGGATCTAGATTGTCGCCCTCTACGGGACACAAGCAAAACCCTCAGCTCAGCAGAGAGCCGTAGCGTAAGCCGGTAATGCAGTCACAGAGGGAGACAATCTAAACCCTGCTCTTATTTTTCTTCGGGCAGTTCTTATTGAACCAGGAGAATTTGCAATTTGGCGAGCCTTCACAGCCTTAGAAAACAGATTTTTGGTGATATGGTCATGGATGTTTGTTGAGTTTCTATTAGATTTCTCGGCATTTTCAAGTTTACTAATTGTTAGTGACCTTAAAAACACGTCAAAATTTTTATGTCAATAACCTGGTCAAAGTGACATACAATTTACAATAGAAAAATCTTGGTGTTTCCAAACTAAAGGCCGCCACGATACATTTGTGTTACCAACGTGTACACAATAACTTTTTCATCGATTTCTCTTGTCATTATTGAAATCTTAGTGTTATCTTTGTTGTACCCCGGAAGAGCCGAGTATGTGCAATCAGGTAGTAGCGTGTAAGACATATTAATTCGTTTTTCAACTTCATGTGTCACAACTGACATTCGTGTCCATTGTGTCGGTGTTTAACTATTTATAACTTAAATGAATTTTGACAAGAATTATATTTGTTTCTTTGTGCTTTTACGTAATTTCATCACACCTCTCTGCATATTTTATAAAACGTTTACTATTGTGGCTTAGGTACATTTATAATCCAATCCTTATTTAATAATTTCGTGGTTACGTCAATTTAAAACTGGCGCTAAAGTGAATTTGAAATTCACGTCTTCTCAGGTCGAAAGGTAAGATAGATCGAAATACCTAGAAGTTAGTGTGAAAAGGAAAAGCACATAGTAACATAGTTGAGAAGGATCCATGTAATATATATGATCTAAGATTAAATTATACCTATGTACAGCTTTTTTTATAAAGATTATTCTTTAATAGAAGTAACATTTATAATAAGTAATTTACTCTAGAAAAAAGTCGTGTGAACGATTATAGCAAAGAATTCCAAGTAGGTAAATACATTTTCTTAAATTACATATGTAAAAAACGTATAAATAAAAGTTAATAAGCGACAATCATTATTAGCACACACGTTTCGCCTCATCAGTGCTACTGGATGACCTGTTGCGTCATACAACTAAATTCGTATACACAGCGAAAGATATGTATGAGAAATAACGATGGAAATCTCATTAAATTCGTGCAGATATTCTTCTCATTATGAACGCAAATTTAGAGGCGTACCGTCGACCTACAGTATCGTGTTCTTGTTTAGAAACATGTTGTAGAAATAGTTCGACAATATAGCATAATATCTCTACGAATTTAATGAGATTTCGATCGTTAATTCGCATGCACGAGCTTCGTCGCATGATGCAACAGGTCATCCAGTAGCACTGATGAGCCTTGGTAAGGCGAAACGCGTCTGCTAAAAATGACTGTTGCTTATCAAATTTTATTTGATTAATTTAGCGGTAATTATAAACGCAAAATGTGGTTTACCATAACCTACAATACCGTGTTCTTGTTTAGAAACATATAGTAGAAATAATTCGACAATGTAGTAATAATATCTGTATGAATTTAAACAGATTTGCATCGTTAATTTTCATACGTACTCTTTCCGCTGTAAAAAAGGCATTCTAAAGGACTTATAAGACAATTGTAGTAATATTATGTAATACGAAAACCACGTGTTTTATTTACCGCATCCAACATAAAAGCAGTTTAAATTGTTGCGCACCTCAATCAGAACCCTGGAAAACCCTGCTTTCACACCCATAGCTATGACTCTGGGATTGAAATATTATTTGTAACGGCGTAAATAAGACGCAACACCGTGTGCATCGCTACGAGGTTAGAACTTTCCATTTGATAGCTGGACAGCAAACGCAGCCGCGCGGCTACGAGGCAAATCCCAGCACGCGGACATTTTAGACTTACAGGAATCAACGAATAAGTAATAATAAGCTCTAAAAGTCAGTAAGTAAATAAAAGCACGTAAATAAAGTAGTACGGAATAAGCAGTGAACATCACTAGTAGTGAACGTCTTTATTTACAGGAAATGAATCTTTGTTTTGGTGAACATGTACAGCACAAACGCTGACACCAACGTAAATATTTTTAATTTTTAAAATACGTCCTGCAACTATCCCTTATTCCTGAGCTGCAAAGATATCATATGGTTCTTTTTCTGCAGAATGAAAATTCTGGTTGATTCAGACGATATGGTAATTTTGCCGCTTTATGGTATGCTACTTGTGTTAGTCTTTTTGTAGCAAATAGAACCGACGACAGTCTTGTTGCCAATCCTTCTATGTGGCCATGCCATTTGATACTTTGATCGATGATAATACCAAGGAACTTTATTTTGGCCGATTGACTGCTACGAGGGCAAAATTTGAGACTTTTGGTTTTTGCCATGTTTATTTTCAGTGTTTTATTGGCCTCAAACCAGTTGTTAGCATCATTGACGGCTCTTCTACTTTCTTGTACTACAATTGTTTGGGTCACCGCTGTTGCTAGAAAGGATGTATCGTCCGCATATAGGCATATCTTGACATTCTGCAAATTAGCTGGAAGGTCTTTTATGTAAATCATGAAAAGTAAAGGGCCCGCTAGGGGGATCGTTGCGGAACTCCTTACTCAGTCTGGGTTGGGATCTTCTTTTGGCATTCTGTTATTTGCAGTCTATTTAGGAGGTACGATTGCATTAATCTTAGAGGTTATCCCCTTACCCCATAATACCAGTGGCGGCTCGTGACGTTTTGTGCAAGGGAGGCTACTGTAGCGTAAGTAACCGTTCTCGGTCAATAAATTATACTTTATTTTGATAAAAGGTTAAATAAATCTTCAGCTGTTCGACCGGATGATACGTCAAAGAACTCCAAAAATCTTTCAATAACTTCACCGCTCTTGACATAACGTAATATGATTGATAATTGAGACAGGAAATATATGTTGCCAAGAAAAAAACGGAGCTTCTTTAATTTCTGTAACTATTTCTTGTTTTAATAAAAAAGAAATACAATCTGTTATATCATTTTGTATAAATTTAGATGTACCCGCAACATATTACTACTAACAAATTTATTAAAACTAGGTTCATATTTACTAAAGGGTTCGAGTAATTCTTTATAATTTCCACGATTAAAAGAATCTGAAGTCTCATTGTGTCCCCGAAAAGGTAAATCTAGTGATGCTAGAAATATTGTTACGTCTATTAATTTTCTTAAATTTTTGCGGTTTTCTCTAACTTCATTATTATAGGTAATAATTGCATCTTTGCGCGCGCTGTCTACAACAGTAGCAATATTCTGTTTTCAAAATAATTTAAATTTGCACAACGATGAAATGTGTTCTTTAGACTTAGAATGCCGTTCCATAGCGCGCGGTAGATTTTTTAACTCTGTATAACCTAATTTCTACCACGTTTCGGTTTGGTTACAAAAAAGTAGACATGGCCAACAAAATAATCTTTCCCGTTCAATTAAACCAGTTAACCAACCACATTTAGTGTACCATAATGAACTAAAACCACGATTTTGCCGGTTGCCGATTACTACAGATAAATTGGGCCGTGGTTTCTCAATGTTTTGTACGATGTGTAATTTCGTCTCTATGTTTAATCAACTAAAAGAATATCTTACCGACCAGTGGACAATATCTTGGCAAATTCTAATTTCGTTCATTTTATCCATTTTGTGTGCGTAACCTAACAAAACTCACCCAACGCTTCTTAAGTTATTAGTACTGGGAGCTGGGAGTCGCAGGGACAGTTGCGTAGCAACGTTTTACGACCGATAACATGCCGATCGGGTAGGATCTCACCGCCGCTGCAAGCCTCCAACCAAACGTATTCGGCGTATAAAGTGCACGTGCCCTTACGGAGACGCATTGCTTTCAGCCATGGCATTTTTCATCGGCGCGGAGCCAAATCTGTGGCTAGCCTCCTCCGTTACTATTATAGTGCGTTCAGTAAAATTTCGCGCATTATTGGAAATTTGTTTGCATTTTGTATTAAATTAAGTAATGAATAAATATACTGTTGATTATATTTGTTTTGCAAAATTGCTTTATTTTAGTACACTCCGCCAAAAAAGTATCGCATAATTTAGTTTTGAATCATAAAAGTATCGCATAATCTTTGTTTGTAGCATAAAGTTGTAAATATACTTTAATGCGCTCTAAGATATAATTTCTATGATTGTTTAAATAAAATACAGGCCAAATAAAAACAAGAACTCATACTTGAGATTTTTATTAAAACAAGAAATTATAATTTTGGAAAGAAAAATGTCATAACAGTAGCTTTTAATACTGAGTATTGCCACCTCTGGCTCTTATGACCGCTCGCATACGGTTTGGCAGAGATTCGATTAACCTCCGTATATAAGCCTGATCCAAATTCTCCCACTCGTCACGGAGAGCATTTGCTAGTCCATGCAGGTCCGCTGGGGCAACATTTTGGGTTCGTATCCGTCTGTGAAGGAGGTCCCACACGTGCTCGATAGGGTTCATGTCCGGACTTACCGCAGGCCAATCTAAAACTGGAATACCAACATCGTTAAAGTATTCCTGGACGATTATTGCAACATGCGGTCGTGCATTATCGTGCATTAACATGAATTCGTTTCCTATAATTGGCGCATATGGTACTACATGTTCTTCTAAAATGTCCGTTATATACCTGTGGGCAGTCAGTGTACCTCTGTCTACTGGTACTAACTCTGTACGACCTGTTAAACAGATGCCTCACCAAACCATAATAGAGCCACCAGCGAAATTAGGTCTAGGTCTGATATTACACTGCGAATAGCGCTCACCGTCTCGTTTGTACACTGAGATATGCCTATCTGAGGTGTAAAGACCAAATCTTGACTCATCTGTGAAGAGTATATTGGCCCAGTCATTAATGTTCCAATTTACATGTTCTCTGGCAAACCTTAAGCGAGCCACTCGGTGGTTCCTAGTGAGACGAGGGGTTGTTACAGCTACTCTAGCTCTTAATCCACTCTGTCGTAACCTATTCCGAATAGTTTGAGTACTCACACGAGTATTTCTGACTCTAGCCAAGTCGTTCTGCAATTGTCTCGCAGTTACATGTCTTCGACGTAATGCTTGTAGTAGTAAATAGCGGTCATCTTGGCGAGTAGAACATCTTGGACGACCTGGTACAGGTCTTCTACTGTAAATGCCTGTTTCCCCATATCTGGCTACGGCTCTAGAAACACTTGACTGATTGATGTTCATCAAATTAGCAACGTATGCTTGAGATCGTCCATCTTCGATTAAAGCAACTATAGCAGCCACTTGTTCTGAAGTTAAATTGCTCATTTTAGTTTTAAAAGCGTTGGTACAGAACTCTGACTTCACACTTTAAAATTTGTCCGTATAGGAAGACTTTCAATAAACAACTGAACAAACCTTACAAATATGCATTTTTCTAAATGTGTTCTTTTAGAAAAAAAAAGTAAAAACGCTAAGTTCCATTATTTTGTTAGTGTGTTTATAGTTCACATACACGAGGCAAACTTTTTGTGAACGTATAAAAATATCTTGGTTCATAAATGCCCTTTTTTAGTTTATGCGATACTTTTTTGGCGGAGTGTATATAGCCGATGCTTAAACACTATTTTAATACATAATAAACGCTACTTATTTTATTAAAAATAATAGGGGAGGCTTAGCCTCCGTAGCCTCCCCTGACGAGCCGCCACTGCATAATACTCCAATTTACTTATTGTTAGTAAAATTTAATGACTGACGGAGTCGAAAGCTGTGGACAGATCTAATAAAGTAATCTCGGATCATAGGCCATCACCAAATGCAGTGTACACCTATACTATTTAGCACTATATAGCATTATACCTGTGCTAATGGAGTGACCTTTCCTTTACCCAGGTCATTTCATGCGTAGATAGTTATTGCTTTCAAAGTAGTTGATTAGTCTTGATGCATCATGCGACTAAGCGTAGCAGAAAAACGACAATTTTGTTTTTGCTTTCTATTGAATGGCTTCGTGTAGTGATATTTTAATTAAGCACAGTTTAAAACGATCACCGAATCATTACAGATTAAAAAAAATCGCTTCTCGATATTTTTAGTAGTTTTTGTATGATGCGCATACAGACATAAATCGAAGCGATTTACAATATTATTTACATAGATAAGCCGTTATATTCCTCCAATATTACTGCTAATAATGGATAATAAGTTACTGGGATTCCATGAATCGTTTCCAAGTAAATGTAAGGTAAAGTTTACGATCCACCACTAGCAATACCTACTTTAAACGTGTTTAAGTATGTAGAAGTACTTCGACGTTATAGTGACATGCCCATATGCTTAATATAGGTACGACCGTGCTATAGAACTATAAATTACACCAGAATTATTGCTCGTCGAGAATCTCATACATCTCGCGTTAGCCGAGATAATTTATCTATCCTTCCCGCGGCCGCGTAACCTGTAAATAATAATTAACTAATTCCTGTTGCATTAATATGGCAATTAAAACGACTCAAATATATTAACGCTGCTAATTCGTACTAATAAATCAACGTTTATTGCGTTTAATGATAGGTTTATCCAGGAACGTTATAGCATATGTATTTGAATATCGTTCGAGTCCTACAGTGCGAAGTCTTCACGGAGAAGCGCTCGTCTAGTATTCTAGTGTATATGGATGTTATATTGTTTTTACAGCTTAGTTTGTTGTGGATTATTGTTCGCGCAATCCATGGTTACACCTACACCACGTTCGTATCTACATGTCGATGTATGCGTACAATGTGGCGGTTGATGGGAGAAAAAAGTTAACGCAGTGTATCGATAATTAAAGCGATGAGAAAATGGGTTTGACAGACAAAATTGGGCATATTATTGTGCAGAGGCATAAATATTAAACAGTGTTAATTATAATGTTTGTGTCTCGAGTTTTTCATATAGAGAATTATATTCGTGTAAGGTTACGCCCTCCAAGGTTTCAAGAATAGGCGATTTAATTTAGCTACGTTCCTGCCTTCTTGTCGAAATTATTCAATCAGTGCTTTTATTTATTTATTTTGTCAATACGTTCGGGTATTTCAAACCGGTATTGCCTCTGGCGATCTATTGCGACTAGATACATATGACAAAAAAAAAAAAGTACATCCAAAAATTGTTTAAAAATATTTCGATGTTCCGAAAACTTTTTCTCATACTGGAAATCGATCCCAGTTATAATATGGATAATATCTGTCTCTAATAAAATGCTGTCCATTTACGAATAGAAAGAGTGACTGTAAAAATCGCCTCTTTTGCGGCCCTCAATGTCGGGATCGAATCATACGCAAATCAGTTCCTTATGGTAAGATATTAATAGAAAAAAAGTTTCAACTTGAGGTGACATGTAGTTTTTTAAATATGAGCGGTCAAGTTGTAAAAAAACTAACTTATTTCGGAATATATTGTTTCTGAATTATGTTACACAGACCAAGACTAACAAGTAAAGTGGTTTGGTCACTAATTATGAATCTGGACTCATAATTAAAACATGTAAAATGTTGAATCCAATAGGGTACAAATTGTTCTTTCTATCACCTTCTCGAGCCTCTGGATGGGTGTATGTTGTTTCCTGCTCTCTGCGTTACCCAGAATCAACGGCATGGACGTGGCAGGTATCTGATTCCTGGACCCAAGCTAATCATCATTCATTGTTAGCTGAGGAAAGTGAAGTTTTTCATTGTTTTCCTGATTAACAATTAATATGTATTGAAATCCAACATACATACGCTGACCTAGCTTGAGATTGAATTCTTCAACAATATCTTTCAAACGATTGGGAACATTCATTCGAGATTTAATTATGTGAACAATGTCTTCGTACATTTTATCACTTACAATTGGTTTATGGAAAAACTTCATAAGTGAAAAAGCAATCAGTAGTGATTCATAATCCTTTGCTAATGTTGAATTATGTGCTGGAATCGAGACGATTTTGAATTTCTTTTTTAATCTACCAAAAACTTGTTCAACTATCCACCGGCATTTAGTAATGACGTATTCGCTTCGGTGGTATTAAGGTGGCCAAGCCCAAGACTGTAAACTTTTAAATACTTTTAATTAGTTCAGAAATCAACGACATCGCGAAAATAATATTTTCTTTTTGAATCGTTTTCATTACATCTGAATATCTGCTGAAGCAATCCTTCAATATAATTCCATCATTGTGCGTGGCATATATGGTCCCAAAACAAATAGCACCCGACCATCTCTAGAACACCCTACCATAAGTTTGATAAGCGGCATTTTCTTCTGTTCGCTCCAAAGTTGCTTTTGTCCTGCAAAATTCTTCGACTCTTGAGTTAAACGATATGTGGCGTCAAATATAATGCAGGTTTTATCATCAGGAGTATCAAATAATACCGTTGGATATTAGTTTTATGAGCCATAAGGACTGCGCGATCTTTACAATTTATAAACTTTGGAACTAAATTCGTTAGCAAATCTTCTCTTACTAGGTTTAAATAATTGCATATTGTTTTTTGCAAACTCCAAATAAGCCAGCAATTAGTTTGTTGGAAAGATCCGTAAGCAATTTGCAGAGAAAGCAACTTGCTTTGGTTCACAAGTTTCACTGAAGCAACAGATCTTTCTAAATTGTTCTTTATCATAGGCAAACCAAGATTTAATAGCGCTATCATTAATGGAATCTAACGTATCAAGGTCAAATACAACTTTTTTCTCGTGCTTCAATTCTTGATAATACTCAAGCATTAGATCGCAGACCAAAAACCTAAGCAAGTTTTAATCACATCATTTGAAAAAAAAAACAAGCGGCACAACAAAAATTATTTGCAAGGAAGGTCGGAAGAAAAGTAGCCGAATCGATATAAAGTCGCGCGCTACGTTTCTTACGGAAAAGTGTTCCAATAGTTGATTTTCCGTTTTGTTTTATATTTTATTATTTAACAGGGTGGAGGAAGAGAATGCATCGGTACAATATAACATCCCTGTCGAAAATATTCAGGACTTTTTTGAAACATTTCAAATGCTTACATGGATGCTTATATCCCAAGATGTTAGGCAAGTTAAATGGAACGTATATAGTACAACTTTGAACTCTTATATCATTGATTAAACTATATGGCACTAAAAACGTCTAAAAAACTAAATTTCACCTCACGTTGAAACTTTTTTTCTATTAATATCTTATCATAAGGAGTTGAATCACTTATGAATCGTTCCCGAAATCAAGGGCCGCAAAAAAGGAGAAAAACTCATCCTTTTTACAGTCACTCTTTTATTTTAATTATTTATATTTAGACGTTTTGACCTTTTTCAAAATTCGAGCTACACTAAACCAAAAATAGGTCCTGAAACAGTCAAAAGATTTATTGTTCACACGAAATAGTGCAATAAAATCGGTGCCAAGAACAAGTTTATCAAATCAATGAAAAAGACTTTATTAAATGACGAAAGCATTTACAGGGTAACAAACTATTTATTGTGTTGATGTAATCAAAGTCATTAAAAATGAAATGATGATTGATTGGTTCAATGAAATATGTTATTGTTGTAAAGAACACCAATTTTGCTTTAACAACTTTATTTGGTTTAGTAAATAACGGCGAGTTCTCAATTTTATTTACGAATTTCAGCGATAGAACGAACAATGGCATCAATACAATGAATATTATTGGTTGATGTAATGCATGTTGCTCATAATTCTATCGCCTTTTAGTAATTGTTATCTTGTGATGAAAATAATGAATTTCATTTATTAACACAATAATCACATTTAATTCATTCAATCCACTGTTGATGTACGATTGAAGCAACTTTATTTACTTTTAACTTATTTTAACTTCATTTGAATGGCAATAAAAGTAATATTAACAAATAATAAAAAAATTAAGTAGAAATTAATTCTAAATTTGACCACCATTTTTATGGTCTTGGTTGCAATTATAACCGAAAAATGCCACCACACCGAGGCCCACGGTCGATTGCTGGAATCACCATTCATCAAAAGCAATGAATGGGGAGGAATAAGATTAGCAACAGGTTCAAGTTGCTGCTTACCAGGCCTCATCTCTGAGTGCAAATCTACTTTCATCGCCCTCAAATTTTATCTACGGTCGCCTGTTACGGAATCGAAAGTTTATATGTACGCTCCCTAAAGGACGTAAGCCAAACTCTCTACCCATAAGGCGACCGCAGCGTAAGCAGGCAATGCAGATTTGGCTCGGGCAATATACTCTAAAAGTAAATCCCAAAAACTGGTATAATCATATAAGAAAAGTTCTTAATATTGGCCTTATTAAACTTATTAAACCTATTTAGAGCGTTGCTGCAATATGAATAAGTAGGTATATAATTTAGAAACAGTATTATAATACAAAGGTCCGCAAAGTTTCTGCATTATTACAAATTTTCCAAAGTCCATAATAAAAAGAAATCTATATGATGCTGACTTTGTGTGTGCCTCTGTATATTGCTATTAAAACTTCCATTTATTAGCTTTCGTAGTTAGCGGCAAACAGCCAATGATGTTGCACAAACCCAACAGAAGCTTCGATGCACATAACGATTTATAAAATACCTTCACAAGTTGTTACGCGTCGCTTATCACCAACCACAAAAGTTCTCTCGGTATTATTACGTACCCGTTATGATGTGAGGTGCAAAGAAAAATTTCAGTTTTTCGTGACCATTTTAATATCTAATGTTATAATTTACGCAGGCAATATAGTAGTAATCTTTTTTAATAACTTAATAATCTGTGGTGTTGCTTTGTTTCTGGGCGATTCCGGAAAATGATAATGGAAATGCGTTTTAACATGGCATGTACAGGATACTTTTCAGGCGGATGTGGTTTTATTTCACACACTTTGATACTGATGTTGTGGAAGCACACAAAAATTATCGCCCATGTTTGTATTTAGCGACATTCTTTTCTCTTAATATACACGGAGAAAAAAGGATGTTACCACGTATTATAAATATAATGAATGATATTAACTCAAGGACAACAATACGTTATCTAGTACCCAGTATTCATCCATGTATTACTGTTTATTAGGCAGATGGTACGCTCTAATATAATTATAATACAACCAACTATAAAGTTAGTTGTCCCTATTGTTACTATCTATTTTTCTCAGTGTACTGATCTAAGTCCGCATACCGTGGTAATATTAAACCTACTATTCTTACTAATTGTAAGTGAAACACATACTCATGTTATTTTTATGTGTTACTATGACTATTATAAAGTGACAAGAAATTTGAGAATTAAATACAAAAAAGAAAGAAGACTGGACTATTCCGTAGAGGTTATGTCAGATCTCTCCTATCAAGAAAAGAAAGTTTGTTTAGAGTGATTTAATAAATTATTTTTTTTGTTTTCCTTTCACTTATTCTTTTTCTACGAACTTAGCACGTGTAAAACTGTTGTACCGAATAGAAAATCGATTTGTATTATGTATGGATTAAAACTCATTTTAAGATTACTAAATAGTATTTCCAATTTGTTTCTACCTATCTAATGCACTGAAAACAAGGAATGATTTCATAATATAAAACCCGTTTAATGTAATTAGTTACTCGTTTCACAGTACTGAGAAGTTTAACTCTACGGTTAATTTTTCTCTAAAAAGGACCACCTTTGCTGTCACGAATTAGATCAAAAGCGTATAGCAGTAGTTGTTGAGAGATTTTAACCTTAGGTTACAAATATATCTTTTAGATGTTTAAAGATACATGTAAAGTGGACGAAGAGCAATAAGAAATAAATTATCTTTATTACCGTCAACATTAGTGATAGTAATCAATGGGCATTACTGTTGTAATAGGTTTTTTTTTTGCTTCTGTATAACTCAGAATTTCATAGCAGTGAGTGTAACTAGCAACTCACAAACGATGTCGGTCTAATTGCAAGTCATTACAATTAAAGCGAGTGTTTTATCCTATCGGTATATCGGATCGCAATTATTGTTTAAGCACAATATCGTATTAGTCGAATACTGAAATACCTAAATTGTCCAGCTCGTACGGTGGTGCCACCTACCAGACAACCTGAACGCGTTAAAATGCACCGATACAAACACAATAATGACGCCGATTAAGCAAGATAGCATAAATGGGACGTTATTTGTTCCTGTTATTGTGTGCGAGCGTTATACCGATGCATGTATACTTTCCAAATTGTATAGTTCGTTAGCGAGGAGGTGGAACCGTTCATTTAGTTAAAGTTCAGCCAGAAACGAGCGATCCGAAATGGCGATAGGAAGCGACGGTTCTACGTTACAATTCATTTGGAAAATTGATACGTGCGCCGTGATGAATGTAGCTTTTTATTATTCAGACCGATTCACGTACAAATATATTTTCGTATCGTGAGGTGTTTCATTATCTGTCACGGTAGCGAGACGCAAAGGGGCAACACAGTTGGAATTTTTTGTTTACTGTAATATGGTGATTGCATGATACGTGCAAAGTATACAAAGTATCTTTCGATTTTTTTTAACTTAGATATTATCAGGACGTTCAGCTTGTATCAATAGCAATGTTTTCTTAGTAAAAGATTATTTTTTATTCATTTACTTCAGGAAAAGCTAATGATAATGTGCAGTCATCAGTCATGGCTTATCACAAAATCGATGTAAAGAACGAAATAATCTCCAAAGAAAATTTTAAAGGATATTGGATTATTTCTAGATGGATCTTATAATATCTTGAATCATTAAGGAATATTTGCAGAATGTTAAAATGGCTACCCAAAGAATATCCTCAAAAGAATCAGAAAAATATTCGTAGAACATGTTTAGAGCATCCATAAGAATGTATTGATACAAATAATATATCTGAGAATGCGTTCAGAATATATTTTAGAGTATTTAAAATCATTCTATCAAGTATGTATTAGAATAGAAACGGAAAATTCCAGTAACATATAAGGTAAAATTCCCAAAATTTACTAGAAAACTTTAGGTATATTTTCTAATTTTTTGGTAAATTTACCCTATACATTACTGGAATTTTCCGTAGGAATTGCAAATATTTTTTAGTGTGTACTTACACAATCACCCCGCACCGGAGAATTTGGTCTGGGCCATTTGCCTACTAGTATATATTTTTAAAATATTGCTAACAAAAATATAGGTACTATTTATAATACGATACATACCATAATATTTTAAGGATAGGCCCAGCCGCCTGAGGGCCCTCTCAGACGGCTGCCCCCCCGCGCGCCGTGCAGGGGTTGCGGTGGTGTAATTTAGGCCACTACCGTCATAATGTCATCAATTATTGGTTATTATTCGCCGGATTACGAGACCAATAATTGTCGTATCTAAGACGTCAGAACATACATTTGACGTTATTGGGAGTAGTCTTGTTGACGTCTTTATTTGGTCAGTCGTAAAAAATTGTGAGTCCACGATATTTATTTAAACTTTATTTATGTGGTCGTCACATCTACCGGAACTTTTTCTAGGTTTGAATAACAATAAATACTATAAATGTCATTACTAAGATAATATACATAAGTATGCCAGGCACCGGAGTCAGTCTTTTAAACTGAACGCGATAGCGGCATGCCTTCCTGTCATGTTCCTGTCCCAGGACCTGTCCGACCGGAACACTTGTCTTCCATTTTCCGTTTTGTGTGTTGTGCGCAAATTCAAAGGTAAGTATTTTCATCTGATTTCTATTTTCCTAAATTTTAATAGTGTGGTATAGTTTGGTCCCAGGACAAAAAGAAAGGATGCGAACGTACTGAAGCTAGGAAAATTTTAGAATGAATAAGCGTTAAAAACCACATAACCTAAAGATCCCATTTATTTTTTAAGTATAAAATGTGGTTTTCGCGGAAAGAAAACTTTACTATCGTGTTTTTAGCATTTTTCTGCGTTCTGCTGTGCTATTCTTAATATACAGGGTTAGGTAAATGTATGGATCCATTTGAGCAATAACTTCATTAGTTGCAACTTTTGGCCGTATGCTCTTCGGTAAATTACTAACACTTCCTGTCAAATTATACCTTCTCAATGTTTTACAGACGACACTTCGTGATTTTGGAGGATTTTTTAAAACGATCAAGCAAGAAAACATGCATGAACAGTAAAAGAAAAATAATACGTTGGATTGACATATTCTACTTCATAATAACCGATTTTCTCACCGATTTCTTGTTGGAGTATCACTTACTAGCGGCTAGGCGAACATTTTAACCTTGCTTCAGAGTTATTTAAACAAGTGCTAGTTGATAAATAAAATGATTAGAGTTCTAACCACGGACTTTATCCACCTTTGTAAATAAATCATTTGCTAATTAAAGCAACTTTCATTTAAAAATCTAAAAAAAAAACCATTAAACATATTTTCTGAAATAGAAAGAATTATAAGCTGACTAATTTTAAAAGAATTTTTGCATAATATTTTGGTATAGCGGTGACCAATCCATAAAAGACATCTTAACAACTTAGTTTCTATCAATAAAAGACTTAGAAAAGCTTCCACTATAACAAAAATTAACAACAAATACCAAATGGAACGCCAAAATGCATCACCAAATTACCACGAAGAAACCTACCACATACGTTCATAAAAAACAAAAACTAAAAAACCCTCAAGACGGCTCAGCTCAAAAGCTCGGAACAAAGGATGCCGCTATTTGCACAGCTTAATCGCGTTCTATTTTTTCTTTCACGCTCACTCCGTCTTCGTTCCCTACTTTCTTTCATACGTTTTGTGGCATCCTTGTCGAGCCACGCACTTCAATATACGAGCTTATACGTTATATACAGCATTCATACATAATATAAGGTACCCTCTTTGAATTGCGGCGCGCAGAGACGCGAGCGGTATCTGTGAAAAGGAACTTCCAATACCAGGCGGTCGAACGCACATACACGTAATAAAGCAGCCGCATTTAAAAACCAAAACCCCCTACTTGTTAGCGTCCTATAATATTAGCGCCGTCTTCGTTCGATACACCGAAACCCGATGTTGCCCGTCCTCCTCGAGCGCTCTTCGAGTGGCAATAAAGATTTCTCACTTTAATCCATCGAGTAGGCGATGTGTTATATATTAGCGGAACACCCATAGCGAGTCGGCGGCGTCTTTGAAATAAATGACGGTCAAACCTAATTGTGACGTCACGCGAACCGCGTTTTATATCCACGTTAAGTTTCACTTATCATCGTGCCATCGGGCGGACGACGCCGTCGCCACGATGGCGCTGCTGTAGCTAGAATGGAAGGAACGGAAAATCACACGGATGGGAGCTGTGACGACCATTCGCCTTTACGTTTCTGCTTTGGTGATTTTATATCTCGCGTGCGCTTTGAGATACTAGAAGCAGCCACCTTTAATTCTCTTGCAAGAAGTTTTTTTCTCACAGAGGAAGTGCATCCTGTGTGTTATATGTTCATGTTCCATAGATCTTCGTATAGTTCCAAACATTTTCAAGCAGTTTCTTCGTCGTCCTAAGAACACGTAATCCAATCAATTCAAACGTATATTTTCTAAAATTTATCTCTTTCAAGTTTTTCTTCAAGGATATTTCCTCAGATCTAGCATTCTTCTAGACGGCACCATTTTATAAGTTCTTGACAACGCTAATACGTGAAAAATTTTATGCATATGCAGGTTTCTCAGAGAACTAATTAGAAGTTTTTGACCTTCTAATAAAAATTTTATTTTGAAACTAGCAGGACAGTTATAGTAGTATTCATTTATTACTTCATCGTAACATGCCAAAAAGAATAATATAAATACAAATGTTTAAAATAGTAAAATATATACAAATATTTATGTGGACACAGATAAATATACATTTTAATATACTTAGGTTACAGGACATTACAAACACAAAACAAATAATTAACTTTCAAAACTAAAAAGAAATATTTACCTGAGATGCCACAAATATGTTACTTATTTTAAATTTCAGAATTGTCATATTTCAAAATTTTACCAGCACAATCAAGTAGAATTGTGAATAATTATTTTATCAAAGCATGTTGTAAGTTACATTTTTAGTTTTCTTTACATTCAGATAACAAAATAACAAATTTAAATATATCTGTCAAGTTGCTGACATCTAGGGAGAACTCGTATCATTTAGTGTAGAAAACTGTAAACTGAATTGTCAAACAAAAATCGTAATTAATTGATTATTTAAAAATTTATTAATGTAAATTAATGTAAAAGAAACAATAATTGAACAAAATGAACGGTTTTATTGTGTTACGTTACACCGCAAGATTTTCCGAAGGACCTGCATGAAGTCGAATGATAGATCCAGTTGCGAAAGCAATCTAGCACCATAAGATTATTTGGAATGTAAGTCCTAGTAGCCTATGGGAAAAGAAAAAGAGATTTGTTGAAAAATTTGAGAACAGGGTGGTGAAAAAATAGCTGAGCGTAAAAATTTGTGTTAATAAAAAGTTAAGATAAATGTTTTAACAACAAATCCACATGCAAATGAATTTAACAAAGAAAACTCATATGAAAGTAACAGTATTTATTCCCGATATCGATTCTTACTCCAAGACGAAGCAAAGTTGCAGGATTTCTTAATATCCAAAAAGTAGAATCATCATCGAGAGTCCGACCGAGCCACAATTCGAATCCGGACATCCAGAAACTGCCGAATCCTGTAGAGACGAAGTTCTATCAGGCTTGAAACAGAATTTTATTAGTTACAAGACTATTCAAGCCTAACTACGATTTAAGACGTGAAAAAGAAACTGTGAGTAATGATCACACTCACCTCATTGTTTCTTCTGTGTGTTCTGTTAAAGTTGGCTTTGTTTGTGTGATTGAGGCGCAGCAACGATATCTTGAAATTTTGCTTCAGTACTGGGTTCGTTATAATAAGACTGTAAGCTTTATATTCGTCATTACAGCGAAACTGAGTGTTTTTCTGGATAAAATACATATGAATTTCGCATTTACTAAAACCTGTTAAGGTTGAATCATTTCCCGCCATAGTATTTGAGATGACTGACAAATGGTTATTCAAACATGTAAACAACCATTTGTCAGCCAACTGACTGACGACTACTGGACAATTTACTAAAGACACAATTTACAAGCATATTTAATAGGAAAATAGAACCATCTATGTTTTCTCATTTAGCACTGGAAAAATGATGATCGCACCTTGTTACACCAATAGTCAGCCACTTTTTACTCAAACCATTCTAAGGTATCTGACCTTTGGATATTATGTGTCTATCAGTCAGACGCTCTAAACTGTAGGAATTCTTACAAGCTTGAGACAGTGCTCTTTCAATATTGAGCCACCTTAAAATGCTATATTTTTAGTTATTAGAATAATAGATCGTTACAAAAGCAACGTAGTGCATCAGTATCCTGAAAAAGCTCTTTCTAAGGAGTTGCAAACAATTCGCGAAGCCGAGTTGGGCATCAGAGAGGCAAGATATGTGGTACCACGAGGTACTATACAGATTTTATGGTCCCGTTAAAGGGGCTCCCCGTAAAATGAGTGCAGGCAGGGTTTTGTCAAGAGAAGAGAAAGCTAAATTAGAAAAAAATTGATTTAGCAAAATGTGGATATCCTCAAAAGAAAGAAGAATTATTTAATAGTATTCAGAAAATTGTAATAGGAAAGAATAAGAAAACTCCATTTAAGTATAACAGGCCTGGACAAAAGTGGTATCGCGGTTTCATAAAAATGCACTGAAAGTTATCTATACTTACAGATAAGCCTATTTGTAGATTATTCAATGAAGAGGAGGAGGCAGCCTACCACATTGCTTTTGAATGCATTGCATTGGAACGGCAGAGATTGTCATTGCTGGAAGTAAAAAAACCTACTAACAAATCTGACGGAGAAAGGTTTACCGCACAAGCTACCAAACCTAGTTAAAAGGGCTAACCTGTTTACGTAAAGAAATTCACAAGTACGGAGTAATCCAATAGGTCTAAAGGTCTTAAGGTGAAAAATGAAAAGACCTGACTCGTACCCAATGACAAATCAAATTAAACTATGGAAGCTAAGGCAATCCACAAACACCTTTATGATTTGTGGATGATTAGTGTTTATGAAAGTATTCTTTTTTAAAAACATTGATTGAAATAATTGATTTTTAAGAACATATTTCTTTTCAAAAAAGCTTTGTTGTGTACAAATAAAATCATCCGCTACCGTGTTCTAATAACTAAACTTGCTTCCAAAGGTCATTCTAAAGATAGAAAGATTTTTGATGTTGAATTATGGCAAAACTTTTCAAGCTTATTGTCTGTAGATTGTTTAGATTGATCTGATAATACAAGAAATGCATTTACAAGCAGTGTCCTGCCAACTGATAATGAGTGTACACCTTTAAAATTTTCAAGATTCTTGTTTGTTTAATGTTATTGCACTAAACGCAATTGACAACTAACTTTTGGCTCAAACTGTATGTACGTGTCCTGACTGACACTCATCAACGCTCAGCACAAATCACTCAACTCGGGGGCGTAAAACAAATAACATGTCTTCTGTGTTTTTCAAGGAACAACAAATATGCGTTCTATCGTTTTCTGAAAATCAAGTTAAAGGTGGTGAAATGTCAAACTAATACATACATGTAAGTTTCATGACGAAAACCAGATCATGAGTAACATGTTCATAACTTTACTACAAGTTCAAATCTGCACACTTAAAGTATATGAAAGAGTATACAGACAAAACTAATTTATATTAGTATTAAATATATCGTACAAAAAGTAAAAATATAAATATATAAATAAACACACAAGAAAAATGTTTCTGGCTGATTTAGATATCGTATGGACTCTAACCAACATTCTTCATTTCTGTTTTAAAATTCCTTCGCGTCACATTAAAAACAAAAAAAAACTGAACTATATTTAACATTACAACCTCAAATATAGATTTTTGACAATGATATACTTCTGAAAATATAAGCGGATTATTTCAGCCGACAGATCATCATATGACGCGTTAAACGAAACAATTTAAGGTGATAAATTCCTGCTGATAAAGAGCACTGTTTACTTTGGCACTAGCCTAGGTCTCCTCTTCGAAAAATGTACACGAATGCATTTGGCGTACGGTCCGTTTGTCGCAGACGATATTAGAAGCTTCGTCTGAGGTGGCCTGCCAGAAACCAGAGGTGTAACGAAACGGAGTATCGCCCAGACAAAAAAAAAATGAACGTGGAATAAACAGTGATTAAGGTATAATTATAACTGAGTTAGTGGAGCTTGTTAGAGACAGAATCTGAGCGTAACTTCACGGGAAGACGATGCTGGTTCTTTTGTGTCTTCGTTTGCTTACTTCTTTTTGTCACGAATGTGGGCAGAATATCTCATCAAAATGCTGAGGTGAAATTTATGGTGTCAGATGTCCAAGCACAAAGCGTCTGGTTTTATGGGACATCGGCGATGTGTGTCGCTCAAATTATCTGGAAAACAAATAAACATGGGGAAATCGGAATTTTTACAGGTTGTAATTTTAATAAACGGCTGCGGATAAAAGCATGGATTCTATTTTTGGCGTACCTACATCGACCGCGACACGCAGTACTCTCCTCTCCTTGTACACTGTGCAGGCATACCTTTCAACAACTTCACGCCGGCAACATGACAAGATGGCTGCTGGCGAATTGCCTGTGTAGATACATACATATGTCGTTAACATAATAATTAACTTCTTTCGCAAACTATCGCGTTAAAATGTAAAAGAAATAATAATAATTCTTTTTATAGAGAGAAATAATTCGAAATACAAAATTCATTTATTCATGTAATATTGTTATATGTAAGTATACATATATAAATTCCAGCAAATTATTACAAGAAAATTACTAGGTAGGTACATTAAAAAAAATAGAGACAGCAAACTTTATAATTACGGTATAACTCTCTAGATAACGCATTATTGTTATCTCTGTATTAATACCATTTGTATAAATAAATTAATTAAGTGGTAATTTATTTATTTACATCGGTGCAGTTTGTTAAACCCAATTTAAAAGCTAGTAAACAGGTACTAGTAGACATTGCAGAAATTCAATTATAAATCTCTTTGTATGCCGTTCATTAAGATTAAAATAACCAGATTTATGGGAAAACGTATGATTTGAATTATACACAGCGACCTAAAACGGCGATCACAAATAAAACTTATGTTCTTAGAAGTTTTATCAAAATTTAGTTCCCTGGGATTCGCATTATAGTTCAATTATTTTGTGGTGGCGGATGCGCGATAACAAGAGGGCGTGCTCAATGGAGTGAGACACAGTACTGTACATCAGCCAATAACTCTACTCCGCCCGCATCTTCGAGCTGATGACGTTCCAAGCGCGTGGAGGCGAGGCTTTCGCCACCAGACAATAATTCTACTGTATTTGCGGGACTATGATATTTTAAATTTGTAATATGGGTTGCATATATCACACGAATTTCTTCTTACTTATTAATATCAATCTAGACCGCCCAACCCCCCCTACTGGGAGAGAAGGTGGGGACAACTTTGAAATCTCAAATTGGAACCCCACAGATTTAGATTCCGTAGGAAGAAATACGTATGTATGCCAAAGATTTCGTCAAAAGAATAATAATTGCAAGAGTTTCATGTATATACCTATCATAAATTTGGTTTAGATTCACTGTTAAAAAACACTATTGTTTCAAAGCAATAGTTTATCTTTGATCTTCCATGAACTTTACTAAATAACCAACTCAAATTTATGATACGTAAAACTGTTTATAACTTGTGCAATTATTATTGTTTTGACAAAACATAATGAAAAATATATCCATTAAAGTTTGATACCGTCTGTGATCGCCAACTCTTTAAATATCTGTTTGCTGAATATCGCTAACTTTATTTAATTATATCCCGCCCGATAGCTCTCAGTTCAAGCTTCTCTAAAATATTTGAATACGCCATGCTGGACAGGTTGCTGAGTCATCTGAACAGAAATAATATAATTTCGAATACGGCAATATGGTTTTAGACAGAATCGCTAGACATTTACAGCCGTTTACTCATTCATAAATGAAATCTTTGATTATTTCGGTGCTGGTCAGGGTCCTGCGAGTGTGTTCTGCGACTTGACGCGTGCATTCAAAAGCTTCAATATTACTGAATCCATGATGTGGTTGTTGATTGGTTCCGCTTCCCACTTATCTGATCGTGTTCAGTATGTCAAAGTATCTTTTAAATCTAAAACTAATACTAAACATGCCTATTCTTCCACTTTACCGATATATCTGGGGGTACCGCAAGGGTCAGTCCTTGGCCCGGTAGTATTTAATCTTTTTATCAATGACACTGTAGGCTTACAATGCACTTATGCCGCCACTACTAAAACTAATTTTTTTTTAACTATATACATACATTGAACTGGAGTCGTGAAGTGCGTCTGCCGACTATCAACTCGATCATCATGGTGACCTTCAGCTTCCAAACAGACGTCGATTATACAATTCATGTTTTCCAACTCATTGTTTAACACTACTTCTGATATAAGCAATAGTAATTGCTTTTCTTTTTTAATTTCTCAACTGTATTCACCACGTTTGTTAAACTTTATCTCTCAAATACTCAAATAAGAATCGTCTAATGGTATCAAGCCTGACGATCCTGGGGGCCAAGGATGCAAGCCAATGGCTCATTTTGGAAAAAATTTCCTGCTTTTTAAAATACGCAAGTTTGCCTAACTGTGTGTACAGGGGTGTTGTCGTACTAAAAGTGTCCTTCCTGTAATTCGATTTCATCCAGTTATTTAAGAAGTTATCGTTGCTTTTAAAAATTGGATTTCCGTCAAAGGAAAAGACAACAACTGTCTAACTACCTGCACAAAAAAAAATTGGATTGTAAGTTCAAAGCAAAATAAACTACAGGATTTTCTTATTTCGATTAAATTGTTAGTTACTAGAAACTAAACTTTCTTTCTTCAAAAAAATTACACTGAACCAAAAATGGGTCCTGAAGCAATGAAAAAATTCATTGTTCACATATGAATATATATATATATATATATATGAGATGGTTCTGTTTCTTGGTGTTTGCGGCAGAAATGGAGATTGGTGATGAAATGATTAAACAACGAAATAAAACGACATTTTACGTTTCGGCAATATATATATTGCCTTCTTCAGAACTACAAGAAAGGTTAACTATAACTATAATGTGAAAATATTTTTGTTGTTGATATTCTTACCTAAAATTATCGTCTTACATTTTATTAAACTTAATTAAATTTTAACTACATTATTATAATTATGAACAACTGCAAATAGGAAATAACAATTTAGCTATAATGCGGAGAGTATTTTGTGAAATTCTTACCAAAAAAATCATTCTGATTTACTAAATTTTGTTATTTTTTGTTAATTAAATTTACATGATTCTAAATTAATTTTACATTTTAGCGTTTTAAAATTTTAAATTGTGAACTATATTGTTGACCGTGCAACTGTATATTTAGAAATGAGAATGAAATTTAACATTGTAGGATAACATGGTTTAACATATACGGATAAACAACTTTTTGTGATTTACAAATCTGTTCCTTAAAGCAAAACAATCTATGAGATCGCAGAGCATATACAGGTTCATGCCAAAAGTAGTTACAGAATAGCGTGATAAATAGTTGATAAATTTTGAATCTCCACCCTGTCGTTTATTGCGTCATTGTTCTGTTTTATATGTATTAGTTCTAACATATTTCTGATTCTGTGGTTTTTTTCTTTGGTTAAAATGGAAGTATTGTTAAAATTGAATGTGTGTTTTGTGTTGATGGCATGTTTCTTTAAAGCTGTACTATTGTTGGAAAATTTATGGCCGTTTAATCTGTCATTAAGGTGCTGCATTGTCTGTCCTATATATACTCCTTTACAATCATTGCATGGTATCTTATAAACTACATGTGTTTGTTTTGTGAGTGGGATTTTATCTTTTAGTTTGGAAAAATAATGGTTCAAATTGTTGTGATTTTTGTGTGCTACTTTTAATTTATGTGGTAATAAAATATTGTTGAGCTTCTCTGACAAGGTTTTGACATATGGAATGGGCACATATTTTAGATTTTCGTCATTCTTATTACTGTTGTTAGCAGTAGTGTTGTTATTGTACAATTTGTGTAACCTCTGTTTGAAAATACTCTCAATGAGTTTGCACGGGTAATCATTGTCTATCAACATGCTTTTGGTTGTTTTCACTATTCCAGCTCTGTATTGTGGACTTGTTAACTTGATGGTTCGATCTGCTAAGGAAATAATGGCACATTTCTTAATCGCTAGTGGTTGACAAGAGTTAAAGTTGATATATCTACCTGAAGAGGTGGGCTTGAAGTAAAGTTTTGTAAATATTTTGTTAGTGGTGCGAAGTAGAGTTAAATCTAAGAAATTAATTTGATTATTATTTTCATATTCTATTGTAAACTGAATTTTAGCGTGGTATTGATTAAACTGATCAAGGGTGTATTGTGCTTTATTCGAGGGTAAACAAACGATGCAGTCATCGACATATCTTTTATAAACGGTTGGTGTGTAATCAAGTTTGTTTAAAAATGTAAAATTAATTTAGAATCATGTAAATTTAATTAACAAAAAATAACAAAATTTAGTAAATCAGAATGATTTTTTAGGTAAGAATTTCACAAAATACTCTCCGCATTATAGCTAAATTGTTATTTCCTATTTGCAGTTGTTCATAATTATAATAATGTAGTTAAAATTTAATTAAGTTTAATAAAATGTAAGACGATAATTTTAGGTAAGAATATCAACAACAAAAATATTTTCACATTATAGTTATAGTTAACCTTTCTTGTAGTTCTGAAGAAGGCAATATATATATTGCCGAAACGTAAAATGTCGTTTTATTTCGTTGTTTAATCATTTCATCACCAATCTCCATTTCTGCCGCAAACACCAAGAAACAGAACCATCTCAATACAGTACACATCGGCAAAGAAACTCGCTTAAGTTATATATATATATATATAGTGGCGATAACACCCCCGAAGGGGCAGTGCCGCTTCCAAACGAAAGCTCTCTAGATTGCCTGCATAAGTTTTTCTCTATTGATAGAGTCGAATGCCTGTCGGAAATCTGTAAAAAGCATCTCAAGCTCCATCATATGTTCGTGTGCCTTTTCCATTATCTGTTTCAAACTATGTATTGCGTCCGCTGTTCCTTTCCCACGGATGAAACCACATTGGTATTGCCCTATGGTGTTCTGTGTTGTTGTTGCGATCCTTCTTTGAATTATTTTAGACAGTACTTTATATACAGTATTCACATATGAATAGTGCATTAAAATTGGTCCAAAGGACTAGTTCATCAGGCTTTATTAAATGACGAAGAAATCTATATTGCTATAATATTGCTAAGAAGGACGATAACATTGGTTGAAAGTGGTGTCTTATATAGTATCAGCGCATCATAGAGTCTATTGATTACACTTTTATAGGATGGACATGTTAAAATTATGTGGTTAATATCGGCCAGTTCGTAGCCACTTGGCCATTCCGCCGACTAATTAAGCCTAGTCGAAATAAATGTCCAGGGAACTGACCACGGTTGAACTTCATTCTAGCAAGGGTGGACCGACAAAGCCTGGAGATGCTACGAACCGTACACCAATATATTTGTTCCACTTCAGGGTGTGGTTATTTTAATTTTATATGAAGAAGATCAGTAGACATTCCACTCTCTCTCTTTAAAATCAGTTCTTGCATTACACGCGACAGCTCGTTGTTACCAACTACAGGTCTATATGGGGTCCCACTGATATAACTTTCTTTAGTTGTTTCATCAACAATATCATTTGACTCTAATCCA
This sequence comes from Cetonia aurata, assembly GCA_949128085.1. Lineage (NCBI taxonomy): Eukaryota > Metazoa > Arthropoda > Insecta > Coleoptera > Scarabaeidae > Cetonia > Cetonia aurata. Next base: position 24,948,207 of record OX421887.1, read on the forward strand.
ACTGTGTCTTTTTATCCAGAATAACTCCTTTTCAATGTTTTTTTCTTGCATTTTACATATTATCTTAATGATGTCAATCACAATCGGATTCACATTAGAAATATGCTTGCGATGGTGAATAGCTTTTAAAACGCTAGCAGAGTCTATCATTATAATAACCTTTCCAAAGTTATTATGATCAGGAGAAATTAGTACTTCAAGGATTGCAACTGCTTCGGTTGTAAAAGCATTTGCTGCGGATTCGAATTTAAATGAATAACTTACTGAGGTGTTGTGTACATAAAAAGCACTCCCACAATCGAACACGCTGTCCGAGTCACCTGTGAAGATAATCGAAGATTTCTGATGTCTTCGTATAATCGACGTAGCCAAACATTTATCGTATTCTGGTTGACCAATATAAGGTGGAAATCGGACATGTATTGCCTACGACAACTGACCATCCAATACTGCGGCGGAGTTTGCCGAACGAACAGCGTACAATACTGCAATTACATATTTCAATAAATACTGAATTTCGTATTTTGTACGCTAAGATAGTGGGGGGACGGGGCTATGTTCCCACGTGCGGGTTATAACGTTTCTCCATATATCTTCCGGTGTGTCTCGCTCCATTGAGCACGCCCTCTTACTATTGCGCTCCCGCCAGCTGAAAATGCAAGCAAGAAGTACTTTAAAATACAAATTGCGATATAGCAGAATATTTGATTCGGTTGCCATATTTTAGCGAATAAGATTGAGATCAGAGTTTTGTTATTGATTATGAAATCAAATAATGAATGTATCAGAGCTATCTATCACCATGCATTCCTCAACCGTAATCTATTAGACTCGTAGTTTGGTTTGTACAGTCAAAAAAGGATGTACACAGATAAAAAAGGAACAAATACTGAAAAACGATGATGTTGCCTAATTTCTGTTTGAGTATAAAATAATACAAAAAAAATAATTTATGGTACCTCTGTGATTACACTTCCCTCAATTGCTTTATTTTTAAATTTAACTACTTCAAATTTATTTTTCCTGTTTTGGACTAGGCACTTATTTATTTTATTTATAAGTAGGTACAGTTAATCACAAAAATCTACATACACGAGCTAAAATTGCAATTCCACAGCAAAGAAAGCCAAATTTAAGTTTTTGTTATATACAAAGCTACTTCTGTCTATTGAATAAACACATCGCACAAAAGGAAAATAGAAAGGAGCCGCAATGGCAAACTAAAAAATTGAAAACCACAAACAGAGCCTCACAAAAATCAACATACAACGGTCCCTTTGTGTTCGGATTCTTCCTGTTATTTATAGCACTTTATATACGAAAAATTGTTAGTTTCGAATGAACTACTGAAGAGTGCATACCGTCCCCATTATTTTAAATTTTTGACACTCGATATCATGGGCAGAAAGGAAGTATCAGTTGATATTCGTAATCTAATTGTAAAATTGCGTAATGAAGGCAAATCTTATGGCGAAATAGCAAAAACTGTTGTTAAAAGTCGTGCAACAATTCAGACCATTATAAAAAATTTCAATTCAAATGGATGTGTATTAAATAAACCACGCTCCGGTCGTCCCAAACTTTTGAATGAACGTCATGTTAGAACAATACTGAAAAGAGTAAAAGAAAATCCAAGAACAAGTGCTCCTCAACTTGCGGAAGAAATTCAACAAGTTACCAATAAAGCTGTACATGCAGAAACTGTACGGAGAATTTTACGACGTAATGGATTTAACGGAAGGGTTCCACGAAGGAAACCTCTCATTTCCAAACAAAATACACAGAAAAGGATGGATTTTGCAAAAAAATATATTGACAAAGATTTTGAATTTTGGAAAACTGTTCTCTTTACTGGTGGAAGTAAATACAATATCTTTGGATCAGATAGCAGAGGAAAAATATGGCGTAAGGTAAATGAAGAAATGAAAAAAGAAAATTTGCTCCCAACTGTGAAACATGGTGGAGGATCTGTAATGGTTTGGGGCTCGATGGCGGCATCTGGACTTGGTAATTTAGTTTTTATTGATGGTATTATGAATCACAGACAATATCTGACAATACTGCGAGATAATTTGCATGCATCAGTGGAGCGTTTGGGGCTTGGAAATCGTTGGACCTTTCAGCAAGACAACGATCCCAATCATACCGCACATGTTGTCAAAGAGTGGCCACTCTATAATGTACCTAAACAGCTTCATTCACCACCTCAATCGCCTGATCTCAACCCAATTGAGCACATTTGGGACGAGGTAGAACGCAGGGTACGGAAGCACAGAGTAACAAATAAGAAATCTTTAAAAGATGCGCTAATTATAGTTTGGACTGAAATACCAGCAAGTGTAACTTAAAATCTTGTACTTTCTATGCCAAGACGACTACAAGCATACTATTTACTGTATTTGGACTTTTGTGAGGGTTAGTCACGATTTTAAATTTTGTACTTGACCATTGTGCAGCAGTTTTTTATATCTCTCTGTGTAATGTATTGATCAGTAGACAGAAATTTCTTTATATACAATAAAAAAAAAATTTGCTGTTTTTTACTACAGTATTGCAATTTTAGGTAGTGTATGTAGAGTTTTGTGACTAACTGTAGGTACTGTAAAATATAGTAGGCAACTTGGAAATTACCACGTGATAAACGATTAGTAGTGATTGGAATATCGCCAAATGGCGCGTACCTCACAAAAATGGCCACCTAATTCTCACATGCAGCATATACAAGTAAGACATCGAGTAAGTAGACACATCAAAAACATAATAATGACGACAAAGTATATACGACGGCGAGATGTTCATCTCCAGAGGGTTGCGCATCGGTGTCGGAAATGAATGACATACGAGCATCGCTAAACAGCTGAGCAGACAGGATGGCCAACTACGCTATGGCCGATTTAAAATAACAAATGAGCGTCTCTTGGCGGGCGCAGCCGCCCGTCTGTAAGATCCACCGACCGATCCAACGTCTCCCTTGTGTTTTGGACCAATTAGTTAAATTAATATACGAACTTATCGTCTTGATTAAATCTAGTTAGTTTCGCCGAGGCTCACGTGTTTCTGATTTTAATTATGTGTCCATCATGTGTAAGCTGTGGGCTCCTTGCACGCATGATATCGTCTCTCGTGGCTCCTATATACGGGTTGTCCTGGGGCTATGTATAAAACTGGAATATATCATTAGAGGACGTAAATGTGGAGAATTTTCCTTTTTTTTCTGCTCTGGTAAGTTTTTTCCGTCGAAGATTTAGGTGATGTTAGCGAACGTGCATAAGTGGTTTGCCGTTTTGCGTCTTTGATTGCGTCTAATAAATAGCCAAGCCGCTACATTTACATCACGTACAATTTCTAATTACTATGTATGATGTTGTTGCCGCAAAATGATTAATAAGCTTGCATCTATACATGCTTAAATTACAAAGTAGAAGTTGTAGACTAGAATTTCTAGTTTATTTGTCTAACTAATTAGGAACTTAAAAATAGGTAGAGGTAGAACATAGTTTAAACCACATAAGCTGTGACTGATCATTTAGACCCATAACTATTTTCATTGCCTCCCATTTTTCTTATTTCTTTAATTTTTCGATTTATGACTTGTGTAAAATAATAACACGACCAGTCTGCTCAAGAACTATATTCAAACTAAACTCTTTACAATTTCTTTACATCTAGTTATGATTCATATTCTTTGTTAACAATACGCAGGTAGAATTTGGGTCCCGCGTGATATACCTTTGGATCGATGATTCACAATAATATGCAAGGCCATCTTATGCAATAAATGTAATAACAATAATACATAATTAACACTCGGCCATCCTGTTCGCAAAGCGTCCTCGCTGGGCGTCCTTCTTGTGAAAAGCATCTCCGTAGCGGAAAGCGTCTTCCCTGAAACAGTACAAAGAAAGACAATACTGATCTAACATATAAGTTCATGTTTGCAGATATTGGTTGCTTTTATTTGTCGTCCCTGAAACAGTACAAAGAAAGACAATACTGATCTAACATATAAGTTCATGTTTGCAGATATTGGCTGCTTTTATTTGTCGTCCCTGAAACAGTACAAAGAAAGACAATACTGATCTAACATATAAGTTCATGTTTGCAGATATTGGCTGCTTTTATTTGTCTTCCCACAGACCTTCATAATTTTATTATTACCTTCTAACAGGCCCTTAAAAAAGGTGTGCTTAATCATATGCAACTACTGCCTTTTAATTTTTGTTTTTTTATTGTGTTTACACGCCTTATGAATTTCTTTGCCTTCTCACAGGCTATACTCTTGTCTTCTCACAGACCTATGTTCATAATTCTTTAGCTGTCTACCCATACTTATCCTTCTAGTAAGTCCACTAATTCATCAGTACCTAGAGTATATATATATACCATACCTTAGACTGTACCTTAGACCTGTATAAGGTCTAAGTTGTTCACTGGATACTGCTGCCTTGTATTTTCGGTACCCTTTTAATCCCTTTAACGCTATTATCTCGTATCTATCGTTTCCCAGTACCTTAGATATTTTGTATGGTCCCCCAAAACACACGCCAGTTTTCCTGTTATATTCTTTTACAAACTTCTTCGCGCCAGACCATAGTACTAAGGCGCCGATTCCATATTTTCTACTGTGCTTTCTTTTTCGGTCAAAATATTTTTACATTCTTTCGCCCTGTATGAACAAACACTCGTAGCGGCTTCTGCATCAGTTTTCCTATTTATTTCTTGCATACTGTCCTCTCCCAGATCACCTAAAATATTTTTTTTTTCAAACCCAAACATGAGTTTGTGAGGAGAAAAACCGGTACTGTTGTTAACTGAACTGTTGATGAATATTTTTTTGGCTGTGGAAATTTACTCACCGCCTCGATCTTTCGAAGTCCAGGTTTTATCCCAGCCTCGCTGCTTTCATATCCTAAATAATTTATATTTGTTTCGAAAAAGTTACAGTTAGATAGGTTTAGTTTTAAATTTGCAAGCTCAAACAATTTTAGCACTTCTTCTAGCGTTTCTAATCCTGATTTAACCGTGTGGCTAGCAATTAGTACATCGTCCAAATAGATGACAACTTTTTCGTGCCTTAAGTTCCCAAGTGCACTGTTAAGTACCCGCTGAAAAGTCGCGGGTGCATTACATAGATCGAAAGGCATACGCAAGAATTCGTATTGGGCATCAGGCGTAATAAACGCGGTCTTAGCAATAGAATCTTGGGCAACTGGAATTTGATAATATCCTTGGGTCATGTCCAAAGCGCAAAAATACTTATATCCCCTTAATCGTACTAAATAGTCTTCTATATCTGGCAACGGATACCTGTCTTTTACTGTTATTTTGTTAAGTTTTCGGTAGTCAATGGCCATGCGGTAGTCACCATTTTTCTTTTTTTTTACTAAAATAGCCGGACTAGCGTAGTTTGACATAGATTCTCTAATAATATTGTTTTGTAATAAGTCATCTACTTTTTCCCGCATTATCTTTTTTTCGTGTTCTGAAATTCTATACGGTTTGTAAAAAATTGGTTCCGATGATACTAAGTTTATCTTAAATTCAGTTGTATCCGTTTTGCCCAAATCTTTTGTTTCGACAGTAAAACAGTGGCGATATTTATTAAGTAATCTAACTAGTTCGGACTTCTGAAATTCATTGATATCGTTAACATTAATGTCCGACGAATGAATTGGATTGTTATCGCACATCTTTCCAAGTTTTTGTACTTTTATTTTTAACGGAACACATGACGTTCCGTATCCCTTAGTAAGCAATTCGTGTTTACGTAACTGTATATGTTGCAACCCAATATTCGTCACTTTCACGGTAAAAAGAGAATGGGTTGAAATAGCCGTGGATAGTAAAAGATTAAGACGATGTTCTGCTAAAACCATTACAGGAAGTTGTGTTACTCGTAACAGCGACAGCCACTGTATCTTTAGGTCCCACCGTTACATCTTCTAACATTCTTACATCAAATTTTTCATTTGGATTTGAAATTGTTAAGCTTTATGGGTTTGCCTTTTTTAAAGCAACTTTTGCCCCCTTAATCGTCATTTCTACTTCCTTGTTATTAATTACCGGTTGCCCAATGATAACATCGATATCCCCCAAGTGTAAATCCACAAAGTACACTAAAGTACATATACTTATCGCATCGAATAAAAATGTTACATGAGCCTGACCAACAGCCCTTATGGTCTGATCTCCGAACCCTCGAACAATTAAATTTGTTGGTACTAAATGAACATTTAATTTATTGCTCAGTCTAACTTGCGCAACGTTTATTCGGCTACCAGTATCCAAATATCCGACGCAAAGAACGTTATTAACTTTAAATAAAATTTTATATGCATCATCTATCACTTGCCTGATAATGGTCCGTACCGCGGGATGCTTTATTTGCCGACTTTCTTAAATTTTTCTATAGCGTCTTCGTCTTTTCCCTCGCCTTGTTTGTCGGTGAATTGTGTCGCCTCTGAATCACTATCCTCACTCACTTCCCACCTTTTGGTTTTTCTTTTTTTTGATTTTGCGGTTTAAACCGCGTCTCTTAAAATTTCCGCTTTCTTCACACTCTGTATTACTCATTTTATTTTGTGATTTCGCGTTCAGTAGCAGGGAATCAGATCCCACTTCTGAATTGTAAAATAATAACACGACCAGTCTGCTCAAGAACTATATTCAAACTAAACTCTTTACAATTTCTTTACATCTAGTTATGATTCATATTCTTTGTTAACAATACGCAGGTAGAATTTGGGTCCCGCGTGATATACCTTTGGATCGATGATTCACAATAATATGCAAGGCCATCTTATGCAATAAATGTAATAACAATAATACATAATTAACACTTGATTCTCTTTTAATCTTCTAAGACTTTTTCTAAGACTGCTTTTAATTCCTTCAATGTCATTTCTACATTTTTCTTCAGGTTCTCCCCAACCTATTATTTTTATTATCTTTCCTCGTCCATTCTTTCCAAATGACGTGCTCATTATAGATAATCTCTTTCAATTCTTGTACCTCTCAAAATCCGACTTTCTTATGTTTCAATTTTTGTTTTTATCCACCACTACTTTAATTTTTTTAAGATCTATCTCTGTTTCTTTCATTGCAGTTTTCATCAATTAATGTGCTTAAATACTTGAAACGGTGCGTCTCCTTAAATTCCAAATTTTCCTCTTCGTCAGTAGTCTTAACCCCTAACCTTTCTTCTTCGGCTTCTTTATGATTTCTCTTTAGTTTCTTCTAATATAGCTTTTATCTGTACTTATCTGTAGGTGTAATTATAGGTGTAATTATAAATTATTTGGTAGCATCTGTTAATATTATTTATCTTCTGGTAGTCGATACCACATGATTTGCATAGGTTATTTAAAATTTCAAACATATTTCGCAAGTTGTATTGATTCCACACTCACATATTGCATGTTCCAGAAACATATTGAATAGCAGATCTGGTAAAGCGTGCCCTCAAATGCAGTCATAGTTATTGACATAAGATAAGAGTGCGGTTTTCTGAGTCTTTTATCTAAAAGAGTAGGAGCGCCGTAAATGACCTAACGCCCAATATTTCTATTACATCTTTTGGCTGAGAAAATTATAAAGAGAATTTATGCATAATTTACATTGGAAGTAATTGTCAAGTGAGTGGCGTCACTTTTGACGCCAATATGAAATGGAGCTCATATATGGATCACTTGGTTGGCAGACTTTCAGCAGCACTGTATGCTATAAAACGAATAAAGCACATAGTAACTAATGAGTTTGCAAAAGCGGTTTATTTTTTCCTATTCCCATTCGGTGGATAACTATGGGATACTCTTCTGGAGAATGGTCGATGAAGGCGCACAGGATTTTTGGTTTGCAAAACAAAACCTAGAATACAACAAAAGTTGTAAATCTTACTTCAAACGCCTTAATATACTTACTATATCAACCATAACAGCATTATCCGCGATAATAAACCAGGTAATGCCCTCGATGAAGTTGAACAAGCTCGATTAACTTGCTGTGATCTAACTAAGAGCGTTCGACACGGTGGATCATAAATTATTGCTGTATAAATTATTTTATTATTATTTAATTATTTTTAAATCACAGTTATCCAATCGACGACAATATGTAGAAATAAACAACTTTCAATGTAAAATGGAAACAATGACGAATGAATGTGGTATACCCCAAGGATCTATCCTTGGGCCACTCTTATTCATAATTTATGCGAATGACTTGGAGCACAGCATATCAGCGCATATAATCAGCTTGTATGCTGGTGACACTTCTCTAGTTATCAAAGCCCAAACTAGACATGAGTTACTTAGCAAAAATCAAACGATAATGGAAGAAGCTGATCAATGGTTTAGGTCCAACAAACTGCTATTGAACGCTACCAAAACACAACATCTGGATTTCACACTAAACAAAAAAGAACAAACTAGTGGCGTTAAGATTTTAGCTCTCCACATTGACAGCAAACTGAAATGGTACGAACAAATAAATGGATTGTCATCAACACGTAAAATACTTGCCTACCACATCAATAACATGGATTGAGCGTGACCACACATCTTCTCTAAATTACAAATTATTTTTTGAAACAAGTATATCCTCCTTTAATAATTTATAAGTTATGTAGTACCTGATCAACTACTCACTCGCAAATTGATTATTTTATCAATAGAAAAACAAATAAATCTTCAAAAACATTTTTCACCGTTGGAATTTATAACAAACAACTCTATTTAACATAAATAATTAATATCTTTAAGCTCTGCATCCAGACTTAGTACATCTATAAGACAACTCGGAAGGCGACAGGTGCTTGGAAATTATCCAAAACGTGGACCACGTCGATAAGCAAACAGCACTAAATTAAAATTAAAGGACCTATTCATAAAGTTACGTTTAAAATATTGTTAACGAAACCCATAATTCATGTACATATTTCCGTACATCGTTTAGCATTAAGTATAACAAAATTCTGGACTATAATCAGGCTGGGAATGTTTCCAGAGTTTAATCTAATCTTTAAGCTGACGGTAATTCGGCAAAGTTTCTAGAATTTATGTTGGTCATAATGTATTATGAAAATATGCCGAAACAGATTGCAGAGATTGTTAGGTATATATAAGTTCTAGTAGTTGTAGTGAGGAAAATAATGAATATGTAAAATGTATGAAAAAAATCATTATGCCTAGTCCAGAAGATCGTAAGTTGAATAGTATAGTGAAAGTACCTGAATATCTAATAGATTCCTAATATCGGATATTTGGAAAGATATTTGGATATAAATCAGGGGCAAATTTTAAAAGCAGGTGTGAATAACTACAGTTGAAAGGCTCGCGGCAACAACTGAGCAATTTCAAAATCGACCCACACTGAGCTCTTTAATCAAACGAAATAAAGTGGGTTTTATATGGACATAATATAAGAATTAACGAGATCCAACACTTCTCATACGAGGAACGGTATAAATATTACCTCCACAGGATGTAGGAATATCTATAAATTACTGAAAACAAACAATATATAATTAATGTAAATCCGACACAGCAAATGCTGTAAACCAAAGTTCTAAAATAAACATTGACACAATATAATTTACCGTGGTTTATTGCAAACATATGACAAACAGCTTCATACTTTCTAGCTGTGTTTTGACGCTCATGCGGCAAAAATATCATCACATTGTCGTTGTTGGTTATTTTTATATTGGATAATATGGACAATAAAAGGTTGAATGAAAATTTTGGCAACAGGCGAAACCAGGAAGCAAATAGATACATTGCACATCAAAACTTGTGCATTGTTACAACACTTACAATTGAAGATATTGTGGCGGTACTTGGTATTGGATCTGAGACTTTTGCAGGACGTAGATTTGGCAAAAAAGATAGTAAACCATCGTTAAACATATGCCTTCAGGATTGTGATATTATAGTGCGGTAAGGCCATACTCAAGAATAACAAAAAGCTAATATCAGCTATAAAAGTCAATATTTGTTTCAAAATTAAACCCATTTCAACCAGTAATGTTGATGTAAAATTATAAAAAATGTAACTAAATCGAACAGTTAACCTGCCACGAATTGCTGAGCTATCAGAAAACCAGTTTTGTCCAATAGACAAATGTCGTTCCTCAAATTTATTACTAGGAAATTTGAAGGTTGCGTACAAATACTTAACAAGTCGTATTCAAACAGATGGGTACTTGGAATTGTGATTTCCTACGTCTAGAAATTTGGCTTAATAAAAATATTGTTGACACCGACATATTTGATCCCCTATTACATGTTACAGTATCGAAAATTGTATGATGTTTTAAAGCATTTCATGTTATGCAAATTTTCGAATTCGCCTTCAAATATGGAAGGTGTAAGACCAAAAAAAAAATCTTTCTTCTCTTTCCTCGTTCATTAGGCAAGGCGTGATTATCTTCCATACTTCGGCATTTTATGGTGTTAATTCTACGAATTAACTAATTCAACTTTATGTTCATCTTTCTTGCGGTCTTCTCATGTATGTTTTCCCATACGGTTTTCTACGCTTTACAAATTTCGATAGTCGGTATCTCCCTTTTTTTCCTTTTGATGGTTTAACCAATATCGCAACTACAACATTAAGGATGTTGCTCAGATGTAGATCGCCACCAGTCGGAAATAAAATATATACAATACTTCTAGCTGGTTATGTAGTAATTTATGTGTTTTTAATCATAATAGTATTTATTGCATCATATTTTTTTAATTATCACGACCAAAAATATCATTAAAACTAATTGAAAAATATTTTCAATTTAGCTATAATAGAAACCGATAGATGAAGCATAAGAATCGCTTGGTTTTATCAAATAGGTAGAAGCGAATAATTAAAAATCAGATAAATATATTACACAAAATAAATTTCACCGGTCTAATGAATTTACAGAAAAGATACGTTAAGAATTACTTTGACTTATTGTTAGTAGAATGAGAAGTCGTGTAGTTGTTTCGTTTGGAGACAAAGAAAGCTTAACGCGAATTATTATGTAAAAAAGAAGCTACCTCCATATATCTTTGCCTTAAATTAAAAAAAAAATTTCCGCGACTGTTAAAAAAATAATGAAAGAAATGTTGAATATATAGAGAAGATTAGAGTGTCCGAATTAAAACAAACAAAAACATTCTTAATTATATAATTATATTAAAACGTGCAAATTTTATATCTTTATATCATCTTTATTTCTTAGGAAATAATCTTTTTCATTTAATAAAAAAAATATTTGGGAATATATCTGTACCAAAATATTTTTTCCTTCACTCTTGCTTTATTGTAGCCTTATACAATAGGTTTAGTGTTATACAATACTGGACTTATTAATGTAATGTGCATAAAGCTTATGCTTTTACTTTAAGTAGGTAACTATGTAGTGAGATATTTAAATCCACTGCATAAATACTTAACATTATTATTTCAAACACCGTGGCGCCACCTATGAGCGATTAGCCTTACAATTCTGATTTAGCTAGCGCTAGAACATGTAGAGAACTGCCCAAGATAATATAATTTCCTGTATTTCGCCTTCATTCTTTAATCGTTGTGTTCGTAAATCACAAGAAATGTTGCAAAATACTTCGTATTTATTTTTTAGAATTTTCCAATTTGTGTTGTAATATCATAAAATATCTTTGTATTAAATACCATGTGTTTAAAGGTACCTGTAGCATCTTTCTCACATGTGGTAATTTCGCTAGTAATATATAGATGGCGCCACATATGTAAAGCAAGAACTATAATATTTCAAATTTATTTATAAGAAAAAACATGCAATATATGTACAACAAATAACAAAATTAAATAGAAATAAATGAAAAATTGTAGGAAACCAAATAAATTAAAAACTATGGTCCAGTAATTGGGTTTTGGAACCTTTGGTGTAACAATACTATCACACTGACAAAAGTCAATGCTAGGTTTTTCCACTATCACCAAACAACAATGCACAATCTCTCGACGCGCGTTTCGCTAACCAAGTTAGCATCATCAGGAGATGATTAATAGTAAAGTAAAATTATTAAAACTACGATAATATATACAACGACGTTCCTGTACAGGAAGTAGAAGCGACCGATAGTTTAGTGGCTTGCTCGCTTGGCTAACAATCATAGGATGGCGGGTTCATATCTCACCTGGTCAATTGCAATAACCGTTTCTTTCGGATGTCCTAATGATGATTCTGTTCTACTATTTTTTTTTTGTTATTTTATTGTGTCCTGTTAGGGTGTTATTTTTTAGTTCCGCAATTATCTTTAGTCTTTCTTCTTGTATAATATTTGTAGACTGTGGCTTTATTATTGGCCCTGTATATGTATGGTGGTTGTGGTGTCTTTCTGTTTAATAGTAAAATATTTGTTAATCTCGTCTATAAATTCTCTTAAAGTCTGATGTTGTTGTTGTATCTTCCTTGTCGATTTCATTTATGTCTCTATTATCCCCTCTACTACTGTTCAATTCTCGTTAGATTATATTCCGTGTTTTTCTCGAATCGTTTTTATATTTTTCGGTTTTTTTGCCGTAATATTCTTTTTTAATATTTTTGGTTACTTATAAAGTGTTACGTATTTTTTGAGTGAATGTATTTCTTCTTTATTTTGAGTAGAATATAAATTCTTGTCTATAACATTTCTTATAAGATAAGATAAGATAAGATAAGTTTTATTTCCAAAGTAATCACTATTACATACAGAAGGTCAACAAAAAACAAAGAAAAAATAATAACAAGAAACAAAAATTAATTAATAAATTCTGAAATGGTATAATAAGCCTCCCGTAATAAGAATTGTTTTATCTCTCCCTTGAAGGTATTGATCGGCATCTCCCTGTACTTAAGGGGTAGGTTATTGAAAAATTTGATGGCTTGGTAGCGCATAGAAAGTCGCCTTTACTCTATGGCACGGAATTTCTAAATTTATATTCGTTCTTGTATCGTATTCATGTAAGTGAAGACGTTGTTTAAAGGTATTGAAATTTTCTCTAACATATATTAAACATTTATAAATGTACAGACAGGGTACGGTCAACACCCCAAGGTTCCTAAAAAGTGATTTACAATGTTCGGTGGGTGATACTCTACTAATAATCCTAATAATCTTTTTTTGAATTCTGAAAACTCTTATAGGGAATGGTCAAGCTCCCCCTAAAATTATACTGTAATTAACTGTACTAAAGAAATTGGCATAATATAATAATAATGCAACATTAACATCTGTGAAGTCTATTATCCTTCTTATTTGATAACAACAAGAATTAAGTTTAGAACATAATTCATTTATGTGATGCTTCCAATTTAGTTCAGAATCGATAGCAACACCTAACAGATTTATAGTTTTAGTGTTACCTCTCTTCAACGAAAAAACTAATTTTTGAGTCTTATCAGAATTTAATTTCAACTTATTAGCTGCAAACCAGTCCGTAGCAGTCTCAAACGATTTATTTTCATAAGTAAGTAAAGCAGGTATTGTTTCACCTTTGTTGACAAGAGTAACATCATCAGCGAACATAATAGAATGGCCAGTATCTAAGTTAGGTATAAAATCATTGACAAATATAATGAAAAAAATAGGACCCAGCTTCGAACCTTGAGGGACACCTAAACAAATATCTGAAGTACTAGAAACATTTTGATTTACATCCACCACTTGTTTGCGATCACATAGATAAGATTGAAACAATTTTAACGGTGTATCTCTGATGCCATAATGTTCTAATTTGTTTAAAAGAAATTCATGATTGACACAATCGAAAGCTTTGCTTAGATCTAATGAGATCGCTGAACATCTTTGTGATTCATCAATTGCTTTTACTATATCTTCAATTACTTTAATTAATGCTGAGATAGTCGATTTGTTTTTACGATAACCGTACTGATACTGACAAAAATAAAAGTTTTTTTCAAAATAATTAACTAATCTAGTTTTCAGTAAATCTTCAAAAATTTGCGCCAGCACGGGTAGAATTGCTATTGGCCTGTAGTTATTTATTAAATCTCTGCGCCCTTTCTTAAAAACAGGTATAATTTTAGCTATTTTAAGTTGTGCGGGAAATTTTCCTTCTATAAAGCATTTGTTAATGATTACTTCTAAAGGAGAACAAATGATAAGACCAACTTTCTTTAATACATATGCAGTAAGTCCATAAATGTCAGGACAAGTACTATCGTTTAATGACAAAATAGTTTGATATATTTCAATTTCATTTGTAGGAAAGAGGTAAAAAGATTTACTATTATTAACGGGAACGTTATTTAAGTAATTATCAAAAGAATTCTGACTTTGCGGTATAGCTTCAATAGTGAAGAAGTAGAAATTGGAATTGAAGCAAAAAAGTCATTAAAGTCGGTTGCTGAAAAAATAGCTGATCGGTAATAGATCGTCGCATGAGAATTATCTAAACCAATTCCCGGAAATTACACTCCAATTAAGAATTTTTTTTTCAATTTTTTCTGTTATACCAGGCAGAAGTTCGCCTAAACTTCGAAAGTAATAGTTAATAACTAGTAAATGGAGGCAAAGAAAGAATACATGTTATTTCGTTCCTTCGGAAGTGCACGCACGCACAACGCACCGCCGTTAATTTGTACCCTAAATTGCCCTTAAGTCATATATCGAATATTCTACGTCAATTATCTAGTTTGGGGGAGTATCGTAGGTAGTTTTAGACGAGGAACTGAAAACAACACCACGACAAGCTGAAAACAACAAACTAATTTTCAATGTCCCAACTTGCCGTGTTCTACTACTTCTTTTTATCGCGTGACAAATAGTCGCTACTCTCTTGGAGCCGTGCTGCCAGGGTAATCTAAACTTTTGTTATTATTGCGGCAATCAATGTAAATGGATGATGATGATGATGATGATATTAGGAGGAAAGGAAACCCTTATTTGCGCCGCGAATGGATGGTGGTTTTAAAATAACTCGCTTCGTTATTGATTGAAAGGTATCTTGGTCGTAGATGTTATCGCTTTTCGAGAAAGACTAATTGTTTGCGGTCGTCGTATTTACCATGAATGGTTGGGAAGGATTATTAAGGAATGTAATAACAGATACGTCGGCAAAACTTAATAATCTGATGAAATTTCAATCTAAGTATAATTTTAAGGCTTTGTTCATTATATAGTATCTTCTCTGAACATTTTGCTGTATATAAAAAAATAGTTGTAATTGTAAAAATGCCTTCATTTTATTGACGTCTTTATTTAAAATGAAACCGTTTAATTCATCTAAAATAAAGAATTAAATCATATTTAAACTAAAATCTCAAATCAGAAGAATTACAATGAGAACGACGCAAACCAAACCAGAAAAAAGCTGTTAGGTGCATGAAAATCCCTTAAGGAAATATTAATATGAAATTAAGGTATGTAAATATGACGTAAATTAAACAAAAACAAATCTTTATGCGGCATTTTTGTCCTATTGGTGACTTAGACAATTCGTGTTCTCCTACAAGTGTATGGAGATAAGGACAGCTGTGGTAGCGTTGTTCCCATTTTAATTTTTCTAATCTAAAGTTTCAATTCAAATATGATTCCTAATTAATTCCTAATTTTAGATTTATTTATTTAGTATGTAAGTATAAGTTTATTGATCCAAAAGTAATACAATAACAAAGAAAAAGAAGTATAGACAACAGTAAAGTTACCACAGTAAATAAGGATCATATGGTAGAAAATATCTATCTTCCGCATGATGATGTTGATTGGTTTTCAACCCTCTCCATAATAAACTAAAACTAAAACATTGCGAATGCATATCTTATAGTTAATTACAAGAAAAATATGTTATCGCATAAATAGAATGTTTGCATTATATCAGACCTATCTCTGTCGCCACAAGAGTTCCATTTTCTTCCTGAAGCTAAGAGGAGACAGTTGTCGGAGTTTCTGTGGGATCGCATTATAGATGTTGGGTAAATTATATAGAGTTATATGAGAAACATCTTCTGTAAAGCTCTAAAATGAATTTCTTTACACAAATGCAGTGTTTATATCAGCATTCATTAATATTAGGAATATCGTTTTGCACGAAATTTTATTATGTAAATACAGTGGTGTTTTCTTCCAAAATGATCTTATGAAACAGCACTGCCTCATCAAACTTTCTTCGCGAATCTATGTGTAGCCAGCCAGACCAACGCAGTGACTTAGATATCAGTTGATGTTTCCTTATATTATAGATAAATCTCAAACAAATCTTCTGAATTAACAGCAACCAACGGCGGAATGCCAAGTACAAACAGGGTCCATATACGACATATATAGTGCGCACGCAAAAGCAGTAAGGCCTCGCATCGTATCACGCTCAGTTTTGTGTTGAAATAGTGTTTGTTAGCATATGGTAACTTAGCATTTCTTAACGATACTCGCCACATGTTCTTGCAACCTTAAAACCCTGTCAAAACTGTATGAGTCCTTTTTGCAAAAACTCTCGCTACAGATTTTGATGGATTTTCCGTTTCGCGGAAGCAACAGTTATTTCTAAATGCGCCTGCATGGGCTCTACCGCTCTCTGTAAATGGATAGTATCACACACCATATATATTAATATATCACCGGCGTAACAGTGGTACTTCCAGAATTTTAAGTAATTGCCCAGGCAACAAGCGTATATAACGTATAACAACGACTCTAACACCGACCCTTGCGGCACACCAGACACAACAAATAGCTCACCTGCAGCAGTATCATTCACAGAGACCACTTGCTCTTCCTGCCCAAACTAGCTCTTGAAAAATGCAACTTATTCCAACATAGTTCAGTATAGAAATCAACAAATCGTGATTGATGGTATCGAAAAGCTAAGTGGTACATAAATACCTTATTTTGCTACCACATACGAAAGTACAACCATACTACACTCATACGAAGATAGAAAGCGCCACTTCATCGAATTAAACGGTCAATGCATCACTTTCGTTACTTTACCGCACTTTTTTGGGAAGATTCTGATGTTTTTCTGGATTCAGTTGTGAAAATAGCTGCCAAACAGTCTGTCATTCAAATATGTCATCTGTATTTTGAACACTACAAATGCAAGTATATTGTTTTTAGTAAGTGGTAATCGGTGGTTGTTGAAAAAACATTGTACGCACCACGACTGGAAAGTGTCTTACCGAACTCGTTTGGTTGCTCGTCTCGGCTCACAATCTCCAAACCGATACGCAAACTACATTCACTACATTTTTTCGTTGGATTGATTTTGGTTAGTTCAACAATACTTTGTCAACAAAACCCTTTTGTTAATTTAACAACCATCGGGGTATAGTATAAAGCCCAATATTATTAATTGTAGTTTTGTAAAATAGTCAATTATATAGAATATATTTAAGGTACAACTATATATATATACTTAATATTAGTACTACTAAAGTACCAGAAAACGACAAGTTAACCAAATTTTGATTAGTTCAACAATATTACGTATTTAATAGCCAAAGCAGTACGTTCTGTTACATAAAAAGAAATTCTTATTTCATTCCGCATACTTCAATTATTTGTGTAACTTATTCATTATTGTTATCATATTTCTCGTTCCATATAGCTCTTTTATAAACATTACTTGATCTTTTCATATAAACATATGCAGCAATAATCACCCCCCTCTATCAAATTAAGCAATCGTTGTTCGAAAGAAGAGAATTGACAATGATATTAGACGCGTCTGCCAGTACTCGAAACGCTGGATTGTAACAGGAGGGTCCCACGGTTCAAATGGCAAAGTGAATGATTGTTCTGTGTCTAGATAACTTATACATACACATGCGTATATATGCGTATATAATAGAGGGTGCGACGGTTTTTGCGAAGAGGGCTATAACGAGCCCACTTGATTCGGTTGTTAGTTGATTGACTTCTAATGAACTTATGGTGTATGAAAACACCCATGGGCTTACCGAACAATTTGCTATCCCTATACACACTTTGAAAAATTAAAATCCGAATTCGTTTCTGTTCGATTGTATTGTGATGGGATTATCTTGTCGTTTGTTGAATGCTTTAAAAAATGTAATATAGCAGAAGTGTGAGTTCATGAATAGGCTTCCATATTATATGATATGCTAAATATATAGTTACACTAAAACAATAATAATATTTATTGACTAATGTAAGCAGAATAATTTAAAATCAAGAATGGTAAGTATTCTGTTTTAATATAAACTTATTCCTGTTCATATTCCTTCTTGGTTCTACTATATCTGACATATGTAATTTTAAAAAAGGAATTCTATCAAATTTCAATATATTCATACCGATTTCTAATATAAATTTCTCTCCATATACAAATAGAAAATTCATAGCGATATTTCTAGGCCAACTATATGCGCCAAGTAGTGTTATAGCAGGAACTTTTGCTGGATATTGCACAAACAACTTTATTAAATATAAAAATGTCTAATTACTTAATATGCAATTAACAGAGAGCGGAGTGACGATAGACTCTATCAAATGTCATTCATACCAAAACGACAAACGTAATCAAAGACGTACGAAAGTTAATTCGTGTTGATCGACTACATAGACACCACTGAACGCTATTATGTATTTTGCATATAGGCATAAACATGTAACAACCTTATATGAATCATTGCCAACAAAGCCTGTCGTCGTTCCGCTGTCTGGTTATTAAACAAAGTACATTTTCTAGTGGTAATGGTAGTATATTTCGTTTCACTATACCTGCTTAAGTAGAAAAGTTATACCGAGTGTTTCTGGAAGGTATAATTTTCCCTATAATTTCTAAAGTACTTTCGATTTATATTTTTTTTTTTTTTATTTTTCGATATTTTGATTTAGGATAACACTTTGAGTACCACTGCACCAAATTTTTTATTTTTTTACATATCAAGAATCCTTTTTTTAATTTATTTTTTCATGTAGAGTGCTTTGAACTTCTTAAAATTTTGAATTGTTACTGTATAAACATGATAAAAAAAAGTTTTTCGTTTTTCAGTCTAAACAATGGCAAATTTTATTAATTAACTTTTTAATTAAGAATTGTTTAACGGCGGCGCAGAAGAGTAAGTTGCAGGCGGCAGAAATGCGGTACTTAAGAGGCGTCAGGAGATTGACAAGACGAGACAAGGTTAGAAACGAACAAATAAGAAAAGATTTGGGTGTCGAGTCAATGTTAGAATTTATAGAGCGTATGCAGTTGAGTTGGTGAGGACACTTGCAAAGAATGGACAACAGAAGACCAGTTAAAAAGATATGGGGGCAAGAATACGGATAAGAAGAAAGAGAGGAAGGCCGAAAGAAACATGGGATAACACAATAGGAAAAATCTTAGACAGGAAAGGAAAATCATGGACGGAAGCAAGATATATGGCGCAAAACAAGAAACTGTGGTGGAAATTTGTGCATGAAATATAATAGTTAACCCCGACACTTACGGTAGAAGGGAATTTGATTATATATATATACTAAGAATTGTTTTTACGTCAAATTTGGTACAGTTGTACTCAAAATGTTATCTCGAACCAAAATATCTAAACATATACAGGTCCCATTTAAAACTCGACAATCAGTCATTTCCGGCTAAATCGAAATAAAAGTTTATTGACTATGTCAAAAATCTGAACTTCCGTCTCATACCTAATTCCCAAACTTCGTTTCTCTGAAAATACTTTACAAATACTTTAGATATTATAGGGACGAGCCACCTCCCAGGAACATCTGATATATACACAGACAAAACAATCTATC
Organism: Cetonia aurata; assembly: GCA_949128085.1. Taxonomy (NCBI): domain Eukaryota; kingdom Metazoa; phylum Arthropoda; class Insecta; order Coleoptera; family Scarabaeidae; genus Cetonia; species Cetonia aurata. The sequence goes on from OX421887.1 coordinate 24,967,937, forward strand.
TGGATTATAGAAAATAATAAATTATTGATGTGCTATGTATCCAATGAACGTTATACAGGGTGTCCCTGAAATAAGAGTACAACGTATTAAAAATGGGAAGCCCTAATTTTATTACACCTTTTATCTAAATTAATTTTTCCAAAATTCCCACGCATACGTGAGGAAAAAAATGGCAAAGATATTTATTAAATATCCGTCACGCCACTGGTATTTGAGACACTACACTTCTAACCAACGAAGGTAGGGCAGGCAACACGCGACGTATAACTACGCTCTGAGTCTCAGTCTGTGTGGATCCTTATGCATGAACACATCGGATATGGCTTTTACCACACGCGAGTTGTTCGATATGATTTATGTCTACGGCGAAGCATGAGGAAGTTGTCGAAGAACTCTACGTATCTACCGGCAGCGATACCCCAATCGTAGAACCCCGTCTTACACGTGTATAAAGGATACCGTGTTTAGATTAAGAGAAACTGGTCGATTGCTACCAAATTACGAAGGTCGCGGACGTGAAAGACCACGTCGAATTTTACGAGCCGAAGAAGAATTGCTGGATATTGTGAACAGAAATGCAGGTGTAAGTACACGTGATGCTGCAGGGCAAGTGGGGGTGTCACGCAGTACGGCACACCGCACAGCTGTCATTGATCAGATTACGCACAAGTGAATAGAGTTATTCATTAATAGATTCCACATTTTACTTTCAATATCTTCTTTAAAATTTGCTTTAAATTTCGCGTACGTAATAATATTGGAGTCGTTGACTCGTATCAGCTGCATACAATGATTATCTGTATATCACAGCTGTATTTACAAATGACCTTAAGATATAGTATAAACACAGATAGTGGATCCATGGGCGGCACATTCGTGACGTTTCAATGAGTTTTTAATTGTATATTCGATATTGCAATTGGCGTACGAATTTTTGGATACTTATTCAGTATAATTTGGGTTTCCCATTTTTAATATTTTGTACTCTTATTTCAGAGACACCCTGTATATGTAGGTTAGGATAGAGTAATAAAACTCGTTCTTTCGTTCATCTAGTATTTAATATATGATTACTAGTTTCGGCTAAAAGCCATCTTCAGATCAACGTCAAAAGGTAAAATTGTCGATTATTGGATAAAACATTAAACATGAAAATAAATTGTAAAAATCAAATTGAAATCAAACGAACACCAACTATTACAGAACGACAATGAAATGTGAAAATTGATTTTTACAATTTATTTTCATGTTTAATGTTTTATGTAATAATCGGCAATTTTACCTTTTGACGTTGATCTGAAGATGGCTTTTAGCCGAAACTAGTAATCATATATTAAATACTAGATGAACGAAAGAACGAGTTTTATTACTCTATCCTAACCTAATAAATTATTGTTTATAACAATTTTCATTAATACTTATTAAAGAAGTTAATTGCTTTTATAACATAAATATTATACAATTTATTTAATATTATCAATTATGAATTTGCCAAAAAATATATTTCGTAATCCATTGTGATGGGCTTTTTAATTTTTTTTTCTGAACATTGTATTTGATGAATATATATGGGTGACCAAACCAAGGATACATATTCTAATCTAGATCAAACGAAAGCGTAGTGAAGCCAAAATATCATAAGTTGAAGAAAAAGGACTCGTAAAACGTATGATGAACCCTAACATTCTCAAATCTGATTTGCAGACACTATAGAGATGCTGAGAAAAAGTTAATTCTTCATCAAAGATTACACCCTAGTCCCTCATCGAATCACACCGAGAAAATTGGTATCCAGCCAAGGAATAAGTATGGATTATTGCTAGAGTCTTACGAGTGTACATAATAACTTTGCACTTGTTGCAAACCATAACAAAATCCAAATTGCATATATGTAAAATACGTTACTCTTAGTCCGTGAGTCTGTTTTTTTTTGTGCAGTGCCGAGGGTGTGGCCTCTCCGACACTTGAACAGCCAAGCAAAATACACTGCTACTCCGATGACTCTGTCATTGTTTAATTTTTTTTTTAATACTCAGGGTTATTGTTTGGAGAATATGTTTAATAGAAAATTAGTATAAAGTTTTTTTTTCTTCAATATTTGTGATTATTGCTGTCGGGGAATAATATCAGGAACAAACTGAAATCTTAAAGTTTATAGTGCGAAAAAGAGACTTAAACGTTATATAGTTATAAATAACATCGTATAGGGTATTGGATGTCTACAGGGAGATCAATTAAATTATCACCCTTCGCGAATGCGGACCTCCCTGTCGATCACGTCCCACGTGTCTAGCGTGACGTCCTCTTCTTCTGCTGTTAGCTATCGCATAGACGCATACAAGCACCCAATGCGCATAGTGGGCCATGGTCTGCTTCTATTACCCTGGAGTGAAGTGGCCGTGGCGTTACAGCGCAGCGCCCCCTAACGCGTGGTCGTATGACTAACAAGGAGTCGGGAGACTTGCACGGTGCGCGATTATTTATTATTTACAACGCGATTCTTCTCATGTAATTATTTTGAAAGCTTTTGTGTAGCAGTTCGATGTTGTTTAATATATGTCTTTATGCCCGGAACGGAGCGGGAAACCGCCGCCGGCTCCGGGAGCCGCCGTGGCTGCCTTATTTTTATTGCGCGTGACGTATACGAGCGCATATCTTCTTATTTTCCCGTCCATTAAGGGGCGGCAAATGTTCCACTTAAATGTATATTATATGCGCCTTGAGACGGATACCGCGAATTAAAGAAATTGTTTTTTAATATTTGAATAAGGAGCCCGCGTTCCTCTTTTGTTTCGCCTCCGGGCGATTCGATTGATGGTGATGGAACGGGATATGCGTTCTTGTATTCCTCTTCGGTTTTGTTAGAATTATCGTTCGAAATTCCGATCGGGAAGATTGAACGATATTGTCTGGTTGCGTTTAGCTCTCGCTCCTCTGATTTTATCAGCTCTTTCAATAATCCGCAATACAAAATGAAACAGATTCTTGTAGCATATTTTCAGAATTAAATTAATCAACTGAAGAGCTGATTACGCTTGGATTTATAAATAAAAAGGTACAAATTCTATCAAAATTTTAGAAACAAATGAAAAGAGTATTCTTAAAGCAAGAAAAAGTGAAAGCAAAGGAAAGTAAATTTATTGAAAATGGTAGAATGATGATAGAAATGAAATCTAAACTAAAAGAAGAAAAACAATGATAAAATTGTATGAACTTAGCTAATGAAATAAAATACTATTAGGAAAAGGTAACACATTTCTGTAAGCTTATTTCGAATCAATGAGATTAGATTATGAATTAAAATAAAGTATTTGAGAACAAATGACAGGGTGAGAAAGAGTAGGTAGTGCTTCATGGAAGTGGAGGTGCTAAATGAGTAATAAAACAATATTTGGTTAAAATTTAAAAAAAAATAATGCAAATATAAATATAATTCGAAAATATAAAAAGTACTATGAATTAGTTTCTAATTTAACCGATTATTAAATAAATGAATTCACATAAAAAATTGTATAAAAAAATATGGCCAAAGAATCAGCAAATGTGTGGTATACAAGATTTTGATTTTGATTGAGATGACATGAAAGGAAATCAATCTCAAATGGATTTAAAAATGTCAAAGGAAATGGTTTATAGAAAGCCCCTTTAAACACAGTTCGCTCAAACGAATTAGGACTTGTACCCTTTTTAAAATTAATTAGAAGCAATTTTCAAAAAAATCGTCTACTTCTGTCACTTAATTTTTAATTGAAAAATCTCTTTTTTATCATTTTTAAAGAAAAAAAAACATGGCCAAGTAAAATTAAATTTTAAATAATGGCATATCTTACTGAAGTTTTTTAAACCATTGATAATTTAGACAGATAAACTTATATAATGATAATTATAGCAACTAAATTCTTTAATTTCGGACACTTCACTAAAGAAAATAAACATTTTATAATAATTCATTAATTTTTCTTACCAATATCTAGATCTTGTAGTCTGAAGCGCCCCATATTGTGCAGTGCCATGAATAACGTCATTTTATACGGAGCCTCTGTATGGGGCAAGATCATTGAAATTAAAAAATACAACGGACAGCTACAAAGGCTTTAGAGGGACATGCTACTACGTGTGGCGTCCGCATTTAGAATAGTGTCTGGAAAAGCCCTCCAGGTAATTACGGGCACGGTGCCGATCGATCTTTAAGTCGAGGAAAGAACTTATCTACACCAATATAGAAGCGCGGATATAAAAGTGGTTAAGTCTCAGGCTAGACGCAACATCGTTGATACCTGGTAGCAGAAATGGGAGACCGAGCACGTTGTTGGCCAGTGGACGAAAAGACTAATAAGTGACGTTGGAGTCTGGATTGGGTGTGAGCATAGACACCTAAATTATCATCTTACTCAGGTCCAGGGGACACGGCGTCGTTAGAGCTTATGCTATGGGATTAAAAAAGGATGACACTTTCTGGATTGTGGGCAAATTGACACCGTGGAGCATACCATTTTTGTGTGCCAAAGGTGGGATCGTGTGAGGGCTGAAACTTATGAGAAAATAGGATATATACTTACGCCGGAGACCCTTATAGCCAGTATGATTGAAACCCCTGCTAATTGGAGAGTGGGTATACAGTGACAATGCATAGTTCTTCATATGTAACTTATATTGCTCAAAACCATTACAGTACTTTATTATACAATGAAACAATTCCTCTTTCACAAAAAGAACAAACAATAAGTTTTGACTGAATCATGAACTAGTATATTTTGTTTTAGTAGACAGATTTAAGTTAAACCATGTATGGATAAAAAACTAAATAATATAAATGGTATGTATTGGTTCTTATGTAAAGAGCTGTAGGATTTCTGATTCCTAGATAAAGAAAAACATATCTGACATCATTTTTGAAATTTGGTAGCTACTATACTTATGTATGTATTTTATATTATCTCTTTCTAAAATAGCACGTTGAATTATTAATTTAAAAACTGCCTGTTAGCAACTATAGAACAAAAAAAGTTTGTAGTAGAGTTTCAGCTCTACAGATAAACAAAATTCCTACAAAATACGAAATTCAGTTTTTATTGTAATAAGTCGAAAACGGTTGGGAATTGGACCTATGCTGACTGGAAGTGTTTTGCTAATTTTGATACAAGGAATATCCCTATGAAGTTATGCAACTCAACGAGGGACACCGTTATAAAACATGTAATACACATATGCGTGTTTTACATATTCACAAAGTTTCAAATTTTTTAAACTTCCATAGCAACATACTATTAAAAACGGTGTTGCAATAATAACGAAGTTTTCTTTAGGTAGAATATAATAATTTATTTCATTAGTTATAGTTGTAAAGCTACAAAAGAATTTCTATTATTTACTGAAATTCTAAAACCAACGTAATGAACAATGTCGTATTAGAGTGATATAGAGGATGCGAATTTTGAACCTATTCAAAGGCCTGCAATGTCATACACATCAAGTTGCTTTATAATAATTGCCTTGTAATAATTGCCTTGTCTGATCTTTATATATTTATACTTCAGTCCCGTAAATTAGAAAACCTAATTAAGGAATTTAATATCACTAAAACATATTTCTAAGATTTGTCACACTTCTATTAAGTGAATGCAGATATGCGGAATTAGAGTTAAATACCTAAAATATAGGGTATTATTTATAAGCATATCATTACGTGCCGTGAGAATTCACGGTCTTGATGTGCAACTACAAATAGCGTTCCCACAACCTTGATTTGTAAACAGCTTTTTATTTCGTTCTAACGCGATTGCCATCCACAAAACAACTTGGCATTTATGTATATGCCACACTATTCAATGCAGAATGCTTTTTCCAATCCTTTTCAATTTATAATTAGTTGCCCTCGAATAGCGACGTTTTGTACTTGTTAGACGCTTATGCGAGATGTAATGTATTTGAAAATTAATACGTCACACGTCCGGGAGAAGCTGTCGCCACGAAATTTGTTCACGTGCATTCGCTTTCGGTTCAGACAGGAAATAGGAAAACCGCAAAATGGGTTTGTCACAAAAAAATTGGTTATATCAGAAGATGATACATCATATAAAAACTTAAATGCACACAGAAGAGGCTTCGAAAAAATTCAACGGGAATGGGATGGAAACGCAAACGCGGTATGAAAGATCGGAGGAGCAGCGGTACCGAAATGAGAAAGACAGGTCTATAATTTCGCTTGGAATAATGACATCTTTTGTTTTAATGTCGCCGATTACTTTTTGTTTGCGTGTGTGGCGTCGGTCAATTGACGATATCCTGTCCTGTGTGTCGTCATAAAATTATAGCCAGTATTCTCGGGTCAGCTACACGAGTAGCCTACCTAGTTTTCGGTAATAAGAAGGACGTCAAAAAAGGACACTCATTTGCGCCAACGCCATCTCTATTCCTATCTATGTAAACTATTATTTAGTCCTCCGCGATTATTAGCTACCATTTCGATATTTAAATAAAAAAAAAAGAAAGAATTGAACCTCCTCTTAAGCGCACGCGATCATCCGAAACGGCATCATCTCCATAACGTAGCCAGCGAGGGGTAGTTCCAGGAGGTGATCCGAAAACTGAGAGCGGGAACGCAAATGAGAGCAATCAAATGTAACGCAGACAATGGGGGCAATAAAATGGTAATTGAAACGTGGAAATATTTCGTTCGGAACGGTAGCCCTGTCTGGGGCGTGATGCGTATATTTTCCGGCCTGCAATATTAGATTACATTTTAATCAGAGCGGGCCGTGTGCGGTGTTTTGGTCGGTGGTGATGCAGAGCTGGTACCTATTGCTGTGGCCCTTGGTTGTTGTATTGTATTGTGTGCGTCTGTTTTAGTCGTTGCGTTCGCCGTCTCTTTCCCCCGTAAATCAACATACATTCATGGATGGGAAGATTAGGCGTTGGTACTGTTACCAGTAAATTCTCTGCTAAATATAAAATGTTTATCATGTGCAATCAAAGCAAGGACGAGACACAAACATATTTTATAGGCAACAAAATAAGTTTAAAAGTAAAAAAAAGAGCATCTCCATTCATAGAAGAATGGAGGAAATTTTACCTGTTTGGAAACACAGATTATCTACTCTAAATCCTAAGGAACAAAGTCTTCTTCTTTTTTAGATGTCGGCTCATGTTTGTTTTTTTTTTCCCCTGAAAATCGATCTCAAGTTTCATGTCCTCCTCGTCATAGCTCTATTTGGATTTCTACTATTATTTCCTCTATCGGCATGGTTACTCCACTCTTGTCAATGTCTGTTAATGTACTTTATCATTTATGTCACAATGTTCTCTATGTCATTTTTTCTCACACGATTCACTTCTACTGTTTTTATTATTTGCCTAGCTCTGCGTATATCTCCTCCTGGGTCGACTCCATATAGCCACATCGCTGGTGATTATCTAGCAAGTATTGAAATTCTATTGGTATCTATTGATGGAAAAGATATCATCCACATTCGCTTGGATTAATTGTCCTGTCCACTGCGATGTTATCTCAAAGTTCATCCAATAAGTTCGGGCTCTTAGGGTAACTCAGAATCTTGTTGCATGAGATCTTCTTCAGGTCTGCAAGGGAAGTACCAACCTTTCCATAGATCTCATATCTGATTTTCATGGCGCCTGGACACTACTGCTACTCCCTCATCGTCCTGCAAACACAGCCGGTATTCAGTATCATCTGAGAATCTGATTCTGCAGTGACTTGTGATGGCAGAAACAATAGCATTGATACTTTTATAATCAATTAAATAGTTCATTGGTCCTATTCGTCTCTCCTTTTGCATGTTACAAACCAGAACAATTGATCCAATATTGGGGAGCTTTCTGGTTTACACAGAAATTACTTTATCTAAGTAAATGCCTTTTGGCCCGAAAATAGCTCTGCAGTCTTTTTTCTTACAATGGGTTAGCGTCCAGTTACCCAGATTAGTCCTTTATAGCTCCACATCAACTTCAATTTGCCTTTATGCGTCGGTAGTGCCTTTAACACCGCTTGACTGCCACAAAAAATATTTATTGATTTGTGTTTGATGTCTTTATGCAAAATCTTTGCACCATATATTTTAATAACATAGATTTCAACCTCACAAATCATGATATGTCCTCAAATGCTGTAGTGTTATCTGCTTCGACTGCCACAAAATATTCCTGAGTCCATTCCTTGCTCTGTTTTCGAATAGTCCGTAGACCACTCCGCGTCAAACCGACATGAGAATGTAGCAGTTGTTTTGCTTTGTATCAAAAGCTGAATGTAGTTAATATGGCCTCCTATCCAATAGAAACTACGAGAGTGGAAGGTACAGAAAAGCTTCCCATGTTAATGACTGGAAGGATATATACCTCCCATGTTTGCCATGCTTGCGATCCTGTATCTGGAGGTAAATTTTCAGTTTCACTTGACTAACTATGGTGATTTGTGCCTAAGATTTCTCACACATCCTTCGACAGGTCCATAAGAGTAGCCTTCACTTATGAATAATATTTCCCAAATGCAGATTCCAAGTTAATGTCTTCTTAAAAGTATTATGATGTCATTCGCATAGGCTTATACTTTGCCTCGAAGCACTTTAATGATAAGCAGACGGTAATCCATGACCATAGCAACGAGCTAAAATCTCTCCATGCGGCGATCGGATTTTTATCCTCGATAACTAGCGCTCCTAAACTTTTTCTGCCTTGAGTACGGTCAGCAATAAGAAAAGAAACTTTGGAAGAAACTATGTCCAGACAATGCTACCGTCAAGTAATAGTGTGCTTCTCTCTTATTCCTGTCCGATCAAGTTCTGATATTTGATGTGAAGATTATATCTACTTCGATTTGCTAGTGGTGTTTCGTCTAGTTTGGCAGTCGTTCATCAACTTCAGTTTTAGTAATGTTTTTGTAAATATCTCAAAAAAATAGGCCTACTTTTGACGATACCACAGTGTATCACAAATATTTTCATCAGATACTGTACTATAAGCATAAGTAATCTTATGTGTACTTAACAATTTTTTTAGAAGTTTTTTTACTGTTAATCACCTTCCTCCGTTTTTTGCGTCATATACCAAACCCTGTTTTTACCAAACAAATGTTTGGTAAAAACAGATGCCAGAAGATTTCCCTCGATATCCTAGGGCGCGATTTTAAGCATTATGGTAGAAAGGACGCGCCTTGTCCGTTCCAATTTGGTAACGATTTCCATTGTATGCTTTGTAAACGTGTGCTTGCCAATAACCCATACTGCTAGGTATTTAGCGCATTTTTTTTAGTATTAACGTTTCTTCTACCACGCTAAATGGATTGGATTTTCCTCATTGGCGCCATGATCATGTCTTTTATCTGTTCAGCTGCAAGACGTGAGTGTTTGCTTTGTAGCCATGTCTCAGCAAAGCACTATCCGTCTTCATCATCAATATATTCTCCGTACCTACGTCTTGATACAAGCATAATGTTCTCAGCAAAATCGATCAAGGCGGTCGCTTCTAGCAGTTCAAATCTCAACCGGTTGCTGGAATTGCTTACCTTATACCATATACATTTATTCCCATTTAAGGTTGAACTATTAGCTGATATTCTGAGGGTGAGTTAGTTTCGCAAATATTTATTCTTCGAAAGGAAATCATTAGCTTCTAATGTAACTCAAAATATAGTGAGTCATTGTACATACTATTGCAGGAAAGAAATAGTGTTATCATGGGGACTTAAATTGTACAACCCTTTGCTATAGTTACCGTCAAATACCTTGTCTAAAATGTTTTGAAAAAAGAACACAAATCAAGATGTTGCTTAATAAAGACTACTACAACAGTAAAGAATATGAAATGTGCTATTAATGTCACTGCTCTTTTTTTAATTACAAACTATTGCAACTGTCATAACTTAAAATAAGCTATATATATCTCACTACAAAGAATATTCTTACCTATTTCTTCCAGGAGTTAACCATTTAATTACAACTTTGTTTATAATTTCGCCGAAATTTGCTCAAAGAAGCTGTCATCGCAATAAAAAGAACCATTGTTTTCCCATATTTAGTAGTTAATAATAATCGATACTATTAGTTAAACTTTTGCCCAGTATCTTCTTAATTTGCAGAAAAGAGGAAAAAGCGCTATTAGACGCTCTCAGTGTAGGTAAGGCTTCTGCTGCTGCTAGAAAATTCCCAAACCGTTCAATAATTTTGTCCATAGCCATGTAACTATCATTGATGCTCTCTGGCCCGTTGTAGGGGAAAGAGAACAGGTTACCGACCATTACTCAAACTTGACGTTAAAGGCCTAATTCAATTGTAACCCCCGTATATGTACGCGCAGTTTTCCCCGTTTCGCACTCCTTCTCATTGTATATCTCTTTTCTTTCTCTTCAACTGCGCGTGGGAGTGAGAAGGGCCGATATATCTGTGTATCTATGTTCAATATGGACCAGCGTGTGGTTATCATATCGCGATCTTCTCGTACGAAATCATGGGATGATTTTATTTTCGACATTCTGCTCTGAAATAGGAAAGAACTGTGTTAGTACCCTGTGAACGATATATTACGATATTAAGTTAAATAAATTGCGTTCATGGATATCATAATGAAATAACTATAGGCGGTCTCTATCTTTTGCCTCTTCTTATGTTTAATTAATTGGGACCATTATATAGTTGAAGTTTGTTCATACTACTCAAGTTTATACTAAATTTAGATTGGTTCGGAGACGCTGCAGATGAGTGGCATCAGCTTAAAGATATAGAGTAATAAACCCTTCCCAGTCAACAATTCGGAATCCAGAATCTTCTTTGGGTGTGTGCCAGAGCTGATATTTTGGCTTTTCGCTTTTTTTACATTTATGTGTAATTCATATTCACGAATATTAATAGGTCCCTTTATTTTCGGGACGCTTTTATTCTGTTTCGTCTATAACTCTGGCTTCCGTTCTACGATGTAATCAGCTAGCTTTTAATCTACAAAAAACACATAACTTAACACTTTTCAAAGTGCTGAAGTTTATTCCAAAAATTATTGCTAGTTTACGCAAAGGAATTTTAGATTTTTAAATTTCATTAGCTTGCTGCTCTTTCGTATACTTTTACAGGAATTTCACCAAAATATTTTTTTTTTCCTATAATTTCTGATCGAAATATTATCACAATGTAGAAATTTAAAGGAGTTTCCAAAGAAGACATGTTACAAATACATTCTATAGATTCTATATATTAAATATTTCAGTATAATGTTATTTAAAACGTAAATAAAACACATGAATGTTAAGGAGTAAAAGAATATATTGAAATAGTAGTCCACTACAATATTGTTTCACCACACAGTGGCTTCATCAGGTGGATGAAATTAACTAAACAGAATATAAAATAACACACTATTTATACTTTTAAACCTAGGAGTGGGGAATAATTAAAATCCTTTTGTTCATTGAGCGCTAAACCTAACTTACTATATCTATTAATTTCTAAACATTCAAATAAGTCTAGTTTCTTACTTTTCTTATGAACATGCAAAATATCAAAATTATTATTAAAATTATGATTAAGTTATTTTTTATATTCTGTTTAGTTAATTTCATCCACCTGATGAAGCCACTGTGTGGTGAAACAATATTGTAGTGGACTACTATTTCAATATATTTTTTTACTCCTTAACATTCATGTGTTTTATTTACGTTTTGAAGATGGAGTTTAAACACATATCCTCCCATTCGATTAATATAATGTTATTTTATTTGCCCAAACAAAAAAAACTAACTACAAAACGTGAACGGCCTTATATATATGCATTTGAATATTGAAATGATTAAGAAATGTAGCTATTAAATAGGTGGGACAAATTGATACATGTGGCATGTTGCCCCTAAACTGTCACCTTGATGATATTCCAAAAATAGCCGTGTAGGTGGTTGAACAGTTTGTATGATTTCCCTTTCACCTTATAGGCGCTGGTTCGATTCCAGGCCGAAACTATGATTTCTAATTGTGGATAAAAACCAGAAGGTGCCTTCCTGTCGGATAGGAGGTAAAACCGTAGATCCAGTGTCAATGCAATGTTTGGCACGTAAAAAATCCGTGAATTATTTTACTTCATTGCCAAAAATATTTTTGCAGGCCAGTTAGTTAAACTTTGTAATCGCTGGTCCAGTGGCGGCTCGTGCTTAAAAATGTGGGTGTTGCCAATTTTATGAATACTAATACTTTTTATACTCTTTTTTCATTTTATAAATTATACCTATATTAGTTTCTATTATTTTTTTTTGTGGTTGCGCAAACTTGCAAACTATAGAAGAAACCGCAACTGCACTTGCCACACACAAAAGGATTAAGAAGTAGAAGTTATACCTAAGTCTCCATAGATATATCAAAGTCTTAGTATAGAAAAAAGAATGAGTAACAAGAAAGAAATATAAAAGAGACGATTCCTGGAAATACTTACCTCACAAGTCGTAGATATCGCAGAAACATACACCTTACTGTAATTACTTTATACAATTACATATTTAATAATCTATCCATTTTCAAGTTATTACATGAAATAAACTAATTGTATGACATTATACCTTCAGCGGCAACGAAGCGCATTTTTCCCACATTATTCAATTAAAACTCTAACAGAAAGACATCATTACATCGTCTAACAAAGTACAATGCAATAGCGGCTCACATCTCGAGACTAGAATAATAACTGCCTCCGACTCGATATTATTAAAACAAGTTCCACGTAATAATCGTCGGCAGTAGAAGCTAAGGGATTTACTAGAGCGGTCAGGGGAGAGACGATAAAAAGGCGTATATCCACCCGCAATTCCATATCGATACGTCGGGAATGGATGCATGCATATTAAACACCGCATTCGCATTCGAAGCATAATGCATAATTCACAGTAAAATTTGTCGAATTGAATATTCTAAAAGCAATTTAGCTGGGCGGCCGACGACGGCGAATCACATTCGCCCGCGCTCCAGAGAGAGACGCTATCATAAACGCATATGTACCTACTCGTTCACTTGGGGTTGAATTAAACGTGTCTATAGCGAAGAGTAACTCGGTTTTAGTTTGCAATTGGTCAGCGCGTTGACTTATTGGAGCGGAAATGTTATTGGACAAGTGATTACTGCGTCGATCAGCGCCTCTCATCTCGGATTAAGTTATACGTCCGTCCCAATTACTTTTGATCTTCTTTTCGGCTCTCCCAAGGCTGCGAATGACGAACGTTAGCGCTTTCGTCTTTAAGGGTTAGCGATGAAAATATCTGCCTGAGGATCCGTGATGAAAGGTTTCATCCGCTTTTATTAAATGAAATACCACCCAACACTTATTTAACTTCATGCAATTTTAAAATAACAGTATAATAAATAAAAAAACAAGAACAGCATAGACATTTACACATTATAAATTATTAATTGATATTACATAGCTATCGAGAAAGAACAAAATATGTACAAAAATTGTGACTAATTCATAAATGTTATTCCGTATGGAAAGCTTTCGAGACAATTAGTCATCCTTTACTTATCTAGAAATAATCATCTCTTGGGTGTGCTTTTAGACTTGCTTGGATGGTATTCATTTATACCTAAACCGAAGATCTTGCTACGTTTACTATAATGGATTCCAGTTTGCTCCTTTCTTGGTTACTACTGGCGTGCCGCCAGGATAAGATTTAGGTTCCCTTCTCTTTAGCATCTTCATTAACAACTTTTTCCAACTGTTAAATTGTGGGCTTTTGGCGTATACAGATGACCTTAGGATCTACCGCAATATTGAATCTACTGCTGATTGTTTGGAGATGCAGAAGAATATTAATGTCATTGCCGAGTGGTGTTCAGTCAACCATATCTGTTTTAATATTAAAAAAATCGCCTGCGCTATCCTTCACAAGGTGTGCTATCCCACTTATTTATAATCATACCGCAATGCATTCCAACATTCGTAGAGGGTTACAGTTCAAAGATCTGGGTGTACTCTTGCGCACCTAAGATTTTCTTTTGATGTTTACATCGCCTCTACTAGTGCTTCCAATACCCTGGGATTTTTCATAAGTTTTTGCAGAGACTTTACCAATCCACTGACCTGGGAGCTTTTCTATTTTGCGGTAGTTAGATCAAGACTGGAATACGCATCCGTTGTTTGGCACATTATTTGCACAAACAGCTTACCATTGAACGTGTCCAAAATTTTCGCAGTACCTTTGCTTTAAGGATGATGGTATTATCGAACATTCGTGGAACTGATTATTCCAATTTGCTTGAAAGACATAACTTCTATTTCTCGCAACAAAAAGATGAAGCTAGCGCCAAATTTCTTTGGAACCTAATTAATAATAACATTAACGCAACAACCCTACTTAGCCAACTCGAATTTAGGGGACTCCGCTTTAGTGGTAGGTATAGCCTTTGCTACTTTTCCCATTCTTAGGGCTCGCACCAATGTTACCTCCTCTACGCACATGAGTAGAGATATTAATTCAATGTTCGCTGATCTGTTCCCCAAAAACACTTAATTTGCCTTTCCTTTTTCCTTTTATTTCTTTCTTTAACTTAGGTACTGCTTTTTTTTTCTCCTTTTTTGTAAAATAGCTTTAGTTCACAGGCTGATTTAGATAGAATGGATCACATTTTGACAAAATGTAATCAAATTATTTGAAAATCACTTTTACCTTGTTAAGAGTTAATAAAATCAGGTAACATTTTGAAGTTCTCTGATATTATTTTGAATTTTAGCAATACTTCATATGTTACAAGCATATATGTATATATTTTCTTTCGTGAAATAATATAACCTATATGTAATAGCTTCAATTGCATTTCCCACAATTCCGTTTCTCTTAATCTGAACGAATCTCTAATGTCATTAGCGACAGAACGATTACATCGCCATCTATCTCTCGCTTCCTTGTCGATTAACTTAATCAAAACATAACTGCGAAGATATCGTTGCGACGCTGCTCTCACACAGTCAAGTTGGCCGCCCTGGTTCCCCGCACACGCACACACAAATACACACACACACACACACATATATAGGCGCTGTGCGCCTACTTCGAGAGAGCAGATGGTCCGGCAAACATAATAGAGGAGACACCCCGCGGGAGATATGGCGTTTAATTGATCCCCGATGATTGGGGAGTGCGAAACGTCATGGTGGGAGAACGGCTGCGACCCCGTTATACTCACGGGTATTTAATTTCGGAGATCTCGCGCTGCGGATAGGAGTAGACGAGCTGGGAAATTTCAAATTGATTAGAGCGGCGTGTATCTGGCGACCGGGCGTCTCTGCTGGTGTAGTTCGGGAGTTACGATGATGTATTCGATTCCTATCGAGGACATTGGGACGAGACACGTCGACTAAACTGGATTTGGTTCAGCTGAACGCCTGTCACGATAATTTGTTTCGGATAAAGTGTGAGAGGAGGACATTGAAACGAACGGTTTTAATATTTAAAAATGCGAAAGATACTTTCAAAAAACTATAGTCAAATGTTGCTATAAAATTAGCAAATGTATTGAGTAACAAAAGAAATTAACAATGTTTTGGCACATCTAAATATTATAACAATGTAAGAGATACAGATAGGAAATATCGATTGGCATATGTCATGACTTTTGTTTAACACTGAACATTTATATGTTCTGAACATTATTGTTCAGCTTTAAAAAGGACAAGTCAACGCATTCCAGATAATTGTACAATATACAATACAAAGCAACCTTCAATAAAACAAATGAAAAACGAAATTGCTGCGCCAGTTGTTAATTCTCACATTAATAATAATGTTAGATATTAGTTTCCATATTAATTTATATTTCTAAAACGTATATTACAAAAGAAAAAAATAACTCTGAACTTGTACAAGAACAACTTACGCAGGATTCGCGATTTTTTTCTCTGCTAAACATCATGATGGACCAATGCCATCGATTTATAATATTATTATGAAGTTTGCTACCGATGGTTGCCTAGTAAATTTCTCAAAAAGAAATGAATGTTTCCCATATTCTTACTGAAGAAGTAGAATTAGGTATCTTGTACTATGCTGACAAAGATCATGTTATGTCGCTGCGATACATAGCACAAGAGTTTAACATTTCAAACTCTTCAATTTTTAAAACTTGGAAAAATTTGGCAAATCATCAGCGGTTGCTTGGAGAGTACAAAATAAAGAGAACTGAGTTTTGCGATGGAGGCATTTAAAAAAAAATAGTTTTTATAGAGGAGGCATCATTTTTTATAATGGCATTGTAAATTCCCAAAATTATCTGTTTCTTCCTAATACTTCCTCTAATTCCAATCCTTCTTATTCTATTCCTTTGTTATTCCAATAGGTATTGATCACAAACGAATGACCACATACATAACCTACCCCTTAACCAATATAATGATACACAATTAACGTTTGGGACGGGAGTAATGCGCAACGTCTTTATTTGTCCATTTTTTAGTGATGGCACATTGAATGCGAATAAGTATTATTCCACAAATACAACATTCAAACATTGAAAATGCGTGATTTCAAATGGACGGAACTTCACCGCATTCTAATGCACTTGTCAAAGATTTCTCAATGAAATTTTTTCAGATCGTTGGATAGAATCCATTCGGTCCCATTACTTAGCAACCACGCTCACCCAGCTTGTCGCCAAATGATTTCTTTATCTGAGGTTACCTCAGATTTCAAATTTATAATAATAACCTACACCAAATTTTCAGAAATTAAGAAATCGCATACTTCTTCTGATCGATTTTCAAAGAAATTGAAGATGTGTTAATTTTGTTAGTATCTTGAAATAAAATCGCTGTTGACATATATAAATGTAGGTTATAGTTTTCTGCTAGTTTGAGTCATTTCTGCTTTATATTGATGCCCAAATCCGTGTGCAATGTCCTGTCCACAAACTTTACTGTCATAAAAAATATGCATTTGAAACTGACAGGTATTAAGACAGAACAGTTTCATGCTTTGCACTGTTTCAGGATATAGGCAGCGCTAGCAAAACAGTTTGCAGATATAAACTACAGTCCAAGCATTTTCACCTGGCGGAGGCGCGATAGCAAGAGGGTGTGCGCAATGGTCTGAGACACAGTCACATCAAAATAGAGAAATGTCATAACTCGCACGTGAAAACATAGCCACCCCCTTGTCTTCGCGATTCGTACAAAATACGAAATTCTGGTTCTATTACAATATGTATCTGCGACGTAAAATGCTAATGAGGGCGGGACTTCCACCTACAAACAATACTTTACCGTAGAATTAAACTTAGCTGGCAGGTGCGCTATAGTAAGAGGGCGTGTTCAAAGGAGTGAGATACACTTGAAGGAATTAGGAGTCCGCTATAATTCGCACGTGAAGTATAGGTACCCCCACTATCTTCGCGTTTCGCACAAAATAGGTAATTCAGCTTTTATGGTAATATATATCTGCAGTACTCTACGTTACTCCATTCAGGAGCTTCCCCGCCTGTTCGAGTTCGTGACGTGTCCTGCGCGTGGGGGCGGGACGGCCAACTGAGGGATACTAACTGACGGAAGAAAAAATTACTTTGCTACTTAAAGGGTGCTGCAGATGTTTCTGCACAATTAAAAATAAGCTCTATCCAAAACGTCAGCTGAAAAGTTGGCTTAGAAGTTGTTAAGTCGTTTCGACAAGTTATCGGCGAAACATAATTGCTTCCGTTAAAACATTACAATGTTTAGTACAAAGATTTTTATAGTGATCATACAGATTCGATTTTGAAAAAAATCGTATTTTTAATATTCAATACAAATCCACTTAATCGTATTTGAGGTGGCTCTTTTTGACATCACACTTCCAATAAATAATTTGTGGTCGAAAATATTTTTGGGTACAGATTCTTGAGATTGGTGATCGACCATATGCTGAATTGGAACTTACCAGTTAACAGCATTATTTACAATTAAATGAAGTCCTTTGTGTATTACGGAAAACAAAAAAAGGAGTTACGACATTGATACATTTTGCACCTTTCAATTCTCATTGAAATTATAGAGTACAATCAATTTAACTAACTGCAATTTAGTTCTCCCTGCGGTTTGGTATTCTTTATTTGAAGATTTAAGCCATACGCTCATTGACTTCTTGATAGGGAAGTGTTTGACAGCTTTGGCATATCCCTTACGCATAGTATTTAAACTATGCATCAGCACTGCCACTTTTCCTACTACCTACCTGTTTTAAAGAAAGCCAATCGACTGGATATAACTAACTACCGTGCTATTAGCATCATTTCGAATTTTGCCAAATCATTGGAATACATATTATATACTAGAATATTCCTAACGTTAAACATTTGATATCCGACAATCAACATGGATTCATGTCTGGTAGAACTACTATTACTAACTTAACATATTTTACACAGTACGTTGCCACACAGATTAATCGACAAGGATAGGTGGATACAATCTACACTAATTATAGCAAAGCTTCTGATGCTATTGATTATAAGACTGCACTTGCTATACTTGCTTCTTTTTGGCTAATTTCTCTGCCTAATGTCTTCGTATTTGTCATAGCGTAAAGATTATGTCTTAAACGGATATACCTCAAGGCTATTTTTCCTTGACATGGCATCCGTATTACGTCTATCAAGATCTGGATATGGGTGCGATACAGACACGATTTCTTAAATATTTACCATCTAAAACTGAGGGTGTCTAATTCGGATCGCTATGTTAAGTATGGTACTCTGCTAGAGCAATCATGACTTTGCAAGCCTCTTGGAGAGGAGAGAGTTGCACAGTGCCGAATCTATTATCAATTGTCCTTCGTTTTTCAAGATTCTGGAGTTTAATGTGCCATCGGTTAAGCTTCGATCTCATACAGTTTCAAGTCCTAAAGCGAAAACCAATGTGATGAATTGAAGATTCCGCTCTATCGTGTGAAAAATTGTAAAAATTTGTGTTATAAATTTTACTAAACTTAAACTATATTTATCTATTGATAATAGCACTTATGTGTATTTCCCAGTTATTTTTTCTATTATATCCACATCTAAAATATTACTTACCTCTTTGTTTAGCGCTCTTATGCTATTTTTTGATCCTGTAAATGGTTGTATGCTGTTGTGGTAATAAATTATTATTATTATTACAATATATATAGTACCTAATGAAAGTGTGAGAGTATCACTTTACTTACACAAATTTGGTACAATTCAAAACACAACGTAACTCTTCCATAATATGAGCTAACTACTTCGCCGATGTTTAAAAGCTATGATATCGACATAAATTAATACCCTCATTACTTGTATCCCCAGGTCGTAAGCGATACATGGGACAGGTAGTAGTTTCCACAAAATTGAAGAGCCCGGTAACGCCGTAACGCAAACGGCACTTTTATTTTCCGTTCGAGTACCTGTTCACGGCCCACTTTTTTTTTTCTTATTGTCTTTAGTGTTCCTTTACGTTTGTTTTTGTCCCTTTAAACGTAATATATCCACAGCAATTTGTTCAGATTACAATTGTCTAGACTGCTGTCGACATTTATAGCTTCCTGTATCTATAGGTGGCAGGGAGTCATTATTCTTTTTCTTCCACTTCGTAATGGTTCAAATTTAAGGGCAACCCTCTATACCTTTACCTATATAGTTAGTCCATTGATAAAATAACAATTCATGGTCGGTTTGATTCAATATTTATTTTAAAAGCTCTAGCGATTGTACAAGTACATATGTACTTACCTATGTTGCGTAAATAAATAATGTGGAGACTGCTAATTTAAAGAACAGCACGCTATGCTGTTGTGACAATATGTTTCATCTAATTAAACGACATAACTACTTTTATATTACACTTTATTTAATTTTTAGTAACATGTTTCTACTCCTTAAAATTACTTTAATAATATATCTACAATTATATAGTTTATACATATAGATCACACTAATTGTCGTAATTTTTATGTTTTTTTTTTTCATTTCAAAGAGGCGGATAGATAATGATAGAAAAAAAACGGAAATTATAATTATGTGTCATTACTAAAGTTCGCAAAGCGACTGTTGGAGTACGGATGTATTCCGGTGATATTCCGGCAATTCTATGCGTTGTACAAATAAAAACATTTATTGTGGACTTATCTCTGTAACTAAAGCTGATGGCATTAGCGCTGTTCGGTCTGCGTACGTTACAAAGTACAAAATTATATATACCTACATTATATTTTTTTTAGTGATCAAGCAATAATTGATTTGTTGCAACGATTTAAATAAATTTATATTTAGAGTAAAATAAAACTGAGCTAGTGGATGCGCGAGAGCAAGAGGACGTGCTCAATGGAGTGAGACACATCCGAAGGAATTAAGAGAATCGATGTATAGGTACTTCCACTATCTTCGAAATTCGTTCAAAATCCGTAATTCAGTTTTTATTGTAATATGTATGTGCAGTACAGTATGTTCTGCATTCAGCAGGTTCCGCCCGCCTTTTCGAGCTCGTGACATATGCTGCGCATGAGGGCGGAGTTTCCCCCAACTTTTACTAATTCTGCTGTAGTGAATAATTCATTTCATATGAAAAAGTATATTCGTTTAAGGAAGTCAATATCTGCGCTTATCTTTATGGAGAAAATACCTTCAGTTCGGTATGATTTTCTCGACTCCTACTTGCTTTATCCATATGATTTTTGTTTTAATATTTGTAAGTCATCAGCAGTATAAAATGAATGATGTGATTTTTTTGAAAAATAAATTATAACAAGTTTTGGAAGCTTCGGCAAAAATATTTTTTTACTCTCCAGTTTTAGTGATTTTGTAATGTTTTTATATATTTTTTTACTGAATCAAACTGAACAAATACTTCCATCTATTTTGTTGTATGGACAATTCTCAGCACTTTTGAAAAAAATAATTTAGATGAGTTAATTTAGCGTCAAAAATAATAGTACCGAGAAGTCAACATACATAATTTTTAAGGAAAGTAATAAACAAATTACTACAATCTTACAATGTGAACTTATGCTCTACCTACTTTTTTTTGGCATTTGTAAGGAATATTCACTTTAGACTAGATTGTTGCAGACCTTCCATCATAATGCAAAATAGTCAAAACTTGCTTGGTCAAAACTCTATATGGAATTTGTAATGGATATAATATTGATACGGTCAGTTTAAAAAGAATTTCTCTTTCCAGTCGAACGCCTACGATGAGTAAGCGTGATTTGCGAACTTTAGTGATTACTTTTATTAAAATAAAAAAATGGAACAAAATAAAATAAAACTAATCGACGCCGTTAGAGAGAAATAAAAAGCAAGGAACAACGGATGAAAAATATACAGAGTACAGATCTTGACAACTCGCGTAACAGAAAGAGGACGACCATTCAGATATTACTATTGCACTAGAAAACTTCCTTTCGTACAAAAGAAACGTGTTTGTTTATCCTTATTCTTGGGTGCGCTTCATCATGAAAACTGTTCGCAAAAATTATAATATTCATCACTGTTTATGTATCATCAATGGATTTAAATTTTTATTTAGTCTATTAGCACATGGATTCGGCCAGGGGCGGTTGCGGCGTACTATACGGTCCGGCCCACGGTTGTAGATTCTGCAGCGCACTCAAGGCCGTATCACCCGGCCCTGCTGATTGAGTGGCGCTCTCCGCCATGTACCCTTTGGTGAGTGCTTCCGCTTGGAGGGACAGCATCAGTCTGTTGGCGGCCTGCCGTTCTGCTTCCCTCTCCTCAGCGGTTTGGCGTCTGGAAATAAAGAAAATAGTTATTACATTGTGTATTCAACAGAGAAATATTTTAATTTGCGAATACGCTAAAAATACTGATAATTATGCGGATCTTAAAATTATGTAATTAATGGTTTGGAGAGGCAATGAACATTAGGTCAATGTCAGTAAAGAAATGCTCTCCTTCTAGCTATAAATAATGTAAGGACCACTTTTACTCACGTACTTACTTTTAATCTAATGGTTTACTAATATTTACTACTTATTATTACCTTTTAACCTCTTTAGTTTTACGTTGATCCCTAGCGCTAGCTGTGCAAGTCAGCTCGTAGAATCGATCTGTGGTTGCGCTTGTTTGTCGTTACAATAGTATTTTACCGCAGAAAGGTAGCTGTTTGTGTGCGTGCGAAATATCCAGGGTTCTAATCAAGGTGTGCGCAACAATTAAAAGAGTGAAAACATGTTTTTAATTGAGACTTTATTTCTATAAAATAGCGAGAATTGTACAACGACAAATAGAAACAGGTGGGTGACAAAAATAAACAAATATATACAATTGAATGTAAACAAATTATTTTCCTCTGAAATGAAACCGGTAAGAGAAAACCATCAAGCACTAAAATGAAAAGTATATGCATGTACCTTTCTCAAATACTAAGCAATTTCAATATTAAGGAATCACTAAAAACTTACGTTCAATTAAGTTGGTTGCTGCCCGGCAACGAAGGTTTCCAATAGCTTTGTTCATTGCTCATGTGACGACAATGCAAGTTTACAATCGAAATAAAGCCTACATTTAATAAAGGTTTGATCCGAGAAATCATATACCTGAAAACAACAGTAATCGAAAAAGAAAGTAAAAGCTGGTTTATCCGAATTCGAGGTTAGAGCCATTAATGGGGTTCTGTTAACTGTCAATCTGAACTCTTGTCAGAAATAATTAAAGAGGAAATCGTGGGCAGCAGTATGCTCTCCAACCGTTACAAAACACAGCTTTTACTAAAAAAAAAAAAGGAACACGGTACCCATGGCTGCAATATATCGACAGTACTCCTCGCAAAATTGTTACCAAAAGCATTGCCTGACCGAATTGGTATTTCTGGTTTTGCGAAATGTGATCCCGACCCGACTATACAATATTGGTGCCGTGGACGCATTGTTAATGATAATCGTGCAAGTTTTATCGCGACCCATTCCGTGTACAAGACGGCCGCAATTTGTTTAACACAAAATGTCTATTAAGCGAACGCGGAATGATTGGTACGGGTTGCCCTGGGTACGTACCGTAACAAGAGATTGTCGACTAGTCAGTACGATTTATTGCAACGTCGCAGACGGCGACTTTAACATTTGCGTTAGTTGCCTAGTCAACGGGTGATTTAATGGGAAAAGAATTTCCGTTTCCGCAAATTATTTTTATCGTGCCATTAAACTGAACAAGGAAAATAAATTAAATCACTCTCTCTCAACGAGGGACTAGAAAACTTAACAAACAAGTGATTTTTAGAAAGGACAACGTCTTGACAGCAAATCTATTGAAGCTTGTAGGTATTATAATTCTTTTTTTATTTTGTTTGGATGTGGATGATTTCCCAACTTGTTTACAAAATCAAAATTCCATCTATGCTAAATTGGAAAAGTATTATTCCATAACTTTTATCAGTGATAATAATATTGAATTTTGTAAATGTAAGAACAAAAATACACAATAGCTTACAATAAGCCAAATTTATTTTAACTTTTGGGAATTAGTGAATAAAGAGAGTGTAATGTTGAAGAAAATTCACATAAGTAACTGAAATCTGAACAAAGAGGATAGGAAAAGTTTTGTTTTTAATTTTAACTCCGTTAAAGAAAAACCAAGTTCCATCTAGCCTGAATCAAAAATAAGCTATTAAAGGGTCCCTGCTTAGAGTTGCAGGTAAAGCAATATAATATAATTCACCAAGAGGCAAAAACCAGGCTACAAAGGAAGGAAAAAAGAGAAATCCAAGGTGAGAGACATAAACCAGAGCACTAAGGGTAATGAGAATAGTACCGAAATCAAAGAAAGACCTCACAAAGGCTCTGAAAAATCACCACAGATCTCAAAGGCACCAGAGTTCAAACCTGGCAGGAGCAGGGATTGCAAATGACGGCAATAGACAAGCATCATCTTCCACAACGAAGATACAAAAATCCAACTCAAGCCAAGGGCATTCATAACGGATCTTCAAAAGGGCGTGGATTTAACTACCGTTGAATTCAAGTACTATGCAAGGAAGTCAAGGACACTAGCCTTTGGAGAGATAAAATCCAATCTTGGAAGACCGTTCTGATTTGTAAAATTATGGAGAACGGTAGGGGTCTACATGGAATATGTTATAAGTTTTTTCCTCTCAATTATATCATGGATGACGCAAGAATGCAGTCATTTTTCACAAAATCATAGCAGTTTAGAAAATCTTATGGAGTGAAACCTAAAGCTCAGCCCAATAATATTCCATCCTGCTGATTAAATTGTTGATTGATTTAGTTTATATATAAAAAGTCCTCAATAATAAAAAAAACAATTAGGCACAACACCAACCCTTAATAACATCAAACCTGGACTTTATTAGACTATTTCAGGAAATTACAGCGAAGAAACAATTTGTGCTGTACAGCTTCAGAAACTGCTGAACTTTTCTGGTAACCACCAAAAAAACGCAAGAAGAAAGAAAAAAAACAATATAAAGGCACTTAGGCGAATCAATTCGTGAGAGAAAACTTTTTAATTTGGAAAGAAAAATTTCCCAAACCAAACGTGATGTGATTACTAGCTGTTATTGGAAATCCACTTGTCTTATACCCCATTACGGCAAAACAAAAGAAAACTAAAAGAAGACAGAATAGATATTGAGAGCTAAAATAACCAGCAGAGGTAACCAAAAGCTTTCATTTCGAGTTAAGCGGGTGAAAGCGATTCCATCAAGCGTTCTATGCCTCGACCAAGATATTTCGGACAATGCTAGTGACGTGACACTAACTTGTATTAACGTAATTGACTGTACGCGCGTCGGGACGCAAGGAATGGAAGGGGAAAGGCTCGCCTCCTCGCCTGTCCGAAGTAACATCCATTCCCAGCCTAAAACACACACTAATCGAATTTGAGGCTTCGTTATTTCATTTGTTTCCTTCATTCCTCTGTTTTATGTCTATTGCCGCCGCTGCCGTCTCTATCGTGGCGTTGTTATTGCCTTACACGACGTTCGACGCAGCGCCCTCTTCTGCCAACAGAACTTTACTAGCGACGCCAACTTGATAAAGTGACGTTTGAGTTTCATTGTTTCTGGTTTAAAAGCGGTTCGTTTATTCGTTCATTCGATGTTATTACTGTTCGGTTGTTTTCTTTTTGGCGTGTTCTCCCTCGGCGGGCAAAGCGCTTCTGTTTCTTCTCGTTCGTAGCCGCCAAATGTTCGTGTTCGTTTACTAAGATTTGATGTTGTAGTTTTCATTTTATTATGTTTTCTGTGGCTATAAAAATAAATTAGCGTTGGTAGCAAAATCGTCTCGATATTTTGGTAATTTAGTTTTATAGTCCGGTTATTTTTATTATTGTTATAAATTCACTGACAACTACATGTGAGAATGCTTTACACAAAGATATTCTCAATTAATAGAACAATTAACATAACCTTACGGATGTTCTATAAGAGATTTCTGTAAATAATAATTTGGCCTACATTCTAATGCGGCGGTTCACAACCACCGTGTCAAGAATGCCAACAATGAAACAATTTTATAAGCTAGATGTTTATGGCTTCATTTAAGAAATCGTATTTCTTTAACAAGATTGAAACCCAAAGTGATGACTTGATGCATGCAAGTTGGATGAAAGCAATGCGGTATCGTAAAATTTTGTGGTTCCAGGTTTCACGTTGACAGTAGCTTCTAACCGCCAGTAAATTTATTTATTAATTTAAATTCACATTGGGGGCGGCTAATAATCCATTCCAAATCTAGGTACCATCTCCCATACAGAAAAATTAGGAAACAGACATGCTATACAGCAAATGAATTCAATTACTAAAAAAAATAATAAGATATTTTAGAAGGTTTATTTGACTGAGAAATGTGTTATGTCCTTTCTCTATGGATAAGTGTATAAGAAACTATGTTTGAACCCGAATTAGTGGATTTAGATCTGGTTTTAGTTGTACAACTACCGTTTTAAATATAACAGACGATATAATTCGTGAATCTAATCGCGGAAATCTAACAATTTTGTGTTTTTTTTTATTACTCCAAGGCCTCTTACACTATCAACGACGAGTTGTTACCAGCGATTCTGCACTATATAGGTTTGAAGGGTGATACAGTTGCCATTTTGGTTAGTTATGTGACTAATGGGCAGCAATTTGTTCATTTGAATGGGCATAAATCTGAGGGTGCTATCGGTGTTATCGGTCCTTTGTTGTATACCATATATAATAATAATATAATATATTTCCAACAGGTTAAAAACACCCAATTACAGGAAAATACAGAAGAGAAAGAAAAGTACATGCCAAAGAGCATTAACAAATTAGAAAAGTATATATCATTCTTACAAACTAAGATTTAAGCGTAAAAGAAAACGGCAATTCAGCCTAGGTATAAAAAAGTTAAGTTTATGTAAAAGCCACGGGCAGTCAATTCTATTATGCATCAGGTTAAATAAAAATTTAATCAAATTAACAGTTCTTCTAACTTGCAAGGATTCAAAGTTGAATTTGGCTAAAAGTACCCCATAATCAAAACCCCTTAGGGGATAAGATCCCTCAGCTAAAAAGTAAAGAAACTTTAAAAACTTTCTTTGAACCGATTCAATATTATTTATATGAATTGAGTAAATAGGAAACCATATTAAAATTGCATATTCTAAATTAGAGCGTATCAAAGAAAAGAACAACGTACTCAACGTCCGGGTATCACGAAAATCTCTACAATTACGGTAAATAAAACCATAAATTTTATAGGTACGTGCGACAACATCTGCTATGTGATGAGAAAAGGAAAGTTTGGGATCAAATAACACTCCCAGATCTTTCGTTAAACTTACAGAGATTAAAGTAGTACCGGAGGCAGTGTAAGAAAAAGTAATGGGGTTGATCTTTTTAGTAAAAATCATAGAATTACACTTAGAGACATTAAGTGAAAGCCTGCATTTACTACACCAGGAGACAACAGCGTTGATACTAAATTGAAGTAGTCTACAGTCCTCAACGGAATCAATAGAGGCAAACAACTTTAAATCATCAGCAAACATCAGTTTTTGACAGGATATATCATTAAGAAGGTCATTAATAAAAATTAAGAATAGAAGTGGTCCTAAATTCGAGCCTTGGGGGACGCCTGATGTAGGGATAATGAACTTAGATATGAAATTACGGTACTTGACACATTGTTTCCTATTTAGTAAATAAGATTTAAAGAAATTTAACAGGGAGTTAGAAAAGCCGAAAGAACGCATTTTAGCTAAAAGAACATGATGATCTACCTGATCAAATGCCTTCTGAAAATCCAGGTATATTACATCGACCTGTCCCCTGTTATCAATAACTTCGGAAACAAATTGGGTGAAGCAAGCCAAGTTAGTTACCGTCGACCTATTTTGCATAAAACCATGTTGTACTGGGGATATTAAATTACAAATTGAAGGATAGATATGCTTATATAAAACAGTTTCAAAAATTTTAGCGAAGTTACATATTAGTGATATGGGTCGGTAGTTATGAAGCTCAGATGGGTTACCCTTCTTCAGAACAGGACTTATATGCGCTATTTTCTAAATTCATGGCATTTTAGAATGTTCTAATATTAAATTAAATATGATGTGCAAGGGCTTTGCAAAAATGCCTGCGCAATCTCTAATAAGAAAACTGGGAATGGCATCAAAGCCAGCCGTAAAGGAATTTTTAGAACATTTCAAAGCACACTCGATTTCTTCCACTGTAAAGTATGGGACACTAATAAGCTCATTTGACACATCTGAGAAATCAGGTAGGTCACCAGTAACGGAATCTATATATACACTATTAAAGTAATCTGCAAAAGCATTCACAATGGAATCAGGTGAAGAAAACTCATTGTTATTATATCTAACAACGCCAGGGATTCTGGTAGTACCTCTTTTATTTTGAATGAAAGCCCAAAATTGTCTGGGGTCGCAGTGTATTGAATTTTCGACATTACTAATATAATCTCTGTAAGCAATATTAATAAGAGATTTCGCTTGAGACCGCTGAGATGTATGCATATATGCATACATCTCAGCTTCGTAAGGCCTTAAAATATTGTAATTATCATTTTACGCTGATAATACGCAACTATATTATTCCTTTCCGGTTGGTAATATGATGGATGTCTTGAAAAACTGAAATTCTGATATAGAAAGTTTGGTATCGCTTTCGTGTGATGATGCACTAAAGATTAATGTGCCCAAAACGGAATTAATTCTCTTTGGGCCGCAAAATAAAAAGCAGGAGGTTCTTGTACCTGGCTTATGTAACATGTACACATAACCAAAACTAATTTTAATTCTTCTGTAAAAAAATTGGGTATCATCTTAGATGAAAAATTAAAATTTCACGACTATATTAATAAATGTACACAGATGGTTAATTTTTTTTTTTAAAGTTGTGTAAATAAAAATTTAGGAATTTTGTTGTGAGAATCATGATTGTCTTTGTTTAATTATTGCGATGTTTTGTACGGTACTTGTATTGATTTTCTCTGTGCTCGTAAACTTCAGAGACTCCAGAATGCATGTTTGAGGCTGGTATTTGGTAAACGCAGGTGTTGTCATGTTAGTCACAAATTGGAAGATATTAAGTGGCTGAATACGCGCAATCGTAGGTTACTGCATTCTATATATTTATTTCACAAAATTATAACAACCGGTGAACCTAAATATTCGTCTACTAGAATAACTTTTAGAGCGGATGTATGTACAAGTTGAACATCCGATTTAAGGACACCTTACGCCACCGATACATAAGATTCAATATTTAGAAAGTCACATTCTTATCAAATAATTAGAGTTTACGATGGTATTCTGCCTGACACTAAACAGTCACTATTTTAATAGTAATAATAGTTCATGCCTTTACATCCCCCAACAGCTTTCGCCAATTACAGGGGGCATCGGCCGGCCATGAGTTATTATTACGCCTGCGCCCGTGGAGCGACTTAAGGTGTTTGTCTCTCAGCATTTGCCAAGGAGTGAGGAAAACCACGAAAACCTCACTCTGAGACAGGCCCTGGGATTCGAACCCCGGACCCCGTGACTGATAGCCAAGCGCGCAAGTCACTCGACCATCAGCCACACTATTTTCGTGGGTATTTAGAAATGTGTTCTCTCGCTTTTTGTTTGAATTTCAGATGGGATAGTAATTCGTGCATTAATTAATACAGATTATTATATATATTTATAAGTACCTTTAGGAAAGATTAATAATGCTTTGTACAGAGTAATGGGTGTGAAATTTGTTTGTATGTGTGTAGTAGTGTAGGGGTCGCTTGGAATTCCTTCTAATATATTAACATTAGTTTGAGTTTATTAATGACTGCTTTTTTAGTTATTCTGTTGTTACTATTTTTCTTTTGAAAGAATAAATATATATTATTATTATTTTTAATTACTTTCATATTGTACCCAACGATTAATTCATAGAATAAATAGAGTATAAAAAGCTATCACTTACTCCAAAATAAATTTTCTTTAGATATTTAAATAGATTCTTCTTTATAGACATACTCATGTATGATGTCAAAACGCAATTGTGTTTTAAAAGGGAAGCTGCTTTGAAAGAGAATCTCGGAAACTGGAAGACATATAGAAACGCCCATTCTAGCACGTGTACCCCACGCTCTTTTGCATTTCTTTCACCTTCCGTTGTTTGTTCCGTCGATCTAACAAGTTGATAGAAGCGCTTCGAAAGGCGACGAGTGCGAAAACGCCTGAATATTTAACAGTCTAAACACTAAACCTGTGTAGGGATGCATTATTAAGTGAACTGTGCTGTCGACCGCTGAATTATACAGAGGCTTTTAGGGTGTCAAAACCGACGGTCTACGGGAACGGACAAATACGCCCACACTTCACCTTTCATTCAGAACAAAATGCGTTTTAAAACATTCAAATCGGCTACGGATCGTTTATTTATGGGATCAGTCTGCGATTATTTCGTATTTTATTAAAGAGTATACACAGACGCCGTGTTTATAAATATACATGCCGGCCTTCGGACATCCGTCGCCCGTCGACGATAGACGTTATTTACCCCCGAAAAGGTCAATCCAGTCAATTCAGAGACGGACGTGGACAGTTTGAATGGATTTTTTTGGGACGTGACGAAATGTGAATCTTGTGGCGTCATTTAGGGTGGTGATAAATGACTAAAATGACGCCATATATAACATGACGAGACCATGTTTTGAAGAGCATGTTTAATATTTTTAAAACTTCTAAAATTTAATGTTTTAACTTCTTGAGGCAGTGTGTTGTATACTTTTAATCCTATGCTAAAAAAAACTTTCTTGTGACGATTAATTAATTAAACGATATTGCGAAGGTATTAGATTGTCTTTATTTCTTATGTTATAATTATGTAAATTATAGAACTTATCATAATAACTATTTAGATTTGCAAATACATAGAAAACACTATCGAATATAAACATAGCGGGAAGTGTCAATACATTTAGTTTTTGAAACAATTGTACGCAGATGTCTCTTGCACTGGCTCCCATTATACTTACTCCGCGATACTATTTTTGAAAAATAAAAACTCTTTTGCTTTTTTGGTGAGTTACCCCATTTAACAAGACCATACTTCAGTCTGCTATACACCTCAACGAAGTATATTAGTCTCATGACAATTAGGTCAAGAATTTTTCTTAGACAACGTAACTGATGGAATAAAATATAATATTTCATGTTTCATTTACCAATCAATGTTACTATACTTCGGCGTTTTTGAAACAAAAATAAAAACTAGCCCGGGAATAGCTGTGTGTGTTTGGGGTACAAGAAGAAATAATTTGTGGATGTACTAAATAGTGATTTAGCAGATTATGAAAAACCGCTACAAATAGTCTAGATTCGAGTCTATTATAGAGTTGTCGCACAGTGGTTCAGAACGGCAAAAACGCGATCAAAATTGTTTACTCTTTAGTTTTAACAAATTTTACATTAAAAGTTGAGTAAGCTCATGTTTTTGGGTATGCTGAATCTGAAATTCTGCATAAAAAATCCCTATTTGTAAAACCTACCCTAAAATATATATATATATGGCTGTACATCCCTGTCGGGATTGTAGCCACCCCGTGGGGTCCTAT
Organism: Cetonia aurata; assembly: GCA_949128085.1. NCBI lineage: Eukaryota > Metazoa > Arthropoda > Insecta > Coleoptera > Scarabaeidae > Cetonia > Cetonia aurata. The sequence goes on from OX421887.1 coordinate 24,998,967, forward strand.
TGACTAATGTCAGTATGGATCGTCACTCCATTCCAATTCCACTTCCACTTCACGCATTCTTTCTTTACCACTCCTCATAACTTGTTGCTTCTTCTACCACTCTCCTCCACTCTCGCCTGTCCTGCATTTTCTCTTTCCATCTTGTAATTTTCATACTTCTTATGTCGTTGATTACCTGTTCTTCCCATTTTAGCTTAGGTCGTCCTCTTCTTCTTGATTGGGGTTTCCATTTCGTTATTCTTTTAACTATCGCGTTGTCACACATGCGGTTTATATGCCCATACCGTCTTATTCTTTTTGATTTTATTATTTTTACTATATATTGTTTCTCTAGTATTTCATCAATCTCTTGGTTTAATTGGTTATAAATATAGTAAGTTTTAGCAGCTTTTTCAAATCTCTGATTTTTTCATACTAAAAATTAATATTACTTTCTTATTTTTCAATATTTATTTATGAGTGATGATAATAAGGAATAACTGACATAAATACACTATCCACAGCAGCTCAAATTTCCATTGCACTACACCGTTAATATCGTTTTAACACGATTAAATTTCGGCGCTCAATACGTTTCGGCTAACGAGACTAAAGATGTCACGATAATCGCCGGCGACGTTCAATTATTAACAAAACATTAACGGCGCCGCCGACGCCGCCCTTCACGCCACCCAACGTTCGTTTGCTTTCGGCTCCCGAACATGTAGCGCTCCGGTGCGGTTGCGGCGAAATTTTAATTATGATTTACATAGCTAACCCTGATAACGCAATTGCCACATAATATAAATTAGCTGCCATATTTACAGCGTTCTGTCAAATTAGATAGAGTTCGCAATTAATTTTATTAATTATTTAATGTAATTTTACTCCATGCTCTCCGATATACAAGCCGGGCAAATTAAGTTTATAATAAACGGTTAATGGTAAAAAATCGATGAAATGAACAGATTTGGCGCAGTCAATAGGATATTTTAAAAAGACTGTGTTATATGACGAACTAAAACGGATATGAAAATTTTTTTGATCGATTATGTTCCACTTTCAGCATTATTCGTTACAGTACCTATTTTTCGTTCCTGCTAGTCGAGGAAATGTGAAAAATGAATATCGTCGGGTTGACAGCAGGTCCTCTTCAATTTTAAAACGCTGACAGCTGTGGATGCGTTTTAGAGGCAACAACTCGAGGTTGCTGGAAAGCTTTCAATAATTCCACGTTTTGAAAGCTTTTTTATGACATTACAAAAAAGACATCTTAGACAAGCGTTAAAAATTCATACGCCCTTTATGGTTCCTCTGTAAACGGCTTTTAAACTTTTTGTCATTGTCGCGAATAAATCCGGCAACCATTCGAATGACGAGTACCTTTTTCAATTTTAAAGTTGAAACCTAAAAAGCTTTTGCTGTTTTTCTGAATATTACAAGAATAAATCAAAATATTGAAGCTTTTTTAAAATTATTCGTTTTGTACATCTACATTGAAAAGTAAAGAATAAAATTTGTCACCAAAACCTGGATTATCGCATGTCGCATTATTCGCGTTTAGTTGACGCCTAACAACGAAGAAGCGGTTTTCTAATATTCATCCATTACACATACAACGACATGTACTCTAAGAATAATCTAAAATTAAAAAATTAAAAATAAACATATTTTCTCGTATAAGTTTAAAATACTCGAATGAAAGAAATTTAAATATTCATACATTCTTAGAGTCATCGCATTTTAAATTATCCACCAATTACCTTGACATAATGCAACACAAACGTCAAAGAAAGTTAAACGTAACCTGTTATACGGACTACATATGTTAGCAGACGGAAATAGATTTTTTTTCACCTTCCAGGTGCTTCAACGCTTTCTTTGAACTGTAAAATACTTGCTTCAATATCTCTTTTCTTCCTGATTTTAAGTCGCCGCTATCTAACGTTCCAAGTTCACTCACCACAATGGCAGAAAACGTTTGTGTAAGACTCAGTTACGTAACTTATACGTTAAGAGACGTTTTATGTTCGACAAATAGCTTCTTTGAATAAACGATAAAGTGTTCCGGTGTTTTGCATTAATGCTACTAGCACACTTTCCAGCTACTTTAACACTGTTTTACCATCATCATTCCTTTTGTTTGATGTGCGCGTTTCGAAACTTTACCCATTCTCTAAGAAATTCCTATAAATATTCATTATTCATCAACCAGAATATATACATATTTGATTGAATTCTTGGTTTTTGTTTTGCACGTGTATAAAGCATCTTCTTTTATTTATCTGCCATTTGTAATTTGCCATTTAAATAATGCCGAGATAATCTGCTTTATTTCGGTACCCCTCCATTATAGTATCGCAATTTGGCCTGGTATCAAAGAAAGCGAAATGGCATAACTTAACAAATTTTTGATAGAAATATTAATTATCATGCATTTATGAGAATGCAAGAAACGGTAATGCGATAAACAAAACGGCTTTTTTCAAAAAGTTGCGCGAAGTGGCACCTGAAATCGCTGGAGCAAGTACTAGAAGGATCCTAGATGACAAAACAGTTTTCCTTTTTCTGGGCAAATTTGGGCATTTTTTTAAAAAGCTAATAGAAGTTAAAAGTTAAAATCGTAGAACACCATCTTCAAGAAATGGTAATTGGATAGTTAGTTACAAATATTATTTGTTAATACTTTGCAGGTTGAATTATACAAAGCTAGTGTATATTCTGAGCAAATTGCAGTTTCGTATAGTTTCTAATTCCGAAGATTTTAGTAGTTGAAGAGGACGGTCGAAATACACTCTTAGCGTAACATCTCCAAACACATGTACTTTCAGATTTGCTTCTGTTCGGTATTCCGTCAATCTACTTGTTTGTACTGTGATATCCATATCTAATGCTTATTTTACTGTACACTTATACACATTTTATTATGATTCTGGAAGATTGGGTTTTTTATGTCAGATCTTTAACCAACTTCGATCCACTGTGCGCCGTTTTCTCTTACACAGAGAAAGGCACCAGAAATGTGTTTTATTCGAAAATATTGACTTTACTTGAACAGATATTTTATGGAAACTGATATTACGAAGAAGTAAATTAGTTTTCTAGACATTAGTAAAGCACATTCATGAAACCTTACATCAATTGATGATTTAGCACAATTATAGACCTTTCTTGTATGCTTTTCAATGCTTCCATCTCAATTTAATCATTTTTGCGGGGCAACTGATGAGTTTTGATGTCGTTTCCCATCCCTTCTACAGATTATCCAGTTCAACTGATAAACACAGAGAAAAATACTGGTGGTAATATCAATCATCTACACTTCTTGAGTAAATTATCATTGGCAGAACGAAATGTTGCATTCTTACGATAAAATATTATCTACAATCTTTAATTAACTAATAAGAAGATTCATTAATAAAATTAATAAGTTATTGTCATTATTGTAAAAAGTCATTTTACATTAGTTCAAGGATAATATATGTTATAGTAACAATTTCTCCACATGTTCAATAAATAATTTTGTTGCTAGGTATTACGAATAGGAAATGAATGTGCATTGTTATTTTTTACGTATAATTTTCGTAAAATTATTCACCATATAAACGCAATAAAGTATTAAATGATATCCCGTCCGTTGTTTTAATGACTTGTAATTTATTACAAGAACGAGCAGATAGTATACCTTGATAAAAACTATACGTCATGATAGCTAACGCATTTACTAAATAGAAATCATTGAAATACAGTTATTTTCATTTCTATTATAATCTATAGTCGTAAGTTGAATGAAAACTTACCACATTATATTAATAACAACAATATTTGCTTTGCACAGTGATATATTTAAAACAGAATGCACGTGTTTACTGCCGTCCACCCTGCCAACTAATTAGTGGGTTGGTGACGGATGACGTTCCAAAACAGCAGACCGGCTAAACCGCACCACTCTCCGCTTTCTTTAAAACGCCTCTCACTTTCAAACAGACTTCGCGTCTCGCAGTCGTTCTCACTTGTAAAAAGACTTCGCGTCTCGCAGTCGTTCTCACTTGTAAAAAGACTTCGCGTCTCGCAGTCGTTCTCACTCGTAAAAGGACTTCGCGTCTCGAAGTCGTTTGTTGGATGGCAGATTAGGACCCACGTCAGCAGATCCGCTAAACCGCACCACTTTCCGCTTTCTTTCAAACGCCTCTCACTTTTCGTTTGTTTCAACTTTATTGTAACATCAAATTAAAAAAATGTGTTTAACAATATCCACTCAGGTTTAAGAGAACCAAACAGGTTTCCTGCAGCTCCTTCTGAACTTCCCGTGCAACAAGAACTTGCTCAAGAAAGAGAGCTTACTTGATGCAGGCAGCAAATGTACTTCATGAAGTCCATTAGGTTTTCTTGACACGCAACCGAAAATTATCCAACACAGCATATATACAGTCGAACTGTTTACTTAATCCAAGTACAAGTAAAATCCACTTATATCAAGAAATTTCTTCTCTGTGCGTCCCTCTGTGATAGTGAAAAATATCCATATATGCTTTACAGTGTGCGAAGGTAATAGTATCTTAATATAATTTACAATATTTTAACACCAGAGCCTAAGTGAGTCAACTAGATGGAATATCACCGCAATATTGTTATTATCATTGTTGTCTTAACTCCAAATTAGCTGATCGAGAATCTTCCTTGCGTGCGGTTCGAAGTAATAGCATGGGGTAAAGCGACGCTATCTGGGGGCGTTGAAACAATGGAGCTTTCATATTTAATTATATGCTAATTAAACTACACGCGGCGCTCTCCCTAATTAGAACCCTTATTAAGAAGAAGCGGAACCGCCGGGAACAATATTAATTAACAAAGGGCCATTAATAATTACGGGGTAACTTTATTATCAAAGTACCCGTAATACCTACAAGCAAGCGTTCGAAAAGGGCCTACGTCTAGCGTTGTAATAAAATGAAACAAAATGAATTCCCCACCTTACCGCTTCTGGTTGTTTTGAACAATTTATGCACGTCTCGGCCATGTTTTTTCGCCTCCACATTCAAGAAATTAACCGAGAAGGGTTGTAAATCATACAAGGAAAGCGGAATGATTTGTGTTTTCACAAAATGTGTAAATTCCTTGATTATAAATATAACGTAGTTTAATTAAATTATACAATTTTGTTCTGAATACAATAGCAGGGATATCTTGAGATTGGTCCACTTCATTACCCACCGTATGTGATAAATTTTATTGCCATTAAAGGACAAACTACTTTCGAAAGTATAAAAGAGGTGATACAAAATGCAGAGAGGTATTTATTATATTCATTCGCTATACATCATTCTTTCTTGGTTTGAGGCATCATAATTTCAGAATCTGTTGCTATGCAATAGGCAACTTTCTAAAGTAGCACATCCCGTACTAGTATGGCACTACTGCGTAAAGTTACATTGCTCCTTACTGAAGGAACCAAATGTATGCAAACGCATTGACATTCCCGGTAAAGTAACCAAACTACTAAACGTTATAATCATTGTCATAATCGTCATAATATATTTGACAATAAAACATTGTTGTTGTTGGTAAATAAAACGTTCTTCAGCTCTTTAATTATCACTAATAATAATCATAATTTAAGCAGTGAAACAACAACAAAAAGAACAAAAAGAAACATGACATCACTAGGCTATTACTAGTATTATTCACTGAGAAAAATGGATTGTAGAAATTAGATAGTAAATCTCTTTATGTTAATTAGTAACATAATTATTGTCAAAACGACAATATGTGGGGTATTAAGAGTAAAATAACCAGATGTTACCATGCTTATAGTAAGAGGTAAAATCTGGATGTTACCAGGTATTCGATGCATATTCAATTTCTAACATAAATGTTCGTAACGCTCTTCCCACCCCTTGCTCTATTCATTGTCGATCTTTACCGAAGAAATCGACCAATAAGCTGTATTGCCACTCACACGTGTTATGTACGTGTGATACAGGTGTACGTATTCGTGTCGGTGCATGTTTGTGTCTGCACAGAGAAAAATCCATGTTGTAATATTTACACTTCACTGTTTGACGGAAATTGTAGTAAGAATTCCTACTATTGTGCAAAATTTTAGAACAACGGCGTTGCATTTTCCTATATCACGGTTACAAAAAAAGCAATAAAATTGTTTAAAAATATTGTGTGACAATCTTCTACAAAATATAGTGAAATGTTTTACAATATTTTACAACAAGTGAATATAATAAATTGCATATAATGTAGTGAAGACAGTTATAATAACAGGTGTAGCAAATTTACTGTGTTGTGTTTATTTAGGTTAGGTTAGGTGCTTGCAACAGTCACCTTACTTTGATTATTGAAAACGGCATTAATAATGAGATGGAATGAAATGAATGCTGTATAGTTTTATATCTATATAGTAGGAATATCATAATACTCATAATTGGTTTAGCTACATAAATATGTGATACTACAGCTTTTGTCGTAAAGATGGCGCTACGCTTGTTTCATAATCTTTGAAATTCGTACTCAATGTAAATTGTGATCGGTAAATGTGGCTGCGTAATATCTATATGATGCTTATACATGGTTAACGTCGTGTAAAAAGTACTGTGGACAATCGCCCACAGACGAGAATTACGAGGCGCTTCAATGCCGGTAGTACTCTACAGTACACGGGCCGGTCTGATTCCCGCAATCCTGCCCGATACGACGGCAATTCGCCCGGCTGTCACCGGCTAATCAAATTATATTAATTAATTATAATTAAAAATTATTAAACTATATTTATTATAGTTTTCATTGTTAACAGTTATTATCAAATATAGTCAGCGCTACTAGACATTTTTTTCACATTTACTAACATGTATGCTCAAATTAATAATACAAATATAGTACACTTTACCATACGAGTTAATAAAAAGTATTCACAGATATTTACTATACAGATATTGTCACCGGTAATATAAAATATGATTGTCCCTATAGGAGCTATAAAATATATTAAAGTATACTATATTTATGTTAAAGAGTACTATCTATTTCTCTCAGTGTAGTAGTACAATCTTGTGTAAATATTTACTACAAGCTGTTTTGGGACTTACCATTTTGACACCTAAAAGATAAGCGCCTGGCAATCTATGACGAATATTTTCTACATTAATTCCAAGGAATCATTGCCACCTGACAAAGCCAGAACTAAAAATGAGTTTAGCATCCTCCATGTTGTTCTTCATTTCTAAGTATAATACCTCATAACTTTTTCATTCACTAATGATCTTCAAATTTTCTTCATTTCCTATCACTTATTATTTAGATATGATGCAGCGTTCATTCAGTCTTTACGATTTGTTTTCTTCTATAAAATAAAAGTTCCTTAATCGCTTCTTTATATAACTTTGGTATGTTATTTCTAATTTGAATTCTAGACACTTTCTCACAAGAAATAATTGTATAAGATTTTTAAAACACAGCTTTGAAGTTTTCCTCAATTTTCTATTTAAATACCTTTCATATCAACACGTAATTTTCGAAGTTGTAATTTACATAAATAATTAAAAGAAGTTATCACTTACAACTTATTGTTAGTCCAACACTCAAATTTTTCTCAATTTAACAATATTACGAAGTTAAATAAAGTCAAAGTAGCAAATTTTGTCACTTAAATAAAAGCATTTGATTTGTTGAGTCAAAAATTATTTTTCAATCATGTATGGTATTTTATACCTCTGTTTAAATCGTATTGCCAATGGGTCAAAATTGACCCAACCATACCAGTTGAGGGTTAATAATGTCTAGTTTTGGGAAAAGGTAACTTCAACATCATAGTGGCATTAAATTAACTGCAATTTTAGTTATCCTAACCCTTATTTTATCCTAAAGCCCACTTTGTAAATCAAGTACATCTATATAGTAAGTTTGTTAAATTAATAAAAAAGAAGTTTTCGCAGCTAGAATAATTATAATTTTGGTTGGTTCAAGAATATTTTGTAAACACTCTCAATGTACCACAATAGGAATAGGAAAATTACCAGAAAAGTATATGTGGTTAATCAGATATGCTGTATAGATTCCTTTTCTGAGCAATATCGACTTTGAAAGTTTGAAAATAATGTAATTTATAACATCTATTTATACAAAATATTCACTTCGTCAGCTACTTACAAGTTATTTTCAATTTAAAGATGTAATTGGTTACAGGTGTAATAAAGCAGTTGCATTAAGATATTGAGACTCACAAATGTAGAAACTAAATGAACGGTTTAGAAGTCATTGTATCGCCCTGACTAACTACCTATTTCAAAACGTCGTTCACATCCTATTACAGTACTACCTTTTATTCCTAGAAAACAGACTCGCGCTGCTTTCGATAAGAGAGCTTTTAAATAGAACATCTTTTTTTCATTGTGTCGTCGTGTACGGCTTTTTGTCTCACTCTGCAAGTGTACGTGTGTGTCTGTGTGTTTTCGATTAAAACCGTAGCTATGTCTGTTGATCTTAAACAAACTGCTCGGCCTTTTAATTACCTGTCTGGTAATGGACATATCGTGTTAACAAGGTAGTGGCGCCGTCGTTAACAATTGACAGTCGCCACACATAGCGCTGTAATACCGTCGTTTGTTTATTTCCCCCTTAAATACGTGCGGCGAACGTCCCCCTGTAATCTGTGTGTGTGATTACGATTGATGGACCGGTCTTTCGTCCGCGTCCCCGCTCGTGCGTCTCGTATTGGATCGGAATTTCAAACATTTTAATATAAACGTTAGATCAGCGGCCGATGGGATCGTAAAGGGGCGAGTAAAGCTAGCTCTCGAAGCTTTCCACCGTATATTTTAATATATCCACTTGGTGGATGCCCAAGACTTATACGGCATTCTGCCAGGACGTAAAATTCGCGAGGAATAAATTATGCTTTATTGGTCGACATTATTGGTAATTACCAATTGCATTAAAAACACTTACGAAGCGACGTTATTGGCCATAAATATAATGGACAACACCTACGGTTATATTAATGCAGGTTTCTCGGTGTACTTTGCAATCATGTCACTTTTAATGATTTTTATGAGTTAATAAATGCTACAGCCATTTCTTAGGGAGTAACAATTAAATGATTACATGAAAAGTTTATAAAGCAGGAAATAATATCTGACTATACGTTAGAAACACATATGAAGCACTTCTATGCCACTTTTTGACAAACACGGTCACCAAACGGTTCCATATTATAATACTGTATGATAAATAAAAATAAGCAAGCGCATAGCATACATAGAAAACTAACGCACTAGCTAAATTCCAGTTTTAGGGTTGCAAAAAATCCTCTACTCGCCATTCTTTTATACACACTGGACCTACCAGTCCACACCATGAAAGTTTCTTAACCAAAGATACACTAAAAAATATTGTATTCTGCTAATTTACCTCGTCAGCGATAAGTAGCATGGATAAGGAAAAATATGTCTTGACTAGTCTAGTCTGTATTGGTCTACTTCAGCAGTAACATTTTTTAAGGTTTCTTGTATACATTGGCAAATCTTCTGCTCCAGTTCATTTCAAAACGGAAAGATTCCGAACGTGGAAATTCAAAAATTATGAAACTTGGAGAATATGTACGGCACATATAAGTGCATATGTACCTAATATGCATTTCCCTTGCCGGGACAATTTAACATCTCTTCAATCTGTTGCAATGCAACAGTTGTACCATATTTTAAGCTCTTTCAAAAAAAATATATGACAAATATATACAGGATGTTGCTTAGGGAATATGTAAGGTAACTATGGATTCGGAATGTATACTCTATCCGTACGAAAATTTGATCTGGAAACTACCATTACTCATAAGATGCAACCCGCACAGAGCAGCTATTGGCGGATGCAATCACACCAATCGAAGAGATGAGCATCTTTAAAAATATATTCTTAGCAATAACCTTTTAGTGCACATCGTAGCGAATTATACATAATATCTTGTACTTTTTAGCAAATAAAAGTTTCCAAATTTGAAATAAACATGATGGAAACTATTGCCGCCATCTTTTAGTGCAACTAAAACAGTTAAACATTTATCTTAACTTTCTTTTTATATCTTTCATGGTTTTGGAGATATAAAAGGAAATAGCGAAGGGTAGTGTCGTCGATAGGGCGCGGCATCCCCCGAAAGCGAGCGATTTAGTAGCTAAAAAAGTTACCGTTGTTCTTACAATGCATCAGTCTATAAACCACCGAGCTTCATTTAAATCGGCCACCATCATTTGCCTATGTTTCCTTCTAAGTACATTGAACCTCAAGGATTTGCTAAAAGACTTCCCGAAACAAAAACATATCAGGCCACATAAAACCACCAATTAATTGCATATCTAAGCCAAAAGGATTAAACATTATTTGGATTTTAAAAATGGTCTTCAAAAAGTTAATAGGGTCATACTTGATACATACGATTCCAACAGAGAAAAAATATAGAAACCCCATAGCAGACTAGCCATCTGCTAAAGTTAAGATCTGATGTAGCGAAGATTAACTGAGTTACACCGCAAGTTTGCCTCCTACAATAAAGGCAATACAAAAGCGGAAAGAAGGGAGAACCTTACAAAGTAATAATGAAAAGCAGAGCCGATACGAAAGTCAAATGGAAGTTTAACTGAAACTGGAGAACAATGAGCTTTCTTCCTCCTAGAAACTATCTCAGAAAACTTACCCGACGAATACAAAAGACCTACAAAGGAAATTACAGCAAGTGCTAGACACATATGTAGTACCAAATAGCTGGAATAAGTGATAAATATCTTCCAATTTTTTTTAAAAACTAGAAGCAGATGGAATTTGTTTTAGTCTTGCTTCAGAAAGGGCAGGAAGAAATCCTGCAACAAATAATGCGGATAAGCAAGAAGTTTGAAAAATATCAAAATCGCTTCCATACCAAAAGCAGGGCGATTCTACACATATTAAATCTCAAACGCTTATTCTGTTTGTAACCGGTGAAAACGGCCCTAGATCAGATATCCTGAAGCCACTGCACCCTTGTGGGTACAACTTTACAAAAAGATGGTGCCAATTAGTGGTACCTAATGTCAGCCACACTTAGACTATCGTTAGTAATATTTGCAGAAAAGAGGAAACCCAATATCAAGATCATAAAAATAGACCAGACTAGATAATAAACCTCTCTGGAATAAAAACGAGCTCGATATAACCAACAAGGTTAAAAAAGCACACAATTAAGGGTTTTTTAAGCCCTGTTAGTGGTTGAAAACTTTGCAGAAAAAATTAAGATGCCACCCAAAAATACTGTTTTGGATGTATACACCAATCCAGTGAGACCAATCATCACTTATGGTTCAGTAGTTTGGAACATCATTACAAAGCTCGCTTTTGGTACAGTGCAAGTAATCACCTTTTTCTTTCTAAAAACATTTTCATTTTAACATTTTAAAGTACCTCGTTAGCATTTCTTTTATTAATTGTGAGGTTGGAATTTATTTAGTTTTTCTTACTTGGATATATAGAAAATATTTTTATAAGAATATATTTATGGTGACACCAATAATAACAATAAAAGGAAAATTATACTTATGCAAACAGGAGCCAACAAACCAGAACGCAAAATTTCATAATCCTAAACCATTAATGTTAACATAGAAACTAATGACAATTGTTATTAAACAATGAGGAAATAATAGTTAGATTGCAAAGGGAAGCACTTAAGCCTTTGTTAGTTACAAAATAAATGTAGTAAAACATATTTTACGCATTTTCTAATATTTCTGATCTTAATTGTCTTAAATCTTGGGAAAAACGCTGTTATTTGTTATTTATGCCGTGAAAAAAATCTCTTACAGCAATTAACATTTACTTTCATAAGTATTTCGCATAGTAAATATGAAACTTTGAGCTGTAATTTAGGTAGAAAATGAAATCGCGTGAGTACAGTTTGATAATGTAATTTTTGATTTGTATCTTAGATATGGTTTCAAAACATAATTTCTCTATGCCGGGATTGAACATTTGCTGCAATTGAAATTACATTTTAATGACCAAAATTTGTAAATTTACCTATCGCAATGTCGATCAATCCTTGCGATGCGAACTGAATTGTATCAAACATTGTGACACCGTTGATAGGATAATGCGGTTTATACACGAACTAAAAAAATAAATCACGATTGTAATTATTCCAAAATATTTCGACTTTTATGTTTATTGCATCCGAAATTTGCTATGCTTGGATTTACATACATAAAAGCATTCTTTTATTTATGGTCAATAAATAAAATCGTCCTATATTTTTGAATTCTTTAAATACCGCTTTGTCAACGTCAGCATGGCCAAGTACATAGAAAAAATTAATCAATTTATTCGTATCTGTTAGAGTTAAAAACGATACAGGTGTATTTTAAAATATTTTAAGTGAAAACATTGCTCAGGGAATTCTAGTAGCAAATATGTGTATATCCGTATCTTTATAATTTAAACCAGGAATTCGATGTATCGTTCTGAATTGCAGGAATATTTCTAACTACTGTTTGGAACATAAATAAATACCCTTATGTTTAGAAGGCAAACACACAAATTTCTTGTAAATGCTACCTTATCGACACCATGGCTTTCGTTTCGTTTTTTTTACTTAGATTTGCGGTATGGACATCAATGATAATTAATAAAAATTATGTGAAGACAATTTAACATAATTGATAAAAGCACAAGTATGAACAATGGTAAAAAAACAGCCATAAACTTAAAGACTAGGTCAAATAATACGTACCTAAATCATATCCATTACACACATGTATGTATATGTAACATTATGATTATGACAGTTCAAGGACTATCATTCTACGAAACACACTAATAATATTCATATACTACGCAAAATACACAGTGCAATATTAGTACATTAATATTAAGTCGTCATTTACGACACCATTACTGGAATACTTAATTTTATTGACCCTAGCACGTAAACATTGGCCATAAGCATATGACTTGAACGTTTTCTACCAAGCATAATTAACAGCACGTATGTAACGTATGCATAAAATCCGTTAGTAGGTATAGGATTTATAGCAGTCGACAGTAAGCATATCGGTAGTTATGTACGTAATGTACACGGTAGACGTTCAGCCTGATTGCTTAAAAGCGGTTGAAAGTAGAGATTGATAAGCCGTTATTAATTCCATCAACATTCTTAAATGCTTTCCATATCTATTTGGCGTTAAATATTAAGTGTTTTGCGATTAAATGCTCGAGACAATGCGGCAGTGATTTTGAAACGGCTTTTAGTACGTTAAAAGGACGTTATCGTGTTGAAGGATTACTAGGGGTTTAACATACTAAATTCTCTTTCAGCTAGTGGAATATAGCACAACTGTAGCTGTTATATTTAATTTTTTAATGCTAACAGAAAGCACCATATATGTATGTAGTTATATAAAAGCCAATTACAAACAGAGTTCATCACCATCTGGTAGTTAAATAGAGAAAACTATCTAATATAATTCATATAGCACCTGATGTCTGGCTAAATTATGGGTTCTATTAAAAAATAACCTTAAGAAGAGTCTTTGTAGTATTTTTATTCTAATGTGTGACATACTTTAATTCTCAACAACTGTCGCAAGTTTCCAGATATGACGTCATCGGTAGTCTTTTTTAATGAATCACCACATATAACGCTTAGTTAAAGTTTTGATCGTGGTCAGAAATTTTATAAAAGAAATGGAATATTATACGCCGGCCGACTATTTACAGTAAACAATTTTACGGTGGCAATTCAGCGGAAGTTACGCGCGATTTATTTGCAGTAAATTATCCAGAAAGATAAATTCCTAGCGAGGCTACTATTCGTAATACGGTGCGAGGTTTTGAGACAACGTTTACATTAATAAATGACAAAAATAAAAATATTCCGGCGAAAAATGTCAGTGATATCATTATTCATTTTATGCATTGTTTGAAACCTTTTACATAAGAATAAATATCTGTCGTACAAAATTAGTACATCTCAAGATTTTTTACCAGATGATTGTTACCGTCGAATTGAATTTTGCGAAATAATGATGAATAAATATCGGGATAACGAATTATTTTTGAATAATTTTATTTACTCATGAAAAAATATGTTAGGTTCATAGGCATCATAATCGCACAAATGTTCGTTATTGGTGGCGTAAAACCCTATATTATAATACACCGACGCTAACGCAGTTTCCACAAACATTTATCGTGTGGGCTGGTGTTGTTGGGGATGAAATAATCGGACCGGCAATTCGCTTCATTCTTATGTACGCATCGTTCAAAAACTACTGAAAATATTGAGATGCAAGTTTGCTTAAATATGTTTACAATAGAACGGGGATCATTTTAAGCAGTATTTAATAACATTATTATTACTTGAAGTCTTTCAAATATAAAGCATAACAAAGCATCGACGAAAAACTCAGTTTAAGGTATCATATCCGTGAAGTGACGGGCAGAACCGAGCAACCGCTAGCTGCACTTGGCAGGTTACTACCAAACGTGGGCGGACCAAGCAGCAGCAAGAGAGCAGTCCTCTGCGGGGCACTACACAACATTCTTCTGTACGGGGCATCTATCTGGAAGGACCTACTAAAGATTCAGAGGCATCCCAATCTCCTCGTCAGAACACAAAGAAATATGCTGCTTCGGGTGGCATCTGCGTACAGAACCGTGTCGGCGGAGGCGCTTCAAGTTGTAACCGGCACCCTCCCTATAGACATGTTGGTCCATGAGAGAGGAGCAATGATGAATGGTAAAGGGGACCGGGAGACCAGACGCGTGGAGGCCAGGGAGAAATCTTATAAGACCTGGCAGGCTCGGTGGGAAAACGAAGCGAGAAATGCGCAATGGACCAAGCGGTTGATTCGAGACCTAAGGAACTGGAGGGAATGCAGGCATAAAGAGGGACCTTCAGGCGCTAGGCCAAGCGCTTCGGGAAGAACTCATGATGTAAGAACTCTGCATGTACTGTGCCAAACCTGATACTGCTGAACACACTATATTTCAGTGCACTCGATGGGAAGGTCTTAGAGCAGCGATACGGGAGGACACTAACTCCTGACAACATTGTCCCGCTTATGATCATGTCCACGGAGAATTGGCGAAAAATCCATGACTTGATCAACAACATCATGAAGGTCAAGGAATTTGAGGAGCGAGACAGACAACGTAACGACTCTACATAAGAGAAAGTGATGGACACCCATGAGCGCTGACTGAAGCAGATGCTTAGGTGGGCCCGGCAGCGTTCAGTACTGCGAGAAATAGGGGGGTTTTTAGTGGGTATACCATCACGGGAGTCCCACACTACCAGATTGTAGTCTCAGATCTGGTTCATCAGCATTTTCGCCCGGCAAAAAAAAATATAAAGCATAAGAAAAAATTGTCGTTTTCACACTACGCCTACCCATATGGTAGATTAGATGTGCGCTCCCTAAGAGACCTTTCCTAGAGGCTGGAATGGTAGTGGGATTAATGAGATTAATTTCCAGAAATAATTATGGTGATATCACTATTTGTTTAATATATACTATTAATTATTATATCATATCTACTTTTCGGAAACACGAAATCGCCGCCATCTGCTAGTGGGGCGAAAAGAAAAAATAAATTGAAATTGTAATTAAACCTCCAAGACAAAATAAGTATTGTTTAAAAGAAATTTCAATAAAGAGATAGTCACAACCATAAAAACGTTATCACTAATTTAAGATTCTTTTTTTTTGTATAAAATTAAATAGGTATCCGCAGTAATAATATTGGAGTTAATCACTAAAATAAAATCTATTTACCTCCACTTCGTCCTTCGATTTTGAAACCACGTTTTTACTTGAGCATCGGTCATCTTCAGATTTTTCGCCAAAGCGGCTCTCTCCGCAGAAGCCAGGTACTTCTGTTTGTGAAAACGCTTTTCTAATTCCGCTATTTGCAACCTAGTGAACGAAGTTCTCGGTTTCTTTCTCTTCGGGGGCGTTCTGTTTTGGTAGGGGTGACCGATTCTTCTCGTCATAGGAAAAACTGTAAGCAAACAAGACATACTATAAATAAGTCATGATTTTACATGTACTGATAATATTTCCTATTCAACTAACGATTACCCGCCTTAAAATATTATTAAATCGGCATATATGGAAACGAACAAATGATACAATTATTATATAGAAGAGATACAGAGATATACAGGTATTCCATTTACGTTAATAGAATCACATTTATATCTATATAAACCCAAGAAGTAGACGGTAAATGTGTATTATATTACACTAATAGCGCGCAACTAAATTACACGTTGTAGAGCGAGTTGCAATTATGGGAAGAGAACATCGGCGGATTTGGAATTACATTAACCGTAATTTGTGGTAAATTGTGTGATTCGAATCTTTATTAAGGAACGAACAGGTAAAAAGAAGCAGGAGGTAGGTTGAACGTATGTACGAACGTATTGCATTGTTACGTGCAAGCGTATACTATATAGGAAACCGGCTATTAACTAAATGATATACGCCTGTGTGGTCTACAATTAAGCGGTTTGCGTTTTCGACGATGTCTAGGAACTCGGCTCCTACGCAACTTCGGTTGAACTGATAATAACGGAGATGTGTCGAAGTAACCACTGATAACAATTTTCTCGCCTATAAAAACATACAATATAGGTAGTTTTTAATATTTTTTTAATGAAAGATATGGTATCTGGTATATTCTCAAGATTTAGAAAATAATACAAATGTCGCTGTGTTGTTCTTATTTCTTTTCACTTTTATAATCAACTTAATCCTTAGAACTTAAGTTGTTGGAAAAATATTGTGGAACAATCTTCTACAAAATATTACGGAATGCTTTACAATATTTTAATAATAATAATAAATTTTGCGTTCCATATACATAGAAACATGTAGAACATGTCTAAATAATAAATATATTTAAAAAAATGCACACATTAAAAATCTAATGTTTAAATTAAGTCATTGATACTGTAAAAAAAGTCTTCAATTTTGTATAGAGTAACTTGAATCAAGAAAGTTTTTATTTTATTTTTAAATTGACTAAGTGGTAAAGTTTTTACTGATTTATAGGTATGTATATGGTTGTACATTCTTATACATTGATACAGTGCTGTTTTTGTAATTTACTTAAATGTGTGGTTAGTGGCATTAGATAGCTATGTGTAGTGCCTCTGGTGTTATGACTATGTAAAAATTCATATTTTCTAAAAAGATCATTGTAATTATATTTAATAAAGAGAGCACATCACATCATGCCAGGAAAAGCAATTAAAAGGGGGAGTAGCACTAGAAACGGACTCGAATCACCTTCACTCCAAATGCAAACCCACTTTCATCACTATCGCATATCAAGCTTTACCCACCGTTCCCTGTTTGGGAATCAAGAGTTTAGATGTGCGCTCCCTAGGTAACACAAGCCAAACTCTCAACCCACAAGACGACCGGCAGCGTAAGCAGGTAATGCAGGCACAGATTCAGCTAGGATAGTTCATGGATTAACAGCGCCGCTAGATTGCTCGTGTGAAACGAGAACAGCAACTCCATATATGTATATAGTGATTCCAAAAACGGCTTGCCATGACGTAATAAAAATATCAAAGAAAAAATGCCGAAAATACAATGAAAACCAAAAAAATGCCACAAAGCAGTTATCGCCGAAAATAGCGGATTTCTAACTACCGGGTAATAACAGAGGCATCTCAATAATTTCTATTCATTAGAGCCGTGTTCCATTATATATTTAGTGAAGCGTTAGCTATCATGGCGTAAACTTTTTATCAAGGTGTTATCTGTTCGTTCTTGCAATAAATCGCAAGCTATTAAAACAACGGACGGAGAAATGTATTTTCGTTGCGATGTGCTATGGTCAATTTTGGGACAGAACTGCAAACTGTTCAAAATTAGGGGCATGGATGGTTTTTTTCTTGTAGTTAGTCCATTGAAGTCATTTTGAATATTCTCAAACTTTGCTTAGAGGTGCCTAGATATCGTAAAAAGTTACAGTTTTTAGAAAAAAATTAATAAATTGCATACGTTCAAGATTTTTTTTTTTTAATCTTTATTAGTTCTTCACCAGGAAGTCTTTCTTGAGTAATGTTTCTGCTGCATTCTGTATTCCATATTTATATGATCTTCGCCTTTTTAAGATGGGCGCCTTTGGAAAAGAAAACGGCAAGTTCAATCATGTTGCAAGTAGTTTTATAGGTAGAAAAAAGCTGGTGAGTAATACCAGAAGTGCTTAGTAAGAGTCAATTCTGCAGCATCCTTCATGTATTTACGAAATTTTATATGGGCAACTTTGATTGACAACAAATAAGCGTGGTTATGGTCTTCAGGCTCCGAATTAAATCTTTCTTGATGTTAGTGATTTTGGCATAAAACGGAGCACATTTTTTGAATAATTACAAATTTGGGCTTGAAAACTTTAATTTTCAGAAGTCTTTCAGATGTACCTTCGCTGGACGTTGCAAGAAAAACTTTAGATGTATACGGGAAGAAAATGTTGATCCTTCAGGCTTCACGCAACATACAACCGCTTATAGGCTTCAAATTTGTAAAAGAAATATGATTATAAGAATGAAAATATTAAATATCTCCATTCTTTTTAAACATTAAAAGCTATAGACTATCGCTAGTTGATACATAATCCTGAAGCCCACAATGAATTAAGTAGTATTGTCTCGACTAATTCAATGTATACTAGTTTATAAGAGTTACGATCTAAAAATGAACGATTATCCCCCAAAAAAAAGCTACTGTATTGAAATAAAATCACATTATTCTTTCGATCGTCCATTTTGTCAAGCTGTCGGATCCGGACTATTCAATTTGAAAAACCCGCTGCCATATTGACTGTTCCTAATGGATCCGATGAATCTAGGGCGACCTCTTTTACACTCTCCATTTCATCAGTAACGGGATTCACATCCATACTTGATCTAGGTTTTTCGAGCGCGCTTACATCATCTATATTCACCACAGCACTGCGAATTAATTCTGGATACAGGCGACGAGGCCATTCTCTTTAAATTTTTACGCTCTACAAATTTGTGCCCGATGCTGATAATCCTGGTTTTTCCTTAAATTTCGTGAAATCTGGAAACTTTTTAGAATCCACAACACCATATCTTTTTGAATTTTTAAGATCAACACTTGGAATCTACTATAAGTCACAACATATACATTCCTGTTAAAAATAACATAGTTTGACTCATATAACTTTGTGCGGGCGCTGCAAATATCATATAATGGTTTTGACACAAAGTTTCATCCCCTTTCATACCCTTCAGACGAAATTAAATTACTTGGAAAAAATATGTCACTCACTCGGCAGTGATTGCTCCTTCACAACATTTATTGTTGGTGGTGCTGATACTGGAAGAAATGTGTCAAATAGTGGGCCAAAATCCTCTTTGGCTAGCTCAACATGCGTAATCGGGCGATCTTTCATTCTCTACTTGTACTTCATGCTCATATAATAAAATTAGATGCATGATTTACATAAATTTTTTTATCAGTGTACCTACTGAAATTACACAAAAATATTCTATTGACAGAAAACCATAGACGCTTTCAATCCAATAAATGAAGTTTATTCACCTCATTTCCATTTATTCTCCGATACTCATTTAGTAACATCCCGTGATATCGATAAAACACTTCCACGAAGACAATTCCTATCCCCACCGAAATTAGCGGCGGCACGAAATTAGTCTAACCGCCGAATGGAGGGTGCAGCGGCGGGTAGTTAGTTTCGGTGGAATAATCTTGTAGGGTATAATTATGAACGACTCGGTCGCCATCTTGAATTTATAATAAAAATGTCCATTCCGTATTCACCGGACGAAATAGCTCACGTAAAAGGATCATTAGCCGTTCAACCAATAACGGAGCCCCTGTAATAGACATCGGCAACACGGCACGTCAGACGAGAACAGTGACGGCACACATAGCCGCCGTAAGGGCGATTATCTGCCCCATCGTGTAGTACATCCGATTCAGTTATTGTTTTTATTATGCAATGGACGCCATCATCGCTTGTGGCATTTGTTATGAGCGAACACTCATGTGCACTGTGCATGTGCGAATCACTAATTAATGCACAAAAGACAAGATCTATTTTAGAGTTAAAACTAAATCAAGAAGATTAATATACGATTTTATACATTTTACACCAATTAGAAATTATATGCAAAATAAAGACGTAAAAATCCAGAGCAAAATCTGTAACTTCAATTATGAGTTTCAAAGAAAAGTAGATAGAACTGATTATTCTGTCCTAAGATGTTGACAACTTAAAGAGGCAAATTCTTCAAAAAGTTCAATTATCATCCATGCAAGTTATTATTACATCAATTTCTGATAATATTTAACCAATTAACTAATATAAAAGCAAAACCATGTTCGGAAAGATACCAGTTATTATATAGTTTTTGTGTACTTGGCACTAAAATTTAATTGCGTCCAGTTCCCTAAAAACTTTTGATACTCAAGCGTGACAGTCAAGAGCAGATTGGTTGTTACGACAGCCAAAAAAAAATTACAAAGAAAGGATTTTTTTTATTGCCTCGATAAGTGATGTCTAAAAGTAAATACAATATTTTCACTGGAACATAAAATCCGTTTTGATTCCAACTATATATCAAATGCAATGAAGTCGCAGTGTTCAGCTTTGACTGAACTTGACTAACTAGAAATATCTACAAGATCTTTCCTAGTTAAGCTGAAGACGAGCGGAATCTTGTCCGCCCTTGTGGACAATGGTACTATCTGTTCGATGTAGTTGAAGATGCTAGTATGGTCTCCGGTTTTGCCAGAGAAACCTTTGCGTTCGCTACATATGCTTCCATGGTAGCCTCTGACGATAGCTGGCGTCACGGGACATGGCTCCCGTGATGCCTAAACAGGCAATCCTCTGGACTTTACGGAGCGGGTTTATCGCGTAACTCAGAATGATTTTCTGCCACCAAACTAGCGAGGCAAAGCTTATAGAAGGTATTATAACCTTGGTGTACAGCACCATTGCAGGTTTCATCCCCCACGTTCCTTTACAAGTCCAAAAGGCCCTCGTAGCTTTGTTCGTCACATGTTCCAGGTGTGATTTGTACGTCAGTTTTGCGTCCAAAGTAACACCTAGGTATTTAACCTCACTAGATACAACTATCTTAGAACCGAAGATGGTCGGACACTGAAATTTTGGAGCTTCCTCCTCCATGTGAACGGTACTATGGTCGTTTTCCTGGAATTTACATTTAACCTTTCTCGTTGACACCATCTCTCACCAGTTTGGGTGTGACTTGCATCCTCTCTGAAACCACGCCCACAAACTTCCCGCAAACCATGATGATATCACCTGCGTAGCCCTGTGGGTGGAGACCCGCCATCCGTAGATCAGAAAACAAGCCATCCACCACAAGGTACCATAGCAAGGGTGACAGTACTCCACCCTGTGAGCAACCAGCTGCCACGGTTGCCTTTACATTGCATAGCTTCTACAATACATGGGCCATTCTGTTTCTTATAATGGAGCAGATCCACCTCCCCACAATTGGTTCGATTTTCCATTTTTGCAGCGCGCTTTCCATCGACCGAAAGAATGCCCTGTCAAAGGCGATCTCAATGTCAAAAAAGGCAGCTAGTACAATTTCTTTGTTGTCGAAGGCAATTTCTGCTCGTCGAGCTAGCCTATGGATGGCCGGCTCATACGATTTTCCTGTTTGATAGGCATATTGGTTTTCATGTATAAGCAATCTTGCCAGAGTTCTACTGCGGTTACTTTAACAATTAGTGAAAGTAAAATTCATTATTCTGTTGCACGATGTACCATTTCTCACCAACGAAAATATTAAGCCTGATGAAATTTGGTAAGATTGCACAAACAGTATGGAGAATCAAGATTTTGGAAAAGAATTTCATGGAGGATGAGAAGCAATGCAAAACGTAAACTATCGATGGTAACGGAAGATAAGCATACCTCAAAGAAGATACATGCAGAAACATCTTTTCTTGCCTTTCGTAATTCTTAGTAGTCGCTGAGTGAAGGATTGCACTGCTAACACCGCACAGTTTCGAGCCAAGCTCTGCTGGTTACTTTGACAATTAATGAAAGAAAAGTTCATTTTTCTCTTGCGTAAAGTATTGTTTTTCAATAATGAAAATATTAGGCCAAATCAAATTGCACAAACAGTATATAGAATCAAGATTTTGGCAAAGAATCTCGTGAAGGAAGCAATGAAAACCGTCAACTATCATCGGAGGATAAGCATATCTCAAAGACTATGCAGAAACATCTTTTCTTGCCTTTAATAGCGTGCATTTTTGTTCTTTACTCGACAGCTTTGAAACATACTGAGCAGCAATTTTTCAATACTGTAACTAAAGTCCAGTTTTGTTAAGTATCGGTCGTTTAATGACATGCAGCTTCAATGAGGTTATAAACTTTTGTACTCTTAAGTAATGTCTTGGAGGACGTCGATGGTGCGCGTTTTGTACGACTTTTCGTCTTCCACGAAATTTATAGGTGCCTTTGAGAATGTCCATTCTCCATACTGCATTCCCAATTCGTTTCAAATTTCATTGTGGCCAACATTTTCAATAGGAAAAAGCCTGATTAAAAAGCGTTATGCAATAGATAATATAGAACCTATAAACTGTATGCATTGTTGATATATTTAAAAACATCTTAATTTATGGGAAATTTAATTTTGTTAATTAACTGTACTGCACTTGGTATGTGCGAATTTATAATTACTACTTAGCAAACCATAAAGAAACCTAAACAATATGCCTACCTACAATAAATGTATTGCGATGGTGACGCAGCTTATTTTTTTCTGAAGCGTATTATAATACTAATCTATAAATATGTAATTATGATAAATCGAACAGCATTAAAATCAAAAGTAGTTTATCCATTAGTCCATCCATAGTCATTGGGAACTATTACTATAAATACAAATAACATTTTATCAAAAACACCTACTTTGCAGCATTCTATTCCCAACAAGAAATCGGTGAATATTGATATGATATTAACAAACTCTTTCGTGCTCTACTAGTTGAAAATTATGGTAAACAACAAAATGAAATCTAACAAGGGATATTTTCAGGTGCACAAAATTGCAGAAAGATATGCGCACGACAGTTTGAAAATTCTAAATTCATGAACAATTTGCTTAATTTGACGAAGCTATTTCTACAAATATCTTCTAAATTATATATAGTATATCTAAAAATTACAGCAATTGCGCACTTTACATAGAAACTAGTTTCAAAACAGTGTATTTTCTAACTAAATTCAAATTGATTCGCCATATAATAATAGAAAAAGCCTTCATTTTATTACTGAAAATTATATGTTTGTATACAGGCACTCAAGCAGTATATAAAGCATTACCTATATGTCCCGAGAGCAATTAAGGCAACCAACCGTTACTTCTGTAGTGCAGTAATGTTCCTAAATTACCGACAAAATTAAGTGGCAGACCATTACAAATATATACTTTTGAAGGCGGGACGTAATTCGTTGACGCTTTCACAAAACGGTAGTCAAAATAAAACATTTTTTTATGACTTACAATTAGTAAATCTCCATACAGTGTTTATACATTAATTAGATCGCTTACTCGGATACGTATTTATAACAAAATATTGATGACATCGCTTGTAATTTAGTTCAACACAACTAATCTTCTTATACTCACAATTGGCAAATACTGTAAATCACATTTACATATGTAGATAAAGAAAATAGCTAGTATGCAAACCAGAGAAGTAATCACCCTGCAAGATATTTTATTGTACTTTACTTACTATGTTTCATTGAGATATAAAGAATGAACCCAAATTAATGGTTACAATAAAAAAATACATGCATGAATACTACAACACGCAATTCTTCAAAGGAACTTCAGTGTCATTCACATTCTGTTCGTGATGAAGTGTCGCTATGATAAGTATACATATATAGACCTCAGGGCTGCATGTGGCCTTGACATTGTGTTTTATTTCTTCACTGTTCAGTCAACTTGGGTTATCCTTGATTTCCAGTAATTCTTTTATATAATGGTACCGCCTTTCCTTTGTCGATTCGTACACCATTACTCTATTGAATAATTCATTGGAGTTTCTGTTCGTTGTGCTAGTCATTGTATTGTAATTTTGCTTTTTGGTTCTTATTTTCGCCCTCTACAACCCCTATCATGACTGATCTCCTTATTAAACCAAAACGTCCAAATGGTCAAGAGAAACATATTCTTTATTAAACAATGCGTTTCACATTTTCACGTCTAGAATAATTTAAAATAGGTACTTGTACGACGAATATATAAAACAAGTTGCACACTAAGCGAAAAAAATTGTTCGGTCAACATATAATTGGTTCACTCAATAAATGTTGTTGTTTAAATATACTCAACACTATTAAATTATTCTTTTATTGCATAAATTTCCTGTCATCGTTTTAACTCTCACTGTGCCCGTTTTTATTTTCACTTATAAAATCATTTGTTTAACATTTAGATGGAGATTTAATTTCCATGTTGTTATGCAACGTCAATTAAAACCAGCACAAAGAATGTGGATTTATAGCAACAATTTAAGCAATTCAAAGTAAATACATGTAGTTAAATGCAGAACTGTAATTTACATTTACAACTGATTAACGCAGTCGATTTCTTTAAAAACACAGAGTATTTTTCTCTTTAATTAGAAAACTTACCAGGGATTTATTGCCTTGTAAAAACTGTAGAAGTAACGATGGAGATAAGAGAAACTTTTTTTACTTGGCTTTTACATGACATATTATTGCTTGGCATAATATTTTGTCCCACGAAACCAGTTTCAGTCACTTAATCATGTCAAATACTTAAATAATAATTCTTTTAATTTAATCGTTTCCTAGCATAAAAAAATAATCTAGCTGTAAACATTATAAAACGTTCCAAGCGTAAAGAACCTATTAAGCAGAGAAAGAATCGATAAAATTTAGAATTTTAATTTACTTTAATTAATGGATATAAATTTTATTTGTATTATAAATAGATTTTTTTTTATGATTACTTGGATTTAGCATTTTAATTTACTCCCACTGGTCGCTTGTGGTTATCTGTATAATTGGCTGTGTTAAATGTAGATAATTTGTTACAAATGTAGCTTTCGTGAATCACCCAAGCAAAACTAATAAAGGTATATATATATATGTGTTTTAAAAATATATTTGTAATCATTGACAAGAATACGATGGGCAGTCAGAATTTGAGTAATTCATACCAAAACTGGGAATATATCTCAGCAACGTTGCATTAGTTCGGATTGTCGAATATTTTCTTCCGTGTGTGCCAGAAATGTGGACGATTGTTTTCTTCACCTTTGCAGCTATGGAATGAATTCTTCAGCAATGCAATTATTGCTGACATGTACATATGTACCCGATTCAAGATATAAAAGTACGCGTAAGTTTCTATTTAATCTGATAATAACATGCATGTAATAAAGAAAAAATAATATAAACACATCAGCATGATCAAGATACGAAATAATCCAACATATGCAAATAACATTTCCCGAAATCTGTAATACCTTCTCTAATTCCATAAGTATATCTCTAATATATTACCAACAACATTAGGAATATATATTTTAAGTTTATCATTTATTAAATGCATGATTTTTTACTCCGATATAAAGTGGTATTTAAATTAGTAAGTTTTTTTAGGTATCCTGAAATAACAGTCACCCACGCATTTTGATTTGCATATTCATTTTTCTTGAATTTGGTATTCTAAAGCCATTATTTTATATAACGTTCCTAATGTTATTGTCGTTATGTAAAACTTTTTTCTCTTCAAAACAACTCTAAAATACCACTCCAAGATACCTTATATTGATATCCAAATTACATTTTCCCATTATAAGCAACGGCAGTGTATTAATAAAATATACAGGGTTATTCACGCTAAAAGGCACGGAATAATGTGGCCAAAATACGTAATATTCCCCCTGTATATTATTGCATTTTTTGATTCTCTTGGATCTCTGATCGAAATAAGTGTATGTTTTAATAATGTTTATAATATCTAAACCTTAAGGCTTTTTAAATAATTTGAATTTTGTAAAAATGTAACCTAATTTTCATGTTTGAAATATTAGTAGTATTTAAGTTATGTAAACGAAATTTACAGTGGAATGTAACAATAGACCATATTTTATAACCTAATTATAATAAACTTGCCATGTAATACAAGCTGTACAAGGTTTAAAACTATTGAAATAAGAACTTTAAGTAGCTATAACTTGATTAATTTAAATAGAAAGCCGTATTTTTTAATTTACCAGCAAATGCATTTTTTAATTACCTATCGAATGATACTTATATCTTAAGCTCTTTTACAGAATACACCAAATAATCGTTTTTTGCACCATTTAGTTGTTTTTTTTTTTTTAAATAAAAGTTCTAATGTATCAAGTTGCCTCTGGCATTTGAAAATATCAGATAATTTACAATTACAAGAATAATAATGAAGAATATCTTTACAAGTTTCCATACACTTAGAATATAATTTATAATGCAATGGGCTATCACAGCAATAATGGTAATAGCCTAGTGTTTGTAGACTAAAGTGACAGGCTAAATGAATTATCTGACATTACTAAATGCCACAGGCAACTAGATACAATATAACTTTTATTTAAAAAAAAAAAACTAAATGCTGCAAAAAACGATTATTGGCGCATTCTGTAAAAAAGTGCAATTGCTGGCAAATTAAAACATATGGCGTTCCATTTAAATTAATCAAGTTATAGCACTTAAAGTTCTTATTTGAATAGTTTTAATTTTTGTACAGCCAGTATAACATGGCAAGTTTATTATAATTGGATTATAAAATATGGTCTATTATTATATTTCACTGTGAATTTCGCTTACATAACCTAAATACTTCTTAAATATTTGAAACAATAAAGTATTTTTCGGACAACTGTTCATTTTCTCTGTATGACTAATAATCTTAAGGTTATATATAGATATGCAAAAGCTCGTATTTTCAAAAACGAATGTTTTATGTGATTTTTATTATAAGTTATATATAACAATATAATAATATCATTTAAGGGATCTACATTTTTCGCTTTTAAATTTTTCTAAATTGTAATGATTTGGTTGCAACTTGATGTATAGACAGCCTTTTAGCTACCGATTACCTAATTTCTTAATTTGAATAAAAAGTAGAGGT
The DNA here is from genome assembly GCA_949128085.1 of Cetonia aurata. Classification (NCBI taxonomy): domain Eukaryota; kingdom Metazoa; phylum Arthropoda; class Insecta; order Coleoptera; family Scarabaeidae; genus Cetonia; species Cetonia aurata. Next base: position 25,026,190 of record OX421887.1, read on the forward strand.
CGTAAGAAATCTATATACAAAACATTAACTGGTGGATAATAAAAACTTGTAGGTACCCATTTAATAAAAAGATGTTTTGTGTTTTGAAAATGTTGGTCCTATATTTACGCTATTGAGAAAAGTATAACTTTAAGTGAGTGAAGTACTAGTTGTACAACGTTAGGTTTAGAAACGAAGAGGTATTGGGAAAACGGACGAGAAAATCAAAGTGGATTCCTTTTTATGATCTGAGGTTTCGTAAATTAATTATTTAATTCAACAGAGATTAAAACCGATAATTGTAGACCTGTCAAAAAATATAAATCATCCTATTAATGTCGCATGGTAAAACATTAGGCGAAGAAATTATGACCACGCTATTCAATGTGAATGCATGTGAGATCCATTGAATAAGTCTTTCATATCCACAATATATGTGGCTTGGTATAAAAAGGGCTTTACTACAAAAACGTGATTCTGAAAAAATTTAGTTTAAGCATTAAATCTTCAATTTACCGTCGCCATAAAAAATTTTTGTTCAACGTAGTTCATATTGAAAATGAATTTTATTTGGGGTACAAAATTTCGTTTTTTGTGTGAAAAGTGTGAATTTATTTAAAAGCATTTTAGCGGGGTTTCCGCCAACAGAAAATAATTGTGCTATACTTTCAGTAGTACGCTGAATAAAATGTCAAAGGTGTGACTTATTGCACACAATTGTTTTCTCAATTCATGCTATTTCAAAAATATTAATAAATTAATAAAAATATGTATAAAACCAAAATGCCTTACTGATATAAACAAACTATAATCATTCAAACTTTTAGTTCTCATTTATCTCATTGAGAATCCTAATTTAGTTTTTCTTTTTTTTTTGCTTACTAAAAAAACTAAAACTAAAAAAGTCCAAAAGCGTATTTTTTCATTGTTTTGAGGTGTTGTTAAATGGTTAAGACAATTTTTATTTTGCTTAATTGAAATAGTTAAGAATCAGAAATATATTCAACTTAATTTATTTCTTCACAATTATTTAATTTTAATTACTATCCTTTAAAAATAAAAAAATATTTGTTAATAAAACCCATGAAACAACACTAGAATTATCATTGCTTATATATTACATTAGTTAGTGTGTAATACTATAACAGAAAGTGCATTTAAGTTAAATATAGGACTATAATTGTTGTACAATTTATATAAATTAATTATAAGTACCTAGCCAATTTATCAGCAATAATTCCATGCTATAATTACACAACAAAACGCCGAATTAACGTAAATAAACGGAGTTACAACGCAATTACGTAACCTAACTCATTTCGCTATTACTTAACATGAACAATGTGCATGTGTATACCTGTGCGAATACCATCGCCATTATGACCGTATAACTAAAGATAGCAGTTACATTACGGTTAACAGCGCCCTAAATTAATGAAACACGAAACGACCAGACGCAAAATACAATTTAATAACAATAATAACTGCGCTTAACGCAGTGCCTAAGAGAGAGATGGAGGGGATTATAGAATTACATAAACAACTTCGAACAACCCTTCTCTGTGGAATGGGGTTACCTCAAAATGGTTTTATTATGATGCCACCTCGTAATACGACGTGTTTACCATTATGTCGAGTTAGTCGTAAAGCGGGGAAGAAATTAAGGCGAAAGGCTTGTATATTAAACGGGTAAAAGTTATATACAGTGTTGCGTAAAGGAGAAACAGCAGTATGTAAAGATTTTTATATCTGAATTAATTTTTATTAGAAAATAACTACTGTTTGTTTTTAAATATTTTTTTGTGTACTAGTACTTCATGAGCTCTCCTATTGTATATCTGGAATGCAAATCATATTTCATATTTATTTGCTTGTTCTATTTATGCAAATTGACTAAAAACATTCAAAGATATGACGTAAACTAAAATAGTTACGCGCCTGTATTAGTTTGCACTGATAAAAAATGTAAAGTAAATTACCTGTACACTTATATGATCGTCAATACATCACGAAAGTCTTTGCAAAAGACAAGAAGGACATATAAAATGTAAAATAGAGAATGAAAGTTAATATACATATATCATCTGATTCTTTTAATTTTGTTTTTTTATAAATTGTCCCTATAATTTATATGTTAGTAATGAATGCATGCTGGCGATGCGGTATTTCCTATTTATTTAAAAATATGGTTGATCAAGCTTTAAGAAGCAGACTTTCTGTTAATTCTTTTATTATTATATATAACATATAGGCAAATTAAATACTGCGTCGGTTGAAACAAAAATAGAAAAACACAACACGACAAATCCAGCCAAAATCATCAAACACTTAAAGGTAAAAGATAGCGCTAAAAAAGCAGCGCCGACGTCGGTGTTGGTTCGCGCAACCGAACCGCACGAGAGAGCGAAAAAAGAAGGCGCCACGAGATCAATACACATTACACGTAATAGTGAGGCAGTTTAAATCCAAGCTCCTCGCTGCTTTCAGATCCCGCTGCGAAACTTTTAAACTGAGCTGCCTCCGGAGACAAGATGGAGACGCCGCAACTTCTTCCGTACGCCCGAACACGGCGGAACAACGGCTTGGGGAACCGGGGCTGGCGGCTAAAGTAATTCACTCACTGTATTAAAATTCAGACAAGTTATACGCCCCTCCGCTTAAGGACTTTCGATGTAAACGGTGGCACTGTTTTTATACGAGGACGGCAGTCGGGGCGCTTTTAAAATTGCGGCTCGTTTATCTAAAAGGGAATGGGGATGAAAAACTTTGGAGACTGGTTAATACTTTTAACGCTCAACGCCTGTTTTATCCAATACACTTCTCGGAAAATGTACAAGTGAAACGAAATCTATTTTTAAATGATCAGAAGTAATATTATATTGTACAGGCATGATAAATGGTGGTTTAATTTTGTTTTTAACCAATCGTCGTATTCCTGCAGAAAGTCACAACTTACATTTTGTACAACCTGTCGATGATTCATAGGGTTTTGTTTTTTAAATATGTTTTAAGTGTGTTCCAATAGGAAATAAAACCTTCGTACTCGTGTCAATGCGATGTTTGCCACGTAAAAAGTCCCTATCAGAGGGTGGATCACCTCCGAGTTCGGCAAAATTGCAGTGGTGATTGTATAATGGAAAAAAAAACTGTTATCGCAATTGACCAGGCTGAGATTTGAACCCGCGACCCCATGACTAATAGCCAAGGGTGCAAGCCACTAGACCAAGAGTCGGCAATTTATAGACCGCGGTGGATTTTCGGTGGCACACACCAGTGCTGCAAGGTCTTCTAAATTAAAATCGGTCGCCAAAAGTTAAAATAAGAGTATTAAACGGTAGTTAACAACATATGTTAGAAACTATATCTAAGAAAAAAAAATGTTGCATGACACCCTGAATCATATTGATAGATTGGTTTGGCACACCACAACTACAAGGTTGCCGACCCCCGCACTAAACTATCAACTAATAATAATAATAATGTTGTTTCTGTGTCATCAATCCAATTAGGATTAACGAAAACTATAAGAAATTTATCGTTTTGTTCAGTTTTGAAATCGTTTCTAAACTGGTTTTAGAATCGATTCTAAAAACCAGTTTTAAAATCAGTTTCTAAAACTGGTATTAAAATCGGTTTTTTAAACTCGTTTTAGTTGGAAATTAATTTACCGGTTTTAATGAAATTAGATTGAGAAAACATCAGTTTTTTTTATATTTGTCGATTTCTGCGACAAGATATGCAGTGAGAAACCGTCATTGTGACACTTGTGTTTTAAAATACTATTGATTTTTATATTCTTTCGGTAATTTATTATACAGCTTTCGCCCCAAATGTTCTAAACCTCTACATGTCACAGAAAGATCAGCTTTTGGCACAAGTTAATTTATAAACACATTGACAAATCAGTAATGTAAAATATCGTGTACTACCAACTTAACAATGTTGCCACCTTAAAATATGAGGTCACGTGGTGGTCACATCCGGTTGCTCACTCAAATGTAAACGCTAGCTTAGTAGTGAATTTTTTACTAACAAGTAAGTAGGCTGATGCTGTAACCTTTCCCATCTGTCAAGCTGTTGCACATGTACTGAGTGTCACTGCATTACTGGTTTAACGTAAATTTTTCCGAATAAATTCTAATAAGGAAAGTAAAATCGTCGATCGCACAAACAAACAGTGAATACGTTAACATGTTATTAATTTATGGTGAAGTACGCAGAATTCTGCTGCTGCAAGTCGATTGTACGCTGAGCGGTTTCTTAACAGGTCAACACCTATTCCACAAAAATTTACCGCTCTAGTAATCAGTGCACGAAAAACTGGTGTACTGCAAACACGTCAAACGGGAGATGATGGACCTAACCGACACCAACGAATTTTGGATGCCGAAGAAGAAATCGAAGAAGATCCTTCCAGTAGTACTCGAAAAATATCTCGCGAAATAAATGTATCAAACCGAATTGTCTAGTCAACACTGCGCGAGAGTCAGTGGTATCCCCTCCATGTAGAAAAAGTACAGGCTTTGCAACTTGAATATCATCCTTTACGTTTGCAATTTTGCCGATAGTTTCTACAAAAGCATGCAGAAGTTCCAAACTTTTCTTCCATAGTCTTGGCAACTGATGACGCAACGTTTACACGTAACGGCATGACTAACTGTCGTAATACTCATTTTTGGGCTGTTGAAAATCCACAGGCTGTTTGTCGGAAAAATTTTCAACACAGATTTTCGAAAAACATTTGGGCCGGGCTGGTCAATGGGCAACTTATTGGTCCATTTGAATTGCAAAATCGATTCAATGGATATGGTTATCTCTTGTTTTTGCAAAATCATTAATGGACCTATTGGAAGAAGTTCCTTTGAATGTACGTCGACAAATGTGGTTACTTCACGATGGCGCATTGCCGCAATTAAATGGTTTACACACTTAGAAAATGAAAATAAGTGGATTGGTCGAGGTGGTCCTGTTCCATGGTCTCCTTGATTTCTACTTATGAGACGTTATGAAAACTATGGTATACACGACATAATTGATTTAGATGATCTTCGTAACCGCGTTGACGGAGCTGCGGCGACAATTCGACGGCAAGACCAAGGCCTAGTAAACAGCCTGTATACATCGTTATATACATGCTGTTTGTAGTAGATGTGGTTTCTGATGTATATTGAACTAATATATAAAGTGGAAAACTAATATCCCGCATAACAACTTAGAGTACCTAAGTATAATATAAAAGGAAAATTACAGGTGTTTATGATCTACAATTGCATTATGTTTCTTTTGAACTGTAAACAAAAATTCAACTATCGACATAAAATATTAACAAAATGAATGATATCTATGTACACTCCATTACGGTGGCAAAACATATACAATTACTACAATAATTACTATCATGCACATCAAATATTGCATGTACAACAGCTTTCTAAATTAAAATAATATTGCGTGTTCAACACCAATAATATCGTCTAATCACATCCTTAGAGATTCAAAATGGCTTCTCGCCTAATATGGCCAAGGTTCATTTGTACAAAAACCCTCATTAGGTCTCGCCATAAAATTCAACTGTCATACGATACGTTGTTATGGGCTACGTATTTTAGTCAATTGTTTCCTGTGTCCCAAAACGGTAGCGCTGTATTCAGTTGAGGTTTACGTGTCCGCTATCAGCTTGATGGATCTACACTTGCTGTAATATGTTGGATTACATTGTTTAATTTTGGTGCTTCTACCTTTTGTGTGTGTACGTGTTTACTACGTTACTGATGGTTGCTGCCAAAACGCACGCGTGTTTTCCACTAGTTGGTTTGTTCGTCTTTGTCTTCCTTTATTAACTGCTGCTTAATGATCTGTTTACTCTTCAAATATGGATGCGAACGTAGCCAACTACAAAATGCATACATGGGGAAAATTACATAATGTACATGTTTGGGTAATGGGTTTTTTTTTGTCGGTTTATTTGTGCAAGGTATACATATTTCGGAAATAATTTGTTGATTATTTAATGAGATTGATGTTTGATTAGGTGTAGGTCTGATGTTTATATATACAGGCTGGATATAAATGATTACAAAGGGGATATTGTTGTATTGCAACCCTCGCAATGGACTCATTGATATAATCTGAAAATCGTAGTCAGCAATTTTGAATAATAAAAAACCGCAAACAGTTCTAAATTAGACGCGAGATGGGTTCAAGTTCTCAGCATTGTTTCTCTTACCTTAAATCGCTCGCATTCGTGTTGTGTTTTTAAATAATTCTAAAACTGTTCTATTATAACTCTAAAAGTGTTCTATTATAATTTAATGTGTTTTAAAATTCCATTCATAAATATATAAAATATATTCAATTATTTTTATTAAATCAAAGTGCTGAAGTGCCAATAAGTATCAAAAGTGCCAATTAGTGCTAAAAGTGCCAAATTGGATTATAATTCTGAAGATTGAGAATCACGTCATCCTAATAACGTTTTACGGAGCTTTGAAGAGTAAAAAGCTGCCTCTGGTGTCAGAAGTTCAATTACATCGCGTATTCCTGGAACTCGGGAATACAACAATATGTACGTGGTAACAATCTCCGTTTGGATTTGAATCGAAAAGCATGTGATATGATTTCCTTTTGCAATTATTTGTTTCTAAAATAGTACATATTCGAAAATTTAAATTGCGAGGTATTTTATTTACAGTATCGATTCATCATTTTTCGATATTTATCTGATAATAGATTATCTACGTAATTGTTCAAATTGAAATCTATATAAGGCATAGTCTGTACTGCACTGGTTCGAGGTTTTTGGTGTAACACTGTCGCATCAATTCGATCTCTAACTTCGTTAAAGTCTCTAGAAATCGTTGTATACACTTTCTCTTTAATGAAACCTCAAATAAAGGAAGCCAAACAATTAAGATCTGAAGATTTCGCAGGCCATAAAATAGAACCATCAATACCAATCCATCTGTCCGGGAAATGTTCACCCAACCATTCTCTTCCATTACGAGCAAAGTGAGCTGGAGCATTATCATGCATGAAATCATGTCATGGCGTATGTTCGACGGCCTTTTATCAATTACTTGTTCCAATACTTTGGCATCTAGACGACTTGGTAGGTACCCATACGTTAATGGAAAACCTTCTTTGGTGAACATATTCCCGAAATTCATGAAGACTTTCCTCTGTCCAATGATGAAAATTGTGAATGTTGCGATAAATATAGACTCATCGCTTCAAATAATACGTCTGGAAAAACTACCATCTTCTTGAATCCTATATAAAATTGTGTTGCTGACATTTGGTAATATGTTCGCGTTTCCATAGAACGCTGGGCGTTTAGGAATATGATAATATGGATGAAAAAGGTTTTCTCGAAGGTTTATTACTGGAAATATTTAATATTGAAGCTGATTACCAGGTATGTACCACACTGAACCAAAAGTTTGTCTTAAAACAATGAAAAAATTCATTGTTCACACGAAATAGTCCATTAAAATTGCGAGTTTATGAAATCAATTAACAATATTTTATTAAATGACAAAAGAATTTATTGCATTAATGAAATCAAAGTCATTGAAAATAAAATTATGCTTTGCTTGGTTTAATGAAATCTGTTATCGTTGTACAGAACGCCAGTTTTGTTTTAACGACTTTATTTAGTTTATTGAATAACCGCGAGTTACCAATTTTATGTACGAACTTGCAGGATAGATTGAACAAAAGCATCAATACAATGAACATTATTGATTGATGTGCTGATCGCAAGTGGTTGATTCAATGTATGTTGTTCATAATCCTAAATGAGTTTAGAAATTGTTATAGAGTAAACTTGTAATCAAAATAATTAGGAGGGAGTTTAGATGCGCGCTCCCTAGGGAACACAAACCAAACTCTCAACCCACAAGACGACCGCGACTTAACCGGTAATGCAGTGACAGATCTAGCTCGCACAATATATGAGGAATAATTAAATGAAAATTTTACGTAAAAAATAACAACGCATATTTATTTCCCATTCATATTATCAACAAAACTATTTATTGAACGTATGAAATAATAGTTGTAGTATCTACTATAACAAACAATATAAAATGAGTTGTTATAATCATGATAATGTATTTATTTCACTAACGAATCTTGTTGTTACTTAATCAGAGATTGTAAATGATAGTTTATCATACGAATGAATCATTTCGTTCTGTCAATGAAAATTCACTGAATAAATGTAGATTATTGATATAACGACCAGTATTTTTCTCAGTATAACGAAGGGATCTTCTTGTACTGCGTCTAGAATTTAGTCTTCTAGTTGTATTGTACGCCTTTATCTTTGTCGATCAGCATTAGTATCTTTTGCAATAGACGACCCAGTTTCACAACCTTGATCTAGCCTTCAAAATAAATTTTCATTTTAGGATGTCGCCGGTTTAGGAAACGTATGTGACATTCTTGTTCTGCCATGTTAGTATTTCCATTACAGAAACCATACGTACATATTGCTTATTTATTGAATGCAAAATCTGTAATGATGAAATAACACCAGTATCACTAGTGAAAGTTTTAATAGAAATTTATACTTTGCAATATTAAATTGCTTATTTTAGAAATAATACCTAAACGTTCAAAAAAGTGTTTGTGTAAAAAGATATTATTGATTTAAATTCAACGAAAATTTATACTAATAGATGTCTAGGAAAATGAGTATGCTAAACATTACTTAGAAAACGGTTTCATTATCAATTCAAATGTATTGTTTCAATAATATTCTGTTTACGTAGTTTTTCTACGATGAGCTCTATTCGCATAGCAAATATCTACCTGCAAATATTATAATAATTTGTTTGTGAAATATATAATAATATGCCGGCACGCATAATTAAGATACTACCATGATTGGAAAATGCTATCAATTCATTTTAATTGGTTAACCTCCTGTAGGTAGTAATTTACAAATGAGATTCTAGAGAACATGATATTCCAATTTTCCACAAGCATAGCCAATTTAACTTATAGTTAGACTTCTATGTAGTAATCCCATTTGCGCTGTAATATGTTCGTGTAAGCGTAAACGTTTTGCACTCTTTTGAGCAGGATACTTAGTATTCAGTATTCTTATCGGATCTGAAAAAAGCTGTTACAGTTTCTCTCAATTTTTAGGTAATTACTCCTGGCTAGACTTTTATTAATCTTATATCTTTAAAATCACCACTTTATTGCAAAAAATACGCAAAAATGGCAATTTTTATCACTTCGGGAGATGTTGTCTCCTGTTCGTAATGTAGCAGTCTTTGCGGTGCCAGCCGTTTGCAATAGCAGAGTATGTGCTCCGCAGTTTCAATTTTGCATTCGCAAAATCGACTCCCAGTACCCCAGTAAGGAGCCTTAATTCCGGTTTGCTGAGTCTGAATAGGTTCTTTTGATGTTTAGCCTAGGATTGACCATCCTTTTAGGTACATGTTGTCCAGAGGCTTGTCTCCAGGGAGATATCGTCTTATTGTGCTCCCATTGTTGGTGCTCACCTCTAATCTGGGTTTTCGAAATACCCAGAGCTGGTTTTGGCCCGTCGAAGTGGCTGCTAGCCTCTCGTGTGGCCAGTTGGTCAGCCACCTCGTCGATGTCCGTTGTCATTTCTAGTGACCTTATTTTTGTTTTCCATATTACGTTCTTTCGATTATAGGTCTGTTTCTCAGCGATTTGAGTTCATTTGAAACTTTTAAGGGATCATAGCTCAATAGCCACATTAACTAACAAAATATAACATTGACACCAAGACTTAAAATTAAATTTGAATTCCACATTTCTTGATAAAATTCATTAGTAGTTTATAAACTTTAAAATCATTGCATTGCAGAATAGGTATTACAGCTGTTGGCAAAATTACTTTATCTTTTAGTAAACCGGCAATCAGCTCACGTCGTTATAACTCATATTTTGGGCATCCGAGGAACAAATGGTTCAAGTCACCTAATTCGTAACCACACGAGCAAGCCAAAATTTCATCCTAGCGATCGTGGAAGAAAAATAGCGAGAAACCACGCGACCACTATCCCAACGGGAGTGGAAAACAGGTGGTCGAATTTTGGTGTACAGTGTTGAACAGCAATTTCGATCTGCGCACACTCCTGATGGTTTCCAAACGGTTTGAACTGTTGCAGAAACAAACCTTATAGGTTTTCGTGGATCTGCTGTTGCTTCCTGTGCTATTCTTAAATTCCATGGACTTAATTTAGTCTACGTTCAAGTGGAATTCCATAATTTCTGCCGTTGTTTCTTCTTCCATGACGTGATTAAATTTCAATATAGACAAAATTATTTGAAGAAAAGAGGCAATACAAATTTAATGCAACTGATGATTATATATGCTCTACCAACAGATATATCACAATTTTAAACCACTACGTAATGAACATGGGATGCAATAATCAATATTAATTCATTGCATATTAAAAAGTAACCTTTGGCATTTATATTTTTAAATAATATAAGCTCAGGTGGTATTATTCAGCTTGTCGTATGTAAAATGTAAACAAACCAGATATTTATGTAAATCACTAATCCTCTTATTGGAACATCACCCTATTTGTAAACCAAATTATCCGAACCCACCCGTCTAACCTGGAAGCGGTTTCAAGCGGTAATTTCTTTCGACTCAAATAACGGACATTAAGGGGACGAGGAGGGCTACGACTCTGAAACTGTGCGTCGTTTTCGACGAATCTCCGACGGCACGACATTCTCTTCTCGGTAGCAGTTCTGGCGGTCGATACCCAGCAATTACCACGGGCTAACGACATCAACTCAATGGCACGACACGACTCACACACACTCATATACACATAACCGTCTTCTCCTGTGTACAGGAACGCCTATTTACATATATTAGTCGTAAGTGCACGCCGCTCAGGTCCTGAGGACGCCGTTCAACAAATTACAACTCTGAAAGTGGAAGCTTTTAAGATAAACGCCTGAAGGTGGTTCTTTTTAGGAGGTTTTTAATAACGTATCCCGCGTCCACTATATTTGTATGTGTGTGTATCTATATATGTTGCGGTTGTCGTTTTTACGACTCCGTATATGGAAAGATTTTATAATAATAAGCTCGTCCAATTATACGACTTGGTAATATGTAAAAGTGGATTCGAATTAAGTCCTTATCTTAACGAAATTTTCCAGCGCATTGGAACAAGATGTTCTCTCGAAGTTATACAGTCAGATAGCACTGGGAATGGGTAATATCATCGCGGTTTAAATAAGGAGGTGAATTAATTGAAGGCAAGTACTGCATTTATTGAAAGTTGGTATTATGTAAGATACGACACTGTACTTATTGTAATGTATCCTCATCTAATCAAAATTAATATCAATATGAAAAATTCTTAATTGAAACTATTTCAGACGCCTACAGAAGATTTTAAAGTAGATTTTATATAACTCAAGATAATGCAGCAAGGACACGCTTAATTCAAACACCGGCTGTCTTTTATGCTTATACTTTCCTTATCTTACACATCGATAATCAAGAAATTGAAGAAAACGGCTTTTAAAGGTTAAATTTAATCCAAGTTTATGCCACTATTGTAACTCACAGCTACAAAAATAGTAGAAGAACATCACCACTATGTTCTACAATTTAGAAATAATATTTTCTTTAAGCGTCTTCCTGTTTTCGTCTTTCGTTGCTCAGCGCTTCATTCTGAAACTCAAAAATTGGAATCAACATGAGCAAGTGATTAAAAATATATTATAACTTGAACAGACTTTCTCGTCGTTGTCCTTCTTATACTTCGTCTGATTCAATTGAGTTTAACTTACAGAAAATTCGACAAATATCCCTAGATTTCCTTAAACCTGTCCTTACTAGTAAACTACTTTTGTAAAAAGAAAATAAATAATGTCTACTATTTGCAAAAGCAAGAGTAAACTAATAGGTTAGACTAGGTTTACAATCCATTTGTTTTGTTTGGTAACATAGCTGAACTTATGTACAGTCGCTAATGAACATGGTAAGGGCATTGCCATCTTGAACGCATTTAGTATTATATCCATAACAATAGCAAAATTGATGGAGTGAATGAAAACCTAAACAATTATTAGCTGACCAAGTACAAGGCGCACTTGTGACCTGGCAAGGTGCAGCGCAATGGAAAACTCCAAAATATGGCAAATAAATGCAATATACCTTCAACAAATCTGAAATCCGTACTTGCATTTTGCTTCGATGCCCCATGAAAAGAAATTACGTGTCCAGGGCGCAGAACAGGAATCTACCGTCGGTAAACGCTTGCGACTATTTGATAAACACTGTTACAAGAAACTACCAGGGGCAAACAAGAACTAGTTTAGTATTTACTGCCTTATTATTACTTTGTCCTTATTTTGGTGTTAGCACTGTTGGACAAATAAACCATTATTATTATTATTATTATTATTATTGTGTAACTAGAGAGTACATGCTGCTGCCACCCATTTGCACACCCTCAGGCAAAAATTATTCACGTTTTTCTTAGTAAGACGGTAAATTATCATCAGCGCGCCCGGATGAAGGTTAACTGATTTTAATATAGTAAACAATAAAAGGTTAAAACCGATTCTTAGAACAATGGGTACCTAAATAATACATTTTACAAAGAAGATACGAAAAAATTAAATAGAGAATCCATTGCTACTTTTTAGAGATAAAATCATTCGTGAAACTAATGTTCTTAAAATACATATTTAAAAAACGGTTTTTTCTTCAATTTATTTTGTTGATTATAAGTTTCTTATTACTCAAAATTTCGAACAACGGTTCAGATATAAAGAGGTTATAATCGGCTAGTAAGTGGCGGAGGGACATCTATTTTCCTACGTTCCGCCACAGGCGAAGTATGCACCTAATGCTTGTAGTATAATCTTTGGGTTTTCAGCATATAAGTCGTTGGAAGTAAGGTGATTGAGGCTATAACTTCAAATACCTTACGATATAGAATGCCTCGTTAAACCGTAGAGGAGAGAACTGAGATGGTGTGGTGGTATCATGCTGGCAACCCTCTTCAAAGAGTGTGTGACTTATTTGCAACTAAGTACTCCAACAGGCCTAATCCTAGTAAAGCCGCAATTTTTAAATTAACGAATAAAATATATAGCACCGTTCCACACATAACTTAAAGCATCTTTTCCGTTCCAATCGTAGAATTGCTGATGAAACCTCTGCTGTAGTATGTGCTGCAATTGAAATGAATTGACGTTTGCCATTTTAGTCCAGGAATATTAGCATAAAAGACGGGTCCGCTCCGCAAAATAGAGAAAGAAGTTTCAAATAAAAAAGATGGGAAATTTTATCTTCCACAAAAAAGGTCCTCACAATTTTTAATGTAAAACTCACCGTTTTCGAGATATTTGCAAAAAGGGTTTTTTCAAGATTGCGGCTAACGCTTGCGGTTTTGGACGGTACAAACTTTTTATACTTAGGGAACACCCTCTGACATAATCCAATCGAAAAATTAATTATCAGGATTTTTTGCGCAGCGAATGTCTAAAAATCCTGGACTATTCCTAATATTTCAAGTGATTTGGGTATGACTTGTCTCTTGTTTTAAGCGTTAAGGGGACCCAAATCTTTTTTCAACCAAATAAAGGGATATCCTGATAACTACAAGTATATACTTCTTTTTCATTTCAAATTGGTAACACCACTCGGCCAACCAGTTAAGAGAACGCTTTAGGAGATAAGACTTCAGAGTTGGGTCAAAAGAGCAAATTCATAAAGAAATATAGTTAATGAAAGTTTTTGATTGGTTTTGGAATTGGTAATAATAATTAAATGTTCTGTCCAATCAATATTTATTTTAAAATTCGCTGTGCCTACCGGTCGCAAGTCTTTTAGACATACTGTGTGTCAGATGATGGCAATAGGCCGAAACCGGTAGGCACAGCGAATTTTAAAATAAATATTGATTGGACAGAACATTTAATTATTATTACCAATAAAGAAATATGTTCGTCGCTGTTAATTGCTTTACAAAATTGTTCCTCAGCCAGTTTATCCAGTACTTAAACAAAATGCAAAATTATTAATCCACCTCGATCCTACGATACGCTTTATTATCCTAAAAATAAAATATTACCACTATAGATTATAGTCAAGGCAATGAATACCCCAGCTTTTTTATTTCTACAAAGATATTTCTAAAGAGGAATTCCCAAATGACGTTATTTGCACTCCCATTTAGGTTTTATGTGCCCCCATGAAGGCATTTTTTAATAAATTACGATATGAGAAGTCTTAAAATAGTGCTTGCATTAAACCATAAGATTTACAAGAAGGTAGAAGAAGAGATTATATGAAAATATTTTGACCACACTGTGACTTTCATTTTCTCCAAACTGTGTTCCTTCTTAAGACAAGGCATAGGATCAAAAAAAAAATCTGTTCCATTCCTCTCGAAGCCCGATGATATGACTTAAATGACAAAATTGGAAATAAATCCTCAATATTGCCACGGAAAGTTCCACTACATTAAATAAATAGATGTGAGAGATAATGTATTGTATCAAGAGATCGGAGCTGGTATGCCGGAACCAAGTCAGCACTTTGCAAGACATCGGCTGGTGCGGGGATTGAAGGCGAGGTATTGGCATTCTGGTGCTGATCACGACACAAGGTGGTACTAAATAAATAAGTGCATACAGATCTTGACAATTTAGAGATACTTCAGCTTCTGATGAGCGCGATCGTGCAAGAATTGAAAAAGAGGGATGACCGGGATTAAGCAGGATTATTCGAGAATTACGATTACCATGGTAACGAGCTTCTATAATATGATATAAATGTTTAGCAAATATTTAATATATTTCTCTGCCACTAATTAATGATATTTACAATTTAATTTATATAAATGTACTGATATAACATATTTGAAAACTTTTGCAAAAAGATATTTTAAATAAAACTAAAATACCTAAGTTCCTTAGAAACGAGACGTAAAATTAATCACGAAATTCAATATTATCTATTACCACCTCTTAGAAATATTCTGTTACGAAAAACGCAAGTCTTTACTTTCTTCCAGAATTTGATGTCAGATTACGAATCCATTAACAGTGCATTTGCAACGAAACACCTCTCTTATAACCACGATGCACATAAAATGTAATAAGAACGAAGCAACAGTATCGAAAACGTCGCTTAGATTATCATAACCAATCCACATCCTTCTAAGTCATCCCTTAAGAGTCCGCGACGTATGAACCTCGCATAACCTAAGCAAATAAGCAGCAACATCTGCATCCGTCACAGAAATGCCTCCGAATCCCCCGAAAAATGACTGATATTTATTGCAGTTACCGGCTGTACGAGTCGCACGCCTGTAAACTAAGTGAAAATGACAGGTACTTCGACCGAAATGGGGGAGAGGAAAGCGCTGCACGAGCGCCAGAGATGAAATTACCCTCCCGCAAAGGAAGCCGTTCGGGAGGCGGTTCGCCGTACCCAACAGCGGCGCGGCGCCGGCCAGCGACGGCGGAAGGAGGCGATGTTCAATTTGCCAAATTACAATCTGGCTCATTCAATTGTTTCGCTCGTTTATTTTAAACTGGAATGAACCAATTATGGAGAAAATAATCCGACGCGAAAACCATTTGTTTTTGCGAGAGCTAACCGGGGATGTATTGCAGGAAAAGAAATTAACATTTTCACTTATCCAAGAATATATTATAAAGCTCGAACTTTGTCGATTAAAGTATTAGCACAACCTAGTGAATTCCAACAATAAGTATTTCTTAGCAATAGAATATCAGTCTCTGCATTTTCATGAATATATGGGTGTCTAAGTATCTTAAAATATATTTTATAAATGAATGATTGGGGTAAATGGAAAAGATTTTTAGGTACACTTCTAAAGTTATTTTTCAGTTTAAATAGAGTTTCTTTAAATGTATAAATTTAAGTGTAAGTAAGACGTATTATCTTCTTTAAATATTCGATGTAGTTTTACATGAAAAGTAAACTTTTTCAGAAAAAAAATTGTTTATTCATACATCACGTGCAGAATGATCTTTGATCCCTCGGGGTAAATGTAAACGAATAACTTTTCAGCCAAAGATTTTAGTGTTAAAAATGTGAACATTTTTTTTACTACAAAAAGAACTGACTAAACATGCGATGTGTGCTTCATCTTTAAAGTAATTTAAACAAAAGCAATTCAATATTCAAGTAGTAAAAATAAACTAATTTTGCTCCTACACTGGAACAAGAGACGAGAATTTACTTATAAAGAATTCTTTCTCTTTTCATATGAATTTCGGTATCAGGAAGCACACCAAAATAGTGATTAATGGTAATGTAGCCTAACATGACTTTCAAATATTATTCATAGTCATTTTTCTTGATTATGTGTTTGCGTTTCAGTATTGCTTCTTTTCTTTCTTCTGCTTATCTAACACTTTGGCAATAGTTAACACTTCTTCAAACGTTTGTTGTTTCAATCTAGGGGTTACCAATTTCTTAGTATCAAAGTTTCAAGATTTAGGTTGACGATTGAACATTATCTACACCCTCATATGAACACGATATGGCTGAACATCATCTATACACTGAAAGAACAGTAAATTTACACATCTGTAGTAATTTTACTTTTGTTTCTAAAATTACACAAGTTATAAATTTACAACCAGTAAATTTACACTGTATTTAGACAGAGATAATGTAAAATTAAACACTATAATTTTATATTGTTGCAGTGAAGTTTAAAACAAATAATTGTTTCAATTGGCAAATATAATTCTACAAACATAATATATATTTCTTTTTATATGCGATTACTTGTTCGAATAAAATTAAAATGTAGTAATGATAAAAACGATAATTTCTGTTTGCCGACATTTCTATTTTTTCTCGTGTTTACATTATCTTTTCTATGTTAAAATTAACTAAATACGCAGTAATTAACTTAAAACGTAAAACTTCTAACAGTAAATCAGTTTCTACTGTTGTATTATCGCAAAACCTAATTTACACCTTGCACTTTTATCAAAGCGCTGTTACCGTTAACACAGTATTTCCAATATTCAAAGAATTTGAACTAGAATTCCTACACAAGTACTAAGTAGGTAAGGTATTCACTTGATTGAAAAGCAGCGCAACCATAAAAATATATCGTTAAACGTTTTAAATCAGTGAAATAGTTTGCGTCAGTCGAAATAATAACATGATATTTGTTAACGACCTTAGGTAAATTAAATTGTGTCACAGCAAAGTAATCCACCTTTTCTATATGAGCTTTTCAGACAGATTTTCTATATGAGATTTTCAGACAAAATTGGGTTGTGTACACCCAATAATAAATTAGATTGTATACACCCAATAATGAATTGGGTTGTATACACCCAATAATGAATTGGGTTAATTCAACCCATGAACATAATAACGAAAATAAAATGTCATCTTTGTATGAAAGATATAATTGATCAACCAGCGGTCACAGACTTATGAGATTGGTATTGCAGTTATCGATATATAGCAAAATAATTCGTCTTTCCTACATTCAGATAGTTCTGATATTAAATTATATTATAATTTTTTTTTAATGAATAGCTACTGCAGCAGAATTATTTTCAGTTGACGGATGCGCAATAGCAAGAGGGCGCGCTCAATGAAGTGAGCCACATCCGAAGGAATATTGAGAATCTTTATAATTCGCACGCAAACCTTCGCGATTCGTTAAAAAAATCATAGTTCAGTATTTAAATGATTTTCTCGCGATTAGCATTTAATTTTCCCAAGAACTATAAGGAATCCTAATATATTTTGAAATACGGTCGATGGTATCATTAGATATCAGGTATTCAATTTAAGATAAGAAACTTAATTTACTGCAAAAGTTATCAAACAGTTCTATTAATTATTGCTTAAAATAATACCAAATTTTTAATACCTACACAATAACTTTTCAGATGAATATCTTAAAGCAAGGGAACATGAACCAATCTTTTCTGGTTGCCAACCAGGAACCAACTAGGAACACTAGAGCGGCTATTCCGGATGATTACTTTTATTGTCTTGGGTTTTTATTTTTTAGTGATAAGGTGACAAAGGCTGCGATGATATTTCCTTTGTTAGTAGATATCAATATTTATATTATTTATAACATACAAAGTATAATTAAAGCTTATAGAAGGATTGTGTTAAATGAACCTAACATTGAACATTCATGTCAATTGTGTCACATGGTAAAATGTTATGTAAACCACAAAACGGCCATATGAACACCTTTTTTTTAGTTTTACATATATGAGCAATTAGTTTGCAGTATTAATTGAAAACGTAAACAAAAATGTTTCAATTGTTGTAATCGACTGAAAGAAGAATGGAATATTATATATATAAATGCCTAACATTTGCTTCAACTAGTACGAAATGCCAAACACATTAGAAAAACCAAAGGTTAAGATGTTGAGACCAAAGAATTGCAATTTGAGAAGACTTGCACGGAAAAGGAATTGTTGCAACAATTTGCAGGTTATGATTGTGAAGCTATTTTAATGATCTATCTTATTTATTTTAATTTTAGATAGATATTTACCAAAAATTTTAACTACATCAGTAGCATTGTAATGTGAGAAATAATCAGGAGCAGGAATTCAATTTAATCTTAGTGTAAACCATCACAATATAGGAATTAGGAGCTCGATATAATATAGGAATTTGAAGTAGAAAATTCAAGTATATTTGTACTATATAAATAACCCGGCAATAAGTAAAAATTCAATAGCACCATCTATGATGTAGAAGAAACTACTAGTTCATTTATATTTCTTGTTAAAAACATTATTTTACGTTTTTATACATGTGTTTTGGAATGTTGTTTGGAACTCAACCTTATTTTAAATACTTAACAGTTTCATTCAAAAATTGACTTAGAAAATTGAATTTACAGTTTCACCCTTGGAGAAAACATGGGGAGCCCAAAAATGTCTGTTGTGTCACAATTATTTATTTACCTAAACAAAATGTAGGTATGTATAGGTATTTACACATATACTTCAATATAAATATTTTATTTTCAAATTCTTCAAATCTCCA
The DNA here is from genome assembly GCA_949128085.1 of Cetonia aurata. NCBI lineage: Eukaryota > Metazoa > Arthropoda > Insecta > Coleoptera > Scarabaeidae > Cetonia > Cetonia aurata. The sequence continues at coordinate 25,045,226 of OX421887.1, forward strand.
GTCATCAATTCAAAAACAAAATTAGAAACTTCGATATAGAAAACGCATTAATCTTCGATACAGTGTAGCAATATTAGAAAATAAAAGAGCTTTGATTTCTTTTTTAAGATTGATTTAAAGGAAATTTGATTTTTATCAAAACCAACTTTAAATCAAAACGCATTCGTACAAAATATTAAATCAAAAGAAATACCTGCTAATCTATCTTTAACCACCTGCGACGCAAAAGCAGCGGCCGCCGCAGATCTCTGCAGGACAGGATCCAAGCCCAGCGTCGTCCACGGTGCAAAAACGGTACCAGGACTTCCTCCGCCCAGCGGACGATGTGCAGGCACCCTAAGGACACCTTGTCCATAAAATCCTGATGGAACAAAACCGGCTAAACTGCTCCTGCTGCTTTGAAGCAGCCCCGAATGATGGTCGTAGAAGTTTGTCGTTACCTCGGATTCCGATTTCTCCTCGAAATTTTTACCCAGCAGATTGGATATGCTGAAAGGCAGAGTCGTGTTGCTCGACGAGTGTGATTGAGGAACGTTTTCTGGACTGGAGCAGTGGCTCCGCGGGCTTCTCGGTTCACTATCACTATGCGAGAGTCTACTGTCAGTGTCCAAGACATTGATTTCGCGTTCATCTTCGGTCAATTCGTGATCTGACATGTTCACACTATTCTAGCGAGATTACTTCGTGGAAAAAGTGCACGCACAAATTATATCTCGATGACGAATAGTTAGTAATCACATCTTAATTAAATCAAAACAAATTAATTAATTACAGCTGCCGTAATGAGGAATATTGATATACGATTTAATTAAAGCTAAGACAAATTGTCCGTAAGCATTTATCTAATAAAGAGCCAAGATTAACAGTTCGAGGTGCGCGCTGTAACTCTCCCAGCACTAAAGAGCCGAATAGCAAACTACCCTTCCAGTATCGATGTCAGACTAACACTATAGTTCCGTCGTATGGGTTGCCATGGCATCGGCAACACACTTAACAATCGTCCAATCATTGGCCAGATTGTTTTTTACGGCCACGCCCCGGCCATTTCCCATTGGATTAACTGATTTCAAGTAAATTGAATATCTTTCTGTTAATTTTTTTCTTCTTCTTTCACGTTCCTAAACAGTCGGCGGTTTATTTAGTCGGTCTTCCGCTGATACACGAATCCGACGAATGGTGATTCGTTTCCGGGGTAGGAGGCAAGGGGAAACGGAATGCTATAACCGGACGGGGTGGGGAGGGCAGTGAAAGAGAGAGAGGCAATTCGTCGTGCACCCACCTCACACGCTCCCGCCTCTGCATGAGTAAAAAGGAATTCAAAACGGATAGCTTTTTAATTATGATAAATAATGTTATTTCCATGTTGTCTGTCTATTCTTTTTTTATTATTATTATTTGTACTGTTTTATTAATTTGGACATCTTTGACATGATATCAGTGACTATTAGATATACTTACGTCGGTAATTTGAATAGACAGATGTCAAAAATAGGTATAGATCGGCTCTTTCTGGAAGACACGTACAACGCGAGAATTTTGGTTTTATCAAGATTTATACGAAAATATTTTGTATGTCAAAATGGGCTTTAATCGTCAATTTATTACCACTTAAGCTAGTACCTAACTAACAATTGCTGACAATACCAAGAAATATGAATTTATCCACGTACAGTCATGCAAAGCTAAACCTGTACCATTCACGATAAATTTACAGTAAAGTGACGTTGTTAACAAAAGATATTTTGCCCACATGTACAAATGCGGATTCTTAAAAGACAAACGCCCACATTTAACAAACATAGAAAAACATTAAATAAGAAAAATACATCAAAGGTACACATTTGCATCGACGTACTTTGATAAAAACACTTCAAAACAGTTTTTCAATTAACGTAAATATAATATTGTATATGAACCCCATAAAAAACGTTTATTTTTTCTACATATCATTGCAGCGTAACCCAATATGTTTTTTAATCTATAAATTGATCTGTGACGATTACTTTCATATTGATCTTTTAATTCACTCGGAATTCCTTCTTTGGCTTTAATTAAGATCATTAATTGACACCTCCATTTTTTTATTTTTTTTAACTCTATTATTATTATCACCATTTTATTATTGTTATGTACACCTATTTGATTGTATGATTAATTTGGGTTTTATATATGTCTATTGGGAAAATAAATATTTTTTTGCGAATGGTGTACCAATTTTTGTTGTGTTTGTAATTAATAAACAATATTATTTTCTGTGTTTCTATTATAAATTACCTATAAATACTTTTGTTAATATTTATGGATACCTGTAAGTGTAAATATAATATGTAATAATCTATTACGTATAGATAAAATTTTCTTAGCAAAAGTTTCAATTTTATTACGTAAAATCCTTTAAATTTTGACAAATTAAGTAAATTAATATTCTACACAAGCGACAGATGTGATGCGATTTCGACATTCGAAGTTTTTTTTAATACTATCAGTCAAGCAGGACTAATGTAGGGAAATGATAAATATTTCAAATTCTTATTCCGAAATGAAATAGGTAAAATTAGGTAAAAATGAAATACAAAATTTGTTATCGCTAAATGGAAGATTTCTATTACAAAAATCATTCAGAAATAATCATATGTAGGTACTCTTCTTTGCTTCCTGCCAGTTTTTACATCAAAGGAAAACGATAAATGCGCATAAGGTTTAATATCGCTTGCAACGTGTTCGCCGATACTTTATATTTCGTCGCTTGTCGGTCGTCCAACTTTAACTTTGTACCATAGTACATATGTGACATAAATTAATAGATCTGTACTTATTTAATTTGTAAGTTTCGTTACAAAGAAACACTAATCTGAAGAACGTTTGTAGCAGAATAAAGCGTACAGATCTGTTTTAAAATCTTAGGTGGCACGAAAATTTTTTGATAGCATAACCTGTATGTATTTTATATAACAGAAAATTATAATCCTAATTATTTGGTATATCTATCCGGCAGAATTGTTATAGATCTTATCATTATAACAAAACTTTATCCGACTGGATTATTATCATTACTGTAATTATTATCAATACTAGAAATATTCTCTTTTCATTTTATAAACATTGCTCAGAGAATATTAGCCTAAAAATAATAATTTTATATTTCCTGAATGCCAATAACATAGAAGAAAAGCGCCTGCCAAGTCATGTCAAAAGGTACATAATTTATACTCTTGCAAAATAACTACAAAATTAATCCTCTTAGATATTGCATGTTGCTAAAAAATCAAAGTATTAGGGTGTAGGTATTGCCCTATGGAAAAGCAAAAAAAAATCGATTAAAGGAAGCGAAAGCATAATTAACAATAAATATATCGTAAACTACCAGGCTTAAAGTCATCTACATCAGATGCTATTAAGGTAGTCACACACTAATAAAATGGAAAATCTGGGAAGGACTTTGGATCTGTGTTGATCACATTGAGGTAAGTAAAAGATGAATTTGTCTTAAAGTACCACATAATCAAAACCTCTTAATGGATATGATCCCTCCGCCAAGACATAAAAAAATTAAAAACTTTATTTAGAATTACGATATATGAAACCTTAAAGTTTAAAGAAGCGATCTACAACATCTACTATAAGATGAGGAAAGAAAAACTTGGAATTAAACAAGAGATCCTACCAAAGATAATGTATAGGAGAACCTAACAGGGTTAAGTTTTTTTTTTGCAAAAACCGTAGAAGTGCACTTGAAAATGTTAAGTGAAAGTTTGCGTTTACTGTACCAAAAAACAATATTAGAATATTAAATTGAAATACCTCAAAGTCCTCAACAGCATTAGTAGAGGCAAACAACTTCGAAGAGGCACCAAACATCAGTTTTCATCGTTATAGAGGTACTTCTCTCTCGAATGTAGTATTTGAGATAATGGCAATGCATAATCAAAAAAAGCAGAGCAGGAATTAGAGGAATATTTGTGTGGCTTTTGCAAGGGATAGGGACGGCAGATCAGATATTTATATTAAAGGAATTACAAGCAGAAAGCTAAGAGTAAACATGCATATGATGATTAATAGAAAGGAACTGTATAGATCGTTGGAGCAAATGGGAGTTAGTAATAAACTGGTAAGAATGATAACATTAACATTGGCAAGAACAGAGGCTATAGTCAGGATATAAACGACAGAACAAGTAAAAAATTCGGATTTAATAGACCAATAACGCAAGGTGACCATATATCGTCGATACTGTTTATTAGTTTAGTACTGGAAAGGGTTATAAGAGAAGCAGACAACAACGGAAATTATATATGTATAAGAGAAAACATCAATACTTGGATTTGCTGAAGATTTAGGTATTTTGATAAGAAGCAAGGAAGAATTAAGGGAGATAGCCTAGAGGAACACAGGCGAAAGATTGAATTACACATTAATGACGAGAAAACAAAATGTATGGAGTAGTCTGACCAAGAATTTACATGAGGAAGATATCTAAAGAATCTAAAGAATAGACACGGAATGGAGAAGGATATACCAGTTTGAAGAAATGGAGAAGTTCACATACTTTGAAACGATAATTACTATGAAGTGTAGAAATGAAAATTCAAGCTAGACTAATGGCAGGGAATAGATTGTATTGCAGCGCTTAATGTGATGTTAAGCAAGAAACGTGTGTCAAGGAAATTGAAGATAAGGATATATGTATATGCTAGATGAGGAAAGTTCTGAGAAAAATGTTAGGAAGGAAGAACAAGGGAAAAGTATGGAGGATAATAACGAATTAGGAGCTGAGAGAGCTTCATGGAGAAGCAAATATAGTGGCATTGATGAAGGCGCGGAGGCTGAGATAAATGGAGCATGTTGAAAGAGTTACAGAGTCAAAAATACCAAAGCTAATAATTACAAGAACAATAGTGGGAAGAAAAGGAGAGCATGGCCAAGAGGAAGTTGGGAAGCGGAAGCGAAAAAGAGCATAAGCACATTAAAAATATCAAGCTGGAAAGAAGCAGCGAAATGAAAAAACCGACTGTCAACTTGCTTATTTTAAATAGAGCATCCTTTATATTTTTTCGTTTTCTGATAGCATACGTTATTAAAAATAAGCATTGTTAAGACTTTCCTATACTTAAGAATCTTTGATAGTTTTCGAGAAGAACGGATTTTCATTGAATTTTGACGTTTTATCGATAACGGAATAAAAAATCAATAACAGAAGAAATATTTCAATTAGGAGGTTGACATTTAATAGAGAATAAACACTTCAAATTCTTCTGAAGCGCAAAAGCAAAATAATTAAGTTAGGCAGCTATAATATAGGTATTGCCTATGTTACTGTCTTTGAGCATTGCAGTTTTGGTGGAAGAACAGAAATGGTTTCTTATGACCACTCTCCACAACCAATATCTCGGGATTGCGATAGCTCATAAACTTGCTTCCTCCTTTCCCATCCTTTAGTATTACATACTAATCTCCAAGCTACCGAAACAAAGTTTATTAATTCATTCAAACCTGGCAACTGTAGATATATTTACTTCCGAATGTTTTTTGACGGTGAACTTGGATGAAACATATTTTTAAACCCACACAGGAAAAAAAAATTATTAAACTACTGTGAAATTGTCGAATATTTCTCAAAGAAGATTAAGTTAATGATTCCCTGTCTACCCATCTCAGAAATTTGTTAAGAATTTGCAATAATGATGCGCATTTTCTTTTGGAGTTTTACTACTTGTACCTGGACTTAATAGATAAAATTTGAATAGCTTTGACTAAGTTTTAACTTTCCTTTATTAATTGAAAGGTTGCCCAATATATCAAGTTGATTAGGTTTATTTTGTTTGTTTCATTATCAATATTACTACGCCAATAATATTCAAATTTATGATAGAAATAAAGATAAAGACTGCATATTATGCCATAAGCGTAATTACGTCCGCATATACATTTTACATGTATGCATGCAGCGTCGTTTCAATCATTCCTATAAAGCGGATCTCATCAAATATTCAAAGCGACTACATAGACTGCTGATGAATATTCGATAATCAAGTCGAGTGAAAACTTTATATATTTGAATGTGTCTGTCTGTTGTATTTATAAAATTAACCTCTTTTGGTGTAAGTCGGACAATGCCTCATTCACTAATTTATCTATCCGTGTAACACAGAGGAATATGTATATATTGGTACATTTATTATGTAGTGGTTGGTATTAATTAGTTAGAAACTAATCCAGCGCACGCCGCATATATTTCCTATGATAAATTGGTTACATGTACCTATAGTTATAGGGCTCAAATGAGAGGATCTCACTGGTGGTATATTTTCCGTGCCCGAAGCTGTAGGTCAAAAGTATATATTCATATAAGAAAGGAAGAATGAAAGAGACGCAGTAGAAGGGAACTTATTATAGCGGCGGTACTTCGTACTTTCCTCCGTTAAAAGCGAACTGCTTAATTATTCAGCAAAAAGAATTAAGGCAAATTAGATTAGGAGGGCGTAATTCGTTCGTAACGCGCTTTTGAACTGGGGTAATTGGGCAGCGATTCGAGACCGCCGGTAAAAATCAAAATGGCCGATGACTGTCTCGAGATCCTTTGAAATAACAACAGAAACGACTTAGCAGGAATAGAAGCTGTTGGGGAGAAGTGAGGGAGACACTATTAGGTGAATTGAAAATTAATTCTACGGTTTTGGTCCTTGCGAGGACCGTGCGAAGTGAGAATCGTTGCTATCCTATAATTAAATTATAATTTCGCTCTTTTTAGATGTCGTTACTTTTGCATGGCCCTTTATCAAGGAAGAACGTTTCTTTTTTAATTAATGCCAGGTAGTCTCAGACATTTATAAAATATTTATTTAATGTAGTATAAATATTATATGTTTTAGAAATTTTTCCAAGCCAAGAAAATGTATTTATAGAATATTTTGAGATAAATATTTAAAAATAATATCTCTTATATTGTAGAAACAATATTTGTATTACCTACATATTACAAACCCCTAAATTTACACTCAATGTACACTATAAAAAAAGAAATAAAATTTACAAAAGAAACACATGTCGCGTGAATGAAGTTTTACAGGTAGGGGTATGTGTTCTTATTTCACATAGTACAAAATGATAAAAATAATTATATTATGTCAACATGTGGAAATATACAGAAATTTAATACGACTTTTACTATATTTCCATAAAATCACATAATTTTACGTTGGTTTCCTTAAGATCACATAATTACGGTAAACTTAGGCCACCATTTATGTAATTGCGCGCAGTTTTTGTCGTGCGCAGGCACAGTGCATCAAGAGACTCATTATGGCTTTGAAGCGTCGCCGTCGTATATGTCGTTAGTGTTATTACGTGAATTCAAAGTGTAGTTTAAATAAAACAAAAGGTTTTGGTCAGAGTAAAATATGGCAAAGCAACGTTTGTTTTAGTTTTTGATGCTAAATGTCATCCCATAGTCCGTGTCCGCGAATTCCCTAACCTCTGTATAGGTATATAATAATAATAATAATAATAATAATAATAAAGTTTATTGGCTTCATAGTACAATACAGTTAAAACAAAAAAGATAGTAAAAAATAACTAACAAGAATCTAATGAAAGCCAAAAAGACTAAATCGCTGCAGTACATGTAAAACACATGTACTGGTAGCGCTCTTCCTTTAGCCTAAGGATATATAATAAAAATATAAAGAACGATAATAATAAACATAAATAATAGAAAAAAAAACAAAAAAAAAAAAAAAAATAACAAGGCATTTATCCAAGTGAACAACTATTCATGAATAAATATAGCGGGAAATACGTATATAATATGCATAGCGCGGTGCACTTAAGAAAACAATGCAGGGGTTATACTTCATTTCTCTGATTTGAAATCAGCAAATTGGTGACACGCCTTTTAATAGATGTCAAGGAAGCAGTTAATAATATTCCCTCATTTAAAAGGTAAGTGTTTATTGTTTTGCTGACATTATAGCTAAAACTGCGCTTAAACATTTCCAGCCTGTGCCTGGGAATCGACAGCAAATTGGAGGTACGTGTACCACGATCATGGTCTTGATATCGGAATCGAACACGATTAAAAAGATAGCGCGGTGTTTCCTTCTTAATAATATTTATAAAGAAAAGATATATATCTATATATATATAATATCTATACGACACATTATGACAAAGAGAGAACATGAAAGGTACAAAAATATTTTATTTATTATTCTGGTAGGCTAAATTACATTTTCGCGCCCTGTATGTTTTATTTCCAAACACCATATTTATAATAGTTTTCATAAAATTTCAATTGTAGAGAACACTTTTTCATGAATGTAGGTACATCTGATAATATTCAAGTATTGCAGGATTTACGTTACGTAGGTAGGTATATGACATATGATAATTGTTTCTTGCTTCACTGTATGTTACTTCAATTACACATTCTATACGAGAGAAAGATACGCATAACATTACAGAACAAATATAGTTATTTTAGTCATTGCAATGCCTAAATTCACATTATACGTAATGTATTAGTATATCAAACCGCAGTAAATTTAAAAGCGGTTACTACTACGTGATGTGTACTAATACATTTAATTCGCAGTTTCTTACAGTTAAAATTTCATATTATACTCAGGTTGAGGAAAATTGATGTAAATATACTTGAGTTTCCACTGGTTTCCACCTATTTTTACTAATTCAAAATATCACGTTGATAGACTTGATAGATGGTGACAAATGAAATACATCTGTCATGTGTACTGTATTGTTTTATTGACACTCAAAAATGTTTACAATGAATCATACAGTTTTTATTACCGAATCATACTTTAGAAATGGTGCTAAAATTAGAAAATGGAGAATGGTTTTACTCCTTGTAGCAGCCATGTATAGAATTTCGGACAGAATCTCAAAATTTTCCAGTAACATATGACAATTTGCGGCAATTGATGCAAGAATCAGTCGAACCCATACTATGTAAAGTGAAATACGACAATAGAAACTGTCATGGCGACTGATTTCAGAGTTCTCCATGGTCGTAAGATGGCGCAGTAACATGTGATAAGGAAGGAACCTGTATTAGTAAACACTCCATAGGGGCAAACTGTGAAGAAGATGGTTGTGATATTTTGCTTAACTTGAAAAGATTTATCACTCGTAATAGAGTAAGTTTTTTTTTTATATCTTAGAGCAGATGTGTATATGTAATAATTGGTTTTTGCAGAATAAACATAAAAAGACACCTGCAAATTCTGAAGAAATACGAATTTTTCAACTTCCTGTGTTTGTTATTCCGTACATCAAAATTTAATAATTATGTCTGTTGCCTTTTTTCCATTAACTTATAATTTATTTTCATTGTGATAGGTGTTGTATGTTACCATAATGATCAATTTACAGATATATATTCTAAGAGAAGAAACTATAACTGCTACTTAATCGAGCAACTGTGGCAGTATTCTGAAAAAGGCATTTTATGGGCAAATCCCATAGAATGGGTATTTCAGAATACAGCCACAGTTGCTCCTTCAACTTCGAGTAATTCAAAACCACTCAAACCATTTTGAATTTTCGCGCTAAAAGTTCTCCGTACCCGTTAGATGGCTCTGACGTACTGATTTCGCTTGTTACTTAGGGAGTTTACATTCTATCCGTAGGTAGTATTATCTATGGTCGAACCACCACCTGCGGAGTGAAAGGCGAGCATGCAAACCACGTTCAGCCAGCGACACGTGTTAGGCATATATTAGAAGCAGTTGTGAGTAAAAAAAACTAGAAAAAGTGCTAGCAGCAATAAATTACACAGATTCGGAAAATTTGTTATACGACATAGGCTTGGCATTCTTTGCTCAATGAAACACTTTCTAGTGAAAAACGCTGTTGATTAAAGTTAAGCCCACAGAGGTGCGGTGGTGGTCAATGTTTTTATTACATTCACTGCCCTTGTGTCCACGTGGGACTGCATATACGCACCAAACGTGCTCTACCTCCGCTTCTACTAACCTGATGGAAAGCAGTTGTGACATCCATGCCTGCGTATGCGGTTTGGAATCCCGTCTACGACGTACATGGTAATAGCATTGAGCAAGTACAAAGACGTTTTCTTAAATTTCTTTAGTCGAGATGTTTCGGTGAATATCCCTGCAGAGGATTCCCACACGATATACTGCTCCATACCTTTGCAATGGAGTCTTTGGATGTCAGGAGGGTAAAATCTGGCCTGACTTTGGTTTATAACTTGTATGTATGTGTATGTATGTGTGATTAGGGTGATAGTACACTGCGACCTAAAAGATCTATTGTGTCCCCTCTTCTCGCTGTATTTACAGCTGGCCGTCCAGTCTGATTCCTTTCAAGAAGTGCAGAATGTCCGAAGGCCCCAGATTAGGTAACTCTCCCTCTTCGATTTCACATGCTCCCAGGTGCAGCGCCCTTGAGTTGCACAGTGCAACACAGTTTGTGAGTAGATGAATGGACGTTTCGTCCTGTTCCCCACAAAATCTACATTCGGCTTCCTTCGCTATTCCAAGCCTGCTTAGATGTCCGTTCAGTTTACAATGGCCTGTAAGGATCCCTGTCAATATCCGAATATTATTTTTACTCAGGTGGAGGCATTCTGCAGATCTTTTCTGGTTATAGGTACCCAGAAGAGTTTTAGCTTGCCTCATTCCCTGGAGATTCTCCCAGTATTTCGATTTTCTCTGCTCTACTTCATTTTTGAGTTTCTCCAGTGTTATGCTGCTACTTATCCCACAAAAAGGTTCTGGTCCTACAAAAGGTGTTCTAGTCCCTCTCTTAGCGAGATTATCTGTTATTTCGTTTCCTTCCACTCCCATGTGTCCCGGAACCCACAAAAGGGTTACCTTGTTCTTTTTGCCTAGCTCGTTTAGTTTTTGTAGACACTCCCAAACCATTTTGGAGCTGATTATGTTTGACCTCAGCGCCCTAATGGCTGCTTGACTATCAGATATTATGATAATCTCCTGCTTTTCATAGCTTCTGTCAATGTTAACCTGGACACATCTTTCAATGGCGTGTATTTCCGCCTGGAAGATACTTGGGTACATCCCCAAGCTTTCGAAATATTTGGTTCTAGGCCCATATATCCCTATTCCAGTTCCCTCTGCCGTTTTGGAGCCATCTGTATACCATTTAATGGCGTTTCTATTGAGTTTCGAAATGGTATCTCTATAATTTATAACTTAGTTCATTATAATGTTGAAAGTCAGTACTTGCTAGAAAAATTAAATTGTTGCGGGCCCCGTATATCTGCACGAATATTGACATATTCTATCTTCCTCAGGCTCCCACTAATTTACTGCTCAAGGTTCCTATACATTGTGCATGTAACTCTGTAGCATGTACGACATTTTTAGTTGTTTCATACGCGACCTACTGAGCCATTATATATTATTATTATCTCCAAACTATTGGTATAGGTACATCCCATCCATTAGGTATATATGACAGAGTCTTTCTCAAGTAACTATTCTTACATTTTGAGTAGAAATAGTTGAATAAACAGAGAAAATAGGAAGTTGTGACATCAAGATCGTGATTCTGCGTTAGGGTAAACTTCGCGAATTTTGTCAACAAGAAAATCTTCTTTGATTTTTAATACGTAGAATCTTCTTTGCGCGCAAAACACCAGATCAGTACAACCCCATGAAATTACGACAAAAGATACTTTCTCTCGTGACAAAACGAGAAGCGCCCACTGAATTATTCATAATTTCCACGACGCCTGCCCCCAGCACTATGCCTAGGTATCCATCGAAAGTCGGAAAACTGTCACTATCCTAACGCATCGCCGACTGAGCTGCTTCGATGCGGTTTTATTCAAATATTCACGTTACCTAGAACCCTTTTTTGACACGCCGTTCCCATTTTAATAATTAGACCGTCCTCAGATAGGCAGTCGGTTAGGAGCTACGTCGACGAATGGCGTCCGCGGACTTTGAAGCTTTCCGGGAGATTCGAGAACCGAATAGCAGACAGCTCGCGTAGGTACGCAGTATTAGTAAGTACGTATCCAACGGATTGAATTGCCGTTTAAAACTTTCTCCATTATTAATACGACCCTTTTTAACTCCAATTAAGTCGGCAGAAACGGCAGACGTATTGGTGATTAGCTGGTTAAATAATGCAGAACTTCGCTCCCTTAATTCGTCTCCCGCCACGTACCCGGAGGGCTTACGCATCTATTCCCGTAAATACCGTCTATCGGGAGGTTAGTTTGTGACGTAACGGAGACGTTTAACAGCGTATAAGCTCAGTTCATGACAGCTCGACCTTTGTTGTGTCCCTGCAATGGTGCCGAGAGACGTCAATCCGAATTTAGACTTAGTAACTTAAGGAATATAATTGCTTTATAAAGTTTTAATATAACTCTTAACTCTTAAATGTTATTGTCAACTAGCAGAACAAAAGAACCGCTAGAGAAAAAACTGCTTTTGCATAACCCTGTTTACAGATAAAAACAAAATATTTCGAAGATCACACCATTACAGTATTGGGCAAAAGGTAATCTAATTAATGATTATGATTACATTCAGTAATCCCATTACAGATTAATGCCAGTAATCATTAATTCTGTAAACAGGAAAGTAATCTTTTCAGGTGAGTTATGACCACTGAAATGTAATCACAATTATGATTACTGATTGCACTTTTTTAATACTTTAAAAAACTGGATGAGTTGTGAGTGAGTTAAAAATCGGCATTAATTGACAAATAGTAAATTAAAATGGTTTTTCACTTCCTTCCATTCCACACTGATAAAAATCGATGTAATTTTCAATAATATATTCCAAAATGTGTACTACATAATTGCAAACTGAATTAAGCAGAACTGCGTAATATATAAGGTAATATGTAATTACATAGGAAATATCACCTACCGTTTATGGAATCAGATCAATGGAAAATTCTTTAAAATATCCTGGAAACACTAGGAACAAAATTGACATGTCAAAAGTGTCTACAAAATTCTTAGTATTTAATTAAGTAATTTCGTCTAAAAAAGAAAATCCAAATTACAATGGTGTTTATTACTCAAGCCCTAACACCTACGATTGACCCATTGACTGAAGATCACACCAATGACCAAGGCTATAGGAAGAACACCGTCGGGTGATATAGTCTTTTTGACAATGCATAGTAATATATAGGCTTGTATTGCTATTGTCAATAAATGAAATAAATAAACGTTCATTAATCGTTTGTTCATCATTTGGTCGAACGTGTAGTCACTTTTTTTTTTTATTATTTGGGCCATTAAGTACCTAGTAATAGTTTTACGGAAGAAAGAATAGTTTGCTGTGTTCTCTATATTGTGGTAGTTAAGACAAGGTAAGTAAATAGTGTATTAGATTTAAATAAAGGTGGAGTCGTAATGATTGCATGCAAAATTTACATATTTAAGTGTGCAACCCAAAGGAAGTACGAAAGAAAAATTTTTCTATGCAGATACTGGTGCAATCTGCATAGGAAAATTTTTCTTTTTATTGTATTCGTGAGGATTGTAATATGATATTTATAACGTATGCACGCTTTAAGCAGCACATATTTAGAATACATAACCTCCAACATAAAGATACTCCCAAAACATACTCATGCTCTGAAAGTATTTGCACTTGCAATATTAAGAATAAGAAACAATTTCTTTCACATGTGTCCGAACATATTAAAAACGGTGAGAAAGTGCTTTACCCTTTTATATCTAGCTGTAAGTTTCAAACGATGTACACTAATGTTGCAAGCTTTAGATCACATATAACCCGAAATCATTTTGATAAAATCAATACTGACAGTAATTTTGTTAACAATTCATTAGAGATAAGCAGTAATGTAGTAACAGCAGATGAAGATATTGATACAATTGAAACAAACAAAACATGTCACAACGAAACTTCTTGTATTATATCAAGCGAATTAGAGGTAGAAAATATGAAAAAAATTGTCATTAAATATATTATCACATATGTATGTTACATTACATAGATGCTTTTTTCGATTTAGATAATCTTAATCATACATTTTTAATACACAAACTTAGGTTAAGTGCATATGTCATAGATTGATAGGTTAAGAACTTCTTAACATATTCATTTCTGAGATTAAACCACGTAAATACGCATACAAATTCATGTAATTTTACAGTGTAAATTACCCTTTATAGTTACAAATATTTACTACATAAATTTCAATCAGAAATTATGGAAAGGTCCATAACTTATTACGCAAATTCAAAAATTCCATAACATAACGTTGGTTACAAAATTGCCAACGTATTATTATGTTATTTTACAATACCTATACGTTTTATCAGTGCATGGACGGTAAAGTACCTACCTACCGAATTGAACTACCAACGCCACTTCCGTTACTTTGCAGCACTCTTTTGAGAAGATTCTGAAGTTTCTCTCGGTTTGGTTGTCAAAATAGCTGTCAAACAATCTGTCATTCAAATATGAGTGACCTGTATTCTAAACACTACAAATGCAAATTGTGCTGGCTTTCTTATCTGTCAGATATTGTATGTGTTAAATTCATTTCAATAGTAGCGGATAGGTTTGTTTATATTTGGGAGGAACATCTTTAAGTTGTGTATAAAAAAATTTTTATGAGCAACTTCAATATTATAGGGATATAAAAATTTTATTTTTTTTTTTCAGATAGTGTGTTAACATATGGTAAGGCTAAATAAATTGTTGCAGAGGAGATTTCTTTAGCTTTCAAACATTTATATGAACTACTGTAAAGTTTATTTAATCTTTGTTTATAAACTTTTTGTATAAATGTTTCTGGGTAATTATTTAATGCTAAAATTCGTTTTATATTTAAAAGTATTTCAGGTCTGTATATTGGACTTGTTACGTGAATAACTCTGTCAATTATCGACGTAACAACACTCTTTTTAATCGTGATATGTTGACAAGAATTATAATACAAATATCTGTTTAATGCTGTAGGCTTCTGGTATATTTCGGTGAAAATTTTATCTTTTTTGTGTATTAAAGTTATGTCCAAAAATTTAATTTGATTGTCGTTTCCTTTTTCTGGTGTAAAATGCAAATTTTGATGTTAGTCGTTAAAAGTTTTTACTGTATAATGAATTCTGTCTAATTTCTTTAGGGGTGCAATGATACAATCGTCTACGTACCTCTTGTAAAAAGTCGGTTTAAAATAGAGTTTAGGTATTATTTTTGCTTCTAAATCCTCTAAACCTAGTTCTGCAATCAAACCATAAATTTGTTTTGAAAAAAATGTTGGTTATATTGAAAATGTGTAGTATTTAAGGTAATTTTTGTTGATGAATTCTTCTTGATGGAGCGGGGTAAAATTTTCAAGTTCGTTTCAGTGTTTTTTGATAGATTGAACGGCTAAGTCTAAAGGATATTACCATTATTACCAGTATATACAACCAGTGTATAATATACCAATTGTTGGTGTATCATAAACTGTATTTCAACAGGACGTTTTCACGTTTATTATACTAAGTATTAACCAATTTGAGAGGTTTATTCAATTATTCAACATCTACTTTATCAAAATTAAATATCAACTCAAAATTTATGGTGTTCCTTGAGAAGCGTAAATTATTGTGGGACACACTTAAATTTAAAATCAAATTTAGCAATGTATATCTATTCTTCAGCTTTTGGAAAAGAATATCCCAATGAACTCACGCAATTACTAATTTTAACATATCTTTTAACTTGGGGGGAAATATAAAAAAATATGTTAAGATTTCCAATACGTAATGTTCTGACGTGTAAATTCTCATTGCAGTCTTATTAATTGTATTTAAATTTGCATGCTATTAATCAATAAATCTATAGTTCGTTAAAATATTAATAAATAATAATTACAGGCTATTGTCCCTTAAAATATTAATAAGCATTTGATATGAATTACTAATCGCGCTTTATGTTCCCGTAGATATACTCGTAATATAGGCAAGATTATTATATACAGGCAATCATCTGCTTGTATATACACAACAAACATTTTAAATTCTATTATTTCAGATTCAACTAGAAATAAGCACTTTAAAGGGTTTCTTATCCACATATCTTCTGCATGATTCGTATATTAAAAATAGATGTCTTCTGCAGATGGCAAATCAGTCTTCCTTTTTAAGTAAGAGTTAATAATTTAACTAGCAAATAAAAACAGAAAAGTGCTTATCCACCAGTTAGCACTAGCTGTTAGTCTAGCCTAAGATATAGTTCAAAGAATATTAGTAACATTGCTATATATTTGAAAACATTTCATCACAAAAATAGTGTAAATATCGCATAAAATATGATGCAGTGTACGTATGACAAAAGTTGCTTGCTAACTTGAAGTACTTAAACTAGAAATATTTTTATATGAAGACTCTGTAAAAATGTTATATTTCCGATAATGTCTAATTACTTAAACTGTTACCAGTGTTTTAAAATTAAATATTATTCAACTAACTAATAACACTCAATGTACTTCCTATTTTAATATGTAATTAACAAAATACGTCTAGTATATAGCAATATTTGTCTCAACAGCATATCGGGGTGTGGCCAAGTTGAGATAAGGGGACAAATTATACGTTATTTTTCGTAACAAATTTTTTTTTTCTAGTAACGTATGCAAGCGATAGCAAGAGGGTGTGCTCAATGGAATGAAACACGCCGGAATAAATATAGAGAAATGTAATAACTCGCACGTGAGAACATAGAAATTTAGTTTTTATTGTAATATGTATCTGCAATACTATACGCCATGCAAACAACGAAATCCCGCATTGCCTCGTCGAACTCGTGAGACGTACAATGTGCGTGGAGACGGGATTCCGCCACTACAAAATTATCCACCTGTAGTCCATATTACAATACAACATAATACTAGTAATAGAATTCCATTTTGACATTACGATAAGAGGTAGTATCCACTGCAACACGTATTTATACCGGGTATTTTCAAAAATCTATTAAAGAACACCAAATACTCTGGAATACTATATAATCATCTGATAGAACCATTCTTCATAAATAAGCAAAGGTAAGCAGACATGCTTCGAGATGAAACAGTTCTAGCAATAACAGAAATTGTTGGTGATAACTTGAAACATATGTACATTTTTGGATTCAACAAGATGGGGCTACACCACATTACATTCGTAATTACCTAGATACAGTTTTTCCTCATCGTTGGATAGGATGATCAGATGAGATTGAGTGGCCTGCCAGATCACTAGATTTAACTCCTCTTGAATTTTCTTTTTTTGTGGGGTTATCTGAAAAATCGGGTAGGTATACAAAACCTGAGAATTTATATGTGAATTGCGTCAAAGAATAATAGACGAAGCTGAAAATATTCCAGCAAAATGTTTCTGCTGAATCTTTCTATCATCGGCTAATTTACGGTCAAGAAAGAAACGGTGAAGACTTCGAGCATTTATCATAATAATACTTAGAATCATTACTTATGGAATTGAGTTTTGATTTCAGATTTTCATTTTTATTTGGGATTTAGATTCTAATTTTTGTTTATTATTTTGATTTGGAATGTTTGATTTTGGACTTTGTTTCAAAACTGTTTAAAAAAACTTGCGTTAATCATGCGTTGGTGAGAGGCAAGGGGTTGTCTTATAACAAGCACCCCGAAAGGAACAGGAAACTACTACGTCCGCGTCGTTGTTTATGGGTTACGCTAAATGTAGTTACATTAAAACATCACCACACCATCGGATTCTTCAAAAATCATCTTTGGTATTATGGGCAACCTTCGACATCACTCGAGGAATCTTTGGGAATCGTCAAAACCACTCGGGGAATCGTCGGTCACTTTCCAAACCACTTAAGGTATGGTTGAATACTTTCGGAATAACTTCGGGTACTATTAGATATTTTCGGACACAATCGGGTACCTTCGAAATCGCTTCAGGTATCATTGAGAGCCTGAACACTGGTTTAGTTGGCTTTTCTGATGGATATTTTAAAGGTTTCTAGACTTCTTATCGGAATTTCAGAAAAATTATTTCTTGCAAATTTAGCGCTATCTATCAAGAATCGAAAAAAATGCTTCAGACGAAACTTTCGTATTTTGATACATAGAATCCGAGTCTGCAATAAAAAATGGGAGTTTCCATTTAAGATTTTAAAATTACCGCCCATCTCACCCCCTAGAGGAGAGGGAGTGCAGGGTCGCGTTTGGTGTCCTTGGATCAATTTTTAAAAATGATTGAAGGTGTAGGTTTTCTGTTTTTGATTCAATTTGTATTTCTCGAGATATTTAGCACCCAGTATATTATGCTGTGATTATCAAGTTGTAACTGGGCGAATTTATAATTTAATTAAAAATCTTCTTTGTCTTCTTCTTTGTCACAATTATTTGTATTTTAATTAGTTTCTTTACGGTTAATTCTAGTGTGTGGTGTTCATAATGTTTGATAGATAATAGATGCAAAAGTAGTCTATCTGCAAGAGGTTATATGTACAGCAAATTTAATTAAGAGTCCCACATGTTATGTGCGTTGATTACCTTACTTAAAAAAAGATATAGCACCATTTCGGTATTTCTTTTCCCGGATTTTTTTCTGCGAAAGTTAACGTTGCAAAAATAAAACCAATTTACTCTACCGGAAAATTTTTATTGCCCAATCTCTCATACTGCTGCTCCTCTACGTCCACCGCTGAAACTGCCCCAAAAACAACAACACGCGGTAACAAAAAAGAAACCTAAATATTTCACGCCCAACCGGAAATAGACTAATAAAACAACCAAAACGAAAAGCGCAACGAAAAGAAAAAACCAGCCTTTTCCGTAGTACCCTGCCCGCGTTTTAGTATTTTATAATCAGTACACCTCGACGTCTCGAAAATAAACTGCGAATAAACGAACAAACGTCGCGTAATAACGGAAATAAATAAACGCAAGTAATAAAAAGCGAACAGGCTAGAGGTGAACGGGTGGCGTGCGGGGGAAAGGTGAGATGGCGTCAGACCACCCTCCCAGAAAGGAGAAATCCCTAAAAGATTTATAAAAACCGTTAAACGTAACAATAGCGCGGCAGTTGGCATCGCATAAAACAAAACCTAACCGCTATTCCTTACTTCAATTTGCCGTGCTGCTCATTTGTTTCCGCGCCATCTTTGAAAAATTGATGTGACGCCGACAAAGACGAAAGACTGATAATCAGAAGGCATTCATCTCGTGAGCGCGCCGCCGGTAGGTGGAGCGGACGGCGGCGTTGGTGCGACCGAGACAAAAGACGGTCGTAACGAGTGAAGTATGTCCCGGCAGCCAACCGCATGGAGAAGAGAACGACCGACTGGTATATAGAGGAGTATAAAACAAGACAACGACTTTTGCCATACGATTGTAGAATACGAAATCGGAGACTTTAGCTTCAGTACGGGTCAGAACAAATCTGCAGAGATATATTGTTGTAAGTTATGTTCCTATGTCTCTCTTTGTGTGTCTACTGCATGCTTGTAGTACTCTCTCTTACTTCGAGATGGTGCATTTTTTTTCTTAATTTTTCAAAACTACAAATGAGTTTACTATAATATACATATATGTATAAACATGGAATTACTGAAATAAAAATACAAAATTTTACAATTTTCAGGTTCCATAGTTGTTCTAGCTTTCCAAACGCATAGTAATTGGAAAATCTTTTTCTCATTCATTATTATTATAAAGTTGATTGGTATTCCAGGCATTCCAATTAGCGTAAAAAAAGATTACAATAACTACTCTTAAAGTCATCATTAAAATAAGAAATCATTTGGAATAGAGAAATTGACCATAATTTGATCAACCGAGAATTAAAAAGTTGTTGAAAAAAACGAATAGCCCTAATGATATCAATCAGTACAGCAATATTCAAAAGACAATACATAAAGCCTGTTCATGTCTTCAATACAACAGTTCTCTAGTTGATGTGACTGCGTAACAATGTAGGTTTGGGTGTTCGAACAGGCCCATAGAAATTGGAAGACGAAAACATACAGAGCAATAGAACAGTATGACGATGTTAAAAAATGTTACAAGTAAAGATATGGATAATGTTTCTCTTTCTCTCAAACATAAACTTGTGGCTCGTACTCATAATGCATTGCATTGTGTCAGTTTAAACTTAGGTTAGTTTATCTCCTGTATTTTGCTCTTTGTTGTATTGTGCAACGTTTTAAAGAGAATAATGATAGTGTGTCTAAAAGCAAGTTGCAATAAGATGAATACGACGACGATCTGCATGATCTGCAAGTTCACGTAGTCAAAGCAAATCCAACATGAAAAACACACACCAAACTTTTTAAAACTTAAATTTTATTACTATATATAGCATGACGTAAACAGTGGCTGATAGTAACCACACAAAATAAAACACAAAAGTATTCTAACAAGAAAAATTTCGTCAACTTGCCGCATATACTTTACTACATAATTCCCAGATTCATTAAAAGTAGGCAAAAAAAAAAACAGACCGATAAGCATCCTACCAACCATGTCTTCAACTTTTTTAACACATTCTTGGGTCGAGACTGATAAACTATTATATTATCAACGAAGAGCATGGTTTTAGAAAAGCACGCTCGACGACTAGTAGCATGGCACATATAATATGTTAGATTTGAGTAAAGCTTTTCAGTCTGTCAGTCATGATATCTCGCTCGATAAACTGGAATGAAATGGAGCCAGGAGGCTTTTTCCTTAAGTTTGATAAGATCGTATTTAACAGATAAAATGCAACTTGTGCAGCTGTCGATCAAACACAACAAATATAAAATATGGGGTACTACAGGGATCAATTCTTGGTCCCCTATTATTTATAATTTACATTAACAATCTCCCAACAAGTATGGGCGAAGCTGGAGTTTGTTATATGCGGATGATACAACCTAATGAGGAAGCTGAAACCTGGTTTGCAGCAAAAAAAATTATTGATATCTTCTTAATTTCAAAATATATGTGTATATTATGAGGGAATTTATAAAATAAATTGTGTGGATTGATATAAATAAAGTTATTTGTCAGCTTTAATTGATATTTTACAAAATTACACATTGCAAGAGAAATATAGGGGAAATCAAATTAGAGGTCCACAAAAAAAGATACAAAACCTTTGCAACTATAGAAACGCCCGGTCCTGAAACGACGGACATAACAAAAACGCTGCAATACCGGAATACAAATCGCCCGAGCCCGCTAATTTAGTTAACGTTCGACCCGCGAGAGGGCTGCAAATAAAACAATATCAAAGTTTAGTACCGGCCGCTGGGGGCACTGCAGTGGCCCTCTGAAACATTCATGGACGACATCCGACAATCTCATGCCGAATACAGATTTGCTCTTATGGGATCCGCGTACGCGGAGGATGAAGTTTGGGGAAGTTATTTTTACGGCCCTTTCTCGACGTTCAGTTTTACATTCTGGCGCGGGAGACGCGCCGCAGTCGTTTATAGTTATTAACTTGCCGTTGTTCTGTAGTTTGTTGCTGCCGTCGGTTATAGGTTAGGAGAGAAAAAAATTGTCGCGCCCTGAAGTACAGAATTCGGGTAGATTTATTGATGTAACTCAATAGTGGCGCATTTTATGGTTTGTTTTATTTGCGAATGCAAAATGTATTACGTAGTGGTTCCCAAATTATTAGTTGCAAAAGAAAATTATTAGTTTAGCATAAAATGATTCTTTTAGACTTTTTTTGACAATTGCCTTTACCAACAATTTAATTACAACCTTATTTGATTATTTTATGGGCCATTAAGAACCTGATCAGGAAAAATAATGCTGCAATATTTTTAGATTTAGTTATTTAAGTAAATAAAGCTAGAATAAACTTCAAAATTAATACTTTTTGCTATTTACCTTGGATATCCTTCACCACGATATCCTAGAAATAAACAACTAATAAAGCTGTGTTCTGTCAGAGTTTTAGAAAGAAAAAAAAAACAGCATTAATTCAAATACATTAAGATAAAGGATTTTTTAAACCAAAGAAACAATTTTTTGTAAGCACATTATTTGCTTTAAAACAATATAGTTTACACTAAAGAAACAGGTATGTAGGGACTTCAAATTATTGATAATTATTTCTTATAGTTATTTAGTTCAGTGTTTCTGCTGATGATGATAGCTTTGCTATTGAAACGTACGTCCAGTTTAGTGCAGTTTGTGGTAAGGGGTTTAGGAGAAGTTTGCAGTAATAAAATATCGTTTATTGATTTGATAAACTCGTTCTTCGGACCAATTTTAATGCACTATTTCGTATGAACGATGAATTAAGACCCATATTTGGTTCAGTGTGCAAAAAAAACTACCGTTTGTTGTACCTACTGATAAATTTATAACAAGTAAACTCGGTTCTTGTCAGTTTGAAAGCAAATATTTTACGAATTCTCGAAATAATATTGAGACTTTGAATGTTCTAAAATGAGTGTGACCAAATACTATAGACAAAAATGTTTTAGTATGCTTATATAAAAATACCATCCAATAATAAAATCCCACTATTTAAAAAAAAACATATATTTATAAATCATTTAGCCATTTCTAAAGCTACATACAAATACAGATTCAGAAAAATAACATAATAAGCAGTGATAGACGTTATTTTCTAGTAGTAATAACCAATTAATAATATCTTTTCAAAGAAAATATAATTTTTAACATAAACTCACATTTGGAACATAATTAAAGATGGTAAATTTTAATCATTCCAGTAGATAATCATTATCCTTGTTTGTCGTCTGTTTAATTGGAGCTCATATAAATTCAGATGAAACAAATAACTTAAGAAAACACAAAACAACCAAATCATGTAAAAAAAAGACAGTCTCCAAACAAATATTTGTGAAAAAAGAAGCAAACGCAGACATAGCCATTAAATCCTATAAACAACTAACTTAATTTAAAAACAAAGTAAAAATGAAATAAGAGAAAAAGGCGGGCAAGAAATCGCGACGTTAAAAGATAACGCGGGCCATTCGCAGGTGCTTTAATTGCCATTTAATGTCAGGTAAAAATCCATTAAATTTTATAGCAAAATTAGTGGCTTTTATGTGACCCGCTTTGCTCGAATCTCATTTAATTTCGTTTTTGTTTCATTAGAATTCTATTTTAATCGTAGGATATGGACAATGGATACAAATTGTATTATGTTTCAAACACTTTTCAATTAAACTTACCTCTCTGAAAATAAAAGATCACAATACACCATTTCCACATATAGCAGAAAATATTCATTCCACACCGTTGTAAAATATCAGAACTTCATAGTCGACGCCTACATTTTAAAATATTCCAAATGTTAGCATTTAAATTCTAATAAAACTTAAAAGCAACGAAAGAACTCACTATGTTTAACAACTTCAGCTGCCTATGTTGAATCGAATTAAATCAAGATTCTAATAACGACTTTAAATGATCGTAAATGACTTTAAATTTCATCTCAGTAATCGCCGCTACGAGACAGATTTTCTGTTCGGTCACAAAGAACAACTCCGCGGCAAATTATATAGGGAATTCACGCGTGAAAGATCACGATCATCAGATAAACATTAATAGACGGCCATTGCGGTGATGTAGACAATCTGCGATCGCTCATTGTTCCGTTCAACGCCGCCTACCATATAATCAAATCGAGATGCGTTTAACTCGAGATGAAGAAAACAATCGAACCGCGCTCTCCCTAATAGTCGACGTGATACTTAAGAGGTATGCACGTTTTCAATTTTTCAGAATTTCTAAGGTGTTTTCATGCGAACTGTCATTAAGTTGTAATGGTGAATGGCATAGATTACCCTGACCAGTTTGCTTGGAGAATATTAAACCATCTACTATTGCAGACTGCGGAAGTACTATTAAACATGAGATGACTGACAATTGCAATAGTTATATTTTTCTTCGCAATTTAATTTTTCGATATATAGAATTTCTTTAAGATAATAAATGCATACTGAGAAGGTAACTATTGTTATATAATAAAAATAATATGACTCTTAAATGATTTAAAAAGATAAAGGAATCTATCTATTTATCGATATATCTGTGATGAGTTATAAAGGTGAATGGATATTATCAAGAAAACCACAAACATTCAGGTAAAATAATCATATTATTTTAAAAGAAATAAGTAAATAAACAACAATAATACAATAATAATCGGGTGGAATCTTCCAGATTCGATGAATAAATTTGAGACAACATGAAATTCGACTAAACTTAATACTACAAACATAGCTACAGACAGAATGATGAATTCCTTACGCTTCGATAGGTAAAATGTTTGAAAGTATCTCTCTACTCACAGCTTTGTTTTTTACGTTTACATTAAAACATTCGCGGAGCTTCGGTAACGGTTTTGAAATCTAAACGTAGATTTAATGACCTTGTTTAGGTTAATAACATGAAACGACAATCTATATACTGGGGTCGGTCGAAAAGTATGCGGACGGTTTTCATGTGCTATGACGGTTAGATATCGGTGGCGGCGCTAAACTCTGCGGTTTGGTAATGACTGTAAATAAAAGCCTGGGAACGTCAGAAGCTGTGCCGATGCAACGACCAGAGCGGAGAAAAAACGGTAAAATACATGTGTTACGCCAATGAGCTTTGCCAACGCTACAATCAGACCGGGAATAAGAAGCTCGACGTGTATCAGAAGCTTTGCCGACACAACAGTCAGAGCGGACGGGAAAAATGTCTATGTTACGCCAGTGAGCTTTGCCAGTGCCACAATCAGAGCGGGAATAAGAATCTCGACGTGTATCAGAAGCTTTGCCGACACAACAGTGAGCGGACTGGGAGGGACACTCTCTCTCTCTCTCTCTACTCGTGCTAAGCGCGCGGTTTAAATACACTCCGGTTCTCCAACGGGATCGCGGTGGTGGGAGTGGCGGGCTTGCGTGAATCGGACACCGTCTGCGGGGACGACACTCACGTCGTAAACAATATTAACCAAATAAAAACTCGATAAAATAAATTACATGCGGTATCAACGCTACCGCCCATGAGAAAATCGATCAAAATAAAAGGAATTAATGATTAATTCAAACTAAACTTAAAACTGGACACTGAAATAGGCACAAACAACTCTGATTTGTGATCTAAATGTCAGCGTGTTATCAAATAGCACACCAAGATCTTTGTGTTCAAGTTGACGATGTAAAGTGTTTCCTTTAATTTGGTAAGACGAAATGTAGGGTGAAGACGAACGAGTAACGGTGAGTACACAACATTTATCCACATTTAGTTTCAGCCTAAAGTTATCACACCAAGCAGCTACTGTAGTTAAAGCACGTTGGAGTTTAGCGACGTCATCCATAGAGATATTTCAGAGATAATTTTAAGATCATCGGCATAAGCAAAAACGGGAAGGTGTATTGAGAGAAGTAGATCGTTCATATAAAGCACAACCAACAGGGGACTCAGGTGTGATCCGTGGAGAACACCAGATCTAAGAATAAAATTGTTAGAGTTGTATCCATCACATGTAGCATGGCATCTTCTCTGCTTTAGGTGCGATCTGATTGGATTCACGGCAGAAGGTACAAAACTCAAGGAGCTCAGTCTCACATCAACTTGATTACATCTGTCCAAGATTTCACTAATGAATTGAGGTATTGAAGACAAATTAGTAACTGTTTATCTGCCCGAAATAAAACCATGCTGATTAGCAGAAATAACAGATCGAGTGCTAGTATGAATTATAAATTTTTGTGCACTGGCACAGCGTCCACAATTATTTTCTCGAGATCTATTGAAGCCAGGAAAAAGAATTTGTAACTAAACTTTTGAGGAATCATTTGAAAATATCATCTTAATTGTAGTTTTATTGCATGTCTTCATTCTCACTGATTTACTTCAATACTTGGAGGCCTCTTTATGCCAACATGTGGAGTATAGTGGCCACTTGTGCATTTTTGATGTATGTATGTGTGATATTACGGTGATAGTACACTGCGACCTAAAAGATCTATTGTGTCCCCTCTTCTCGCTGTATTTACAGCTGGCCGTCCAGTCTGATTCCTTTTAAGAAGTGCAGAATGTCCGAAGGCCCCAGATTAGGTAACTCTCCCTCTTCGATTTCACATGCTCCCAGGTGCAGCGCCCTTGAGTTGCACAGTGGAACACAGTTTGTGAGTAGATGAATGGACGTTTCGCCCTGTTCCCCACAAAATCTACATTCGGCTTCCTTCGCTATTCCAGGCCTGCTTAGATGTCCGTTCAGTTTACAATGGCCTGTAAGGATCCCTGTCAATATCCGAATATTATTTTTACTCAGGTTGATGCATTCTGCAGATCTCTTCTGGTTATAGGTACCCAGAAGAGTTTTAGCTTGCCTCATTCCCTGGAGATTCTCCCAGTATTTGGATTTTCTCTGCTCTACTTCATTTTTCAGCTTCTCCATGGTTATGCTGCTACTTATCCCACAAAAAGGTTCTGGCCCTACAAAAGGTGTTCTAGCCCCTCTCTTAGCGAGATTATCTGTTATTTCGTTTCCTTCCACTCCCGTGTGTCCCGGAACCCACAAAAGGGTTACCTTGTTCTTTTTGCCTAGCTCGTTTAGTTTCTGTAGACACTCCCAAACCATTTTGGAGCTGATTATGTTTGACCTCAGCGCCCTAATGGCCGCTTGACTATCAGATATTATGATAATCTCCTGCTTTTCATAGCTTCTGTCAATGTTGACCT
Organism: Cetonia aurata; assembly: GCA_949128085.1. Taxonomy (NCBI): domain Eukaryota; kingdom Metazoa; phylum Arthropoda; class Insecta; order Coleoptera; family Scarabaeidae; genus Cetonia; species Cetonia aurata. The sequence goes on from OX421887.1 coordinate 25,071,896, forward strand.
GGACACATCTTTCAATAGCGTGTATTTCCGCCTGGAAGATACTTGGGTACATCCCCAAGCTTTCGAAATATTTGGTTCTAGGCCCATATGCCTTTTTGGATAAAAAGTAATTTAATTCAGAACGATACGCAAATAATACTATAAAAATATATATTAGTTAGGTGTATACATGAGGCATAAAGGTCGTTAATTACATAATATCAGTAATGGCATTAATTTTACACTTTGCTCTGTTAAATGCTTGACGCACATTTCCTGTATCATTGTGAATTTTGTATATTGCATCACATAAAATTATATTATGCTATAACATATATTTATTAGATCCGTTGCACTATTATCGTTTTAAAAATTAGTCTCTCTCATCTTAACCAATATGCATTGTACATTCCATGCGGTTGTTGCCAATTATTACGTAATATCACAACACCAGTGCAAATAATCTTAAAGCAATAACCGGCAGAATACCAACTCGCAACATTCTATAATGTTGCTGTAGAAATGTTATTTTTGCCCCAGAAAAAACCTTACTTCATCAAATTAAGAAATACAACTGTGTTTTGTTCAAGTGGCTGTTCTTGATCCTTGTCATTTTCACAGATACCGCTCTTTACTAATTTAGTTAATAAGGGAACAATACGCTGCAAACACGAAGACGATATTCGAGAAGGCATCACGATATTAGTCGTCACCGCACACTGCCTACGTAATGGCAATCGAAAACCGCAGAATCCGTTCTGCTCAAATGTCATTAGCCCGATATAAAATGATACTTCGTTTCCAGATGAAATAGATGAACGTTCAAAGTAGTTTAAAATGACCAACAATTTCGTATACCAATTTGACCGGTTCAAAACTCTCCGGCATAATAATTGTACGAATTACTGAGCTTCATCTTTGTATTTGAGACGAATGGAAGTCATTATACACTGATGTTGTATTGCCCTATAGAATAAATTAATATCGTTTTTTTACGAGAAGCGTAATTACGTGAACCAAATGGAAACATGTTCTTGTTCTTGTATATGTGCCTTAGCTTATCGCAAACTATACACATATTAATGTCTAAAAAGCATCATTCCACATTCCAGGTTGACCTACCCATTTTGAAATGTGATTTAAATTTAAACGAAACACGTAATTATTTTTTATTTAATAGATTAAGTTTCCCATCCTTTAGGTTTACCTAAATCCCTGATCCTCGCAAACAATAATTTCTTCAGAAAAGCTTGTGTGACAAGATTATAAAGTTTTGCAATACTGTGGATTATCCAGCGTACACTGAAAAAAATAGATGATGAAAATAGTGACAACAAACTTTATAATTAGTTGTATTATAATTATATCAAACGTATAATTTTTGTAATACATAATAATATATGCATAAGCACTGCACGGCTATTAAATAATGTATTATTTGTCCTGCGTTAATACCATTGGTTATATTAGTAATACGTGGTAATATCTGTTTTTCTCCTTGCAACAACGTGGGTTTTCTGTAGAAGTGTATATTAGAACTGGTTCAATTGTTGAGGTTCGGTATGCAAAGGACAAATGCAAAATGTTAGGCAAGACCTCTAAGTAAACTGATAACAAGCAGCAACAAGTTAAATATAATATATAATTTCAAAGATTAAGGAGTTTAGTTTTATCGATTTAGAAATGATGTTGTATAATTGGGAAGACTCCTTAATCTTTTGAATTTAATATTATTTTTGTTAGCAGTTTAGCAGTTTTAGAGGTCTTGCCTTGTACATTGCAATTGTCACACTGACAATATAGGGTGATTTTAAATGATTGAGGTTGCTTTGAATTTCCCGCTCTAAATTTTAGGGTATTTTACATGTTCAAAAGGCTACAGACCTATAATAGCAATCAGTTGTCAGCGTTGTGGGCGACTCGTTAGCACAGACATATTTTTCATTGATTATTATTGCTATTTATTGCTATTACTTCCATGATTTGCAAAACTTTTAAGACAAATTAAACTGAACTGGAATTTAAGATTCCAGTTTTAGCATGCCTTTACGGCCGAATAGGACGCTTTTATTTTAAAAACACGTTACCGGTGTGGCATTCACCATGAGGATGGATCATGGACTTATTCCTTACATTCATACAATTTCACAAAGAGTATCCTGAGGTCGTTGTACCCTACAAAGTGATCGCTCAGCACAGGGACAGAATTGTTAAACGATTTGAAGGTAAGCACTATATTTGGAAGGGGAAATCTACAGGATGACCTACAGTTATAACAGAAGAGGTTATTGATGATGTCAGCCAACGAATAAATGCAAATTATTGCTTGATATATTTTGCTTTTTTAATATTTATGTGTTCTCTAATTTAAGTTTGACATTCAGTATTGCTAAGAAAGCTTTAGTGGAAAATCTACATATGTATCCGTATAAAGTAACTGTGACACACCAATTATTGCACACTGATCTTCCACGAAGAATTGAGTATTGTCGCTGGTTCAACGAAGACATAACAACGAGAATCTGTTAAATGTGACGTTTATGCCTGATGGTGCATGGTTTCATTGATCATTAACCGCCAGCATTATAGGACATTGGCAACTGAAAATCCGCATAATTTTATAGAAACTCCTTCGCATCCGCAGAAGATTGGAGTATGGGTAGTCTAGGCGTCGTATAATTGGACCAATATTTTTCCATAACAACATCACTGGTGAAACACATCGCACGCAAATTTCGGTAAATCAAGTATTTATTAACTAATTACAAGATAATGAACTACAAACAGGTTATTTTCAACAAGATAGATCACCATCTCATATAACCTTCGATACACTGATGACGTCTTGAACAATCATGTAAATACACATACAATATGTTACAAAAGTTTACAATACAATGTAACCCGGTGTCTGTCGTCTTGCGTTCGTAGTGTTCGTAGCCTACGAGACCCTTTCTCTAGCAGTACATACTTGCGCGCTCGTTTCAATACATGGGCTTTTAGCTGGCATGAAAAATAAGCAGTACAGGCCAAAGGTATATACATATCTTTAGCAGATGTATAATTGTATATACAAAAAGGAAAAGAAAATTAAAACAAATTATTGATGATTCATGATCAAAGAATTATTACATCGACAAATAAGTCTAGAGAAATTTGGAATATAATAAATAGTGAGCTGAAAACAAAAGGCAGACCCGCACAACACCCAATCGTCGTAAAAATAAAATGGCATTGATATTAAGGATCTTCTGGTAGCTTCAAACATGTTTCTACAGCATTTCACTATTCCGTCCAGTAGCAATTGTAGTGTAGACTCCGTTATAAGTGGCGTAAGTCTCAATGAAAATAGTTTGTATTTGTTGCCTGCTACAGTTGAGGAAATAAATAAAATAATTCATGAGATTCCATCAAAGTCATTCTTCGGTTTGGATGGCATTCCTACACTGAGAAAAATGGATTGTAGAAATTAGATAGTAAATCTCTTTATGTTAATTAGTAACATAATTATTGTCAAAACGACAATATGTGGGGTATTAAGAGTAAAATAACCAGATGTTACCATGCTTATAGTAAGAGGTAAAATCTGGATGTTACCAGGTATTCGATGCATATTCAATTTCTAACATAAATGTTCGTAACGCTCTTCCCACCCCTTGCTCTATTCATTGTCGATCTTTACCGAAGAAATCGACCAATAAGCTGTATTGCCACTCACACGTGTTATGTACGTGTGATACAGGTGTATCTACGTATTCGTGTCGGTGCATGTTTGTGTCTGCACAGAGAAAAATCCATGTTGTAATATTTACACTTCACTGTTTGACGGAAATTGTAGTAAGAATTCCTACTATTGTGCAAAATTTTAGAACAACGGCGTTGCATTTTCCTATATCACGGTTACAAAAAAAGCAATAAAATTCTTTAAAAATATTGTGTGACAATCTTCTACAAAATATAGTGAAATGTTTTACAATATTTTACAACAAGTGAATATAATAAATTGCATATAATGTAGTGAAAACAGTTATAATAACAGGTGTAGCAAATTTACTGTGTTGTGTTTATTTAGGTTAGGTTAGGTGCTTGCAACAGTCACCTTACTTTGATTATTGAAAACGGCATTAATAATGAGATGGAATGAAATGAATGCTGTATAGTTTTATATCTATATAGTAGGAATATCATAATACTCATAATTGGTTTAGCTACATAAATATGTGATACTACAGCTTTTGTCGTAAAGATGGCGCTACGCTTGTTTCATAATCTTTGAAATTCGTACTCAATGTAAATTGTGATCGGTAAATGTGGCTGCGTAATATCTATATGATGCTTATACATGGTTAACGTCGTGTAAAAAGTACTGTGGACAATCGCCCACAGACGAGAATTACGAGGCGCTTCAATACCGGTAGTACTCTACAGTACACGGGCCGGTCTGATTCCCGCAATCCTGCCCGATACGACGGCAATTCGCCCGGCTGTCACCGGCTAATCAAATTATATTAATTAATTATAATTAAAAATTATTAAACTATATTTATTATAGTTTTCATTGTTAACAGTTATTATCAAATATAGTCAGCGCTACTAGACATTTTTTTCACATTTACTAACATGTATGCTCAAATTAATAATACAAATATAGTACACTTTACCATACGAGTTAATAAAAAGTATTCACAGATATTTACTATACAGATATTGTCACCGGTAATATAAAATATGATTGTCCCTATAGGAGCTATAAAATATATTAAAGTATACTATATTTATGTTAAAGAGTGTACAAAGCTTATAAAGCTATGTCACGCGTTCATCGTGGGGCCTATCGAAAATATTTCCAACTCACTGTTAGTGGAGTCTGTGTTCCCAGACGCCTTAAAGCACGCGAAAATTGTTCCGGTTTACAAGAAGGGTGTCAGGAATAGCGTGGACAACTACAGACCCATTTCTTTACTTTCATCCTTTTCTAAAATCTTTGAAAAAAAAATTTTTAAAACATATAACCTTTTAAGCTCTACCCAGTACGGATTTTTGCCGGGAGGTTCGTGTGAAAAAGCAATTTTCAACTGCGCAGAAATGATTTTATCGAGTCTTGATAACAAAACAAAAGTCTGCGGCTTGTACTTTGATTTGATACAATTAACCACCAAATATTATATCATAAACTTGAGAGGTACGGAGTTCGTGGCAGTGTGTTGAGTTTGGTGCAGTCCTGCATAATTACAGCTAGAACTAGAACAACAAATAGACAGCTTGAAAAGCGAACGAAAATACAACAAAATACATTTCAAAAGATCACTATTTTTAACTACTCCATATTTTTACTTAACTCTAATTCCGACTGTAGCTACACGCATATAATTTATGAATCTCTTTAAGTTTTTTTCGTTTCAGATTATTCGTTTTATTATTATAAGGTCGGAAAAGCGTTAACGGTTGAATGCCGTTTTTCTTTTGTTCATTTCAGCTTTAGAGATTTGTTACGCTATTTTCTATATTTGCAATTTACTAAACAAACATTCTGTTTCATAGCTTAAATGCTAAGTCATAAGGAATAAAAAATTTCATAACGTTAATGTTCGTCCACTTTCTGGAAAAAAATCTCAAATGATGATTTAACATCGTACCCGTCACAATAGAATACCACCTTTAGATGGGCCAATCGCTCTTTGTGACTTTACACACTTTACAACATTATTTGCATACTTTATTCAACACTTACTGCAAAATGTACAGTATTTAGAAATAGTGTGTTATCGAAAAAAAGAGGTATTGTTACATCCGCCGTCTCGAGCAAAAAGTAATGAATATCCCTGAGAAAAAAACATGATAATGCATCATACATAAATATTATAGATAGATCTCAATACAAAACATTTGCTATTTTATATTTTTCTTTTCAATTCAAGTGAACGCCTTTTAAATTAAAGACAACAATGGATGAGCGTATAAGAATCAGTGAATACAATTTCTTTGTTTGCGGTTTTCGCAAATGCTCAAAGGAAAATTGGTGTCCCTTTCGAAAACAACAAATAGCGAAAAGTTCAGTGCTTCAATACAATACCAGTAATTGCGATTCTTACTGCTTTAAAATACACGTCGTATAGATTGACCTATGGGTACAGTGGACGCACAGGTGTAATATTGTGCAATCAAATAATTATTATTATTACAAGCATGTTACATCCAAACCTTTTTGACTTTCTCCCTTTGTACTTATTATATTTCTTTTGTAGTCTGTATAGTTGACGTATGCGCACATATTAAATTATTATTACACTAACTATAGGAGAAAAGAAAGTTATTTGAGGAAACAGGACATATAGTTGGCATATGGAGCAGTAATACGTGAGGCACGTCATATGAAAGTACCAATTACCTCCCGGTCATATACAATACCAGTTTTAATTCTTATATTTCGGACAGCGTCCACGCACACGAACAACGCGGCTGACGGAAAAGTTCGTAAAGGAACAACGCTTTCCCGGGGGCACGGAGGCGCTACCGGCATTAAAGGCCGTTTGCCAACTTTGCGTCGCCTATATACGCCCTATTCAAACAAAAAAAGAATGGACAAAAACAGGTTACAATACAGTTACACTAATAATCGCGTACATAAATGATGACGGTACAATTAGTCCGAAATTTCAGCGGATTCGGCTCCGAAAAAGACAAAGATAGGGTGAGACTGCGACAGAGACGAAGCGACGGCTGTAATATAAGAGCAATTAGCGAGTAAACTGACGCCAGGTGGCAGTACTTTCACGTATAATTGATGGCCTAATTGCTAGGTGTCACTGTAAAGTAGCGAACAATGTTTCAATTGTTTTCCAGTCGGGTAATACACATAGCCAATTATTTTCGCAATAAATTTCTGTGCGCTCTTCACGTTTGTTATCGATAAAATATTGTTTTCCTTTGTTGGTTACTTACAAAAAAAAATGTATCAACCTTTAAACCACAAAAAAAGCTAACATTGTAAACACCAAATTCATATATTTTACTAAAATAACCAACTCAAAATCATAAAATAACGTTTTCTATAAAAGAAGGTAACTATATATTTGTTTCTGATTTTTGGTTTTACTATACCATTCTACTACATCCGTCTGTTTATTATCCAGAGTACGGTAAAAACCGGCTTATTTCTTAATAACTACCAATATAGATCTACTCTTGGAGGAAAAGCCATATAACTCTTCTGATAAATAATAATATATACGGATGGATTCAGGCTATTAGATAATGTATTATTGTCTCTGCATTAATCCAATGTATTATATTTGTAATGTGTGTTAGTATCTATTTTTCTCGGTGTAAGATTGCTAATAGTAGGTACTCAAATGCTTTAGTCCTCAAAAATTTGACCAGAAACGATTCTAATGACTAAATACGACCACCTCTTTCACAAATTAAAGGAAAAGGATTTCTTATACCTATACACTGAGAGAAATAGATAGTACTCTTTAACATAAATATAGTATACTTTAATATATTTTATAGCTCCTATAGGGACAATCATATTTTATATTACCGGTGACAATATCTGTATAGTAAATATCTGTGAATACTTTTTATTAACTCGTATGGTAAAGTGTACTATATTTGTATTATTAATTTGAGCATACATGTTAGTAAATGTGAAAAAAATGTCTAGTAGCGCTGACTATATTTGATAATAACTGTTAACAATGAAAACTATAATAAATATAGTTTAATAATTTTTAATTATAATTTGATTAGCCGGTGACAGCCGGGCGAATTGCCGTCGTATCGGGCAGGATTGCGGGAATCAGACCGGCCCGTGTACTGTAGAGTACTACCGGTATTGAAGCGCCTCGTAATTCTCGTCTGTGGGCGATTGTCCACAGTACTTTTTACACGACGTTAACCATGTATAAGCATCATATAGATATTACGCAGCCACATTTACCGATCACAATTTACATTGAGTACGAATTTCAAAGATTATGAAACAAGCGTAGCGCCATCTTTACGACAAAAGCTGTAGTATCACATATTTATGTAGCTAAACCAATTATGAGTATTATGATATTCCTACTAGATATAAAACTATACAGCATTCATTTCATTCCATTTCATTATTAATGCCGTTTTCAATAATCAAAGTAAGGTGACTGTTGCAAGCACCTAACCTAACCTAAATAAACACAACACAGTAAATTTGCTACACCTGTTAGTATAACTGTCTTCACTACATTATATGCAATTTATTATATTCACTTGTTGTAAAATATTGTAAAACATTTCACTATATTTTGTAGAAGATTGTCACACAATATTTTTAAACAATTTTATTGCTTTTTTTGTAACCGTGATATAGGAAAATGCAACGCCGTTGTTCTAAAATTTTGCACAATAGTAGGAATTCTTACTACAATTGCCGTCAAACAGTGAAGTGTAAATATTACAACATGGATTTTTCTCTGTGCAGACACAAACATGCACCGACACGAATACGTACATCTGTATCACACGTACGTACATAACACGTGTGAGTGGCAATACAGCTTATTGGTCGATTTCTTCGGTAAAGATCGACAATGAATAGAGCAAGGGGTGGGAAGAGCGTTACGAACATTTATGTTAGAAATTGAATATGCATCGAATACCTGGTAACATCCAGATTTTACCTCTTACTATAAGTATGGTAACATCTGGTTATTTTACTCTTAATACCCCACATATTGTCGTTTTGACAATAATTATGTAACTAATTAACATAAAGAGATTTACTATCTAATTTCTACAATCCATTTTTCTCAGTGTACGTATTGCTGTGGTCTGGCACCCGGGTTCTTGTAAATTCAGTTGTTTTTCATTTCTTAAAGTTTTGTCAATGTTACGAGAAATTTCAAATTGTTTTATTTTTATTGAAGAGTGTTATTGTTTTGGATTGTAAAATTCATTTATTTTTTGTTCAGTTGTGTATATTTTAAATTTCATGCAGTTGTACATTTTCCTTTCACTAGTATTGTATATATTGTTTTGTTTTTGCGAGTTCATCTGTTTGCGGACAAATCTTGTAGCGTGGTGTCGCACGCATCCAGTTTTTGTTACATGTACGATTTGTTTAACCGTGTGAGTTAGTTCCTTGAATGACTCGAAAGTAAGTAGATATTAAAAATTGTATTTCTCTGCAGACATTTTGTAATTTTGTGATTATTGAATTTTCATATTTGATTTTAATTAAGTCCATCAGGGAACTCAATTAATAATAATTGGTATTGTATTTTTGTGTACACATTGTTGATATAAGATCTGTTATTATTTTTACGTGCAGGAAGATATTTTAAGTTTATAGAGTTAATTTTTTTTTGTTCGTTTTTAATTTTTCTATTTTGTCATTTATTTATTAATCACCCCGATTGGGTGAACAAAAGCTTTGTAATTGCTTTTAATTTCATTTATTTAATTGACTAGAATTTTCCAATTTTAAAAATTAGTTGTTTTAAGTTTGAGAACACGTGGATCAAATTGAAGAAAGATTATCTTCCTGAACATTTTTTTTATATCTCTTGCTTTGTTAAAGGATTTAGTTTTGTTTGTCTTTTGAGCTAAAATAAAATTATTGTATAAACGTCAATCTAAATTTCTGTTTCTTTTATTTAAAAAAACAATCCTTTTAAATTTGTTGAAGAATTTTTATGAAAGTCAGTTTTTTTTGTCGCCCACATTATTCGTTTACCTTGTAAACGAATCCCTGAGTTTAATTGTACTTGTGTGAATTTGTTTTTATGCTAGCCAATTTAATTTTTCATTTTAAAAATTTCATTTTTACTTTTTTGTTGGTACTTTCAGTACACAGCAGTATGTGTTTTTAAATTACCACAGTTCTCATTGCTTATATTACTGTGCAACAAATTTTGTGTTGTTGCTTCCCATGCAAATAAATCCGGTCAACGCGAATGGAAGTAGACCAATAGCTGATTGATACCCTATAGAAATTCTAGAATATTAGCTCTTATTTCTTTCTAAGAACTTGGGAAACTGAGATTGGGATACCTTTAGACCAACTTTGGCGTAAGACAACAAAAAATTGAAACAGCTAAGATTATTAGACTCCTACTATACTTTTTTTTAAATTAACATGTATGCAAACACCTAACTTTTTTCTTAGAGAACGGGTCTTCATACATATATGGAAAACTTTGGAATATTCATACAAATTTTATTTCAGATTGATATTTCCACCGGTTTTCTAAATATCAACAGAAATGTTGAATAACCAACCTCAAGGCACGACCACTTTAGGAATTCATAAAAACCTCTTACTATTGGCTTCTTTCATTTCGCATTCGATGTATTTAGTTTGAGGAATTCCTCATTGCACTATGTATTTTGACAAATGCCTAATTCCGTAGAGCAGGGCATTTCAGCAGATGAAAAGCTAATAAGTAAACGTGATTCGTTTCAGATGAAAAAGGTTAAATTACGATGACTAAGCATATAAGAAATTTATACATGAAAAGTGTCAATATAGTGAAATCCAATATAACAAATCCCATTTTAATTTTAAAAAAAAGACATTCTTTTTTATTCTTAAGTAGCACAAAAATATTTACTTAAACTGAAAGTACAAACACGCGATTACTTGTGAAAAATGATATCCAATAAATGCCCACTGCGACTCTGTCCGCAAATAGTCATTCTTTTGAGAGTTCCGCATGACATTTTTGCACAGCTGTGGCTATATTTGACGAATAACAGCTCTAATATCTGTTTGGGGGTTGGATTTGGTTGCAGAGCATTAACGTAGACCCTATTCTTTAGGTAGCCCCAAAGAAAAATATCTAATGGGTAAAATCTCGGGGGCCAATTTATGTTTCGCGAAATAACACGCTCAGAAGATTTCTAGATGCCAGCTTATATGGCTTGTAGCGCCATGCTGGTAGAAAAAATTGTCTATATCCGTATCAACCAATATAGGTCTATAAGAAAGTCAGTTAGTATTCTACAGTAGCGATCGATGTTGACTATAATGGCGTAATACTATCGTCAATCTGAAAAAAGTTAGGTCCGATGACTCAAAAACCATACCAACCGTAACTCATTGGGCATAAACAACTTCCTCGACAATTGTTCCTGAATTTTAGGAACTCCAGATGCGGCAATTTGGTCTGTTGACGAACCCATTGAGATGAAAGTAGGTTGCTTTATAAGGGTTCTTCTACACTTTTCTATTGCATATTGATTGTGTTAGCTTAATAATACTTACAAACCAAAATTAGCTTCCAATTTTCGAAAATTATTAATATATAATAAATATTTGTCTAATGATATTACTGTACTGGTTTGTGCTCCAACAGCAATGTGTATAATTACTGTGATGTCGTCCTATAGTGTGATAGTGCCCTAAGGGGACTAACGATCACTGATTCTGGTGATCCGTTCTGATCAATTATGGCAGCCAGTTCTTTTTCCCGGAACCATATTAATCCAGTGAATGGAAGCTGAAAAGAGAGAAGTTAACTTACAAAGATTTTTAAATAGTTTTAAATATTTGATGTTATATGGTAGGGTAAAACATCGAAAGCAGTAATTTTTTTTTGCAGCGAATTATCAAAAGTATTCACCAACTAATAGAAGACATTTCCTATAAATTTGGTAAAGTTTTCTTGTATGATGAATCATAACGCATCTACCAAGCCTTTAAAAAAAGCTAGAAAGGAATATTTTAGTAAATAATTACAATATTTTAGGAATATTTTGTTTGACAATTCAGCATACAGGTTTCTATACTAAATGATAAGAGTTAACCCGCTAGTTTTCTCGCTAGATGTCAGCAACTTGACAGATCTTAAATATTTTAATTTTTGTTATGTTATGTTGAACGTATAGAAAACTAAAATATAACTGTCAACATGTTTTAATAATACAATGATTCACATTTCTGTTTGATTGTGTTTGTAAAATTTTGAACTATGACATTTATTCTAATATTTAAAATTACTAACATATTTGTAGTTCCTTAAATAAATGTTTGTAAATTAATTTTGATAATTATTTATTTGTTTTGTGTTTGTAATGACCTGTGAGATAAATATATCAATATCTATCTTCATTTAGTTCAATTTAAGGAAATGGTTTCTTCGAATTTGGAATGATGAATTGTTTCACATGACAGACACTCGGAAAGTTTGTAAGTTTTTAAAGTGACGGGGGCTAGGAAAATTTGAACGCTTCTCTTTATAGCAAATTGATAATTAGAATCCATTCTTAGAAAGTTTGGAAATAATGTGGTGATGATAAACTGAACGATCTAAAATAAGTGAGAATAGAACTTGATATTGAGATACCTATAGATCTTTTATATGAAAATACGTAAAATTAAAGGAAAAGAGAAACAAAATAACAAACATTTTAAATGAAACATAAGCGTCACATACCTTTTCATTATACGTTATAATTGTTATGGATAAAGATAAAGACATTACTGATATATTTATTTAAAATATTATGCAGAGCATGTAACTGAACACCTTATGCATATTGTTAAGTTATCTTTTTTGACCGGCACATTATCTGATGGTTTAAAACTAGTACCTACATACATAGAAAAACAATAAACTCAGCAAAAACAAATAGGTATTAAATAACTATGTGAAAATAACTATCTAAAAAACCATATCAACAACTAAAAGGAACTTTCGATGATTAGACGAAATCATTAATGGAACTAAAGACAATGTGACATATATTTCCGTTACCTAAATAAGACAGTATATCTCATTGAATTCTATTGGAGAAGATACAGAAAATGGGCTTTCGTCAGTTGACTCGGTTTGTCCATATTTGAAAGGCTGACAACAATATGTTTTGTGTCATAATCCAAACAGCATAGACATAAGATCTGATTGATAATATATCATATATGGAGTGTACAAGGATCTATTTTGGAACGACTTCTCTTGCTATTATATATCAACAAGCAACTCTGTGGCTTCATTTACCACCGATTCAACAACTGTTATTAAATCAAACATATAAACAAATCATTAAAATTAATTCAATAACATATTTACAAACAATAAACTACATCTTAATATGAAACAAATGACATTCGGCAGTTGCGCACAGAACATCGCATTTCGATTTAATGACATATTCTGCTACGCGGTAAGTATTGACTCCTCAATATCGTGGAAGATCATGTTGATAATCTAGTCTCGGAATTATTTCTCTTTTGTTACGGATTATAAGAACTCTATCTTGAGTATTCTGTCGCAGTCTTAGATCCATACTATGGCACTGATTGCCTTACAAATTCAATTTTTTATGTGTGAATATTTTTTTATATATTTTGTTAAGTTAATTATGGCACCAACTTAGTTTAGTTTAGCTAGTGTCGGCTAAACTAAACTAAACTTAGCCCATACTGTTCTATTTTTCCATTAAACATGATTTCAAAATACAAAGTTCCATAAGTCGATTATTTAAAATCAAAGGTACCATTGAGAAAATATTGGATTTCGTTCTATTTCTAATTGATATTTAATTGGTTATTAAAAGGTACGTATTGATGACCTGGCATAATCGAATTTGAAAGAACGAAAGGAAAATATAGTTTCCCCTATGCTTAAACTGGCTGTAGACAAACGTAATAAAACATTAACGTTTCTAATAGCAACCCTTCTTCACCTATTCCGCGACCTAATGATACCCTGCAGCAAACAACTCTTCTTTCATACGATCCTCCAATACCCTAATAACTGTGATGTATAAAACGGCTTTGCTTGGGAAATAACAAGGCAGATGGACATATTCCCGGAGATAAACGTTCGTAATGACATTTTAAAGGTTAAAAGACAGACGATTTTGCGGCAAGGCGTACGGTTATTATTTCTCCTTATCTATCATGATTTCACACAATCCATAAGGAAGGACGACAAATATTATCTAGCGTCCTTTTCTAACTACTAGCATTTGTTCGGGGTAAGCTTCAAATCGGACGCGTCATTGTCCGTGGACTCTTATTATTAACTTTGATTACGGAAAGTCTGCCGCGCAAAACTCGAAACTTAAACGACATAATGGCCATATGCACCATTTAGGAGCTTATACTGAGAATATAACAGTCGTAGCAAACCCGTTGTAGTAACAGATGAAAGATGGAAATTGTTTTATAATCGATATCATTTTCGTGTATTTTTTTGTACCTATAGTTTAGAGCTAACCTAATTCAATATTATTAGGTTTAAGATAACAGGACTGTGTCCCCTTTGACTTGTTATATATTGACAATGATTTTTATTATCAACAAATTAATAAATTTAATTTTTATTATTAAATTTACCTCCTTATGCAATAGCAGAGACGGTATTCAAAGGTTCAAAATTTCTGATTTTTTTAAAAAAAAGTGTTAGTTTTAAATTATGACCCGATGCCGACGTATACTTACTAATTCACAGTTTTATTCCTTTGTTTAGCGCTTATATACCAAGACGATCTGAAAATTAACGGAAAAATTATTGGATTTATTTAAAAAATCATTAATTTACTATGAAGTCGTGCATGAGGCATCGTAAATGTTTAGTATGGATTGATAGGGTTTTGGGCAAGGATTAATTTAACACAAGCAAAAATATATGGTGCTATTTAAAAAAATCAAGTTACCTTGGATTAAAGTTGAGCAAATGTTCAGGGCTATAGTGGACACCTGTATACAATTACATCGATTTTAATTTCAATGTTGAGTCAGACTAAGTATGTATGTATGATATTTAAAATATGAATATCTAAAACAAATGCAAATATAAACCACGCCGCCTTAACCGATACTTTGCATCGGGACTACTTTTGACAAAAGAGTAAATAACAACGTTGTTATCAAAGATAGACATATAGTAGTTTATATGAAGTCATGTTATTCATCTACGTAGAATTGAAAAATGAAATAATATATAGGGTGTTCCATTTAAAATAACGAAGTAAGTATCCGTTTGCCTACTTCTGGGACACTCTGTATAGTCAAAAATATTTTTAAGTGATGCAGCATTGGATTCTATAACATTCTTATAGAAAAGCTTTCTTTCTAAAATGAGAAATAGAGCTGTAATCAAAGACCCAGTCTTCGGTGGGACACCTGTGCATACATATGTATTTACCAGCGTAAGTATATACCTATATAAAATTGTAGTAATTTTTACAACACTTCCTTACTAAATAGTAATATATTTCGTGAAAAGCGTTAGATGCTATAGTGATAATCATTACTACAATTTCTAGTAAGTTATAGTTTTCATTGTTTACTGCGCAACAGCTTTTTACCTCCAATTCTAGCATTACACAAGTAGAAACGTTCTCAATAAATATAGTACGAATCGCCATTTTCTGTGGCAGAGTTTCTCAAATATTCTTTTACTTATGCCCGTTTGCATCGACACGTTAAGCTTGGTTTAACTTTAACTAACACTTTGAATGTGATATTTTATATTTAAAACATACAGCGAGTATCACATTCTAAGTATGATTTAAAGTTAAACCCAGCTTAACGTGTCGGTGCAAACGGCCATTAGTGTTATAATTTGTAGCACAACTTACGAATGCATATTACAAAGTGTTGCATAGTTTAGCGTAAAAATTACAACAACTTTGTGGATTCGGTCTTATTTGTTTTGAGAAATTGTCTCGCAGAGAAATTGTATAAAGTATTACAATATTGTAATAAGCTCTCTTAAAAATAAAATGACCGTACTGACTATATTGTTGTCGCAATTTTTTTTACCAATTGTAATACACATTCTTATATACGTTAGACACAATTTTGTGTGACTTTTCATTACAAATTGCGCCTGGTTCATATATTACTGTAATTTGTAGCGATATGGAATACAATTGTAACAAAATTTGCAAGTTTTTTTTTTTGGTGTACACCTGTCCAAATGGTGAGTAGTTTTGATAAACACTGGGCTTTAGACGTCGACATTACTTTAGTCGAGAAGTGTACATCTAAAGACTTTATTTAAACTGAAAAAGAAAATTATAATTCTACAAGTGTACAAACCGTTTACATTTACCCTAATATGTTTAGTATTTCTTTCTCCCATGCCTTTCCTTTATGATTAGGTAAGTGTATAAAGTTCTTACATTATGTTTTTGTCTTAATCTTACCAATTAATACAAGTGAAACAAAATAAAATAAGCACATTGTAAAATAATATGTTTATGCGCATAATAATGCATAAGACATAGTTGTAATGGCAATACCTATAACAATACGCTGCATATATCGCACATATATATGTCTGTATTGTATTGTCTTCGTAACAAAGTACGTCGGACGACGACATTCCAGATAGTTCAGGTATTTCGCATGGCGTACCGTCATAAAACGTGAAAATCACTTAATAAAACGACCGAGTATTATAATGAGCCTATGTTACAACGATGTAGTCGCGTTGTTAATGTTAAACGCTTTCTGATTAATTATCGCTAACATGTAAAACGCATTAGAGTTGATGCGCTCGTTTTTCAACTGTTAAATGCCGGCTTGTTAAGATGGGACTGTTCGCATTCACTGACGGCCGTTTTAATATCGAACCAAGAAAGCGGAGACTTGTCTCCTCGATCGAATTCAAGTGCGTCTCCTGTCGATTTCTTTTCTCCTTCTCTTTCGGTATTCCTGTCATATTATCGCCACTTGGGATTTTCCTTTGTTCCTATCGTCTTTGTTTCAACGCGGTTCTCAATCAAAGGTAGGTATATATGTAGATATTATTACTCATATAAATAAATATATCATCTACTATGTAAGCAGTTTTACAATCAGTTAGAACATATAGTTATTAATTAATTTACTCAGTTATAAACCAAAAATGGGTCCCGAAACAATGAACAAATTTTTCACACGAAATAGTGCATTAAAATTGGCCTACACAACGAGTTCATCAAACCAATGAATTTTGTTTTATTAAATGACGAAGGAATTGGATAACAAACTATTCATTGTATTAATGAAGCCAAAGTCATTGAAGATGAAACAGATAGATAGATAGATAGATAAAAGAACTTTATAACTAACTATAATACATAATATATACCTACAAAAGAAATTTAGGAGCAATATACAAGGAGAAATTAAAGAATAAGAGAATAAATGATAATAATAATAGTAAATTCTGCACTTAAACTAACTTAATATTGATTTTATAACAAAAGAAATCTTCAATGGCATAAACAAGACAATTAGTCAGGTGACTTTTTAAAACAGATTTGAATTGTTTTAATGGCAATACTCTAATATCATGTTAGAATGAATCAAAGAATTTTGTGGACTGATATTTTATGGACTGTTGCGTTGTGGATAATCTATGATATGGTATTCTTAAATGACTATTAAACCTCGTTGAGTATCCATGCAAATCCTGATTGGCTATGAAAGTTTGCGTTATTCTGTAAAGCGTTAAAAACAAATAAAGATGGCACTGTCCAAATCTCCTGAACAAACGGTTTACAATGCTCTCTACTCTCTACTCTTTTAATGGCTCTTATGCATTTCTTTGCTGTCTCTACGTCATTTGAATAATTCTTCTTACTTGATAAACTGCAATATTTAATTTTCTACAAATAAAGTCAACGTGATCTATTCAAGTTAGGCCAGAATCGATATGAATGCCCAATAATTTTACAGTGTTTTTATTCTTTGATTTTACTTCAAATGTAGTTTTTTGTGTTTTTGTATTATTGAGTTTCAATTTATTTGCTTGATACCAGAACTCAGCTTTTGTCAGTCCATCATTCACTATCGACTTTAAAAAAAAGAGTTGTATCGTCTGCATACATTATTGATTGGAAAATTTGTAGATTTATACAAAAATCGTTAACATAAATTAAAAATAATAGTGGTCCTAGTTTTGAACCTTGTGGTACACCTCGAAGGACTGAGCTCTCATCTGATTTTACGTTATTTATTACCACACTCTGCTTTCTATCTATCAAACAGGATTCAAAATTTTTTAACGAGTCCCCTCTTATACCGTAGTGAAGAAGCTTTTGAAGTAAAATGTCCTGAGAAACACAGTCGGAGGTTTTGGCAAATCAAAAAAAATTGCTGAAGATTTGAGAAAGTTAAAGCGCTCGATAATATTATTAACGAGATTGCTTACCGCAGTCATCATTAACTTATTTTTGAAATATCTATATTGCTGTTCACAGAATAAAGAAAATTTATCAAAATATCTAAGTAGCCTACACTGAAAAAAAAAAACATGTGAAAAATTATCATACTGATCGTTGGTTATTAAAAATGTGTTTAAATAAAGTTTATATTTGTGACATCAACTGCAATTTTAAGTCGAATTTCATATAACTACTGTTTTAACCTTGATCATAATTCCAAATTCCAAATGGTCGTTAAATGAATAGCTATAGTAAAAAAAATATCAATACATGAATAAATAAGGATGTCCACTTTTCGCAGAGAAACCTGATACGTATATGAATAGGTACCATCGACTGCATAGAAAAATGGTACAGCATAAAAATCAATTTTTTTGAAAGGGGTGGAAGAACCCTAAGCACCAAGTGCTTATCAGGCACCTCTGGAGAGCCAAATCTCCCCCCTAATCATCAATACGACCCCGAAAAAAAAACAGTTATTGTAATTGACCAGAGTGAGATTTGACCCATGAACCTTACGACTGATAGCCAAGTGTGCAAGCCACTAGACTATTACCCGAATATTTGAAAATGTACGCTGTGTAAGAAGTCAAGTTTGTCAAGTAACATGGAAACTGGGCAGCCTGGGGTTCTGGGTATGACATATTAACCTGACAATGACAGATATAAATGACAAAAACTGATTTTACCAGTTTTGTACCAGTTTCCTATGCAGCCAATGGTACAAGCGAAACAATAGATACTTACAATGCCGTATAGGTAGGAGGGAGCTGCCCACACCGAGTACCATGGATGCTAACTACGCCACTGGATACTTACCTAATTAAGGAAGTTGGCATATTAATAATTTGACAACATATTCAGAACTTTTACTTCGGAAATTACCTTGCAATTTTTAAACATTTCTAGATTGTATTTAATGACAGCATAATAACGAATCAAGTTAAATGTTAGGTAGATCACTAGATAAATGTTCATTATTAATCTAGGGCTTAATAAGTGATACATACATATCTTTAAAAATAAATCTATTGCATTTATAATTAACGTAATCTCGACTTGTTATACATATTTTAAATAAGCGAACATGCACGACGTAAATCGAACACATCAATTCCTTCCGTGTTATCGTAAAGAATGTCAGTCAGCCTATTTAAATAGTATTAATAGGCAATTGCTTTTAGTATAATCACTAAGACTTATAGCATGTTTGGAAACGTTTTAAGTTAATCTTTTACATTAAACACTCTCTGTAGCCGATGATCGAATGCGGTTCATTTAAAAGCGTCACGGATTCATCTCGACCGCTGTTATATTTATCGGGACATATTCATTCGATTAGGATTCTTGGAATACACTTAAGAAATCAAATACGAAAGATATAGGCATCTGCATTACACTTATTCTTAAAATTGTATTTGCAGAAAAATTCATTATATTAATATGATAATATAAATATATAGTAATTATTTTATTTGTTTTTATCTTATAAAATGTTACGGACAAAAGTTGATACCTATACATACTATAACTACAATACATCATATTTTTATTAATAGTGTTATTTTTAAAATCCAATGTACATAAAACCTCAATTATCCGAACTAATTGTTATGAGAGTATGTATGTTGTTATTCGTAAAATTGATTATTGAGATAATAATAATAATATATAATGTAATCCATCTACAAACTATTAATAAACTTGAAACCATAACACATGTACGAAGTGCGTCGGATGATTAATATTCTCCCATATCATATATATATATATATAATATATTCTCCACTGTAGGAGACATCTATCAACCACTAGAACAACTGTAAGAGAGAGCCAACAAAATAGATGCTCTATATATAGTAAATATCAACGATAATATAGAAGTCTGTAATACTTTTATAAATAAAGAAACTATTTTATAAAAGAAATGTTTTAACTTTTAAATGCTTGGATTCACATTAAAAAAATTACAAATATTAAATAAACTAAGCTTAAATTAACTTTATTTTAATTACAAGAACCATTATTGAAGTCACATGACTGGAGATGTCAAATTTGCGAATGTCAAAAACATTATCGTGATTCATTTACCATACCTCGTACCAGAAAGTGATAAGAATTTTTTTCAAGTAACTCTTGGAAAATACCGCATTCATGTTTCGTACGGCGAAGGCACGTTGAATGGCGAGCGTTGCGATGGTGTGATGTACATCGAAAAACCCGTGAAGTGTGCGGAAAAGGTCGCATTTTAAGTGTGTTAACCAACATGGTTGCGTACGACGAATGGTGTGTTTTATAATTTTTCAGAACTTTTACGCCAAATTCTCTCTTTTTTAAAGGCCCTTTTCGGTTTAAATGTGATATTTTATGAGTGCGAGTTATGGATTCTATTAGGAAATGGTTCTATAGACCTAAGGTAGGCAAGCAAGAGTATTTTGTACGTCAAGTTACCCTAGTCAATATGCGTAAATGAATATTTTTTCAAGCCATGGCTAAATATGTATGTAAATCCAAGAAAATCTCTCAGATAAACATAATATGGACAGTAATACCATTATCATGCTGATCTTATCACTGTTTTATATACATATACAGTCAAGGTCTAAAGTTTGTCAAAATATAATAAAAACAAAAGATAAAATCCTAACCTCAATATAGCATGTGAAACCACTTTCTCTCGATTTCTTCTTGTAAATTTAATATGACTTGGTTTATTATACAAAGATGGAGGTGAAATAAAGGAATTGCTAGGAAGCTTATTTTAATGAAAGTAATTCGTGTTATAAACATCACTTTCTATCAAATGCATTTTTTATTTAATTAAATACATACCTAAATGATATTAAAAGTTAGTTTATCAGCTTTCTGGTAACTAAATTACTTTGCATTTATTTGTTGCAGCAATTATAATGTTGGTTTTTCCTTTTTAATTTTATAAAGATCTAGGAAAATATGAGTCATAGGTATTTTTATCTGATATTTACAAACATCACCATTAATCATGAAGTGTGTAATACTATACCCTGTTACCTAGTCAATATTTTTATTTACAGAAAGATGATAAGTCGCTGTTGGCTCAATTTTTCTTTGCTGATGAAGCTTTAAATATGATTGCTGGTGAATTGGATAGTTTTGATGGTAGAAAAGACCCAGAAAGATGTTCTGCTCTTGTAAACCAACTGCGACAGTCCCAGGACAAAGTATTGACAATTACTAATGCAATTATGGAAGATCTAATTGGGAATGAGAGAGCAAATCGTGATTTCAGAGTGAAATTTCCAGAAGACGTCTTACAGGAAAATTTAGCTGGGCAATTGTGGTTTGGAGCCGAGGTAAACATTTGAATTCTAGAGTAACATTTTCAAGTGTATTAGAAAATCTTTTCTGTCGCTTATAAAGAAAGATGTCATTCTAATTACGTCAGCTCAAGTGTATATTATGTTTACTAATATGGTAAAACTTACTTTACATGAATACTAAACAAGGAAAAAATAAGGAAATGTTATTTTCAAGGTTGCTGAAAAGTAAACTAGCAGCAATGATTGTAGTATAACGTGTATAAAACTGTTTGAGTGGCCAAGAAAATTTATTTAAAATGATATTTAATTTAAATGAGTGACGAGTTGTGGATAATAGATAACTGCGGTTAAGTTTATCAAAGTTGTTATCTTATATGTATGTTCTTATCGTTATCTAAGGAAGAAATTGATATTATTTGGCAACAAATAACTTTGATTTTTTAAAATATATAAAATATCATCCCTATTAAACTGCAACTTTGTATAATACATGCATACTTAGTTGTGTTACAATGTTTGTAAATGGGTTTATTGCAATTATTTTTTCTATCTATGTATCTAGACAATGGCAAATAAATGTTTGCGCAGCTTACTAATGTTAGGTTGGAAAAAAAGATTTATACAATGACTTTACGAAAATCATTCAACATCAAAGTAGGTCATGAATACCGTTGAGAAATTTTCCGTTATTGTAAAACAAAACAATTGCCTAAATACGCCGATACTTCTTTCGAAAAGAGAAGTAACGGCTATAAACATACGACGTAGATACACAATAAGAAAATTTGGCATCCTTTAAAAAAAATAAACGCAATCCTAGTCTACTGTATAAATTGACGTTAGAAATTTCTGAGTGGACGTTTTATTACATTTACGCCAACAAAACGTTATCGTTTCAAGGTCCTAGTCTAGTTTGTTTAGGCCTGTTTACGCCGTGAATCATAATTTGTGCAATAGGTGCTTACTATTCCGGGCAATCGAAAATTACCAGGATTTAACAGTTTTAAGTTTATTCGATTACCGGTGAAAAGAAAGAGAAATTGCAGCAGTGTTAGTGATTGATGTAGGTCGCGAACGGTTTGAAAGCGAATTTATCATGTTGGGAGTCGATATTTCTCTTTCAACGCGTATTCGCTGGAATTTCATGATAAATTGTCTTAGTATTGTGGTGCATATATTTATTGCTAATTTTATAAATACATAATATAATAGATTAAATATTTGCGGCTTTGCATCAACACTTGAACAATTGTGCAGTGGCTTCTTGGAATTTTTTTTTATATATTGGTCATAAGGTTTTACTTTTAACACAACCGTATATTTGTATAGAAATGTTTTATCAATTCAATTTATCGATTTTCAGTAGATTAAAAACACTAATACCTAACCACTGAATTGTTTATACATATGTGGCGTATTCATCTTAATACTCCAATCAGCCCTAAGTATTATTTTAATATCATCAACCATAACGACAATCTTTTTTATTATGATGTATTTTTACAAACATTCAACAGTCATTTACAAGGTTTCTTATGTAAATACAGCATAGTATACCAATTTTTTATATTTATAATTAATTTTATAATCCTCTTGAACATTTAATTTCGATATACTCCTAGATTAAAGATACATATATTATTATATTTTTTTATTAACTGATGTTAGATTAACGGGTTATTCTATGTGAAAAGGCTGGAAATATTTCAGATAATTATAACTGAAAATGGCGACACGAATGTTGTCCTCTTCCTGGTTACTTTTGTCCACTGTTCACTTCCGTTATGTTTATTTATGATTGACCCACTATTATAGCTATTAATTGTAATAATAAAAATGCTGTGTACTAGATAATGTAAACAAAATCCTTGACTCGATATACACCCATAGTTCTTGCAACAATTCATATCAGGTATTCCAGTAACCATATACGGAATTATTTTTTTGTTATGATTTAAAATTGTAAAATATAATGGATTTTCTTTTAAAACTAAACGTTTTAACACGTGTTTAGGATCACACACGCAAAAAATTGCACTCTAATTTTTACATTTGTAAAATTTGCAATATTGCTGCTCTCAAAGGAAAGAGCTTGACATTGGGTTTCACTTTGAATGCAGCAGGCGATTAAGAAGGTGTGTTAGAATATATTACTAAGGAACACCAACTCGTCAAACGATTACACGCATTATCAGTAAGCTGAAGCGTGTTTTAGGCGCAAAACGGTGGCCGAGATACGAGGTGCATTTATTAAAGGCGTGTATCAACACATACAATTCCTAGTTCTACGATGCAACAATTTTCGATTGCTCTTTATATATATATATAGTCCGTGTAAATAACCGATATCTCCTTAGCGAAGTTTTGATCAGAAGTGGATTTGACCGACTGGGGCGATAAGAATCAGATAAATAGACTTATTCGATCGATGAACACGTGCAGCTGAAATGCATCGGCGTAGCGATAAAATTACTATTTTATATCGTACTGAATAATAACGCGCGCGCCTTCCTGAACAAGGAGCCTATGAAGTGGCCATGAATGAATCCGGTGTTATCGAAAAGCCTAAACTACGCTCCCTGCTAATTATCAGACGTTTCGATGAACTGAATCACCAAAAACTCAATTCATCAGTCTTCATGACGACTCCAAGCCAAATCGGAGACATATCGTCTTTGTCCATTACGTCCAATTGCTGAAAAATAACAACTGAACATTCTCGTAAAAATGATTCTGCACATCACAGCAATTTCTGATTTTTTAAATATTATTTGCATCACATGCTTTTGAAAAGCTTACTATGTCCCCTTTACTATAACCATTTGTTAGGGTTTATTTTTGACATTTTCCCTGTTAATTTCGTAAATCGGGTAGGTAGCAATGAAGGGAAAAAACAAACAGTTGATTGAAACTAAGGGGTTAAAAATCCACCTTTGATAGCGCATGCGCAGATTCCTAAAATTATTTTTATATTTAATCCTTTGGCGATAACTATAAAGGTCAAATTCTGCGATTATTAATCGCTCTGCACGCCGAAAAGGTACCGGCATCTTTGTCGCATACCGTCAAGGGTATTATCTTTTGAGGTGAATCTTCGTTCCTTCGCCGATTACGATGGCACTGCATTTTTAAGTGCAAGAATACAACAACAATATACATGGCTATTGCAATTCATTCAGCACCGATATTGAATTTATGACTTCGATTGTCGGACTCGGGGAACGTAATGTGTGTGACAAAGATGTGTAAGATAAAGACAGTATATTCTACTGCATGTACTCTTCC
Source organism: Cetonia aurata (assembly GCA_949128085.1). Taxonomy (NCBI): domain Eukaryota; kingdom Metazoa; phylum Arthropoda; class Insecta; order Coleoptera; family Scarabaeidae; genus Cetonia; species Cetonia aurata. Next base: position 25,096,609 of record OX421887.1, read on the forward strand.
CATGTTCTAGCAAACGGAAATCATATTTACTTCTTTTATTTTTTGCTTTAGCCTATCCACCAAACTCGTGTGTTCAGAATGTATAAAAACATCCTTTTTGCTTCGGATACACAACTTTCACTTTTTATACACTGCGTTTATATGTATCTCACCGCCTTTGTGTAAGCTACCGATAATATTGACTAGAGTTTTATGTTATTTTGAGGAAGCTTATTTACTCGAAATTTAGTATTGCAAGGAAAAGATTAAGAAAAACCTTATATGTATATCTCGGCATCAGGTTGTGTGCTCATCAATGCTTGGTATGGCATTACTAAACCCGCAGACTGAACTTTTTGCAGTTTCTCTAAGAAAACATTCAGACTTTACAGAAATAAGTGTTATACGAAAAATGCGGCTGATTTTGTTTATTGCCAAGCATCTCTAACGAATATATTTACACTATAGGTTACATAGTTTAATTTATACTCATTTGACTAATATTAAAATTCGAAAATTCTTGATCTATTTTGTGTGTAATTGAAAACGCAAAGTGAAGCCAACCACATCAGATTCCCCAATACAATGGTAACTTTTGAAAATCGAATGCTTTGATATTTTCTGCTCGGAAACTTAGTACATACATATATATTATTTCGGTTTTAAAAACGAGTTAAAACTGGCCACAAATTTTCCCATCAGATGTAATTTTCTAGGAAAATCTGCTATTCTATTTCAATCTCTATTCTTTGTATTTTGTTTCTTACAAAATATTGATAAAAACGTCCAAGCTTCCTCAAACACATATGCGCTAAAAATAATTGTTTTCGAAACCTATTCCAAGTTTTGTTCGTGCATCACACATTTAACAGTAATTTTAACCAACGCTTTTTTTTTTAAATTGAAATAGTTATATACCACAACGAATTTATTCATTGTACTTTTTATTTTTTACTTTAATATAAAATCTTCCGAGAATTAGAAGGTTAAACATTTGTTTTTCATTAAACTAATTAATTGGCATTGCGATATCTATTTATAGTTACATATTTCATACAACTCCCAGAACGTATTTTCAGGAACACAAATGGGCTTGTGTAATGTGCGTAAAATACAATAAAGCGCACGTAAAGGTAACGTGTTACATACATATAATATAATCTTAAACGAGCGAAAGTTATACATATATATAAATATTGTCGTACAATGCCAAGTAATTGAAGGTGAACGACTTTGCTTTTCCTTTTGGTATCAACCCTTATTGGGGTATGCTATACCTACTTATGTACATACTTGGACTTGCATAAAAATTATTAAAGTTTTTTTACTTTCCTTTTTCTCAATGTAGGTAATAAACTACAGCGACACTTAGTTCATATCCTGATAAAATATTCTGTCTAATAACCTACCCATTAACGGAAAGGTATTCTTAATTTATCTCTCTCGATTGATCTACTAAATTAATCAATATGAGAGGTTTCCAAGAATATGTTTGTTCAGTTATAAATCATATAAAGAAATATAAATACACATAAATTTAAGAACAAACAAACTGTTTCTTTTAGCGTTAATTTCGAAGCAGTAAACACTGTACATAAATACATACATATGACGTAGATGCAGATGACATTGCGGAAGCTTGATAAAAAAAAATCTATCCGATCTTTCAAATTATTTAAATATCGTGTCACCGCAAGACCGTATCTTTTTACCGTTTCTAGTTAAACACCGTCTTATTTTTCAGAAAAGCAATGCTACTAGTGAACATATTATACTTACTTCCTCGGAAAATGTCGGCAATTACAAATATCCATTATGAGTACAAAACTATATCAAGATACTAAAGTTTCGAGAAAACAGCATTCGAAAATTTACATCAAAACTCATCATTCGTAAATTTTATTAACTTAAATTATTATTAATCATAACTAGCAATGGGCGTAGTTTTACATGCTTTCGTATTTAATATAAATATTTGCGCCAGGTACCCGCATGATCAGTTTATCTAACATAAGATAATTAAATTATTTTTACTAAAACCGATAAGGGTGTTTAGATAACTATATACATTCACGGCCAAAAACAAAGCCAGACTGGTTTAGGTGATCTCACGTTAGGTTATTGCTTATCAGTATTATTTATAGAAATTACAAACGCATAGAGTAATCCCGGACAAAATTCCAGGTAGCAATTCGAAACTAAAATAATGGTGTAAGAGCCAATGGTAAAAACTGTAACCATTTACATAAAATGAGGTTCCCCTTAAGCAGTAGGGTAAGGAAAAGCTGCTCTGCTTACCTTGACGAATAAGTATAAAAATCGAAATTGTTTGAAAATGACCAGGCAAGTCATTTGCGTGATGTTTGTTCATTGAACCGTGGTAAGTCGACTTTGAATGAGAAAAATTAAGGAAAGAAACAATTTACAACACTATGTGGATATGGATCCTATACATGTGTATATTAAAGTACAGTCCGCGACAAAAGTATAGGCCACCCATAAATTTTAAAGAAAATAGCTATTATGTTGAAAAATTTGAGTAGAGAACCCGTGTTACAAACGTATAAGGTTGGCTGTAGTAGATTGTGGTACTGGTATTGCGAGAGTGGGGACGAGCAAAGATATTCGGGGAAAACCACACATCCAAGTGCGACAAAAGTATAGGCCATGTCACACATTGGTACTTACACCTGCTGTTTGTGCTATTTGTCTAGCAGTCATTGCTGAATTTGATGCACACCTTAAATTATATCAATAAAATTCAACATAATAGTTATTTTCTTTAAAATTTATGGGTGACCTATACTTTTGTCGCGGACTGTAGTTATCACCTTCCTTATCGGTACTTTTTTCCTTTAATCTATATTCTTTCTTTGTCTCTGTTGTTAACTATTGGTGAGCGACTGTCAACTACTGGAATTTTAAGAAATGGTCGCTGGTTTTTATTGGTGTGAATTTGCAACATGTTGAGAGTTCCGTGCTTGTTTTTATTTTGATTTTTTTTTAAATTTTTCTATTTAACCCGGCAGTACTCGCGCCGTGGAGTGACACTCCGCACATTCAATCTTTAGCGTTGCTATCAATGTAGACGCGAGTACCGGAGGGTTAAATATGTTAAACAATTCCATATATAAATATACTAATAAAAATATATTTATTTTATTTCACTCGGTGTTTGCCTTTCCATAAAATGTGTTGGAAGATTAAATATGCTTACGTTAGTTATAGAAGAGAGCGCCTTAAAAATCAGCATCAATTTATCCAAAATTCAAAACGGATTTTTTTCAGATCTTATAACTAACTTTTTATATACTTGAAACTATCTTAAAGATTCTAATTACAGAATATGCTATATTCATACTTATTTCGCATGTATGTTGTTATCATAATATTAAACCACAAATTCGTTTAACTTTGTATACTACGTACATAAACAAATACATAGGTATATAAACACAAATAAATAAAAATAGTACCATGTGAATTGTACTAAAATTACGCCTATATACGTATCAATGAATTTTAGATATGATAATTTAAATACCTAATATACAGTAACACTTTTCATGCGCCCACCTGTGTTTTCTATTACTACACTATTCATATATTTACATAGCAGCATGAGTGGTATCTACTGTACAGGAATATTTCCACAATATTTTTACAAGGTCGCTCAACGAAATATAGTGATTATTGTCTGAAAGAGACATATATAAACCGATAAATGTGTATCTACACGGTATCAGTACTAATCATCCTTTAATTTAGTTAATTATGTAGTTCATGACCTAATGACATGCAATATATGTATACCATTTTTTCGAGAAAATATTCGCCCATAAAAAAAGTGTTTTGTCATGCAGTCAATTTATTGATGTTTAAAAATAGATGTACCTCTGTGAAATATCTTCAATGTACATATATATATTGTTTGATAAAAAATATTTGCAACTATTCTGAACCCGTAACAATAATTCTTCGAATATAGAAACCTATACAGGCTGTCTTTCAAGAACCGTACGGAATATGAAAAATGGAAAGATGCAACTATTTTGATAGATAAATTAAAACAATTTGCGTAAATTATGACACGGACAACAACAGTTTGCAGCAATTGCGAATGATAAAAATATCATTCGCGAGTCGTATTTTCCGTACCCTGATTTATAACACTTCGTAAAACTTAAATTTCCAATATCACTAAAAGATTTTATATTTTTCTGGTTACAGTGTTTAGCTGCTGGTTCTTCGATCATGAACAGGGAAACGGAAAGCGCTGCGATGCGGCCGTTAGCGAAAGCACTCACCAAGAGCCTAGAACACGTTCGCAACTTGTTGCGTAACACGTGCCTACGCAGCAACCAACCAAACGGACCTCTGAAACTCAACGGCAACGAACTGGTAACGGACACCTTACTCGAAAGCCTCAAGATCTTCGACACCCTCTTCGCAGACTTCGAACTACGTTACGTGAGCGCCATGGTACCTGTCAAGACGACGCAGGAATACGAGCTGCAGGAAATGATCGGCGTCCTCTTTTCCGAAACGTTGCAGCGTGCGCTAAAGATGAAGCTGCTCACTCAGGACATGGTGGATTCGTGCGATCCCGCGCTGATGTTTACCATACCGCGATTGGCCATAGTTAGTGGACTCGTTGTGTTCCCCAATGGACCATTATCGATCGACAAGCCGGCCAAGGATATGAGTGAAATGTTCAAACCGTTTAGGACGTTGTTGCGGAAGATACGCGAATTACTTTTGATACTAGACAAAAAAGAGTTATATATGTTGGAAAAAGTGTTGTGCGACAACAATGAACAATCGGACAGTTTCGAGGTTAGTGAGTGTAATGTTAGCGACGAATTTCTACGCGATTTCTACAGTCCCCTGTGTAAAGATTACTCTAGCGATAGTTTGAACTTGAAAAAGGTAACGACAAAAAAAGAAGAAGAACATAACGCTTTTTATGCCTACGATTTCAACGCTGATAAGGAGACAGAAACGCGACCTTCGACCTCAGGCTATTTAATAACGAATACAGTCGAACACGACAGCATAGTCGCGTCAATCTCTACCCACAATCAAGAACCCCTAAAGGAATCCTTACCAGATAGCGACTCGTTGGGAGTAATTACAGAGGCGGCAGCTACTTTAAATTCTATTTTAACGACGGAAATCAAAGACGCCAAAAAGAAGAAGATTTGTAAAAGTAAAAAACGCGAAAAACTCCAAGCCGAATCTCCGGACGACTCCGGTATCTGTACTGAGAACACCAGTTTGGATCGGTCACCCACCCTAGATCCGAACGAAACAAAGTGCTGCGTTTGTGTGACAGACACTTCTAAAATTTACTTAGGCGGGTATCCTGATACAGAACACAATGCCAACGGTACAAACGAAAAGGTCGTGAAAACATACAGGGGCCAGATTTCACCCGGCACTAGTAGATTTAAAAAGGAAGACGGCAAAAATTGCGCGAACAGATTGGACACGAGCAGACTCTCCGAAGATGATTCATCTAGCGTCGATAGTTCGGATACGACGTCTTCGTTCAACAGTAATTCAGCGGACGATGAAGAGATAGCAATGGCGATGCAAGCCGCTGAGATTGCTAATAGAAACGAAATCAGATCTCAATTCAAGTAAGGAAACTGATATATCATTAAATTTTTGTTTTAAACTGAAACAATTAGTCTACTCTGTTTATGAAACATTTTCTCATATGATTACTTTATTATGGGTGACAAATATGCGATCCTTCTGTGGTCGAAATTAAATTAGATTCGAAAAAATTCTTTACACATCAAAATGTCAAAAATTGAAAGGGTAGTAAATTTTCTAATGTTACAATTTGGAAATATTGATAAGAAAATGTTTATTTATGCAATTCTACGTACATACATTCACCAAAGAACGTGAAATATTACTACGCGATTGTATTGTATTCCATACCAACTTTATTTAAGTGCGAATTTTACTTCCAAGAATGTCCATTACACATGCTTAAAGTTAAATTTTACATAAAGGCATTAGACAAACCTGTTCTAGGCTTAGCCTTTAATTATGAAGTAAAAAATCTCTAAAATAAATTCTTAGAAATATATTTTCTATAATTTATAACAAATAGTTATTTACTTATTTGGGTTACTAGGTTGAATTTGGTGTCATTTGGTGCGCCTCCTGGAAAGATGCTTCAGAATTTGTGGCGATTTTCTTGACGTTTGTAGTTAGTTAATTAATTTCCTTCTTTTATTAATCCCCAAGCTAATAGCTTAATAGATAACCATTCATAGGAAATTATGTAAAATTAAAATATCTTCAGCTGTTTTTGAGAAATTTGTACTTTTATTCCAAAAAACAAACTATAATCTAATTTTTCGGCTCATTCGAAATTGCATCCTTACTAAATAAGACGCAGCTGTGTTCAGCAAAATAATTAGTCGCAATCATACGACGTGTCTTACAAATCAAATCTAGTTCGGGGATGCGATTTTATTGTACCTGGGATGCAATTGATGTGTCAAACTTTATCTGCTTATTCTAGGATGCAATTCAATTGACGGATTTTTTTTTCTTCTGGTGATCTAACGACATTACAAATTCATTATTTTTATTTTTTTCTTATTTCATATTAAAAGTCAGGATCTCATAAATGGAAAAAAATTATACAGCCGAGAAATGATTTGTCTTCCTTTGCTATTCCTGCTTTCCCTATCATAAGTTTATTCCCTTTAACAACGTTTTTTGTCTTCTGATTCTTATTTGAAGATATTTTTCCCCTTATCCACAGGAACGTCTGGCCATGGTTATTGTTCTCTACTTGTTCTTATTGCAGAAACCACTCCAGTATACTAGTGCCCTGTAGCAGAGTGTTCAGGTCCCTAGCATGGAGTAGTCTGTATATCTTTGGTTCAACTTTGTCTTGCCCAAACCGTTAATGCTTCTTGTGATTCAGCCCCTCACAATTACATAGTATGTGTTAGGTTGTCTCTGGTTCCTTTTTGCATAGTCTGCATTCAAGGTCTCTATTAAATACCCCTATCTTGTGTAGGTGTTCTTTTGTCGGTGCAAGTCCCGAATGAATCCCACAATTATCCGTAGCCGATTCTACTTAAATGTTGTAGTTCTTCAGCTCTTCTCTGGCATGGCTTGCCTATAAATTGCTATATGTGCCTCATATGCTCTTCTCCTATCCAGTTTTCTATATGTCTTCGGAGCATGCTATTGCTTATTCCCAAAGCCGGTTCTGGTCCTTGGAGTGGCATTTCTGGTCCTCGACGAGTGAGTTCATTCGCTGTCTCATTGCTCTCGATCGCTTGGTGTGCTTACACCCAAATCAGCTGTACCCTGTTTCGTTCTGCCAGTTCCCATAGTTCCTCGAAGGGATTCCCATACTAGCCGTCATTTCCAGACTTAATACAGCCCTTAGTGCTACCTGGCTATCAGAATAAATACGATTCCGCTTATTTGCAGTAGCCCTTCTACTGTTTTCTCATGCACATTACAAGATGGCGAATACTGTTGCTTGGAAGACAGAGGCATATTTATTAAGTGCATAGCTAGAGCTGGCGCTTGGTGTGGTGGTGTAAATTCCCGCGCATTTAAATATATTACTCAAACATCTTATAGCTATTAAGTTGGAATTTAAAATCGTTATAACATTCTTAGTAGCAATTTGAATTACGACTTCGCCCTCGACTAAATCTTTTGAACGGATTTTACTATTTTCTTAATTAATTGATACTTCCTATCATCTGCTTGGTTAAACTAACTCGTATTTTCTCCAAAACTACGCTTTCACATGAAATTTGATTATTCGATTTGACTAAAACATTTTAACAGGCGTTTTGTATAATATAGTTCATATGTTCTTGTTTTAGGTCAAGTGAGGACTTAATTCATCGACTATACGTATGCATAGCCGGAGTTGCAGATCAACTTCAGACGAACTTCGCGAGCGATCTCAGAAATATTCTTAAATACGTGTTCTTAATGAACGTATCAAATGAGCCGGAGGAAAAACCTATCGAGACCGAAGCTTCCATCGAATACCACCCGAGCGAAAACGAAATCATCGAAAATGAATTCTCAGTCGATCCGAACATTTTAGCGCAAGAGGCCCTCTTCGATTCCAACGTCTACTTTCACCTGAACGGCGATCAGTATGAGAACGGTCACGAAACGGAATACACAAATTATCCGCGAGAACAAACAAGAAACCGGAGTGAGAACGGCAGTATAACGACGAACGGGCAAAGACGAGATTCCCCGCAGGAAATAGAGAGACCTCCGATTTGGATACCGGACGTGGAGGCGCCGAAGTGCATGAGTTGCGGTTCGAATTTCACCGTGGTGAAGAGGCGACATCACTGCCGGAACTGCGGGAAGGTGTTCTGCTCGAGATGCTCTTCGAATAATGTTCCTTTGCCGAAATTCGGCCACACGAAACCAGTACGGGTCTGCAACAAATGCTTCTTGTACCACCTAACTCCATTTACCATGTGAAATTACGGGATATTTTACGTTTAAATATTTCCGACGTGTACAGATTCATTGTTGAATATTTCTTAATTGAAATTATGATTTTCGTCGTGCCGTACTTAAGAAAAATAAACCACGACAATGATACGAAAATGTAATGGTAAATTCTTCGTCTTAAAAATGCTTAGAAATGTACTTCATACCGATACAATCTTTAAAATATTTAATATTAATAGTTCCAATCTTTTTACCGCTAATTAGCTATTATAATAGACTATTGTATGCATATAGATATACCTATCTTTCTCTCGTCCCTTTCATAGTAATTTATATAGTAGAATTCGTACAGCTGTTTCCTGTTCTTTCTTCATTGATTCATGATGAACTTCTTTCACTTGCTGCTGGTCGTAAGTAACTTAGCTTGAACTCCCAATTACTTCTTGCGCATAAAATATTGTCTAATGCGTATTTACAAAGGAAAATTATAGAAAAATTTTAATATGGACCATAATTACAGAACTACATCTTGTGAATTTAGAATTATACGAAAAATATGACGAGTATAACATAGTTATTGATAAATTACAGAAAATCCGCTTACAGCCATTCATACATAGAGGGAGCGATATTTGGATGTAATTTGAAAGACGACATACATTATAAAAACATCAGGATATTATTTCTTTTATTATAGAACTCTAAAAACCATACAAAACGAAATTTTAATGAAGGAATATGTAAAGGATGATACATTAGCTCGATGATAAGTTTTGGAATCTTGAAAGCTGATTCTAAGAAAAGAAATATGTTCGATCTCATATTTTTGAACGGTTCTCTAATTGATAAGCTTGCGCAATTAATATTTTGTTGTATAAACGCATCAACATAAAATAGTCGGTTCGAACATTTTCTTTTATTTCAAAATTTTATACTGTTTTTTTTTTTATTTATTTAATCTGCAGTTTACCAAAATGAACTCGTTTATTTCATAATTGTTTCCATTTTGCAAAATAATAGCAGTGTCATTTTTTTTTTTCTGAGAAACTCTCCGTTCTTGTTTCAAATTAGTAATTGATTTTCTTTGTGAAAGTCGTCCATTTCGATATTTATTCCATTAGTATCATAATGTAATCAATATTTAAATAGACACGATATTGCAGTAACTTTATAAATACAAATTCACTTCATAAATAGTGTGCAAAACATAGCAGCGATACAGAAACGCGATACTTACTTTAAACAATGTTATTAAATGTGGCTCAAACAACATTATTTATTCATTATATTTGGTTGTATAACCTCTATTGGGTATAACAGCTGTCTCACCATCTCGGCATACTATCCACTAATCGCTGACAACGTTCAATGGGAATATTAAACTACGCAGATTCCACTATATGCCAAAGCTTTTCAATGGTTTTGCTTTGCAAACAGCTTGTTTGACATCGACCCAAAGGTTTTTGATAGGATTTAAATTAGGAGACTGGGCTGAGCAAACTAGCTACTATGTTTTCGGTCGTTGTCTTGCATTAGGACTCATCGAAGCGGCATATTTTCTTCAGCCCGAGGTAACATCACAGATTATAATATATTTAGGTAAACTAGTGCATCCATTTTCGTTTCTACGCGATATATGAGATCAGTACCATAGTAAGAGAAGCAACACCATACTATAATGTTTGCACCCCCACGCTTTACTCTATTCAGAGTGTAGCACGGATCACTACATTATCCGGTCTTCTTCTAAATTGTCGACGTCCTCTAGTACCAAACAAGACGATTTTGGCCTCGTCTGTCCACAGAGAGTTCCGCCATTTAGTAAATGGTCTAACAAGATGTTCCTCGGCAAACTCCAATCTTTTTACAGATGTTATATTTGTAATCGTGTCTTGCGTGGCCTTCTACCAAACAATTGGGCTTCAATAAGCCGTCTACATACTGTAGAAGTGTTTACTGCCAACTGTTGGCAGTCCAGTTTTATCTTGGAAGATATAGTAAAAAGATTGCACTTCACCATTCTTTTTCTCTGTCTTGATTCATGCGGCCCAATTTTCCTCTTTCATCCCCTCTTTTCCGACTTTTCTGACAATTTTTTAGCATTTGTGATCATTTTGCTAGAGCAATCAAGTGTTTGTTCTATAAATTTGTAGATTTTACCCTGGGAAAGCAGTTTTCTAATGAGGTTTCGTTTTTTTTTTTTTTTCACTACAGTATTTTCCATTTTAAGTATCTAAAAGATTTCATTATCAAATCAATTATAGTTTAATGCAATTACTGCTTTTACTTACTTTTCCTTCAATAAAAAATAAATGCTAGTAACTTTTTAATTACACTACTTTTCTATTTTTAACACTCCACTGCTAATATTTTGCACAGGATCTGACTCACGATTTTAGATAATAGGGGAAAATCCATAATAATGCGATGATCTCCATACTTTGCGGCTATAGCAAATACATTTAATAGATGACGGAACTACGTTCCAACAGATGTCTTTACGCTACTTGCACTGCTATTATTTTGCACTTAAATTTTGGTTTCCTGTCATACAACACTATATCAACTATTTGCTGACAACATACCTTTTTTTGTTTATTTTATACTAGTCTACTACTGCTATGTTACTTGGTTAAAACGGCAGATAACTCCTTTTTACTGATTGATACCCCAGCAAAAGAAATGTTAAATTTCATAAAAGAAATATATCCAAAAAAATACCATGTTATATATTTAAGAAAATGTTATTTCAGTACTTCCTGAGATATCTAAAAACACTCCAAAGTTTTTTGGCGATATTTCTTACATAAGTAATTTCATACAATTTTGCTTTTAAATGAATTAGTCTATCTCGTTTAATTTAATTACTTAAGCAATTTTTATTTCCTTAATTTAATCATCGACCTAATAGATCACCCCTGTATATAACGTTTTTTTAAAAAACTGGTTCCATAAAAGAATACCACTATTTTTAGGATGTGTTAATCCACACCTATTTGACAAAAAGAAATCAAATTAAAAAAATATAAAGAAACATGGATTCGATCATTTTTTTTTTCTTTTTATAGGAATATAATTACGAGCATGCTTTATAAAACGAGTTTTTGTTGTACATTTAATAATGATAATATTGTTTTATTACGGGTCCATCACTATTTGTACTTGTAAATATTGCCACAATTTTTAATTTTATTTTTACGCTATATTTCTCTACTAATGTTTAACAAAACCTCGATGGTTTTCACACACATGTATTACATTTTTAACTAAGGTTGTATGATATGTATTTGTTGACTGTTGTATCTTCATTACCACGATGACAAAGAACTCAACATAGCATTACCCAATTTTGCTAACATAAAGAATTTGTTTAACACCCACGCTAAATCAAATATTATGTCTATGGCAGCGTCTGTTAGCAACATTTGAGAAATACTACATAATACTAGTATGGATAAGTAAATCTTTATTTTATAAAGACGAATAAAAGGAATATATAAAGAATTTTATTTTGTAATATAACGAGAAATTATAACCACTGGCCTTGGAAGCGAGGCACTGAGTACAGTTGGAAATCTAAGCAGGCAAATCGATTGTTTCTTTGCAATTATGACGTATTTCCTCAATAGCATTATACTAATCCTAAACCTACGAGTTTCCTTATGCTCTAACTTTCCAAGACTCTAATTAAAACATTTCTAATCTTTAATCTACCATCAATTAAATATACTTTGGAATATACGAATTGTTTCCATGAATGTAGTTAGTTTTATAAATTGAAGGTGGTTGTGATTTTACTTCAGTACAGACACTGATTTTTCTATCATATTTATCATCATAAATGAAAACGCTTTTGAAAATATATTCTCTTTGACTATGCCAAAAAGTGAGGATGACAGGTATTTGAAACCTTAACAAGGAATCAACATCAATATTAAAGGATATAACACCAACAATGAAACACATTAATGGTACGATCGGAAATTTTCACGTAATATAAATAGTAAATTAAATATCTATCTGTCATCCGTGTTCATTTATGTATACATATATTTAGATATATAAACAAAAACACTGTAATATATAATTAAAGTTAAATATATTTAGACCATATGCCTAATTAAGTAGGTACATATTTATATGTAACCGCAAATAGTTTGGCCGGTGAAAGTCATGTCAACTTAGAGGTAGCCGGCCAAGTTTCTTGTGGTAGATAATATATATAAGTGAAAAAGCGTTGCGATATACTTAATAAGAAAATCACTATTTAAATATTTCGAAACATGTTCGCTCAGTGCTTCATTCGATTCGAGATTTAAAAGAATATTAAGAAGTTTCTTGTTATTGTAAATGTAAGACAATGAAATATTTTCCAATTTATCGTTTTCAATAAAAAAAAAAATATTAAATGAAAAACTAAAAAAAAAAAAATTATGGTGTATAAAATTTGACCTATTAGGAAAAAAATTAGTAAATCTAACTATTTTTAAAAATTTTTTTATAGAAGACTTAAGAAAATTTCATTCGAAACTCATTTTTCGTAAATTAGGCAATGGAAATAAATTTTAAACGATGCGTATTATAAATAATACTGTACTACGACAGGTAAAACAATTATAAAGTTTAATAGGCATTTATTTATCTTATTGTTATAGGAAATTGAATATCTATATAATGGATACAGCATTTGAAGGAAATGAACCATTCTTATTTCTTTTTTTGGATTGTTTAGTTTTAGTTTAACGTTTATCAAGCAGAGAGATTTAAATAAAAAAAAAAGGAAGTACTACTAAGAAGGGGTACGTTTTTCCATTTCAAATCTTAAAAAAAAAATACCGCAGATACCCCAAAAAACAGCATAGTTTCAGGTGGTTTCAGTTATCGTTAGTATGCAATATGTAAATAATAGAGAAATGCTAGATAATCTAACAGTATGAACAAAGGAAAAACGTATCTCCGTTATACAATTGTTATTTTTTAATGTACTGAACTATTTTGTGATAAATATATATATTTTATTTAAGGGTTTGGGGATTATCGATATCTCTAATAAACTAATTTTTAATTATATCACTGTTTTTCTCTTCTATTAATTCCACCACCTATGTCTATTTGCACTTCATTTCGGAGGGGGTTTGAACCCCCAAAACCCCTACTCAGCTACGACCCTGTATGAAGCTATAGTGAAGATTATAAGGCCCGGATTTGAAGATTGATATACATGCGACTAAAACAAAATATTTGACCATTAAGTATGTTGAAAAAATCATTTTGGACACTCTATCACACCAACATAATAGATGTAAAGATGTAGAAATGGTTATACAGCAAAAAATCTAAAATAGAAAATATTTTCTGTTTAAAGCGGTTTGGGTCCTGCTCCTGCTTAGTTGGGTGTCAAAAAGTGTTTGCTCACAGTGGGATATATATTTTATTACATGTTTATAAAAAATTATATATCTGCGCTGTAAACTCCAATCCAATACAAAAAATTGTAAACAGCTCCAATTTCGACGATGCTGTTTGACTTTCTGCCTAGATTTAGAATATTTTTCGTCATAAGCTCTATTACTTATTCTCGTAGCAATAAAAACACGAATATAATATACATTACACTTTATTACACATACTATTAACAAGTATATTTACATTGAGAACATACACACAAAATGAAGTTAAAAAAATGTTTTATGGCTATTGTCGACTACACTACACCGAGGTAAATGTGTAGAATTTCGACAAAACTCCATCTACTTTTGTACTTCAATGTATCAACGCTGTCAGATGAATTCTCTACCACACCGAAGCTGCATATGGAGCTGCAACATACGGAGAAGCAACATACGGCGAAGCAACATACGGGGAAGCAACATATGGTGAAGCTACGTAGGAAGCAAAAGCTGGCGATGGTGCTGCCACAATTGGTGCCGCTCTGACTATGGGAGCTGCAGCCACCAAGGGAGCAGCTAAAGTATTGTAATTCCTAGCGATAACCTGAGAACTAGCGGCCGTAACTACTCCAGGTACTACTGCAGGTGCGGCTACATATGCAGCTGCTATGCCGGGTTTAGCCTCTGGTGTTGGCTCAGCATTAACGCTGGCGATGACGACGAGAAGAGCGAAGATAACCTTATAACGAGAAGCAAACATACAAAATTTAGTAAACACACACAAATTGAATCAATACAATGAAAACTTACGAATTTGTACATGTTGCTGGCTTGAAGGTGTATCGAACTGATATGATTAGTTCGGATGTCACTTCTCCTATTTATACTAGGTTTGATTTCTCCTACGCATTGCAATACAGTTTGGCAATCAAAATGGTACCATTTGAAATCTCGATTCTTAATTTGTATTCAAAGCGCGGGGTAGTTGCATGAGCTGGGTCTTTATAGAATGTGTGCCAAGTGCATATTTAGGCTAGGTTTTATGTAACAGCAACTAAAACTAATGCAGGTAATGTAATAAGTACCTTATGCAAACTTATAATTTATTAAATAACAATTTTAAAACAAATATACAAAATAAAAACAAATTTTATATAATCCTCTTTATGAAATACGCAACAGGTACATGTAAATATTGAAATGAAATATGAAAAATTCGCGTATATCTTTTTATGGAGAACTTATTTACTTTAGATTTAGTGACCTAAAGCAACCAGCAATAGTAATTTGCAACAGAATATTGCATTTAATATAAACAATTGCCTGATGCAGTTGAAAGAGTTTTAAGTTTTCATTCGTATAATTTGTAGACGCAAACACAAGCTGTAATCTTTTTGAAACTGTAAAATCTATATTAATCGGTTATGGATACTATGAATAGTTTTGATGTTTTAGAGAAAATAGGTAGGTATTACCTGTGGTATTACTAACCAGTTTAAGTAAAAAAGGTTAAACGGTATTTAATATTTGGGGATCTCCGCACCATCTAATACATATCTTTTAAAGCCACATATTTATCACTGAAATGGAGAAGAAAGATTAGCTAGCACCAACAAGGTTACAGAACAATTATTAGGACACAACAAATCGTCTATAACATAAAATAAATATTTGGAAAAGAAAAGTATCTATACATATAACAGGCAATATCTTGATTTCTATTATTTCTTCGGCAGACAATATATTTGGCTTTTTATGAAACCAAGTAATTATATAATTAGCGAGAAGAACGAACAACTAAATAAGAAGTTAGAAGCCCCATCTTCAAGTTAAAAGATTGAGATAATTGCGAGACAGACAAAAATATATTACTCTTCAGTTTTCTTGTCCAGGCTCAGACTTGGCACCTATATATACCAATATACCTACACATGTAAAGGGTTTTCCAATAACATGTCCAAACTTTTATTTTAAGAGAACATTTGTTTATTCATAAGTAGTGCAAAAATATTTATTTAAATCCAATGTATCAACTCTGCGATTACTTCTGGCAACTGATATCTAGCAAATGCCTACCTCGATTCTGTTGGCAAATTGCCATTTCTTTGAGGATACTTTGCATAACATTTTCACACAATAGTAGCTCTATTTAGCGAATAACAGCTCTATTAGCTATTGGCTTTGAGGTCTTGGAATTGTCTGCGGGCATTAGCGTAGACGCTTTCCTTCACATGGTCTCAAAGAAAAAAGTGTAGCTTCTTAATTATAATTTTAAGGTACCTAATGTTAGAAATGTATTATGGATGATGTACCTACCCCTAATGCTCCACAGGTGGTTATCTATTTATTTATGCAGGAAATATATCGATCAAATCTTATATCCATAGAAACCGTACATATTTCTTTTCAGTATCTTGTCAGTTTTCATGTTAGGTTGACAATCACCTTATGTTTGACACACAAATGTTGTGAATATTTTTATAACAAATATACACCTTGAATTTTTAATAATTAACTATTTTTTTGGAAAGTAAAATTAAATAAAAATGGAGGAGAGCGACTTTGACGAAGAGAACGAAAACCCGGATAATATAGAAGAAGAATTAGATCCGGAAAATCCTGAACATGCTTTTGCAATCATAGAGAGAGATTACACTAAGGTAGGAACAATGATAATATCCATAGAAGATGCTTGCTTGACCTTTTACCTGGCAATATGTTTCATTCATAAAAAAAGATTTTTTTTGCGGTAATTCAAAATCGAAAGAATATTGCTGATATTTATATTTTGACGATTTTCGCGTTATTTAAAGTTCATAGAAAAAATAGAGAAAAATAGGCAAGGTACTAAATCATTTGGTGTAACGCAAAGAAAATATAGGTACTCATTGCTACACCTTTTTGGGGTTAAAAATGAATTTTGATTTAATCCGCTAGTTAAAAGTAAAAAAATAGTATATAAATAATTAACGTTTTCAAAAAAATATATATATATAAAAAGAAAATAAAAAAAAAACTACTAGGGGACACCCGGGTTTGAACCGGGGACCTCTCGATCTGCAGTCGAATGCTCTACCACTGAGCTATATCCCCAACGCTTCCACTAATTAAAAAAAGATCAATTTACCTTTCACATTCTAGACTGTATCCGAAATAGAACAGAATCCTGAATTAGTTCAATATGCTGAAGAATTTACTAAAATATTCGAAGCCTTATATAGAAGTCACGAGAACGAATTGAGTTTGAAGGATACATGCGAAGAATTAGAAGGAAAAATACAGGAGCAAGATGGTCAACTGGATTTGGCGAGGCAGCTAGCCAAGACAGACTCTAAAGTAATAAATGATCTAAAAGAGCAGATTCAGAATGCTTGGAGAATGGCCGACGCCGCACATGCTCGGGAGCAAACGGCTCAGGAAATTATAGATAATCTCAGGAAGCAAATCGATAGTTTGAACGCCGAAATAGATTTCAAAAATAAGATGGGACAGGACAATGAAGAGTATTAATTCAAATTGTTGTTTCTTGCGTTTAATGAACTAAACTAATGTTTTAGATTAGGGGCTTTGAGCAAGCATAAGGAAGGCTTACAAAGGGAACGAGATAAACTGGTGTCCGAAGTAGCTAAATTGACTGAGAAATTAAACAATGCTTTAAGCTATCAGGAAGAATTAGAGAGGAGAACATCTCAAGCAGATTTGAAGATCAGCGAGTTCGCAGATCAAGTAGAAGTAAGAAAGTAGATACCTACGCATTATTTAGTACAATTAAAAAAACATTTTTTTCTTTTATTTTAGGAACAAACTAGTGAGATCGAAAGACATAAAAGAGCCAAAGAAAAATTGGAAGGCGAAATGAAGGAATTGTTTGAGAATATTGATAGAAAAGAGCATGAGATTAACAATTTGAATGACATCATCAGCACCAACCAGCGTGTCGTAGTTAAATTAGAAGCCAGTCTGAGGGAGCAGAAAATTTTGACAGACAAGGCTGTGAGAGATTCAGAAACTATCAATGTTCGATTTGCTAAAATGCAAGACGAACTGGATTCAGTCACCTACAACCATGAAAGGTTGAAAAAGGACTTCATGAAGAGAGCTAATGAAATTAGAGTAATACAATCAACTTTACACTTAACTACTTTAATTGGCGAACATTGTTTTTAGTTCAAAGAAGAAGAAGTGGCTAGGTTAAAAAACGAGGTAGCCAAATATTCGAAATCCAAAGAAATCCTTGAGGCTCGCATTAAACAAATGGAAGAAGAGAAAGTTGATATAAACATGGATCGAGAAAAATTGAGGCAGATGATAGCCAATATGGGTAGAGAAATTGATCTGATGAAAAGAACTACAGACACTGACAAAAGAAGTCTAGAGCATTTGCAAAGAGAAAAAGAAATTATGAATAAAAACATTGTCAGGCAGCAAGGTAAGATAGATTATTAGGAAGTAGACACCATTCAAAACTAAACGGTAATTACAGCTGTAGCAAGGGACCATGTTAAGTTAATTAAAATACAAGAACAAGCTAGAAGAAAGCTGGTGTCCGAGATAGACAATCATGTTATAGAGGAGAACAAGAAAGCGAAACAAATCGCTTATTTAGAAAAAGAACGGGACAGGTTATTAGAGGAACAATTGAATTTAACGAAGAAAGTGGAGGATTTCATGGATGAAGCAAAATTACGAAAGGTTTCAATTTATTGTAGAGCGATTATAAGTTCGAAATCTTATCTCATTATCGTAGGCTGAGATATACGATCTCAAGAAAATCTTAGCGGAACAAGAAAATAAGATACGCATGCAGCTGAATCTCTTCGACGCCGTCAGAGCTGAAAGGAATGCTCTACAGAAATCTCTGCAAGAATCCAATGCTGAATGCAGTGAGCTAAAAACAAAATTAAAAGTTACTAGTCATCAAACGGAGCAACTCAAAGAAGATATCGCTATGAAGGAACAACAGTTGATAAAAGAGGAGATTATATTACGGAAAGTCACTAAAGAGAAGGAGAATTTAAGGTAGTTAACCAAAACTAAGTGCTAATACTCCTAAACACATTGATATTTTTTAAAAGGGTCGAAGTTGATAATGGTTTAGAAACAATCCGTAACTTAAAGGAAGAATTAAATGAATTAAAAGCTGAGGAAAAGAGACTTCACAAAGTCATACTCGTAATAATTTATATTCCCTGAAATGAATCTTCATTATTTATACATATGTATATTTTTCTGAGTTTAGAATGGTGACAAATTGATTCGCCAACAAACTAAGGATTTGGAGCAATTGCTGAATGAGCGAGATATCCTTGGATCACAATTGGTTAGAAGGAACGACGAATTGTCACTGCTGTATGAAAAAATTAAAATTTTACAAACTACTTTACATAGAGGTATGAATATTCTCATAAATAAATAGAAATAAATAATTCCCCGTGATATTTTGAAACTGATTTTAGGCGAGGCTCAATATGAACAAAGATTAGAAGATATAAGAGTATTAAAAGTTGAAATAAAGCGACTGAGACAAGAGAAAAATCTTTTAACGAAAACTATTTCGAACATGACGGATTTGAGGCAAGAAGTCTTCCATTTGGAACGCGATTTAACCAGGGAGCGATTGAAATGCAAAGCACTCGAAGAAGAATTACAAAATCCAATGAATATCCACAGATGGCGTAAGTTAGAAGGTACAGATCCCGAGTTGTATGAATTGCTCCAGAAAATGCAGTTATTACAAAAGTAATTTTGTTTTTAACTTATATTTAAATGGAATTTATTTAAATTAACAATCTTTCTATATAGGAGGTTGCTTCGACAATCATCTGAAGCTATCGAAAGAGAAAGACAGTTGAAAGAAGCTGAAAGAATGTACTTAAATTTAAGGCAAGTGGTAGCGCGGCAGCCTGGTCCTGAAATAACTGATCAGTTGCATAAAACCCAAAAAGCTCTTAAACTTAACACCACGAAAATGAAGGTAACTTTTATTTAATAAGTGCTACTCTTCTAAATAAGTGTCGTTATACCATCCAAAAATATATAGGTACACACATAATACATACAGTGACATAATGCAGAAAAGGGCACTATTGCATCACCTTCTGAATGTAATTTTATATACCTGCTTTTCGAAATAGGGACGATTTTTACTAGCTGAAAATAGGGGAAATCAATTCATATTTATCCTTTCTGTCCCGCCTTAAATCTGCTTGTTAAAATGTTTCGGCATATATTTTATATATATATATCAATACCTATAGATTCATAAAATATTTCCCCCTTAAATCATAAGGGAAAAATAGATATTTTCTATTTCATTTAAGAAGAGTTGGAAATATAAAGGTCAAGTGAACATGTGAAAATTCAATATAATACACGATATCTATTTTTATATTATCCGTTCCATGGTGCCTTTTTGTTTTTATTTGACCTTACAGCATATTTTTTTTCAGTGTTTGGTTTCTGAATTAAACATGACCGAATTACAAGTGAAAGAACACAAGGCAGAATTAGAAAAAGTAACGAAAGAATTAAAAACACTGAAACAGAAATACGCAGAAGAAAGAAGGGCGCAGAGCAAGCGCCTAGCGGTACTTCAAGAAAGTTCTAGTAAATCATCGAACCAGTCCAAACACTCTTCTGAAATCAAATTTACCGGTGGTGGTTTTAGAATGTCAGTCGCGAGTGTAAACAACTGAAAAATAAATATACAAATCGTTTTTAAAATTCGTTATATTTATTCCAGTTTGTGCGCTAAAAAAGCGGTAATTGCTTAGAAGTGAGTGTCTTACCTTATACTTTAATTCGAATTATATTTTGGTATTATCAATATACGAGCAATTTAAAGGTTAAGATGCCGAAAACATTGGAAGTGTGTGTAGATAGCTTCGAATCAGCAGTGGCCGCTATTGCCGGCGGTGCGCAACGCTTGGAGTTGTGCTCTTCGCTCCTAGAGGGCGGTTTGACCCCGACGCCGGGGTTATTGATGCAAATTCAAAATGCTAATTCGAATAAAATCCCCATCTTCTGCATGTTACGTTGCCGCGGTGGAAATTTCATTTACACCGCGGAGGAGATCGAAATCATGAAAGAGGACGCGAAGATTTTACGTAAGCACGGCGCGGACGGGTTCGTCTTCGGAGCCCTCTTAGAAAACGGTGACGTCGACATGAAAAAATCGAGAGAGATCATCAAAACATCCTTCCCACTCCCGGTCACCTTTCACAGAGCGTTCGATTTCTGCAGACGACCGACGATTGAGATCGAAGTGATCATCGATTTGGGATTTACGCGCATTCTAACTAGTGGGCAGCAGAAGACGGCCCAACTAGGAGTGAAATTGATAAAAAAGTTGATGGAACAAGTGGGAAGTCGTATAATTATAATGCCTGGCGGCGGGATCAATACCGACAACTTGAAATTCATTATTGAAAATACCGAAGCAGCCGAATATCATGGGTCATTCAAGAAAGCGAAGGTGTCGCTGAATAACAGCACCGGAGGAACGGATGAAGGAAAAGAAATTGTCTTGGGCGAGAAAGACGCTCAATTGTATGTCACAGACGAGCAGTTAGTTGCTCAAATAGCAGACATTCTAAAGAGCGAATAAATAAGTTACTGTATGCTTATCCAGAAAAAAAGTAGATAGAAAAATTACCATGTTCTTCGACGTATTTGTTCAAAAATATTTCACGTGGTTCTCTTTCTCATGCATATGTTACATACAACGGGTGCCAAAAGGTAGGCACTATATGGGATTTTTCTTTATTATGGACTTTTATAAAACTGTAATAATTTAGCACCTTTTTTTCAATCAACTTGAGTATACACGTATATTAGGCATTTAAAATTGCTCAAGAGGCTCAAGAATAAAATACCCTTCTAGTTCAGAAGAAAGAAAAACGTTTTTTTTTTAGGAATTAATAGCTATACACGAATAAAAGCATCAAAATAAAAAAAAATTAAAGAAAATTATTCTGGGTTTAATTTAAACTGTTTAATTTTTGGGATATCAGGAGTGTATGATTTTATATTTGAATATAGTTGTTAATTCTGAAGAACTTTTTTCTAATCACACTTCTCTGTTTTCAAAAAAGAAGGATGGTTTACTTATGAGCTTCTTTAAATTTAACATTTCCCAGATGATGCACCCGTTGTATATTATTTATAGGTGTTTTTAACTGGTTGTTTACCAGTGATTGTCATTCAATGATACAACACCACATACAAAGTGTAAACTGCTGATAATTACACAATTTACCAGTGATCGTCATTCAATGATACAACCCCACCTACAAACGCTAAACTGCTGATAATTATACAAAACGCCACAATAGCTGAAATATTAATAAATAAGCATTTAAGCAGATGTTAACCTCAATGTCTATATTATAACTCCTGAAAAATTACATATCTACATTCTACATTGTGAGTTGCAATTGTTTTTTAATGTATTACAAGATTACCATGCATGTGGATATGTAAAATGTATTTCGTGAATTTGATGATGTTCCTTAAATTTTAATAAAATTTCTTGATAAAATTGTGTGTAATATATGACAAATGTGATGTGGTAATAAATGTACAGAAATTAGTATATTTTCATTCACACAGAAGCAGGAAATGTGACCTTGAAAGAAAGTATATTTTTTAAAATATTTTTATAGGTTAATTTGATGGAAACTACGTAGCGTATTTAATCATTACATTGTATGAAATGTATTTTTTTTTTTGTATATGCTAAATCCATTTCTGAAAAGTGTGCGAAACAAAAATAAAGTACATGTTGATCCAAACTTACTCGCTCTTTTGCAAATATCTTTCCCTCGTTTAGTAAACTAATCAACATCAACACTATTAGAGGAAGATTTTGATGTATGATTCGACATACTACATACAACTCTCTTCGAAATGCAAAATAATATTAATGCTTGCTGCAATGGTGTTTCAATTTTATAAATATTTGTTAAATAACTGCTCATATATGACTGAAATCAAAAACTAATTCACAATAGATGCATACATGTAGTAAGGTAATGAAGGTTTTTAAGCTGCAGCACCTTTAGAATTATTTTAGAAATCGCTAAAAGTAGCTAGAGCGAAATTTAATACGAATTGTATTCAACAAAATCTAGAAGTTGGTCCACTTAATACTTCAAGGATAACCACCCAGTAGATCCGATGATAAAAACAATTTACCTACTGAGATCGCCATCCATCTCAACCAATTCACTCAACAAATTTTATTGCTAAATTTTGATACGCTGTTGTAAGTGTGCGTAGTCGAATTCAGCTGAATTTTTTTTATGTTATTTCAAACGTAGCATACAGCTGAATTTATATAAAGATTATTAACTGTTGGGACACCTAGCTGAATGAAATAATCTCTGCAAGAATCTCTCCTTTGCAGATTGTATATAATACGAAGAGCTTTTTTCTGTAACTGAAGTATTGATTTTGTCTGTGAATTGACCCTCCAAAATAATAGACCATACGTCAAGTGTGAGTTAAAATATGCAAAATATATTGTTTTTAATGTAGCTACTAATATCGCAATTATTTGATTTCATTTTTCTTAAAACATATAAAGACTTGTTTAATTTAGAAATAACTGAATTATATCCCATTTCAAGTCTTTATAATTAGCACTAACAACTTTAACTCTTTTATACTTTGTTAGTATTAAAACAGAACTTATATGGCATTTTTCTAGCAACTTATAAAATCAAAACCTTGTGATTTAAATACGCAATGTACGCAAGAGTTTGTCTCGACAGGCACAGTCTAAATAAACACTTTTATCTATCATCGTTGCATTCGTGCATTGGCAGAATACATCGAACAAAGACATGGCAACCTTAATCGGTGATTGGCAAACAGCAATGCTTGCTCCATATTATTTAATTTTATTTATAATTGCCTCTCCCCGTAAATCGCGTAAAGCATTCAAACACACAATGGTCAATGGCGAGATTGAATATTTTCGATAACAGAATCTATTGCATATTGTGGGTTCTTGTATTTGATTTACAATGACTGCACGTGCAAATGTAATAGAAAACAAATTAATTCGAAACGTAATGGCGGATAGCGACAATTTTATCACAACTATATTTATGTCAAATGTGCAGCTGTAGCGAAATAATTATGCAAATGCATTTGTTACTAACAAGCATTCTCTAGATTGTGATACATAATTACATATATAAGTACAGATATAATTGAACATTTATTATATTTATTTATATTATTTGATATTTATTGTAAGACATTCGAGTAGTTAACTTGGAGTGAAAAAACATAAAAAAGAGGATGCAAATAAAGTTGTGCACAAGTAGAAACCTACAAGCAATTTCTATGAAAATACTTTAAAAGATAGAAAGAGATTTTTAATAGATTTCCTCGGATAAAGCTCTAGATAAGTTGGCCACACTTTCCAGTTGTGAATTTTCGGAAATTGTTGTGATCACATGGTTACAAAAATCAAAAATTTGGTTTATAGTCTATACAGTTATAATGGGATACTAATAGTCCTTTTATTATTATAAATAGGCTCGTTTGCATGATTTTATAAGTCTATTAAGAGTCAATTAATGAGCCTTCTCAGCCCTGGTTTCTTAGGTAAACGTTAATAGTTCTTTATTTGCATCTACTGACAGGTCAATTATTTGTTCTTTTTAACCTTGGTGCTTTTGACTATCAGTCACGTCAAGAAATAAATAATTTCTTGTATGATTCTTGTAGATATTTCTCAGAAAGCAATTAGGTTTTCTTGTTTTTATTATTTACTTCTGTGTATGTCTATTATGAGTCACTATAAGCAAAAATATATACATACAGTTTGAGTTTAGAAGTGTTTATAGACTATATCTATATACTCATACACCTAATATTTATCTGAAACATAATTTTTATTATTTAACTAAATCTACATATACACATACATAGTATATAAACAATCAATATATCACAAAAGTACATATATATTTCTATTGAACTATTTAATACTGTCTAGGTGTTTTGCGATGGGTTTCCCAAATATCCTTAACCTACTGATACCTCCATCAGGCATAATAGTCAGTCGCACGAAACCGAAAGGACCATGGTTCTTGAGATCGCCATTCTCGTATTTGTGCACTTGATGAGCAGAGAGCTATACAACAAAGAAGACAAACATTGATCAATACCATTAATATTTTTCTTGGTCAAAATATAACCTTAGTTGTGGATAAAACAGTATACCATACAATTTCACCATAACTCAAAATGCCACCTTCCAACTTGGCAGAATCCGGATAATTGCCTTTGAAATGGTTAGTATCGATGTGTACTGCATCAATACTTCCTACGCAACCTAGACGAAATACGACCCATTCATTTCCCGGTACTTGTAAAATATTGTGGTCATCCGTTTTCAAAATCGGAGGTCTATCCAATCGCCTGGCCGTTTCCCAGCCGTCGCCCATATTCTTACCAATTCCCGGGCTGATTAAATTCTTGGGGTGACCATAATGAGCGTTCGAATAACCCTGACAGACGCCGCCATTTTTCATAGCTATCAAGTCGATTTCTTGCCCATCGTTGAAATTAATTTCATGTTGAACCTCTCCATATACTCTTAAACGCGCTATACCGCCATCAGGATATATATTCAACCTGATGTGCGTGTAAACCCTATTGCTGACTACCTTGAAAAAACTGCAACTGGTATTAATATAGCCAGCAGTTAGAGGAGTCATGGGGATTAGTTCATGCCAATTCTGTGATCCTAGAGACTTCACTTGTTCTAAAGCTTCATTACAACATTCTGTGCCCATGGGATCAAATAGTCTTTTTGGAAATTTATACTCATCTGGGTACAAACATAATTAGTAATTTATCTCAAGGAGAATGAACTCCTTTTACCTTCTGCACTCAAATAAGCTGCCTGTAAGGAGAATTTTGGAGCGTAATTTCCTGTAAAAAATGCCGTGTCCACTTCAACTCCTTTTACGACACCGGAGATTCCTAATTTGATGATACACCAATCGTGACCAGGTTTTCTCTTGCGCCTGGTTTCCCAACCGTCCATCCATTTTCCATAGTCTGTGAATAGTTCGGCTTTAAATACGGGATCTTCACATTTCAAGAGATTTTCTGCTGGTGCAAACCAATCATCGGTTGCAAATATTATTTGACCACCAATCTGAAATTATTGATTGTTGGTATGATTATTATAATAGATCTTTAATTGCTCTTGTATTGAATAGTGTTTCCAAGATTAGAATAAAACCATGAGTAGTATCTTGAGTAGCCCATAATTATTTGTTCATTTTCTCAAGGTAACTCATACCACTCCCGATGGCAACTTCAAAACAATTTTGGCTTCATAAGAAAACAGCCGTTGCACACAATAATTCGACCAGAACGTCATTACAACAAATCAACGAACGGTTTATACCTATACGGATTTTATCGGTATTTGAATGAAATGGATAAAAAGCAACGAATTTCTTGACCAAGAAGTAAAGAATTACCCGTAATGCAACTAATCGACAAAGATAAAAAAAAACTTCTATCAACAGCTAAACACGAGAAACTAGAATACTTTGGTCACATCATACGCTATAAGAAATATCCCTGCTGCAACTTATATTGCAAGGAGAAATAGATGGGCGAAGACGTTGTATATCATGCCTTCAGAATCTCAAAGCATGGATTGGTATGAACTGTACCACTTTATTCAGAACAGGTCTAAATAAAATATAATGTGCTAATGTGGTCACCAACATCAATTGATGAGAAGCACTTTAACAGCAAGAAGAAGAATTATACCGATCAATAACATGTTTTATTGGTTGGACTACTACTATCTCAAATTATAAACATGTTACGTACTGAAAATAAATTACAACTTGGGATAAAAGATAACTGGTATACAATCTTTACAACATTCAGTATACGTAAATCATTTCGATGAATAGGATGAAGAATTGCCAGTATCACGTATTTATCATAAAAATTAGATAAGCATATATATATGTACATTGTACATACGTATGAACAAGGGACGAGTACATAACAAATACCCGTGAAAAGTTATGTGATCATTGATTGTATCCAAACATCAGTGATTGACAATTTTGTAGTTACCCTGATTCACTAACTATTGCTTTTCAGTTAGCTTTATAATAATAATTAGTAGTCTCCCAAATAACCGAGTTTAATAGCTGGAGATATGTTTTGTGAATTGAGTATGAAATATCTAATGTTAATATATTTCAGTACTTGAGACTATATCACAGTGTCATAAATTCCAAATCTATTTAATCGAACTTGAAAACAGTCGCCGTTAATATAAAATGCTATATTGTTCGTTTGGATTACTTTTGCGATCGAATGAATAACAGTTTCCGACGAATTAAGGCAAAACAGCTTTTCTACACGTAATGGTTGATCTCATAGAATGCCCAAAATGAATTTTTTTTAACACAATGGGCAACATTCTTGATTTGATTCCATTCACAAGGAGTAGGCAAGAACTGCGAAACACAAAATTAAATGAGTCATATATTATTTGAAAGAGGAAATTAAGTGTATAAAAACTGTAAATGGGTTTGAGTGCATGGGCCGTAATTTTTGAGATATGAAGAATTTTATTTAAAAACATTAACGCGTGTAGCTTAAGAAGAATTATATGTACACGACTGATTGGCGTCTGTGTAGTCCAATTAGTTGAGCGCACGAATTACGAATTTTACCGGGAAGTGGAATAGGTTCGAGCCCATCTTAGGGACATTATTTTTCTATTATCAGTATTCATTTTTTTTTATTTTTATTCGTAATATATGTGATTACTTATAATCACTAATGACATATACAACTTTCACACACAACATTGGAAAAAAAAACAATTATAATACAATGCAATAATTATTTATTAATAAATAAAAGAAAGAAAATGATGTACGAAATCGTCGCACAGGTAAACTTTCGAGATGCTTTGGCAGGTGGTACATATAGTGACAAAGTATTTCGGATTAAAAATTATGTTTATAATCAATTTGTTGAAACACGCAGTACAAAACAGCTTGTTACAAGATGGCAATTGCAGATGTGGGTTATGGCTGCCGTTGCCGAATTTTATGAGGATACAGAAAATAATTTTTCGATTTGTTGCATCTTCCAGGTGGGTGTCAGATTTATGAAAGAATATAAAATTTCAAATCGTCGTGTAGTGCGATATCTATCCGAAAAAGAAATCGCATCACTGATGAAATTATGAATTCCATAAACGTTGCAGCATCTTGGCCTTTTGTATCATATCATACTAACCGACAATTCTATTCTTATTTTAGTACCTATTTGTGATAAAGTAAGAGTTCACAAATCATCAGTATTTCTTAACATATAGAAACAAAGAAGTAACTTTAATGCATTTTCTCTTATAGGTTCTTTACTATATTGTAACTCATTACTACTATTCTACAATTTACAGTTACAAAATTGATTTCCCTCGAAAATTTGTAAAGAATATATAATGTAATTATATGTAGCTATAAATGTTATGACATTAAAAAAAATATGGAACAGCATAGAAAAGTAAAACCTCTGGGAATGCAATTAAAAAAATGAGTAGGTTAGAAAATAAATACCGAGCAACTTCTATGCGATTAATCTTTAACAAGTTTTAAGCAATTTTCTGTGCTGTTTTTTTTTTTAATTTTAGACAATGTTAAAAAACTATTAATGCTTGTAACTTAAGAAAGAAAGCGTGTATATAGCACGTTAATGGATTTATAACCTGATTAGTATTCGGTTTGTTAAAACCGAAAAATTTTACATATATCTTTATTATAAAATTTGATAAGCAACAATCATTATTAGCAGACGCGTTTCGTGCATACATATTATTTTCATTACTATTATTTACAAAAAAGAGCTAGAAAACCAAGGAACTATTAACATACAAAATATCTACAAAAGTTCGCGTGTGCGACGATTTCGTACCTCATTTTCTTTTTTTTATTTATTAATAAATAATTATTGCATTGTATTATAATTGTTTTTTTTTCCAATGTTGTGTGTGAAAGTTGTATATGTTATTAGTGATTATTAGTAATCACATATATTACGAATAAAAATAAAAAAAAAATGAATACTGATAATAGAAAAATAATGTCCCTAGGATGGGCTCGAACCTATTCCATTTCCTGGTAAAATTCGTAATTCGTGCGCTCAACTAATTGGGCTACACAGACACCAATCAGTCGTGTACATATAATTCTTCTTAAGCTACAGGAGTTAATGTTTTTAAATAAAATTCTTCATATCTCAAAAATTAAGGCCCATGCACTCAAACCCGTTTACAGTTTTTCTACTCTTAACTCCCTCTTTCAAATGATATACGACTCATTTAATTTTGTGTTTCGCAGTTCTTGCCTACTCCTTGTCAGACAAATGGTATGCCCTTATCATAGATTCTGGTGCGTAGGTATATTTATCATGATTATATTGTTTGTTGGTTTTTGCATTACCTTCGGATGATTACACCAAGATTTGGACATCGGGAAAAGCCTCATTAAAAGAGCTGAGGAAAATTCTGCCCACACTATCTCTTAATATGGAAGATTCAAAATAAATGTGGATTTTATTTACAGGTTTCACAGAAAAATTATTGTATACGACAATCCCAGCCACAGTGGCCTTAGAACTAGTCAGCTATTAATACGGTTTATATCAATTTAATAAACAATAATAATATTAGGAAAAAACGTGATTTTAAAATTTTTTCAAATATTCATGCATCTAAGATATTTAAGTAGGTTTTGAAATAAGGAGTATTCTCATAATTAACTAAAATTGAAAACGATTATTTATTTATTAAAAATTATTTTTTTGTTGTTTATTATTATTCGTTGTTCTGATTTCAAATCCTACTTAAATACCCTCGATGCTGTGCGTTAACATTGTGAAGGATGAGATACACAATGTTATAAGTTTTTGACCAACTATTACCACTTGAATAAAGAAAACAAAAAAAAGAAACATTGCTTCAATAAAAGTAATGTTCACCAGGTAGTCTAATTAAAAATTTCCTGTAAAATTTATTTATTCCTGTCGCATACAGTTCATTGCAACAGCAACTGTCATACTAAAACTTACTTTTTAGTTTTAGTTATATGAATTTTACAAGGATTAATAAAATTGTATGGGTATCAACCATATTTAGAGATTTTAGTGAAGTTGAGCTAATAAAACCGAAAAAAAAATTGCGTACGGCATCAGAACTGAATTCTAAGTAATTTTTTCAAATAACGTTTTTTAGAAATAACGTTATCTAATCTCACTTTTTGCCGATTCATCGCACATTTTTTAAATTTCCCGCCATACTAGTGGTCACGTGATGGATGTCAAAATAAATTTCTGGGTTCTCAGACATTCTGAACCTATACCCCAGAAAAGATTTTACCATATTATAATACTAAAAAAATTCCAATATATTGCAACATTTATGCCGGTCACTGTATATACAGTCACCGACAGAATTGAGTGCACATAGTATTATATTTTATTATTAATGTATTTGTTTTCTAATATTAGTATGTTTTTGGATATTATTTATGTTTAACTATTTGATCTGCTAGAATATCATATGATTTTGTATATCATTAAATAAGTATGAATAAAATTTATAGTTTAATTAAAAATCGCTTAGTGTCCACTCAATTCTGTCGGTGACTAATTGAGTATTGTTACTTTCTTCAACGTTTATTTGACGCCAGTATGTTACTATAATGTATGTTATCTCAATTCGTAATGTACAACTTTAAATCTAATACGTCCGCTTTATCATTGTCAGAGTTTTTTTTTGCCAAAGTTCAAGTACTTTAAACAGAATAATTTTATTTATCCCTGACCAGTCCAACAAAATTGTGTAACATAAAGAGATTCTTTAAAAAAAAATGTTGTTTAGTTAATAATTATCAAGTTCATGTTTATTATTGAGATTATCAACAATTTTGCATACGCGCACATCATAATCTTGAGTTTGTATATTTATCGATATTCAAATTAGGACTAATCAAAGTTATTTTTAGTTCCAGTTTTGCAATAAAAAAATCGCTACCTAGATATATATTTAATTATAAATAACGGACCCACACAATTTTTGTAGTAAGAACGTTGCAGTACTAAATTTGAGAGTTTTTAAATAAGAACTTACCTATGTAATATAGGAAAATTATTGAGGTCATAACCTTGAAGAGTTGCAAATAGTAATGTATGAAAACCACTTTCTTTTTCCCCATTAGATAACTCGAAAGTACGTAATTATGTTTATTTAATTTCATGTTGAAATTTACTTTTGCGTGAACGTGCACCGTAAAATTAAACGAATTATATGTGCGAACATTAGCATTTTTCAGAAATTAATGTTTCTAGCAATATTGCAATATATAGAGGAAAAGCAATTAAATTGGTGGGAGCATATACAGAGGATGGAGGCAGACAGGCAAGCGAGGAAAGTAATGGAGGCGAGGATTACAATTAAAAGGGGAGACCAAGGATAACGTGGGATAAAGTGGTAGCAGGGGCAATACTGAGTAGAGGACAAACGGTGATAAACGCAAGAAAACTAACGAAAAATATAAAAGAATGGAAGGACTTTGTACATTTGACATAAAACCAAACACACATGTAGCAAAAAAAAGAATAGAATTTAAATTATATTATTATTACCTCTACACTGAAAGGTAAAAAAGGCATGTGATTATATATATATATCATTATAAAGTTTGTAATGTATAAAAGCAAGAGTAAAATGTAGAAAGAAAAGAGTATGAAAATGAAACTCAAAACTTCGAAAACCCACCTTATCACAAGCCAGGTCGGTTAAATTTTTGTAATTTGAAACCTCCGCGGCCATTCCGTATTTTATCTTCACTTCGCGTTGTGTAAATGGCAACTTTTGAAATATAACTAAAATTTATATATATTCCAATTCCGTTATATACGTATAAAGGTTGCGACCGTTTAAAGATAACAAATTTTCTCTCTTATGGCGTTATCAGTCCGCCGTGTAATTATTTATAAATTAGAGAAAGAACTTTCTGAAAAACCCTTGCTACTTTTATTAAATTTTATTTTTTTATGCCACATATAGACTTAGAATATAGAGACACCCAGTTCGGTGCATGGTAGTTGCTTCCGAGACTAATTTTGAATCATTGTTTTTTTTTTTTGTATATAATTTTTTCAAGCTGATGATGAGCATGATATTTCATAGAAATTTTAATTTATAGATGTTTACTGTTAAAATTAAACGGCCTCGGACTCGGTGGATCACTTGCACGTTTCACTAATGTAGTTTCCAACGATAACATTGCAAAATTATTAAATTATCTTAATTGATAGGAACACCAGTCATTATACTAACATCTTACGTATGTACATACATACATGATTACTTAATATAGTACACGTGAATTAGACGTGAACAAGTCAATCGATTTTTGCTTTAGAGGATACTTAAATCATGGTCATCGTTATAAGATACAGCACGGTATGCAAAACACTGTCTGCTAGGTTAAAGTATCACGGAAGAAATTACTTCCAATAAAAGGGTTTGTGAGATAAGATAGTTCACGCTGGGTTATTTATTGCCAAATGAATTTTTACACTATATTGCGCGTGCGTAAATATTAAGAGCGCAGATTTTACTATTATCTGAAAAGACTTTGTCTCAATATAATTAAAGTAATATTGATGGCGATTAGATTATTACAGATTGTCTACGTAAGAGAATTTGTAGCTATTTATATGAATATAATGTAAATGCAAAGGTATCAATACCATCTCAATGAGCGAATACTCTAAAAATACATAAAATTAATATAAAGGAATATATACCTGAACTTTTGTATTCGCAATGAGTACCTATTGTAAGCAAATAAGAATACATACATCTATGTATCCGGTAAGTACGCACAGATACTACCGCAGCTAAAAAAAAAATGGAAACACCTACGTTAATTAAGTTAACGTTTTTTTCTTTATAATCTTACACAGTTTGTGGGAATTCAGCGCTAAATTTATTGAAAAGGTGTGAAAATGTGATTGAAATGTCCACAATGAAATGCCATAATATTATATTACATCCGTTTTTGACGGGATGAAAACTAAAAAGGTATGTTTTAGATTCAAAATTAAATTCTCTTTAAAAAAAATCAGCACAATTAAAGCAGCTAATAATAGCATAGCAACAAGTGTTTAATATTTTGTATCCTTTGGGCGCCGATTCAAAACATTTTTATTTAAGTCTTCTGTTCGTAGACAGTATTATACACGCTGTTTTTAAAGTAAGTACACTTGGCAACAAAAATATTGAAATTATAAGGACAAAAGCAATTGTGTGTATAAACGAAAAATTGTAAAGGTGTTCTTAGTTTTAAATCCGTTTCTTCTTACGATACGTAAGCATACGCAGATAGACCGCACCACATGTACGTACGATACATTTCGTTTGTTTACTATAAGGATATCGATGACCTAAAACGTCGAAGCTAGTCGGCATTGAGAGCGTGCAACGATAATAACCCTTCAAAGAAGTGGATATAAAGTAATCTATATATAAATAAAAGAAATACGGTTAGTTTAGATACCTTTAAAACATTGTACTTCGGGCATATTCAGTCCAGGTTATCTTATAGTCTGATTTTCTGGGGTTCATAAACTTATGCTCAGCGGATTTTTGTATTGCAAAAAAAGATAATTAGGTGCATGATGCATAAAACCAGTAAAACGCCGTGTAAACCACTGTTCCAAGAGCTTAACATTCTTACACTCTAACGAAGATTTGGTAAAATTCCTGTACCGTTTCGGGGCAATTATATTACCCGAAACCGTACAGGAATTTTACCAAATCTTCGTTAGAGTGTACGTGTAGGTATATTTATTATTATAAATATGTACTACAGGTAATTTAAATAAAAACAATGCTTATAATAATAATAATAACAATAATAGATTTAGATGGTACTCAACTGTTTCACTAAACTTATAACTTTCTTTTTCGAGTGTGAAAACACTGCTTTTGGTGTCGGCATCAGGACGCGTCTTCATGATATAACGGTGGAGAAACTGCAAGAAACAACTGATCTTTCATTATTGATATACTTACAAGATCGTAAGCTTTGATGAAAAATGAATGTCTAGATATCAATTAGTATCTTGGTATGCAATATGTAATGTGTGTAAAATATAGGTTTTAAATTACCTATTTGAAGAGAATATAAAAAATAAAGTATGAAGAAGGCTAACTGTATTATATATACCGTGCATTCGAAAATTGGTAGAAGAAATCATTAATGTTATACTAAGCGTATAATAGTTATGTGCTTGTTTAGTTGCTATACCTAAAGGCTTTCTTAACCATAAAAACAAATGCATAGATTGGTGTAAGATAATATTCTAAGTATAAATAGACAAGTTGAATAATACTTTCATAACCTCTACTTGAGAGTAGCGAAATATGACTGCAATAAACAACATCTATAACCATTTACTTTAACATTACGATAATACACAAACTACAAATATATTTTATATACCCTATCGAGGCATATTAATGTGTTTTTTTGGAACACAATTAGGTGTATTGGGTGTTTATATGCACAAACCTATATGTTCCAACGTGTGTAAATTATGAAAATGCAGCTGCAGGTCACCCTCAGTAGTAAGAATGTATTATTTAACTACTAGATTTATTTCAAATTACTCACTTACCTAAATATGCCTATAGATAAAACAAAAAGAACGACCACTGCCACTTCCGTGCGTGCTATGTGCTATCTATCTACAAATGGACATTCGCGCATTGTAAGTCTGTATTTGGTTTCCCAAGTAAATTTCCTAACTGTGGATAAAATCACCAAGTAATTTAGTAAGAATCCCTGGGAAAGCATAAAAATTTTAGTAATATTACGTTTTTACGTTGCACTTTTACCTACAAATGAAAAATACTGGTCGATATGTGGGAAATTTCCAAAAGTATAGGTGATTTTACTAAAAACCGGAAAATTACCCAGTTTTTGGTGATTTTCCCCCAAATGTTACTGGAATTTTTAGGAGGAATCCTGGTAAATTTACTACAAATTTTTAGTGTGTAGCCTACCATGTCTATACATTTATAAGCTGGTATGCTTTTTATCTATCTAATAAGCATCTGTTTAGCGGCAATGGTCATATTTCATCTGGCATGGCTACCAGACACGCCGATTTCCTAGTAATACCCTCCCACAGTGTTTCCAGATATTAACGAGGAGCTTTTTATAGAATTATTTCGGCGTATAATGCCCTTCCAAATTACATTAAAGAAATTGCTAAGAAAACAAAAATAGAGCTACGCAAATATTTAATCGAGAATACATTTTACACATTTCAAGAATACCTTGATAAGAAATCTTAGGTTAGTAAATTATCTATTAATGTTAATAACGTATGGACTATATGGAATGTTTTGATGGCAAATATATATTATTATTATTATAACTTTGTAATTTTTCTACAAGTAAATTTTACAAACATTAAGCAAAATCCATTTTAAATTTTAATTAAGAATCTAAACAGGGCGTTACAATAGCTATGATAAAAGAAAAGCAGATGAAACTAAGAAAAAAATATCGCACACTATTGCGTTACACGTAAAATAGCACCACAAGTGCAATAGGTACTTGCATTCGTTAGTCGAACTAGACTAAACATTTATTCGACCTTTTCGACCCTTGACCGTATCTTTTTAACAAGCATGATCATCTACACATCAGTTCTCAAACAAAACGAGCCTTTTTTAGAAAATTTATATTTTGTAAACTATTTATTCTGGAGAAATGCAATCTCCTTTTTAGGGGTCAGTAACATGTGGTTTAGCTACGTTTTCAATTTCTACAAGTATTTTTAATCAAATTATATTTCATAATACTTTAAAGCTTTGTCATTAGACCTGATTGAAATGGATTTTAATTAGTACCTATGTGTATGTCGCCTTAAATATACTAAAATTAACTGAATGGAAAGGACTATTAATTTTTAAATTAAAGCTTGCTAAACATCTGGCGGCCTAAATTCCCGATTGTGAATTGTATGTAACATTAAACCCACACATTTTCTAGCTGGTTCAAATCTGGGCTCCTTGCAGGCTAATCAAACGTGGTAATACCTACCTATTATATTCGATTAACCAGTTATTCACATATCTGCACGTATGAAATGGACAGTTAACTAGCTGGAAAATAAAATTTTCATTTGAAAAACGCTCGTTATAACTATGGGTAACATGACTGCTTCTAATTTATTTCTGTACGTTCTATTAAACGACCATCAATTCTGAAACAAGCACCTACATTTTCTGCGCTTATTCAGGCTCACACATTCACAGAAAATAGTGGATCTATTTTTGACAGGTTAAACTGTCATTGCGTTCTTATTTTTCTGGCTTGATGTGATACCATTCCATTTCGAGAAAATTACATAGAGGACAAACCAGTAAATAGTGAGTTAACAAGAATCTGTTTTGTCAATCAAAAAATGTGTTAATGTTAACTATATATGCATTTTGTTAAATTGTAATGAAATTAACAAAACATATTTTGCTGTACCTATATACTACTGACTACAATAGTTCTCTTTTATGTTCAGGTGTAATTTGTAGGATTGTTTTATGTTGTGCTTCATGAAGTACAGATCGGCACTGCCAATTCTGAGGCTTTGCGAGTTCTACCATTATTTCTTCTAACGCCATATCTTGTTTTCAGCGTGATTTATAAGTTGACTAAATGTGTCCGGATTTTTATTTCTGCCAATTGTAAACCATCATCAAACCATTTAACAAACATTTTTCGATTTTTGGTCGAATAGACTTACTTCCAGCAATTGTTTTAATTTTCAATCATTTTTATAAGGGATGGTGTTTAAATTAAAGAAGGATTTACCGAGTTTAGCTCACTCGTTAAAGTATTTGAGTTGACGCCGAATAATGATATTAAAACTGATATTAAAATATCTGTTTGATAGAAAACTGTGATTTTTGTTTCTGTGACTGCATTTGCGTAGGAACAAATGAGTTCTTTTGATAATTTGCGGACAACAATGAGATTAAATTCAGTCATAATATTTTATGCACTTTAATCAAAAAACTGAATAGACAAGGCAAGAAAGCAGTGAGGCAGATATTAAAATATCTGTTTGATTGAAAACGGCCGGCTTGTGATTTATGTTTCTGTGGCTGTGTTTTCTTAGGAAAAATGAGCTCTTTTGATAATTTGCTGACAACAATGAGATTAATTTCAGTCATAATATTTTATGCACTTTAATCAAAAAACGGAATAGACAAGGCAAGAAAGCATTGAGGCCACAAAAATGACCTCGATGTTGTTTCGGTACTAGATGTCTGTGCTTTCATTTTTAATTGTTGATATCTTATTTTCGCAATTTATGTAGTTTTCCATTTATTAAGATAAATAACGATTTGCCTCATTTTTTCTCATTATAATGTCTGAGCATAAACATTATACAAGTGACACGACTTCCTTTCGTATTTTTAAACGTTATTTACGTCAATTGATATAAATTCGTCATTGGTATCTAGGTAGACAGATAATATCTTCCTTGTATGATCACATAGGTGCAACTGTTATGTATTACAATTTCACACAAATGTGCTTTTTATCACTGACGATAAACCGTCACAATCAAAGCAATAATTGCAGTGGCGCCCTCTTTATTAATTAATAGACGCTGCAACTATTGTAAAAGTCTCGTTTTTTTTGTATTGTTTATTTGCTTGTTGCGCGAAACTTCGAGTTGTGGAGTACGTTTTAATATTTCTAGGCACTAATATTTTGCCAAATCCTGCGGTAGGAATCCTTTACATTCCAAACATTGCATTGAGACAGGATATGCAGCTTTAATTTCTCTCCAGAAGATGTTCTGGTTTTTATCCAAATTCAGAAATCAAACTATTTCGGCCGGGAATCCAACCCGGATCCGTGCGCTGGAAAGCGAACATACAAGTCATTAAATCACCAAACCGACGGCCATACTTACTAAATTTCACTTCTTATATTGTTTATTCGCTGATTAAAATTGAAGCTGTTATAGCAAGTGTTGTGAAATTTGATTGATTGCGTTCTTTACAATAATTACAATTTTCGGTGTTTGGGTTTGTTTACAAGTTAACTTGAAAGCTCTTTATTAATGTAATTGCCCTTAACGTGTAGGTTTTGGCTCAATTCTATTTTGCGTCAGTTCAGTTTTGTTGTTTTGTCGCCCACTCATCATGGATTTAATGATTTTTCTCGTGGATTTCTTCGATTATCAGTTTCTAATTATTTTCATCATATCTTTTCGGGCCATATACAAAGAACCTTTTGCTTGTGCTCACTGTAGCTTTAATATAATTGATTTATTTTTATATTTATTTGGCAAAATCAGCTTATTAATCTTTCCAAGTCTCGTAAGAGCAGCATTACAAATAGTCATAAATACAATTAATTGTTCTTAAAACGTTAAAAGTTTGTTGAAATAATAAAGAATTGTAATTCTGCTAGTTTATTACTTACAACGCGTAATGAAGTTATATAGATGTTACAGCAATACCAAAACTAACCAAGCAATTATTAATAACCTTCAGTTCTTAAGGAAAATACAGGATTCCTTTTTACTTCGGTACAATAACAACCAAAGTATAAAATAATTCAGTATCCAATTCTTTCCTTTCAATAAGTGCATGGGATGAGAAACAGGAATATTATATATAAATTGAATATTTTATTTGTAAGGGTTCTGAAATATCTGCGAAAATGATACAACAAATAACTCTGATAATATTTATAATTAACTTCTTGTACTTACCTCTTCTGATAGTTGACCTATTAGTAAGTAGAATAATAACATATAATAACGTTTCCAAGTATAAGTATTTTGTGCTGGAAAAAATACCTGTTTCCGTTTCCGTTTTCTATTAGCGAACCTGGTGAAAGCGCTTGGCAAGTTTATTGTAAACCTTCAGCTACATATGGTATGTACAAATAACAACAGTTCCGTATATTTTTACTTGAAAATCAATTCTTCATTTGGATGAATGAAGAATTTGAAAGTAACTATTGTTTATGTGGATTAATCATATAGTACCAATAAAGTCTTCATCGACAAGTTTGAATCTTTTCTGAATATATTGGAGCCGCAAATAGATGTTTACCATGGTCAATCAACGCCATGCATTCTTTTTACATTCTTACTGATCGATCGATGCTGTAATAGTAGTTACATGTGTGCTATTATTGTTTTGGTAAGACTTTTAGCCACATTTAAATTGCAAAAAGCCCAAAAAAAACTCTTGTAGATACATTTATCTTAACGTGTGCGGATTTTCATTTGCCTTTGCAAATACAAACATATAGAATTAGTGCTGTGCTGTCTCAGATTCATCCAGAAAAGGTAATTTGCTATCTATCCGGATCATTAGCACTACAAGCCGTGATAATAGCTATAGCAATAAAAAGGCAAAAAAAAGTAATATAAGTCAGAATTTCTGCCGATATTCTGATGATAAATTTTTATGGTTAATTACTTCACTTTGATTGGCGATTGGTTATTTAAACACAACCAGGAAGAAGTGACATTTTATAAGTATTTAGTTATTGTCTGGTTTGTCTGCAAAGAAAAAAAAAACTAGAAAATAGTTTTGGTTAAATTCCTGAAGCATCTCTAGGCCATATAAAAAGCGCTAAGTCATGCTCACGTATTTGAGAGCCATAGCAGGTGCTAAAGGTCATCATTCATTTGTTGGCCTCCCGTCTTGATTGTCAGCAAATCCTCACGGTCTCTAAGCTTTCCTTTGTGAGAAATTCTATACTTAATAGTATCATATCCAAAGTATTGACCCCACTCTTCCTGAAATATCGGGGCTTATTATGCAATCAATATAGAAATCGACAATTCTCGATGACTTCACGCAGCGAGGCGCAGAAGTAACGATCGAGGAAAACTTCTACACTGCCGCAGGAAAAACAGAGACGGTAGATGATCGCCACAACAGGATTTATACGTATGTACCTATATCTAATGGTAATGTCCATGTGTATTATAAACTCCCATCCGCAGATGTTCACGCTGCGACGTATGAGATCGCTAAGACGAAGAGACAAGCACCATAATCCTGAACAGTCGCGTATGTATTAGAGAGAAAGGCCTCCGTCCACTTTCTACGAACGGTAGAGAATCGAAAGCAGTCTTACAATATTAGTGTCACGGTATTCACCTGCATGCTAGACTCGCACTGTATGTAACCGCTGTCGCGTTTTCGTTTTCATCCGAAAAGATCGCAAGTGAAGTGTCGATCGACGGAAACTTTGGACGTTCGACTGTGGTTTTTTGCGGTCGTAAATTGTTATACTTATCGGTCGCATTAATTGGTGCTCCCCTATATATTTATACATATGTATAGGACGTGTTTCAAAACGCCTGTGTTACGTCAACTACATGCCCATTTCATAAATGCGGATATTACTTTAGCTTTCGACTCTTGCATAGGTAAATATTACGTCGTCGTTCTGTATTATTTTGGTTGTCTGCCGAGCGATTGGCAAACTTACAAATATGATTTCATAAACGATACAAGTGCCTAATTACACATTTCTAACGAACTTGACTCGATTTCGTATTACATTACACATACACGCCTAACTTTCAACTAACTTTTCCTTTTTTATATATATATTTTGCGTACATTCCTACGAAAATAAAAATAAATTGTAACCTATGTGAGCAACTGATTTTCATTATACCTGGACAAAGCCTCAATGCTGCAAAAATCACTGATTACTTCCTAAAGACAATTTCTGTAGCATCTCTTGTAATTATTGAATCTTTTTAGATATTTTTAATTGCTTCTGTGTCTATATTTCCAGTGAATGTATCTACAACTTTCCTATCGTATATTTAACTAATACGATTCTCACAATATTTAAAACTATCTCCTCTATCAACTTTCCAATCGAAGACTGCTGCACCTTTTTCTAAAGGAAGATCTTTGTTCCATCAATATTTGCAAACTTTTGGAAAAAATTTATGGTTGGCAGCTGTCAGCTCTTTATTTACAATGAATCCTTTTTAGGCTAGTACTCGGAGGAAATGAAAACTCTCAGCAGTTTTGCAGTCTTGAATGCTAAGCTTTGATTTTACCATCAAATCGTAAACATAAAATTAAAAATGTTTGGAATTAAAGATATGGCTTAGGTGTAAGTTTGACATGAAAGCGTATTATATACCTATAAGATGCTTTGTTCGATTCTGAATCAAAAATCTTAATGTTTAAATGTCGTCGCATGTGTTCAGGAACCATTCGAAAGAAACATACATTTGGCCACACTGTAGCTGCATACTATTGTAATTGTAGATACCATACTAATTTCGATCTTCGAATATCACATGGGTAAATCTAATGTTTTAAATTCTACACATTACGCGAAGTAATATTTTCAAATTATTATTGTCAAAATAATACATAACGAAAAATGTTTAATTACAGTGTATTTTATGATCGGATCAGTTCGAATTGAAAATGATCGCTGGTTTTCTCGTAGAACCAACTGAAACGATCTTATCACTAGGGATATTTAAGGTTGAAGCTAACGGAGGGATGCATCTAGAATTTCCTCTTCTAGTGGCATGGTACGCCTTTCTCTTGGTCGATCAGTAACCGAATCAGTTTTACGTAGACGTTGATCCAGTCATATTAACATTTCCATTGCAGAAACCGTACACCATTGTATGTACACTCACGGACACCCAAAATGTCCGGTCTAATGCGTAGTCTAAACGCCGCGTGCAGTTCGGGTGCATGGAACGTTACGCTCACACTGTGACTTAGACCGGACATTTTGGGTGTCCGTGGGTGTACATATTGGCATATTCATTAAATGTAAAATCCATTATGAAAGAATAAAATAACAACAAAGGAACGATAAAACACAGATGCCCAACAACCAATCAATACAATACAAATAACCACAAAGATAGTTTACATAAAAGCAAACAAGATAGTCGAATTAAATATCTACGCAAGTAAATGTCCCAATTTTTGACACTAATGATTTTGATTAAAATCACTTTGAAATACAAACTCACTGTCCTACAACGTTGTCAAATGTGTTTTTCGTGAAAGTATGTTAATGAAGTTAATGTTGAAAACAAATTTTTAACGGTTACGAAATAATACTAGTAAAAATTCTCCTTTAAATTAAATTACAGGTATCTCTATCTCTAAGTATTAACAGACATCGAAACCTGAACTTAAAAGAAATACTACACTACTGCTTAATGGCTTTGCTATTTCTGATGTGGAGGCTACCAGACATCTTAGCTTCACGGTTAGATGGCATTGCACTTTTTTTCAATTACATCTTTATCTCAGTAGTGCGTTTAGCTGCCTAGTGGAGTATTGCGGATTGTGTCTCGCCTGTGGCATGCTGATGAGAACTAATAAGTTCGAAACGGTGATGTCTATGCCTGGGGTGATACATTCTACAAACACTCGTACCTTCTTTTTGGTTATAACACCCTGCCTGTTTTCTTCATGATTGTAGATACAGCATATCATTTGTGATTCTTTCCACACAAATAAGATTATTTTGTGGCAGATGTAATATATATGCGTAAATTCTAGGACGCCTAGAATTTTTACGATATAAGAGAACTCTGACATTTGCAAAAACATAAGGAAGTAGGTGGGGAATTGTTTCCTAAACAAGTGCTTGTTAGAGAGAGTAAGTATTCACGGAATAATTCTTATAGTTTCAGAGTTATTAAGTCAAACAGCGAAGTCAGTGCTGTCTTTGAGTTCTCTACACTCCGACAATGAGGAATTTTTAGCTAAGAAAGTTACCATTGTTCTTATACTACATCGATCTATAAACCCACCAAGTTTCATTTAAATCTATGAATTACCTTTACCTGTGTTCCTTCATATAATTTATTCTTTATAAAACGCAGTTTTAATTATTTGACACAATTTTTTCCATGGCATTACAAAGTTAACTACGTTACTCAGTACCTGCAAATGTAATTTATCTTCCTCGTTGTCGGTTTTATTTGTGCTGTTCCAGTAATGCGCCAATAAACGTTTTTTTAAATGTACTTAGATCCTTTCTGCGGTTTTTCTCCTATTAAAAGAATATGTTTACCATCCTTATAACTGTATAAAATAATGAAACGCTTGCAAATAGTAAACTTAACGCATAAGTTAAGTAAAAATCTAAAATCATGAAGAATGAATAGATGACCCATACAGAAGCTAATATCCAGCAATTTAAAACTGTCAAAAATGAATTACAGAGGATAGACGGCATTCTTTCGTTTTTTTTTATTCTATAATGATGGTCATTTGAGGAATGCGTCTTTGCTCACTTGCCACACTATTAGAAATATTAAAATAAAACATTTATTGGATAGAGTTAATGA
Source organism: Cetonia aurata (assembly GCA_949128085.1). NCBI lineage: Eukaryota > Metazoa > Arthropoda > Insecta > Coleoptera > Scarabaeidae > Cetonia > Cetonia aurata. Next base: position 25,139,949 of record OX421887.1, read on the forward strand.
AGATTTTGATTTTGTATTAAAAAAAACAATTTCAATTAAATATGCATATGAGCGCCATGAAATATCATCAAACTTGTGTGTACAACAAAACATTGAATAGTTTACAGAATACAAGAGAAACACGTAGAACCGTTTGAAAAATAAAGTAAAGATTAGACCTAAACAAATCAAAATAAAGAGGCCCGAAATAGAGATCATTAACTAACTGTTATGTATTTACTAGTGAAACTCATGGGTTCTTACGTATATGATGTATTTTATAACCGTATAACGATATATAGATGTTACACATTAACGAACATAGAACTCTCTAGAATAACAGGTATCTCCGACACACACATACATGCACATGCGCGCATCTCCGATAACCTACGTAAACATGCATATACTAACATTAATGTATAAAACTAACATATACAATACTAACAAACATCAATCTATTGCTTTTACAATACGGACAGATCAAGCATTTTAAAAGCATAACTCAGAATCAGCGTACCTACTGTGAAGACGCAGACCTATTACTTATTCCACCTCATTTGAAAATGTTGAAATATTATGTCAATATGTTTAAGAAGTTAGCGAACGATTGCATTGATTCGTAAATAATTGTGAAGGTCGAGCATGTTTAGAGGCTGGAGAAATATCTAAGTATTGTAAGCGACCTTAAGCATATACTAGTAGGGAACATTTTCGTGACTTTCCTATATATTGATCGTTTAAATAAATTAACAACATATAGATGTGACTGTCTCTGATAAAAAGTATTTTTTGACATACCACACTGATAGAATATGTATTTATTTCAAAGCGATATTGAATTAAGTAACGACATATGTATATCGTCATAAAGTTTTCGTTGAGAAGATCTCTTATGTCCTCGTACGTCTCATAAGCTTGGTTAAAGTTCACAAAGAGGACTATTATCGGCTTTTCATGTTCATAACTTTCGGCCTGTATTTTACGCAACGCAAAAATCTGATCCATCATACTCCTCCCTGTCCTAAAACCACACCGATATTCCCCAACCTCATTTGCCGCTTCTTTCACCAACATATTTCTTTATATACACAATATACAGCGCTAATAACGTGTAGGCAACATTCAACAAAGATGTACCTTTTTAATTTTGCCAATTAGGTACTTGGTAGATCATCTAAACCAAGGATCATCTGATGACGGAAAAACCGCTAGAAAGATTTGTGGGAATCCAGAAGTATCTGTAATCTGGAATAGATGTTGATTTAGTCTTTCATCTGTAAGGGTCATCGATTTTCATAAGCTTAACATATACCCAGAAGAGATGGCTCAGATTACAATATGTTACAGTATATATCTTATTGTTGCATGCAGCTGGAATAGTTAATACGCTGTAGTACTCATAGTTTAATTAGTTTAGTAACAAGAGAAATTTGCTTCAGTGAAAAATATTTATAGACTCTATTGAAAACTACTATTCTTTTTCAATGAAAGAAACCTTTCTATCAGTGTAAGCTGGTTTCATCACAGACGTAATATACACAGGCATGCGGTAGAAACACCATTTTCTTGACATGAAATGAAAATTCGAATAAGACTTGATCAATAATTAAACTACTATGCGTAATAATCTGTTCTAGTTTTTTTGGTATTTGTTCATAAGTTCAATGAACTATAGAATAATATAAGAAGGAGCTCCTTGAGTATGAAATAACTAGGAATCGAAAGTAAAGGTGATATACTCAGAAAGAGATAATGTCAACAATTAACATAGATATTTCTTTTTGAAAGAGCAACGCCGCTATGATAAAAATACCATTAACGAATGTTGTAGATATTTTGCATAGGAATCTTTATTTTGCAATGTATTCTATATTTCCGTACAATTTGTTATTGATGTAAGAATATTAACAAACAAAGCGTAACTGTTTTATTATAGTGAACCTTCCTAAAAATTCACAAAATCAATTCTTCAGTTGTATTTTCCGAAAAAATCCTCGGATGAATGCAGATCTGTTTTAATAAATTTAAGCATTTGGAGTGATATATGAATACCTAAATTTTGGGATAAATATTATGTTTGACTGATTGATTGACAATGGCGGCAAAATGATTAAAATACCCTCAAAACGATTAAAATTTTCCATACGGCATACAACTTTCACTTAAGATGTGTGGTTTTCCCTAGTAAAATATTTATGTTAATATATTCAGTGTTTTCTATAACTTAATTTTAGGTTGGTGATTGATGAAATAAAAATACTTAAGTACACAAAATTTTAACCTCTACTTGACATATTTAATTACACACTTATGCGTATATTTTAAATCATATAAAAATAAACTAATTATAATATTGCGAGGCAGACAAAAGTGCAAAGAGCCTATTAGGAAATCGTTAAAAATTACCGCTGCAAGCTGTGATATAACATATATCTATTTATATATACATGTGTAATTGGCTTGCCAAACCCCATCGTTTATTTATTTACTTAACATGTTTCACCCAGATATATCTAGGGTCGAAAATCTGACCGGCAGAAATGAAATGTAATGTAAAATCCAGTTTCAACTAACTAAATCATTATCCAATACATGAGAGGATTATAATAAATCAGAATAATCTTACAAATTTTATAGATAAAGCTATACAGTTTGTATATACTAACATTGTGTTATAAATATGAAATTAATGAATTAGTTCCTTTCAATAACTGGATAGCAAGGAAACGCAAACATATGTATATTATGTAATACTGTAATATGTATTTAGAAAGTATATAGTTTCCTTAAAATAGGTAAGCAGCAACGATGTTGCTACTGGAAATGAAGAATTTAACAAAAAAAGATATACGTACATTGATTTTAATCGATCCTTTAATCAACTGCACGATAAACTATAGTTATTATATATGTATGTTAGATTAAAATTCATTATTTTCTATTAATTGGCGTTAAACTTATTTTAAAACATACATATTGATGCTTAATCTATTACACTTACGTTTCAGGTGAAACCTTACGTAATCTTTTGCTGACCTAAGATTTTTTTTGATCTTTTTGGGGCTATAATAAAACGGTTTTAAACATGCACAATTCTTGAATTCTGTTTTCGCTAAGTCGCATAAGTAACCATAGTAACACAAATATAAAATTAACATTTTAAATGAAATGGTACATTTTTTATGTGTATTCCTTAGAGTAGGTATTTGTAATCAGTTTGTATTAATGTTCCATCTCCGTAAACCTAATAGTTTTTCAGATATTTGAAATTTTGTCAAAATTTTGACGTTTGCAGTCTTTTCAAAAAAAAAAATTTTTCATTTTAGTTCGTTATAAATTATCTGTACCTACATATTTTAGCTCTATGCGCCTTTAAAGCCCTTGGCATCAATTTTCTTCACTATTTTTTCCAATTTTCCCAGTTTTTTTTGTTGTATCTTCCCACTTGTTCTTGGAACTTCCGAAACAATTGTCTAAAATTAAGAAAATTGTGTAGCTCGGAGTAATCGGATTATCTTGTGTATACACAAGAGTGATAATTATCATCTTCAAACCACAAATTTTACAGTTAAAAACTATCAGGTGCTATAGTGATGTGAACAGAACTGATTCCTTCACAGATTCCTATAAAGGAATAAGCCTTTTTTATTCCTTTTTAAAACATGATGATATGAAATCAAATCCTCCGTATTTACTGATGCCAAGCGTATACTAAAGTCGTTGCTGCAACATGCAGTAGAGCCAAATTATTGTTAAAACTTAATCTTCTCTTTGGAGTAGTATCTATTTATCATCGCCAGACCATCTCCAATCTCAAAAACTTTAGTAGCAGATGACAGTAAAGAAATTGATTACTTTCTCAGATAACTTATTTCAGTTATTTTTGCACGTCGAGCTAGTAAACTCATAAAGAAAACGATAAATTGGGCAGAAAGTGCTGAAATATTTCTAATTCATGGGTATTGATCTTTATTTTATCTGAAATTCTTATTGCAGAACCAATTGATGTTACTTTTATTTCTAACATGAGTTGCCTAATTTATTTATTGACCAGTTGAAATAGAGTATTTAATGAAAATCATAGCGCCCTCACGTTTATTAAACTTAGGTACTTACAAAGTGTCATTAAAACTTGACGTTTCAATAGTTTTCGTTTTATAGGTACCATCTTTTTCAAAAATAATACAAGTTTTTGTTTTCTAATTTTAAATTAGTTCACATGACTTTTTTTTAACCTAAACAAACAGCAATATATTATATACATACATACAACATGTATAATAGTATATATAACTAAAATTGTGAGTAATTGTCACCCTCATACCTTACTCTTATTGAATTATTCATTATAATTCGGACAATCACCTTCTTTCATAACATTATGTACAATATTAGACCTACAGATTTTCGATTTATGTCCGGAATTAACCTTCTAAATTATTCAAACACTCCACAAAGCTAATATAAATGACGCTGACACTAATATAAACTGACATTTATCGTTACTACGTAACATACACTTTATATAACTACAAATAACACATCACCGCGTTCCGATCAACCCCGCTGTCAATATGAATGTGCAAAAGTAACCAATATATGCAACAAAATTATTTGTAACAGTCGCACATAATCCTTTTCAGAGTTTGTTGTCGCTTCATTATCATGGTCTAGGAAGTTTGAAGCGATCCCAAATCTACTGTATTTCGCGAACAGCACTCCAACAATACCACACTACGCGATTAAAATTGCGAGCTGCTATACATACGTCGTGTGTGTGTTTGTTTACTACTGTGACATAAGCCGAAGTTGACATTTCACTTACCACTTTGAACGTTACCATGGATAGGAAAAGTAAGGAATCGTCGACAGCAAACAGTGTTAGAAGTAAGCCGATGTTTAGTTGGAGCAATAACCAATATGAGTAAGTATTTTTAATCATTTTATTTAGGTAATAGTTATTTACGTATGAAGGCTTGAATGTGATGTTTTATCGAACAAGTATGGAGATCGAACGCCGAGTCGAGCAACGAAACGAATTCGATAATGACACTTTCCAGCCGTGGTGCGTACAATATTTTTTCAACTACCACATGATGACCAATTACTAAAGTAAATTTACTTGCATTTATAATGTTCAAAATACAGATCACTCATATTTGAACGACAGATGTTTGGCAGCGCACGGTAAAGTAACGGAAGTGACGCGTTGACAGTTCAGTTCATAGTTTAATTCGGTAAAATGACGCTTTTTATATATTCAATTGAATGTATTAAGGTTATACTTTTGGATGTGGTAGTTGAAAAGAATTATAAGTTAAGTGAGCAACTAAGAGAGCGTGTTTGTTGCACGTTTACCTATCTGACCAAAAGTGTTTTTACACATGTTTCCTTTGGGTGTTACAAAGATTTAAGAGTCGTTAAATTTGGTTGTAACACTAAGAATAATATAAACATAATTTATTGCGAGATATACACAGTATAGTTCAGCAGTTTTTTTATGTACTTACATATTAGTTGTACTTTTAGGGGATGTCCCTTTTCTTTATGGCAAAATAATAATATACTACCCACATAAAAATTATTGAGTTAGTCTAGTCTAACACCGGTGGACGCTAGGGAACACTTTTTCGGTGTTCCCTGGCGTCCATCCGTTTTTTTGTGTTAAAGTAAATGGAGTTTTAGCGCTTCTAATGTCGGAAAGTGTTGGGTTTTTCAATTTAGAAATGAAATGTTTATCCCTTTTATGTGAAAACTAACGAATATATAAGACTCAAGCTTCAGTGATTTGGTGTTACAAATCTCACAGAAAGTGAGGTAAACTGAATACAACCAGTTTGCAAGTATTTTATTATGCTGTGTAACTTCACTCTTTTTTGTCTTTGTTCATTTCGGATGATTTCTTTACTTTGTGGTGTTAGAAATGTGTTGAATTTATCCTTTTTCCTGGCAAATTATTTTTCTTTTTTCCTTTTTCACTTATTTTAAATTGTAATTTATTCCGAAAAATATTATAGTAACTCCAAATTTTTATACAATTTGTAACATCGGTTGCACGGATAACACCTTTGCCAAAAAAATTTTATGTGTGTACCTATAATTTCAAATAAACATCAAAGTTGAAGAAGCCATATTATAACTTTTTGTCACAGAAGTTTGTTAATATAGTTTTATAAAATATCACATACTAAACTACTAAACCAAATTTCTAAGGTTATATTTCTCAAATAGTTTAGTTTAGAAAATTCACATACCTATAATAGTCTTACAAGTTTGTCACGATTCTTTGTTTTAGCATACAATAACAAGAAACCATGCTTACCTAATTACTTACTTTCAACTAAACTACCATTTGCACGTAGATATCCATGTTTTCTATTTTATCAACCCGTCAACTACTCCGCTTAAGACATATTGTAGAACAGATGTTACTTTAGAGACCTTCAAACACGGACTCTTAAGTTAGCTCCGAATCTTAAATGCACCACACAAAGACACAATTAATGTTTGTAAATGAACAAATGCGTATTATTTCCTACTAGTTTTTTTGTACAGTGAGATCGTAAATTGTGCCCCCTCCCTCCCCTCATAACTTTTGAAAGGAATGTAAAAGAGTATTAAAATAAAAACGAGATGTAATTAGAAATAATTGGTAATGTTTTGACTGTAAGATAGAGAGCGTAGCTATCTTTAAAATTTTAAATGGAAGCTGAGTTCCTATAAAAACTGATTTGGCAGATTTTTTCATTACTTTTACGAAAATGCAAACAGTTTTATAATTTTCTAAATTTTGACTAATATATCCAAGATCAATGGTACCTACGTTACTTTTCCGATAACCCTCGTACTTATTTCTGGGATGTAGTATACAGAAACCTGTAGCACACCGACACGACAGATATACGAACACTCGAGTAACGTGAAGAGTTATTGGTTAGAACATATGATGACGGTTGTTGCAATATGACATATTTTTACAATTTTAATAGTGCGTTTCCTATGAAACATAAAGCATAAAATGAACACGAAGGTTATGGGGAAAGCAACGTACCCCAATCACCAATGTCGTTAGTAAAAATTTAGAAAATCACAAAATTGTTTTCATTGTCGTAAAAGTAATGAAAATGTCTTCCAAATGAGCTGGGAACATACCTCCCATTTAAAATTTTAAAGATAGCTACGCCCTCTATCTTCCACTCTAAGCCAGGTGCGTATCCCTATAGTCAAAATACAAGAAATTGTCTCTAATTTCACACGACCTCAGTGTATAAATGGTAGCAGCAAAATTCTGCAATGAGATTCTTTTTCACTTTCGGCTTACGAAAAAAATGGTGTGTACAATACGTTTTAAAAGTCTTTTTGTCAATCAAATTGCAAATTCGTGAATAAGTATGGCTTCCAAAACTTAGTGTACAAGAACGTATATTTAAAAAAAAAAGTAGAAACTAAAAAAAATTTACATAGATCTGAAGGTGACCGGTGGTGAATGAAACATGTAATCTGATATTACAAGAAAATAAGAGAACACCTGAACGGTTTATGAACGTTTTTCCAATACCTATATCAAATAATTACACCGTTCGCAGAATTAAAATACAATAACATTGTTAATATTGCTTTTATATACCTATTATTAGGCGTTTTCTGTCTGGAAGCGAAACTGTTTTATGTTCTAAAATGATTATCGCAGCTTTGAGGTTAGAAGTGAAATTATGTTTTGTAAATACAAAAATAACTAATTTCACCAACTATAATAGTACCTACCTTCAAAATAAAAATTAAGTGTTGTTCAAAAAATCACTTAATTGCATAGTTTATCAATATTGTGCATTATACCTTGTCAAAATACTGCCTATATATAATGTTTAATTATTTATTTTCTGGTGTCTTATAGATGTTTGCAAGTACAACGTAACGACAAATATTTATACATGAAATTAGCATTAAGTTATGCAATATTCTCTTCCAAATCGTCCGCCACATACTGGCAACAAACTTTATTTTTTACATAAACCGATAAGAAGCAAACTTTTAATTACGGTATTCAAGTAAATTTGCAGCGTACATTTCCACCTATTAAACACAATGAAAACGAAAACGCCATGCCAATATCACATAACACACTCCAGCCACCGTCAAGTAGGTTAAGTTATATAATCAGTTTGGCTCTGCGGGGAACGGACAGAGACGGAAAAACCCGGTAAAACTTTCTCTAAAGCCGCAGGCAGATCCTGTGGAAGAAAGTTGTCTCTCTCGGCGCGCGGAGTTCGTGAACGCTCCACGTAGCGGCTCAACGGACTTTTTGGCTACACCTTTTAATGCACGACGAATAATATCGGATAAGATAGGTTGCATAAGGTTTGACGTCAATGAAAGCAGGAAAGTGGGTAAAAATGTACAATCGCGTAATTGTGACATCGTTTGGCGAACGTTTTTGCTTGTAATAGTCGCGTTTAAGTGATTTTGCAAAAAAAAAAATATTTACTCTAAACTAAAAAAAAATAATGAAGATGCTTTAACAAGATAATTGGAAATATAATGATAATATAACGTTTTTGCTACATTCTACAACTTTCGAGCGATCTCCAAACCGACGAAAATTCGTTCACAAATTACATTTTAGTACAAAACCCTCCGTTGAGTTAATTATTATTATTTTTTTCAGTGTACATGGAGTGTAGTTAGACACATTTCCAAAAAGTGTAAAATATTACTTTTTTATGCTATTTTGACAAATTTTTAGTGATAGCTTAACATTTTTGTTATAGTTTTCAAGCCACAGTCTCCACCCATCACAGGATAGCTTAACTGTTTTTAAAAATGCTACAACTCCGTTTAATTTAACTCTGTAAAAGTTTTATGTGTATGATGTATGTGTTAGTGTCTTAATTGATTGCTGAAACGCGCTGTTGTGTTAGTTAGTAAGTAAATATGAAAATGAATGGAAATAAGACCTACTAGACTGAAACCACAAAAATGGCATGATTTTGATTTATAATAACAAAAGGCTATACTCACAAATAACACTGTTGAAACAATTATTCAACTATTCAATTTGAGGTTAATGTAGATATAAAGAATTTTGAAGGACTTTAAATAGCAATGAATGTAATATGCTAGGCTGTAATCTAGTTGCTTTAGATCGCGCGTATGTTGTATTATTGGTTAATTACAATACAATATATATATCTAATATATACAAATACATATACAGGGTTGTTATTGTAGGTATAGTACGAAATAAAAAAAGGCGTGAAAGATATCCATGAGCAATGCCTAAATACAAAAAATTGCTGTTCTAAGTGCACTTAGTACCGAGACAATGATTTTTCTTTATTCGAGTCCGGCTCTGACTCATTTAGCATACCGGTGAATCACCGGTTGTCGCTATATTTTTAACGTTGGGATTTACATCTAGTGTGCACTTGCTATTCGCAGTGGAAAGCGTGCGTTTGCAATAGCAGCGTATACGAATATCGAATATACTGACATGATCTTAATTTATGGTGAAACAGGATAGAATAGTGTTGTAGCAAGGAATTCCCGCATCTACGTCATACTTCGCCTGAAACATTTGTAAGAGCCGTGTATCGACTTCGAGAGACAAGGATCAGTAATTCCACGTTTTGAAGGTCGTGGGCCAAGCTGCAGTGCATCAAATGTCAGAAAGGAATTTACTTTATCCGTATCATATTCAAAGCGTGCAAGGATTAACGGACTTAGATTACCCCTGCCGAATTTCTTTCAGTGGGTGGTTCCAACGCCGAGAGGGTCGTCAGCCGGATCTTGCGTCAGTAATCCTATTTACGTGAATGTACATTTACCAATGATGGTATCTTAAATTATCACAACATTCACCACTGGGAGTATGAAAACCCCTTGGACCACATGTACTCCCAGCCCGGTTAAATGCAGAATCTTATTTACTGTTTCTTCAAAATGAGCTGCCTGAATATTTGGACGACATACCATTAGCGACACGCCTACAATTTTGGTTCGTACACGGTGGAGCACCCGCGCATAGTAGTAGGGTTGTACAAAAATTAAGACGTGGAAGTCGCATTAAGTGGCCAGCCCGTAACCCCTATTTAAATCCACATAAACTTTTTTTCTGTGGGGATACATGATGATCGTCGCCCTGACATAGAAAATGCCGAAGATCTGCGAAACCGTGTTTTCGTAGCAGCTCAACGCATTCGCGAGGAAATGTTAAATTTTAGGAGCGTACGTAAAACATATTTTGTCTTGTTTCACCTGCATGAATTCTTTTCAGGACTACCACAAATTTCGTAAAAGGAATTGAAAACATTTACATACAATGAAGTATTTGAGATTTGAATCACGCTACATAAAATTAACAATCATATATTAGTTTTATTATAAACCTAATAAGTTTATCTTAAAACAAATTTAACCTTTAAAATGGGCTACTATTTTACGTGATATACGAGTTCATGGCAAAAGCACATCACAATAAAAAATCACCTGAATGCTTTTTTTGCATTCTGGTGTTTCCGTCTTGTCTTAGTTTAAATCTTGTATAAATAGCATCTGCTTTGAATGAATTCACTATGTGTAGGCTTTTAATTTTTTCGATGTTTACAGATGGTTGAAATTCATTTCCTATCAGATTTATGTGTATACATACGGTAAACACAGATATAAATTTGGAAAACTACAACATGCACATAGAATCGAAATTTTTTGTATTTAGCTATTACTCATGTTGATCTTTCACCCATTTTTTTATTTCGTACTATACAATAATAACCCTGCATTATATCTTGATAACGACAGAAGAATGTATAAAAATTAACATAAAATCTTTTCGCAGTCTTTGATTTGACATAAAACATGACTGAGTGAGTCACAAATTCGGAAAATCCTCTCGCTGCATCCCCCATTTCGCCCTTAAGAATAAGATACGGCAAAAACTCTGCAAAAGTATTTATTGTTTCTCAGAAATACGAACATAAACACATAAAAAATTTACGAAGCTAAACTAAACAATTTGTCAAAATAGTATTAAGGGGAAATATTTTATATACTTTTCGGAAACATTTCTAACTGCACTCTCGTGGTTAGAAATTTCAAAAAGCTCCAAAAAAAAAAACAGAGATATAATATCTTTCGACGGTGTTACTCTTCGTTTAACATCGTTCTCGGATAATGATTACTCCAATCTGAAAACTTTTGGTGTTGATCAACGATTTAACTAAGAAAATTAGTAAACCATTATTGAGACCTTATTCTCTTAAGGTTATTAGAACAATTCCGAAGAGTTGAAGTTAACTCCTTAAGTTAGTAGTATCTTAATTCTGCAAAGTGTAGTGATAATTCTACCTCGGGCTTAAAGCAAATCCAAAACAGAATAACTGCAACACCTATTACTATAGCTCCGTATAGGAGCAAATTTACATTGTAAAGATGAAATTATACTCCGAAACATGAGTGTTAGTATTAAATTATTGTGTAAAGATGATCTCATTCGAAAGTATCGACCGTATAAGGAGTAATATTGCCCTTTACAATTCCAAATGAACTTTTTAAAAATATTTATTAAACTAAACGTCGCGGTCGTGAAAATACATGGATATAAAATGCCCATGTGCAGGATTTTTATTGGGAACAAAGAAAGAATGTCAGTATCCTACATATGTATGATCTATAAAAAAAAAGAATTAGCCGTCTAGATATGCTTTTTTACATTTATCTAATCCATGCTAATTTTGTTCCATAATTCTAATTTTGTTTCACTCAATTAATTAAATGAACACGTATTTGTAAAATATAGGTTTATTAACTCTTACTTAAGGTTATGCAACAGCAAGTTAGCTTGCTGCAATACTATTATGGAAGTACACGCAAATAAAACCTTGAAAAATTGATACAAAATACAAAGATATTAGACTATCTTGTCCACAAGTAAAACAATTAATTCAGTACATGAAATATTTTTAGGATGTTATTCTCCTTTTAAGAAGCGGTTTATTTACCACACAAGCAATTATTTACCACAATCGAAATATAAAAATAAACTTTCGTTCATTAGGATAGCCTTTTATATTTGTAATACTTATTCAGCAGATTAATAACGAATATATCATCAATCTATATTTTTAATTAGCATACTCGTTTAGAATCAGGAGATGCAAGCCCAATATCTATGCATATTACGTTCAAAACATATAACATTCAATGTCAGCATGCTCTCTCGTTTCGCAAATTGACCGTGTCTATTTTTAAAATTAAATTCGATGTTTGAAAAACAAGTTCCGAAACGCCAATTTCTACTTGTGCAGTTAATTGTAATCATATTAAAACACAGGTAATTTGCGTTGTTGTTTCTTGTTAGTGCTTTTCACCTGTGGAAACTAATTTTACTACGTGGTTGTTATTAGCAATTAAGGTAGCATTGTGCTACCGAGAGGAATGCTTGCTTTTCACGTACCATTTTGCACTTCCTAATTATAATTAATGATCTTATAAAATTAAGCTGTTTCATTTAAATACTGATATAATTACGTTTGTATGAGTACATACGTATTTGTAGAACGCAAAACAGGCTTCACGACTTACAATTAGTATATATGTGTATACCTACCCTTAATCCGTTTCCTTTTGCAAACATTTAATAAATTATGCTTGAAGGTAAATAAATCTAGTTGCTTTTAGGGAAAACAACTTATTTATAACGAAAGATGTGTTCGTATATGGAAATACCAACCGAATGATTTTCTGCAATTTTTTCCTTTAGTTTCAACACGATTGTCAGTACAAAACACACCAATCAAGACAAATTAGACGTAATTGTGTTGCTAATTTGCTAATATTGCAATAATTCTCGACACATACATACCTACCTATTTGAATTTTCCATACATGGTGAGTCCCCACCATGCGCATTAGAATTTTTACAACTTCGAATTTAAAAAATTCTAATGAATACATTTGCAGGGTTTTGACAGTGAACTATGATCTAAGTAAAAAAATACTTTCAGCTTCATAACACTTTTGGTACATAAAGTGTTTGTACTAGAATTTTTATTTTAAAAAGAATAGTATAATTATGCTGGCATCGTCATCAGAAGATGCTTTTCAAATATTCTGGAAGGAGGAATGCAAATCGCTTTAAACACGATCGACAACGAATGCAGGGGAGGAGAAAGAATTCCACAGATCAAAGGAGCGATAGATATACCCGATGAATCTATCAAAGATTTACATGAAAGTTTTGAGTTATTCCCAATTGAGAGAAAAAACAAAACAGGAAGAAAGGAAAACGCAATCAAGCAAGTTAAAAATAAAGAGAAAGTAATATTAACAAACAAAAAGGAAATTATGGATGAAGGAAGATTGCACTTCCAACAATTGCTAACTACAGAAGCTAACATAAGATATTAACACGAGTAGGATATACAGTTAATCAATATACAGAACAAGAACGGTAGGTACTATATGAAAAGAGAAAGTAATGAAAGGATTTGGAAGATCGAAGACAGGTAAAACAGCATACCATGATCAAATAATTGATGATGAACTGATGATAAATCTGAGCAAGAGTAAGGTTAAAAGCATTAATCAAGTTATTCCATAATATGTGAAAGAATGCAGAAATACCCAAGGACTAAAGAATTAACATAATTACCATAGAATTTAAATTATTTTCGTTTTAATATTTGACTCATATTTGAACCTTCGACACTAAAAGTTTGAAACATTTAAACGAAAATAATTTAAACTTTTAAAATGAATTTAAATTAAATTACGGACAGAAATGTAGATCTGATAATGCCAAAACATGTGATCTGAAAATCTGTCGAACGGAATAGGCCTTTCTTAATTCCTTAATTTTTTTAGTGGTAGATGAAGCCTAAGCAATTAAGGGCCAAATCTCCGCCCTAGTCATCATTACGACCTCAGAAAAACCGGTTATTGCAAATGACTAGAGTGATATTGTACCCGCGACCCCATCACTGATAGCCAAGTGTGAAAGCCACTAGACTATCAACCGTGTAAAAAAAAATTAAAACATTTATTACTATAAGAAGGAAAGTAAAGGTACAATAATAAATAGTACAATACATAAGAAGAGTAAAAAAGTAACAAGAAATATAAAATATAAAACCTTTAACAAAGACATTGAAGAACCAGCAGATTTTACATCAGCTTTCCACGTTTATAATATTGAAACATTATCGTGTGCCTTTTTAAGATTTATAAATACAGCAGGGAACTTTCCGTGCGTTACGCAGGCGGAGATACGGAAGGGATATCTACGTCGTATGTAATAATGTCGCAAATACCTAGATTGACGACCATTGTCAGATACAGTGAAGAAGTTTATTAAAGATTTCGCGAATTTAACTTAACCAAAACTTAACACAAACCAAATGCTTATTTTGCGATATATTTTAATATGTTGGTCAAAAACACATTGTCAACCACGTACGAAGTTCAAACCACAATAATAAAAAAGACTGGCAAAGACAAGAAACAGTTCTTATTTGATTTATGCGATTTATGATTTGTTAAGCAACAATTCATTTATTTCATTTTGGAAGAAATACATTACCGAGTCGGACAACCCTACGAAATTATTTATCGTCTGTGTCTATACATTTAGAAAATAAAATTAAAACTGAACTGAAAAATAAAAATGTGTGAACGGAACAACAGATTTTAAACAAATTCTATACTTAAGGTCATGATTCATGGATGAATGTATGCATACATGAAATAAGAACTGCTTTCTGTTTATGCCGATTTTTTTATTACTGTGCTTTGCTCTTCGCACGTGGTCTTGACAATGTGTTTTTGACCAACCCGTTACAAATATACCGCAAATCTAATTAATTTTGGTGCGATCGTAAGTAACTTTGGGAAATCCTTAATAAACTTATTATCGCGTCTGGTTTGCTTCTCAATCAACCTATTTGCGACACTATATTTATAACATACAACTGTAGATACAGTACTACGAACAAACTCTGCTACTAAAGCGGATCGGAAATTTAATCAGAAATACTCCTTCCGTATCTCCGCCTGCGGAGCGCATAGAAAGTTGCCTGTTTTATTTATATGGGCCTTATAGGTAGGAAGATTTTATTATGTTCTTTTTTCTAACCTAGACTTAATTCAGATTACGTTGTCTATTAGTGATCGGTCTGTCCTAAAACACGCATTCTGCTCTTCTACTTCAGAATTATTTTCAGTCGGCGAATGCGCGAGAGCAAGAGGGCGTGCTCAATGGAGTGAGACACACCCGATGGAATATGGAGAATAGTTATAATTCGCAAGTGAGAACATAACCACCCCCACTACCTTCGCGGTTCGTACAAAATCATAAATTCAGTTTTTATTGTAATATGTATTTGCAGTACTGTACGCTGTTCATTCAGGTGGCTCCGCCCACCTTTTCAAGCTCGTCACGTGTGCTGCGCGTGAGGGCGAAGTTTCGGCAAACTGAAAGTAATTCTTCTGGAAAATTCTCGGAAATATTCTCCGTTAGAAGGCGCTTCTGATATCAGAAGGTTCTAGCGCGAAATTAATTTTTCCGCTTCTAAAGGACCCCATGCAAGGGAATGACCGAGCGTAGATTTTATTTTCGAAGCTTTAAACGCCCGTACCTCCGGAACGGTTGGAGATAGGAGGAGGGACGCGGTACCGTTCGATTCGCCGCGATAAGGCGCTTCTTTTGATGTATAATGTGTTGGGTTTATCTCAATTTTTAGACGATTTTTTTTTAATTTTTGTAAAATTTTCGATGAAATTTAACGAAATTCGACGATATCTCTCAAAGCGCAACCGATAGCCGAACCCCGATGTCAGGTACGGAATCCTCGTCGAAAAGTACGTCCGACAGTTTATGATACATCAGGGTATCGACGATAGTTAGCCGCTCATAGCAAAGATTTGTATAAAAAAAATAAGGAAAAATGACAAAAAAACACGATTTTTCTTAGTTTTCTTACCATAACTCCAGAACGGCTAGAGGTATAGGATCGCGCTTGGTCTCAAACGATTCGGAGCGACCAGTGAAACGTTTTGCGCCACAGTAGAATAAAATCGGAGCATGTTGTATACTGAAATGGATGTTATGGCACATTGGGTATTTCTATCTATAACTCATTGAATAAACATATATTAAATAAGTTTTATACTTGAAACTCTATTTTTGGCTGAGGGAGGCAAACTCGTTATTACACTTTGAAGTATGCACCGATTATTTTTTTCAATGCCGTATGTCGGAATGTTAATATATATTTACCTAGACCGTATTTTACTATGCAAACAAACAAAGTAATTCAGAATATCACTTATTTCTACTGTCACTTCTTTTTGTGTAATTACAACTATTCTAATTTAAATCATCAACTAAATGCTTAATCATTACTACGTCACTAGAGGAATAGAAACCAAGGAAATTACTTGCATAATTATTGCAGATACTTATGTAAAATAAAAAACTACACTTATACATTCACATCTAACGCACTTTACATGTATCCACTTTCAATATATAGAATATAATAATATACAATTAAATAGAGCTCATAAATAATTTATTTATTGTAGATACACTGAATTAACCTTGTAAATGTAGGTATTTTATAAGCCACTAAAATATTGTCAACAGTTTGCTATAAAATGGGAATGGGGATATTCATTTATTTAAAAAAAAATTACCTGTTTCAATAAAAACAAAAATGAAAGCTACTGATTTGTTAATTAATATTTATGAGCGGAAATATCATGATGATAGTTACAACTGCGCATGAAGACCTTTCGTAAAATAACAATAAAATTGTCTAATACTATTGACTAATACGACTGTGTAATCAATTCTTTGTAAAACTAACATTTGTATTAGGTTAAATAATGATGATTTAAAGTAAGAAAGAAAAACAATTTTACACAATAATCTGCAAGGATTGAACTATAATAAAATATATATTTCACCATTTTTATTTATTACTTTCGGGAGGCTATACACACAATACTCTTATTTTGGATACACGATAAATAAAACACGTGGTAAGTACATATCGTTACTACAATTTCTCTAGTTAGTCTGCTTTGCAACTGCCTTTCTAAAATCATAGCTATTATACTTCTACAGATTGGATTAGTGTATTTTTATTAAAAAGCTTTATTTTAAATTAGAGAATCAATATAAACTCACAGCAACAATATAAACCGGAATTTTCTTACCTAAATAAATGCTATATGTTTGATTGTGCAAGTGCAAACCATAATGGCATACCTGTATAAACTAGTTTCTATTTAATACTAAATAACTACTTACGTTTGGCAGTATACTCAATGGAAAAATAGATAATGCGCGCTAATTTTAATAGTAGTGTCTCCAAAGGCGTTTTTTGGCGATAAACCGTAAATCGCAACAGTTCTAGGATGACGTCACGAAATAACAAAGACAACAAAATGATATTTTTTGAACCAGTCAATATGACATAATCTCAGATTATTAAAAAAACAGGCACACCACAGGGAGTAGCGGTATCTATGCAGTATCGCAGTCTTTAAGGAATTATTATGGAAATATTTGATATTTTGAGTTTAGTTGTGAGTGAACAAAACACAAACGAATATTTATATGTGTTCTTGTGGTGTAACCATAATTACTAATTACTGCTATAACCGAAGTATTATTATATTACTGCCATGTCGTCTTACTGCTACACTTTCTAACATCAGCGGATTTTATTTAAGTATTGCCCGCCAATTTTTAAAGAGATTAAAGTTGTTTGGGAAAAAATAAGTTTATAAGTTTGAAGGTTTGTTTATCGACTTCAGAAATGACATCACGTAAATCTAGAGGAATGTCGAAGATGTCGGCGGATATAATTATTACTGACATGTCGTCCTACCGACGCACTAAATTTATTTCGGTGTTATTCAGTAATAAAGTATTTGAATAACGATTTATTTGGTGAAAGAATCATTCCAATAATGCTTCAATTCAAATAACGTTTGATTGAAATAATTCTTCATTCAAATGATTTCTCATAGTTTTATTCAACAATAACTTAATACGGAATAGAGAATAACAGATGAAAATTTCATTCAAATAATTATTTGAATAAAAAATTATTGAATGATGCCCAACTGTGGTTATACGTTTAAAATTTGAAACTTAACTATGTGGCGCATGTGCAACGCAAACGTGCTCTGGAGACCGTTTCAAAATAGTTTAAACAGTTTCATCTATGACATCATTGGGGCATCGCTAAAATATAACGTTTTGAAATATTATGCACCGCTTTCAAACGGTTGCGTCGCCAAAAAACACCTCAATACAAAAGAATCGATTACCTATGATTACTTTAAAATTTAGAGCCTGTAGGATCATATACCTATGAGTTAATTACTCCGGTAAATCTTATTTTCTGCAAACAGAACTTCTTAAACTTTTTCATTTTCAGTTTCATATTTTCCTCAATTATAAAATACCTACCTATATTAATAAAATGCTAATGACCATTTCATTTTTGTGAATGTCACATTTAACGAACTTGTTGGGTTTTATAAAAAAAGAAATTTTATGACGGAATAAAGAACACGTGTTGATATGAACATCGTGAGAGCACAAAATATAGTAAAATTCGCGTAATATAGCCTTGAATTTTGTACATATGTAATTATACTAACAATAAGTAAAACTTATATTATCACTTTTATATTACCTCCTACTTTTTGTTCGAAAATGATATGAATTCTTTTCTGACTGAAATGCAACCATGATGTTATGAGAAGGTATATTGTAAAGAATAATGAATTTTTGTTTGTTTGTTTGTTGCTGGGCGAAGCTTCGGATTGCGGAATACGCCTTTACACTTCTATAGGCACTGACATCTATTTGACGTATTGTACCATCCTCATTGAATTTTTGACGAACCCGTAGCAGTTCTAACCTCCGGCAGGGCGCTTTTACGTGTCAAACTTCGCATTGACACGGTACCTGCGGCTTTTACTTCCTATGCGAGAAGAAAGTACACTCCGCCAAAAAAGTATCGCATAAACTAAAAAAGGGCATTTATGAACCGAGATATTTTTATACGTTCACAAAAAGTTTGCCTCGTGTATGTGAACTATAAAAACACTAACAAAATAATGGAACTTAGCGTTTTTACTTTTTTTGTTTCTAGAAGAACACATTTAGAAAAATGCATATGTGTAAGGTTTGTTCAGTTGTTTATTGAAAGTCTTCCTATACGGACAAATTTTAAAGTGCGAAGTCAGAGTTCTGTACCAACGCTTTTAAAACTAAAATGAGCAATTTAACTTCAGAACAAGTGGCTGCTATAGTTGCTTTAATCGAAGATGGACGATCTCAAGCATACGTTGCTAATTTGATGAACATCAATCAGTCAAGTGTTTCTAGAGCCGTAGCCAGATATAGGGAAACATGCATTTACAGTAGAAGACCTGTACCAGGTCGTCCAAGATGTTCTACTCGCCAAGATGACCGCTATTTACTACTACAAGCATTACGTCGAAGACATGTAACTGCGAGACAATTGCAGAACGACTTGGCTAGAGTCAGAAATACTCGTGTGAGTACTCAAACTATTCGGAATAGGTTACGACAGAGTGGATTAAGAGCTAGAGTAGCTGTAACAGCCCCTCGTCTCACTAGGAACCACCGAGTGGCTCGCTTAAGGTTTGCCAGAGAACATGTAAATTGGAACATTAATGACTGGGCCAATATACTCTTCACAGATGAGTCAAGATTTGGTCTTTACACCTCAGATAGGCGTATCTCAGTGTACAGACGAGACGGTGAGCGCTATTCGCAGTGTAATATCAGACCTAGACCTAATTTCGCTGGTGGCTCTATTATGGTTTGGGAAGGCATCTGTTTAACAGGTCGTACAGAGTTAGTACCAGTAGACAGAGGTACACTGACTGCCCACAGGTATATAACGGACATTTTAGAAGAACATGTAGTACCATATGCGCCAATTATAGGAAACGAATTCATGTTAATGCACGACCACATGTTGCAATAATCGTCCAGGAATACCTTAACGATGTTGGTATTCCAGTTTTAGATTGGCCTGCGGTAAGTCCGGACATGAACCCTATCGAGCACGTGTGGGACCTCCTTCACAGACGGATACGAACCCAAAATGTTGCCCCAGCGGACCTGCATGGACTAGCAAATGCTCTCCGTGACGAGTGGGAGAATTTGGATCCGGCTTATATACGGAGGTTAATCGAATCTCTGCCAAATCGTATGCGAGCGGTCATAAGAGCCAGAGGTGGCAATACTCAGTATTAAAAGCTACTGTTATGACATTTTTCTTTCCAAAATTATAATTTCTTGTTTTAATAAAAATCTCAAGTATGAGTTCTTGTTTCTATTTGGCCTGTATTTTATTTAAACAATCATAGAAATTATATCTTAGAGCGCATTAAAGTATATTTACAACTTTATGCTACAAACAAAGATTATGCGATACTTTTATGATTCAAAACTAAATTATGCGATACTTTTTTGGCGGAGTGTATATCCTGATTTTTATCCACGATTAAAAATTACCTGGAATCGAACCAGTGCCTATCGAATGAAAGGCGAACATGTAAACCACTCAACCATCTTTAACTTCTTTCAATATCTTCAAAAATATTTTGATATAATCCAAGGATAGCTACAATTTTTTTCTTCAAAAAGGATATATTCTACATATCTACAACTTGTAATATGTAATAATTTTACTTAATATCCTTCACAATAAAAAAGAAACACAATATTGTAGTTAATACCGTTCATAAAGCAAAAAGGAGCTGTATTCTTTCCGGTTACAAACAATATAAAAAGTCTGGAATTAAAAAAAACTACTTAATTAAAACGTGAATATCAATTCATAATATCTAAGTTAAAGTTTTTGTATATTTAACATACATATTATGAATTAATATTCACCTTTTAATTAAATATGTTATTGTGTATTTTTCGCTTGTATTTTTAGTTACAAACTTATACTTGCTTCTTCAATATTATTATAGTTACCACGGAAGAACCAATAAATTGATTGCGAAAGCTTAGACGGTAAAAAATGAATTTTGTTTTAATCTTGCTATTCCAATTCTTCAAATCTCTAACAGGCACTTCCACCTAATTTTTTTTTTTCATAGGATATATTGGTGTTCCGCAAGTACCACATTTAGGTCCTTTTAATGTTATAAAAAATAAATAAAACAAACAAAATTTACAAAAGCTTCATTAAGATTTTATTCATGTTTGGTATGCATATCTACCACAAGCCTAGCCTCTTGATTCTGCACACCTATATTTATAATTTCTAGATTCCATAAGTCTAATTTATCTCCACAACACTCCAAGCTATTTAAATAACTGCATCAAAATACCTAAAATTCGAATATTGATTTCTAATAAACATGAAGTCATCACATGGTAAATCTGAAATATAATATTTATAGTAACATGCCAAGTCAGTTCACTATACATTTTTAACAATTTAATCTGTCAAAAAATAATTAAATGCAGATTCAAGCACGTGTAAATAATTTTATAATGCAATTAAAAATGTGCAGTTGCTTGAGTATAGA
The DNA here is from genome assembly GCA_949128085.1 of Cetonia aurata. Taxonomy (NCBI): domain Eukaryota; kingdom Metazoa; phylum Arthropoda; class Insecta; order Coleoptera; family Scarabaeidae; genus Cetonia; species Cetonia aurata. The sequence goes on from OX421887.1 coordinate 25,161,528, forward strand.
CATAATTGAAAACCAAACTAAAATTAGTAGCTCTAATCTACAGTAGATACTGTTGTAGCGGAATTAATTTACAAATTAAATTCTGAAATGCATTTTCCTCATTTTTTTATTTTTAAATTGAAATAACGACTGACCAATTAAAACTTCATTTGTTTAAATACTTGCTTAGATGTCATATCCTATAATAGATATTGCTGATTGTGAGTGAAGTTGTTTAGTTATGGAACGCACCTTGACATTTCTAGACACTTATTTCTATTGCTATCATCTTCATTGAAATTTTGCCGAACTCGGAGGTATTGCAATCAGGAAGAACTTTTTACATGTCCAACATCGATACTTTCGGATGAAATAATGTATAGGTAACAATAAAAACAAAGCAATGCTTATCAAAATTAACATTAAAACCTTTTCAGAAAATAATTGTTATTAATGGCACTCACATTAGATACTGAAACCACAATGTGCAGGAAGAATATTCCGGAGAACATCCTAATGCAACAAATACATTGTATACCCATGAGTTTCTAGAAATAGCACACTTCCTACTTCTACGACGAATTAGTCAACATGGCGGAAAAATGGAAGTGTGTCAATGACAAAATTTACGTTCGTGACGTTCGTTTATTATTTATTCGTCGATATTCTACTTGTATCTCTGATTGCACACATTGACACGTTATGACACAATTTGTATCTAATGATGGTTTTTTTTAATGGTCTAGTGGCTTCTGTGATGACTGGTGATTGTCACATAGCTGTACGATACGGTATTGCACATCTGTGTATTCATTAGTTTTTGCTTATTATAACGCTGTAAGTGTTACTTGACAGCAAGAGCGTTTAATTAGTTCTATTACTTATATTTATAAAATTAGCAAAGAATTTATATCATAGTTACCTTGTAAACGGTGAATAATAATCATGCAGTGCTACACATGTAAAGCAGGAATCTTCCATCCCATATATGTTATTTCAGTAGGAACTTTTAGATATATCGCCAAGAATCGAGACAGTCCAACAATATACTCAGAAAATAATTAGATCAGAACAAACAGTAGCAGACAATGCTGCTTTTATTTTACAACACGTAAAGAAATGTTTAGCACTATTAAAATAACCTTAAAAGCAATGTTGAAGTGAAACGGGAAATATCTTACACCTTCGCAATTGTGATAATATGCTTAGGAGAGTGTGTTTTTCCTCAAAATTGGCTAGAGCAAGGATTGTTTCTTTACATAAAAAAATGGAGATACAAACCAAGGACAGGGAGAATTATAGAGCAGCATCAGTAATGCCAGCACTTTTCAAAATCCTAGTAATATTGATTTAAAGAAAAGGATGGCAAACTACTAAAAATAAATTTATCCATAGGGTTATAAAAAAGGCAGAAAAGTGGTAACCGCAATTTTTAGAACTTTAAAGCTAAAGTAACGTTAACATAGGAAAATCCTGATGTTGTAGAATTGATCCATTTAGAGTAATTTGAGCATTTCACACGGTTGTTTGGCGGTTTTTGCTCTATAACTTGTTTGAAGGAAAATTTTAAACCCAGTTCCGAACGACAGAGTTTGCAACACAATTTCATTTTCTACCAAGACAATGATCCAAACCACAAAGCTCACATTAGTCGCGAGTAACTACTCCATAATTGTCCCAAGGTTATGGAGACTCCTCCATAGTTGAAGTGAAAAATAAACTTAAAAAATATGATAGTACAAATAAAAAACAAAATCATCTGGAATCGAACCAGTACCTATCGAATGACAAACATGTAAACCACTCAACCACCGACCACTCAACCATCTTTAACTTCTTTCAATATCTTCAAAAATATTTTGATACAATCCAAGGATAGCTACAATTTCTTTTTCTTCAAAAAGGATATATTCTACATATCTAAACTTGTAATATGTAATAATTTTACTTAATATCCTTCACAATAAAAAAGAAACACAATATTGTAGTTAATACCGTTCATAAAGCCAAAAGTTTTTGCTCTATAACTTGTTTGCAGCAAAATTTGAAAACCAGTGCTGAACGACTGAATTTGCAACAGATTTTCATTTTCTACCAAGATAATGATCCAAACCACAAAGCTCACATTAGTCGCGAGTAATTACTCCATAATTGTTTCAAGGTTATGGAGACTCCTCCACAGTTGAAGTGAAAAATAAACTTAAAAAATATGATAGTACAAATAAAGAAGTTCTTAAACAAAAATTACAGTTGGAATAGGAGCATGTTTCTTCTGAAATTACTAAAAAAATTGTAAAATCTATGTCCAAACAAGAACTCCTCAATAGTAGAGGATATTCAACCAAATATTAGGATTCGCTTGATGCACGACAGACATTCTCTGTGCTATCTACAGTTTACCTGTACGAATACGAATGGCGCGTGAACTTTGTGTTTTTTTTTTTCCTATTTTTATTATTTCCTTTGTTATGTTCGTGTTAAATAAATAAAACTATAATCCACTTAATGTATACACGTAGAAATAAAGCTTCTGCAATAATTGTGTAGTTATAAATTAATGTATTAATTGAAATTATTTTTTTTGACGTTAACTTATGCTTATGAAAACATCGGTTCTTTCCCATTACCCCAGGTACTAATATATTTTCTCTCACATCATTTATTTTTTTTTCTATAACCCTGTACGCCACAAATGAGAGCTTTAGTAAGGCAAACTAGAAATCCCGGACCGTTCACCCAGCCAGTAAATCTGACGGATTACGCCCCAAACAGTAGACCGACTAAACCGCACCAATATCCACTAATCCCCGTCTATACCTGTAACTGGTTTGGAATCGTAGGTACACCCTGTACTTTAATTTTTCTTAATTCTTCTTTTTTACGCGCCTCTTTTTAAAAAGACTCGTTACACGTCGCGTTAAGAAAAATTGCAATTTCATCATTTTTAAATTTTTCTTACTTTTTGTTGTTGGCAAACAAGAACCAATATTATAGATATTAAAAGCTAACAATTCCATTCCATTTCTTTATCTTATTTTATACATTATGATTTTGTGCTAACATTCATGTAGGTATAAAACTAGTGTTGTATAATTAACCTTTCGGCCAGTTGAGTTTAAAAAAAGCCATTACTAAAATAAAATGAACCAACGGCAACGGTGTTTTACTGACGTAAGTAGCATTTGCTTTATGTAAGCATGACATGCAAAAAATTCGTACGTAAGTACATTAACACTGTATATAAAAAAGCACAACGTACAAATAATTAAGAACAACTATAAATTACATCCAAAATCGTCCTTAATACTCGTGTCAAAGGTTTCATGCATTGGAAGTTACATAACGGTATATATTTTACATATTACTTATCCATATTAATGTATATAACACTTATTCCTCTTCCAGAAAATAGACAACACTATGCCTATTAATTGACAAGGTCCTATTTTCTCATGAATAACAAGTACATTACTTGTAGAATTATACGTATGCACAAACATTAAATTTAAATAAAGTTTGCACAAGGTTTCAGTAATTCATACCAGTAAATTGAGATACGCAAATAGAATTCTTCGAAAACAAATATTTCTAAAGTGTTTTAACTGTGGAAATACTAAAGAACTAAACCAGACACTCTAATATACTATGAAAGACTGCCACACTTGCGTACTATACAAAATTGATCAATATTTGTCTTTTAGTGCATTAACAATAGAGATTCTTGCTGTACACAAAACATTTATTAGCAAATTTTTCTCCTAGGTAATTATATAACTCTATTATCACCTTTTTGGTAAATTCCAATATTTGTTTTTGGTGACATTCTTAACATTACTCTTAATGCATGACGCAAAAATAGACAAGAAAAATATTATAAACAAGCCGAATAAAGTTGAGTCGTTTAATGAAAAATAAATTATGTTAAGAGTACTTCTATAAGCATACATTAAATAAAGCTTTAAAATGTCGTATGATGTTTGGTGCGTCTCATGACATTGCTAGTTTGTGACTATGTACCTAATTATTCACGTCCAGCTTTTGAGAAAGTGTATTTTTAATAAGAAAAATACACTCATTTATTAAAAAAAAAAAACTAAAGTTTAACCTTCGGATGCTCGCGCAGGCGGCATTCACACCGCCTTCTTTTCTATTTTATCTTAAAACTGAAAATGAAAAAAAAAATAAAAAAAAGTAAAGTTTTACTTCGCCCTATGTTTATCTTACATACGTTTCAAAAGTTTTCAATATTACGAAAACATTCAATTCTAAAACATATGCTCTGTTAATATAGCATCTTTTTTGAAGTCGTCGTACTTTGAAACTTTGAATGAAAACTGTATGTCCTTAAATGAAAACAGAACACAGAAAAATAGTCACTAAAGCTTATAACGGCACAGATTTGTTTTAATTAATTTAACAAATGCTCGTACATAAAATTTTCTATAATAAATTTATAAGTGATGATTGTTAATGTTAATTACAATTCTACTCTACGTCTAAATCATCTTGCAAGTATTCTAACTAATTTTGATGCCAGTAATTCTTACCGTTGCATTGACAAACTCCATGAGATCTAGATATTGAAGTTGGAAAGAATTTAGTTATTTTGATATACAAAATTTTCCTCTTGTCTTATTAATGTTATTTCAGCAGTAGCAGCGTCTCGTGCAATTTGCCAATGTTGATGGATTCTCATTAACAGCAGCTAAAACATTTACCTGCGTGTTGCCATCAATATTACCCTTACCTCTGGGTTTTACAAAACTTCCAAACTCTTTTAAATTAGTGTATAAATTCTTGTAGGTGTCTAGCGTTTGGTGTCCACTTAACTGTAAATAAAAATGTATGGAATATATATTAAACAAAGATACATAGATTAAAAAATGATAGAAAAATAAAATTTTGGACGAAAAATTCTAGAAAGATACCGTCCATAAGATAGATAGTATACATCGTCCGTGTATGAGCAGCATCCCACCGCTCTGTTGTCGTTCAGACAGTTGCAACAGTAATGTGTTATGCTGTCTATATTAGCCCAATGGAAAATATATTCTACATATACATAGTCCTGGATTTACAAATGACCGTCTAAATTGCAATGAGCTGTGTCTAGGGCATGCAGCTCGCTCACTGCAATTTAAGCGATCCTGAGTACACGGCTGTACATAATATTTTCTAGCATTTATGTGTCTTGATTGTATTTGCATTCCGCATACATTAGCTTTAACATATAGTATATAATTGTTGTTTTCTTCATCCATCAATTCTTTTAAATAAGATTCAATTTGTGAGATTTAATAAGATCCACAGTAAACATCTTTAATTGCCGCTCATTTAATCCCGGAAAGTCTAGTGCTTTGGAAGACTTTAAACACTCGAAAACTGATTTTTGCCAGCTCCATGGCATGTATTCTATAACATTGTCATCGAATTCTCTATCTCAAAGTAGTCTCTTTCCCTACATATTTTTCAGAAAACCAACTATTTAACATAATGAGCACAAATTAGGTAACATTTTATTGTCAAAAATACCATATTTTAGCCAATAAAATGTTACATAACTGCGCTCATTATGTAAAATAGTTGGCTTTTTGAACAACCCAGGACGGAAAGATACTAGCTTCAAATAGAGAATTCGGTGACAATATTATATACAGTATGAATTCTCGTTCTGTGGTCACCGGATATTAAACGAAGTCTCGCTCTAAACGTGGTTCAATACCCATTACAGTAACAGGCGCAATAGATATAGGAGTATTAGCGTTGCCATGCCGGGCTTTGCTCTCGAAGCCGATTACGGTAGAGGTAAAATCTTAAATTATAGCCTCCATATGGTAATAACTGGATTTTTTTTTTTAATGTGTTGCACCCAATAGTTTTTAATCAAACTTAGTTTAACTACACTAGTATATAATTAATAATATTTTGTGAATTTTTGACGATTGTCACTCGGTAGGAACCGTAAAACACACAATTTCAAAATATTTTTTGTTTTTGCATTTTATGAATGAAAATTTTCAACCAAAAAATTTAAAAAGAGGTTTACTTGTATATTGTACTTGTATATTACCTTCTTATAACTTGCCAATACCCATAGATAGCCTTTTTTCAAAATTCCTTCTTGGGGCAAGTTGGCCATGCTTATCCGGTTAGAACATTGCTTTCTATTGGAGATGTAAAGGTCAAATAAGTGAAATCCTTTCCAGTCAGTTATATTAGTTAATATATTCAATACAACATGTTTCGGCCTAAATTACGTATAGCATCATCAAGTATTAAAAACGGCAATTATAGAAAACACAAACTAAAGTAGTCATTCTTCAAAATTCTCTTGACCTTGTTATGTATAAATAGATATATATCTTCTTGGTTTTTAGGTGTGTATAATAAAATAGGGAGAAATTTTATTTAGCCAGAAGTGGTATATTGTAGGCGAAATTTATTTATTTGGAATGTGGCTAGTTAATAAAAGATTTACATTTTACGTTTCGGCTTCTTTATTCAATATTTAAGCCTTCATCAGAAACTGTGATAAAAGAACAATTATAAAATATTTAATATTTATGGACAATATATGTATATATAAATTATTAAAAAAAAATTATTACCTGATTGTATACGTTATCGCACAAAGGGTCAAAACACATAATGCTAACTATAACAATTCTTTTAACGTGTATAAAAAAAATTGTTATAGTTAGCATTATGTGTTTTGACCCTTTGTGCGATAACGTATACAATCAGGTAATAATTTTTTTTAATAATTTATATATATATTGTCCATAAATATTAAATATTTTATAATTGTTCTTTTATCACAGTTTCTGATGAAGGCTTAAATATTGAATAAAGAAGCCGAAACGTAAAATGTAAATCTTTTATTTCAATAACTAGCCACATTCCAAATAAATAAATTTCGCCTACTGTATAATAAAACACCTCTATTCTCCAGTAAGATGTTTCGGTTTATTACCTAAACCTTATTCATTTACATTGTAAAATTGTTAATATAAAAAATTGATTTGTAAAACTTCTAAAAGATATTTGAAATTCTTTGTTTTATTGATAAAATCAGTATCTTTTTTGTTTTAATTTGAGAAATTTTTGAAATGTTTTATATAAAGATTGTTTGGTAAATTGTGTCAATTTGATTTGTTATGGTTAAATATGAAAAACGTTATTAATTTTTACTAAAATTTCATTTATAGAATTAAGTTATAAAGTTTAGTGAAAAACTGTGTGTCTGTTTTATCATTTACAGAATTTTGATGTTTATAAATTTGAATTATTTCAAGTATAGTTCGCGCTTTATAGTTTTGTTCTTTGTTTAAAATTGATACATTGTTAAAATCGAATGTATGATTTTGTATTATTTCATGTTTTGTTTTAAGCTGTAAGCTTTTTGTTATACTTGTGTCCTTTTATTCTATTTTCTAAATATTGCATAGTGTCGCCGATATATACATCATTATTTATTTTGACAATTTATTTTATATACTATATGTGAAAAATAAAAAAATAAATCATCACATATAGTATATAAAATACCTTATTTCATTAATTTTATCAATTTTTTGTATATAACCTAATAAAACTTCATAAAAGAAAATAAACCGAATAATAGTTGCCCAGATCCTTAAAACATCCTTAAAGTAACACGTTAGTACCTAGTACTGACTAGAAATCGTGCGAACTGCGAACGTTTTACGTACGATAACGCACGACAAGTTCACATGCACTTGTTTTAGCTATGGTATCAATCATCGGCGCTGAGCCAGACTTGTGGTTAAACTCCTTGCTTGCTATTATAATATGTGCAGTAAAATTTCATGCATTACTGGAAATTTGTTTGCATTTTTAAATTAAGTAATGAATAAATATACTATTTATTATAAATTCTTTGCAAAAATTGCTTTATTTTAGTATATAGCTAATGCCCTCGAAGTAATGCTCGCACGCAGTTCCGATGAGAGAAGATCGAGAAGGTTTCTAGAGGGGTTTTTTAGTTGGTGGAAATCCAACACTACCCAGTGAACCGGGCCACTGAGTGTCTTTAAAAGATTTTTCCCCTCCCTAAAATAAAAAAAAAAAGTATATAGCCAATGCATAAACATTGTTTTAATACATAATAAAAATGAAATAATAGGGGAGATTTAGCCTCCTTAGCCTCCCCTGACGAGCTACCACTGCTTTTGAATATTTTAATTATTTAATATTCCAATCGCGAACATTTTATTACTGAAAAAATAAGGTTGATTTTCCAAACAGCTATTACTAATAATATTTAGAACCGATTCTATTGTTCTTTCGTTGAATTTTTTTTATGAACAATAAAGCGTCTTGTATTCTAATTAATAAATAATTGTTCTTTAATGAGAATAAATGATCAATAATTCGGTAGAGAGAAAACGGAATTCGCGACGCATCCCAAATCGTCTAACCGCAACAATGCCACCGCAATGCTATGATGATAACCTGATACTTCTTTACCAATATCGCGGCGATCAATCTTCGATTTTGGCAAGAGTAACTATGAAACACCCATAAATACGTATATGCATGGTGGGAGTAGTGTCCACTATCTAACCCATCACACAGACCGATACCTGTTAGCCGCTCAACATCTCGAGAAACTTGAACGGTCAGTACGGCAAAGAACGGTGGCCCGCGAGTTTACCTATTCACATATACCAGCGCTTACGAAGCTTACACGCATCGGTTCACGCACGCACGCGCGAGCGCTCGTAGAAAATAAGCAAGAACAAAAGAAAAGCCACCGACTACCGAGCCGATAGCCACCTGTACAATTCTTCCGACGCACCATCGATAACATTAAAAGTGAAACTAACTATACATAAGTGATTGGATAACAGCTACGCACCCGTTCTGTCGTTTTCACTAGCATGCTCACGAATGCTTTGGAACATTTCTGCTCGTAAGTTTTCACGCAGTCTTTTTACGGTTACCGCTCGATTCAATAATAATTCGAACTGTCCGGGATTCCGGGACGAGAGTGGATTCAAGTAAACCGCGTTACTAATTGTAAGTCTAGAGACAAGTGAAAATAAAAGAGAAGTGTTGCCACTCTTGTTGTTGACATTTTACCCGGTCGTAAGGAACAAAACAGTGTAATCTATCTGTAGATCGATTATCCAAACAACAGAGTCTGTCTGGAGTTCGCCAAATTTCGCCAGAAAAAGAGGTTCCTCAATTCTGTTCTACTGCTGGTGTATATGCTTCAATCATCAAGCTGGATTTACGAAAAACGTAATTACCTACTATATCTTTAATATAAGATTTCCGACGTATTATTAAGAACTGTATATACGAAATCTAAACTGCATGTAACCCACAAACTCATGTCTAATGGTGAGCATAATCGAAAGATTTGAATAATGAATAAGTTAATAATTGATTAATTGACATTCATATCTAAAATGTTTGACCAAAAAAAGAACAATCCAGTGCTTAAATGATCCTCAACAATTGAACGATTCCTTTTTCGTCATTCAAATATATTCATTTATAATAACTATAGATAATTTCATGCATTATAACGTTGGAGTTGGTAAAAATAATTACGAAAAATTCAAATTTAGTTGATCAGGTGAATAAATAGAAAACATTTATTATGTAATTCATACTAACTAATATTTGCTCTAATTTTGAATTGCTTAATACTACTTCAATGAATTTGATTTACACAATGAGCAGGAGAAATATAAGGCATGAAGATGATGGACATGTAAACAAGAAAGATTTTAAAATATAAGAAGTAGCCAAACATCTTAGATATACCCATTGTAAAATTCAGAAATAAACATAAACACCTTGAATTAGTATATAATTCCATGAACTTCACTTTTCTAATATTAAAGTTTTGCTTAGACTTCGAAATCCTTCAATGCTGAAGAATCAAGTGATTCGCCCAGTCGTCATTATTGGTCAAATTCTTGATTGATTTTAAATAATCGAGTAATTATGAATAATCGAATAGTTCATAATAAGCGAATGATTCTGCATAAGCCAATGATCGATCCCCCTAATTTGACTTTGCACATCGCCAGATGTCATCCAATAATTCATTCATAATCGAAACGGTATATTCCAGTTTTCCAATGGTCCTAAATGATTGAATTATGCCCACCAATAACTCGTATAACTCTTAGAAATATCTTGCTAAATATTAGATCAACTTTTATTAAAGCTATACGCTTATCATCAGCTATTTTTACCAATGTAGTATTAAATGTAAAACAAACTGAACGGCATTTTAGCAGGAAGATGTTGATTATTTCATATTTTTATCACCACAATAGATTCCGCTTAGTTTTACAGTGAGGACATATCTTCTGTATTCAATCAATAGAGGAGATGCAAACATTTGTAAAATTAATTAATTATTTGATTTAGTAGTTTTATTCTCAAATTGGCCATTACAATAATAGGTAGGAATACCATAACTCGTATATAAGTAGCTGCAGGAATTATCGTAAAGATGGCGTTCGCGCTTATTTCATAACCGTTGTAATCCTAATTAACTGTAAATTGTGTTCGGTAAACACCGCTACATAATAATACTGGATATTAAACTTGCTTTTACTGTACGCAATAAAAAACATATCACCTAGATTTCTAATACACCATATTAGATAGTTTTCTGTGTGTGCGGTTAATGCATACAAAATTGTTGAAACTTTTAACAGCTTCTATTTATAAGTAAGCTGCCATTTTCTATTTAAAATACTATTTAAAAAAAAAAAATTGTATATTGCTGCGTAATTAAAAAGAAAGAAAAAGTATAGGATATTTTAATTGAAGCTAATGTTTTCGCTTTTTGGGAAAGATTTATAATCTGTACTGGCAACATTATTATGTCTTGTGTTACCTGAAAATAATGCCGGTAGTAATTATCACTTATATATCCACATCTACACCAGCACCTTAAGATTGATTCTTAAGAGTGAATGCAATAGTAGTGGACATTGAAATTCTTCTACCTTACAAGTAATGTGTTCAATCAAACTAGCATCATTGATCACATATGGTAGTTCCTACAAAGAGATTAAACGTTGATAGTTGACTGATTTAACTTATTCCCTGTAACTTTAATTTTTAAACAATTTAAGAATCGGGCTACTTATCCATGTGTTACATGTGTACCCCGTTGGCAAATTTCCAACCGGGGAATGGATTAGGTGCCGACAACACCTAATCCATTTCATGAAGTGTAGTTGCCGCATGTACGCAAGACCTGGCAATTCTTCATGTAAAGCCCGACTGAAGACGCTTTTTAGCAGCACAATATATTGCATATAATACGTTGACTATTCTGAGAATAATGATATGATTGTATATTGCATTGTACATTATGTATAGTCATTAAACATAAAGTTGTCTGACATCGATAATGAAAATGAATGATTGCCACTTATAAGGAAAGAATCCCACTTGATTTGTAGGTCTTATGGGACTATATAGAACAGTCTCTCATATCTGTGCAATATATTTCTAAATAATTATGTCAAAAGTATTAGTGCCAAAGTCGCTTCTAGTAAAAGCGAGAGAAAGCTACAAAAACTTAAGTCTCATTAGTTATTTTCATTTATTTATTATTTAATAAAATACAATTTTTATTTTATAACGCAGTTCTCAAGCAAACACCGGCAAATCGCTGTTGTGCGCTGCTGGTCTGACGATATGTCCCCCACTAACTTCTAGCTGTCGGAGTATCCCTCTCCATGTATTGGGCCTGTAATCTAGTCGGCATTGATTCAACCACGAACTATATATATATCATCTCTTAGCTATTCACTAAACTATTCACTGGTGAATTCCCCAGAATGCAACGCTTTAATTTTGTTTTTAATTGCACTAGATACTTAAAAATAAGGCATCTAGAACTGCCCAAATTTAATTCTAAATTGAATTTTAATCGGTGTTAAATGTATTTTGCACTGCATTCATTTAATTTTCATGTTACATCTTTTACAAAAACAATTTCTTATCATCAATTCCATACGAATGAGTTACAGCCTTCTTTATTATTGAAATATAATCAATTTTCTTTTCACAAAGAAAAAAGAATGATTTTAATTTTTTTTTTTTCAATATATTTACAAAAGCTTGTAACCTCAAAATTATATTCTGAGCACGTTTTTCAAATAACTTTTTCTATATCTTGTCATTTAACCTTACTTTTTGCCGATTCATGGCTGTTTTTTAATTCTCTCATCATACTAGGTGGTCACGCGACGTGCATGAAAATAATTTTTGGAATGGTACGACATGCAGAACCAAAACCCAGCAAAACTTTTAACATATTCTAATATTAAAAAAAAATCGAATGTCACAATATTTATGCCAGTCACTGTATATGGATCGCTGCTTCATCTTCTTCCCCTATTTCTGGGGCACTGGTCCATGCTTATTTTAATACTCCACTAGTAAAGCGTAGACTAATTTGCACCATTAATGAATATAAAATTAAAAAGTGCCTTCACAGGAAAAACCATTTCTCTTTATTATTTTGGTGTAGGCTAGCGACGTCCGATACATGTTTCCTATTCTGAACATAAATAACATATAAACAACCTTCAGTTTGCCTTGATTATATATTCAATAAAGACTTTAATTAAATGCAAGAAACCGATGTCCAAAAAAAAGAAAATCATATGCTGAAACAAATATAATAGGATGGCTTATTTTTAGCTTTGGCTGGGTTTATTTCGGTATAACTTATTGTTAGTAACGCTTCAATTCAATAAAAGAAGATTCAGTATGAATTCCTGCATGTTTTCAAAATAATATTTGCATATTGAAGTAAATAAAGAATAAAATAAAAAGTATTAGTTTTGGACGATGTCCCAATGTAAGTAAGTTATTTTTGGAATATTTAGAATAACTAAAATAAACTGGTAGCATATTTTGTACTCGTTTTTTTGGTAAGGTAGACGAAACAGAGCGCACTAATGTTTTGTTACGTTAAAGAGATAATCTGGTATTTAGAATGATATGGATTTATTGTAAACTGGTAGATGACCCCGATTTCGTTACTTTCGTAACTTCGATCAATCCAATAATAATAATTTTAATAAATAAAAATGATATCCTGCGTAGAAATATATAGAAATACTAATAAACATTAATAACGACAAAGAAAGTGAAGAATAAATATAGAATGATATTGTTAACAATTTTGTTTTTAGCGAGTAGATAAAACCAAAGCAACAGTTACTGATCAGACACATCCGCAGAGACAAATCTCTCTCGTAGTCATCATTACGACTGTGAGTGAGATTTGATCCCTTGACCTCACGACTGATAGGCAAGTGTGCAAGCCACTAGACTATCTGCTAGGCTAATAATTATAAAAATAACTGAATTCTGAGAAAGAACTGCCTAACATGAGGTATGGTTCGAGCAAATGATGTGTGGCTGTTGCTTACTTACAATGTGAATAAAAGGATTAACATGCGGATATGGAACTAATCAATACTACAGCGGTGAAACCCTCTATAGGTGGTCGTAGCGGAGAAACGAAAAATTTTCTCTCTTGCTTTATTATCCTTTTAATCGACTGCCATATGCATATGATCATATTGTCATTAAACACTGCTGAAAATGATGACTGAACTATTACAACCGGGTTAAAATCGTCTGCATCGTCTGCATCTCGATACTTTCAGTATTTTTTACATCATGATATACGGACAGATACGAAGCAAGTTGCAATATGTTAGCAGTTTGTAGCAGTTATATAGTCAATACCAAAAACAAAAGTAATGCCTTGTACCTTGTGTTCGGGTGTAAAATAACGTTATAGCGTTTTCGACTGGTCGCACTAGCGTGCACTGAATGTATCTCCATCCTACTTCAATTTTAGTATTCACACAAGATAGAGATACTCTCACTGCGCCCTAGTTCTTCCTTACATATATTTCTCAACAAACACTTCTCATTCAAGGGTGCGCAAGGATGCCGCAACTCCCGCCATCCTTGCGTTCAAAATTTTTAGTGTGTCGCTTGGGATATTCATTCCTTGCGGTTGCAAAATATTTCAGAGTTGTTCCTTTGACAGAGGACCAAAAATTCGCACCCTTCCACCATTCCACAGCAGCTCAATGGAATTAAGATCAGGACTCTTCGGTGACTATGCCAGTATTTGCAAAATATTGTTTGCATATTTAGTCTGTATGCTTCGGATCGTTGTCATGCATAAAGATAAAATTCTCGCCGATTAGTCGCAGCCCAGAAGCAATGGCATGAGTTTATAATATTTCATAGTAGTGCTCATTCCGCATTATTCCTTCGATTCAGTGTAACGTTCCTGTTTCCAAATACAAAAAGAAAATCCAAACTGTAACTGAACCACAACCGTATTCTATTGTTGGTGCAACACATTCGAGAAGCATTCTTTCATTGGCAGAGCGCCTCACAAACACTCATCTACTATGACCCAACACTTTAAATATCGATTCATCCATAACACATTCTGCCACTGTTCAGCGTCCAGTCTCGATATTCTCGGGTACACGCCCGCATAATAATGGTTTACGAGTTGCCATTTTTTTGACCGTGCTAACTGAAATAGTATGCTGACGTTTGCAATTAACTTCTCTCGCTATTTCTGATACTGTTTTTCTGCGATTTCGTTTACTTATTAATTATAGAAGACGATCATCTACTGCGGTGGATATTCGTGACGAACCTGGATGGTCACGGTCTTCAAAGCGCCTGTATCACGATCGGCGAAAGATAATAAAATTCGGCGAAACATCTTAACAATGAGTTTGATTTATGTAAAGGTTTTTTACCAAATTTTAAGTAAAAGCTCAATAGATAATTAAAGTATTCTAAAAGAAGGAGGGAGCAAGAAAGGAAGCAGAGAAGAGAGACATCGCGTGGAAGGATATAAGAAAAACTGCGGAAGATAGTCGTAAATGGAGAGAAATATGCAGAAAGAAATAATAACTCAACTCTACGCCTACACCTAACGGTAGATAACAGACAATTAAGGAGAAGAAGAAGAAGTTGTGTGACCCATGTATTGTTATACAACATATTTTGTGATAACTTTATGAATTTTTGGTGACAGATCTTCGATTCACTATTTACAATTTAATTAGTTTTTTGTAGTATGTTAATGGCTTTGACAAGCTGTTACTCGATTGTTTCTGATTATTAAGTTGAAAGTCGTTTTAAACCGTTTAGCACTTATTAGTATCACTTGAACTAAAAGTATAAATATATCTTCCATATCTTTTTTATGAACCGTTTGATGTTTACGTGCTATTTGTAGTATATTTCTATAAAACGACTATAACACTATTACGCTCTTGCATTGTCTTCGTATTGGTTATCTGTGTTCTGTGTAAAAATAAAATTGAATTTCAAAATCAACAGTTATCTGCTAAGTCGTTTTGTCAATAAGCATAGGATGTACTTTAAAAGCGAACAAACAACCTATGTACCGTAATTGATATACCTAAGCTAAAGTGTTCACCTTGTTAATAAACAATAAATTTTTCGTCATTAAGCAATTTGCGCTGTAAACGAGAACACGCGTTACAAGTGTATGAATATACGTTCCTCGCAAAGTCGAAACTTTCGCTTTCTCTAAAGCCGAATACGGTAACCAAATGGTTTTTAATGGCTGTATTAATTGCCAGTAGCCAGTATATTAGTAAACATATACCTATTGTTGCAAGTTTATGGAGTAGTACATATTTAAATTTCCTCTTAGAAGAAAATAAAAAAGGTACATCAAAAAGTGAATAAAGAAAAACAAACAATTAAGTACCCTAACCAAAATAAAATTCATATTGTTCCAATAGTTTTGCTTCAGCTTTTTTGTAATTATAAACCTCTAGCTTTCAATAGTTTAGATTGTATAATCAGTATTTATATATGTAAATTATAATCTACATCTCTATTTAAAGACATCTGACTATGTTATATAAGTGATCAAAATTCGTTTCCGATTAAATTAAAGGTGATTAAAATTTATTCACAGTATATCAAACACAGGAATTTATATCTCAATTATTGGATTATTGGTTAAGTTATCTGAAATTATGTATGTATTTTCTATTTCTACCGATCCTTGAATTATTTCTGCAATTTCCTCTCAAGGAATTGAGAGGGTTTCTATTTTTGAAGCATATTTTTCAAAAAGGATGATCTGAATGAATTGCTATTTAATACAAACTTATATCTCATAATTAATCCTCAATCTTTATTTCTGCCGTCTCTGTGATATCTACTATTCTATCCTCACTTTGGTTTATTAAAATTTCGCCAATTCTGAAACGTCTTATTTTCTTTTTCTATACTGCTTTAACTTGTTGATCTTCATTCATCCTATTTAAAAATGCCAATAATATGTATTGTATTTTCTGTTTCCACTTATTTGCACTTCTTTTATATTTGCATTCGTTTGAAATATTTTATTTTTATTTCATTTAATTTATTGAATCATTTTTCAATTATATAGGATTTAGAGTACAGTTAATTTAGTTTTTGGCATGTATTTCTTTATTATTTAGGAAGCCGTTTTTTATAGTTCTCTCTAACAATATAGTTATCACTTTGATGTTAATTGTTTCAGCAAGTTTACCATTCTTATGGATTACTGCACTTAAATATTTCACATTCCTTATCTTACAGCTGAGTTTTCAATTTTAGTTTACCATCATTTCTGTACTTATTGTTTACATTGTTTTCTATTCAGTTCGTAGACTGCTATACACTTCTTGGCTTCCAGGTTGGTCAGTTCGTAAACTGTTTATACTAGGTGTCATTGTGCTTCGACATTTATGTTGTAGACAGATAGAGAATTAGTTGACAACAAGCATATAGAGCGATACACACCTGAAGAACGCGGAACAAGTGTTACCGCTTATTTGACCAATTTCTAGTCTGTTGTTTTAACGCAGCGTTGATGTCATCCTTGTTTTCAACGTTGTCCTGCACTATGTGCGCGAATAATTAAGCATTTGGCTGAGTACCTCGTGCAAACTGGGTCCACTAGAAATGTCGCAAGAAGTGGCCGGGCCCGTATTGTTCGTTCGCTTGAGAATATCGATGCTGTGGCCGAGGACGTCCGAGAGAACGGTTCACTAATTGCAACCTGCTGACCGTCAAGTAAGGTTAACTTCCTCCCGTGCTCTGTTAACTCTGGTGCAAGGAGGAGATAATTTTGTATCCAAAATCATAATGAGCGCCGAAGTACATTTCAATTTAAGTGGTTGAAGGAAAAACAAAATCTGCATTTCTACACGGGAAATCCACATGAAATACACGAAGAGTCATTGCATACAATTGAAGCGGCATTTGCAGTTAAAAACTGATTGGCTCTTATTTTTCTTGAGGACGCCGACGCACGGCTCCGTAACCGTAACTGGTGAGCACTACAAACAGATGTTAAACAAGTTCACTTTGCCACGAGTTACTGAATTGGGTCTCGAGTATTGTTGGTTCCAGCGCACACAGCTCCGGCTACAATGAAGATTTTAAAACACAACAATTTTCGGGCTGTGTAATCTCCCGTTTTGGCGATTTGAACTGACCGGTGAGATTGTCAAAACTGAATATGCCGGACTTCCTTTGGAGCTTTTTGAAATCTCGCGTTTACCCAAGAAACCGCAAACCTTGCAAGTCTAGAAAGCCAATATTATAGAAGAAATCACCAATTGTCCATCACCAAATGTCGTAAAACGAGCGCAAATGTACATACATCAACTCAGGTCATTTGACCGATATCATTTTTTCAATTTTCATGTCATGAATTTTACCCCTTCAAATAAACTTTCCATTAAAATAAAGCCTAATATTTTTCATTTCTAACAAAGTGGCCTTAGATCGTGATTCTACGATTCGGATTTCAATCATGTTACAAAAAACAAACTTTTCTTGGACTTGACTACTATTCTTTCGATAAGTGAAATTTCTAACCTTATATTTTCTAATTTTTCTGATTGTTGTGGTTGAAATACTGTAATAAATATAGATTTAGATTACTTAATTGTGGCAAGAAACGTATTTAAAATAAGAAGTATTTCAATTCAACGTACTAGCATTTTATTTTCAGGAAACTTGAATAACTATGCATGATAGTAGCATATCATATTACTTGAATATCTTACATAAATTGTTCTACTCTGCAATTTTTTTGCAATTATTATCCACATTGACTTTCTCTTTTTAACTAATTCTCAACACGTTCTTTATAGGTATGTATGTATCAGTTTCGTCTTCAGTCCATACCTTTGATGTCATTCCTTCTTGATTCATAATTGTTTGGTAATCTTGATACAACTTGTTATTTTCAGGTTCATATTGATGCAGTACCAGTAAATTCAACACTACTGATTTTTCACAATTATCTTAGTAGTAATTTGCTTACACGAACCACTTAACCTCAAAATCAAAACGTCAAACAGATACAAATCACGATTGATATAACGAATCAAAAAAACTTGTTGATCCAGAGTGATGAGGTGATTGCCAATTATGATTAATTTGAGCAAAACGCTGTATCACGAGAGAACAAAAAGTGATCCAAGCAAACGCGTTTGGATCCAGTTTTACAATGCCAAAGTACACAGCTATTATTATTCGCAGAATAATAATCGCTTATTACCACACTAATTATTTGTACCGCCAATTATTTTGTTTGGGTATGCGTTGCCTCCTTTAATTATTTTATATATTAGTTTTATTAGTTTTATTTACTCCTTAATTTATTTAACATATACAGCAAAAGTACACAAATAGAAAATACAGGGTGTGAAAAAACAAATTTTAAGGAAGTTTGAAGTTTCGGGTTTTAGAAGCCAACAGAGATAACGACATGAATTTGCTATGTCGCGTCGCAAAAAAGGGCTACGTGTCTAATTCTTTCAAAACATAACTAAATTGTTATATGATATTGTGCATGAATTGGTCATCAAGTTGGATCGTTTTAATTTTTAAGAAATTATTTTTTTCCCTGGTAATGTCAAAGTTTTGACAATGTCGTAAATATCTTAAGAAACTATTGAAGAACCTTAGTACAAACTGCGCTTAAATGATGAGTTAAAACAAGTAGTCTGGAACAACCTGTATATGCATATTCATGTTTCTTTCTTTAAATAAATAAAAACACAAAATTTGTGAGATTTACACTTTATTAGCATGTTAAATTGACAGCTGTTTCGCCGTACAACGGCTTCTTCAGAAAATATACAATACTATAAACTAAAACTACACATGCGCACAGCCTCCTATTTTTACAAACAACCGTTACAAAACATCAGTATTTAAAAAATGTGCCTACGGTTTTTGGCTCTACACAAACATCATTAAAAACAAAACTGGTAATAACAAATTTAAAATTTAAGAAACATTTACATTTGAAGTCTATGAGAGGAATAAATTTAATAATGGAGAATGATTAAGGTCTAATTTATCGTTAAGTAAATCATCTGAAAATTTAAGTTTATTAATTTCAACTGCTTCTAATAAATCTAATTTTTTACTCTTGTTTTCTACATGA
Organism: Cetonia aurata; assembly: GCA_949128085.1. Lineage (NCBI taxonomy): Eukaryota > Metazoa > Arthropoda > Insecta > Coleoptera > Scarabaeidae > Cetonia > Cetonia aurata. Next base: position 25,181,044 of record OX421887.1, read on the forward strand.
AGAATTTTAAAATTATTATTAAAACTATGGTTTTCTTTAATTAAATGATTGGAATACGACGAATCATTTTTTTTATATCTAAATGAGTACAAATGCTCTGAAATACGTTTTTTGAAAGAACGTCCACTCTGTCCAATGTATGTTTTTGTACACGTGCCGCATGTTAATTTATAGACTCCCGATTTACAAAAACGCGTTGTTTTATCTTTATTGTTTTTTATGAACTTCCCTAAATTGTTATTAGTTTTATATGCAATTTTAATATTTTGTTTTTTCAAAAATCTTTCTAATATATTGGTTTCTTTACCTAAATAAGTTAATGTTTTGTAGTTGTTGTTCTTATTATCTTTTGTAATGGGGTATATTTCTTGTATTGTTTTAGTTCGAATCTTTTTCAAAATTAATTGATCTATTATATTAGGGTCGTAACCATTATTGGTTGCTATCTGTTTTATGATGTTGTATTCGTTGTTGAAATCCTCGATATCCATAGGTATATTCAATAATCTATGTATCATACTGTGGTATGCTGCAAATTTATGTTGTAAAGGATGATTAGATTTATTATGTATAGTTGTGTCTGTGTGTGAATCTTTATGGTATATAGAAAATTTAAACTGATTATTACTTCGTTTGATTGTTAAGTCTAAGAAATTAATACTTTTATTTGTCTCTTTTTCTATTGTGAAATTTATGTTTTTATGCAGTGAGTTAATAAAATCCAAGAACGTATTAAGTTGTCTATCCGTACCTGTGTAACATACTAAAATATCATCCACATATCTATGCCAAAATAATGTGTTTTTAAAAAAACTACTATTAAAAATTAAAGTTTCTAAATTATCCATGAAGATTTCGGCTATTAATGGACTAAGTGGGTTTCCCATAATCAATCCTTCATTACAACTATAAATATTGTCATTAAAAGAAAAATAGTTTTGATTCAAACAGACTGATAATAAATGTAAAATTTCCTCTTTTATAATAGGGTTTACCTTATTATTTTCCAGCATCATCTTAATTCTTTCTTTACATGGAGTGATATTATGCATTTCACTTTTTAGTATGCTTTCAACCATTCAAAAACACTGCTCTTACAATTCCCTTTTGTAAAATTAACCATGATAGTTAAGAAAATTACTTCCAGATTATTATACTAATTGTACCCAAGTATATTTATTATATCTATTATTGATGCTATTTTGGTCATGCTATATTGCACTTAGTATCTATTCCTTGCGTCAGGTCTTATGAAAATGCTTAATATGCCGAATGTTGATGACACCAATATAATATTAAGAACACGTAAGTTCACTCAAGAAAGTGTTCCAAGGTCGGCTAAGGAAAATTCATTAATCAGCTTGCTTATGTACAAATATCCCGCCATTATTTACATACATTTTATCCCATATTCTTTACATATGTAATTATGTAGTTGTTATTTATTACAGTACGCAAAATGTATGCTTATATGTAGTTCGTATTTCAATCTTGTTTCAATACGTGAGAGCTTCGTATCGAAAATCTCATTGAACATGTATATGACACTCCTCAGTTGTATATGGATGCGAATTATGTTAAGCAGTTTGGTAATTGGGTATGTACTAACGAAAGGGTGCCGTTTTTGGAGTATGGTAATAATTGTTACGCCACAATGTGTATATATTGCGTGTGATATTTAATTGAATTCAGGGTTGGTGCCCATTCAAAATATGCAGTTTACTCATTTAGTACTCTTACGCAAGCTTTTTAATGAAGAACTGTTGGCTATTAAAAGCGTCTTCAATATTTTCAGATGTGTAGGAGGAAAATTGAGTAATGTAGTGGACACAGACAAATCGTCCAAGTCAAAAATTCTGTAGTTTCAAATGTCATGGTTACTTTATTTTATCAACATATTGGTTGTTACAAGGTTGAAATCAGAAAAAGGTTATTTCTGGCGAAGTAAAAATCCAATATGGTGACCATAAAAATAAGAAAAGTTGATGGTATCCAGAAGTAACCCATACATCATCTAAAAATTTTGATTACGCCATTTAATAGAAGGTCTAAACGGGCCTTAAGAATGCGTTCTTAGTTTTCCTCTACACGGTCAAACAATGGTTTGAGCTCTCTCGTTTTTTAGAGGAATCTCAATATGCCAATTTTTTCTCAAGATTCATTACAATCTTAAAATTTAGCCAAATTTTAACCTATACCGTCTTCCCTAACTTCAATGATAAGAAAAATATATCAGTATATAAAGATATTATACAGTACGAAGCATTTACGTAATTACTTACTTGACATTTATGTAAAAGTATTTCACAATTATAATAAATGTGCAAAAAGAATTCTCTAAGAAAATATAATTAATTAATTAGAAACAACCAAGGATTGAATTAAGAACCTTGAGACGTGTGAAGTTTAGCTCCACTTTCATCTATGCAACTGCTCGGTTATTCAGAATGCTTCAGTTAGTAAAATTCTATAGAAATGCAGGAACGGATACCGTAACATACAACAACAACTGTCCGTATGTCTACGTTTCCCAAAAACAACAAAAACCCAACCGTAAAGAAAAAAAAAAACTATACTGATTCTGAACTGGCGTAAACAGACAATAACTAGAAAAGAAATCAGAAGAAAAAAGGAAAATATCATTTATTGGGAAATTTCGCGTAAGAAACCCTAGCCTGTTGCTCTGATTCTACTAATTTCTTTGTAGATTACAAGTAGATGTGTGATTATGATGATAAGCGGTATTTTAACGAGATATTTGTATGTCCCATATACTATATATTTATATAAACCAATATTAAACGTTTATTCAATTATTTTGTGCATTGTGAGCGGTTACCAAACTTTTATAGTGCAGACATTCTATCGTTTATTATACTATTTACATAAATCAAAATTTAACGTTTATCCACAAACTTCCGCTATATGCTAATTGTAAGCTAACCTGGCAATTGTTATTTGTGAATTTGCGTATTGATTAAAAGTGCGACCTTATAAAAACAAATCTATGATAAGTAGGTAATCCAAAATGTTTCCTAAGGTTATTCACATCTTTTATTATAAAACTATACTCACACAACTCCTATTGTGGTTTTATAAAACAACAAATTAAAAGGAAACATATTTACCTTCAGACTATAACTTCAAACTTTGACCTTGTCCCCAATTATTTCGGTTTATTTTCAGCCAAATTTTCACCTTTCTGTTTCGTTTACAAAGATCTACTTATACTATTATTCAAGGTTATTAATTTGCATCGATATTATACCCAAAAATCTAATTAATTGCTCTTAATGTGATATTACAGTAGGTGATTTAAATATTCAGAATACATAAATCTATAATTTATAATTACTAGTTGAGAATTTAATTATAATTAAAAAAAAATAATTTAATTTGCGTAGTTGTTAAAATTAACAGTCTCTAGCTATTATAAATGTCAGCCAAAAAGGCGTAGATGACACATACCTCCAACTACCAATCAACTCTCTCCTGACTGCTAAATTTTGAAGATTAATGGTAAAAACGTGAAATGCAATTTAATTCATTTATACCGTGATTATAATGTACAATCTCTCTGTGGCGTTTATTATTATTAGTGAATTCCAGTTGAATTGTTATGACAAGTAGAAAGTGTAGGATCCTGACTAATATATTTTTACTACACCGTAACGCGTGCTTGTCACTTATAAAAGTACTATCACGTTAGCAAAAATCTTGTATAATATCATCTGCTTAAATTGAATGAGAAAATTTTAGAGCTACAAGCCTTATCTAATCCTGATAGTACACATTTTTTCAGTCAAGGAAATATTATTTTCAATATATGCTTGAATGAAAGTATATAGTCGCTCTCATTTAAAAGATATGCCATTGCGGGCCGGTATTCCAATCTCCTAATAAGGTTCTTAATAAAAGTTATTAGCTGAATTTTATATATGCCCGGTTTCTGAAACGTTACACAGCAGTTACCTGTGAGTATCTGGAGTTTTAGCAAAGGTAGTATTTGTTAGATCGCCAGATACCAAACAACTGTTGTTTATTTTCTAAAATCATTAAACTTACTAAGTAGATACATATTTATTACTACGTTTTTTGAGTAGCACATCTGCTGTGTGTCCTCCAAAACACCTTGAGAGCAAGAGAAACTTATTTTTACTTCGATGACGGGACCAAAACAAAATCGTATTAAATATTTGTATATTGTTTAATCAAGTACAATACATAAGGTTCTCAAATTTTAATGCTGGAACGCTTTTAAATCACCTTAGCACAACGGCAGGAATTTATCTTGAATTATGCTGTTATTTATGCAAGTACACTGTTATTGGTTATACTATTTGCTATTACGTAACGCAAGAAAATAAATTTACCAACCAGCCAAATGTTTCAGATTAATATTTTTTGTACAATGCCCCTAAGTATTGCTAATTAAAACGTGCTTTGCGCGCAACACATCCTTAATAGTTATAATATGTATTTGGTACAATTTACAGAACTATGTAACTTGAAATATAATTACAGCTAATACATAATCACCAAATTCAGCCGCGTATAACTGTTACATCACTTTTCTAGCCCGCAGTATTTAAATAGACGAGGAATAAGAAACGTTATCGAAAAAAAGATATTAAATAATGGGATCTCGTTCGTTTTTATCACCGTACTTATTTGGACTAGAGCGAGATAGAGCCATTATTCCGCTAATAAAATCTAATAATATCGTAAAAGTCGAACGTTATACAATAATGTAACTTTCACTAATACTGTATAAACCCTGTCGCTTGCCGCACGCTCTTATCCGATTTCTTCGGTATTTCTGCGAAAACAGTAAGCATATATCCACTATAAACCGGTACATGAGAAATAACTTACGCTTTTTCGATTTGAAACGGAAATTTTGTAATGTCAATTTGCTTGTTGTATCAATTTTCTGGAAACATAGCTCTTGCGTAATTGCTTGTATTCGGAAACGTGTCATACATGTATGCAGAAAATTTCTCTGATTTCCAGCTTATTTACTGGCATTTATCTATCTATTTACTAAACTATTTTTAATAAAAATGCATAAATGTATGTAGTAATATCTATATACCGCAACAGTTTCCTTTTACAATTTAAAAAGAAAATATTGGGTCAATGACGGTAAGAAATAAAAAGTAGTTTCCAATATGGTTCAATACCATCAAGAAGCATAATGTAATTACCAATGAAATTATATGTTATCCATTCTTTCACATATTCTGAAACATATTCATTATACAGGCTGATAAAGTAACTCACATAACTTTGTCATTAAGGATTTTATTGAAAAAACGGTGAAACACTTTGATTTTATTTCTATAAAAGCACTAGTTAACAATAACAAAAAGTGAAAAAATCCCTTACCACAAAAATTAAAGATACAAATCTAAATACGTATTTCGGCAACTAAGTTGCCATCTTCAGTAGAAAACAAGTGAAGAGCAGTGTTAAACTTAGTGTTTTCGGCTAAGGTAAACCTTGGAAGATATGCTCTTCACCAAATCACTAGTGGAATAACACTGACATCCTTTACAAACAACAAGGCTTATATACTATCTAAATCTAGTGGAATGTGACGAACTAGCAATTAAGTTACAATAATTCGTATAAGCTGGACTCGGGTATTGGTCCTTTGTCGGAATTCATTAATTTACATTTGTTTTTAAGTATATAAATACTTTCGTAACTATCTAATTCCCTAAAATTATTTACAGTTTTAACTAGCCTGAGGCTATCTGTAGGCATACCGTGACCTGTCATTCATAAATCCACGACTGTACATAAACAAAGCTAAAAGCACAAAAGGAAATTCTTAAGTTTATAGTATAAGGTTAGTTTATACTCCTTCACATACATTGAGCAATTTTTCCCACTTTTACGGTTTCTAAAATTTGCATTCCAATAAAATAATCTCGGGCAAGGTGAAGAAAGAATTATTCTGTACGACACCATTACACTTCGAGGACATATTGGCAATTTGTTTGACCTTCGTTGAGCTCACAATGCCTTCTTTATAGTGTATTCCCACCACCCTCTAAGCTTTAGCAATAAAATTCCTACCGATATAAATGAAAATCGTTTTTGCAAATTTAATTTGAAAATAACACTGCCGCGCGTAACATATTCCATTTTGTAATATAAAAATAAAGCATTAATCAATAGGATATAATAAAAGGATGGTGCTTCTTTCATTTATCTTTTAGGACGGACCTTTATACTTCTCTAAAGAAGGAATAAAACTATATATTGTGTTTATTATCTATTAATATGTGTATAATTTAGTATTGCATTATATATTTAATACATATAAAAATTCACACGGTTATAATGCTTGGAATCGTGGAGACCTTGCTGTTCCATTTTAATATATTATGTTTTTTCCATTGGGCAATTACCATAATTACGAACGATAATTTTCCATGTGCTTTGCTTACATTCGATGTCGTTGAAAGGAGACAGAGTTAGGTAATTGTTTTGATAATTATTTATTTACAATCTAACAAAATAAACATATTAGATATACACCATGCACGGAGTGTACAAATATGCAGACATTGCATTTGAGTAAAAGGAAGTGAGAGTTAATAATTTATTTAGTGAAATATTTCAATTTCATGCAATTTCTCGTGTAAAAGAATGTCATTCCAAATAAGTATGTGTGTATGTGTACGACTTTTCACGGTTAATAATTATCCGTGAAATGCATTAATGTATTAAGTAAATTAGATACACTTATACACATTCTTCTTTGTCAAGAATGCGTGTAAATATCTAACACACGCGGAATGTTAACTAATAATTATTATAAAGAGTAGTATGCATTGTTCAGGTACTAGTTGGAAGTAGTAGTAATTTTTTTTAATTTTAACTTTTACGTGACGTGGTGTAAAAGTAAACCTATCTACTTTAACGTTTTTTTTTTTGCATTTTAGAATCAAAAACCAGTAAATGTAGAATGCAGTCAAAAGTAACTTGACTTATTAATTAAAGTAAGGATATGAAACGACTGCAAGATAAAAGACACATCTCAAGACCTAACTTTTGCAAACATTTGCGTTCGAAATCATTTCACACGCAACATCCAATTTTAATTCTCATTTTGACTATTACTCTAATAAATAAGTCATATATTTCTTTATTGTTTGAACACATCAATATACCTTCTTCAGTAACTAGTTGTTGGATGAATATCTTTAGAGTTGCAACATACAACAGTTAAACAGTTTATGGTTCAGATCAGCTGCCTAAAATCAGCACTGACACTGCGTTGACTCATTGAGTTTGCAAAATGAGATGGTTGTTCACCACATTTCCAAACTTTATCCTTGCAATAGTGTATTGCTGTTTCCTCTTGTCCACGATGATATAACACTGACAAAAAGAACAAGGTAAACCTATTGTGGGTTCCGGGACACACGGGAGTGGAAGGAAACGAAATAACAGATAATCTCGCTAAGAGAGGGGCTAGAACAACTTTTGTAGGGACAGAACCTTTTTGCGGGATAAGTAGCAGCATAACACTGGAGAAACTGAAAAATGAAGTAGAGCAGAGGAAATCCAAATGCTGGGACAATCTCCAGGGAATGAGGCTAGCTAAAACTCTTCTGGGAACCTATAACCAGAAGAGATCTGCAGAATGGATCAACCTGAGTAAAAATAATATTCGCATATTGACAGGAGTCCTTACTGGCCATTGTAAACTGAACGGACATCTAAGCAGGCTTGGAATAGCGAAGGAAGCCGAATGTAGATTTTGTGGGGAACAGGACGAAACGTCCATCCATCTACTCACAAACTGCCCTGCACTGTGCAACTCAAGGGCGCTGCACCTGGGAGCATGTGAAATCGAAGTAGTAGCTCTCCCTCTACCTAATCTGCGGCCTTCGGACATTCTGCACTTTTTAAACGGAATCAGACTGGACGGCCAGCTGTAAATACAGCGAGAAGAGGGGACAAAATAGATCTTTCAGATCGCAGTGTACTATCACCCTAATATCACACATACATACATATAACACTGACTGCTTTGCGATGCTAATAATTCTTTATTGTAAAGAATCGACTGGTATAAACTGGCAGCCGTGCATGCAGATTTAGCAAGCCTCTCCACAGTCTCTTTAAAAAGGAATTTTTGTTGTTATGGGCCGTCTGACAAAGTCTTCGGAAACACTACAGTCTCTTGGCTTTTTGTATGATATTTTCCATTTTTTCACCAAGTAAATTATACTAGCCAAGCCAATATCCTGGTGCCATATACCTACACAGAGAAAAATGCAAGCTTACCTTAAATAAATTTGTCCTGGACCAAATAAATCGACGTTTTGGATATCCGCAAGACAAAAACTTCTTACGGCAAGAAAAAAATTGTCTTAACAGCACAATCTTGACGTAAGAGGTTAACAGTCTCGAATGGAACTACTTTTAGTCTACTTTCACTTAAGAATGTCGTTTAGTTGCATTAAAAGCATTAGGCTTGGAACAAAATGTTAGAATTCTTAAATTAAATCACTTTTCATGTCTTTTTAAAAATAATAATACAAGGATAAATATTTATTTTTATCAAATAAAAGGTACCTACTATTTATGTGACATAAACGCTTGATTTGAAAAAGTGAAGAGTGTGTTCTAATGTCACATATCGCACTTGATGATAATGATGATAATTTTCTTGGCCTCTGGTACCACTACTAACCATTCCAGCCAATCATTGGCGTACCATCTGAAGACCATAGAGACACAATCAGGACATCATATTAAAATTTACAATTAATGCCACTAAGAAAATTAGCATAAGTTTAATTGTGTTCATATCCAGATTTGCAAGAATCGTAAACATATACAATGGGGAAAATTCATCAATTCTAAATATAAAAGATTGGACTCGTCCCAATGATTCGAGCATTCAAACAAAAATACAATTCAGATATTGCATTTAATTACAATTTACAAGATCGCTGAAAACCTCTATAAACCCAACTGCATTCATTTCACTAACGATAAGTAAAAACATTCGAACGCTGCACCCGTTTATTACCGATGTTTTTTTTTTCTTAGGTTATTGATTCTTAGGTGTATGAGTTATGTTTGATGATTGTGTTGTGGGCTTATTATTTAAATGTGTATTTGTTTTTACAACGTTGCCAATTGAGTAGTCTGTCTCGGAATTCCTTGATAATGTCTAGCCCTACCACTTGGGGGTGCGAATATATTTCTTATGCTAATTTAATGTATTCTAGTATAAGTAGTGGCGCATTAAATGCGGAAGAAGGAATAGCAATAAACGTTTCTGTATTTTTGCTTAAAAGTTTCAATGCCTACCTTTCTTTTAATTACATTAACATTGACCTAACATTACCAACATTCATTATTCAATAACATATTCCAATTTACTTGCATTTATTATATATAATAACTCTTTTTTTTTTGAAAGATACGACAAACACGACGCTTGGCATCTGATCCACTAATCTAGAAACTGGTTCTCCCTCGACGAAAGGTCATCATAAACCTGTTTTTGATAGACCAAAAGTGTATAAACTTAGGAAAGGCCTGATATGATGTGGAAAAGTAAATACGGGGACGTCTGTGCTATTTGCGCTGACGCATTAGAACCAACTAATTAGTTACAGGCCGAAAACGCTGTTGATGACGCAAATTATTGGTACGGAAATTATCAATTACTTATTAACTTTAATTCAATATATATCACGTCATTTAAAACGATCTCCCGTGTTTAATCGAAATTTCAATTTAATAATTTTTTTTAGTTAGTTACGTAAATCAAGAAACAGTAGTGCAGATACAATCATGCAAAATATTTTTAAATATTAGTAGGTTCTACAAGGCAAGTAATAGGAAAGATGCAAAATTAAGTTTGATATTTTGTGCAAGTCAGGATATTTTATGCTTATCACTGGGTCCTTCTATTAAGTCGCATAATAAATTCTAATTTTAGTAAGCTTATAGTTTAAAGTGAAACAATAATTAAATGGACACAACTAATTATGGGCAGTGATTACAGTAATAAAGCAAATTGCGATAAACAAAGTTTCTGGATGCACTGATGACTATGGATAGGTATTTTCTAAGATAAGTATTCACATTACTGTCAGTAAAGCTAAACATAATTGTTTAGAAAACCACATGTTGCCTCTAAACTATTCTAAACTACTCTCATTCATTGCAGCAGCTCTTCTTACTCAAAAAAATTATACTTAGTGGTCGTGATGATCGCATTTACTTCCATATCGTTTTCATATTTTTTTTCAAATATCTAACAAACGTGTTATACGAAGTGAAAGATGTCATTAAAAAATAGTGTTTTTACAAAACGCACTTCTGCGTAGTCTAAGTATTTATCAGGCTTAGGCCCGGTCTTTCAATCTCCTAATAAATGTATCTAATAACAATTTAGCTAATAAGTTATTAGGTAAATAAGAACAGACCGTCTTTCAACGAATATTTTTAGGTTAAGGACACGTATTTCAAACTTCTAATAAAGTTCCTAATAAAAGTTATTAGCTGAACTTGAAATAACTGTCTTTCCATCAACTAATAAAAATTATGTAGGTAATAAATTGGTTTATTCTCCTAATCTAACAGACACTACTTTAACACAAAACTGAGAACGATGTTGTGTGAGGCCTTAGTGCTTTCCCGTGCAGATTACTGTGACGTCGTATATGGACCTTGTCTGGACTCGGCATCCCGCCGTCGTTTGCAGTTAATTCAGAACACTTGTCTGAGGTTTATCTATAATATTAGAAAATATCAACATATATCTATGGCGCTGGGTTGGTCTGGCTGGTTAAACATGGATTCGCGAAGAAGGTTGCATGAGGCAGTGCTGTTTCATAGGATCATTTCAGAAAAGAAGCCCCCGTATTTATATAATAAAATTTCGTATCGCACCGATGTTCACAATATTAATGTACGGTATAAACACTGCATTTGCGTAAAGAGATTCAATTTAGAACTTTATAGAAGGTGCTTCTCATATAATATAGCCAATGTCTATAATGGGATACCGTTGGAACTCTGGCAGCTGTCTCCCCTTAGCTTTAAAAAGAAAATTAAAGCGGATCTTCTGCGGCGGCAGTGAAGGTCTTATGTGATCCGAGCATTTCATTTCATTTTATTTCATTTTATTTTATTTTATTGTACGGTAACAAGTATTTTTCATTTTTTTGTTGTTTGTAGCTAATAAGTATTCTCAACTTTTTTTTTTTTATGTTTTAGTTTATTTTTGGAGAGAATTGAAAAACAGTCAACAGCATCGTGCTGGTGACTGACATTCTCTCCATTTGATCCTTACAATTATGTATTTGTTCTTTTTATTGTACTTTTCTTTTCTTTTTGTATTTTGGTTTGGATCAATAAACATATATTATTATTATTATTATTATTATTAATATCTTATTGAGTGCTTGAAGTAGCCAATAAGAATTATTAGACGCTTAATAGCGTATCGAGAATCTCTGAAAGTTCTTAAAACAACAATTATGATATGTTTTCAAGTTTGGAATTATTTATGAACCAGACATTTTTAAAGATTTCGAGAATTGTTTTTGGAAGGGATTTGGTCGATCTAGTTAAAATAATTCATCGTGATTTATCAAGAGGTTTAGATTATCAAAACAGTGTAGAGACAATAAACAATATTGACAATAAACCATATTAACAATAAACAATATCAACAATAAACAATATTAACAATAAACAATATTGACAATAAAAAATATGCACAATAAACAATATTAACCATGAACAATAACAAGAAACCCTATAAATAATAGCTGTCGGCCCGGTATTTCAATCTGCTAATAAATGTGTCTAATAACAATTTAGCTAATAAGTTATAAGGAAGATATATTAGGTAAATAAAAACAGACCGTCTTTCAACGAATATTTATTATGTTAATAGTTATTCGGTATATTCATAACCCTGCTGTTGGCAATAAATGACAGCGCTATACAAATACTTACACAATCTAAATCTCTTGACATCAATTTCAAACTTTTTTCTTTTTTTGATTGTGTTGGCGACATTTAGAGACTTTTGATAAGCTTATTAAGGTTCTAATAGTACTTATTGGCTACTTCAACCACGTAATAACATTTTAGGAGAATAAACTTATTACCTACATAATTTTTATTAGTTGGTGGGAAGACAGTTATTTCAGTTATTCGGCTAATAACTTTTATTAGGAACTTTATTAGGAGATTGAAAGACCGGCCCTTAATTGAATTCAAAACTAGAACCTGTGCTAGAACTTACATAACGTGAATCAAAACAAAATATTTTTCTAATTTATGCATGTGTACCTAAAAATTTGTGCACTAAAATATACTTTTTTGCCATTATTCTTGCGTATGGATATAGATACATGTAAATAAGTGTGTTTCCATTTATTTTTTTATAAAATCGTAGAGAATCCTTCCAACAGTAAAAGCGTTGTCGATTCAAAGGGTAACCGAAAATTTAGAGCATTAGGATTTTTCTTAAAGATTCTTTAATTTTTTGGGCTCGTCCGATGGAGCATTTCATGGGTTTTTTCTAGAAAAATTGTCGTTCTAGCATTTAGTTTGAAATAGGTAAACTAGAGGGGGTTTTCTGTAGTGATATGTCCGCATATTTTGGTGAATTTCAAGAAAAAATTAAATGTAACCGTGCTACATATATAATTACCAGTGTCGCAAGCTAAATTAAATTGTTGAAATTTAAGTGAAAACCGCATCTTAATATCTCTATCCGTTCTCTCTTTATCTCCAAAAGAATGAAATTTGTAACAAAAATTAATTGCGGCCTTGCAAGTAGACGACGCGACGGATGATTTCCATGTAAACTACGAAATTCTATCAGATTGTTTATTGCTTATATCGGCTAAAAATAGTCACAACTGAATGAAATAAATTATTAACGAGAATACTAACAGCAAAAAGAAAATATCCAACTAAAATTTGAATTATAAATGTTCGAAATGTCTACCATCACTGGCCATCCCATGGTGTTTATAATTGTTCGTAAGTTTAGAAATGTCAATTTGTTCGCCACAGCACAAGGAGATCTCCCCACCCTAACCAGTTCAAAATCGATCCGGTTAAATTTGCTGGTACCGAAAGTACGATTCCCGAACAGTTCCGTTACAGTTCCAGAAAATACCAAAACTCAGAATTAAAAATTTTGAACCAATCCGAAAAATCAAAAACAGAAATTAAATAGTGCGCAGGATCAGAACGGCTCTATTACCGTCCAAAGAAGAACCAAAACAACTACTAATGATATAGTATTTCAGCGGGATGAGTGCATCCAGATTACACTGCAGGAGTACGACAATTTTTATCACTTTCGCGATCGTTGGATTGGTAGAAAGAAGGCATATAGAATGGCTTGCCGGATCGCCGGATCTCACACCACTTGATTTTTTTTCTCTGGGGGCATCTTAAGTCCAAAGTATATGCCACGTGTCCAGCTATCTTACAAGAGTTACGCTCAAAAATTGTTGAAGAATGCCAACGAATAACTCCAAAAACGTTGGGAAATGTCAGGAGATCATTTGAAGCAAAATCGTGCAATTGTATGGAGGTTAATAGTCGATCATTTTGAACATTTAATAAAGTAAAATCCATACCATTTCATTCTAATCGTATTTTAATACACTGGTTGCAAATTATGCACTTCTTGGATACTGATTAAAAAAAAAAAACTTTTTAATACATGTTGCCGTAAAGATAATTAAAAACCTTTTGAATGAGTGGTCACAAGCTCCATCTTTTCTATTCAAATTTTGAGGGTTGCTGCGCCCCCAGGAATGATTTTAAAATTGTCAGGCCCATTATTAAAAGTATTTAAGGTGGCTCGTTTCAGTTGAAATGCCTTGTATATTCACTATCTCCAGTTATAACTGTACACGGAGTAAAGGAGATACTCGCTTGAATATCATACCAGCGAGGAGTTTTAAAAAATGTTTTATGTGCTACACTCTAATCATCTAGGTATTCTGGAAGCCATAATTTCTAGAAATATTTAAGTAACGATTTCTCTTTTCGAAATTAATTAAGTACTTAAGCCCCAGTGACCCAGTTACGTGGCCGGTACATATTTCGATGAATCAGTCATATTGCGTTGGGCAGCGTTATTATTATTATTACTATCTAGGAATTATGTAACGTCGTGTGCGTCCAAGTATGCACTACGTATACACAATATACCTACTTAAACCTTATGGTTATTACAACCGGTAGAGAAATGAAACGAAATTGAATTCAATTACTCTCACTGGATAATCCACGAACAATACTCGCTACAGGAAGATAATAATAAGAATTTTTATGTACGCGTGGTAAATTATGTATTACGACATGTTATAAGTTATAACATATAATTGAAGGTAAGCTCTATTGTTGTATTGTGCTAACTATTATATTGCGTATTCTACCGCATATTTAGTAAAAAAAAAATACAGCTTTCAACGTGAAGCTTTTACCGCTTCCTCAATTTTGCGATTTGTATCTATCAAACACTAACAACATAACTGATATATTTTTTGTATTTTCCTAGCACGCTGTGTAAAAAATGCAAAGAAATAAAAACCTGAAAGGGAAAAAATAAGATTAAATTTATTTTAACCAAATACAATTTAATTATATATTGTTTCCACATGGAAATAAATTAGACACTCAATTATAATAAATACGTTGAGGCTAATGATCCTGTCTCCGTTTGTAACTTATTTAATAACTATTTCAGTTCTGTGTTTATTCGCGGTCAACTATCCGGTAATTTAAGCTCGACGGGATCCTTTTCTACATCGTTTTCAGTTACCCCTACACAGATCTGTGCTATCCTGAATCGTCTTGATCGGCGGGGTGGTGCGGGTCCAGATGGGATTCCGGCGGTTTTTGTTCGGGAGTGCGCCGCAGAGCTAAGCGTTCCTTTACATATCATTTTTACACGTTCTTTCAATTTGGGTAGATTCCCCACACTTTGGAAGGAGTCGTACGTCGTGCCGGTGTATAAGTCTGGTGGACGTCACTTAGTTCAGAACTATCGCCCAATATTGTCGGTTGTGTCAAAGGTCTTTGAATCTATTATATATGACCAGTTATTTTTTGCCGTAAAAAATAACATTATACCTGAGCAGCATGGTTTTTGTCGGGGAAAATCGGTCGAATCAAATTTAGTGTTATATACAAATTATATTTTAGATTGTTTTAATCGAAGGTCTCAAGTTGATTCAGTGTATACCGACTTTAGCAAAGCCTTTGACAGAATTGATCATAACATTTTGATTAGCAAATTGCAAATGTCTGGCATTCACGGCGATCTTGTTCGTTGGGTGGCTTCGTATATAAGTAATCGTTCGCAGACCGTACGAATGGGCAGTTTCATGTCTGATACGGTTTCTGTCACGTCTGGTGTACCGCAGGGTTCCCATCTTGGCCCATTACTATTTCTTATATACATTAATGATGTGAGTTCTTGTTTCCAATTTTCGAAGTTTTTGTTATATGCTGACGACATTAAAATATTAACTGAGATTTTGTCAATTTCTGATCAATTTAAATTGCAAACAGATTTAAATCGTTTTAATGATTATTGCATCGCTAATAAATTATTGTTAAATCCAGAGAAGTGCAAAGTTATTAGATTCACACGAAACGTCATCACTTATAGTTTCCCATATTATTTGGGCACACATTTTATAACCGTTAGCGATATGATTCGTGATTTGGGTGTAATGCTCGTTGCCAAGCTGATGTTTAACAAACATGTAGACTACATTATTAATAAAGCTCTGAAGAAGCTTGGATACATAATTCGGTTGACGAAATGGTTTACCAGACTAACTGTATTTACTACGTCTACGTTATACTATGCCCATGTGCACAGCGTTGTTTCCTTCGCTAGTGTGGTATGGAATCCGTAATCCGTAATACCATATCTACATCGATCGAATCGAATCGGTTCAAAGAAGATTTGTGCGATTTCTGTCAAATAGATTTAATATGCCTGTTTATAACTACGAACATTCTTTGTTAGAATTTAATATGTTATCCCTCAAGTCTACCCGTATTCGCAGTGATCTCACATTTCTTTATAAAATATGTAACTTCTTCTCATGTTAGTTAATTTCAACATTCCATCATACATCAATCGTTCGGTTTTACCATTTCGGCCGCCGCATTCGAATAATGCGCACATGAATTCCCCTATGGTCAGGGGCATGACTTCGTTTAATAGACTATGTCCATCTGTTGATATTTTTAACGTTTCCTTATCACTTTTTAAACAATATTTAAAATCTTGTTTGATGGGAGGTATACATGGAGTCTAATTGTCTCTTCTCGCAGTATGTTATTAGGTTAGGCATTTGGTTTAGTTGTGTAATTTCATTTTATTTTTTTCAACTCATATTGTTTTTTTGCATACGTTATGTCTAAACATGTAATATTGAAATGTATTCATTATTTTTTACTTGTGGATAGCATTTTTGGGTTCGTCCTGTAGCTATCCCAAAGAACTAAATAAATAAATAAAAAATAAAATACCTCTGGGCTATTCATTTTCAGCGTTTTCAGCTTTAACTCAATAAGTAAATAAATTTTAACTTCTCCTAATGATATTTATTTTACACGTATATTCAAAACTTATATAAAAGAGCAAGTCAAAGGTATGCAACAACAAAAGGAAATATTATTTGATAACAATTTAATTATAATGTTGAAATATTGATACTAACAACTCCTAATAGCCCATTTCTGACGTCTGTATGGCCCAGACCAAGCCTCAAAAAATTCTACAGACTCTGGAGGGGCACGATATGAGCTAATTTGTTGTATCGCTCGCTCTACATCCTTCTACCATTTTTGTTGAAGGTTTTGCAATCCACTATTTCAGTGGAGATATTTTATTGAATATTTTTTTATTTGCGTACACATGGTGTTAGCAAACAGAAATTACTCGTCTGTTATACAGAAGCAATCACAGTATTAGACATTTCTTAAGAGATCCGGAAAATTACAGCAAACCAAAAGACCACGGCTTACCGAAAGCTGTAAACGAGCGAGATAAACGAAAGATTTGATATTATAATCACAGTACTGAATAATTTAAAGAGAAAATGATTAAAACTTTACCATGACCACCAAACTTGAACATTATAGGAAATAGCGATTTTTTTTTATATGCTTCACGTAAACTATCCTTAAAGAAAATGCGATCTCACAATAAAAGTATTATCACTTAAGCGTATTCCCAAATGATGAGTTATCAAACAAGGCACTGCGTTTGCATGTTCAACATTTTGTCATAAGTCACAGAAAATGTTCTTCTACAAAACGTTTTATTGAATTGAAGAAAAATATCTATAGTCCAACAAAGAAATGTCGAAAAACTTTTGAACATGTTTTGGTTTATTTTTTTGTTTTTATTTAATGCGCGTGCTTTGAAAGGCATTAAGAAAGAATTTCTAACACCTTTAAACGCTCTGTGTAACAATGTTTCTTTATCAAATTGGTGTGTGTGTGTTTAAGGTTGTTATTTCGTATCTCTTTCAAAGCATAGAATCCCATCTTTTTTTTTTAATTTATGAGGCGGTTTCATTTAGTTTAAACGTAGATGACCTACGCAGTACCACTATTTTCCGCACATTAAAGAATATGGCTAGTTAATCTGCATTTGAACAGTTTGACGTAGGTAGGTACATCAGCAATAACATATCCAAAGTCAGTTTTACTGCAACTTTAGTCCGCCCTTTCAATGAAACATCGTCATAAAATGCATTTATACTAGTTTTAATTATAAATATAATTGTAGACATCGTATGTGATGCACAAATGCAACATGATAGTTAACACAACATTAGCATCGTTCAGAACAACGAGGCAACGGTTTTGAAAGTGCCACTCAAGGTTTCACGTCCGTAGAATATTTATCGAAAAAATTTACATGATTAATATACATATATATAAGATAAACAATCATGTCTGCCTATTTCTGTTATATGTTCTCATATACATTAAATTTGTAACTCTCGTTATTATTACTATAGATAGTTAAAAATAAACATTTTCCTTGCATATTATAAGTTGTTGCTTTTAGTCATTACTAACGTTTTCGTACATATTGTTCATAATGTTTAGATTGCTGGGCCATCTTTAATATTAAGAATTTTATTTTTTTGCACAGAAATAGAATGTTTGGGTAGCTTTATATCCTTTGATGTATTAATTAACAGAATATCAAACTTATACAGCATAGCTGGTTGTACTAATTTGTGTTTATATATATTATATTAAAATTGCACATAAATCTTATGTTACATTAATAATGATATTGAATTTGGTATAAAGAAATAAATATATGAGATTATTTTAGATGAAAAGGATTAAAGGTATTTTTGATTTCCGCAACTAAGATAAGATAAAAACAAAATATCGGGAAACTATAGAGACCAGAAGGTAAAGTTTTCTTAATAGCAAATTTCATTTGGAGATAATAAATTTCGAAATGGAAGGCAAACATACATAAACGTATCATACAATTGTTAAGAAAATTCTTATTAATATTTTATTACGCAGTGTCTATTAAAAAAGGTACACCCTTTTTTTAATCGAAAATTCACATCACCATAAATATCAGTTATGTAAAAATTAACACCGCATAATCATTATAGTTGTCAGTTATAAATTTCTATGCCTATATTTATTTTTGATAAAAACAAGTTTACCTTGACATTTCCTAGAAGTTTATGGTTTACTTTAATGATCGACGTGACTATTTAATGCCATTAGCCGAACAGGCCCTATAATCTATAGTCTTCCCCAACTGTCAAGACTTCACGCCGGTAAAAGTTCGCAACCGCTTGAAACTTGCAAAAGAAGCATGATTAAGACAATAATATTCTTATCAAGTTTACCAACAAGTAACTTAAACTCTGTACCCATAGGAATAGCACTTTTGTCCCGTTGAAGGCTATACATTTAATGATTCATATATTCATACGTATGAACAGCTTATTCAATAATTAACAACGCATATGCATATAATTTACCATAGAAATTAATGGTTAAGTTTGGAGTAAACATACTAGCGTATGTAAGTCTACATATGAACGTTTCATTAGTTTTAATTTTCACCGCAACAACCTGTTAATGCGGTAAACATCTGCCTGACCTCTCATTGCTGGCGGTCACTTACGCAAATTTTAATAACGTTTCTGTCCTTGCCTGAACCTAATTTATAATTTGTTTTATTATTACTAAACCCAAATTAAGGCATATAGTCAATACTTTTTATGATCGTCGGCTAATTGCGTGGCTTCTAATGAAATGAAAAAGCGCAATCGGAATATTAATAGCTTCATTGATTGCTTGACGACCTTTCGCGAATGCCTATGAGTTGTATTGTCTCTACGAAGAAAGACTCATAAAATCCATATCGGCTGAAAACCAGTACTCTTACATTATTTATTTATACCAATACCACAAACAATAACCCGGCGCAAGTACTTAATCTGCTACATAAACAAGCAACTATACTTTTTAGTAAATGATATTTTCACATCTATTGAAACGTCGGAAAATGAATTCTGTTGTTAAAATTCACCGGTGTCATCGTAAAACATGATTTTCCCCGATATAAAAGCTGCTCGTTTTCAAGTTAAATATTCATGTATTCATTTCGGTCGAATATTTATCTCTTTAGGTGTTAATATTTCATTATTATGGTCTAGAAGTCTTTTATTAATACTACTTTTATTTTTAGCAGATTTAGAGCATTTATATCGGCTCCCCATTTCAATGTTAAGAAATTACACTATAATTCTGCAGGCATTCATGGCCAGAATGCATACTTATACATACCTATTGAGAATAAACGTCAAATCTTAAACAGAGCTTCTGAAATATGGTAATATTTCAGAAGCTCTGTTTAATATTTGACGTTTCGTCACCATGTTGTCTCTTTCTAAAAATAAATTTCTTGTTATCTTCATGAGGTCGAACACAACTTTTAAAAGCGTGGTATAACTCTGGAGAAGTGAATTTAAATTATTATATTGAGTACATACAAGTTAATCATTGCAAAGAAATTCAGTTGACACAAATACCAAATAATTTATAAAATATTTTCCATACGCAAATGTCTCTTCCAATTAAGTGAAATAAATAATAATTGCATACACGTTGACATTGACAACGATTAAATTTGTTAGATCGGTAACGCCATATTAACAATTAAGAATAATTATATTTAACCTTTACATCAACAGCTCAAAATGGCACATAATATTTTCGATCACTCCACATTCCACTAGTTTATTAATTCGGGAAAATTGTTTGGAAAATTCGTAAAATATAAAAAATACCGACTAGTCCAAAGGAGTATGTTTCCGGGTCAATAAATTGTACATAGATTGGTGTAAGAAAATTGCATAGAATTCATGATTCTATGCGTTGTTAAGGTTAAGTCTGTGCATGTAGTCATGTATGTTGTAGAGCAGTTATATTCATGTTATATTTTAAATAAACGAAATTAATACAAAGCAAATATCTTGATTATTAAAACAGTATGTATTTGTAAATTTCGTTTAATTGTTGAGAATGCACATTAATTATTATATATTAGCAAGCCATGACATACAACAACAAACATGAACTCTCCAAACTGCGCAGTTCTAAACCTATGTAATGTTAACAAGTTTTATCATTTATATTTTGTGTTAATACTACCAACTCTTTTACAACTTGTTCTTAAGTAAAATATTATAAACCGACGAAAGAAATTACAACAATATGAAAGCTAGATATGCAAGTAATTTTATTTACATTTATTGTAAACTAGAAATCAGTTGGTTATTTAGTAATAGATATCAACACTTACTTGCAATGATCAAAACTCAAAAAAAAAAATAAAAAAGAATTACTGCAAAAGGAAATTCAAGGAAGTACACCAAATGCAGCCTTAATATTCCAAACAATAATCACTTACTAAATTAGTTATTAAGCAACATAGAAAGCTGATATGAATCACAAGCAAACTCTTCAAAACTGCTCGAAAATATTCAATCTAGTTACAATTTCTTTCTTCTTTAATATTTTGCTCTATCTTCAGTGATTGTGAAAAAAATTGATAATAAATATAGTAACAACAAACTTTATAATTAGTTGTATTATAATTATATTAGAACGTGTAATTTTTCTAATAAACAGTACTATGAATACTGGATATTAGATAATGTTAATAATTCATGTTGAACATCCATAAAATGTTTGGAAATATTATAAGATAAATTCCTTATCGTATAAAGTTTTAAGAATTAAATAAAATTTAAGTATAATTCTAATAAATTTCTCAAGTGTAAATACCACACAATCCAAAAATGAATAATGCGTCATTCTAAAAATTAATTTTAAAAAGTGCTTTGTAGGAACAATTTTGAATTATATTAAAATATATAATAAACGTATGTTCTTTCGAATTCAATTTGTTTTATATAAACTTTAAAGCAGCTGAAATTGATAAAATTTGATGGCAATTTACGCCGAAACGTATCGTTTTAAAGATTATCAAAGATAAATTCAATAGAAAAGAAAAAACATTAACAATACTAATAGCGCATGTTTTGTTAGAAGCGATGCGATCGTAGACCGCGAATAGGGGCCGGAATATTTTTAAGGGGCGTAGACGGTCGGTTGTCTGGTACTGGGGGTATCCCCGTTTGTCGTTAAAAGCGGGAAAACGCGTAAACCTTTTCCGAAATTTCTATTTTTCACGATTTTCTGTAACGGACCTACAATGCTCAAGGCCGATCTCCGCGCGCCGGCGAGAAGGGTCGGATTATGTAATATCGCCGGTGATCAGCAGGTAGTCGCGCACCGAACATCAAAACATCGAAACTTTGAACGACGACGAATTTGATGTGAAATAAGCACAAAGGGAATCGAAGAAATGGTAAAGCATTATTAATTAACATTATAATTAATGTAATAACCATTATTCGGAAGACGTCGGTTACCAAGTATGTAAATTATCGATAGTTGACGGATATCCAAAGCAGATAAGAATTTTGTGTTTTCTTCGATTGTTTTAGCGTTACAACGGAAAATAATGATGATACAGTATGTGTAATTTCTAATTAAGAAAAATGACTATACAGGGTGACAATTTCACGTTTAATTACTACAATATATACAATATGTGTAATTTTTAATTAAGAAAAATGAATATATAGGGTGTACCGACGATCCCAAATCAATTACAGGTGTAGACGAGAGCTACCGGAGAGTGGTGCGGTATAGGGGATCTGCTGAGATGGGTCGTAATGGGGATCAAACCAACGACTGCGAGTCTTTTTACAAATGCGAGGGGTTTAGCGGGTCTTCTGTGTTGGGTCGTAATCCGTTATCAAATCAACGACTGCGAGACGCGAAGCGTCGAGTCTTTATACAAGTGAGAGGCAGGAATTAAGAAACAGGAATATACACGGTGTACCGACAATCCCAAACCACAGGTCTGTACGAGGGTTAGTGGTGGGTGGTGCGGTTTAGCCGGTCCGCGTATTTGGACGTAAGCCGTCATCAAACGACTATTTACTTGGCTGGGTGAACGGTCCGAAGTTTACTAGTACTTTATTAATATTTTAGTTATGCAGATACGAAAGTTATTTTATTTGTTTAAAGGCAATTTTATGCAAAGAGGGGGCTTATATTTTATAAATTATCAAGAATAAACATACCAAACTTTTATACCAATTGATGTAAAGTTTTATGTTACATTGAATGCTGTAACTGAAAATAGCATATTCCATTTGCAAAAAAAAGTTTTTGCTAGTTTCCAAATGGTTCATAATGGAGATGGTTTTTGAATACCTGTATGTGATTCACCTAAGTAAATCGTCGTTGTACTTGCACCGACATTAATAAAACACTTAAATATGTATATGATTCCTTAAAAAAGATTGATGTACAAATTCCACAAAATCGCAAAATTTTATAAAAAAGCAGTTGAGTTTAGAGGTAGAGAACTTATTGCGAATTCGTCACTAATAATATATACGGTAAATTCATTAGATCAACTAAGAAAAAAAACGATAAATGAATATTCTCTCCGTTTTCTATATACAAAAATTTCAGCTACCTCCGCTGTAGGTTATATTTTTCTTGTTAAAATTTAATTAACATACAAAACAATCTTTCAACATACAAAATATTGCAATATCCAATTTTAGTTTTAACAAATTTTAGACAAGTTATGTACACTTCTTCAACACCGTTTAACATCATTCTATATATCTGCTCGTGAAATTTTTACATGTACACAACAACAAATGGATTTAATGTTCAACAAACACAAGGAATCAGCTTCATCGTAACTAGCACCGAGCACACTTATTCCGTGCACAATCAAATTTGAGATTGCATTATTTTCTCTATTAACTTAATTAAAATAATATAGATTTCCTGCAATCGCATTAGTAATCGTGTGTCATTTTTGCATGCCCTTCAAACTTATCACGTATTATCCACAATTCCACTACTGATTTGCTGCTACGTTCTAAAGAACAAACGTGCTACTGCAGATGTGAAAGGCGACTAGCAGGAGAGCTTTTTCCAGTTATAGCGAACCATTTTTTCTGCGCGGCTATTGCTAGCAGTTTATCCGTTCCCTCAAACACGCTATTGGTCATTCGTGTCCATTAAATGTAAATTATTATTGTCGTTATACGCATGCATATGTGCCTATAATAAGAAAGAATGATACATGCATAAAACCTATTATAAACATTGTAAAATAAATAATTGTGTAGGTTTTACTTGCACAACAGTTGGCAATCGCTCATGATAAAGCTATTTTGTGGTGTGCTTGTTCACGAGAATGGCTGAATGTTTCCAGAGTGCACCGTTTCTTTTTTGTATAAAGCTTCATTCATATATGGCTTAATTTATTATTGGGATGCAGCACGTGGTATTAGAAAGCCAATAAGATGTATTTACGGAAAATACTTTCAACTTTGTATAGCTCACAGTGCTCACAATAATTTAAATAAAATGATAAATTTGAATTTACAGTAGCATTTGTGAAAAAATTTGTATTAACGTTTCATATTCCTCAATCAATCAACCGCTTTTGAATATTTTCAATTTTATTGAATATTTGGCGTTTACACTCTTCGAACTAAACTGTATATATATTCCTTGTACTGAAAACAAGGCAAAATAACAGAAAATAAACTATGAAACTACTAATATACCCTTAAAAAAATAGCGGCCAATACCTGACATATAAATACATAGATAGTTCTAACAAATAGCATACAGAGTATGAAAAAATTGTTGTACCTGCTTAAAATTATGAGTTTTTAAGTACATCTATTGTCGTCTAATGCTTCATAAATATTTTATTTTGTTAGAGAGTGCAGTCGTCGCCAGAAATTCACTGGATCTGTAAAAATTGTACCCAACATTTCATTTCAAATAAAAAGATTGATATCAAAACTTTGTGAAAATTTAAAACTATTTTCCTCAAATATATCCTAGTCGGTGATGACTATCTCGCAAGTTTTAAAATTAAATTTGAGTTTTTTTAAGTTTTAGTAAAAGTTCTAATAAGCCAGTTCAATTGGACAGCTTTTAGATATGGGTAGTCCTATAATTTAATCAGATAGATATCGCCTAGAGTGAAAACAAGTAATTTAGCTTGACCATAATAATGTATGCATCTATAATCTGTATCAATTTATTCTACCTAAAATAATTATGTTCTGTTGAATATGCGATTAGGTGTTCAACGTGGTGAAATAATTAATAATAAATGCTGCTTATACTTAATCAGATCACATTACAAGGTGTGAGCCTAATTCAACAATAGGTTTGATACTATCTCGACATGTTGATGCCGTAACGTTGTAACAGCGCGATATAAAATGGCATAATAACTTTGTCAAATTAGAGAAGTCATTACACCGTATGACATGGTAGCGGATAATAGATCGCTAACATTAGCATAGTTGTGATTAATGTCAGTTTTTAAATTGCAATGTAGAAATCATTATTGTAGATTTTCTGCTTCTTCAAGCGACAGTTGAAATTGATAATATTTATATAACTTTTCTATTTTGTAATATCTAGTAACATGGAGTGACTTTATTAACTCGATAAGTCAATTAAGGAACGTTTGACATAATTGGTGTATAGTATTATTTCCTACTAGTTTTGCTATATTAATGATATCTGAAACTCTATGCCACTTTCGGATTTGCAATGATCACTATGCAAAAAAATTATGCGTAGAACTTTTGAAAGAATATTTTTTTCCCTGATTTGTTTGCTTAACTCGGGCCTTCGTTAATAAAATTGCAAATGGATGATGAAAAGTATGACTTTTAAATCTAGGCGTAATTTATTTAAATAGTCAACATATTTCGATATTTTTTAAGGAATTGTATATTTAGCGAAACGTCAAATACTTACGTCCATATCGTAAGATGTTTATATGTTTCTACTATGTACAGGGCCGTATCTGAGGGAGGGTTTGGGGGGGTCCAACCTTCTCCCCTGTCCCCACTGAAATGAAGTTATAAATAATATGCAAATATACACTCCGCCAAAAAAGTATCGCATAAACTAAAAAAGGGCATTTATGAACCAAAATATTTTTATACGTTCACAAAAAGTTTGCCTCGTGTATGTGAACTATAAAAACACTAACAGAATAATGGAACTTAGCGTTTTTACTTTACTTTTTTCCTAAAAGAACACATTTAGAAAAATGCATATGTGTAAGGTTTGCTCAGTTGTTTATTGAAAGTCTTCCTATACGGACAAATTTTAAAGTGCGAAGTCAGAGTTCTGTACCAACGCTTTTAAAACTAAAATGAGCAATTTAACTTCAGAACAAGTGGCTGCTATAGTTGCTTTAATCGAAGATGGACGATCTCAAGCATACGTTGCTAATTTGATGAACATCAATCAGTCAAGTGTTTCTAGAGCCGTAGCCAGATATAGGGAAACAGGCATTTACAGTAGAAGACCTGTACCAGGTCGTCCAAGATGTTCTACTCGCCAAGATGACCGCTATTTACTACTACAAGCATTACGTCGAAGACATGTAACTGCGAGACAATTGCAGAACGACTTGGCTAGAGTCAGAAATACTCGTGTGAGTACTCAAACTATTCGGCATAGGTTACGACAGAGTGGATTAAGAGCTAGAGTAGCTGTAACAGCCCCTCGTCTCACTAGGAACCACCGAGTGGCTCGCTTAAGGTTTGCCAGAGAACATGTAAATTGGAACATTAATGACTGGGCCAATATACTCTTCACAGATGAGTCAAGATTTGGTCTTTACACCTCAGATAGGCGTATCTCAGTGTACAGACGAGATGGTGAGCGCTATTCGCAGTGTAATATCAGACCTAGACCTAATTTCGCTGGTGGCTCTATTATGGTTTGGGGAGGCATCTGTTTAACAGGTCGTACAGAGTTAGTACCAGTAGACAGAGGTACACTGACTGCCCACATGTATATAACGGACATTTTAGAAGAACATGTAGTACCATATGCGCCAATTATAGGAAACGAATTCATGTTAATGCACGATAATGCACGACCGCATGTTGCAATAATCGTCCAGGAATACCTTAACTATGTTGGTATTCCAGTTTTAGATTGGCCTGCGGTAAGTCCGGACATGAACCCTATCGAGCACGTGTGGGACCTCCTTCACAGACGGATACGAACCCAAAATGTTGCCCCAGCGGACCTGCATGGACGAGCAAATGCTCTCCGTGACGAGTGGGAGAATTTGGATCAGGCTTATATACGGAGGTTAATCGAATCTCTGCCAAACCGTATGCGAGCGGTCATAAGAGCCAGAGGTGGCAATACTCAGTATTAAAAGCTACTGTTATGACATATTTCTTTCCAAAATTATAATTTTTTGCTTTAATAAAAATCTCAAGTATGAGTTCTTGTTTTTATTTGGCCTGTATTTTATTTAAACAATCATAGAAATTATATCTTAGAGCGCATTAAAGTATATTTACAACTTTATGCCACAAACAAAGATTACGCGATACTTTTATGATTCAAAACTAAATTATGCGATCCTTTTTTGGCGGAGTGTACATAATACTTAGTGTCCACCATTTTTCTGCGCACCAGGAATTGCCATGAAATAAATTGTACCTAGTCACCCCCCTCCTCCCAAAATTTTTTCCAGATACGGCCCTGACTATGTATAATGTTCTCTCATCTGAAACTAAAAATAAAGTTAGAATATGATTCAAGACAGCTTGCATATAAATATGTGTTATTCCAAGATATCTTTAATTAATATAATTATCCTAAATACAAAAAGCGGATAAGTTCCATAAGTCAGCAACTAAACGAAAGTTTACCAGCACGGTATAGGTTCTACTTTTTTGTGTCCAGATAAATAACATAATTAGACACGTTAATGAAAATAAAGGAATAGTACCTGATTTTAAGAGTAACCTTCGTCTTTTTCTTTGTCCATATTCATGGTATGAGCATCTACTCTACACATTGTTACATTCATGGTAGATATTACTAGATATAGATACACCACCTGCAAATCTTGTTAAACATTGTTTCGTCGGACTACCATTACGTACCATTAAAGCACGTGCTGTCGTACTTCTTTTTATGGATATAAGTGTATATTTCTTAATAGGTTTTCTGTATGCTGTGCCGCACTCGTCTGTTTAACAAATTAGAGTACAAAAGATAATCGGAAAGTAAGGATAAAATATGCAGAATATGTTTGCTTATCGTTTAATCACAGTAATGTCTTGTTTTTATGCGTCTAAACGACGTAGAATATTTATTTCTCCATTGCATCTCGCTCTGTGGTTGCTCCTTATATTTTTATATCTATTATTATATGCATCATGGATTGGTTTGTATCTAACTTTTACTTTATGGGCTGCGATAAAAATATATTGTTACTAGAACGCGGCCAAAATAATGGGAATGAATTCACATAGGCGTAGCGGGTATAGAATTCTCGCAATTCGCCTGGTTTACATATTCTCGGAACAAATGACATTGATATTTGAATTTTATTTTTTATTAATATGGGACAATTTGTTCTCACAAATTTGATTGTTTTACGTTTGTCAAAGACAGGGAAGTTTATTGTAGACATTGCGCTCAAACTTTCTGGTCTTTAAAAAACTTACAACAGCTTTTGTAGACACCAATATTCCGAATAAAAAATTAAGGAATCCCGGCTTGCTACAATTTGTGCGTAAATATACAAATCGTGATATTCCTGATGAGTCTACTAACAGGGAATTTTAGGTACCTAAAGTGTATAACAAGACAATAACAACAATTAAGACAAAAATTTCAGAAAACTATCGTTGGGCCCTGTTTTTAATAATAATAATAATAAATAATCTTTATTGTCCAATATGTTGCATAAGCTCGTTATCTACAAAGCTGAAAATTGAAAGCAGTTAAAACTGCACTGTCTTCTCCCTTTCCTTTTTTTTTCTCACTTTCGATGGAGCCAATAAACTGTCGTCCAGTTACAGTTATGTGTAAATCCATCAGAGATACTCGTTCGTCACCATCGAAAAAAAAAGTAGTACAACCTACTTCGCGATCTAGTGCATAACATTAGGTAATGTTTATTACACGGCGATCGCCTTTAGTTATTATTCAAGGAGCGACGTCGCAGTTATTTCACATACAACGCCGCTGATGCCTGTAGAATATCGCATCGGAATTCGTAAGAATGTGTTGCTCAAGAGAATTTTAATTTTTTTTGCGAAAACGCAGCATCAGCGGAAACCCACATAGAATATCTTATAACGTAAAGTACTTTCAAATGTATTCATGTTTTATTGTTGTTTTATAGCATACATTTCTAAAAGAAAATATGAATATGTACAAGAGTCTGCTGACAATATATTTATAGTAATGACTGAAACTATTTAAGCCCGTATGGAGTATGGATGTCGATATACAGAAGCTAAAATTTAGCAAACCAATAATTGTATTAAATAACATTGCCGCTGGCTGGTTAGAACTAGATGGTCTGATTCAAGAAAGGAGTGTATTACAGAAAACAATTGCAGTTCCAAAATTTCTAATTTTCTCTGAGGGTTTGATAACAGACAGTAACGGAGCGATAATTTTATCACCAATTACCTATAGTTGCAACAATTTTTATGACAGTAAATTGATCATTCATTTGCATAAAAGCGCATCTTTTTAAACTGCGATTAGAGACCAGTCCAATCTGTGGAGGCTGCCAATTAGAGAATAAGACGGCTAAGCATGTTCTCTGTGACTGCCCTGCGCTATCACCCATTAGAAAAACCATACTTGGGGACGTTCGGCTTGACATCGCCAGCGTCAGGAAGGCTCCCCTGGGGAATGTCCTAGCGTTTCTGAAGACAATAGGCTGGTTGACAACCTAGGTGGAGCAACGCAAACGGAGGAAGCATAATGGGCCAAATGAGGCCTAAATGCAGTGGCAGTAGCTACCCACCAAGTAATCCAGAATCCAGGTACACAAGTCCTGCAAATCCTGCGAAAAAGTCATGATTGTCTACAAAGCGTACTGTCGTCAGTGGACCGTAGAATTAAACCGTGTGGCGTGTTATGTTTGGCATCAACAAATATTGGAATTCCCGTTGTTATTTTACATTTTGCAATGTTGTTATGTTCAGCATACGCAAATATGTGTGTTAATTGAAATAACAGAGTTGTATGCTATCTCCCTATATATTAGCAAAACTATTTTTTATTGTTTCTTCATTATTCGCTATTAATTTATAACATATTTCAAAATAAACCTCTAATATTCGCATTAACAAAACGTAATTACTTAATACGTTTTTGTCTAGCCTCCATTTTTATGTTAAGTATTTACTTATTAAAGAGTTCAAATTATGTTCTGACATCCTAAAGCAATAAGGTGCCTCCTAAAATACACATTTGCCTGAAACAAACAACATTAACTACCAATATGTTTACAGATATGAATGTTATATATGTTATAAACATCTCCATCTCTATAGGCAAATAGCGATTCATTTTCTTTCGTAGGAAAAAATCAATATGACGATTCTTTATTTACATACCTAATCAAATATTTGCAAATCTTAACCACAAAGGCCTGTTCTTAGTAGATTGTTCAAATTAACAAAGATTTAAAATACCTATGAAATTTTCTGCTTCGTAATTGTATAAACTTATTACGTGTGTGCCGGCCATAAAGTTTTCGCCGATAGGGAGCGCTCTTGTGCAATGATCAATAAGACATTCAATCTGCATTTTCCAGTAGGTGGCGCTCTGAAAGAAAGCTAATAGAAATGTAATACAAACAATAAAATTATACAAAATCTTGTGCAAAGTAGTGCAACAATAAAGGAAAATTATGAGGGTACGATGCAACTGATTACAAATAAATAGGGTGTAGATATTTACCGCTTGATCAAGCATATTGTAGGCAACAACTATCAATTATAACATACTCAGAACTAAAAAGAAAGTTTGCAGTATACTTAACAATGTATTGATTAGGTATAACAACTTACCCACTATGAGTGAATGCAATTAAATTACATTTTTACCTAACTTATTACTTCAGAATAACTATACTAACACTATTTATATTTTAAAAAGATAGATGCTAGTAAATTTGAAAATAATACTTACATTAGTAAATTTCCGAATGTCACTTTCAGTTTGTCAATTTACACAATAAAACTCGCTTAAAAACAGCAATAAAAATGTTATATTTTCCGTATAAGCATACGTTAACACCAAATTCCCAATTAATAATTGACTATAAGAAAAAATATCTTTGTTTCAGCGACGGTACTGCTATGGGAGAAAGAGTGGAACACATAAACACAGGACCGGACTTAGTGGGTGTAAATGTTGATAGGCCACCTTTGTTAACACAACAATCTACGGTATGGGCGAGAAGACAGCAAGCAGTTTGCGTGCGACATGCTTACAAACACTATGGAAGCAAAAAGAAACCCAACAATGTACTCACCAATTTAAATATGACCGTTGCAAAAGGAACCATGTAAGTGAAATGTCAAACAACGTTAATTTTTCACTCCATAGATGTCGCTAAAACCCGTAAATTTTAGATACGGTCTCTTAGGAGCGTCCGGATGCGGTAAAACTACGCTCCTTTCCTGTATAGTAGGTAGACGTAGACTAAATGAGGGTGAGATATGGGTGTTAGGTGGTAAACCGGGAACTAAGGGGTCAGGAGTTCCGGGCAAAAGGGTAGGATATATGCCTCAAGAAATCGCCCTTTATGGCGAATTCTCAATTAAAGAAACTATGATGTATTTTGGTTGGATTTTTGGAATGGCCACCTCAGAAATCAACGACAGATTAAAGTTTTTGCTCAATTTCCTGGATCTACCAGGAGAAAACCGTTTAGTAAAAAATTTGAGGTACGCTTTCAAAATGGACGAATAAATTAGTGATAATATCTTTAAATTTTATAGTGGTGGTCAACAAAGGCGTGTCTCATTCGCAGTTGCATTGATGCACGATCCTGAGTTGTTGATTCTGGATGAGCCTACAGTAGGTGTGGATCCCTTATTGAGGCAAAGTATCTGGAATCATTTAGTACAGATTACCAAAGATGGCAACAAAACTGTCATCATAACCACTCATTATATCGAAGAAGCAAGACAGGCGCACACAGTAAGTGATTTTCGTAGCAAGTGACTTATATCCTTGTATCTTTGTTTTTCCTTTAGATTGGTTTAATGAGAAGCGGTCGTTTATTGGCTGAGGAATCTCCACATGTTCTGCTTTCTATGTACGCGTGCCAATCCCTTGAAGAAGTATTTCTGAAATTATCGCGCAAGCAGGGTCAACTGAACAATCCAGTAGATGATGCTGAAAATAATATAAGCACCGCCGCCTTAAACTGGGATAAGAAAAACGATTCTATTTATGTAACGGAAGAAAGCGGAGTTATAGGTTTAAATTTTCATCAAAGCAAAGAAGTACTTATCAACGATGGATCCAACGGACATTTGGATGTAATTTGTTTCAATATCGAACAAGATCTAAACTTTAAATCTTTTTTTTTTCCTTATAGATAAAAACACTTCCTCCTACGTCGACATCGAAAACTAGCAACCCGTGGGAGGATTGCAGTGACTGTTCCAGTTTTACTTCGTGGGGTAAAATTAGAGCGTTGCTGCAAAAAAACTTTTTGAGAATGTGGCGCAACGTAGGAGTCATGTTATTTATTTTCGCGTTACCAGTGATGCAAGTGATATTGTTCTGCTTAGCTATAGGAAGAGATCCAGTCGGGTTGAAGCTTGCAATTGTTAATCATGAGACTGGCTATTGGAACAAGTCATATCAAGATTGTCCTTTCGATTACGGCTGTTCGACGCAAAATTACAGTTGCAGATATCTGAACCATTTAAAGAACGACACCATTGTAAAGCAATATTATGAAGATCCCAAATCTGCGATAGACGCCGTTAAAAGCGGAGATGCGTGGGGCGCTCTGTACTTCACGGAGAATTTTACCGACGCACTAGTTGCTCGAGCAGGTTTGGGGAGAACGGCAGACGAAGAGACGTTAGATCAGAGTGAAATCAGAGTATGGCTTGACATGTCGAGTGAGTATAGGATGTGGCTAACCATTCTGGGTGAGATTGTATTTTAATGTATTTTACGTAGATCAACAAATTGGAATCATATTGCAACGCGATCTGCAGCTTAGTTACCAAGATTTCGCTAAGAGGATTCTAGAATCTTGCAAACAAAATCCTGATATCGCTGATGTACCTATTGCATTTAAGGAGCCAATTTATGGTTCTAGTCAACCGTCCTTTACTGACTTTGTTGCGCCCGGTGTTATTTTGACGTAAGTACCTACTATAATATACATATATAATAGTTCCCTTTCTGCCCTTATGCTAAACCTTTGCTTCCCTCCAATCTACATCTTTCTTCTTCAAAATTTCACCACCTGGTTGCCCCATATTTGCTTCGGCCTACACCTCCTCCTCTTCACTTGTATCTTCAATTCCTGTATTTTTTGGCATGCGATAACTTCATCTCTTGTAGATAACCCCATCAGTCAAGCCGCCGTTTTTCAATAAATTGTTGTATTGACTGATTGACTCAATCTCTAGTTCTACACATATATCTTCGTCTCTAATTCTGTCGCATTTCGTCACTTCGCTAACCTTTCTTTTAATTTCCGCTGCTCAAATTTTACTCTTTTTTTACTAGAAACCTTGTCCTCGCCAGGCCTTCACATTGGCACAGCACATGAACTGGTGTTTCTTCCTCCTCTTGGCAGTATCTGCAGATTGCATCATCTGCCAGGCCTATGTTGTACATATGCCTATTCAGTCTACAGTGACCAGTCAGCAGACCTACAATCATTTTGACAGTCTTCCTGTCTTTATTCAGTAGATCTCTCGTGAGTTCAGGCCTCTGCTCCTTTAGGAACTCTTTTGCCTGCCATTGTCCCGGTGATTTTTGCCACCACTCTCTGGACTGATTGTATATCCATTCATTGATGGATTTTTTAATTTGCGATTTGGTAGTGCCGAAAGAGGGGTCGGCTCCAACGAATGGCCTTGACGAACCTCGCCTGGCCAGCTCGTCCGCCGCCTCATTTCCTCTCACGCCCGAGTGGCTAGGGACCCAGGCTAGGGTTACTTTCCTTTGGGTGCCCACCCCATTTAGGGCGCTTACACAGTCCCAAATCAGCTTAGAGTCCACGCTTGAGGAGCTAATCGCTTTAAGTGTGGACTGACTGTCAGAGAAGATAGCGACGCTTTTACCCGGTTCGGTACATCTTTCTATCTCTCGGAAGATAGATTCTGAGAGATTCTGCTACCATACTATCACTCTATAGGTTGTAGTTGGGCATACCACCATTACATAAAGCCAATAGATTAGCTTTGGGTATATCCCCCAAATTTCCCGCGTATTCTTCGGCAGAGGTCCATAAAAATCTCACCTTGCGAGTAATCTTTTTCACATGTGGATTCCAGGTTAGTGTGTTATCAAATAGGAAACTTGCAGACTCAAGTTTTCACAGTTTAGATATTGGGTAGTACCAAATGTTCTACTTTCCTCTTCCTGGTTCGTTCTTCACTTCCTTAATAGCATTTGCCAGCTCTTCCGGTGTTACATATTCGTCGATGTTACCTGGTGCTATTTCTCTCTCAGTCACTTTTATCTCATTATTCACTTCTATCTTTTCTATGTATTTAGTAATTCTTCAAAATATTCCATACAACGATCCATTACTTCCTCTCCTACTTAAAATTTTTCCTTTACTTTTAATTGTTGGTATGTTTATCTTATCCTAATAGTAACTTCTGAGATTTTTCAAAACTATTATTACTTTTCCAAGCGGGGAGTGGAGGCGAGGAAGCAAATGCTTTTTTTTTCTTTTTTTCTTTTCACAACACTTCGATGTCCGCTAGGACATCGACATATCACCTACTAACAACGTCAAATAATAAAACAAAAACGATGCGATTTTAACCAAATTACTCTTTACAGAATCGTTTTCTTCTTAGCAGTAGCCTTAACTTCGTCTGCTTTGATTGTTGAACGAACAGAAGGTCTCCTGGATAGATCTTGGGTAGCAGGTAAATTTGTTTGTTCGCTGTTTTAGTTTGTTTTAATATATATTTTTTTTTTCAATGCCAGGTGTATCACCAGGAGAAATCTTATTTTCTCACGTGGTTACGCAATTCGTGGTGATGTGCGGTCAAACCGCTCTGGTCCTCATCTTTATGATGCTCGTCTTCGGCGTCCAATGCAAAGGCGACATAGGCTGGGTCATCCTCATAACGATACTGCAAGGATTGTGCGGCATGTGCTTCGGTTTCGTCATCTCGGCAGTGTGCGAGCTCGAGAGGAACGCCATCCAGTTAGCACTGGGAAGCTTCTATCCGACGTTACTGTTGAGTGGGGTGATCTGGCCAATCGAGGGCATGCCAACGATATTACGATACATCGCGCTATTCTTACCGCTAACGATGGCGACTACATCGTTAAGGTCGATGCTGACAAGAGGCTGGAGCATAATCGAACCAGACGTTTACTACGGCTTCATATCGACCATAGTTTGGATAGCACTTTTCCTATCGATAAGCATAATCGTGCTGAAAATGAAGAGGGGATAAATATCCCAAGAAGTGATACGCCGTTGACTCACACCAAAAGCAATTACAATTATTTAAAAAAAAATAGTCAAATGGATACTTCGAAAAAAAATAATATTACAACGAATTAAATTAGGATAAGATACCAATAAGTATATCGATTTACTTTGGAATCTACAAAAAGAAACTAGTTATCAAACACGCAGGTACCTAACCAACAAAATTTATTTGTTTTTTTTTGTGGTAATAGGACAAGCTATCGCTCAAAAATAAAATATCATTGCAACCAAGTTAGTATAATTAAATTAGATCTGTGAATATTTAAAATTATGATATAATTACCATTTATATCACTTTATTTTTATTTATAGCTGTATTTACTGTAATCAAATCGTGATGTTTTGTATGTTTATATTCGTACTATCGACGAGTGACAATTTAATATTATTGTGGAGTGGTAGGCACATGCTAATACATAGAAAGACGAAAAACTTTTCATATACATTCCTTGCCTTGTAATATTACCGTTGTTAATATGAAGATTTAACGGGTGCACCTAAATTCTTAAACGGGTGCAGCGTAATTTTATATGTATTTCGTAGACAACTAGACAGATAGTTTATAATATCAAAATAAAAGTAAAAGAAGACGTAGATAGTTTTCATATCCATGACCAAACATATCGTTCGGGGGAATCTAAATAAACGGAGCAGCCGGTTCATTACAATTAAGGAAGAAAAGTAACGGTTTTCTAATAGTCTGTCTTCGCGGCGGTATGTTGTCAGTATTTAGTATAATATGATAAATGATAATATTCAGAGTGCTCAAGCGTTTAGTCTTTATTATTTTGTTAACGATAATCAAATAATTATAATAAGGTTATGTGATGTACAATTTGTTAAAATAAACGAATTATGCAAAGAAATCGTTTTATTTTGCGCGCATATATCGCCGTTTATACAAGATTAGAGCTCTGCGTCTTATAAAAGCATCTCAATTACTTGTTCCAACACATTCCGTACTCATTGATATCAGGATGAATTGATTAGTGGATTGATTAAGTGACTGCAATCCATTATGCCCAACTACGGAAAATTTTCCTTGTCCGAAAAAGTATAATCCGGCTGTATTACCGAAAATAGATTTTCACTTGAAGAGCTGGGTTCTGCTGCTTGTGGGATTAAATCAAGGAAGCCTCCCGGTGTAGACAGAATCCCGAAGAAGGTCGGATTCCTGAGGTACAACCAGATCTTCTTTTACGACTATTCAATTAGTGCTTGCGAGAGGGGATTTTTCCCAGTATATGGAAAACGGCTAAGATCGATTGTTATACCTTTTAAAATCTTTTTGTACTCGCTTATCAAAACCTGTCATTTCACGATTCAATTTGCGTGCGTAAAAAGTCACTTTAAACACGAGTGCGTAAAAGTAAAGTTGGTACTTGCTGGAACTTGAGTTACGAATTTAGTATAAGTGTTTTTGTATACGTTTTTTGATTTTATGGGTAACAAATTATCCACTGCAATATTGGCAGCTTCGCGAATTTCAGACGGTGTACATTGCATTTCATTATCAGAAATCATGTTGTTGGTGAGGCTTTTATTTTGAATGAAATTTTTTGAATTTGACAATTTTAAATTAAATGTCACTTCAAATAATCAATACTGCCAAGTCGATTTTTTTAATTAATATCAAGAGATTAGTAGAGTGTCATAAACAATAACGTATTTAACAATATGCATTATTATTA
Source organism: Cetonia aurata (assembly GCA_949128085.1). Taxonomy (NCBI): domain Eukaryota; kingdom Metazoa; phylum Arthropoda; class Insecta; order Coleoptera; family Scarabaeidae; genus Cetonia; species Cetonia aurata. The sequence continues at coordinate 25,217,986 of OX421887.1, forward strand.
TAGTTCTCGTACAAAAAATATTGTACAAACTTCGTGCGTGAAACATTTCGCGAATTCGTGTCCATAAAGCGCTCGCCTACGGCTCGCGCTTTAAACTGGTCACTCATTCGCGAAATATGATTTCACGCACTTGGTTCGTAAATAACTATTATTCTAGAATCGCATAAAATTTTACTTCTTACAGAGAATTATGTCGTTTCTAAAAATAGATTTTTCGTTGTTCCGCATACTTTTGGAGTTTTTTCAGTCATTACCAATCAATTGCCCGTATTTTTCCAACCCTGCATTTCATTTGCGCAACACGTTTGACATTACCACTTGGAACGGTTGTCACTTTGCGAAGGCTATATAAGGAGGTTGCCATGAGGTTGCGCGCAGAGTTACTAATCACGCTTAGCGATCCATCGACGTCTATTAGTATAGAAGATCCTTCTCATCGATCATATCTTTTGGTTGGAATTCCTTTTGAAGTTGAGCCGATCGATCACAAAACGTACGCTTGGAGAAAATTTAATCCGAACGATACGAAGTGCGGTGAGCAAGAGAGAAGATATTGGTTCCCATCTCCGCTACGCCTCCTCCTCTAGACGTCTATCTGAGCACCAGTACTTTCTTCCATCAGTTACCTGCGGACATTCAGTCGCAGCGTATTGGAATTTAAAGTGTGTGTCATTCACCAGTAATGTCATACCGCCCCGAGGCCTTAGCAATCCATTACGGCCTGTGTAAACTTTTAAATGTGAGACGCGCAGTAATTTATTTCGCGCATTACCTAACTAAAAGTATCTGACTGTATTGGAGCTCTTATATATCTCATGCGTTAAATCCTCGCGTGCAGGACGATTCTTTTTGCGAATTGTTTGCAAGGAATGAATCGGCAATTGTTGAATGTGGAAATTTGATTTCATTTGAAGCTACAAAATTTATATTATTTGGGCATTTTGTTATTTTTTTTTCTACCGTTACTAAATATTTAATGACGATAAATAAACTCTTTTTTGAATGTGTCAGTGCGATGGCTTCGTAAAGTTAAGGTTTCTACTACTGGGCTTGCAGAAGCCAATAGCAGCTAAGCTCCTAAGGATGATAAGTCTATTGATCTAAAACGATTGGCATATAAATCACTCAATCCCAATCTAATTTAGTGTAAGATCTGACATGCACAAACTGATCAACATAATCAAAAAAGCTAAAGTAATTATTATAATCCTTCCAAATTTTCTTGACTTTTTATATAAATATATTTGTAAATCTTCTTGGTATATAACAGTCAGATAGTTAAACACTATTTCAATACGTAAAACGTTTCGGTTTATTTGTAAACCTTAATCATTTACATTCTTTTAAAAAATTAAAGATGTATAAAATAAAATATATGCTATATACAAAAAATTTTATTTTATACATCTTTAATTTTTTAAAAGAATGTAAATGATTAAGGTTTACAAATAAACCGAAACGTTTTACGTATTGAAATAGTGTTTAACTATCTGACTGTTATATACCAAGAAGATTTACAAATATATTATTATAATCTTTATCATCATTTCAAAAAGATGAAAAAAGGAACTTGGAATGACCTGTTTTTAAAGTCATCCTGTATTGAAACACTGTAATCAGCCGTGTATAGAAAACAATTTTATTTATGAAACATAAATCTTCTAAGCAGATCTATTTCACACCTACTGCATTTGTTTGAAAGTATCTCCGTAGTTGTTCCCACTAAGAAGGTTGAAGGTTACTACATTTCAAACGCTCTATGGCGTCTTAAAGAAATAGTTTTCGAACTTGATAGATTTTGTTTTATTCAAACCATTATATTGGAATAGCTTTACATAATAAAATCATCAGACGTAAATATGTCAAAGTCAACTATGTACATTCAAAACTTAAAAGACAGCCATGGAAACTGTCCCTCACACTATGGCCTGTCATAAATGTAGACAGTTAAGATGTCAAGGGCACCGAACCAAGCGTCCGCCGGTGCTACTTCGACAAGTAGATCTCCTAACGTAGCTGGAGGAGCACCAAATGTATCCAATCCACCGCCCAAGAGTCCCAAATCGGCAGAAAGGCCCCTCCACCCTATCATAGAAATAGAGAACGGCTATAAGCATTTCGGATTATCGAAGAAATGGCACCAAGTGATGCGAAACGTGAATCTCATGGCCTATAGCGGAGAAGTGTTAGTCACTTAACCTTTACACTTCTAATATTGATCGTCTACCTACTCCTTTCAGATATGTTTTGTTAGGTCCCCACGGCTCAGGCAAAACCACTGTTTTAAATGTAATCTTGGGTATCTATGGTTTACACCATGGATTCGTGAAGGTATCTAATTTCTCCAATAAAAAAGATAAGATTAGCAATCGATATGTTGCAGGTTTTTGGAATACCACCGGGGCAAACGTCGTATGGATGCCCTGGTCCTCGAGTAGGCTATACCCCGCAGTCCAAAGGATTATTTAATCAAATGACAATTAATGAAACATTTAGGTATTATGGGAATATGTTAAAATTGGAGGGTAAATACGTTAACGAAAGGATATCGTTCGTGAGTGACTTATTAGCTTTACCACAAGGAACGACACCTGTAAGACACTGCACCGAAGCAGAGAAGAGGCAGATTTCTTTTGGCATAGCTATTTTGCACGAACCTGAAATGCTATTACTAGATGAACCCTGTCGAGGAGTAGATCCAGTACTTGGGAAAAAGTAAGATGCATCTAGATTATATTTGCACAGTTAAAACTGAAGTTTCCAATTACAGTATTTGGGATCATTTGAAGAGTTTAGTTAAGAAAGGCGTAACCATATTCGTAACAACGCAGAACATTACCGAAGCCAGCAAGGCGAATCGTATCGGCATCCTGCGAAGCGGATATCTCCTCATGGAAGGCAGTCCCTCCGAATTGATCAGCGATTATGAAGAAAAAAGTTTGGAGAGTCTTTATACGAACATATACTCTTTTAAGATTAGAAAAGACCCCGGCGTACATGAAAAGAAATCCATACATGACCATCCACGAGTGAAACTCGAGAGGCTCCCTGAGACCAAATCGGAAGGTTTCATTTATATCGAAGACGATTCTGACAATAAACCGAGAACAGATAATAAAGATTTATTGAAAGATAGGCGGAGGATTAAGTGTACATACTTAAAACGCTACTTAAAAATTCTGCCGAATTGTAAACGAGTGGGAAGGGTTTTGATACGAGACATACTGGTGACTGTCAGATCATACTTTTGGTTGCTCACCATATTTCTGGTACCACTTTTATTGGTGGCCATCTTTAGTTATACAGTAGGACAACAACCAACAAATTTAGACGTAGGGATAGTTAATCTTGAAGCTTCAGAAAGCGAGTGTCAGAAAAATCCTGACAAGTATATTAGCTGCAGAGTTTTGCAGCAAATCGACACACGTGTAATCAACACCATTTACTACGAGAATTATGAGAAAGCGGAAGATGACGCCTTCAAGTTAAAAATATCGGCAGTACTGATAGTGGGTGAGAAATTTACTAATCAACTGATGAGAACCATGGCCAACATAGCCCTAAATAGTATGGAATTAGAAAATCCAGACACAGCGCAATTAATACTGCGTTTAGATATGACTAGTAAGATCTTAGCTAATACCATCGAACACGAGATCAAACTAGCCGTAGAGAAGTACTTGGAGATGGCCACGAATGATACGAAAGTTCAGAACGCTACGATAGGTTATCCAATGCGGGTAAGTTTTAACGCATTCAGACGTCGATTGCTTAGATTTGCAAAATGTAGTTTTTCTCAGGTCGGTGCCCCAATATTTGGTCACGAAAAATCGGCAGACACGGAGTTTATATGCACAGGACTAACGGTCGTATTTCTCTACCATTTAGCATCTTTGCTGGCGTCTGTCACGTTGGTTACCTACAGAAGTTGGAATTTAGCTGTTAGAGATTACGTTGCAGGTTACGATCCATTCAGAATACACAACACATTTTTTCAAACCTTAAGTTTTGATAAATATTACCACCTACTAATATATATTTATATGAAAAATTTCTGCTTCAACAACATTTTACTACAGAAGATATTCCGCATCATTTTATTCAAATTTTGGGGAGGTAATAGTTATCGTTACCACTTAGTAAAATCAATTTACTTGTATTTGTCATGTTCAGAGTACAGATCACTCATATTCAAATGACAGATTGTTTAACAGCTATTTTGACAACCGAACGCAGAAAAACTTTAAAATCTGCACCGAAGAGTACGTTAAAGTAACGGTTGATGACGCGTTAGTAGTTTTATTCGGTGTGTACTTATGAAGGAATTGCGCGTCGAAAAATCAATTCATAGTTCAATTAGATAAAGTGGCGCTTTCTATCCTCGAATGAGTGTGGTAAGGTTGCATTAGGTACTTTCGGATGTGGTAGTCGAAAAATGAAATTGAATTTAATGATAAAAAATAACAAAAATAGTAATCCAATGCATTTCGTTACGAAGACACCATGTTTCAGTACCACTAGCTTTTTCTAATGATAGAATACGACAAATATTTCCACAACAATCTTTAAAATTGCGTTATATTATAACGGTAGTCGATAGTAACTTTTTTTTTTTAATGCACGGAATTTTTCTTCACACTTTATGAAATAACACATTATTGAAAAACAATTTGCACCAAAGTACCTACCTACCTTTTTTCTAAATTCGACAGTTTTGTCAAAATGTTTACATTTCAATCTTCTCTGAAAATTTTCCGTGTTTTACAAACTAATAGAAATAGTAATGTAGTCTTTAAGTATAGTAAGATTATATAAAATTATACAAAATGTTTACAAAGAGATAGTCAAGTTGAGCACCTTTAACCTTATAGGCACCTTATTTCATTTAAAATAAGAAAGTTGCTTAGACTTCCGGTATAACAAAATGCTGCCAAGCAACCGCCTATACGCGCTCAAACGTCGTGAGCTCGAAGTGCCGGGCGGAGCCCGCTGGATGGACGGCCTACAGTACTCCAGATACATATTACAATAAACACTAAATTACAGATTTTGTACGATTCGCAAAGACAGTTGAGGATGCTATTTTCTCGTGTGCGAATTATACCGATTCTCCTTATACCTGCGGGTGTGTCCCATTCCATTGAGCATATGCTCTTGCTGTTGCGCTGCAGCCAACTAACCTGAATAGTGCAGTAATTAAAATTGCTTGAATGCCAAAGACCAGACAAAATTGAAAAATAAAAGAAAACGAATATTTCTGCAAAACAAAAATCGAATTATTTGCAACCAATCTCTACTGACAACATTATAATTCCCTATAGTTCGATAATAAACTAAAGTAATAAATAATAATTTTTTAGGTGTTCGCGTCATTGAGTCAATACTTTCACAGATGATCGTCTATGGTATACTGTTAGTTATTGAGGCTGTACTCATGTATATTATTTTAATACTAATTAGAAGTATGCCAATGAAGGGATCCTTACCTTATTTAATTCTAGTCATTGCCGTCCAAATCTGGTGCGGCGTGTGTTTTGGTACAGAATAAACTAGAAACAGCACATAAATCTTATTTAACACTAAATTGCTTTCAGGATTTTTTGTAGCTAGTTTGACGAAAACGGGTGTACAAGCAATGTGTGTGGTATCCTGTTGCTTGTGTGCCAGTTTAATACTATGTGGTAAGCGCATAGATATTTTACAATACTAAATTTATAAAGTAACGATAATGATTGTTTTTAGGGGTTCTTTGGCCTCTTAATGGTCAACCGCAATGGCTGTTAACCATGGTAAAACTGTTGCCGCAAACGCAAGCAATTTGTGCAGTCAGATGCATAGTTCAAAGAGGAATATCAATAAATAACGAAGAAGTTTACTTAGGCGTAATAATTCCGTTGGTTTGGCTGGTTTTATTTGTATTACTGACATATCTACTTGCCAAATAAGTTTATAGAATAGCATAAGGAGATACTAAAATTGTATCAGAAACAAAATGTATATACAATATTTTATTAGAAATATCTGTTTTTTTCTCTCTCCGACTCTCCACCAATATAGGTGTATATTAGAGTTGAGTAAAATTGTTATAAGTGCACCTATTAATTGGTAAAAGTATAATATAAGAAGTTGCATATCAGTGGTACCTACAAAACTGAAAATAAGTGGAAGTGATATTAAAGAGGCCCTAACTTTTTGCAGAATTTCAAATAAGGTACAGTGCTGTTCTTTTCTAATGTCTCCCTTTGCGACGACCAAATATCGATACTATTTTCCATATAACTTTACTTTGGTTCAACTCGGATTCACAGGTAGAAGTAAAGAAGAACATTGTCATTGTTTTAAGCAAGATGTAATTATATTTTCTTAACATATTTAAAGGGCAAAGAAATTTCACCAATAAAATATTTGCATATATTAATCTCTTGGCTATTATCACAAATTTAGTTTAGTAGGTGTTTCTATTCTTTTTGTATCTGTGTCTAATCTTGTTATTGTTCGTCCACATTAGTTTTATTTTATGCATTTATTTCTCATTTACATTTAAAATCCGTTTGTCTAATACTATTATATCGATAGGGAATGCGGATAATCTTTTTCTTAGAAACAAATGTGCCACTAGGCTATAATATTATTTGTCAGGATTTACATGAAATATGCATTTCAGTTTTAGATTACGATTTCCAGATGGGTTATTTTAACTTGTAATTAAATATTTCTGAATTCGATGTTTAATATTACTGTGAACAAGTTCTTAAAAAACAAAATGTAACCTTGTCTGCACCCATCAATGCACGTCCTAAACCGAGGGTACCTACATATAAATAGGAGTATAATATATAAATCATATCTGCTACCTGCGAATACGAAAATAGTCGAAGTACACGGCTTCCAGCGTTGTGATGGAAAGAATAAACACATGGTCGCAAGGGGAGGCATTAGAAAAGGAGAGCACTGTACATGATACACCAAACTATATACATTATATACAGCCTGGCGTTGATATAGTAAGAACCTATCCTATTGATAGTGATAACCAATATTCGCATATAAACATGCATTCTTTTATACATTTAAGAAAAGCACAGTCTTTTTATGTACAACATTTTTTCCTTCTAGCTTTGTTTATAATGTTTATATATTAATATAGTTGATAAGGCTTCTAGTGACCTCTATGTTTCCGTTGCGTAATCCAAACACTGACAGCTATTGTACAATTTAAAAATTAAAAACTACATCTTTTGGAATAACATTGCATAAGGACGAAAAATGAATTATAAACGATAGCATCGGTCTTCTCCGCAAACACTCTTTAAAGACCCTTCTATATAGTATATTGTCCTAATTATTACAAGCTGGTAGAGCAATTCAAGCCGCTCTTGCGACATCAACAGTGCCCATAAACATAGGATAGTTGCTAATACAATGGCAAAAAAATTTATTTCAATGGCTCGAGTTACCGCGCGATTCGCAACAAGCACTACGGTGAAAATATAAGTCGGCTAATTTATTTCAACTCCATTCTTCTGCATTCCAATGTCTGCCAAAGTAACTGAATTTGATGGTAGGTGTAATTTATTGAATTATATCCTAGCGGTAGACACTACGCATGTGGTTGCACATTATTGTTGCATCTCGCATAGGCGGAAGTGTAAAGAAATCAAGGTTCGACTTGTTTTTTATGGCCATATTATAGCAAATATCTTCGTTGAAATAATGAGTTTGAAACTGTATAACTCTCATACATTAGTGTCCCAAAGCATATAATAAAATTAGTAGTAAAATTACAGATGTAGGACACTCACGAGTCTTGGGGTCTATTCGCTGGTGTTACCTTTCTACACTGGCTCGTAAGTAAAACGGTATAGAAGGTCCACTCTTTGCATATTAGAGAAAGATAAAACATGCACTGTAACACCAACGAACAAAGCTTTGGAGGCGAAACATGCAGGTCTATCAATAACGACATTTGTACAATTTTTTCTGCATTTTAGTACACTAAATCAATTTATATAACTTTTTTTCTAAAATAAGAGATTTTCGTACCAGGTAACCAGTCATATTGAAATAGCACATCGATAGAAGATAGATAGAATTTTTACAATTGATTTCAATCTTAGTGAGGCTTCAATAGATAACACCTGTATTTTTTCCGGTTTTTACCCTGGGGGCCTCCTGGAGGTTGGCGCTGGGTAGTAAAAAAATTGTACCAGTTATATGATAAAATATATCATTGGAAATATTTATCACAAATAAACAGCGTATGCGAACTTAATTTAACATCTATCGATGTTATCTTCTAATTTTACACTGAATTAATGTGGCATACATTCTCAAAAGACGAACACTGAGATTTTGTTTCATAAATCAATATTTTATATTATGTAAGTTCAAAATTGATGATTAAGAAAGAGTAATTTTGGCTGCGGAATTGCATAAGATTTGTTAGAAATTTACTAAGGTGTATGAAAAGCCAAGAAAATACTCGTCAAAATGTAGGACTTCCACAAACACCGTTGTGTTTGATAAGCAACCTTCAAAATGGCTGCCACTATTCCGTCGTTTCTATGGTTTTAGCTTACACTTAGTGTTGGGCAAGGTAGGGGAACATAACTATCGTTAGCGAAGACTAGGCCGACTCGTGTTTATTCGACTCTCGGGAAAGCTGGTAATTAACATGAACTCCTTCCGAGACGAATAAACACGAGCTTGTCTGGTCCTCGCTAACAATAGTTATCTTCCCCTACCGTGCCCAACACTACCTACACTACAAAATTAAGATGAACCCCCTTCTCAAGTCACTGGCGGGCGATCTAAAATGTAATATTTTACTGGACAAACAGGCCTAATTCAGTGGCGTAGAGCAAAATCGCGCCAACATGTAGATAATAGTTCTCAAAATATTTATTTAATTATAACTAAGAGGAACAAGATGTTACAGTATGAAAAGAATTCGACTCTAAATCCCAAATTCAAATGTCAAAATAAAAAGACAATAATAATTTATTATAAATTGTTCAAGATATCGTTAGATACAATGGAAAATAAATGATTATTGAAGACCATATAATTTTAAAGTTCTGTCCATCGAAGTGGAAGCTATGTAATGAGCAAGTTTTCCAAATCGCACACCAGTAGCTGTCGCTGTATGATCGTTAAACACTTTTAGTTCTTGCCACTGTTTGCAGAGATATATCCTAGAAAATGGTATTTGTAATTCAAATTGACAAAACAAGAAACCGTGATTTTATATCATACCTTACATCTGTACCGGCGACAGCTAAATACGCACCACTCTGATCAAAACATAGATCTCTAATCTGATACCCTTCGTCTAATTGTATAGTTTTGAAGTTTCTTAACTTCCGTAAATCCCATAACTTGATACGAGCATCATCAGCAGCAGTAGCTAAATAATAACCGTTTTCAGAAAATGATATTGATGTTATAGCTCCTGTGTGACCTGAAAACCAGAAAGAAGAAACGCATGAATAAGCAATAAGTTATAAAAATGAAATTAACACGTCTACCTGTAAAATTGGCGACATTCCTCAATTCCTTTAAATCCCAGATCTTAATTTGAGAATCTGCTGTTCCAGTACCGAAAATTAGACCGTCCGGATGAAATTGTGCCGTCGTTAATGCAACATTTGTTTGATCGGCGACCTTCGTCAATAATCGACCAGAACGTATGTCCGAAAATGCCCAATGTTGGTCTTCAGATGTCGATACGACATAATCCCCTGTGGGATGCAACGACAAACCGGTGACCGCATTATCGTGACACCTTAGTAGTAAAGTCGTTTGAGATGTCGGGACGTTCCAAACACGGATTGTCGAATCAGGAGAAGCTGTAATAACGAGATCCTCATCTGGATGATATATGACTTTTGTCACTTTCTTCGTGTGTCCCTTTAGAATAGCAACTACTTGCTCGGTATCTTTATTAAAGACAGTAGCGTTGCGATCATTTCCTCCCGTTAATATTTTGCTTGTATCTGAGCTGTGTATATCTAATGCTAATATTCCAGGCACACTAGCTGAATGTAAACTCTAAAATATAAAATAAATGACGAAATTATTACACTACCCAAATTTAAACACGAAAATAGAAAAGTAATATCATAAAAATAATAAATTATGAAAAACATATGGAAACCAGAAAGGAGCAGTTAACAATATATAAACTTTATCCATATTTAGCAACATGGTTAGAAAACTGGGTCCTTGAATTAAGAAGAGAAGAATGAAAACCACTGTAAAAATTGGCAGTACAAATTTAAACCAAATCCGATGTTTCTATAGTTGACAAATGAGCAAAATTTGTTTATTTTGCTTTATGAGATGAGTTAGAAATATTTGGGCTAGATTCCGAGTGCGGGGTAGAAGTTGATCTGGAAATAGACAGTAAGATCACTAGTGCCAATAAGGAGTATTATGTATTCAATAAAACCTTCATACCGACCGAATGAAGTCAATGTAGAATAGTTATACGATATTATTTGTATATACAGTATAAGTTGTTAAGAATGGGAAATCTGAAAACTGGGAATAGTAGAGCCTAAAACATGATGACTGAGCGCAACATGCCTTGTACTAATGTTGCTCGTTTAAGACATAAAGGATGTTCAAGTTAATAATTTTATTTCTAAATTTCCTAATAATTCAGCATGTTTTCATAGAATCAACATGAAAATTGTTATTACAACGTTTATTTGTCATCACTTTTACCGTTGCTCATAGAGGGCGCTAGTTACACACTGCTGAATAGGTAGATTGAAGCTTATCTTTTAATTAAATTTGAAGGAGCAACCTTTCTTTCTTGAAAAATACATACTTATCTAATTATGATATCTTGATCCGTTTCTTTTTTTTTATATAAAAATCATTTTTATCTATTTATGATAATAATGTTGTTGAGGATTTGTCAAGAAGCATGATTAGCACATAAAATGTAGATACATCCAGTAAATAAAGTCAATATTTTCGAAAATTCAATGTTGTTTGTTAGTTTAACATGTTGGCTAATTTTCTCAGTATTAACATCAACAAAAGTAATCTAAAGCGCGAATTTATAAAATTATAAATATTATCTCTACATATACATAAAACTTGTCATTTCATAAATTTAGTCTTGGAATAACATTCGAACCAAAAAGTATTTCAAATGTCTCGTCATTCATAATCAGTTGCCAACCTAAATTAGTCGTGGCAACAATGTCGTCCATTTCCATAAGCCACCTACTGAATACTAAGGTTGGAACGCTCTATAATAGCAATTTTCACGTTAATTCTATGAAAACTTGTATGTCTTAAACGAGCAACATTCGTATACGGCATGTTGCGCTCAATCAAATGTTTTACGCTATACTATTCCTAGTTTCCAGATTTCCCATCCTTAACGACTCACCCTGTATAATTGTAAAGATATTTTGTTTATTTCTTTTGAGAAATAATGTTTTACTTAGGGAGAATTTGTTAAAGAATTAGCAGCATTACCACTTAATATAAACTATATCACTTTCTTGTTGCATTGAACAAAATTACAAATATCTCAGAAATGGTAGAGTTTAAAACTGTACTAATCCTTCCAAATACGAAAGCCCACCTTAAAACCCCATCCTATATATGGGATGTAGTATATAATTGGAAATATATTCCTGAAATAGATCATCCTTTGCAAGTTTCATAGATACAGAAGCTGAACAGGAGAATAAAGCGATAACAGAACAAAAATATAAGAAAACTACAGACCATATTATGCTGGCTGTTGGTGGAAGCCCCGCCCTCGAGTGCATCTGACGTCACGAGCTCGAGGTAAGGGGAGGGGGGTTAATGGCTGGCGTACAGTACTGCAGATACATGTTATAACAACAACTTAATTTCGTATTTTGCTCCATTGAGTACGCCCTCTTGCTATCGCGCATCCGTCGGGTAAAAATGCATGATCTGTAGTTATGACATTATACTCTAAATACGAATAAACGCAAAACGCAGGGACATTAAATCGTAGTTTGTGAAAAATCGAGAGCAAAATAAGACCATATTTAATACGAACTGAGAAAACTTTCAGGCAAAGTCGAAAAAGAAATGCACAAACAAAATAAGAATAGCCACAAAGAAGTGCAATTGGGACTATCTAGAAAAAAAACTACAAACTCTATTCTTTACAGTCCATCTGATTTCAGCAGCTCTTTTACTCAGTCCCGCATACACTTCACGATAATTAGATAATTAAGCATATGAGTATTGCTTGAGAAAAACATGCACTTACAGGATGTGATGCTAAAGTCCTAAATGATCGTAAATCTTCTTGTGTCGTTAGTTCCTCTGGAAGTGTACGACCTTTCATTTTACGTTCTTGGGTCAATACTGTAGCCTTATCTTGTAATTTCTTTATTACATCAGTGCTCATACCAGCTTGTTCCGTTGGTTGATTAGCAACACCACCTGCTTCTGCAGCTACAGCCTGAAAATATTAGTGTAAACGGTTTTTCCTTTGATGAAAGTAATCAAGTTATTACTGGTTGGGGAACTGTTGTAATTCCAGCTTGTGGCTTCAAAGTAGCTAGAGCTTCTCGAGCAGCTGTTACTTCCTTATTTAAACGAGCAATAACCCTACAAGCAGCATCATGCTGATATAATGCATGACTTAACTCCTGTCGGGCAGTTTGGAGTTGTTGTCTTTGGGTAAAACTGTATAGCATAACTGCATCCCATTCATCTTGGAGTAATTTTAAAGTAGCCGGTATACTTGTAGCACTTGGAGGTTTAGGCTTTACAATAGGAGGTGCTACAAAAAGAAAGTGAAAATTTAGCAAAATGTTTAGGTATTCCTATACTAACAACCTACTTTTAATTTCTATCAAATCTTCTTTGGCCATTTCCTTGCCACTGATCGGATCCACGCCATTCTCCAATATATATTTTTCGATTATTCTCTTTTCGAATATCGCTCCCGAGGATGGGGAAACTACTGGATGTTCTGGAACTTCGTTGGAAACTAAAAAAGCCGAAAAGTTAGGTTAATAATGCATTTACTTATAACAAGAACTCAAATATGTCACTATCTTATAAGTTAAAAAAATTCTAGAAAACAATAATTTCCTTTATAAACAAAGTTGGAAATATTAACAAAATCATATATAAATTAGGTTTGCCACTTACTCGCACAACACAACGCCATTTTACTGGAATTTCAAGTGCGGCAGTTTGGTATTTTGTGTATTTTATCATAGGCACATCATAAGAAATTGAATTACATATGTCATTTGAATCCCGTTTGGCATAAATATGTTTTTATAAACAAATTTGTGAAACTAATCAAATTAACATCAATTTGAACCCAAAAATAATGTTTGTAATTTTATAATTCATTCACAATCTTGATTCTTGATTTTCATTTCCTGTTTCCTAAGCAAAGTAGAGACATCTATGAAAGAAAGGACATAAAGTGTATGCAATAGGTTTGTTCGATTTATACAAAGCGTTTCTGCAGCAAGACGGGTGTAACATAAACTATAAACAAAATTATAAAGACTGTCCCAACAAAAGCATAACATCAAATTCTTTTATAAAACACACAAGTATGTTACTTTTAGGGCCGGTATTTCTCTATCTACTAATAAGAGTATCTAAAAACAATTCAGCTAATAAATATAGGAAAAGTGTAACGTTTTTTTCAGTTATTCAGCTAATAACTTTTATTAGAAACTTTATTAAGAGATTGAAATACCGGCCCTTAATAAAACTTCAAACGTCTAACTGTATTATTATCAATAGCTCACTTTAGCACTTTCTCGAAATTTTCAATATAATTTTCCCTTCACTTTTTTCTATAAATGCATTGAATTATATTCTTAAATTGACCAACACTTCTATGGCTTTAAGATTCGTGATATTCGAGAAAGTACGTCCCACACCCCAAAAAATTGCATTATCTCTCTTCTTTACCATATCATGATAACAATTGCCCTTAATTGAAACTGCATTCAGGACTTCGCTTTGGAATAAATGTAGCCCAATGCTCTTAAAACCCGAGCTATTCTTTATGGCTACATCTTTTTCTTATAAGCTCATCCATAGAATAACCTAGCTCACCGAATATTTTTGGTAGTACTAGATTTGTACTAGATCATCGCTAAAAAGACCTTTTTCGCTAATTTTCACTATAACACGCTCCATTTTTTGATATTGCATTATGTATTCGATTAAAATTGATTGCAAGAAAATACTAAGAAAGTCAAATGTTTCCTTGTGCAATTTTTTATAGAATGTTCCATTTCTATTGGATTTTTTTCAAATTCAATATGAAAGCATCAGTGAACCCACGTCACCCACGTTTCATTCCATAACCGCTTAGTACAAATTGAACAACTCTATTTTTGCTTGTACGGTATAAACTGGTATAAATGGTATGAATCATGTATAAATTAAAATATTTTTAGCAGACAAGTACACGCAATCTTAGATATATTTTCCTTCGATTATTGGTGATGGGTATCAGTAAAGCACTTATAGTATTATTTATGTAGAACAAACTAATCGCTATTTTCAAAAACGAATAAACAAAGTACTTTGTAAACGCCGGAAAGATAATCTTTTTGTTTTTGTTAGGTATAAATAGTATTTGCGTATGTAACTCAGACATAGCTTAAAGATAATCTAATACCAGTATAAATTGCCTACATCTGAATTCGGTTTTATCAGAAAAATTTTTATACCGCAAGTTAACTACGACGACCACGACCGACCGTATTATGGTATGGTCAATATTTTGACGTGCCATCAAATTATTTTGGGCTAACCACTTTCGAAGTTATTTTGTTATACTTTTATATTTGTGTTGTTTTTTTGGTCTTACGGTAAATAATTATGTGAACCTAACATGTAATGGACCGCTTATAAATTTAAATTAGCATGGAAAGCAGTTTAAGTTACATCAATTAAATACCTGATATTTGAAATGAATTTCACCTTACCTAGAGAAATTGTTATGTAAGTCTGCATATTTTAAAATGTCAGTAGTTTTTGAAAGGATGTGTTATCCATGCTTTACCAAAAAATAATAAATTTAGTGTATAAATTTGCCCTAAATGTATTGCATTTGTTTATAATGGGCAACAAGGGTGTTAAAAATAAAAATATCAAGCCATATGCATTCAAAATTTATGCGTATGAGAAGATAGAAGCAAATAACAAATTAAGCAAAAGGGTACCACTACCACGTAGCGGCCATCGTATTGTGTGTGATACCAAAAATCTATATTCATTTGGTGGATATAATCCCTCGATACTTAATGACGAAGCCAGAAATCACGATGAACTTTCAGTTCATTCATTTCCCTTGTTTCAAGAACTGTGGAAGTTCAATTTCGCTTCAAAGAAATGGGTTAGATTCAACAGCCGTGAGAGCTTACCTCAGGAGTTAGCATCCAATGCTGTGATTCTTCACGGCAACTGTTTGATGGTATTGTATTTAGAGATATGAGATAATGTGAATATAAGTAGCACTAATTTTAGGTTTATGGCGGTACGGGATCTCCATTTGGTTATCGATGTAGTAATCAACTGTATGTTTGTCGCTTGCCAAATGAAAATAGTATTATGAGAGAAATTACAACAGACGGAAATGCGCCACTGGCTCAATATGGTCAAGCGTTGGTTTATCATAATGATTATTTATATACCATTGGTGGTACTACTGGGTTTACATACACCTGTGATATACATAGGTAAACAATGTGAAATTTATACATGTATAAGTGTCTCAGTGAAGACTAGATCTTTGATCACAGCTCTTTTAGTCATTTCAGAAAAAACTATTTTTTACACAAGTTTACTTATATTTTTGGCTATATACAGTGTCTCAAAAATACATAAATGCATACTTACATTGTTATCTTAAATAGAACACCATTTATTATATTCTATTTTTTATTTTTTTATAGAAAATAACATGAGTTTATATTAACTATTATGTGTCTATTTTTAATAATAACATTCTTATTTATTTCGTAAAAAATGGCACACCTTTGTCTATAATAACGTTGTCTTTTACGTTTGTTTTGGTTACCCATATTAAATACTGTAAATGTGCAACAATGACTGTTTGAATGATGTACTACAGCTTCTACGATAGCTTCTATGATAGAAATTAAGATTCACTTTATTTTAAAGTGAGGTAACTTTACTTTTTTATATGGCACTATATATTTTTGTTTGTGTTAAATTATTTCTCATGTAAACCTCTTTCAATCCAAGTGAAACATTGACTTGTCTTCCCTGGGAAACAGAAAGAGTAATTCTACATCACATACTTCCAGATTAAATATGAAAACCCTTATATGGGAAGCTGTATACATATGCCAAGGTCAAAGTGATTATGAACCAGAAGGACGATATAGACATGAGATTGCTTTTGATGGGCAAAATATTTATGTATTGGGTGGTGGTACGTCTGAAGATGCATTTGGATTTGCAGAGATACCATTATTTAATATAGAAAAGAAAGTATGGTACCTGCAAAAAACATTTCGTGATCATTCGAGTGAGTATATTAGAAAATATAAGTAGAGCAAGTTAAACAGGTAAAAGGTTTCCTATTTCAAGGATGAATAAAATGCATTCACAAAAAAATTATGATATTGCAAGCAGTTTCAAAGATATTTCAAGAAATCAATTTTACTTCATTTTCTTCTAGCGTCTTGAGTTTTGAGGATATTAGCAAAATATATTTGCACTTTTTTCAAAAAAAAAAAAAATTAAAACACCGACGTTAAATAAGTTAACGTTTTTTTTTTTATAATTTAGCACAGTTAACTGTTGGAAACACAACTGCTTTTAATATATTTCTATATGTATACGACGCTTAATTGTAAAACAACCACCTACACTGTCTGCGCTCATCCAGGTCCTCACATTTATAGAAAAGCGTCCGCTATTTTGTATTTTTTTTGGTGTATCTTTTCTGAAATCGTTGATTTGGAAGTCATTAACACTGACGAGGCCATTGAACTGGACTGAAAAACTTTTTCAATGAAAAATACAACTTTTACTATAGATATCGTTATCTTCATTATGATGCAGCGAAGCATACCCAACTGTGGTGTCTTTATATGCTTGCGTAAGAAATGGCTTCTTCGCAACTGACCTATTTTTCAGCCTAGTATCGTTTATACGTTGATGTTTAATTCTAATTGATCCAGGGAAATTTTAAACTTCTCCGGCTTTAACTGTGGTAGAACACGGCTCTTCTACAACACGCTGTACAGAAAAAAAAACATCTTCCGTCGGCCTGGTCATCTTACTGTTCAAGAGTATGAGATAGGTCTCGCTTTTTCTTAATTTTTTAAATACAGCTGTGGGCCAGTGGCTTACGTGCAAATCTCTTACAACACGCCGTGGTGACCACCCTTCTTCCAACTTAGAAATACCTCTAGCCCTTTGAACTTAAGTTAAACGCTTATGTAGACATTTTTACGTTTGAAACACTTCGATTTTTAAGAACAACTGACAAACAATGTGAAATCCTTAAATGTTTGATTTTACTTAATATATCCATTTACAATAGGATAAAAATAGTACCTATTTCAATTTTTTTGGATGCGGTGGTACTGATGTATGTTAATTATAATTATTGTGATTTTCTACCCTGACGTTAATATCAAAATAACCAATTTCCCATAAATTCTAAGATCACTGGTCACGTTTTCGGTGCTAAATGAGCCTTCGTTAGTATTTTCGTCTTAAGATGTCCACACCAAGTTTCATAAGACAGTACATAGTATATTTCAATACAAGTTTTATAAAGCGTACTTTTATCCGGTAACGTTGAGTTTTCCAAAGACCGAGTGCGAGAACGCGCTTTATGAAACAAGTTTTTTATACTTTTTTTTTCCACTTCGGTAATTATCAATAATTATTGTAAATGAAGATCCAGCGTTTTTCGTGTAACGGGCTCGTGGGCCTGACAGTTGAATTTTGATATTTGATTTGAAATGTTGGATTTCGAAAAATCACAAGCGAAATAACCGTAAAATAACTTATGAATGATATCAACCCCAATATTAAAAAGATATTGAAAACCGTAACACTTCCAATATATTGCGCCTGGTTCATAAGCCAAATGTAATTTTTTTCTGCCGGGTGAGTGAGACAGAAGTAGGAACATCGGTAATTCTGCGCATACTCCAATACAATAACCAATTACAACTAAAATGACCACCGCACGTTTGTGTTTGCATGACTAAGCGCATGCGTATTACGATCCAGATATTCCAGAGACGACGAATATCGCCCTCTCATAACCAACGTTATCCTTTTCTAGACGCTGTATAGAAGTATTAAATATATGTTGAAAACAGTGCTACAATGAGATTCTTTAAAACCAGTTATAGCACTGTTTGTCAATTGCGAAATTGCTTTATTATAGCGCCGAAATACTATACCAAGCATATTAATCTTTTGATATATTTGTACAGCACATGCGGTATTCACAGTCGCCTGTGTTGGAAAAATTAGCATTACAAAACTTTATGCCGCTTTCTCTCGGAAACCTCATGTTCGATTATGTCATTCAAATTGTATACAAATTGTTAGGTAACTAGTGTTTGTGTCTCTATTCAAATCAAGTGTCGTAAAATTTTTAGGACTTGTATTTTTTTTCACATATTTTTTTTTCTAATATTTTGTTTAATGTGGAAAATAGACATATTGGTCGATAATTTTCTTTTTTTTTTCTTATTGCCTTTTGTATGGATAGGTATGGTTATTGTATGTCTTAAGGAGTGAGGGTAATGTCCACTTTTTATAGTATTGTTGATTAATTTTACCAATATCGGTGCTAATTTATTTCTGTTTTGTTTTATTATCTTTGTAGTTATTTTCTCATAGCCTGGTGCAGTGTTGTTTTTTAATTCTAGGATTATTTTGTCAACGGTTTCTTCTGATACTTTTGTAATTGTAATTGCGTTTTTACATTGTCGGTTTTGGTTGTGAGAGGTAATTTATTTGAGTTTGCAATTTGTTTTCATGCTAGAATCTTTTCTATGGTTGCAAAATATTTGTTAATTTCGTCTGCTATTTCGTTTGGGTCCGCCGTTACTGTTTTGTCGTCCTTCTCTCTTTCATATATTTCTCGGTTTTCATTCTTTCTCCTGTTTAGTTCCGAAGTAATTACGTTCTATGTTTTGGTTGTGCCTGTTTTGAATTTCTTGAACTTTCTGATGTAATAGTCCTTCTTCGCTTTTCTCATCATGTATAGGATGTTATGATAGATCGCGATTCATTGATGGCTGTTTTTAGATTCTCGATTATTTTGAGCACCCCTCGGTGCTCCGTGAACATCTCTAAGGGACATTCCAGACCGAAAACATCCTCATCTTTTTGCGTTTCTTCCCTTTGCAAGTTCGTAGTTGAGTTTGAATAGATTCTGAGAAGGCATAAGTATGTTGAATAATATCAGATTCCAGGGCACCATTTTTGTTCTTTCAAAGTAGTAGTAGTTTTAATAACTAACAAACTGTTTTTGACATGGTAAATACAATAAATCAAATAGGTATACAAAAAATGCAAAGTATTGAAGACAGTTGTTGCTATACAACAGCCGGATCGCTATGATAGCGTTATTTTTTTTTTCTTGCCAGTCATAGAAATCGTAAATATCTACAGTCGTACAGCTATGTCAACTATTGGAGCTTAACGTCCGCACTGTATCTTGAAACAGACAATACATCTAGTAACCCAAATAAAAACTCTTTGTTTGGCATCCATTATCTGATACTGCATATTTTGAATTTACAAGAAAATTACCCTTTTTGATATGCTTATTTTTTCAGGTATTAGTTCAACAAACAACGGTATTCCACCTGCTAGACGCTGTCATGGTGCAGTGCAAATAGATTGTGATAATGTAGTGAAAGTGTATATAAGTGGTGGTTATGATGGAACACAAATATTTGATGATCTGTGGTCTTTAAATTTGAAAACTTATAAATGGACGTCGATTCAAACTTACAATTTGCCCTACCCAACTTATTTTCATTCAGCAGCTGTTACACCTGAAGGAAAGATGTATATTTTTGGTGGTATATTTGCACATGGTGATATTGAGAGAAACAATGTCGTTCATTCTGCTTGGTTGTGTATCCCTAAATTAAGTGAAATGTGTTGGGAAGCCTTATTACACTATAATCCGCAAATAATTCATTGCCCAAAGAATAAATTACTTGATGCTGGGCTGCCAAGACATTTCTTAAGGCGATTAGAATAAGATTTATTTTCATATATTCAAATTTTATTTCTAATGTCACCAAATTAATCCATATACTATATATTAATATACATAAAAATAAAAATGCTTATTTAAGAATTGGTTTTTATTTTAGATATTAAACAAATATAAACATATCTTTTGATTTCACTTAGTATTTTTCTGTTCTCCATAAATCAGGTACAGTATGCAATAACTGGCATAGGGTATTATGAGAAGCAACATCGAATTCTTTAGATAATTGATCGGAAAACTGGATCACTTCATCACCAATAAGCACATTGTTCTGTGCAGTGCCATGTACCTAAATAGAATAAGTTATAGAGTAGAATATTTTATTCGTATGAGATATATATAGTATATGCACATGTCAATTAAAATAAATTGAGTATGTATGTACATATGACTATAAACAATGTATACAACATTCACTTAATTGGCAAACATGTTAAACCACGAACAATATCACTAGAGGCTCGTATGGCATAAAAGCAAGTACATTATTATATTATAATGCTATAATGGATAATTATAATCTCTAAGGCATTTACTAACCTCCACATATCCTTCTAATAAATCGTTGAAGGGCTTCTTTAAATTAACTTTTACAATCTTGTTATCTGTTGTACAAATATCGAATGTTATACAATTGGGATTAATATTGCTTACTAAGCCGGTTAAACTGACTTTTTTCCCAATAAATTGAGATAATTGTTGGCCGTTTACGATCTCACGAATATTTTCTGTTCCGTTGTAAACCATTTTTACTGGATTTTGAGGTTTCGGTCACAAAAAAAGCCGCGGAAGTACAAAACATGAGAGAATATAGCTGCTATTGCACAACCAAAAATAACCCACTTCAGCAGGTTGCTGCTGACAACCGCTAGAAAAATATCGGTAACTACCGATTAGTCTACCCTTTATACCATACCTATTTCATCCACTACATTTTCAGTACGGTTTGTATAAGTAATTGCCTATGTAAGTCAACTATCAAATAATTTTAACTTTACTTTTTCTTAATTTTAAATTTTATTTATTATTAATCTTATTAATTAAGAATAAGTAAACAAAAATGTGTTCAGTGTTGATCTTTTTAATCAATTTTATAACAATTTTATGTAATGATTAATAACCTGAATACCAAAGTTACGGTTCAAACGTTTGTTGAAAATTAAGTAGATGTATAATGTATAAAAATGTATAAAATAAAAAATGTTTTGCTTAACATAGACGCCTTTTTGTATTACCAAACGTGTTAGAGATATATACATAGGTATATAGTACAAAGATATAAGAAAACGCGCAATTATTCGATTCCCAATTATACCTGCGTGGTGTAGATACATTTTACTTTTTGTATATTCTCATACTAGTATATTAAAATGTGGATTTCTACGTAAAAAGTGCGTCGTTAGCTTGTAGAGCTGCAGTTTGTAAGACTGGTATTTATTATTAAGTAAAATTTTTTGAGCAATTCGTCGAGATGTGCTTATAGTATTTATTAATTCTATATAAACTTCGAAATTATTTGCATTATCTTATCTTGAACAACTTTATTTTCATTATTTGTTACAAAAAATGCTGCTTCAAACCGTCGAACCGAGTTATGGTGTTACAATAGTACTTATTGGGCTTGTTCTCTTGATAGTTAACTGAAAATAAATCACCAGTTATTTCCGTTGAATTACCATCGTAAAATTGCTTTATCATAAATAATTTTTGTTCACTCTGTATATAATGATTGTTACCACCAGAACGCTGTTTGTTAAGAAATGTGTGTGGGAACGAATAATTATATAGACAAAGTGAATCAAATTGAAATGCTGCTGCCGATATGACAATCTGTCGCTACTGCACTTGGATAGTGCACAAACGTTTTATGTCACCTCGATCTTAACGTGCATGTAAATTTGGTAATTGTATAAACTACGCAGCACTTACTTTATTCATCGTCAGCTCGTGTGCGTTCACTTGTCATGGTGTTGGTGTTGGTAGGTACCGGTCATGCTGAGTCATGCATCGGTAATGTGCTCAAAGGAAGGAGAATTCTTAAATTCATCGATAGATCCGTTGATTATACTTTATCACTATCTAACTAATGTACCAAACAGAGATACACTATACTCCATGGATGCATTCACAAATTTAAGAATTCTGCGGGATTCTATCATTTCTATAGATTTGGAGTGGAATGAAGATAGTAACTGTTTTCGTCTGTACATATAATTAATAATAATAATAATTTATTAGTTACTGTGACACATTTGTGTATGTAACAAGTCAACAAAAGTACAGCAATAGAAGAAAAAACATAAACAGAGAAATATGACCAATTTAACTAAGAATTAACAAAAATTATTCAATAAAGGAAAAGAAAAACAAAGTAAACTAAACCCAAACCCAACCTAATAATTAAAGAATTCATTCACAGAGTAAAAATTACGCTGCTTCAAGAAAGTTGTTATATTATGATATAATCTTAAAAGTTTTAATATTTTTATATAATATTAGTTTAGAATGCAGCATATTATGTTGGATACGTTACAATCTGAAATTTGAATTTTTGTGCGCCAAATTATAAAGGATGCTGATGCGTTGGGACACTGACTTATCGATACAAACGTAAAAACCAATGATTTCGTGCTTGCGTTCTCACTTGGTTTCTGCATACGTTATGCGATGCCTGGTTTGTAAAGTGAAATACAGAAATGTATAACATACCTACAAGTCTTTGATCATGTGCCCCGTTCATCAAAATTAGTTCAATACCATTTCAAAATTTATTTTCCTCATAATCATCGGCAAGTTCAATATTCACTCAAGCACACGGTTTTTTTTAATTTCACATCGCGACAAGTTTGGTATTTAAAGGAGCTTCAGAAACTTATTGAACGGGATGGAAAACCAAAAGAAGGAGAAGAAGACTTATAGATTGGTCTTGACAGGCGGTAAGTGGCAAATTTGTATTAATTTGATGTTAGATTTAATCCATTTATTAGATTATATGCATGCCACAGAAAGCACAATTGATTTGCGTCTTACTTTGTTGTAGTTTTTATGAACATTGATATGTTACATAATTTTTTAGAGATATATACATATTATCTGCAGATATTTGAGGATAGCTCATTTTAGCTTTGGAAAACCTCATTTTATTTTTAGTAAACAGTTTGTTACATCGTCCTACATTGTTTAACACTTAAAGGACGCATTAGCATAATTTGCTCTGTAGTGTATCCTAAAATTAAAGCTTGTTTTCACATACGGAAAAGCCCGGGTTTTTTTATTATTTTTATTAATCTGCGAAATAAGTACGTCATTTCTTATATTAATGCTAGAAAACCGCGTTTTTTAAACAACGTGTGGTTCCCAGTTCAAGAATCTACGCGCTAAGTATGCTTATTGAATTTTCAATTAAGCACTGCTTCTAAA
Organism: Cetonia aurata; assembly: GCA_949128085.1. Classification (NCBI taxonomy): domain Eukaryota; kingdom Metazoa; phylum Arthropoda; class Insecta; order Coleoptera; family Scarabaeidae; genus Cetonia; species Cetonia aurata. Next base: position 25,241,690 of record OX421887.1, read on the forward strand.
CTAAGCTTATTGCATTGTTATTCTTACAAATGAAATGTTGAAAAAGAAAAACAGTATCTCCGCCGGGATTAAGGTCTAAAAATTTAAATAATATGTAATATAATAACTAAATAATATTGAGGAGTGATTGAAAAATAAAGTACAACTTTGATTGTAAGAGTAGCAAGTCTTTCAAAAGAACTTTATAATTTACTTTTCTAAATTGCTAACATATAAATTCAACCATTTATCATTATGTACTGTTCCTGTAATGTTGATCTTTCTCCACTTCAAATTCACTGAAAAATCTATATAGTTTCATTTATATTCTGTTTATGCTTAATTTTTCAGGCCCTTGTGGTGGTAAAACAACTGGCCAATCACGTCTGTCTACCTTCTTCGAAAATCTAGGATGGAAGGTAAGCTTCTTTTAGTAAAGTAGACGTTAAATTATACAAAATAAAAAAGGCCAGGTAAAACTAGTAGATTTTAATTTTCTTTTGGGGGGTATGTTGGCAACTCGTCCTTGTTTACAGGTATTCCGTGTGCCTGAAACAGCTAGTGTCCTACTGAGGTAGGTATGTCTTTCTCAAAAGAAAAAAGAAAAAAAAAAGATAATGAGAATGCTAGAAAAAATGTAGAGGACTTGCACACATGAATACCGCATTCCCTATATTATATACTTTTTTGTTTATGTAACATAAGGCGGGTGCCATATATTTGGATAAAATGTTATGCATTGATTGGTGCTCCCCTCAAGATTATTGGTATGAGATTCAACTATGGAATCTTCTTGGCGTTTGATGGAAATCGTATTCTGTCTGATTTGATGGGTCTTCCTCTAGGGAATGCGTGATATCGTCGTTGCCAATTGGTGCATGACAAAAAATGAAAATCCAATTTTATTATCTTTACTTGTGATTCAAAATTTTCCCTTTGCGTGCCCTAGATGATTGCACAACAAAATTATCTATATCGTCTGTAAAGACATTTGCAGTTCTATGTGTGTAATCCTCTAAAATGAAAACGCATTCATTTGTTAAATTGAAATTTGGTGTTAACTAAAGGAAAATTTTGCAAATCAACGTCTAAATTAAAAGTATAGGGAGCCTGTATAATATGAAAGGGTGTATTTAAAGATAAAATTAAGGATTGCTCATTAAACAATCTCCACAGTGATCGTTTTTATCACTTATTTTTCTGATTTTCATAACATACATCATCATCCCATATTTTACAATAATATTATGGAAACAGTTTGTTTCTTTTAGAAATTGTTTTGATTGTTTAGTCAAAATTTACATATTTTTTATGTTAGATAAACTTGTGTTACATTTTTTTTTAATATTTCAGTGGCGGCATCAAATTCCAGGACCTGAGTGAAAGTGAAGGTAAGTTTTTTTTTTTCTTCCCATTACTTATTTAATTTGGCAATTGGTCGTAAAAGTCGTAAAAGAAACTCGCTATGTATAAAGTTACTATATTTTCTTTTAGCTGTTTCATTTAATCTTATTTTTGCGAAAATTTTGTGTCATATATCGGAAGCGATTAGCATAATTTGCTTTTTCTATTAGTCAGTTATGTTTTTAAAACCTGTTTTATTGGATGTATGAATCACAACGTTAGTAAAAATGCTATCATTGCATACCTATGTAGATACCTACTTCAATTTAATATGCACACCATGTTAAGAATTAAATTCAAATTGGAGTAGAATCATAATTTCTTACATTTTTTTATAAGTAAAAAAAAAAAAAAGAAAATAAGACTGCACAATGAAATGAAAATCGAAGATTTTACATTACGAATCACTACTACATATGAGAGCATTTAATTTTTATCATAGTGTACATAGTATAATTGAACTTGATATTAATATCTTCATTATGTTGTTTTTTTTTAATTAACAGATATGTCAAATACAATGAAAATACTTTTATAAAGAATAGTTCAAATCAAAGCTATTGTACTAAATATGGAGAAAGGTTTTGTGTTCAACTACGTCGTTTGTCTGTCTAGGAACGATCTCGTTTATTGAAAATCGAATTACATGTATGCATCATTATAACATTTCACATGACCTGCTTTAAACATGTTTCTGCAACAAATGTTTTCTATAAATGTTTAAAGGTGAAAGATCCATATGAAAAAATACTATTAGCTGCTACATATAAGAACATAAAAATAAAAACCATTGTGATGTAAGTACATATTTGTACTCCGCATGTCTCGCGATATCCGTTCTTGCAGTTCGCTTAAATTAAATTACTCTAATCTTATTTGTGTGGTCGTTACATAAACTTGAACGTGCCACGTGTTTTTACTGATACAGATATTTTATGTATACACATGACTGCATGCAGCGTATCCAATTTCGGAATGTAGAAATTGTTAAGAGGTTTTAATTTTAACAGGTTCTCGTAAAGACAATCTGGAAATTTTACTTAATAAATGTAATACACAATACAATATAACATTGTTTATTTTTGGTTTAAAGACCCGTGCCAAAACATGCAAGCAAATCTACACCCAAATAAATAAACAGCAAATACGAAAATAAATTTTAGCTGACGTCCGAGACTAATTTACGTTATCTATGTTTATGATTACTATTGTTTCTTATACTGTTCCCAGCTTTGCTTACGTTTTAATAATAGCTTAGGCACTAATATTTATCTTGTTTTCATTTGATATCAAATCATCTACGCTCTGTCTGAAGATGTGTTTCTTCTTTCATTCCAAGTTCATATTTACGTGAATCAGCATTATTTTATTAAGTGATTTGTTCCTATTATATTCTGCGAATGAAGTACTCGAAGAAAATCTTGTCACTTCAAGTCATAATATATACTTAAGTTTACTTAAAGTAATAAGCATCTGTGTCGTCATCTTTTTGGAATGATATCTTATGATGTAGTAAATATAAAATCAGTATTTCCTTCATCGTGTACCCACAATTTTCTCTACGTTATAATCTGCAAACTATCTAGTTTATTGCATTCGACGGATTAAAGTAACATATTTAGGACTAAAACACCAGTATTCTACGAAGAGGTCGAGTAGCATATTGCACATGTCGATTATACTAAATATTTGTAAACAACCATTCTTTTCAATAAATAAGTAGTAAATAGCTTGTGCTGTCATGGTCTATTTGTAATTATTTCTTTTAAATCTAGTAGTAGTAAAATGTACTTTGAGCTTATTGAAAATCAAATATGCGTTCAGCATTTCTGATATTACTAGAATGTGACTAATCATCCATATAAAAAGCTTATCATGTATCTATTTCTAATAATAAAAGTTCTCGAAGTCGAGTGCCCGAAATTGCAAATACACGGTGGCCAGAAAAATGCGGATAACGCAGGCCAAATCTTTGTTTCATTCTGAGTTGACAATCTTAATTGAGAAAAGTAGTACAGTGTTTTCTTAAGTCACACGAGTAGCTTAAAAGAATTGTAAATTTGGCAACACCTAATCAGACAAGTACTGTGGCAGTAATCATTTTATTATTTACTATAAATCAGGTAAATACGCAAATTAGCAAGAATTTTATGTTAACATGGATAAAAATTTTATTGAAATTTAAATATAATATGAAAAAATTATAACAACTGTTCAAATTGGTAGCCATCAGTTTCCAGACATAATTCCAATCTTCGAGGAAGCGAATTCAAAACGCGCTCCAACATATCGTGGGTGATTAATCGAACTGCCGCCGTAATTTTATTAATTACATCCTCTTCGTTAGCTGGAGGCGTTGCATAGACCTTTTCCTTTAAAAACCCCCAAACGAAAAAGTCCAGAGGATTAATATCGGGAGATCTTGCTGGCCATGCTATTGGACCGTTACGCCCTATCCACCGATTCGGAGAGTGTTCGTTTAACCAATCCCTCGAAATTCTGGCATTGTGAGCGGGTGCCCCGTCATGCATGTACAACAAGTTGGGTCTCAAATTCAATGGAATATTATCCAGTACTTCTTCTAAAATGTTAACGTTTTCCATTTAGACGATTTGGAAGAAATATTGGTCCAAGAACTCGGAGATTTAAAATCCCCAGCCAAACATTTACCGAAAATCTTCTCTGATGTCCAATTTCCCTTACTGCCTTGCGATTTTCGTCCGCCCAAAAATGAAAATTATGGCTATTAAAGACGCCATCTCTCGTAAACAAGCATTCGTCGCTCCAGAGAATATGCAATAAAAAGTTCGACTCTTCTTGAATCCTTTGTAAAACATTGTTACAAAACATTCTTCTGTGCACATTATCGTTTACCTTACATAGAAAGGCTGCACTTTCCTTGCATGAAACGGACGCAAAAGATTTTGAGATAGTGCTGAGTGCACTGTTGTTTTGCTAGGAATATTCGTAAACAGCATCCAATATTTGCTCTTCTAATTGAACTGTTCGACGCTCTCTAGGTCTACCGCTGTTACGATAATTCGGTATAAAGGTGCCAGTTTCTCTAAGTCGCTGATCCAATCTACGGAACGTGTTGGTGGATGGATGTCGCCGTTGTGGATACCGTATTTGATATTCCTCTTTTGTCAAGTTTGCATTTCCATTGCAAAATCCGAATACCATATACATGTCGGCGTATTCTCCAAAGGTAAACATTGTTCAGTATTAAGAACAGCACAAAATGTTTATCTTATTTCAACAGCCAAATGTCACATGAGAAACGTCAAAAATTGACAACTACTTATTACTTTTAAACAAGCATCCTTACAGTACCACGTTGCCATATGTACTTTAATTTCAAAAACGCCAATGAAGAAATGTTAAAAATGTAAACCATTGGTATTAACCGATTAGTTACATCAATGCATTTGAGATAATTCCATTTCTAAATTTCACCATAATGATGTTACATAGATAAATTTGACGAATTTTGCTAAATTTTAGCCGTACATCTTAAGGTTTGATGGTCTCGTATGCCTTAAGGAAGGACCGTATAACTTTTTTGGATTAAGATTATCGCCTCAGAATTGAACAAAGAATCGTTCTACCTGGCGATTATCCGCCCTTTTCTGGCCACCGTGTATATGTTTCCATCAAAATAATGCGTTTTCAAGTTACATAATTAATAATCAACAGGGTAAAACATATGAAGGTGATAAAAAGTTGGGAAGAGCTGCAACACGTTTTGACAAAAAAACAAATTACAGAAAAGATAAAAGCTGTATTAGGACTGACCGTAATTATAAATTCTTCAAAATTTGTTGCATTTCCATCGTTGATGTACTGCAAATAGCTTTGCGTACACAATTCCGAATACTGACTACGCGGTTTTGGAAACAAAACCAGGTCTTGAGACCCGAAACACCGGGTACCTGAACGCAAGTATCCGGTTTTGAGCAATACCCCTAGTTAGTAAATACACTTTTTTCGTGGAATTATAAGCTGTGTTTAAAAAAATGTCCAAAACGTTTCTACAACATTTTCGTCTTCATCAGTACCTTATAATAATACATTTTTTTTAATTAATTAATTAATTCAATGCTAACATGAAACTATTACCTGGTGGAAAAATTTCTTTTATTAACGGCTCATATCATTAAAAGTAATTTAAACATGTAAATTACTGCTGCAGCAATGGGTTCTTAATATTAAAGACACTATTATACAAAATAACGGAAATTTGTTTGTTTGTGCTACACATCATTTTAAAAGTTTTACGATGTCCTTTTTTATAACAAAAATCTTAAAAAAAATAAAAAGTGTGTTGTTCAAACAAACAAGCTTCCATTTTATTTAATGCTGTGTTACTATTCTTCTTGTTTATTTAGGTTCTACACTTATTACGTGATCCATAATTTGTTATTTTATCATCAATGGCACACTATATATTTTTGTAAAGCTCGCAAAATTTGCTATTATAGGCTAGCATATGGTTTCTATTTAAAATGTAGATTGTTTCTAAATTTCAAATAAAAGATTACGTAAAAAAATATCGAAAATATTTTTCGAGAATTTAAATAATAGGAAAGTTATAACGCTTAATAAAAATTGAAAAATCAATTCCTCTAAATATCTTGGAAATGGTAAAATAAATTCTTAACTTAATTTCACCAACGTTTTTACCTCGAATGATTTACCTCTGCCTGTCTCATTTTTTCGTATCTCTCTTACAAAGTGGATTTTGTGATATCTGGAATTTGGACCATCCTGTACTTCACTACCCGTAACAGACTTAGAAGTTGGATGTTGATATAGAAAAAAAATATATAGGAAATGTAAATAGCCTATGGTTTTGCGACAATTTTTTTTATTTGGTAATTAATTTGCTGACAATACAAGCATGTACGTGATTCATATTTATCGTTGTTGTTACTATTAAGTATTATGGAATTTAACAGTGCTGTCTTTTCAAGGAAATTGTAGTACGACGCACCTATTGTTTATCAAAGTCGAGTGTCAAAGCAATAACATCGTATGATGCGATCATGCTTTAAAGTAATATAATATATGTAAACAGTGTTTGATAAGGATATTTAACATTCAAACGGGAAATGACATGTACACTTCAAATTGCAAAGTATTGCAGTTTTGTTTGCATAAACCACGTTTGATAAAGGCAAGAGGATTAGAAATTGATGGCGGAATATGGTAGTTAGTAATTGTGTAGTGATATAATTACAGATACGATAATTGCACGGCGTAACTGCTAATTAAACACATTAGTTATTTTCATTATAAATACCCTTGTCTACATGATGATAGATACAGCGAGGACACAAATCACAATATTTTGTGATTGAACTTAATACACAGAAGAAAATCTTAGATTTCCTGATTCTTGTTTGATATCGTGGTATACCTAACGATCGTGAAAGTGATGATCCAGAAATTGTCGTACTCCGGTAGCGTAATGTGGAGGCGCTCTATCTTGCTGAAATCCTATCTCATTCTTCTACAAATCAGAATCTTGCTCCAATGAAATTTTTATATTATATAGGATCATAGGTTCTGAACAAGTTTTCTTAATAATATTTTTTCAATTCATGAACAGAAAGGATACTTTACCTACAAAGAAAATAGTTTTTCTAATTGGATGTTGTAATAAAGCTAAAACAAAAGACGACGCAGTGCTGATACGGCTACTACAGCATACTGTGCTGTAATGAGATATTAACGCGTTGGGAGGGGGGGGGGGGGGGGACTCTTGCCGGAACGTAATATAGGCGATTAATGTGCAAATTAGAAAAAATACTGTAAAAAACGTGTGCCACAATGACATGTTATGCTCGTACTTTGAATATCTCGAGATTCAAACTTGTACTCGCATTACATAAACGTCATTGTGACACTTGTGTCACAGAATAGGTAATATACAGAAGTGTCAGTCAGACAAGGAATTCGTACCATATCTCTATGCCGTTTTAATGATATCGCAGTCAGTACAAATTTGTCGTTCGCGCAGGTAGAATTTCGTGGTGTCATTATACAGGGTGATTGATCGAGACCGTCTATTAGAAAGATTGGCCCTTGTAGTAATCATTAATTTCTGTAAAGTTGGATACGTACATAGTGTAATAAAATCTATGCAGTGAAAATATTTTGAAGATGGCGGCACTTCCGGAAACACCGGAAATTGACATCAACTTTCTTATTTCAAATGGAATGGTCTAAACGTTATTCTAGAGGAACTTTTACTAGTATTACTACTCTAACTTTTAAAATAATACGAGGGCATTGATAATATATGTCGACACAAATGAAGAATTTGTTACATATACATGAGGTTAAGCAGTTATTTACCAACTAATTGCCTTAAAAACATGTTTTCTATTAAAAATTATTAGAAAACGTATTTTGCGAATGTATTTTTGAAAATTTTGCTTTGCATATTCATAATTTATCTAGTTAATACGGCTCTGCTGACAAAATGGGCCAATGGGGTCCTGCAGCAAACCTGTGCGCATATTCGTGTAGTCGTAGATAATTACCACAAAAAATAAAATCGCGACCATAGGGAAATGCATTGAGTGAAACTGCGTATATTACCTATTCTGTGCTTGTGTTTTAAAATACTATTTCGGCTCGTCGTCAAGGCCAACTTGTTTTACAAGAATTGAAAATACTGTTAAAATTCTCTTCCGACCAAGCAGAACTTAATCCTGCAATCTAAAATTCCAAAATTGTTAATCGATCACACTTCTTGTGGCATCAATCCTGGGACACACTGTATATTAGAGGTCCACACTATCTGCAATGTGTCCCCAGGATTGATGTTACAAGAGATGTGTTAGAGTAAAAATACCTACTTTTTTATTATGTAGTGTCCCTATTTGTTTATTAAACAAAATAACGGGCATTTCACGTTGACTTGAATTCGCTCGGACAAACGCTGTTAAGTAGTAAAGTAGTAGCAATTATTTTGAATAAATAATGTGTTGTAAACGATGATTATACATTTATAAATACATTTATCTTATTTCCGCCCAATACTATTTACAATTCTGCACGTTTTTAGTTTTGGTCGGATTTTCTGAATTTACAATTTTAGTTTAACAATATTTTTTTAACAAACCTGTTTTGTTAATTTAACATTTGTCGTTGGAATGGAATTTTGAACACGTGTTAATTGAAGTTGTTTAATACTACTCTGAACAGGATATTTGGAGAAATATAAAGAGAAAAAGGAATGGTTATATAAGAAATAAACAAAACAAAAAAAAAGACAGGTCATGATCCGCTTAATATCTATTACCATTGTTTAACAAACTCCGGGAAAATGGTTGAAAGTAAATTTTAATTTTGACGCCTTCAAATATATTTATTTAAGATATTCTCAGTTGTTTGATAAGTGACGTAATAATGTTACGCACCCTCTACATGTCACTATTCCAATACCGATTAACAACGTCTAAAATAAGAACAATACAACTGTTAACCAATAAATATCTCTAATATTTAACATCATTGATGCTAATTGCTGTATAATAGCGCTGGATTCATCATATTAGTGTTCAACATTTACTTATTCTTAGTTCGTATACAGTATTCATTATTTTATTTTAGTGCTCAGTTAAAGAAAACAAAGATGCTTTTTAATTAGATACTTCTATGGTTAGACGTATAACCCTTTTCGAACAACAGATTTTTTTCGACGTCCTTGAATCTGAGCTTCGTTTGATCTTTTAAATAGGATCGAAATACGTCATGACCAGAATACTACGCCTTTAGATCGTTTGAATAGGAAAACGAGCTTCTAAATTTTACAATCGGCCGTCCGCCGCCGAGAAAAGCCTCCATTCAACATGTTGGCAGAATGTCAACAATTTTCTTCAAATAGGATTCAGCTAAACGGAAACGGTTGATTATAATTTTGTTATTTCTGCTTCAAATGCCTTAAGTGGTTATACACATAAATATGTAGGTATGCCAGATTTAATTTTGATAATTCAAACGCTATTCGCTGCTTTATATGCTGAGGTACTTTTCCAAACGCGTAATTTCGCGATAACAAACATTTTGCACCGGGCAAACGCTCGAGATGGCTAGCAGCACGTGAGTTTTGGGAGTTTATTTTTACACATCGCTAATTTATGAAGGAAGCTACGAGACGTTTCTTTCATGCGTTGTGCCACACCCTAGATTACCTATATTTATCAATTAGTATACACACTCATATAGAAGCGTTCGTCACTTGCACGGGTTATTGCAAATATCTCTATAGTATCTTGTCAAATAGTGTTTGCAGTGGAAGTACATGGCAATATTATGCAGCTTTAACCATACAGAAATAATAATAGAATAATTATTTTTTAGCAGTTGTTTCTGGTATTTTCAATATACAGGATATTTCAGATCACTTGTCCATATTTTGCACCATCTTTTGCAGCTAGGCTAATGTTGATTGATTTAGATGTGCACATAAATTGTTCATCAACCAACAAAAGGCAAACTCGCGCAGGACAGGAATTTTTCTGAAATGTTACTAACATTGTTACACACTGGGAAGCATTTTAGCACATTTTCCGGGGTTCATCCGCGTGGTAACTGGTTCACAAAAGGACCTATTGGAGCGTCCACGTTTTTAGGACATAACTGACATACATACTTCTGTCAATGATAGAGCTGTGTTGTGTTGAGCTCCGTATTTTCTACTTTCAGTACAGAGGAGGGCCTGTTTGTTGTTTCGATCGGCTTCGCGTGATTGGCCCGGCGTGCGATAGGTTTTGTTTGGTCCGTAGAAGTAACAGCTATATATTTCTTTTTCTTCCTGGATATCGGGATAGGTTTAATTTTGCGGCGCTCAAACAAGATCGGTTTCCACTTTGAGGAAAGGTGTTGAGTGTCGTCCTTTTTGTTCATACTTGATTGACATTTGTCAATTTCTATAGCTTCCCTTATAATTCGAGTTTGAAGGTTGGAACATCTATCTAAGGTCTTACTGTTTTCAAAATCTATGTAGTATCAAACAGTGTTGTAACATGTTGTGCTAAGCAAGAAGTGGGTTGTCTGTTTTTAACTGTTAGTTTATGCTTGGCTCTTCGTATTTTTACTCGTCTGTTGGTTTGACCGATATAAGTTTGTTCACAATCCCTGCATTGAATTTCGTATATTCCTTGATCTTCTAGCGGTAGTTTATCTTTGTAGTTACGGAGGACATGTCCAGTTGCTGTTCTATTGTGTAAATGGTCTCAATGATATGTTTTCGTTGAACTCTACCTATCTTGTCTGTTGTACCTTTTACGTTGGGTAAAATAGCTCTACTTTTGAATACCGGATTGTCTTTTTTGGGAAATGTCTTGTTGTTGTTGCGGATGGTTTTGTCGATAACCTTCGAAGAGTATCCATTGACTAAGAGTGCTTCGCGTACGGTTTTAATTAGCCCTTCACGTGATCCAAGTCCGATAATTTAAGTGATCTGGATACTAGAGTTTTTACTACCGTGTTAAGCTGTGAAGGGTGATACCTAGGATACCGTCCTCCTTCTCTTTTACCAAGACATCGCTTCAGAAGAAGATGAGAGAGAACTCATCGAAACGTCGAGCTCTAGTAGGTTCTTTTGTGAACCAGTTACCAGATGAACGCCCGGAAGAATCACAGTTCAAATATTTTAGCAACATTTGAACGTAAGTCAAGTGGGAGTCGGCATTAACTCATGAAATTAAGAGCAAAATTAGAAATGTACAAATATGATAATTTATTGATGTATAATCCCCACAAAACTCGTGCCGGTATCTCTGAAACCGTTAAAAATCTGAAACCGTTAAAAAACTATCGAACAAACGTGCGTGACATACGAATCCACATCTGCAGATTAACGAACATTCAGATACCACATAAACATCATCGCTTTCATGAGTCACAGTTCTATCCCTAAAATCCCCTGACCGTAGATATGATTTAAAATTCCTTAATTCAATCAATTTTAAAACCAATGTGTTTGCATTTATTTAAAGGTGAATGAAAATGTGATATTTTGTGAAAGCGAGTTTTACTGATAGGGAAATCTGTCAAAAGTAGTGTTTTTAATTTATGGTAACGGCGGCAATAATGGCCATCGAACAATAACTCTACCCTATTCTTTTGTCAGTGTTGCACATAATTTGGAATACCGTTTCGATTGTATGTCCCTACAAATTGTCCGCAATGAAGATTTTGGTAAAGGGTTTGGATTTTGTGCTTGATTTCAAGGCCGGTTAGAAAACAATAACCTTGATAGGGAAAGATATACTTTTTTCTAGCAACTTCCTTTACCCTAATGGAATTTCGACATATCTTGTTTAATTTTCTGTATTTTCAAAATATTAATTCATTTTTGGTTTTTGATGACGAATCAAATATGTGAGATATCAAAAAAATATTTTTAACATATGAAGTCCACGATAGTAGGTACCAATATCTTCTTCATTTTGTTCCGTTTGAAATTTTGCAAGTTTAGAGAAGGTATTCGGTTTTTTGTGTATGTACGTGCTGTTCTAGAAAGTGTGAGCTTTCACGATAAATTACTTCTCCCTTAATCTTAGTACCGCATAGTAAACTATAGCTAATTAGAGCAGTTTTACATTGAATAGTATAGGTAGTATTATGGCAATATTCAGTTTTTTCGCGTTTAAATTTGTGCAACAGACCAATATGTTATAATAGTAATAATATATAACAATCTTACTTTTAACAAAGTCACAGGAAATACTAAAAACAAATTTATATTTTTAAATCCTTTATAATGTATCTTGCGGTTTTGCGGAATTTGTATCTAATAATAAAATTCTCAATGTAGAAATTAAATCTTTATTTGACGTTTCGCCAATGTTAACATTGGCTTTTTCAAAAGTTCTCCAATAATTATAAAAAAAAACCTTATTTAATCCAATTTTGTAAAAAGAAAAATAAACTATATTTATAACTAAATTAAATAAATAAACGTACACAATTCCAACAACTTAATATTGTAATATATGTGCAATGTAAAATTTATCTCGAAATCTGTAATAAACACTGAAAAGATTTTATGGTTTTCATTAACGGTAAATCGCAAGTTTAAGACTTAACAATAGGCGGCAGTACAAAGTTTGACTCCAAAATTCGCTGGCAAAGAACCAGCGCTAAAACAGATCTTGTTTTAAAGTTCATCAAACGGTCAGTAAAACGGCGTAGCATAATAACTTTTGGCATTGCATCCTGTGCAATCTTCTATTTAATAAAGTCAAAGAACTCGTTTAATTAAAGAAAATATGTAGGGTACGGTGTGGGTTCTCATAATATAACATGATTTTATGCGTTATAACTATTTTTCTGAAAAAAGCAAAATTTTAACTTAATTTAAATACCTAATTATTACACAACATTCTACGTAAAGTACATGTGACACAAACCATAAATAAAACTCTATTATTATCAGCTTAAATATAGGAAGGTCAAGGTAATTGTCGGTGTATAGTTTTGTTGAGACTATTTATCAACTTGTGTTTATAAATATAAAATTACCTACAATTTTACTATATAGATATATGTATAAATTAAATAACTTTTATAATACATGGTATTATAATTACATTAGTAAGCGGTATAATTCTTTTAATAAATAAGTAATATGTTAGTGAATACTTATTCTATCTATTAGATATAGATAATGTATTGCTTTCCCTGAGATAATACTATTGATTGTACTTTTAACACATGATAATATTTATTTTCGATAAAATATAATTTTATCCTTTCCTATAAAGAATATTTATTTATGTATTTGTCAAGAAGCACACTTTGTCACAGTTTTTGTAGTCTTAAATATTAAGCATTCATCTAAAAAATCTAAACTTATATGTTTTTGTACACCAAATTGCCCACCCCAATGTTACTTTTTAAAATTAATTTCAACACTGTAACTACAGGTTTGTTACACAATCAACCAATCTTTATTAACTATCATTAATTCTAAATATGTTTACCTGTCGAAAAAAATTGGTGTATGTTTGTTTACCTATGACTTGGTAATGCGGAGGAAAGGGCCAGTTCCAATGAGCAGCATTGGCAATCCCCGTGTGGCCAATACATCTCTGTCGTCACAATATGACTGGTTATTTCATTAATCATCATTAATACATATTTTTTTGGGTACGCACCTTACTGCAAACTGATAAAAACTTCTTTGATTCAAAAAAAATTTCTTTAGGTACATTAAAATAAGTATTGAAAAATGTAGATATATTTATTTTGAATAACTGTTTTTTAACTTGAAATGCATGGAGAAAATGCATTTAAAAGACACATTTTATTTCATAAATCGTTCGTTACTAACTTAAGGCTCACTGGTCTTTTGCTTTTAAAATATCAACATGGGACTCGGGACTTAGCGGCTCGACTAGTTTGTACTAACAGAAGTGTAAACAATCCTTTCAACTAAAGAAATATGTTTGAAAATATATACAGTGAAATCTCCCGTAACGGACACCTCCTATAGGCGGACACCTCTTATTAACGGACACGTTTACCTTGTCCTGGTCACTGTGCTGCATATTTCGTTTGTTTCTACCTCTGTATTTCTTTAAAACAGTATCATTCCTATACCGGGTACAGTAACTTATGAACAAGAGCAACTGGTCAATATTAAAATGGAAGTGAATTAATAATAAATTATTAAATGAATACAGAAAAATAGAAATTAATATTAAAAGCGACCTATAAGAACTATTGCATGGGGATGATCTCCTGAAAATCTTAAAAATTACAAGCCCGCGCTTTATAGTACTTGCTGGGTTGCATACAACAATTATAATAAACGGGAATACACAACTCCATAATGAAGAATAATTCAAAATGGTACATGTTTACATGTTACCCAGACAGGCCATTATAGGGCAAACTAAATTCAAAAGCAGCTCTATCTGAAACTATAAACTTTTTTGATATTTAAGAAATTATACTTTTAATATTTGTAGAATTTAGAAAACGTTGAGAAGGCACCTTCCCTTTTGATACTTCCACCGGTTGTTTAAACAACCAAATTTTCACCCACAATTGTTTGTTTTACATGATTTGTTAGTATTGGTACCCTTGATTGTGTAGACAATTTAATTCAAACGTCTTGACTCCATTGTTATATCAGTAACTAAAACTTTAAAGTACTAATACCTCTTAATGAAATATTAAATCTTATCCACATTCAGAACAGAGATGACACTTGAAAAGAAATGGAATTCTTTTTTAATCAACCTAGTATTATAACGTATTTGATGTAAACCTAATCGTTTATACTTACTAACATAAAAAACGTTTAAGTAATTACAGCATATCTAATATTTACGTAATATGATGATTAGCACATAAGATAATTATGCACTTACAATGTATTTTTGATCCTCACTATCTACATATCTAAAATTATACATGTATTTTCTTATTTAAATTAAGAGCTGTGTTGGCTCAACCAATCTACAACTCATGCACTGGATACTGGCGAAGGACACGCCCTCACGCGCAGATTACGTCACCAGCGCGAGACAACGGGCGCGGCGGAGCGAAATACGTTTTACAATAAAAACTGAATCACGATTTTCAAATGAATCGCGAAGATGGTGCGAGTGATAACATTTCTGGATATTTCTTCTGGTGCCTCTCATTCGATTGAGCACGCCCTCTTGCTATCGCGCATCCGCCAGTTGATTTTGCGTAAGATGTAGTTTGTGACACTTTGTCATTTTTTTTGTGGCTTTTAATATATATACAAATACGAAGAGAGAATTTGTTTTATGTTGCCACAATATTTGCTATTCCCGAGAAATAAAAATTAGAAAAGCTTAGCTACGCATTTACGGAATTATTATATGTATATAGATCTGAATCCTAAACTATTTTTATGCTGTGGGATGTTTGACAATTTAACATTCAAATATATTGCAGATTCTTTGTCATATTTCCTTTGATATCGTCGCCTTAATACTACAACTATAAGTAACTCGAATTTATTCGTGTTATAGTACTAAGATCACGATATATAATAACATCATGTTCAAAAAGAAAACATTTCATTCAGAATTTTAGAATAGGTTACGCAGTTGATATTAAACTAACCGTAATCAATAAATTAGCGTGATTACTATATTATAATCAATAATAGAATTGATTTCACAAGGGCACGTGCCAGGTTCGTAACGAACATCGTGTTCTTTTTAGCATAAGAATATTTTAAGCAACTATATTGATGCTAGATACCGCATTATGTACGAATTCATCATGGTATTTAATTAAAACGGAATATTGTCTGATTAACTGAGCAAATATTAACGCCCTTTTTCATCAAATTACGTGCATTCGATATATGTAGAGATCTGTGCAATAAAATTGACTACATAATTTATGATTAACTTTTGTAATATTTTAGTTGTGTAAGTTAAGAAACTTTCGGCATAATTACCAAGAAAGGTTAATAATTTAGCTTTGTCTTAAGTCGTTATTATTATCAATACCTTTAATTGAAAACTTAAAACTTTTATTGAATATACAATAATAATACAACTACAACATTTGTAAGGTAAGGTATATGGGACAAACCTGGATAGCTTTTAAAAACAGTCAAGTAAATAAAAATAACGATGTGCAAACATATTTAGTACCTGGTCATACTGCCATTCCGTCCAATTATTAAATTTAATCTATTTGGAACCCAACAAATTAAATTTTAATATAATTTTCATCTTCAGCTAGTTCTTTCCAAATATTTTGAATTACAGTCCATAAACTAGCTGCATTTTGTGCACGAAAATTTCTTTTGTATATAAATTTTGTCATTGTGCCCCAAAGATTTTCAACAGGGTTCATGTCACGGCAATTTTCAAACCTATGCTACTTGATTGATTGCTCTGGATTACAAAAGTTACTAACTAATTCCTTTTCAATTAATTCAAAATTTGAAAAGAAATTAGCAAGTAGTCTTATTCGTAAATTGATTCCAACTCCAAACAACATAAATTTATTAATAATTTTAATTTCCGCCTTATTTAATTTTTCCAGATGCCATTAACTGCACAAGAATGGCTAGAGGTCGAAAAAGAATTTAGCGCAAATTTTCTTTATATTTGAGTAGCTGGCGGCAAGCATATCGTCATACGATCTTCTTATACTGAATCAGAATACTTAATTATAAGAGAAGCTTTCATATTGTTCTGTAATTACCATTATCTATTTCTTGTTGTCGGAAGCCCAGGAAGAATTCATTAGCTATGAAGGCGTTTTTAAAAACAGTGTAGGTATTATGGAAAAAAAAGACTAGCGAGAGTAGATTGAATTTGCTAAGACTAAGTTGTTTGCCTGGTTCAGATATTACACCCTGTCTTATGTTTTCTTAGGCGATAGTGCACTCACTACACACTTAATGAAGCCTTATCCGGGTAATCATGAACCTTGTTCATTTATAAATTACTTTCCCTTTCCTTGAAAGGGGTTAATTATATATCAAAAAAAAAAAAAAAACAAAAGTACTCGTCATTTCTTTAAACGGAAATCTACAATTTAAAGAAACATTCACTCCTATACCCACAAAAAAAAAACCCAGATATTTTGATGGAATTCTTTTTATTAAATTAAATTTTTTAATGCAAAGAAAGGCTCTTTTGATTTAACAGATTATTACGCCACCCTAGTAATATCTCAAATTAAAGCCTAGTTATTTGGTAGTATTTGCATCCAAAACCGGCTTCACTAATTTCAAAATATACTTAATAAACGCAATCGGCAAAATGGCTGGATGTATTTTTTTTTTCTATTTGTCACATTGTATAAAGCGAAGAAGACATTTACTCATTGCTTTACGAATGTTTAATATTCTGTTATAAACAAAGGAATTGTTTTTACATGTACTGTACTATGGCATAACAAAGTAGAATAACCTTGAATAGCAGTTACAATACATATATTAATTTGTATTTTTGCAATTTGGCTTGACAATGCGCAATTTATACATCACACAGCTTCCAAATGGAACAAGTAAGATACATATACATATATGTATGTGTAAAATATGTAGTATAAAGCATGTTGAAGGGGGTAGAAATTAATTAATATTTTTTTAAGCTACGTATGCAGTTTTAATATAATTGTAATCATTGTACTGTGTATACGTTTTTATTGGTTGACATGTTTTAACTATCAAAAATCAATTAAGCCAAAAAATAAATCATTCTTACTATTAAGTAATTCTTTTTTCTCTGTCAATTCGCCTTTGGTTAGACCTCTAAGCTAACAATTCTTGTCAATTTTGGCGATGATGACCTCTAACTAAACTACCCAAATGAATGGCGGAGGCGACTTTATATACTAAATACAATTTCGACAGCATTAATATTAATTTGTAATTAATTATAATAAATACTAACACCCTACAGGATCCGACGAGGACCAACAGGCATCCACAGTTCAGCAATCATAAAGCATGAAATAACAAAACAAAAAAAATTAACTATATTCATAATTATAACAGATTTGGCAAATTTAAGAAATAAGCCTTTTGGGTACATCAAATAATTCCACATCCTTGCAGAAAAGTTTACAGATTCTGTACACAAATGGATCAGTTTTTAAAACCACAATATTTCAATTACAACAAAAATTCTAAAATTTATTTTGTTGGCGTAAAGTTATGTTATTTTTATGCTTAAAAGTTATTCCGGGTATATGTACGTATTAGATATGTATGTATATATATAGACGTTGCTTTTATTATTTATTTAACAAGATTAGCAAAACTACGTATTCACAGAAATATACATGTACAAGTATGTAATTAGTACAGTTATCTTCACTATCCATTACAAATTAATACTTAATTACATTGCCGAAAAGTAGAATATGTTGGTCATCTTTCATTTGTGCTTTTGGTTATTAATGACTTAATGTCTGTGGCGTTATCTGTTGGCTAATAAAGATTATTATTGACCTGGCCTAAGATATAACAAATTCATGCCTTCATATCCCCCAACAGCTTTCGCCAATTACAGAGGGCATCGGCCGGCCATGAGTTGTTATTACGCCTGCACCCGTGGAGCGACTTAAGGTGTTTGTTGCTCAACATTTACCAAGGAATGAGAAAAACCACGAAAACCTCACTGTGAGGGTCCGGGGTTCGAATCCCAGGGCCTGCTGGATTCGAACCCAGGACCCAGCGTGCAAGCCACTAGACCATCAGCCGCGATGTAACGATAGAAAACAAACGCTTTGTCAAAGTATCATAAATGCAAGATAATTTTCCATGTTGAAGTTTTACATGTTTTACAAATGTCCAAATGTAGTCTATATTGTCCTGCAACCGGGATTTTTCCTTTGGCGATCTCCATTACTGTGGAAAGAAGGGCACATTTCTATTAAAGCCATAACCAGGCAACAGCGAACAATAACACGTAATCATTCACCACAAAGAAAAAAAATATCTTTTTGCAAGCACGTTATATATTCATTAATGCTCAATTAATTGATATAGACTTTCAAATAAATACATCTAATGTTTACCTAATGAGTTATATCATTTTGGGTTGTGTCTCAGGGTCAAGGTTTCGCCCAACGTCGCAACTGACTTGTTATACGTGCTGTGAATGTGCATTACATGTCGCTTGTATTGAGTAATCAATATTGAAGCTGTCTGTAGGTTTAACGCGGAAACAGTATCTAACCTAGTGAAAATATAATAATGTCCGTGTGGTAGCGAAATGTTGAAGGCGTTAGTTAGCGTTGCCACAATTAAATGCATTCATAAGTTTTTCAATTACCGCATTTATCCGTATAAATAAATTTCCGTGTACGCTGCATTGAAAACCATCACACAAAAAGAGTAGAGTCGTCAAAATGTAGCGGTACTAAACCACATCTACAGACACCGGCATATTTTTTTAAATCAAATTTTCTAAATATTTTCTCAGCCAAAAATTTTGTTTCAAATGTCGTGCCTTAGGTGATTTACAGCGCTCTAACTCTTTCAGGTACGAGCCGGAGGCGAGTGCTTGAAATGAGTTGTGGCGCTGTAAATGACGTTTACCGCACTCCAATGTAAATAGCTACTAACCTGCTTCTAATGTTGCAAACTATAAACCGTTGGCTATTCTACATCCTTGTCTACTGCTTACTATGATCGCTTAGGTTATAAATAAGAACATGTTAAGAATAATTAAGAATTTAGTTATAATTGGCCATAATTCACGAGCATACATAACTTTTACATATCAACAGCAGTAAACCACCGAAATGAGACCAAATGAAGCCGTTTCAATTTTTGTAGTAATTTCTCCTACTATTTGTTAGAGAAAATACAAGGGAATTTTTGGGGAGTATTATCCTACGAAAACGTGAAAAATTCAACTTGGATGGGAACTATTGGAATTGTAGGTTTCTTGACAATTCTCGAAATATCCACTCTCTCAGATTCGAGAATAATCCTCCAGTTATAAATAATTTATATATAAACTAATAGTAGTAGTGGTAGGGGGCGCTGGCAGATGTGTTTGCCCATAGCGCCATTAACCAAAACCCGGGGCCTGTATACCTATGTATGTAATTACTAAAGCTGGCACTACTTATACCAGCGTCGCCGGACGTAGAAAATCGAATAGGTATATCGGCTATGTCCGTGAATTCGTAATTTGCGCGGTTTTTTCATGCGAATCTATACTCCTAGCTAGCAACGTCAATCACTGACCGTGATGATATATGTAGATGCGGAATGTGTGCGCGTTATTTTTAAAGTGTTATTTTATACTGGTCATACATATTAATAAAGGTATATCGAACGTGTGGACACCTGGAATGTTACCATTTGCCGAAACAATTAATAAATTTATCGACAAATACCCGGATTTACGTTATGATGGTGTGAAGGTGCGTCTCAAGATTCCTTATCTATTTATAATGAATTTGTAAATTGCAATTTTTATTTAATAATGTACATATTATATATCCATATCCACTGCTGTTAAATACATATCGTGTTCACTTACAGATCTACGATACCTAATAAAATATTGCAGTGTTTGTTATATTTAGTATTGCAGATTTCGAACAGCTAAAAGCAAATAAGGCAACAGTATAATCACAATATCAAACTGGAGATAAAAATTTTGCATTATTATTTACATAGTGTGTATCTCAATCATTTTTGAACGGCTTTATAAATATGTGCACATAGTATATACCAGATCCTTTTTCCATCACTATTTGTAACTTTTCTTTATTTTCAGCGTACATATTTCAAGAAAATCTGCTTAAAACTATGATTCAAATCGAGGACACGTTCTTCGAATTGGCGAAAACTTGTAGGAGAAATTGCTTAATAATTTGCGATCGAGGAGCCATGGATGCGTCAGCTTGTAAGTGCAATTTTGTATTTCTTTGTTTTTATTTTAATTGCAAGGCTACATGTATTCAGTCATTTCAGTAATAACCGAGTCTTAAAGAAATTCTTTGTTCACTTTTAAATGCAACTTAAAGTAGTGTACCAAAACTACTTGTATGCTGGTATCATTAATTACAACATAATTTGTGTTTACAGTTATATCGAAAGAGAAGTGGGAAAAGATGATGAAGGATAACAGCTGGAATAACGTCGAACTGAGAGACAATAGATACAATCAGATCATCCATATGGTATCTGCAGCTAATGGAGCTGAAGATTTTTATACAACTGAAGTAAGTGAAACAAATTATGAAAAAACCTTGTTTCAAAATTAAGGGCAGTGATTTAAATCATTGGCCCAAAAGGGATACCTCTATAGCAGTTCTGGCAATGATGCAGGGTACCCTAGCTAGAGGGTTCCAACATGCGTATGTGTTATATACTGATAAATTTCAATAACCTTACCTCCAGTATCTTAGAGGTTGTAGCAGTTTACTTACTATTTTTACGGTGCCATTTATAACCAAAATAGCAAAAAAAAACTTTTCCAAATTCAAATTTATAAGAGGGGGTCTTAAAAGGCTGGGATCAAAAGATGGCGCTGCTGTTTAAAATTAGATACAACATAACTCATTTATAACTTATTGGAATATATCTAAATTTATGCAGACGATCATAGAGATATTGTTCTCGGTAACAAACGCTTTTGGGCTTTTAATTATACTTAATAAGCGTACAAACCGAGGTGTAAGTTCGGAAAAAAAAAAACGTTTATAGCTTTTAAACAAATCCAAACCGAACAAGCAATGTAAGGATTCGTCCTGCTGAATTACATATTTTAATTATTAATAATAACGACAGAGTGTTAAATTATTTTTAGAGATCGGAAGGGATCTGTATCCGGCGTGTTTCAGTTATAACATGGTTTTACGGCTATAACCTTACAGATCGTGGCGAATTATCGTAACAGCGATATTACAGTTTCCTTTGTTGTTGAATCATTGAAATGAGTGTAAGATTATTACCGCTCTTGCCAGATATTGCTCAGTCGACTAGGTTTTTTTTTCTTTCTAACAATTTCTGTATTTCTGTTGTGTAATACGAACACTGACAGCTATTGTACAGTTTAAGAATTAAAAGCTACATCTTCAAGAATAACATTGCATAGGAAAACTTCTATGGGATTAACAGAAGTAACAAACTTGTTGATACTGTCCAAGGTCTATAGAAAAAAAAATATGGGAAACTAAAACCTTTATGTTCAAGAAAGGCAAGAAACTTATTTAACGACTAGAGTACTCTTTTTAAATGTGTTATTGTTTCTCTTATTTTGCAAATATATTGTGTTTATGGGAATGTTTTATTTTCCGAAAAATAAGCCCTAAGAGATTTTGATACAAACTAGTCCTGAGTGAGATAGGACTAACTACATCACTGTATTGATTAGTATTGCATGTCTTCTTTAATGATTTAAATAGTACAATATCTACAGCTTTTAATATAGTTCCTTTATTCAAAATTTGTAACTAAATATTGGTATTACACTAATAGATATCTGCGTCACGTAATATATTTACATTCCAAATATGAAAATCTGGCATTTTTTATATACATATTTTATATAAAGGACAAAAATAGGTTACAAATTAAGATTTCTATTATATTCTATTCTTTTTGTTTGGAATTATCTATTTTGCGGTGTAAACAGGGATATTTCTCGATTCCTCCTTTCGAGATTCCACAAAAGGTATAATAATAACAATAGAAAATACATGACTTCGAGAATAATCAACATAATTAAATAAACATGACATACAAAATTTTCAACCAGATACAAAATTATGTTGGAACATCAACTTATAATAAAGTATGGTATTTAAAAGAAAAAAAAAACGCTGAAATTACGTGCATTATCCTAACTAAGCATGTATCATTTGTCAATTTTACAGTCATAAACTTGCCAAACATTGCCAAACATCTAGACAAAAATATTATGCATTTTGTGCATTACACTAACCCCATATGTCACTGGGTTGAGCTTTTGTCAGGGGACTGTCGTGTAGATGTGCGATATTTTCACAATTGTCTGATATTTTTTCTTTACTTGAAAACACTTATTTTAATTGAATTAGTAAATAGTTTCAACAGTGATAAATATTAACCGGTGGTATTTCGGTAGGATCATTCGTGCAGGTCGGAAAGCGTGGATTTGGCTCGTGAACTTGATGACAACGCAGCGGCCGCTTGGATAGGACATCCGTATTTTGACGTAATTGATAATTCCACCGACTTCGAAGGCAAAATGAGGCGTATGATTGGGTCGGTTTGTCAAAAAATGGCCCTCGATACCGGCGATAGGTTGATGCAGAATTCCAGGAAATTGAAATTCCTTGTGAAAGGCCCATTACCGCAGAGCGAGTCGTTCCCACGATTTCAAGATTTCGAAGTGGTTCACACTTACTTGCACTCAGATTCCCGAAATCAGGTGCGATTACGGAAGAGAGGGCAAAAAGGTGAGAAAAGAGTATACATCGTACGCGCCATCTGACAATCGAAAATCAAAATTAGAAACATACATGAGGGTCATTTATTGTACATTCTTTGCAAATGTGTTTAAAAATATTGAAATAGTATTGAAATGTTTTAGGTTGTAAATGATATATATTTCTTTTCTTTGTAAGACTTTGGAATATGTATTATTAAACTTCGGCACTTGAAAAATGGTCTTATTTTAATTTACTAAATTTTATAACTTTTTACTAATCCCTCCCTTTGTCTTTTACTTAACTAAAATAAATAGATTTATTGCTTCCATAATTTTCAATGCAATTTGCTTTATTAATAATTAGTAACTTTATGAACAGGGACTTCAAACGTTGCGTTTATACGTAATCAAATTACAATGGTTATTTTAGAATCATGCTGTATTAGCTCAGTAGCCTTGCACTAATCTTAATATTATTCATGCAATGACTAGTATAAAATCAATATATTATACTTATAATTAAATATAATAAATAAACGGCGTTCACAAACACTAAACCTATTGGCGACACAATAACCCTGATATTTCTAATTTATTAACTAAAAAATAATTTGAACGGTAAATTGAAAATCACAAAAGTAATTTAAGAGAAAGAAAAACAATTTTGTCGCATATGATTATTTTTACTTCATTATGTGTATAAAATTAATTGATTTATACAAGCAAAAGGAAGTAAATAATTGCATTCTATTCTAACATTAGATATGCGATTCTTTTATTTTGGAAACTATTACCTAATAATTTAATTTAATGCTGAATATTATAGACTTTGGTTCTGTTTGAATGTTATACTAAAAGCACAACCACTTTTTATTAATATGCTTGTTTAGTCAATTAATGTGTAAAACAAATATTTTGTTCAGGATACTTCAGCTACATTCACACAGTTAGAAGGCAGAAAGAAGTTGGTGGTCAAGTGGTTGAAGTGAAAACGCAAATCAACCATCGAGATTACATAAATTTGTTAGCGCAAAAGGACAAATCTCATTTCACGGTCTACAAAAAAAGAAGATGTTTCCTAGTGAACAATCAGTATTTTCAGTTAGATGTTTATGAAGAACCGAGTCATCCAAGGTAAGAATATTTTCCGACTTTCGACTTCAATATTTCAAGTTGTGTGTAATTATAGGTGCAAGGGGTTAATACTTCTGGAAACCTATACCACGTTAGAAGGAGAAAGCTTGCGTAAACGTTTGCCAAGATTTATTACTATTGAAAAAGAAGTTACAGGAGATCCAAATTATTCAATGTACAACTTATCATTATTGGAAGACTGGAAAACTACGAAAAAGTTCTGCAGTGATTTGTCAGTTTTACGGGATCCAGAAGAGTTACCCGCTCATACTATCAAACAGAATGGTCATTACAATGGCATTACTAAGTGTTTGATGGTAAATGGTCATGTGAATCATTTGCCAGAAACAAATGGTATAAAAAGTAATGGGACGTTACCCTCTATATCAAATAAGGTTTGAAATAATAAAGTGGTTCAATCATTGCATAAGCAGTAATTATTATATCTTCACATGTAGTTTCTTCACGATGTAAGTTTTACTGTTGATCGTTTTTTTTTTTCTGTAGTCTTAGATACTTAAAGGAAATGTTACTTAATATTCTACTATACTTCCACCATAAAATGATAATTTTTTAACACTTGAATACATCAATGTTAGTAAACTATGTAATATCAGTAGTAGTATAATTTTAGATATATTTGTGCTTAAAAAAACAATAAGCGTAAATAAAAATCTTGTAACAGTATTATATTAAACCAAAAGACGTTGAAAGGTTGATTCTTCTAAAACCTTACGTAATCTCACCATTGTTAAATTGCTAGGGTGGGTTCTTTCAAAATTTCTATAAATAAAGCTAAACTGAGACTTCCAAATATTTTTACTGTAATTTTCTTAAAAAAGTAATTAAAATTAATTTCACAATCAATTTCCTTAATTATAATTTATTTATATATTTATATTCAGTAACAGCATAAAAAGTCTTAATTTGAGCTGTATCATTAATTATACTGTGATTTTTAACCCAAAAAAGAGTACAATGATTTGAACTCTCTATTTAAAAATTCCTTTAAATACAATATCGACTTACATTGTATAATTGGTACCTGAATTTACAAAGTGTGTAATTACATCGCTGTATATTCTGTACTTACTAATATTTACTGTTTCAAAATGGAAATTTAACAATAAAGATCACTATTTTTTGCAAATTCAATATCTATATTTTTGCATGATCATGATATAAAAGATATGTATTAATTATATTAACTAATTCACACTTTTAATGCAGAAATAGTTTTCCGATGTAGTAAAGATAAATTTCATTGATTATATGGACCATCATAAATCTGTGATTTCTTATGAGTTGAACAGTGTTTTCAAACATGTTAAATGTAATTGAACGTGTGTTGATGATCATAAGCAATCCCTATAGATTTGTTTTTAATTTAATCTTTAGATGTATTGTATGCTCCAACATTTGTGATACTTATTTTTGACATGTATACATGAAACTCCATTATCTCTGTATTTTGTGTATCAAAGACTATGTACTTGATAAGTTAAATAAATATATCTTCAAAATGTGTTCTTGTTATTAATTAATAAATGAATCATATGTTCCCGGATTGAGTTTACGACAGAGAAAGCTGTATTTTTGCGTTTTTACAAGAGAGAAGAAATCTATATTATTGATTTTGCACAACAAATGTACAGGAATGTAAAGGTTCTAACATTCGTATTTTGTTATTTATCTGATGTATGCTTAAAGTAATATTGCAATGAGAAATTTATGAGCTTACTATTACCTACCCTTCTATTAAAATAAAATGCTAACGTCAGGAGTAAAGTTTATTTACGTATGGAAATAACTAAAAGTTACTTATGTGGTTGAAGAAGAAATTCATGAAGTTCCCAGATATTTATGTATGTATAATGAAGCTTATTGCGATTAGTAAGAACTTGCTCAGTAATACATAACAAAGACGATGGCATTATTCTGTTTATTTTAGATTCAGTATAAAATGATTAACATTTTCTCAAGAGACCCCTATTTTTTTCCAAATTTGTATAAGTAAAATTCCACGAATTTTGAAAGTGCGAATGATTTATTCCTTTAAACCTATTTTCATACTTCGGAAGCAGGGAAGAATGCAGATTGTCGTCCACTATTTCGGTTTATGGATGGAAGACAGAATTGCGAGTACTTAATAGTAACAGTAATTTTTATCGAAGCGAACAACCTACGCTTTCTATACCGGGAGAAAAGTTGCGAGCTGTGGATTACATTCTGGGCGACTGGAAATGGGAGGCCCTTCAGCTGTAGGCGTACCTACGCACAAGGTCGCAACACAAACATGTTAACGTTCGGTGAATCAGCTCAGTGGAAGTAAAATGAGCGAGATATTCTTTTTCTCGTTAGAACTCACTCTTATATTGCTATTGACGGTATTAATAACTACGTAATATATATAAACGTAAATAAAATTCTGAAACTTAACAAATTCATGTTATAAGAAAAAGTCATTAAATATAACAATTCAAACTTAAAAGCAATAATTGCAACCAAATGTAAAACTATAAATATAACAACAAATGCTAAAAAGAAAATTAACTTTATTAAATGTTCGAATAACCCTCTCCCTCTTCGTTTTTACGAGTTATTGCACTTGCAATTGCGATGGATATTTCTTAAAAAAAATCCAGAATGACAGTATTTCTGACTTCAATGATTTTCGGGCGTAATTGTTTGCGATTCGATCGACGTTGTTCACCGTATATTGAATTATTTAAAAGGGGCCGTAAAAAGAAATCGTTTGGGGCTAAATCCTGGGAACGTGGTGGCCATTTAATAGCACTCGAATTACTGATCCATCTACCTTCAAAAACAGTATTTAAGAAATTACTGACATTACGGGTATTATGCGCCGGGCAACCGCCCTTTTGGCACCAAATTTCATTAATATCAAATAGCGTAATCCCGTACAGGGAATAATGGTAATTTGCAATAATTCTAAATACTTATTGCCTATTTGACCGCGATCAAAACTTACTAAGCGTTATAAAGCAAGGACCGCACCCTCAATATCCAGCGAAGCTTTGAATGATGGTTTCCTTAATTTGTTTGAAATTGAAAGGTTGGAGCTGTTGATAGCATTTTATAGTAGTTGGACAAGGGTAGAAAATATCGGTGTCTGTTTGCCGTTAAACGGCGACGACATATTGGGGAGTGGAGATGGTATATCGAATCGTATATCTGATACACTCGCCCAGCAGAACAACATGCGTATTTCTCGACTTTGTTAACTCATAACAACCATATTTTCGTCCTTCTTTTACTCATATTACGGCAATCGACAGGTTAAAAGTGAGCTGTTGGTATATACATGCTCAATGAATCTGGCTGACTCTCTCCCCACCAACCAGTGGTGGGTGTAAACGTTAAAAAAAGTAGTTAAAGAAAGTAAAATAAAAATATAAGTATTTGCCGCCCCTACAATTTAGCCCCACCGGGCTATAACCCGGGCTGATTGGGTTATAGCCCGGTACGTAAATACGCCCTGAATGTATGGTATGCTATTTCATATGACGTTTTCTTTATAAAAACCTGCCGGTATATAGGTTTCAATATGCTAAAATTTCCTTAATTGACGACTTAGAAAAATTGTTTCTCAATTATCGGTTGTTGATGTATTTTCAACACGTTGGGTATCCCTCGCATTACTTTGACCTTGTTATGAATTAGCGAAATCGTAAATTTGCTAGTCATCGGATAGGTATCCAAAGAACCCAGCTTTTACAATTGCAGATTCTTATTTATGGGGACTTTTAAACAATATATATATTTGGAAAACTTACCCAATTGAATTGAAGCAAGCAGTGACGATTATTTTTGTTCAAATAATTTAATAAAAAAATAAAATTTTTGTTTTTATTTATTGATCATCTAATATAGCACTAAAGTAGGTAAAATCTCTTCTCTGAATAAAATTTATGAAAAATCGGCCAAGGAATATAACACAAAACCATGAATTAATGTAAATGAAAGGTTAGTTGGAAGATATCAACTGAAATATGACCACGATATCATACAATGATGTTTGTCAGATCATTGACTGTTGTAAACTGCAGTTTGTCAGTTTTGTATTTTTGCAAACGAATTGAAATAGAAACTGAAAACAGAATTCAAAATTTGGGCTTAAAAATTTTGTGTCAACCCTGGACCATTACTGCAAAGAGATTACATATTTGCTTAGGATTATATGTATCCCCACAGGGTTAATAAATATGACATAATAAACAGCACTTCTTTAACGAGCTATTTTTGCTTTCCTAGTTTACTAATATCTTGTCCTTGGCGTTTTACACGGTAAGCTTATGCCTTTGAAAGACAAACTTTTTCGTAAAAAATTACCTTTGCCGTGGAATTAATAAAAACAATTTTCTTCCTCTTGTAAACCCTCAAATCTCAAGATGGAATTCAATAAAACTAAAATAAGAATCGAGTTACATATTAACATTCACAAAAATACTTTATTTTGTATATGCACTTCAATTTTGATATATACATACCTCAAATTGAATAATTTATAAAATTTATAATACAAAATTACATGTAAACTCTCTAATAGATTACCTATCTAAAATATCATTTCTTTTGGTTGAAGTAATTCCTCATTACCTTTTTGCCTGGCACGACACCCTGAGATAAACCAGGTCTTTTTCTTTTTTGAGCAACATTTTCTTGTACTATTTGATTAATTTCATGTACAGTGGGCTGTGCTAAAGGTTGACTTTGACATAAAACAGTTTCCTGCAACTGATTCTCCACCTCCAATTGTTCGCTAGTTTTTCGTAAATCCGAATCGTGTGCGTACTTGCAATTGTGACCAAACCGACATCTACCCTTCCGGTAGTTCCAGCAAATTTTTTTCCCATTCAGAAACTCACTATTGTCACTTGCCTTGACCATTTTGACGTGTTTTTCAAGAACAGCCTGCTTAGCATTTTCAGCTTCAATGAACGGATTTTTGAACACCGATGTTGTAAGTATATTTTCCACCTTGTTCGAACTTATAAAGCCAGGCGTGGGCAGTTTCTCTGCACTTGAATTAATTTCAGTCTGTGTTGTTCCTTTTCTAAAAAAAATATCTGGGAGATTTTTTGTAGAGGTTAAATATACTTGTAAATATCCTTCGATATTCCCAAGTCAAGCCATTAGAAAATATTACGATTTTACCTAGCTACTTGATAATCAGATTCGGTTTCGGAATCTGAACTGCTTTCAGTTGAAGTAACGTCGTAATCGGGGACGAGAGACATGGCATATTATTTATTTTCCAGAAATATCGCACACAAACAAAACCTCCCTCAACATAAACAGTAATTCAGGTTATGTTAAGTGCTTGTGGTGCATAAGCACTTGAGCCATATCCAAATAAATAGTTATATTTCCCAATTATTAATATAATCAACATTCAAAATTAAATTTGAAGCAACTGTGTCAATTTAATTATTAGTATTTTTGCTTATTCAAATGTTTAATAAAAATAATTCCCGAATTTGTTTTTCATTTCGTTATGTGTGGAATTGTGTCAATAATTTTTTTAGATTTCAGCACCATTTCAGTATTTAGGAAGTTCTGTTAAAATTAAAATACATCATAAAAATCAGGTAAGATTCTGAAATTTATAATATTCAAATAAGTACGTAGGTTGCGTATTAGTTTATCTTAATCTGTTACAACTTTTGGTAGTATAAATTAATTTAACCACTATTAAAACTAATAACATGTTCCAAAATATTTTTTTTATCAATATGTGGCGCATATTTTTAATCTAAAACGATGTTTAGATTTCTATAGCTAGTTATATGAATATAATTGACCACATTCCTTACCTGTTTGGGCTTTATTTTCATTCCGTTTAAATACTCAAACAACCTGCCCTTTTTTGAAATAATAACTATTAAAAATGTGCCCTCTTTCCGTGCGCTCTATGGAGTGATCGGAGTGATCATACTATTCCAATTAGCTATTCGGTATACCAGATATAATATGTATGAAGTAGGTATGTGGTATGTGTACATATTAACTAAAAATATTTCACAATTACCATAAACTGTTGAAAAATGCTGTGGTATAGTTATTTTGGTGTTGCATGATAATAAGTCGGTAGATATGTGTAAATTTTATTATGGGAATGTTTAGGTAAATAGAGTAATCTCATAATATTCGCAATTCTATACTTCGTCAACAAAAAAGAGGAATAGCCCGACTATACTTATCTCGAATAAAGTTTGCTTATTCGCGCACGTAGGTATTCTTTTTTTTTTTAACTACACCGTAATTCTGTTTTGTACGTATGGTAATTGTTAAGGAGGAACTGAATTAATCTACGCACGCACATTTTTTTATTCAAGGCAATTAAGAGAAATTTTAATCCTTAAAATTTAAGTTTAATTCAAAAAGCGGTAGAATATACAATCCGTCCCTCATTTTAAAAAAAAATCAAAAGGTAAAGCGAAGATGCTTGGGTACTTTTATATGTATGTAGGTACCTACTTATGTATATAGATGTGATATAGATGAGCGCAAGGTACTTCACTAGTTCTGCTAAAAGAATAATCATATACACCCAAAAGAAGCTAAATAAATTATTTTCAAGCTTCAATCAGCAAAGTTACTTATGTTTTACAATTAAAATACGAATTTTATTAAAATGTTAATAAAAAATTTGTTTTTTCAAATACTTTCTAGACCTTCTAATAGAACGCATCTTCTTAAACTAGAAGATAGACTCAACATCGGTTGAGTTCTGTGGAATCACGGAACTAACGCGAAAGTTGAAGGATATTACATACTACTTTCAAATGAAAACCACGTACTATAATTATTTCTATTTTTATTTTTATAAGCGTAGTTTTACAATGAATTCGTTTGTGGAGTATGAAAAATGAGAACTCAGAACATTCATGTTAATCCTAAATCACTAATAGATACAATACATTTTCTATCAATTGGTATTTCAACACTTTTTTCAACTGATATTTCAAACTTTTCGCAGTCTACTCTTACAAATTTTAACCGTGTGTTTGAGATGCTTTGCCAGTATTTTCCCGATCCAATTTTCT
Organism: Cetonia aurata; assembly: GCA_949128085.1. Classification (NCBI taxonomy): domain Eukaryota; kingdom Metazoa; phylum Arthropoda; class Insecta; order Coleoptera; family Scarabaeidae; genus Cetonia; species Cetonia aurata. The sequence continues at coordinate 25,273,188 of OX421887.1, forward strand.
CTGATAATACGTTTTCTTCACCGACATTGCCCTCATACCATGTGGTTAAAACATTAGTCACAACGAAACATGTGTAATATTCGCAGGCCAGAAATTTCATAATGTTAATTAGATGATTTAAAACGCCACTAGATTGGAAAAATTCTTCATATTGGTACAGCAACGTAGGCAGAGAATCTATGATGATGAGTTTCACGCTTAGACCGTTGTGAATTTCATTTTTAATATGATGAATTGAATTTATAAGTTCGTTTGCAGTAGTGATGCGCTTAACCAGAATTTTCGGCAAAATTTCAACTGCTTCACTCTAAAGTTTTTATGATAAAACAAAAAATGCATTAGTTATTTTACCAAAGGTATATTTGTATATGCATATTTTCATGAATTTAAATGTTAATAAAAATAAAAGTAAATAATCAAAACATACACTTTTTATTTTATCCACATCTAGCATCAGTTTAATTCTAACAGCATTGAAATCTCCCTTGCAATCAAGATAGTAGACGTATTGTCGTAATTGTTGAACGATGTTTTTCGTGATAGTCAGGCAAAACTGTGTTTTACCGGAAGCAGGCAGGCCATATAGTTCGTAAATGTGCCCGGTCACCAATCCCCCGTTTAATACCGAATCGATGCTGTAAAGAAAGTCATTTTAAAGTTGTGAAATATGTCGTAACTTCTAGGTTTATGTGTGTAGTAATTCGCATAAATTGTATTTAATTGTATGCCTATGTACTTCGTTATCCCGGTTTGTAGTAAGGCATTTTTATTCATCCATTCCCGGAAAGCTTCCAACCCATTCCTCGTAACCGCCGCATTCTTGTTTATAATATGTTTGCGTATCGTTAGTATATTCTGAAAATACAAGTTACATCTTGTAGTAGTTAGATTACAGACATATCATGACTGTTTATTTTTAATAAACTACCTTATATGCTAAATTAGTTATTTTTGCTAATTGTTTAATGTCCGTTTCAACAAAATTTGTAACCGTGAAAATACGATTGCTAAATAAATTATCGATAACAAGTTCAGATAAAAGGGGGTGCGTTTTCGTTGATAATCGTGTCATTTTTATATTATTTTCTCGTCGGTCATTCCTAGGTACTTAAACGGTACACATCTTCATACTTTAGCGGTTGTCAACTTGTCATGCGCAATGACCGTTTGCGCATGCGTTCCGGCTCTGATATTCATCTAGCCGGCTGCTGCTGGGCGTATGTTCGACATGGAAAGTAAACCGATTGTCGCCATGTTGCGAAAGGGCGCCGTGTCCTTGATGTGAACGCGTAAAATGTTGAAAATATCCTATATATTTTGCGACTGACTGTTACGTGGGGTACCCAATTATTCTACGAAGTCTGATTTATTCGCATGTGGTATTTTTTCTTACGGATGAGTTATTTTCGCGTGTAAATTTTGTGATTACATGATGGTAAGTTTTTCGATTCTAGCCCGAAGTTTAATATGGCGTCGCGCAAGTTTCTTTGTTCATCAAAAAACGGGTCGGGTCGATGCGATCACTTCAAACACTTTCCACAACTGCTCAGAATTACACTACAAGTTTCATCACATAATTTTGCAAAATAAATTTTCATTTATAAATTTACACTTTCTTGAAAAAAAATTAATAATGTTGGGCTACGCACGCACTAGTGTACTTAATATGAAAATTTTACGTCATAGGTGTATCGATTCCGTTACTCAAATATTACGCTAGCGCTCCAAATGTACCCTCAATTTTAAGTTGTTTTTTTCCTTTTTTTACAAATCACGTTAACAGCAATTTATGTCGATCTCCATAAATTTCGATTAATATTTATTTGCAATAATAATTGTTCCGCGCCAATGTTTGGCGCGTTTTTTTAACTTATGTTTTGAAAATTGCATTTTTGAAACTATTATTTCTTTATTTACTATTACAAACGCTCCAATTACCTTTTTCTTATTATAAGAAAAATTTTCGCTAATTGTGTGATAATTCATTCATTTAAATTATGGAAGATGATGTTGAAATTGTTTTGTAGCAGTGGAGACGATGAGTGACGAAACTCTGGGGGCAGAACAAGGTGCTTTGCCCCCAAGGGAGGACTCTACCTCTCGACCAGCTGTGAGATATGCACAAGTTCCGGGTGGGCAGTATATTTTCACACAATCACCACATAATTTGCCAGCTATACAGGTTAGTAACATCATTTGTATATTATTTGGTGTTTGTTTTTTGTAATGCACAGTTGCTATCTGGTATGTAGTACATATTTCATTTATAAATCAATTTTGGATTGCTTATACCTACAGAACTTGTTTTTGAATGAGTCACAGCAATGTTGTTGGTTTTAATTTTAGTTAACGAATCAATACATTTTCCGTACTACAAGTTTGTTTTGAATTTTTTTATTTTGATATTTATAGTGTCAAAGACAATTTCAGTTTAGAGTATATCAGAAATTTAAGTTTACATTGATCTGAAATGTTATTCATTGCTGTTATTGGATTTAATAAACCTCATTCGGAGTGAATTATACTCTATAAAACATACTTTGGTGTTTCAATTAACATCTCACCACCGGGGTCCCATAAACAGTGAGAAGTAGAGAGTTAGTTGGGGATGTATTGTATAATAACTTGAGTTGGGATATTTTGCCCACGGGCCATGATCGAAACAAGACGAGTGAACGAACAAGGGGGTGACCTTGCAATGCATGTGTTATTTTCATCATTTGCATTGGTTGTATTCTATAAACACCTTGTTCGGAGCTGTTATTGCATAGTGCAAAGTAGATAGGACTGACAAAAGTCCGCAGCATGGCCTAAGTTTCCATTTTTGTCTTGGAGAGCAATGTATGTTCTGATGAAAACATGTTCTTATATTTAGAAAATGACCGCTCTAGATCTACAAATGTAATGCACCCATTATATATAGGTCCTCCAACGTAAAGATCCGCTGGGTACTAACATACTATACCATCTGAACACCCGCGAGTGCTTGGTATGCTAAAGTAAAAACGAAAGGCAAATATGTTTGCGTGTCTAGCGCAGGAAAAGAGGATATGCAATATTCTACTGTGCTATTGTACTCGGGAAAGTATGGCTTGTTGCATATAATAACTGCAATAGTAACATAGTGTGTTATCGCATTTTTACACTTAATGCAGTGCTGTTGTAATCCTCGACGGAGTGGACTATCATACCGAAAGATAATACCCTTGGCGGTATGTGATAAAGATGCCGGTACCTTTTCGGCTCACGCATTTGACCTTTATAGTTGCCGCCAAAGAATTAAATGTAAAAATAATTTTTTGATTCTCCAATCGTTGGTAGATTTTTAATTCGCTTATTTACATCAAAATTTTGTTGCACTTTCCCTTAACGTGTTTCATTGGTTCCTACACGATTTACAAGGGTGAAGCTATCTACCTACCATTACTGTTTTCCATTATTTGATTGTACATAATTGAATTTAAAGTTGTATACTTATTGAATGATTTTATCTCATATATTAAAGATTTGTTATTGTTAAGTCTTGAAATGTCTGATTATTTATTTTACTTTGCTCATGTTATTGATGAATATGAAATACTTCACTGGTATTTATCAGTGAAATTATCTGAATCTTCAAAAACCTAATAATAATTCGTACTTCCTAATTTGTAATAATTTACTACATGAAAATGCAAATACTACTGGTTTCGGTGATATACCATCATCATGCGAAAAACTTTAAATGTTTGAAAGCTAATAGCTTTCATATAATAGTCAAAACTTAAGAAACATGGACAACTACGTGAGGAAATGTTGCCTGGAGCCGCGCGCGAACCCTTTCCGACTCTCCTAGCTCGGCCCGCGGCACCACGCAACATTTCCTCACGTAGTTTTCCATGTTTCTTAATTTTTGACTATTATGTGAAAGTTACTAGCTTTCAAACATTTAAAGTTTTTCGCATAATGATGATATGTCACCGAAACCGGTAGCATTTGCATTTGTACATATAGTAAATTATTACAAATTAGGAAGTACGGATTTTATTTTATTATCACCTTTATCAAACAACCTAATTAAGGGCCTTACAACTAATAATTATACGTGGCAATTATTTGTTCCTCTAGACGACAATAACCGACTCCTGTAATCCAATAAATGTTTTGCCAACATTTTTAAATATCTTTCAGACGAGCAAATTAAATGGGCGGGATAGGAGTTTAACCTAGCCCCTCCCACTTACAATCGACCAGCTATTACTGTTATATCCAGAGATCGCTCAAAGATGTTCCCTCTGTATATGATATACTATGCTTCTTCTGTTTTATTATACTCTATAGTGGTGGGTGCACCACGTACTCAATACGATCCTGGTGCGCGGGAAAACCTTCCAACTCTAGTAATAACATTGCACATATCGATGTTGTCTTGGAAATACACCTATACGATTTTTCCAAAATATTGATGGCTGAAATGAGAAAGTGTTTAGTAGTAATATTAGAACCTATATCTATTCAGATATTAAATTTGGAAACTTTAACACAACTTTTACTATAAGGTTTGACTATATTTCAGTTCTGTTATTGATTTTTTAGATGTTGCAGAAAAACTTAAATCAAATAGGATATTTTTCACAATGTTACCAATATGTATCTTACATGTACAGAATTAATACCATTTCTTCAAATTATGTGCAACTGTGTCAAAACATGATGATATTTTTCGTACAGAGAATATGATAATATCCATTCAAATCATATTCGTTTTTGATCGACATTGAGGCATTTGTCTGATTCTTAATTTCAATTGAAAAGTTCAAATTTTTTACTTTAGTATTATAAATTGATTGTTTTTAATTAATTCTTATAGATAACTGGCAATAATGTGACAGCCAACGCAACCTTAGGACAAGGTGGAGTAACACGCATTATAAATATAAGCCCGGTTAGAAATCAAGTTTCGTCTATACGGCCGAGTTTATCAAATCAGAGTATAGTAAATGCCCTAACAAAGCCTAGACCTAATTCTAACATTCGCGTACAAATTTTTTCCGGTGGTGATGTATCTCCGCAAAGTGTTACGCCAACCACGCGGTCGCCGATCAAGCGTTCTGCGCCCGCGACTCCCGAAAAAAAAGATACTTACTCGACGAAACTCCAACGGGTAATGAATCACCGGAACGTTCGATCGAAAATCGCCAAGGAAAAGCACAGTGAACATTTACTTGAGTGTCACTTCTTGGAAATTGGCGGTAATATTTTGGATCTCTATCAGTATGCTAAACGGCCGAGAACGCAACAGTTTCTCAATTATCTCAAAGAAAATGCACTGGACCCGAAGGAACATGCGGAGGAAGTTGTTCAAAACGTGCAAAATATTCCACCGCCTGTCGTTAGTACCCCCTCAGCCACTTCTGCCAGTTCTCTACCAGGAATTTCACAGAGCAGTAACTTAAGCACATCGACCGCCAATCTTTCGACTGATGTCCAACAATCAGTACAAAACGTCCAATCCGAGAATTTGCTGGTCACACCAAAGAGTTCGAATAATAGTAACAGAAACAAATCTTCAGGTTTTCCTATTGGGAATAACCAGGAGCAAATTGTTGAGAAAGCTAAGCAGGAAGCATACGTAGTTCAGCGAATTAGTGATCTCCAGAAGGAGGGTCTGTGGTCGGAGAAGAGGTTACCGAAGGTTCAAGAGTTAACCCGACCCAAGGTTCATTGGGATTTCCTTCTTGAGGAAATGGTTTGGCTAGCGGCGGATTTTGCACAAGAACGTAAATGGAAAAAAGCAGCCGCCAAAAAGTGCGCCAGAATGGTACAGAAATATTTTCAGGATAAGGCGCTGGCCGCACAGAAGGCAGAACGAGCACAAGAGCAAAATATTAGGAGAATTGCAGCTTTTTGCGCGAAGGAAATTAAAACATTTTGGAGTAACGTTGAGAAATTGGTCGAGTATAAACAAAATACTAGGTTGGAGGAAAAACGGAAAAAGGCTTTGGATCAACATTTAAGTTTCATAGTTGATCAAACTGAAAAGTATTCTCTTTTGTTGGCTGAAGGAATGAATAAACCAGGCATTAATGCTAACGACTCAATTGTATCGGCAAGTAACGCTTCTTCAAGATCGGAATCTAGAGCTAATTCTGATGGTAAATAGATTTTTTTCTACATATTCATGTGCATACAAAACACTGCTAAACACAACCCAATGTTGTACTCATAATACAACGAAAATGGAATATACCTCCGCATTATTACTTTGCCCATACCTTAGACAAAGATAAGTTCTTCTCTTTTCATCTTAACGGCTTATGACTTTCTATTTATATTGAATACTGAAGAAATTATCTTGTAAAACTAAATTGTAATAATATGAGAGATTGCACAGTTAACAATTATTTTTAATAACATAAATCTTTTGTTTGTTTTATCAATTGGTGGTTTACATGTATAGCACTGGCACACTAACTGTATAGCTTAGGATTCTTTGATCATGAACTTTTGCCTTGAATTGATAAATTCACAAAACTTTAAATCGATACATTTGCAATAAATTTACACAGTAAATATATATTTTTGTGCATTTTGTTAACCTATTTCTAACCTTAATGATGATATTTTTCGTACAGAGAATACGATAAGTTCCATTCAAATCGCATTCATTTTTGATCGACATCGAGGCATTTGTCTGATATAAAATTCAAGTAGAAATCTATTCGCTTCATCTGCTTTCAATATTCTAATTGGTTGTTTCTCTTTTTATATTCAGATGAATTTTGTCCTGATAGCGAACGTAGCACGGACGATGAAGAAACAATTGCTCAAGAAGAAGCTACTAATAAAGAGGAAGAGAGTGACGAAGTCGCGGCTCTTCAAAGAGAATCGGAAATGGATTTTGAGTCGTTCCTTAGCGAATTACCGAAGGACTACTTACAGAATCGAGACAAGATAAAACTTAGTGACGATGAGCAGTCGATAGATAATGAAGCGCAAAAAGGTAGTAAGAGTGATAAGAAGGGGCTCGAGCAAGACGACGATTTTGTGGCTGATACGTCGAGTGAGGAAGACGATGAAGGTACAATACAGGAACAAGAAGAAGCAGAAGGTAGCCAAGACCATCAGCAAGAACTGGATGATTTGGAAGCCGAAAATGAGATGAGTATAGATGAATTGCGGAGGAAATATGCGTCCTTGTCGTCCATTTGCGAAGATTCCGTAATGTCTTCATCTTCATCGGCCGAAGAGCAGAAACAAACGGAAGGTGAAGAAGATGGTAATGAAGACAAAGATGGTGTAGCTTCTAATAATGATAGCAGTAGTGATGAGGACCTTTCAAAAGATAGTGACCAGGAAGATGAAGATGTAAACGAAGTGGACGAGCAACAGGAACAGGAGGATGAGAATGGAGATGAAGAAGTTGGATTGAAGTCATTATTGAATGATGAAGATATCGCTGCTATTGAGTCTCAAAATGAGGGAGATGAAAAAAAGACTGATAATAACGATCTTATAAACGATGCAGCTGCTATTGCGGAAAGTATACAACCGAAAGGAAATACACTGTCTTCCACTAGTGTAAGCTGAAGCTTATTGCTGTGTAATATATAGTATATATAATATACATTTCGATTTAGGTTGTCACTCCAGTTCCTTTTTTATTAAAGTTACCGTTACGAGAATATCAACATATTGGTCTTGATTGGTTAGTAACTATGTTTGAAAGAAAACTAAATGGAATCTTGGCTGACGAGATGGGTTTAGGGAAAACTATTCAAACTATAGCTTTATTGGCCCATCTAGCGTGCGAAAAGGGTATATATATATATTTACTTCAGCAATATCTATATAAATTTATTATTGCTCAGAAAACTGGGGTCCTCACCTAATAATTGTACCAACATCAGTTATGTTGAATTGGGAAATGGAATGTAAAAAATGGTGCCCTGCTTTTAAGATTCTCACCTATTACGGCACCCAAAAGGAGAGGAAGATGAAACGGACTGGTTGGACGAAACCAAATGCTTTTCACGTTTGCATAACATCGTATAAATTGGTCATTCAAGATCATCAAAGTTTTCGGAGGAAGAAGTGGAAATATTTAATATTGGACGAGGCACAGAACATAAAAAATTTCAAATCACAAAGATGGCAGTTGCTATTAAATTTTCAAACACAACAGTGAGTATATAACATATAAATATAACCTATTATGCATTTTTAAGTAATATTAAGATGTGTTCGCATTTGTCAATGTCTTGATTAATAACTTAACCTTCACATTAATAAGCACTTGTTAATTCCAAGTTCAATTTCTAAAGTTTTCTGAAGTTGTAATTAAGGAGGCTTCAACTGTTGGTCTTTGTTTTTTCGCTGCTTCCGAAGGATTATATACTTATATGCTTACTTTGGAGTAGTTCTAGTTTTTATAGTACAAATGCTCGTTTGGTGCGAGTTGAATTTTTTCTTCTGGTGAATTATTTGGTTTTTGTCTTTAATGAAGACTGCCTACAATTAAATTGTATATAGGAACAATATCCCGTTTTGTGGAATGCGAAGTGCTCCTTCCATTTGCCCAAAATGGAATGAAATGGGAAACAAGTTAAGTAAGCAAAATATCAATGCTGTAAAACAAAAAAAAAATTAAGATCTCTGAACTCTAGCGTCGTTTTTTACAATGTCACAAAATATACATGTATTTTTTACAAAATGTAATGTTATATGAATTATGAATTTTGTTTTAAAACATTTAAAAATACTGGATCAAGCAGTTTCACCAATAATAATTTCTGCCATCACGTCAAGTGTAAAATGACAACAAAAAGTAGACATTGATCAACTTTAAGATATAAAAATTGATCAAGATATTGAAAAATGTAGAACGAACTCAAATTTAAAATTTAACTTTTTGTTCCGAATGTTTTATTCTATTCAATTGTGGAGCCCATTTCATTATGCATTTTTGAAAAACTACAACTTTCTTATGTTTACATTATTTCAATCTGCGGTATTAACATATTCTTTATAGGGCATTTTTTAAATTCTTTACGTAAAAATTGAAAATAGTATAACTTAACTGAATTTTATACATATTAGAAAATTTGCTTGTCTAAATTATATTTTTGATATGTATATATATATATATATTATAAATTGCTAATCCTAAACCTAAATTAACTTTGTGATGACAACAAAAATAACTGAGAGAGAAAGATAACCATTCAAACTTTCTCTTATGTCTGAGGACATTGAGGCATTTGTCTGATAATTATATTAATTAAATATTAAAGTCAACCTCAGTTACAGCTTTATTATTTCTTTAACATCAATTTATTAATTCGTAGACGTCTACTATTAACTGGTACACCATTACAAAATAACTTAATGGAGCTGTGGTCGCTAATGCATTTTTTAATGCCAAATGTGTTCCAATCTCATCGTGAATTCAAGGAATGGTTTTCTAATCCTGTTACCGGTATGATCGAGGGTAATTCTGAATATAACGAAAGTATTATCAAAAGATTGCATAAGGTACATTAATTAATTAGGGTCTTACTTCAATCATTTACTTTTGGTTTATTAAATTAGGTACTACGACCATTTTTACTGCGGAGGTTAAAATCAGAAGTAGAAAAACAGATGCCAAAGAAGTATGAACATATAGTCATGTGTCGTTTATCTAAACGTCAACGCTTTCTTTACGACGATTATATGTCCAGAGCAAAGTATATTCTAAATGATTTTTAAGATTTAAATGACGTAATTAAAATGCTAATTTTTAGAACGAAAGAAACACTGGCTAGTGGAAATTTACTGAGTGTCATAAATGTGCTGATGCAACTTAGGAAAGTTTGCAACCATCCTAACTTATTCGAAGTCCGGCCTACGATTTCACCCTTTCATTGCGATGGCATTGTAGAGCATATACCGTCTATTGTGTACAGTATATTTGAGTATGATCCATTCAAAGTAGGTATAAACTTTTTGTATAGTATTATTCTTAATTTGTATTCTATGATGATAAATTACATATACTTCAGAGAGTGAGATATCCATTCAAATCTTTACTTATTTATGATGTCCATGAGGCATTTGTCTGATCTTTGTAATGCTAGCAAAAATTATGTCGTTGTGCTTTTTTTGTTATTGATGGAGTTGTTTCTTTTAAAGCATATAAGTTTGGAGTCTGTAAATTTGAACCTACTGCAATTGGAATTTAGCTTAAGCGCTTACCAGTGCTATAGAACTCGGCAGTACCAAACCTCAAAGCGTTTAATAGAAGAAATTGTTTTGTCAGATGTCGAAGAACCATCTTGCCCACCAACCAGACTTACATTAAGGGTTCGGCGGATGGATCCTCCAAAAGAAATTAAAACAGAACCAAAGGAAGATACTAAACCTGTAAATACAAATTTAAAATTAAAAGTTGGCCCTGGTGTACAATTTATTCAACAAGGTAGGTTATTTTGCAAGATGATTTCATTTTCATTACATCATTGTAATATACACATAGGTGTGCAAGTTTCTCAAGCATCCACCAGCCAAACATCAACTGGTAATTTAAACTTATCCAGTGTCCTAAAGGCAACGGATAAACTTGCTGTACAAACTGCCTTTGCTCACTTAGTTCAGACATCAGCGGGGAAGCATATATTGTTCACCCCTTCATGTATTTCAACCCCAAATTTAGGAAATTTATCTGGGAATACAACTGGTAGGTGATTATCATAGATTTTCCTAAAATTAGAGTAGTGCATCGACGATCAGTTTATCAGTTTTATGAATAGTTGATAAACTTTTGCAACGATGCTATAAAATCTTTTTGTGATGGCCAGCAAGTTCAAATATTTTGTGAATAAATTGAACTCTCTAGAACCTCACAAACAATTTTTAAATTTGTTTTAATATACTACTTGTTTGGTTGTTTCACTCAATTAATACAATTTTTTTTTAGTTATGACACCAGGTGGACAGAGGTTTACAGTTCTGTCACAATCGCCGAATACTACGGCAAATAATCAACAGCAAACTCTAACAAAAGCTGTCGTTAAAGTTCAGTTAAATCCGGTCCCAACGGTTGTATCGCCGACAATGGTTATTATTATTTATTGCAAAATAGGTTCTCGGTATATTACGATTTTTAATTTCAGAACTCTACAGGGGAAATTAAGTTTGAAGACAGAAACAATGTAGCTGCCAAGACAGTAACTTCAAAGTATTTGGAAAAATTATATGCTAATCAGAATAATAAAAAAGACCTGGACGTACGGTGGTTTAAAATACCAGAAGAGAAGAAGGATAGTCAAAGATCTGTGAGTTGAGTTATCATAGGTAATAGCATAAATCACCTTTCTACATCCAAAGTGGAAAGGATCATACCAGTCATTCCACTATTTAATAGAAAGGAGATTAAAATTTGTGACATACCAACCAAATTTGCAGTTGCCTTGTTGAATTTGGGTGAATGTTCACATACAATTTACCATTTGCTAACGTCATATATTGTTCTCACGTTTTCTGTAATAAATTTATTGTTAATTCAATTTTATTTGTAGGAGGATATGAAATTCAAATTCGATATAATTTCAAGAATAAACTCTAAGAGATGTAATATTATGCCTCTTTATGGACAAGATTTTCGGGATGTCGTGCAGATCGATACTGTATTAAAAAAATTTTCGTGGAGCAACGGTTACATACATTGCACCAATGTTCAGTTTAATAAAGCTTTTCAAGACACTACAACATGTATTCAGGAAATCGTGCACCGTCCAGCTGATAGAATAGAAGAGCTACGTGAAGTTTTTAACAGGTATATGGTGTATGTACCATCTGTGCATGCTCCCGAACCAGAGCTTCAAGTGTGGAACCCACCTCCAAGCACCTATTGGGGTAAAAAAGAGGAAAAACAGGTGTTCATAAAAAATCTTCTTGAACCGACCACTCTTCTGCATCCAATTGTGTCAGCTATGGTAACACAGTTTCCAGATCCAAGACTTATACAGTACGATTGCGGTTAGTAGTTCATATATGTTGGTTCAATGATCAAAAGAATGATCATTGATTCCATCTTTAGAATGATTGCTTTTGTACGGTGCCTTGTTTTATTTTTTGATTTATATACTGCATTTGTATTATAGGCAAACTACAAACATTGGATAAATTGTTGAGGAAATTAAAAACGGATAGCCATCGAGTTTTAATTTTCACACAAATGACTAAGATGTTAGACGTACTAGAAGCTTTTCTTAATTTTCACGGTCATATTTATTTGCGCTTGGATGGCACGACCAAAGTGGATCAGAGGCAGATTTTGATGGAACGCTTCAACGGAGATAAGAGAATTTTCGCTTTTATTTTGTCGACTCGCTCGGGTGGTATAGGCGTCAATTTGACCGGAGCTGATACTGTGATATTTTACGATTCCGACTGGAATCCGACCATGGACGCTCAAGCTCAGGACAGATGCCATCGAATTGGGCAAACCAGAGATGTTCATATTTACAGGTAAATTTCTTCAATTTAATTCTAACACCAGTATAATGTTGTCGTACTTGTTTCAGATTAATTAGTGAGAAAACTATCGAAGAAAACATTCTTAAGAAAGCAAATCAAAAGCGTCTACTAGGCGATTTAGCCATTGAGGGTGGTAATTTTACCACAGCATACTTTAAGAGTGTATGTATAAGAGTAATTGTAAAAAGAAAAGATGGTTGATTTTTTATATTTCAGTCTACGATCCAAGATCTGTTTAACATTGATTCCACTGAAGAAAATGCAGCTTCCAGAATGTCGGAAGTAATTCAAAGCAATAACGAAAGAGAACGAAGTATTGGACCAGATACAAGTAATGTACCGGTAAGTTCGGAAGATAAAGTCGCTATGGGTGCCCTGGAGAATGCATTGGCTGCCTGTGAAGATGATCAGGATGTGCAAGCTGCCAGAACAGCGAAAGCGGAAGCAGTGGCAGATTTGGCTGAATTTGACGAAAACATTCCGTTGGATGAGCAAGAGAAAGAGAAGGAACCGGAAATTAGTAAGGCAGAACAGGAAGTAGAAAATCTTATCAAACAAGTAAGTGCCTGTTTAAGACAATTTTTAATGAATAGTTTGTTATCTATAATGTTTAACGCCGTTCACATATATTAAAGAAATGAGTTTTTATGTCTTGCCCCGCTCCTCTCTCCCCCTCTGTTTAAGATTTATCTGAGGCTGGGTTTCCATTAAAACCACGAGCGGCTCTGCTAGTTCATTAAGCGCAGTATGTATAAAGCAAAGTTAATGAGTTGGTCCGTCAGATTTTTTATATATAATCCTTATAACTAAAGCCCGGACATTCCCGATCGTTGCATACACAGGAATCGAAAAACAATTGTTCTGTTGCTAGAACAGAAAACACATTATTCAACTGTGTCACTGGTGACGAACTTTTTTTGCATCTTAGCATTATCATATTAAAATGAAATTAGAGTAAATGTTTTTTGTTTATAAGCGAAGTGCGAGATTGTGTGGAATACATTATGATACTACTGTTGAACCGACACTTTTGATGTATTGTACTATCTCTATTGAAATTTTGTTGAACCCGGAGGTATTTCAATTCGTTTCCTCCTTATCTGTAGAAGGCATGTTCTGCTTTTTATCGACAATTAAAAACCGAGAAACATGCACACCGTTTAACAACTGATACCGCTAGATTAAATGTTGGAATTTATTATCTAAGGCAACAAATAATATAGTACTTTTGTAGCGTACTGAATAATCAAGATATGAACCTTTATAAACATTTTTAATATGCCCAATTGCTTCATAAAAGCATTTAATTTAATAACGGTAATTTTATTTTCTGCATTTTATTTTTTCAATTTAGAAATTTTACGTTGCAAGTCCTAAAATACTATAATGTCAACATTAAATGTTCAACTTGATTTGTTGGATTTTTTTTATATCTTATTTGCATGATGATAAAGAGATGAAAACCACTATCGAATTCTACCACCAAAAATTTCGATGATTAAAACCCTTTTGTGTTGATGTCATAATTAAAAAACAAATGACAGTTATAAGGTGAATGCATATATTGTATATTTTTTAAAAAGTGTTCCAGTGTTTAAAAAAGTTGAGGTATTTTTTTTTAATATTTTATACTTTAATCCCCCACTGTGTATAAATATGTCTGTGCAAATTAGTTAAGTATCTTTTTACTTCTTCAAACAAAATTGAAATTTTTTTATTTCTGTTTTAGTTAACCCCAATTGAAAGGTATGCAATGCGCTTTATAGAGGAAACCGAAGCCGCTTGGTCAGCAGAACAACTCGCTGCAGCTGAGAGAGAGATTGAAGAGAGGAAGCTGGAATGGGAACGCAATCGTTTAGCGGCCATCAAGGAAGAAGAGGAAAGACGTGCTCGTGAGTTAGAGGAGGAAAATGAACTACTTACCTTCTCTAGGGAGGACGCCACAAATCAGGTCAGCACTAAAAGTAAAAAAATAACCCGCGATCGCGTTTGTACCCCTTCTACTGTGAAACGTGTAAATCGAAAGTCTTCAAATAAATGCTCGAATAAAGTGGATAAAATTGATAAATCGAATAACAGAAGACACTACTATTCTACGCGTAGATCGGTGAGTAGACTATCTGCTGCAAATAAAACTAAAATTGTGAATGAAGATGAGGTAGAGGAAACCACAAACGACAGTAAAAGCTCTTTCGATGATTTAAAGAGCGAAGTCGATCAATCTACCGAAGAAGACAAAGTCGCGAATGATAATCACTCCGAAAACTTTGATGACGACGAGGGCAGCTTAGATTCTGAAGGTGAATCTTGCAAGCTCTCCAACCATGTTGATCATAATTCCCCCAGAACAAGGTCGAGAGGTACAGTTGCAATTGATTTGTGGACTTTGGACGTTAATCCCTTGTTGCCTGGTGTTAAACCAGTGAAATCTAGCACTCCCATAAATTCTAGACGAAGAGGTAGAGTTCGCAAAGAATCTGATAATAGAACAGAAAAAAATGTTAAAAAATCTGTTCAAAATACTGATGATAATGTAAGGGCGACTGATAACGTTAAAGGCGAGAAAACACCGAAAAATGAAACTGAGAGTGAAATTAAAGATAAAGGTATTAAGAAAATAAAAGTAGATAACGATGCAGAGAATGACAGCGGTATAAAAAGATCTCCCAAGAAAATTAAGCCAGTAAATGTTGAACTGCACAAGAAAGTAAAAATAAATAATGATGATACTGATAATCTTTCAAAATCGTGTGCGACAACTGAACCCGCCACTAAAGAAACTGATGTAAATAACATTCATAATCATGATACTACAAATGACGAAGCAAATTGTGCAGAAAGTTTGAACAAAAAAGCCCTTAGTGTTCCTGAATTTGATTCAAACGATGCAGATTCTAATGATTTAAAATGTGTTAAACGAAAGCTGAATTGTGATGACTGTATTGAGAGTGAAGACAATTCAAAAAGAATAAAAAAGAAAAACGGTAATAAAGATGTACAACTGCAAGAAAATATTGAAAAAATGATGAATGATGACCTGGGTGGGGATGAAGAAGTTAACAAAACTGACGAAGTGGTTCTAGCGACCATAGCCGATGCTATAGAAGAGTCAGATAAGAACGGGAAGATAGGTATTGACCACAATAAGTCTCTTTCTCAAAAAACATTGAAAGTGCTACTATCGACTAAAGATATCGATAAGTACCTTGTTAATAAAGATGATAGCTTAGAAAATTGCGATGTGGATACGCCTTTAGGGAATCACGATGTTAATACTGACACGCAGCAGCATCCACAACATAAGAGTGTTACGGATACATCAATTAACAACAGACGAATCAGTTCTCCGAAATTTGCTAAAAAGAATATCGACCTGAAAAATTCAACGCTAGATGGGTGGTTACTGAAATCATCACCTCAAGCGAATACAGAATCCAGCTCGTTGCCATTAGAAATTGGCAACAGCAATTCCGTAAATGACGTTTCTTCTGAAAGGGTGGAAAATTCAGTTTTATGTGAGTCTGATAGGACTAGTAGTAATCTATGCGATGAGAAAAACGAATCGGAAGGAAAATAATAGGCTGTTCGTTAAATAAAATAAAACTATAGACTTGTTTTAAACTTAATTTATTGAATAATTATAAACGAAACAATTTCATTTTTTTTTATCTTCATTACGACTATTAACTATTATTAAAGAAAAAAAAAACTATTGTGATTAAAAATGAATTATATAGTAGCGAAGAGTAATAATCGCCTGTCCCCTTAGTACCGATATCGCACTTGTACATACTAATTAGAATTCTAGTTTTTTTACAAAAGAAATATTTTGTGTATAACTGTAAATTATATTGGTGTGCATGAATGGAAATTTTACATTGTTAGAGTATTGTCACCTCTTCCAAAAAAGAAGTTCCTTTCTGTTATGTTTTCTTGCGTGCTAAAGTAGTTTTGACCCATTATTATTACTATTATTATTGTAGCATTTAATTACAATCTTTCCTAGTTCTTATTTTTAACAGAACTTTGCAAAATGCGTATGAAACATTTTTTTTTATAATTTATATTAAAAAAAAAATATATTTATAATTTATACCATGGATATTGTCTAAAACTTACCGATAAAAAGAGTTTAGTTTTGCATGTTCATTTTTTTTTGTATTTTTCTTTTTGGAAGGGAACTTATTCTTGCATTTTGACTGTGATTTATTTTTTTATATATGTACATCTATAATTTAAGTACGATAAAATGAAAAAAAAAAACAAAATTTAAATATTAGTTTAACATGTTTGTGCAGGTGTCCAAGCAAAGATTAGTTCTTTGAATACAGCTCAATATTTTATTTTAGAAAAAAAAAAAAGGTTTGATACGTTTCATTGGTGTTCAATTTTTTTTTTTATTTCCATTTATTCCTCATTAGTAGTTTCTTTTTTCTGTTTCGCTCAATTTGGAAAATTTTTTATGAGTTAAGGGTATAACCCACAAATTGTCAAACCAGTGAAGTACTTGAGTTCGTCGTGAGTAACTCGTAGCTTAACTTATGGGAGTGGAATGAATTAAGCTAGACGAAAAGGAAAATATCTAACGTCTCAAAAGTAGGTTAAAATACAGTTTGTTATTTAAAATACAATCTTCAATATCAACGTTACTTAGGCTGAATTCACACTGTGATGCCGTTCACGGTTTAACCTTGCTCCGGTCAAATATTCTTGAACAAGAAAGAATCAGAGAATTCTTCCGATCCGATAGTGAGAATTCTTTGATTATTTCTTATTTAAGAATGTTTGACCGGACCTGGAACGATCCGAGACCGGAGCGAAATCACAGTATTAATCGAGCCTCGATCTTAAAACAGGTCCAAATCCGAATTTTAAACTCTCTAAGATGGCGTGGGCTGCTTGGATAGTTAAATTTTAAAAGCTGTAAATTGATACTCTGTTGGAACCATTAAACTTTTGTCACTATAATTCTGCTGGTTATCCTGACGAATATTTGTTTTTAAATGCACACTATATTGTTATTTACGTTAGACAATTTTTTTTTAAACTAAATAACGACTATATGATAGCAATATATAAAGTCATGGTTTGCATATTCGGTTGGAGGTTGTGTTTAAAATAACTAAGTATGTGTTTATCTACTTTTGGATCACTGTACAATCATTTAGAATTGTCCAACATTGAGTTTTATAAAATTTGCACAAAGTATTTTTTTTTTCTAAAATGAGAAATAGACCTGTAATTAAAGAACTAGTCTTCGATGTGACTTCTGTATGTGGGATAATAGCGTGAAATTTGAACGTCTGCTATTATGGTACCAGTGCGTTTGCGTCGTTTGTAGAATCGAAATTTACGCGTATATAATCTCAAAAATGGAAGTGCTATGTTGTCTTAGTTTTAAGGTTATCGTTGTACATACATGAAATAAAAACAAAAAAAAAGAAACTAAATAAATAAAGAAGTTCTCTTGCATAGTTGTGTTTTTTCGTAATTTGGCGGGGTGGAAGCGTAGGTTTTGGTGCCATCTTGCTCCGGCGTGCCGCAGCGGGCACCAAAACACTGCCCCGCTGGACGCGAGCAAGAGGGCTTCTTTTTTTGTTTAAGACAAAAACGGTGCAAGGACACGAAAACCTACGTCATCAACCTCTTCCAAATTTAAGACCTTATTTTTCCTTTATTATGTTTTATACATTTATAGGATAACAATAAGATAATACAACTGTATTATCTCGGGTTAATTGCAAAATCATCATGTACAAATAAAGAGATATCATGATAAAAATGCACTTTCTGATCTAAAATGTATAAATTAAATTGTTTGAGCGACCTATTAAAAAAAAAAGTTATTAGAGTAACTAAAAACTTGCCACTTTTTATTGTAACTGCTTAATATTCGGTGATATTTGGCATTAAATATTTCATTACCTTTCTAGCTCCTAACAATAATTTCAAAATCAATTTCCTTGTCCTAAACCGAACGTAAATTTTTGCAAAAAGTAATTTGCTGTGGTTTAGCGATGAAATCATTTTGCAAAATTAACCGTAATGATGCAGTTGTAATTATGAATGTAAGTTACCGCGCAAAAAATATGTAAATAGTAAGTATTAGTGAGAAATATATCAATCGATCGTTTTGGCCTAAATTGAAATTTTGCTGTTATATATTTTTTTTTGTTTTCTATGCGAGACAATGTTTTACTTTAAACAAAACTTTTTTTTTGCATGCAATATCACATTTTTCTAAATTATTGTTGAAAATATCGTATGATGCGTTTCTAAATTTACTCGAAAAAAGAAACCTAAAATAAATAAAGGGAAAGTTATGGAAATAGGTGATGCGTAGGTAGGTATGTCCAAATACTCTAATTTTAGTTTTTAACTTTCAAAAATTGTTTTGTCTTAACTATGGTTGCAGGTATGGGTTTCCGACAATACGATGGAGCAAATGCCGGTAGGTAATACATTTTTAATCAGTGCACGGAGTGTTTAAAAAAGATTGAGATGAATCAGTAGCAACCATCCACAGTTGGTATTTATTATTCCTGATTGTAAGACTAAAATTTGTATGAAGCGGCCATATCATCAATGGTGTACTAATCAATCTCCTTTTTTGAATTTATAAACATTCTTTTATTCGGTTGCTATTGCAGCTACTTGCAACTTTTCAAAGTAATTTTAAATATTGTTCCCGTGATATTTAATTTTAAACGTTGGATTGTAAAAACAATTTGAGCCCGGGCTTCCCAAAGTTAATTAGACTCTGTTCGTTCTCTATGACCCTTGGGTTGCGGATATTTGAGAAACTCAAATTCAAATAATAGGTGTGCATGTTGCGATTCTACCATCTGTTCGGAATAGTACAACTTTTACGTCACAGAACAGTTTGAGATTTACTTGAACACTTGTTCAGAATAAATACAATCGAACACTTTTCTGACAAAACGTTTAGTTTGAGCTCCAATTGCGAACTTCGACAGTGCCAAGATACAAGTCTTACAACAATGTTGTACACTATCGGAAAATGCATTATGACGTAATAGTCATTTTTTGCAGATCCTTAATATAATAATGAAATTATTTCCTTTAAACAACTAGAATTTTCAATTTGCCGCTGTTAATTTGACCTTGATCTCCATCCTTTTTAAACACCCCACATCTCGAATTTTGCGCCTGTCGAATATTAGATTTTGATACAAATGCAAATGATTTGTATAAATAAAATTTATGGCCTCTCAAATTATCTTATTCGTCAACCATAAAATAAATTATTAACCCTCCTCGTAAAAAGTGTATGCTATATATCAGACGTGACGGCCTAAAAGAATCGCATATTTTATTAGAATGGTTATTATGTTATGAATAATGTAGAATACAGGATACATAGTTTTTTAATTGTTTTTTCTTTTAGTGAAAATTAAATTCACAATTTTAATCGAATTATTATTTTTGTTTCTGCACCTGAACCACTGTGCTGTCTCACGCTTGATGGAAACTGTTGTATAAATTTAGTCCGCTTTTATATTAATATTTGCATTAAATATATTCACTGAAACAGAAAACGCAAAATATGCGATTGTATTTATACCACGAAATTCTGTAAAGCATAGCGCTGGCCTTCATGCAAAAACTTATAAACTGTCCCATTACGCGGATATTTTGCCCATGCTAATTTCAAGCCTACTTAATCCCTAGTTGCTGAGAGCGGTTTTCTTACAGCGTATTGTATATATTTAGGACGGCGCTACACTTGGCGGAAATTACATAGCCTAAGTTCAGTATATTTTTAATGTAAAAACTCATAAACTGTAATACTGAGCCAAAATACCGCCCATGCTAATTTTAAGGGAACTGAGTTTACGCAACGGAATATCTGTCGAGTGTGACGCCCGCTTTATAATCCACAGTTGTTGAAAGCATTGTTCTTACATTTATATGTATTGTATTTACATTTTTAGACCATGCCACATTTGACGGAAATTCCGGTGCGTAAATTCTGTCCGTTTGAAATTCGCAGTGGCCGAACTTCCTAGTACGGCAGTTTTGAGCTGTTGCATTGAAGTGTACATTAAACTTAAAATATAAAGTATGCCACAGAATTTACGCAATGGAATTTCGTCAAGTGTGGCACTAGCATTATTGAAAATAAGAAAGCCGCCGTTTGTCAATATTTTTCATCCATACAACATCTAAAATTATTTCTGTTGCTATTTTGAACATTTTAAAGTAAACAAAAATTATTTGGTTCTTTAAAATTTAGATGTGGTGTCCGCCAACTCCACCTCAACAAGATACCGACGTGTACATAGACCAAACAATGACTTTCCTTTATGATACAAACGTAATGACTGAATTGCAATTACCTCCTGTGTATATCAAAAAAGAAAATAAACGTTCGCGTCATGAAGCCGGTCTGGTAGATAGCCGCAGGGCACTGAAGATACATAGGAAAGACGAATCAATGTATGCGCCGAGATCGCTTTTCGAAAAACCTTCGCCAGCTCTAGTGAAAATCCGTCGTGATATGAAATTACAACGGTTTAGGGGTATAATTCGAACTCCCGTACCGATGCCGAGCACCAAATTGGCTGTGTCGAAGCCGACATCGGAACCCCCTTGCTTTCACAGTTGGACTATTCACGAAGACTTGGCGTTATTGAAGGTGATACAATCATTCCAAGGTCTTCCTTTAAATCTGATGGTGGTCACACGTGGACATACACCCAATTGGGATTTTGTGGCCGATTACGTAAATACCGTTTCGATAACGTATAGAAGCCCTAAACAATGTCGGAATCGTTACGAAACAGTTTTAATACCACGGGAAGAAGGCAAGCAGGTATTTGATACATCACCGCGTAAGAAGAAACTGAAGAGTAATTTACCGTACAAATTTCCTATGCAGAATAAATCGGGTAGGCCGATGCGAACATCACAGTTGTACGCGCAAGATAACAACAGCACTTTCTCGCAAAGTATGACTAAACGATATGATGCGCTGAAATTAGTCGCGAATAAACGGACTTCCGGTACGAAGACAATCTTAAACAATTCGTGTTTGAAGAATCCTAAACACGCCGCAGTTTTGAACGAGTGCGGTATAGATCTGGATCATCCGGTTTTACCGGTGGAAGTCGCTGCAAGGAGAGCGGAGCGAATCGCTAGGGAAAAGAAGGCGCCTGAACAACAGCAATTGGCGGCACAACGGTTAGCAATCTAGAAAGAATATTTTACAGAAAACTTACTTTGTCTCTATTTAGATTACTTATTAAGGGAACATTAAGTGCAAATCAAGGAAGTTCGTCTGTTCAAGGAAACAGTGGAACATCTATAGCTGGGTCTGCAGTACAAGTTGTTACATCTCCTCTTAATCAAGTAACGCTTGTACAAACTACAACAGCAGTAACAACTGTGATAACAACCGTCGTTACTACACCTAGCACTCCACCAAGTAAGAAAGAATGTTGTAGTTGAAATCTAACAATACACAACTGCGTTCTTATTATAGGTTCCATAAAAGCCCAAAGGATTGTTGCTTCACCTATGCAAACGGCTACAGTTTCTGTTTCTGGTTTGTGCCCATCACAGCTACAAGGCACTCAAAGATTGATTGTTTCTGGAACCCCTGCACAAACAAAAGCAGTAATTAGCGGGACTGCCGTTTCAGGAAAGACTCTCAGTCCAGCGCAATTTAATATGATACGACAAGCGAATTTGAAGCAACAACTGACAACTATGCGCTTACAAACTGCGGGAATAGTTGGAGCTCAAATTGTGAAGACTACGACTGTGTCTATAGCCGGCCAATCAACTCTTCAGTTGCAGTTTACACAAGCGCAGCCGCGTGCTCAAGTAAATGTAAGTAACTTCCTATTCTGATTTTTGTTCTACCTTTCTACATCCAATGTGAATACGAGTGATATCTCTTTTCATAATTTAATAGAAAGGATATTAAAATTTTACAGTATCGTAAGCAAAGCCTTAATTTCTAAATTTAAATTTTGGTTATATGCTTTACTGACAAATATATTTATTAGGTTGACTATTATATGCAGTATATTTAATATGGTTATTCTTAATATCAATGACTAAATAGAGGACTAGAAATACATTAAGTACTAGAGAATTTACTAATTTAGTTAATACCATGCTCCAATGATATCCATCGATGATACTACGAAGTGGAGGTAGCCAAATGTTAAGTTCAGTTTTGATCCCTGATTGATGCTTTTGTAAAATTTTAGCCATAGATAGCCAGGGCGTTTATTTTTTACGATTTTTTAAACTTTGCAGTGGTTGATAGTCTCGCTTAAGTACACTCGAATGCGAGATAGGTTTACAATCTACTAGTGACATAGTGGTAACACACAGTGATAGTATGCGGTAGGACCATGGTTGGAATCCGGACGGAGCCGATGCTTTCTTTTTATTTTTTCAATTATTTTTTTCTTTGTTTAGAATGATAATAAAGGTGCAAAAATACATACAATTGACACAGACCGCGTGTAATATCTCTTTACAGAAAAAAAAACAATAATGCGCAATAGACCAATAAAATCGTTTTATTTAATGTGCATATATGTATATTATGTACCGATAAGTGGCTACCTCGCGCAGAGTTTTTAATGTAAAATATGAGTAATATTTGTATGTATTTGGAAACATTTGAACATAAACACAGTTGGTGCGGCTGTCCCTCGAAATTGGGTACCAGAGTGCCCTAGATTTCTAGCAACAGTTGTAGTCTATTCTGGGCACCCACTTGCTCGAAAAGACGAGTTTCGACGGCCCCAATAGCCGTATGATGCAGATAAGGCAAATGTCGCTTGCTAAATTGAAAGACCTGTAGTCTACAGAGTCGCTTAAAATAATTATATTTTATTTTCTGCAGTACATCAAACCTGGAACAGTAACTGTAGGAGCAAAACAAGGAATTACCCGAACGGTGACTGAAAGTGAAATGAATCAATACATTAAGCAAAGACACCTCCAACAGCAACAACAGAAAGCTCTTGCGGCTGCAGCTGCTGCCAGTAGTGGACAACCAACTACGATACAAAGTCTGTCTCCACAGAGTTTTGTCCAAACGATACAGCAAGCTGGAACATCGGGAACGCAAGTGGCTACTTTAGTGAAAGCGGTTTCGAGTAGTGGAGTGACACAAACTGTCACAATACCGGTAACTGGTGTAACTTTAGGGCAAGTGAAAGCTCTGGCACCTGGGACTACTATAAAAACTACTACTCCTCAACAAATACGCCATATTCAGTTTCAACAGCAACTCCTGGCGCAGAAGAAACATAATCCGAAGATAGCGGGAATAACCCAGATGGGTAAAGGAACCGTGCCTGCGCAGGTGTTCGTAGGTTCAAAACCTTTCCAAAATTCAATCAACGTACAGCAATTTATAAAATCGCCCTTAACGGTGCAACAGGGTAGTATACAATCTGTTGTATTGAAGAGTAGTCCACGTGTCATCCCTATGAGTGCAACGCAAGGGAATAAGCCGACTATTCAGGTAATTCTTGTAAAGTACCTGTACCATACGACTATGCAATTGTAATTATTGTCATTGACAGGTTGTTGCAGCGACATCTCAGGGCATAACAGCCACAATTCGACCTCAAAGCTCGTCGTCATTGCCAGGAGCTTTGACTAGTATTAAGGTGCCCGGTAATGTTGGGTCACCTACACATATTTTGTCGCAAGTTTCGGCGGCGCTTCAAAATCAGAATGTGGTGAGGCAGAGCAGTCCGATGCGCATTCAAACCGCGACAGCAGGTACAGCTACTCCGATTGTAGCTGTTTCGGTGCAGTCTGGTAGTAATGCGCAAGCGAATGCTTCACCTCAGTCTAATGCCGACAAGACCGAACAAGTAAGTAGACTGCTGAAGAAGTAAGTGTTTTTCTTTTAACGATTTTTCAGTGTTGTTAATTTACCTAAACTGCCTGTTAGGGCGTCAAAAGTTTTAGAGCTGGTGCATTTTATTAAAGTACTCGTTTAATATTTAACTTTGTATACATAGATTCGTAAGTGCTAAAATTGAATAATCTAGAAATTGTTAAGCAGCAAAATAAAACATTAAAAACAAATTTTAATTTTAAAACTAAATTTCCAAAAGTGTATTGTGCGACTGATTATTTGGGAGGGAATAGATGTGTTCATACGTGGAACTTTATTTGTTACACGATAGTTTTAACAATTAGGGGAAAACCTATATTATTTTGTTAGTTCTCTCTTTATCAGTTACAATAATTTTGATCTATATATACATATAGATATTGTTGTTTAGCACTGTAACACCTTAAAAACTTTACGGTATATAACTGCAGTGTCGATGTTATAAGTTGAGATTTATTTCTGTTGTAGTTTCTTGCAAACATTTTTTAAAACAATAATATTCAATCCTTTGTCAGAGTTCTTTTATGTATATTTTGAATGAGACTCACCCTGCTTAACAATTCATCATAAAGTCGCGTCACTTTATGATGAATTGTTAAGCAACATTTTATAGTATAACCGTTGAGTGAAGGAATTGTAAAGAGACGCAACCAAATTCCTGTTTTCTCTCATGGTATAACTTTAATTTAATTTAAATGGCACACAATACCTTTTGGAGATTTTTGCATATTTATTGTGTTGTACAGATGTCTTGTATGTGATTTCTCTAAACGGTTCACAGTAATGATTAGAAACATTGATAACAAACAGAACTCAAATAGTAAAATCTTAGAATAGGGAAAATTTGGGTTTGAGATATGAATTCTGATATTGATATTTTTTAAAATGTTCCTGTAAAACATTTAGAAAAAGCGCATCGAAGATTTTACCACGACACGGTTGAAATGTTCCGTATTTACATTTAAATTCTATTTTTTTTTGTATTAATACTTTATTAAACTGTAAATATCACAATATATATCACTTTATTTTTTTGAGATTTAGAACGTATTAGATCCTTATATCTTATTTATATTTACCATTTACGCAAGAAAGATAAAATAATAAATTGAGAGTACAATACTAAAGTTGTGCCCAGTGGTTAACTTCTGGACTTCTACTCACATATAATGTTTATTTGTCAAATATGTAAGAATCTGTATTTTATTTAATAATAGTTATATATGCACCAACACTAACGCAAGCAGTATTTTCCCTTGTTATGATCCTTAGTAATCATGGAGTAGTTACTTTTTTTTTTATTTATGTATACTACAATTTTTAATTTAAATTTACAAAGAGTTTCTAAAATGTCCAATTCCTAATAAAATATGGAAAAAAGAATAAAAATGTAATTACCTGTTTCGTTTGTTTTCTCTATTGTCTGTGATATGTCATAATTAAAAATGAAGTTAAAAGGGAGTCAAGGTGATAAAAAGAGTAAATGATATCTTTCGGCTTACATATTATTTAATCTTCTCCCTTCTAGCAAATACTATATGTACATATATTTTTTGTATAACGTGTAAATACCTGTGTAAAACTAAAAATGACCTGTTTTTTATATACCATAAATAAATTATAATTTTTTAAAGTACAATCGCTTGTGTTTTTATTTTTACATTGTTTTTTTTTTGTTTGTTAACTTGATTTTCACATGAGACAATATTATTAGTGCATGCGCTTTATCTTCCCTTTTATTCATTTACTTCACTCTCCATCAATATCTGTGAAACGAAATATTGATTAGAGAACTTGAAATTGTTTTTGCTTTCAGGGATAACAAGTGGAGTTTTGTGTAAAATACGTGTACATTTTGTAATAAAATTGTTAAGCAGACAGGAGTTTTTTGATACCTTTGATTTATCAATGCCGTGAGATCTATTAGCTCGTACATAATGTGTTAATATCCATATTCTCATAGCACTGGAAATAGGCGATATAATATATGACTAAGCAATTGGTAAAATATCGGAATATTTCGTTAGCCTGTATACAAGGGTTCGTCGCGAAATTGTCCTACTAGGACATAGGGAATTGGTGGAAAGAGAGATTTTAATGTTTGTTGGTTGAACTAATTTTTAGCATCATCGGGGTGCCAGAAGGATCAATATTAGTGAAAAGATACGCCTAAAGTTATATCTTATAACGTGGTTCTAACCATAACCTAAGCCCAAGGATACTCGGCGTCATATTTTCCACTGCTTTAAGTATTTAAAACAATTCTCAAAGATGGATTGTTATCGATTCACAGGTAAGACATCATATACAAATAAACAAAATACAAATTACCGTTTAAATATAAACTAATTTTGAATAGGGAACGTGCATTTAAATTATGTAATTTTGTACATATTTATGTCAATTATCAGGTGGGTGGTATAGACTAACTACTAACTAGATAATCTTTGATATATTGAAGGCGTAGTTTTGGGCTTTTATTTTTAGTTAATACGCGTGCAAACCGAGACGTATGTTTAGAGAAGAAGTAATTTTTGTAGCTTTTAAACAAATGCAGACCTGAGTAGAAATGTAAGGATTCGTCATGCTGAATTATGTATTTCAATTATTAATAATAACGACGGAGTGCTAAATTATTTTTGGAAATCAGAAGGGATCTGTAACCGGCATGTTCAGCTACAAGCTAACAAATAACAGTTTTCTTTGTTGTTAAATCATTGAAGTGAGTCTATAAGCAATGCTTAGTGCCACTGCTGCCGGATTCATTACTTAGTCTACTTACTATAAATATTATTTAAAACATTTTTATCCTTCTAGCGGCCTCTGTATTTCTGTTGCGCAATCCGAATACTGACAGCTATTGTACAATTTAAAAGTTATAAGCGACATCTTTAGGAATAACATTGCATGAGAATGATCAATAGCAGCAGTTTTCTTTAAAGATTTTGAAATAAAGATGTCGCTAATCATAGTAATGGAGGCAGCTTATTTAGGTTAGTGGCTGAAATACTGTACAGCTTTCGCTTTATAGATGGCGCAATGGTGGTTCAAAAATTATTCGTTACGCGTTTATGTTTTGCAGCCAATTCCAACATGAGCATTGACCGAACAGTTTCAAAACAGCTGTTGTGTGTGCTGCATATAACGAATACCTAACCTAAACGTGTCGCGTGTTTAACCGCGGTTCGATTGTTTGAAGTGTTGTGATTTTGACGGTTCGCGTGTTTTTTTTTTCGTTGTGGTTCGTGGGGAATCGATTCCAAGAAGGATCGTAGAGATGTAAGTCATTCCTTTTCTTAATTCTACTTTAACTGTCGTATTTACACTTTGATGTACCGTTCTTTTTGATGGAAACGTACGTCACTGAAACAGCTATGCCATAGTAAACATTAGCTGTATGCGTGTATTTAATAATGTTCGTTATTGTAACGGTGCTTTGAACGCATTTACCGAGTACATGTTTACTTTTTGCTCATACAAGCGACCGGCTAAATAATAACGCCGCGTTATATAGTGTCATAATCATGACAGACGTGTGAAGTATCACTGGTGGAAAGTTACCCTAAACTTCTTTAGTTATAATAGCGAGTGAAGATTGCGAAAATCTAGGTTTATTAACGCATTAATGAAGACGGGAAATAAAGTTGCATAATAAACAATTGTGCTTAGTGAGGTCATGGAAGTTTTGAGAATGTTCCTCGAGAGTTACCCTTAGCCTACTTTTTAAAGCATTGGCGTTAGCTTTTTCTGTAGTGTGCATATTATTCATACTCAAAAGCTTTAGAATTATTTTCTAATCTCACCCCAATATGTATCTTTGGCGTTCATTGATGTCATTGGAAGATAAGTATGAATTGCAAAACACTTGCCTTACACAAGGGAACAGATGTAAGTGTATCCTCCTGATTTGAATGAAACTTGTTGGATTTATAGATCGATATAATGTAAGTTTCTTAGCGGCTAAATCATCTGTTGTCACCTTTCTTTCACTCCTTTATTTCTTTGTGAATGTTCGAATTTTTATATTACATCTGCCGCGAAATAATCTTATCCACTTACCTGAGTTCTCTTGTTAGTAGGTCTCCATTTCAGAAAATTATATTGTCAAGCAATAAGTATGCTATTTTGTTCCAAAAAATGATGGTACATTTCTTCACAATCGATCTTTTCAAAAGCTTTGATATAGGTAAGACCATACTGGTATGCAATTTTTTTATCAAGTTCTTTTCTGCTATTATATATAATGGTATCACTTTTGACGTTTTAAACAATTTAGGAAACTTAATAAATAAATATTAGTAGCACCAAATTGCATCTCTGAAACTTATAGGTTAGGTACATAATTTTTAGTTATACTGACACAATATTCGTTAAAAACTTATCAGTATAGAATTTTCCAATGTAGCATGCTAAAATATTATCTTGCAATTTGAATACTTGGCAGGCTGTATAACTGAACGATATATTGAATTATATTTTTTATAAGAATATTGGACGAGTAGTACGAAACACCTGTATATTCGTTGGCTATATATTAGAAAGTGCTTTCTCATAGTTAGTAAATCTTATTCAATATTTTTTGCTTTTTAAATGTCAAAGATCGAGCGTTGTTAAAAAGCGCATGGAACACAATAGTAACTTTGCTCAGTCAGTTAGTACTTATACCGTGTGACTGCTTTTTGAGAATACCGGACTTTTAAATACATGTTTAATATTTATTTAGTACAGAAAGCAAAGGCAATCAAAGGTTATCAAATACCTGCATGTGTGGGTACATTATTGTGCTTACAATATGCAGGTATGCACATACATATTTTGTAGTCAGACAATGCGCCAAACCCGCACACCTCACTACAGTTTTATCGACAGCAGTCTCCCATTATTTTGCACTTTAAGCACATACGTGTTGTGTTCATGTAATTGCGATTAAATTGAAACCGATTATTAAGAGTTAATAACCTTGCCATTTCAATTGCAACGTGGGAAGTATTTTTTGCGATTTATTTTTATTGTAGTCTTCTGTTGTAATCCATCACTCATTAATCTGTTAATCATTTTCATTTGTGAGTGCTACTGCTTCAGGATCCTACATCAGAATACTACGGGGAAAAAGTAACTCATTTCCAACTTCACTTGCAGTATCTCACACAGATGACGTTAAACATCTATGCATGGGTGTACATCGGAGTGACCGTCTAAATTGCAGCGAGCTGTGTAGCGCTATTTCGCTAACTACAACATATATGTGGTTATTTCTAAAGTCCTCCACTGTACCTACATAGAGAAAAAGATATCGTAAAATTAACCACGATAGTGGTATGCCCTACTATATACTATAGTTACTATAGAGACAGTTATTCAGTATACTATATATGATGAATATTCTAGTTTCCCAAGAATAGTCAGTTGCACAATATATTTGTGGTATAAGTAATACAAAAAAAAGTAGTAGTTATTGTAACCATATTTAATAGCAAACAAATTACTATAAATACTAGGTACCTAACCATAAATAGTGGTGCCGGCCATGGCGCGGTGTTGGATGACCACGTTCTTTGAGCCCTGCTTAGTGAATAAGAATTGCAACCGTTGTGAAATAAGCCGCAGCGCAATCCTTAACAC
The DNA here is from genome assembly GCA_949128085.1 of Cetonia aurata. Classification (NCBI taxonomy): domain Eukaryota; kingdom Metazoa; phylum Arthropoda; class Insecta; order Coleoptera; family Scarabaeidae; genus Cetonia; species Cetonia aurata. Next base: position 25,303,207 of record OX421887.1, read on the forward strand.
AATTTCTGTAATACAATATATTTATGTAAGTTATTTTCTATTGTTTAAGTAGGGAACTTTACTATACCTAACACGATTTAAGAAAACGTCTAACTTATCATCAACACAAGGTCCATTTTTAATTTTTTTTTTTTTGCAGAGAAATGAGAGAAATACGATTTCACATAAGAAATATCACGGTATTGAGCAAATAAAGCTGTAGTATTCATTAATTACATTTGTATGTTTAACTATTCATTGATGCATGTATTACTACGACATGCCAACTGCTAACCATAAATATGTATTTTATTTTACGACTGTGTGTTATTACAATAACTATTAGCAATACTCATACAATCTAGCACAATATTAAATTACAAAAAAATTGTGCCGGCTTTATTTTCGTTAGTAAAATTAAAACATGACATTAGTAAACAAGTACAATTGTGGGAAATATGCTTACTACAAAATGCAGTTCTGCGTACAAAAATATTTTTGTGTGTGTACTGTAAAATTCAGGGCATTTTTGGTGGTTTATTTCAAATTTCAATAATTCTTGTTAGCTATACAAAACGCCTAAGCAATAGTACCAATTTACGTTTATGTATTAGTTATATGGGATGATAAGACTTCACGACTTCGATTACTAGAGTTAAGAATTTTATTTGAAAAATATGATGACTTTGTATAGGCCGTAATAGGGCATTGTATTGATGTTTGGCTTATTCAATTGAGGATGTCTCAATTGCAAATAGTACGCAAATATTAGAACTACTCGCCTTCGTTTGTCACCCAGTTGTATTTATTTTGTTTGCTGGAAAAATGTAATACTATCTATTAATGGAGAAAATGTATTGAAGTAATATATGAATTTATTATAAAAATTGAATGCATCATCGAATGTCTCAAAGTTGCGAATTATCTATCCCATTAAAAAAAAAAAGGCAAACCCTGTACCCCATCTACCTACTCGAAAAATCCGAATATATTTTTTTAAAACGGATCGAATAACCGTAGTTTGTTTTATGTAGAATACTACTAAAAACACGACACTACTATGCACGGGAATACCCTGCATTCCGCATCGACAAAATTAACAAAAACAAGAATTACATTTTACCTGTAGGCTCATTAACTAGTCTGTACACATCAAGCGTTAACAGTAGATCAAGGAAACTTTTAGTTCTTTTATCATTCTTTTCAAAATGAAGGTTAAAATCCCCATTCAAAACAATATAAACAGGATTTCCATAGTCGAACCGTATAACACATAAAACAACATGTCAATAAAAACATTAAAAGCACCATTAGGCGGTCTATAGCATGTAATAATGTTAATTATTTTAGCACCTAATTGCCGTATGACAGCATCTACTTCAACATCCATCTCAATATTAAATCTGAACTTTGTTTAGCCTAAAAAGCTACGCCGCTTTGAATAGGTAATTTTCTCGATAAGTATATGTTAAAATTCGTAAAATAATGTTTCCAGATCTCAATAAAACACACAAAATTAACATCTATATCACAACAATCCACCACGATCTGTGTCAACTTATCATACGTTAAACCTAGTATATTCAATAATAGAATATGTATGGGAGTATGGGAAGCCGTATGCCAAGTGCTCGTTGCCCAATCTGTAAAATCCAGTACTGCAGGCCATTCCGAAACATACAAAAACAAAACAAAAAACAAGTTCATTGCGCCTTGTCTATATTTAGATATTTTAGACTTTGAAAATGTGGCTGCACCTGCATCTATACACATTTTGCTCAGACTTCTTCACTTACCAATACATGTCAACGTGTCTGTGCGGTATGTAAATAACCCTCTAACTTTAGGCACAAACGTGTCCGCTATACTGTCTGTAGCAGGACGATCAAAGAAACCGCTTTGAGATGACGTGATTTCCCGTATAATACCCAAAACAAAAACGAATCGCTCTTCCGCCAGACACGCGTGCTTCCTCCTCGCACCCACCATACTCGTTTAACTTTCATTTGTTTTGGATTCGCAATCTTCTGTGACTTTGGCAGATTTAACGACGAAGATCACATGCAGTCAGAACGAGGTTGATCTATACGTGCATATAATTTTCCCTTTGATACTTGGATCCGCTCGGAGATAACCCAATATGGAGGTATTTGGAATTGTTGTTGATTGATTTTATAGTTGGATTTGCGATTGTCGATTTTTGATGAAACGTAAATTCGATTTCAATTGCTTTTTTTTTGCTGCTGCTTCTCATAAAAATACTGAGCGTTAGCTATAACCATCAGCGAAATCACCAAATTTATAGGATCCGATATTTGAGGTATAGGAATATACAGGGTTACTATTGTATAGTACGAAATAAAAAAAGGGATGAAAGATATACATGAGCAATGCCTAAATACAAAAAATTGCGGATCTAAGTGCACGTAGTACCGAGAAAATGGTTTTGCTTTATTCGAGTCCGGCTCTGACTCATTTAGCATACCGATGAATCACCGGTCGTTGCTATACTTTGAACGTTGGGATTTACATTTAGTGTTCACTTGCTATTCGCAGGGGATACGTGCGTTTGTAATCGCAGCGTATACGAATATCGAATACACTGACATGATCTTAATTTATGGTGAAACAGGACATAATAGTGTTGCAGCAAGGAATTTGTACGTAGAGCGTTTCCCGCATCGACGTCATCATTCGTCTGAAACATTTGTAAGAGCCGTGTATCGACTTCGAGAAACAGGATCAGTAATTACATGTTTTGAAGGTCGTGAGCCTCAAAGATCACGCAGAGTGCTACAAGCCGAAGAGGAAATTTTAAATATCGTAGAAGCGGATCCCGGCGAAGTACAACAACCCACGCGCGGGAAGTAAATGTATGCCAAGCTACAGCGCATCCAATTTTAAAAAGGAACTTACTTCATCCGTATCATATTCAACGCGTGCAACGATTAACGGACTTAGATTATCCCCGCCGAATTGCCTTCTGTGAGTGGTTCCAACGGCGAGAAGTTCGTCAGCCGGATCTTGCGTCAGTAATCCTATTTACCGACGAATGTACTGCTATGTTATTTCCTGCTAAACAAAACCCACAGAATCATAATATCGACTATAAATTGTTTATGTAAATGTATTTTTATCTATTTATTTAGTTTTGTCAACGTATATAATAATTTAAACTAAAAACTTACTTATTTCATATCTAATTCAATTAAGGCTTGTAACCATGGATTTTAGGGCATGTGTATGTCTTTCGATTAATGTACGACGAGGGATTTTTATGCTGTCGTATCGTTGAAAACAATTTCTATGATTGTTGCCGAGGTCCGTTTGTGTAGGAGATATTGAGTTTGTTTTTCCTGAGTGTGTTTTAGAAGAGTAATTTCTTTGTTCATCATTGTTTACGTACTTTAACATTACACCTGTGTAGTAAAAATATTTTTGAACTGTGCAGCGTTTATTTTCATATACTTATTTTTTGTAAAGTAATTTTGCAGGAATACAAAGGAAACGTTTGAGACCAACTATCGCAAATAATTGGCCCGCGAGACTTGAAATGGTGGAAAATGAACTACATTGTGAAGAACTAGACTAGAACCGGATGCCTGACTCAATTAGGAATTTATTTCTTCAGTCGAAGCAGTCTCGTAGTAGTCTGTCTGTAAAGTATTAAGTGCACAGATAACCTAGACATTAGAACTCCTTTCTTGGAAAGTAAAACCAGTTTTAAGAGGTCGTGAACTTGAAACAGAAATCGCGAACGAATCGTGGCGTAGAAGTGTTTTACGCAGTCGGTCCAGTCACAAAAGCGAATGCTATTGTTTTATTTTAGGTATACCTATATAAAAGAAGCAGCAGTTTTCGACCGGGCGCCTACTCATTTACTAATTCTGTTCTAAAATAGATCTGCAATCTGAGTCATAGTTTCTCTCATCGGACATAAAAGCGAAAACATCCAATTACATATTTCAATTCGAAATTTTATAATGATGTTTTTAAAAACCAATGACTTTACGTAAATAATATTATTTCAAAGCATTAAAAATTCCTTGTAAATGTTCATCCAATAAAAAATCAATAATGGTGATTAACATTGTGTTTATGTACAGCTGGAGAAAAAAGAATCCTAATGATGCGAGCCTTGTGCGTGCAATAGAGAAGACATTGGTTTGCCAGGGACCAATATCCTAATAACCAAACTATTTATACAATATCCTAAACTTATTATTGGTATTGTTTAAAAGAGTTGCTAAATTTTATTAAAAGCACTTTTTGTTAACATTTCATCCAAATTCAATTAGGAACCAAGCATTAAAAGAAAACTCATATAAAAGTCTACCACCAAACATAACCTTACCTTAAAACAAGTACTTCGGTATTTTAAACTAAAAAATGGAATCACAAGAATCAGTTTACCGACATGTTTATCGATTAGAATAACATAACTTTTTCGATACGAAGCACATGTATGTTATTGATGACGAAAACATTTTGTTATATGTATTGCGGTAAATTTGTACTTATTTACTTATTTTCAAATCTAATTAATACTGAAACAGTTTCCGACGCCGTACATAACAGGAACTGTGCATTTTGTTGAATTTTCACGTTAGTAACACTGCACGACATCTTAATTCCTCTTTACAGGCTTGGGTGTCATTTCCGGTCTTATCTACGCCATAATACCTGTCCGCTGAGGATTGGGTTTAAATGAAATATCTGTTTTCCTGCGTACGTACCCAATGAAGCGGCCTCTCACATTCCCTATCAGCTATTTCCGTCCTCCTTCCATCTTGAGGATCGCGCATATGCGTCGTCTCGTTTTGGTCCTTTGTTTTCTAATACAGAGAAGTCCCCTTGCGCTCGCATTCGTGGAGTTTCCTTTCGGAATTGGAAGCGCGATAAGAGCTGTCAATTTTCCGATTTATCTCGAACAGGTCTCTTGTGCTGGCTTCACGGGCGCCATATTTGCCTAAACGTTTTATTAGATTCGGTTGGTTCGTTGGATTCTGAGTAGATATGTAATATTCCCGCATTCCGTTGCTGTATTTTTTTCTTGGCGTCGCAGATCGAAAATGAAATGTCAATGCCGAGTATAGAGTGAAGGTCCCAGAGGAATTTTCTGCAGGAGAAATTTATTCTTGTGTTCAGTTTTAGGAATTTTCTTTTGGTATGTGTCTTTTTCTGCCGTCTTTATCGAGCGGTCTCACACTTCTATAGATATTTTGAAGTCAAGCGGGGGGAGGTTGAAGATATTATTATGAATCGCTTCAAGTAATTATGATTTCAGAAGAGATAAATTTGCTGAATGCAAGTAGGTTACGCTCGGGCAGCATTTTCAATTTTCCATAAGACAAGCAATATTTTGAATTTGCAATAGAAGAATAGATAGTATAGCTGCCTGTATATTTGCCGTGAAATAATTGTTCTTACGATAGATATTTATAGATTTTACTAATAAAAAGTATATTTCTCTTCTTTAATACTTATTTTTCGTTAATGTCGTTGGCTTTAGTTCGTCACATCTTAAAGTCATAACGTGTAATTTCCCTACCGCTTTCGCGTCGTTCATTTTGCAACGGGATGCAGAGATCCGTTTATAGCTCTAGTTTCAGGATTTTTATTAGTCCCAATATAACTTTGCCCCATAAAACTTGGTTTATATCTTATCTGTATACACGTTAATTTAGTTATACACCGTCCTTACACCATATGCCTTATATATTTTTAGGTAATATATTTACAGTAATAATCTAAGCTAACAAAACGTTAGAGAAAGTTTACCCTCCCGCTGTGTATAAATATAGAGGTTGACTCAAACTACATTAAGTTATTGATTCAAAATACGATTTCATTCACTTAACTGTTTTTCACGTTTGATTCAATGGTATCAACAGAATTCTATTTACTAATCTCTTGATTGATGTAATGTTCTATTGGCATTCGTTCAACCAATTGTGCAGTTTTGACTGAAAACATTTACTTAGCTGAAGCAACAGCTTGTAGTTTGTTTACTTGGTGCTTGACTGAACGCTTATAGTATTTTGAGCTTATGTAAATATCGGAATTTGTTCAGTGAACTACTTATTGGTTGAATCAACCAAACCTTTTCTGTGTACAAAACTATCGTTTTGTTATCTCAGATTATTTCGGTATAAACAATCAATTTTGTTTTCTTTAGCCATAAAATTCTACAGAAAATTATTATAAAAAAAATTATTATATATTATTATAAAAAAAACCTTTCTGCATGCAGAGAAACCATTGGTTTGTTATTTCATATTTCAAGACTTGAAAGAAAAATATAAAACTTGTCAACCAAAATACATGCAAATACAAATTTATAAATTCCGTACCGAAACTTTAAGAGCACGTCTTATTAGATAAGCCGTGCTTCTTCTTCAATGTATGAGTGTTCAAACATCTAATACACTTAATAAACAAACATCCAATGTTCCCGTCTGCAAACTTAACGAGTTTTTTTTGAGCACATATACTTCTAAGTTATTGCGTTTACGATATTCCTAAGAATTTTAATAAACGGTTTCAGGATTGTATTATGATCTTGAAATATTGGGAGCATTTGTACGCAAATTTTATTAAATTTCTATAACTACACATTTTTTTTTATCGTAAAGTGCATGGTACTATCATTTGACCATATCATTATACCCATAATGATCATTATGGGTATTAAAGAATAGTACAAATATAGACATAGGGTTTTATAAATTAAATTTGTTAAATAACTTTTGCTTAAAATCCATGGAAAAGTCGAGTATATACTTTATTAATAGCATCGATATATTTATTAATTTGTGCATTAGACTCATGGGGCATGACTTGGCCGCTATCGCGAACGGAATTATTTGCATATTCTTTTCTGATTAACGATTGTTTATTATTCCACGATTTAAAAATGGGAGAATGTTGTAATAGTATTTTAAAACACAAGTGTCATAATGACGTTTATGTAATGCGAGTACAAGTTTGAATCTCGAGCCGCGTAGCGGCAAGAGATTCAAAGTACGAGCATTACATGTCATTGTGGCACACGTTTTTTACAGTATTTTTTCTAATTTGCACATTAATCGTCTATATTACGTTCCGGCAAAAGTCCCCCCCCACCCACGTTAATATCTCATTACAGCACAGTATGCTGTAATAGCCATATCAGCACTGCGTCGTCTTTTGTTTTAGCTTTATTACAACACCCGATTAGAAAAACGTATTTTAAGTCGCTCAAGTTTGTTTATTGTTTCGTATTTAAAGTGTTTAGGAAATAAACCACGATGTATCACATAATATCAATTTAATAGCTTCCTTCTATGATAAATTTAAAATCTTTTCATTAATTTTATATCTGAATGAATTCATGTGGCAATATTGCTACAAAATCGGACTTTTGGCATGGGGATAGTGCTAGCATATGTAATTATAGTACAGAACGAAAAATTACGGCGTCATATAAATTTTCGAAAAGATCAATTTTTTTAGTAACATATTGACGTACTGTGAATGGAAAAACTACTTTATCTGATACGAAATTGACAAAATCAAAGTAGGCCGATCGTTCTGAAATTTTGTATAACTTCTTGACTTTTCATTGAGAACAACTTTTATGCATTCACTTTGGCATACTGCTAACAGAAAAGGTACTTTACCTAAGCCCAAAATACTTTTTGGTCAAAGCCTGCTTGATATTAAAAAATCGAAACTATAACTAAAAATAAGTTCTAGACCACGCAGGGTTGTTTTCCCAAATATGAAATCCCAACTCAAAGATTTTTTGTCCACTATACCTATTGTTAACTCAATCTGGGGACACCTGTATACTATATCTTATTACCATGAAATATAACAATGCTCCTAAAGGTCGTCCTAATCGTAGTATAGCGGAGGAGCCCCGTTCTGTGACGGTCGTCATGCTAAATACGGTGGCTTCTAATGATTACTTACTAGAGCTAAACCAGCGGTCACCAAAGAGGACTAGGACTCCGTGGCCGTAGAGAATAAACAGGAACTGATTACGTTTGGTAACCCCTTGTCTATGCAAACAAGTTATATGTGAATATGCGTTAAATACAGCAGTGAAATAAGAGAGACGCCATCTTTACGACATTTTGTGTAATAAAATACCTTGTTTTCTACACGTGGCTTATAATACGGTTTAATAAAGCCAAAAAACTTTTTAATTGATTAATAACACTAATAACCAATTTCGTATTTTTCCTATAATTTAAATAAATTGTATTACACAGTTTTTTCTGTGTATAGTCTGATTGCTTATGCAAAATACTTAAATTAGAAAAGCTAATTTGCACATGTTCAAACAGCTACTAAGAAGTGAGGGTTTTCGAAAAATCGTATTTAGTATTTAGTTTTGTTGCAATGCACAATTTATATCAGGGACTTAAAGTCTGTATATCGATCTATATTCTATTACAAAATAGTTGCTTCAATAATCTCTTATTTATACACAGATATTCGAATATTTTAATGGATGTGATAACTTGAAATTAGGTAAACGAATGCACTACCTAAAATACGAGTTAAACACCTATTTTAAAATTTATTTAAAAGATACTAACCAGTTACAGTAAATGAAACTTGTCTCAATAAATTATAATGACTTTTATACGTTAGTGGCTGATCTGGGCAAATAGCCTTTTTATATTACTTTTTCTTTTACCAGTTATTTGCTGACATCATCGATAATTATTTCATAACCACTTCTAAATATAACAACCTTTGTCGGCAGTAAAGTTATTTGGCGCTAAAATACAGAATCAATTTGGAAAGTTACTCTCGATTAAAAAAAAAAAGCAGAAAAAGTACAGTATCTGAATAGACACGCTCATAATTGGTTTTTACTTTCAACTTTGTAGCGAGTGGAATTATTCTATTGTGATATGTCTATTCAGTATATTTATAAAGTGTATATACTCTCATTTGTACACGCTTTGCGAAAGTAAAGTACAAAAGTAACTTTAAACGCCCATATCTTAGCAACGGTTGGAGCTAGGAGGACGGGCGTGGTGCCGTTCAATTCCCCGCGAAGAGACGCTTCTTGTGATGTATAACATATTGGGTTTATCTCAATTTTTCGACGGTTTGTTTTGAATGTTTGCAGAATTTTCGACGAAATTTAACGAAAATCGACGATATCTCTCAAACCGTAAGCGATAGCCGAACGCCGAGGTCAGATACGGAACCCTCGTCGAAAAGTACGTCCGACAGTGTACAGAACATGTATGGACTATAGCTAACCGCTTATTGCAGAGATCTTTATGAAAAAATTAGGAAAAATAGCGAAAAACAGGAGTTTTTTTTTTTTAGTTTTCTTACCATAATTTCGGAACGGCGAGGGCTACAGGGTGGCGCTTGGTTTTAAACGATTCGGAGGTACCAGGGGAACATTTTGCGGTACAGTAAAATAAAATCGGAGCGTTAGTTCGTGCACTAATGTAAGTAAATATTTATGGGTAGAAAATTTTAACGAGGCACACATTTGCGAATATCTCGTAAACGGTTGGAAATATCGATGTTTGCTTGACGACGTTCGATTGTCCGTACGAATACGCGTCGGATAGGCTATGCCAGAACGCTGTAACGGTAAAAAAATGTCAAAACTTTAAACGCGAATATCTCGGAAGCGATTAGAGATATCGACAAAAGCTTGACGCCATTCCACACTCCGTTAGAAGGCGCTTCTGATGAGCTATTCCAGAGGGCTCTAGCGCGAAATTAAATTTTCAAAACTCTAAACTCGAATATCTCGAAAACGGTTAGATATATCGACGAAAGCTTGACGCCATTCGATTCCCCGTTAGAAGGCGCTCCCTAAGCAATTGACCAAGCGTGGATTTTATTTTCGAAACTTTAAACGCCCATATCTGAGGAACAGTTGGAGCTAGGAGGACGGGCGTGGTGGTATTAATAATAATGGTGTTATTCATATAATAGAAATATAGTTGAGAATGATGATGCTCTTGTAATTAATTAACCGCTGAAACAAAGTAAAAAGTTCGACTCTGTTAAATAATGTATTCCATACGTTTGGATTACATCTACAGCGCTAGAAACTTCCACATTCTTCAGGCTAAAAATTGATTAATTTGTTAGAAAACAAAAACACGAAATTAAACATTTTTGAATTTATTAAGAGAAATCTTGAACAAACGCAACATATTGAAAACTAGTGAAGATAAAAAATTTTAAACAAAGAAGAAGGCAATGGCTCAGGTTAATAGAATGGGGAACAATATTTAAAATTCAAATGTAATGTATAATTGGAAAAATGTAAACAACTTTTTTGCAAAGTGGTTGTTCTTATGGAAATTTAAAAATAGTTATAAGATGCAACTAATAATTTGGATTACTAACATTGAATAAAAGAACTTAATTTTTGTTAGACGTTAACATGTTTATATTGTGTAATGCTTTACTAAACATTAAGGTACATTAGAAACGAATGACATATCAAAAATAAAAATATGAAATCTAAGATAATATTATAACATCTGGATATTAATATTTCTTTCAAAGATAAAGTAATATTGCAAATAATTTTAAGCTTATCGTGATGAACCGGATCTTTGATCCTATTTAATAACTTAATACCTAATACCATTGTAAGTATTAAAAGTTACTTTCAAGTCAACCCTCTAACCAGAACCATAATTGGAAGGCAGTAGTTCGTTAAAAAATTCCTTTGAAATAGGACGAATGGTCGCATGGTCCCAGGTTGCCTCGGTTTTCCGCCGAGTTCCAATAGAAGTTTCGATGGGAGTGACCCTTTCGTCTCTAATGCCATTTACGATACACAAAGTAGTAATTATAAGTTTGTACGTAGTTGCTTTTAGCTTGGCAACTTGATGGGGCGTTGCTTCGTCGTTAATCATGGCGAGTGGCGATCTTTTGGTGACATAGTTCAAATTAAGCACATAGTTCATATTTTACGAGAAGGAATACTGAGATATGACGTGCGCCTGCGAATTTGAATATCGCAAAGTTGGTAAACGTCGGTATAATTTTATGAAATCCGTGTTGAGAAGTTTAGAACGGGCTCATAGAGGAGTGGGTAGGTAAGTGGAGATGAATCTAGAGTTGTAATGCGATTATTGTAAATTGACATTTTATTTTTTTTTTTCGTATTTATTTTTGTTCATAATTAACGTGAATCTATCGACAACACGTGAGTAAGAGAGTATATTAAGAGTATTTGTAAAGAAGGGTGATAATTATATAAAGAAAATAGACGGATAATATTTCAAAATGGTGGTTCCTAGCCCTAGGAAATATAATAATAAGTATAAAATCCTATAATTTTGTATTTTTCTATTTAAAGGCACCTATATTTTTATTTGTCTCTTATTTGCGCTTTGTTGACATTGACTAAATTACCAAGATTTTTTAAACTATATGCCAGAAACGTTTAGCTATTTAAAGGTAATAATAAGTGATTAACATTTTATATCTATGGATGAAGTGATTATTGCAAATCTGACACATCATCTGTTCTGATATTATTCACAATTATATTTCTTGGGATTTTCACCGTTTTCTCTTGTCATAATCCGGTTTAACTTGTTTTAAGGATTTAACTATACCTACAGTACGGCAACGTGAAAATTACCTCCAGTTGAGGTATTGAATTGTACGAAGGTGGCATTTCATTCAGGAAAATTGCAAATCGCCTTAATCGGAACCAATCAAGCGATATCAGTTATGGAGCAGGGAGGAACGGTAAAATTCGCGAAGAGGAACCGATGGCCATACTAATGAGGTGCAGAACAGTTACCTTTCAGCTAACGGCATTAAGAAATCGAATCTCCGGTACCAGGTCAATTGCTGATCAATTAGGTAAAAGCCTCCATATTTTCTCTGACAGCCAGGCAACATTTAAAGTGATCAGTTTCGTAAATGCTCAAAGCTGGTTTGGGACTGCGTAAGCGCTCTAAATGAGGCGGGCATCTAAAGGAAGCTAAGATTGGCTTGTGTTGCCAGCCACACGGGCGTGAGGGAGCTCGTCAAGATTATTCGTTGGAGCTTCCTTTGGCATTACCGAATCGCAAATTAAAAAGTTAATCAGTGAATGGACACGTAATAAGTCCAAGGGTGGCAAAATCACCAGGACAAAGACAAACAAAGAAGTTCTTAAGAGAACAGAGGCGTGCATTTACTAAAAACCTACTGTCTAAAGACTGTCAAAATGATAGGTCTGTTAATCGGTCATTGTAGACTGAATAAGCATATGTATAATATAGCCCTGGCAAATTCTGCCTTGAGGACGAAGAAATCCCAGTTCACGTGCTGTCACTGTGATGACCTGGTGAGGGCAAGGTTTCTAGTAGTAGTCTACAAGGTTTCTTTTACTGAGCGTAGAGAAGCCCACAGCTATCTGCTACATAAAGGAGCCGATCTGAAAGACGATAGGTTTAATTAAGAAGGCAACTTTAGAGAGCGCGTTGTAGAATAAAGGGGGTCACAATAGATCTGAAAACCTTCTGGTGAAATAAGATCAGTATAGTATAATCTAATCTAATGTGTGGTATAGCATATGGAAGTAGGTCGCAATTGCGAGGCACCATGAATGCTAAGCGTTACGTGGACGAGGTGGTTGAACCAAATATTTACTTTTGCAGCAGGATAACGCCCACTAGTGAGAATGTCACTTAATCGGTTCGAAGAAACCCATGATAATATTTTGTCATAGACACCCAGATCTCCCTACTTCTTGCCACTCGACCACGTGTGGGACATTATCGCAGGAAAGCTGAGGAATCCTCCGCAAATACTGGAAGTTCTCCGACATGAATTGCTTCAACGCAATCTTTATTGGCCTCGGTTGTCGACATCCCTTCGGAATCAATGCTGCGAAAAGTGAGAGACTGTGAAACCAATAAGGACGGCCCAACACATTATTAATGAAAATAAAATTAACTTGTGTTAATGTTTTATTCATTCTCTTTGAAATTTTAATCAATTATCACCTTTGAATAGTTGAAAGAATCTGCCAAACTAGATTAGAAAAATCGCATCCTTTCTTGGTATTGTAATTTCCATGTATTTCCCTATTTATTAAATTAACTGTATATCCATAACGCAATTAGCCTGTGACTTGACCGGATACTTTGGCTGTCCTGCATATTACCTTTTAGCTTAGTAATAGAAAATGATTTGCTGGCCAATTATCTCTAAAACATTAAACAAGAGTAAGCAATTAGCGAGGTCTACTTATTATTTGAGTTCATAATAGAAACTATTACTGTGTAATGGAACCAAAGGGGATATTAATACAATCGCTGACTCATTCTTAACTGCTCTCTGTTAGGATATCTCGGGTGGCAACGGTGGAAATAATGGGAGATAATAAGGCCATGCTTGTGTGCGTATTGCTATTGCTAACTCGTTAATTATATTGGGATTCTGACGTAAGAATAGCCGACGATAATGTTTATTCATGCACATTTGTAAGTGAATATTTTACCTTATTCGATATATGGGTAGGTACACGTATTCTGATATTCGAATTTTTATTATGTTTATTAATTAATTGAAAACTATAGACCGATTTCCCTTTTAAGTGTATTTGCTGAAGTGTTAGAAAAGCTATTTGCCAATAGATTAGTAAGATTTATGGAGAAATTTAAATTATTTGATGACCATCAATATGGTTTTAGAAAGGGGCGTAGTACAGGTTCAGCAATTACAGAATTTTTAAATGAACTATATAAAAGCATTAATAAAGGCGACGCGTGTACTGGAATTTTTGTGGATCTGAGCAAAGCTTTTGACCTTGTCAATCACAAATTGCTCATTCAAAAGTTGTCGCGTTATGGAATTAGAGGCAAGCCTCTAGAATGGCTCCGAAGCTATTTGAGCAATCGTAGTCAGTATGTACAAGTTAGTGACGTGGCATCAAGTACATGCACAATACAGAGAGGAGTGCCTCAGTGTAGCGTACTGGAACCTATATTGTACATTATCGTCGTAAATGATATTCCATCGGACAGCGCTGTGATGATGTTTCACTGTTGGTCTCTACGAAATACTCCAGAAATATAAATTTAGATGCGTCCGACAAGTGAAACATTTTAAGTAATTATTTTATGGATAACAGTCTCAGTTTAAACAACCGTATTTATTTAATTTAAGACAAGTTTTTGTTATAGAGATCGATCCCTTGTGGTCAAGGGAACTCATTCCAGTATAGCTAAGGTAGATGATACAAAATTTTTAGGTGTAACAGTTGATTTTATGTGTAACTGGAAAAAATATATAGAAACTTTATGTAAAAAGCTAACTCCAATATGTTTTGCTTTAAGTAGGCTGAGACATGAGGTTCACTTTGTGGTGCTAAAAATTTATTATTTTGCCTACTTTCATTCTGTGATGATGGTGTACGGCATCGTGGCGTGGGCATCGTCTGTGGACATGGTTCGTGTATTTAAACTTCAGAAAAGAGCAATACGGATAATGACGCGAAATTCAGCCAGGACTAGTTGCAGGAATTTATAATAAATAATTGCTGCTTTATACAAGCTTTAAAACATTAGGAAAGATATGTATACATATATACATACATAAACATGAGAATCTATACTGATTTTTCCCATTGAATCAAAGTAGTAGGCACCTATTTATTTGTCCGTGGAAAAGCTATTCTGCCTTGATCTTTCTAATCCTGTTTACTGTATAACTAATTAGATAACAAAGTATTAGTTTCGCTGCTATATTGAGAGCTAGTTTGTTAACACAATGTTATGCTTGATGTAGTATATGGGTGGAAACTTCACGTAAACTTGACGCAATACCAAACATATTAGTGAATGTTTTTTTGAAAACTATACTAATTTTAGTAAGGAAAGGAGTCAGTCTGCTAATGAGAAGGTTGGAATATAAAGCAGTAAAAAAAGTTTTCAGTTTGTAAAGTTTCTCTGTTCACTGGAATAAAAAGAACAGAAAAGACCGTACACGTCGTAACTTCTTCAGTCTCATCTACGACGTCTGCAGTGTTCTCTTTGTCCTGCTTTTTATGTATACAGACAGTATAGGAACTTTCGTATTAGGTTTCTACCACTGCCTGAGGGGTTGAATTTTACTTTATTCTCTTTTTCTTTTCTTCTGGTGCATTTCTTTTATGTATAGACATGCTGTTGAAAACTTCTTTTGTTACTATTTAGAAGGTAGTGTATTACAGGAGATCGAATTAATTTCGTATCAGGAGGTTATTTTACACGACATTTTTACACGGCGCTTTTACGGTCACCTAATTAGATCCCTTTTTATTCAATGAGCTAATTAGGACGTGTAGGATTTTTTTCCCCTTTGTACTGTCATCCTTTCTAACATCCTCAAAGTAAAAAGTGATAATTAGTCTGAAATTTACGAAATGAAGCAATTCACTAATAAGCCGTCCTTTTCTGTGCCCGTCAGAAATAAATTTTGCCACCGTTGAGTTTGCTGTGTATTCGCACGAACGATTCTAAATGTGGATTTCTACTTGTTTTACCTACACTCAGATCGGCGTCACGACGCCGATGCCACGCACAGATGCAAAGGGTCGTAACGTCGGTATTATAAGTATTTTAATATGTACCTACGACAAAGAACAACACACTCTAATGAAGATTTGGTAAAATTCCTGTACGGTTTCCGGAGAATTATATTACCCCGAAACCGTACAGGTATTTTACTTGTGCAAGTAAGAATTTTACCAAATCTTCGTTAGAGTGTAGGAATATCCCTAAAATTTGTAATTTACCGATGAAGTTTACTACGTGTAGGTATTTTATTATTATAAATATATATTACATGTAATTTAATAAATATAAAAAACAATGCTTATAATAATAATATTAACAATAACGATAATACATTTAGATGGTACTCAACTGTTTCATTAAACTTATAACTTTCTTTTTCGAGTGTGCAAAAAGGCTGCTTTTGGTGTCGGCATCAGGATGCGTCTTCATGATGTAGCGTTGGAGGAACTGCAACAAACAACTGATCTTCTTTCATTATTGATACACTTACAAGATCGTAAACTTTGATGAAAAATGAATCCCTAGATATCAATTAGTATCTTAGTATGCAATATGTAATGTGTGTAAAATATAGGTTTTAAATTACCTATTTGAAAAAAAACATAAAAAATAAAGTATGAAGAAGGCTAACTGTATTAAATATATTGTGCATTCGAAGTGTGGTAGAAGAAATCATTAATGTTACTAAGCGTATAATAGTTATGTGCTTGTTTAGTTGTTATACCTAAACGCTTTCTTAACCATAAAAACAAATGCATAGATAGGTGTAAGATAATGTTCTAAGTATAAATAGACAAGTTGAATAAAACATTCATAACCTCTACTTCAGCGTAGCAATATGACTGCAATAAACAATATCTAAAACCATTTACTTTAACATTACGGTAATACACAAACTACAAATATATTTTATATACCCTGTCGAGGCATATTAATGTGTTTTTTTTGGAACACAATTAGGTGTATTGTGTGTTTGTATATGCACAAACCTATATGTTTCAACGTTTGTAAATTATGAAAATGCAGCTGCAGATCATCCACAGTAGTAAGAATGTATTATTTACCTACTAGATTTATTTTAAATTAGTCACATACCTAAATATGCCTATAGATAAAACAAAAAGAACAACCACTGGCACCTGCCATTTCCGTGCGTCGTATGTATCTACCTACAAATTGAACTCATAAAATTGAACTGCGCGCATTGTAAGTATGGATTTGGTTTCCTAAGTAAATTTCCTAACTGTGAATAAAATCACCAAGTAATTTAGTAAGAATCCCTGGGAAAGCATAAAAATTTTAGTAATATTACGTTTTTACGTAGCACGTTTACCTACACATGAAAAATACTGGTCGATATGTGGGAAATTTCCAAAAGTATAGGTAATTTTACTAGAAACGGAAAATTACCCAGTTTTTGGTGATTTTCCCCCAAATGTTATTGGAATTTTTAGGAGGAATCCTGGTAAATGTATTAAAAATTTTTAGTGTGCAGCGACACAGAATTACACTTTTTTTTTGTTATGCCATACCTAGCCAAAAAGATACTGATAAAAGCAGCAGCATTTGGGGAATATCTAGAAGTTTCCTAACTGTGCTGATTGTGCATTAGCTTTTGATGGAAAGCAAATTTCTGTTTGGGCTCTCAAATGATCTAGATTTTTGTATTTGAAGTACAAAATGACCTTTTTCATTTTCTTACTCGTATATGACTAAATTATAATCTAATGATAGATGTTATAGGTTAAGTCCAGGATCAGGAAGTAAACTGCAGTTTTCAAGTCATCGTAACAGATGAAGCCCTCCTACTTAAATGCAAGATATTAAGATCATTCCAAGGTAATAACCTTAACTAATCACCGTCTAAGTATATGGATAGATTAGTTTGGTCATGTTTGGAGAATTTTGTTGAAAAGTTTCTGGCAGTTTTAGAACATATAGCATGTTGCAGCAATATTTTGTTTAATACACACTAAATGGGAAATTAAAAGCTAATGAACAATGAATTACATTTGTCTAATTCAGGTCAGCGTCGACATTTTACGAGACCTAATGTCCTTGCCCAGAAGTTCGAAACGCGTTTGCTGATTGGTTTGTTTCACCAGTAGCTGCTCTGCCGTATCAAAAGGAGAAAATTTAAGAATGTTTGTACCGAATAAGTAAATATGGTTTTGATTATTATTTATACAATGCGTATATTAAATAAAGCAATAAATAATGCAAATTTCTTGTTGCTAATCGCTCATAGTGGACACCGCGTTACACAGGACATATTAGGGTAAATGTCAAAAACCCGCGTCACGTTTGCCTTTTGCATCCACGTCGGCAGAAGTAAGTACCGCACGTACGTACTTTACTTTGCCTTTTCCGATTGACCTCTATTATGTATTCCGTTCAAGTCTTACTTTGCATGCTGCAAATCCATTTGAAACGACTTCGAATGAAATGGATGATGTGTTAATAGTGTGTTTGAATAATCTCCTATTGTAATACGCCAGTCATGTGTTAGAATTGGCTACTTTTAAAGTATAGAAGCGCATGAATATTTTAAATTAAGTTTAATTGAAGCAAATACTATATAGCTCAGTCTATCACGGTGATTTTTAGGCGTTATATTAAGCTAAATACGCCAGTTGTGGTTATAGCAAAACATACAAAAGCACATGGGAGAGTTGGTCGGTAATTACTGCGCCAGGACTTCTTTATGACGATGCAGTTGCTGCACTACTAATGCAAGTACTTACGAAGAGATCTCGAAACTAAGAACAAACTTTTTTTTAAATGCTAAAGCGTAACCTTGATGAGTTATTGTCTTACAATTCATAATAACTGAGACCGTTCCAGTGTATGGCATACAGAGAGAATAAACATTTGACAAACTTATCTCAAGTAGCACTTAAATTTTAAAATAAGTGATTACTATCGAACTTACTTTGTTTATGGCTTATAACATTGTTTCTTTTTCGGCTAATTAATTGATTTAACAAACCGTGTAGATTAGTATTCTCTTCAAACTTTTGCTATAAGAGGCTAATGTTTATTCCAAGACACACCGACCGAAAGAGAGCTGAATGAATCATAAAACTTTATCTCATTGGAAAGAAAAAATTCAATAAAATTGATTATTAAGTAATTCTAAAGCAACCGATTACTATGGCTTAACCAGTACCTCTCTCAAATTAGGCAGAAACGAATTAATTTGTCACCTCACAAATTTTGCTAATTTGTGTTTCGCAAATGGTCAGTTTCCACAGTATCTGAAAATATCAAAAAATAACGCCAATCTTTAAGAGGAGGGACAATTCATTATCTGATAACTATAGACCGATTACATTGGTCCCCTATTCTCTCAAAGGTGTTGGAAAAAGCATATAAAATCAGACTCATGAAATATTTAGAAAAAAGAAGTATTGATTAGACTTTGACTGCTCTGGTGGACATGATCAGATATATTGGACTTGAATCAAATCATCAGGTTATGGAGTGCTTCTTGGATCTGACCAAGGCATTTGACTGCGTTTTCCATACAATATTGCTTTATAAACTAAAACGTTATGGTATTAGGGAGCATACTTTATCATTTCTTAAAAGCTTCTTAGTTAATAGATCACAATATGTTCACAGTGGCGATGAAACCTCGTCAATAAAACAAAATAATTATGGTGTCCCACAAGGCTCAATTCTAGGGCCCATCCTTTTCATACAATATGTAAATAAGATTACTGAACACATCACTTATAAAAACATTGAATATGCTGATGACACCACAATCTTGATAAGCAATAAAAATATAGAATTACTAAAAACGGTGCCAGGATTCTATGTCCCAAGTAACGAAATACTTTAATAGTTTTAAATTATGTTTAAAGGTTAAATGAATATGTGAATGAAGTGATAAATTAAATTTTTCAGATTAAAGTAGCTTGTTTGGCGTAAATTGCACATTAAAACGCGTATTTAACCCTCGTATTTAAAAGGAAACATGCAATCAGTTAACTGATAGAGGATTAATTGAATCATTTATTTTTCTCTCATTGTTAGTGTCAATGTAGTAGGTTTCGAAATTGAATAGGCGGATTGTTTTGTATTTTTCTTTGTTTAGGTCTCTAATCCATTTATTATTTGCTGCGTTCCCATTTCAGTTTCCAGTTTTATTTCCAGTCAAACTTCTCTCCGTTTAATTACACTGTTGATTAAAAGTGAAGCACTCTCTGTTTAATTTCGCAGAATCGAAGCGAATTTGAGTGGTAGCTAGACGCCATTCTAGCGCTCGCATCTCTATAATATCCATTCGTCGAAATACGTATATCCTCTATGGAAGGCAACTAGCGCGTCCGCTTGTTTACTTTACGTCTGACAAACAGGACGGATATACAGTTTACGCGAATTGAAGTGGTACACTTGCCTAGTTTATTTTTATGTTTGACGTACAAAGTAAATATCGTAAAGTATCGTAAAGATTCTACAGTGCTCTACTTTGTTTCCGATTCTATATCGGGTAAATTGTTTCGGTACACATACCTGCCTGGAAGTGCAGGTGAGTACTGCACATTATAAAAGCTTATAGCATGGTAGCAGAAACAATAAAAAGATAAGTGGTGTTGCAGTTGTTCAGATGTTGTGGAAATTCATTGATGTAGGGGAAAGACGCCTAAATTGGACCATCTTTTTAACAATAATAAAACTAGACGATTCACACTCTCGTCAAAATGCAGAAAAATGGGTAATTACCACAATATTTGTAAGTACATAAAATTTGACAGTTAGGTAGATACCCTTATTATCGCAAAACATGGGCTACTATAATTTTATTTTGATACCTATTTAGGCATATGATTATAAATGTTTATCATGTAGGTACATAAATGAAATTGTACCTAGTATAAACTAACGACGGATAAAATATATGGATGTTTACTCTAAAAATTATTATAAAAAATATCAAAATCATCTTGACAGCACTTGATTTTGCCATAAATGTTTTTTTTCTAGAATATCGATCAATTACTGTTTTTCTTGCACTAGATAGCACATTATTTAAAATTACTCAAAAAGTATTAACTTTAGCTATAGGAAATGTTACATGTGATTGAAATAGGGCTTAATTCTGTATTATATGGCACAAAAATATACAAGGTGTTCCTGAAAGATATGAGTTTCGTCTATTTAAAGATGCCCAGCTTTATTGTCACTTTAACAACACCCTGTATAATACAACAAAGAAATTATTATTTGGCTATACACTTTCAAACATTGTCACGACTATACTACAAAATAATCGCAAAATTGTTATAAGTAACGGTGGTATTGATTTTCCAAGTGAACCAAGCAAATGCATTCTTTTTTTTTAAAAAGTCGAATAACTCCGAAGCCGTTCGGTTTTGGTGTAGGGTATGTAAATTTAATCTACTTTATTTTGCATCGTGGAATCCAAAAATGCAATGATATATAGGCTGTTCCATTTAAAATAACAAAATTGTATAACGCGTAGGCTAAACTGACCAGCCTATATACATAAAAATAATTTTACGACCTGGAGTGTTTGATCCTGAATCACTTTTATCTAAAACATATTTCAGTTAAGAGGATAGGTTAGCCATTATACCCCGCCCACAGATAAATACCACACCCTGTATATAATTTCCTTCGTATAATGCGGCAAGTCATCTATAGTAGCACTGTTGAGCCTTGGTAAGGCGAAACGCGGCGTCTGCTAATAATGTTGCATATTAAAATTTTAACCTACCTACTTGTTAGATCCTACAATATAGTACGTTATTCCATTTCGATATATAGTTACGTAAATGGAAGAGAATAAGCTTTTCTCTATTTGCCCTTTCTTCATTGGTCAATTTTCTCCTTTGTCTATTTAATAGAATGACGTCTGAGAGAATTGGTCTTGGGGAAATTCAACTGTAAAAGGGTCTGGGTGGTGGTTAGGACTTCGGGAACGTGGAAGAGAAGGGCGGTATAGGTGGACAGGTTGATACGACCGACTGATATCTCGTCGTGTTCGGGATTGAACGTTTAAGGCTGACGATGGATTGGGGGGAATGGAACGGTGTGCGGTAGTACCGGTGGTTTGTCGTTGAAAAGGGGTCTGACAAGTTAAACGAGACTATAGGGGACACCCGGTCGTCAACGTTCCGGCGCTAAATAATGGCGACATTTGCGACAAGCGACAAGATTGTCGATATTATTTAGCTTGGAGGAATATTTGTACCTTTGGATGTGTAATCTCTCGCTATTGGATTTGTATCTTTTTTTATGTTTGTAGTTTGTGACGGATTTCTTTTATTTGATTTTAATTTTTGTTTTTTTTTTCTTTTATTTGCAGACTCGTTAACATCTGGGCGACGTGCCGGCGACAATTAAATTAAGGGTGAGTATAATTTCAATAACTCTTGTGAAAACAAAGTACAGCGGGATCAGGACGAGCTGGCCGCACATTTCACTTTTACACTTTTTTAAGTTGTTATAATGCAAGTTGGCTCAAATATATTTTTGTATAAGTATATAACAAAATGAATAAGGAAATAAATACACAAACAATGAATTTTGAGAAGGAAATAGTTATTTACGAATCAAGTAGGTGAAAACACGTTTCGCGAACGAGTGACCAGTTTGATGCGCGAGCCGTTAGGCGAGCACTTCATGGGAAATCGCGAAATGTGTGACGCACGTGGTTTGTACAATATTTTTTTACGAATAATACATACTTTTAATAATAATTCTATCAAATACCGTGCATTACGATTAATTCTGCTTACTTATGTACTGTCGAATATGTATTATATTAACGTTTGATAATTAAGTCACTTTACTTTGCTAAATGTCACCAGAAATGTTAATGCATTTGTGTACGTCAGTAGTACCAACTGCTACTGCTACTTCACGCACGCTTTTAGGTGCATGAAGTGAACTATTATGCAATATGAGTACAAAAAGGTGTTTTTTTTATTATGGTATAAGAAAAGAGTGATGAGTGATTTTATCCGACGCTCAGGGCAGTGTCTGGCGAAAGAAGGAGGATATTTAACGAATACAATATTCACGATGCGCCGTTCATCCACTAGGCTTCCCCCGCCTCCTCGAGCTCGTGACGTACACTTCGCGTAGGGGCGGAGTTCCCGCCAACCACGTTTAATTCTACTGTAGTTCACTGTCCGGATAAGACTGATCGTTTCTTCTATATGTATGAGTAGGTTCAAAAGAAAAAAAAGTTAGATACTTATTGATATTTAATTGACATTAATGCTGATTCTCTATATACTATATTTTTTCAGTTATTTCGACTGTTGACTTTATAACAATCATTATTTTGTTATAAAAATGTTTTATTTTTTTAATTTGCAATTTTAGTAGCTAAACAAACGGAATAAAACTGATTTAAACAGTAAAATATATATATTTTAAGGAAAACTTCATTCGTATAAATTTTAGACGAAAATCAATATTTGGTGGAGCCACATTTAGCGGCGATTTAACGCTTCCATTCGCCGTGGCATGCTACTAATGTAGTTCTGAACGATCTCCTGCATACGTGGGTGACGATTCCAGACATGTATTGATTTTCTTCTAAAATTTGTACGAATGAAGTTTTTCCTTAAAATATATATATTTTACTGTTTAAATCAGTTTTATACCAAAATAATGATTGTTATAAAGTCAACTGTCGAAATAACTGAAAAAATCAAGTGCATCTAATAATATGGCCAGGGACTGTACACTATTAATGGAATGTTATTAACATTACTATCATTGCCCGACAGTATGTTTTTCTGTGTAGATGCTCCGAAAGTATGAAACCTTTACCAAACCTTTATTAGGTGTTGTGTTTGAAGAAGTACCTACATTTCAATAGAGCGAAAAAACATGCAAGGCACAATATGCAAAACATGAAAACACTTGCTTTTAGAATTGGTAGCGTAATTGATCTTTAGATGTTTCAACAAAGCCTAGTCTTTTACATCGTTTTCATTATTTAAAAATTGAAGCATGTATTGCAATACTGGTTCGAATTATTTAATATTTCAGTAGCGTTTTCAAAAAGAACACTAAAATTCATACTAAACTGAAGTAGAAGAAAACTTTAAGAGGGCATATTAATCGATAACTTGTCGTACTTTTATAGAGAAGCTATTTATCGCAGCTGTACTTCTAAAACTTTTTAAAGTGTTTAAGCGATACTTGCTGCAAGTTTTCCAGGCATTCTTGAATTGCAATTATGCATAATATCTCAAGAGACACTCAATATGATTGTTTTTAATAATAACCATTCGTCTACAAATACTTTTTTCGATGAAACAAGTAATACGATTTGAAACTAAATTACAACAAAGAAATTATGTTGAATGCTACCAACCAAACTAACAACAATAATTGGCATTTTATTTATTTACGTTTGCAATCGGGATAAGTCAAAAGTTGTTTTGCCCATAAACGTAATAGTATTATAATATTTTTACCTTCTTTTTTTTTTAAAAAAGCATACGCAAAATATGATAATCTGTGACAATAAGTATAGTAAACTTGTAATTACGGAGTGAGATGATTTCTAGTGTCTTTCGTACTCACTTCATTTGAAATCAGTATCGCAGATTACGTAGTTTATCTTTATTTGCAGGTATCTACCTATATTATATCAACGATGTTATCGATCCATTTACCTTAATATAAGCAAAAATAATATTTGTTATGCCCGATAACGTAATATAATATAACTGCGAATATATTTGTTTAAGCTGTAATGTATATAGACACGTTAAACCGTTAAAATATAATTCAGTATCTGACCCGCGATCCTGTCAGGGCCGCCATAGAATGTTTCTTGTAGTCACTTCATTAGAAATGAGAATTTTGATGAGGGAGTTAACTCGCGGGATTTAGTGAGCTAATATGCTAAATTTTTCAAAATTCATCAGTGATCTACTTTGGTAATCGAAGATTAAGATAATAATCTTTGAATGCGTAGCCAAATTTATGTATATCATATTATTATTCGTCAATCAATACCTAGTCGCAGTTTTCTGGATTAACACCAAAACCTTAACCAGAAAATGGTAAATATCCACAAAATATTACCTACTACATATAAATTAAATTATGTGTGTTATGTGATGCATGCAAACTTTCTAAAGCACCAAACAAGAAAAAGCATATACACACTGAGAAAAATAGATAGTAACAATAGGGACAACTAACTTTATAGTTGGTTGTATTATAATTACCATCTTCCTAATAAACAGTAATACATGGATGAATACTGGGTACTAGATAACGTATTGTTGTCCTTGAGTTAATATCATTCATTATATTTATAATACGTGGTAACATCTTTTTTTCTCCGTGCAGAAACAAACAAAAATGATTGATTGTTTCCAAGAATATCTACATACTGCACAGTTGAAAACAAACGGATGCAGAGATCTCAGAAACGTAGGCAACTCATTATATTGTCTATAAATGTTGTAGGAAAATTACTTCTCTAATATTATAGAGTGGTTCGGTGAAGTTGCTTGCTACGAATGTTGACATTGTGAAAATCAGAGCGATATTTAATTTTATTCCACAAATAGTGCGGAAATTAAATGGCTTTGTTTAACAGTTTTGAAAATGCAATGAAATGAATTGATGTGAGATAGCATTCGCATGATTCGATGAATCATCCTGTCAACTGCAGCGTTTAGGACCTATTCCAGAATGGATATTATTGTAGAGTTCAAGGAAGAAGCCCCTCTATAGATAGGCCCTTAAGGTATTAGGCCAGAATCTTGATCGATTTTGCCGGTCGCTGCTAAACAGTGACAGAGGATATATTCTACTGACTCCTCTTCCTCCAAAGAGATGTATTGTTAATTGATATGCTGATAACATAATGTGGTTATTGTAACTGCAGTTATGAATATAACTTTCACGTAGACATGCAATCTTCGTTAAAGATACACGCTCGAACAGAAAAGTAAATACATAGTTAGAGAGACTGTATTATGAGACAGTACTATAGTACAAAAGCTGAAACGCGCTGTATCGATATTACTATATGCTGTAATATATTACTATATGTCGCACGTGTGAATGCCTTAGAGAATAAATCTAAATTAAATGATGGTCAGCCTCGAAATAGAAGCAGAAAAGTTGGCCGTCGGGATATTGGCTTGTTTATTCGTGCCCTTAGGGATAGACGTAGGAATGGATTAAGTTTCGTTTTCCCGGCGTTCGAATTAACTATATGCTGGGGATTATATTTAACCCCTCGACATAGTTTCGATTTGATTGATATGTTGGAAATATATTTAATGGTGTAAGCTTTACCCTACAACTCCTTATGTCGTGTCTATAGAGTTGTAGTATTTTTTTATTTTTAGAGTGCGACAAAATATTCCTGCGTCTACACTCTGCTGTGTTTTTGAACTGTTCTCAGACCAACAAGTGAGTGTTTTTATATCTTGCTTCCTTATTTCTCTCTGTTTGGAAAAGGGTCAGTAACGAAGGTTCCATAATTGGTCGAGTAAACATCATGTCTTGCATGCTGTAAGTAATACTCGTTCTCATAAGATTATTCGCCCTTCAAGTTTGAGTATCTATGTAGTGATTGGTTCACTATATCCCAAAATCGATATGTACTTAGCCCTTTACCACCACAATTAAGGGTGGGAGATCCAGGATTGTTTCTAATGGCAAGTACAGGGTGGAAATCATTGCTTCTGTGCAATGCTTGCGATAGTTTGTGGGTGTAAGTTTTGCCGTGGCGATGAGCTTAATGAACTCCGAATATACACACTAAAAATATTTGCAATTCCTACAGAAAATTCCAGTTATGTATAGGGTAAATTTACCAAAAATTAGAAAATATACCTAAAGTTTTCTATTAAATTTCCCAATTTTTGGCAATTTTACCTTATACGTTACTGGAATTTTCTGTAGGAATTGCAAATATTTTTTAGAGTGTATATCGTACTTTTTGCTTTTGAGTAGTTTAATAGAAATATCTCACTGAACTAAATTTCAAGAAAAAAGAATAGATATCCATGTCAATTAATTTGAAACTGTAAGATATCACGGCGTGTCAATGAAATAAAATATTGAACATTATTTTCTTGGTCCGTGTTATAAGATAACTCATACCTAAATTACCTTAATTAGTAAAAATAATTTTCATATGAAACGACTTTTGCCTATCTGAATTTACTATTTTATAAATCAACATATACATACGTAGACACCCTACCGATACTACAGGTATATCTCGTTCAATCTTGTCATCATCGTCACCACTCAGCGGTATTATCTCTCTAGAGAGCAGCACCACAGCAGAGTACGTTTTACGAGCTAATCCCACGAGTATAGACGTCCGCGATGGCATTAATCAAAGGGGATTTCAGGCACGCAAATCACGGTATACCGAAGCCTCATATCGGCCGCGTTCACTGATCGGATCGTCGGGCTTGGTGATTGATTTCGGGGTCACGCTTCGCATAGGTCGATAATTTTTAATCTTCCGATTCGTCCACATATACATTCATAACCTTTTATCCCAATTAGATTAAGAAAAATAACATTTATTTATTTTCGAGAATTTTAGTTGTATATTCATAAAAATATTTCTGAATTTTTAAATCGACGTCCCGGACTTATGAGGCCAAATTTATAAGATAGGTACTACATACATATACTGGGTGAGTTTTTTAGCTTGAGACAACGGAATATCTCTAAAACACTGCATCAAATCAAAAAAAGATCTTAATAGGTTTTGTTATAATGTAGGGGGCTCACTGAATGGTGCCGAACTCGATCCCCTACCTCATCCCCCCCACAGTGGGAGGGAGGACAACTTTGAAATCTTAAATGGGAACCCCCATTTTATATTGCAGATTCGGATTCTACGCCATCAAGTATGTAGTTTTTGTTTGAAACTTTTTTTTCGATTCGTAACAGATTGCGCTGTAATTGCAAAAAACATGATTGTGAACGTCTAGAAGAAATACACAAACAAGAGAAGCAAGCAAACATGATTTTGTGGTTTTTTTTTTAATTTTAACATTAAATAACATTTCAAAAAGCCATGTGAAAGAAACTGTGCCCCTTCACTTCGATATAGTTATTTATTCGCAATTGGAACGCTATTCAACGATACAAAACCGTACTTTATTTAGTACTTGACAAGCTGTGAATACTTACTTACACATTGTCCAATCCCCATTTAGAATATATAGGTATAGGAAAATAAGTGTGAAAGCTTTCTGAAATTTAATAAGAAATTAGGTAGAAGCGGCAACAGTGCATGGATAAACATTTTAGAAACGTAGTTCACCTTGAATACCTTGCACATATAAAATTTGAATTAATTCTGGTGATTAGTTCTCCATATACTTTTAATAAGCCAACCACCTCAGAACACCCGGTATATTACATATATAAAGATATATTTCGTGAAAACGGCACGAAGAATATGATTCACCAATGAAACACAACTTTTTTTCATAATAGGTGAGCTTATCTCTCAAACTACTGAATTAATGTGAAATTAAAACATTAGATTAAGTGTTAAATATTGGTAAAATGTATTGTTCAGGTGCCTAAACACTCTCAACCTCAACTGTGGTAGCCCGCGCACTGCGGGCCCGTCAGTTACACCAATGAATTAAATCCTGATTTCATAATACATATAGGAAATACAAAGTTATTAGGAAAGAATATACCATTTCTAATTATATTTTTCTTCTGCTTATATAAGGCTTGAAAATTGATAACCAGAAAGGTTGCCAGAACAATGAATAAAACTACATCGAAAAAGACTTATATCCCAAATAAGCGCAACTGGTAGAGCGTCCACCTGGCAAGCGGAAGGTGTCGGGTTAAAATCCTACACGAGGTGCAATTTTTAATATAATAATTATCTCACTTTAAATTATAGTAATAGCAGAAAAGCATTTATTTAATGATTTCACACTGTAAGAAGTGCAACACAATTGCTAGTAATACGGTCCTAGATAAGTTTACTGTTTTTTTTTTACCGAGTCATGTATTCTTTCCCATTTATACGGATCTGAATAATTTACTACCCGGATCTGGATATTATCTAGTATACGAAACCATCCGTATGCGAATATCTGGATCGTGGATCCGGATATCCGAATCTCAATGTCGTCGGATACCTACATCACTATTCCGTATCTCTTATTTCCTGAGAGAGCAATAGTGACCGCATTAAACCCAGCCTGTATCTCAAAAAGAAGTCACTTGCGAACTAAGGTTTGTTATGATATTTTGTTCAGAATTATGTATATTTATTCCAAGTGTGATCATTTGACTTCGGGACATCTTATATAGATTTGTGCTAATCAGTAGGTAAACATTACTTCTTTGTTCAAAGGCAAAATTAATTGGAACAGTTTGCTATGGTATTAACCGCATGCAAATACAAACGCTGTAATATCCCAGACATTTTACGTTGTGTATGTTAGTGGGAACGGCTATATATGTACATACATGTGCATGATACATTAATTACACATTATTAAATATTTAATAGGCAAACAGTTATATCAAATATTTGGTTAAATGAGACATAAATGCCGTTTTTAAAATGAATAATTTGCTTGGTCATGTTTTGGGGCGTTTGTTACACAAATCAATGTTTACGTTATGGTTGTGGAAAAAAGAAAGATTGAAGAAAGACGGGTGGAATTTTATTTTGAGACGGGTTAACCTTCTAAAAAAATAACGGCAATTTCGAATATGAAAAAGATTTTGTTTTAAAGTTATACCTTACGTAATTGTGTAGTAGAAATAGTATGTCTCTACTCAGGCTAGAATAATAAGTTAAAGTATATTTATATTAGGAATAATGTAGTGGAAAGGACTTATACTTTAAGCTAAGTAAATTTGGTATTCTATTACTGATCCTGCATGGTTTAATATTTTTTATGTACATACCTACATTTGATTAATAATATCAGTTCTTTTGCAATGAATTTATTTGTATATCAATAAAATAAATTCTGCATATTTTAGTTTAAAATATCTTCAATTCTACTATATTGCAGGAATTAATATAGACATCCATGTTTAACTGTTGGTAATAAGAAAGTTGAATACATTTGCTATTGATTATAAACATATTGAAGTCGTTTTACGCTGAATTTATATTGAAGTTTGCCATGAAATTTGGAATATTTTTCAGCTGGGATGATATTTTT
The DNA here is from genome assembly GCA_949128085.1 of Cetonia aurata. Taxonomy (NCBI): domain Eukaryota; kingdom Metazoa; phylum Arthropoda; class Insecta; order Coleoptera; family Scarabaeidae; genus Cetonia; species Cetonia aurata. Next base: position 25,332,935 of record OX421887.1, read on the forward strand.
AACATAGATATAGTCTATTTAATTTTTATAGGGTCATTAGTGTTTAATATGAAAACATCACAAGCTACATATATAGAATATTGTTTATTTATAAATGCCTACCGCAAATTAAAAAAATGCGAGTGCAGTAACTGAGTGCCTTGAGACTTTTCGTAGGATTTCGACTGCTAAAGGTGCTGCGAGCTCAAATCTTGCTCCAGTCAATTGTGATAACCGGATTTTTCCGGGGTCATGACGATGATTAGGACGCAGATTTGGCTTTGTGGGGTTGCCTGACAAGCATATTATATACAGTCGCGAGCAAATATTACAGACAGGGAAACTTTTTTAGCCTTACGATAAAACAAGAAACTTAACGCTCTACATTATTATAAGTTTATATTTATTATATTAAGATTATAAGTTCGTTTATCAGCTTTATCAGTATTTAATGCTCCGTCCTCTAGCCGTTTTTACTGCTTTTATTCTTTTAGGCATAGTAGCAACTAGTTTATAACAAATTTCGGACGACATAGATGTTCATTCTTTAAACACTGTCTTAGCAATTTTCACCTGTGATACCCGCTGTGGTGTAACAAAATTATCTAAGATGTAGTTTTTCTTTTATTCTCTTTAGTGAGTTTTACCATCTTTTTGTAAATCAGGTTTTGGACTATGAAGCCCTTGTTGATGTATTAATTTTGCTAATAATAAAAGAAAATCAATGAAATCAGCACAGCTTAGCTGTGTACTTTTAATTAAATTTGATATTTATTTTGAATTTGAAACATGGAACTACCCGCTCTGCAGAAGTTATTCTTATTTTAACATACGGCACTCGTAAATGTTTAATTGTTTTCAACTCTGGCGGTTTATCTTTGCCATATAATAACCGTACAAAACGGGTGAAAACGTCTTGTGGAAATTGGCACATTAACCTAACGTGCGAGTTCTAGTGCAAAATGAGCGACGACGTCAGGAGTTAATGACTGTTGTTCAGGGCCCTTTACGTTATTGCCTATAAATTTTATGTCATGCAATTCCTGAAACTATAAGGTCAGGTACTGCAATGCTGCACTAAGAAAAATATATAAACAAAAATTGCGATAGCAAACTTTTTTAATTTCTAGCATTAGAAATACAGTTGTAGAAGGAGTACGTGACCTCACAACGTAAACTCTTTTCAATTGTAACACGAAATAACTCAACTTTTTGAAATATAGTGTTTATTTACTGTTTTGTCATTTTTTTATAATGAATATGTCATATGTATATATTCCATGTGCGCTAATCTATGTTCAACTCAAGTGAAATTAGCCATGTAGTTGCACGTGAAGTTGAGGGAGTTTTCACAAGCATTCGAATTTAAAGCTTTATAACTAAAAAGCTGTTTATTTTTTCTATACCAAAAAAAATGTAGCTTATGCGAAATGATTAGAGGTACCGATTGGGCGTACGCACATGGGATACAATGAACTGTATTAAGAAAAAAAAAAAAAAAGAAAAACTGTCTGTCCCAAGTTACCCAACGATTTGGGTGCGTTGGGACGTACTATTATTTCTATGATTTTTTCAACTCAACTTTAGAAGCTGTGACTTGGGGCAATTTAAGAATAAATTTACGTAAATTTTGATTAGGAGAATCGTTTGGCAGCTCATTTTATTTAATGTTTTTTATTTTATTTTTTAATTTTATTATAATACAAATAGAAACTTTAAAAAAGTATAAAAATTCTAGGAAACTTACACAAATGAACAAGAAATTCTCTTTCATATTTTTATTATTAATTTTTCGTTCGAGGGTGGACTTGGTATGCTGTATTTTTCACTTGCAGCCCTGTACGTTAATTTGTTAACCCTGATATCGTTGAGCGCTTTCTCGAGCGTTTCTTTTGTAAAATCATGGTATTTGCGGCTACCAAGGAGCCTCTTATATTTGTTGGGCATAGTCCCCAGTCACCCTTGAAAAGACAAAAAATAATAATCAGGGTGTTACTGGGGAAACATACTAAAGTAAGTAAAAGTAAGGTTATGACACGTTATCCAGACGCTTTAGGAATGACAAAAAAAAATATATCAAATGTTTATGTCAAATAGAACTTCGAGACCAGGGAAAAGTAGAAGGTGTATAAAATATTGTGTTCTTCTTACCTGAAATTAAATATTTTTTGCAAAGGACTGGGTACACAGGGAGTGTGAAATTTGACCCAAGTTTACAGATTACTGTATAAGTATTCGATAAATATTTTATATGAAGTTCGTTTACCAACCACAACATAGCCCTGCACGCAAACGACATACAGTGATCCGCTGTCCCAAGCCATCCGCTAGTCCCAAGACACCCGAAATTACGGTATATCGAATTGAAACACTTTAAACCCTTGCAAAGTGAAGAGCTTTCATTAGAAATCAAAAATGAAAATTTATTGGGGGTTATATATTTTAACAACACAGTTTGAACATTTGTCCATATTATTATTCGAAGGTACAACCACTTCACTGTAATTACCCATTAAATTGTCAAAGTTAGTTCAACGCTAGAAATTCAATGTATTTTATAAATAATATTTTTATTTTATATTAAAAAAGTCGGCATCCGTGTGTGAAGTTAGGTGTGCACCATGGCCGTAACTTGTTTTTATGGCCCTCGACATATTTTCAGCTCTCGGCTAAAGCTTGGGGTTCAAAATTACGTCTTGGTCCATCATTATGTCCTTGATACATTAATATTAACTATTCATGAAATCCACAAGTTTTAAATGATAACATTCTCATTATAGGTATAAGGAAATTCCTACATAACGAGTTGTACAAATATGGGAATTACAATTTAAATTTGTTTCCATAACACCCGAGAAATTTTTTTTATTAGATTGTTAATTTGTAATGTTTACACAAATAAATTGATATAAAACATTGATACATAACACAATGAAAATCTAAATCTTACTGTAAATCCAACGAAAATATTTGCACACTGATAAACTTATACATGTATTTAATCACTTGAGATTGTGGAATGTGGTAAACAGAAGCGATATTCTAGCGATTAAGTAATGACTATTACAGTTAAAGGCACTACAGTTCATACGATACGAGTTTGTAAACAGAATTTAAAAATCCCAGCTGCTGGCAAGATTGTAATTTAAGGAATTGTAAGTGCAAAATACTATTTATTTATAATAGTAAATAACGTTATATTATAGGATTATACTGTATGTGACTTCATGCTCAGGTCATCGCCTGCTTTTTAAATGTGACTCATAATTTAAATACGTACTTCCTAATCGTTGGAGTCATACTTCTTTCTAAATTCTAATCGCTCGTTACGCTACAACGCGCATATAAATCAAACACACTTACGTAATTGCGACGGGATGACTTTAACCCGAATTTCAGCTCCATTAGCGGCTCTATCGCCGGCCGCGCTCGAAACTTTGCAGACTCGCCGCATTGGTGCTCCAAATCGGAGCCAAGTCCTCCTCGATCAAGCTCTGTAGGCGTGTGTACTCATTGGGAAAGGTTGTAAGCGAAACGGCCATTGTATATGTATAGGTGTCCGTGCCAGATTAAGGAGTTAGAGAGGGAGAGTGCCGCAGTTGTCAGAAATTCAAATATGCCCCCTCTCGGTGCCCGCATTACCGAGATTTTAATGGAAGCGATACTTAAATATTCATGAAATAGCCGGCGAAAAGTTCTTGAGCGCATCCCCTTTCTATTAACAGCCTGGTAGCGGAACTTTTCTGATCTGTCTGGTTGTTAGAGAATTGTTAGTACGTTGGATTTTCCAGTCGTTTTGCAAATGCAGGATACACAATCTTCTGCTGTATAATCGCTAACTGCATGGATTATTTATATTTATGTGAATTTTAAATTTTTAATCGGTAAATTTCCATACCATTTACTCTATTCCAAAAAATAAAGTGCGATGGTGTCGATTAAACTAGATTTTATATCCACATTCAAGTCATTTTAATATTCTGTTTTTATCGCAACAACAAACAATGTTATTAATTTGTTTTTAGGCGCCGGTTGCGTAATTGTTCAAACTTTTGTGTGTTTGTTTGTTTCCACTGTGTTTTGTGTTCAGACGTGCTCGTAAAAATTTTATTTCGTTAATTCTAGATGAAATGTTTATCACTGATTCCAACAGGGGAAAAAGAGACTTTCAATTATCAAGAATTGTCTATCTGACTAATATGAATAGATTCCTAATTTAATTAAATATCTGAAATGCAAAAATTGGCCTGTTGAAGATTAGATGAAATTAGTATGATAATGAAATATCTATAAAATAACTAATTCAATGTTGTCCCGAATTTTCATTAAGTCGAGAGTACATCTGCCAAAACATGGCCACTCGTTCGCTATCATTGTCGGATTGTGTATACAGGTATCTTCGGAATTTGGAAACATTCTCGGGCGTTCTTGGCCCGGTCTGGTTATTGCCAGCATTCTCATACGTTACCGAACTTGTTTGTGCAAATGTTTTTTAAATTGAGAAAGTGACGCCTCGGACCATAGCTCCCCTATCACAAGATATCGAAGAAAGTCTAGGAGCAAACTTGTGTATAGTTACCTTGGCCATCTTTCTAAAGTACTTCTGGTCAGCAGTGGCTTATCAAACTTATGTTTTTTTTTAAATGGGGCACTACATTTTATTGCAGATTTGGAAAATTCTCGAAGAGTACTTATTTTTTTTTATGTAACATGGTATACCCCTACTTTAGCGGTTTCGCGGTTACAACATTTTTTCCTCAGCGTCGGAGCATTATTTGAATTTTTTTTTGGCAGGAACTAAATTGCACCGGCGCCGGCGCTTAGGTTTCGATTTTAGGGATAGACTAAGACCTCTTGAACCTTCACATAATTTTTTTTCAAGTAATTTATGACAAGAAGATAATTTTTGATTGACATTCGCAAATCGCCATTTTTTTCTAAAATTTTAAATGGCACGTCCCAAACAAATTACGATGTTGGATAGCCGCATTTCCAAGTTTTTCATTGGTACAGAAAAAAACAACACATTTCATAAAGATATTTGCAAGAAAGAAAATGTTGTTATGTCAATTTGTCGAAAAATGTCTCTTTCCGAAAAAATATATCGGCATGAAAACATGGTTACAAAATAAATAATGGGATTCTGGCATCGTATTTAGCTTAAATCGACATGAAATCGACCTAGATGCTACTGTATTAAATTATGCGGGAGGTATGATAAGTACCAGTGTTTGGCGACCGATGGCGCTTTGTGTGAAAATCGGCATTACCGACTGTGAGTACTATTCTTTAGTTCACGTCTGTAAAAATTTTAGCGAGATTCATCGAGTACTTTACAACGATAATGCGCCATCGATGACTACCATCAGATACTGGTATAATGAATTTAAACATGGCCGAACATCTTTGGTGAGGAGTGCCCCGGTCGTCCCGTGGAGGTCACAACGGATGAAATAATTAATAAAGTGCATGATATCGTATTAGCAGACCGCCGGATTGCTGAGATGACGCTGAGATTGAACGTGTACAAAATATCCTGCACGCCAAATTGGGTGTGAGATAGCTATCGGCGAGATGGGTGCCGCGACTGCTGACGATTGATCAGAAACGGATACGCGTGGCAATTTCAACGCAATGTTTGAACAAGTTTAATCGTAATCCGAGTGAGTTACTGGGGTATTATGTGACCGTTGATGAGACGTGGATTCATCACTACACGCCGGAAACCAAACGAAAATCAGCACAGGGTTTCTGTCGGCGAACTTGCCCCAAAGAAAGCAAAGACCATTCCACCAGCCGGAAAAGTTCTAGCGACGATTTTTTGGGAGTCGCAAGGCATCATCTTCATCGATTATTTGGAGAAGGAAAGAACTATAACGGGTCACTATTATGCCAATTTATTGGACCGATTCGATGCTGAAGTTAAGAGTAAAAGGGCACACCTAGCGAAGAAAAAAATTATTTGCCCACTCATCGGCAATTGCGACAGCAAAACTCGTTGAGTTACGGTACCACGTGTTGCCCCATCCATCATATTCGCCAGATTTAACCCCCTGTGGCTTCTTTATTTTTCCAAACATGAAGAAATGGCTTGGTGAAAAGCGGTTCGCGACAAATGAAGAAGTCATTGTGGAAACAGTGGCCTATTTTGCAGAGTTCGAAAAACCTTATTAGTTGGATGGGTTAAACATGTTGGAACATCACGGGAACAACACTTAATTTTAGCCCAATCAACGACCCTAGAGTTTACAATTTGTGCTCTTCGCATTTTGTTCTCGCTATACACATAAAAAACAGCTGATTATAGTTGCATGAACTTACATCTCCTTCGACCCAAATGCAATTTATTACGTTCGGTTCTTGCTTAATACAAGTTCACATACAAACTTCCATTTCTTTACACCGAATATGTTCCGTACAGTAGACACACACTTGTTGATTACAGCATCCTATAAGGGATTATGTTGGAGGTCCACCCATATGTATGGCTGGATGATGAATCACTTTTGTTGGCCTCTGGTACCAGCCATTCCAACCAGTGGTGTACCATCAAAAGATTGTAGCCGAACAATCGGGACTTTAAAGTGTACAATATTAATGCTATTAAGAAAATTTACCATAAGTTTTACTGTATTCATATCCAGATTTGCAATAATGGTAGACATACATAATGGGGCAAAAGTCCCCGTCTTCATCAATCGTAAATATAAAAGAGGACTCTTCACATATTGCATTTAATTACAATTTCTGTTACAATTTTAGAAGTGTGCATGTGGAATAGATAGAAAGATATTTTAGAACGTGCAATCCAATGGTTGCCATAATGATAAATATTTTCCGAAAACTTTTTATTACATTTTGGCAATAAGCCCTAACATAATAACTCGATAGCATAGAAATTCTCTGACTGAATAATAGAGGTTCGTGATCCTTATCCTCCAATATATTCTTTATTTTGTCGTTTGCCAAATGGCTGTACCTACGTGAAATCCTCGGTCCAAGTTTCACTAAAAGAAAGTGCCAGAAGATGATAAATAAACGAAAATAAAAACTTGGGTTTTGGTATCAGGATTTCCTTTATTACACTTTTATCGTTGACGTATAATTAATAGCAATATCCTCTATATAAGGGTTCCTTTATAATGTTATACAGAGAGCAAAACATTGCAATTCAGCGCATACCGTCGTCGTAAAAGGCCAAAGTGGAAATTAATGCGGTCCCCACGAACAATAACAATTGCTTCGCCACTGCAAATCGACTGGAAGGAAACCGGTTTCGAAAACCGACAAACGAGGCGAGAAGAACGAAGAATAACATACGATGCACACGATGTGACGACTACGGTGAAATGTTAAAATAACAGTCGTCTATCTATATGTGCACATTCATACTATAGAAAGCATGAGGGAGCAAATATGTATGATAACTTTGACATCATATAATATGCTTTTTAAATGGATAATTCTTTTTGAGAAAGAATTGCTTTAAAATATAGTTTTAGGAAATAATACATTCTGTTGCTTTTAGATAAAAACCTTTTTCGTACATGAAATAATGAACTGCAATAATTGAAGAGCATTAATATTCGTATAAAATTAGTAATAATAATAATAATAGCTCTTTATTTTAAACTATGAAACATACAAAATAACGTACAACGGAATAGTCAAATAACTTTGTTTCAGTATATTTTTTTAATTTGGTATTGGTATCTGGAGATATTCAGTAGATGTCTTGTAAAATTTGCAAGGCCAAATAGTGCAGATATGTGATTAGACGCTCCGACCGAAGTAGTATGGATCATTATTATGTAATAAGATGCTTGGGGTACCAGTAACGGACGAAAAATGTAATAATAATAGATTTTATGATACAAGGGAAGTAAGAGACAGAAACACGTGGAATGGGGAAGTAAGAAAGGCAGTAAAAGCAAGAAGAATACCATGGTAACAAGTCCCAGGTTGGTATACGATGGAAGAGAATGACCATCAGAATATAGCATATAAATCAAAGTTCCTTCAAATGTTGCAAAAGGTGGATTAGACGAGCCATTTCGAGTTTTATTTGAAAATTCAAGGTAATGTTGATGTAAACCAAATAAATCTTTTAAATATTCTGTTTACGGACGAAGCAATTTTTACCACAAGTGACGTAGTATGTGCAGAAAATTGCGATACTACTCATCATGAAGATCATACTACAACATTTTATATAAAAAATCAATATATGTCAATAATAATAAAAGTTTGATATGGAATTATACATAGATAGTAAAGATGTAGATCGACATATTTTTGCAACAGCTAATGAGTAAGAGCAATCCCTCCAAACAGAACTAGAAAATGGCATTGACGAATTGCTACCAAGCACAAGCAGATTTGATTTATGCAAGATAAAGCACCCGCACGTAGTACGCAGGCAGTTGTGGAATATTTAATGGCAAGATTCAGACATAATTTAATGCCATGGAATGCCTCCTTTGTATGGCCGACCTGCTCGCCCGATCTGAATCCATTGGATTATTTTGTCTGGAGGTTGGCTTAAATATATATACTCCAAAAGACCATGCCTGAATTTAGAAGAGATATAACTAAAACACGTGTTTTAAAAGTGTATGACTGTTAAATGTATTGTGTTTAGTCCCATATACAACTTTTATTTTGTAGACAGCTATAGAGAAAGCTTTGGTAATATACGAGTTGACCATTCAATTCTTCTTTAAAATATAAATACACTTAGCTAAAAAAACGTTTATTACTCGGTAAGCAAATAAATTTTCCCATCATATACAATTAGTAGATTCGCTAGGGTATAATTGATAAAACCCGTACTTGCATACATATACCGACAATGAACACTACGACTATTATAACAAATAAAAGAGCAACAAGATGCCGGACGGTAACTTGCGTCCACTGTCCTTCTTTCATAAATTGGGTCGCGATATCGGACCATTGGTAGATTTATTGCCGAAGGTTCTTCAAGGCATTCGTCATTCGTCCAACGCGCTCTACGAAGTCGTTCGTTGTTACTGCCATAGGTATATTCAACGCCTGGCGCTATTTTCTATCTTTTCCATCGTCCATGCGTACTGGGGGTCAATTGCCGGTTCAATGGAGACCGCGTCGTTTCAGATAAACCCGATTGTTTATGGCTTTGAGATTGCGTTCTAATGCCCGCAACCTAATCATTATCTGCGCCAGCGATTTATCCAGTTCAATAGATTCCATCGAAAATAGAAAACGAGTAAGTGGTGTGATAGTTTAACTATTAAATAATTATTTTCTTTTTCAAAAAATATTTGTGTTTTTTAGTTTATACGATGCGTTAAGTATATTTATCGCAATTTGCTTTTTCACAAACAAATAGTTTAGTATTTTAGGTTAAAATCAACATGGAGCAAGCGTAGAGTATATTGATATTGTATTTAAGTTGACAAATTCCATTAACTAAAGTATTTGATGGGCTCGAAGTGTTGTTCGAAGCGGGATGTAATTTGAATTCAAGTTTACACATTCCATTGGAACGTTACAGTTTGCAGTTGTGGTTTAGCTATCGATGTGCGAATAAACTTTTGCTTTATTGAAATACAGTCAACATTGTTTGGCTTCTAATGCAAAGAATAGAGAAGAGGGAGTACATCATAGATAAGACGGGAATCTTTATATACTTGCTCTAATAGTTGTTATGAATAGTATGGTCGGACGCGTCTGCTTACATGAGTCGCACTCAGAATCTATTGCCTCGCGCTATGCAAATGCCCTGTGTTTGTTTTTATGTTTCCGTCTCTCATTTTCTGGACTAGGATATCTAAGAATGGGATGGCATTCTCTTTTTGCAATGCTATGACGAACTTGATTGAATAAGATTCTACGTTGTCATCAGCTCTATTGCACAATCACATTAAAAAGTGTTGAGCTTTGGTTTAACCAGGAAATGCATTTTTTTGTAAATGTAGGCGCTATAATAGATGCCCCCAGAATATTATAATGTTTTGATTTACTTATTATGTATATAATATATTTATTTACATTAAGAGGATATATGAAGGACACATTAATATGTTAGGAAATCATCATACCATTACATCTTAATTATTAGGCATACTTGATTAGATATATCAGATATATCTCGCTAAATACGTAATTCTAATTTATCTCCGATACTTGTAATACAGTTACACATTTCACCCAGCTATCATGAAGCCTTGCTCGATAATTCCTTGTCAAGGAGTTTCTAGGACGTTCCTTATCCGACGTATAAAGCCTCAAACAGCGATGCGGATCTTAACATCTCGGGTGGATACGACTAGCTGTTGCGAGGAAAAGACAATACGATCATCGACCCTTGTTCCGCTGAAGTTGCTGCACTTGATGTTGAAGAGTCTGCCACTAGCAGACCGAGTTCTCTCTTGCGCCGTATCCCAAACTTCGATGTACCGGTTATCCTTCTAGAATCGTCCAGATAAGCATTTTCTCTTTCTGAGAAAATTACTTAGTATTATGTTTAATAAGGTGATTCAGAAAAGTTCTGTTTATGGTCAAGTGTATGTAGGTATGCTGAGGTCTAAGAAAAAGTTGAAATAATATGTGATTGCGCAAAGAAGTGGTATAGTTACTACGTTTTATATTTGATATATAAACCGCAAAAACAAACCATGATAAAACAATCATAAGAGAATTTGGTTATTCATTCGTGTATAAATTCCTGTGGTTTTTTCTGATTTTGAATATCGACTGCACTAACGTCAGCATATATTCCAGAGTAAAGGCGCTAAAATAAAATATTTTAGAAATGAGAGCGTCGCACAGCGATGAATCGAATTTGAATGATTTTTCTTAATTAGAGTACGATGTAAGACGAATTTTCATGCAAGAAGGATGTGAGAAAGTATGGTATCTACGTTAATTCTATCAGGAAAATCATATGACTTACACCAATTCGTGTCACCAGTGGAGGCATCTATCAATGATCAAGAAATTGCATTTTTTGATGGAAGGAGCATTTGATAAAACCTCCTTTGAATCAATGATAAGAGCTGCCAGCAACAGTGGTATCGAAAACACTATTTGTAAGTGACTCAAACCCAGGCTGGAAGGAAGGCTTATTGAGATATCGTTAGCGGTAGTAACAATGCAGGTGTCGGTGCGCAAAGGTTGCTCGCAGGCAGGAGTTATGTGACCTCAGCTGTGGGATTTTGCCAGCGATGAATTGCTTGTAACCTTAAATAGTGCAGGCTACAGGGGTATGCAGATGACATTAGGGATATAATGGGGAAAATGCAAGCACTATTTCAGAATTCATGCAAAGAGCTCTGAAAACAACAGAAGGGTCGACTATACACAGGAATACCTAATAGTTAATCCTGCGAAAATAGCACTAGCCACTTTACGAAAAGAAGAAAGCTGGATGGTCTGAAATGGCCAACTCTTCATAATAAAATTATAAGGAATTATCCTTAGGAATAATTCTTGAATGGAAGCTAACCTGGAATCAACATATTGAACAAATCACAAACAAGAGTAAACGGGCACTAATGGCAACCCGCAGAACAATTGGAAAAACATGAAGATTAAAGGCACACATGATGTACTGTTTGTACACTGCAGTGGTAAGATACATGTTAACCTACACGTTATTTAACTATCACACTGACAAAAGTCAATGCTAGGTTTTCCACTATCACCAAACAACAATGCACATACACCAAAGATTCCAAAACCCAATTACTGGATTACATGTATTTGAGAATAAATCTTAAAAAATAAATAAAAAAAAATGACGATAAGTAGGTAGTTACAAACCTCTGGTATTTTTTTCAAATAAATGATTTTTTTTAGTGGGAAATCACGAAATTTTTGCCGATGAATATGATGCTAACCATTTCTTTTCTTCTTTATCAGACCTTGTGTGTTAGTTGGGTATCGAGATCTAAATCTACTCTCCAACATTTTATATCCAATACTCCCCTGGAAGTTTATGATTTACTGTAAAAAAAGGAGATTGCTAGAGGGTCGCAGTCCCGAAACCCGAAACATATCTTTACGCCACTTCGCAGCAGTAAATCGAATCCTCAATGAACGAACCGCGACACCTGTGGGAAAACTTAAAAGCGGAATACATAAAATTTCTATTTCCTTGGACCAGCCAACCGTCTAATAAAACGAATAAAACCTCATTCGTGCTTCGTGTCGTTACGTAGATATTCTACTTATGTGTATTATAGTTCTGGAGGTCGTTATAAAATTGCGTGTAGGAAAAATTGACTAATTGTTACTCATGTTATTCTATTCTATTATTATTGGAACCGTGTACAACGTGATCATTTACTGTTTCACTATTACTTACTAATGTATTTTTAACGTAAAATGGACAACAGAAAAAAAAAGAGTTTTATAAAAACGACGTGTTTTAGTGAAATTAAACATTATCTTTTAAAAAGAAAAAAAGTAAATTACTGAAAAAGTTACCGTTATCGAAATAAATTGTGTAGCTACAAACAATAAAATTTGGATTGCATTTTAAAACTTTTCATATATGTTCTGTACTCTCAACTAATCTGTAGTAGGAATATGTTAGTATCACTTGTGATCAATTTTAATCCAGGCAATAAAAACTCACTTTAGACTTCATAATTTCGCTTCATTGTCACAAAATTAATGTATTAGAAATTAGAACTTTAAGAATGACCTTCCAAACAACATAATTTCAATATAATAATAATTTTTATAAGTAAATATTTGATTGTCCAATGGGTGCTCCAATATCAAGTGTTACAGGTGAATTAAGAAGAATTTTTTAATACTTAAAATGACTCTAATCTGAGTATGTTCCTTTACCATGTATTAATAATAATCTTAAAAGAAAATAAAGTAAAATGAAGAACAAAATTAATTCCATACAGTTATAAAGTAGCACATCAAAATTAAAATAACTTATAATATCTTTATACAAAATTTAGATTACATATTACATGATTGCACTATTGAATTAAGATTTAAGGTGTTTTGTTGTTTTGTGATTTGCTAATACTGAAGAAAAGGCTGTACTAAATCGCCTCATACCTCTTCACATCCGTATGACTGGGAACCTACCTTGTTTAGGACGCTTATGCAATCCCAAACCAGTTTAGAGTCCATACTTGCGAAACTGGTTGTTTTAAGTACTGAATGGTTTCAGTGAAAATAGTGAAGCTTTTACCTATGTATGTATGTATGAGATATTAGGGTGATTGTACACTGCGACCTGAAAGATCTATTATATAGATATTTATAGCTATATATATAAGGCCCCAAATTAGGTAACTCCTAGCTTTTACCTAACTCGATTTATCTTTATACTTCTCTGAAACGAATTGCATCAAAGTCAACTTGGAACCATCGTGCCACCACCGAGGTTAACTAAGATACCCATTATAGGTCTTTCCTTATATATATATGGATGGGCCTTTTTCCTATATACGACTACTTGTCTGATATTTTAAACTGCATCTTATTAAGGTTTATATTTTCGAATTAAGTATTGATAATCACTGCTGTAGGTACAATAGACAATTCGCTGTATGCTAAGGTGGCAGGTGTGCAAAATATAAGTATATATATTTCAGTTGGTAATGAATCTAACGTTCATATTCAGTATTTTTTTTTTTTTGTTTTTTTCATATTCAGTATTAAATATTTCATTTTTACGTTAATATAAAAAATCACCAACACAGACGGTTTTGTAATATGAAAATATCGCACAACGGAGAGCCAATATTGTAGGCACGAATCTACGGTTAGCAAGATCAGAAACCATTGAAAATGATATGTATAGGTATAGTTGAAGAGGGCGATGGATATTACTTTTTAACGCAGTCATAATATTTTAAATATGACTTGGTTAATGTACAAATAACAAACGAACCAAGGTAAGTACATTCAGTTTAACAATATCCAAGATTTAGCTGAGGTTCAAACTATTACCAGCGGCTCTCCCCACGGACGTTTCTTTTTTAATGGAAACAATAGGTGATAAAATCTTGTACAATACGGTGAAACGAAAAACTCGCACATTTTTAAGTTGATTGGTGAGTACGGTGTAGGTCTATACACTAAAGCGTGCTTGATGGGTTGTAACGGTAGATATGTGTATATGCATAGCTTACCACTGGTAAGTTATGAAAACGTTGAAAATGATTTCTTTGTCGCTATTTAAAAGAACCAATCTTTTCAGTCAATACATATGTCTTTTAACTGAAAATAATACTACTTCATTGAAAGAAATACGTATTAACTAAAAGTAATATGTATTAACTGAAAGAAATGATTCTTTTAAATAACGGGAAAGAAATATTTCTTCGATTTAAAGAATTCTTTTTATCTGTACACTACAGGTCCGTCAAGTTGGCTACCACACTTTGATTTTTCGAAACTTAATTATGCCATCGCTTTGTGCTGATTTGTGCTCTTTTCGTTCTTGGGTAATTTACGATTGAAGATGGGCAGGCCAACTTGACGCTGCACTTTTTTAAATGTTCAAAATTTTATTGTGCTATTGTTTTGTCTCCATTTTGTGGGAATTTGTTTCCTAAAGATTTAATTTTGTGCTGCCACTCTAACTCAAAAATATTATAGTTTAAATATAGGATTAATTAATAAGGAATTGGTTTAACTGAATACTTTAATTGTTTAATTCAATAAATTTTTGTATTGTTACATTTACAATTTAATATTTGACCCAACTTGACCGTTGCATGGAGTGGTATAATGCATGAAGTAGTATAATGTATAAATTATTTTCACGTTTTGATAGGTATTAAAACAGAAATTTTGTGTAGATCAATTCTAATTATATAACATGAAACAAGTGATTGTTCTCATGGAAATGTGGTTACTCACTTAGCAATTATATTTAAATAAATGATTCATATTCCAATATTGCAAAAACGGTTGCAAGTAATATATCGTTTTTCCAATGTATTTATGTGAGTTTACAAGTAGTTGAAGTTGGTAAATATTTTTAGAATGGTGACTTACCATATTATGAAATAATTTTTTAGTCATTCGTACTTGCATTGCAATTGAAACCAATCTTGGGTTGAAGTTTGCGAAATAGTTGACCTCTATCTTGGCATAAAGGGAAGACTGTAGGTGTATTACCGAATAGTATTTATATCGGAAAATATACTTAATTCCATCCATTAACATTCAAAGGTGTGAACTTCATAAGTATTGTGACCTCTATTTTGTCATAAAACGGAGGCTGTAAGTATATTGTCGAATTTTATTTATAACGGAAAGTAGGTATACTTAATTCCATCCATTAACATACAAAGGTGTGAACTTCATAAGTACTTACGATGAAAATTGCTTAACGCGAACATATCAAAATCAATATTTCTATTTCAAAACTCACAAAATACTATAAAGACGGGAGCGGTGCCATGTTGCATAGGGATTCATGTTTACCGTGAATGGCTGCAAGGTTAGTAAACAATCCTTAGAATAGGAAATAATAGTTTCTAATATAAAATATGCATCAGAATCATCGCAGTTTGTGCTAGTTCATATGATATCTTTTTGATATGAAATATCTTTTCCTTCTTGTCACTTAACGACTTCTTGAATGGGTAAGCTACGGTCATTACCAGAAAATTGAAATTGCACTAACTATTGTAAGCTATTGATGTTTCGATAGGTTATAATTTTCATTTCAGCAAGATACTGTAATTAGTATACTGATAAATATTTCCGGAATACAGAAGAAGATTATTGTGGAGATCCTCCTTTCTTTATTCTCTTTTTCCTGCAATAGCTTCGGGAAATGGCTTCTCATAATTCAAAACTAAACAAAGAGGAAAGAAATAAACGGGAGATGTTTTCTTTCCTCTACAAAGCCACATCTGCCGAAGGCTTCTTTCAATTAGTTGCATATAACTCCCGCCGTAATTATTCTTTGGATGCGTTGCTTTACTTTCAGAAATCTTCCAGTAAATTCAATTTAGCTGTAATGAAGAATGCTTGTCGAGGAAACGAGCAAACAAAACATAACTTGTTCCAGCTAAGGAAAAAGTCAATACCTTGTTTTTTTAATGGGAACCCCACCGCCATTCTTGACAGCGTGGGCGCACTAATGTAGGGCGTATAAGCCGGGCACGTCAGAAAAGAAGGTCCAAAGTCGTACGCTGAGGCACTACACTGCGAACATCGGTTATAGTATGCAACGCCGTGAATAGGCGAACGAAAAACGAAAAGAAGAGCAAAAGGGGCGATAAGGCCCTCCGGAAAAGCGTGCCGATAATTTTCAACGTATTTTACGCGGTGGAAACAGCTCGAGGCGGAACCGGAAGCGAGGGGTTCGCGTAATTGTCGAAGCAAGCGGCGAAACGTATGAAAATCCAAGCCGAGCGAGAGCTGGGAGGGTACAAATGAGAGCTCGCTCCTTCTACTCGGCGCTGATGGATCGGATGCAAAACGGCACAGAACGTATAAGATAAAGACAGGAAGGGACGTTTGAATTATGTGGCGTAGATGGCCTTGCCGTCATCGTTTTACATTTGCATCTAGATATCGCTATAGCGTGAAATAATATTAGTAACAGAAACAACGGAGGAGCTGACATTAATGTTTAAAATTTGCTGGAGGAAGGACGAGATAAATAAGTGAACACTTTGTTTCAACTGGAGATTGACGGATATCTAGTAATGATAACTTTAACTATACAAATGCTAAGAAGAAAAGTTGAAGTAAGTTTGAAATAAATACATTTGAGCCAGTTACTATACATTTTTCAAGAAAAGACGATTGTTCAGTATTCATTATCTTCAGCATACATAAAGATATATCATAAGCCATTAAAATTCGTAATATTAGGTGTAAATTGAACAAAGGTTATTTTAACAGGAGCTATAATACGCTAAAAGTCTTAATAGGGGCCTAGCAAAAGTGCCGTTATGAAACTAGTCCTTTAATATACTATTTCAAAACTTTCTTTTCTCGTATTTTTTTTTTATATAAGTGACGACTTTCACTTTA
This sequence comes from Cetonia aurata, assembly GCA_949128085.1. NCBI lineage: Eukaryota > Metazoa > Arthropoda > Insecta > Coleoptera > Scarabaeidae > Cetonia > Cetonia aurata. The sequence continues at coordinate 25,349,930 of OX421887.1, forward strand.
AATTTAAAATGATATTGATGACTGAGGGCAGATGAAGAAGATAGAATAGCATGAAGATGTTGAAAATAAATCAATGAAACGTAACAAGTAAATTTAGAAAATTACATTTTAAATGTTTTTTTAATGACCTAGTTCCCAAAAAATGGTAAATTATATTCATGAAGATCAAAAATAAAAAAAAATTGTGTTTTGTAATTTTCTCTATTTTATATCACCTCCATTCATAAGAAATGTGGTTTCTTTACTTCTTTGTTTTGGGCGACGTATATTTATGTGTGAAGTGCGAAGAGGTTTTCACCTATTTCTATATTCTCTTTTTAGGTGAGTGTAATTAATGCAACATCTGTGACGAACGTTTGTTAACTTTACTTGAAATTTTAACAAAAAAGGGTATTTGAGGCAACCTCGACATGAAACAAAAAAAAATGCCGCAGAAAAATACGTTTTTCTTTATCACAACAGTAATTTTATTGCTAAACAAGAATGTTGATATTTGGAAATTTCGCCGTAGCTTTTGGTTCGTTCTCTTGAAATTAAAGTCGTCAGGAAATTCTAACTCGGGGAAAATAATGCTACTGTCACCTTTTTAATGCCGTGTCACGTTTTAAACCTGGCGGTAGATGTATTTATTATTGGAGGTATTACCCTAGTATCTATATGAAAGTGTTGTTTTCTCTTAATTATCTTTTGTATCCAGTTCTCAAGAATCGATCTATCTTCTCCACAAAATATATCTTGGAATTTCTTTGTTAACCAGACTTATATAGCTATATCATCCTGGTAGCAGGGAAGCAGATGTTTTTAATCGGCCAAGATCCCAGGCACAAATTCCAATACAAGAGCCTGCATCTCTTCCTGCAGTATCATCCTCCGTTGGTTATTGAAGAATCTGGATTATCGTCAAATGCTTTTTTTATTGTCGATATATCAGTGGCGGCACCGTTATCCCCGCAGATTATAATAACCGCCGTCGTTTTCCCTAATTTATCTCATACCCTTCGGAATCCCTCCGATAAACCTGCCCCAGATCTTCCCAACCTTGATTTCCTTCGCGCCCCCAACTAATCCGGTGCCGCTAATTTGTATTTATTTGGCGCTCACATCGCATCCTCCTCTTCCTTCCGATTCGTAATTGAATCGAATTTTTATTACTCGTTTACTGATGCTAATTCAATGAAGGAAAGAAACGGAACAAGTGCGAGCGATTGGGCGAAAAGGAGGACGAGAGACAGGCCGTCAGAATTCTTTTATAACGGGAAACATCCCGTGAAATCAATTGAAATTTAATAAAAACTATCCGGTTCCTAATTGTAAAAGAGTTAAAGAGAGATAAGAAGAGAAGTAAGTACTCTAACTATTTATTTTTTTAGAAGGTAATTACTAGGTACTTATCGGAGTAGACTGGCTTTTTGTCTTAAATAGTATACAAGAAACCTCCAAACTCTTTTAAATTGGTGTACAAAATCTTGAAGGTGTCTACCGATGATTGAGGGCGATCAAAATACATTCAAAAAACAGCGTTCGGCGGCTTGTTGACCATTTTTGTTACAAATAATGTAATATTCCATTATATTAAGTTTCTCGAGATTTATATACACCATAACTAACTTTGTAAAGTAACTAAACCACTGAGAAAACCAACTATAATCACCATCAATAAACGAACTGTCAATGATGAAGTATATATAATGATGCTTCAATTGTTTATATCGCGTTTTCCACCGCAAGACATGATTTTTGTTAAACATAATAATAGGATATTGTGTTGTTATTTATTAAAATAAGTGCTAGACCCGTACATCATTGCAAGCAGAAAAAAAATGCACTATTAAAATATGTTATAGCCAATCCAAAAATCCTAAGCAAAATTAAAAATTTAAGACAATGTCGTTGTTTGACATTAAATTTTCTAAAGTTAAAGTACAATTTTTTTTTCTATTTTTATAAATAAAAGAGTGACAGCACTGAAAAGGTTTTGTGAATTTCTATTGTTTACGAATATCTAGTGAACTTAAACACTTCCTTAAGTAGACAAAAGCGTATCTGGATTAGGCTTATAAAAATGCAAATCTTCCCCATACAAATAATAAAAAAAAACTCACCCTGTGTAATAATGTTTTAATTATAATTTATTCTATTTGAAAAAATCAACAATGCACAATTCTTTTTGCACGAATATTCAAATTTGTTTAATAAATGAAACATTTTCATTAACTTTATCGGGAGTGCGAAAGATTTCATGCGCGGCCAAATACCGAATGGCAATTCAATTAGTTTCTCTGCTATACGAAATGCAAAATGCTCGTTTAACGAAACAAACACATAATTTATTTAACCTTACTAGGCTAGATTTCTTGTAGCAAATGAATTAATAGCGGCCTCATTTTTTCCTGTTGAAGTCTTCTAATATTTAACTCTAGGATATGAATAGATATATTCGATTTTATCATGCATCAAGCAGTAAATAGTAAATACCATACGAAACTAACATTAAGTGCCAGTTAATGGTTAAAGGAACGAACATCATCATATAATAATTGTCTTAAAGTATGCAACGTAATATACAGTTGTGAATTTTCTTGGTATAACTTCTTTGCTGAAAGGTAATTCATTTATATAAAATACTTTCGATTTATAATCGCGATGTTGCGTGATGAATTTAACAGAATAGATTTGACACCAGTTTTGTCTAACTAAATGTATTCTTCATTACAGGGGTAAGCAAATGCGTCTTTCTGACGAGTAAAGTGCGGTTGGCATTGAAAGTTTAAATTCACCTTTTTTTTGCACTTATCAGAAAAAGTCAAAACACGTGTTTTTACTAGCTGCACCTTCTTTTCCCGACAATATTTAACCTTATTCAATGAACGTCGAGAAAGAAATTTTTAAAATTACCATTGAATATTTTTAAAATGTGAGGAAAATATTCTTTCTCCATTTTAGAACCTAATTTACATTTCATATCCATTTATTGTTTCGACCCGAGAATAACAATACGTGAAAGAAGATTCCTTGAAAAATGTGCCTTTTGTGTATATATTTTTCTCGTTACCCACACGACTTTTCCGCTCCCTTTCCCTTCATCTTCTTTTCGTAATAAATCAAACGATTCCGTATAGAAGTCGACCGTATTATCGGATTTGCCTGCTTTTGATTTATTGAAAGCGATACGATATTCGCAGCTATTCAAAATGGAGAAACAATAGGGTTCGATGCTTGGAAGGGGAGCAAAAGTGAGACAACAAAAAACCGTCCGTAGAAAGAAATGGTAAAGGCATTCGCTATAAGAATTGTATAAGAAGTTCGCTCGTGCCGTACGTTTCCTGGTCTTCGGTAATTGGATGAACTCATTCGATGACGGAAGTCGATTTTGGGGCGAAAATTAAATTAGAAAGCGCTAAAGTGTACAAATGCATGCGACTTCTTTGGATTTGTTTGTTACGGTATTATGGCGAGTTCATTTAGAGTGGCTTTGGAAAAAATTGCTGGATTTGGCTATAGTTTTAAGATTTTGATAGTGGCTAATTTTCCAGTAATCACCCTCAACAAAGTATGTATAAAGTTTTTCGGTAACAACTTTGGATAATTGTTTTTTTGCGGACCTTGTGGAACAACAACATTTGTTAATAATTCTCGTTAATATCAACAAAATTTTTGTTATACTGTGTAGTATTTATTATATTTGTGATACCTACCTGATAATATCTTTTTTTTTTTTCGCTGTAGTATGCTGACTGAAAAAAAAATCGTTTTTCCTTTTAAATGCTCATCTCTTAATATATTTTGCTCCGAAATGATATTACGTAATTTATATGATGCTGACGCATATATGTTCAGAAAGAAAGTGACGCTTAAAATTGTATATGCGGCGCTCTAAAAATGTCGTTTTCGCTTATATTGCTTAAAAACGCAATTCGAGGGGTCGATCGGTAGCTTACATCGCGTAATTGCAAAGTTACAATTTTCGTTTATACAAAGTCCCGGGCTTTAATATAAATGTGATGAAAAGAATTATTCTTCCTGCCTATGTCTGCAGATTTAGGAGTGAATTTTTCGAAGTATGCTTTTAGTAGGTTCTTTGAGAATATCATTGATTTTATCTCTAAAATAAGAAATGCAGGAATTTTGTGTGATAAGGTAATAATAATTTTTATTCATTTTATTCTTTTATAATGAAAATCAATATGTTCGATTCAAATTAATCATAATTTAGAAATATTCTTTGGCATCAAAAAACGTAAAAAAAAAAAACGTATTTCTGTGGTGAAATAAGTTTGAAGACATATAAAATCCTTTGGCTTAAAGAAGTCTCAATCATTTCATGTCATCGAATCCTTACGAATTCTTTCTTTTTTCTTACAGAAAGCCGTCAGCCTCGAGGAACGTGTGAAATGAACATCTTTTCGGGTGTCAGTGACTGTAAGCGCAACCGGTCTACGTAGTCTTACTACTACTTCACCTTATCTAAAGCTCGCTTTGATGACGGGCAGGTGAAGGCGATTAGCGCTGTCGGTGGTGCGGTGCTGTCCGTTTTTGCATCGCCGACCATCCATGTTACTACGGATCAACAGGGGAAGCCCTCGTAGGGCGTTCTTCGTCGCGCTGACGCTGATCTCCGCGGGCGCGCTGCTCATGCGCTTCCTTTGCTATACTAGGGAGGACGACGAAACGCTCGCGATGGTAACTCACGACCGGCGAACGGTAGGCTCTGACGGCAGAGTGTACGAGTACAACAGGCGTATGCCGCTCATCTTTATCGGTGGCGTACCGAGATCGGGGACGACGCTTATGAGGGCCATGTTGGACGCACATCCCGATGTCAGGTAGGTAACGTTGAAATTATGGTTTTATTTGAGAGCAATATGCCTTTATATGTAATCAAATTTTAACTACAGTATTCTTTTACTAATAAACGGGCGCTTTTAATTTTATGAAACGTGTTTTTTATGCAATTTTATGTAATTAGGGTTTTAATGTCTTATTAATTTAATAAAATATATTTAGGGAATTATATAAGAGTTAAAATTTGATAAGCAGTCATTATTAGTAGACGGACGTTTCGCCTTACCAAGGCTTATCAGTGCTACTAGATAGCTCTATCATCACAATTATATAAGAGGTCTTATTGTAAGTTTATAAAAATAATCTTACATTGTCACATTCTTCTCTTATTTCTTCCTGACACTGTACACGGAGAAAAATAGATATTAATCAATGGTATTAACTTATGGACGATACTACATTATCTAATACTGTATAATTACTATTTATTAGAAAAATTATACCTTCTAACACAACTAATTATAAACATTCTTCTTTCATTCATTCATTCATAATGTTAGGGTGGACACCTTTAGTCCAGGCACTTGAGCTAGGTGCTCATTGTACCGTCCCTATTAAATCTTTTACTTCCACTCGAGCAGTTTGGTGTTCTCTACAAAGCCCAGTATTTTGCCTAGTGGAAACTTGAGAACCTTCGAGGGCTCCAATAGATTCTTCCCGAAATATTTGGGCCGGAGTACTTTCAACTCCTCACATGTGCAGATTACATGTAAACTCGTTTCCTCCTGTGGCTCACATCTTCTGCACCACGGTTCGCTTACTCGGCCTGTGTTGTATAGATGCTTTTTCAGGGGACAGTGTACAGTTACCAGCTCAGTAATGGTTTTAACTTCTTTCTTGCTGCATCTAAGTAGGTTATCAGAGAACTTAGCATCCCCATCCCCTATTAGCGCTTTGGCTTGGAGTTGACTTAGTAATCCCACATCCGGGCTCTGGACCTATGAAGTGCCTTTTAGAGCCCTCCTTGGCTAGTTCGTCGGCTATTATATTGCCCCTATATCCTCATGTCCCGGCACCTAAATCAGCGACACCGTGTGATCCTGTACCAGTGAATTGAGGGATTGTTTGCAGTGTCTAACTAGTTTTGACCTAGTTACAGGGTTCGAGACTTCCCTGATAGCAGCATGCTTCTCCAGGCTTATGGATACCCTTTGATGAGGGCTCGGTCCGCAAATACCGGCTCCTGTGCCCTGGCTGGATTTGGATCCGTCCGTTAACCAGTCATTGAGAACATTAGTAACCCTACGTGCCTGGTCTCTGCTCGGTATGGAGATTTTCACCTTTTCAATGAAGATAATTTCGGGTGCCATACTGTCCGTCGGCATTTGCAGCAATGGCCCGTCCAGTATCGTACTCGTAGTATCAGTGTCCAACCTTAATGTTGGGATGCCACAAATGGTTGGTTGCCTAGCTCTGGTCGTTGTTTTAACTAGGTGATTGTTCCATTTCAGTTTTGCATCGAGGGTTACACCCAGATACTTTACTTCTTTGGTTAATTGTAGCTCCTGCCCAAACAGTCTAATGCCGCCTAGGTCATTGAGTTTCCTCATGTTGGTGAAAGCAACCAACTTTGTTTTATGTGGATTAACTGAGAGTCCTTGTGAGAGGCACCATTCCTCCACCCTTCGCAGTGCATCACGCATGAAGGCTGCCAATACGCCCGGGAACTTCCCCCTAGCCACTATGACAACATTCTTCTTCAAATTCAGAGGAATACATTCTAACCAAAACTACTTTTTAAACTGATACGTAGTTTTAATTGTTATGGATTAGGGTATTATTATGGGTATACTTAAAGGACTCCAGAAACGACTGTTTTGTTTTATACGGATAAAAAGGCAGTAAATAAATATATAGTACCCTAGTTCCTTCTCCCCCTTACAAAGTGACCGGATAAGACGGTCGTAAATTTTCAAAGATTTCACGATGAACAGTACAAGAGGAGCAGAAGCGGCTCCCCGTTTTTATTATCTGATTGCACCGACCGACTAGCTTTCCCAGGGGACTTTACGGTCGTCTCACTTTCATTAAAGTTTCTCTGAGACTCGATCTTTTCGAGACCTATAGCGCGCCAGATTCGGGATTCGGAGGAGCGGTGCGTAAGAGTTAGGAAACCGTGACTTAATGCGAAAGAGATTAGGATTATATTTACAGGTGGATTCTGTTCGGTAGTCGTTTTTCTCTTTTGGATGGATGACTTGCTTCGTTCTAACCGCTTAGAGTTTTTCGATACAATAAACATGCCGTCGGGCTGAAAGGAAAAACGATTTGCGTCTGCTAGCTCACTTGATTGATTGATTAGGCTGTGGTCTTCTTTTCTCAGCTTTTAGAAGCAACAATAATGTTTTTGAGCAGCTGCAAATCTTTGAATTGAAATTAAGTGGAAATTTTGCTTTGGATTTACAAGGGAACACAGGCAAGTGTATCTCGCCGATTTAAATGAAACTTGGTGGGTTTATATGCCGATTTAGACCCGTCCGCCAAAGGAAAAGGTATTACATATACAAAATTGTTTTTTGACATTTTTGATGTTTAATTATTATGGCGAAACAATTACTTTGACCCACTAGAAATAGGTACTATAATTTTTAACAATCATAGACGAATATACATAAAAGTTCTTTCTTTTTGAAACTGTAAACTGAATCTAGTAGGTTTGGTTTGTTAATCTCAACTTTTAGTGACATTCAAACGTTTTTGTGTTGTAATTACAGCTTGCAATGGTAAATTTTTTTTTAGTGTAACTATAGTTGCCCAGTCAATATTTTACTGAGAACGTTTGCACTATAGTGCGAGTAAAGAGAAAATAAACATGGAAAAGTTGGAAACAATAATAGGTGCTCTGCTACAACTGAAATACATAGTTTAAATGTAATAAAGTCATCGAATGTTATTTGGAATTACTGATATAGAATTTTTCCTATTGAATATGTAAATTTTCTCTTTTATATAAAAAGTCATTCAAACACTGCCAATTGCAGTAGTCATTTGTAATTTAAATTAGTGGCCATGTCGCGTCAGCATCGATAGCAATAAAAATCCTTTGTTAGTCGTGTTATTCTCAATGCGAAATAATGCCCATGCTAGGAGATAGGAAATAAAATCAATTCGCGTTCTGAAGCGAGTCCCAATTAACGGCGAATTAATGAGCGACTTTATGCATTGCAATTGGTGAAGTAGAGCTGAAATCAACGTAAGGTTCCATAGTTGTATGATCTATTATGCCCAACAATGGGATGAGATTCCTTTGTTGTAGGATAGGTCATTAATTTGAGTTTTTTTTTTTGGTTCTCGGTTTTGTTGTCCTCTGATTATGTTTTGTGCCATAGTGCAACGAAATAAATGCCATTGCTCATATAGGGACGTATATATGCAGCAACTGTCTTACGAATGGTTATTGTGAGTTTGTTTGGCTTCCCTTGTTCAACGATATATCCTCTCCTGTATTTTATTGTAAAAAAATGTAGATCCATGAAAAAAATTGCGTTTTTTTTTAAATATTAGAATACATTGTTAAACAGAATGGCTCATCAGAATTTTGCGGACTTCTAGTGGGAATTTGATTTCGAAATTTCCAAAATAGTTACGGTGAATATTATTGATATTTTCAATCTTGTTAAAGTTGTACAGTTTTAGTTTGCATTCCTTTGACTAAAGTCAAATTTGGAAATTCGGCATTCAGATTTTCTATATAAATTTGGGTGGAAGTATAAAGGCGTATAGGGCAAGTAAGTTTTTTCCGGTTAATAATTCTGAACTAATTCGGTATGTGTTAGGGATCATTTTAAAACGCCTGTGAATGTGTGAAAAATTTTATCAAACGTTCTTCACTTTGATATCAAAAACACAAAAACAAGAGCCCGAGTTCATATAATTCGGAATCATCCAAACATTCTTTTTTTTTTTGGAAGCAAGCTGGATCGTTAGAAGAAATGCAAAAAAAAATATGTGAGAAGATGAGCTACAAATGCTAACCAATAAAATGAAAAAACACTGTTCAAGAAGAGAAAAACCTTACAAAAACATTACCCTCTTGTTTGACCGACTATCTTTTAGAAAATTTGAGAACGCAGCAAAGACATGTTATAAAGTGCGTTTATCTATACGATTAACGTACATACTTGAATGAGTTTTTTGTTGTTATTTTATTATTGTTTATTTGCGCCATATTATAAATTATTATTTATGGTTTTGTCAATAATAAAATATATCTATCTACCTGAATATTTCACATACTATTTACAAAATTGCAGCAGATATAGGCTTTAAATTTATTGCTGTGTTAAACTACACTTGTTTATTACTGCACTCTATTTATTTCCCTTAAAATATTTACTGTGTTTCTCGTGATGTGTATGGATATAATGTGTCGCGCACATGTACAAATATGTATATTTGTGTATCGTGTATATGTTGTATATACAGGATGACAACCGAGTGCCGGACAACGAAATTGAAACAGTGTGCAACAAACTATCTTCGAAATAATATGGATTTATTAATAACAAAATAATGCTTAGAGAATGATTTAAGATATCTATCAATTATGGAATAGAATGTCATAAAGATGGTGGCTGGCCATCGCGTTGGATGCAATTTTTCACCTTCTGTCTGACACCACATGCTCCAATATCGCTCGACCTGTATTCATGTTTTCCTCACGAATGGTATCTATTTATGGTCGCCCAAATTATGGGGTACAACTTTTCAAATAACCCCTTAACAAAAAGTCACAACTTTTCAGATCTGGACACCTCAGGGGTTACGGCGCATCCCCCAAATGTGAAGTAAATTTTTCTAGGAAAAACTGAAAATACACTTCATCGCTTATTAAAAGTTGTAAGCCTACATTTTCTTCCAAAATCGCTTGTACTGCAAGCTCAATTTTGGAAAAAAAACCTGTATTTTTTATGGATGAAATTTTAAATCGTTATGCAAAGTTTTCCTGACTGATTCCCGCTTTCTAGTCAACTCACTTGGCGTTGGTGTGTGTGAAATAAAAGTACATGTGTTTTATCCATATTCAGACTTAGTTTATTGGCACAGAACCATTCATGCATAGCCTGGTCCTCGACTAAACAATGAAAGGCTTAAAACTTGGGCATACGCAGATGATCTCGTTGTTATAACTCAAAATAAATTTAACAACGGGGAACAGGACAAAATGCAAAACGTTCAACAAGTTGTTCTAGAGTAAACCGCGAAGAAGGAATTAAACATAAGTTCCTCTAAAACATGCAACCATAATAAAATTTGCGAGAAGGGGAAAGTCAGCTAGTCTTGAGTGGCTAAAACTCTGCAGTGAAGAAATAAAACTGTCCGTGGATGTAAAATACATTGGTGTCATTCTTGAGTTTAAGGTTAGATAGAAGAGGCTGATATTTTTCCCTTCAAAACACTCTATATATAAATCAGGCATTTCCTATTTCTGCACCAAAAATTTTGCAATGTTTTCAATGCTGCAATAAAAGATACTATGCTTTGGAATGAAAAAGTTTTGTTCTCTTAAAGGTATTCGTTTTGGAGGCGATAATTGTGATAATTGCTACAACACTGAATACTTTGTACCTGTATTCACATTAATAAAACATCTGAATGCCTAATACCTTATGAAATATTTTATTTTATCCAGAAGTATATAAACGTCAGATATCCAATAAAATTGCAAATAACTTAAAAAAACGGGTGAGTTTAAAAACAGGGAACCCGAATATACATTGATCACACAAGTAATAATAAATTTACTAGATCGATAAAAGACTATACCATTTTATTTAAAAAGTTGAAAACCTTTTCTTAAATAGACTGATCAAGACTATATCCCAAAATCCAATTTCTAATACAAGTTCGAAAAATTCTAGTGAGTAGTTGACCGCCCACAACTAATAGATATGCATTAACTTTTATTATATTACAAATTAGGACATTATTGGAAGGAAAATAATGTTGGGCTAATGTATGAGCATTAATAATACCCTACCATTCCATAGGTGATGCATCATGGTTTACGACACAATCGTTGTGTATATCACAAATTGACCTAACTAGGACCGGACGCCATCGCTCATGCTGGAGCTTGTACCTTTATTTAGGTGCATGTTGTTATGTTCCCTGTCGCGTTCGGTTATTAGAGGTCACCACGTTATCCATTATACGCGACTACCTGAACTGCGTCTTTCCACTTCCGCGCATCAGTCACCAAATAAGTTGTACACAGATACACAAAGGCTGTGATATATGCGTGTTATGTATATGGTGCCAATCCGTGTGTTCCGTTTGGGAACAACGTAGGATAATGGCAGGTAGTTTGCGGACGTTCGCAATCTGTTCATTATACGGATGGGGTGAAATAAGGGTGATATTAACGCGGCACTTGATGGGTACCCACATTTGAATATGACGGGAGGACTGGCACATGTTCACTTGCATATATATTACATACAGGGTGGCCGCCGATTCTATTCACTTTTCCCGAATTCCTAACGGTTCTTCAAATATCATGGTTTGAATTTGGCAGGTCGCATGGGTAGATGCTAAAAAAATTTCGGTTGCCAGTTCGTTAATTGTCATCATTGGCATCAGTTGATTATTTTTTGTTGCGTAATTTGTGTTAAAATCATGCCTGTAACTTCAAATGAAGAATACGCAGACATGATTCTCGTGTATGGATATTGCAATGGCAGTAACAAACCACCACCTCAGTTCGGGAATATCAACGACGAGATCCAAACTGCCTTCCAGACACCCAACTCTTCGAGTAACATGTGCGTTTTCTAAACTGACTTGTGAGAGAGAACTTAGGCGAAGAAACAATGGTGCAAAAATGCTTGAGTTTGTTGAAAATGATCCTGGTGTTAGTACGAGGAGAATTTCTGTACTTATTGGATAAACTAGTACGGCCGTGCGAGAAAACAGATTGCATCCCTATAATTACCAACCGGTACAAGAGCTTCTCCCCATGGATCTTAATCAAAGAGTTCTTATTTGTAAATGCTGGAGCAATCATTTAGATGCTTCCTCAAGGACTCTTTTCTGTGATGACGTTACATTTACAAGAGATCAACAATTTCCACAACGAGCATGTATGGACAACCGAAAATCCTCATGCTGTTCGAGACACCCATTTGTAGAGAAGATTCTCCGTAAATGTTCGAGCTGGAATAATTAATAATAAAGTTATTGGACCACGTATCTTCCACAGGAATTCGAACAGCGAAATGTACCGGGTTTTTTTTTTTTTTAGAGAACGAGCTACCTCTTCTACTTCAGAACATTCCTCTTCAAATCAGAAGGACGATGTTGTTTTTACATGATAGTGCTCCGGCCCATTATGGAACAACATGGGTCAATAATTTTCTCAATGAACAGTAACCCAAATCGGTGGACAGGTCGTGGTGGTTCTATGATTTGGCCAGCGTGATCTCCAGGTCTGAACCCACTAGATTTTTTCTTGTGGGAACATCTAAAGACACTTACTTATTCAATGGGAACTCCTAATAATAGGGACCAACTCATCCGGAAGATTCAAGCCGTATTTATGAGGTGAAAAAAAACAGTGTGGAAAACTACAACTGGGAGTGAGAGCTCTGACGGAGGATTGAGTTATACATTGTTGGCAACATTGAGCAGCTTTAATTGCACGCTTTTATTAAAATAAAGCATATTTTTACCTAAGCTCTGTGTTAGTAATTTAATTCAACTTCAAGACACGATATTTCAAGAATTGTTAGAAATTCGAGAAAAGTGAATAGAATCATTATTTTAGGATGCATGATGAGTTTAAGAAAGGTCCTTTTAAGCCTCACAAAATTTCTATTTTATTGATAAAATATGCAGAATAGTATGAAAATTGTCAAAAGATGACTTGAAATTTTACAATCATAATTATAATTGTGTATTGTGCCCGTACACCTCGCTAGCTCAATTGGTAGAGGAACCATCCGGTAATGGGAGATGTCGGGTTCAAATCCCACACGAGGTAAAATTTTTAATATAAAAATTGCCTCATATTAATTACAGTGATCAGTAGGAAAGCGTTTATTTAATGATTTCATACTGTAAGAAGCGCATTCATTGCATATTTGCTCGTCTCCCAGCTTTCTAAGATCTATTTTGAGACATTCAAATTGTGTTCTGCCCGTACACCTCGCTAGCCCAATTGGTAGAATAACCATCCGGTAAATGGGAGATGTCGGGTTCAAATCCCGCACGTAAAAAATGTTTTAATATAAAATTTGCCTCATATTAATTACAGTGATTAGCAGGAAAGCGTTTATTTAATGATTTCACACTGTAAGAAGCGCATTCATTGCATATTTGCTTGTCTCCCAGGTTTCTAAGATCTATTTTGAGACATTAAAATTGTGTTGTGCCCGTACACCTCGCTAGCCCAATTGGTAGAGTAACCATTCGGTAAATGGGAGATGTCGGGTTCAAATCCCGCACGAGGAAAATTTTTTTAATATAAAATTTGCCTCATATTAATTACAGTGATTAGCAGGAAAGCATTTATTTAATAATTTCACACTGTATGAAGCGCATTCACTGAATAAATAACTTGTTTTAAACCTAAAGGCGATACACAGAACAAAAAAAAAAGTAAATATGGAATATTTAAAGAATCGTGGTTGCTTAAAATTAGCCATTGAGTTCATATACGAAGTATCTCGGATACTTTGACGGCTACCTGTATGTGTATATACTTGCAATATATGTGTGTAAACCGATTAACGCAATTCGTGCGTATGCAGGCGCAAGTATGGCAAATGACGAGGAAGCTGAGGGAACATCACCTCGATGATTATAGCTAGTTAGTTAATGTCCGTAAAAGCGAATGGTTATCGCGTTACGGTTGAGTAAATATTATGGAACCCATAGAGTGATTATCGGATCAGCTATCGTCGTTTTACGAGATCTAATCGTCGGCTGACGGTAAAATGCTTTTAAAGGTAAAATACGCAGATATGTATCCGAAGTCCGACTAAATACACATCACAGGTTTAGTGAATAGGAAGTAGATAGGGTTTTTTTGTTTTAAATAAGCTAATGACGCCAACGGTGAATGCCCATCAGTGAAACGATCCTCTTTTTTGATTCCCATGAATAAAATTGAAATAATTTCATCACAAAATATTTGTCCAGGATGTTACTTGTATAAGAGAAAAAAGTACACAGTAGATTTTGGCAATTAGGCTTGAGCTCGATGTACGGCGATAAAGTTTACAAAATAAGAAAATGCGTACCTGTCTGTTTGCAAAAATAATTGAACACTCCTTAAAAGTTATATCTGCTTTTTTCATGCAAATTTGAAGATTCGAAGCAATTTATTCCTTGTTAGGATTAACAGGGAATCCGACTGTGTAAATTATTTCCGCTAAAACTCCGTTTTGGGATATTAGTAGAAATGGGTAAGACATTATTCGGCGTATAACTCAATGAATCGGCAGATAAGGCGATGTGATTATGATGGACCAGCAAATATTGTTTCCGCACCATCAGGCCGGCAACAAACTTAGCTTCTTCTTACCTTCATATATTAAAGGTGTAGGAAACTTTGCAGAAAACAACACTATTCGTTTAGATATAGGTATATTCAACATTGTAACATCAAGCAATACTAAAAGTTCTTAGCATGTTAAAGAAGTCTAAAACTAACAGATATTTTATTTTCAATGACATTTCTTAGCATTTGTAGATTTAATAGTTTCGCACTTTTCATGACTAAGAACGCTTTAGTGTAGAAACTTGTATTAATTGAGAAAAAATATTATTAGGATTTTTCATTTATTTTGTCAGGTAAGTAAATTTACCGCTATCAATAACAAGCGTACTTTGGTCCTACGAAGCCCGCAATTTGGAAAAACGAGTTATGTGTTTTTTTTGGATGTATTTTTGGCAATTGTATAATTAATTTTCTAATTTTTTCATAGGTTTAGTAATATACATGTCTAGAAATTTTCGATTATATTGTACATAATTCTATCATCAAAAACTAAAAGTAAAGAAGAAATGTTGTTATCTACAAAGATTAACAAGGTTAGTTCTATTATCTTGTTTGGATATTTCGCAGCTGGCTAACTCATTTCAATTAAGTTCCGCTACGTACCTATAAGTTCTAGCTTCTGTATAGCGCTCTATCATTTTTATCAAACAGCACATCTCTCATCAATAAGCACCATTCACATATGTGTGAATAAAGGTGTAGCAAAAACGGTATATGGTTGAAAGGTTTTTGATGAACGCCTACTATCTATCGAAATCCATTAGGGATAACCTGACCTGCCAACCTCGTTTCACAAAGAACCCAACGCTCTACATCGTATCAAATGGATTTACACGTATACGTACGAAAACGGAAGCTTACATCAAACAACGCGACAGTAACCTCGTAATTACGTCCGCTTATGGAAACGCTAGCGAAAAAAGATTGAATTTTCAATCGAACGCCAGGGGTTCGTTCGTTCATTCGTTCGTTCCACGTCGTTTAGTCGGTGGCACTTCGAATGCAGAGAAACACGCGTTTGTTAGCGGAAATTAGAAGGCTTACGTTGCCAGCGGAAAATAAGGAAAAAAAGGCAATGTATCAGGCGAAACGAGAAATACGTTCGCGCCGTTGCGAACAAATTAATCCCTGGGGATTTCTTTTTTTTTCTGTGTCGAGCGGCGTGTCGTGTTTGTAGTAGGGGAAATAACGATTCGGGATCTTAAGCTGGGGGCATTAATAAGGGATCAATTGGACGCTGCGTCCAATAATCAAGGCGAGCCGCGACATGCGACTGCTCCGCAGGGAGATATAATAAATTATTGAGGAATTAGTGAGATCAAAAGGATTTCATACCCATACTGAGAAGGTGGATGATTTTTTAGATTTGATGGGATTTCATGAAGAAATAATTACGGATTACATCGCTTCAAGATGAAAACAAGAGCGTTCGTGGTGGTAAAGCATAGTATAAAAAGCTGAAATTACTTAGATTAGTAGGAAATTCACTTTTGTGTGGGGTGCCATTTGAATTTTTAGAAACAAATGACAATTTGCGAATGTCAATAAAAAATTATCTTCTTTTCATAAATCAATTGAAAAAAGATTATGTGAGGGTACCGGAGGTCTTAGTCTATTCCTAAATTCGAAACCTAAGCAACGGTGCAATTTAATTCTTGCAAAAAAAAATCATACAATGGTCCGTGGGCCTGGTGGACTGTGAGGAAAAAATGTTATAACAGCGAAACTGCAATAAGTTGTTGTGGTATAGATATGTAACTAATTTCAGTTAGTAGTATGTGACCAGTGTTAATGGCTGCCAACATGTAATACCTGCACAATACAAATATATTATAAGTACCAGTAGTATAGTATTTATTATAAACAACATAAGACAGAAACCGCTAAAGTTAGGCGTATACCATGTTATATAAAAAAATAAGTACTCGTCGAGAGTTTTCCAAATCGGCTATAAAATATAGGGTGTCCCATTTAAAAAAAACATAAGTTTGGCACGTCACTGGAATACGGCACTCCACCAAGATGATTGGGGAGCTATGGTCCGATGCGTCTTATACCCTGTATATACAAAAAAAAACGGAATGCAAAACATTAACGTTATATAAAAAGAAATTAGAACAAACATGGAACGCATTTGCTATTGATTTCTTCCGAGAACTTTATGGGAGATTTAGAAGCTAAAGCAATAATTTTAACTTAGCATCTTGGTTTGGTGCCAAAGTTTGGGATTATCAAAATTTATCTTGCCCTAGAATAGTTAAAATGATATTTTAAAATATAATAGTTAGGTAAAATGATATTTTAAAATAACCTGTGTGATACTCAGGCACTTCATCTGCTCTGCGATTTCTGAGCCGGCAAAGCTTCTGGCACGACGCAGCCCACCCCCATCTGCGATTTCGAAGCCGGCTAAGCTTGTGGCACGACGCAAACCCCTGTCTTGTCCGCGTACCTTTTGGTTCGATTCGATATAATTGATCTTTCTTTCTTTAAATTACTGTCAAAATTAAATATTCAATGTTTCACGTCCATATTTAAAAGTGCTCCGTCGCATGCTATAGCATTATGGCTTTTTTAATATTCATCTCTTATTCGTTGTACAGCTTTCGTTGTTATTTGCACCTGTTTTGTTGAAATAGATTTCCGATTAATTGTTGCGCATACCATGTTCAGAACCTTGGCTGCCCCGCACTCACATAAACAGCTATTTCACCGGGGCTTAAAGACTGTTATTATGATGACGAAGGAGCAACAACTGGCAGATTCTACGGGCGACATTTTGATCGTCAGCTGACGGACTCCCACAACCAGCGCCATCACACAAACGCATGGCGAAACCGAGCGTAAAATTTAAATACACCTTGCTCAACTTAAAAGTAAAGCGACTGGGAAATAACAGTCGTTACATTTTTTCCTTTATTTTTTGCTTGTCAATGTTGAAATACAAACTATTTCTTCCACAGAATTAGCAACTTCTTCCTTCGAACCTTGGAATACACACAATAACTGAATCCTTTAACGGAAAAAAGGTTTTAATTGAAAAGATTACTTATCTGAAAGTGTAATTTCTAGAATAGTTTAAATTTGTTTCCTAATTCTCCAAGCATATGAATAAAATGCAAGAAAAATGCGTGTAGAAGATAAATTGCTTTTGATGAATTTGAAGTTGATTTAAAAGGTGTTCCAACTGTGTAGGTTATTTAAATTTTATAAAAATCCACAACAGGGGAAAATATGTGGTGCGTACATTTTGACGCACTTTGTATAATAAAGTTATGAATATTGTGTATTACTCAACACATTGTATGACAGTGTACTGATTGGAGCACATCTTTATTGTATAATATGCCTATTTACTATTGTATAACCAGTGCTAACTTATACTATACTGCGTACCGTTATAATTTGTTATTAATCTTACTAATAATATAGAGTACGTAAAATGGAAGTTATTGCCGTCGCGGATTATATAGACTTAAACTAACTAAGATGTAAACAACGAGCGACGACTATAATTATTGCGAATTTCGTAGTATTAAGCCGAGTATTATTTAAATTAATCTCCATCCTCCTGGCTGCATTAATTTGTCTGTCAACAACTCCACATCAACTTGCCATTTATCTCGATTATGGGATTGCACTACACTGAATCATTGTCGTCTCGACATTATCTGAACATAATCATATCGGCATATCTTACTTTGCGTTGAAATATTATAAAATTGCTGCTTATGCATGCTTGCCAAATAAAAATCCCTTCGTTGTTATTCTAATGTGAATTTGAGCAATCACTAGGTTTCTCACAGGCCAACAACCTTTAACATCGCCGCTAATTATCTGGAACAGCAATATAAAAACGTTGTTCAACAAGCCTTGCTACCATTTAGAGCTTTTGTTGAAGTTAAATTGTTTAATTATATGTTAAGTTAACCATCTGCACTATTATAGATTCATTGTAGTTTTCTTTAAATAATTGGCTTGGTTTATTCTAACAACAAAATGTTTCTGTTTACTCGATTTATATATAGATTTAACTAAAGTTATGCGATTGTTCGAGTTTACGGCTACTCATTGATAGCCCTGTACTCCTACTAAAATGATTGATCTCGGAGTAGATTGAGATTTACTATTAATAGTAGCTACTAGTAGGTTAATGGAGAATAATGTGCTGTCTGTTAGCTTTAAGTAAGTGTGAAGCGTAATCTGATATAAATTTAGTTTACTACTTATATATGCTACCAAGATACAAGAAATAACAACGCAGTAATCGATAAGTAAATGACTTTAGTCGTTCAATCTCAATCTATTATACATATATATATTTTTAATATATTTAACACAATATGTTTCGGTGCAATATAGCCGTCACCTGGTGTAAAACGCGAATTCAATTTTAAAAAGACATTGATAAAGTTAATAATAAAGGTTGCCCACCATTTTGTAATACAGTTTTTTATTTATTCAGGTTTATCGAAGTTTTAACTAACATTGTAACTACTACCATTTCCAAGATTTCAATGCTATCCCATTCTTATCTTGGATATAATGTTTATTTGGGTGCCAACGAGTGTACACCGCGGAGTTACCCCCATTACGTGCCTAGCCCGTGATATTTGGCGGAGGCGCCGGGTAAAATATCCCTAAATAAATACTAATATATAATTATAACAATAACAATAATAATTGCACCTACCTTGTGTTTCTAGTGAGCTCGGCCCGGATTGGTAGGCGTAGGATTCAAGGAGGCAAAACTAAACTGAACGACCTTTATTAATAACAGCTCCTGGAAAGACTCTATGGGAGAGTCCCCTTACAAGTGTTAGTACAGTGATTATATGGAGGTATCCCCACCCTTGAAGTCCGATTTGTGGCAATATTCAATAGTATAATATATAAATAAAAGTAATATAAATATACTAGATCACAATATAATAATGCGGTAAGCATATTATCACTAGAATTTATAGTATATTTTAATTTTTGTTTTTAAACAATCTGGTTCTGCCGATAACTTTTTGCACCGAGGTGGCACTTCAAACATTTACAGCAAAGAAGCTGTAGTCTCAATATTTGAGTAAGACTTGCTGTAAATTCAGTTTTTGAATACCCAATCCCCTTTAAACTATAACTAAGTACCTGGATTTTTAGGTCTAGTTGAATCATTTAAAAGTTTTAAGTTAAGAAATTTTAATAAGCAAATTGTGCAAATATTAAAAAAAAAATAGTAAAGAAAATTAACAATTCATTCAAAACAAAGGATTAAATGAAAAATGTAGGAAGCTAGTTATTGGCCCTAATGAATAAAAATGTAGCAATTGCTTTTTCTTATAAAATCAAGGTAAATGCTTGAAAGCCAATGAATAAAAATCGAAGTAATTGCTTTTGCTATCGGCAATTGCTTAAAAGTGCAGAAATTGCTTATAGTCAAAGCTTTTTCTTAAAAAGTTGAAGCAATTGCTTACATATGCTTAAAATGTGATGAATAAATTTAGGAATTGCTTTTTCTAGTGTAGCAATTGCTTTCAAATTTGTAAGGTAGGTCGACCCCTGCATCATATGCTTGTACAGTCAACTTTGCTTCTTTGCGGCATACACATGAGTTCTTATTTATTTGAGCCTTTTTAATTATGGCTGAATATATGAATGTGCGTAAAAGAAAAATATACAGTGTACGTAAAAATTGCAGAGACGATGATTTCAGAAAGTTATATCGGTTTGACCGTGAAAATGTTGAGTGGCTAACAAATTATTTTTTGACTGATACGGGTGAAAGGCGGGGTGCTGCACTATTACCTATAAATAAGATGAAACTCTTTCTGCGGCATTTGTCGGATCCAGGTTTTCAAAATTCTGTAGCCGAAGAACTCGGTGTTCATCAGACAACTGTCTGTAAGACATCCACTTCTGTAATGCATGCAGTTTTGGAAAAGGCTAATATTTTCATTAGATTTCCTAGAAGTGCTGAAGATTTTGTGGAAGCTAAGCGGTTGTGGTCAGAGAGATACGGTTTTCCAACTGCCATCGGTGCGATAGACTGCACACACGTCAGAATTCCAAAGTTTCATGAATTCGGTGATGAATATATAAACCGAAAAGGATACCCCAGCATTAACGTACAGGCAACTTGTAATGCAAAGGAAATGTTTACTAGTGTTGACTGCCAATGGCCAGGCTCTGTGCACGATAGCAGAATTTTCAAAAATTCTAACATATACAACATTCTAAAAAACAACACAGAAGATTGTGTATTATTAGGAGACGATGGCTACTCTATATCGCCTTGGATTATGACTCCCTGGAGAAATCCTGCAACCCAAGAGCAGCAAAATTATAATAACATTTTCTGCCGAGAACGTGTAATAATTGAACGATGTTTCGGACAGTTAAAAGCAAGGTTTCCTGTCCTTCAGTATAAAGTTCGAGGTCAATTAGAAAAAATACCATCGACGATAATTGCCTGCGTTGTGCTTCATAACATCGCTAAACGTTTAAATGATGAAGATTTTCAGTACTCAACTCAAGAAGCTAATGTTGAAATTAACATACGAAATGGCGACAATCTGACATCAAATATAATTCGTCAATTAGGACAGCAAAAAAGAGAATTAACAACTCAGTTACTCTTCAATAATCATGTAAGTATCTAATTGTTAATACTTATAATTGTTTATCTATATTCTCGTTTTTAAAGTAAATCTTGTTAAATTTGTGATTTATGTCCTGGGTTTAGGTTAGAACTTTTAGTGTGACACAACAATATAATACTTAGAAATAAAATTAAATTCACACACATAGGTATTTTCAACTCAAAATTTATTCTTACTTATAACAATAAATATAAATAAATAAAATATATTTCATATTTAATTCACACTATTAGTATGGATGAAGAAAACGAATAACGTTAGTAACGAATAGTAAATATTTACGAATGTGGGTTCCCTGACTATATATTGTAAAACAATTTGTCGTTCTCCGCAACAACATTGCTGGATTTGAGGAATACGTCGTCAGTTTGTTGTTGTCTCCTGACTATTTCTTCCTGTTGCATACGACATAATTTCAGCTGCTCTAGTAAAACTAATCGTTGCAGTTCAGCAGTTGATAATTTTTTTGTTTCATAAGTTTCAGGTAAATTATTTGATATTTTAATTGTCTTTGTAGGAATAGTACTACATGCTGCCACTGCAGGGATTGGAACGTCACTGAATGAAGTAGAGTTCTTATCAAGTGATATTATTTCGTCAACTCCAGCAGACACAGCGCCTAAAAATATATAGTTTTTAATTTAAAGAAATTAAAAATATTATAAAAATTGTAAAAAAACATAAAAATTTTATATACTATACCTGGAATTTTTTTAAAAACCGGATTCTTATATACATCCAACATTTCTAATAATAATTTTTCCCAAGGCTTATAGACTATTGGTTTATTGCCTGTCTTATTTACGTCAAACTTCTTTTTTATTTCTGCCTTCATATTACTAATTTTTTTTGATAACTGTTTTGTTGTAAGTGAGACGTTAAAAATATCTGCATATTGTTGTACTAAAGCGTTTAAAGCAGCCTCCTTTTGTGATTTAACTTGAGGCACTTGTGATTTATTAAGAACGATTTTATGTTCTTTTAATTTGTGGACAAATATCAACTGCTTGTCAATTTCTTCATCATTATTAAATTCCTCACTTCCACTCGAATCTGCCATATCACAAAATGTAGTTTTTTTATTTTTCACAAAAATATAACAGATGCACTGAATAAATACCCACGTTGTGGCATAACGTCGCATCTACTGCAAAAGTAAATTGAGACTGAGATTCAAACTATCTAAATTTACAGGTCGAGACCTGTAAGCGATTGCTACACAGATGTAGGATAGGCAGCATTTGCTTAAAAATTTTATTCATGTGAAGATCTCGCAATTACTTTTACTTAGAGCATTTGCTAGTCAAGCAATTGCTTTTTCTAAAAAGCAATTGCTTAAAGCAATTGCTACATTTTTATTCATTAGGGCCATTGTCTATTGTAGTTCTTATTGTGTCTAGTAAGTATAAAATCAAAATGACTTGTAGAACACATGGAACGCATTTGATGTGTAAAATTATTGCATTGTATTCCGTTTTGTCAGTACACTATCTGTCAGAGGCGACGTCGCTTTTGTTGTTCTTGTTCCTTCTATTGTCGTGCGCATATTTATTTGCAACACGGAAATTCTCCGGTATAAAGCGTCCGTATTCGTTGCGAAAATACATCCGCACTATCATCCGCAGTAACACGACACGTCGAAACGTTTTCCATAAAGAACTCATCGTAGTGACGAGAACATCGACGGCATAAATCCTGCTCCGCCAAATAGAACGGCGACGTTTCATCGCTTCTGCCGTATTACTCTATTCCTTGTGCGTATTTTCTTTGACACCTACGGCGTCGTTGCGAAGTTTTAAAAGCCTTAAGCAGTTTTGCGGAATAGGCAGATATGCTTTTTGAAAAATATTTGCCTTAACATCTTGCTTGAATGAGAATTCGACTAAAATTGTTGAAGTATAAATTAGATAATAGATAATTAGCTATTTTGAAGAGGACAAATATATATATAAATGTTTTGTTTGCTAACATTATTTGAATTACTTAGAGCCAGCGTAAAATGGTTCGATAATAATTTTAATTTAGTCACACTAACATATAATACAATAACATCAAATCTAAGAGCTACTCTTAATGGCGATGCATTGATAAGCACATAAAAAGCAGATTTTTCAGACGCTATTTTTGGAAATGCCAAAAGTCCGTTGTACAGCTACCAAAGAAACCACAAAAATTTGGCAAATCTTCGCTGTATCTTCTCCAATTGACATTTGGATTCCATATAGTACGGATACCAGACCATCAGACTACCGTACTCTAATAGCGATGTTACCATAGAAACATATATCGGAAAGGCCTTTTCGAGAGGTTCCTTTTCGCTTGCTTACGGATGGTTTGAATTGATGGAATTGGTTGGCAAAGGTAAGCTTACGATCAAGCAAAATACCTAACTCTTTCACAAGCTCGGTTCGGGTAAAATTGATTGCGTCTATATTATAGTTATACGTAACGGAGGTAAGCTACATAGTAAAAGTGATAATCCTACAGTTACCTAGTTCAGGAGCAAGTCATTGGATTCACACCACGCGGAAAGCCAATGTAAATCTGTCTGCAGAGCAGTACAATCATTAGAACCACCGATACATTGGTGTAATTTCAAATCACCCGCGAATAAGAGTTTATGAGATGAAATGACATCGGGAAGATCATTGATAACAAATTAAGAACAACAAAGGATTCAAAGTTGAACCTTGCAGAACACCTGACGGTACGACGTATGGCTCCGAGGTGTAACCAATGTAACAAACGCTCTAGTAAGTAGTAAGAGTAAAGTTCAGTAAAGGACTACTAAACCCGAAAGCGGCCGATTTCTGCAATACGTGGTGAATACGGTCGAACGCTTTCGAAAAGTCACTGTACACTACGCCGACGTATTTCTCGGAATCAAGAAGATATTGATGGAAGTTGCGCTAGAGATAATATATAAATATAATAATAATCTGTAGAACTCATTGAAGTAAGAAAAAACATATGATTCCATTTGAAATAAGAAAATTGTTACCGACTTCCGATATAATGAAACATTTCCGGACGAGGATTCTTCAAGTCGGATTTTGTTATTAAATTTTTGTTTGCATGAGTCTAGTTGCTATAGATCGCGCAAAAAGATAGTGGACGAGTGGTTTGAAACGTCCTGTATATATTTTCACTGAAAAATTGCTGGAAACCAATACCATAGAGGAAATGTGAAATCACTCGGCACTATTCAACGGTTTGGAATGACGAGACGCCCCATTTGACAATACCGCATGTAGGGTGCTTCTGGTTTACGCGGGCTCTCTAGCTGCCGTAATCATCAAATATTTCATTTCTGTTTTCCCCTCCGAAAAGAGGAAGGAATACCGAAAGCAGAGAAAAGCTATATATTGGAAATTGGGAATTAATTAGAATTCCCCGAATTGCATTCAGTTTTCAAATTAAAACGGACATGCACCTCTCTCCAACGGACGTCACCCCTAACGGACAATTTTAAAATGTCCCTACTCGGAAATATAGGAAACTAATGTATTTGGGACCTCTCTGCAACAAATATTTCTCGAAACAGATTTATCTCTCCCAAACTGACACATTTAAAACGCAAGAAATTGTTATAGAAGGCGTGCAAATACATGTTGCTGTTTTTCTATTCTATTTATTATGTTATTAATAACTAAATCTTAACAGACTGCATAAGTCAGTGGATAAAAAATTAGATATAGGAAAAGAATACTACGAGGGAAACTGTACTGTATGGATTTTGTCAAAAAAATAGCTATAAATAAGAGTTATTGATTGATGTGTGGGCTTGGAAACCTTGCATTACAGTATTCATTTGGCGGCGACGCACAAATGTGGAAAAAACTAGTTGCGATTAAAAATTACAACAAATTTCCATATCTTGTGCTTTTATATGTTTATAAGATCTACTTAGACATTCATATTAATAATTTTTTCCATATTATATTTTAATATATTTTAAAACATTTCTCAATACCAGTTATATACAGCAAACCCGTTTTGATTAAGACATAACCAAGATAATTTTTGGTCACTCATCGAAGATCTATTCTACAATAGATCAAAGCATTTACCCGCTTTTTATTCATATCACCTATTAAGATTTCTCTCACAAAGAAATGTAAACAAAGAAGGTATTTCGCAGGTTTCCGCACCCGAGAATGACTTTAACCTTTAATTAGAAAGCTAAAGGATATTTCAAAATCATTCTCGACAGAGCGCTTGATGGCGCTCAAAATTTGTGCCGTATTTAAATTTTAAAAGTTGATTTCTTGTTAATTATAATGAAGGGGTAAGGGACTCTATTCAACGCAAATACTATTATAAGTAAAAACAGAAATATTTAATTTTACATACAATTTTGTGCAGTAAATAGAGATAAGGCCATTAAAATGTTATGGTAGAAATAATAGACCGGTCAATTATCGACATTATTTCGATGTTTATAAATCATATATAGCAGAATTTGATATCCTTTTGTTATAAATATGGTAGCAGACTATTAAGTAAAACGTACTGGAAATAATAACCCGTTTTTCAGAAAATAAGAAATTATAGGTTTTTTCCTATCATTGACCACTGTGCGAGGTTTCCATCTTTGGTTCTTGTTGGCCAGACTCTGCTTTTATTGATATCAATTTTCTTCTTTTAGTTATAACTTGAAATTATTGTTTTTAATTTATTTTTTAGAGCCTTTTTTAGTATTTGTTTCATACTCTGCGCCTATTTTATTTATTTTAATTTTATTCTCAACAATAGCTAATAATTTGCCGATAGAAGGCGCTATGAAATCTACACTAGGTATCGTATCAGATTCGTGATAACAACGAATTCCAACATGTTTGTATTACTTTTTTTGAAACGCATTAATACTTGTTGTAGTTTTTATTCCATTTTTGGTTATCGCTTTATACCTATCTTCTCGCCTAATACCATTTAACCTTCGTTGTATTATCCATTCAATAAACTGGATTACGACAATTCAGTTTATTATCACGACGGTAGTAATTACCTGTGAAGTATATATGTTACAATGTTGTTAATATCGTTATAACGCAATTAAATTGTTTACACCCCAGCTTTAGCTATTTTCGATGCATTATATGGTCGTATTATCTGCTTGATGTAATTAAACACATACGTACGATATCTGTTCGAAGCCTGGAAAATTACGTCTACGTCGGCGATGAAGAAGGAGACGTCGCTTATAAGAGACGACGCCGGCGATGATGACGCCTGTTTATAATCTATCTCCGTCGAGGACAGACTGTTGACAGGAAATCGATGCAGCACAATAATAGAAGCCGTATTCCGTTAATAATGGCTTTTGTACGGAGTAGGACAATCTGATCTGAGAAAAATGGATTTTGTGTACGATATTCTCCTTGAGACGTATTATCGTTTATTTTCAAATGTCAGACAATAAATATGAATGATCAACCCTTTGAATTTCTAAAAATAAAAACATTAAAATTATATAGGAGTACAAAAATGGTGGATGAGAACGAATTCTGTATGAGTTGGACGTTAAAGATGTTCAATCGTCTATCAAATAGAAGATATTGGAAAAGATTAAATTAATTCAAACTCCTGGTTCCTATAAATCTAACCCCATATCCTCTCATCATTCATTTCCAAGTTTAATCAGCATTTAGTGCGGACGGAGACTATGCCAAGATTTAATGCGCTAGTATTCCTTCGAGAGAAATTTTGACGAATACGTCTCTTTTATTTCATCATCGTTGCCCGTGTCAGCTTTCCGTCCGGATTCACATCTGAGAGTCATCGTCGACGTATGTAATATATTCTAATTACGTACGATACAGAACATTGCTGGAGCGGCTAACGACAGACAGCTCGCTTGACAATCAAGTTTGCAAGCAGCAACAATGACATGTACACATCTTTGACGACGTTGTGAAATTAACGCCGCAGGGAATGGTCTAATCTCAACGAACGCTGTTCGCGCATTCGGAGCATGTCCGAGATTCCTTTTTCTGCGTTAAATATCTCTAAAATGTACGTTTGCATCTCTTTACTCTCTCGTGTTAAAGACGAGCTGGTTTAGCGTGTTAGAAAGGATGTGTTGAAAATTTCCAGGGTTGTGTTAACTCGTTAATAAATGGTGCACACATCGCCTCGAAGTTTGAAATGAAAGACAGCTTCAATGTCTGTGCATCAAATTTCATAAACAAAATTAGTTTTTAGAAACTAATTGAATATTTTATTTAGAGCATACTCGTGGATATGTACTTGTGGATAACCACTTCTGCGTTATTCACTTGTTAAAAGTACTTCTCTGAATTTAGTTCCTATAAGGAACCAACTAACTTAATTCTAATGGATAGACAATCGTAGATGGTCCCGAAGGCTAAAGTTCTTTGACACTGTTTAATTTTCGAACTGATCACTTTCTTTTCGACCTTTGTCGCAGACAGTTTTGTTATTCTAGCAACATATTATCAGCACTCTTCGTAATTTCTAAGGTTCTAACAAGTATCAACCAAATTCATGAACAACATTTTATAATTTCATTTTATTTTAATTTTACAATTATTTGTACCTACCATTGGAAATTGTGCATGCTTTGATTTCCTAATAATAAGCCCTACGTAAAGCCAGTTTCGTGCCCCGTCGTCTTTGGACCCTGATCTGATCAACTGTCGTTTGGACCATCTCCTGCTGAAGTATTATGCACGAATTCCTGAATTTTTAAAAAGAAAATTTTGATGTTATTTCTCAAGTATTGGTGTTTTAAATTGAACCTGCTTCAAGTTAGAGAGCATCGGTTGTGTATAGTTGCATTGGTAAGACCCATGCTAATCTATGCCTGATTCGGTGGACTAAGACTACACAGAAGCAAGCAATTACAAAACCCGCACAGGTACAGAGGTTGGCTTGCCTGTGTATCAGTGGTGCTGCAAAAAGCACACCAACAGCTCCTATGGAAACCATGCTAGACCTACTCCCTTGGATATTTACATTATGGGGGAACTGAGAATGGACGCATACAGCCTGAAGTGGAAACTGGAGAATCTCGAATACTGCGGTGCATGTCAGAATACGACCGAAATCACTATCTTTGAAATAGGTAGTGATACGCAGATGTGTCAAAAAGAATCACCGGTTCTGGTGTTGGTGCATATAGTGAAACCCTGAATCAAAAAGAATATATAATATTAGCATATACCACCATACACTAAACGGAAATACTAGCAATAGAGACAACAAAGCAAAATTGGAGAAATCAATCAAAGGGTCAACTGTTTCATATCCTATGGGATAATAAGGCCCTAAAGACGTTAGCATCCTATCAGATAACCTCGAAACTAACTTAGGACTGGGTCGAAAACCTAAGAACCCCAGGGTTTATCCAGATGAACAGAACAACGTCACTTTGGTATGGGTGCCGGGGCAAACGGATGATGGGGCGGCCATCACGGCATTTAGCTGCGGATGTGTTGGCTCTTAACCATAGTGACGAGTCTATTAACAGGAGACGGCTGTCTGAGGAAATGTCTCACAAACTTGGTATCTTTAAAGATGGCCCTATTTGAAGATTATGCAAGCCTACCACGTTGTTTTTGAATGCGTTGCACTGGAACTGCTGGGAGCAACCAACCTAGTGACAGATCTGCCGGGAAAAGTTTCACCACACAGGCTACTAAACCGAGTTAAAGGGACTATCCCGTTTACGCAAGGAAATTCACTAGGTACGGAATAATACAATAGGCCTTAGGCCGTAGTGTTAATGGGATGATGTCAAGACCTGGCTCATACCCACTGACAAATCGATCGATCAATCAATACGTACACTGGATGACATCAAGTCTTAGAACACCCCATGGCGCTGAATCTCCCTTAAAATTATTGCTAACTTTTGCTATCACAAGACGATATCAAAGAGACAGCGGGTTCACATTAAGTAGTGTGTTAAGACTTAATGTAGTCAAGTGTACGTAGAATACAATGGATTTGATTTCGAATTACATATAATAAAACTTGAACGGCTTTTCTACATATTCTACATATTTTAAAGCGAGCTAAATATGAAAAAAGAAAACAAATAATATGTGAAATTCCTTGATAGAAGAAATTCCGTTTAAAATATGGTAAATGGTAGCGATTTTTGATGTATTACAAGATGTTTCCGGAAAGCGAAAATAGTTTGTAATCGTTCATCAGATAAACTTTTGTTCTAAATTTTTTTTGTTACATTAACAATACAATACATCGCGGGCAAAAGATTGTAGACGAGCGATATGAAATACTCTTGATATTTGTAACCAAACAGAATTGACTTTCAGCCATTAAATGAAGTCTACTTTACGATCTCAGTATTTGAATAAAACGATACGGGTTACCTTGTACGTTAATATTCTTTCTCTGGATAGATTGAGCTCAAATGGGAATATAACTTGAAGTCTGAAAATACGTTTGGTAAATCCACAGAGTAAAACGTGTTTTATTACAAAAAAATACTAATAAAGATGTCTATGATGGCCTACTGCTGCTAGTAATCCGAGTTCATTACAATATGAATTTACAACAAAATCAGATCTTTCTTTGGTTTTACATCTGACCAATTTCTCGGGTAATGAGCGTACCTGTAGAGAGGTCCTTCCTCGCTTGCACTAATGGAGATCCAGCGTGGGCCAATCAGATTTAATTATCTCAGAGGAGTAGGTAGGTACTAATTAGAAGTGTACCGCATACCGTCGCATCGAGTCCTGGAAAATGTCGCTTCGCGGACGAGCGGAAAAAAGATGGAAAACGCGTAATTAAAATTTGATTGTGAGAAACGTGTCCGCTTGCTACGTTAAGCGTCCGTCGTCAAGAACCGTGAAATAGGAGCAGCAGTTTGCCGAGGGATACGAATTAAATAAACCTTTATGCCGAACGGTCGATATCCCTTATGTAGCCCCAATAGGCAATTTTGAGTTGGCGGCGTAACCGGATTGCTTCCTAAGTAAATATTTGTGATATTGTTATGATTTAACAAAGGATGAACAAGAATATTGGAACATGTGCAAATACGAAAAATAAATTAGGATTTGTGTCTTAAAGTATATATTATCCCATTTTATTTATTTGAAATAAACCCCGTTAAAAAAATATTGTAGTCCTTAGAAAATCAAAGCATTTTTTTTTTCTTCAAAAATTAATTAGAAATGTTCCCAATCTAATTAATTAATGACGTGTTCCTACCTATCCTGAACTACATGATAACCTACATCACTAAATCTTACCATCATTATATCTGTTACCTTTAATTTTAAATATGCTGGAGCCATTACAATTCCACTATTTAAACATCATATTCAGGGTATGTACAAACGTTTTGTAAATTCCCTTATCCATACAGCAGGTAATAAATCGCAGTGTAACTTAGCATTCATGCAACGATTTCCTTCCCGCATTCTGAGAGAATTACGACTTACCAGTTCACATACGCACGACCCATTATTGGGACACGTACCCTGTTTAAGCAACCGCCTTATTATTAATAATAATTTGCGGCTTAAAAGCGGAGATCATGTTTAATTCAGTGCGTGTACACAATAAACTATGTGGGGAGAGTAGATTATTAAAGTTGTGCGGTCGTATAACGCGCATATGTATGTTGAAGGTCCGGATAAATATTCGTAGGTGGCGTCACTTTCAAGTTAATGAATATTATGGATACGTGATATATTAAAGTTGTATTTCCAGTGCTCATTAAGTGAGCAAGTTTAGTTCATAAATGATCTAACATATTAAAATTACATCTATAGGCTATGAAATTCATTAAAAATTTTCCGTATATGTATAGCCATCTACGTAACAAACTTGTAAGTATTGTGTTTTGGTGCTTCTGTAGGAAATAGGTTTAAAATTAAACACTAAAAGCTGTTCACCAATAGTTCGAAACCTTTTAAACAATAGATAAAAAGTGCGAAGACATTTTTTTCTTGTACACCTCACTGAATTAATCTTTTTACATAAAGGTCATATTCAATTTGGCTCTGAATGTCACCAACTTTCTGGTTTTGACTATCCTTACTGTTCAAGTGTTCTTTTTACATGATCTTCTCCCTTTCCAAGTCATTTTTCGAAATCTGATGAGATTATATGTGTAGAATTTTTCATATTATTTTCAGAATCTTTTTGAATAAGATCAGTTTCAGGTCTTCTACGGAAAAATCCACCTTTCCGTATACCTGATTCTCACCATATGGTGGCAGAAAATGTGCTCGACTCTCTCTTTGTCTTATAAATACTGCCGGCATTCAGTCTCATTCACTGAATGCCGCAATCCAATTCTGTGTAGACTCTGTCTCTACAAAGATCTGTAAAACCAGAAACAATTACTTTGACACTTTTACGGTAAAGCTGAAGTAGTTCCCCTTGGTTTTGACAAGACTAGGTGAATGAACACTTCCGGATGCGCCAAACCAGCAAAATTATTCTAATTTGAACACTTTCTGATTTACCCCAACAGATTCAGAATATTATTATTACACCTCCAGATCAGCGCGAAGAGTTGCATTTATGCGTATCTAGTGTTTCAATACCGCCTGACTGTCACTGAAAATTTTTATTGATTTGTCTGATATTTTCATCCAACAACAACAACAACAGATTTCTGCGACCACGTTCTGCGCTGGTTTCGAATCGTTCGTAAATCAGCAAATGCCTGCCTACGTCAGTATTTGGTGGTGCAGAAAAAAAAAACGATTATTATTCTGTAAAAACATGAAGAAATAAAGCTTTAACTATAAATACCAATCGATAGGTAATTAGGAAGCGCATTTGCTGGTAAATTAAAAAAAAATAGGTATGGCTTTCTTTTTGTCATAGCCACTTAAAGTTCTTATTTGATTAGTATTAATTTTTGTACAGCCTGTATAAGATGACAAGTTTATGCTAATTGGATTAGATTTTCACAAAATTCAAATTACTTAAGAAACCTTAAGGTATTACAAACTTTATTAATAAATGCAATAATATACAGGTTGCTCCATTAAGAAAATATAACTTTGATACTTTTAGGGCGTTTGGAACATCCTGTACAATATGAAAATAATTTTAAAAAGTAGCCATAATAAATCCCCATATATTCCAAAAGTGAAACTTTTCGAACATCACATATTTTGGCCACATATTCCGTACCGTATAGCGTGAATGTTCCTGTATAAACGAAACATTTAAATAGTATCTATGTATGTATATACTGTGCATATTGAAGCCTATGTACAAGTGATAAATTTGTTTGAACGAAAGAATAATCAAAATGGAGATGATCAAGTGTTCGATTGTATAGAAGCAAAATATCTATCATTAGTTTACTTTTAAGACCTCTAGGAGGTAGCCATGTAGCTAGTGGAAAAGTTTCATAGATACATCGCAAAACGCAGTAGCCGTAACGACGCGATTTACTTGATTTATGGCTTTAACGTCGGCTAATGATGAAAAATATTTTAACGTTGCGAAGTCGATGTTTTGGCGGTTGTTTCCTGCTTTTACAAGTCGTTCTCGTGCATTTCAGTATATTGCAGGTGCAATTCCTGTTATTGCAGTAATAAATACGGCAAATCCAGCTGATTTTTGTTCTTGCAAAGAAGTAAAGTAGAACATTCCAACTCACTTTTGAAAATAATATTTTGCACTATCAATATAATAAATAGTGTAGTACCTATATGATGTTCTACTCATTCGACTACTGACTAATAATCGAGGAACCTCTACACTAATGGACATTTTTGGCCATCTTTGTTTCGAACTAATATTGTTTACACTAAGGAACTATTTATTTAAAAAGTAGATGTTTTTTTATTTTTTTTTTTTAATTTCTTTGATCTAAAGTACTTCATTGCATTGAACGAAACAAACCTTTCTACCAGTTTAGGAAAAGAACAACGACGTCGAGAACAAACAGACAGAGATAAAATAATTAGAAAGGTTTTTTTGTTTGTCTAAAAGTAAAACAATGGCACCTCTCTGCAATTTTAAACAATAGCAGAGAGTTAATTTATCGATTTGAGTGAGAAAATTCGTTCGAGAACATCAGTGTGACCATAAGTAGGTATGAGTCGTTGCGTTTTTTTTCGATCATGTTTCTTTTTCCAATAAACGTTCCCTTCTTTTGAAATTGAATAAACCAACCGACACAAATTTGCTATCGGAATAAATTAGCGCAATTGGATAAATACTAACGGAGAAAAAAGAATCCAATTTTTTTTGCATTTTCAAGTTGCTGCCTATTGGAAAGTACTAAATTTAGAATAATCCATTTTGCCTTAAATATTAAATCGATGGTGGCGAAGATATTTCAACACAATAGAATCAGTAATTTTTCTTTTATTGTTCTGTTTTTGTAGCCTTGATATCCGTATAAGGCTCCTTTATTATTTAATTTTTTTTTCTCTAATCTAATGCATGTCCAAAAGACGTTTCACAGTTTTCTTTACTAGTTTTTATATAACTCTAAAATATGTTTAATTGTAAAAGTAAATTATATAATTACTACAATTG
Source organism: Cetonia aurata (assembly GCA_949128085.1). Taxonomy (NCBI): domain Eukaryota; kingdom Metazoa; phylum Arthropoda; class Insecta; order Coleoptera; family Scarabaeidae; genus Cetonia; species Cetonia aurata. Next base: position 25,383,431 of record OX421887.1, read on the forward strand.
TTAAATACTAAAAATAAATGAAAAATAATATTATTCAATGAGATTACCAACCTGTGTGTTAAAATTGAGGAATAAAAAATTAATATTGAAAGTTGAAAAGGTGAAAGTTTAAAATTGACAATAGTGCATAAAGATACATATATTTCATACACAATAAAATGTAATACGTTTGAAGGAAAGATGCAAAGTGTATGGAGAATAAATATTTGCATGTTGTTTTTTGTAAACACATAAAATGCTCGTAGATAAAAAATAAGATTAAATAGGGAATAGGGAGTACACAACATATCTGGCAAACGATACCAGTTGTTAGTTTTGCCAAGTTGAAAAGGTCCATGTTCTGTGCTATGTGATAGTTTGGCAAAGACAAGTTTGATCCTGGCTGGTATCGGAGGATCACAGAACAGGTATAGTTTCATAAAGAAGGACGACAGTTTCACTTAAAAAGTAAGAATTAAAGGGTGCCTTTTAGGAACCATGGGATCAAGTATGGCCACTCTTATTATAATATAATTAAAATGGAATCCTAATATCACCGGCACAACGTAGACAATAATAACTAAGCAATTTCTTTCTATTTACTTATTATGTGTGTACCGTGTATTTACCTAATCGTGCACACCTCGCAACTATATTTTGCTACACCATAGAGTCGTTAATGATACATCCCAACCCAACAAACAATATAATAGCGTGCGCCCATCAAACTAATCAGACCTCGACCGATAGCGACGTTAATAATATAACGTTAGACAGCTACAGCGGCTCCTACTACCGTGTTCATTCTAGTACGTCCCGCATCACATTCGCGAACAACGGAATACTCGACCCCGACTTGATCCTGTCGGTCGTAGTACGAAATTCGAAGCATGCATGCGTCGCAGAGTGGGGTACAATTCAACCGAGCTCGACTATGTCGCGCGACAAACCGTAAAGTCCTAATCGAAATTCCGGCTGGAATTCTGTGACGTATCGCAGGGACCTACAATCGGACAGGTCAGGCGGCAGGGATTCTAGACTATGGTGCGTAGGAGTTGGCGAAGTAAATCACGACCAAGCTCGTGTATATAATGACGAACGCATGGCTGCGTTAATTGAATTACCGCTCTAGGCTCTTTGTCGCCACTGTCTGCTGGAATGATAATCTAAGAACGCTCCTGCGGCTTGCCAAATGCATATAAACTTATATTTGCTTTCTCATTCGGAAAGCTGGGAAAATTGAGAATAAAGAATCTGTTAATTTGATTCGTATTTGAATAGGTCACAATAATTGCAAAGTGTTCTATTGTCTACACACAGTTTGATACAAGAGTAATTATTTTCTTGAAACTGACATATAAATATACAATTTATATGTTTTGCAATTCCACTTTGATAATGAAATTAAATAGTTCGTTTGAAATAGAAACGGATTTTAAATGAAATGCATTTCGGTTTGGCTACCTTTTAATCGAATTGAATGAGAGCGGTATAATATAAATTGCCAATTGAAAACCTCTTGTTTGTCTATAATAAAACTGTCAGATTGATTAAATAAATGCATTTATTTAATGATTGCACACTATAAGAAGCGCCTATGCTGCCTATTAGACTGATTTTTAGAATAAAAGCCACTATATATATTTTTTTACTTTCATGGGCAGGTTTAGACCGTAAGGCAACTCGGCCACAAGACCTATTGCCCCCATAATGTTATAGCCCTCTCGACCTTGTTGTAACCGAACAAAGAGGTTCGCAAATTGGTCGAGAGTAAGTTTACTTAGACTGGGTTCGTCAGACAACTTCGTCTCTCCCTGTTTGCTGCCGGGCAGTCGGCCAGTAGGTGCACAAGAGTTTCTTCTGCTCTCCCACATAATATCATACATAATATCCGACTGCACTGCCATCACAGAAACTCGTACCAACTATTTTGGCAAGGACGTCATAGACGAGGGAGAAATACCCTCCTTGAAACCATCACAGCTACTGCAATTTATTAAAGTTCTTGGACTGGATGGGGAGCTGTAAGTGCGGGCAAACCCTAGCAGCTTACAGCTGATGTAGGGGGGCACAATAGATCGATAGGTCGCGGTGTAATGTTACCCTAATTAGATCTAATCTAATCTAATCTCTCCCACAGTTTCTGCACAGTGGAGAGTCCACTCGCCCCATACAGTGCAAGTGCTTGTTCAGGGCGCAGTGGCCAGTTAGGACTCCCATAAGTAGTCTCAGTCTGTTCCTGCTCATAAAGACTGCCTTGCGGAGTCTTTCCTCGCCTGGATGAATCCCGGGGGTTTTGCAATGTCTCGCGCCGGCAAATCCATTCAAATAGAAGCGGTGACTAGCAGTGAGACAAAAGCTGTGATACCGCCATAAGAACTCCCACAGGACGGTTCTGGCCCTGTGAATCGTCGTTCACTGGCGCCTCTAGCTAGTTTGTCAGCAATTTCGTTGCTTGTGATCCCAGAGTGACTTGAAACCCATCTCAACGTAATGCTGTGATGTTCCGCTAATTCTTCAAGCTTCCTATGGCACCCCAGAGCCACTTCGGAGGCGAATTTGATAACCTGCACTGCTCTGGGGGCAGCTAGGCTGTCACAAAAAAATTCGTCCGATGTGCTGTGTTCAATTTGCGACTAACCTTATAGTGCCCTTGTAAGAGACATCGGACATCCTAGCTATAGACGCGGCTAGGGGTGCCGCGTTTTTAGCTTTTAATTTATCTTTTTCCTTAAAGATGGTATAGCGTTTTGACCCATGGTGTTGTGTGATATTTGTTTCTTATATTAATTCAACACAGTAAACATACATATTATATATATGTATAATATGTACATATTAAAGTACACCACAAGTTCAAGTTACCCCCGGTGTTCAAGTGCGCGTTTACTCGTATGTTTGTATCTAACAAGCAAAATCTTCAATATCTTTCTACTTGTTCTTATTTCTCACTGTTAAACAGAGAATTGGGAACCTATTAGAAAGTACTTACTTCCTCCACCCCTATTAAATAATATGCACATTCTGCTCGTCAATTCATTTGACAGTAATTCCTCACGTCCGTGAATTCCAGTTTGGAATTTACGATTTATTGACCAATCACAGCACGCATATTTTACGAATAAACTGGCAGAATATTGGAATAAAATACCATTACACGCAACAGAAAGTGCGTTGCATAGCAACGGCTAAATAAGTCAATTTGAAAAGTCTTAACGTTTTTGATGTTTCAAATTATATCTGTATAATTCGTATGTACTAGGTTTTTCTTAATGAGCGTGTAGAAAATAGTATTATCATCTTGCGCATAATGGCTATCATAAGCCTTATTATACGCTCGTTGAAGAATATACTATTTTACTATAGAGTTGAAAATGTAAATACGAGGGGTAATAGTATATGTATGGTAATAAATTAATATGTTTAGCCCGAAAGATTTTCTTGTGTAATGCTATAGAGAGAAATTAATTTAGTTTATTAATAATGTTCAACATCTGAATTTCAATTAGGTAGCTAAATTACCTTAGTCTCCCGTGCAATAAGAAAATATATGTACTTGCGGTTTTGCACTATTTTGGGTCGATTGCTATCGTGAAAATCGGGCCTAGGCTCCAACGTAATTGTCCATGTATCGATTAGACAATTAAGTAAAGGTAATTACTTCCTATTATCGTGCTGATGGGAATCGGAATTGGAACGAAGCCACCACGTTTGCGAAGGAGGAAGGGTGGTCGATGAGGTTGATAGAGAAGGCCCTTAAGTGGCAGCGGTCGAATTTAGTAGGAGAAATAAATTATTCGTGAAGGTAGGAAGGCCTCTTGCGCACTACTCCGGGCAAAATAAGGCTATTTTCCTAAGAGGGCACAGCTTTAATTAACTATGAAGTATTGGATGGGTAAAAGTCGTGGTAATTCCTTAAGAGGATAATTGATGGCAATATATATACTCTAGACAGTGAAACATTAATGCTATTAAAAATTGAAGGTATAGGCATAGCACCTAACTATAAAATTTTAGAAACTTGAACTTAAGTCAAAAGCTTAGTATGATTCTTTACAATTTAAGAGAGAATAATATAAATCAGGCGAGGAAATCTATCCAGTATTTACATTTTATTACTGAAGTATACACTGTAGCATTATAAATTGCTAAATATGTACCAACATGTAGGTATAGAGTTTTATCTGCTTCGATCGTGTACAATAATGTCGACCCACACAAACTGATTAATGTATACATTGTTGTGTACATACAATACAAAAGCGCATACCTAGGCTATGCCCAGTTACGTTAAAAATCCATTAGCGTATGATGGAAATAAATTGTAGACATAAAAGACTACGACAGCATGAATTTGGTAATTAAAAATTCAGCCATGCTCTACACACAAAATCCGATTATTACTATGCGGTTTGGGAATTTGATGAATGCAAATGGGATTAATATGGGAGTAGATTGTACATAATTTTTAAATTTCAAATAAAATCGTTGCAAGAACGCTAGGGTGATGCATAACCTGTTAAAAAAATATGATAGTTAAGTGTTTAATAAATAGGTTTGACCTAAGATCTACTACATAAAACAACTTTTTATTATAAAATTCTCTTTGACGTGTAGAATGAGGGAGTATGCAATAATTCCTACACCAATATTACCGTCTGCAGGGGTTACTTTGGAGACGCGAGGTAACTTTGGACAACTTTTGTTTTTGTGTCTGTTATATCATTGATTTTTGTTTGTTTAAAATAATAAAACACACTGTCTAGTATAGCTAGAGTTGAACATGAATCGTCAACGGAATTTAAGTGAACATGAAGCAGCTCAAGCAATAGCTCTGGTTAACGATGGTCCTAGGCAGCGTTATGTGGCTAATTCGTTAGGAGTTACGGTCGGACGGTTAAACGTTTTAATGAACATGGGATTTTCTCTAGAGCAAGAGGACAAGCTCGTAAAAGATCTACAAATGAAAGAGATCATCGATTTCTAAGACAACTTGCCTTAAGGACGAAACGATCGACCAGTTCCGAGTTAAGCAGAGCTCTAGCAGAAGTCCGAAACGTAGAAATTTCTGGAAGAACAGTCAGGAGAAGACTCAATGTCTGTTTCATTAAGTCTTCTAAGAGTAGGAGACCATGCAGTAGTTGCACCACTGCTCACTAGGGAACATAGAGTTGCAAGATTGCGTTTTGCTAGAGCTCATTCAAACTGGATTATTGCCGACTGGAAACAAGTTTCCAGTCGTCAATAGTAATTTTGTTTTTAATTTGTCTTCAGATGAAACACGAGTCAGCTAAAAGTAACCAGATGGACGCGGGCGTATTTGGAAAAGACAACATAAGAAGTTTGCTCTCTGCAATATCTTTCTAAAGCTGAGCGTCTATTACGTCGGGCGGTCGGGGCGACGCAGTGCCGGGCAAATCGGTTTTTTAGAAAAATACCTTTAAGTGAATGGTACCCCGTCCATCAGATCCGTAGCGCGGCGGGACGCGGACATCTCCCGAAAGTTTCTAAAGTCGGCGTCGCTCCGACCGACCAACTTAAGGGACGGTAGGGCCGTCGGAAACAATCGAGTTCGGAAGTCTTCGGAAGCATTCGCTTGTTTGAATTCAGTTGTTGTCAGTTAACGATGTTGATAAAATTGATAGTCGAAATGTTGTATCTTTTTTTTTTCAATATCTGGCTTGAAAGAATTTCATAGAATTTATCTCGCGACGTTCTAAAATATTTTAGAATTTTTTTTCTCTCCCTCAATAGATCAGGGAACAGATGATGGTACTCTCCTAAGGTTTGTCTCTTTGCGTTAATGTTATGTACCCACATTTTTAATTTTCTTTCGCTTTTTTCTTCCTTTTCTGCTTCCACGACAGCAGCCAAGAAAATCACCTCTTCATCGAAATCCATTGCGTCTGGTTCGCACACTGCTTTTAACTAAGTGAATCACAATATTGCAAATTTAATATACCTCGCACAGCGCCGTGCCGCGTCGCGCGGCGTTATAGTGGACGAACCTACTATTCGCAAGTCCGTAACGCTCCGCGCGGCGCGGCACCGACCGCCCGACCTAATGGACGCTCAGCTTATGAGTTCTATTTGGTGATGAATCAGTGATGTTTTGGGGAGCAATTTGTTTTAACGCTCGCACGCAGTTGGTACCTATTCATAGAACATCAATGAATGCTATTTTTTATATAGAGGATTCGTAGAAGAGCATGTTATGCCATCTGCTCCGTTTATCAGCGACAACTCTCTCTTTATGTAAGATAACGCTCGACTAGACGTTGCTGTAAAAGTAATGGACTACCTTCGTCAGGTGAATATTCATGTTGTGGAGTGTCCACCTAATAGCCCGGACATGAACCCCTTAGAGCATCTGTGGGATGCAATTAAACGGACGGTCAAACACCACATACTTGCACCTACAACTCTTGGGAAACTTGAAGAAGCTGTGGTTGCTGAATGACAGAATATTCCTCAAGCCGCCATCTGCAACATAATTAATAGTATGCCAAGACGAATGGAAGCAGTTATAAGACGATATTAACTAATAGAATTACAGTTAAATTTAACTTTAGTAGACCTTTTTATAATTTCTAAATGTTCACTTGAAGTTTAGATATTACTGTAACATTTTTGTTAACTTAACATTGAAAAGTTAGTTAAAGTATTTTTTTTTATTTCAATTCAGCTGTTATAATTTCTATAATACAAGGTTTTGGCGAATTTTGTCACTTTCTATAAGTGATATTTTAATTTTGTCCAGGAGTTTATATTGAAGTTGAAATATATAATGTCTTACCATATTTATATATATATATATAAATTCATGGGAAATATCTAGAATTAAACAATTTAGTTGTAATAATTATACCTGTATAAATTATCTGTGTTTCAAGAACTTCAGTAAGATATGTCATTATTTAAAATTTGATTTTACCTGGCCATGTGTTTTTTTTTAAATGGCACAGAAAAAGGAAAAAGGTTGTTAATTAAAAGAAATGAGTGCCGGAAACTGGTCAATTTTTGAAAATAGCTCATGTAATAAATATATTGTAATATATTTATATTTGCATTTAAATTTATAACGTTACAATATTTGGGTACATTTATTAATTCAACCCCATTTTATAATATCCTTTCGGGATATGTACAAGAAGGGAATTACCTTATTAAACTTTTATTATTATTACTGTTGAAACGCTATAAAATCCTTAGTAGCGGACGTGGGATTCAATTCTCAATATAGAAATGAACGCAACAGCGACAATAAAAATAAACGACTGTGTAAAGGAAAAGAGGTCTCTTTTAAGGATTATCATTCCGAGATTTTTTCGAAAGTCCCTACAACCGCCATTTCGTGCAACGAATTCGCCTTCCAATCAAGAAGATCGAAATCTTTTGTTGTCCTCTTCTTTCTTTTTATGCGGATTGTGATAGGCCACTTTCAAAGAAAACATTTATCTTTCGCCGATGACAACCGCCTAAAACCGGTCGACGTATTATGTCTATTAAGCGCCGCTGGCACCCTCTCCTTCTCGACGTCCTCATAACGGCAGCATCTCTTTTTCAATTATACCGGAATTATTTTAAAACGTACCTTTATCTTGTGCGTTTTATTATTGCACCGGCACGATGGAAAATGTGCATTGAATCGTAAGCAGCGACCCCCGCAGGACCGAGTCAGTCGATAAGGTTCGAATGAAAATTTCAGGCAGTCGTGATTACGTTATTGTACTTTTTCCCTGCCTTTGAATTTCTCGTTAATCTTTTTTTGCTTCACAGTTGAATTAAATAGGCGAGAAAGTATAATGAGGAAAAGATTGAAGCATAAATGTCGCTTCTAAAGTGTTCTTTAATCTCGTATTATGGTTTCCCTGCACGGAAATGCCTAATGAAAATGGCGAGCATTCTGAATTGAAGTTTATTTGTACTGCTGTGCTGAATTGAAATAATAATTTCCTTTCATTTTAAAAAAGATTGGCTTTACTTACTATTACTTGCGCCAGATATACTTTTAAGGAATTTCTCTAAGACTACAGTTCTTATTTTGGTTTAGGCAAATTTGGAATCTTCCTTAGGTAGCCGAATAATAGAATGCTCATGAATTCCAAAGTACAACATTTCTTATTTCAGTGGCGCCTCGTGCTTGAAAGATTTGGGCCTTGCAAATTTTGTGGATACTAATACTAATAAAAATTATTTTTGCTAGAGTACTTATAAAGAAATAAGAAAAATACTTTTAACACTCTAATATCCTGATTTTATTGAATCATAGAGCTATATACCTAAATACCACGGCCATTTGACATTTATTGGATACGTCAGTAGCTACATCGACCATTACAGACAAATAATCGGCCTCTTTTTTCTTTCTTTAGAGATTTCTTTCTGACACCTGCTAAACATTGTTTATAAAATTTAATTTTAGATATTTTTTGAGGTTCCCCTCAAAACAATACCTTTTTCTAAATGGTCTTCTAAAGCAACGTGCAAGTCGGCACTAAAATTTATTAGCCAACGAAAACGTCCGGGTTAGAGGACAAAATTGATTCATCGTGTCCTCTCAACGCAAGTCCGAAGACTCCACAAAAACGCACACAATTAATTATAATGTTCAACACATAGACTATGCTTCACATTTTCATTGTGCAATGATATATTCGATATGCACTCTCTATCTGAGCAGCAATATTGACATTTCCAAAAAGCGAAAATTGGATTATATTTGTCATATGCCTTTGCGATACATAGCGTTTTTTAATTCGATCACTTAAATGATTTAAATCTCTCAAACCTGTTTGCGTCTATAATTCTTCACCTTTAACGGTAAACAAGAATAGAAGAATAGTGCATTTCTTATATTGCATCCACAAATCCACAAATATTTGTTATAAATATCCGGATTAAATAGCCTATGGAAAGTTCGCGTTTTACTGGATATCGATTGTTTATATATATATATATATATATATTGTTTCAGATTTAAATTCGCAATGGGTCTGCCAACCTTTTATTTCAATTTTTTCCGCAAACGTCCGTTTGCCGAACAGATTCGCGATTAAACTCTGCACTGAATTCATTATTATTTAAAACACGTTTAAGACACAAACATACACTTATTAGCTTGTATAACGTTACGCAATCTCCTTTACTTATGAAGTTACTGCACTGTGTATACATAAACACATATGTACAACCACATACGACCGCTTAGGTTGCACTGACGCTGCAACCTCATTATACTATATCGAGACGAAAGACCTTCGGCAAAGTTTGTTAGCCATATTATATTCATACACTTGGACTTGCTCTGCAACCAAACGTGTTTTTCGTTTCATTTATTTAACGTATCGAACCAGATATCAAACATTAGGTAACATTATATGTTTAGAAACCAAACGGAAATAGTATATAGAAGACCCTACATTATAAATAGGCAATCTTTTCTGTGAGGTAGTATACATTTTTAATTTATATTTTTAAAAATGTAGAATTACGCCTTTTTGTTTTTCATTTTATAAATAAAATATTTTTTTCTATTATTTTTGGTGGTTGCGCAAACGTGCAAGCTATAGAAGAGGACGATATCCCATTAGTTTTATGAATTAAGCGAAAAAATAATAAACAAACAAAAGAAGTTGTCGATTTACAAAAATGGGCCACATAAAATTCAATAATTTAAATGAATTTGTGTCTTCCGACAAATAAAACTTTAAATATTTTATTCAAACCCAGCCGCATTTCCAATAAACAAGGGCATAATTTTTCAATTCACTACACACCTACACCTAAGCTATAACGTTGCTCGGCTGCAACGAACACTCGTTACATCTCCATGATTTGTTATATCCGAGTGTGACTGTATATACATATATACATTGGATTAGGAGTGCAGTGTTGTCTGTTAAACTTTATGGGCAATGACGATGAAATTTAAACTCTTAACATGTACAGGCAGTACCTAACTTTGGCGTTAACCTTTACGGTAAACTTTGATTAAACTCTCAATTAAAAAGAGTGTTTATTTTTTGCAGGTGTGGTCAAGAAACTAGAGTTATACCAAGACTGCTCCAGATGCGTTACCATTGGTTGAAATCTGGCAAAGAATCTGTACGCTTGGATCAAGCTGGTATTACGAAGCCGGTCTTGGATTCGGCGATAGCGGCTTTTATCTTGGAGATAATCGCAAAGCACGGCGAACCTGCTCCTAGGCTGTGCAACAAAGACCCTCTCACGATCAAGATGGGCACGTACGTCGTGGATCTGTTCCCCAACGCTAAATTTATTTTTATGATACGCGATGGTCGAGCGACAGTACATTCAATCATTTCGAGGAAGGTGACGATCACCGGTTTCGACCTGACCAGTTACAGGCAGTGCATGAAGAAGTGGAATACGGCCGTCGAGGCAATGAACGAACAGTGTCGAGAATTGGGGAAAGAGAAGTGCTTGCGGGTACCCTACGAACAATTGGTGCTCCATCCTCGGACTTGGATGGAAAAAGTGCTCAAATTCCTTAACGTCAGTTGGCACGAGGCTGTACTGCACCATCAAGACTTCATTAATAATGGAATTGAGTTAAGCAAGTAAGTAATGATCTGTTTAAAACTATTTAGAAACGGTACTTTTTGTTCTATTTAATATTTCATTACCGTTGACCAAATAAATATTGCAAAACATATCTGCCAAAACAAACATGTGGGTATTGAAAAAGAATCCCGTTTAAATTCGCAACAACAGGTGTCGGTTTTTCAAAAAAAAAGCAGAAATTATGCAAAAATAAACCGATATGCACATCTTTTAATAATTATAAGCGGTAAATGACATTCATACCTTAGAGTCGATTTTTTCTGAGGCAAACACCAAATATTAAGAGATAAAATTAATATGCTTTAGCAAACACAACAACAACAAGAGATGACGATAATAATTTTAACATTTCCTATGGGAAGTGATGAAATATTCATGAGATCGCTCGACGAAAATTCATATTTCGTATCTGCTCGAAAACGGTTGCGTCCCTTGTTGACGTTAAACATGTGAAAAATTGTATTCATCTAATTTACGCTGGTTGCAAAAGTGGTATATTAAAGCAGAGGACCTGATTTAATTACTTTCTATGAGATACAATCGGTTTTTTTTCCATGCATATGACAGGGAAAAATGTGATTTTATGAATGTGTTGACGGTGACGTTAATACACGGTAAAAAAAAACAATGGTAAAATTGCAGTACGAATTTATGGAATCTTTGCGCCACTGTGTTTAGGTAATGTTTGTATGAGCTAATAAGTAACTACATACTACTCAAGGTTTGGAGAATAAAAACTAAAAACTGATTCCTTTAACGTCAAGAATGTTTGGAAACTTTAAGAACATCTGTTTAAATACATTGTATTGTACAGTGAAATCTGCTCAAAGCGGAACTTGAATAAAACGGAAACTTGTTCAATGTAAAAAGCAAAGATTGTCCCAGAAGAGCGAATACGTTTTAATTGTATTTATTATTGAATAAGGCGGAATGTGTCCAACGTGGAAGCGGAATCATGTTTTCTGTATAATGCGGAAGCGGCTAAGGGCCGGTTTTACAATTCTTAGTTCAGTCGAGACTCAGGTAAACCAAAGCTCAGCAGAACCGCTTCTATAAAACACCGACGGGTTTTACAAGCACGGTTTCTGAATGGTTCAGGAGAGTATAGGTTCAACAATAAAAAGTGAAGGTTGCCAATGGAAACATTCAATATTTGACAGCAACGTGACAGCAACATGCAGTTGATGAATTTGCGCAGTGAAAGTGATCGCTGGTGAATTAAAACACGAAGATTTGTGTTGGTAGGTATGGTTTAATTTTACATTTTTCATTACTTTAATTGTTATTTTGTTCTATAGTATATACGTTTCATGGCAGGTAAAGAAGGTGTAGTCTTTCCTATTTCTTCGCAGTAGTCTCATAGAATCATGGCCAAAGAACAAAAACGTGCGGTTAATTTCACAGCTAAGGAACAATCCTTCCTCATATCGTTAGTGAAAAAACACAGCAAAATAGTGGAGTGTAAACAAACGGGCACCCATACGAATAGAGAGAAATTAGAGTCCTGGAAAGTAATTGCAAGAGTTCAATTTCAGTTAGTGGCGAATGTTACCGCACTGATAAAGTTTTAAAAAAAAAGTATGACAACCATAAGAAAAGAAGTAAACACAAATTTACAAACAGATACGGATATGCGAAGACGAGAAATTTTAGGAACTCGAATAGAGGGAAATTTTTTTTTTGTATATTTTGCAAAATGAATCGTACAGAATTTTTTGACAAACGAAATCTTTCCAAAAATTCTCTATCATTCCACTTTGTAAAATGATTTTCTCGGAGTCGGTATACTTTTGGTGCCCGAGGATGTTCGGTTACATTCAATAATTCTAGAAATTCTTCATCATCTGTTAGAACACTACTAGTTCATCAATTTTATGACAATGAACGTTTGACAGTAATGACAATACATAGTAACAATAATTTGAAAGTAACCAAACGGAGTTGGTTATAATTTATTTTGTTGAATCAGCTTTAAGCCTCCGTAGAACACGCGTTTAATTGAACTTCATTTTGAGCTTGGTTCACACACTAAACAGGCATTGTAAAACCCGTGTTTTAAGCTCAAGTGAGGTTCAGCATTGAGCCCACCCTAAACCATGATTGTAAAACCGGCCCTAAGCGTAATGATGCAATATTTACCGTATACGCATATGCATTTTACATTAGTTTAATATGGTTTCTGTTATCTGAAGGACGTGCTCTAGATCATTTTGATATTATGGTGTCGAAACAGAAAAAATATGTTTAACATTAAATGAAAATGTAATAAAAGCAATAGAAAAGGAAAAGATTTCTGTGCGCGACGTGATGATAAAATTTAGGTGCGGGAAAACACAAATCTATAATACATTGAGAAACAAAGATCAGATAATTAGCGAATGGATGGCAGGTAATGGCAAAATAAAGAGGAAAGCTAAAAGAACTGGGAATGAAGAAATTAATAAAGCAGTGTGGAAATGGTTCGTTAGTGTACGATAAAAAAATCTACCGATATCCGGACCAATGTTACAAAGTCAAGCGGTAAATGTCGCCAAAAAGTTAGGAAATGCAACATTTAAGGCGTCATCTGGGTGGTTAGACAGTTTTAAGTCAAGGCATAATATAGTGTGGAATCAGATTTGTGGTGAATCAAAAGACGTTAGCGAAACTACAGTTTGAATGTAATGAAAAACTAAAAAGTTTAATTATTAATTATAGTGCAAAAGATGGGTGGTGACGAAACGGGCCTATTTTTCCGGGCTACGCCATCTAAATCGTTAGCATTACGTGGTGAGAATTGTAGTGGAGGAAAAATGTCTAAAAATAGGCTGACCGTATTTTTATGCGGAAACATGAATGGTGATATGGAGAAACCTTCAGTTATTGACAACGCTTGTAAACCGCACTGCTTTAAAAATTTAGATTTAAGTAAACTACCAATAGTTTAGCGAAGCAATAGAAAATCTTGGATGACAAGTGTAATAATGGAAGAATGGTTCAATATGTTTAACAATACAATGAATAACCAAAAGAGAAACGTCTTATTATTTCTCGATAATGCACCTTGCCATCCAAAGATTCTATTGTCGAACGTTACTCTTGCTTGGTTTCCTCCTAATACTACTAGTATTACACAGCCAATGGACGAAGGCATCATTTACACAATGAAAACTCATTACAGGCGGTTATTAATACAATCTCTAATGGCTAATTTGAACACAACGGAGAGTTCCTACCATCTGGCAAGGTCAGTTAGTGTTTTGGACGCTGTAAACTGGATTGACAAATCTGTAAATTTACGGAAATCGGATACTATAATAAAGTGTTTCGCCAAAGCAGGATTTATTCAAATGGAAAACGTCGAATCTATTCTTGAAGAAGCGGATGAAAACATCGCACAAATTTCTACACTCAACCAGCAAAACAATTCTAGTGATAATGCTGAGCAATACATCAGAATGGATGAGACTCTAACAACTCATTACACGCTAAACTCTGCAACTGATTTCCTACGCACAGAAGAAAGCCAGGAAGAAGAAGAAAATAAGGAAAATGAAACGCAAGAAGTTGGATCATCTGTAGAGCCAGTTATAAGATGCCACAGGGATGCAATAGAATATATCAATGAACTTATTCAATATGGGGCTCATTCAAATATGACAGATTTTGTAAACACATTGTATAATGCTAAGGAATGTATTGAAAGAGAAGTGTTACGGAAAAAAACAAAACAGTTATGATTGCTAGATATGTGGAACTAATATACCATGTAATATTATTAAATAAATGTAACTACATATGTGTTTCATCAATGTTTACGTCCAAAGTTCAATAAAAGTTTATAAATTACAATAAACATATTTTGCTATGATTGTATATAAGAGTAGTGTCATAAAACCGGCACTGGTAAGAAAGGATTAGTATATATAAACACATTATACATATCTCATGTGTCCGATACTGTATATTATAAATTTTGTATAAGGCAGAATCTTGTTCAATTTGAAATGTTGCTTTGGTCCTATACGATTCCGCATTGAGCAAGTTTCACTGTATTTTCATTTTTGTAAATGGTAAAGCAATAATTTTTATGTGTATGTACATCAACAGAAAGTAAGTAGGTAATACTAAATCAGTTATTGTTTCAAAACTAAGGTAGTTATTCACTTGGAAATTGTGTACCTATAAGAGTATTTAAAACTAATTTCACCGTATAACTTATATATAAACAATAATTAACTAATGGACCAGTACAATAGAACGCAGTTTATGACTGCTAAATTATTATCATTAATATCTGAGTATAAATAGCAAAGTTACAGAAATTAATAGTAACTACCGGCGCCTATTAATCATTTAAATTGCCGTTGCCTGCGTACCTCGTTTCGACCAGCATTGTCGAATAATACCTTTTCGATAAACAAAAGCAGCGACCGCTCCCGATAATTATTCACCAGCCTTCCGGGTTGTAAATCAAGTGAATAAAATCCCAATTTTATTGCGGTCAACTTATTAAAAAGTATATATATAGATACACGTGTAGATCCGTGCGTATAAAATCGAACGTAATTTTGCGTGAATAGGGAATAAATTAGGAACCGAACAGAATTTATTGATGTCGAAAATATAAATTTAAAATTCCGCTTTTGTTCCGATTTTTCATCCTGGAGGGAGGAACATCGAATATTATTCCCTCGTGAAAATTCACAAAATGTAGATGCTTATGTAAATCCTTACTGTATCATTTTAAAATGCTTCTAATGAATTTTCGTTTTTGCAAATTTAATATGATTCCTGTTTGCAATTAAATATGCGAATTGTGAACTTTGAAATATAAAATAGAAGGCATAATCGATTTTGCATATCTGTATACTGACATGGTTGAAGCTCGTTGAAAACACTGAAAATGTATATGTAGATAATAAAAAAAAAATACCTTGGAACAATGAAGAATATTACAAAAAAAAAGAAAATAGAGACAACAACAAATATCCACCGAAGATAAAGACAACTTTGCAGGAGACGAGAAAGGAATTATTGAATGAACTAACTAAGAATCGAGTACAGATTTCAAATCTGAATGTACAATAGAACAAATGCACCCAGAAAATATCTAAGAAAAAGACAAAGGAAGCAGTTGTAAAAATGAATTGGAAAGCATCAAGATAGCACGATGAAAGCGCTCGATTTGACTATAGAGAAATTAAACTATTAAATGCTAATATAATGCAAGAGAACCACCCATCATCAAAAAAAAAAAAAGAAAAAAAATAATATATAATAAAATAATGGTAATAATGGTAAAAAAAAAAGTCGTCAATAACAGAGAGAGGTTTACTAATAACCAAATGCTCCAGCGGAGACTTGTTATTATGCCTCGAGATCTCGAACGTAATTAAATCTCTGTTTTCCCGCATTTGCTCTTCCATGTTTCCATATTTTGTTCCATATTATTCAAATGCGTAAGTAAACATGTGGGAGGGTATAGCGAAAAGAAGGGCCTAAAAGCATCGCATAAAATAAACGATCCTAATTTGGCTAATTGTAAATTCAACAGGTTTTATATTCCATAAAAAGTAAATTATTAGATTATTTTGTTGAAATTGATAAAATTGTTGGATATTAAACATAACCTGGTTGCTGGGACATATTTTGATACAAGAACCTTTTTGGCTGTTTTGTATACCTACATATATTTTCTCTGCTGAATTCAAATATGATAATGATTCTATCAACTCTCAGCTCTATTTTGTTCAACAGGTTCATAAACTACTTTTCTCAATGACCAATAATCCTCTCATAGGCAACTTTCTTCTCTCCCATTGATCCAGTTTGGCGCTGTCATCCCAGAGGCACAAGAAGAAAGGAAACTTGGGGCAAATTTTTAGGTCACTTTGCTAGAAACACGATCGACAACTGGTGCAAATAACGCTCAAAATATACAGGTTGTTACGATCACAAGAAATAGAAGGCTTACAGCCGCTAGGAGGAGAAGGGATACCATAGATTAAAAAGCGAAATACTTTGATGTACAATTTGATCACAGACTTACATTGAATTAATATATCCAGAAAATAACCAACAAATCCACCATTGTCTTGGGCATATGCAGGAGAGGTTAACTCCCGGAATTAGAAAATCAACGTTAAAGGAACTTCATAGACTTCTCCAAGCTGGTGTAATTTCCCTTGAATATTACAAGCTTTATAAATCTATCTATACTGATGTCATACAATTATCAAAGAAACAGCAAAACATTAGACAGATTAACGCCGCCCAAAATAATACTAGGGCTATGTGGAATATTATAAATAAAAATGTATCTTCTAAATCTGCACATGCTATTCCTGACAGAATTACCGTTGATGGCGTTGTTAAATGTAACAACCTTGATATTTGTAATACTTTCAATAAATATTTCGCTTCAATTACGAAATCTAATAGAGCCGCTCTATCTTTTCGGATTCCATCTCTAAATAAGTTTTCGCTCTTTTTAGAACTAGCCACTGAAAGTGAAATATTTAATATCATTATGGACATGAAAAACTCAAAATCAACTGGTTTCGATGACATATGTGTTGAAATTATTAAGCATGCAGTTTGTTTAATTGCAACGCCTTTGTGCCATATTATAAACGAATCTTTTATTATTGGCATGTTTCCGACATGTTTAAAAATAAATAAAATCGTACCAGTTCACAAAAGTGGTGACATTACAGATATTTCTAATTATAGACCAATTGCATTACAGTCAATAATTTCCAAAATATTTGAAAAAGTGATGAGTAAACGGATTATTTCCTTCATTGATAAATATTCTTTAATTAACCACCAACAGCATGGGTTTAGGTCTGGTTTTTCCACAACAACAGCGCTAATACAATTTTTACACGAAGTATATCATGAAGTAGATAAGGGCAACTTTGTATTGGCATCTTTAATTGATTTAAACTGTCGACTGTGGTTATACATATAACATGCGAAGAATTAGTATGGTGGCCAAAGGTGCGGTAAGCGCGTGTGGTCAAAACGCTAAGTGGTAAACAGAGGTGGCTTGTCTGTGTGCCACAGCTGTGACAACGTCGACTTCTACTGCCGCAATTGACATTTATATACAAAGAACTTCTAGGTTCGTAGCCTTATGCACAGCAAAGCACCGATCAGCAAAACACACGATGCCGACTGCCAGAGGTTACTAGATGAACTAAAGGAAACTCTCCCCGCAGGGATACCAAGAAAACCCCACTGAAAGGAGGGCACTCGAATTGGTCTACCGAGGGTTTTAAAATCGATAAAGGTAAAGACGCTGGAATATATGAAAAAAGAAGCCCAGAAGAGGTATTTCAGTGAGCTCTGTAAAAACTCGACAGTGTTCCAAGCGAGCTTATCGCAATTCATAATTCATTACTGCGTCAAAGAAGCGGAAAGATGGACCAGAATATCTTTAACACAAGAGTCTGTTAAATATCAAGCAATAAAACTTTATAATAGTTTGCAAAATAAAATTAAAATATTGCCTTTACGACAGTTTAAAAAAGAAATAAAACAAATGTTAATTAAGAAGGCTTGTTATAAAATAGAAGAATTTCTTTTATTGTAATTATCATGTTTACTGTTTTCTGCTTTTTATTTCATATTTCTTTTGAAAATAAAAATAATAGGGAGTTTGCGCAAGGAGGTTTTCCTTATAGTTATAACTCTATAACAGGCATTTTATAATTATAAGAGAAAGTGTATTTCCTGCTGTTTGCTCATGATGTTTTGCGTTAGGCATATTTTGACAGTTTTGACAGAACAAAATGTAAACACTAACCTCAAATTCGTTGTGCAGTGTGTAATTTAAATCACTAATAATAACATGAATAGAACGTTGGAAATTCTTGCAGCATGTTCCAATGTTGAAGACGTTGAACTATATTTAGTGCAAAAAGCGTTACAAAACGAGCTGAAAGAGAAACAACTATTATATAATTGTTCACCCTTCGATATTAATGATATACCACTAGACAATTTTCGGCATTTATATCGGTTCGAAAAAGCTGATATTTTGACATTACATACAGCTTTAAAACTGCCTGAAAGATGGGAGGCCACAGATCGCCACAAAATAGGAGGTTTGTATTGCTTGACAGTTGTCAGAGAAAACGATTGTGTTGGAAGTTCGTTCAAGCACGATCGTTCATTTCGACCATCATCGTGTTACATCGTATAACGTCTAGTTTTCTGATTGGTTCCCGTTGTTTTATAAAATAACGTAAAGAAATTGCCTCTACGGTATGATTTTGGTGGCCGATATAAATATAACTATAAGGACAGGTTTTTATAAGGAAAATTTCCCCATGCGCAAATACACTAATAACCCTTTATTTACCGTTCTAATAAAATTAAAACATTGGAAAAACTACCAGGTTTAGGTAATAATAATAATAACCGTTTATTACCTAAACCTAGTAGTTTTTCCAATATTTTAATTTTATTAGAAACATATTTGTTTTTACTTATAGGGTGTTCCATTACAAAAATATGATCATGATTGGCATGAAACTAGCAAAAAATAAACAATTATATGGTGTGCAAAATTTCAGGATTTTTAAAGAAATCCTAGAAAAAGAAGAAAAAGTTTTTAATAACTTTAGGCAAGCTTTCTTAGTTCGAAATCTACGTACGTATCTACTGAATCTTTTTTCACGGACTGGCAAAATTTTATTATCTGTATGTACAGCAGTTTATAGTTCTAATGTCAAGTTTTGCAACTGCTTTTTTTTATAGTTACTTCCAAATTGCTTCGCATCTAACTGTTCGCACAGACCTATCGTTAATATATTAAATGTTAATAAAGTCGTTGGTTAAAGTACATATTTCCCAAATTTTGAGAATGTTACCGCAGTCATTTAATTAATTCTGTTTATTTGCTCTCTGTTCCGGTAATCCGGCCGAATGGTTAGGTTGTGTAAATATTATATTCATATACATTAACGAGAAACATGTATATTGTATACCAGATAAATTAAATGGCTATTCAGTGAAATCATCTGTGTCCCTGTTATTTCATACATAGGTTACAATATCAAAATTTCGTTGATCATCGCAGGCAAAGTGGAAGTGATCTACAAATATAATTGGAAATATGTACCAACGCATCACATTCTAGGATTATAATTAAACCAACAATTGAACCGTTAGGCTATGTAGTTAATGCAATGTCTCTCTCTTTGAAAGAGGCAATAACGAATTATAGGGTTTTGTTATATTGTATGAGAACGACCGTTCAAAATGCGCAGTTGAATGTGTTGGCGAGGTAATAAGATTTTTATTTCTTATATTAATGTTATGGACATCTGTGCAAACCTTAACCTTATTCCACAAATAAAATGGCTTTTTATAAAATCAAATTTTGTGGCTGATATTTAAATTTTTCTATTTTTTTTTGTATTCGCTTTCCTCCCTATATGTATTAAATCAAATAAAATAAATTAAATAAAACTCTAAGAGTACTGTACACAAACAATGACCAACATCGTCTAATACCTTTTGTATTCAGGACAATTCTGTTATAAATAATTTCTAGTGAATTGTACAAAAGGGAAGCGTGCAGTCGGGCGCGATATTTTTGATTAGCTCAAAATATGTAATTTATTTTTGTTTGTCCAGGAAAATATTTTTTTATATTTTCACCTAATATTTATCATTGTAAGACACTAAATTGAATTCGTAATAAAAAGGTTATATACTAGCATGATTAAAGATTTTGTGGAGAGTACAAATTATTTTCACATAATAAGAGAACAAAAATCGACTTCCTCCAACATTGGTTATAAAATCGGAGGAGACTGTTTTCGATAGCTCATTATTCTACGTAATATAATATTAGCACAAGTAAAACCTTCTCTCGAAAAAGCAAATGCCCCCGCGTTCCTACAGATTACGTAAGAAGGACTTGAAAAAGGATGGGAATAAAGATCGGAATCCACTGATAAAAGAACAGGAAAACTTTTATCTCTGTACTTCAAATTTAAATTTCACGTTTTACGTGCATAGCTAACATCCTGCTTCCCATTCTCTCGTTTGTGGAGGCCGTATGGATAATCAAATCTGAGTTTCTTATCTTCGCCAGACCCTTTGTAATTTTTGTTTTTCGGTTAAAATGCCTATTATCGGGAATTTAGGATATTTCTTCCGTTATCGTTTATCCTTTGTTAATTCGTTATTTAATTGGAAAAAATACAAAGGATTTTTTTTTTCTAAAAGAACAAAACGTTCATGTCAATGTTTTTTCTCCTGTGTTCTAATTAAATATGCTGGTTTGATCAGTTTTAAACAATTTCTTGACGTAACTGATACGCTTATCCAATGTTTTTTTTAGTATTTGACCTAATAATTTTGTAGCTTCAAATATCCTTGATAAAAATAATTCTTAAACTGTGTGACGAAAATAGAAGACAGAAGACTTCACCTTTGTCTTGGAAGCAACATTTTTTTCAAAAGTTTGGGAGATTTTTCACAAAGCAAACTCTGCTATTACTTTTCTCAAGCAAACTGTTGTTGTGTTTCACTTGTTCTAGTCACAGTATCTGTTTTCATAAATTACTTAGTAGTTTTTTTTTTTTTTAGGAATTCATAAACAGTGCAATGAGATTATTTCTCAAGTTGTAAAGATCGTAATTTTGTGATATATTACTACCTTTAGAGGGATAAATAATATTTGAAAGATCTCCGTACGTTATAGAAAACCCATATTTAATGGTTAAAAAAAATAAAATAACTAAAAGTTGGAAACAAATATCTACTTGAATGAAGAAAAGATGAAAGACTTTCAACCTCTTCATGAGACAAGTAAAAATTAACGAGAAAACATCCGTAAAAATCCTTAGCTACAATTTTAATAGGTATATACTATGAAAAAAAAAATAAACACTAAATTTTTTCCATTGGATTCTGAGTAATTAGTACCGAAAACACTTAAGTGGCTGGCTTATGAACTCTTTCTGAGGTTGCAACACTGCGTTATTGCTGTAATTAATTTCGTTCCTCGTGAAATATATAATAAATGCATTTTTCAACAAAATGACGCAATTAAAGTTAAAAACCATTGAATAGGTGCTAAGCGAAGTTGATTTGAAAGGACCAACGTCGCTCTCTCTACACAAATACGCCTGTACAAGGTACCCACTTGAAACCACCAATACAAAAATGATATTGCATTTATCTACGCATTCTTTGTTAATTTACAAACACAGATATTATAGGACCTGTTAAAAACATCGATAACTTTATTTTGCGAGTAAATTATGAAAAGGTATTCTAATTTACGATTTATAGTAAATAAAACTAAATGTGTCATTGTATCTAGTAGTGTTAGAAACAGTAAACAGTGTTTAATACATATGTATAATAATTCAATGTCTATTATGTTGCCGCTAAGAAATATTTTGTAAAAGTGGATGCGAATAGGTTATGTAAATTATACATCTGTTATAGCAGAAAGAAATCTAACACATTCATAGTAATTATTTTTTTATTTAAAGAAATGCTCTTTGCTGTAAAGATATGGAGAGTTTCGGAACAACGAAATATTTTTTTATTATTGCTTCAGATTTTTGATTTATTTGTTATAACAATGTAATTGTGTTAAAGCAAAGAAGATTTTGCGTCCCAGTAAGTTACCAAGTATCAATGAACAACGAATGATGCAGAGAGGCATGCTCCCAATTCAGTAAACTGTTAAAGTCTTTCCTATATACATGCTTTCGTAAGCGTCTAATTCCCTGGAATATGTTTATTTTAAAATAAAATAATTTGGGA
This sequence comes from Cetonia aurata, assembly GCA_949128085.1. Classification (NCBI taxonomy): domain Eukaryota; kingdom Metazoa; phylum Arthropoda; class Insecta; order Coleoptera; family Scarabaeidae; genus Cetonia; species Cetonia aurata. The sequence goes on from OX421887.1 coordinate 25,405,778, forward strand.
TGTCTTTATTTCTGACTAAAATACTTTTTTGTTACAGGGTTGAAAGATCGTCGGATCAAGTTATAAAACCGGTAAACTTGGAAGCGCTTAGTAAATGGGTGGGACATATCCCGGATGACGTCATCAAGGACATGGCCGACTTAGCTCCGATGTTGTCCGTGCTGGGGTACGATCCGTACTCCAATCCGCCCGATTACGGGAAGCCAGACGCGGTCGTGGCCGCAAATACACGGCACGTCCAACGTGAAAAGGATGTCTGGGACAAGAAGGCCAAAGAGATGTTTAATGTGCGCTGGGACAATAGTGACGGTGACGCGGCATTAGATCGAGAACCGAGTGAAAGCCCCACAAACATTACGTGATACGAGTTCGTGTTCATGCAAAAACGTGTGCTGTGCTATGTTGGGATCAAGTGCTGCGGCAGTAGAGGGAATGTTGACGAACAGAATAAAACGGACGTCGACGATTTCGCTCGCCATCGGCAAGACTTTAAAAATATCCGATGTAAAAATTATTGAGTCTTAAATAAAGATATCGTAATTATGAAGGAAAGAGAAGCGTCAGTGGAAATTCAAAATCTCGTTTTTTAAAAGCGAATTATATATATTAATTAAAATAATTGTTATATAAGTAAATATTTAAAAAAGTAATTGAAATGTGTACATATGGGGAAAACAAGCTTGGACGATTGCTTGTTGATTGTTTTGTGTGCCGAGATTTGTGTCGTAAAACAATTAAAATCATATTTAATAAAAAAAGTTTTATCTTTTGTTTATGCTGCGTTTTATTTGTTCCCGTGCTGTTATCCTCTTGTTTGTTGTCCATAAAAGCTAATACTAAAACCAGAGATTCAGGAAGTTTTATTACACATTTAATGCTTCATAAAACAAATATATAATTTATGTGGGTTGTGATTCCGTTTTCACGTTTGTTGCAAGGAGCAACGACAAAGTTGTGAAATTGTAACAATGAACAACGTTATTTAATAGCTATGCCACGTATTTATGATTAAATAAATCGCTCTGGGTTATTACTAATAATGAAACTTCACAATGGGAGGCGGTTTTCGAAACAACAAAAGAAAAACGTTAACAGCGCGAAGCGCGAACAACTCTAATTTAACTAATAAGAAATTCAGTCTTAGACCTCGATTCTGGTAGCGCCCCAAGTGGAAAGATGCGGTAAAATTTAAGTGGAAAGAAAATGAAGAAAGTTTTTTTGCTTTGACGGCACTTAATTCCCTTTAGAGGAATAGATCACCGCGCCTTGTTTGTTTTTAATTCAGTAAGGTTTTAAATTTTAAATGTAGACCATGAATTTAGTTTTTAAATATATAAAGATACAAACAACGTTTGTTTCTTCAAACTTACTATGCTTATGTCCATATTTCCTCTTACACTCCATTGTAACTTTGGATGTTTTTACCAAACGCGCTGACAACACAACACCCCATTTATAACAAAGTTTCTTGTCCCCAAAACCATATTTTACAGCTACCCGGGCAAAAAGCATAATGGCGTAACATATATGAACGTGTATATGGAAATGTTGAACTTAGAATATACTTTTTCGGAGGAGTTGAACGCTTCGCCAAGTTTGATATCGAAAACTTTTAAAGTCGTTATAATTCTCCTTTTTATCTTTCCGGCGACGACGATGGTCTTTATATGTGTACTTAAATGGGAAACAAACTTTTTATTTGGGTAAGTCGTAGGATATTTTATTAATGATTGTTTTTATGGATAGATTTGACAAGTATTTACTCGCTTGACCTCCACATGATACTAAAATTAATAATAATTTATTGCCTTCTAATCTGCACAATATTTAAGGTTTAGCAATTTACGAGTTTATGATTAGGTTAGGAAAAAAATAAATATTGTTTCTGCATTTATAATCGATCCTTTGCCAAATATGCAGACAAGCGTTCAGTTATAGTCTGTTTATTGAGTCGAGTCAGTAAATGAAATTTGCAGTGAGACTTAATGAAAGTAATAAAAGTTATAATTCTACATTCGGAGCTTCATTTAACTTCAATATATAGGAAGCATGTTTCATGCTTTCTAAGATTTAAGGCCCTATTAAGATGTGCAAGTAACTATACGTATATACATACAATATGAATGTTAGGTCTTCTACCAGATAGAAACCACATAGATTTATCTTAAAATTAACCAACAATTTTACATTAAGATTTATAAAGAAGCTTATTAAGAAATGTTTAAAAAATGTCCAATAAATTGGTAAGATTATATGGCAATCTTTTTTTTATTAAATATTAATTTAATCACAAAATAAAATTTACATTGAGAGATTGCTCTGGTGGTTAATCAAATCAAACGACTCAATCAATTACTTGTAATCTCATTGCAATTCACAGAACCCACAAAGATTTCTGCTCGATGCACATACATGTCATAGACGCGTTCAAATTCACTGAGTTACGGAGTTTATTAAAGAAGTCGGCAAGGATTACTATAGATATATAATTTAGTACAATCAAGTGAGCTAAAGTTTCAAAATGATACCTTGATTTGATGGTTCAAACAGGAATACTTCTTAAAAGGAATGAAAAGGCCGTTGTGAAAGTTTTTGATTCACATTGGTTATGGAATTTTGACTGATCTATAAAATAATTGTAATATTCTTAATATGAAATTACAAACGCACGGAAAATTCATATTTGAACTATTCAGTGACATGAGAGTTATCATTCGTTCCGATGTCAGGACATGCCACCATTATAGTCAGTGGTATTCCGACGAAGTGTCTAAGAATAAGATGTTCTAATGTTTTGGTAAGTCTTTGCGATTGCAAATTTTTATGTATGCAGCATGCACAAAACTAAATCCTATAAATTTAATGAAAAACGGTTTAATTAAATTTCCTGCTAAAATCTACAGGTGTACATATTTCGTAAATACTTTTCATTACCAGCTCTTTTCTATAACTTTTTTTCTTTTGTTTCTACAGTTTTTGCTAACGAAGAACGTTCAATTCAGAGATAACCTGTTCAAATTAAGCTTGTGTTGTTTCTGTGAATAATTACCTTTTGAGAGGCAAGGGTCACAACTTCGCACTCCAGTCGTTTAGAAACGGATTGAGAAAGAGTCTCGGACTAGTTAACTCAACTATTCTTAAGCCGCACTACCTGCTGCTAGGTAATATATACTGACATAGCCTTGTCTTTACGGAAGACTGCTGGATGAAAACATAGGGACACCGTGGCAGCTACACTCATAGTTGTTCGAGATAAGAGATTTCGTCACACGCGCCAAGTGACCGAAAAGAAAAACTGAAGGATGCCACCTATTTACGCATGCAGATGGCCTAATCGATGATGAAATCGAAAGGTTTACTGCATAAAGTTATGTATATGCACCTTATTATATTTTACCAAAAACAAATAACAATTATTTGGGAACAAATCAAACAAAGAAAATCATTCTCTACGGCTACTTCTCAACGATTGAAATCAAAAATAATTTGCGACCGTCAAAGTTCTCTTTTATCACATAACACCTAAATATCATAAATACATTCAAAGCTCAACACACATGTAGATAGACCTAAGTGATATTGTGGATACATAAAACACGCACATTTTGCAGCTATAGATGTGACATTAAACATCGCACTTCTTCATCTGCATGTTAGAAGGATGGCGGTCCTCGGTATATAGGACACCTTACAGTCCTACACGACCTCAAATCAGAGGTAAGGGCACTAGAAACGGCAACGGACATTATGTTCGTCAAATTAAACTTTAGGCAACCATTAAAAGTAGTGATTTCAAGTCGAGATGAATGAAACTTGGAGGGATAAATTTTGAAAGTGGATGCCTGGTACACAGACAGATTCAAAATGGAACAAGGAATGGAAGTTGGAGTTTTTGGGCGAAACTGCCGTTTCTCAATAGCTTTACGGCAAACTAGACAAAAATATCTGCCATAGATGTTTGTGCCCACCTCAAGAAAGGGATGAGAATATGCACTGATAACCAAGCCACGTTGAGCGGTCTAAAAGCAAATAGCTTTGAGTCTAGGCTAGTGTAGGGAGTGCTTAAATAGCGTAGTGCGGCTAGCTATGATAAATAAAGTAACACTAGTATGGGCGCCAGGACATTCTCAAATTAAAGGTAACGAGGTGGCTGACTAACTGGGCAGTAGCCACCTCTATGGATTGGAACCAGCTCTGCGTATTTCGAAAATCCAGATTAGGGGTGAGCTCCAACAATGGGAGCATGAGAAAGCGATATGCCTCTGGAGTCAAACCTCTGGACAACTTGTAGCTGAAAGGTTGGTCAACCCTAGGCTAAATACTAACAACAACCTATTCAGATTCAGCAAATCGGAAACAAGGCTATTTACTGGCCCACACTGCGCGACATTGCCCTTTGAGAATTGCAGTATTAAATAGTATCTCCTTGTTCCGAAACATTATACATGAATAACTGAATTTGGAAGCCAACTTGTTGAATTAATCATCTATTACTCTCAAAATTTATAGCGCTTTTCACATCTTTTAAATAATAAAATTCAGGAAATGAAGTTACTTCATTATAGAATACAAGGCGATTATAATAGGTATGTAGTCATTCGTGCTCATAATGTGTATACAGCTATGTACGAACTTAACTCGACGATTATTATCAGACATCAATCATCTCCAAAAGCACTCTTCTTAGAACTCATCTCGAGCACTCCTCTTAGCACTCCTTTATCATCCCAGGAACGGAGTATAAGAAAGTCTAATTAAATCATTCCTGAAGCTAAAAGGGGGACGATCGCGACAGAACGACGTTGACGCTAAAGACCGACATGAAAAACGTCGAAGAGATGTTCAGCGTCGTTACCCGCAGAATTTAAATTTTATCGATGGGTATACAGTTAGAGAAAGACCGTATTAGAGAGGAGAAAATCAAATGATGGCTCTGTTTAACTAACGAGTGAAGATATCGTAAAAGTTATGATTGAAAGGGGAATTAATCTCTCCCGTTTTACGAGACTTGCTTCATATAAGTTAAATATATACTTTCGTAAATACTTTGGTGAAGTTTAAAATCTTAGTACCTTAAAATTTGTATATAAAGATTAATATATCTGAAGAAGTAGGTGAAAATATTGCTTTTTGAATAAAATACTAAAGTGTCACTGTAAAAGTAAAGGAAGTTGAAATAGCGATTTTGTAATAGCGTTTTAACGCAGTAGCGCTTAAGAAGATACAAAGTATTTTCGGGAACCCTGCGACCAGCCACACTTAAGTTTTGTGTTTCTCCATCGATTAGAGAAAATATATTTTTAAATTTACAAAATGGTTGAAAAAACCGAATCTCGTTGCAGAGGTGTTGCATGCTCATCTAGAGTTGGAAATTTCAAAAACGATTTCAGACACTTCTTTTACTTAGAAGGCATGATTAACAAATTAAGGAAAAAAAAATGTATTTTCCCCAAAAAACGGCATATCTTCCATTAAGTAAATCTCATTTACGTGTTCATATAAAAAAGGAACGTATAAAAGTAATCTGTTTGGGAACGTCTCCTTTCGGATTAGAAAGACAGATTTCAATTTCCCAACCCATATATCCGTTCTAGAAGAACTTCTGGCCGTAAAAGCACTCCCTTTAATATCCGTCCAATGTCGAAGAAAATCCCTATAAATAATCTCCCGAAATCGAATGGTATATTTATTCTTAGAAATCATAGCAAATCTGTTACGAAATCACCTTTCCACTTAATCGAATTCTGCCAGTAAGGTGTATGCCGATCAAGCCTCAAGATTGCGCAATCGGCACGTATGAATCGGAACCGGTTCGGAGGTCCTTAAAAATATATCTGCAATGAATGAATAAATGAAAAAGATACACTTTCTCGGTCTTGTATTCAATTAAAAAGAGCCACGCAAAGTATGAAGTGAAATTGGCATGAAATAACTTCCGTCCTCTCCCTTAAAGAATAAAATATGTGTTTACCGACGTGTACATATCAGGGAAATGATTTTAATTTTTTAGTTTTGAGTGGTTTGTTATACTCTTTAATGTACTCTAGTTTCAGTTTAAGATAAGGGATATCTGCAAGACTTTTTGAACTTAACCGGTTACCTTAAACATCAACATTTTGTTTGCAGCAAATTAGTGAAAACTAATTTTCGCAGCACTTTTATCCCCCGGAAAATATGTTCTCTTGATCTCACGTATGTATTTGAGCTTTCTGCATTTGAAGCCTAGGAGCGGAGAATAGAACAAAAAATACAATGATCAGGATTAAAAATTCTAGCCTATTATTAAAGAGATACCTAAATTATCTGCATATACCTATGTATGTAAATCTCAATCAATTAATTTAAAAGTTACACAGTAAGAAAGCATTCATTACGATGACCACTAAATATATTATAATTTTTAATGAATGAATGACGCCGAAGTAACTTTTGAGTCGAGAAAGTTCTTGCATATTTACATAAGTGCATATTATGTATATAAAACATGGCGCTGCTACCACTCAAAGTTATAATATATGGTATGCAAATATGTAAGTAAAACGGCCATACATGTAAGTCAATATGTAACAACATGAGAAAATATGAACAGTTCTCGAGTTTGTCGAAACTTCGAAGTTCTAGCCAGTTTGTGTATAGTTCGTGCGGGGTGCGGTCAATGCGGTTTTCAGCGCTAACTCTCCGGCTGTGTTGTAAACAGGACAAAAATACGTTATACTGAAAAGTCCAGTCGTATGGAAGTAATGTTTAAAATTTACTTCGTTCTAACGGATTGTTCATGTCCTTCAGAAAATCACTCAACACAATGAAAAGGAGAATGGATACTTTCCAAGCAATACTGTCAAGTATAAAAAAGGTAATCGGATATACCATGCATGTCAGTACCGTATAGTAGGTACAACAAAAATCCAAAAGAAAAAGTGAAAAAATAACACTAACAATAAGTGTTATTCCACTAGTGATTTGGTGAAGAGCATATCTTCCAAGGTTTACCTTAGCCGAAAACACTAAGTTTAACACTGCTCTTCACTTGTTTTCTACTGAAGATGGCAACTTAGTTGCCGAAATACGTATTTAGATTTGTATCTTTAATTTTTGTGGTAAGGGATTTTTTCACTTTTTCTTTTGGATTTTTGTTATAGTTTTCAAGCCACAGTCTCCACCCATCACAGGACCGTATAGTACAATTATTAAATATATTGGAAAGAGTTTGCGCCCTCTACGTGTAATTTTACTTTGTTATGTAAGTACGATTAAGAAAGGTGATGGTACGCAGAACAATTGGATGATTTGGAAATAAAAGCAAAATACATACAGGGAATCAAAGAAAAACTGTTAATGGAAAGAGGAAATGAGGTATAGAAATGAATCGGCGGAGTACTAAGGAATCTACGACAAACAGGGCGAAAAACAGTTGAAAACAATAAAGCAAGGGATATGTGGTCAAGAAATAACGAAACATCCTAATCGTATTGTATTATTAGTAAACCAGACCTGCGCAGAGAGTATCTTAAACTGGGAACGGATCGGTTGAAATTTTTTCTGACAGCCAAGCTGCTTTCAGGGCAGTGCAGGCTGTCAAATCCGCTTCCGAAGTGGTATTGGGGTGGCATAGGAAGTTCGAAGATTGGACGGAACATCACAGCATTACGTTGAGATGGGTGCCTAGTCACTCTGGGATCAGAGGCAACGAAATTGCTGACAAACTAGCTAGAGGCGCCAGTGAACGGCCATTCACAGGTCCAGAACCGTCGTGTGGAAGTTCTTATGGCGGTATCAAAGCTTTTGTCAGATCTCAACTCGCTGCTAGTCACCGCTCCTATTCAAATGGACTGGCCGGCGTGGGACATTGCAAAATCCTCGGGTTTCATCCGGGCGACGAAAGACCGCAAGGCAGTTTTTTATGAGCAGGGGAGTCTTAACTGGCCACTGCGCATTGAATAAGCACTTGTACCGCAAGGGGCGAAGGGACTGTCCTGTGCGGAAACTGTGGGAGAGCAGAAGAAACTCCTGTGCAGAAACTGTGGGAGAGCAGAAGGTCCTGTGCAACTCCTGAGAGACGGAGTTGTCTAGGGGTCGCTCGGTTAGACGAATCCAGTCTAAGTAAAGGCAAATATTAGCACTAAATAAAATTGAAGATAATGTACTTATCGTTATAGAATCACGGGATAAGCGATATAATAAAAAGAAAACACATGTAAACTTTTGAACACGTAGAGGGAGATAAAATAATGAGGTGATAGTTTAGAACACAAAAAAAACTGGAGACTAGCAGAGAATATACCAAGGGGTAGACCAAATATAAAGTTGAAGGACCAGGTAATAGAGAATGCATTAAAATTAAAGATAGTAGGTGTAAGCAGAGTAATCAGGAATATAAGAGAATAAAACAACAAAATAGATGCAGCAAAAATCTCACTATACGAACGAAAGAATTTGAAAGTCTTCGGGCGACCCTTTTTCGTATGGATTGATTGGCTATTATATCTGGAATCATATCAAATCGAAATCTGAACCTTCGAATAAACATTCTTTACTTCTATTTATACCATAATAAATAATCCATTCTTAGCATTATGAGTCCAATACAATTACGTACCTTACGAAATAGGGCTTAACAGATAGCGCCATCTAATTATATTTGGAGACGTAAGATTTAACTGGGTCCAGTCAATTTATTCTGCATAGCTATAGGACAAATAGAATGCAAATCCGTTCCTTTACCCATTTTAGTATTCAATTCAGTTTCATTTGGGATTGCGTACAATATAGCCCGTTTTATATAATAGAAAGGGTAGCGACCACTTTATGTATGTGCAAATGAGTATGAATATATTCATACGTTTGTAGCGACCATTTTCTTGCAGATAATACTCAAGTAGTCGCCGCTATTACATATCTCAAACGGATTTTAGAAAAGTCATAAGCAATGCCCATAAATTGCATAACTTTTGTATCATTTAGTTAATCCTAGATTTCTATTGCCGTTTACAGAATGGTTATGAAGCATGTTTATCTTGGAAGCAGTGTTATACCATAGATTGGAGTGTATACAGAATACCACGTTGATATAGAGATTATGGATTTTAAACTGCTAAACACTAAGCAGCACAATTTCGGCTACTTAACACACACTGTTTATCTGTTATTGTTATCAGTACTATCCTAGCTACATTAGCATTCAAACCCTTCATATATACATTTAGGTAAACGGAGAATATCTTCTCTTCTCACGTGCTGTACCCTTTCAGACCTATTTCCTCAGTGTACTATAACTTCATGGCCGACCGTGATGAATATAATTATTGCATTTTACTGTAATAATCCCGTCCCGGTCGTCTCACGATCTAATTAATTCGAACAGAGGCAATTTTAACCTTTAATTACGGACAACCTCGGGTCCAAGCCATTAGCTTCCCGTTGAAAGAGGCCGTAGGGTTGCCTCGATGGGAAAGTATAGAGTTGAGTGCAGGGTTAAATGGTTACGGTGGGCGGAATTAGTTCTGATAGTTAAATTAAAGGCAAAACAGGGAAAAAAAATGTGAATGAGGAATGATGTAGAAAGGATTCGACAGGCTAAAAAGAGTATCTAAAAATTTCCATTCCTTTTTAAATTAGTAATATCTCATGCTACTATATGTCGCTGAATCAGTGTTGCGCAAACATCAATTCCAATTAACAACTAACAAACAGTTTAGTTGTTAGTTGAATTGACAACTACTTCTTTTCGATTAAATTAATTGTAGTTCAATTCGACAACTACAACTGTTAGTTGAAAAATATTAGTTGTGCACCTCAACTAACAACTATAACTATTTAGTTTAAGTTGGGTCAAGTAACAACTAACCATTAAATCATATCTCAATCTCGTAAGACATGCCTGTTTAAATTGTGTGTGACATACGAAATCCAATTCCAAACTCTTGACCACAATATTGGGACAACATTTTGACACTATTGTAATGAATCTGTTTTCGTAGAATTAAATATATTCGTGCAATAAGATTGTAAATCGCGTTCCTTTTTGGTGAATACAACAACAGTAGTCAGATTTTGCTTGTTTGCTTTGTTGGCCAGCATTTCAGTATAATAGACAGGCTTCTGACGTTCTCTGCAGATAGCGAGATTTGAATCTGAATTCTAACCCTTCTCTAAGAAGATCCACATAGAAAAACCACATCATCTCGCATTCAAGTCATAGTTCTATTATCGTCGTGTCACATTACTCTTGACGGTCACCAGACTATTCCATCCGCCATCCATTATTCTGCCCACCAGATATAATATTCGAATCGTTCCAGTTTAAAATTCAGCATTGTATTCTCTAGCGGCCGCCCCGACTCTAGCGCTCGGAAATCACAATGGGGGCATTTTAGCGCGAAATTGTTTTGAAAAATTACGTCCATTAAGTCGGAACGTTTTTAAATAATGTTTTAAAATGTGCTCGACTGCCCTTCCGTTCCAAAAAAAAAAAAAACTGGTCGATGTTCTCTGTATAGGTGTCATTGTTTAGCGGGCGTGGTAACCGACGTGTAACTTCGCCGGACAGTGGAGAGACATAATCGCAAGCTATGCGAAAAAAAGTCATAGGGGAAAGTATTGTCCAGCACCGTACGCTCAACCGACGCAACCCGATGCTTCCGATGGTTTGTGTCGCTACAACGAAAATTGATGACGTGGAAGCGGAGATTTCGCGTAGAACTTGCAATTTTTTTTATTACTATTCTGTTCGATTGGACAAATGGTGGAAGCTGAGTATTGTGTTTCAGCTTTTGTTATCATCCCTCCCTATGCTACATGTTTTTTTTTTTTCAAACGCGAGCGTTGATTGCGACGTGTGTGTGCGTGTGTCTTTTCCACTTAGCGACACGCCAGTTATGAACGGATTGATTTACAACCTGTACTTTTTGTTTGTTGAATCATATAGGGAGCCGGTCATGCATGAAATTTATGTGCATGCCTACGTTTTATCGATTATTTGCCGTTGAATATAATTGATTATGATAATACTGTAAAAGAAAATATTAAAAATTTTAGTCAGGAACTTCATTCTTACATTCTAAGCATTAGGTAATATGTGATATTAAATCGATCTTATCTCAAAATCGTGATTCTATATATTTTTTAATGGGGTAGATGAAGTCTAAGCAATTGATACTTGTCAAGCTCCCCCGTAGATATAAATAAAAATAAATACTGATCACCTATTTTCAGTGGCACCTTACAAACATCATTTGCCAAAAATAAGTGAAACTTACATATATCAGAAATTAGGTTATAACAAACAGTTTAGCGTTACTAAATATCAAACCTAAATTTGTTTCCGTTTGCATATTATTTTACTTAAATGAAATGTAAGTATATATTTTTGATATATTCTGAGCAGTGTTTTGTTGAGATATATAGCATTATTAAATTCTACAATTATTATTTGCGGCGACGTTAATGTAAGTAGTTTACTTTAAAGTAGAGAATTAGATAACTTAATAAACTCCTGTTATCATATAATTTACAGTAATATTGTAAGTCCATGCGCGGATAAAGACTTTTTTGTCCTTGGGTGATTAAAGCCATTTCGCTGGCCAATTTTTTAATATGATGGTGTTTGAGAGAAAAAAAAAGCAAGCAAATACTTTCTATTAGGAAACACAAGGCTATAAGCCTTTATGACTATTTGAACTAAAAGTGAACATTTTAGAAAAACTACTCATGCACATTATCTTAACACTTTTTCTTTGCTTTAATGATATGAACCTCTATAATTTAATCTTGAGAGAAACGTTGCTTACCGCCAAATCACTTATTCTTTCATTTGAAAATGTTATTCTAAAATAATTTTTAACCCTTTTTAATGAGAAAAAAGACCTTTTCCCAGAGGCCTTGATTGATGGAAGACAGAAACATTTCTCAGTACTACTACCTCGATATTGGAGTGTCAGCTTTTAAATTTTAAACTTTGTAGAAGGTCTTGCAAATTTAGGCTGCCATCGTGTCCACTACAAATCAGAAATATTTGTAGTGAATCGAGATCGTCTTTATATGTGTCTTTAAGTTGTTGTGCTTTCATTCTTACTTCGTCGTCAGATAATAGTTTTTTCAAAAGAAATTTGAATAGATCCAACAACTTTTCATATGCTATATCTCGGTGTCCAGTAATTTTTGTTCCTTATATTTTCAAAATCATTAGAATTATTTTTGAGACATTTTATAAATCCTAGTGATTATACAATTTTACAACCAGAAGTACGTCGGTATTTATATCTTGTAGTAGAATTTCAGTTTCTAAAGTTTTCATCGTTTTTATAAAGCCATTTCATACAGAAAGGATTACTAAGAACTAGTCGTTTTACATTTGCAAATGTGTTATAGATGTAAGAAAATACAGTTTGCTTCACATAGAGGCAATCATATCTGTCATCCAAGGCACAACGCAGACTTACAAATTCCAGAACATAGGAATCGGTTTGGTGTATAAGGGCATTATGTTTTAGAACCACAGGGAAATCAAAGCTGTCAATGCAATTCACTAATTTTGTTTATTTTTGCAATTATTACTTTTGCTGTGATATGATTCTGTTTTTTTTTTCTTTTCAGTTTAAGTTGCAATTAAAATAATATAAATACATTTTGCATACATTTCAATTTGTCAGAAAAGATGGCGTCTCCTCAACATTCTAACAATAACGAGAGGTCAAACCGTGCTACAACTCTTAGTTCTACGGTTTCAATACACTAGATTGAATGTGCGATTAAACTTAATATCCAAGTACAAATAATCTACCTTGTTAATTGCCAGCTTTCGTAATCATAGAGAACGGCGTATTAAGGTAACTAACTAAAACTTCTATAAGTTGTATGGACTAGCTCGCGTAAAGGTGACAGATAGTGAATATACCACTTAGTAGAAGTGATTGCTGCGAGTACTATGTTTAAGTTACGACTTGCACTTATAAACGTACTCTAGGGAAAAGTTGATGAAGTAACTACTTACTTCTGAAGGTGTCACGAACTAGGTTGCGCAAGATACGATTAATTTGTAATAGAAAGATTTGAATGAAAGCAGCAACTTCTTCAGTTGTAAATTGAAAGCTAACATCTTTGTTTGAAATGCAGGACTTCTTATTTATGCTAGTTAAAGGTAAACAGGTATGTATGTACGTACTTGTTTGATATAGAAAGCTTTAAATAATGCAAATTAGCGTTAACTAAATAAATAGTCTAGACGTTTCAGGGCCAGAATATGTTTCTCGTAATTTTCGATATCACATTATCATTTATGTGGCTCGACTAATGTTTGAATGCCGTGACCCATTAGACATGTCGATAAAAATTAGAACGATTCAACTTGAATCGTGAGTTTCTGAATCCCTATGCACATGGTATATTCTTATTTGTCAAAGCAGCCACAAAAATACTCGTAAAATAATAATCTATATTTTTACCAGGAAAAAAATTAATTTTACTGTGTATTTATATAATCAATTTAATGTAATTTTTTTAAAAAAATTTGAACAATGTCGAAAGTAAGCTTGGTAAGCTTGGTCTGCAGTTATTTAAGTCAACTAGATCGTTAGATATTATTTTTATATTGTTTTATTGATAGATCTGAAAAGAAGTAATACTACGCAGTAGTAAAAATTTTGTTAAAATTAATAAATATTGAACAAATTTTGTTGTTGAATCTTTTTGGCATATTGCAGTTATTCTACGTGGTGCTGGCACATGTAATTTTCTCTGTCCTGCTTTCATTTGGCTGTTTGTTACATTTGGTCCTCTCAAGGCGCAGTCAAAATGACAGAGTGTAGATCTAATGGGTGTAGGCGAGCTGACGTCGAAAGCACTCGATTTTATATACTGTAATCAATCCTTTCATGAAAACGTTATAGCCCTGCGACTAATGCAGCAGTGCTAATGTGTCTGTCAGCCACTACAACGAACGTTATCGACACCCGCATGACGAAATGGTCGCTCAGAGAAAAACTCCGTAATTCAATACTATATGAAGGAAATGTGTGTATTTTAGCGATTTGGGTGTACGGAAATAAGTAACCGAATATCCTTATTTGCTTTGATATTAAACCTAAGGTGGTGTACAGAACATGTATTGATTTTGATGTTTTCGAGGTGGAGAAAGTTGAACCAATAAACGCTGCGGTCCTTGGTTTTGGAAGTATCGACAACTCAAGGCTAAACAAACAAAGTAGATTTCTATTGTTATTTCCTAAACTAAAGCGCGTATTATTAACGAGCCGAAGTCGATAATAATCAATGAACCAATTTATCTGATGGAATTCGTCCGCTTCGATGCCAAATGATTTCATGCGGCATCGAACAGACGTCGGAATTATTGGAATGCTGCAATAAGCGAGCTGTCACGGATCGCGTCCTATAGGATTAGGCGAAATTTTCAATTAATAATACGAAAGTTTCAGATTTGACGTTCAGTGGAGCGCACCGAAAATGGAAAACTTCCCCGCGCTGACCTAATAATTTATGGTAATAAATAAAACTCCACTCCGGTCCCCTCTTTCTAAATTTTAAATTACAAATTTATGGGAGCCGGAAAAATTGTAATTTGGATTGCGTCGGGAATAAGATGATCAAAAAGGAAACTTTTGACATTTTAGCAATTTACAAGTAGAGAGTTTGCTTCTTTAATGCCATATCGGAGCACTCCGTCACGAAAGATCTTCACAAGGTATTTTAAGTCAGGGTAATCAAATGAATATGCATAAGGATTGTAAAAAGAGCACATTTCAAGCGACCTGCCACTTAAGGTGCGTCAAACTTTAAATAAAGCAAGCAAGCCAACGTGAAATCCTATTAATGCTTCCTAAAGCAGTACGTTAGATTCCAAATTAATGTAAAATAGTGTTCACTCAACACTTTTGATTAAAGCTGTTAAAAGCTGTAAAAAAACAGGAAAGGTAAATGACCAAACGAAGACAAAAATAGACAAACATGACATGAGTGATAATTGACTAGAAGTGGCATTCTTCCACCGTGTCTACAGTTGGTGGCTGAACTGGTTGGGTTTGAGCCGTAAGAGTGTATAACACATCTTGACGCTCCAGGCTTTAAACTTATAAAGGGAAAATACAAATTTGAATAACCATACTAATGTAGCGTATACACTTCTAAGGAGAATGTTGCAAATGTGCATGCATGCATGAAATAAAACAGATTGAAAAGTTAATAGAAAAGTGCAGTAGACTTGCAAAAATTTGAAAGAGTTTGCTTTCAGCGTCGAACAAACATCTTAAGTACAGAAAAACGAGATTGGTTCGCGACAAATCATATAAGAATACAGCATCAAAGTCATAGCCAAGAGACTGTAAGCGAACTGATTTTAGGGGATATTGATGTCGAAAACAAACGATTTACATTGTTAAAGAATTATTAAAGAACAAACCGATTCAGTCTTAGTTTAAAGACAAATCATTGAAATATCGTCGTTCATGCTAAATTGTCAGTTTAATATCGACACTACTTAACACATGTAATGGTGGAAGATAAAATGGTTGTGGTTTGACTATTTCTGTCTAAAGTAGACAATGATTTAGTTTTCGGCCATCTAAAACGACAAATTTGGATTTAGCAAAATTGCAACTTCTTATCCAGTTAGTTGTGCGTTAGCCAGATTAGAAGCACCTCCAATCAGCTAGGTCTAATAAATTAATTGTTTAACATTTCATATATGCATTTCAACGCAACAATAGATGAAATATTAAGTGTAAAAATATTCAATTTAACTACTTAATCATACGCTTTTTTATAAAAACTGTTATTTTTAACTGTATTTAAACCGGTTCTAGATAAGCTATCTAGTATAAATGGATTTGATTCGAAGACAATTACGAACAACCTCCAGACGTAGGCATTTAATCAAATCCACCCTGCCCGCAACTATTTACATCATCAGCGTCTAGTAAATAACGAAATTGATTTTTATCCGTTTTCCATTATCGTCAGGGGCAAGAGAACGTGCCACAGTGAAATTTATTCAAGACGGCTAGACGTAGTTGCCCCCGTTGGCGGTTTATCGAGTAAATTGTCTGCTCGTTAACTCGCGCATTCGTTAGTTACGTAGAGCTGGGGGATTATTCTGCAATGTATACGACACTTATCGTCCACGTTCGGTATCGCACAATTCCATACGACTCGATATTTAGGTGCATCGTATGGTCTTTTAGATGACAACTTGTCAACGCTACAAAATGCATACAATCCATAAATGATTTTTTTACATTTTTTTTTTGTTTTCGAAGCATTGAAATATACCAGTATTGTAGAAGAAATATGTTCAAATATATTATATTTTACTAGTAAGAGCGTGTTCCACCTGGAACGTACCATTGTAAAAAACGTGGGATAGCAAGCCCGCGTTCCACTCAAAAGCACAATTTTATAGAATTTGGGATATGGTACAAATAATAATAACTGTCACACGTTTAAGATTAAGTTAAAAGCATTTTTTGTTGAGAAAGCATATTATTCAGTCACTGAGTACATGAATGACCGTCTGTAATTTAGATATTAAAATATAGTCGCTCTATTTTATCTGGTAGAATAGGTTTTGGAATGCGTTTATAACAACAGCGATGCCCATCCCTTTCGGTTCATTTCTGCCCAACACCAATGCATTTTGAAGAACAGCAACGCTCATTCCACCCCTTCTGTTCGTGGCTAAAGAACATCATTAGTGCATTCTACATAACACCAACGCTCATCCCACCTATTCTTCTCGTTTCTGAACAACACCAATGCTCATCCCACCTTCTCGGCTTTTCTGTTCTGAATAATGTCAATGTCTATCATACTCTTTCTGTTTGTTTGTGCAAATCATCAATGCCCTCCGCATCCCCTCAGCTCATTTCTACATAACAGCAATGCAATCTGAACAACCCCAATGTCCATCTTACTACTTTTACTCGCTTCTGAATAGCACCAACGTAAATCGCTTCCACTCTACTCATATGTGAACAATATTTACGTATTGTCAACGACACCGATTTCCGATTTCACTCCCTCTGTTTATTTCTAAATAATACCAATGTATACTGAATAACACAAATACTTATCGTCTCTGCTCAACTTATTTTTAAACAACACGACCAAAAATTTACTTGTTGTGTTGACGTCACATCCAAAAAGCAGATAGGGGTCGGTAGTAAATCTCACTTAAAAAATAAAAGCGGCGGATTTCAGCATTTTTACAATAAAAAAAAGCGGCTTTTTTTTTAATCCAGTACTTTTATCCCGCATTGTACATGAAGAGTATTACTCATTTTATACATGCAAAAAATGGCAATATCTATTTAAAAATATAGAACGTGATAAAATAAAATGTTTAAAGGACAATTTGTTGATTTTCCTCTTTTCGTGAAAGCTATATGTTGTTGGAATTTTTTTATAATAATCTATCTTATTTAATAATCATTGATAACATTAATGTAAAACTTGATTGGAAATAACTTATGTAATTGGGGCAAGTATAGGAATCATTAAAAGACGTAACCGTCCAGACTTGACGCTATCCAAGATCTAGATAGCACGTTAGGTTTCATAGAAATCCCATAAGACTTGACGCGTCACCTAAATGTCCGGTCCTTCAAACTGTGTACGATTGCGTTTCTTTACAATCCCTTCACTCAATGCTTAAGAAACGTTATTATTACAGAGCTCAATTTATTGAAAGTTAGTGATTTCTAAAAGAAGGCACTCTCGACTCCCAATACTGGAGTATACCGTTTGAATCGCTTTACTTTTAACTACGTTTTTCGCTCGTAGTTTGATATTAATACCTCGTCACTTGTCACATTCAGTTTTGTATTGTCTCATCAGAAAACAATTCTAATTCAGTTAATGATAACACAGATACACAATATTATGTATCTGTATTATCATTATCTGATTTCTTCGATCCCCTTTGTGCTTATTTCACACCAAATTCATCTTCGTCACTCGTCAAAATTTTGGAAAAGGTTTATGCGTTTTCCCGCTTTTATCGATAAACGGCGATACTCCAGTGTACTTGCTGTCACCGATTTACGCCCCGCAAAATTGCTTCCCTTTTTAAGAAAGTCGCCTTTTTAAAGCCTTTCGTATTCGAAGTTTTCCGATAGGCGTCCACGCTACTAATAGCGTACTTCTTGTGGGTGCACTTCAGTATTAGGAATTTTATCAATTGCATTTTATATGTTTATATGGTTCGTACATACATTTAATGGTAGGGTATACCTATTTAGTTCATTTTTCTTATGTTTGGTTTCATCATTTTGGCTTTGACTGACGAAAGTCTACATACAATAGTCTTTATTATACTCAATTATATTATTTTGTGAGAGGATATAGAAGAGGATGGGGATTGATCTACCCGTATTATGAAGATCTAGAAAGCTCTAGGAGCGCCGATACCCCGTTGGGGTGCTCAGCCATTATATATATATATATACATATATTATTTTTTAACTATTAACTCTTAGTAAAAAAAAGTACAGGTTGACAATTCGAGTGTAATCGATAACAAACAAGATTTAACCTAAGGCTGTAAAGGGTTAAACATTTTTATTTAATAATCATATTTCATATTTTATATTGGTATTTATAATACTATTTAATTTAATTTCCGTAACGACATTGAAACCTGCATTCTCTACCGTAAATTCAAGAGCTTGCTACAAAAACGACATAACTCAATATTTCTGCAGAATTTTAGTTTTCCAGTGCAATGCATAAAATTGCTTACTTCTCGCCTTTTGCTGAAGATTTCTGAACACTTTTAAAAAATAGACGCTAGCTTCTTTGCATGACCTTCATCTTTGTCTGTTTAATAGCTGCACATATCTACGTTGCTTGCTCATACGCATTGGAAACGCTAGTTTCTTAGCCGAGTGCTCAGCTACCGTGTACATCTGTCGGTAAACCTACTCATTTTGCTACGATTCCTAAGAAGAAAGCAACTGGTATGGGTCTCATCTGATGGAAAGCATTCGTGAAAACGTTCTTGACGTCGTGATTAGCCCACACTGGCAATATATTTGGAAGTGCAATTATTTACATTGAATCCGTGTTCTTCAGAGCTTCCACCACGGTATCTTCCCGGCGTTATAATGATGATTAGGAAGTAAATTTGACTCCGCACAGAAATGGTTAGTTCTTATTAAGCTCCTTAACAAAATAAAAGTAATACCACCTGATTGAAATTGCGAGGTTGGTCAAAATCTTATAAGCAACAAGTAAAAATCTTTTAATTTTCGGAAATAACAGACTTGGCCATGGAGTCAACATACTTTGAAACGAGATATATGTAAGGCTTTACAAAGATTCGTGGATTTCCATTTTCAACCGAAGACCGAAGAATGAATGGAACTGGTAGTATGTCAAAGTAAGCGGTAAAAGGAAGCAGTTTTCATTCGATTTTCGGTTGAAAACGGAAATCTACGAATTCCCGAAACAATTGTCCCGAATTAATTTCAAATTGGTGTAGCGCGAAGTGATCCGGATATCTTGTGTGTCTATGTAACGCTTCAATAAGTGCATCCAACATTCTCCGATCTTGTTCTGACATTACTTTTACTAGTTTTAACATCTGAAACTTTGTTGTAAATCTTGTATGTCGCACGTATCTGAAAAAAAAGAACGCTACTGGGGAGCATGAAACAATAAACTTAAAGATTGGCACAGGGAAAAGTCCATTTAAACTTTCACGTTCAATGAAAACGGGATCCCTTTCGCGGCTCATTTAATAAAGTCATTATAAACTTTTCGTGCACTTTTATATCGTCTTTTTTCCTATCACCCCTGGCAATAGAAGTTTTTGTCGTCGCCTTCGGTTGGTATATTCGGTGACACTTCAAACTCCCAAATTAATGGTCATCAATCACAGTGATCGTGAAAGCTCATCTTTCTTGAAAACTTTCAAAAGCGATAGTGAAGGCGTGAGTGTCATAAAGATAATCCTATGTATGTACCTATATAGTTAGCATTAATGTGAATTCCTTATGTAAGCGTGCGATGTTTGTTTATGCTTTGTTGTACAAAAAAATATTAAGTATATTTTTAAATGAAATTACTGTGTCAAATAAAATATAACTTAATTTACCTTTGTAAATATGGTTTTAAACTACGAGTACATGACAGACTTGGCTTCAAAGAAACTATAAATCCAATGCAAGTTTAAAAAATGACGCTTTTGTGGAAGGAAAAGACCTAAATCGTAATTTACTTGCTGTACTTAACACAACATAATTTGAAATATAATCTTCATTTATCATGGTGTGATAAGAAAGAATAATACGAGTTCTGCAAGAAACATATATTCAGATTCAATTGATATAACATAGAAATTCAAACATTCCCGACAAGCCTATATAACTGGGCACGGAAATATCACTCAATGCCAAAGAATCGCATTTTTATCATTCGTGAGCGAATTATTAGGGCCAAGGAAAAATATCACTCGGCAATGAAAACAACACAATGCTTGGATTTATATATTCCGATCGTGAGTGAATGGTATATATGCGCAAGTATTGCTTATTGGGCATCAACCAGAGAAGTCGGCTCGGGTTCTACGATTTTTCTTGTATGATTTGGCGTCGCTGATTAAACCTTATCTACAACCAAAATCGTGGAACCTGAGCCGACTTGTCTGGCTGATGCCCAATAAGCAATGCTTGCGCTTATATTCCTGCGTCGTTCATCCATCTGCTTGTTGCCGACAAATAATAAAAATTTTATCAGTTCATGCAAAAGCGATCATCCAAAGATTGCTATGAGAAGCATAGTTAGAAAGTACCTGCGATCCCTCTCCTAAGAAAATAAAAGCGACGATTTTCTTTATTGGCTTATTTTCTTAACAAAATGTTAGCAGTGTGATATAATCTGGCAGTTTTGAATTTGCTATGATTTATATATCACAGATATCTTTCCTTGTTTAAAATATTCAGGAACGCTTTTGTTAGGGCGTATTCAATATCGAATTTCAGAATATTTCCAATCAGTGACGCGCAGTGTTTAACGACAAAGAATGGAAATTGCAATTCATCCTTTGTCCTTCCACTATGCAAATAGTGACTTTAGAATTAGCAATTTAAATGCAAATTAATAGTAATCAATGGGAATTCTGTATCGTTTGGAACGAAACAAGGGAATACGACGAGTGCAACACAATTCCGGGGAATAAATTCCTAATAGGTACGCAAATATTTGCACTTGATAGAATATACCGCAAATATTCTTTGAATTTTATCGGGTGCTATATACAGTCATGGAGAAGTCAATACAAGTGGTAGCATATGCGGATGATATTGCTGTGATAGCTCGGGACAGAAGAAGTCTAGAAGAAACAATAGTGCGAATTACTCAAGAGACACGAAAGAGAGGATTAGAGGTCAATCAAGAAAAATCCAAAGATATGCACGTATGCAAGAGTGAAAAAAGAAACGGCAAAAGAAGTATAAAAATTGGAAGTTATGATATGGAGGAAATAGACAGTTTCAAGTATTTAGGAATCCTAATAAATAATAAGAACAATAGGAAGGAAAAAATAGATCAAAGGATACAATCGGGATACAAGGCATACTATAGATACAAAATGTTAATGAACAACAAGTCTCTCAGCAAAAAAACGAAATTAAGAATATATAAAACTACAATAAGACCGGTCGTAATGTATGCTGCAGAAAATATATGTATGTCAAGCAAAGACGAAGAAAACTTAAAAATTTTCGAAAGAAGGATAATAAGGAAAATATTTGGAGGGAAGAAAATAGACCAAGAACACTACAGAAGATTGACAAACCAAGAGATTGATGAAATACTAGAGAAACAAAATATAGTAAAAATAATAAAATCAAAAAGAATAAGATGGTATGGGCACATAAATCGCATGTGTGACAACGCAATAGTTAAAAGAATAACGAAATGGAAACCCCAATCAAGAAGAAGAGGACGACCTAAGCTAAAATGGGAAGAACAGGTAATCAACGAATAAGAAGTATGAAAATTACAAGATGGAAAGAGAAAATGCAGGACAGGCGAGAGTGGAGGAGGGTGGTAGAAGAAGCAACAAGTTATGAGGAGTGGTAAAGGAAGAATGCGTGAAGTGGAAGTGGAATTGGAATGGAATGACGATCCATACTGACATTAGTCAATAGGACCCCACGGGGTGGCTACAATCCCGACAGGGATGTACAGCCATATATATATATATATACAGTCATGAGGTGTAATGACATACATCGACGATGTCGTGGCAAAATCCTTTTCGTAATTTTTCTAAAAGTTATGACAGCAGCAGTTAGGAAGTGTTTGTCAGTATTAATATCAGAACTCAAATGATTTACAGTAGATTTTTTTTTACTCTAAGAGTTGACTGGTTCTAATATTGATATTAAAACACTTTTTAGATATCGCTACAGAAAATTTTGAACTTTTAGATAGTTGAAATGAAAGAGAGAACATCCTTCTATTTTCAAGACAGCGCTCCGGCATAAAATTCTCGCTGTGTGTGCTGAATAAATAAAGTATTGAACGAAAATTGTATAAAAATAGGAAAATTTATTCTAATGGTCCAGTTAATTGCCGAGCAGAAACTCTTGATCTATTCCCAATGGACTCTTTATCATATTTTCATATCCATATTTGAAGAATTCTAACAACTACGGATACCAAAATATTTAGAAACTTTGCAAAATATGCGACCACAGTTTAATTTTTCATTCACTAGAATCTATTATAAGATAAGGTAGGTATAGATGAGTATCGCATAGATTATAAAATTTGTCTTAAAATGGCGTATGACTTATTTCATTATCTTTGTATATAATGCTTATTCGACGTAAATTGCGCTCGGCACACTCAGCTACATCATATTTTTCTCTTATTTACCATATTTTTGGTTTATTTATAGCGGACATTTTTTTTCGGAAATCCGAGGATATCCATTTTCAACGGAAGACCAAATAAATCAACAAAATACTTCTTCATGCATCATTATAAAATATTTACAAGTGCTCTTTTCTAACGCAGACTTTGACCTGTTAAAATATCAGCAACGAAAAATGGAAGGCTGAGGATATCCGTTTACCTGAATAAGTCTAACGACACCGAATAATCTAGCGAGGCATGTTCCCGGATAAGTAAATTATTAAAATCTTTGTATGTATACCATACGTGTCTAATTCTCTCAGTTAAGTTACTTTTTTATTAATTCAAATTCTCTAATACTCTAGCGATAATGTGCTCTTTGTTTTCTAAATCTAGTTCCGATTGCATATTTCTAGCAAATGTAATTTGCAATCACAATATCCAATTTATTAAATGCTCTATTTTTCATTATAAGTTAATTTATTTTTCGAATTACCGTTAAGAGGTTTCTCAATACGTTTCGCGAGGGAAAATAAATTGCACTAAATTAGTAATATTCAGGAGGAATACAACTAACTTGATTAAAATATAGGAATCTATTCTCAGAGCGTTTTGGGAGTTCGATTGAACGATACAAGATAGCACTACTTACCTTTAATAAATTAAATATTGCTTATTTTTCCACTTATTTGGAAACTTTTTACGTTAGTCACAATGAAAAAATTAGAGTTAAATAAAATAATATAATAGTATAATAAAAGAAAATCAGTGAGATTTGTAATTAAACTGATGAATGTTTTCAAGAAAACCACAAATATAATCAGGTAAATTAAACAGTTTATATTAAAATAAAAATTCTTCAGCAATAATACATAAACACATTTGTAAATCGTGAACAAAAACCTTTTAACAAGGAAATAGTGGACCTAACCTATAATCATTGAATTCGAGCTTTGTATATTAAGTTAGTTAATCATCTTAAAATTCTAGGTTCTGAACGAATATATAAAAGAAATGAATGACCTTAAACGGTGAAATCTACAAGATTCGATAAATAATTCCCGACTGTTTCCAGATAACAGCATGCTTTAAAACTTTGCATAGATGTAACTTATCAACAAAACTTTATTATTATTTTAAAAAATTATTTTAAAAATTTGACTGTGTTTAAAAGTGGTATTTATATAGTATGGAGTGTTTGTTGTGATTTAGATATAATATACAATTTCTACAACTTGAGTTATTGGTGTACGTATGTTATTGATCCTGTAACGCCTATACTATTGTAATATAATCTTCTGCGTTCCCACCGTTTCATTTTCTTCTTTACTTCTTTTCTCGCGACACCTAAGAACAAAAGGCACAGAAACGAGAAGGGAATGTCGTTTTTACGACCTCTACCATACCTACGGAGCAAACTTTATTCTTCACCAGGTCGTAAACTTTAGATGTTAGAGTGAACGACGCCAACACAATGCGACAAAAAAAAAACTGGAATATAACCAAAGTTGTACTTCTTTAGTGACGCAGGGATATGGAAATACACATATGTACATATGTTACAAATATATATTATATCGTTTTTGTTAAGCGAAGTTCGCGAATTTCAAGTATTAAGCTTTAGTGGTGCTGTCCCAGTTTCTCCCCATAGTTCCAGATGTGTATTACTGCCATCGTGGGGCTCGCTCAACTTCCCTACACCTATAATATTCATATTTTGCAGCTAAAACTAGACGTAATTTATCTTAAATATATGTGGATATAGGAATCGCAGTGAATGTTTTTCTCAAATTTCAGTTCCTTATTTGCTACACCATTAAAATAAAGAAGAAAAATGTTTTTTAATGAGGATCGTATATCTTTCAGGACGATTTCAGATCTTTTTTAATAGCTGCGAGTATTATACGCTGTAAATATTAGATTTTAAGGAGCTCTTTACATTCATCTTCCTCATTAAAAATTTATAACTGTTCCATAATATACGCCATATAAGGCCGACATACTAGATTTGTTAAACCAGTAAAATCGGCGTACGCTGCTGCCATTTGAAGAGGCCACGTTTTCTTATGTGAAGGTTTAGAAACGCTGAAGGAATTCCCTCGAAACTTAATGAAACTGGTGCCATTGACAATTACCCTATTTTTCTTTACGGATTCCCTGGTAACTGGCCGGAACAGGTTATGAAACGGAACCTTTGTACTAGTCTTTCACAAAACATTAATTACAAACGACAGTTCTTCTTTGTGCACACAATCTGCTTCGTTAATAAATGTTTCGAGAATGTTCTCTCTTGGACAATTAATTATAAATTATTTGTTTGAAATATTTGTCTTTTAGTGCGTCGACAATAGTCCCAACAACATTATCATAAAGAAATATTATTTCAAATATAATTTATAAACTAGATAAAAAAAATAACTAAATATTATTCAAATAATTAAATCCAAATCTTGTTGGTGATATATAAAATAGAACATACGACTGAAACATAGTCTGTGGATTACCATTTTCAATCGAAGATCCAATTATTAAAAGATATGATATACATATATTTAAACACTTAGTATGTCTAATTCTCTCGGTGAAACAACATTTTTTATTACTTCAAGGTTTTCTTCTTTAATTCTATGTCTGGTATCATTTAGGTACGTGTTGTAGCAGACTCGATGATTTTACCTGAGCTGTAGATATAATAATTTAGTTGCTTTCTCAAAAACGAATGCTCATTGGAAATGTTCCTCATATTCTTTAACAAATGTTCGCTAATCCACCGAGCTTTTATGATATTTGAAACAATCGCCATCTTTTGGAATAGCATTGACAAACTGTTTCATTACACCTAATCTTATATTTTGAGAGCATAACCACGCTCCCTGGGATATTTCAGTAACGACATATCTGTAAACAGATTATCGTAGTATAATTTAATTGGTAGATTTTTAATACACTCTGGTAGTTCATCTAGCATTTGAATGTTGCAGCAGCTTCACCAAATTCATTCTCGTAGTTGTTATTTCCTTTCGGATTCTTGCATTGATACATATCAAAATTTACCAAGTAATCAGAGAGTGTATTCAAACTGCAAATTTTATATCCAAAGCGAATTGGTTTTGCTCGTATAAACTGTTTACAATTGTGCCTTCCGTAATATGCTACCATACATTCATTAAAATTCATGTATTCGTTTGGCTGGTACGGTCTCAGAAATCGCGTTTGTAACTTATTCATTAGTGGTCTCAACTTCCACATCTTATCAAAATCGTCTATTGTTATCTGCAAAATGTATAAATCGGCACATCTCTAATAATCGATCTCTTCTCATACTGTTAAATACAAGTTCGTTTCTAGTATCTTGAGACGCTTCCCACAAAGACCGTTTACTAGGAACAATGATATATCCCGATAGATACAAAATTGCTACAAAATTTTTTATTTCTTCTTGTGAGATACGTGGATCTCTGTAATTTTAAAAAGAGAGCATATTTTGAGGATTCGCTGGCTATAAGTCGTATGATTCCTTCATTAAATATTAGCTGAAAAGTTTCTACTGATGTCATGCCGCGATAGCTGGAGTAATTTTGTTTAGGGATCATTACCATACTGTATACAAGCAATTGTTTCACTTTTAAACATAATACATTTGTAAACCAACACGCACTTACCGAAAACGGATATCTGTACTTGCACGCGGTTCCATAGCACACACAAAACTAACGAATCTCCAAAATAATATTCAAGATGCATATCTTACAGGTATAAACACCTCCCCCCTAGCCTCTTCAGTGAAAGGTTCGCCTTATCTGTGTAGTAAATGTTATAAACTTTTTTTGCCGCTAAGTGTTTGCGGTGATCATAAGAACAAGCACGGCGCTAAAGGATTAACTACTCCAGAGTATCGACCATGTCTTAGCGGAAATGAAATCCATCACAAATAATATTGTCCCAAATGTTTATGTAAAATGCATGTAATCGTGCATATTTCGGCGCCGAGGTGCAGTAATGTGTCTTCAGCAAATCGACTCACGATACATGTCGTTATTAGAATTACTATTATTAAATTTAAAATTGGCTATTGTATTTGTATATCTCTTACACTTGTATACATAAAAATATTAAATGACTATACCTTGTAGCGGTCAAAGCAGTGAAAGTAGAATGTGTGGTATTACAGCTAGCGCCAAGGGCCATCATTTTAGTACTGACAAGCCTATATCAAGTTGCTCGGATCGCCCATCCACTTGCAAATAACCCGGCCAGTACAAAAGAAATTTTTTCAGCTCCGGGGCTAGAAGATGAAAGCAACGTACAGACGGTGAGAAATATCATTATCTGTTTCCTATTCGTCAGCAGTAAAACCCGTCTCGATACAGCGATGGGATATTGACGAGGAATCTGAAACTTATTCGAAGCTCGGGTACGGAGAACCCCTAGTTCCCGCGGCGGAGCGAGCCCCAAGCGTCGAATTAAACAGCCGTTGTACAGTCGGTTAGTGACATAGACTTCATTCGGTAAACATGACTTGCGGTGCCTTATGTACACTGCGATCCCGAACAGTCTGGACCCTCGGGACCTCTCGGTATCGCGATCTGACTTGGCTTCCCTTGTTCCTACCACCGTTTGTTTGCTTCACAAACTTGTAAAGCGATTAAATACTTATTAATGTACTTATAGAGGGTAATTGTTCCCTGCTAGGATCGCTAAATTTCAGGAAGGTTCGTGTATAATATTTATTTACTCCTTGAATAATTAATCAGTAGCAATTTGCATTCGAGTAATGACCAGCATCAATAGCATGTGTGCTAACGTAAATGAACGAATACAAATCGTCTACATTTTTATACAATTAATAATGTTGGTTTATTATTGGTAAATTGCGTGCGCAATGCGCGCTAGTGTGCATAGTTGCGGGACTGTTTGATGATATAAATCACGAAAGGCTTGGTCTGGGTGCGTTCGAATGCTGAACGTACATTTATGGGTAATCTTTTACTGTTTGAGTTGGCCGTAGAAATCAATTGTGCTTTGCTTTTACGGGAGTGGAAGTAGCGGAATCACGAAATATTGTATCTTCACTAATATTTCTTAAATACTAACACACTCATAAATAAAAAAAAAGAAATCGGTGCATTAATTGCTGTCACTATGGGAACCCGATGCACTTTTTGGAAAATGGAAGTGGAATATACTCCACTTGTCCATCATCAAGGTTTTTTGTTTTGTTTTAAAAAAATATCACAATTTACTCCTGTACTAGGGTAAATTGTAACATAATGGTATTGTGTGGTACTTAAAATTTTTATAATATAACACTCTAGAACAACCAAACAAATCAGTTTATTCTATAGTGTACTAGATGTTCTTTTGTTTTTCATTATTTGTGTGGGGAACTATAAAACCATAAGAGATTCGCATTGCGTTGAATGGAAAAAAAATTGTATTATAATACGGTTTTGTCCATTTAAGGAAACGCATGATAAACGCAGATGTTTCCAAAAAATTTAAAATAAACAAAACCTTTTCAGTGCTGGAACTCTTTTATTTGTGAAGATAGAAAAGAAAATTTAGAATATTGTTTTTAGGGAGTTTAATGTCAAACAACAACATCTTAAATTTTTTATTTTGCTCAGCATTTTGAATTAGGTAACAAAGTGTAATTTTTTAAATGGCCTGCTATGACATATTCTAATAATGCATTTTTTTTTCTGCTGAAATGATATAGGGGTCGTACCACCTATTTTAATAAATAACATCACAATACACTATTATTACATTTAACAAAAACTCTGTCTCGCCATAAAAAAGTAAAGAAATGAATATTCAATAAAACACAAAAAAACAAAAAAAACGCTAAACGAATTAGTTATTAACAACGCGCAACACCCTAAATTTACATTAAGTGTTCGAAATACCCACCATTGTTATCGAAGCACATACGACACTTTTCAAGACTGAGTTAATAGCTCTCTTCTTAGAGAAGACGCAACGTATAGTGCTTGTCAGGGTTGCATCGGCGTTTAGAACAGTCTCAAATGCCAAATTGACCTTATGACACAGGAACGAAAGGCGATGTGCGATGGAGCGCAGCAAGAAGACCTCAAAAGACTTACGCTGGGCAAGTGGCAGGATAAGTGGGACACCAACATAAACAAGGCGCAGTGGACGAAAAAACTTATACCTGATTTGGAGCAGTGGATCGCATGCGAACACAGAAGGGTGAAGTACTACGTCTTACAAATATTGACAGAGCGCGGATTTATTATTTATAGCTCTTGCAACTTACTGGTAATCAGTGAGGTACAGCGTTAGGGAATCAGGCACGTATTTCACGTGTTTAATAATATTTCCCTGTTTCTATTTGTATATTTACAAATATCTATAAAATGATTGTTAATATTGTTTAAGGTAAGTATATTTACTTGCATGTCATCACCAAAGTCATTTAAATTAAAAGCTTGTTTACTGAGAGTTTCTTGTATCTGTCTGACGACATTCCAAGTTGCTCTACATCTATTTGAAGCATTACTAATGTACTTTGCATAAGTTCTCTTTCGCGAATCTTCAATTATGCGCCTAAGATGATTTGTTTGATTGTTATGTATATTGTGTAATACGGAATGTAGAATATACACAGACAGTTAGGTAAGTGGCTTTGATTATAATTCATATCGCAAACATTCCTAATGGCGCGTTCTTTTTCTATTAAGATAACGTAATATTTAGGTTTCCTTTGTTGTTGTTTGTTAGTAAAACTTTTCTATTATATGCTTCCTGAGTGTAATTATCTGTTGGAAGTAATGTATGCAATCACAACTACATTCTTTTTCAGCTGCAGAATTTTAATCAAAACGAAGACGAATGAGTTGAATTGCAAATGTCAGTTGCCATTTTCAATTTATACTGCACGGCGCACACTAAATTCACAACTAGACCTATTTACCCAGAACGTTTCTACAAATTCCGCAGCAAATCTTTTTGTTCCCTCTATGGTCAACTCTTCACTTATTACCGGTTCGTCTGATACGAATCACGTTTCAGAATATGCAGCAGAAACACAACGGTGGTGTCAGACAAGCAAAAATAGATGCAAAAGTATATCCGACACATAAACTGCCAGAAGGGTAAAGGAATAAAGTATTCGAAGTTATTCTTCGCAGCCATGAACTACATACAACAATGACGCACGGGCGAGAAACTAGGAATGTACCGGCTAGAGCAAGCTGGAAAAAGCTTTAGTCAAAGGGAAACGAATATAATTGATGTGTTATGTGCAGGAGAAACGTCTAGATGTCTGGAGTAACGGTGCTGTAGCATAGTACACAGCGGGGATCCGCGACTATGTGAAGATTACACTCTTTGCGCCTTTGATGTCAAGCTTTGTTTTGTAGCTAGCGCTTACGTATGTGCAACTATATGTATCGTTTTAATGTGAACGTGCATATGCGGAGATATGAAATATTTATTCTCTCATAGATAATTTTCCTTTGCATTCGCTCAACTTTTTTTTAAGGCCATATGCAGGTATATTAGAGAGAGTAAAACACCATTTCAGTACATTACTTTCAAAAATTTTTATTGCTAAACCAGGCGAGATATAGAGCCGACATAATAAAATCCATTTGTTTGTACCTATACAACAGCGTCATACAGCGCCACCACACTGTGAATCGCAAATCACTGCTGTTTTCCCTATAGTTCAAATACAGGTATCGTCAACATATAAAAAGGCATCAGCACCAACAACATTTAATCATAAATCATTGACATAAATAATAAACAGCAGCGGGCCAAAAATCGAATCTTACGGTGTACTGTGGTACATTTCACGTGCATTCAACACATCACCATCCTTTTTTTACACATTGTACTCGATTTGTTAAATATAATTTAATTAAGTTAGTGGTAGGTACCTTTCACGCTGTAGAATCTTTATTTTGTTAACAAGATGTCGTGTTTTACACCCACAAGCGAGATCACAAGTATACGCTTGACTTCTAACTCTCCAATGATATCGATATCTTCTCAGTAACTTCTACTACAGGGGTAACAGTTGATTTTGTTGCTGGAAACCATATTGATTTATACATAATACTCCCGTTTATCAAAATAACTTATTACTTGAGCAAAATGTTCGTGAGTTTTGCACATCATGAAACAATTATATCATCATAAATTTTTCCACCCAATGTATTGTTATTTCGAGCATACTAATGAAGGAAGTTGTTGACGAAACGTTTATGATATAATTTTGTAATTAATTTGATTAAACCGAGCCACCACTCCACAACAAAAAGTGTTTTTGCCAATTACATCATCTATTGATTTCATTTTACGTCATTTCTCGTGAAACATTAGTATCATAAAGTAAAGCTTAGATGCTTTACTATTTTTAGTTGCACTGTATTCCCACGACACATAAATATTGGGAACGTAATTGAGTTGATTGAAGTTAATAAAAGAAAAGAAATTGATGAAATCAAAAATTGAATCTAGACTTTTACATAGGTGTGTAACGACGTTGTACTACTACTACTACTACTGTGTTTACTTACTTCTTACTGTATAGTTTCTCTCTTACTTAGGTGCTGACTTTTGTAAAACTTATTACTTATTGTTTTTACATTGACTCATGTGCGTCTAAATCTCCGCGTGTGGACTCGCCTCGTTGTCGTGTAGCGGCGCTGGCTGTGCGAGCCGGCTGTCAAACGTAATGTCGCATGATCGGCGGGTATTACGTCTTTTTTCGTCGTTACAATAATTATTAAAGCCCAGAGTAGTAGCTGTTGGTGTGAGAGAGGGGTGTTCACGGTTACGATCGGGATGTGCGCAACAACTTAAACAGTGAAAACGTGTCTTTACAAGAATTTATTACCACAGAATAAGCGTGAAAGACATTAAGTATGTATAATGACAGAAACAGGTGAGTAGCAAAAAACATATATATATACAATTGTAAATATAAACAAATATTCGCGGGGCATAGGAGAGCTTCTAAATTTAGTCACAGAATTTTAACGGTTTACTTCTGGTGATAAAATGTAATGAGAATCAATATACCGAGGCAGGTTAAAAATACGCGAACGGCTTTAACGTACAAATTCGGTGCAATGTCGGGCCAGCAAGCTGTGCCGGCACGACTGCCAGAGCGAGGAAGGCTGGTAGAATGCCTGCGTTGTGTCAGAAGCTGTGCCGATGCCAACTGCCAGACCGTGAATAACTAGGAATCTGTGCGTGTATCAGGGAAGCTATGCCGAAACGACTGCCAGAGCGAGGAAGGCTGATAGAATGCCTGCGTTGTGTCAGAAGCTGTGCCGACGCAAACTGCCAGACCGAAAATAACTGTGAATCTCTCGGCGTATCCGGAAAGCTCTGTCGACACGACTGCCAGAGCGAGGAAGGCTGGTAGAATGCCTACGTTGTGTCGGATGCTGTGCCGACGCCAACTGTCAGACCGGGGATAACTGGAAATCTGTACGTGTATCAGAAAATCTTTTCCAACACTACTGCCAGACCGAGGAAGACTGGTGAAATGCCTGCATTGTGTCAGAAGCTGTGCCGACGCCAACTGCCAGACCGGGATAACTGGAGGGACTGGCTAGACGGCCTCCCTTTACTGTCAAACACGCGGTTTAATACACTACAGTGTTCCCCCACGTGGTCGCGATAGTGGGAGTAGGGCGTGGGTGAACGGGCGTAGCGTCTGGGGAGACGATAGTCGCGTCGTAAATAAGAACAAATAAAAAAACTTAATCAAACAAAATATCATGCAGTAGAAACGCCACCGAAATACGGGAAAATCAATCAAAAGAAAAATCGGTTTAATTGAAACTCGGATAACCAATTTTAGCGGAACTGGTTAATCGATTATAATATTTATCTGGTGATTTCCGCAGCACTAATTTACATAGAGTTCAATAGGGGTGTAATGGCAGCCAAATCAAACCCATTGAACCCTGGCGATTACAGCCGGTAGTTCCACCTAACCATAGTTTACATATTTTTTCACATTTGTATCGTGATTACACGAAACAAATGTGAAAAATGTAGACTCAAAGAGAAGGAAACGACGCAATATAATTATTATAATTAAAATAAGTCTTCAAGATTAATTTTATTTCTCGGTGCTCTATATTATTTGCAGATTACATCCCTAATTACTTAGATAGTGCACATTTGATGAATATTTGAAGTGCAAATGTATATATAATGCGTATACTAAATATTAGGGCATGTTTAGCGAAGTTATTTACTTATTTGTTATCAATGATAATCTATGTTCTTATGCGTATAGGTATACTGCTGTGCACATGTAGTATACTTCAAAGAAATTGTTGTCATAACATTTCACGTTTACACAAATACAATCCTCTATTATTCAAAACATAACCAACGCACCATACCAAATCCCTTCCACCTCGGGAGTAGTTTCACAAGAATGTGAATTATCTCTCTTCCACAGGTAGAATCAAGCGAGAATTGAGGGCTCTGTCAACTATAGGTATGCAGTCCTTCTGTCTAGCTTTTTCGTTTCTATACCAAGCTACGTACATACGTTACCTAGACTACATACCCTATGTGCGTCACAATGATATTTCTATTTCTCATTAGCCTATCGTGCAATTGTATCTCCTAAAACTATCTATAGTATGTGTTCTATAAACTTCTTACTTTAATATATGCTACCATTATTCCAACATTAAATGATATGATTTACCATATAATATACCTATATTATTAAACCAATGGATACAATCTAATGTATAGTTACGATATTTAAGAAGAATTAGTTTTTGTTATTTATAGTAAATATTCTATTAGTTTTAATTTAGTTTTATAACAAGTTTAATTCTTATTTTCATAGTTATTATAAAAGAATTTAGAAGTAGATTTCATTAATTTGTGTACTAATTTTAACAAATATGTTATGGTTACATTTACGCACATGCAGACAATATTGAGATGCAATCAATCACCCAGTAGCATTGATGAGCCTTGGTACGGCGAAACACAGCGTCAGCTAATAGTGATTGATTGCTAATTATTTATTGGTTATATTTGACGGTGTACATTTCATACATTGTAGGAGTGGCCTGTGAGAACTGAAGGTTGAACTTGTTTAAGTATCATATTTCTACTTTGTATACTATATCACAGACTTATTAAAATACATATACCAGCAGTTTCAATTTGACATACTTGTAACACCAACTACGTTAATTTATTCTTTATAATGCAGTCGTGCAATTATAGCGAGATCTCTGAAACCGAATTAGTACTGGAGAATGGGAAATGGGATTACATTCTACAAGGTGTTGATTATAATACTTATTATTAGAACAGGCAGAATGAATCATAATTCAAGAATCTTTGCTTAAAGCATCACGGTTTATTTCCTTTAAATAACTGTCGTCTCCCAAGTGTTCGAAAAAAAATGCATTTATACAGACAAGAATTTATAAGGTTAATATGAGTATTGAAGTATCTATACAGTCATGTTAATCTAACTTCAATTTAAAATTTAAACAAATACTATCAGAATCCAATGCAGGAGTTTTTTTTTTATTATTTATTACCTCAGAAGTATTTCATTGGATATACAATATACCTATATGTTCACAATTTGCAAGTTTAAATCGTCCATGCTTCAAACAGTTGGAAACTGTATTCTATAAAATCCATTAAATTTTATATTGCATTTTGTAATTGTTCTTAATTCTTAGCAATTAGCTGCAAAAGAAACAGATTTTAATTTACTACCAACTAAACTTATGTTTGGATTGAGCGCACTCAAAACTTACAGTTGTTGCAGGTACACTTCTCATGATTAACAGAATAAACAACCAGGTAAAGAGGCATTCTTTCTCTGAAATTTATATTTATACAAGTCGCGACCGCGCTTGAATATTGCATCAGGTGCACAGCGGCGGTCGCACGTTCAGGTTTATCATACCCATGGCGAAGGTATTTTTATCCCGGCTTGCAGGGAATTATTCTTGTTGTGGAAACGTAGACAGCAGTGCGCTTGGTGTTGGCGAGTGAAAAATTTAACACGATGGGAGGAAAGCGCGCGCCTTTCCGGCGCTTTTTAAAATTTCACCAGCTCTGCGTACACGACCAGAATAGTTAGACGAATAACATCCGCTTAAACTCCAACAATTTGGCATACCACAATAACTAATAGAATGATATATGCACTCCATTGTTAACGCTACAGGTACTGCTAGTATGGGAAAATACCCTAGGGGATGAACGAGACGTTTCAGAATTCCTTTGTTGCTGGAGGCTAGAAGGAAAATTGTCAACATTTCGCGTTCGTTGACAGTGTAATGACAAGGGTACAACCTGCAAATTTATTGACCTTACAAATTTTCATTTCTTTGGTATTACCGAAGCAGTAGAAGTAGGGTAAAAATGAATATTTGTACTTATGCATAGTGTAATTGGGTCAAATCACAGGAAACTAAGCAACATTTTTTAAGCATTATATAAACATATTGGGATTATGTTGCACTAGAGAAATGGTATTTTTATTCTTTAGTTATGGGAGTTATTCGTTTATAAACAGCACCAACTCAACTAAGAAATTAAAAGGATAACCTGCAACAAACGTATTATTTGCAACAAAAAGATTATATCTCTCAAATTTTGCTAAATATAAGTGATAATATATTAGAATCGGTAGACGATTCAGGCAATTTTGTTTATGCATTAATTAATGGTGATCATATTAAAGTGGTGGATACCACTTTCCAGTGAGTATCAAAGGATGCATATTTTAACGAAAAATCGCATTTGGCTAAAGCTATCGCTTTCTAAAATATAGAGCCGTTAACATTCAGATGATAATCCAGAACACACATTGCACAACATTGCAAAGATACTTTTGAACTTTTCATTCCCAAAGTCTCTTCGCTGCAAGAATATAAGGACGCTCGTCCTATTTGTATTCTTCCAGTATTTGCAAAGCTTCTCGAAAAAATTATGTGCGCGCAGTTAAACCTTACCATTGCCGTAGACGGATCACCCCTGGTTGCCAACCTGATTTTCGGAACGGTCATAGTTGTGCGATTGCTTTCTTCTAAATGCGATGGATAATCTTTTGTTTGGTTGTGACAGGTGAATGATATCAGTTTTAATCTTATTAAACTTTAATTTCGAGTTTGATACGTTAGATCATGAATTATTACTAAAGATTTTCAGTTACGTAAGCCTCTCCCCTGATACCGTGTAGTTATTTAGATTATATCTTTCCAACATGTGTTGTTATTGATGACCGTTCGTGACTCTTCCCAGTTATTCCCGGCCTTGCAGTTATCGTCGGCATAGCTTCTGACGTAACACAGACATTTTCTCCCCAGTCATCCCCGCTCCGACAGTCGCGTCGGCACAGCTTTTCTGATACACGCAGATATTCCCAGTTATTCCCGGCCTGGCAGTTGGCGTCGGCATAGCTTCTGACGTAACGCGGGAATTTTTTCTCCAGTCATTCCCGCTCGGGCAGTCTGTCGGCACAGCTTCCTGGCTCCACATGAAAACCGTCCGCATACTATATAGGTGAGAATTAGAATTAACTACATAATATTTTTAAGCTGAATAAAATTTGGTTAATTTAACACTTGTCATTTTCTGAGTATAAAAGGTTTCTTCAATCAGGTGTTAACATATTTTTAGTAATAGCAGTTTGAAAACTCCCGATCATTGTATAGATTACCTTACTATTTGTAGACTTGATATTATGTTTTCTTATTCTTAATTCTTCTTCGGTTGTACACTGTCACAAAAACCGCAACCCTCTATCTTTTTCAATAACTGAGATATTCTGCTAAAGTGCAAAAAGGGAATTGTATATATTTTACCTAGGTTGATAAGTATTTTTTATAGTAGATATTTCATTTATTATGCGTAATAAGCTATGCCATAAACGGAGCGTTACTCTAACGCTTTACATACACAGCAATTAGCGCTGATTAGATCCCGTTTGACCGCAGTGCACTGGTGCAATCCTAATCAAAACGCGATTCGATGAATGCAGCGTCCTCCTCACATCTATGGTATTATACTCGTGACTGCCAAAAATTTTAAGGTGTCGCGCTGTTCACATGGTAATAAGTATGCAACTTCGAAGAAATTGATTTACTCAAAGACGTAAAGATGCTTTCAGATTTATTCTTTTCTAACAAAGTAAGAGCAGTGAAATTGAATTATCCTTACTTCTACACTAACGTCTAGTTTATAACTGAATTTCGGTGAAACTAAGCTTAAAGTTTGTCAATCGTAACAAAGTAAATTCTTTGGAATTAATGGAATTATTAAATTGGACTAGAGAGAACTTGTTTGTCGAAAATTACTTCTGATGTTATTGTTAAATTTCAAGTTTATAGTTATAATTTTTCATGACTAATTTTCATCGATCTTTTAATATTAAGTATTATGTTTTAGTTCAATTCAGGAACATTATATTTTCTCAAGAAATGTGTTCCTCGCCATTTTAAACTCAAATGTAACTAACTTAGTATTTATTTTCTTAAGAATTCCTCCATATTCTTTCTTTTAGCTTAGTATTATGGAAACCCAGAAAAAATTCTTATTTTTGCTGAATTAATCTCTGCAAGTTTTTGGAAATTATCGAAAATGCATTTTCAGTAAAGCTCTGGTGCCATTTCATTTCACCGCGATCCCCAACAAAAGTTATACGCCGACCTTGGTCAAGTGTCACATTCATCTCGGTCTTATTGACTACTATTACAAACTAATGACGAAATAAATCAAGCGAATGAAACGGTGACTGGCGACATTTGGAAAATTGCCAACCCAAAGCAGGTCGGTA
This sequence comes from Cetonia aurata, assembly GCA_949128085.1. Lineage (NCBI taxonomy): Eukaryota > Metazoa > Arthropoda > Insecta > Coleoptera > Scarabaeidae > Cetonia > Cetonia aurata. The sequence goes on from OX421887.1 coordinate 25,443,471, forward strand.
AGGATTCTAATCGGCGTCTGCTTTAATTAGAATATCCCAAACAGGTGTTTGTGGAAGCTACGAATCGCCTCTGGAAAAGGGTGAAGGGTGAGTTTACCCTCCACACCAATAGCAATCAAAATGAACGCTAAAATTGGAAACTGAACCTCCGATATCGTTTAATTAGCCAGAGGCCATTGTTTATGGAGCTAAATTGCGTTGCTGCGTCTTGCTAAATTAATTTTGCCACATTGACTCATACGCTTTTGTGCGTGTAATAATGAACAATATAGCAACAGAATACACTAAAATACACAATACAAATCTGCGAGTGCTAGATGGAATTGTGATGAAGGTGTGAAATAATACAGCAATATTAACAACTTTTCTTCCTAAAACTAGTAATAAAACAATTTTGAATATGACTCCGACCTAGGTAGATGCTTCCTACACTTATATTTGTAGAAAATTGAGATTGATATTTTTACCTGTGAACTGTGAGCTAACTACCAATAGTATAAAAAAATTCCAAATTTAGCAGTTAACATTATTTTATCAGTAAATGTTTTTATATTTTTTTTTTGTGAAATTTATGAATACCTACATCGAATTCTAAGCCGAATCCAAAATAAAATCAAGTTATATCTACTTTGTATCAGTAGATATTTATTTCAACATTCATATGAATGATTTGAAAAATAGCAAATGTGTAAAATTGTATGATTCTCTATTCAACTGTTTGCGATTTTATTGTGTATTATTTACTTACTGATAATGTTATTTCAATGGTACATATTATTTCATGCTTTAGTAGTTACGCGAAATACATATGTAATCGATGCATTATAATATTTAGTGAGCGTTTGGAAAACAATTAAATTGGCTTTATAATTTAATATTTTGATTGAATTTAGTAGCATCCCAGGGGTTTACTAATGCAATTAATTTCTCATGGCTGTTGATGTATAAATAGGCATATGAATAGTTTCATGATTGATACACACATATGCCCACGTTTGACAAATGTAGAATTGATTCTATTGGTGTACCTACATGAACATCCGGTTTAACAGTTTCTTAGTACTATCTTCAGATTGTGTGGCATGTTGTTATAGAATTTAAGTTGAGGAGCTGCAACTTAATTGCATTAACAGTATTTGGTGATTGAACACAAAATACATACATTATATTAACAGTTCTTTAGGACGGTGTCTCTTTTCATGCATCAATGCGTGATGCATTCTTGCACATACTATAACGTAGAGTAATTAGCACCAGCAGAAGAACTTCAAATCTAGTAGTAATAGGGCCACTAGGAAGAGGCTTAAAAAAGCCCTAAAGAGCCAAATAGAAAAAACTACACCAGGAGGTAAATAACGACACCTGAGGACTCGATTACAAGATAGTTAGAAGGAAGCTGGGTATTAATTCTGCTAGTGTCAGTTTTGATTAAATTCAGATGAAGTGCATCTTCGTTCCCTATGTATCAGAACCGTATGAGATCCTTTTTAGTTAAGAGGAATTATTGCATGCAATGCACTTCTGAAAGACGTCTGGACCGGATGGAGGTGCAACTTCTGAAGAGCATGCCGAGAAAGTATACGTTCAGTAAAAGTCACTCCATAGTTAATTTCGATCCAAGAAACAGTAAATGATTTCCAGGTTGAATAACTTAGGAATTTGCATACTAGAGGTCTACTAGTCAGTTTAGAAGTGAAGAAGTTTTCAAAAAAACATGAGATGGGATGTAATTTTCCCTTGCAGGCTTTTTTATTGCATTGAGTGCTAGGCTACACTCAATACAATAAAAAAAGGAAGATGCTTCTCAACAAAAAAAAAGGAATCTTCTTTATCAATAAAAATGCTGTCGATAGATGAAGGATATTGTGTGTTATCAATAAACTCGTTATTCAACTCTACTTTACTGGTTGTTTGTAACTACTAACAATTAATGAAAACACTAATTGAAAACGTAACTTTGTTCGTGTACGCCCCGAGTTCGAGCGGTATTTCGTTAGGTCTGTTTTGACATTAATTTCGGACCACCTGGCCCCCTTGGGAGTACCCGGTCAACATTAGGGTCTCAGGTAGAGACCTGAGTCCCCTTTCATATCCAAATTTCGCGGCGTTTCGCCTTGGGGTGGAGCACCCGGACAGCACCGGTTTTCAACGTCATAGGATCGACGTTAGGGCCCAGTGAGGATACCCTGATATTCAATTTTCGAGCGCTTTGATGCTAGTCAATCAGGAGACGGATAGAGCTTACCTGGTCAAGCGACGTAGGAGTGGAGGCCGTTTACATGCCTATGCTATTTCTTACGGGATTCTTGCTCCGAACCGACATTACATGACATTACCTACTAAACTGTGATAAAAATGATTCTTTCTTCAGTTTTTGTTCTTCCCACAGAATAATTTGAGTGTTCGTTTATGTTATTCTTCGTGATTTGCCACACGATCATTCAACAGTTTGATCCGGGAATTTTAATGATTTCGTACATTATCTAGGCTACTAGACACATCAAAAAACGCCGAAAATCTGATATTCAATTAATTATATTAGTCATCTTTTTATAATTTTAAATTAATCAAATAATTGTACTACAGACAAAAAAGAAAGGAGACAGAAAGTCAATCAGTTAACTATATGCACAAGTCAACCATCTCATTAGATCACAATCTAGTTCCTGGTCTTATCTCAATGTATCTTCTAGCTACAATGTTTAATTAACTAGATTATTTTTCGTTTTATTTCAACATATATCTTCATACTTTCTAGTAAACAGAAACATAACATAAATCTTTGTGGCATTTCCGTCCAATACCTTCGCAGATCTTTTACGATGAAATATAGATACGCGCTACTCACTCTCTGTCCCAGGAGCCACCGTAACTTCAGGAATACGGATGAATAAGATAGAGGAAATAGGGTTACGAGGAAAGAGGTAGACGCGGTGAATCGGAAATTTTATTAGCAATTAAATTAGATTGAAAAAGTTCTGTTCGCGTATTGACGCGACGGCCCAACTCTAACGTCTATATCGGCAAATGCTTTGTCTTGTCGTTTGAAAGCAATTTCGATGCTGCAAGTGGAAATCCAGTACCTTGATTTTAAATCGTTTCTTTAAGTGTTTTGGGCGAACGTTAGGAAATACAAGAATTTTAGAAGAGAAACAATTTAGATTCCGATTGTTTTGGACATAAGATTTATAACGCTATCATAATTTTATTACAGTTATAAAAGTACAACGAATTTTAAGGCAACGGTCGTAAAAATTCCGTATTTTTCAATTTTATTTCAATTCAATGGGTGACAACAATCTTCTCAATATAGCTTTTGTGTATTCGTTGCATTATCTTCTCTATTATCTATTGTTTTTTATTGACGTTCCCATTGTTTTTTTTTCTTTAAACAGAACATTACACAGAAAAACCTTTTTAAGAGTTTCCAAGCAAGCAACTTTTGATTTAGCAGTAGCTGGAATTAGTGACAAAAACTTATGTGTGTACAATCGCAAATATAAATAAATATTTTAAATTTAGATGGGAAATTTTAACTGTTTAATTCTGGTGATAACATGAAACTAAAATTTATCTGCCGGGCCAAATCAATAAAAACTCATACGGTTTCAACGTACGAGTTTGGTGCTATGCCGGACCAGGAAGCTGTGCCGGCACCGACCTTACGAAACGAGAATGACTAGGAATAAATCTCTGCGTGCACCAGAAAGCTTTGCCGATACGACTGGCACAGCGAGGCAGGTTGGTAGAATACCTGCGTTGTATCAGGAGCTGTGCCGACGCCAACTGTCAGACCGAGGATGGCTGGGAATCTCTGCGTGTATCAGAAAACTTTGTCGACACGACTGCCAGAGCGAGGAATACTGGTAGAATGCTTGCATGCCGACGTTAACTGCCAGACCGGGGATGACGATGACTGGAGATAATGTTTGTCTTATCCTCAAACGCGCGCTTTATATCCTCCACGCGGTCGCGATGGTGGGAGTTCGGCGTGCGTGAATGAACGTACCGTCTGTGGAGACAATACTCGCATCGTAAACAAGAATAAATAGAAAAAAAATTACACAAAATATCATTCGGTAGAACGCCACCGAACTTGGGAAAATCAATCAAAAGAAAAAGAATTAACGATTCGAAAATGTGCGGCAAAGTGGTGCGTCCTTGTCTAGAAATTAAAAGATGTAGCCTTTTACCGTTTAACTTTATCTCAACAAATATGACGAATTGCATTTTGAATTGTGTGTGTCCATTGTTTATGAAACTTTTAAGTGTAGTATATATAGTAAAACATACCTAGTTATAAAAATGTTGATTATAAATTAATAAGGTTCAAACTTTTTAAACTACTACTTTAAAGGGGCACAAGTCTTTTTGATAGAAGATATATTCCATCCCAACATTTATATTTCAACATTTGATTACCTAACAATCTCATTAACAACAAGAAGATGCTATATGAATAGAATTAAATATATTAAAATAAGAAAAAATCGATTTTTCAATTTACTTAGTTGGATGCAATCGATAGGGACGCATTAAGAATAATAATCCGACTTATCGTTCCTCTGTATTTAAATCGAACGATTGCAGCGCTCTCTGCAAGTAAAGACGAACTTTCCCCCCTGAACTTCTTAACTTGTATAAATTGGCTACCAGTTGCGCAAACTCGTCCGTACTAGTTTCTCCAGGTCCTTTTTATAGTACTCGAACTCTTTCTAGTTCCATCTGGTATTTCGTTCCACGTCTATACGTTCGCCAATGCATGTGTGCGTGCATACAGACAAACGTACCCGTCTGACCTTTTCAAATCCTTCAAGTCGTCCAACATTCAGTACGAATGTATGTACTTTCACGTGCGCATATGTACATACAAACCTACACATTTTGAGTGTACCACTTCCCTTAATTCGATCAGACGGAGATTTTTCAAGTCGACTGGGAAACGATGGAAGGCCTTAAACTTGTGATGGAAACGTATGTTGTCTAGCTGAAGATTCTATTCTATATGTTTTATTCCAACTCGGTTTGTTTCTTTCTTTTCTGACCGGATTGCACAATTCGTTCCATTCCAGTGGATCATATCTTTGTAGATATATGTAGGTATATAAGGTGAGTTATTGCATATACACATATCTACATAAGAAGTTTGAAGTTATGCTGAGTGATTTACTGTGATAATAATATGCATTTGTTATTTCCACCATTGCAGTGTTTACCATGAACTTATTAACGTATATAGTTATATGATGCATCCGGATGAACACTATATTTAATACTATCTACGGAATTCCCTATAATAGATAACTTCCTTAGCCCTATAATTACATGTACATAGGTGTTAGTCGTAGGAAATATAGTAGAAGTACCTTATATTGTATGTGTGGTATTAGGGTGATAGTACACTGCGACCTGAAAGATCTATTGTGTCCCCTCTTCTCGCTGTATTTACAGCTGGCCGTCCAGTCTGATTCTTTTTAGAAAGTGCAGAATGTCCGAAGGCCCCAGATTAGGTAACTCTCCCTCTTCGATATCACATGCTCCCAGGTGCAGCGCCTTGAGCTACACAGTGCAGCGCAGTCTGTGAGTATATGGATGGACGTTTCGTCCTGTTCCCCACAAAATCTACATTCGGCTTCCTTCGCTATTCCAAGCCTGCTTAGATGTCCGTTCAGTTTACAATGGCCTGTAAGGATCCCTGTCAATATCCGAATATTATGTTTACACAGGGTGATGCATTCTACAGATCTTTTCTGGTTATAGGTTCCCAGAAAAGTTTTAGCTTGCCTCATTCCCTGGAGATTCTCCCAGTATTTGGATTTTCTCTGCTCTACTTCATTTTTCAGTTTCTCCAGTGTTATGCTGCTACTTATCCCACAAAAAGGTTCTGGCCCTACAAAAGGTGTTCTGTACCTTATATTAGTATCATCCGTAAGAACATCTCAAAAATCTAAAAATCTGTGCTAAAACTTATGCTTTATAACTTCTAAAATTTAGAATTCCATAATATTCTGCACCACTTCTGTAGAAAACATTTTGTTTATACTTGCGGTTTCAATATCAAACTATCAGGAATGTTATGATTTACAGCAATATAATTATTATAATTATCGCAACACTATGACACATGCAGTTGTATAATTTTAGTATCTCACAAATATGGTGTAGTGCAAATAGATTAGCCGGTCAATCTTTTACATCTACGCATACATGTATTTCACCGGCCAAGTTATTTAGGGTAGTTAGGTATTTCAGTACATATTCCCGGATAAACCTATTGTTCTGTGAACCCTTTCAAATTGATAACGCAACTAGTATGTGTGTATATGGGTGTACGCGCTTGTGGAGGCCGTGCTAACGCATGCATGAAAAAAGCGAATTAATGCTTATCCCCTGTACCATTCATTATCATTCCATTCAATTAAGTCAAATTCTGACCGCTATGAAAGGGTTTCTGCTGATATATTGTTCCATTAAAACCGTCATATTTCCCGCTAATATTCTTTCATTTTTTGTAATACATGCCGCTGCTTACTACCCTATATTAATTTTGTTGAGCAGCAAATTTATTTTCAATTTTGTGATTTATTGCTCATTTTAATACTAGAAGAAAATCAAAAGTGTGGAAGTTCAAGGAAAATATTATGGTCGCAATATGTATCTCGAAGGACAAAAACCACAGAATATAGGTCGTTTATATAATTAAGAGTTACCTATGCTAGCAAAACATGGGTGTTAAGCAGTTCATAGGAAAGTCGGTCAGAAAAATAGGAGAGGAAATACTCAGATGTAATGCTATATCCCCCCCTTTATACTGCCCGTACTAACAATTTTTAAATTTATTAACATATGGTAAATGTACCGTATAATACAAAGTTATATTGTACCGTTCCATGGGAAAATCTATTTCAGTGTCCAGTTTTAAGTTTAGGTTGAATTAATCATTTATTCCTTTTATTTTGATTGATTTTCCCATGGGCGGTAGCGTTGCTACCGCATGTTATTTTATTTCGTTTGTATTTATTGGGTTAATATTGTTTCCGACGCGAGTGTCGTGGGGACGCACGGAGCAGACGGTGCGCTATTCATGCAACTCCCACCATCGCGACCGCCTGGGGAGAATCGCAAGTGTATTTAAACCGCGCGCTTAACGCTAGCATTCAGTTCCGGAGAGAGTTCCTCGCAGTCCGCTCTGGCTGTTGTGTCGGCAAAGCTTCTGATACACGTCGAGCTTCTTAATCTCCGTCTGATTGTGGCACTGGCGTAACACAGACATTTTTCCTGTCCGCTCTGACTGTCGTGTCGGCAAAGCTTCTGATACACATCGTGCTTCTTATTCCCGGTCTGATTGTGGCGCTAGTAAAGCTCACTGGCATAACACAGACATTTTTCCCGTCCGCTCTGACTGTCTTGTCAGCAAAGCTTCTGATACACATCGAGCTTCTTATTCCCGGTCTGTTTGTGGCGCTGGCAAAGTTCACTGGCGTAACACAGGTATTTTAACGATTTTGCGGTTTTTTGCGCAGGCACTTGTTTACTTACCTTTTTTTTTTGTTGTATATATTCCACGTCTTTTACACCTGTTATATAGAAATAAACGTTTGATTTATGATGCACTTTCACTGTTTCGTTGCGTCATCCGAACCCTGAACATTCTTCGACTCGTTGCTACCACTTTCGGGGTTAACACTTTATTGTAGCGGCGTAAATAAGACGGAACACTATTGAAACTGTCACAACGTTGAAATTTACCGCTTGATAACTAACGATCAGCGCCACTAAAGGAATTGGCGCGAACCTACTCTTTCGACTTACGAGGAGCAACGCAAGTAATAAGCATTTTAAAAGCAAGTAATTAATCGAAAGCCCATAAGCAAAGCATTAAAGAGTAAACGGTAAATACCATCAGCAGGAGGAACCGGAAGGAAAACGTCGTTACAGTATGAAATGTATCTTTATTTACAGTAATAAATGACTTTAAATACAATAATTTCTTGTTAATGCCCCAGAATCACCTTTTTAATCATAAACAAACTACAAGTAACCGCCTAGGTTATACACATATACCACATATAATCGTGCGGATTTTGACGTATCACCTCTACTTGGCACCATGAAAACTTCGGCTGTTTCTGCCGTTCTCGATTTAAAGTTGTATTTTAGTGCGTGTAGACACAATTATAAATTGTATGGGGGATAAACACACCAGAAGATTGGAGAAGACGAACGAACGAGCAAATAAAACCTACTGTAACGAGATCGGTAAAAGCTCTGAGACCTAAGTGGTTGGGAAACGTGGAAAGAATGCAGACAGAGATGATACCAAAGATGATTCTAATGAGAAGACAAGTAAGCACAAGAAAAAGGGGAGAAGAAAATTATGATATGAAAAAGCACACAAAACAACCTGAAAACTTGGACCAAAGGCGAAAATAGAAGAGAATTTTGTCCGAATAGAAATCAATGTAGTATTACATATGTAACTGTTCCGAATATGTATGTGTATGTACAAAATACGGCGCGCCGTAGGCCTATATAACTTGTTGTGTACTTATGTAAATAAAACAGCATTAATTTCCCCATGCATTTGGATTTCAATAACATAAATGCAGGTAGAGCAATTACTGTTCTAATTAAATGTTGGTTCGCAACTTGTTTTTCTCCTGTCTGAAAAATTACCTACGTATTCCAAAAGTATACTCGTAATATTTCCTCATCAATTCCAAATGTTACGCCAATCACCCGCGGTTCGATAATTTTAATGAAACAGCCGACCTAAAATCGAATAAATATTAGCTTTTAATTCCATATTCATCTGATGCTTCGTTCTCCCATGAGGGGGTAAGCGACTGCAAAAAATATAGAACGATACTGCGGAAACATTGACGGATATAATCAAGGGAAAAATGAATGGTTCCAGCATTTTTGTTGCAGGCCTCCGCGCTATTTGTTATTTAACAAACTCTGTCACAATACAACTGTGTTTGGAATTTTTCAGGTAAACATGTTGGAGTATTGGATATTTTTACGCTGGCGTTTTCGTGTAGGTACAATGTAATGAGCACGAAATACACATATATGTATAATAAATTTCGTTCGTTGATATTTGAGCGCACTTCTCCGAATACGCAATATCTAACAATAAAGCAATTCTTAACATATGTTACGTAGAACAAGTACATTATACTTTTATTAAATTCGTGCCTGCAGCTCTTGGCACAAACCTATACTATACCTACATAGCAGAAATAAAAATATAGAATGTTAAAAGTTAGTGGTTAAAAGGATATTGCTGGTGCATCTTCTGCGCACAGAAGAAAAAAAACATACCACAACAATGTTTTCAGTATTAGCAACAATTTCATTAGTTTGTTGAAGGCACGTTCTAAATTGTCTAACAAAGTAACCACGTGATTTATTACATTAATAGGATGATAGAAACAGCTATAGAAACAACTACCGTTGCGGAGTATTTTCGCTTATTATATTGGCAACAATCTAAAAGTTTCCGCACACACAATCAAGAGAACTTTCCAGGTGTTATGTTTTTATTGCTGCTATGCGGTTACTTTCTCAATTATCCCAGGATGTTTCTAAGGGTCTGAAGCAAAAACAAATATGCACAAGCAATTTCAGAAAGAAAAAAGAATATAACCATTATTAAGTTCATTTCTCGCTAGAATATTTCACATTTTATGCGATTTCGTAGAATTTAATAGAAATTTTCTCATTTCAAAACACTGTGGATTTCAGTATAAGAGAAAAAAGTAATGGGAGTGCTTAGAACGGTTAAAGATTCAACAAAATACACGGCAGCGAGCTTCTCATTTCTCCTGCCAAGTCGCCTCCTTCTTAGTTTGGTATGGTATGATAATACCGGGGAAGTAATTAGTCCCAGTTGGGTCGTTGTTTCCTCGACATGTTTCATTTTAACCGAAGCATGCCACTAACCTATAACGAACGCTTTAAAGCATGAGTGTTTCCCGTAAAATAAGTAAAATAGGTAAACCGATTATCAACAAGAATAAACTGGAGAGCGCTTTATAGCTAATAATTGTAAATTGAAACGCTCCCTAAAGAATTCCGAACACGGTTTTAATATATTAGTCGTAAGCTGAATCTTTCGTAAGTTTTATTTGCTTAGGTGTGTCTCTAATCACTAGTTAAAAGTACATTTACAACTTGGCTTAAATGTAAATTTTATTTTATACGATATTAGAGCCAGGATTGTAGATGAGTAAAGTAAATAAACTTAAATACTTTTTAAAACAAACATACAAGGTTGGATTTGAATGGGCACCTTTCCTCATCATACCGGCTGTCCCAAAAGTTCAGCCGAGAAATAAACATCGAATCGAAAAACAAACTAAAAAAATACGCCTTTAATCATTTCCAAAAATCTATCTAAAGACATCAAACATGACCGTTTACTACTACCCCCGCTAGGAGGTAGAGCGGATGGCAACTTTGAAATCTTAAATGGAAATCCTAATTTTTTATTGCAGATTCGGATTCTATGTATCAAAACACGAAAGTTTTGATCGAGACATTCTTTTCGGTTCTTAATGGAGGGAGCTGATATTCGCAAGAGATAATATTTGTGGAGTTCTGAAGAGAAGCCTGTAAACCGTCAAAATATTTATTAGAAAAACTTACTGAACCATATATTCAGGCGTTCAATGATCAAAGCGATGCCGAAAGTACCCGATCGTATCCGAAGTGATTCCGAAGATACCTAATCGTACCCGAAGTTATTCCGAACGTATTCAATCGTACTTTAAGTGGTTTCGCGCGTGATCGACGTTTCTCCGAGTAGTTTTGAGGGTACTTAAGGATTCCTCTAGTAATGTCGAAGGTTTAACATATTTCTTGTTTCAAGTTCTTAAGTACTTACAATTAGTTGCAGTTACTTACTTGCTCAGAAATTCTTCTTTAAGTAAACATGTGAAATATATTGAACTCTCCCATCATAATGTGAATCTTTGTTCTTATCTACCTCTAACATAATGTAAAATATGATAAGTGCTGATGGAAAGCGACAAAAGTTTATGTACTTGCACTCAATTTAAATTTTAATTTGCTTTCAAGAACTGAAACGTAAACTTTTATAGCGCATTCGTTGAATTAAGCTGCGACGGTTAATTTATGTTTTGGATTCAAAGCAACATTATATTTATCCTTAGCCAATACATCAAACTCTCTTAGTATATGCGTTGACATAGTTATCTTGATCATGTTTACCATTTCAACGACAAGCTGGTCGGTATATGAGAAAAGTTTTGTATGTGTTTGTGACCGATGATTTACTGCTATTAAAGATAAAGTCCGAAATTTCTGTATAATATATGAAGCTGCGACAACTCTGTGCGCAGCCATAAATGTAAATTTAGCTCTGGAGAGCTGTTAGCTTAAAATCATGTAAAGTTCGAGTAGGGTAAAATGGTACGAATACACTTACATGCAGAATATCCCCATACACATATTTTCTACATTCACATCTCTGAAACACATAGGTAGATATGTAGAAAATATTTATCATGGGCAAGTGATGCTATTAAATATGAAAAAAAAACAAACAAATAATTATACCGTACGTATTAATACATATATTGTTAAATACTAGTAAATATACTGAAAATTGTTCGCGTGATCTACGTTTATCATGAGCTTATCATGTACGGTTTTTCTACGCACACACGACAATCACTACCCCGATGCAAAATATTATTTGCTGGCCTCTAACTAATTTTCAGGCGGTTTTCAAAAAGTTTCCAGAATTTAAGGAAGTTAACGTTATTTCTTAAACTTACAACACCAGCTATGCGTCCAAGAGGCAGAGTTCAGTACGTTTCAGCATCTGTAGATTGGTATGATACAGTTCCAAGGTTTGTGAATTTCATTCTAGATTAGAAAATATTAAGAAAATATAATGCTACGTCTCTTATAGAGGAGCGTCTATACCGCGTTACATCGACTTGTGCAAAGGGCTGAGCATGCTATGCAGACCAGGGCAATGCTTCAGTGCACATTTCTGGATATTCTGTGGAAGGCAACTTTTGCGAATCAGATCAGACCATGTAATATCTATTATACAAACGGATCTTTATAGCAAGAAATAGCCAAGCGATACTGGGGGCATAAATTAACCCTAGGATACAATCAGGATTAATTAGGAAATACATTCGAGAACTGAACAGCAGACCACAATAAGGATACTTTTCTGTGGGTACCCGGACCTTCAGCAATCGAAGGCAAGGAAAAAGCTGACAATTTGGTAAGAAATAGATCACTGGCTCTATTCTATAAAAACCAGTGACCCAAAACATGTCCTAGGGATGTCCAGGAATAGGTAAGAACTTGGGTCTAAGAAAAACACAAAGAGCACTGGAACAACAAGACCAGACAAACTATTAGAAAGACCTTTATCAAGGGACCATTAAAGAAGAAGAGTGAGCCTACTAGGAACTTTATGCGCGTAGTAACCGATCTCCTAATAAGACATTCTGTACCGAAAAAACACCTACAGAAGAATGGGAAGCAACACCGCAGATACCCACTGAAAACTGTGTAATAGAAAGGGAAAGACTGCACAGCCCATCTTATGTGAATGCGTTGCTTTGGACGCAAAAAGGTTTTTTTGCACACCTAAAATGAACCCAGAAGATTATTTCGATCAGCCAACCAGAAATTTGTACATACCAGTATAGGACACCAGCATATTGAACTGGCTGGCAAAATTTAATGGGTAAAGGAAATAAGAGATATAATACAATAATAGTGTTTTCGGGGGACGGCTTCCACCACCAGGAGAAAACCATTTCAGAAAATTTTAAAAGACACGACGGTTTTATATAAGTCACATGGTGTATGTTCAAAACAAGTAGGTAGGTGTGTTATATCGAATTATCTCAAGTTTACTTGCATATGCACCGTTTTTCTTATAATCCCTAAAGTGACGTAAGTCCATTTTTGCTCAATAGTAGGTATATACGATTTTCTTAATCTGAAAAATAGAAAAAAAAAATAGTATACTTAGACTTCATATTGGGTAAAAATGGAGTTATGACACTTTACCTCTATGGTACAGATGTATATATTTTGTTTTTGCTTGTGAATTTTAATACGGACACATTGAAGCAGCATTGTGAAATTATCACATGCATCTTTAATAATAACAACATAATGAATTACTTTTGCACTTAGTTACTTGTTTTGCTAGCCGTTTCTATGTCTCGTCTTGATGCTGTGCAGCACTTACACCATCGGGTTCACGCTGACCTGTAGACCAGCCAATCCGAATGGGCGATTGAAAAAGGATGCTGGAAACTAGTCACCTTCATATGGCAACTGTTTTAGTTATGCAATTACCGAGATTTCTCTTAGCAACAAGTACATCCAATCATAAGCAATGCTTTATTCAAATGGCATCTTTCTACTACCAACCACTCTAACAATAAAAAATTATATTATCGTAATCGAAAATTGATCTTGTAATAAGTTTTATGGGCAGGTACTAATAATATATGCAAGAACACACCCAAAATGATAGACTGTTTTTGCTAAATATTCTCTACTTTTTGGTAAAATATAGGTACAGTCGTGGACTCTAGGAATGACCGCTTAAGTTGCAGCGAGCGAGATAGCGCTACGCTCGCTGCATGCGCTAGATACAGCTCGCTGCAATTTAGACGGTCATTCCTAAAGTCCATGACTGTACATCTGTTACTTGCACATCGAAACAGAGATTGGAAGTTGATTGCACTTGAGGATGGGCCATTCCTGAATGTGTGAGAAGCATGCATTGGATTCATTCTGGAAACAACCTATTAAGGAATTAATTCTTTTTAGTATCGACTCTAGTATAGTCCTGGAGGAAATAAATATGCTTGAACAAGTCAAGCAAGTTTTGCGTCTAAAAAGTAAGCGCTTGGATACATTTTCTTTAACAAAAATACATTTTCTTGTAAGTACATATTTAATATTGTTAATCTATACAAACATAAACTATTGAGCAAAGATTAACGAACCTCGTATTTCTAAGTTTCGGAAACTGTAAACTATATTAATGATATATTTTATTAATTGTTCAATCACAAAAATCGTTGTTTCAATCTGTATTAAATTTTTATCATAGAAATTCTTTAATAGTACCCATACTAAAAAACTGATTTCATTAGACACTTTTAAAACACCATCTTTCATTGTTGGAAATCAAATTATTTCATTGAGCTTTAAAGATATAATATATGTAATGCACTTGAAGTATGACAGAAAACACTAAAAGTTTCCTGCAGTTGTTATTGCATTTGTAACTAGTGCTTTAATTTTCATAAATTCATACGATTGGGTGCTTTTATAAGCTTAGTAAAACACTAGTTACAAAAAACTAATCATAAATGAATATTTTTTATAGCTTACCACATTTCAATCAGTTTTACGTGCAATATGCACCTATTAAACTAAACGATTTTTCTTTGGCAGTGTTGTTTTTATTTCATTAAAACAATTACGGATATTGCAATACGCAGTGAGTATACACAAGTGTAGTTATTCAGCACTGTGCCATCGGAAGCTATATAGATTTACGCTGTAGTGCAACAGCATATTGAATTACAGTCGTTCTGGCGACGTTCCAGTATCGAAATACACATAGGTACCTGGATAATATAAAACTGGTTTATTTATAGCTGACGAAACCGATATTCCCTCTGTAACGGCGCGCTACGCTAGAATGCTCTGTAGAGGCAATAACGTGGAGCCGTTAAAAAACTAAAGCAATAAAAACCGTTTTCATATTAAGATAGGACTCCCGGTTGCTGTAACAGAAATTGTAATCCAAATTCGAACAGCTAGGAAGTGATACAAATTCGTGATGTATGATTTGTGACCGTTGTGGGAAATCGAAGTGGGATTAAAAAGAAAACTGAATATTCTTTAATAAGAAGCTGCTAATTTGTTACACGTTATTCTGTGTGAATAGTAAGGTTAAATTTTAAGGAATATATGAAAATTACAAGTTTATCGTTAATTTTTCTTTTTGTCTTTGAAGGTAAACTTAATACCTTCTTCTTTTTATTACTTAATTATAAATACTCACAATTATAACATATTGAATACGTTAAAGAAACACTTTTCAGTTTTATTGCGATGGGGATATCTCTTATAGGAAATAGTGCAGTAAAGCACTTTGAGGATATACGTTCCTTGCTTAACTTAGAAAGCTTTCAAAGTACCGCTTTACAATTTACACTTTGTTTTTATTATATTCTACAATCAGTTTTTAAGTATTCAAGAGTATAAAAACGCTGTCAAAATAGGTCTACGTACGCAAAATTTGGAGAAAGAGCAAAGTTAACTATGTAAGTGGGAAAAGCCAACCGCTAGGTAGATTTCTTACGGCAGTTAATATCGTATTTAAGTTACAGCACGCACGGTAAATGCTGAAAGCTTAGGTCTGGGCGTACAGAGAGATAATAGAACATATATTAAAGCACTGGTGTTACAGTAGCGTCTGTTGTAATACAAGTTTGAATGCAATGTACGAGTGTTAAGCCGCGTACTGACTTATATGATGCGAACCGAGCGCACGCGAATATGCGGGTGAAATAAATGCACACAAATACCTTAAAAATTATAAGTTCCTAATACTGCATTTGTAATAATTTATGCCTTATTAAAAGGAAAAGAAAGAAAAAAGAAAAGCGTTGCAATTAGGGAGAACAGGATAGATTAGAAAAATTAAGAACTGCATCACTAAGTTAACCAGAAAGTAACTTTCTTTTCTGTATTGGTACTATTCAGAATATCTATTGATTTTATAAAAGGTACAAACATATTTGTACTAACAGTCTCATATTAATCGTGTAAAAATGATTTTCAGGATTTATTTCACTATCTTCTTGTAACAAAGCGCAAGCAACTAACATTTTGTGTATGTGTACTTAACCTTTTCTTTTTCAGTACAATAAAATAACTTCTTCCTGCCCCTGTTTCTTTATTTAACTTTGTAGCGACTGCGTTAAGATTTGGTTGAATTGGAAATCTTAGTTCCTGTCTAAAAGAGCTTTATTGCACCACTATGGAACAGGTGCGGCCGATCTTTATTGCATCTTCGTGGAAACGTTTTATTTCAACGGGTGCCAATAAAATTGAAATTTCTGTCCTTGCCAGCGTTGGAGCGAAAGAGATGGATTGCTAGAAAGAGGAAATAAGTTAACTCAATTTACTTATAGGATGCTGTACGCCGTACATGCAATCCCCGTATGCAAGGGGATATATCTCCTAACTGGATCGCATCATATTTACCAAATCGTTTTCGTATGTTACAATAACTGCTTTATTTCCTAAAGATATTATGTCGAATGGATTTCGATTTCAAAGCGATCGAAAAACGGAAATGCATGACAATAAATTCCAAAGTTTTAGAGAGAATTCTGCAGGAACCCCCGTTTGAAGAAATCCATTGTGTAGAAGAAATATTACTGTTGATTAACTAAGTTTTAATGAATTTTTCGTAAGACTTGGAACAAATGATCAATTTGTTGTTGAACATAATCCGGTCGAGGTCTTCCATTCGAAGTTTACAACAGCAATGAGAGAAATTTCTGCCGCAACTTTACGAGTAATCTCGAGATTGGCGCGTATTTTTGAAGTCTAGCATTGTTGCACGGATCGCTGATAGAGGAAGTCGGAACTTGTGTTGCTATTGTTTGTACCCACAAGGTGTATTACAACTTTTGGCTCCCATCGCGATTTTAAGTAACAAACTTATGTCATTAAACTTTCATAAGACGCGCCTTCAGTGGGCAGGAAGTAAAACCGAGTGCGTACTGCTTGTTTTACGGTGCTCCAGTGTATATACGAGAATGAGATGTTTCGTGATTCGCCTTGAAATTTGTCCGTTATTTTGCAGCAAAATTAGAAGTTATGAAAACGAAAATACAGTAACGAGAAGAAAAAGTTATCTGCAATATTAAAATTTTATAAATGAAGAGGTTTATGTGGACATCCGTATCTTGCATAATGGGAATCTTGTGTGTTATATTATGTGAACTTATAACTAAAATTTTGTTTATGATACTTACCCAAACACAAAATAGTTGAATAACGGTTTAGTTTTTGTTTATACTACTTGTTGTTAGTCAAATGCGATGCGTTTGAAGTTGGTACAGTTATTACGAATGTGGATGCTGTTTCACAGCTCAACTGCTGTGTTGCGTAATATTTACGCCGTTGCAATAAATTTTTACCCCGAAGTGGTAGCAATGAGTCGAAGAAAGTTCAGGGTTCGGACTACGCAAAGAAGCAGTGAAAGTGAATCATAAATCAAACGTTTATTTCTATGTAACAAGTGTAACAGACAAGGAATATATATAGCAAAAAAGGGAAGTAAACAAAACATGAACACTCGCAAGCCTACATAAATATGTACAGTGTTGAACTTTAAAACATTTACGAGGCTTCGGTACCGTTATTGAAAACTGAACGCGGAATCTAATAGCTATGTTTCGATCAACATAAGGATTGACGCGATCGGTTTTTGCGGGCTACAACGGTTAGATATCCGTCCTAAATTCGGCGGTACGGTAATGACTGGAAATAAACATTCTAGAAGCGCCAAAAGCTATGCCGACGCAACGGCCAGAGCGGAGAGAAAATCTGTAAACTACCTGCGGTTACCAGTAGGCTCTGCCAGCGCTGCAATCAGGCCGGGAATGAGAAGCTCGATGGGGATCAGAAACTATGCCGACACTCCAATCAGAGAGGATGGGAAGGATGTCTGTGTTAATTTTTTTAACATCGGATAATCTGAATGTAAGCAATCAAGAATTTCCCATCACACTATACATTAACATTTGTTATATTTGATTTTGTGCTGTAACTTTAATAACAGTTGTCTCAGTTCATCTAGATGATATTTAATTTGATCCGCATGCTGAAATATAACAGCTTTTTGTTTTGAAGTGTTCCCAACATCGCCTTTAGTACTCTTCACAATATATGAAAGATTGGCGTATTATCTACAGCTGCATGTGTTCTATATTACATCTAAAAATAAATTATTGCAAACGAAGGTAGTACACAATCTTGTAATGTTATTAGGGAAACAAGAAAATTGCCTAGAATAGCATTAAAATTAACAATCAAGGTAATTATTTTAGAATTCTCAACGTCACATATATCGCAGGGTAGAATATATCACTGAGATAAGTGTACCACCCCAACAGTTTCCATTTATATATGCGTATACCTACTATGCTTAAATTAGATCTAAATACAGAGACCAGAAGACTGAACAAAAACAAACCCCGTGTACGTTTTGGACGTAGCGGTAATGTACTTATATATATATATATATGTATATATAACATTTTGATTATTATATATGTGGTGACTTCCTAGTAGTAAGTTTACAGATTGTTCCGTCTAGAGTGCGCCAAATGGGCAATTACCTAATAAGATTAACGTTTTCCGTTGGGGCAACGCTCGTACTAGCGTCCTTATAGGTGGTGCTATCTGGCGTGTTATTTATGCATTTTACGTGTCCTACGCTGATTAATTCCCACCGTAAATTAGATGGGTAATGGCCCGTCTGTTTCTGAATTTTCTGTTTAATTGACGAATCCGCGCGTTTTAAAATCGGCGCCGTTGTTGCCTTATCGTTGATGTACGTAGCTGCATAATAATCTCATATATCTTGGACGTGACTAAATGGTGGAGGCGACGGTACAGAGTACTACACGAGTTTTCTGATTTGTAGGTTTATAATAACAACACTTATTTTCTAACAGGCTTACACTCAAGTACAGGAAAAATTGAAATTAACAATTGCGAATACAATATAGTAACTAACCCTAAATTTAAAAATCATATCACTCAAAAGGAAATAAGTAGGAGTGATTATAATACAGCATTTACAATATCAGCATCTACAATATCATAATATGCGATATTTTATTATAATTAGAATTAATATCACAAGTATTACAAATAGTGTTGAAAGAATTACATATTAAATATATTGGCGAACGCAACATAATATTAGTTCTGCTAGTAGGTAAATGGAATAAATACGAGTGTCTTGATGATAACCGAGGTACATTAAAACTAATTTTGTTTAAAAGAAAAATACAATCAATTTTATTATTTAACAAGTTATATAAAAATTTAATATTAGAAATGTTTCGTCGACAGCTAAGAGATATGAAGTTAAATCTATTCAGCATTTCATCATAGTGATACCCTCTAGCGGGATAAATGCCGTCGGTTATATACATTAAATATTTAAGATTGAATTTGCTCGATATTATTGATATAAATAGCATAAGTAGGACACCGTACTCTAACCGAGATCTTACGAAGGAATTCAATAATACAGTTAAATAATTAACACCAGCAAAATCTTTACAGTTTCTATAAATAAAACCGTACATTTTGTAATCCCCAACAATTATATCTGTAATATGGTTACTCAATGCAAGTTCACAATCGAATATTACCCCCAAATCACTGTATACACATACATCTTTAAAGTAAAACGCTGTTAACAGCATAATTATATTCAATAGTGCTCTGTTTCTTAGTATAAGTCATAGCTTTACACTTATTTATATTAAGTTGTAAGTTGTTTTGTTCACACCAGCGTTTTGAAGTAAAAGACAGTCCTCCCGTGTTTTAACATTTAATTTTGTTCATACTTTTATAGCGTAGGTTTTTATTCATTGACAAATCTTGATATCTATCAACTAAATTATAAATTGTACTAATTTTATGTTTTTTTTAGGAGCGATTGAATTAATATTTAAATCTCTTTCTGAATGGATATGAAAAACTAATCTGTTTAGATCCATTGATTCTTCCTAATTAATAGAAAATCTAAAAACCTGATATTTTATTTTCGTTCTCAATTGTGAATTTTAGCCGAGGGTGGAATGAATTAAACGTTAAAAGAATATCATTTTGTTGTTTAATATGTACTGGTAGAATAGAATTATCTACATACATTTAAAAAATGCAGTGTGAGTTCTCTTCTGTTTATTTAATGTTTATAAAACTTCTATTTCTAATATTTCTATTACTAAATTGGTTACAATAGCTGAAATGGGAGATCACATAACTGAACCAAAGCAATGTTTATAGTTTATACGAGTTGTTACTAATTAGTTAACCATAAAAGGTCAATTAGTAAGAATTCTTTTCTAATTATGCTTGGTAAAACTTATAAATTAAAATTAACTAATGACTTCGGTTAGCATATATGTTGTGTTTTGTTTTTTATTTTTTTAAAATTTCGACTTTGTTTACAATTTCGATACTACAAAAATTTAAACAATAAAGAAATAACGATAAATTTGCAATGAACGAATGCACCCAACGAAATAGATTGTAATTAGTTAAACATTCTTGCAGTTAATGAAAATAAAAATTAGCTAAACTTATAAATTTACACAGAATCTCAGAACACCTATACATCGTGGTCAAAATGTTAAAATTTCATCCATCTTACATTAGTACTGCATCAAACATGTATCTACAACTGGAAATAACCCAGTTCTCCTTTGCTCCCGTGTTCTGTCCGAATTTCGTACAAATACTTACTGCCTTGAATAATTCAGCGGTCACCCGATGGCGATGTTTAATACAAAAGCGTTTTCGATTGCGTAACGCTCGCCTAATATATCAAAATATTATCCTTTCCGACACGAAAACCAGTATATATGCGAGAAACTTTCCAGTAAATGTATTATTCATTTATGCATCCCATATGTGTGTGTATACAACAGAGAAGCGACCATTTTGCTAGCCTCTAATGGGTTTTTCACCCACATCTTTATACACCACATATCCTTTACTTTACAACTTTCTAATGTAAGTATACGTTCCAACGTCTTGGTCGTAAGTCTATCTCCAACTCTTGATATACAATATGATAAAGATAAAAAAGAAAAACTAGAAACGAAAATTATCTGTTAATGTATACTAGACAAAGGTTGTACGTGGCGGTGTAAAAACGTATAATAACAGCCAACAACAAAAGTAGAAATGATTGAAAGTGAAGCTCATATCGAAACAAATTTTCTGTAATACTAAAAAATAATGCTGCAAAAGATATTAAATTTACCTCTGTATGTACGTGAATCATAAAATTACAAGTATTAGCGGCTTTTATATGTACTATTTCCCTATTTACTGGATATTATTCTAAAATCCTAAAACTAGTGTGTTACAATATCAAAATGATATTCACTAGCTATGGTAGGCAATTCCAATTAACGTGCACCCCATCTCGTATCACGTAAACGATAAGCGCGCTGGTAAACAGGATTAAATATGGTTGGCGCAGGCTCTATATCAGTAAAAGATACTGGAAAATACGGCCATGTACACTATAGGGATAAAATTAAAAATCGACAACATACATTTTGTGATTTAGCACTTTCACGTAAAGTAAGAAAATGTTATAAGTGAATACAAGGAATTGCTGAATTAGCCGTCTTCTTCCTGTTTTTGAATATATAATGTATTGTGTTTGTTGTAAAGCTTCCGCTGAGCCACACAAAGTGGTTAATTGCTACATTTGTGGAGGTGCGTATAAGCTAGAATACATGGACTTATCGAAAGCTGAAGTCATTTTCATTCCGTTAACCGTTTGTTATGGTTCCCTCATCCAACGCGATCGCTTCCGGTCAAACTCCCTCGAAATTCGGATATTTACTTGGCTGAATGCGTTCTACTTCGACAATTCCTTCAAATCATTGCACCAATCTACCTCTTTCCTCTCACGTGATCTATTTCTCGCCGTGACTTTCGTGATTTAATGCCGGACCGTTTCCCCTCATCTACCGGTGCAGGTATCATACCACTGAGGTAGGATATCTGGGCCCGAGGCGTAAAGAATTTCACGGACCCAAAAATTTCCGTCGCCAGCGAAGTCGAAAGCAACGAGTCGATCGATCATCGCGCCAGTTCGCACGTCCGCGAGCGATTTGGTGGATTCGGAGCGCAAGTAGGGCAAAAAAATGGAGCGGTCCCTTTCTTTTTCCTACCCAAAGTTTCAGTTAGATTTGCATAAATCTTTTACAGGAAAAACGAATAGCCCCGAAAGGAAAAAACAACATCGAGGAGGTTATTCGTTCTGGTTAGAAACGTGTTTTGTTTTCATTTTCTCTCCTGTTATGTTAAATTAATGTAGGCTGTCGGTTTCTCATGCGTATAAACTACCAAGAGGGTCGAAGAAAAAAGAACTTAAAGAATATATATAATATATCCAAGAATTGAGTTTGTTTTAACGGTTATTTCGTTCTTGACTTTCTGCAGAATTATTCTCTATGAAGGTACAAATAAATGGTGCCGATCAAATGTAATATTCCTAATAATAGTAGTATTAACACAAATACAAATACAAAAGTTTTATGTGCCAACTGATCCTCATATACTGGGTGAGTTTTTTTTATCTTGAGATAACGGAATATATCTAAAACACTGCATCAGATCAAAAAAAGATCTTAATAAGATTTGTTATAATGTAGAGGCCTCACTGAATGGTGCCGAACTCGACATAGATGTGTTCTTGTACCCCGGAACCCCCATTTCGTATTACAGATTCGGATTCTACGCCATTAAGAATGTAGTTTTTTTTTTCGTTTCGTAACAGATTGCGCTGATCGCAAAAAACATGATTGTGAATGCCTAGAAAAAATACACAGAAAAGAGAAGCAAGCAAACATGATTTTGTGTTTTTTTTTTATTTTAACATTAAATAACATTTCAAAAAGCTTTACTTTACCATACCCATTTCGGAAAATGTGTTCGAAGATGTGCCCTTCCACGTCGATACATTCATTTATTCGCAATTGGAATGATTGCACACAACTGAGAAGTGTTTCCGGCGTAATCCTTGAACAAGAGTTGGTGATTTGCTCAATCATGTTTTCCCTCGTGGCTGGCACTTCTGTATAAACTTCTGACTTTAAGTGGCTCCACAAAAAGAAGCCAGGGGAAGTAAGATCTGGCGATCTTGCAGACGAAGACACTGGACCACCTCTTCCGGTCTATCGACGATTTTAGGCTCGATCTAATACTTCTCGTGCTATTCTTGAATAACGTGCTGGACAACCGTCATGTTAGAACCACATTGTTTGTCGTACGTCCAAAGGAAGGTCTTCAAGTAACACTGGAAGTTCGTTCTGCAAAATGTTTCGATATTTTTCACCATTTAAGTTTCCATCGATGAAATATGGACCTATAAGCTTATTGCCAATTATTCCACACCAAACATTTACGTTCTAAGGATGTTCAATGTTGATGTTCAACTTAGTGCAACCAAATGGGGATTTTCGATACTCCAGTAATGCATGTTGTGCCGATTTACCGTACCGTGATTTGTGAATGTCGCCTCGTCAGAAAATAATACTCGATTGGCATTTGGGAATTGGGATTATCTTGTATCCGTTGAAGCGCCCATTGATAAAATCGCACTCGATTTTGAAAATCATCGCCATGAAGTTCTTGATGCATGGAAACTCTAAATGAATGATATTTCCTACGTTTCAATATTTTCTCCAGCAATTGTTTTTCGGCGATTACGTTTTCTTGGCTGCACAGTCCCTTCGCTAGAGAACTGGTGAACGAGTCGGTGAAAAGAAACGCGCGATCGCACCTTGTCGGAAAAACGTTGTGAATAAATATTAACAGCATAATCGATATTCCTACCACTTTCTCCATAGATGTAAATCATTTCAATTCTCTCTTGTAATGTTATAGCCTCCAATACGTTCAAATATTTAACACTAACTAATTTGTAAGTATTCACAGCTTGTCAAGTACTGAATAAAGTACGGTTTTGTATCGTTGAATAGCATTCAAATTGCGAATAAATAAATGTATCGAAGTGAAGGGGTACAGTTTCGAACACACTTTTTGAAATGTTAGTTTATGTTAAAATAAAAAAAACACGAAATCATGTTTGCTTGCTTGGATCGATTTCAGCACTATTTAGTAATAAATTTTACAAAAAATATCGTGTAGTGAC
This sequence comes from Cetonia aurata, assembly GCA_949128085.1. Classification (NCBI taxonomy): domain Eukaryota; kingdom Metazoa; phylum Arthropoda; class Insecta; order Coleoptera; family Scarabaeidae; genus Cetonia; species Cetonia aurata. The sequence continues at coordinate 25,467,499 of OX421887.1, forward strand.
ATGGACAGACCCTGCTGTACAAATGCATGTAACGCGAATAGAAAATCGCTCGTATCAAGCATAATCCATTAGTTTTCTGTTGACTCTAGCGCCGAGCATGATTGCATATTCATATCTAGATTTTGCAGTGCATATATTACTGTGCTGATGAATAAAGAAGATCCTTTATAAGTACGTTGCCAACGCCTGGTATGCGCTTTATTGAGAAGGGTATAAGGATTTATAAGACATGTAAACACAGTAGAGAACAGAGGAATATATGGTAGATAAGTGCGGAGTGCAATAGAAAAAGCAAGCAATATTTTGTGAAAAATGAAATACATGTGTATATAGTGTAAGTATTACACTTGTTGTCTTCATTCATAATAACTTTGAATATATCAGTTGTAGTTGTTTAGATATCTATCCGTACGTTGTAGTGGTACCTACCTAATACCAAAGCTAATACGTTCAAATACGTTCAAATTCTTTTTTACTCTGGCGAAATAATGTAGATACGTTAAGTGCTAAAAATTTTTTTTTTATAATTACAACTAGTTTTATCACAAATTAATTTTCTTGTCCGCAACTTCGTAACACATCTTTCTGTAATATTTGTTGAATAATTTACGTGGGAGTTTTCCAAACTCGACATAATTTGTGCCTTACTAAATCAACAGTTTTAGCATTTCCCAAAACTTTAATAGAGAGTTCTGTAATTCGTTTTCTCGCGACTACTTGAAAAGCTTTCTTACTATGTCTAAATTGCGGCTCAAAAAACTTTAAAAGTATGTCAAATATTTTAATCATGCTAAATGTGAATGTTACTTCTCGTTAAATTATTATTTCTAGTTATTTCACCAAGCGCCACCGAATATTCCCTTTGTCTAAAGCTTCACCCTTTCACACACATGTGTGTATATGATAACTATATGCGGATGTGGTATACACACATGTAACTCCAACAAAACGCGCATATCCCCTACATCAAAGCCGGCAAATGCTTTGGTATGCAAAACAGCGCAAATTTTGCCCAATAAGTACTTCTAATTACAACTTTCAAACGACTCTTCCTCGTTTATACATAATACCCGAATTGCTCCGTTTACGGAATAATGAACAGCGTACGAATTTCGTTAGATTAACAAGTACCATTAGGAAAGATCTGAAGGCTACCCTGCAGTAACCCTGTGCGCTCGATGGATTACGAATGACCTCCTCTCCTCCAAGTACTGTGCTTTGTTTAGCTTGTATTATTGCTTCTGATCATGTTTCTAAGAAGCATGACTGTTTTCGCTAGGATATTTCCTTAAGTATAGGTTTAATTGCAAGAAATATTTTGCCATTTACATTTTTAAAAATATTTCTACATACCTAAAATGCAACGTATAATAAAAACAAAATGGAAACAAAGAAAGTGTTGTCGGTCCATGATTGAGAATAGAAATTCAGGGGTTGTCGGAACAATTATTCCAAATAAACTAATTTCGGATATGCTACGGAAATAAACCGATATCTTTTGAATCTGCATTAACAGGGTAGAATCCTATAGCAATAAATACGTCACAAATTTAACAAACAAACGTCATACATTTTTAAACAATTGTTTTAATTCATATTCAAAAAATCAGCATGTTTTATTTAACATAACAAAAATTACAGAACTAATTGGAAGCAAACATATTAAGCATTCCTGTATTAAAATCCTAGCAAACACCTACAGTGTACAATTGCGCTTTTGTATTATTGCCACTAATCTAAAGTCAATTGTTATATGGCGTACATACATAACATAAATCAGACACATATTCTTCTCTTTTATTGTCTCTTTCGTGGCTCGTGGTTCATCACAAAAATCAAAACCGGATTTCCTGATACAGTTTGTCCTATTTCATAATATCCTCTGATTGTAAAAACCAATTTTGTTTCTCTAAATCTCTGCCGTAACTGGAGGAAGGGTGTTTATTTAATCCTGGGAAAATTGCAAAAGAAAAGAAAACTAAACGTAATACGCCTTAATATCCGGCGAACACGACTGAATATTGCACTTCCTGCAGTTCTCGACCGGAACGCTAATCCGCTTAGAGAGGAGTGTCTCATTTTCGACGACATTTCGCAGCGAAAGGCGCTAACATTAAGGCGCGCAGACGACCGCAGCAGAAATATCCAATATAATTTTAACTTGGGATGATTAATAGTGGCACTTTCTGCGATCTCGGAGAAGGATTTTAAAATTAGACCTGCTGCCTCTTACCGAGATACATGTAGGTGAATTGTGGAAATGAGTTGTAGAGTGTGAAATCTTGACTTTAGTTTCACCTGTGGCGAATGCCATTACTGAGTTAACAAATCTAGGAAATCATTACGATTTATCATTATTAAATTGACTGTTCCGGTTGAAGGAAGTCAGTAAATACTAATATCAAGAAACTGGTTCTTAAAAAAACACTTTCATAGGTCTTATTGAAAAGTATTATTTTCATGACTTTATGATTCCTATTTAAAAGCATTAAGTGAATCTATAGTGAATAACTTGATCCATATATACGAATCTATCACAATATTTGTGGAAGTCTAAAGGTTACCATTGGTATGTACACGCATTTTGATCACATGAGACTTTTGTCAATAATGTAGCAACAATTGTCGTGCCACACTTCCGTAATCTTACCTACTCTAGATTTCGCAAAACGACACGTATCTCTGTCGATTCTATCCACAACGTTTAATTGGTTAATTCAGTTAAGTGTTCAAGTTTGTTAAAAATATTACTTTTGAAATTATAATATGCGGTTAAAACCAAGTACATGCTAATACTTCAAGTACTTTGGTATCTACTTCAAGTATTTACATAACTGTAGCAAATGCTTTAAGATTAAAGAGCAACTATTTTCTGCAGACATTCTAGCATCTTCTGGATTGGAGTTTACACAACTACTAAGTATCTTTTCCTACTAAAAGTAGTGAATGCTAGCAGTAAATTTTGTGAAGCATGCGTTGTTTGCATCGAGTTTCTAATAATGTTCTTTTAGTAGTGAAAAAAGGTAAGATGATAGATGATAAGTATAATCATTTGTTCATTATATTTTCTTACCAAAAAAATATATTATTTTTGTTTTAATTTACTGTTTAATTTTTCTATTATAAATGTTACCGTATTTTTCACTTTTGTTATACTATATTTCACCATTCCGTGCATAGGTTGTCACCTAGAACATTTTACTTGTAGCTATTTGCTAAATTCACATACAAATTTATTTTAGCATTCATTTCAGGCAGCTTAGATATGGGGCAGATTGCGTTCCCACTTAACTACGGATAGTCGCCGGCCTACGGTTGGCACAGCATCGTTTCTGTTCTTCCTTTTGCTTACGGCTGGCATGACGTAGCGACTTATATTCCGTTTCTCTGTCAAAAACCCGCATCTCAAAACGCGACAACAAACTTCGACATTTATATATTTTAAAAAACTGATATTTGTTAGTTTTGCTTTCGGATACTCCTGTATATTTGGGTGTCATTTATTATAAATCGGAAAACACACACGGTAGTATTCATTCAGGAAGCTAAAATTCTACTCTGAATAACATTTTATTGTACTTATGTATTTGTAAAATTTTGCCCGTCAAATAAATTTGTACTTTATCGTGATATGCTCGTTGTGTATACATATCCGTTGCTAACTTCAGTGGGTTCATCTGAAATCTGCACTTATTAACCATAGTAATGAGTAGAGCGATGGCAAGGAAAACTACTTTATCTTAAGAATGGTAATGACGCTAGAAATGATGGTGGAGATCAAGGAAAAGCCATAAAGAGAAAGGACATATGTTAGTCTAATGTGAAAGGTTTTCTATATGTATGTGCATTCTACGAGTTTTTTCTTCGGTCAGGGGTGGAAGCACAAAATTCGCTCTATGCAGCACTTCTACAGAGTGACCATCTTCGAACGATCTGTAAATATAACAGTAATAGCTGGTCTATTGTAAGTTGGAGGGGCCACGTTGAACTTCTATCCCGCCCATTTAATTAAGCTCGTGTGAAAGATGTTTAATTACCTTATCAAAAAATAGTCCATTGTTGTGGTTGTGAATTTTTAACGATTATTTCACAAAATTCCATGCGGCAGTAATAATCGTCGGAAAAAAGTTCTTGTGGACCCGTAACTTTAAGTTTTACGGTTTTCCGTTAATTAAAACAGCCTACACTGAGAGAAATAGATAGTACTCTTTAACATAAATATAGTATACTTTAATATATTTTATAGCTCCTATAGGGACAATCATATTTTATATTACCGGTGACAATATCTGTATAGTAAATATCTGTGAATACTTTTTATTAACTCGTATGGTAAAGTGTACTATATTTGTATTATTAATTTGAGCATACATGTTAGTAAATGTGAAAAAAATGTCTAGTAGCGCTGACTATATTTGATAATAACTGTTAACAATGAAAACTATAATAAATATAGTTTAATAATTTTTAATTATAATTAATTAATATAATTTGATTAGCCGGTGACAGCCGGGCGAATTGCCGTCGTATCGGGCAGGATTGCGGGAATCAGACCGGCCCGTGTACTGTAGAGTACTACCGGTATTGAAGCGCCTCGTAATTCTCGTCTGTGGGCGATTGTCCACAGTACTTTTTACACGACGTTAACCATGTATAAGCATCATATAGATATTACGCAGCCACATTTACCGATCACAATTTACATTGAGTACGAATTTCAAAGATTATGAAACAAGCGTAGCGCCATCTTTACGACAAAAGCTGTAGTATCACATATTTATGTAGCTAAACCAATTATGAGTATTATGATATTCCTACTATATAGATATAAAACTATACAGCATTCATTTCATTCCATCTCATTATTAATGCCGTTCTCAATAATCAAAGTAAGGTGACTGTTGCAAGCACCTAACCTAACCTAAATAAACACAACACAGTAAATTTGCTACACCTGTTATTATAACTGTCTTCACTACATTATATGCAATTTATTATATTCACTTGTTGTAAAATATTGTAAAACATTTCACTATATTTTGTAGAAGATTGTCACACAATATTTTTAAACAATTTTATTGCTTTTTTTGTAACCGTGATATAGGAAAATGCAACGGCGTTGTTCTAAAATTTTGCACAATAGTAGGAATTCTTACTACAATTTCCGTCAAACAGTGAAGTGTAAATATTACAACATGGATTTTTCTCTGTGCAGACACAAACATGCACCGACACGAATACGTACACCTGTATCACACGTACATAACACGTGTGAGTGGCAATACAGCTTATTGGTCGACAGCAAGGGGTGGGAAGAGCGTTACGAACATTTAGGTATGTTAGAAATTGAATATGCATCGAATACCTGGTAACATCCAGATTTTACCTCTTACTATAAGCATGGTAACATCTGGTTATTTTACTCTTAATACCCCACATATTGTCGTTTTGACAATAATTATGTTACTAATTAACATAAAGAGATTTAGTATCTAATTTCTACAGTCCATTTTTCTCAGTGTACCATAACTTACGTTATTCTAACAAAACCCTTGCCAACATCAAAACAACATGTATGCACACACATATTAACGTCCAATAAAGTAATGGAAAATAATAATGGTAGATATATCGCCTCGCCCCTGTTAATTTTGTAAATTGCGTAGGTAGCAATGCAATGCATTAAGGGAAAATACGAGCAGTTGATTGGAACAAAATTTTGCAACGTAAACATGAAAATTACAAGTTTTGCACCATTGACATGCCCAAATTCTAAAAATTGTCTTTAACGGCCACTACAAAGGTCAAATGCGCAAACCGAAAAGGTAGCGGCATCTTTATCGCATACCGTCAAGAGTATTATCTTTCGGTAAGATAGTTCGTTCCGTCGCGGATTACGATAGTATTCCATTTGCAAGCATAAAAATACAATAACAACATTATATTGCTATTGTAGTTGCACTCAGCCCTGATATTTAATTTTTGTCCGCGATCCTCGGAATTATAGGGAATCTAATGTGTCGGACAAATATGTGGGAGTTGGTACGGAAACGAATACCTATTTCTATTTTATCCGCTTTAGCATATCAAGTACTCGCAAGTGTTCAGATGGTATATAATATATCTAAAGTCCAGGACATTGAGAATGGTACCCGAGGAAAGGAATAAGTAACTCCTTTGTTTATTGATTAAGTTTTCGAAATAATTTATTACTATGTCAATGTTTGATAAAGTAGAATGTTTGGAATATCCTCAAAAAATATTTGGAAGTAAAATTAGAACATGCATTTTTGAACGTTACGAATCTGTGTATTCTAATTCTTCTCTTTGAGGCTACTGCAAATACTTTGTCAAACCTTGATTTAGTTAACAAACAAGAGAACTTATAATTTTCTTTGGTTACCTTCTCCAGTATTCTGAGTCACAACGCATACAACCATGTTTCCTCCAAATCTATATAATGTGGACCATAGGATGGTATAAAAATACCTCGTCAAATTTTCTAAATTTGAAAGTATGGTGGGCGTGTCAACTTGGCTTATTCATATTTAACCCTAAATATCCCGAAAATGAAAAGATCACAACTTTTTAAACGGCGAGAATCTGCACAAGACTAGCACAAAAGAATGGCACAGCCAATTTTTTGTAGTTTAGAACTGTGGTGGCTCTGTCAAATTGTCTTGCCCATCTTAAATATCTGGAGACGATAAGAGCACTTTTTTACTGAAAATCAACAATCACGTAGTGATATTTTTAAGAGTTGAAAAGGTGGTGACCGCGTCGATTTGGCTTGACAAACCTAAATATATCGAAAAATTATAATTCCTTTTCTTGACAAAACACGTGAGCACAATACTAACACAAAACGAGGGCTTAGTCAAAGAAGTTGAAAGTGGCGGGTGCGTAAAGGAGGCAACCATCTTTAACTCTAAATATCCCGAAAATGTAAAAAGCACATTTATGTTTTTCTTTAAAGCACGAAACTAGCACGATGGCATAATCAAATTTTGAAAATTCAACTTGAACTAAGCTGTTGGAAAATCTTTCTCATACAATTCTCTCTAGATTAAATATTCTCACATAAGTACTTCGTTCTGCAATTATTTTCGATCGACAAATGAGATCGTTAGTATAACCACCATTAGCGCTCAAATTAAAACCGAGTTAACTGGATTCAATAGTGCTAACACCAGTATGTGCACAATTTTTAACGAGTTCAAATTTATAAACTTATTACCGCACGCTACGGCAAACTTCCCCTTTAATAATCGCAAATTTCCTTACCTACTTGCTACTTGATATTCGAATCTTAATTGTTAGTAAATATCTTAAGGGTTTCTCAAACAAACGAGTCGTCGTCGTACACCTGGGTATCTACCTCACGCCTCGTCTCGATCATTATTCTTACTACGCCTGTTCATCCGTCTCTTTGTGTACTCATTTCTTTCGTTTCCGTTCCTCGATTGAGTTTCATGAAACTGTGTCACCGTCGCGTCGGTCGTCTCTCTCTCCATTTTACGCACCCGGAAAATTAATGTTCCCACCCCACCAATCCCGTGCTGTCGGCAGCGGGGAAAACGCGGATATCACCGGCCCAGGAACAAAGACGGCGTAAATTTTAATGTAGCAAAGAAAATGCAAGCCCATCCGTCAGTGAGTCGGTGCTTTCGCTCTTCCCGTTTTGTTGTTTCGCCTTAATTTCCGTGCTGGTTTCCCACTCGGATCCGGCCTCCTTAATTTTCCCGACATACATTTTTATATGCGAAAGTCGTGTAGCGTGAATGGGGTACAACGTGCGAGTGGGATTCTTTGTTCGGCATACTTCGGTTACTCTGGCCGACGAAAAAAGGAAGGCAGGAATTCGTTAAAACCAGAAAAAGTCGCTCTTAGGGACGGTGGGTTTACTAGCTTAGAGCAATTAATGGACTGTTCATCGTCAGCAAACCTAAATAAACTTCCGCTCGTTGGCTTTGTATTGTATTTTTTCTCTATTCTACAAAAAAGAGTATTTTAAACGTTTTAGGCAATTAAGCCCGCTAAAACTTAGAAGAAAAGAGTTCCTATACCAAAAATATGTATTAAGTTTCAATTCTTTCATATCTTCAATTTAGTATTTTCTGGCGATTTTCACAGAGGGTAGGATACTAAATGGTTATTACAGTTTTCTGATTCTTTATTTGGTTTTGTTTTGTTCAACTCAAAATAATATTTAAAGTCTAAATGTGCCTTCACAATGCGAAAGTACTATTTGCATATAGTTCATAAGAAGTGACCTCTTGGAGCAACATATATTTCGTAGATTTTCAGTTTTTCTTCTACAGAGTAGGGGAGACTAGGGGATGCTAAAGGAGACTTGATACATTTTGAAATTTCGTGGACATTATTGTTTTTGAAGATTAAAACCACACTAACTGGTAGATGGCGTTACTATAGCAAAAACCAGGGTACTTTTGTGTCCTTCCAGATATACAAGAAACATCATTAGTTTCAAACAAAGATGTTTTTCGCTTACTCCCGCCTTGCTCTGTAAGTGGAACAGCAAAAACAAGGAGCAAACTTTCATTTCCGATAAATTTTGAAAGATACCATGATATGTTGCTTATTAAGATTTTAATTTAGAATAATTACCTAACTGTGAAAAACATGAAGTTTATCATTTCTCCCTGGCAGTGTATCATATCTCCTCTGATAACGGAGACATGATACACTTTATACATTTTGCAGCAAGCTCAATGTTTACAAAAATATTTTTAAAAATCACACAAAACTTTTGCCAATCGTTGTATGGCATGTTTATACAAATTGATAGTAGGTACCGTCATTTTCACTGGGAAAATATAGCAATATACTACTGGAAAATCCGCCGGTTAAGTTTAAAAATATTTAGCCTGTATTGTGTATAGGTGGTAGTATATAAGTGTCAAGTTGATTATACTATTATTTTGTGTAAGGCTAATGAAACAAAGCAATTAAATTTTTTTTCTTAATAAAACGTTTTGACTAGTTACTAGTCTTTCTTATAATTTAAAACAGAAGTAAACTGTGTTAATAAACAATTAATAACAACAGTTATTGTCACAAAAATAAAAACCCAAATATCAAATATTACACATTAAAAATTTTGTACACGAGACAATACAACAAACAGACACTTAACATTCATGTTAACATCATGTTGTTTTTAATTTTTATGAATGACATTTTTGTAAACGTCTCGTGTTACAATCAAGAAATTATTAATTATGCAGACGACACAAACTTGCTGTTTGCGGCTTCTGATTTTCCGTCTTTAGAACAAACTGGAACTGACTTATATCACTCCGTAAAACAATGGTTTATAGAAAATAAGTTACAAGTAAATGAAAACAAAACATGTTGCAAATGAAAGTACAAACACACCTATTTATATTTTTCTAGACAGCACTAACATAAAATTAACAAAATATTGTCGTTTTCTGGGGGTTAGTATAGACGATACACTTAGATGGAATAACCACTTAGAACATGTGTGTAGCAGACTCAGTGGTGCTTGCTTCGCACTAAAAATATTAAGTACAGTCTGTAATTATGCAACTTTTAAGGCAGTATACCACTCATAATGTGTTTCAATAATCCGTTATGGTATTCTGCTCTGGGGGTGTTCCTCAGAAGCTGAGCGTGTATTTGTTTTACAAAAACGGGCGAAGTGTGCACTACTGGGCCTGAGTTTTAGCGCATCACTTCGATCTGTTTTCAAATCTTTCGGCTTTTTAAAGTCGTATGGTATTTATATACATGAATGTCTTTTATTTAACTTTAAAAACAAAACTTCATTTAGAGACAACGAAAAAATGCATATCCACACAACTAGACATAAAATAAATTACAACGTTCCAAGACACCGTTTAACTAAATTCACCAAAGGTATACTTAATAATAGTATTCGCTTTTTAACAAATTACCCTTAGATATAAAATTAGAGAATAACTTTGTTAGGTTTAAACGAATGACATATTCCTACATGTGTGAGTATTTCTGAATTTCTTGAATACAATTAATTGGCACTCTATAATTAGAATGTACTTGTTTTTCGGCTTTTGTATTGACGGCATTTCTACTTATGTATTATAGTGGAAATAAATACTATATTATTTTATATTATGTTAAGTGTCTGTTTGTTGTGCTTCCAAATATAAACTTAAAAAGTTTCCTGCAAATACCAACAAATCACTGTTAATTGTTAGATGTATAAATATATACTGGCGCCTATATGTCTTACTGTGGTTTTTATTTTTGGAGCGTTTTCTCAAATTATGATAAAACAAACGATTTGCTGTGTTATAAATGTATAAAAAAGTATTACATACAAATTCGCACGCACGCCCCTATTTCACAATATCTCTGCAAAACCTCCAGTATCATTCTTAAACATAGTCGATCCCAAGCCGCCATCAATCAGGGAGTCAGCATCCGTGGAGTACTTTTATATTATTCATATTATAATGGATTCTGTACGCCTGCAAACGCTCGATGTCTGGCATCTCTGCTCTTGTTTCTGCTTTTCCCCCTTTCTCACTTACAAACCTGTCTATTTTTCATATAAAATATTCATTATATACGTTTCAGACGCAAATGTGAAAAATGCATGGGGTATTTTGAAGAATCCAGATAAATCAGCTTAAAACGCGCAGAGGTTTTCTCATTTTGATCTGACGCGAATAAAATGAGAAGGCGTAATTTAGCAATGTAAAAGCATTAAGTAATTCTTTCTGCGAGGCAGGTAAAGTGGTGGCAAGTAAGGGTAATTTATACATAGTATACCGTGTTAAAAACAAACACAAACCTGTAAATTGCTATGTATACAATTAATGAATCCTTAAAACCTATATTAGCCTAAATTAGAATATTGTCTAAGAGTTTGCTAAGCCTTTACTTTGTTAAACATATAGAGCAGACCGAAAAAAAAAATGTAGCAGGAAGTCACTAAATTCTCTGCTGAGATAATAGATTTATCATATGTTGAGAGAAATGAATAATTGGAATAACCAATATTAAAATCTAAAGGTTTCAAGAAGTCACACCAAAAATACTCAGAAATGCTTAAAAGTGTTTGCAAAAGCGATTTCAATTATGTAGTCCCAAAAACGAACAGCATTTTGAACATTTAATATAATAGTGTTGTACAAATTCTCTGTACAATAACAACACTAGCGTTTAAAGTGTAGCCTGTTGCGAGCAAGACGCTCGAAGTTTATGTACCCATACATTGGATAGAGTAATGTAGTTTGAAAAATGTGCTGATTTATTGATATTCCAGTAATGTTATGTTTTCTTTTATCTTTGCTATGTTTGCTTGTTTCTAGTGGTCCTATTGTGTTCTGTTGGCCACTTTCTAAGCATGCCAGTATTATTGCTGCCAGTTCCAAGCCTGGTGAAATGCGAGGGGAAGGTGGCCAACGGCGGCGCTTCGCAATACGTATCTATCGTGGGAAACTGAAAAATGGTGAATATCTCCAAAACCGTTGGAGATAGACAGAATGATATCTATATAAAATCGAAAGAAAATTAAATTTTACTCCCATTTATGTAAAAATTGCTATACCGTTCAATTTAAAAAAATCAAGTTATCCATGATTTTAGAGTTCAAAAATTACAGATCCCTATTTAATAACGCTGTAATTTAAACGCAACAATTTTAAAATAAAAGACGTGTGCTGTTTCATGGTTAAGCGTTAACCGAAAACCGCATCTTCCTAACTTTCGTATTTCCTGAAGTATTTCCAAACATAGAAGACACTGCAAATGTCATTTTTTTCGGAAAACGTCATGTAATTCGGAAACGGTACAACTTAGCCCCAATGTATCCCTAACGTATTGTTATTAAAATTTAACAAATAATCCAAAAGTGCATTAATATACAGGTTGTTCCATTTAAAATAATAAAGTTAGTAGTTACTTCCGGTACAACCGGAAGTCCGCCATTTCTGAAGCTAATTTTATCATGTGTATGATGTATATGATTCGAGGTAACATTTATTTGAAACCTTTTTTTCAAAGAGACAATAATAAATCGGCTAGGGACCGTTGCATCTTAGGCTGGACACCCAATATGTTCAAGCACGGCAGGAAGATTCTTATAACTGCAAAATCAAAAGTTATCTAAAATCTAACAAAACTAGGAGCGTCAGACCTCTCCCATCCCTCTCTACAATAATATCGTCCGGCACTTTTATACAAACTTGCAATTTTCTTGTCGCAAATCTGAAGAAACAACCTATTCATCTCAAACCTTGGGTTTTCAAGCGATAAAATGTACCGATAAGTAAATCGATCGCACCAACCCCACCTTCGTCTCACGCTGTACTCTAGCGTGCCTCATTCAATATGCAAATGCCTCAATTACGATTCAAGAAATTCCACCCGAACAGATGTAACTCGTTTCTTTCAGTAATCGCTGATGACGCGTCCGTCGTGCCCCCCCGAGACGGGGAAGTTTGTTTACAAGTTCGCCTCGGCGGCTGCATTAGTAACCGCCTTCCACCCCTTATTCCCTTCATCTAGAAATTGGATTTGGATCTGCTTAAAATCCAATTTGAATACATATTCCGAGACGAGCGCTAAATCGCATTAATTGTCATTTAGACGTCTTATCAATTATGGCAAGTTTGGGAACGGATGAGAAAGCAGCCCGAGACGCTACGTTTGGGAACAACGGGAAACGGTATGAATGGTACGTATATAGGAGGAGTGACGTGACATTGGGATTGTCTGTAATGTTACAACATAATAAGGGACTTTAGCGCACCATCACACCATTAACATGTTTCTCAATACACCAATTGCAATTGAACATACAGCAGAAGGTGTAACCGGAAAACACATATTGTAACTTAGACGTAACCATTTTGCTTAACAATATTGTAAATTAATCTTAACATTATCATCTACATGTTGGACAAACAAAGCGTGCAATCGGGACCAGAATTAAGGGACGCATACCGCATTATCGCTATATGAAAGGCTCGAAATATCCAGCGTTGGACAACACATTAATGATACAGGTCATAAAGTTAATATTGAGAACCATGAACTATTGAAAAATGTAACATATTCGAAGGAATTAGGCGCTTACGAAACCATGTACATGGGGAAAGATCTTAACAATTTATTGAATTAGGAACATGCCTCTCTGTACCATTCGGTATTGATAAACACATTTCCTTCAAGAATGTAACTATTCTTACATGAATATATGGAGAGAAAGAGGTAGACTATCACTGAATAAGAAGAAAGAACGATAAAATAAAACAGCTATATAGAGAACTTACATAACTAATGCAACAAAATTGCCGAAAATGACATACCTAGTTGATTTTGTCGGCGATTTCGCTGTAGTCTGCTATGCAGATGACATTACTGTTATTGTTTCAGACAAATAAATTGATGTTAAAGCTACTGCAAATTTGATTTTGGATAAATTATTCAACTGGTTTTGTGTTTTTCATACTGTTCAAAAGATAAATAACTTTTTTAATTTACAGATTTCAAATAATACAGTAAAGCCCAGCACTCTTTTTAGAAATGACTTTTACTTCCACCTTAAACTGGAATACGTACTGCCAGCAACTAGTAAGTAAGCTAAACAGATCAATTTTTAAGCTAATATCTCTAAAGAATGTAGTTGAATTAGACAATTTAAAAATGTTATATCACGCTGAATTCCAAAGTCATCTAACATATGGAATCCTTCTATGGGGTTCTTCGTCCGCAGCGATGACTTATTTCAAATCCTTGAAAATTTTAACTCTTTCTGAATTGTGTATGTTGGAATCCAGCTTATATATTCACAAGCATAAAGAACAAAAATAATAACTTACATAGTTACAATATCGAAGATCCACAAATACATTCAATGAGACATAATTTAAACTTAACCGCCAAAAGTGTGGATGTCTTAGGTATTAAAATATATAATCACTTGCCCAATAATTGGAAAATTTTACCATTAAGAAAATTCAAAAAAAATGTTAAAACATGGCTGCAAACAAAATGTTTTTATTCTTTGGCTGAATTTTTGTTATTGTAATCTGGTTTCATAATGTAATTTCATAACGTAAGTGTTTTGCTTTTTTTTCCTTTGTACTTTCTGTTTTACTAATTGTTTCTGTTCAATCTTTTATAATGACATATTTTATACTTCTGTCTTTAAAATAAATTTCTACTTATTTAACAGAACTAAATGATAAATAATCAACGAAGCTGCCCTGGAGAAAAGCTCCTATAGACAAAAACAATTAAGTGTCCAGAGGAAAGCCGCTATATTGATCACGAGAGCTTACAGGACAGTCCCCACGGAGGCGCTGCTGGGGTTAGCGAGAACCCCACCGATACACTTAGTTGTGCAAGAATTCATCTCGGGGATGGAGAGTGGTATTAGCAGGGCGACCGCGTCGATTACCACGGTTGAAAAGTGGCAACAGCTATGGGAGAGCGCAGATGGGAGTGCGTCCTGGACCAAGAGGCTGATAAAAGATCGAAAGCCATGGCTTGAAAGGAAACATGGAGATTTGAGCTATTATCTCACCCAAATCTTGAGTGGACACGGGTGCTTCCGGTCATACCTAAGACGTTTCCATCCGTCGGACTCAGATATTTGCGAGAGTTGTGGAGGTATAGACACGGTGAAGCACACTGTCTTTGAGTGCCCGAGATGGTGCCTGCACAGATCTAAAGTAAGCCGAATAGTAGGAGATTTGAATATTGATAACATGGTCGCTAAGATGCTGGAGAGTGAGGGCAAATGGAAAGCTATTGACCTAATGGCAAGGGAGATCCTGCGCGCTAAGAGCACGGCCCAAACAGTATAGAATGCACGCAGTACAGCTAAACAGCCCGAACAACTTCCGATGTGATCCCCCCGAAGTAATGCTTATGCGGTCCCAGGGGGATCCGAACTTAATCTGCCAAGGTGGTTTTAGTGGGTATACCAGTCCTGCACACCCCGACAGGGAGTCCCACACTATCGCGCAGCGTTTGAACCAAGCTGGCGATGTCCATAAAGGATTTCCACCTACAAAAAAAAAAATCAACGAAGCTGGTTTTCATGGAAGGTGTGAGCGGAAGATGATGAAGAGGCATACCAACAGCAAAATGGCTTCAACAGTACAAAGAGACCTTTTAGATGTAGAGATTAGAAATAATTAGTTTATCTTTGAACTTCCTCTAAACAGACAACCTTCCTCGAGGCCTCACAATTTCTTCAACAAACGAACTTGCCTTTCTTTGGCGGTTCATATTTTCTTTTGATCTTTTTATTTATTTAATTAATTTGTTGATATATATTCTAAGCTCTATGAACATATTTCAAAGCTTATCTAAATACTTATAATAGAAGTTTTGTTAAATTATATTTAGCTTCCCAGATATCTTATCCTCACTTTGTCATATTGGCCGTCAATACACAGATAATCGTTACTATAAATATGATACAAATTTCTCATACTTAACGTATTAACAAACCTATCAAAATGTTACCGATAGCTACATGTATCACCGGCAAATACATTTATCTGGTTACGTTTAATTTAGCGAAATAAACAGGAATAATTCACATGTAATTCCATTGGGTTTACGATATTATTATCAACGTTGACAAATTCGAAGGGAGATAACCCGGATATTGGTGCAGTGTGTCAGAACTCCCGATTACCACTATAATTTAATTGATTTAAATCGAACGTAATCTCCTACATAAATAACGGGAACCTAATAAATATTCTCAAAATTAAACCGCTAGTGGTGGGAATAACTATAATGTTCCGCCTAGATTTTATTTATAGGGAACGATTCGGCGGTTTTCGGGAATTTGCTACCCTGCGGCACATTCTGTGGCAATATCCGTTATGGGAATTAATTGATGTTCTAGTGGAACCCATACGATTAATTTAGCCTGTTAGTCCGTAATGCAGTAGCTACGTGAGTATATATTTAAACATAAATCTCTTTGGAAATCTTTAGAGGCAAGAAAAAAGTTTGCAAGTTGCCTAGCCTTTAATGCACATATATCATTGGCATGTAAACTTTAAGAGCAAACATTTGCATACATAACGGAGTTGTAACAAAGAAACTGTATATCGACTTAGTAAACGTTTACCAGTTCTCCGTGGAAAATTACCCGTTACGTACAAAGTAAATGCACTATAGTTCCAAATAGAGCTTCTCCATCAATTATTTTTAGTAATAACGATGGTAGTTTCTTTAAAGCGTTCGCGAGAGCTACAACCTTTATAGATAGTAAAGGAAACTTTACAATAAACAGATAGGGCAACTTAAATTGGGTCAATCATTCTTTTTATTATGGAAATTGTTCCACAGCTTATATTTTTACCATTTCGTTGGAGAAACAAACAATTTGTGGTCAACAACAATTTAATGAACAAGTTTTCTTCCTTTAATATGATTGAGTGAATATATTTGTCAAAGTTAGAACCCCAATTTAGGAGAACCTCTGTCTTTACAGATACAATTAAATCTGTCTCGTTTGTTCGATTCAATTCCTCTTCAAGAACGGGCGATGGAAGCGAGTTTTCCCTTAATCTAATTTGTTCGAAGTTTAATTGGTAAGTATTGAATTTTGAAAAGACGATTAGAGATGTTTGTTCAGAAATGTTTGCAGTATACTTCTGGTTATATCTACAATAAAACCAGGTTTATTCGTTGCATATTGCAGATGTATCTGCAAAACAAAATTTGAGCTTGTTAAACGTACAAGTAGGACAGAAATATTCCCGTAGAAAGTTTGTCTTTTTCTCCCGAAACTTTTATAATCCTTCTCTGTTAGAATGGATTTCTTCATTCGGAGATTCGGGCCTCCCCCGTGAGTTCTCTCCATTCTAGTCAGTTGTGTACTTTCTCTCTCTAACTTTTGACGTTAATTTTATCAAGATCCTATGTCACTTATCCCATCCAGGTCTACCCTTCGATCTTTTACTAAGCGATATCCATTCCATTGTGGCTTTTGTTACTTTGTCTTTGTTTTTCCGCAAAACGAGTCCCAATTGCCTCAATCTCTGACATTTTATAAATTGCATTATATCCGTATCGTTCGCCTCGTGTTCATGATTCATTATTATGCACATTATGCTGTTTTCTTTTTTTATTCTAGGATTATTTTTCTATCGGATATTGGGAGCTTAATAATCATGATAATGATAATGTTTTATTGAGCATCCACCTACACAGTAGAAGTGGGAATGGCCCGGGCCGGCCCGCTATGGTCAAAATCTTAACCTAAGCTCCAAGATAATCTTCTACTGTAGACTAAAGACTATAATAAGAAATCTTTCAATTTTGCTGTAAAGAGTCTTGTACTACCAATGAACCTCAATTCTTCCAGCGAAACGTTATATTAAATCATTAAAATAACAGGTTCATATCCAATCTGTATTTCAATATTTTAAAAGTCTATCCACTTGTGGATAGATTTTTAAGAATTTGAAATGGCTATAGCCTATCCACTTGTGGATATATTTTTAAAAAGTTGAGACACAGATATGAACCTATTATTTTAATTATTTAATCACTATCACCAATCTTTTTCGGACAATTTTCATATTTGATAAAACCGTTATAGGGTTTGACTATCATATGTTGAGGCTCCTTTTGATAAAAGAAAGTCCTATGTTGCATTATCGAGAGCATGTAGTACTTGGTGTGGTTATTTTATTTATGTGACCACTCCGCATTAGATTAATTTTGTTATTGGCATATAACATTAAAAGTCTAAATATGTATAAGCTTGGAACTGTGAGTAACCCATATTGTCTGAACCAGTCTCTATATGATTCGCGTGCATTTAAACCTAACATACATCGCAATATATGTTTTCGTGCAACAAATAGCTTCCCCGCGTACGATGATCTTCCTCAAAAAACAGTACCATACGCTATTACCAATACCACACGACGCTGAGTAGTATATTTTAAAATATATCATTTTTAACTGTTTAATTGTATAATCCATATGGCACATTCACTCAAGCAAAGGCTGCGACCACACCCTCAAAAATTTAACCTGCTCACTAAAGGCCATAACCAAAGTTTTCAGTTCTGAATATTCAAGGGTCTTCAAGTAGAAAAATAAAAACCAATTTTTCCTTGAAAATGTTTATCTCACGATTGGGTTACCCGATCGGAACGTCAAAAAGAAGGAACTATGCAGCTTTTTTGGAAGCTATTAGAAACACATTTGGACATTTAATTTTTAATCGATTTTTTGTAAGATCTTTGTTAGGAAAATGCCAAAGGGGTTATCCCAATACTTGCCCGAGCGGGGAAGCGATTCGGTGGACGAACCTTCCGACACAGGTGGGTTGAAAGCGGACCCTTGCGTTCAACTTCTAGCCGCCACTTGAAGGTCCTATCCCAGTTTATCTGGGTAACAGATACTGCGGTTGGCATTTAATTGGATAGAGCTTCGGTTCGGCCGTTGACCGTCTGATAGGCTGGAGAGTTGGGGGAACAAATACGGTCGGGGGAGTTGCTAGAGACGGCTACCCTCGACACCGAGGCTCTTTAGCCTCGTGTGCTTATTCTGGTAGGTAATCGAGAGATCGATCACGACGGTTACCCATCAGACGGGGAACTTGTCCGACATGGGTTTTAAGGAGGAAGGCAGGCCACCGGCGATGATCAACCGGTCCGCTGCGGTAGGTGTCGGCCTCTTACGGGTTAGAGGTTTCGAAATTGCTCGGTGTTAACACAAATATTGCCCCAGTAACAAAAATTATAAGTTAAAGTTGCAATAATCTGATGTTTAATGACAGGTTGTAGTTAAATTTATCGATTTTTTTTTTGTAATATAGTCTTCGAATTAGCAGCGATTCGTTAAAAGAGAATTCATGATTTAGATACATATATACATATATAATTTAAAGTACTTACACAAAATCGTAAGGAAAAATTCAGTTAAATAATTGTAGTGCTAGTACATGCTGCTTTTAAATCCGATATTTAACAGTTAGCTAAATAATTATATAAAAGTGAAAAATTTCTAAAAATAAAATCTCCATTCTTATCTTTACAATAACGTGACCTTTGCAATTCCAGACGGTGGCTTTTTATTTACGATAAAAGCTTTTATCGTTTCATCACTAACAATAACAAGAAAACCTCCATTTCCTAGTATTCAGGAGACACAACAAACTTTAGCACACCTTGTTTTATTCCCAGCGAAACAATAGCGTGTAACCATTATAACAAACGTCCTAGCAAGAACGACCAGACCACTAATTTAGATGACGAAAGTTATTGTTCACGGCAGTAACGCGAACGCTTAATTATCCTTTTAGCTGATACTCCCTGGGACTTTTAAACTCCGATTTAAGGAACATTAAAGCGGTAGGGTAGGTGGCACGTATATATACATTTTATGTATGAGTAAGGACCCCTTTTCTACTATGAGTTAAGGTGAAGTTTAACTGAGAAGGGAGTCTTGTTATAGGTCTAACTAACAAGACTTTAAAACTGTGGGTGTACATGAGAACGGGCTGTTTGTTATAGGAACTAGGTCAAAGAGGGGGAACCTATATTATAATGTTAAACTTTGATAATTACACCTTCAGTTGGAAAAAACAGTGGGATGTTTCACAGCAAATTACCTAACACAAACAAGAATACTAAAATAACACCTTCACGTGTTTAAATATAAAGATTCATGATTTGTCAAAAATCAAATGTGTTAAAATACTGCTAGTTTCTAGACAGCTACGCCGCTGAAGAAAATGATTTCTAAATTGTTTATGTAAAAATAAACATAAAATACATTATTTTGCAACAGATGCAAAATAATATTGTATCTATACAATTAAGTAATAAAATAAATAATAAAAAAGCAAACAACCAATACAATATCATACGACGTAGAGCACATGAAAATTAAATTCTCATATCGCCTTTGTATGTGTCTAATGGACTCATGATAATGTAACTTTTTTATATTAGGTAACTTAAACCAAAACACTTGAATGTTTTCAGTGTTTTTACAATTATGATAGAATCTCTAAATAAGATTGCGTTGCTCTTTATTACACCATACTTCTTACATATGTATCAGTGAATAAGTCAAAAAGATACGTTTGATAAGCTTTCCTGAACTAATATTACATATTGAAATCTGCAGTTAGGATGACAAGACTTGCAAGCAGCGTTTGCAATCAATAAGAGTGCTATTTATTAATTTAAATTTAAAATGCTTTGTTCTACTGTAATTTTCTTTTGTGAATGATTTTTGAAATGTGTAATAATATTGTACAATTTAGATCTTATATTATCTTTATCACTGTATCTTTATATACAAATATTTTAATTAATTTAGCTATACAATCAATAAATAATCATTTGTGTGAATTAAAAAATTACACTCCATTACCAAAAAATTAATTTATCAAAGCTTTAGAGATCACACTACAAACAACATACCTTTAATATGAAAACAATTTTTTAAAAAAAATCTATGGTTGTGCTATGAGTACTCCATGAGTGTATAGTAATTGCTGAACTAGTATTAGAAAACTTACAAAAAGAAATATTGCTACAGTTCAATTATAGTCTTACATTTTATAAAAGATATGTTGACGAATATTTGTATACCAGAAGTTAAACATAATGAAGTTTACTACTAATATGTTTAATCTTCAATCTAAAATTTACTTGTGAAAAAGAAAAAAATAAAGAAATATATTTTTTTAGATTTAACTAGGTGTTGTCATATCTTTAGCAGATAGGGCTAAATCAAATATAATAAAACAAATGAAGCAAATTCTAATTTTAAATATTTACCCAAAGAATTTCATTAACAAAATCTTCAAAAACCGGCTATATAAACATTATAATAATACAAACACAAACTTACAAGAACAAATAAATTCAAATATTACATATGTTTCATTAGCTTATGTTCAAAACCTTTCAGAAAGGTTAAAAAGTCATCAATATTCTAGTGATATTACGTCTTTAAAAGAAAACAAGTAATTGAAAATAATCGTTAAAAAAAAACACAATAATTCTGTTAATAATAGAAAAGAAATCGAACTTGTTGAACTTGTTGTTGAACAAAATTGTTTATTTATATGACGTTAGTAATGTACAATTACTCTACAAAATATAAATTTTATACATTACTTTTTATATATTAATGGGAATCAGGTATACACTAAAGCCCTAACGTATTTATATTTTAATACAATGCTTATAATCTACTAACTGTTTTGTTTTATTTACAGTTTATTTGTTCACTTTGATAAAGTCACTGAAATTAGTCAGGAAACGTCAGAATCAAATAAATTATTTATACAATTTTAAATTCAGATATTTGTTTCTCTTTATATATGTACATTTATTATTTTTGATTTTTGTACTTTTATACAAATGTATTTATGTGTTTATATTTTTTAGTGATGCCGTGCGGGCATTGTACAGAAATATATAATTATTCTATAGCTAATTTGGATTGATTAAGTCGAAATGGAAAATATGTAACCTAGGAGGAACGTTAATTCAGCAGGGAGAACAAAAAGAAATCTGCATGGCAGAGCGGCCAAAGAACAAGTGATCCGTTGATTAAAAGAGGAGGTTCATTGAAGAGAAAAATGCATCATTTCTTGTTGGGGCTTCCCAGCAATTAAACCATGTAGCATCCCACAAATATAGAATATAATGAATCCGCACGTTAACTCCGTATAAGTTTTATCTATTGGCCCTTCATAAAATTAAGATTGATAACCCATCTAGTAATTAGTAAAGATTGCAAAGTCGTATAATTGATGACATGAAATTTCACTTATATCTGCGTCAGAACTCCAGCTCCCCTCGAATTCGTCTTAAGATGAGAAGATTAGGAGCCCGAAAAGCCAATTTGTGTGCTCCCAATTCCTCTTTTGGATTTAGGGAGCTAAGCCGGCGCTCGGAGGTAGCTAGTGGCTAGGAATTACGACCGCTGATATTACCAAAGCAACACGAAGGACATAATTTAAGGTTGGAACGCATTTCGCGGTCCCTAAACACCCGCAATAAACATTAACATCGCATACTTAGGACGGCCGGTTAACGTCCATTTTACTGCACGTTAATTGTTATCACATTTAATCGTGGCCGTTCGCAGGAAACCGATGAGGTGGTTTCGTTAAATTTTCGAAACTCCACAGTGAACTTTGAATTAACGTCTCCACGTTTTCTACATTGTTTTCCACGCGAAATCAACTAAGCACGACTAAGAGTAAAACATACAGTTGGCGCTTTTCACATTCTTTGCAGTCTTTTTCGCGAAAAAATAATTTGGAAGTTGTAACGCCAACTAATTCCCGACAGGCGAGCGCTAAATGATATACGAATTTTCATTTAAACCGATTTTCTGTCTCTTTCTTTTAAAATGTAGATATACACAGGACAAGGAACTTAAAATGGAAAAACCTAAAGGTTATGCTTAAAACTAATTGTAAGTGAAGGATATAGAAATAGATTTTGGAATACCGTTTTTCTGAAATTTTGAAGGAAAATATATGGAGATAGATTTTTCTGAGACGCGTTTCGGTTATTTGCGGAATCGCAGGTGGTAGATATGATTTACGTTATGTGTTTTAGCTTATGTTTCATGTATGAGTATACCTGATAATATCGTTGTGTTCTGTTGGCCACTTTCTAAGCATGCCAGTATTATTGCTGCCAGTTCCAAGCCTGGTGAAATGCGAGGGGAAGGTGGCCAGCGGCGGCGCTTCGCAATACGTATCTATCGTGAGAAACTGAAAAATGGTGAATATCTCCAAAACCGTTGGAGATAGACACAACCATATCCATAAAAAATGGAAAGAAAATTAAATTTTACATCCATTTATGTAAAAATTGCTATACCGTTCAATTTAAAAAAAATTAAGTTATCCATGATTTTAGAGTTCGAAAGTTACAGATATTTAATAACGCTGTAATTTAAACGCAACAATTTTAAAATAAAAGACGTGTGCTGTTTCATGGTTAAGCGAAAACCGAAACCCGCATCTTTCTAACTTTCGTATTTCCTGAGATATTTCCAAACACCGAAAACACTGCAAATGTCATTTTTTTCGAAAAACGTCATGTAATTCGGAAACGGTACAACTTAGCCCCAATGTATTCCTAATGTATTGTTATTTAAATTTAACAAGAAATCCAAAAGTACAATCATATACAGGGTGTTCCATTTAAAATAATAAAGTTAGTATCTACTTCCGGTACAACCGGAAGTTCGCCATTTACGAAACTAATTTTAACATGTGTAGAATATGATTCGAGGCAACATTTATTTGAAACATTTTTTCAAAAAGACAATAATAAATCGGCTAGGGACCGTTGCATCTTAGGCTGGACACCCGGTATATATATATTGTTAATTAAGATATTACATCCGTATATTAATAGCAGATGTTAATTGAAATAGGTGTAGCAATGTTATATTTAATATCTCGTATTGTTCCGTCTCCTGCATATCGTCAGACGTAACAAATAGGGCACTCCTAGAAGGAAAAAGTTTTGATATCGTTTCCGTAGGGTACGACATTCATTTTGCAATTCACTGTACCTATTTAAGCATTAACTTATCGGATGAATTTTATCCCGACGTAATGCTATTTACAGCTGCATTATTTTGATATAATATACAGCACGAGTTCTCATTCTATGGTCACCCGATGTCATACGAACTCGGCATTTAACGTGGTCCAATATGCCTATTATAGTAACAGGTGGAATAGATACTATATTAGCGTTGCAGGCACGGCTTCGCTCTCGCATTTGCTATGATTGTCGATTAGGTACACTAAAGGTGAGCATAGAACGCTCGCTCTTACGGTATACAAATAACTTTTTATTTACAAGAATAATAAACAAATAGCACTCGCTTTGGTGTAACTGTTACAAAGTAAGTTTATCACATGGAAAATTAATAGCCCAAAGGTTACTAAATACTTACATATCAAGTTGTAAACAACTAGGTATTGCATATACGGCACCAATTTATCTTATCTATGACTAGTATATATAAACGTTCGTTATTCAACATATCTGTATAATTTCATTTTAAAATTATTAAGTTCATTATTCTCTTAAAATGTCTGTACCAAATAATCGATACGAAACGTCTGATTGGGAAGCTATAGATGCTTTTAGACAATATCTCAAAATACCATCTGTTCATCCTGATATTAATTACGATACGTGTGTTAATTTTTTAAAGAAGCAGGCGCACAATATCGGGTTATCCTGTGAAACATACAGTGCGGTTGAAGGAAAACCAATTGTGATTATAACATGGTTAGGAACACAACCAGAGTTACCTGCTGTGATGTTAAATAGTCACATGGACGTAGTTGCTGTTTACGAAGATATGTGGACACATAAGCCATTCGACGCTGAAGTAGACGAAAGAGGTAATATTTACGGACGTGGATCTCAGGATATGAAATGTGTTGGAATACAATACCTTGAAGCGATTAAGAGATTGATGAAGGACGGTGTCAAGTTAAAAAGGACTGTACACGTTACATTTGTGCCTGACGAAGAAATCGGAGGTGAAGATGGGATGGGAAAGTTTGTGCACAGTGATTATTTTAAAAGTTTAAATGTTGGCGTTGCTTTCGATGAAGGTATGGCGAACATCGGTGATGAATTTATCCTATTTTACGGCGAGCGAAGTATTTGGACTTTCCACGTTCATTGTCCAGGTACCCCCGGTCATGCTGCTGGTTTGAGTGATAATACCGCAGCTGAGAAAATCCAGTACATGATCAATAAATTACTGGATTATCGCGAGGCGGAAAAGAAGAAACTTAAACACAATCCAAACCTGCTTTTATCCGACGTAATCGGCATCAATATGACTAAATTAACAGGCGGCAACCAGTCTAATGTTTTACCAGCTGAGTTAACAGCCACTTTTGATTGTCGTGTTCCGGTCACCGTCGACCATAAAGAATGGGAAAGTACTTTAGGGCAATGGTGTAAAGAAGCAGGTGAAGGCGTTTGGATCGAATACGAGGTGAAACAACCTCCGGTGCCGATAACTACCTTGGACGATTGTAATCTGTATTGGACTGCATTTAAAAGTGTTGCCGATGAGCTAGGTATTAAGCTACTGCCGATTATTTGTCCAGGAAGTTCTGATGGTAAATACATGAGAACAGTAGGATTACCTGCATTTGGATTTTCTCCAATGAATAAAACTCCATTATTATTACATGCTCATGATGAATACTTAAATAATGAGGTGTTTCTCAAAGGTATTCAAATATATTGTAAAATTATAGAAAAGATCGGAAACCTAAACGAAAAGGCATGTTAAATCACTTTTTCTGTATCGTAAAATAAAAATTGAAATTGTTTTCTAGTTTAATTTCCACATTTAATTGGTTTTAAAAAATTATTATTTTTATTAGCGGAATATTGTGATAATTAAAGATTAAATAATTTCGGCTGCATATATACACCTTTTCTTAATGATGTTTTAGAATAACTCAAAAGTACAAAAACTAAATATCTTGCTCTACTTTTCCTTAAGGACATAACACATTTTTTCAAAGGAAACAGTTCACAAAATTAAATTATAATTTCAATTATTTTTTTCATAATATTAACTTCAATTTTATTTTTACTTTGTTTAAACAAACCAGGATACACTTAAGTTATTTTTAAATATGATTTGAGAAAGGTTCTATTATGCAGCCGAAACGTCACGTTATAAGGTTCATCATTTTCGCAACACCGGCAACTGCAAATTCCGATTTCCATGAAGCTTTACAGACTGAAAGAGAAATGGTAGAAACACTGCGCAATATTTTGTTTTAGCTGTCCGTTCGCATTATACAGCGCTCTCCAAACACACACATTTTCAATTTTTAGAAATATCTCTGAAATTAAAGCCGAATTTAATGGGTAAAGGAAATGGGTGATGTACATAATACAAAGAGCCAAGAACTTAAAGTGTTAATTTTACTACATATTTCTACTATATATTTATGATTGCATTAATTCCGGATATGGCAACTATTTGTATATTGAAATTATTTAGCATAAAATATATGCAGGTTTTCAAAAGAGCGATTTAACTCGGTTTATACAGCAATGTTTACTAATGTTTTATGCGACCTTTAAATTAATTATAGGTATATTATATTAATGTGGAAATGCTGTATCAGCAGCATGTTTTTGCATTTCGATTGTATATTTAGTTTTATTCGGATGCATGTATATACACAGTTTTATTTGCTCTACGATTTAATCTAGCCCCACAGCAAATTAAAATGTAAAATGATGCAAAGCTACGCAAACATGTTACATCTGGGAGGATACCACAATTCAAACATTATGAGAGAATACTAACGCAGGAAATAATTACAGCTTCAACTCTTGCGTAAATATTTCATAATTTCTATATGAATAAGCAAATATATGTTTTAGATATTACATCAAAATACCAACTACCAGTTGAAACGTATGAACTAGTACAAAGCTAAAGTATTAGTTTTACATCATAATTCTGCGAGAACAATTAAAGAGGCAGAGTAATAATGTATATATCAGTATTTAATAAAATTTTACTACTTTTGCAGTAGGTATTACCGGTAATTCCACTGTATTTTATTCTATTTTAGAGTACAGCGAATTCTCAATCCTAGATTCGTACAGTCAATCTGCATACCACGGAATAAAACAGTGTATTTTTAAACCAAGCTTTTGTTTACTGTGATGCAAATCAGAAATGAAGAACGAAGTTTTCATTAAAAATAATTACTTTCTATACAAAGAATGATCAATAATGGATTGCAGCCACATAAATAAACGCAGTGCACTAATATTTACCAAGGTTTCTACATTTCTGAGAAGGAATTTGCATTATGCAGGTTTTATAAATTGATCCTGAAACATACACGTGGGCGATGGGAACCTAAAAACAACAAAGAAATATCAATTATTCGCATAGGAAAAGTATAATAGCCTCGTAGGCGTACAAGAAGGGTCACGTTGCTGGCTTTGTAATAATTGAATTACAAGGAAATAATCCTAATTAGAAAAAGATATAACAAGCACTGATATACACTTACACTTATATTTTTGATCGTACATGATTTTCTATTTGTCGAATTAATTAATTAGCTGCTAACAGTTTAACTAACTACTGCGCGAACGAAAAATCATGATCTTCGTGTATGTCCATAAACTCGGGGACACTTCACTCCTGATGAAAAATCACAGCTCTATTGAAGACTACAGGAAACCCGGAAGATGTTTGGAATGGAACCACATCAAAAGCTTTGAAGAGAGCAGAACATGCATTCGAACATACCAACATCTCAAATGCTACATAACTAATGCAGTAAAACAATTCTTAGAAAGAGTGTACTTTAGTTGTTGATACTAAGGTGTGTGTACAAGATCTCGAAAAGGTCAGTCGTGTATTGTCAAGTATTTCATACATCTTACCATTGTCGAAAAATCGCCAGGATATTTTTAAGTTTATTTATTAATTTATTTTACGTACTATCATCTAGTTTTAAACTTTGCATTTTTTTTTTGCAAAAATACGCAAAATAACCAACATTTTCTGCGTGTGAACAATATCAAAATAAGGGTATATTCCTCTAAAAACCCAGTACTGCAAGATATGCGTCCTCATCTGCTTGTGATTTATTGAACAATTTACGTAACCACATATACATCGAAAATACATTATACGGTAGTTATAGTTAGTTGCCCATTGCGATTAGTTAATTTGAGCTTCTACGCACTTATATATTTAGCAGGACGATAGAATTGTGTATATTGATGTATCTCACGGAAAACAACCTGCTCTGCCAGAATCGCAGACCGGTCCCTGTGGAAACCATATTGATTTGAGGATAACTTTTTGCCTTTGTCAATCTCTCTCTCTCCAGCTTGTCTCGCAACACAGCCTCCTAAATATTGTCCAACTTATTTAACAATGATATAGGTCTATTCCATGTCGGATGTGTAAGTAGTTTCCCATTTTTTAACAGCAAGATTAAATCGGCCGTCTTCCATTTTTTCCGGAATTCCTGATATTGTTAGTAGGTAGTTGAATACACCAAGCAACTAAAAGACGGTCGCTCGTGCTTCTTCCTTCATCACTTCCACAGAAACGCTGTCAGATCCTGTAAATCAGACACCCTTCAAACTAGCCACAGCTCCCAACAACTTTTCTATAGTGAAAGGTAACGAAATCCACACTCCAAACTAGGGCACACATAGTCCTGCTTCAGTAAGAAACGATTTCCTGTTTCATGACTTCACGAATGCATCGTGCCAGGCTGCCAGGCATTACTTTCCAAGATTTCTGCATGTAATTGTTTTATTGAATAAACTGCATATTATCATTAAAAAAAAAAGCTTATCTTGGTTGTACTCAAAATTGGCTTTCTTGGAGATGTTCTGGTTATTTTGAGAAAGCTTGCATTATTAAAAAAAATATCATTAATCATCTGTTGAATAAGTTGGCCGGTCAATACCATCCAGGCCTCTATTTCAGCAATTATATTTAGACTTACAAATACCTTGCAAGTACCTCTTCTTTTATATACGAGGATATTTTCATATGTAAGTGTGTGCGTATAAACCCCCTTTCCCAAAGGTTTAAAGCAAATGAAAAAGTTAGCAAAGATAAAGCCGGAATTTCTTAAATTTCTAAACGAGCGTACACTTGTCATCTCAAAGCAATATAGGGTTTTATCATTAAGACTCAAAGTCGAAGAAATTGGAAGAGAAGGTAAGTAATCTCACATACAATTAGGTGTTTTAAACTTCTACAAGCTTCCATTTTAAAATAATAAATAAACCTATGAATTTTTGAATAATTTTAATTAGTATTGTGTTACTACAGATTTTGTTTTAAATTTCATATCGATTTAATTTTCTTTCTCAAACTTTCTGATAAAGTTCTTATAAAATTTCATCTCATCTTCAATACCCCTTAGGTATTGCCCTGTTTACTTAGAAAACTAATCAATTAGGAAAATGTACTCAGAAACCTTATACCTATCTCTTTCAACTTTGTCTAAAGTTGCTATTGATAGTAAATTGTAATAAATATCCATCGACACTTGATATCTGATATAAACTAATAATGGGTGCATAGAAATTATTTTCTATTCGAGTTTCTGCTCTTCTGTTTTCCTTGTTTAACTGTAAAGTATGGAGTCTGTATATCTAGATAGATATTCGTAATACACGGGCTTTATATAGTAGTTCCAATTAGTAGAAACGTTTAAACAGAATTTATTTCGAACCTCTATTACAGAACTATCCGTAGAGCAAACTTCTGCCGCGTAACTACATTCTAGAAACGTTAGCGGAATAATTCGACTGGTATCGGCTTATTGCCGCTAGTGCAGCATACTCAAGATCTGGTTGAAGTTAAATTGAAATTGAATTCAGTTAGTAATAGTACCCGTGAATCCCATTCTGTAGCTTTTAGTTAGGAATATGCATTAATGCATAAGCAATTATAGCCCGTTATACTTACTACAATGTGTAGGTACATATATACCTATATCTCTCTCTAATTGGTAAATTCCATTCAGTAATTCAAACATACTGTCTCACCCAGGAAGTTCGAAGTGTTTTTATCGCGATTCCTTGGTGAAAAGTAAAAAAGAAAATTCTTATAAACACTGGTCAAATTATCCACTGCATTCTCCATATACATGGTCAAAATTGTACTACATTCATAAAGTAATTTACGCTTAAAACGCGTTTCTAAAAACCTATATTTTAAAATTGCAGCAAAAAATAAGAAAAGAAAAAGAAACTTCCGTTCGGATAAAAAATAAGGCGTAAATTTTGCATTGATAAAAACAAGAAATATATATATGTTCCACAGTTTACCTTACAAAGATATTTAATATATTGTAATAAAAATAAAATATTACACAAACTCTTTTAATTTTATTGTATCTCAGGGGTTTTTTTTGATGAGGTTTGATTTGATCAATACTGGATATTGCTATTTATCGTGAGGAAGTGAATTTTTGAATTTGTCGTCCTAATTTAGGAACTTTTCCTCGGGTGGATCAAATTGTAAAACAGTTTGAAATTGTACTAAACACTGTTGGTAACAACCAAATAGTTTACCGCCGATATAGTGATGGTGTGGGAAATTTTGTGATTATAATAGACGGTGTATCGGATTATATTGAAAGGAAAACACAAAATAATCAGGTGAACTAAATAATATATTAAAATATGTAGAATCAAACTTGCAAATGTGTAAAGTGGCTAATCATTAACAGGTAACAGAAAAACTAATCCTGTTATAAAATTCCTTAAATTACCTAACCTTGCAATAATGAATTCTGATATCTATTACTTAATTATAAATGAGGAATATTATATTGATACCGTTAACCGTTTTACGGTGAAATAAACTTGAATAGTTATAAAACAAACAGTTCTCAAATGAATTATGCCTATATTACAGCATTAAACTATACATAACTGGATATAAACACCTCTGATCTACAAACGATCTTTATGCATTAATCTCCCGTTTTAAATCGTTTTTGGTAAGTAATTTTAAAGTTTCTTTCCGATGATTGTTCTTAAATTAATGTATTAAATGTCTTATTGTTGTAGTTCACGTACAAAAATATCACAAGTTCAATAAAGTATTAGGATACCGGTCTTTATCGATATCTTGTCCGTTTTACGGGGCTCTGACTGCTTTTTACGGACCCTGCGTCCGATGTTTTTGGTTCTTATGGAACTCTCGGATCAAGTTGAATTTTGACGTTCCTGATACTCCTGAATACTGGATCTTCAGGTTCTTTCACTTTCAGGTGGGTTATTTCTAAATTTTACACTTTGAATAATACTGCTTTTGTTTTAATTTTCCACTTGTTGTAGTTTTATTATTCACTATTTATAAAATATGCGTCGACTTTCATACTTTAGACCATAATACTGCTTTTATATTCATTTTCCCCATCAATATCGTATTTTCGTGAAAATTTATAGCACTAATTCTTAAAATTACATGCGTTCTATCCCCAAGCCAAAAATTTATTTTCCCATAGATCTCCTTGAATCTACATATCCTGTCGAATGCGTTGTTTCGAACGAGTTCCCAAGAAAATGTCAAACGAAGCTGAATTCACTTGAGATGTCCGGAAAATACCACATCGCAACGTAACACAGTTTAAATTGTTTATTGCGCTCAATAATAGTTCTTATTCATTAATGTTTGTTAATTTACTTTGATAACACATTAAATCTTAATAATTCTCTTATTTTGAAACAAATTAAATTGACAACTGATTACAAATGTCTGTCAATCTTACTTTTTCTGTTTCTGTTATTCTGCCACTAGATGACTCTAGCTTGACAAGTCAAATTTTTAAATGGTAATTAAAATATTAAAAATGGGTTCTCTCACTTTAGCTTTCTAGTTTATTAATAAATAGTCAATTAGTTTTAAATTAATAGAAGAATCTTTCGCAAAAGGATTTTTATTCAGAACAAATATCAACTATTCAAAAATTAACATATTTTACAACACGTTTCGAGGCTGGCAATTTTATAAACAAGAAATTAAAACATATATCCTAACCTGTACGTTACATTATTCGCATGATCCAACATGCCCTGTTATATTAAGAACCTGTATGAGATAAAATAGCGCACTTGAACTTTCAGGGCACGTAAATACGCCATAGAATCTCGTCACTGAAAACCTGTACAATAGCTGCAGACGACGGAAGAAAGTACTTGCTATATCCGCCCCTGTTCACGCGCTAATCCAGACTACATATATGCTCGATGCAGTACCAACATTACTGTTGGATGAGGCAGGTCGTATATTGTAGACCTTTCTTTATGTCAGCAGTTATTTTTACATTTTCTTATATCTCAAGCAGTAACTGTCAATCCTTAATACCTACGCGCGAAAACGAAAGGAACCTTTGCAATGCGAGACTCACTCGTGAAAATCGTGGAAATCGTGACATTACATCGCCCTATGGCTATACACAGATAACGCGTTTGCTCCTTACTACCACAAATCGATGTATGCGGTACGCTATAAGAACAGGGTGTCATTATGATTTTGCTACATCAAACAAGTACTTGTATACTTTACGGGTTTCGCTTTATTTTTATGTCGATTTCCTTGAAGAAGGTTTTGCTTTTATCATGTTATGGTTCGTATATTTTTGTATACATCGATGCACTTACTCATTTTAGTTTAGTTAAATTTTCTATTACTGTTGATATATTTAAATATACTCAACAAAACTAGAAAGACAGTTTTCGAACTAACAAATGCTTTTCGATATTAAAATTACCAACACATATCTACAAAAAATAAACTTTCCAACTTTCAAGCATCACGTACAAGTATCAAAATGACAACGGTTAAACATCAAAATCATATTCTCTTAACGTACTAACAACATATTACACACAACTTTAATACTATTTCGGACACGACGCTATTATATGTATAGGAAGTTTCTACTTACAAGATCTTTCGCAAGGTGTCGCTGATACGTGCGACGCTTAAAAATTAACTTGAGCTTCCACAGAATTTCGCTCATAACTATTGGTTGTGATTCGATAGAAGATATACTCTGCGGTGAATATCAAAAGGAATAACTGTAGCAATGGAATCCTTTAATTAAAAGAGGCCCACTTAAGGTTATTATTTGTGGCAGTTCAAGTTAGAGTGTCAGATATTTTAACTCAAAACCGTTAGTTAATAATTTTGATGTCGGATTTATACGGGTTAGAATTAAGAAAATGCGAAAGTAGTTTTTACCGTCAAGTTGACCTCAAACTCGTAATCTAACTTCGTTTCTGTGGATTCTCACTGTGAGTGGAGTTAGACAACAATAAAAATTATAGGTTCTGTTAGTCTAACAACATAAGTTAAAATATTTTTAGCTTAGGAACTTTATAATAGTTCTATCAAAAATAAAAATTATTTTAAAGTTAAACTCCTGGGAGTTTGGCTACCGGCGATCCTTCGCCTTTCATTGCGGACTATCTATATCAAAGACTGAACTATTACAAACATGTAATTTGCGTTTTCGTTAATCTAACCAAAGTTTTTGATACTATAGATCACAAACTGTTGATGCGTGCTCTGAACAATTGCGGGATTTGTGGAGCAGTACAGGGATAGATCAAAGATTATCTAACTGAACGTACTATGAAGGTGGTCGTTGAACTCATCAGTACCGGTTCATCTCCAATATGGTGTTCCCCGAGGGAGTGTATTAGGCACTCTGCGTTTCACACTCTATATTAATGATCTGGCTATAGCGACAACATATAGTACTGTAAGGGATGCCTCTATACAAATGCAATAATGCTTTTATAAGCCTCAAATATGGAAACATAATAAAAAATTAATTATTAATTACAAAAAAATAAAAGTTATGCACATTCGATTACCGCATATGACATGCTCTAACGTGTCCTTCTTTGGGAAAATCCATTTTAGTATAAATTTTGAGTTTATCGTTGATTAATCATTAATTCTTTTTCTCTTGATTGATTTTCATCGGCACAGCTTCTGACACAACGCAGGCATTTCACCAGCCTTTCTCGCTCTGGCAGTCGCGTCGGCAAAGCTCACTGATGCACCCAGAGATTTATTCCTGGCTATACTCGTTTCGTAAGGTTGGTGCCAGCACAGCTTTCTAGGCCGACACATCACCGAACTTGTGCATTAAAACCATCCGCGTATTTTTGACCTGGTATATAAATTTTCATTTCACGTTATCACAGAATTAAACCGTTCTAAATTCAAAAGCGCTCTGAAGCTCCGCGAATATTTGTTTTATATTATCGACTGTAGTACATATCGTACGTTCATATATTTGGGGACGACTAAGAAAAACCAACAAAATTGACATATTAACAATTGATTGTGTTTTATATGGAATGGTATACATTTCATACGTATATGAACATAATTTACAATAGTATTATCTTCTATCTCATAACTTACAAATAATTGTTTGTTTTTATTCTAATTAAAAAAAAAAACGGTATTTTTTAATCGTCCCCAAATATATGAACGGTAGTAGGTACATATGTTTTTGTTATTGCACTTACTCCAAGTCCTTTGCACCCATTTTATAGTAATAAATTCTTGTAAAAACACGCTCTCACTGTTTAAATTGTTACGCACACCTCAATCGTAACCCTGGACTTCCTGCTCTCACACCAACAGCTCCCACTCTGGGGTTGAAACATTATTGTAACGACGAATTAAGACGCAACATCTGCCTATCAAGTCTACACACGACATTCCGTTTGACAGCCGGCGCCGCTGCACAGCCACGAGGCGAGTCCGCACGCGGAACTTTTTATTACAAATATTTTTTTTTAGAAATGAATAGAAAAGCAAAGCGTTTTTTTAGGAAAGATTTTTTTCAACCATATCTACCTACAGTTCGTCAATTTTAACGATGCGAATAAAACGAAGGGTATATCTGCATTGCAAGCAGAGAAATTTGTCTGTTTGAGAAATGTCACGAATTCCTTATAATTGCACCAGATGTCATTTATTCTTTGTCTAAAGATTTGAAGCTGTTACAATACCTTCATTAACTTGAATACTGTACGGTGCTGAAATCGGTCGTAACGATAAAGTTAATGTTTATTGTAATGAAGTTTGCCAAGTGCTTGCCATTTCCGTATTGTATGAATTTCAGTTCGTAGTAACTTCTAAGCACGCTAGGAATATGCAGAAAGAGAAAATTGCTGCGAGATTGAATAAATGATACGCATAGAATTTATAGCTTCATTCTGTAAGTACTACAGCAGTATTTAGCGCAGGTCTGCATAATATTACGTAAATATGCAAATCATGGGATTACCTAATGCTACTATTAGATATGTATTCTTCGTCCACGTAACTTTTCGCTTCAAGCTTCAAATTTACGGCTCGTACTAGCAATAATGTAGTTGTTCACAAAGTTAGATGTTTAATTTTTGCATTCAAAAAGGCTTATCCCGCTGAGAATACCGGCCGTGCTATGTTCGAATCGGCCATGTTTCATCTGTCTTTCACCGTTTAATGATCAAATTTTAGTGGTTGGAACTAGGAAGAGGTCAGGGGAAGGATGACGAAGATTAGGTTCCGGAAATTTGTTGAGGTTCTAAAGCTTTCAATAACGTAACGAAGTATGTATAGTTCGTCGCGCATAATACAAATGGGTTCGTTAAATCTTGCCAAATAAAAATAATATCATATTGGATTACTGAGTTTACTTAAGAGATTGTAAATTAATAATAGGTCGCCGAAATTAAATAAACAGCGTTCAGTAGATCCGATGTTTTAATAGGATATATACCTAAAATTTAAGCATTTACATACAGTCATAGACTGAGCGAGAGATTCGTTGAGGTTTAATCGCTTCTGAGATGGATTTGTTAATTTCAAATAAAGTTTTTTATGAAAGTGTATGTAACATATTGTGCTATAAAATTCACTTATTTATGGTGAAAAATCCACATAATGTTTTCTGAGTCTCACAAGTTCATATTTATAAGCGTATTTACACAAATTGATATCTTGTACATGATTGTAAGGCCCCTTCTTGTAATTGATACTAAAGAATCAAACTAGTAATAAAAAAGATTAGAGTTAAAGCTATAGGCACAGAATAAACAGAAAGGACAACAACTGATTTTTGTATTGTTATCAAATGTTTCGTTTGAAGAACAGTCCGCCATGTTTTTACGCCGCGAAGTTAAATAAAGCTGTCGGCATGTAATGTGTCCAAAGAATTTGCAAAAAATAGGTTTATAATGAATCAAAATAAATAATAGCAAGGAACGAATAAAAGTGTGATACCGTTGTTAACAATAATTATTTTAAAAAATTAATACAATGAGATCAGCTGTATTCTGAAATAGAATGTTGTATCATTCCTACTATTACACTGATCCACAGCATTGCAGATGCTCGTAGTAGAAAAGCAACAATTTTTTTCTGTTACTTTATATTTAAATGGCTTCATGTGGTCAGATTGTAATTAAGGACATCATAGGAGCTACATAAACTAAATAATTTTATATTACATGCGAGTATGCCACTGAGTAACTACCAGTTATAGTTTAACTTAAAATTGCGACAAACATGATATGGCTATATCATATGGCTAATACTCTGAACTTAATTTGGACTTTAGAATTTGCCTTTTCACTGTCTTATCTCTTATCTCGACAAAATATATCTAAAAATCTCATATAATTTTTCAATTTTTAATGAAAACAACCGGCGCCTCCACCATTTATATCACCATTTCAAATAAATTCATAAATTAGTGCACTACTAATGGTACTATCGAATAAATAATACAACATTTATTTGTTCATTAAACATGTATGTTTTTACACAGAAATCGAATGGAAATATGCATATTACTGTAGAAATTTTACGGAATAACGGACATATAATTGAAACTGTAGCACGTATTGTCAAATCAATAATATAACATTTATTAGTTCGATAAATGTGAGTGTTTTTATATACAAAACCAAATAAAAGTATCTAATTCAAAGATATTTATATAAATCTCTTATTACGCATACAGAATAGCTTAAAATATAAAACGTAGTAGCAGTGTTAATCAAAAAATAAAATTCCACGACAATCAATTAACAATAAACGCAGAAGGCAGTCAACTCACCAGCATGATAACGATCAACATTTGACACTGCATCGTTACTTGCTTTTGAGCAGTGGTAGTATATATATTCTTGTTTGCGACTTTAGTTTTTGGGATGGTTTTCCGCATTAATTTTCCTAACCTCTACGTTTCTTTTTATTCGTGTCCTGCCCGTCCCTACTCTCTTTTCTGACTGACAAGAAAACACCCTAAGGTGGTCTCCAAATGCGCCTTCTACAGGTCTGTCAAACTAACGTAAATGGTACGCTTATCTGGTATTTTTAAGATATCACTTGTGTACATATTTTGAGCTTTTCCATTCAACCCCCTCCACAAGGGAAGGAAAGAATAGTCGGAGCGGTAGTAAAACATATTTCATTGAGCCGATCAAGATATCATTTCATTTTCAATGACTTTGGTTTCATTAATACAATGAACAGTTTATTCTCCAATAAATTCCGACATCAATTAATAAAATTTTTTTCATTTATTTGATGAACTCTGTTCTTCGGCTCAATTTTAATGTAAATTTCGTGTGAATAATGAACTTTTTCGTTGTCTCAGGACCCATTTTTTGATTCAGTGCAGTGAGACAACAATCATAAATACATTTAACCAACATCTTCATGTGAAACTGAACGATGGCAATTCAGCTGCTGTGCACAGTGTGTACAGTGAAATTTGTGGGTGTCTGAAAATGTGTAGTGTTAATAGTGCCACAGTTTTTAGTATTTTTGCGCATATTTTTTTTTAATAATTTTCTTTTTGAGAATGTGAGATAATAATACCGAGGTAGTAGTTCAAAAATAAAATTTCAATTAACAAGACGTCTGAAATACTTTTTAGAACGTTTCTTAACTGATTCGGTATTAAAACATTTGCAATGCAGTATTTATATCCGGTCATCATTCTTTCCGTTCTTTCAATTATCGAAATGGAAATGAGAAAATGTGAAAACTGAAACTGTCGCGCTAAAGGGCAATCAATCATCGGAAATATTGGAGCGATAATTATTTTTGTTAGTGAAATGATTGGTTTATCATGTAAAGTTATCATCCTTTTTTCCAATTAAACTCTAATCGATGCATTACAAAAACTTTTTACGAACGTAATCGAGCATGTCTTGCGGCTAGAACAGCGGGCGTCCTCGACAGAACTATTTCGCAATTATCTCGAACAAAGTCGACGGGCAAACTGAAATAATTTCCCTCGAAAATTTATCTTTCTCCAAATTAAACTGGGAAATTCGTGGATTATACCTCGCGGGCGCTAGAAATTGTATATCATTCAGTTCCGCGTTTCGTCTTCCGCGGGCCGATCGCGCTAGGGAATTATTGGACCGGAGATTTACGCCTGCAGTTGGCGTGCGGATGCTGAAACGTTCAACTATCGCGACCGGGCAACGAGGTCGACGCCGTACGGCAGCGGGGTATCATCAAAAGGCGACTTTTTGATGGAGTTGAATGCGAACAGACGACTTCGCATGGAGTACCAGGGCGCAATTAAAACGGAGTTACGTAAGTCAGAGCTGCGGCGAAGGAACGGCGATGAATGTTAATTAAAAAGTTTAATGAAGCGCACGGCGAGGAATTCTCGATATTCAGTGAAATATGCAGGCGCTAAGATCCGCCAGAATAAGAGAGGAGCATCTTCTGATGATGTAAATATTATCTACTGGAATAAAGTATTTATGAATATAAACAGCACTTATACATTATTCAACACAATGGCATTAAATGAACCTTGAACTTAAATATCAATCTGAGAACCGATCTAAACAGAAACGCTATGCTTGTTATGGCTATAATATACCCCGCAAGGGTCTATTCATGGCCCTACACTGTTCACAAACAATCTGTGTTAACGATCTGCATGAGTCTCTAATGTGGAAGCTTTGATATTGGATTTGATATCTATGCAGGTGTGCGGTATTCCATTTGGATTAAGAAGATCCATTCCTGAATCTGAGTCTGCCCGATTTTTGGGTTTCACAGTGGACTGCAGCCGGAGGTTTGAGAACTTAAACATAAGTTATGATCTGCGTGTGGGAAACTTGAGAAATACTGAAGAACATTGATGTTCTTAGCTTGTTTTATTTCTCATACTTGGCATCGCGTCTACAATATGCTATAGCCTTCTGGGGATTCAGGCACGTCTGGCCATAGTCTGGAGGTCCCTAGCATGGAGCAGTATGTATCTCTTTGGTTCAACTTTGTCTAGCCCAAATAATTGATGCCTCTTATGATTCAGCGCCTCACATTTGCATAGTATTTGTTGTTAGTTGTCTCTGACTCCTTTTTGTATAACCTGCATTCAAGGTCTCCAATGAACATCCCTAGTTAGTAGGCAGAACGTAACTATTTAATTGGCATGCTCTTTCCTTTTCCTCTCCCTTCTGTAAAACTAGGACTGCAGGTGTTCCAAGAACCACGTGCGCTACTACATGTTTTGTTAAGTATAGGTATTGGAAAAAATAAGATCGTAACTCCAAATATCAAAGAAATTGATACGTTAAGGTTCGTATTCCCTTATCATCTAAAGTCGAATTATTTTATTTTAGTAAACGGTTTTGTTTCGTCTTACATTGTGCCTACTTTACCCTCAACTTTTATTTAATTCAGGCCGGGTTCAATCACATCGGGTCTACTGTCTGTTATATTGTAGTTTAGTTTGCCGTAGCTTAAACTGAGCATTTATTTTTTAGCATTTGTTAATATACTTTAATCATTAATATTAAAAAATAAATTATTGATATTCCAATTTAGGAACATAAAAGATAAAATTTTGCTATTATTAGCTATGTTGGTTTTATGTATTACGCAAAACGCATGGGCATGCGCCCAAGAGACCTTGTAAATTGTTCTGCGTTAAAAAGCAAAGCAAAACGCAAGGGTGTTGAGACGCAGATAATTTTGTTCTGTGACGACAGACAGCACCCTTGCACTTTACTTCCATATGCAGAACAAGTAAACACAAAGTCTTTAAGACCCAAGTATGTGCGTTTTGTGTTATGTGATAAAATTCAAAATTGACTTTGTAGATTATTAATTTAACAACACTACTGAAGACAAAATTTTACTATTATTAGTTAAGTTTGACATTTGAATTTAACATTACAAAGGATAAATTTTGTCTAGAACTCTCTATTTTAATTACTAATAGGAATGGGCAATGCAACTCTTGCGAATAGAGGTAAATACGTTGCCAACCAGACATATATCTATATTAATATATAGATCCTAGAAATGCATTTGTGCATGCATGTGTAGATTCGATAACATGTACTCTGGCGTTGTCATCTAATGGAGTAAT
Source organism: Cetonia aurata (assembly GCA_949128085.1). Lineage (NCBI taxonomy): Eukaryota > Metazoa > Arthropoda > Insecta > Coleoptera > Scarabaeidae > Cetonia > Cetonia aurata. The sequence continues at coordinate 25,507,505 of OX421887.1, forward strand.
CCTGTGATACAACTCCGCTGGGAGTTTACGCAGGAATCCGATAACACATTAGGATTGGATTGTTACAATCTAGTGATTAGCTTTAGCGTAACTAACGTATTCCTCTTAATGAAGGAGGACATTAGATTTCTACTAGACTAATGCAGCTGATAGCAAAGATTACATTCTCAAGAGATAGGAGATAGGAATCTATACTCACAGTATTTATTTCTAACAGTGCTTCTTTGCGATGTTGCTACTATTCTTAGCTATAATACGTAAGTAAATACTGTAGAGGAAGCATGTTGATGGAATACCGCAATTTCAGTATTGATCTCTCATATTCTGACGGTTTGATAAATCTTCCATTAAAGTTGGTTAATCACGCTAAAATGAGCGAAGAGTTTGAAAGATTATACATTTATACAGAATGATTTATAGCGGGTGTAAAGAACTTCGGCAACTTGGTGGAGAGGTTAGTTTATTTAAAAAAATGTGGTAATAATAAAACGCTCTTCAATGTATAATTAATAAATGCGGCTAATTGAGCAATTGTTTATTCTATTTGTTACACTATTCCTCCCAGCGACGTTTCGACCAATACATGGGTATTTCTCAATCTCTCCAAATTTTTAACAAAAAAAGTCGCAATACAATAAAAGGGTAATATAGTAAGATGTATCAAACAATGACATGCCAATCAAGAGAGATAAAACTAAAAATAGCGAAATATTTTAATCAAAGGTCAGATGTTTTAAAATTGTGGCTTTCGACGAACGATGTTACACTGCTAATAAGGGTACCTAATAACAATTAGCTACTGTATACAAATGTCCCGTATTGTTATGTTCAAATTTTGGGAGTGTAAAGTAGACTTCATTTCAAGTAAAAAATAACACAAAACAAAGTTACAGGCAAATGAATGTTATTGTCGTGTGATAATGAAATCAAAAAAAGCTCGATTAATAATATTTTCAAAATGCCCACCTCCTTGTTGAATGCATGTTTGTGCCCGTAAACCAGCAGATGAAGTACTTCCCCGTATTTCACGCTTGAAGTGTTGCAAAAAAAGTAAAGTAAAAAAGTAAAACATTTATTCTACTATTGTAATAGAACTCACTCTGGGTAGTTTCTTACATAACGGCACTTTTTCCCAGTTTGTATTTTCATAATCGTAATTTGTGTTTATCTGGTATATTTAATCCTTTTATTTCCCTATTAGCTTTAAATAAAAGACGGCGCGCAAACAAATTACCACAAGATAAACAAACCTTGAAAAGGGTCAAATTAACTTGTACCGGTAGCCTGTCTCCCGTGATTTATTTATTTCCAGGTAGGACCATCCGAGGTTTTTTATTATCGCTCCCTTACATTACCGCACAGCCTCGCACGAACATGTTCGCGCATAAATCCTGAGCTTCCGTTCGTATTTCCTACGCACGATACCTACGAGAACATCAAGCGACATCTCTGAGGAAAAAAATTGAAGTCAGGGAAACGAAATGGGAATTGAACTCTTTCGCGTGCAGCGGAGTGTGTGCGTAGAACACCTATTCTAACGTTCCTTGGGCTTTGTCGATAAAATATTCACATCTAAGTTAAGTAATAGGTGTACGACAAGCCGTGAAATACTCCACTTCGCTGCGTAGACGCGCGAAAGGGGGAATATAGTTAAAGTTTAATTGCCGCCGTTGCCTGAAGGAATTAAAATTTCAGTGGTTCTTTCCCGGGTATGTTTCGCGTTTTTAATTAAACGTTGCTTCGTGATGGTGGAATGTTTCAATTAATATAAAGCCAAAGTTAAAGTGGAAGGAAACCGTAATTTTAAGTAGAAAAGTGAAGAAATGGACTCTTATGATTTAATGCGCGCTTAAATGAAAAGTTAATGTCTAGGAGCATTTGCAATCATATACATATCCAAAATGCTTTTGTACATCTGTTGTACATGTAGTGTTACACGAGAAGTTCGCATCATATGGAAACATTTCTTATTATTAATTACAGGTGTATTTTGCCTTTGCCAATTGTTCTTGCTTACAAAATAATATGAAATGACATGCACTTCCTAAGACCAGTTTCAAATTTATCCATAAACCTATAAATGGAGATAGGCTGTTACTCATGCATTGCCGTGACTTCGGTTTATTGGTAAAAGGTACCATTGATTTGGAAGAAATATTGTTTCATGCAAAAGATATTAAACTTGCCCTTCAAGAATTCTTCTAAGTAAACCAAAGTGATATATGGTTGGTATACGGTTTTTTCTATGCAAGAAGGCTATCACTTGAAACACTTGAATATTTCATTCAAAAATATGAATGAATGAAAAACATCAAATAAGAGAACTATAGCTTAAAACAAGTAAAATTGTTTACTATGTAGAAACAAAGTGTAATTAAATCGGAAAGCTCTGAACTTTGAAATAAATTTTGTAACATCAGGGGTTGAATACTGTTACAGTTGTTGTTGTTTTGTTGCAGTAGGAAGTTTTGTACACCATGCAGTCGCATATTACAATCTGTGACGCATTATTAAATCCATCGATCGTATGCATAATTGGTTTTGTTTGACGTTGTCGTGGTAGTAATACAAGGGTAGATATCCGAAGGGCGCCGGCAGCGCAATCAAAGCTTTGTGTTGCATACACCAAGCTAGGAGATTATATTATACCGACGGACGTACACAGCTAGTAATTTCTAATATATGTGTAGATCTTCTTGGTTTTTAAAGTCATATAGTTAAACAACTATTAGATTGAGTAAGACGTTTCGGTTTATTTATAAAACCTTAATCATTTACATTTTTAAAAATTAATAATGTAGAAAATAAAATTTTGATGTATAAAAATATATAACATTTTTTGTTTTATTGATAAAATCAGTTTGTTTTTTGTTTTAATTTGAAAGAGTTTTGAAATGTTTTATATAAAGATTGTTTTGTGAATTGTGTCAGTTGTATTAGTTATAGTAGGTTATGGTTAAATATGAAAAACGTTACTAAATTTTTATTAAAATTTCATTTATATATATTTACGTTATAAAGTTTAGTGAAAAATTGTGTGTCAGTTTTATCATTTATGGAATTATTATGTTTATAAATTTGGATTATTTCAAGTATAGTTCGTGCTTTATAGTTTTGTTCTTGGTTTAGGATTGATACATTGTTAAAATCAAATGTATGATTTTGTGTTATTTCATGTTTTTTTAAAGCTGTAAGATTTTTGTTATATTTGTGTCCTTTTATTCTATTTTCTAAATATTGCATAGTTTCACCGATATATACACCATTACAATTTTGACAATTTATTTTATATACTATATGTGATGTTTTATTTTTTTCAGTTTTCGATTTTAATTTTGTGTAAATTTGATTTTGTAATTTATTATTATTTTGATTTGCTATTTTAAAATTATAAGGTTTGATAATTTGATTAATTTTTTCAGAAAGATTTTTTACATAAGGAATTTTTATGTATTTTATAAATGTTTGACTATTATTTATAGTTTTTGTTGATTTATTTAAAAACGAAATATTCTTTGTTTAAATATTTTATTGATAAGATTATTTGGATAATTATTTTGTTTTAGAATAGTTTTTGCTTTATTAATGGTATCATTTCGAAAAATTGGACTGGTTAAAGTTATAGCTCTATTAAAAACATTAAAAACACGTTGGGGGGACCTGAAGATTTATGAAATTTGACACTCTTTTTAAGATTGTTGTTTTTTCTTTCAAGAATTAAAGTTTCGGAACTATTTTCTGTAAGTTTGTCCAACATCGCTCAAATGCAATTCTCATTTATTACTATTGATTGCATAAGTTTCCTTTTTTCCTTATGGATATCTGCCGGTGGGCTTGTTCCCAGAAACATGTCGTCTGCTTTCCAACTCCTCTAACAATGACACTTGTAAGAATTTTCTGACATAAATTACTGGTTTAATATTTCTCCTTCTAAGTTGATAGCATAAGTTAATAGAACTGCTCTGTTTTCTAGACCTTCATTCATAGTGGTGAGACGAGGTACTTATTCTAACAAACTTTTTTGTAATAGCTTAATGAATCCTAAATTTCAGTTAATTAAGTATTTACTTTTTCCTTCATTTTTATTGCAAGCGATTTTCGTTTTCTATATCGCCCCAGTTTAAATATTTACCGCATAATTCTTGTCATGATAAATTAATGACAGATCGCGAAACGGACATTCAATTGAATCACCGAACTTCTGTGCGCATTAACGATAATAGTGACCGGACTATGCGATAAAATATGACTTCACGTAGTACCGCTCTCCGTATATGTGTAAGCGTGCGAAATTACATCCATAAATTCAATTTACCGGCGTCTAAAACTTTAGACAGTTACATGAAACGGCACAAGTAGTACCAACCAATTGCACCCGATGTTGAGAAACGACACTGCGCCTTGTGAATACTAGTTTGTATACCTGTTTCGTAATGTTCCCATAAGGTTTGAAATTCGCGAACTAGAAACTCAGTTAATAATATTTGTCAATAAAACCAAGAACTAGAAAATAATAGCTAACAAGTTTTCTGGTTGTGGATATCGTTTAAATGTAAATGGTAGGTTTTGAGGCTTTTTATTTTATGGCAATCTGCACGTTTATGCCTATAGTACCAACTATTATAGATCTATGGATACTAGATAAAGCTGTTCCTGAGCTAATACAATTTATAACAGTTCTAATACATGAAAATATCTATTTTGTCCAGTACAGTAAAGTGTGCAGAAAAGGACCATTAATACCAGGATTCCAGGCAATAAATCAATATAAATAAATTTTTCTCCCTAATAGAAATAGAATAGGACAGCATTTCTTTATTGACTCTAAACAAGCATACGACGCAATAAATCGGGAATGTAGGAAGTGATGGATAAATTATATATAGCAATTAAACTAACAAGACTTGCAAAGAATGCGAGAATTACATTAGCAAAAAGAAAATGTACACTAAGATAGAACACAGTTTGTGCACTTCTTACAGTGTGATATCGTTATAGAAAACAATGCTTTTCTGCTATCACTGTAATTAAATTAAAAGGCAGCTTTATATGAAAAATTTCACTCTACCAATTGAGCCAACGAGGTCGACAAGTTCCTACGATTTGAATCACATCAAATAAAGTTCTTAGAGAGCCGAGGTAAAATTTCTCATATAAAAATTGCCTGTTAATTTAATTACAGCGAAAGCAATATTTCCTTTGACACAGAATAGTAACAAGTCGTAATGATTTGAAATTCGAACAGGACTCAGACAGAGCGCGATTCATTATCAACAATTCTCCTCAGCTTAGTAATAATAAGAGATAATGAACCAAGGACAACAGGTAAAATATTTAACAATGAGCAATAGTATCTAGAATCAGCTAATAGCCTATAACTATCCTAGCAAGAACGGAAAAGTTAAAAGATTGAGGATAAAGGCGCAAAATTTGGGCTAAAAATGAATGAAAATAAAACTATATACACGGTAATGGGATTAACATAAGGAGAAACTCAGCCCTCAACAGTGGTTGGAAACAAGATCTAGGAGTATACCTTTGAAGAGGTTAAAGAATATGTACGATGTACATTTATATTCTTTAATCTCTTCATAATACATGAAAATTCGCAGGAGAAATAGGACATTTAGGGTAGAATAGCGTGGGATAATAGAAGATGTGGGATACTAAGGGAGCTAATGAGATCAGAATATGTCTCAAGGAACGCAAGAAGTAAGATATATACCACAGTTATAAGGCCAACAACAGCGTACGCATGTGAAAAGTTGGCCCTAAATCAAATGGAGGAAGAATAACTACAAATACGGGAAAGAGAAATGTTCATAGCAATATATGGTGGAGTGAACACCGTGAAAGGGTGGAGAAGAGAAGAGCGAATTAAGAGTTATACAAAGAACCAGATATAACAACTAATGGAAAGGTAGAAAAGTTAAAGAAAGAATGCCAAAGATGGTTATAAGGGATGCTTAAATCTGCATATGCACTGATAACTAGAATCCTAGCTAATATATAATTGCTTGACTAATGCCGTGATGAGGCAGTTGCTGCAGTTGTTTGTCGTTCTTGTTTGAGCAAATGATGCATACATCATCTGCGTATGCATTTCTCAATGTCATTTGTATAGCGTATGTACAGCATCGGTGCTATATTCCCGCCTTGGGGGACTCCATATTCTGCTTGTAGGTGTAGACTTTCTATTTTGTTGACTATTGTTGTTTGTTCTCTATTTGATAAATATGTTTATATTAAGTTTCTATTTGGATCCTTTATTCCCAGAGCATCAATTGTTTCGACTAATTTCGTTTCGGAGATAGTGTCAAACGCTTTTTTCATATCAAGAATAAGTACTTTATATATGAATGGAAAATATAAGTATTATATTCTTTTTTACTAAACTAATGACAAATTAATCAGTTCTTGTTGGATCGGTATATACCTATTATACGGAAACTTTACTTCTTGACATAAAATATGAAGCCATTATTATCATAACATGACACAAATACCTTCACCTTTTCGCTCCTAATAAAATTTTCATTAGCGTCATTAATGCAGAGGACAATCCATGTTTTACGCAGCTACAAACGCTCCAACGTCACAGTATATGAGCTTTCAGAAAGCATACGCGATCATTAAACTTAACGAAGATGTAGCAGCTTGAACAATGGACTGTGTTTGCCTCGCTATACATATCGTTTGGAGCAAGGAATATTTGAGTTTGAAAAGTGTACGTTTTACTTGCGTCAACGTGAAAAGAATAATGATGTGGGATGGTTATACACGTTTGTATTTCTACATGAAAATTGATCTCATTGTTAGCTCTGTATTCACGGAAATACCTATTTTATTTTTTTTTTGTCACCAGGTTATGCTTTCGAAATATGTATGCTAAATTTTATTTTCTATTTAAGAAACGAAGAGCAAATATTATTTATGTTGTCGCCGATACTGGTTATACACGGTGGCCAGAAAAATGCGGACAAACACCACGCAGGCCAAATCTTTATTTAATTCTGAGTTGACAATATTAATTGAGAAAAGTAGTACAGTGTTTTCTTAAGTCACACGAGCAGCTTAAAAGAATTGTAAATTTGGCAACACCTAATCAGACAAGTACTGTGGCAGTAATCATTTTATTATTATTTACTATAAATCAGGTAAATACGCAAATTAGCAAGAATTTGATGTTAACATGGATAAAAATTTTATTGAAATTTAAAGATAATATGAAAAAATTACTGTTCAAATTGGTAGCCATCAGTTTCCAGACATAATTCCATTCTTCGAGGAAGCGAATTCAAAACGCGCTCCAACATATCGGGGGTGATTAATCGAACTGCCGCCGTAATTTTATTAATTACATCCTCTTCGTTAGCTGGAGGCGTTGCATAGACCTTTTCCTTTAAAACCCCCCAAACGAAAAAGTCCAGAGGATTAATATCGGGAGATCTTGCTGGCCATGCTATTGGACCGTTACGCGCTATCCACCGATTCGGAAAGTGTTCGTTTAACCAATCCCTCGAAATTCTGGCATTATGAGCGGGTGCCCCGTCATGCATGTAGAACATGTTGGGTCTCAAACTCAATGGAATATTATCCAGTACTTCTTCTAAAACGTTAACATACTGAATTCCATTTAGACGATTTGGAAGAAATATTGGTCCAACAACTCGGAGATTTGAAATCCCCAGCCAAACATTTACCGAAAATCTTCTTCGGATTTTCGTCCGCCCAAAAATGAAAATTATGGCTATTAAAGACGCCATCTCTCGTAAACAAGCATTCGTCGCTCCAGAGAATATGCAATAAAAAGTTCGGCTCTTCTTGAATCCTTCGTAAAACATTGTTACAAAACATTCTTCTGTGCACATTATCGTTTACATACAAAGGCTGCACTTTCCTTGCATGAAGCGGACGCAAAAGATTTTGAGATAGTGCTGAGTGCACTGTTGTTTTGCTAGGAATATTCAGTTCCCGAGCTATTTGTCTTATGCTGGACGTCGGATCTTCGTAAACAGCATCCAATATTTGCTCTTCTAATTAAACTGTTCGACGCTCTCTAGGTCTACCGCTGTTACGGTAATTCGGTATAAAGGTGCCAGTTTCTCTAAGTCGCTGATCCAATCTACAGAACGTGTTGGTGGATGGATGTCGCCGTTGTGGATACCGTATTTGATATTCCTCTTTTGCAAAGTTTGCATTTCCATTGCAAAATCCGAATACCATATACATGTCGGCGTATTCTCCAAAGGTAAACATTGTTCAGTATTAAGAACAGCACAAAATGTTTATCTTATTTCAACAGCCAAATGTCACATGAGAAACGGCAAAAATTGACAACTACTTACTACTTTTAAACAAGCAGCCTTACAGTACCACGTTGCCATATGTACTTTAATTTCAAAAACGCCAATGAAGAAATGTTAAAAATGTAAACCATTTGGTATTAATCGATTAGTTACATCAATGCATTTGAGATAATTCCATTTCTAAATTTCACCACAATGATTTTACATAGATAAATTTGACGAATTTTGCTAAATTTTAGCCGTACATCTTAAGGTTTGATGGTCTCGTATGCCTTAAGGAAGGACCGTATAACTTTTTTGGATTAAGATTATCGCCTAAGAATTGAACAAAGAATCGTTCTACCTGGCGATTATCCGCCCTTTTCTGGCCACCGTGTATAGCGACCAAAATAAATACAATATCGCTAACCAGGATCGGCGGCAACATAAATACAATAATTTTTACTTCGCCTATAGAAACTCCTGAATATGTTTTCAATCTTCTAGTTGGTTATTTAACCCTTTCTGGAAAGTATGCCAATTAATTTTAGTCGATGACAAGCCCTTTCCGACCCGTAAATACAGAAGCCGCCCTTCCAAACAACGCATTACCACTTTCTCTTCTCTTCGTCGAGGTGATTACTTTAAAATGCGGCATACCGCTCGCATAATATAGCTAGTAATCGAACGCGTTCTTCGGCATTCTCGACGCTATTCAAAAGTGATTTTCCGCGCCCCTAAAAGTAGATTTATTGACGAACACCGGCTCGAAAGTAGGGGTAGGGTGATATTTCGTTCGCGAAACGGCTCCTAAAATGTCCGGAGAGAAGAATTTAATAAACTCTGCCAACCCGACCCAATTTCAAATGCGTCTACCTATATAATCAATTTTAAATTTTAATTCACCAAATGATTAAAGCGGTTGCTGTCAAGATACCGCTCACGAATGAAATACGATTTCTTCTTGTGCAATTCGTTTCCGGGTATTCTGGAATTGCAAGGCGCAGATGCCGCGTTACGTATACCGTGAGATTCTCTGCTGGTTAAAATTAAGTACTTAATTTTCTCCAGAAATTTAAGGTTAATTATGAAATAAGAGATTTAGGATGTTAGGAAGAGGTTCTCGAATTTTAGAGGAGGAGCGAGTGGGAGTGACATAAAGCAAACTGAAGTCACGAACTATTTTGCAGATATACAAGTTTCTTATTTTGTATGAATAAATAGTCAAAATAATCTATGAACAAACAACGAAGGCAAACGGAGAAATAAAGTTTTCATATCATAGCTACCGCGACGTCTCTATAGCGAGAACCTTCCAATCCAAGTGCATGTTTGGTCGACTCCTTGTTACAGCGTACCGACTACAGTCTTCAAAAAATCTCAAATAAAAAGAAATCAAAGGGGTTTATATCAGAAAATCAGGCCATGGGCACTACTTCTTACCCATCCTGGTCCAATGAGTGCGTGCCGTCACAAAATTCGCAGGAGTGCGATCGTTCTGAAACCATACTTATTGCATTTGGTTAAAAAAATGTCTTCTAAAATATCACCAATATTTGTGTTGCATGTTATTCAAAAGGTTTAAATACGCCAATAGGCTTTGCTTCCCAAACTGTTCTGTTGAATGAACAGTTTGCCACAACTATTCAACAGAAGAGTTTGGTACACTAATCTAACCTAAAAACCAATACCTCAAAATACTCCCAATATTCAATAAAATATTAATTTATCATTCGATCCTATTAAGGGAGCTATTTCAATATGGCATACGGGGCATTCCATACAATCTTTTCCAATCTTACCTGCGTCAGCGCAGGCAGCACACTGAGGTGCGACATTTACACGCGGACAATTGTATCCGATACCATACGTCAAAATCAATCGACACTGACGTTGGTATAGCCCAAGGTTCAATATTGGGGCCACTCATGTTCCTTTTATTTGTTGTAACCGGCAACGATCGGAGGAATTTGATTAAGAATATGGAATCGGTATTTCGTCAGTTGACTTGTTGCAAATAAATTAGTTCTTAACATCGACAAAACAAAAGTAATGTTTGTAATTCCTTTTATGTAATTTGTAAATTCCTACACTACTGGTAACGGAAGTAAATATCTATCTATCTATTAAAGTAAATTATCTGCAGTCACATTATTATCAGGGGTAGATAGTAAGCCACTAAAATATTTAAGCTTTAATCAAAACTTACTTTGCCTTTGAGCAAACATAATCAATTCCAGGTTAAGTGCAAGTATTTCCAATCTATTCACATTAAGGTTGGGCAAAATTTATTTAGAATAATGATAAGAATAAATGGATGGCTTCGTTATTCTTATTCAGAAATAATAAATAATTTTCTATTTATTATTAAAATTTATTGAATTTCCCAAACTATGTATAAAATACATCAATATTTCAAAATAGAAAGCTATGATTTGCATATACATATGAAAATAAAGTCTTCTATCCCTCAACTTCACATCAGGAACTTCAAAATGGTTTTATTTTCTGTGTATGAGAACCTGTCTGCTCAATCTTATCAACAAATTTAGATTTCAGTGATATTTTTCAGCCAAAAACTTTCTTACTTAATATATTTTTAAATAATTATCAAATCGAGCAAATCTCTCCATTAGTATTGATAAAATGATAGTTAAGCTATTCAAACATTTTGTTATTTCTATGGTTTCGCCTAAATCTATTTCTATATATTTCCTACGAAATCCTTCCACTTAAATCTTCATCTCGGAAAATGTATCTTTCACCCGAGAGAATAGAATAGACAGTGAATGAAACACCAATTTACAGGACTACTACAACACGTCTGTTGATTGAGTGGCGCGAGGATAAGCCGTTGTTCCATTCTAGGCCGTCGCTATTAATTTCAACGCCCTAGAATCATTTTATCATCATTTCGGTGTCATGTAGTTCCATTCTTTCCCATTTGCGATCTTATCCGCTTTTTCCGCTAATATATATTTCCGCTCGAAGGAATAGATGGATATACTTTTTTATTACGTACAAGACAATGAATACAAATGTGTCTGGGAATATACGGAAAATAAATTTATTAAGTTATTTTACCCCTATTGCTCTATGTATGTAATATGTACATATACGCACATAAATATTAATTCTGCTGTAATAAATTTATTACCGATAATGACGTTGTACCGGTGAATATGCATAATTGCATAATAAATTAATGGGACAATATTAATCCGGCATTCTAGCTTACATATACTAGTATTATACTATTAGCCACACTTGATTCCAGCAACCAAATCTTGTCTACCAGTGTATGCATAAAATACAAAAATCTATGTATTGAACGTTCGTTTACTATAACAATGACAGTACGCTATACCTTTCTGAAGTAATTTAGGTCGGTCAATATTCAGCCAAGTGCCGTGTCTATGGAATCCTGAAATCTGAAATGAGCTCAATACAGTCTGAATGTTAGCAATTAGTATGGTAATCAGAGTATCAATGGGATCGTTCAATGTTCCATAGAGAAGTATCGTAACGTTAATATGTAAATACGCGATGCTGGGTCTGGGTGTTCTTAAGTAGACACTCTTGAGATCCTGAAATTCGAAATCGACCCGCTGATTAAACAGGTTTCGCTAACCGGCCTCGCATAATATAATGCGCCCCTAATAATTAATACGACTTCAAGGCAACGGGGCGCGAATGGAGTTACGCTAGCTACCTGCGTAACGTTATAATTAATTAGTAACGAACCCTATGCAATGGTTTAGTGCTCAACACGGTTTCTCATTATTAATTTATCATAATGTTCATAATTTGCAATGAATGTGGAGCCCCGTAATGGATTTTCTTTGTACTTTTAAAATAATATTCAATATCCTGGCGATCCTTATTTAAAACGGAAAAAAGAATGGAAAAAGAAAATGTACTAACCCAACATAAGTTCCCGGAAACGCCTCGGGTATGATTTAAGCGTACAGGGTCGTATAATAAACAAAATGAATTTGTTTAGACCACTTTTGTGTTGGGTCTTTTGAAATATGTGCGCAGGAAGGGAAACTTCCATAGCGGAAGAAATAGGCTTTAAATTTAATAATATTTTGTATTTAAAAGCCGTGGAGATGGGAGAATGTAAGATATTTCGGGCGTGATATTTACGAGCTGCCGTAAAAGCTCGCAAGATGGCGCTCTACCCGTGTTGGGTGTTCTGGATAAAGTTTTGCTGTAAAAAGTTTATGGTTTATAATTATCATGATTTTAATGTATGGCCTGAGCAAATTATGCGAAGTACACATTGGGGTTCCATATTTAAAATAAAACTCAGATTTCAAATAAAAATGTACCGGGTGATTCAGTAAGGGTGGCGACCGGCTGTATCTCGGAAACTGCTATGCCTAGAGCTTCGGGACAAAAAAATACATAACCAACGTGGTCACCAGAAGTATCTAAAAATTATTTTAATGTTCGAAATTTCACCATAAAATCAGTATTATCTCAGAAAATTGCAGGTTGAGCTATAGTTTTGAATTGACCGTTCGAAAGCTGAGTTGATGCCCCATTATTTTGTTTAATGACTTTTTTTCGTATCTGCCATAATAAGGAACGGGGAAGCTAATCAATTGTTCAATATGTAAATTTTAATATCTCCTGAACCGTTCAACCAATCTGAAAATTTTTGGGCTCGTTCGATGGAGCATTTCATGGATTTTTTTCTAGAAAAATTGTCGTTCTAGCATTTAGTTTGAAATAGGTAAACCAGAGGGGTTTTCTGTAGTGATTACATATTTTGGTGATTTTCAAGAAAAAATTAAATGTAACCGTTCTATATAATTACCAGTGTCGCAAGCTAAATTAAATTGTTGAAATTTCAGTGAAAAACGCATCTTAATATCTCTATCCGTTCTCGATTTATCTCCAAAAGAATGAAATTTATAACAAAAGTTAACTGCGGCCTTGCAAGTAGGCGACGCGACGGATGGTTTCCATGGAAACTACGAAATTCTATCAGATTGTTTATTGCTTATATCGGCTAAAAATAGTCAAAACTGAATAAAATAAATTATTAACGAGAATAATAACAGCAAAAAGGATTTAATTATAAATGTTCGAAATGTCTACCATCACTTGCCACACACAAATTGAGTCTGTTACTATCGTTATCGTAAGTTTCATCCTTACCACGTCTTCTTACATCAAGAATTAAAGCTTGGCGATTTCGAACATCGATTGGACTATTGCCACTGGCTATTGGAGATGTTGAGTGAAAACCAAAATTTTTACAACATCGACTGACTCTAGGACGGTCGAACGCACTGTATATATGCTTAATTATTCTATTATTATTTTAACAATCTTATTATGTTACTTATGTTAGTAGGTATCTTTAAAAGTAATTAAATTTAACACTGATGCTAAAGAAAGCGGACTGTTTGAATAACTAAATAACTTCTAACAGACCAAATTGTCTGTCGTATGAAGTAAGGGTTCTATATGTGAAAGAGAAAAGAAGGCACACATTCGAAGAAATACAGATACAATCGATAAACGAAACGCAAATATCCAAGTACCTGTAGGAGAACACGCAGAGCAATCATCTGTCTGCGGAAAGTGAAGTTATAAATCCCCAGCGAGCTGGATATTGACATACGTTTCCAAGAATGAGATAGAATCTCGGGAAACGATGCGATACGGCAAATATTTCTTACGGGTGGAATAAAACCATACTGACTCTAACAAAATATTATAATGCATACGAAAATTGTGATAATGCCGATATAATATAATGATTAAAATTGCACAGCTACAACCTATAACTAATTAATTGCGGCACTGTAACCAGCTCACCTCATATAGACAATTATGTACGGTTGAATCGACGACAATACATACATATATCGTTATTAGCACAGTGAATATGTTCAGCATGCGTGTAGCATAGTTAGCACAATTATATCACCTATCCATCTGCACATCCTACCCAATATTATCGTAAACGAAATACACACATGATTTACGACATTCTAGCATTAGTTTCTGTACGTTTCGCTGAACTCGACGCTCAATTCGCACGTCTGAAATTAATTACGGTTGTTATCAATCGACCGACCACTCCGGCTGAGAGTCACTAATTAGTAGCAATCACAATGTCGGATAATTAACGATGATGAATTTAATTTATAGGCCTGTCAAAGGTTTAATTTTCTCGGTCCGTTCAATTTATCTTACGTCGGATTAGGGGAATAAGGAGAGGGTTAAGAAGCCGAGTTTGCAATTTGTATTTCCCTGGTTCCTGTTCGAGCCTTAGCTCGGGTTAAGGTGCTGAAGACTTGTGGCCGGCATCACTCTCCATACAATGCATGCTAGGGTGAACCGAGAAGCATAGTTTAAGACAATGTAACAATTTACATTCGCACAAGTTTCAGCGCACGTACTAAACATGTGCGTATATATTGCTATTCAATACTTAGGGTTCTCACACGCATATATATATTTTCATTTTGGCCTGAGTATCAACCAAAAAAACACAACAATTCTAACTCTGTTTTATATTTGGATTTTACTGCTATCTACAACATTGGACGCTGTCAATGACTGATTTCCTAATATTTTGTCCTCAAAATCCTCCCAAGGCCACGCAAAGCAGATTATCGATTGTACTATTGATTTTTAATCCTATCTCCTCGTTTTTTTTTTTTTTTTTAATGAGGGCGAGCATTATTCTCCGATCGTTACAACAACGCCTCACTGTCACACAATTTTCATTGATTTATGTCTGGTATTTTACTCGAAATCCCTCTGTGAAGAATCGTTGTGTCCAATGCAGTAATATTTTCCTACTCTTATTGTTAGAATACGAAAAAATGTTTCTGTGCTCACACCGTGCTCTCTTTTCAAACCACCGAACACCAGCAAATGCCTGCCGGGGTCAGTGGTCTTCATTACCGTTCCATTCCCCTCTGTTTGAAAGAGAGATAATGAAGAATGCATCGATCATGGATTGAAGAAGAGACCATTTCTAGTAGAATGTTTGTCATGCCAATGTGAATGTGTGGCAGTTGATTTACTATCTTCCAAATGTGGATTATAGTTAATCTGACCTTCTTCTGCACTCCATACACCATGAGAAACACAACATTTCTAAGATACTGAGCGAGGATCCTCAAGGCATAACATAAACTGCTGAGCTTAGATGTCAGCTGGTCGACATGCTCACCCCAGGAAAGCTGGAACCCATGCGAAGTCCCAAGAAGTTGGTCTGCTTGTGTGTGGTGAGTGTCGCTCCGTGATACGTTACACTAATGTCCTTAACAGTTTCACTAAATGGTAAGAAATAGGTTCTTTGAATATTTAGTTTTAGGTTACCTCACATTTAGTTCTTTTAAATTTGTCTCTAAGAGTGCCGAAGTTTCCTGTATTTTATTTTTTCTTATTACTGTCAGGGAGTCATCCGCGAACAGAACCATTAGGTTTTCTCTTGCGTTTGGTAGATCGTTTATATACAATAAGAATAAGAGAAGGTTAAGGATGAACCCGTGAGGAATTCCGCACTCAACACTACACCACTATGATTTAAATACTTTGCATTACTGTCATAAGCCAAGACAGATTGATCTCGGTCCGTAAGAAATGATCTTGTCCAGGTGTTGAGTGTTGATTACTCCACGAAACCCCATTTTTTCTTTCTAGCTTCTACAGTAAAATACCATGATCCACACAATCAGAGGCAAGAGACAGATCCATGAAAACCTCAACTGTGGCACCACGCTCATTAAGGCCATGAGTAATTTCCTCCAACAGCTGAAAAATACCACGCGTAGTTGTCCCACCTGTAATATTCCCGTTTTGGTTTTTACTTAGTATATTTAGATTTTCTATGGATTTTTTCATTCTGCATTGAATAATTTTTTCCATCACCTCAAATATTGCGGATGTCAACGCTGTGATTACCAATATCAGATCGATCGCCTTTCTTATGAATTGGTTTTATTAAAGCGCGGTTTAGTGCTTGTGGAAAAATCCCAGTCGCAAGGGACACGCTAATCAAGTGGTTCTGTGGTGCAATTAAACTGCATGAGCATATTTTTAACAATGCAGCCGGTATTTCATCTACTCCTACAGCTTTAGGGTTATTGAAGCTTTGTATAGCACTTTTCACTTCCACTTCATCTGTTGGTAATCTTTTCTTAATATCCGTACATGTCTTCGTCTACTCATTAATATGTAGGCCAATGTGAATATGTGATAATTGATTTATTATGTACCAAATATGGATTATAGTTAATCTGGCCTTCCTTTCCACCACAATCTGCAAGGTTAGGAGGACCAAAAGATCGTTATCTATTGCCAATGATGGGGGAGAAAGCATGATTGCCACTTTGCATGGATGTAAGTTTCGTTGTGCATTTAGCGTTTTGACAAAGCCCGGATTTGAATTTAGATTATTTAGGAATTTTTAGTGGTTTAGTTCAAACCGATTTTTTCTAATTCCTGGCTAAACACATGTCTTAGCACGAATAGTATAATTTAACGTTAATGACTCTCCTGAGTAGATTCTAAAGTATATTGTATTAGAATACACACAATTCATCGCTTACTAAAAGCATTGCCGTATAATCAAAAGCAATCCTCCATTATTCGTAATTTGTACGAAGCTACCATCCACACGTGAGAAAATGTTCCGTCTAAATTCTAAATTATAGCCCATCGTTCGTTAACGAGGTGCAAATGCGGTCGCTTCTATATAGACCCTGTGTCCGTTCTCTTGTGTGTGCGCTGCCGAAACAAAGCAACAAGAACACGCGACCGTATAACAACTAGCACAACAACGCCGGAGTGTATTACCCTACAAGTAGTGAGGCGCTAAGTAATTCCAGTAAATCCGAATATTTAGCTGGCGGGGGTTGTGGAGGACTCTCAGGGCGGGACGAATATTGCATCGCAGGACCGCGTATGTATGTCTCGAGCTTTGGCAGAGTAGAATCTAAGTAACAAAGACGGGAAAAAATTCCACAGCAGCGAATATCGGACCGGTCACGTTCGAAATGGTGGACGTGCATTGGAACTATAGCTTCAGGATACAATTTCAGGCTAGTCACACAAGGGTCAATAAAAGTAAGAATCGACTCTCTTCCTTGCTACTACTTTTAGATTTTATTTTGATTGCAGTAACATTTACTAAAACTGTATAAACGTTCTGCGAACGAATTCGCCGTTTATTTATGAACTACAGTTATTAAAATTGTGAAACAATTTGTCAGATTCACACGTTCTATAGCAGCACCATTGTAGTATGTAAGTACAGGTACGAAATAATTGAACATACTTGCAGTCTATTGCCACAGCTGTGACAGGGATATTACTATAGCAACACGAAAGCTTTTATAAGATGTGATTTTATGTAAATGAGTACCTACTCATTATCATGGATACACCGGAGTGATATACGTCTAGGCAAAAACCTTAAATCATAATATACATTAAGTAAGGCAGAAACATCTACATGATGATGTATATATATTTATGTGTAGAATTAAAAAAAAGTCATAATCTAAGATTATAGAGCATGTAATAGCAATAGTAAAGGGTGGTCCAACCAAAACGCACGATGTGAATTGTAAATAAAACAAAAAGTTTTCAGAGAATTATCTTAATATTTTTTATTATAATAGAAGGATCTATGACAATTATATGTGAAACAAAATATCGGCAAAATGCTCGCCACGGCTTCGGTGGCATGCCTCTATCCGATGGTCCGTATTTTCAATGACTCTGAGACATAATTGAGGTTCAATGTCGTTAATGTGCCGAATTATCTCATCCTTTAGCTCTTGAATTGTTCTTGGCTTATTGACGTACACTTTTTCTTTTAAATATCCCCAAAGAAAGAAGTCAAAGTCACATGATCGTGGCGGCCAATTAACATCGCCACGACATGAGATAACAGGGCCATTGAATTTCTTAACATTGTTTCGTTGGCTGTGTGGCAAGTGGCACCATCCTGTTGGAACCCCA
This sequence comes from Cetonia aurata, assembly GCA_949128085.1. Classification (NCBI taxonomy): domain Eukaryota; kingdom Metazoa; phylum Arthropoda; class Insecta; order Coleoptera; family Scarabaeidae; genus Cetonia; species Cetonia aurata. The sequence goes on from OX421887.1 coordinate 25,525,795, forward strand.
TATCGTCCAGGTCCATATCCTCAATTTCTGTCCACAAGAAGTCCGTTATCATCTCGCGATAGCGAACACCATTCACGGTGACTGCTTGGCCGACCTCATTTTCGAAGAAGTACGGCCCGATGACGCCGCCAGCCCATAAACCGCACCAAACAGTCACTCTTTGTGGATGCATCGGCTTTTCAACAAACACTCGTGGATTCTCATTTGCCCAAATGCGGCAATTCTGCTTGTTAACGAATCCACTGAGGTGAAAGTGTGCCTCGTCGCTGGAGATGATTTTCTCTGTAAAGTCACCATTCACTTCTGTCTGTTCAACAGTAAGCTTCAGCTCTTGAGTCAATTGAACTTTGTAAGCGTGTAAATTCAAATTTTTATTTAAAATTCGCATCAGTGATGTTCGTGCGATGTTCAGTCGTTGGGCACGACGACGAGTCGAGGTTGACGGCTCTTCTGCCACACTATCGCGAACAACAGCAATGTTTTCCGCAGAACGAACTGAGTGAGCATGCACAGGTGTTTTCACATTTCCTACAGACCCGATTTGTTGAAATTTGCGCACAATTCTCCCGATTGTGGACACATTTGGTCGATTATGCTGACCAAAAAATCAATAAATGCATTTTGATTTGAACGCCCATTTTCGTAAAAGGCTTCATCAATCTTAACGCGCTGCTCAATTGTGTACCTCTCCATGGTTGAATTTGTCAAACACTGAAACAAAGAAATGTCAAATTAAGTTGGGCAAAAAACTTGACGTTAAGGTGTGACGCACAATTAACATCGTGCATTATGGTTGAACCCAACCCCAGGGTACATTTTATCTCAACGGCATACGGCATAGAAGTCGAAATCTTTTAAACTAAACCTTTTCTTTGTTCCTTGCAATTTATTTACTAGCAGTCACGTAGTTTTAGTTTTGTGTTTTGTATGTTCCATTAATGCAGTGTATTTTAGGCTTTAATTTTTTTTAATTTCATGCTTAAATTCATTACAAAAAGTTTTGTAAGTTTCATTACTAACTCGTCCAACTACCTTGCCTTCATAAAGTTGCCTTTTTATAGCAGATAATATTCTAATTTTGCGAGTTACCTAATCTTTTGTATTAATTTATTGTTAATGTTTTAATTTTCGTCCATAATTAAAAATCACCGCAAACCGTTCAATCACGAACATGTCTCGCTAGAGATTTTAGTAGAGATGAACATGAAATTAATAACAACACAGAAGATTGTCCCATAATGGAATTTTTAGTGGCGAATGGTGAGCAGTTCATTCATGAAATTTCTAAAACACTTCTACTGCTAGCGTGCACAGCAACATTTCATTTCATCTTTAATTACTCGAAAAATATCGTTAAATTCTTTGACTGACATTCTGAAATATTTAAAATATTTACTTTCGTCGTCTAAGAGTTGTTTATGTAATGTGACAAATTCTCCTTCAATGTTTCTGCGTTTTAATATTTAATGAACCCAGAAACGTTTTCTCTTCCGGATTTTCTTATTTTCTTCGTCTTCTTCATCCAAAATATGCGCAATTATGATTAAACTTGATATGGAAAACATTTTTACACAATTTCAAAAACCAAACTGCTTGTCAGTAGATCACCAGTGTGAATTCATTGAAATTTGACTGGACCGTGACTTGACCGTTCGTTGGTCGATAGTGTGAATAAGCCTTTACTCGTTTATATACAATCATTTCCAATATTCCTGAGACTTATTGCCCGATAGTTTCAAATTTCCTCTCGATTTTTCATATCTAGATATAACAATTGCATGTTTTCAGGCTGCCCTTCAGAGAACGCGTCTCTCAATGACATTAAGGTGCCTTTAGTGCCTGCAGTTCTTAACTTATTAGGTTATGCTGGAAGAGTAAGCGCTCAAAATAATTACAAAAGCAAGTGAAAACTTGATCTAAACTCACTTTAATATTGAATCATATTTCTATGGGTATATACCCATATGAAAAAATAAAATGAAATATAGGTATATTTAGAAAAAAAAATATATAAGTACTTTTTTATTATTGATGGATATTAAGAGCGAAACAGGTACGAAAAATTTTGATTATCAAATACAAAATAAGGACTTTTTATTGCTTTACTTTGCTGCTTGTGTCGTTCTTTCCTTTCCATTCTTTTTTCCCTTGCTTTTGCGTATATATCAAATTATGCAGCGAAACTTTTCAACGCAATCCCCCATTTTTCTTTATTTAATTCTGACAGTCCGAAATTGAAGTCACTTACACTTATATTTTTCACCCACTGTTGCGAGTTTAGGAGCATTTCACGGTTGAAAATGTAAGAAAATGCTTTTGTAGAAAACTTTCACGTTCGATTAGAGCCGATTCAGATTGGCGAAACGATAGAAGGAGCGAAAAGGGAATAATAAATAACGGTTTGGATGGCCACCCTCTTCCCTCATAATATATATTATCCACCACCTTCGGCTTCTTTCATTCTTTCCGTCTTTCTTTGCATCGCCCGATCTTTCCTTTTGGAGTATTCGGAGCAATCTTTCCCGATTTTTTTTTTTCAACTGCGTGTTGAATTTATTTTTCACGATTATTCCAGATAGCAGGTCAGCAGATTTAAACCGAACATATCAACCCCCGGCGTTCATCACTGGAGTTCATCCCATTGTGTTCTGAATGAGTTCCGCCGGTCCGAGTGTATGGTCGATTCTGGAATCTCTCCGTATCCGTTGATGCGGAAGATCCGTCTCGGGCAGAAAGGAAGCGTGTTAGAACTCAGAAAGACACCCTCTACTCTATTATTAATGCGAAAGGGACAGTGGAGCACGACCCCCCGTCGCACTGACTGGTGCGTTATTGTGTCGTAGATAGCGTCATCTATAATAAAGCTTTGTTTAGGTGTAAAGTTAATCTTGGCGGTCGACGTCAACGACCCTCGCGCGTCATTCCGGAAGACCGAACCGTCAGTTGCTTTTAAGGGTCACAGCAAAAAGCAACCTTAGGTCAGTTAGCCGGATATCCAGATTACCGGGGCGTGGGTAGCGGATGATGTTGTCATGAATAATAGCAACAAGTTCAGGAATTCCATCGACATATGCACTCCCCCAAAAGAATATAGTAATCCAAATAAATTAATAACAAATACAAGAAACTATTAAAAACATACGTATATATAGACACATGTAAATTGTGGGAGTGGATCTGTGGGTATGCAAACATGCAGTTGTACTTACTACTTTTATTCTTGTCATTATATTTATTCTATACGTGCTCTAAACGCACAAATAAATATAGGTATATACACACTAATTTATTACTATCGGTATAACTTTAATTAATATTAATCTTAAATTTTATGATAGTTGCTTCTGTAATAAACCTTCTTGTTAACTAACATCTTCTCCTTAAATTTTGCGAAAAACTACCTCCTTTTACGTAATACATAGGTGCATAAACTTTAGCATAAGCCAGAGCAAGTTCGATAATAACCTATTTTCCTCTCTCTACTTCCCATTTATCACTTTTGTTATTTGTTGTATATCTTATTATTATTTACTGCATTGTGAGAGCCTCATAACCTAAAAATTAACACCACTAAAATAATAAAGACACAACATTATGATTCGTAAATAAGCTACAATCTAATTACGATACCATTATACTTACCTTGTCATTATTTTAAACATAAAAAATTAAATACATGTTATTCTATTTCTAATACTCGGTGCTTATTTCGCAGTTTTCTCTGTATAGGCACCAGAAAATAACAAACCGTGCACGAACACGGAGAAATCTTAATTGCAACTTACATTTGCGTTTTTACTTCCGCTATCGCCATAGCAAACTTTATCCCAGCCTATGCATAAAATTTTGCTTTTTATTGTCGCTTCTTTAGGTATTCAAGACGGCATCACTTGACACAGGCGCAAGTTATTATTTTTCTCAGGCTATTTTTGAAACCTTTTCCGAGCTGAATTCCGTATTCTTATTACGTAAATTGGTACCTCTAATAACATCACTACTTTACACATTCTACATTGTCGTCTCTCTAGATAATTTGACGTGTAACACAAGTAACATGATTTGCATCTTATTTTTGGTTGTGTCATTTTACGTTCGTACAATAAAACGTCTCTAACACAACGAGGTATGAATTCAGAATAAATTGTGAAGGTTGACAGGTTAAATTGACACAGAAAAAGCTAGTTTATAACCTTATTATGCCGACAAAGTGAGATTTATTTAAATTAGCCACCTTGCAATTGCAAGTCTACACCAAACAAATACCTATACCTACATATGTATAATTAATTTTTGCGCCTCCGGCTAGAAACATTGGTTTTGCGTTACTTTAAATAGGCCGGAAACATACCATTCTCAAAGGATGGCTACACTATATTCGAATCAGATTCGAATTACTGACATTTCTGTGATTAATTGTAGATTCGAGGACAGTGTTTCTGGCCGGAGGCGCAAAGATAACTATTACAATAGGTATAACCTTATTCATTAAGTGACCTTAACACATGTTAAATTTATATTTTTTTAGTAAATTTCGAAAACTCTTCATAAACTGTTTGTTATGAGTATCCCAGTTTATACCACCTAATACAATGTTTCTTTTACATATTTCCACTGTATTTCTCTTTTTATCTTTGAGTTCGTTTATTTCGTAGAAATCGAAATAATGATCAACTATAATCACTAAATTTTTTTATTTTCTGTTTGTCTCACATTCATGCACGCTTGTTCCGTGCCAAGATATAGTCGGAATTTCTTGCATTTGCACAGGTAAATTTGTTTTATTTGCAATTGCTTATTGATTCAATAATTCTTGCCCAAAATATACTATTCCTTGCTAGCTTTAATGATGATTCTGCTTGTAGTTTTCCAACGTATTAAACTTACTTAATAAGTTCGTGTAGATGCAAAAAATAGAAATTAGCTTTACTTAGCTTTACATACACGAAATAACAGACTCGAGTCAATTACAGCACAAGAAACAACAACCAACAAGAAGGGTAAACTTTGCAGAGGAGACTATAACAGAGGAAGAAAGAGGAACTGACTATAAACATTCGAGGATCCATATACGAATTCGGCAACGTTTGTTACAAATGCTGGGATTTTGTGTCAAAGAGACAAAAACAAAGCAATAGGTAGAGCTTGTTGAAACTGCATTATTGCGAACTTTCCTGTGTATTTATATTGTAAATCAGTTAATAAAGTTATTACAACATTGTTACAATACCCATCGTCAAGATATTTGAAAATAAAGACAATAAACATTAGACTTTTGATTTAGATTGGGCCGCTATCCTCAGACTACCTTTCTAAGTCTATTTTGATTGCCTTTTCCCTAAAAGATGGTAACAACAAATGACTTCTTCTAATGGTGACACGCGTACATTGAATATATCTTTAATGTTATAATTTATGAACTACAGCTCATGCATTGGCCGTTGGCGGAAGCCCCACCCGCACGCACATGTAACGTCATTAGCTCGAAGAAGTAGACGGAGCGGAGTTAGTGGCTGGCGTACAGTATTGCAGACATTACAGTAAAAACTGAATTTCGTATTTTGTACGAATCGCGAAAATAGACATTTATTAACATTATTAGCAACGCTTTTTTTTTTTTCGTTTTATTGTCAAAATTAAAACCTGAAATGGTGGTTTTGAAAGCACGACATAAAAAAGGTTTTTTTGCCAATTGTTTGCTTAATTTTATAAAGTAGAACAGAACCATGCAATTAGTCATACACTACCTATATAAAACCGTAAATACTTGAATTCATGATTGTTTACTTTTTTTTATATATATAAGGATATAAGGGTGCAGAGATAATACTGAAATATCCACAAAAAAAAAGATGGCATTATCGCTTTACTATTAAATATTTCTGGCAACAACCAGATGTATTGTATTTCAGTTGTGTTCAGAACAAATGATGTGATTTAAAAAACATTGTTGGCATATGTACGTAGTGATTATTACTGTGGACAGGTAAATTAAAACAAGAGGTATTCGTGTAAAAATTTGCTTCATTTATTGTTCGCCAAGATATTGTGGCCACTCATTATCATCATGAAAATAAATAATTTATTTCACTCCTGATATTATCGTTAACATTCAAATAATAAAATAAAAATATTTTGTTGGCACATTATTCTGCAAACCTTTGTCTGCCTCATTATAATAATAGTGCGAATGGAGGATTCAGGACTCAAACATAGAATAAATTAATATGAATGTGCAACTACTATGGTGAAAGCATATAAAAAAAATAAGTTCTTATCTGGAAGTAGCATTTATTTTTATGAAATACACAAATTGCATGTACCTACTATTAATAAATTTATACTTGATAACAGTACATGTATAATTTATGCTTTATTCACATATTTCTTAAAATATAAAAATAGTTTTTCATACATACATAGTTTATTCATGTCACTGGTGTGACACACTATCGCCTCTTAAAACCATATTTCTTCCGTTCATAGAATAAGTCTGTCTTAGAACTACCCAAGTTGACAATCTTTGGACACCCATCACGATCTTTCTCCTGTATTGTGCATTCTTTACAATAATATGCATCTGAGACACCAGGACCGCCACATATAACACATCTCCCTTGATAAGAACCGTAATTACATTCATCACATATTCTCACTAGTGTACAGGGCCTCACATAAGAGTCACAAATAACACATTTACCATCGCATTTTTCACATAACCTTCCTATAGCAACGCCGGGTTGCTTTCTGCAGAAAATTAAATCTGGATGATGCTTCGCCATGTTTTACCTACAAGAAGAGCTTTGTGATTCATGTAAAAAATTACATTTGTACATTACCTAGCTGCAGATACAATTAACAATTAAATTATATTTTAAATGTGTATATAAACATCAAAGTAGTATACTTTCAATCGCAATTTGACAGCTGACATGTACTCATTTGATAAATACATGTTACAGAAATCTGCTGCATTTCTGCAGCAGGTTCCTACTTTATTATCACTGTCATTTGATTTCATGGAATAATTTTGATTTGCAGCCTGATTATCAGAGGGCCATCCATCAGAAAATTTTAATTTTCGTTCGATTTCGATTTTTTGTGGTTATGGTGATTGTTCCATAATTATAATTATTTACCAGTTACAGGGTATAGTATCAAAATAGATATAACTGATACAGTAAAACAATATATGCTAAGGAGGAAACAAAAGGTCTCAAATAAAATATGTATAAGCATTGTCACCTTTTTGTGTTAAAACAACTTGTGGGGTACTACAAATATATCAGAAATTTCTCTTCACTGGATAAAGTATACGATGTAATTGTGATAGGAGGTGGACATGCGGGAACAGAAGCATGTGCTGCTGCTGCAAGAATGGGGGCTCAAACATTACTTGTGACACATAAAAGACACACAATAGGTCTGTGATACAAAAACCACTAATTTATTTGTGTAGTTGTAATCTATTGTATTTAGGTGAAATGTCTTGTAACCCATCATTTGGAGGTATTGGTAAAGGTCATTTAATGCGTGAAGTCGATGCACTTGATGGCGTCTGTGGTAGAATATGCGATAAATCTGGAATTCAATACAAAGTATGTTTGAATTTGTTATAAATGATTGTGTTAGAATATCTTAATTGAATAGGTACTAAATAAAAGAAAAGGACCAGCAGTATGGGGGTTAAGAGCACAAATCGACAGAGATTTATATAAACAGCATATACAAAATGAAATATTTAACAAAACACCAAACTTACAAGTTTTAGAAGCAGCTGTAGAAGATCTAATCATTGAGAATCCCCATACAATTAACAATAAAACTGTAGTTAATTGTTGTGGAATTATCTTAAGTAAGTTCGTTAATCTTTAAAACTTTATTCTCTTATTTTATGTTATTAATAATTTAGAAGATGGTACGAAAATCAAATCAAAGGCTGTAGTAATGACAACTGGAACATTTTTGAAAGCCCATATAAATATTGGCTTGAAAGTTATTCCTGCAGGCAGGATAGGCGATGAACCTGCAATTGGTAAATAATAGTTTTCTTTTATTTTGTAATGTTTATAAGCAGGAAAAAAAAATATAATCTACACGTATGGCTTTTTAATAAAAAATATATAATGTTAAATAGATATTCATAATTGTGGAATGTGTAATATGGATATATCACTGAATTTCTTTTTATTTTTTGAATTATTTTCTATTTCTCATTTAAGCATTCATCAGCAAAAAGATTTCGACTTAAATATTTTTAAATGTTAAAATTATTAAAATCCTTAACAAAAATCAGCAATATTCTTCTGGATAAAAATGAAAAATATTTAAAAAATTTAAATTAAAATAATAAAAATAAAATAAGGTAACATTTCATTTATGGAACTATGGCGAGTAAAAGGTTAATTTGGGAATTTGTCAATATATTTTTAATAATTAAAGTAACCAAGGAAGTTGGAAAAACGGGTCAAATTGGAGTCTCTCTTTGGTTATTAATCCTGATGAAGCATAGATTATATGCGAAATATTTGTGTTTCAAAGTGTGTATCGGATTTATTTTGCTTTATTGGTTTCATACTATGTATGTGTTAAATTTTTATTCTTATGCGAAACTAACTATAAATGTTTTCCTTTTATTACTATATTATAGGCTTAGCAAACACTTTATCTGCATTGGGATTACGAATGGGTCGCTTAAAAACAGGTACACCCCCAAGATTAAAAGCCTCCACTATTGATTATTCTGTATGTACCATACAACAGGGAGACAATCCACCTATTCCGTTTTCTTTTATGAATGAGAGAGTATGGATTGATGTACGTAAGTTTACTACCGTATGAGTTTTAGAAGCAAGAATAGCTTATTTCCCTATTATTTCAGCCAAAAGATCAGAAACTGTGTTATTTGACACATACAACAACGGCTCTCGAGCCAATAGTTAAAAATAACATTCACGTTAACAGACATGTGAAAGAAGAGGTGACAGGACCCAGATATTGCCCCAGTATAGAATCTAAGGTCTTGAAATTTGGTGGGCGGGAACATGTGGTGTGGCTAGAGCCAGAAGGTTTAGAAACCGATGTGATATATCCAAACGGATTATCATGTACACTCCCTGAAGAATTGCAAGTTGATTTAATTCATACAATACCAGGATTGGAGAAATCAGAAATAGTCAGATATGGTATGTTATGTTTAAAAGCTATTATTTATGTTATTTCAGCCTTGTAATTTTCCTTTAGTTCTTTATATAACCTGAGAAAAGGATTTAAAATAGTTTTTTGAAATGATTTTATTTGCGGAGTTCGTTCATTATTAATACAATATAGATATTAAATTAACACTTGGTTTAGATGCAGATTTCCAATTCAAAGATGCTATTTCATCTACAGTAGTATTATTAAACTCATTATTGACATTATTGGTAGAGAACGGCGTTTGTAGGATTTTTCCTATCACATACGTTTTGGTTAATGCCGAGCGATAGTTGCACCCCTGCAGCCTGCAGTAGTACTATCTCGGCGTGCGGCACATTAGGTTTTATTTCAAAGATGAACGTAGATATCCGCATATTGTGCACGTCATGCAGAACAATACTTATTCAATTTGAATAATAATTGCTTAAATCTATTGATATTTATTTCGAGAGTAAACGGTTAGTTCTTATTGATTGATATTCTGATTAATTTCTTGTTTTAACTTTTAAACTAGAGCTCTTATTTTCTAAGAGTTTAAGGTTTTTATTTCGGAAAACATATTGCTTATTTTTTTATTGTCCTTCAATGCCTCATAATGTGTGTTAGCGATTTGTTCATCAGAAATGTGCATATATTAGTCTTTTATAAATAATTATATCCACATTTTCCCTTACCACCTAACGTAGATTTTCATTATTTGCCGTTAAGGGTAGTTGTTGAAGAGGCATTTTGACGCCAAAACGGCAAAATCTTACATTGGTAAAGTCTTAGCAATTATTAATGCACATACTTCTAATTTGTACGCCTACTTTCTACTGTTCTACCATTAGATCATAGTAGTTGTCGCCCATACACTTGTTGCTGATACACTCACTACATCTACATACATACGCCTCCTACCTGCACATAAAAGAGTGGGGGTCAGTCTCGATTATTCTCAAGTACATCTACGAAACTACAGTGATCTAAAATTTGTTAAGCGGTGCGCAAATTATCGCTTTGCTAGTTATTTCAGGTCATCTTCACAGTATCTGCTTGCCTTATATTATTGCTTGCAGATAAAATAATGACAAATTTTAATTTAAGGTATGAGGCGATGTTGACCCCTCAAACATCAGAACAAAATTTAATTATTAAGTGTGATGGGGCCTTATAATTTCATATTCTGGAATAATTCATGAATTGATCATATAAAGTATTCATATTAACTTGTTAAAGGTTACGGTGTTGAATATGAGTTTGTTGATCCAAGAGAATTGTGGTCTACACTAGAATTAAGAAATGTTAATGGTCTATTCTTGGCTGGCCAAATAAATGGTACTACAGGATATGAGGAAGCAGCTGCTCAAGGTATATTTGCTGGTGTCAATGCCGGTGCTAAAGTAAGTTATTATTTTTACTGATACTTAAATCAATAAACAATAAATTATTTTAGGCTTTAAATAAAGCTTCACTAATAATAGATAGAAGCGATGGATACATCGGTGTACTCATTGATGATTTAACCACACAAGGAACTAACGAACCTTACAGAATGTATACTTGCCGGGCTGAATTTAGATTACAGTTACGACCAGACAACGCTGATTTGAGATTAACGGAAAAAGGTTATAAAGTAGGCTGTGTCTCTATTGAGCGATACAATAGGACTAAAGAGGTGGAATCTAAACTGCAAGACGGCATCATGTTATTAAAAGGCATTAGTAAAACAGCCTCGCATTGGAGGGATCTCTTAAAGTTGCCACCAACTAGAAATAATATGCAAAAAACGTAATTATTCTCCCTCCTATAAGAAACGGAATTATGTTTAAAACAAATTAATTTTTAGAGCATTTGAAGTACTGCAATATAGCGCTGACGATATATCTATTGAAGATCTATGCAAAGTAGTCCCTGAATTGAGAATATTAACTGACGACAAATCGGTGGAACAGCGACTAAAAATCGAAGCCTTGTATGAAAACGCCATACAATCGCAAGCTCATGAAGTAGCAGAAATGAAGCGTGATGAAGCTTATGTTATTCCTAGCGATATCAATTATAACTCTGAAAGTTTGAATTTGAGTTTTGAGGAGAGGGAAAAGTTAATGGCTGTACAACCGCAAACGGTAAATTAGTATATATGCTACATATTTGATGAAACTTTAGTAAAGAATGTTATTTTGTGCTTTAGATTGCCGCTGCTAGTAGAATACCAGGAGTAACACCTGCCGCTGTGTTTAACTTGCTAAGATTTTCTAAATCCAGGGAAAATATTGTAAGTGTCTGTTAATTTTAATAATAAAATAAAATTCGAATTGGACTTTACTATTTTATTTTAAGACGATCTTTACAAAATACTGGTACAACTTTTATAGATAATATAATAATATATTATATACCTAAAACATATATTTACACATTACGAAACTACCTTTTAATAATTTTTAATACTGGTAAGTTTAATTAAACTTACTACATACATAATATGTCATGTATACAACATAAAGCACAGTGTAATAAGTGAAACTACAGAAATTGTCGTACGAACCACTTAGAGATATTTTTATGAATAAAAATATATATACGCATGTATAAAAATTAAATATTAGAAAAGACTTACACCTAAAATAGATCAAAGCCATCACAATTTATTTGGTAGGTACTTAAAGGACAATTTCCGTTTTTTCTGTAGTACAATCTATAATACATAATATATAACAAATTACAAGCTGCCCTTAACAAAATGAGATTTAGTATGTAATAAATAGAGGCAGAATCCGCTTTTACATGTGAAAAATATATAACGTTAAATATTCTTCGGATAAATAAAACAAAGGAACTAACTAAACTAATCTAAAAACAATTTAAAGAAAAAAAAACTTAAATTTTCAGTCTCGAAAAAACGATATAAATTAATAAATATATTCGTTGGTACGTTCGAAAATAAATGCCTTTTGCGCAATAATTAAAAAGAAAATGTTATTGCCTCAAAAATGAACACATCTGTTATATACTTTCGTTTTCATTTCTGCAACAAATGTCATTAGAAAAAAAAAACATTCAAAACACATAATATACTGACTAGTTTTTACAATAAATGCTTCGAAAATATATGTATATGATGTATTTGGAGATACATTCTCGTTAAATTCGAGTTAGAAAAATAGCTTAATACATGCTTTTTATTGTCGTCCCAAAAATAAACTTTCTCTTTCATCCGCAACTGAAACCGCTTTGATAAATTACAGTAGGTATCTGTTTTATTGTTTAAATTTCAAGCCGGTTTTTATCACGTGTTGGCTTTCGTCTAATTGCTGATTTTCAGGGGAAGTAATAGCGTTTGATATTCTCTCCAAACAGGTGAAACTGTAATTTATGTTCCGCATTTTTGGTAGTTCAGAAACAATTCTTTCTTAAACATCTTTTAGTGAAAACTTATTTCCAATTTATGAATTGACTCGTTTCATATAAGGCATGATTAACTTATAATCAACGCTTAACAACTTGTCTCCAAAGCCATGGATTTTGTATTGTTCGTGATGCTGTGATTACAGACGGTGTCACCTATTGAAGGCTGTCCCTGTGTACTGGAAGAGTGATGATTCGTAGTACCTGCAGTATCGGCCGTGTTGTTGTTGTTTCTCCAGCACCAGTAACGTTTGACTGCTGTCAATACCTAGACAAACGTCGTTTTATCACGTTATCGTTTCCAAATTATCGGGGGTAATTGTATATATATAGCGCTTACCTGTGGTTGGCATCCGACCACTATGAAGATGAAAACTCCCGAGAGGCAGTTTATGATGTCGGTGAAATACCAAACTTCGTGCGGTCCTCCGACCATCCAGGACACTATGTCGGCTATCCAAGATACTCCCATGACAACCACTAGTTTGATGCACACCCTACCAAGAGCGGCTCTGTAAAAGATGTGAAGCTTTAGTTGCTTTTCTTTTTAAATTAAGATTAAACAAACAAAGTACTTTGTATATTTCAAAATATGATTGATATATGCAGTAATTAATATCATTCTAGAAAACTATAGGTCTCTAACGAATTTCGCACACGCGTCAAAATGTGGATAATTCTAAAAATCCATGTAATGTGATAGGGAAAACAGGCGATAATAATATTAAAAAAAAGGACTTTTATGCCGAATGAAAATGTGTGAAACATGCTTAAATTATTTTTTTAGTATTATTATTTTTCCCTAAAATACTACACTAAATGTTCATATATTTAAATCTTACTGGAATTTTGACCCAAGACGTAAGTTTAATATAAAAGTAACTTGAAATTGTCACATTCATGATTATTGGTCTAATATAACTAACTTAAAACCAGTACAGGTATGTTTTGTACAGTTATGAACGCACTAATGCTTTAATAATATAATTAACAACAATAATTAAAAAAATATGGTTGTGCAACGATATTGTATTATATGGAAGTGTCAGGATTGAAAGAATAATTAGGATAATTTTATTTATTAAGGGAATCGTCATATTTTTTGTAACTGTATAAATTATATCAGTTTAAATATGAACAGTTGTGGACTTAGGAGTGAGCAAAATAGCGTTACGCTCGCTTAATATTGTCTTATATTAATAACGGTATTATTATTTGAGGATTACAGTAATTTGAATGAACCGTCAAATAGTTACAATGTAAATTGCTTCGGTATTCAAGATGTTAATTGTTTTAATAAAAGAGCTATGCACCGAAACAATGATTTTGTAGGTAGTTTTAATTTCGTTTTGTACTTAATGATTTTAGAAAGGAAAAACTGGATGCCACGTTGTTCGTGCAGCTTGGTGCCGCCCAATTATGATTCTACTCTATGGTTTAAATTTTCTTCAATAGAAAAGGCTTATTATATCTATTAGTTTTTTTCACTTTAATGTACTTTCTCCCACAAAACTCATTAATTACATTGGGATCATCAATCAAAGTTCAGTTTTCAGTGTTGGCGAACTTTCCAATCAATTTAAAACAACTCGAGAACAAAGCAGTAGTAGAGAGTTCCCGATAGTAATGGATATTTTTACTATCAATAATCGGACCAGTTATCGCCAATATATAACTGTTGATAGTCAGCTCTAGTGAAATATCGATGATGAACTAGTCCAATCAATGTTTTTTTTTTTTTTTAATTAAACGTTAAAGAATTATAATATGTTGCTATTTTGTCTGTTTTCGCACTTATTCGAATAATCGCACTAATCATAAGGCCTGTTTCTGCAGCGATTTGAAACTGTCTCCGCAAATAATATTTGCTAGTCATTAGAGGTGCGATTTGAACGGCAATTTCAGTCTGTGCATGCTTCTGACGGTTTGCAAACCGTTTAAACTGTTACAAAAGCAAACCTATAATTATCCATAGTCCACTACCGATAGTATATGATAGCCGCTATTGATAGTGCTCACCATTACACATTACCCACTTTCTCCAATATTTAAACGCATTGGTTTACGTCTCTCTGAGGTCGTATACTAGCAAAGCAAGTTCGTACATGACAAGAAATAATCCCGGTATGTAAAATCTTGTTACCACGTCGTCTGTTGGTCTCTAAAAGGCGATACGGGTTAAATATTGGTATGCACGTATGTGTGAGTGCAGTTAGTATCATTAATGATGACCGAAGAAGGAATTTATGGAACCCGGGTTTTTCGTTTTGTTCAGGTAGACGCAATCACGGAGGTCGTCGTTTTCGTTTTTGTAATTTAGTTTGAGAAACGTGAAAAACAAATGTAAGAACCTAATTAAGATGGAATTAATTAGTATGATATAAATGGTAGGCATATACATGTAAGCAAAAAGAAAAGAAACATGTTCGATTGGCGAATATGTTTGTTGATGTGAGTCGATTTTACGCTTTTTGCAGCTATAAAATTGAAACACATGACACTAATGCCGTTCTAAATCGTTAAATAGATTATACACGGTAGGGTGTATATTTTAAACGTCAATAAATACAAAATACCGTTTAAGTTTTCAAGTGAACTTCCTTTCGTACCGAGAAACAACGAAACAATAATTCAACGCTATGTACACAACGACTCTTCTAACACACTGAGGAGATGTGGATGTAATAAAACTCTCAACTTAAACTAGGTTAGTTTTGTCTGGAAACCTCGTGTCATGTCGCAACGGCACTTGCGTGTTGTACACGCACACCTAGGAGTATCTCTTTGTATACATCTGCATGCTCGACATCTGGAGCTCTCCGTGTATTTACACGGTAGATCAAAGAAAATAAATGTATACGGACAGGAGTTCCGAAGGTCTCAATAGGAGAGGATGTGATGTAAACATCACCTACGTCTCCCATCATCGCAGAGTTGTCGAAGTAGATGATGTGAATGAACTGGTGCGTGAAGGAGACGAATCGTCTCTTCGAGAATTTCTACCTGGCTTTTTGTGAAAGAAATACTAACGAAGAAGAAAAAAAGCGAAAATCAAGGCTACTGTGGGAATTTTGTAATTCTTTTGTCAACACTAAGCGCAGGTGGCGAATATTTTGAAAGGATATATTTCCCTGGACACTGAACTATATAGTATAATTTATATCACCATTTCGATACTCAATTTCCTGACAATATGTATTGAAATCTGATAATTTCGTTTGCGTACGTTGACGCGACGAAGGCACTCTCGTCGGTATTTGTAAACAAACACCAATCAATCTTTCCAAGCAATTTCAGTAATAGCATTGTTTGCTGAATTAAATCAAAAACTTGACAGGGATAATACTTACGCGTTCAAATCTACTTTTGTATATGGGATTCGGTAACAGGATGCACAACGCTGTTAGGGCGTAAATTCCACTAATATCCAAAATTTAAGATCTTTATTTCGTATCAAGAAATTGTTTTGTTTCAATAAAATTATTTAGAGCTTTAATTTCTAGAGTATTAACACATTCAAGCAATCGTTATTCTACTTGTAGCATAATCCTAACTAATTGATGTAAACTTCGTTTTGTTATATGCAAAAGTAACGATAAACTATAACTTTCAGTAGGTACTTACGAGTTTCTAATTATATACAGGGCATTCCAATTGAAACGATTGTGATTTATATAAAATTCCGAAACCTGTCAATTGTCATGACGATTTAAAATGATTGCTGGGGGCGCATCAGCCCTCATCCTTAAAATTTGAATAAAGAAGAGGGGTCTTGTGATCACTCATTCAAATGGTCTTTTAATTCTCTTTACGGCAACATGTATAAAAAAAGTCATTATTTTTAATCAGTAAGCAAATGAATTCTCATCTATAATTTCGCAATGTTTTAACTAAAGAATCTTTTAAATATTTCAAGGAGATGAGCTGGAAGAGTCAGAAGGCCCTTAAATCTAATATTCACATTATGAACATCCGTTCCAAACAAAACTTTTCTGTAAATATAACTAGGTTTTCTATCAAAAATAATTTTAGGGGAAAAGACCATATACTAAAATTTAGCCCTAAGTGACATTACCACCCTGTCCTCCTCAACGTGTATTAAATACGGTCATATGTTTTCAAGCCATAAATAAACCTCAGACAGGAGAGCTCTGCATACGCTGAATCCTGGCTCAATCCATCTTATCTAAACAGTGGTGTGGTAATAAACACTATACAAAACTTAAATCTAATTAATACTAAAGACTCTCCCTTAAATTAACATCTAAACAGTCCCTGCTTATGTATAAGACCTTCAAAGTGGCATAAACCGCCCTGAGTAGGTGAGAAACAATCGCCCAAGATCACGAGCACTATCGGATAATGCAATCACGTCATCATTTATTTTGATTGCGATGTCATTGATGACACAAGCTCGAGTTTTTATACCCCCAAATACCAGAACAGACGTTTTCTTAGTATTAATGTGAACAAACTTTAATTAAAATACTAAACAGCAAAATTGATTGTTCATATCTCTTAGAGAAAATTGCATTTTATGTACCACGTGTGAACACTAGGATAGAAACCAACTTCAGACTTCCATTGGCAAAAACCAACACTTTGAAGCGAGCACCGATAAGTACTATGATGAGACTGGGAAATGCCAAGGACATCCTTTATTAACCGTGCTGTCATTTTATTATTACATTTCTTTTTAATTTACATTCTCAGTTTGTTTTTCAAATTTAGCGTTTATTGTACCTTATTTTTTCATATTTTGTATATGCACACAATTGTATAGTTCTGTACTTTTTTAGGTGTCCTCAAATTGGGTCAATTTGACCTGTTGGACATCAAATATATTATTATTATTTATTATTATTATTATTATTAATACGAAGACAATGCTCTCTGGAAATATCAACAAGCGATTAAAGATAATCATTAATACGTGACAGCATCATAAAGGTCTTTCGGAGAAAAGAAATAATAGAGCTGCGTGTCATCTGCATACAAATGATATCAGCAATGTTTTAAACACTTGACGATATTAGACGTATATATTAAGTATATAAAGTTGTGGGGACCAAGGATACTCCCTTGCGGCACACCAGAAAGCATTGGAAGAGGACTGGACAAATGAACATCATATGAGACCTAGTGCGTTCTATCAGTAAGATAAGAATGTAAGAACTTCAATGAAATATTACTAAAACCAACAGAATTAAGAATAGCAAGCAACAGGGTATGGTTGATGGAGTCAAAAGTGATTAAAATCAATACTACGCAGCAGCTCATCAACAACATGAACCATTGTAGTTTCGCAGCTATATTGTGGCTGGAACCCCGATTCCTCGCTAGGCAAAGTATCAGATATTCAAGAAATTAGATATTTGTTGACTAACTGCTTTTTCCGAGTCGAGTTTTTTTTGTTGTCAGCGGCGAGTCACCAATTAGTGACGTGAAATAACGTGACTATATTAGCTAGGAGTGTCCTATTGGAGCACTAAAGATGTGAAAAATATATTATTATGCCCCAGTAGAATCAAATACCGGAAATATTTTTCGCAACTTAATATTACATATGCAATTTTATTTAATTTTTTATATGTCGCTACTTTAGAATTGCAAACTATAAAAATAAGTTAATGTCGTCTTTTTCAATTTTTGCTAAATAATTTTTGGCGATTAATAGTAAAAGAAAATCGTATATTCTATCAATATCCTCAATTTTAATACTTTTGTTATGCATTTGACATCTTCATTAGTAGGTGTTGCAATGTTAAATTAAGTATAATCATGGTTAATTAAATAATCAAAGTAACAAAAAAATAATAATATAGGACACGCTCAAGTATTCTCCGTTTCAAGATATAGTGCGGACGTTAAGCTCGAATAGCTGTGTAAACAGGTAGGCAGCACCGCACTAAATCTTGAAACGAATAATACAATTCTATATTAAAGATCTATTGCATTATGTAATAACGAATTCTAGGTATAAAATACATTACAAAGTCAAACAAAATTAGCACAACAAATACTTTCTTACCTTTCAGTTGTTGATTTAACCAGTTCCCTCTTCCACAGACCACAAGTTAGTTCTCTCGCAGTAGCAGCAAACAACGTCAAGTTAATGGTTAATAATATCCCAATAGGGCCGAAGAAGTAGGTAAATATCTCCATATTGCCTGCAATTGAAAAGAATAATACATGAATTCAGAGACAGATAACGGGTTCACTGAGAGAATGTTATCTATCAACTTAGAACGACAATTTATTATTATTATCAGTTTACGCAAGGTTCCCTCCTGTTCCATTAGCCCCTATCTTAACTTTGTGATAAACTAAAACTTCTGCAAAGTGAGCTCTCGTTAATTGAGCGTGCGGATGCGAGTCCTTGAAAACATGCTATCGTTTCCATTGCCCTCTCGTTTCTCATCTTGAGAACAATTCATCCGAAGTAGTGAGTGTGTGTTCTCCTCTTCAGATAATTCAAAATAAAATTTACATATGCAAATGAAGGTGGATTCTTATTAACGCGTAGGACTGATTGACATTTAAACCGTCACGTCTTTCTCTTTAGGTTCGAAATAATGAAGATTCTGATGTAAATAGGATGTATATAGCAACCGTTAAAAAAAGCGCGTATTATTGTGCCGTTTGTGCCAAGTGATGCTTATGATGCCTACACAGAGACTATTATTTTTTTAAATTAAAAAATTCATAAAGAGAAACTTGTAGATGCCATTAAATACACCTACTTTGTATTGTAGGAAAGCGAGGTTCAATTAACTTTATAGATAGATAGATAGATATTTTATTTATGTAAGACAGCTACAGCTGTGTACACACGTAAAACATTTTTACATTCATATCTTAACAAAAACAAACACTTTAAAATATACACTTATTTGTTAATTATACATTTTAAAAAATTTTGCAGTCTACAAACTCCCCGAGGTCATAGAACACATTCTCCCGCAAGAAACTTTTAATTTTATTTACAAAACGCGAACGATTCATATTTTTCCAACTGTTTGGTAGTTTATTATAATACTTTATAGATGTAAATTTGAAGGACCTCATACTTCGCGATAATCTGAAATGTGGTGCGGCTACAGGCCGAAAGCGGGTTTCATACGCTTCCTGTCTAGGCAGGTCGCTTTTATTATCATAAGCATACATTACAGCTTCGTAAATGTATTGATTTATGCAGGTCAAAATACCAAATCTCTTAAATAAAGGTCTGCAAGACTCCATATGACTTGCATTGGCTATAGTTCTTATGGCTCGTTTTTGTAGAATTAAAATCCTGCTTACATAACTTGATCCCCCCCAAAACAAAATTCCAAAACACAGTATGCTATGAAATAACCCATAATATGCAAGTAAAAGTACTTCTTGTTTTACTGATAGCGCCAGACTTTTTAATAAATATATACAAGTGGATAATCTGCCTGTAATACTATTGATGTGTGCCTCCCACGTTAATTTTCCATCCAGAAAAATTCCTAAATATTTGACAGGATCATTTGTTGATTCGAAATCTATAAATGGATTCAAGGTGAAAATTAATGATTTTGATTTATCACAATTTAATATTAATTTTGTTTTTTTAAAATAAAGTTTTGCTTCTGAGAGGGTTTCACTAGATAGAATATATAAATCATTTACGCGCTTGGCGGATGTCATTAAGCACGTATCGTCCGCATACGTTATATGTTTAAGATTAATGTAATTTGTTATATCATTAATGTATAAAATAAACAAAATCGGTCCCAGAATTGAGCCCTGGGGAATACCGTACTTCATAATCCGTAACCGTGATTTTTCACCCCCCGCGTCAACAGTTTGATATCTATCCGTTACATAACTCTTGACAAAAGAAAGCACATTCCCTCTAATACCTATTTGTTCCATCTTTAAAAGTAATAAATCATGTGATACGCTGTCAAAAGCCTTTGTTAAGTCCAAAAATTGTGCCATCACCATATTCCCTTCTTCCAGTTCTTCTATAACATATGACATAAGGTCTGCTAACGCTGTTTTTATTGATCTATTTTGTCTATACCCGTGCTGACATGTTCTGAGATGACCACTACTCTCTAGATAATTCATTATTCTAACCTTAAAACACAATTCTATAATTTTTGAGATTACCAGTACTAAAGAAATTGGCCTATAGTTACTTGGGAGACTTCTATCCCCATTCTTAAATATTGGTATTACTCTAGATAATTTTAAACATGAAGGAAATGTACCGCTCTCAAAACAGTGATTAGTAAGATGTGCAATTTTTGTTGATAACTTACATTTAGCAAATTTTAAAGAATTACTATTTGAATTGTATATATCCAAAGATCTGGAGCTACTCAGATTGTTAATATGATTCATTACTTCTGTTTCTGTTACTGGATATAAAAATAAAGAAGATGATGATACAGCCGTGGTTGTATTACAATCAAGCCCGTTATCTCCTAGCGCAGAAACTAGGTCTTCCCCCACCCCAGCAAAGTAATCATTTAATTGATCCGATGAAATATCGTTTAGCAGCATTCTTTGAATAAAGAAATCGCTTATTTGATATTGTAATACATGAGGTATAAATTTTAACAAAAATGTTTCGTTCTACTGCTATACTGCATTCGCCAATCTTTAGAAATTAATTGGCTGATTATATATCTAATGGCTTCTGCATTTAAAAAGATGAAAATGAGAATCTATTTTCATATATACATATGTATTAATTTACATTATTTCATTCGATATTAAAGAACGGCCTTCCTCTTTATACCTCGATTATTTTAATTCACTATTATTATCAGCCTGTATATTCAATACTTGTAACGAGAACTAACAATCTAGGTTAAAAATCCCACCATCTATCTACACGGTTTCTTAAATTATAATGCGCAACCATAATCAGTTTATTGACTTTAGAAACGGGCGCTTCCTCTTATGGCAGGCTCGCGAATGGTTTCCTCGCGATCTAAATGGCAGTGGAACAGGTTACTGACACAACAATGTTTATTATTATCCCGCAGAGTCCAATAAGCGAACCGCAAAATTTGAATTTAATCAAGATCGCAACTAATAATCGTACTGCAATGTTCGATATTCGAATAACTTAATAAGCACGTACAGCGCATATAAATTGTACGTCTAAAAATAAAAGCAACGCGTCAAAAGATGTCTGTAATTTAGCTGTGGTGCACAAGCACTGCACCCGTGGTAGGTATTTTTAAATTAATGTGCATAATATATTAAGGAAAGTAATTACAATGTCGACGTGTTTATGTATGGATTAGGAATATTCTTTTTATAGAATTAAAAAGCTTACTAAAGGGTTCTCCAATAAGGTGTTATTTTGAATACCCCGCTATTTCGGTAGATGTCACTTTTGAAGCTGTCATTTTTTGACATTTGACAAGTAGAAACTACGCCATTAATAAAAATGGAACGATACACGCTTCAACAATAACGCATTGAAATTATTAAAATTCACTATACAATTGGTGAAAATTTGGCAGAGACGGTTCGTAAAACTCGAACATTTTTGGGTCGTCGTGAAGCACCTTGTCGGACCGCAATACAGAAATTGGTGGAAAAATTCGAGCTGTCGGGACAACTTAGTGATGTGAAGAATAAAACCCGTGCACGTCGCTCAAGAACAGCCGAGAATATTGCTGCTGTAGCCGAAAGTGTTGAAGAAAACCCAGGTTTGTCCATTCCTCGTCGTTCTTTGGAATTACGCATTCCACAAACGTCATTACACCGTATTTTGCAAAAAGATTTGGGTCTTAAGGCTTATAAAGTTCAGTTAACACAAGAACTCAAGCCGGCCGATCATCAACAACGTCGTGTCTTTGCTGATTGTGTCGTTGAAATGCATGAAAATGATCCGGAATTCCGTCGAAAAATCATCTTTAGTGATGAGGCCCATTTCCACCTCGGTGGCTTCGTCAACAAGCAAAATTGTCGCATCTGGGGCTCGGAAAACCCAAGAGTTATTGTTGAAAAACCTCTCTATCCTCAACGTGTGACTGTTTGGTGCGGTTTATGGTCCGGCGGAGTCATTGGACCTTACTTTTTCGAAAATGAGGCTGGAGCAACAGTTACGGTGACTGGATTGCGCTATCGAGAGATGATTAATGATTTTTTATGGCCGGAATTGGATGGTATTGATCTGGACAACGTTTACTTTCAACAAGACGGCGCTACGTGCCACACAAGCAACGAAACCATTGATCTTTTACGGGAAAAGTTTCCGGACCGTGTTATCTCTCGAAGAGGTGATCACAATTGGCCACCGAGATCTTGTGATTTAACACCTTGCGACTTCTTCCTTTGGGGCCACGTGAAAGAGAAGGTCTACGCCAACAGCCCAGCGTCGATTCAAGACCTCAAAGATGGAATTCGTGAGGCTATCGAGAACATAGGGCAGCCACTTTGCGATTTGGTTATGGAAAATTTCATGAAAAGGATATGGTCCTGCGTGGTCGTGGTGGTCATTTGTCTGATGTTATTTTCCACTATTAACGGCATACGTTCCTCTTTATAATGAAATAAACATCCGAACATTTTTATTAAAAAACGGCATTTTTCTTTGAATATCAAAATAACACCTCTTATTGGAAAACCCTTTATAAGGGAAGAGTCAATTTAAGAATCCTTCTGCATATTGAAACTATACCCAAATTTCTTATTTAAATAAATTATTTACGTTGCAAATTAAAAGCAGACAATATGCAAGGTGTCTAAAATTAAGTGTTGAACCTTGCTAACTTTGTTTTTATTGGAACTACAAAGTCGGTTAAATTAGCTAACTATAGTCCGTTCACGATAGCATGGCGTGCACGTCATTAACGATGTCAAAACAGTGTTGCAAAGTCGATTTTAGGTTAAGGTATTAAATGCTCATGTCCAACGTACAATATTTAGGTAATAACCTTAAAAATCTCGAATGACAGAGCGGTATGTGTCAACAGTGTATATTCGCACCAACATAAAAAGACATTCCCAGTGATTTTGAATATTATACTTCGATAGGTATTTTATTGTGTTTGTGTTGGTCATTCCGAAAATTCTATTAATAGCGTGCACGTCTTGGTATCGTGGACGGACTATATAGTTGTATTTTGTGTCGATTAAGATAGTGAAAACAGAGTAACAATTGAATAGCTTGTTTCTGAGATATTCACAAAAACAACATATTTTTAAATTGAACACTTTGTATGTTTTTACATATTTTGGAAGGGAATTAAATTAGAAACAAAAAGTTGCTAATATGCTATCATCCTAAATGTAAGAATAAGCGAATAAAACCCACTTTAACTCTTTATTTATTAGTGCAATGAAATGTAAGGAGGCGTTGGAAAGTAATTAAATATTTAGAAATTTTAGTACATTAATGGCCGTTTGCACCGACACGTTAAGCTGGGTTTAACTTTAAATCATACTTAGAATGTGACACTCGCTGTATGTTTTAAATAAAAATATCACATTCAAAGTGTTAGTTAAAGTTAAACCAAGCTTAACGTGTCGGTGCAAACGGGCATAAATCGTATAAAACTTATAATAGCAAAACGGTAAGTAATAAAAAGTTATACATTTTTTTTATCTCAGTAAATGTTCGACGTATCGCTTTGTTGATCAATACACTTCTGAGCTCTACAGAAAACACTTCGGGTCACTTTTAGGATAGTTCTAGCGGGCATAGTATTTACTGTATCTCGAATTTTGTTTTCCAACCCCACGACAATTCGATATTGTTTATAAACTGTGTTTTTGTCGTAACTTCATAGATAAAAATCCAGAGGTGTTAAGTAAGCGAATTTGTGGAAGCCAAGGAATTAATGCGTATGTCCCTATCCACCTATTATCAAAGCGTCTGCCTAGCATAGTAGCAGAATCATGATAACTATGAGCAGGCGACCCTTA
Organism: Cetonia aurata; assembly: GCA_949128085.1. NCBI lineage: Eukaryota > Metazoa > Arthropoda > Insecta > Coleoptera > Scarabaeidae > Cetonia > Cetonia aurata. Next base: position 25,550,302 of record OX421887.1, read on the forward strand.
CTGTTGAACATAAATACGCTGGTAATCAACTAATGGTAGGTTTTTCAGAATTTCCTTGAGAAGTGGCGCTAATAATTGAACATAACGTACCCCTGTAAGTGTGCCGTGGAAGACTATTGGGCCAATAACTTCAGAACCTAATAGACCACACCAAATATTTCAACTAAAACGATGTTGAGGATATCGTGGATCCTCTATAATGGTATTCTGTCGAGACCAATAATCGTACTTCCGTTTCTTCCTTGATTATGAATCCCTTCCTTTGTTTAATTTTCTTAAATGTAACTTCGGTAATCTTTAGTTTTCTGTATAATGTTAAAAAGAATTGTATTGCAATAATATTCTAATGCTTCTATGGAGTTTTTTCTACTACTAATCAAATAAGTGTGCAAATCACATTTTTCCAGATGTGTGAAAGGCATTTTAGTAGAACCAATGATAAATGGTTAACAATTGATAGACTTGGTGCAATTCTTCGGTTGCGAAGGAACAGTTCAGTAGATCTGCTGAAAGGAAGTCATACAATGGTTTAAAAGGTAAACCAGTTATTGCGAACCAGCCAGGGATGGCGAACAAAGCACATAGTTTAAAAAATATATGAAAAATGATATTACAAGATAACAAACCGTGCAAAATTAATCGAGAAACGTGCTCCGCTACTAACGATAATCGTTAACCGTATCAATCAGCGGCAACACCTGACGGTGTCGTTAATGTATACCTTTCTTATTTAACAATTATCCGTTCGGATCGACTCCCTATTCCACAACAATTTAATATTAAACATGTCACGTCGTACTATGTGTTCAGGCACGTTCCCGCACATTGGAGGAATCACACTGTCATCGTCAGCGTGCACCAATTTAACCTCGCTGGATGTGGCCTTGGGCTGGCCTTGCAATCGAAAAAGAGCAAGAGAGAAAAAAGATACGCCTCACCACACACTCCCACAACGGGCAGCGGTGCGTTTGTGCCCAACAGGTGGTTGCACGAACCGCGCTCTTGTCAATTTGTAACCGAACAAATTACAATCTCAGATTCTTATATCACGAACATCGACTGGTTGGCAATGGTGAATATCAAGCAATTTTATTTTATTACGTACATAAATTCTAATCTATTTTTTATTGTACAGCGTATTTAATATACGCGTACCCACATGCAGACATAACAATTATGCCACGAATTCCTTAAATGTCGTGCTAACTCTTCTTCTTAGGAATTAATCTCATCTAATGACATAAACTTAATGATGCAGAAAAACTATAATAAAATTACTAAGTAATAGAAGCAACCAGGTCAAAGTAAGTAGCTAAAAGCAATGTACTAAGAATAACTGCAAGCTTCCACGCAAGCACGATATTTATGTTTTCCAATGTGTGATGGGTATTAAGCTGTGATATCCTGTAACTTCCAATTGTCGACATTTTACCAACAGTTGGCATCGTCCGAACGAAGATTAGTATTGCATTTCGTTACATGGCCAACACTGATTTGTTTCTGATTACGTTTCACTACAAGTGGCTGTATTTCAATTGCTTTCATAATTAGAGCACGAATGTTACAATATATAATATCCAGGGAAATAATGAAGCAGATGCTCTTGCAATAAATGGCGTTGGCAAACGAAAGGACAAGAACCTGGCATTTGCATAGCATGTAAGGTAGCTAAACAGAAAACCAATTTCTGGAACAACTATGGGTATCTCGGTTTGGCACATGCAAAAGAGTGAATTTTTCCTTTCTATATGTGAACCAAGCAACTGCTTAACTTCGACCGTAAAAGTACCAAAGCAATATTTCTGTTCTTATATATTACTACAGCACAATAGAGCACATCTTCTGTCTGCCCAGTCGCAGATCTTTGGGAAAGTTAACTTTCCCCTTAAAGACCTGAAAAAATCTCACTCAACAATAGTCTGAGGCTCTTTAAGTGCCTCAACTTGTTTGATGAACTATACAGAGTTTTCCACGGTAGCCGTTCGTTAGAAGTTTCCGAGGTTAGAAAAAACCTGAAACTCTGAATTTTTGGAATCCGGGGCTATTCAAGATTCTCTTTCATTTTAAAATATTTTTAGGGTCTTACCACTTCCGGTTATACCGGAAGTCGCCATAAACTTTCTTATTTTAAATGGAACACCCTGTATATTATTTCATTTTTAAATTCCTGAGAAAATTTTATGATGAGTTCTAATAGGTAGGGTGGGTAATCATGTGGTAGTCGAAAAAATATTGTACGCACCACGACTGGAAAGTGCCTTTATCGAACTCGTTTGGTTACTCGCCTCGGCTCGGAATCTCCAAATTCGTTCGATAAAATAACACTTTTCAGCCTTGATATGTAAATAACTATTTTTTTTTTCATAAGTCTCCTTTTATAATTATATTTTTTATAGTTGCGGTATTACTAAAATGAACAACGATCTTTTCATATAGTTTTATTAATTGTCGTCGCCCTTATACGTCTAAATTTTCTAATTTAAATAACTTAAACTTTGTTGTTAACCAGCGATTTAAGTCTTAACCGGAAAACAACAGATAGAGTAAACGGAAACCTACAATTTAAAGCATGTATTAATCGCACCTAGGGCACACGAACAGCCCATAGAAGTTAGAATTATGGCACGATTTCATATTGTTCTATCGCACCAACTTGTGTAAACAGTTACGGAAGTATTGTCCTGGAGGAAGGTGAAACTATACATTATTATACCACTGTCGTAAGTATGCGAGAAGCTCAAACTGTTTTCCGGGGAATATCACGTTTGAAAGGAGAATAAGCACCTATTTGAACGGCACCTTATTATCCGTATAAAGGGAGGCTATGGCATTAAATCTCGTGCGAACGCAGAAACCTATAGTCTCCATAGATCACATAAGTTACATATTGCGCTTCTAGTGAAACTACATAATATAACGGCTGCAATGGAATTTGACAGCTTTGTGTTAAATATACATGGGATTTTTGTAGCCGCTAGAATAAATACCTCCTACTTGTGGCAAGATATATGCGACTGGCAAAAATATCTTTTCCACAATGAAAACATACTTCCTACCTATTCCTGATAGGAATTTTGTGCATCTATGATATAAATTTAGAATCGTGTGTAGCTCTTCCTGTTGTATTATGTTAGGCAAATTATACTGCGAACAAGTGTCGTAAATCAAGCAAGTCGGCTTTTGTTTGTTTACCCCATACTCAGTTCTGACACCAAATAGAGAAAACAAAGAACATTTTCTTCCATCCTGTGTCAAATTGGAAAGCACTGGGCCTTAAGAGGTACGATTTTAGAATGTAAATTGCTTCGAAACCCTGGACGTTTAAACACAATACACATATCTTATATATGAAGAACCGCACATAATAGGTTGTTAACGCATTATCCAAAATTATGGAGACCATTCATAAGAATGCTAGTTGTGGTATTTCTGAAAGGGGAAAGTATAGGTCTGCGTGTACAACCAAATATCTTCTTCATACCAATCTTATCTCCGTGATTTTGAATTGAGAAGAAAATCCAACCCTAAAGAATTATTTAACTTCATGGGGTCAAGCGCGGCACTACGATGGTTCCGGGACGACTGAGCGATGGCTATAGGATGTTTGAACAGCCCCAGGATATAGTGAACGCATTTGCTGATCTCTTCTCGCAAGTCACATCGAACGCCATCTACGTTGGATCCTCTGATAAGTTTTGTGATTCTTTGCCTACAAAACCCACCACTGAGGAAGAGATTGTGAAGATCATGGCTACGTTATCAGATAAATCCACTGCTGGCGACGATATGCTTCCCAATTTTTTAGTATGGGACTGCAGATTTGTCTTTGGAAAACCATTGACAGCCATGATAAACAAATCAATCGAAACTTGCGTTTATCCAACAGTTTGGAAGAAAACTTAATCCGGTTCATTAGAAGAGTGATACGGCCGTCCTTAAAAACTTCTATTTCAATTATTTCGAACTTTAGCAAGATCTTTGAATCTATCATCTACAGATATATTCCCTGATCTGTTCAGGGACGTCTATCTTAGGCTCAACACGGTTTTGTACCGGGAAGATCCACCATAACCAACCTTGCCACAATCACTTAATTTATCTCCAGTCATTTGGACAACTGTTCAGAAGTTCACACAGTTCGACACGATTAACCATACTATATTATTGGATAAACTGAACCAATTTGGCCTTTGCTCACCCTTTCTTCAACTTCTTCGATCATATTTATCCAACCGAATTAATTACGCCTGCTACAATGGTGTTTTGCTCTTACAAATTTATGTCTCGATGTGGTGTACCTAAGGATCCTGTTTGGGACCCCTTTTTTTTCATTTTATACATCACTGAGCGAGTCGGTCAGTTGTCATGCTCGAAGGGAAATGAATAGAGTGTGGAAATGTAAAATTAGTGAAGAATATAAGAGAAAATAATAAAAAAACACGGAAGATTAAATGGAACTACGGATTAATGATAATGACGGTGGCCAACTATAATCGTAATCACAGTACAATAGATTTAGTTAGATAATAATAATGTACAATTAACTTGTCCGAAATCTGGGAAAATTTATTAAAACAAACATAATTTTTGTATTAGAACTTTTTAATTTTTATTTGTTTGTTAATTCAGCAGGAATTAAGCAGGAGTAGCAAAAAAGATTTCAACCGTCACCACTATCATTGACCATCATAAATTTAGCTAGATATAAATGAGAATAATTTTAGTAGATAGTTATTGAATCCAGATTCATTACTGAGGACAGTTGCACCATTGAAACATGTGCCTAGTATAGCGGGCTTTTAGGCAAAAGGTTTTGAAGTCTAATTGAGCAGTTTTGTTAAAGCACATCAAATTTAATTTCTTTTTCCTTTTTTTGAAAGTAAATTTTTGGAACTGTAAGATTCCTATTTTAAGAAAAAATTTTACTAATTTGTTTCGTACTTAAATTGTGTTTTAAGTAATAAATACTAACTGAGAATCTTGAAATTTTACTTTGCTTGTTTTCATAATTTTGAATTACACAAAAAAAAAACAATATTTAAAACAAGAAACGCAGAAACAGTTAGTCTTTCTGTCATAGTAAATACGATGTTTAATTTATTATAAATGAAGTTTACTATCTATGAATAGGTGACTACCAGTCACTTCCGCATATTTCTTATTTTGAGATGGTACACATGCGCATATGTATGTATACTGCATATTGTTCAAAGCAGCATTTTGATGTAATTAGTTCAGCAGCGACCACCAAAAGAAAGCTTTTATAAATTGTACATTATATAAAATAGGTTGGTATATTTAATAATATTGTATAAATATGATTACTACAGCAGTCAACTATTACACAGTAATCTTCACTTGTACGTGTACTTTTCTTTTTTAAATTTGCCTATTCTATCAAGTTAATAGAGAGAATAATTTAACGAGCATTACATACATTAACCTCCATCATAAGGCGATAATTCCAACCAGAACTTCCATAATGCTTTTTTATTACACCAATTAAACCGCTGCCTTTCCATTGCCTGATTATCGCAATGCATTAAAAACCTCAGTCTACTGTGTAATTTATTTCGAATTAATTGCGTCCCAGCACACAACTGCCTTCAAACACCTGCATAGGTATGTATGTATACGTATGTAAATACCCGTTCAAGGAGAATATATAAAAGAGAAGAGAGTATTATTAGTAACATCCGAAGAGCTACGTAGGTGCCAATATAAGCTTAATGCATCATTATGTAGGTGGTGCTAAGCGACGCTATCTCGTAAATTAATCTTTCGGCAATTTTGCACGCTCATTTATAAAGAGGATCCCTTAGATTCCAAAGCGAATCCCATTTTAGTACACATACGAGCTATTCAATAAATTATCTTTGTTGTTTAGCTATACACGTGAGAGTGAGGTCCTCTATAGATAGTAATTTCTTCAGAAGATGTTTACACGATGAAAGATTCGTGATATTGTACCTACTACCAAGCGAAAAAGCGTATTTCAATTGAGAAAAATGAATAAAAATATGTATATGTAAACAGGTAAAATTATGATATGCAAATGAAAATGCCATCATTAAAATTAGTCATTATGTCATCACAGAAAGATAACATCAGAATAATGGTTTTGCCATGGAAATACTGGATTCTTTAGGCGAAGAACTATTGAAAACAAAAAAATAGTTGCCGCTTTTTTAATGAATATCCTTTGCTTTTTCGTCGAAAACATGTTTTATGTATGCACAGAAGGATTTCTCCAGACTATAATTTAAACAAAAATACCAAAGGGAGCCCAGAACTGGTTGGTAATCTACAATTACCTAAACGATGAGGCTTTTACGAACCTTATGCTTATATACGACTCAGGTAGCCTCATAAACGTTACTTTTAAAGGGGCGATAATGGAAGAATGCACTTCCTTCTAGATATGGAAAATAAGCATAACTTCAACAATCTTTCGCATACATATGATAGAAGAAGAAACTAAATACGCACGTAAGTAAAGTTTTAGCATTATTAGCTACTTTGCAATAATATATTTATTATATTACTAAATCTGATGCAAGACTTTTGTTTTATACAGCACCTAAGAAATAGGAGAGAATAGAAATCAATGGGTTTATCGAATTTAACAGGTGTATGTTATATGTAGAATATATTATATACATCGTTGTCAGTAATTTAAATTGCATATTAGAAACGTCGCATATCATTTCAACACGCCTTATTGTTTTCGTTCACAGCATAAAATATAGTGGGTATTCATTTCCTTAATGATAGGTAACAGAGTTAGCTTAATTTTTATTTTGTTTACACTAGCATAAGGTGACTAGACCACTTGTTATACTTTCAACATTCCATTGCTCTCCTCCCACCTAAATAATTGAATACATGTATATAGCTACGAGTGAAAGTAACATTTTCACTGCATGTCACCTAATCCGACAAATAAACCATTGCGATCTACATAATATATACTCAACTACCTCCGATGACCCGAAAAGATCCCAAACAAGCTATCAAGAATTTTCGATTCATTGGACGATTATTTCGTTGAATTGCAAATGTGCCGGACTTTTTCTCACAATGACGTATAGTTGTCTGCAACGCAGCGTGACGAAGAATGAATCACAAAAATGTAGATTTACATCTAGCGAATTAATACTGTGCATGTAGGTAGGTGTGTTGATCTTAAACACTGTAACTATAAATTGTTTTTAAATATAGAAACAAAATGAAATTAGTTTATGTACTGCACTTTAGATTTCGTATAATGATTATTAGCAATACCCTGCAGCAAAACTGATATGAATGGAGATAAAATTACCGAAGATTATTATACTTTATACTACAATGAATCAACAATGCATTTCATGGCTTAGTGTTATTTGCAAGCACGGTTTGCAGCGTAGTGGTAAAGCCCAGTGATAGTATGCGGAAGGACCATGGTTCGAATCGGGACGGGGTCGTTGTTCTTTTAATTTTTTAATTTTTTTTTTGTTTTAATCGTTTCAAGTTAAATATTAGAATGGTACTAAAGGTAAAAAATATGCTAAATTCACACAGACTGCCTGTGCCCTACGGCTCCGTCCCGAATCGAACCATGATACTTCCGCATATCATCATTGGGCTTTGCCACTACGCCACTAGAAGCTTGTAAACCTATCTCGTATTCGAGTGTACTTAAGCGAGACTATCAACCACTGTAAACTTTAAAATATCATAAAAAATAAACGCCTGGCCATCTATGTGTGTCTAATATTTTGCAAAAGTACTCTAAGGAGTTCCCACTACCAACTGACAAAACCGGGATCAAAACTGGGGTTAACATTTGGCGATCTCCCCTTGTTAGACCAAACACTTGCAGAAGCTACTTTGCAAAAGCCAATGAGAATGAGCAACATGCCACCCTAATACTAGCGTAAATCGTGCTGCAACAACACCATCCTATCCATTACAGTTAAGCGTCTCAAAGATGACGCCAACCATTCTGCATAAATACTGCTCTCACTCATGCACGCGTACCGACTTGTTGAACGTAATCGCATTATTATTTATTATTGATGCCGGCGCGAGCTTTGCACCGGACCGTAATTGGATCGTGTTGACACAAACTACATAAGTAAACGTAATTTATGGCTGTTTCCTATCCACTTCTTGGACTATTACCATTAATACGAAGCGGACGTTTCGTCTCTGACAGCAGATAGAGAACGAAAACTGCACATAATCACGAGATGGAAACGGCACAACCCCGTTCATCACCTATCCGGGAATTTATCATTCATCGTGAAATGCTTCTTAGAAAAATATTATTGAAAGATATAACAAGACGGTGTAACTGCGTCTAATTGAAGTCGCTGTCTTAATATGGGTGGCATTATCGGCGTCTTGAGATGTTAACAGACCTATCGCGAAATTCCGATATCCTTTATTCCTGGAATATACAGATTAGAGAGCCGCAATGTCCAGTTAATATTTCTCCTTTGAAATTCTTTAGGTAAGTATTCGACCCTCTTCGCTTCGCAATTAACATTCTGCGCTTGTAGTACTGTTAATTGGTGTAATAGACTTCTATAAAGTACTTAGTGCAAAATTAAATTTATTTCTAAACCTTACTGAAAAGAAAAGAACAAATACAAAAGCCTGTCTAAAAATAGTGTTTAAAACTTGTAGTGTAGTATCATTTAAAACTTTTAATACTTAAGAGATGCTTTGGACTTCAGAGGAAATTCTCAAAAAAAAGTGCTGGTTTTTTTTTACACAGTACAATTCTAACATGGCTTACAAAGTTATTTCAATCTTAGGCATTTTTGATTTAATATTTGTTTGCATTCGCTAAATGGTCAAGCGAACTTTTAAAAAAAAAACACTTGAGCCATCACGCCATTTAAACATTTTTAATCAGCTCCCCCCCACCTGTCTCAAGAGGATATGGGGTACATGCGGTTCTGCACAAAACATAGCTTTTATAATCTTATACGACCTCTCAAGATTTCAACTTTATAAGTAGATTCGTTCAAAAGTTATGAGGGTGTTCCCATACTTTCGCCCTATATACTGGACAGTGGCAAAACAGGCAGCTTTCTAAAGCAAGTTTCGAAACTTTTGATGTTAATCAAACAAGGGCGACAAAAACATAATGTGACAACTCTGACAAACCAAAAAATACTAATAGAATTGTAATAAGTCGTTTAGATCCAAAATATATTTTAAATTTATGATTTGTTAGCTATATTTACTAATTTTTATTTATGCGATTCTCACAGTGCATTTTTCAACTTAAATTTTCGCCGAGAGTAGTGCCCAAGAATTTAACTTCATTTTCGCGCTCTAAACGTGAACCATTATGTTTTTATATCGTCATTAAAATTAATTATGCTACGTGTTGGGTGAAAATACAGGTAATTAGTTTTAGCCGCATTCTTTGCTAAGTTGTTAAAATTAAACCACTTTGCCAAACTATAAAAGCAGTCCGTTTACTGCGGTCCGTACTTCGAATCACAATGGCCGACGCGCCGTGTCGTCCGTATACAAATACAAAAAATGTATAAACAAAAACCATGTCGTTAATAAATAATAAAAACAGAATCGGCCCTAAAACCGAGTCCAGCGGAACGCCAATTGTGACAGGTAACATGAAGATTATGCTCCGACTCTGTAGTTCTGAAGGATAGATTAAAAAAAATGGAAAAATCTCTAAGGTGGGAGAAAAACCATGGCACCACAACATTCTTAGCGTCTACCGAACATGTTTCGATTACCTACATATTTAAATTCACTAATAATTAAAGTATTTCTGTATATTTATAGATTATAAAGAGCAGATGTTACAAATGGAAGAAGGCTCGAAATTTTTTCATCGTGTTTCACTAAAATTCATATCCAACAAAGAAACAATGTCAATCGGATGTCGATTACTCCACATTAATTTCCATCCTGTCTATAACGATCTTGATATCTCCTCAGAAGCTTCGAATAACTGTAAAGATAACGCATGATTCTAATTTCAGTCGGAATAATTTTTACGGTATTTACATAATCTCGAGGCTGCGGTCTTCAGTCGCTTAAATAACGCGTGCGGCACTCAAACCGCTTCGTCTCGTAGACACAATAAAACAATCTCGAATCGTTTTCCTGTCAGTACCGCCACGACAACGACGATAGTTACATACGGGAATAGCTCACGGCTGCTTTTAAATTATAGAAATTTGAGGCAATTAAGGGCATAAAAGCGCATAATACATAACTCTTGATTATAAATTATTACCTAATTGCCGTGTACGCGTTATCTGGAATTTCTTTCCTTTTCCGCCGACTTACGATCATAAATGCTTTAAATAGCCTAGCTACCGAATACAGCTTGCTCTTAGAAAATTCTATGTAGTTTGTATTTTATAAATGTGCAAAGAACGGCAATTTGGCGTCTCTTATTTAAAATTATCGCAAGAATGGTGTTGCTATTGGCATACATATTTAATCAAGCATAACAAGAATTTCCTTTTTTCAGCTAGAACTTACTAGTTTGCCCACACTTTCTTTGCTTTCAAAATTAGCGTCTCGCTTCTACACGGCAAAACATATTGCAATTTACGGTAATCACCTCATTCAACCATTTTACACGGAGAAAAATGACATTGCAAATCCAACAAAAAAAGTATTGTCCTTACATTGCCATCGGTTCAAAAATAAATTGGTATTGCAGTAAAGTTTTGTAAGTATATTCCAAAACTTTTGTTTTGTTCCACCAACAACACTTTTGTTGGTGTTAAAATATTTTACGGTACAAATAATCGCTTTGGCGATAACATTATAATTGTAGTTATTTCAAATCTAAAATACAGAACAACGTGTGCGATGAAGTGAAGTAGATGTAAACACAATTTTTCAAACCAGTACAGTCAAGAAATATTTACATTACACACAATTGTAGTTGACGCAATACGTTGTCGATATTACAACTTGTGATGCGGGAAGTCCCGGCATGGACAGTAGTATCACGTGATTCTAACCGCGTGTTTCATTGGTCTTACATAGCCTTGAAGAAACAGACTAGTCTGCTAGTTACCAGGCGGAGTAGACCACGCCATATATTTTCGGTTGTGACGTTGTGTTAGCTTATTAGTTTTGTGTAAAAGAACGACAGTGTATTAAAATTGAAGAAAACTGGCTCACTTCTGACGTCTACTGACTCTTAGATATGGATAATTTTGTTACAGAGAAGCTAGCTGAAAGGAATATGGAAGAATTAGTATGCGTACGAAGTACAGATTGCTAATGATGAGTACATTAAACCTTTCGATAAATTACCTAGTGTTTTCCCCTGTTTAAAAGTTGCAAAACGATCTAGAATATACGTTGCCTTGAGACATTTGTAAAATAAGACTTAGATACATTTGAAATTTTAATCTTCATTTTTAGTGTTTCCCAGTTTTAGAATTTATCTTGTTTATTTTTTTTGTTAATTATTAATAAAAAAATGTGTTATCCTATACTGATATTTTACTTAAACCCTCCACAGCTTACATTTAAGACAGCACCGAATTTGTGTGTGAATCTACTAAAATATTGTTCGCTTTGAACAGAAATTGCGATTACAAAAATCAAAATCAAGTGACACTATAAACGTAGAAAATGATGACGGAAAATCAATTGTTTGTTAAATATCCACAACTTGCTGTTGAAGTTTCAAATTGCTTTGGTAGTGATAAACAATTTTTAATACTGTATTTCACACAATTTTGTTGAAAACACCATATTTTTGTGATTCGTTAAACAACAAGCAACTGGTTGATTGTTAGATGTTTTGGGATTATCATAAACCCAAATTACCGACAGATGTCAGTGTCAAAGTTTTTCGACAACAAGTTTTAGGTTGTAGTGAATAATGGTTGTTGTTGTCATATATTTACCCACAAATTGTTGTTCAATGTGCGTCAATTGCTGCCACCTTACAATAAATTTTTCTCCGTGTACTTTCATATCCAAATGGACAACAAATGTTTTTCTCCTAACGGTTTTTGGAGAGGCGAACGAGTTTGGTTTCTCTAAATCAAAGGTAACAGCTGGGTAAGTATTGCTTGCCGGCCACAGAGGATTTTCGCTTGAAAATGAGGGCATATATGTCATCATTCCCAGCCAAATTTTCAGCGGCCTTCGAATAAAAAATAAATATAATTTTTTCTTTGAAAATTTGTATCCTATTACAAGTAAATGGAGAACATTTCGAACATTTAATACGTTAAATTAATTACTGTAATCAACCACTTAGGTATAACTATAAGGTCGTTGAAATTATTTCTGATAGACTAAAAAAACTGCACATTTTTTTTTCATGTTCCGATCGGACAACCCATTCGTGAGATAAATTTTTCAAATAAAAATTGGTTTTTATTTTTTTACTCAAGGATCGTTCAATGTTGAGAGTTGAGAATTTAGCTGTGGGCCATTTTTAAAGCGGCAAAATTTTCAGCCAAAAATCCCCTTGGGTCGACATCCCATAGTTACCTGGCTACCTTTGCTTGACTCCTATACAATGGATTTTTATTTTGGTATCTTACTTTGTTCAGATACATATTTACTAGAGCAAAAAAAAGCAAAGTATTACAAGCCCGAAAAGATATCGTCGACTAGCATCAAAAGTTATTATTTATCGGAACAAATTTCTTTGGATCTAATTTCACTTTCTCTTTTGTATTTTACTTTAAGGGATATTAACATGAGGAGCAGGAACTAATATCTAATTATAAGTAACACCTTTCATTATTCTTCTACTTAATGGTACCGAATCGACTTAGAGTAAAGTACTATGATTATTACTTGTTAATTATGAATGCTACTTACCGTAAAACCAACATTTATTTCGTCCAAAACCAGGTCGCAGAATATCGTCATCATTTCCAGGCACCAAATCAAGAATCAATCCGGTAAGGGCGATCAGAGCGGGAAAGCCCCAAGCATAAACTTCGTACAATCTCAATCGGCATCGTTCCTGACTTTTTTCCAAGTTCTGAGGGCGCAAATCTCTGAAAAAAAAAAATCCAATTATTCACGTGATATTAAAATTAAACTACAGTAGGTTGCCGGTGAAAGACCACGATTCTTTACAGGAATTTTACAATGCAGTCGTTGTTAGAAGTACGCAGAAGGTTTTATTATGCCTCTCGAGATCCTCAACTGAGCGCTATTATTCCTTTTGTGTTCGAAAAGTGTTTACAATAGAATTTCTGGAGAGTCTCATAATGTGAAGTGAGTATAATTAGCTTTATGAGGATCTTTCGAGTTTAAATTATTTCTCGGTGGTGTTCTTTTTGGATATAAATGACACGGATAGTTATAATACTAAGGTATATAATTTGACAAATTACACATCTCCGTGATCATCTCCGCTTTCAACAATCATTTCTATCTATACAAAGTTATATACATTAACGTTACGTCATTAAGAATACCTTAGCAACGCTCGAGGACAGAAATCTTACCTGCTAAGGGATTATTAACTTAGTCCCTCCGGTTACCTACTTTTCCTTTATTTTTCTATTACCAAAAGTATATACTTAAGTACCTTGTGACCTATAGAAGATTGTATTTTTTGTTTCGTTGATGTTGAAATCGTTGCCGCCGCTTGCATCTTTGGGATATTCGAAAAGCATGTTATTCGAGATAATTTTACTGTTTCCAATTATCCGTTCCAAATGATAGCTTGACGATGGGAAACAGATGAAATGAAGGTGAGTTATTTATGCGCGTTGTGTAGTTGTAAACCCGAGAGCGCAGGTAGGTCGCTACGTAATTTCTGTCATTATTGTGATAAAATTTAATCGTGTTGTCCGTTGAAATTATAAATATGTATGGAAGTATATGGCCGTGAAATTTAAATTCCAGGTATTCGAATTGAAAATACTTCTCTGATTAATCTTAAGTATCACGAGCGTCTTTATCGTGCAAGAGGATTGACGAGTACTACAATTAAGTGCACGTATATTGAAATTTTTGAAATATTAGAGTTAAGATTGTCAATGCCATACATATTTCCCTTTGAGCTAGTGCGAAACACCATTAAAGCGAAGTACTTCATATTCTGAACGTTGCAAATAGGAATCTGGTATAATTCTGAGATTTATATAGAGATAAAAATGTTAGGTGCTTCAGCAATTTTTGCACATTGTTGGAACATGCATGCACAATGTACATAACAATTAAAAGGTACAATTGTACAATGTTCAAATCAATAATTGAGTTTTTACTATATACTCATTAGAAACGATAAATCAAAAAAAAAAACAACAATTGGTTTATGGGGTAACGTTCCAGGTATCCGAGTTGCACGCAGCGTTTAGACTACGCATTAGACTGACCATTTTGGATATCCGTGAATGTACACATACCTACATAACATTTTGTACAATAATAGATTGACGTTGGTACGTACAGAGACAATATTCTAAAGGAGATGGATAAGTTTAATGGACCAAACAAAAATTGGTGGTGACAAGACACGTTTCTAGATGGCGCTGTGGGTCCAAATTGGGGAAGTTGCTTTGCTTAGGTTGTATACAAAATTAGGTTGGTGGTTCTGTTTTTTACAGTTGCATCATGGTTGGATCTTGCTTCCTTTGTTTTCATTCATGTGATTTGTCATTTGTGGTTTTCTGGTTTTACTACGCGTCTGTCACGTATTTGCTATTTCCATACTAATTATTTTTATGTGTTTTTTAAGTATTAGTGGTGTTTTAATTTATTTACGCTGCGGTGTTTTAGTTTTATATTCGACAACCATTTACAAAGTGCAATTTATCGCATACTTTAGCGTGTATGAACTGAAAGTTATATGTTATAAAGTTCACTAAATATTCTCTAATTAGTAGGTGTTAGTTACACATTATACTTAGTTATTTAAGGTATATATTTAAGCTAGATTAACAATAAGTATAATATTAATAAATAAATTTTAGTTGATTATACATATAAAATATATACTCATGTACCATGTTATCTATAATGTAAATAAAATGTTCTTTAGGGAAAAGTAGGTACTTTTCTTTATTTACCTTGTATGTTGAAATATAAATATTAAAAAAACAAAAATTAAATAAAAGCATATTTTAATATTGTTTTGTTGCGCGCCCTCTAGGAACGTCTCTTGGTACTTCAGACAATAAAATATTAACAAATATATATAAGTGTTACCCATCTCCTGAGGTAACTTATCTCTGGTACGTATGTATTGGAGGGTAATAGTACCCTAAGCCCTATAATCTCTTTTTTCTTAAAAAAAAGTTTAGAATCGATTCGGTTTCATAAATTCGCAGGAGTACATATGAGTCGTTGGCTTGCACAATACCGCGCAATTAAAGAAAATATGGATGGATGCTTCATCTACTGATGTCTTTTCAGTTTGCAGTGGTGCGACCGCATCCCAGTTAGTATGTGGAACATGTGTTTACTTAGGTTGACGCATTCTAGAGATCTCTTCTGGTTATAGGTTCCCAGAAGAATTTTGTCTTAGGAATCCCAATATTTGGATTTACTCTGTTTTACCTCACTTTGAGTTTCGCCAATATTGTGCGTTTTTAATTGCACAAAATGGTTCTAGCCCTAAAATTCTTTTTAACAAAATTATCCCTTACCCATTTCATTTTCTTCCACTACTGTGTTTTCCGGAATCCGTAGAAGACTAACCTTGTTTTCTTTTTCTCAGTTCGTTTAGTATTTCTTGGCACACCCACATCATCTTAGAACAGATTACATGTGAGCTCAACGCTTTAATTATTGGTTGATTATACAATATTATAATAATGTTTTGTTTGTTCTAAAACAATAGGTACACTTCTATTCCGGTTCCCTCTACCATTTTCGTATACCTTTTGATGGCATTTATATTCATTTTCAAGATGCTCTGATTCCATTCATTCTTGCAACTCAGTTTTGTGATAAATATCTTAGTTTCGATCAATTTGAAGACATTGTGACTGATATCTAATAGTTCTATCTTGAGTAAACGTTAGTTTATTATCTGAATGAAGATGTGTCCAGATGTCCTAATCCATTTGAATGATTGTTGATATAAACACAACATATTAATTAAATTTATATTATAAATAGTTTCCTTAAACATATACGTTTTACCACGTTTTACGTTCGAGTTTTACTTACAGTAATATAGAACTTTCCTTGGCCAAGAGTATGCTGAATTATTCATATCTTTCCTAAAATAACTTCAACACAAAATTTGTGATGTTCTCTAAGCTTTTTATCCCTGTTTGCTTGATCAATCCAATCGTATTTATTTTCTTAGAAGCATTTACATATATTATTTTCACGCGTATTGCTATTAAATACAAAACAAATACACCAAATACATTTTTAGTTGATTTTACCAATACTATTTGTGTATAGTTCCGCCGACTTTTTAAATCTTCCAAATAATAGTATTTGTAAACGGATAAGTGTTTGGACAAAGCAGGTGTGATATTTCTTTCTTCTATCCTTCTTTTGTTCATTTACTGTATTTATACATTATGTTGTAACATACTTTCTAATCACCTCCAATATCAATTCAAGAAAGTTATTTATTAACTCTTTCTGGTAAGTGGGATTATAAAATAGACCATATATATTGCCGCTACTCAAGAGAGATTTCAATTTGACACGTTTTTCCAAGGGCAAAGACTTCTTGTCTACTTCCATTTTACATTATATTATTCGACAATTTCTGTAAACACGCTTGCGCAACTTGCTGCCATAAAACTGTGTCGAAAAGAGTAAATACCAAAAAAAAAAAAAAACATCTAAAGATATTATTCTTGGGATTGTCGTTAGTTTTTTTATATAATATTAAAGAAATTAATATTCATACTATTCTTTCGTATGAAATCGTAAGATCGAAGAAAAGAAAGGGAATCCAATCAAAATTTGTTAAAATAGATTCAAATGTCTTTGTGGAAGTAGGCCACACAATGGCCAAAATATAATAATATTATGTTATTGCTTTGTTCCGTACTGAATCATATTCTAAAGCTCTCGATTACCGTCACAAAGAATGTTAATTAAGTTTCAAGTGCTCGACGTTCAGAATTCGTTGACCGTGAAGTGAAAGTTCCTGTTGCATCTGCTGCACGTGACGCGGCATTGAATTCCGGCAAATCCGGGTGCATTATACTTTCATGAGAACTGTGAAAAAGGAGTCGTGGTTGAGCAAGATGATTTCGTATTTGACCGGATAATAGTCGCTCATTACGGAAACATCTTTGTAGGTAAGTAAATTGATCTCGAGGTTCAATACATCATAATAATCTTCACTAAATGCAGTTGATGACAAGTATTAACAGTAATTTATAAGAATAATAAATAGAATTTTTATCACTATACTATCTTTCATTTTCATAATTACTATTAGAAGCAGATGGCAAAATACATAGCCACTGATGTTGTCAAGACTATAATTAAATCAATTAAATAACTCAATTAGATCTAAACTGTGATTGTGTCTGCAATTGGTCGTTTTGTAGCATTCATTTCGGTATTCAACTCTCGAAATTAAAGCGACATCGTAGACGTTAAAACGGCCAGTGGATATTACAAAGCATTTAAGTTAATAATTAACTTTCTATTTGCAAGTGATAAACGTGTATCCCCCCCGCAGGAACGCGAATAATCTTATTAACTCACCGTTCCATTGTCGGAATTAATTTGATCTCGACGCGTTATTAATACGTGTGACTTTCCGTTTTCATTCACTTTATACATGGGAGGCAGACGATCGTGATGCGGTCACTTTCTGTCGAATCATTCTCTGGCAATTTAAGTAATTACGCCCACCACAACAACGATAATTACGAGAGATGAGATAGGTATGGGGGCTCAGGCGTTTGATGTTTATTGCAATAGTTGTAAGTTGTAGTAAGCGTAAAGGGACCGTTGACTTCAAACTTTTACCTTCAGATAAGTATAATTTATATTTTGAAGCAATTAGAGAAGATGAAAGATTACGTGAAAGAAAACTGCCTTTTAATATCCCACATTTGTTTATATATATCCAGTTTCTATCATTAATGAAAATCCGATGCAATCAAGTTTTTCATCAGAGATTGCCGACCCGAAAGTCAATGTCCTGTCATACAAAAATAGAAAGCCCGCGTTCCACCTTGGAGCGCACCCTCTACAGAAAATGGATACGCCTTAGATCGCACCCCCTAAAGAAGGTGCGTACCCTTTGGGTAGCAGCTTGTTCTTTAATCGCATAGAATTGATAATCTCACTTTAAAACAGACTCGACGTTGCGCGTCTCGCTGCCTCTGTATGTTAGTACTACATGTGTGTTTTATTTACCGTATCAAAAATACTAAACAGAAATGTCAAAAGATATTTTTTCTATAATAACTGTATAACCGGTTAAAATTTAAAAAGTTAAGTGCTCTTTTCATCAAATTTTAAAAATATTTTATCAGTTTTTCTGTACGTTTGTTATAAATATGCCCATAGAATTATTATTTATTCAACTATTTTTTACATTATAAACGGTTCTTCGACGTTTACGGGCCCCGCTGTTTAACATATTAGTAAAATAAACCTATATTGAAGGTTTATGATTTTACCTGGATAAATATAAGAATAAAGATGCAAAAAAATATACATATATTTTTGCTTTTAAGATTGCTGACCTTACTATCGCTAATATAAAGAACAAAATGAAGATGAATAGAATTAAGAACCTTCATTTGCGTTGAAAATTCAAAAGTATAAGAGACATTATAGTCAAATTAGGGGTGCACACTAAAAAAATGTTGTAAACTTACCAGGATTCTTGCTAAAAATTCCAGTAACATTTGGGGGAAAATCACTAAAAACTGGGTAATTTTACGTTTTTTAACAAAATTACTTATACTTTTTGAAATTTCCCACATATCGACCAGTAGTTTTCAATTGTAGGTAAAAGTGCTGCGTAAAAACTAAAATTTTTATGCTTTCCCAGGGATTTTTATTAAATTACTTCGTGATTTTATCCACAGTTACGAAATTTACGTAGGAAAACAAATACATACTTACAATGCCCGCATGCTGAATTTTATGGGTTCAATTTGTAGGTAGATACATAGGCCGCACGGAAGTGGCAGCTGCCAGTGGTCGTTCTTTTTGTTTTATCTATAGGCATATTTAGGTAAGTGACTAATTTAAAATAAATCTAGTAGTTAAATAATACATTCTTACTACTGTGGGTGACCTACAGCTGCATTTTCATAATTTCAAATCGTTGAAACATACAGGTTTGTGCATATACAAACACACAATACACCTAATTGTGTTAAAAAAAAAAACATTAATATGCCTCGACAGGGTATATAAAATATATTTGTAGTTTGTGTATTACCGTAATGTTAAAGTAAATGGTTATAGATATTGTGTATTGCAGTCATATTGCTACGCTGAAGTAGAGGTTATGAATGTATTTATTATTCAACTTGTCTATTTATACTTAGAATATTATCTTACGTCTATCTATGCATTTGTTTTTATGGTTAAAAAAGCGTTTAGGTATAACAACTAAACAAGCACATAGCTATTATACGCTTAGTAACATTAATGATTTCTTCTACCAATTTCGAATGCACAATATATATAATACAGTTAGCCTTCTTCATACTTTATTTTTTATATTCTCTTCAAATAGGTAATTTAAAACCTATATTTTACACACATTACATATTGCATACTAAGATACTAATTGATATCTAGGCATTCATTTTTCATCAAAGCTTACGATCTTGTAAGTATATCAATAATTAAAGATCAGTTGTTTGTTGCAGTTTCTCCAACGCTACATCATGAAGACGCATCCTGATGCCGACACCAAAACCAGCCTTTTTTCACACTCGAAAAAGAAAGTTATTAGTTTAATGAAACAGTTGAGTTCCATCTAAATGTATTACTGTTATTATTATTATTATAAGCATTGTTTTTTATATTTATTAAATTACCTGTAATATATATTTATAATAATAAAATACCGACACCATTTACCCAGTAAATTTCATTTTACTTAGGATTTTTCATACACTAGTACCTAGTAAATTTCCTGGGTGAATTTTCACATCAAAGTAATTTTAACAAAACGATTACTATCTGTGCAACTTCTTCACTTTACAACTATCTTCGAGGCCATTTTAAAAATAAAATTATTGATTAGTTTTTATTGAAATGTGTGAACAAGTTGAATTCAAGTTTTACTCATCAACTATAATCCGGTCAATTAAACTTGGTTCGGAGAACGCTCGTTTATATAATAATAAACACAATAAACCCTTCTTCAAATGAAACATAAATAGACATCATGTACCATCAAAATGTCAATAGCCATAAAATAAATAAACCATAAAATTTCTTAACACGTGGACTTAATTACAGTTTTATAGGATTCTTGATGTGTTATCAATAGCTTACCAATGCTGATGTGTCTGAATGTAATTTTGGAATTATGCTGCATTGAGTATATAAACACCTATCTATTAAAAATACGCAAGTTTTATTTAAAAAAAACTCTAGCGATTAAATTCTCCTATACAGGTCTTATTATTCCGCTTTAATTGATTAAATACAAACAACATTTGACTTAAATAATATTTTCATTACCTCTCAGGAACAAATTGTATCAATTAAAATAGATTAAGAGATAATTTTTAATTACATTTGAAAAGCGTATTTGCATAATAATGTTCATATCGCAATCATAAGTCAAGTATAGGAAAGATATTAAGACCGGTTAGTATATTAATTTGATGCTTATTTATTATTGCGTTCACGATTAGCGCTTCGTAGCTAATTGCCAGCTGTAGATAAAACTAAATTGCAGAGGAGTAGCAGGCTGTCTCACGTCGCAGGAAGCTGGCTTTTATTGGAAGATGCAGCTGTAAGATTCTCAGAGTGCAGCACTCGGAGCGGACGACAATAATCTAAATTAAGCCTTTATCTACTATTTCTAATGCAACTCTACAATGTTGAACCTTCCTCTATAAATCAACGACAATTTATTTGTCCAAAATAACGCCGGATATGTGTAGTAATATTCTTTTATATGGTTAATATGTCCAATCACCCTTTATATATTTTAAACACACTTGTTCCTATATTAGTATAAAAATATTCCGTTAAAGCATTTCCACAGCCAAAACTTTTATCATAAGGCGTATAGGCTTAGTGAGTTCTTTTTCACAAAATTTTGTTTTTAGCTCTTATTTACCAATTTCCTATAGTATTTCTTTCTTTTAGTTTTCTTCTTCTATAATCCTGCATATTTATTCTCTTTTGTTTTCTTACTATCCGGTTTCTCGAAACTAGTTATTCAACTTTTCTTTCGTCAGACATTCGCTCGATATGTCCAAGCCATTATAATTTTTTTATTTCAACTACTTCTACTGTGTTTTATTCATCAAATAAATACTTGGTTTTCCTTCAACAAATTCTCCTCAGTCTTAACATGGCTTCTTGACAGCGTTTGTTCAATACTCAGATATTCCATCCGCAGAACAGTTCTGAGGGCAAAATCGTTTTACATATCCTCAAAGGTCAGAACTTCTCATCTAGGGTGGGGAACCTGTGGTCCTATACCCTTTCATCTCTAATAGAGCGGCACGATTAAGCCGCGGGGTGTGTTGCAAAAATTTTTAGTAATTAAATTACTCTAATTGGATGATTGTCTTTGTATCGAAAAATAAATTATTTCAATAATTTCATCTCGTTAGGTGAAAAGAAAGCGGTCGTCACGGCACTAGCGGCGTTAGCTGTTATTCAATGAAACCAGCTAGACGTCTGATTCGAGTGAGAGGAGGTGGACGATCCTGAGGGACGACGACCGCCTGAACACAGGGGTTTTCGCTGTCTTGAGCTCGAGTCCAGGAAGCGGTCAGAGTTTGCTTAAGAAAGTCTCGAAGGAGTGGAATTTGCAGATCTCGATGAATCTGCCTGTTCCGAACGAACCAAAGAGCTCTCAAGATTAGCCTGAGTGTCCTGTTTTGAACTGTCTCGAGGGACTTCAAGTTTGACGGTGATATCGACGCCCACGCAAAAGCGCCATACACCAGAACCGGCCTTAGTATTGATTTGTAAATCAATAACTTGTTGGCTAGGTGGAGGGGACTCCTCCGACCTAAGACGGAAACCAGAGATTTGCGGGCAGCAAGAAAGTGAGTTCTGAGCTCGTTATGTTGCTTCGCCCAGACGAGACGTCTGTCGAAGTAGACTTCTAGGTACTTATCCTCTTGGCTCCATGGTAAACTGACGTTTCCCACGCGGATAGGTATCTCAGGAATACCTTTCTTCCTGCAACGCATTTGGATTCGTTCAACTTCAGTCTTCAACGAGAGGGCCAGCGAACGAGGTGGCACACCTCTGCTTTGCAACAACTGAATGCTTTCATTATGCTTGTTTTCCCCTTCCGCTAAATGTCTATAAAGTTGTTCATTCCCCACTCTCGGGAATTTTCTTTTAGCCGATATTTTATCAATTTTACATAAACTTAGAATTTTTCATTTGTTGGTGCATATACGATTAATATTGATATCTTATTTCCATCCATTATCTTTGTATGACAGATTTTTCTGGTATCCCCACAAAATGTATTAATTTATGTTTTATTTTTTTCCCGTTTAGAAAATCTACCCATATCGTAAAGTATTAAGATTAAAAGGCTAGAAACAGGTGTTTTAAGTATAAACCGAGGTAGTATAATTAAATATCTGCAATGCATTCAGATCAGATTAGCAAACTATATATAGACAACACCTGTATGCTCATACATTTATCATCATCTATCTTTAAGTTAGAAAGCGACAAGAATAGATGATGTGGAAACTATTAACGCTACAAGAAAGTTTCCTGTACTATACTACATAACATAACTAAAACCATAGTGTGTACAAGCATTTGCTTAAATTGCAGTTAATCGCAACTTTCAATGCATTTTTGATGTAATCTACTCGTGCGTATTTATGTATTCGTTTTGAATGCTTTTATTCAGCAACTCTACGCACTCTTTAATTACTTCATTAGAGTTAACGGCGGTCATATATTTTTCGTTCAGGCGGGACAAATAACCACGAGCTTCGAAAAGAAAAACAAAGACGCTCAGTCATATTAAGGAGTGGAAGACTATCAATCAATGACGGATAGTGTCAAAGTACGTAAACGCATAAATGTGTACGGCATGTATAAAAGCATTTACGGCGCCAGATCATTAAGACCCTGAAATAATAAGAAGAAAAGCGTGGAGACGTTCTATTTATAGCCAAACAGGGACTTATTTAGAAATAGATATCTCTCGGATTTATTCGAACCAACAACAGTGTTCCTGGCTTACTTTCTTTTTTATACGTACGCATATTCCCGTTCTAGTGTACAGCATGCATATGTAGGATATATTTCTTACATCCTTTTTTTTTAAACAGTAACACTAGACACCAGTTTTTGTGAGTGTCTGTTATTCCTAAACCCTAATCGAGGACCAATGTTTCTTTTAATGTAATGCATTGCGGTACAAAAAGGTGCCTTCTCAAAAAACGTTACATAATTTCAGATTATACGCCTCGGCGTCATGCGCAACTAAGATCCCAAACTGCGTATGAACATAAGCGCGTATTTATATAAGTACCTTGCATAACATAAAATTTATTTGGCATAAACGCCTGTAAATATAAATACGCAGGTAATCAAAGTCTATTTCCACGAATTTATTTTCTTTGAAAGCTTACAATTCGGTTTGTATAACCAGTAAGTTCCTGTGATAAATATTTAAATTTGATCGTATATTAATTCGTATATAAAAACAGATAACGTTCGAAGATATTTAGTTAATCGTAAAAAATTGATGCTCGAGCTGCTGGGGGTCAATACATTTTCAATTCTAGGGATCTTACAGTTTATAAACCGATTTTTTTTTTAAATTATTGGTGGTTTATGGAATAAATAATACTACAGTTTCGTTGCATTGATATAAGATAAGCTTGATAATTTTTAGAGAGGCATTACCTTTTAGTGTCATGAAGTTCTTCATTAGAAAAAAGAAGATTAAAGAAAGAGTATTGGAGATTGAAGGATCCAAGAAAAGAACTGAACCACAACAGGATGTAATAACTGCAAAATAGAAATACAATAAAAAGCCATAAAGATAAAGACAAAAAACAAGAGAGAAGGCTAAATACCTGATGTATTAGAACATATACACAATGAACACTTACGCATTTCTGGTATGGAAGAAAAAGATGAAGAAGTAACGCAGTGCGATATAGGGTCCTTCGTTTTTAGAAATAACAAAAACAATGAGAACTATACCAACAGCAGCAACGGAATGCCTTCTAGACTTGTCTCCTCTCCATTTGATGATAATCAGGGAAGCACTAATGGAGCACTCATATTCTGGATTCTGGATTTTAGGTCGGGGAAGGTGGTAACCACGTGCACTTAGGCCACCCTTACCGGGCCCATTGTGCTACCTGCCCTAGGTGGCGTCGCTCGCCCACAGCCTATCCGAGCTAGTCCAAACTGAGTGTGAGCTCGAGCAGAGCAGCAGGCAAGGCGCCGCCAAAATCGGCCATGCTGGGCCAGTATTCCCCCAGTATGGGACCTCTAACTTGGATAAGCGCCGTGTTTGTTTAGTTTGCAGTGGCCAGTCAAAAGCCCCACAAGGAAATATGCCCCTGTCTTGTAAAAACAAACGGATCTTTACTGCAAGAGACAGCCAGACGATACTAGGGGCATTAGTGACTTCCAAGGTACAATTAAGACTGCTTTGGGATTACATTTGAGAATTGCATAGCTTAGCAGATCGTAATAAAGTTAATTTACTGTGGCTTAAGATTGGTTTGAGAATAATACATTCGAGAGTTGCATAGCCGAACAGGACGCAATAAAGCCAATTTACTGTGGGTACTTGGACATTTGCAAATGAAAAAAAAAAAAAAAGAAAAAGCCGATGAGTTAGCAAAGAAAATATCACTACATGGGGTGTAGTTAGAAACCTTTCCGAAAAGTATAAAATATTTCATTTTAATGCTATTTTGACAACTTTTTAGTGATAGTTTAGTAGTAGTTTTCAGAAAGGATAAATATTACAAACAAACATTTTCTGTTTCTTGTATTATCTGATCTGTTATTAATTATGTTCAAATTTAGAAGTATAGAAATGTCTGAAACTCTTCGTGATTTGATTGAATGCCAATCTGTTAATAAGCAAAATTATCGTTAATAACCAAGCTATCAATGCATATATTGGATTTAAGGTTTTCGTTCAAAGTGTCGGAGAAAATGGTACATACTCACACCTTTTTTATATTTAACCTTTCTTGAGGTGTGAGTATGTACCATAGAAAAAGATTTTTCCATTTTTAAAACTATAAACTGTGAAATGTTCATGCTTGCAGCGCTTGAAGGAGTATCGTCATATATGTCGTTATCAATATAGAAATATTGTTTTAAAATCATCCTCACTTGCTCTACCTTGCATTCGGAATAACGAGTTTCTAAAACAACAGCCAACGCTGCTCTGAATGCAGTTGTAGACTCGCTACCGAAATGTCAGATTATAAATATGATTACAACAAATCATAAAACAGGTCAAATATTAACACAAATGATATGTTATGAGTTAAGTGGTAAGTATCGGTCAATGTGAAAAAGATAGATTCCTTTTAAATCCTATTACTCAAAAAAATAATGAATATATATAAATATGACGATTGCTGGAACTTGAAAGTACATTTTTACGAGTATATACACAATATGTACAGTCGTGGACTTTAGGAATGACCGTGTAAATTGCAGCGAGCTATGCCTAGCAGCGAGCGTAGCGCTATCTCACTCACTGCAACTTAGGCGGTCTTTCCAAAAGTCCACGACTGTACATACTTAAAGAAAGAAAAGTTACAATACTACAAAATGAGTTTCGTATCTAAACAGAGTTTAATGCAGTTATAAATTGCTACTGACGGCTATCATTTTTTGTATATTAGTTTATATATGCACTTTTAAAATGTTTTGGAAACTGTTAATAGTTGGTTTATTCATAGATGAGGTTTTGTGAAATTTTATACACAATTTATATGACAGCTTTAAAAAACGTTTCCAATATTGCTTATACAAGTACAGTAATAAAATAGAAGATTAATAATAGACATTTCGCGCTAAAACTCCTCGGCGCAATTTCCTCTTAATAAAATAATTAAATTAAACATCCTTGCAAACCGACCGGAACGCGATCCAGCAAAGTAGTTACAAGTTCCAAGAAACATCCAGCAACACGCTACCGTACACAGTACACACTCGTCTACTTGATCAGACACGTTCTTTAATCTAATAGATAAAACGTGATTTGGCGTTCCATCTCATTTTACGCCATAATTAGCAGTCAACGTCAAGTCCAAACAATACGTTCGCTCGGACGTACGAAAGAGATACAAACATACGTAGATCTCCTCGCGTCGAAATCGAGTAACTTGATTCTAGAGTCGGGAATTCGATAAGTAGGCGGAGTACCTTCCGTCCTATCCTATTCGTGCTCCGCTTTGTTTCGAGGCGCAACGAACAAAACGACAACTAGTTCTTCATATTTACCGGTGCCGTGAGATTTTATGGAGATATATAAGACGGGGAGTACGTGTCCAGCATGAAAAACAAGTGCGACGACGAGATAAAGGTGCTGAGACAAAGCGTACTTGGAGTTTATCGGCAGCGAATCAACGGTGCGGTTCTTAGAACGCGAGATTGATTAAAACTACGAAAAATAGAACGTCTTACGGGAAATGTTATGTAACACGAGTGCAAGGATATGAAATTTCCAGGAATAATTCGATGGATTGCGTTTTATTATTCTCGCCTTCGTCAGCATGTTTGTATACTGCCGCTTCCTGTTACATTAGTAGATTAACTAGTGCAGATGTAGAATTCACTTCCAGATCCTTAATATATTTGCATACGTCAGCTTTCAAGATAAAAACTTCTATTGCTCGTTAACACACGTAGGTACGCGTTTCCATTTACTAGATAGAGAAAGAAATCCCTCTAAAACATTCTAATCAACAGTATTTTTAACAAATGACTAATTGCAAGATGACACCAGACGCAGATATGTACGTGACATTATCACTTTTTCTACCACGTAACTGAAAATTTGTCACGTACTGGAAGATTACTTAAAGACAAGTCTTTGATATTGAATGAATCGAAAGAAGGTATTACTATTTGGTAAAAATAAACGAATTCCTTTTGGCTAACCAAATAGTAACCCAGTAATATAGTCATTCGTTAAGAAAATAAAATAGGAATAAAAGTAAATAAAGTATTTGTTTACTTTTGTCCACTCACATTTATATATTTCAATAAATTACAGTTGCTGTTTGCTCATTCCAATACAAAATGATCTTTGTTAGGTCGTTCATCCACTCTAGTGAAATTTGTGGCGAGGTGTTTGCAAGCTTATAGTATGACCATTTGCTACCGATTGGTTCAGTCATAATCGCATTGCAGTTGCATCGACTGTTCGCAAACATTTAGTAAAGGATACATTAGTTGCTAAAGTTCACGAAAAGTGCCATTGCTGAAGAAGCGACACGTTCAATACAGATTACGCTTTGCTAGAGAACATTTAAATTGACCGGCAGATAGATGGCGAAACATCTTGTGGTCAAATGAGGGTATGGTTGTATTATTTTGTTCTAAATGATTAAGGCAGTATCTTAGAAGACCGGTGGGAATGGAATACAATATAAATTACATTATAAAAACTGTTAAACATGGGGAAACCTTTATTATGGTATGAGCATGTTTCTCATTCTATGATATTCGTCCGATTTCTTGTTAAGTTTTTCAAATACGCATGAAAGTCAGAAAAAGTATAGTTAGGTGAAGCTGACGTTTCTGTTTTCCATGATATAAGGTTTATGGCTGTTGTTTTCAAAAATAGTAGAGTCAAAAGTAAAGAATTTGTTTTTTCACGGTAAGCTGTCGCTAACAATAGATGCCAAGGCAGCAATAACCGTCTGTTTGCTACCTTTTTTATGGTATCATGTTTAATAAGTTGATATAGCTACAAATCATGGAGTTATAAAAACACTGTCACGGTAACCCGCAAGAAGAAAATCGAACATATATATAAAATTCTACTGTTCAAACTTCATGATACCTATTTCAAAATGAATCACAAAATTTTGGCAGTAGCTGCAAATGAATGAATGTAGATAGTAAAAAACAATAGAGAGAACAACAATCTTAACGAAACACGAAACAAGAAAATGTATTTTTACAACAATAGCAAGAAAAAGTTGGTATAGTAAGAATGTAACCACTTTCATCAAATGCTTGCTCAAAGAAACCGCCTTCATCTTCCTGTTTTCTGTTTCTTTTTTAATTCAATGTGTTAATAAATAGAAAATTACTAGAAAATCGTGCCGGTTCACCCGGCCTACTAATCAGTCGTTTGATGTCCGCTTACCGCCCCCACTCGGCAGAAAGTAGAAAGCCCGCGCTCCACCTGGAGCGCACCACTTACGCCCCAACTCGGCAGACCAGCCAGACCGCAACATTCTCCGTTAATCCCCGTCTACACCTGTGACTGGTTTGGGATCGTCGGTACACCCTGTATATTCCTTTTATTTTAATTCTTGCCTGTCACTTGTAAAAAGACTCGACGCTTCGCGTCTGGCAATCTTTTATTTGTGTGATTGGTTTTCCTTAATTTATTGTTTTTTTTTTAAGTTTTATTTTTTTTTTGTCAAACGCGCCTCTAAAAAAGACATGACGCTGCGAGTCTCGCTGTCGTTACACTCGACGTTACGCGTCACGTTTAACGAATTTGCAATTTCTTGATTTTTAAATTTTTCTTGATTTTCTGCTTTTTTTTTTTTAATTTTGCGCGTCAATTTAAAATGATTCGAATTTATATACCGTTTTTTTTATAGTAAGCATTTTTATGCTTTCTTCCTCAGCGGGTAGAAAGTTTACTGTAGTATATATTTGTCGCTTCATACTTAATATTTAGGTACACAATTAATTAATTTGCTGATTATTGGGAATCTAATGATACGTTATTCTATTGAAAGCATAGTAGCGTTCGTTTCACGTCTGGCAGAATATAGATGTTTAAATACTTTAGTGAAAGATAGTTTGTTCAGTAAGAAGTGTTAACAGTTTATTGATTACATAGCATTTACTTCCAATCATCCGCAATCGATATCAAAGTTGCATAAATTAAAATACACTAACAGAAAGAACTCTTTCATTCAAAGAAATCTACTTTATTCCAAAGAAACAACAGCTTTCGATAGAATCAAATAAATATTTTTTCGAACTGTCAAACTTTAGATCAAAGTGTCAGGTCACGAGTGTGTAGAGAAGCGCATGATATACATAATATCAAGCATCCTACGAATGAAAACATTTTATAATAGACACAGATACATAAAGTCTGATGAATACGTTTAAAAAAACTGTGCAGGTTTTTTTTTCGTCATCGATTTGCGTATTAAAAATAAAAAAAAGACGAAAATGTTTAGCATTCTTCTGTGTCCATACATGCACACGCATCAGATTTGAGACAACAAATTTAACAATCGCATCTGAAGAACTTGGTTACAATATTTGTGCGCAAGTATATTGTTTACCTACTTAGATGTTACCGTGTTTCAGAAGCAAATTAGCGAAGAGATAATTCCTACGATATACGTGCATCACATGTCTTAGTTGTATGAAAGGTATAATTATTTATGATGGTAACATAATATTCAGCCAACAGATACTTAAAGATTTGACACTCACGGGGAAAGAGGCAATAGTATACTTGACTTTAACCAAACATCGCTGCGCCAATAACATAAAAAATCAATATCAGAGGTTAGAACACCGTCTTCTTCGACATAAAGTCAGTAGGAATGATGCAATACATCAGTGCCTAGAAGTGTCCAGGTGTATTCCACACACGAAAACTTGCAAAGCAACAAACAAACGAAGTAAAACCGAAACGAAACATAAGTTCATTTAAATAAAATCGCCGAATTAAAGAAGAAGCGAAATCATATCTACATCGTAAAGATAAGATTTTATGGAGCTATACGATAGGATGATACGATAGCTCATATACAGAACCAATTATAAGGAACTAAAAGGTGAATAGCTATAGTATACAATTATAAATGCATATACGTACATACATAAACGTGGTTAATAGTGCCGCCAATAGCCAGTTTTAGAATTGTGTTATTGCATGTATTCCCTGTTAATTTGTTTCGCATTGAACGCTTCCATATTAATTACCCTGTAAAGTTCCTATCCAGACTGAGTAGTATAAATCGTTAAATTATAATGCACCGTATCCCTACACTGCAACCAATTTGACTTATCGTAGATTACCAGACGGATGTTATGGAAACTAAGTATAAATTATGCCTTGGGACAGACGCACTAGACGTAACAAAGTCTAAAGTAGATTCGGATATCAGTGTGTATGCGTCTCAATTCAAATTCATTATTAATAGAAGCACACTATGTATGTATTGTACGTACGTTACGGTTTTAACGAATCCCTAAGTGCATATATGTATATACAATCTACGTTCTGTACGATAGACTCGGTATCTCAACATGTATACTTTAATGGTAATTGCATACAGATCAAGTGCGCGCAGTTTTATCGAGATAATACGAACCTAACCATCTTGTATGGGATCGTATTGAAGAGGTATAAAATTAAAGCATGGTTTCCAACTATTAATCGCTGCGAGGTGCATTGAGAAAGCGAAGTTCATTTGCGACGTAATTACATTAAGTATCGCGGCAATTAAAAGTAATGTAGGTCATTTTTTCGCCAGCAAAATACATGCAATGTCAAACAAAGTTCGCGTGCTATTTTCCCAGGATTATATACATAACATAACAATGTTTTTTTTTTAAGTTTGCGTTGGAATGTTCACATATGTATGCATATTTTCACCGCAGGCAATTAAAACAGTACGAGAAATCGCAGTAAAAGGATAATAGCTCCACAAATTTTACTAACTCTTTATGAAATGAGTAAAACAGAAATTGAAAACAACGGGTAAATGGATAGATTAGAAAACAGAAGCGTTTAGAAAATATCGCTCGCATAACCGATTTTTAATTTCTTAAATTTATGTGTACAGGTGTATGTGTATATGCATGTATCAATGTCATATATGTGTTTGAAATGAACAAATTTACAAACAAACTTTAATACGCACCGGTGCGATAGGAAGTTGTCGAAATTTTCTAAAAGATCGATCACGAATAAATCATTAGCTGAACATAGTGCTGAGAGTACGGGGGACGTGCGTTTCAGTTGTTTAATGTTGCGCGTTATCTTCCTATAAATAAAAAAGAAATATAAATCAGGAGGGTTGCGTGATGAACGGTCGAAACTTATTTCGTATCAATTATATACATGCATCTGCAAACTTGGCGTCAGAGCAATGCAATATACGACCTGCTGTGATAATGTTTCTGCAGTAGTATTTTTGCAAGTCCTTTTTGAAATGCATTTCTAATTACTTGCTACAGTGTAACCTCTACTTAACGAACACCCGTAGAAAATTAGAAATTATTCGCTGTAAATCTTCTCTTATATCTTCTTGAATAAAGTTTCAGTAATATTTATTTTTAAATACATAAGTGATATTGATCTTAGATATTAAATTACTTTGCGGAACTGATATTACTATAACTTTATATGGATGTATTTAATGATTCTAAATTCGGTAGAAATCTTCTAATTCAGTGTATTTTAACGAATTCAAGACAATATATGCCATCTGGATCCTTTGTATGCATGGAGGTGTCAATGAATTACTTATTTTCTTAGACAGCTTATATTGATTGTACAATCTGTAATGAATGTCCTATTAATACTCGGAGCTTCAATCTATTTTTTAGAACTGTAGTAAAATTATTAGAATAAATTTACAAAAAGAAAAAATATAATAATTATTCGTATATTTCTTTAATGGCTACGTAAGACAAAAAAATATACAGATAATTAATAACCAACTCTCTTAACAGTCATTCCAACTTACGACCATATAAAAAACTGTAAGAAACTCGCTTTTAAAATTACTCGGCAGATGGTACATACCATAAATCGTAAATCTGGGCACTCGTTTAGCGACCAATTTGCTACGCGGCCAAGTAGTACGAACGGATTCTACTCGGATGAAACCCGCACAAATTTCGTTTAATCTGTTTAATGATTGTCGACTTTTCCGACCACCAACATGCGTATCAGATTTTCATCGCTTGATTTGAATGCGCATAAAATGCCTGAGATATACGCAAATTACTCTCGTAAGGTCGCCATAAAAGCTGTAGTAACGGTTGCTGCGAATCAACGATTTAATAAAAAAAAAAATTTAGTTACTCGCCGGGTAATTTTATTATTTGCGTCGTTAAGAGATAATTTCACGTAAAAGTCATAACTGTATAGGTATTATGCGGTTGTCGGTTTATGATTTTAATTGCTGTAAATTGTATTTTCTCATATGGAAATATTAATTATAGGTTTTTGTTTCGAAGTTTATTTGGATAAGGATATCTGATCCCAAAAAGGAAATTGCAAATGCGTGCTAGAGGTAACGGAATCTTCATAAACCTGGCCGAGTCTTACATGCATGTAGGCTCCGAGAAACTGCTGATCCACATACTTATCAAGATTAAAAACGTTTCTAAGATTACAATATATTATATAATCACCTGAGAAAAGCTTTCTACTACTTTGCATGGAAATATGTACTTACATAGTTAAATCAAATAAAATTTTAAAAATGATACAATCCAGTATATCACTGTCAATTAATTATAACTCAAAACACATTCTTTCAATAGCTCACTGTGTAGCAGTACTGAAAAATAGCTTTCATTTATAAAGCGTTCATTCGTCTTTAGCAATATTTTCCGTTCCATTTGCGCTGTGAATTTGTAAAGACATATTTTTTTTTTACTCTAGTAAGTTTATAAAGAATCACGAACTTTTCATGCTTGAAACTCTCGCTAATGGCTTATTTTTATTACAGAATCCGTAACAGTAATGATTTTGAAATAGTATTTCCTTATAATCTATAAAATGGTATTGCTTCAGCAGTTTCTCTTCTTATAATTTTACGTGAATAAAAGGTTATAAAGAAAGAGGAAAGTGTTCTTTTTTAATTTTTTTTCAAAGATTAATATACAAACAGTTGGATAGATATTTTTAACATTAAAACATTTTCTATTATTCATTTTATTGTTAAAAAAAAAAACAAAGATGCTGCGTTTTCGCTTCCAATGTGTTAAACAGCAATAACTTCCAGCACTTAAAAACATTTCTAATTTTCATTTTGTCCTGGTGTTCTAGAACAATAATTTGATCATTTTACAAAAAAACAGCAATGCAAGTATCTATCAAAATACAAATAAACTATACCTATCTATAACGTCACTAGTAATGGCTCATTGGAGTTACACTAACCAACTAAGGCCTTACACATTAACAACATAGACAGTGATTAATTGCTTTATTATATGTCTCTCGACATATGTATATTTTGTAGTGTATGTACAGACCTAAAATAGCTCCTAAATTAAGATTTAACTAAACGAAGCACTGGGGTATTTATTTGTACATCGTAGAACCAACCAAAAATAGCACGACCATTTACGTAAAAAAGTGAAACTCCATCTCCCGTGCACACAACTTGTTAACAATACAGACAGCTGTTCAAGAGTAAGTAATTAGTTATTTTGGATAGGTGTACGCTGCTGTTAAAACAGACGTTAGGATAATATGATTTTTCAATAATCACTCTTTACGAGTTTTGTAAAGTATGTTTAGGTACTACAAGTAATGTAATGTAATGAAGTAATAAAAGTCGTGTTAGGGAAGGAATAAATATGTTGGATTTTACTATAGTTTAAATAGACACATCTAAGATGCTTAAAAAACGCAAAAACAAACAGAACGATAAGTATATAGTTTGAACAAAATTCGATTTAATTTCTAGCTGTCTAGTTGGAAGAAAAGAAAATAAACCTAATCATGTAAGCAATAAACTTTAGGCTCTACGGCTATATATACGAGTTAATTTTACTGAAATATAGGAAAATTCTGATGTTGTTTCTAATATTTTCCTTCTAAAAAAAATCACATCTATTTGTGAATTAATAAGAATTGTTTGTATGGTTATTATAGCTATACCACGTATATGAAAAATTATTTTTGCAAGGTATATAACATCGCAGAAAGAAAAAATTGTGTACACACTTACACAGTGACTGTGGTGAACCATGACCTACATTTATACCATTCGATGGACATCAATTAAATCTTTTTTTCTTGATCTTATTCATTACCCTGGATCGCTGAACGCAACACGGACCATCTGGTCATTTAATAATTACCTACACCGTTTAATCATGTTATAAAGGGTAGCATACTTTTCTAACTAAAAATATACACTTAAATTATTTATTACTAAGTAAAATCATTTCTTACTACATATTTAGATGTATCACACAACTATATATTTAAACGGTCAATATTGCATCTATGTATGTATATTAAACTTATATTGAAAAAGAAGATAAAATTGAAGAAGACTGTTATCCGTTTTTCATTTTCCATTCTTGATATAATGAAACATGAATAGTCGCCATCTTATATTTTGTCTTTATTTATATACAACACTAAGATTTGAGTCCCCTGCTGTAAACAGAAAAACCCCCAGAAGCTTGCATGTGGTTTAGATGAAATTCAGTGAGATAAAAATAAAATCCGTAAATTGTATTTCTAGTTTTATATATAATATTCGTAGATATCTTTCATTGAAATAATATTATTTTGAATGTAAGAAATATGTATTAACTGAAACATTTGTTTGTTTGAAAGAATCTTTTTTCTCATTCCCAGTGTATTTCTTACGATATATTTCTTGTAAACAAAATTCTAATGTAATTTTATAAAACTAATGACAAAAATATAATTATCTGCAATTATAAAAATAATTTGTTTAAATTGGCTATTCAAATTAAGGAAAGGACACTATTAGCAGTTTCCTGTAAGATAATGGTCCTTCAACGGTTGATTTTTCAAATATGTTGTGGAAATCCTGTATGAATCATCAAATATCAAATATTTAACAGTATTATAATACCATCTCACACCCAGCAAGTAGTACTCAATCACATCCGTAGAAACTCTTGTACTTAAAGAAGTGAAAGTCTAGCAGCAAATGAAATACCACATTCCAATACGATCAACACCATATTTCGTATATTATCGCGTATATATTACACCGCATAATTAGTAACTTTCAGCAATGTTTAATTTAAAACACGGACGGGTGTGGTTTATATATTAATTGAATCGAAATATCGTGCATGCATATGTTTCAATCACGCGTGCTGGCCTAATTCTGTGAACGTGCACAAAACACTAGCAAAAACACGTATTAAGTTGTATTAAGTTTTAAATTTTGTTCTGTAATCTGTAGAATTTCCACACTTTTAGCAGAAAATAGTCATAAATGGGGCCTCTATGTCGTTAAAATAAAATATGAAAGATTTTATTGGTACATACACTATAAAAGTTTGTCTAGAATTATGAATAGTCTGACGTCGAGATGCCAATTTTTCATTTAATAAAATATACACATTGAATGAACAGACCTGTTTTTCTTTCCGCAGACGAGAAGGAGTCATTTATGATAATCTAATATTAGAATTCGGAAACCATCATTATTTATGTATTGAAGACAACCAGGATAATTCTTAACAAATAAAGAAATATTAATTATATTCTTGCTTTGAGAGGTAGCTATATAATTCGTAATCTTGTAGGCTTATAATGAGTTCTTTATTGTGGCTTTATTAAAGAAGCAAATATAGAAACTAAACCTTAACAACAACAGATCTACAGGTGTCAAAATTCGAGTTTTGGCCGTATTTATAGCAGATATATAAGTATTCCCACCAATATTTATATTTGATGTCTGCAGAGTTTTAATAAACCAATTTATTTATTTATTTATTTACGCAGAGAATTTATACAAGGTATACAAGGAAAATTTTTTGGTTGACGCAAATTCACTTTGAAGGGGAGGGGTACCCCTCCGAAAATTGATGAATTTGTAGTTTATTCTATATAATTCTGCAACGATAAGAAATAGAGGTATCTAAACATATATAACATGACAATAACAAATATTTTTATTTTGTACGAAACAGCCTTAAACGTAAAAGTTTCCTTGAACAGAAAGTAAGTAACATAAAACATGACACAAAGTACGCCCTTAAAGTACCTGCACAGAAATACTGACCCAAATGATTTAATAGTAATATAAGAATCAGTTGTCAGATAATACAACCTGTTGCATTGAAACGCAATTTTTTATTTAAAAGTATATTAATAATGGTTTGGGCGATATTTTTAAATAAACAATATTTACTTTTAAATCTGGTCAGTAATTTATTTTTATTATGT
The DNA here is from genome assembly GCA_949128085.1 of Cetonia aurata. Classification (NCBI taxonomy): domain Eukaryota; kingdom Metazoa; phylum Arthropoda; class Insecta; order Coleoptera; family Scarabaeidae; genus Cetonia; species Cetonia aurata. The sequence goes on from OX421887.1 coordinate 25,586,795, forward strand.
AGTAGGCGTATGGTAATTCAAAGCACTGTGATACACGTCAAGAAAATTTATTCAAAAAGTTTCTTAAAAGTTTGCGTTTACCATAAATATTCTCTCTTAAACTGGAAATAAATTATCCCAGATTTAAAAATGTTAAAGGGGATTCTTGAAACTAGTCACGTCCTAGGGCATCACCCTGTATACTTCAAATTACTTTTAAAATGTGCATTTTTGATTACTGTACCACTTTTCATAAAATAAAGTCCTTCAGTTTTATTTTTTAAATACTATATTGGACTTTGACGCAGTAATGAGCAACCCTGTATAAAAAAATTAGCGTCAAATCAATTCGACACACCGCTACGTAAGAAACAACGGGGAAGCAATAATTAGGTGATTCTAATGGTCATTAGGAGCAAAACGCAGGTCATCATTTTAATTTCTGACGCCCGCTAGTCAAGTAATTTAAAAAATGACGGTCTTATTTCTTTGTTATCGTTGCCTTTCGTTGCCTCTCTTTCCCTAGCCGCATAAAAGCCTGAAATCCTTATTAATATCATCCTCTCATCTCTCTGTTATTATCATCAACAGCATCATCATCGCACACAACGTTACCATTATTATGACCAGTGTGTGACTCGGTGTTTCTTTTTTGACTTGTGGCCGGAGTATATTTACGTACATACATAACATCGCACGCGTATTTTTATGAACTGAAACTCTGCGCGTTTCAACAAAAGTATGGGCGCGTCAAGTAACATACAGACAAGCCAATTAGTTTTTTACGCTTTGCGTCCAGTGGATCGGAGTACATACATATATGAATTTCACGTACCGTCTTGGTGTTGAGCATTTACTAATGGGATGTCAGTTAAATTTTTATAGATGATTATCAAGTCTGAATCTCGTAATTATAGTCTGGAGAGCAATTGATTGAATGAATGTCGGGAAAGTTTAATTTCGATGTTTATATACACATGTACATTCATGGAATGCAAAGATACATATAATATTACGAAGTTACCACCACTGCCAAGAAAAATACATTATTATCGATATTGACATTAATAAAGCATGAATTTAAAAATTTCGATGGCAATATAGACCGTTAAATAGAGTAATCCTATTATTTAGTTTTTTTTTCTGCACTAGCAAGCATATCCAAACAGTTACGATTAGTGTACCTGCGTTCATACCGTAAATTGCTCAATTTCAAAAATTATTTCACATAAGTAAGTACAGCTTCCATAGAATTATTTTCCCAGAAAATTAATCTTCATTAACCACTTCTATTCTCAATTGAATTTACTGTTATTTTCTACGGATTCTCATCTACAGGATAGCATTATCTTAGGATAAATAAAGTAAATAATTTCCTGCAATTGCTGATGGGAATCTTGCAAATAGGTCTTTCCATATGATTAATGATCTAAAAATGAAATTTGAAATCAAATTACAATCAACCAACACGCAGTAAATTTGATTGCAAAAACATGAGTTGGTAAATCCAAATAGAGAATGTTTAACTTTCTTGGAATAGCTATAAGGAGTATTTAGAGTAGCCTGAGTTAACGGTCTGCACTTTTCACCAAAGAGTATTTGGAGTGTTTGGACCCCAACACAAGTTTGTGTTTAATTATTTATATTTGTTTTCTATTTCCTCAGAATTTACTATTTATTTAAAATTTGTTTTTTATTCCTTCAGAATTTGTTTTTTAATTAGAGTTTGTTGCTAATTCATTTATATTTATTAATATCACTTATTCGCACTTTTCTTTGAGCTCTTTCAAGTGAGGCACAGTTTCTCTTTATGCTAACTGCTTTCTCCAACATTAGTGCTCCGTAGAGTAAGATAGAGTGTACCATTCCTCGTAGGATCTCTCCAGCAGTTTGGTCCTCCGATGTTCGGCATGATTCTTGTAAGTTTTCCCGCCCTATCTTCTGCCTTTGCAGTATAGAAATGCACTCCCAGGTATTATATACTTTTACGCGGCCAAATTTGTGTATTCGATATTCTGAACTTTATGCCGCCTCTCTTTCTCTTCCTTGTTACAAGCAGAGCTTCTGTTTTTTTCCGGCGCCAATTCTAGTTCATTCTCCTAGATCCATTCTTTAATCGCTTTAGATCTTCGTTTGTGATTCGTACTAGATCGTACTTGCTATCCGTTGTTACCGTCAGTGCTACATCATCTGCATAGCCAATAGTTTTCGCTCTGGCTTCCAGGTCAATACCAAATATATCGTCATACAGGACATTCCATAGTATGGGATCGAGTACTGACCCTTGGGGCCTACTCTAACTTCATATCCGTTCCGCCTTGTTAGGTGAATGTATCTCTCTTTAAGATATTGTGATACTATATTAATTAGATATCTGGAGATTGGCCTGTTTTCTAATCTTTGAAGGATTAGGCGTCAGTTTGCCGTGTTGAAAGCTTTTCGGATATCCAGTGGAACTAAGATATTCCATCGGTCGTCCTGGTTTTCGTATAAGTCCTTAACAGCCTCCATCGCCTGTATTGTTGATTTGCCCTTTCTAAATCCACGCTGATGCTTTGCAAGTCGTCTTTTTCTTCCTATTTCTTCTTCTAACTTTTGACGTATTAAGGCTTCGTAATATTTACTAAAAGTGTTCAGTAGGCATACTGGCCTGTATGCTGGTACGTTCTCTTGCAATTTTGACAGTTTAGATTATTGATGTTTTGATGAGGTATGTAATAATAAAAAGTAGGAAAAGAAATCAGTACAAGTAGACAGCGCAGCGCTGACTTCCGTCAACACCCTTACCAAAGGAGCAGCAATATTTTTACTTTAATATTTTGTTCTATTCTTATTTTTAAATACACTGTATGTATCATTTTGATTCAAATAATTTATAAAATTTTGTAGGTATTATTTTTTATTTTTATTGCCGCTATTTCAATAACTGAAATAACTGTACCCTAAGGTTATTGGACTTTTTTGGATTTTGTGATTTTTTTTTTGTTGGCTTTCATGGGCGGGTTTAACCCCGTGAGGCAACTCGGCCTTAAGACCTATTGTGCCCTATTGGACCTAGATATGCATCTTGAAGAAATATTAAAACAATTTGATACTAAATTTGAGAAAAACGTTCAGTAAATTAACTAGAAACTCTTGAATCTTTGTGCGCCACGAAGTTATAACTACGGTATTTCTCCCTTTTAATGTCTTTAATTATACTTACTTTCAATTTACATTTTCGTGTATGCATATATTCTCGTCTTTTAGATAAAATGAGAGTAAATTACCATTTACATATTTCGATGTAAAATTCTATAGTATGTTTCGAAAATTCGAATAGTAATAATTGATATTTTAAACTAAATATCAACAGTGAAAAGGTAAATATCTACAGTCCATAGAGAATAAAGCAATGTTTAATTTCATTTCCTGTACTAAAGCTGCGAAAGAAAACAATTTGACTGACAGGACAGCCCAATAATATAGCGTAATGGACGTCAAATATCCGGTGCAATTCGAGAATAGCTCGATTATTTTTAGAGTCTAAATTGCTGCTAATGCTGTCAAGTGACACGCGTTTATTTTTCTACCGACGAAAATCAATAATGGCCCGGTTGAAAATGAGACGACAGCTAACTAATGCATGAACGGAACGAACGTAATACTCTATTTAGAAACTGACCAACGTAATACATCAAAGCTTTAATAATTTTAACATGTAATAAAGAAGAATCTAAAACACTAGTATTAAAGCTATTTTATCTGAAGTAGTTGCGTTGAAGTTATTACGTTAAAGTTATATATACCTATAGAAACGATTGTTAAAATGTAGAAGTTGTAAAAAACAATAAATATTTGCAATCCTGTAACTTTATTCCTCTGTAACTAAAATTTTTGGTTTAAAATTTAATTGTTTCAAAACTGATTTCAATCACTTTTTTTCCATTATCACCTATCATATCACTTTTTATACAGAATATATGCACTTAAATGTTTTATCTTGTTAGCCAACTTCAAAGCAGAAAGCGGTACCAAAATGGTTAAACCCATATTGATGTGATATTATGTCAACAATGTTGAAACATCTATTAAATGGGAGATAGTGGTTGTTCTTCTTGCACCATAAACTGCTGTAAGGACATATTTAGAACACTAACGACAAAAGCATGATACAGAAAAAAAGTCTGATTTACTCTCTATGAAACTATGGCATTATTAAGCAGAACTTCAATTAGTACATTTTTTTACGTTAACTTACATGAGTATTACGTGATATTACAAAGAGTTGAGAATGTTCTTCTTGCTCTAACATCCATATTAGTAAAAGTAATGGAAGTACTTAACTGGTATTAAAATACATTCAACGTTATTTAGTACCTTTTCCATAATATGTTGCGCTTTGTGATGATGTGTGACAATCTGGAAGCTCAGTTATTGTTAATGTAAACAAAACTTCGTGAGAACCTTTTAGTTTGTATTCTATGTATTTCCTTGATTTATCTAATGCAGGAAGTACAAACCTACCTAGTACATAGATAACACAACAAATTCTTGACATTTATAGGGTGATAATTGAATTAGCTGAAGCAATATGCGGTACATTGCATACATAGGTGTTCGTTTAGAAATAAAACAAAACTGATCTAAAAATACGAACCCGTAATATACATTTAGAACAGCACATAATTTTCTACTCTAGGTCGTGTTATGACTGCATGGATTAGACCATTTCTTACAGCTATTTTAGCATCCTAGAGATACAATTTATCTGTGTATTTCGAGCGTGGGTGATATATTAATCCATAATAAAATATTTTTATTGCGGCGTAATGATAGACGATGTTCACAAAACGTAACATTCCCTCTCGAAATAACTATTTTATACAGTCGTGTGCAACATAACACTGGCGAGAGCTGCATGCTCAAAATCAAACCACAATAATTAATAAGAAATATTAAATGAACAGATACTCTTTCTCTATAGTACGTCTACACTTTTTAATGAAGATACTGAAATTGTATTTAGAATATTTGTTAGGTAAACAGGAGCATATATAAAAGGACTAATTATGAATAAACTTTTCTATATTTGAATCTGCGAGCAGATGCAGTAGCAACAATGGATGGATACTGTGTCATCAACTCGTCAGATTCAAAATAACATTTATCATTGGTCGAGTACGCTTACGTTAGTACAATTCCAACATAATTAAGTCATTCGACAAGTCATTTGGTTTCTGTCAACTTGTGTTTTGGTTACTGTTCTTGCTATTTCATTTTATTACCTTTAACATTATATTACATAAATTAGTCTTTATCAAGTTCGTGAAAAATGTTAAATTGTGTGTATACAATTTTCGGTGTTTTAGGTTATATTTAGAGAAATCGTTTCTTTCTTCGTAGTACCTTCCATTTGTCACAACTCTCATTCTTAGTCGTAAAGTCTGTGTGCTTTTTTTGCAGGAACCCTACAGTTATCAGATTGATTTTGTCAGCTTATACTATGACTCAACTTATTTTGTTCGTAAATTTGTTCTTCCAAATTACTAACGCCTTCTTTTAAGTGCTATGTTAAAAATAAAGTGTTAATAAGTTTTCTTATCTCAGTAATTAGGTATTTTAAATCTACAAATAGTATAAGAAATAATGACTTTTATGCCTTTAACTTATACAGTTTATTTGATCACTAAGCATATGAATTTTAGATTTTCTTCTCATTTTACTTTGGGTAATGTATTGAGATGTGACAAAGCAAAGAGATGACCCTGACTGTATCGATAACTACCATCTGATAAGTGTATTACCTATCCTATTTAAACTTTACGAATCTTTGATAAATGTGATGTTAATCTCTTGCTTTAAACAAATTCGATGTTTTCATTGGCCATCAATACGATTTTATTCCTAGTCGTTCTATTTAAACTGCTTTACAAAAATTTAGTCAGCAGATATCATCTAGTATTAAGTCTAATTGTCTTCGTTTGAAATGTTTGTAGATCTTACGAAAGCTTTTGGTTGGTCGCAAGGTATTACTTGCAAAGTTACATAACTATGGTCTTAGGAGTCACCCTCTAAATTGGTTTAGTCGACAGATATTTGTCTGACATACATTAAATCGGTCGAGGAGTGCCTCAATTGTCGGTCTTGGGCCCCAACCTTTTCTTAATATTTATTAATGGCCTTTGGAGGTTCCTAACTTCATCATCATTGAACATCAGTATGGCTGTAAATGCCTCTAGCATATTTTCCCTGTTTCAGACTTACAAAGTCGCCTGTGCGAGTGCCTATCTTTAAATAATCTTGCTATCAATGTTAACAAAACCAGCTGAACCTTATTTAGAAATAAAACAATATCCTATGAAATCTATTAGACCAAGTAAATGTTCTAAACTATTCCGTGCCACTATGGATAGAGGTCTATAGCAGATCACCTTGCCGACAATCTTTGTAGTGAATTGGTTATGATATACTATCTTGCAAAATTTTAAGAACTCGTGTGATACTCTTGTTTTGAAAACTTATTTCTTACATTTTTACTGAAAAATGACATATGATATAATTCACTGGGGGTCAGATTCTGGCGCTTGGCGTATAATATTGTTGCAAAAGCGTGTTTTACACATTTCAGAAGAACCTAACTTACCATTAGTTGCCGAATGAAATTAAATTATGAAATAATGTATATCATTTCAAACATAAAGCTAATTAATTATTGGAGTTATCCTGTTATTCTATAAATGACTAACTTTTTATAGTTCCATATATTATGATTCTTCTTGTGCCTACTTCTCTCATAGTTAGAAATAAAGCGCTGTTATCTATCTATATAATATGGTATGAGTAATATTCATACCATCGTAAAATTTATTCATATAAATTTATAAAACAAACTTGCATTTATAACAAGAGAACGCACGAGATGCATAATAACAGGGCTTTGTACTTTATCTCCCATGAACATCTATCATTCCGTTCTATTCACCACTATAGAACTCTAAATAGAGTCTTCCGCAGAATGCCAGAAATTACGGACAGCATCAGACGTTCCGAGCAATAAATAAGACTGCGCTGCAGCTGTCTCGTAACCCTAGACGTGCTTCCAACTCGCTTACCATGGTCGGCTGCAGAAAGAAGAGGACACGACAAAAATATGAACGCTTTCCGAGAAGTAGTAGTTTCCCAGATGCACGAAGAGAACTGTTGTAACATAAGGGTTTGTATTCGTGTAATATACGCATGTAGTTACAACACAGTAACTGTGTGTTGTTATGCCACAGATAATATTTCATCAGGAATTAAGAAGGGCGATAATTTTTATTAAGTGGTAGATGAGGTAAATGCCCGCGAAACGCTACAATACTACTTTTGGACCCGTGAGCGACGGTTGGAGCAAGAGAGAAGTAATTAATTAAAACATGATTGTACCGGAAAGTATGTGTAAAATTAATTTCCTACAGTCCAACCTGGAAGCAACTTCCTTAAACGAGCGAGTTGAATACATAAGCATTCGTCTCTCCTTAAAATAGTAACACCTCACACAAGGGTCCGTAGAAGCAACAAACAATTCATTATGTACCTATTTACTTATGTAAAACGCAACGGCAATGGTAATGCAGCCAGATGGAACGTACATACAATGTATGTTTAGACGTTTGACGTGTGCTCAATTCAATTACCAATAAACCCGAGTACTTGTCTCTCGCGCTGCATTAATGACAACGGACGCTTGGAGAACCATCGTCGCCTACGGCTATTTATACGCTGCGTCGATCTTCTAATGTTTTATTTTGCTTATTCATTTCAATCGAGAGGGTAAGTTATTTTACTTGAACTACATACCGTCGCTTATAGTTACATAACATTTACTATTCGTATATGGAAGGATTTTACGATTTACTACATTAATCAGGGGTATCAAAAACATTTGATTAGCAGGGCAATAAATTGAGCCAATACCAGCAAATATTAAAAAAAAACATAAAACAAAAAACTCATGATACAATGGTACACGCTCCAAGATCCTTAAATACTCAACAGCGAACTAATTTATGTATGATTAAAAAGCAGTCTACACAAGTAAATGGACGTACGCACAACGTGTAGCGGATAATTTGCTTTTGCAACAAGAAAAGTCTACTTGCAGCAGCCAAAGCACCCCAAAAGACAAGACCGTATCGCAACCGTGACTCCACATACGCAAAATAGAACAACCTCAAAGTCTCTATACCAACACATCCCCACAAACATCTTTCACCATAGAACGCAGAAGCAAGCCTTTTCTCTAAACTTGCACAATGAGAGTCAAACTTTAAATAATTTATCAACTTCTACACCCAGAAAAATGATGCTTTCACTTTTGGGTTAAATAGAAAAGTTATGGACACGTAGAAGCTCCCTGCTTAGCAGTGAAAATCTCAAAAACGCGGTGTAGATTACTATTTAGTACAAATGAGTTTGTGTTGAACCAATCAAACATATTACAAACTATCTGATTCATTAAACAAGATGCAGTCTCTGTCGTAGTTGCTCTTATTATACAACTAGTATCGTCTGCATATTGTGATAGAGAACAGTTTTTCAATGACGCCTGTAAATCGTTCGCCTATACCAAAAATAGCGTTGGATCCAGAATTGGACCTTGTGGAACTCCACAGGACAGAGGAACTTCAGACGATAAATAATTTTTGGTAATGTTCGTTTTCCCCTTTGATACTCACTAAAGATGTCCTCCCATGCAGATAAGAATAAAATAGATCATACGCTAATCTGGCAACCCGCGCTCTTCCCCCGCAATAAAACCAAATTGAGTAAGTAACAGCAATTTATTTTTATAAAGAAAGTTGGTTAGCCATTATTTTACTTTCTCAAATATCTTGGCAAATACTTGGCAAATATCTTGGCAAATACAGATGGCAGAGATATCGGTCTATAATTTCGAGAATCTGATGTATCACCATTCTTATGAACCGGAATAATTTTATTAATTTTTCCCTTTCTGAGAAACGTACCATCAGCCAAACATCACTTGATTAAATATACTAACGGATCCAACAAGTAGTGTGATACATACCTCAACAGAAAGCAAGGCACATCATCATAGCCAGCAGAATGTGTAACTTTACCGATGATATGACCCAACTCATGAGAATCTGTTGGAAATAAGAGACACGTAGAACCAGCCAGAGGAATAATGCTTGGCCTGCCTATAAGCGACGTATCTACTATAGTGAAATATTTAAACAAACTAGCACGCTTCGCTGGGTCAGAGAGAGACTGATAAGTTTGTGGAGTTACTATTGTTTGCTTTTGTTAATTTGTTAATAACATTCTATCACGCTTTGGATTTGTTCTGAGATCCTGAAATTGAATTGTCATATAAAATGTCCTTTGTGATTGGTTCATTAACTCATTATATATTTTTCTGTTGGTTTGGTAAATTTCAATTGTAAATGTATGTTCCATATATACTGTATATTTTGTTGTTGATATATTAAAAAAATCTTTAATTTATGCGAGCATTTTAAAAGTATATTGGTCGCATAAAACACCACTATACTGTATCGCAAAACGGTTGTGTTTGCATGAACTTATATGGTAGTGTGTGATTATTTAGCGGAACTAAAATACAGAGAAATAAGCGATACGAAATATGTAGATACCAATAAAATGAATCGGACAATTACATGGAAACAAATAAGAATATAAACAAAGTGGATATCAGAACCTATGGAAAATAAATTATTATAGGAGGGTCATTGCAGAAGTTGTAGAATCGTTGAAAAAGAGGTCATCAAACAAAAAATTGGCAGATTGAAAGTAACTATAAAGCGGCTAAATGCTTGTAAAAAACAATAATAAATAACATGATAAAAGAACGGGTATACCTACCCATTGTCAGTATATTGCAGTTACTGTATATATAAATATCAGCGATGTGCCTGTAATATTCTGTTCGAGGATTGCTCTGTGTAATATCTTTCGAAACACTTCGTCTCGCCATCCTGCGGTCGTAAACCAAACCGCAAGCCAACGAAACAAAATTGCGTTCGTCACGGGATCGTGCGTTAAGCTCCGTCGAGCAGCGGTTTCCGTTTGAGTTACTTCGCCGTGCTCACCTACTTAGATTACTTTCTAGATTGCACGGATCCTTTTTCGGAGGTAAAATTCCAATAAATCTAGCCGACGCCGCTTTATGGTATACCCGTATAATAAAGTATTAGTTCCGAAAAGAGAACAGTCATTCGCTCTATCGCGTATAAAATCAGTTCTGAAAAGGCGTTTTTAATAAATTTCCAAGAAATATCATTCGTTGTCAATATAATACATCTCAAATCCTCTCCCAGGATTGTCCATCGCGGTAACTTACCTTTCCACGAGAATCATCGGTGCGTTCGATTCATTAATCATTGTAAGTGGGTCAGAATGCACGGAGGAGTGCTATAGTTAGCTTACGAAATCGCGAGAGCGGCGAGTCTGGAAACTCGTTATAAGAGAACATACATACAGGTGAAGTTGAGTCCTTAATATGAGAAAGATGTAACGGTACTTATATCGGTTTCTTTTGCTGGTGGGCGTTGTTTTTTCTTTCGATCGTATTTTTAATTAAATGTCGTTAGGCTAAAAAGGCTGGCTGTAACGCAATATGGAGATTAATTAAGATTGGTCCAATTGAAATAACTGTCAAAACAAAGTATAACCCGAGGTGTAGTAGCCCAAATAGCTCCTTGATGTAAGCAAGTTGAAGAAGTCTATTATTATTATTACGGAATAGATATATAACTACGATCGATTAACATGGTCAATAGATGGCTTATAATATAATATCTAGATTGTTAAGCTGCAATAATAACATGTCAATCCAATAAGATGTTATTTTCTTAATCCTAGTTGTTTCAAGGAAAAAAATTTAACTAACAAGGAATAATGAATTTTATTCTTAAACTTTGAATTAAAATTAACATAAGTAATTAACAAATATTTACATTATATTTTTCTACTATGAAAATAAGTTAGAAATAACCGGAAAAAATGTTGATCGATCTTGCCCCGTGCCAAAATGTGAGGGGTAAGATCGAACATAACAATAAACTGAACTAACTTTTGAGGTTAAGAGTCACTACAGCTAAGTATGAATACATTTTTATTCAGATATCTTGATATAAAACAGAACATATTGTTTACTTACCGTTTAATATAAAATTATATAATCGGGGCAAGTCCGAATCCACTTAAACAGTGTGAAAACAGCAAACAATAAATTTATCGTATTGTAGACGTTTTAAAGTCTTGCCGATTAGCTTAACGCATGCGGGAATGAGCTCTCTTGAAAGCTATATGACGACAACTATGTCAAGGCGCGTGCGCAGTAGCTACAAGCGTAGTTCGACTTTACCCGGCCAACTCACCTTACCCCATTTCATCATTTTTAAAACTTCCTCCTTATTTGCAAATAAGTCACTGTTAAAACTACTTTTTGTTCGCAAAAAAAACTTTTTCAAACCGAGCATTTATTTCACATAAATAATAGATACTTTTTATTTGATAAAAATAAATATTTAGCCTTGTATAAAGCGTTATAATTTTAAGGTAAGTATTACTATTATTGAAAAGATATGGAAAATGATTTAATTCAAGAACTCTAACATTTTGCTCCAAGACTAATGCTTTTAATGCACGTAAACGATATTCTTAAGTGGAGACTAAAAGTAGTTTCATCCAAGACTGCTAACCTCCTACGTCAGGATTATGCTGTTAAGACAATTTTTTCTTACCTTAAGAAGTTTTTGTCTTGCGCATATTCAAAACGTAGATTTATTTGGTCCAAGACAAATTTATTTAAGGTAAGCATGGATCTTTCTGTATCTATAGCTACTAATGATTTGAGATCTCTAAAATGTGTTGGAAATATAGTAGAAGGATATTTCTTCTACATATTTTTTATTTTATAGATGGAAAAAAATTAATTAGATTGTAGGTAAGTCCAAAGCAATTCAGGTACTGTGTTAATAAAGAATGATCAATAATATCGAATGCTTTTGATGAATTTTGAAAATTTTAAGAAATCCAAATAGGTCTCTAATTGCTAACATTTACTTATAGATTGTAATCCTTCCTATTTTCCATGACTATGGGAATGTGGATCCCATAGTCATAAGGGAAAATTAAATAAATCTGTAAGTAGCTTAGCTAGGTGTACTGCATAATTTGCTGGCATAAAAGTTGGAGTCGCATCATTACCATCGGTTTTTTCTTTCTTGTTTTAATGTAATAGATGAAGTCTAAGGAATTGATGTTTGTCAGGCACCCCCGCAGAGCCAAATCTCCCTCCTAATCATTATTACGACCCCGGAGAAAACCGGTTGTCGTAATTGACCAGAATGAGATTTGAACTCGCAACCCCAAGACTGATTGCCAATCGTGCAAGCCACTAGATTATCAGCCAATCAGCTAATTTACATTTTACGTTATTTATATTATTATTCGTATTACATTCACTGTCACATTCAAGAATCTACCTTGAAACACTTCAAACTGAGAGCATGAAGTATATCTCTAACATTGTCTAATTCGTGATTTGCACATAGCATTAACTATGTACTAATATATCCAATTGTATAAGTAAAGGAATGTATACACATACACCCTTCACAAATGACCTTCATGGCACTTACGCGAGATTAAAACAAGGTAAACATTGATGCTTGGTAACATAAATATAAACTAATATGTCGATTCGATTGTAAGTATTCTTGATATTGATACTTCCTCCCCACCAATCCATTTACTTAATACTTCCTTTTAATTCACTTTACGCAAAGAACTGGAAAGACATTCTTCACTCCGCCCGCATTACGTTCCGCTAAATCCCGACATCGTGTTCTCGAACACGACGCTGCCGGCTCATATATACACAACGAGATACGAGTGATACGACGAATCTCATCACATGTAAAACAAATTCCTCCGTTCGTATTCCTTTCACGACGCCACTTTTCATAATCGGCATCGAAACCACGTGACCATACTCGTACGACAATGAGAAAACGTGACTGTAGCATTCATTAAGTGTATTACCGTCGCGGTAGTCGGCGCGCGGCAGTAATGTTCCCGAGGATGCCAAGGCTCTTGTTGGAACGGACGGTGTTCGATCGAGTGGCCGATGTTATGTATGTATTAAAGCCACGCACCATCGCGTCCTATTCAATTCAATTCAATTCCAGTCGGGACTATTCATTCTTTTGCATCTACAGAAGAATGTATTCATAAATAAAGAGCGAATAAGCTTGGCGTGTAAGGTAAAAAGTGTAAAAAACATTTGACGGATACGGGGGTGAAAATAAAGGCTTTTGAAATGGAACTTAAGATTAAATAAACAGCCAACTGTCACGTGGTGTTAGTAATGATACACGACGATACAAATTTTATTCAAACCTAAGCTCAAAAAAATGTATTCTATGTAAATAAACACTTTATGTTTTTGTACCAAAATAAAATATAAACTGAAAGTTACAAAAAGCAGATAGCATTTTGCAAAGAAAAACAGTTTACAGGCGACATCAAAGGAGTTTAAAATACGATCTTGGATAGTACAAATAATAAATAATCATTCGAAATGTCAGGAAGTACGACACGAACTGCAGAAGTATACCTACGGATAGAACTTAAATAAATATGAAGCAAATTCTGTTTAACTTCTTTGGTCATCTTATTTACAATAAAACTCTATATTATATGTACAATAGGTGCAAAAATTACTTCGCATTTCAGTCAGTTTTTTTTTTATTAACTTCTTCCGTTCATTCCTACCGCGAGCAAAGCGTTTTGCTTCTTTCCAAATCTTTTCTATTCTTTTTAAAATTTTCGTTTCTGTATCATCCCACTTTACGTGTTTTACGCTCTTACTTGCTTGGCGTTCCGCTCGTCCAATATACATTCAGGGATGCCACAAGGTTCAATACTTGGGTCATTACTTTTCCTTCTGTTTGTGAACGATCTACCTAACGTTGATAGTAGGGACGGGTTTATTATGTATGCAGATGACAACTACTTTTTGCAAACTGATTCAAGTACTCAACCATTTAGAACTACTACGCAACAAACCATCAATAAATTTATTCATTGGTTTTCCTCTAATAATTTAGAGTTAAATGCTAATAATCACGGACGGAAACGCAAAAGCCGATGAGTTAGCAAGAGATAATTTAGCGGTTTCATATACATATAGGCCTAGAATCTGTACTAGGAGTGTCAAAAAATACAGCACGAAAGCAGGTAAGGAATTAAGATATATGTAATTACAAAGACAACAAGATACTATATTAAAGCTGCTATATTCAATGGATAGAAGAACGTCAACAGCAGAAGTATACAGGAATATCCAAGAACTAAATTTAGAACAAATGATTAAACAAAAAAGCCTGATACTATTGCATAAAATGAAAAACAAACTAATAAAAACAAACAGCACTTTATCGAATAACAAGGATATACATACATATAATACAAGGAGACACTCGCACTTGAGAATAGAGAAAACCGTTAGCAATAAATACAAAAAAAAATCCAATACCAGAAACCATAACCCAATATAACAAACTAGCTAAAGAAACAAAAGAACTCGATCACACCCGATACAAAAAGATATTAAAAAGATGCTACTACAACAACTTATATAAAAAGAAAAAACTTGGGAGGAAGAAGTAAATCAATATCGCCCTCAATACCGATAACCCGGGACAAGACATTTTAAGCCTCATCACCACGCGACGAAGACCAAGGACGGGAAGACGCAGCCCGATGCATTTGTATTTGTCCAAATGTACCTATATAAGATGTGTAATTAAATTTATCCTAAAAAAATTAAAATAATAGTAAAATGACCATTTTACTGTTCACTGTCATAAGAATGATGACATGCAATATTTTGTATTCAAAGTGTATGTAAAAAAAAGATTTTGTCGTAAGTTAGGAAGCAACAAGGAAATCTACCAGAGTTGTTTTCACCATAGAACTTCTATACGGCAGTATAAGTCATTGTCATTTGACCTGAATACTTTAATTTAAGCTAATGTAGGAAAGAAACGATTGTAGAATTTGGTTGCCGTTCCAGTCAGTAACGACTTCATCCCATTAGTCTCACTAATCAAATAAGTGGATTTTAGTGAAGGCTCCTATACGTAACTGGTCCTCTTTTCTTTTTGTTTTCCTAATACCTTTACTTATAGCTCCATCGTTTATTTCTACAATTATCGCATTCAAAATCTTCGGCTTAAGAAGACCGGTCCATTGCTCGTGAAAGACACATCGTTCGCCGCGACCGTGATGCTGCTGTACGACCGGATAGTAGCCCATCGGATCAGTTCAGGCATCGAGCTGTTCGGGTTGCATTCAATTAGTCGGCCGTTCATCTGCCCTCCATGATAACGCGCTGGCACATAAGTACGCGTCGGGAAGAGACGCAAGGGCCGGATTTGCATAATTGGCTCGTCGAGAAATAATAAGAAGAAATAAAAGTAGAAAAGAGGCGCGTGATGAAAGGTCTGCGACGGACTCGCCATTCCGCTGCTATCTATCGCGTACGGGACGCGTAGACAGTGGATTTTTTTATTGAATTAAGCCCGTATCCGGTGGCTTGCTTCACAAAAGCCCGGTGATGGGCGCTTTATTAATCTCGTTTACGGATCGCATAGCTTTGTTAAGATAAGACGACCCGTAAGAGCGTACATACTTGAGTGGCAGGCGGAGATCTGTCCGATGTAATTTCAACTTCAAATGCAGAAAGTTTGTCGAAAAAAGAAAAATTGAGGTGTGTCAATTATTGTATACAGCATGAAATTTCGATAAACAATAAGCATAGAAATAAGAATAGTCTAATGTCTATAAAAAGTAAATACAAATAATATATATGCAAGTGCAATATCATAAAGTAAGGACATATTTCAGTTTATTATGTATTTTTACAAATTAAGTTAACAATAGCATGTGAAAGAATTTCGATTGCCTGAATAATGGGATATTATTATTATTAACAGTGGTTAACGCAAATGTTGCTGCACACATTGTATACAGCATTATTCAGCATTTCTGTTTGAATTGCAGCAATTTGATCCCTAATAGTCCTTTAATTCCTCCAGCATTGCTGGTCGTGTTCTAAACACCAAATTTTTTTAAATAAACCCACAGCCAGTAATCCGCTGGGTTAAGATCTTGGAGGCCTTGAATTTACAAAATGTCCGCTTATAACACGACCTTGAAAAGCAGCAGTTAACAATTCTTTAGCTGATCGATAAATGTGTTGGGATGTTCCATCCTGCATAAAAATGATGTTTTCCTTCGTGCTCGTTTTGTATCCGTGGAATGGTATGATTTCGTAACATTTACAGTATCGTTCACCAAGAACAGTTACAGATACCTTCTTGCCAACGGATTAGTGTTGGCTATGTTTGGATTTCCTTGAAAATTTATGCAACTTGAATGATCGTTTTCTTCCTGATCTTGATAGATCAGTTACAGACCCTGTTCTTTCAAATTTGCTAATCGAATTCCGTTACGCTTTCATACCACAGGGTCCTAATCTTGAGCTGATTTTTTTACCAAATTCTATTGTGGGAAATGAAAACTACGGCTCGGATTAAAACAGACACTCTTGTCTCAAGTAAACACTTCTACTAAGTGTGTAAATGAACTAGATAGAACTACTTCTTTGTTTTTAGGTAGGCCCAGTTATCTCTATATATTTAAAATTTATGCTTTGTTTATTAAGTATTTTAACATAGCATTTCGATTGTTCCTATTTTCAAATTTCTTAAGATCCCATGTAGGTTGTTTCTGTATACATATAAAATTTTCGTTTACATCCGAGAAGCAATTCCCATTTAAAATATGAAGCAATTCCAAGTACATATAAAACCATCAGGTAATAACATTTGGTGTAGTCTCCATATTTTCTAATTTCTGGTTTTATAATTCTAGAACGATCGGACACTAAATTAAACATTTAATAATCAAATTCTGAAAGTGTTTACTCGGGGAAGTGCGAAGTATTTCGACGCTAATGATGCTCGAGAGCGTACGGACAATGATATCGCCGGTGATATACAGGATCCAAACGGTTATTTTTAAAATTAAGATAAACCTTAATCACTGGAGGATAAACAAAAGACACGGGTTGCGTTAATATCGACCGATATCTCGATTACCGCTTTATCAAATTCATTGCCGTAAAAACAGAACGATAGAGGAAAAGGGGGGCTCGCATTAAGATCTGAACATCGGGCGCTGGGAGGATTTAACGATCGGAATTAACACGGGAAATTTAACAGACGCTAGGAAAAAAACCCGCACCGAAAATATATATGGAAGTATACGCGTACGTGCGTTAAATAGCGTGGGTTCGTTTTCGCGCGAAATTCGCGATCCTGCGTCACTCCCCATCGCCTAATCATTAAATTATTGTTTGATTGGATCGTTTTCAACGGGCGAGACTGTTTCTTTTTAACGTTAGCGAACGCGAAGCTGTCAGGGAAACCGGCGAATTGTTTACACAATAATTTTACGTTTAATTTTATTCACCTGTTTATTATTCTCCAGGTAAAATATATACTCGCACGTTACGTAGATTAATTTTTATATATATAAGGAAACCGCGAGTGGTGAAAAGTAGGAAACTACACCTGCAACTTAGGACGATGAAAATTTATTAGTTTCTCATCAATCATTCCCGTTTTTTATTGTTCATACATTCGTCGAAGTTGTTGGAATCTACTCTAACAAAATATTTACCCAGCAATGATTGTTTCAGTATCTGAAAGAGAGTACTTTTTAAAGAGAGCAACTTCAAAGAGAAGTTTTCAATAAAGGAATATATGTCAAAACATCCGGTTGAAACTTCTTCGTAAAAAAACAGTTAATTACATGGTCATAATTTCCTGTGTAATAATACGTGTTTGGTAAGTTTGTTTTTTTTAATTTGTTCCACTTTAATTATTTGCCGCTTTTTTTATAAAACACTCAGGACTATAAATTTATTAATAAGATACGTTTGCCCTGCACGTTGCATGTAAAACGCTTGCATATAAGCGCAGTAATGTAAACTTTAAGGGAAAAATCCCTGCGCCTGCATTTTGCTTCATGACGCTCAGGGGTGTTGAGTTTGAGTAATAAACCCTATTTCTACGGTTAAATATAATTTGCTATACTTCTAATTTACCAAACATTTATTATAAGTACTTTGTTCAAGTGCGGGATTTACATTACAAACTTATAATTGGCACAAAATTAAAAAAAAAATGAATCGGCAGAGCAGAGATACCTGATTTAATGCAAATTATATGTAAATTTTATACACACATCATAATCTCCATAATTTTCACAATAAGAAATACACAGATTGCTGGATAAATGCGTTTTAATGCGAGGAGTAGAGTATATGTCTTTTAATGACGGTAAACAAAAAGTGCACTGACAAGGAGTAGGCAAGAACTGCGAAACACGAAATTAAATGAGTCGTATATCATTTGAAAGAGGGAGTTAAGAGTAGAAAAACTGTAAACGGGTTTGAGTGCATGGGCCTTAATTTTTGAGATATGAAGAATTTTATTTAAAAACATTAACGCTTGTAGCTTAAGAACAATTATATGTATACGACTGATTAGTGTAGGTGTAGCCCAATTAGTTGAGGGCACGAATTACGAATTTTACCAGGAAGTGGAATAGGTTCGAGCCCATCCTAAAGGACATTATTTTTCGTTTATCAGTATTCATTTTTTTTTTTATTTTTATTCGTAATATGTATATGTGATTACTAATAATCACTAATAACATATACAACTTTCACACACAACATTGGAAAAAAAAACAATTATAATACAATGCAATAATTATTTATTAATAAATAAAAGAAGGAAAATGAGGTATGAAATCGTCGCACACGTGCCCTTTGGAGATGCTTTAGCAGGTGGTATATATAGTGACAAAGTATTTCGGATTAAAAAGAATGTTTATAATCAATTTGTTGAAACACGCAGTACAAAACAGCTTGTTACAAGATGGCAATTGCAGATGTGGGTTATGGCTGCCGTTGCCGAAGTTTATGAGGATACAGAAAATAATTGCATTTTTCGATTTGTTGCATCTTCCAGGTGGGTGTCAGATTTATGAAAGAATATAAAATTTCAAATCGTCGTGTAGTGCGATATCTATCCGAAAAAGAAATTATGAATTCCATAGTTTTCCTGCTTTGAAAAGAAGTACGACATATGAGGATATATTTAATCTGGTAAACCAAAATGTAATATCGATAGGAATGTAAGTTGCAGTGACAAACTTGTATTGGCGTTTGTACTGATGAGGTTTTATCTACACCAGGTCCAAGGAAAACTTCGTGGCTCAAACATTACAGAAAAATTGACAAGTTAAGTTTCTAGTATACAGTGCCTCATACTTGATTGCTCGTACCCCACAATTTCGACGCCATTTCCTTAAAAAACTAACGTGTTAGTTAGGATGACATGAAAACACATTTCACGAATGAGTGGCAGTGTTTATATACCTATGTTTGTAGGCTGCGTTGATAATGGGCATCTCTGGAGCATGTCGACATACAGAATTGTGTAAAATGTCCATGAAAGATATTAAGTTTAAAACTGATTTAATTATTCTTAATATCTCTCAAACAAAAACTGATAACAGTAGCATCTTCACCATAAATAAACCGTAATAGATTACATGAATTCAGCAGTATGTACATTTAAAGCCGAGCAATTCACAACATCTACCTTCACTCCTACGTATAATAATTATTCAAATGTAGGAAAATGCCTTAAAATATGTACTTTTTATGGGAGTAATTAAAAAGATATACTTTGTTCTGTTCTTTGGTAGATTAAGTACAAGAATTATCCATACTTATTTTGAATATAGCAAGTGCGATAACTTGTGTACGCACCGGTAGCAGTACGATGAAAATAAACCATTTTAAATAAGCAGCGTCCAAATTTAAATACAATCTCCTATATTTAGAGCTCGTTGTATCCACACGACATATGTATGTTTATATATGCATACATGTATACGTCAATTTAAATGATATAACTCTGCACAGGTCATCGCAACAATAACAGCATCGCGAATGACAACAACAAACCGACAGCTGTAATTAGCAATTAGGATTTATTTAATTAATTGTGAAACGGTTTTCGGTTCGCGACATGTATTTTATGTGCCCGACCTCGTAACCTACAAACGATGCATAATACGTCCATTCGATGTTTACCCGATCAGTGGATGTACAGATGGTGGGAATTATTATAGACAGATGCATCACGCGAAGCTTTTAAGAGGCAACAAATTATTACGCGATAATTAATCGCACTAGCAAATTGATTACCGTCCGACTTTGATGTACGATTACATTCTTTTTTATTTTGTTACTTATTTATTGTAAGATCCACGCATACTTGAATATGTTTTAGATTTATCCAGTTCTTATGATCAACGTATAAGAAATAAAACCGACACAAGGGGATCTATTTACGTTGTGGTTACACATAAATAGCTCTAAGTAGGTCAAGAAAATCTGCAGCTACTAAGTACAATAACAACACTTTCAGGAATCGTGACAACCTAAGGCAATAAAAATCATCAACTATAAAAATATATATATATCAATGTAAGTTCTGCTAAATGTTATATAAACCACGTACGTATCAGAAAAACAATTTTAAACAAAAATAATATGGATTAACATACCAGCATAATCGATCTACGATGAGCAACCTAAGTATTATAACTCAAGAACTAGCTGAAGCGCTGGATGCAGGTGGTCAGTTCGATGCGATGTATACAGATTTTAAACGTGCTTTTGACACAGTAGATCATTTTGTATTACTACAGAAGTTATCACGTTTCTGTTTTAGTCGATCTGCACTTACATCTGTCAGATCTTATTTGCAGAACACAACAAACTACGTTCACTATAACGTATATGAATCAAGATTGTGTTTGGCAAGTTCTGGTCTTCCGCAGGGCTTAAATCTTGGTCCATTATTATGTAACCTGTTTTGATTTAATTATTTCAATAGATTGCCCTGACGAATTAAAGATTTATCACAGGGTTGAATCGAACTTGGACATCATTTACAACTGGTGTAGGAATAATAAGCTCAAGTTGAACATTGAGAAATGTTGCGTCGCACTGGACAAACCACTCCTGTAGACTCCTGCTATTATATGAATGGGAACGAAAACGACACCGTTAAAGCCCTTGGCATTACGTTTGATTCTAAATTATCCTTCGCCCAGCAGCTTAACGCGCTCAATGATATTGTTATGTAAATCATAAATCGAATACCATATCACCGACCTATATTCTAGTTTGCTAACCGCATAGCAAAAGTGAAGCTTAAATCGCTTTACTTTTGCTAGCCGAACGCCGACGTCAGATACGGAAACCTCGTCGAAAAGCAATTGAACCTTGGCTCAATTGAACCTTGATAGGAACTATCGGAAGCAGAACATTGTGATTTTCTCCGATAGCCAAGCAGCCATAATGGCACTGAGCTCTAACACCATCAGTTCGAAATTAGTCTGGGAATGTCTTGGCAGACTAAACGATCTAGGCAAAGAAAACAAAGTTGCGCTATGCTGGGTACCAGGACACACTGGAATCAGCGGCAACGAGGTAGCTAATCTACTAGCGAGAAGGGCCGCCACAACTTCGTTTGTGGGACCAGAACCGTTCTGCGGCATAGGGATGAGCACCTACAAAAAAGAACTCAAAGACAGGGAGGAGACGCTCAGAGCTTCCCTCTGGGAAAATCTCCCTGGTCTGAGACACTCCAAGATATTCCTTGGAAATTACAGTAAGGAAAGAGCAAAGACCCTGCTAGAACTAAGCAGAAACAGACTACGCACCCTTGCAGGTTTTCTGACAGGGCATTGTCATCTGGGGGAACACATGACAAGGATAGGTCTGAAACAGAATAGTGATTGCAGGTTTTGTGGAGCGGAAGGTGAAAGTCCGGAACACCTAATATCCGACTGCACTGCCATCACAGAAACTCGTACCAACTATTTTGGCAAGGACGTCATAGACGAGGGAGAAATACCCTCCTTGAAACCATCACAGCTACTGCAATTTATTAAAGTTCTTGGACTGGATGGGGAGCTGTAAGTGCGGGCAAACCCTAGCAGCTTACAGCTGATGTAGGGGGGCACAATAGATCGATAGGTCGCGGTGTAATGTTACCCTAATTAGATCTAATCTAATCTAATCTCGTCGAAAAGCACGTCCGACAGTGTATGATGCATTGGAGTATCGACCATAGCTGGCCGCTCATAGCAGAGGTTTGTGTGAAAAAATAAGGAAAAATGACGAAAAAACATGATCTTTTTGAGTTTTCTTACCATAACTCCAGAACGGCTAGAGCTACAGGGTCGCGCTTTATCTCAGACGATTCAGAGCGGACATTTTGCGCCACACTAGAATAAAATCGGAGCGGTAGTTCTTCCACAAAGTAAGTAATTATGGGTAAAAATTAGCGATTTTTAACGAATATCGCCACATTTTTGCGAAATATCGATGTTTGCTCGCCGGGGTTCGATACCCCGTGCGAATACGCGTCGGATAGGCTGTGCCAGAACGCTCTAGCGTTAAAAAAATCATTCAGCGCGTTCAGCGAAGATTCTTGAAGTATCTGTCCTTCAAAACCGATGGCGTTTAACCGGAGCACAACACGAGCTATAAAAACCTTTTCACCAGACACGGTTTTGAAGCCTTATTTACAAGAAGACAAGGAACCAGTGCACCTCTTGTTTCCAATTTAATACACAATAACATCAATTGCGTGTATTTTCTTGAAAAAGTATGCTTCCCGGTTCCACGACCCACTTCGAGAACTCCACTGACGTTCGACCTTTCTACAGCACGTACAAACATTCTAATGAGAGCACCGATTATCCACTCATCAAGGGATGCCAACAACATCTTCGACGATATTTTCATTGATCAATTTAGAGATTAATGTCTTTCATCCATTACTTTCTATTTTTTTTATGTACATATAGAATTGCATAAATTTGTTATTTTGTTACGTGTTATACTGTAGTGTATTACCATTTTTTTACTATTTTGTTATATGCCTGTTTGGATTTTATCTGTTGGGCCAAATATATTTCCATTATTATTATTATTATTAGAGTTCGGTAAAGACTCAAAAAATAGAGCGCTCTTTGATGGCAAGCTCAAGGAAGGTGTCGGAGAACTCGGGACTGTAAAGAGCCTGGAGTCGAGGACCACATTAGAGATGCGCGATCTGGACGACTGCACCACTGTGTTAGAAGTCCAGGAAGCTATACTAAAGCACTTGGGCACACCTGACGTAGATGTGAAGGTCTCCCTAAGCAAGACAAACAGCAGGGGTCTGAAGCTGGCAGTAATTCGAATCAATGACTGGCTAGCGAGGGAGCTGCTGAAAGCAAACCGCATCAAAGTGGGGTGGGTTTGTAGCAGGGTGCGTAGGAGAGTAGAGGTGCAGAAGTGCTTCAGATGCCTGGGGTACGGGCACTTAGCCGCCTCATGTAATGGTACTGACAGAAGCCGGCTGTGCTTTAAATGCGGGAGTGCGGAACACAGACCTAAGGAGTGCACGGGTACCGGCGTGTGCCACGTTTGCAATGAGGCAGGACTACCCCAGGACAAATTACAACATGTGCCTGGCACAAGGAAGTGTGCGGTGTTCCTTAGCGCCCTGGAAAAGGTCAAAAGCACCGCTAGATGAGCACGGTTATTCAAGTGAACATCAACCGGAGCACAGAAAAAAACCGATTTGAATCGTTCTACAGGAGGAGGAGGATAATTTATTTATTTATTTATTTACTAAATTTTAATTTTTTGTCCTAAATATTTGTGAATGTTATGGTTCCTTATTGAACAACAAATGGTGAGTGGCCCACATACAGCCAAGTTAAAGGACTCAGCCTGATGCTATGTGTTAAACGGTTCCGGGCTGGTGTCTGGGAGTGGGGAGGTGTTTTTAGTTGGTAGTCTTCATTTTGAAAGGAGTCCAGCACAATGTGCGTAAATGCATTTTCACCTCCCCGCAGAAAAAAAAAATATATAAATATGATACGTACTAGGGACTGTTGTAGTAAAAAGTCATTGAATTTCCATCATGCATGCCTGCTGCTGGCTTTGCAGCGATTCTGAAAACCATCTGTATGTATTCTTCACCTAAACTTCAATTTAAAGTAAAGCTTAAAAGTAATATGAAAATCGGCATTATTGAGTATCTTTATGCTAACAATTTCACAATATTTATCGCAATAATTTAATGTGGAAGGAAAGTTTTAAGAAAGTACAGCACATATGTTATGTATTATCCACACTCGTATACGTGGTTTCGTAAATGCCAACAGATGTAAATACAAAACGCATGAATAAACGATTTCCTACTAACAGTTTATTTTCAGCGTTACGCCAAAAGTTAGTGCATATGTAACAATAGATTGCGGCACACACGCGTGTCTAATAAGTAAATATATGTCAAGTCATGAGTATAGTGCAAGATCGCTCGAACGTAACCAATAGAAAATTATCGACTATTGAAAATCGATCTCCTAATATAGATACGATCGCGATTCCACTATTACGAGTTACGTATTTCGATTCTTTCTGCGACGGCACTTATTTATGTCATGGAACGTTGTCATTTGTTATAGTGAAGATAAATTGCATCGCTGTTCATCTGTTTAGGAAAAAATACAGTATAGAAAGTAACCGAACGTCGTTTTTCAATGCTGCATTTACTACCGCAAGTATTGATATATCAAAAGCGAAAAAAATCGATGAGAATATCTATAAAGAAGACATAACACACGCACAGTCCACTTTTTGTTTGACTTTACTGCATGTCGGATGAATATTAATTTTGATATTATTCCTGTGAAGCGGAATAGCATTTAATTTCCTTTCCAGTTATTTTAATCCTGTCGTCATAGGTGGTCTGCCATTAATCTTTATTTTTTTACCGTGCATCACTTATCGCAAAACTACCATGGCTCGGTTGTTAACCAGCTTTCCCTTTTGAGTAATAGGACAAACAGACTAAAGCTTATTCTACGGATAAATTTGTTTTATTATAGAAATAAATGCTTTCAATTCCATTCCAACAGAAATAAAATACATATACTCTTATATGTATACATATACTTTGTGTCAAAATGAGACATTATGGTTATTTACCTTATTTCTAGTCCTGGGAAGTCAGTAAAATTTTTGAGAAACAAAAGAAAAACCATTTGAAAGAGGTGGAACTATCGGCCAGTAATTTGTTAGGGTTCAACATTGAGCGAACAGTCTCCAAACAAACAACTATGGTGTATTCCATTTTTAATATCTAACCTCTGAGACAATAACTATAGGAAAGTGAGACAAGAACAAAAGCAAATGCATAATACAAGTCTATAAAGAGCTGATATAAACATTTTCAAATGAATCAACACAAAAAGATACAATGCAAAAGTCACATGGTACAATTTCAGAATAAGTTGATGGGTTAACGAGTTAATCTTTAACCTTCTGTATTGTATCTCCATGTGTTAATTAATTCTAAAATATTTGCAATTCCTGTAGAGTTTTATTATGCGTTTGATCTTGTGCTTGTCTCACTCTCTTATATACTATCTCTGATGAAGTAAAGAAATTGTTACAAAAGCTTAGACATTCAATAAATTATCTTTTTCTTTCTGTATAGTAGCAAATTAACTGAGGGAACATCACAGCATATCCCATCAAAAAAACATATGTACACTCAGTTCAAACAATATCAAGAATTAAGAAAGCCAGTGGAGGTATAGAGTTAAAAATCCATAAACCTTGTCCAATTAATGATTTGTGCAAAGTTTCAATCCCCTAAAACTGTTAGGAATGTTGATCCAAGCAATTAACCTCCAAACTACTATATTTGTTATCTACTTGTTTTGTGTGACTAATCGATTTTCAATTTTACAAAAATATTTTTTTCTGACTACCACTTCCAATAAAAAAAAAAATGATCGTTTTGTGATAATTTTAACAAGCCAGAAAAAAAAACTAAAAGCTTGAGAGAAATTGGCTCAGTCTTTAGGGTACACCAACCAAACTTTTAATTTAATCAAATTAACTGTGGTGGAACAACGTGAAAAAAAATATCATCCAATATTATTTTTTTCTTACTTTCGTATTTATCCGTTCAATTTGAAATTTTGGACAAATATTGCGCAGCAAACCGATTAACGATAAAAAAAAAATGGGAGTTATCCTCGCTCCCTCCCACTTGAGACACTGCTAAAAAAGTTGGCACTTTGTGATAATGTAGTTGACTACTTAAAGAATAAAAAAATAAAGTATCTTTGGATACCCTGGAAAAGGGGTCATTCTTCGGACTACACCCATCAAATTTTCGTTAAATATGAAGCTGCACCCTAGCTTTATTGTGTAAAAAAAATGATGTAAACCGAATACATGTACTTTACTTTTTTATTTCTCTTTCTATTTGGCCAGTGGAGGCGATTAAAAATTCATAGGTATACCCTGACTCTCTACCTTTTAATGTGCTCTTTTCCCAGATGAATTATTTGCCTTAATCTTCAAATCCGTCGGACAAATAAAAAAAAGAAACTAAAAAATAGTGCAGTGCCATATATTCGGTTTTGCCCTTCGAGTTTGAAAGAAAAATCATATTTCTTTATATAAAAGCTTATTTAACTCTTATTGACAAGCCAATCTTTAACTTCTATTCTCAAAATATTATCCATAAAAATGATAAAGAAAACGAGAAGCGCGTTCCTTTCCTTGAAAAAAATCGTCTCATTTCTTCTAAAACTAGAAGTAATACTTCCTTACTTTGATACAATAATTTTTTTATAGATTTTTGTTTCGATTTCATTGAAACAAGTTTTTACAGTATAAATAAGAGAAATATTTGCTTGTTTAGAATAAAAATTTATTTAGCCTTATTAATAAGTGCTATTTCTTTGACCTAAAACATATTGCTTTGAATAGCTAGTTATTGTAAGATTTCAAACAAAACTGGAATCAATCATTAGACAGATGCATATTTATTTAAACGAATCTCCTTGCATATACATATAAATTTGAATCATGCATTACCTTCACTAATCTGGAAAAGTGTGATATACTGTAAATTAACTTACTCAAACAAAACCCAATTACAGTATTACAACAACGCCATCAAAACTAAACTAATCGTTAATTTCCTAATCCCAGATTTGCAGTTTTCTGTCATAAATTTCAGGCAATTTAAAAAAACGCAAGCTCAGTAATTTAACCAACTCGCCAGCTCTAAAATAACAAGAAATATACATAGAGCAATAATCGCGTCTTACTTTGAAGTAGGCTGTATTATGATAACATTTAAGTAAATAGAGCATATTTTTACTTATTGTCTTAAGTGTTTGATCACGTATTCAATGCGCATAATTTCAACAACAGTAAATTTAAACAAAGGAATTCCAGGATCTATAAAATGTACGTATGTATATACCTTAACAAACACATATTAGGATATTAGCATTGCTAACTCACCTAAACGTCCACCAGATGTTGAAGCACATGGTGTTCAGCCAAAAGAACGCCGCCAGGAACAGGAAATGCATGGAGACCGCTAGAAAAAGAAACAGAAATATAACGGTGTAGTACAAAATCAAAACAAATACGTCTGGAAAGAGCATATTTTGGTCTCCAGCTATAATTATGCAACTACAACGTAGCCTTTCGTAACGTTCTTATGCATACACGCATAGCAAGTACCAGGGCAAATTAAATATCACAAGTTAAACAGTGAACAACGGTCTCTATTAAGGAAAACAGGATGCCCCTTTTTTTTCAATGTGCGTGTGTGGGCATAATTATTATATTGTAAATTGTGTTAACCTAGTTTGTTTAATTAGAAAATGTCTCTTCGTGGTCAATATAGTCTTGTCAGATAAAGGAATGTACCACAGCAGGAGATAAAAAAGTATGACACTAATTATAAGTTTAATGATAATGGCGCATTCAAAAAAGAAGATATGAATAAAATTTATCAACGATAGTTCTTTAAGATAGGAACCTAAAAATAGCAGTAGCATGACGTTCTAATTTAAGAATAATAAATATTTGTCAAACTGTATAATATACAGCACTAATAACAATAAAGAAATTGCATATATATCTATAATGTTTATTTATACAATTTCAGCATACACCTGATACCATTCATTCAATTGCATTATCAATTTTATGAGATTCATTCCATAAAAAAAAATAATAAAGCATTTAAGACAATTATTTTTGCACGTATAATTTTTGTGACTTTTCTCAGCATTCTTTGGTGTTGATTAAACGATAGGAAAATTATTAAAACAACGAATTTCTAAACATAATTGCATTTCTAACATGCACAGGCACTACACCGCGTTGCCGAGTTCATTCGTGATAACAACAATAAAATACTCAAGCTAAAAATAAAAAAAATAACATAAATAAACAAAGCACTAATTCCGCATTTATGATATATAAATTTGGCTGAATGGCAGGTGCAGTGAACATTAATATAGGCTTTAGAAAATTTTTATTAAACTGTTTAATTTCGCAACGGCAACGAATTGGTCATTATTTTTAGGCTATTAAGTGATAAAAGTGTTTGTATATTCTTCGAAATGCATAGTATTTTAATGTTTTATTATAAACAATAGTAAAACTACTAAATTTGAGCGTTGAACAGCGTACACATTTCACAAACTTATGAATGAATTATTCATTTGATAATTTTCGAAACTATGGAATATCGATTGTATACTATAATTGAGTAGTAGGTATCATTAGAAAATATGCCAGAGCACTTAATTAGAACATAATTAGTTTGTAAGTACGTTATTTATATTGAACCCAATTGATCATAGATTAATTATGATTGCGTTGTACTCTTCCATGTAATTAGAACCATTTTAGATAACCTTATCCAAAGGTTCTTTGATTTAACTTTAAAATCTTAGAATAAATGGGAGCGTAGGTACTTCAATTTAAAGAAATAATCAGAGAGATTTTTGATTTGGAATTTTTTTATTTTGTTATTTTTGATTTAAAGAATTATTTATACATCTATGATTTTAATTCAAACAAATCATTTCTTTATGCCAAAATATTAAATCAACCAAAAAGAATTATTTTATCAAAAAATTTGGTTTTTCATTAGGACTCTTCAGTGTAAGAAAATAACGTTCAGTTTAAAAAGATTTTCAATTTCCTTTGAAATCTATAGGTTCTTTGATTTGACTCTGTTCAACAGAAAGGCAAAATCCCTTCCAAAACAATAGACCAGGTCGAAAGTGATTAAGACTGTATTTGCAAAGACATACAAACATAACCAAATGAAATAGTGAAATAATATCAAAGACTCGGGCAGCAGTCACGCAAAAAGGCATTCAAAGTTGGTTTCAGAAATTAAAGGAATATTTAGTGAGTGAAAATTGTGCAGACATTTTATGATCTCAACAGAAACATAGATACAGGCTCTCAAAAACTATCCCAGTTTCTACGAAATCGCAAGCGTACCGGAAAAGGAATGCGTCATAGTTTTGCGTTCATTTTCTGCGCTTGGAAAAAGTTTACCTCCCATGATTGTACGTCCATATAGCTGGATAACTCGAGACATACAGTAACTATGCCAGAAGTCCCAATAGTGGTTGGGTGACATCGGCTGTAATACATTCCTAATATCTTTTTCCGTTGCTTGCGGCAATATTTTGCAGCCGTAAGGCGTATCGGTTTTTAAATCATTGGTCATTTCAATGATGTAAAAAACTATCGACTAAATTTGTAACTAAGAATAATTTTGTTCCAATTTTGCAAAGAGCACACATTGAAGCTATAAAGCCGGATATAATTAAAAATGGATTTAAGAAATACGGTTTGTATCGGTTTAACGCAAATTCTGTAAATTATGATCAGTGTATGTCGACAAGAAGGTAGTGAAAACAGAAAGACAGAAATCAATTACGGATAAACAGAGTTGAGAGTTGCAGTGAGTTATTAAGCACCACATGGTACCAGATTGATTAATGAAATTTGAAAATGGCAGCTTACAAGGGAGAACAATTGAAAACTATTTAATATGTGGACAATTTGCAAGAAAGGCAGTGGTGAGTGAGGAAATTGTTGACCAGTCTGATGTTATTCAAACTTCTGATGAAGGCGATGTTAGTTTTATTGTGGAAAAACATTTAAAACAGCACAATTTTCCAATTGATTTTTATCACCCAGAATATCTAACAAAATTTCCTATTAAAATAGACGGCATTCTATTCGAAGCAACTGAATTAGAATGTTATAGCCCATTTAGTGGATCTTGGTTGTCCATTCATTGGTATTATGTGTTGATTTATTGGTGTTTTTATAAATGAATTATATAAATATACTTTTTTTTATATTTCCACATAGAAAAAACTGGAAGAATTAGACACGATACTTTGCTACATATTTGGGGCATACGTAGAAAAAAGCAGAATCAAGCAGAAATAAGTCCTTACATGGCAATAGTATTAATTTACACTCAGCAAAATCTTTAATTGTTCATTCACTGGTGCTTCTACCTTAATTTTCAGGATTATATTCGCTAAAGGATCTCACGGTATTGTGCAATGTCAATGTAGCGTACATACCTACACACATTTTAAATTGACCCTTGTCTAAATTAAGCATTATAATTAAGACTATTATACAAATGCAACAAAATCTACATAGTCAACATATTTCTTGAGGTATATTTATCATGTCAAGCGCCATTTGCGTTATGTCATACGAACCATTTAGCTGCCCAGATCTCAGGAGATTATTTTCGAACATCGTCCATTACGAGAAATTTGCCGTATAATTTGTTAGTTTAAGTGAAAGTATTAAGGTGTCATACCAACTTATAATAGTTATATATAGTTATAATGAACACATAGTGAGATGTTAAGTTGTACAATGTATAAGTACATAGACAGCCGTAATAATTTTCTTGAAATACACACCTTAAACACATACACACCTGAAAAGGTTATTTATAAATGCGAAATATTATCGTTGCTTTGGGACGTTTTTCTTTGTTAACGGACCTAGACACTTATTTATAGTGTTGAGTGCTCTGATCCGAAAGTTCATAAACTTCATTATAGGCACGTTCGTGGAATAATGATGCACCAGCGATGCTATGCATGCGATTGCATGTAGGATGGATTAATATATACACGAGGCAGTAAAATAATATATGACGCCTACGCAAAGCAATAAACAATTTGGAAAATACAAAGATATGCATACAGATGTCATGCAGTAGTTCATCGTTGCGGAATTCGTTACACGGAAGCATATAAATGTTACTCATCAATACCGGGCGTCTTCACAATCATGTAAATAATAAAAGTATGGGAAATCGGAGCGACTTAGCGTAAGGGTCAGGTTGGTCACCTGTGATGAAATCAGTCGGATCCTAAAAAAAAGTTGGAATTAATTGCGGCAAATTTGAATTTCTACCCAATAAGTGGTATTTTCCGCTTTTCTCTATTTACCATCTAACGTGATCTTAATAGGCACTTATGCATTCAAAAGTATATAATTATTTCTGGTATTTACAATATACTTTGTACCGTGGTCAAACAAGGGTGATTATGGAAATGGGCATTTCTTTTTTTTTTTCATCGAGTATCATGAAATAAAAACAAAATACCCCAAGTTCGAAATAAAACCCAAATTTTTTTAAAACTAAAACATATTTAAATGTTTGTCACCTACTTGTTAATGTTTTACATAAATATATCATAATATCTCTCTTGTATATTTTGCTAGCAGCAAATTTAATTTCGTTTCACACCCCCTTTTATATGTATACATTCGACAGAAATCAACTCAACTACGAACATAAGCATATCTGCTGCCGTTCCGTACATAAAACGGTCCTACCTTGATGTTTTTTTAACTCTGCACATACGTTGTTAACATTTTCCTACGTTCAGTTTTGAAAAAGGACAAGTCAATGCATTATAGAATATAACTAGAAAGCCGGGCCCGTTCACCCAGCCAACTAATTAGTCGTTTGATGACCGCTTACGCCCCAACTCGACAGAAAGCAGAAAGTCTGCGCTCCACCTAGAACGCACCGCTTACGCCCCAACTCGACAGACCAGCCAAACGGCACCACTTTCCGCTAACCCCCATCTACACCTGTGGAAGGTTTGGGATCGTCGGTACACCCTGTATTTTATTATTCTTAATTCTCGCTGGAAATATATTTAATTTTTTCATTTATTTAATTTAAATGTTCTTTTGCAAATGCCTCTCACTTTTAAAAAGACTCGACGCTCCGCGTCACTTTTCTCTTCTTTTTTTTCTTCAGGGTGGAGAGGGGCGGTCGAGGAAGGGAGGTTTTCATATTATTATTTTTCTTTTGACAACATTGGGGGAGAAGGCACATTAAATGATAATGAAATTATATACAAGGAGAGAGTGATTTTTTAAAATTTATGTTTTTTATGACACCTCGGAAAAAGGAAACATTAAAAATGTTTTAAACAATTAAATTATTATTTTTTAATCTTGGAAGGGGGGAAAGGGGCGGAGTTTTTTTTTTATTTATTAAATTTATTATTTTTTCTTAATACCGAAGGGTGAGAGGACCATTATTATAATTACAAGGGTTATTTTCAAAACTAAATATTTTAATTTTATTATTTAAAACAATTGCAATGCCTCCTTTTCCCTAGGTACTATAAAAGAACATAAACTTAATAGATAAAAAAAATCACCTGGCGTAGTTGGCTTTTCTAATTTTGCATAATTTCTAAAAATTATGTTATATGCTAACTACAAGGCTATACTTGTCTAGGGTCCTTAAAATTCCAACTGTCATTAAAATAATCTGCAAAAATTCAAAAATGGAAAGCATTGTCAAGTTGCATCGGTTTCCCCTTATATAAGTTAATTTTGAATATCTTCAGATTTTGTTATAAACATATTATCCTAAGATTTTCACTTTTTGGAAAAAATAAAAAAGACATTTCTTAGGTACTCTTTATTTTTCTCAAATTGCATTAGTGATACAATCTTGTTCAAAATAACTTCAGTATTTAATTAACATTATATTTTAGAATTTGCCTAACAAACACATCATCATCTGCAACAATACCAGTTCAATTCCAAACGAGTTAGTGATAATTTTCTTTCCCTACATGAGAGAAGATGAAATTTTATTGGTGTTCATAAGCGAGAGTTTATTACCATTCTATAGCGATAAAATGAAATTGATCTGTTTAACTTTTTGGTTTTATTTATAGCACTAATATCGTCTATTTAGATTTATTGCCAAGTACAAGGTTTTAAATTATCGAAGACCTCGAATTATTCCTATCTCTTTAAGTAACCATGGTGAATTAAATATTTGTTTATTGCTGCGTACTTACAAACATTCCAGACATTATATGAAACATGAATAATATTTACGTGATTATATTTAGAATGATCAAATACTAAATATATAAATGAAAAACGTTATAGTATCATTTATTTTCTTACAATGTTAGTGCTAACTTACTTAAACAGATTTGTAAGATTGTTTTAATTCTTGCGCTTTATAAAGAACCGTCCTTCATAATCAACAAGGTAATCAAATGAAAAAAATATAGTACTCAAAACAGCAGTCTCTAATTGAACCATAAAATGTGCTAAAAGCGGTAAGCTTTGTATATCTACGTATGTATTTTTATCTTCTAACTACACCTACGTAGTTTGATGGGTATATCCTTGCATTTTACATTATCTTTCTTCTTGTAACTCGTAAATACTGAATGCGAGTTATAAATGTTTAGAGTCGATGTAAAACACATGTATGAATGACTTCTCCCAACATTAAAGCATCCGCAACAAAAGCTTTCTTTTGACAGAAACATCGGTATGTGCTTCTGACAAACAACGTTGTAAAATTCAAAAGATGTACTCCCTGTAAATTAGAGAAATTAAAGTCAGAATGCTAAATTTTATTCTCTAGATGTTACAATAGTATGTACATTAATAAAATGTCTCAAAATATATAGCTCAAATGCATATCGAATACAAGTTACAGCTACCAATAGATACTGAACTTCCTTGCTGATATAAATTAGGCTATAACTAAAACAAACAATAAAATATACTTACTAAAGGAAATAATTAGTTATCTGCCCACTTCATTTATTCTAAAAAAATAATATGTAAATAGCCTGTTTGAGCCAAGATAAATTTAAATAAATCTAACTCTAGCATAAACATTAATGGGATTTCTAAGGAAAAAACTGCAACTACATGCAAGCGGCTAGAGTATAAGGACATCCTTAATTATTTCAGTGTAAATTAGTATAACGGATCTTAGGTATTAATATGCATGCCAGGCAAAGAAAAACCACTTTCTCAACATAAATAGTAAATAATAAATCACATCATCGGTTTTATGAATGGATGGTCGGAATACAAATAGTTATTTTAGTCATGTTAATTTAAACATGAACCTTGTATGCATCATAATGGGGAGTAAAATATCTCAGGATGTCGTAAAGAAATGTTCTTGTAATGATTATTTATGGGTGTTAAATATCTTGATAAGAAATAACAAGGTCCTAATATTAGAAAGTGTGTGATTATATCGATGATTAATTATTAACTAAATACGTTCAGAACGTTTATTAAAATAAACAAATATTTACCGTGGCACCGTATTCATTGCAGAGTGTCAGGCAAGTTATTATTCAAACTTTTGAAAAAAAAACACATAAAGACCCCGTACTGTGCTCTAGGGTTAAGACTTTCATCTTTTAAAGTACTCCAAGCAGTTACAGTAAGATATTATTCGCAAGAAATAACGGTTCAATTTTCAGTTTCAATTCAATATTTAGAGAAATAATTCCGTAAGGGATAAAAATAAAACAGTTAGGTTATTAAATGAATAACAATTGGTAGAAAAACCTTTGTTATTGACTTTTTTGAAAAAAAAAACAGCAATTGATTGATTATTTCAATATTAGTACCTATAAAACAAATAAAAATAAACTCGTAATACCGATTAATATAAATTATAATAAAGTTGACCGTAAAAAGTGGGCATTGTCAAGAAATTCTGAAAGGATACTCAATTGGCAATTACACATTACTAACACGGCGCGTATATATATATATATATATATATATAAGACTAGTACTAGTAGTACAAGTAATCATGTATATCTCATAAAATTAAGTCATCAAATTTATAATTAATTTCTTCAAAATTTAACACATCGATTTTCGGCCTAGTTTTTATTTTTGATTTTTTATTATGACATTTCAATATTAGTTATGAGTAAGACAAATATAGTTGTCGAAACGTTACAAGAAGTTTCATTTTAATTATCTTTATATATAAGACTATACATTCCTGAAGGAATTGGAGCCGGTCGCATAGAGCTTTTGACCATTTACTATTGGTTGGTTCTATTTTCAGAGGTGTGATAAATGGATATACACATATTTGGTTACAAAAATTGTGCTGGAACGTATTACTTTCGTTAATTTTATTATATGTGTGTCGTGAATATAAAATAATTTGGGGAAAAGCTTCCATATAGGGAGGACCTGTCAACGTAATGGCCTTGATGCTGCAATCACTAGGTGTGCTCGTCTATTGTCCGGAACATACTCGGTTTAAGAAAAAGATGTTTTGTACTGTACTCCTGCGTTTGTATAAAGCAAAGATTGCATGTATATAAAAAAACCATCTCTCACATTTTTATTAGTAATACCATCTATGGTTCAATAAACGTAATACCCATTCTTGCTTTGTGCAAGCTTCACGTGTGAGTGGAGAAATGTTATTACTATTTAAGGGGAGAGGAACACAATACGTTTTCAAGGGTGCCTGCCAGCTTAAAACCTATACCGTTACTATTGTTCATATTTCGCAACAGCTGCACCATTTTGCTTTAAAAATTGCAAAAAGTTTGCCCTAACAACTAAGGAACCAGAACCGAATGTATAATAACAGATTGGTAAAAGGTATTTCCTATTATCAATATACTGGCTGACATGTGTTAATACAAATATTTGTTGAATGCGGCCCAACCTCCCTATCTTTAACTAGTAAAACATACGATCAAGTCGCCCTAATAATAAAAAATCGGAACAATGTTTTCATTGTTATTGGGATTGTTCTCATAGTTTGCATACATGTAAACCCTATGTGCTTTCATATGTAAGTATGTAATTACAGTTTCCACCAAGTTAAAATTCGCACGTATAAGATATTCCGTGTAATTAGACTGTATATAGTGTATATCTTCTGAATATGATACACAAATATGTGCAAATGCAGATGCATATCCGTTAATTATAAATATTTTTCATAAATTTAGATTTATGCAACTACATACATATATAAATCGTTTAAAAGAACGGTGCCAATAAAACCTCACACGTTGGCTTTCCCAGACTACTTCACAAAGCGTATTCAATTAGTTTTAATTAAACCCTTGAAACCAGCAGAGCGGGCGCTTTTCGAAACACCGCGTGTGTAGTGTAGGTTTTAGTACGGTGATATTACCTCAGATTAAATGCCGCTTTTGTACCAGATTATGTGTGTCTACTTAACCGGTATGGGTTCACGAATAGTTTTATTTTCAAATTTACCCGCACCTTCTTATCTGATCGCTAATGTGTTCGAGCTCAAGCGTTATAGATCGTCTTTTTGAGCCCATTGGAATTTAATTGCGGAGGGAACGTGTAATTAAAGAATAAATTTAAGATCTGCGGCGCGAGATTTATAGCTAGAAAAAAAAATCAGAAATTACTTAGGAATAACTTGTAATTTTTATCACGGGGAATCATTATTTTATTGATGCTTCGCACAGTGTTTATGTCTACTATGCGGCATTTTACGGCTTCGTGTCTGCTAAATTAAACATAAAAGCTATCAAATCAAGGTTATTATTTTAAATAGGGTTTTGTTGTTTTCTTTTTTTAATACTATACTTCTATCTAAAAGTGTTTATTACATAGAAAATCTATAAAGAATGGATGCTAATATAATTAGATACTCGGAGAAAAATTGAGATTTTCTTTCAGTTCCTAAGAAAAGAATAAATGCAATAAAATGTAAACCAGAGAATTTTATTATACATGGGTACTATGTATTCTATTATCAGTCTTTATTCCCAGCCAACATTTTGTGATTTGCAATAAACGGTCAAACATCGGCGCCATAAATGTTGAATAACCGCTTTTAATGCCAAAATAGTTGTATAAAATTTTAATCTTGGCTTATACCTAGCGATAATAAACGATGAAATATGCGTGGTGTAAAATGATGAAATAGAATTTATATTGTACCAA
Organism: Cetonia aurata; assembly: GCA_949128085.1. Taxonomy (NCBI): domain Eukaryota; kingdom Metazoa; phylum Arthropoda; class Insecta; order Coleoptera; family Scarabaeidae; genus Cetonia; species Cetonia aurata. Next base: position 25,624,164 of record OX421887.1, read on the forward strand.
TTACTGACGTGCAAAAAATGGTATTTTAACGGGATATTTTTACGTTAATTGTACCAAGTTAATCAATATGAAACGTTTGCTCATCTATTTTGTGCATTATAAATGGTTATTAAACGCTACATAATTTGAAACCTACGGAAAATCATAGGGATTATTGTCAGAAGAAAAGGCATATTTTCTCAAAAGTCAACGACCAATTTGTTTCAATTTCTTTGAGCATCCTAAATAAAATTATGTGAACACATTGAATCAGGTTGTTTTTAAAAAAAGAAAAGATATAGAGGGTTTATATGTGTTGTAATTTTTGGTTTCTTTTCATTTCGGGTCTTTCGTTGTGTGTTCACAAACTATGCTTCATTTAATTAAACCACTTGTTATATATGGGAAGTAGTGTATGTTGTATGTAAAAATATTTGGAGGTATGTGTATAAACAATAGTTTTTATAAAATATAGTAAAGAAATGGTAGAGCGTATGTTGGAGTGAGTTAGTCTGAAATAAAGGAATAAACAGTAAACACGTATATAAATTTGAGAGGATACAACAGTGGCGACGAGGTGATTTAAATTGTGAAGAAGACAATTTCCACGTGTCAAAATGGCTACAAGCAAAAATGTAATCGGTCATTTGCGGGAGTTCGACGCAGAGACCAATGATTGGACAATATTCGTTCCTCGGTTGCATAATTACTTTGAAGCAAATGGAATTCAAGAAGACGAAAAAAAGAGAGCCATATTTTTAAATTTATTATCGGAAAATTCGTACCGATTGATTTTTAATTTATGTCTACCGAAAGTTCCAGAAAGGAAAACGTTTAAAGAATTAATCCAATTGTTTAATGAACATTTTGAAGGTCAAGTATCTGTTTTTGCGGAAAGATACAAATTTTATACTGCAAGGAAGGCAACAAGTGAGTCGATGCATGAATGGGCGGCTAGACTTAGAGGATTAGCAGTACATTGTGAATTTGATACGGAATTATCTACCGTATTAAGGGATATATATATTATTGGCTTGGGAAGAGGAAAAATTATGGACCGACTGTTAGAGGAGAAAAAGGAGGTAACTTTGGAAGAAGTGATCCGAATCGCAACGTCTAGGGAAGCTGCACTTCAAGGTCATGATACGCCATTTTCAATAAAGGAGGAACCATTGCACCAAGTGCAGAGCGGACGGAAGAGGCATACGTCACAACCGGATACGTCAGCCGGATATAAGGCAGCGCCATCTTCATGTGCTGTGTGCGGAAGAAGCAATCATCCATCACATAAATGTCGGTATAAAAATTTAAGTTGTCATATTTGTAAAAGGAAAGGTCATTTAGCTCCTGTGTGCAAAAGTAAAGTAAATATGAAATCTAAGCAAGAGTTTGTTAATAAAAAACATAATTTTATAGAAAATGATAGTTCTCAATTAAATTTAGTAGATAAATTAGAACATTCTTTATATACCATGGATTCAAAAATTAGTGACACATATTTATCTAATTATTGTATTACCTCTCATAATCAATTTAAATTAGAGATATTTATTCTAAATAATCGATATAAATTTCAAGTAGATACTGGTGCTAGCATGTCGTGTATTTCAGACTCATTTTATTATAAGAATTTTCCGAAAGCTAAACTACAGGTCACTAATACTGAATTTGTCTATTACACAGGAACTAAAATTAAACCTATAGGATATATAGAATTACGAGTAAAATATAAAGATATAGAACGGGCTATTAATTTTTATGTTATTAAAAATGGTGGAGTCCCACTTTTGGGTAGAAATTTTTTAAAAGAATTTAATTTACAAATTTCTCAAGTAAATACAATTAATATTCAAAATGAATTCGATTTAAATATTACCGAGGTATTGAATAAATATAAAGAATTATTTGATGAGAAAGTAGGTACATTTAGTAAAGGATATGCAAAAATTACTTTAAAATCAGAAAATATAATTCCTAAATTTGTCAGGGCCAGACCGCTACCGTTTTCACTTAAGGAGAAAGTGGAGGAGGAACTAAATCGATTGTTGGAAATGGGAGTAATATCGCAAGTAGATTATTCACCATGGGCAACACCTATTGTTCCATTGGTTAAACCGAATGGAAAAATCCGTCTTTGTGGAGATTTCAAGATTACGATTAACCCTGTTTTGGAAGTTCCTGAGTATCCGTTACCAAGACCCGAGGAGTTATTCAACAAACTCAGTGGTGGTATGGAGTTTAGTAAATTAGATTTAAGTAATGCATATCAGCAAATACTGCTAGATGATAATTCAAAACAGTACGTAACAATATCTACTCATAAAGGTCTTTTTCAATTTCATCGATTACCTTTTGGTATTGCTTCAGGTCCTGCTATTTTTCAAAAGATCATGGAGTCTTTATTTCAAGGAATAGAAGGGGTAGCCGTATTCCTTGACGATATAATAATTACTGGTCATAATAAAAAAGCTCATTTTGAGACATTACATAAAGTTTTGAAAATTTTGCAGGAATCCGGTTTACGGATATCTAAAGATAAATGTCAGTTTTTTAAAAATTCTGTAACTTACTTAGGATATGTTATTGATCAAAACGGAATTCATCCATGTAAGGATAAAATAAAAGCTATAAAGGAAGCGCCAATTCCTAAAAACGTATCACAACTCAAATCAATATTAGGCTTAATAAATTATTATGGAAAGTTTTTCAAAAATTTAGCGACAATTCTTCACCCCTTATATAATCTTTTAAAAAAAAATATATCTTGGAATTGGTCTGAGCAGTGTAATAAGGCGTTTAATTATATTAAAGAAAAATTAACCTCTGATGAGGTATTGTTAACTTTTCAGCCGAATTTACCTGTCAAATTATTAGTAGATGCTTCTAATGTAGGAATAGGTGCAGTAATTTGCCACATATGTGAAGACAATATCATTAGACCTATTGCTTACGCATCGCGAACACTAAGCAAAAGTGAAATGCAATTTTCTCAAATAGAAAAAGAAGCATTAGCTATAATTTTTGGCTTAAACAAGTTTAATCAGTATTTGTACGGAAACAAATTTATTTTGGTTACTGACCACAAACCCTTATTACATATTTTTTCACCAAAGAAAGGAATACCTCAATTCTCAGCGAATCGATTACGTAGATGGGCTGTAATTTTATCTAATTATGTGTATGAAATAGAATATGTGAGGTCTGATAAAAATCTAGCTGATTGTTTATCCCGATTACCTATAACAGTACCTAATAAGGACAGAGAAACAATCAATGACGTAAATTGTCTAAGTTGTATAGAAATTTCAGATTTTCATATTACATTTGAAGATATACGATTAGCTACACAAAAAGATCATTTTTTATTAAGGGTTATGAAGAATGTTCAGAGTGGTCGTTGGCCAGGTTTTTGTTATAATTCAGAATTTTATAAACCTTACTTAGAAAAAAAATATGAATTGTCAATCGAGAGCAATTGTTTAACTTGGAATAACCGAATAGTCATACCAAAAGCATTGCAGAAAACAGTACTAAAACAATTACATAATACACATTTGGGTATTACAAAATTAAAAGGTATTGCTAGAACTTACTTTTGGTGGCCGTCACTAAATAAAGATATTGAAAATATGGTGAAAGCATGCAATTCATGTAATTTAAATTCTCCGAATCCTCATAAATCCGAACTTACCACATGGCCATGGCCAGAAAAAGCATTTGATAGGGTACACATTGATTATTGTGGACCATTCTTAGGTAAAATGTTTTTTATTTTAGTAGATGCACATTCTAAGTGGGTGGAGGTGCAGGTTACTAATGTAAGTACTAGTGCGACAACTATTAAAATTTTGAGGAAAATGTTTGCTACATTTGGTATACCGCGTACCTTAGTATCAGATAATGCGACAGCTTTTACTAGTCAAGAATTTTCTCAATTTTTAGCATTAAATAACGTAGAACATATACTTTCACCGCCTTATCATCCTTCTTCTAATGGAGAAGCTGAAGTTAATGTTCAACTTATCAAAAATTCATTGAAAAAGATTTTGTACGAAAATAAAGGTAAAGACTTAGATTATGTCTTATGTAACTTTCTATTTGATTATCGAAATTCCATCCACACCACCACTGGCGTTACTCCTTCTGAAATACTTTTTCGACACAAGGTAAATAATCGATTTAGTTTACTTCTACCACATTCCACAAAATCAGTTGAGGAAAAAGTTAAGGTAGCTCAACAAAAACAAAAGACTAATTATAATGGTAAACGTAAAATAAAATTTTCGATAGGAGAGGAAGTGTTCGTACAGATATATGACGGAAATAAAAATGTTCGTACTAGAGGTAAAATACAAAATGTGTTAGGTAAAAGTTGTTATTTAGTATATTTATACAATAAGGGTACATTGTGTAAAAAGCACGTCGATCAATTAAAGAAGTCATATGGTACATTACCAGTTAACGATTTTACATCTAATTTAAGACCCAAACGTACAACCAAACCACCTGAGAGATTACAATGTGTATAGTTATTGTTTGTTATATATGTGTTTAATTTATATTATTATACATTAGTATTAAGTTGTAGTTGTAAATCTTAGGGGAGAGATGTTATATATGGGAAGTAGTGTATGTTGTATGTAAAAATATTTGGAGGTATGTGTATAAACAATAGTTTTTATAAAATATAGTAAAGAAATGGTAGAGCGTATGTTGGAGTGAGTTAGTCTGAAATAAAGGAATAAACAGTAAACACGTATATAAATTTGAGAGGATACAACACCACTCATTCAGTATATTCTTTGCATCTACTCAAAAAAAAGAAAAACAGCTCGGTCAGTTGAATACGAACGGAAAAAACGTAAGTACCCTAAAATTAAAAAAAAAAAAAACATGATTATGCTCTTCATCTTAAATACGCCTCGATTTAGGGCACTGAAAAAGATTTTTTTGTGTCAAAGCCTCGAAGTCCGAAGACGTAATAAGGATGAAAAAGCTCTAGAAGCTCCTCGTCAATTATCCAATGAGAATGATAAACCCTTACAAGGTATTATCTTTGGTGGATATCGTTCATATCTGAGGACAGAAAAAGCACCCAAAGCGAGTTGTGGACGATTCTGGTTGTCCAAACCCCCTTTCGAACTGCAAATACTTCTAATGCGCATAAATGCCATGTGCGCGTTTCAAAATGAAAGGATTTAATAGGACAGTTTAAAAAGAGAAGAAAATTACCAACGCATGCTGTCTTTCTGTAAAACAATTACGACGAATGTTAAAAGAAAATACTAACAATTTTCACAAACACTGCAGATGATACGTAACACCGTTCAAGCAATAGCAAGGCGTGCTGAAGCATGCATACGTTAGAAAAGAGATTAATAAACGATAAATGAACATCCGTTTCAGTTTTGAAGGCTTAGCGTCAACCCATAGTCCGTGTCCACGAATTTTGTAACACCCTGTATAATTGTTAGTGCTTATACCATTCAATGCTAATAAGCAACTTTGTACGGTATTTACTTAATTTTTTGTTAATTTTGTAAAGCAAAAGTAGAGCACTGACTGTGAATTTGTTATTCTAATCAAAATCAGTTTAAAAACACATTGTAGCAAGCTTCAAAATCAAGAATCACTTCATTCCTTTTTCTGACAAATAGGCATCCTAGTTTACGTATTTCCTAGTTGCTAAATATTCACATTTCGAAAATAAAAAATAACAGTGGTTCGGTAAAACGAATCACTATTTAAACAAACACGAATTTAATCAGGTACAGAACTGTTTACAATGTAGTCCTGTATTTCCTATACCCAATGTAAATATAAAATAGATCAAAATAGAAAGTCCCACTTTAGGATTGATTTGTTTTGACTTTTCAAAGTTGGAGTAATATTTCTGTATGTTGCATAGTTTAAAATAAAGAGCTATTATTATTCATTTAAAACGAACGGAAACAAATTAGAGCCCGAGTTAATACAATCAATCTAGTTCATTCGAATGTCAAGATCTGTTTGTTACGATAACCTTCGTCTTCCTCTAGTTACTACTGCAAAATTAAGGAAATTAGGATTTGCGGATGGAATATATTCATAGTAATTTTATATTTTATATAAGAAACCTTGGATGACACTCAAACATACTGCTATGTAAGACATACAAATATTCAGGTCTAAAATAGGTTAACTATGGAAAAATATTTGTTTGGTTGCATATTTTCAAAATTTTTCATATTGTGTAAATATTTTTAATTCAAGTGGAGAAGTTTTATGTTTTTTTATTCCACGAAAAATATAGAATGTTTACATTATGCTGTATATAGTAATTACTGTTTGAATATTCACAATTTACACCTATAATCTTATTTATTTGTTCAGAATATAATAAAAATACACAATTTAAGTAACACATACATAAAACTTAATTTATAACAAAAAAATAATGAAGAATTTTTCCAGAAATTATTTTCAAGTAAACAACACCAATTTCAATAATAAAATTATATGCCCTATTAACGAAATTTCCTCTATTATAGCTATCCAAAGAACTGTTCTTCGAAAGTAATAATAATAAAAAAAAAACAGATGCACGTTTACAACAACAGTTAAGTTTTTATCAATAAACGTAAACTATAATTTAACAATGGGAGGATAGAAAGGTTGCCGGCAATATAATTAGTTTAATGCTGAATTTATTGCTTAAACATCCGTGTTTCGAGGTAATATACGCCTCTGACAGTCGTAATATAAAGAGAACCCCAGCAAAATCCTAATAATAAACCGTCCAACAATAATTGAAATGTAATAAGAAAATGCTTGTTCAATACATAGGCATATGTTTGAACAATGCGTTAAATAACAACCGGTATTTCGAACCGATTTTCTGGTAGTAAATTGTGGAAGGCAGTACTCGCGCAAACTAGTTTTTACTCTGAGGCGATCCGCGAACATATATTTTAAATAATACGCATGTATGCATTGCGGAATGAGGGAATGACATGTCGTAAATTGTGTCGTTCTTGTTCTGAAACGATTTTCTTTCACTAACGATGTAGTATACATGCCGGTTTGTTGCTCCTGCAATAGTTGTAGAGTGTAAGAAATCGCAGAATAATTCGAAAATCTACACGACTTGCCACAAAATGGTAACACGAAAACACTCAAGTTATGAATTATGTGAAAGCTGTACATAATCGTGCATGAACCATACATAAAACAGTTATATACATTTACTAACATCTAACATAAACTTATACTTGGATAAAATAAAATATGTTACCTATACAAGAAATATACTCGGAACAAACCTACATTTGGCGAGCTTTAAACTTTAACTGCGTCCTATGAATATAACAGGCAAAGTACAACATTATAATAGTAAGATTTTCGATTAAGAAATATACAAAGAATAGCACTATACGTAATTCTTCCACCAGTTTATACAAATCATGTATATGATAACTACTTATTCTAAAATTAAACACATATATGTATGTACTAGGCAGGAATATTTCAAAATTTAGAAACAAGTTTCAAGTGACCCTCTTTCATTAATTTGGTAGGCATCTAATTCTATTAAAAATGAAACGAGTTTATAAATTACGTTCCCTGCCTAGCTGCCTTCTACTATTTAACTTGATCTATAATAAATAATGAAAATTAATCGGGTTATGTAAATTATATGATAAAAAATACCAATAATCTTTTGTAGTTAGGATTCTATATTAAATAGAAATGCCTATATGTTTTTCTTGTTTGAAAGTTGTTCTAGTTTTAGAATATAAAAAGAAAATTATATTTTCTAAATTCAATGTGCCTATAAGGGCGTTGAAATATTTGTATAATTTACTTAGAAGAATTACTCCCTATTGTCATATACTTTAAAAGCGGAGCTTAACATGCTAACGTTTGTTATAAGTATGCATTACTAATTAAGCTTATAAGAATCACAAACTTATACATATACCGGGTGTCCACACTTAAGTGTGCACTATTGATAACTTTGTTATCTTTGGAGGTACAGAATCGGTCAAATGCATAAAGTAGTAGTATTTTTTATGGTGCTAACAATTGTGAAAACAGAAAAACAATTGAGCGTCGCGTTCTCTAGATATTCGTCCAAAATTATTTTTTTTTAATGGAACGCCCTGTATATTTTTTTGCAATTTAAAAGAAAATTCCAAACTGAATAAAAAAGTCTTAGTACACTATTATAAAAAAAATATCAAATAAAATAGTTATTGAGAAATCTTTATCTTTGTTTTGTTTGCATGAAATCGATATACCCATGGAAAATTAAAGCGTCATATTGTTTAGTAGCTGTCAAATTATTTATATTTGTTGTTGTTAAAGTTACTGTGCGGAAAAAGTACTGTTTTTACAATTTTTTCAACCGTAACAATGGCATTTACTCATTTGGAAAAGTGTGATATGCAACGAAACAATTTTTATAAAGAGGAGAAGAAATGATTCTATATTATCACAAGAGATAGAAATAAATGTGTTGGCATATTTTCAGGTAGAAAATTCTGAACAAATATAAATATGCTCCCTTTAAATATCAGCCTGTTCAAACTCTACTTTTGGGCGATTATCAAAGACGATTAACTTTTGCTCAATGCTTTTGAAGAAAATCACAATTTCTTTAGACATATTTTATGGAGTGATGAATCTCACTTTTCTAATCGCGGGATGTTCAATAAAAGAAATAATCATTACTGGGAGTCGTGAAAACCAATTTGCTGTTTACCTTGCAATCCCCAACACCGATTTAGTTTAAATGTTTGGTGTGGTTTAATCGGATCCCGAATTGTTGGACCATTTTCCTATCGGGGTTCTTTAACAGGAGAAAGATATGTGGTATTATTGACAGAAATTTTAGAAAATTTTCTGGATGAATTAAATTTGGTAGACAGACAGATTATTTACTTTCAACAAGATGGAGCGTCCGCACATAATCACAGTGACACAAGTGAGTTATTAGAAAGATTATTTGGAAATAGATGGATTGGCACAAATGGTCCTATTCAGTGACCCGCGCGTTCACCTGACACGACGCCATTAGATTTCTTCTTGTGGGGAGCAGTAAAAAATCAAGTGTACAAACATAGATATAACACTCTGCAGTGTTATTCCACTAGTGATTTGGTGAAGAGCATATCTTCCAAGGTTTACCTTAGCCGAAAACACCACGTTTAACACTGCTCTTCACTTGTTTTTCTACTGAAGATGGCAACTTAGTTGCCGAAATACGTATTTAGATTTGTATCTTTAATTTTTGTGGTAAGGGATTTTTTCACTTTTTCTTTTGGATTTTTGTTATAGACATTTCAAGGCATTTTATTAATTGTGTATGGTAGTAATCTGATTACGGTTAATTTCTTTGCTTAAAGTAAACAATGAATAATCTTATGAACAGTCAATAAGAAATTATATAAATGTTGTCTTCTAAACTGGAGAGCAATCATTGGGTCATTTATCTGCGACCTTTCTTTTTCTTGTGCGTAACATCTGCTTTTTGTGTCCTCTCCAGGACATAGGTAATAAAATGTATTTATTGTGCTAATATGCGTAGAATATATGCAATTGATGAACTACGCTTGCAAGTTTACATGCACAAAAAACCAAATTACTTCTCAACCAATGTAATATGTTAAAGATTCGTTACGTGTATTGTTTGTGTAAGTCGGTGTAGTTATAATTTTTAAATTATCTGTAAATTAAGTGTATGTGCAAGTTGGAAGTCATAAATCTTCAACTACATGCAGTAACTATTTATGGCTCATTATAGATTATTGTTAAATTGAAGATGTGTATACGCAAACTGCTTTTGCAGTCATTGTCATTAGCGGACTTTAGCAAGCGGGATACACAATCAGTAAGAAATAGCTCAAAAAATAGTATTTATTAACACGATTCAGTTATCCATCAGCGTGCGGTATACTTGAAAGAATGTATTATATTAGCAGATGAACATATCTACATAGCAGTTGTTCAATTGATTTATTGCTCATAGAAAATTTATATTTAAATCGGGACCTTTTCTGTTATTCGTTTAAATGTTTATAATAGATACTCTCACGCGGTTTGCAAAAATACATCATCGCGATGTAGGGCAAGGCAACTACATTTATCACTTCTGCTATGTTATTTAAACGTGAACGGTCAAAACAAGATGAAGTAATGGAAACGAGTAAATGTTACTGAATAATGCAAAAATATTCGAAAATGATGTAAATAAATCTTTATTTCTATTGTACCCACAACTGTAAAACATAAGATAATTACAATGGCGCATCAGAAAATAAAGAAGTACTTATATCTATATAGTTATAATAATTTCAACGTGGAATAATGGATATATGAAAAACTCTAATGCATAGACAGCAAAAGAGATGCATTATACTAATATTATTACAATAAAAATATAAAAGGGATTGCTTTTTTCTAAAAATGTTCATTTGTGCTCTTTTCCTATATTACCAACACACTACCTGAGAAAAATGAATTGGATTGAATTTCAAAAATGAAGAACATTTAGTTATGTAAACTCAGATTTTATTGTGCTTATATTATACAATCTACAATCAATTGATATCCATAACTATTAAAATATCACGTCGTTTATATCTTATATCTTGAGTCCAGATCTAAAGGATGAATGTAAATATATTGCATGTGTATTGTCCGGCTGAACAGGGAGAAATTAATGAATTACCAAAGAAGGACTACTATCGAAGACATGAGTGCTTAAAGTTGTACCTAACCTACGGTTACGAAGATATATGCGTATGTTGACATTAAGCATGAGAGTATATCCCACCTCAGACAACTTTGAGACAAAAAGTGGCATAGACAAATAGAAGCTTGTACCAAATGTAGGTAAAATGTGAACTTCAAAGAAAATCGATAGAGCCGTTTTCCAGAATAAATAAAAAAAAACAAAAATTCGAAGTAACCGTTATGCTCCTTTTAAACAAAATCTTACTGTCGGGTGTTCTAAGGACCTATCGCAAATATCAAATATGAATGCTCACAAATATTTCGTTCATGATATAGAAAAGAAGAAAGAGCGTTGTATAAGGGACACTTTGAAGTGGCTATAACCCTTGTATAAATAAAACCGGTAAATTTTATTTTTTAATGTAGTTTATGGATTAGCACAGAAATATATGAATTTCTCTTTTACGTGGTCGAGGATGTTAAAATTTGTTCTTACATTAATCCCCTACAATCCTCAGTGGTGTATGATCCACTGACCCCCTTATTAAACCAAAATGTCCGGATTGCCAAGAAAAATATTTTTCTTTTTAGTTCCGTTCGATATCTCTTCTACTTCCAAAGATATCGTTAAAAATGTATTTTAGGGGTGTAACTTTAGGGGTCTGTGATTCCCCCTACAAATGAATATCCGCAGCTAAAGAAAAAGAACATGCCAGCAATCTTTTATCAAAATCGGGGGTAACCATCGGGGGATGACTTTGCTTATCAGTGTAGCAATTTCTATCACCTGGTAACAAAATTCCAATCGGCTATAATACCTCATGTTTATCTCTCAAGATATCAAAAAATATCAAATGTTCTGTAGTCGTCTAATACATACACAAAGAAAAATCCAATAAATACAATTCACACTTCACTGTTTGACGGAAATTATAAAAACAATTCCTACTGTTGCCCAAAATTTTACAACAATGACGTTGCAGTTTTCTAACACAAAAAACGACAAATAAATTGTTAGGAAATATTGTAGAAGAATCTTCTACGACATATGGTGAAATGTTTTAAAATATTTTACAACTAGTAAATATAATAAATTGTATACGATGAACGAGAAATCCTGTAATTTGACGATTAGTTGCAATTATTACCATTGGGGTGAATGTACTATTCAGTTACACAACAAGTGACCTGTACCTTATGCTACTTTAATATATTTATGTATAGCTTCTGTCAATATATTAAAATTGCGCATTTGATTACAAAAACGCAATGATTTACGTACACAATATTGTAGGAAGTCTTAATACAAGATAAAAGTTATGCTAGTCCCAATATGTTCAATAATTTGTTGTACCAATTTTACGATTGGTTTTTGTAACATATCTAGAAACCAGACAACACTTATTTATCATTTATCATGCATAAATCCACTGCCGTTAATAGCTGCTGCGCTGTTCTACTAATTTAATGAAGTTGCTCAATTTCATATCCCGTCTTTAATTTCTTTCATATTTAGACATATTCTAGCGTTGGCATACGCTATGAAATTGATAAAATGCTAATTGAAAACCAATTCAAAAATGTGTTATTACAACGCTAATTTAGGATTGTATTTAATTTATTTAGAAGGATGTCTACATATTTATCAAAATCAAGTATTCCTTAATATAGAAAGCAATACACAAGAAATATGTATGCGTTTTACAACCAAGTAATGGTTTTAAGGTTAATCTGCGCCGTTTACAGCGTCGGTATGTATAATACAGGAACTAGCGATGGCTATTTTTTTGTTTTTTTACTTTGCTATTAGTATGCAAATCGTCTGGATATTTATTATACTTTATTACATTTCGATCAATACTTCGAGCAAAATTTACATCTAACGATCTAATAAGGTAGGCGACTTAGTTTGAAATCCAATTTAAAAGCCAATTATATTCATTAAAATATTATGCTGCGGTTTGTTGCAATTATATCTAAACCGGGCTATATACTTAGCAAGTTTCATACCTTACTTAAGATGTTCACCATTTATAGGTAATAAAATTTATTTTAGGAAGATTTAACAAGCTTAATGGTGCGTTTATGGTTTAGTTAAAATTAATGGGCTTCTTTTTATAATAAATCTTTTAATACAGTGATTAATTCAAGGATTTACATATGGCGTAGAAAAATATTTTATCATACTTTAAAGAGAGGGTATAACTTAACTAAGGTAAGTTACCATTCTTATTTCGTAGTTATTTTTGTTTAGGCGTATAAAACAGCAGTGCATTAAAACATCAATTCTCATTTGTATGCAAGAGACAAATTCTTGACGACAAATTAACTGATTATGGGTTGCCAACGAGAAAATTAAGAGAGAAAATGTCGGAAGTCTGGATCCGTCTTCATCTCTCCTCTACTGGCTGCATTATCCGCGGAAAACCAGTTGTTTGACAGTTCGAGACTGACCACTACCTATATACACAACACTTCTATATAGTCTAACAGGACAGAACGTGCAGGGTCATTGACACATTCTTCTACGCCGGTTTGCTCATTGAAAATTCAATAAGTATGTACACAAGAAGCTGTTATACACAGTACTTAAATCTATGCAGTACTTATTCATTGCCTGTTGTCATTGCCCCTTGTAGTTACGGATAATAAAAGAATCTCATTCTCTTTTTACGCCTATGCCTCTTTTTCCGAGAGGAGAACGAGCACGATAAGTGCTGGGGCAGCCCGTATTTGTATGCCCGATGAGTGGGCAAGGTTTCGTCAAGGATTTCCATTACAGGCATGAGGCTTCGTGTTACATTTGGTATTTATGCAAATGCGACGCTGTCCGAATGGCGATGAAAACGCGTAAAAACACACCGTGTTCCTTGTGTTATGTCGGCGTTAAAAGCCGTTTCAATCTGACTAGCTTTTGACGATTCTTATCGTATAGACGTTGTATTACGTGCACGATTATGCATAATTGTAACGGTTTACCAACAATGCGTCATTCAGTACACTAGACTATTTGAAATTACTGAAAAGGTATGCATACATAAAACTTAAAAGAGAAAAAAAAAGACCAAAACGTGAAGATATTTAAACAGTCAAAGTGGATTCCTTTATATTATTTATCATGTAAAAATTTGTAGGAATTTATTATTTATTATATATACAAATAAGATCGCTTACAATATGGAATCCTACTCAACACTACATAATTTGATATGGACAGCTTTAGAGCATTAACAAAACTCAGCAACACTCATGTTGGCGTGAGAACTTACTCAAGACGCAGCCACTGGAGAAATGAGAACTATTATAGCAACAATTAAACAGCTGACTTGATTCCTCAATCGATCACGAAGCAATAATAAGGAAGATCAGAATGGGACATTCCAGATTTCAAAATTTGTCAAACAGCAGATATATTACAGATTATTTCTCCATCATAAAATCTTTTCAACCGTTGTTGCACCAATTTGCGAGCGATTTCGCGAGATGACATAGCAGCATTTAATTCTATCATAACACATTTGTGTTTATAAATAATTTACATTCTTATCCAGAATAATTTCGGTTTTATTTATTGAAGAATATGTTGCTTCGAAACAACGAACCGGGTTACAAATAGTATACACTTGGGTTAATTAAATGAATATATTTTTTTGCGGAATTATCCCCTTGGAATCGTTTTATGATAAATAATCTCGGCTCTGGGATATACTAAACTAATTTTAAATTGATCGTTACCCACCCTAAACGCAGTTTGTTAAGAAATGTGCCAATGAGAATCAAATGACTAAATAATGTGAATTTAATTGAAATGCGCATGCCTATATCATATCACTAGAGGTTGTTAGATAGATAGATGGATTGACAAGGATAGGTCTGAAACAGAATAGTGATTGCAGGTTTTGTGGAGCGGAAGGTGAAAGTACAGAACACCTAATATCCAACTGCACTGCCATCACAGAAACTCGTGCCAACTATTTTGGCAAAAATGTCATAGACTAGGGAGGAGTACCCTCCTTGAAACCATCACAGCTATTGCAATTGATTAAAGTTCTTAGACTGGATGGGGAGCTATAAGTGTGGGCAAACCCCAGCAGCTTACAGCTGATGTAAGGGGGCACAATAGATCAATAGCTCGCGGTGCAAGGTTACCCCAATTAGATCTAATCTAATCTAATCTACGTCGAGCAAATAGAGCAAGTTCCTCCCAGAACACTACTCTAGTACAAATAAAAAAAAAAAGAGAACATAAATTTAGGACAAAGAAACGCCCGAAATTTACTTTTAATTAAATGGAGTAAACTAGAGTACACCAATAAACAATCTTCAGGAGCATACCAGACTCGCGACAATTCACCACACAGTCTGTCAACATGGTTAAACCAATTAACCTGCTCATCAATATGCACTCCAAAGACCCTGGCTGAGATAGTAAATGGAGTGAATTTATTATCTAGAGTAAGACTCAATTAAATAAAATAAGGTTAGCTTAGTCAGAATTGATAACTAATTTATTAAAACTCACTAAGATCCAAGGTTACCAATATACTGGTATTATCAGCATACAACGTTATAACGTCACTGACATTCATTGAAGATATATCATTTATATAAACTAAAAAAAAAAAGAATTGATCCCAGTGCAGACTCCTGAGGTAGCCCAGTTGAAGTACTATGTACAGTCACCAAAAAATCTAATGTCTCGCCCTACGGACAGTATATTATCAATAATACTTTCTACTTGCCAGAGGGTACGCTTTCGGTTGTTTTCGGATAGGCGAGTAGAAATTATAAGCCTTGTTTACATCACATACATAATTTCGCCCAACTCTGATAAATATATAGTTATATTCACATCTCGTCTTAATTGAACCAAAACATTTCAAACAAAACATTAATAAAAAGGTAATAAAAGCGCCTATACATTAACAATAATACAGCAATTAACCATCGAGAAACCCAGCCTTAATGATCTCGTTACTAATACTACTAGGAGCCATGTATACCAAGCTGATTTGCAGTTGATACCAGTTTTTATAGAGAGCGTTTCCATCATCATTTCCCACCCGAGAAAATAATCCATAAAAGGAAGAGAGATTTAATTGTTTTTGACTGACTTTTGTGGACTTGTTTACATCTTTTTCCACCGTAATTTAGTTGGCATACTAACATTATACATTCACATATTTTGTATGAGTACACAACCTATTGTTAAGTTTCTTACTGAATAACGTTACTCTTTGTAATTAAGACACATTTTAGGTTAAATTTCTTGCCATATGCATTAACAGCGTGCGATACGGCCATTAATCAAATAAATGTATTCAAGTACCACTTGAACATCGAGTACTCCCTTCCTATTCCTTAACTGACATCTATTAGAGACGTGAAAAGAAATTGTAATTATGGTAATACCCGGCGACTATCGTCTGTAAAAAGCATCTCATAAATATTGGAACACAAAATTCTATGAATCGTAATGTCCTCCTATTAAGAGAGGTTAGATAAGAGACTGTGTGAGTGAAGATTTATAACTTCTTCATCCGTCAGTGCTGAACGTAGCGAACATTTCTCCTCATCTCAAACATTTTCTTTCGGGCACGACCGCGATATCCGTATACGTCCAGGTTTGAGAAAAAACATCACTTATAAACCCTTCTGACTGCGAAGGAATGAAAGCGAAGGCATCCAATTAAAGTTAAAAATAATATAATATTTAACTGGTATAAGAAATGAGACGCATGTGAGTAGGTATAGGAAAAATGGGCAGATATTTAATTCATTATGTGTAGTAAACGGGTTCTGGCTTAACAAGCCTTCTTTCTGTGTGTGTCGAAGTTTATTCACAGAATACTAATAAAGCATTATTAATGCCACATTCTGCAGCTTCGTTGTAACGAACCGTGAACATGGGTTTCTTAGCTGCAACGTTTTATACATATACATGTAAAAGAATGTTTCTACACAATAGGCAATTACAATATAATCCAAACCGTATTAAATACTAGATAATATAAAACAGGAATACGTTTAATTCCGCTAAATACTCATTATTCACAATATAAATACATTACTAATTCAGTTTAAATTATATATCTATATCAGACAATTTTTTTTCAAATTGTCCTAACTACAAGCTTAATTTAAATAATCTTCATGTGCCTACAATAACGGTGCTATAATGCTCCAACGCTTTCATACCTAGAAATACATTAGATACGCTCAGGGTGCGTAAAGCCACTTCTTGAGCATGGGATTTTACAGAAATAACAATATATAACCAGACCGCAATGTTTACAGTGCTTAAAATTAAAATCGTTAGAGATATAACAGTAGCGGAACTAAAACACAAAAATGAATGATAGAAGACCGTTAGATCATGTACACTTGGGTTAGTAAAGCGGTTGACATGGTTGAAGTATGTAATATTTCGCATGCTTAATTCATATTGTTGTGACGATTTTTAAGCCATTAAAGTTTTCTTTTGTTCTAATTCAGTTCCGTGAAATTGCGTGATCTGGATTACCTACATTTAAGTTCATTCGGCTAACACAAAAATTAAAGTTAATTGCCAAGAACACGATACATATACCAATTGTCCGCCTGCGTCCGCATTATAGCGATCCTGTAGTGTAAGCGAGATACACAGAGGTATTGGTGCATTAGCACGGTAAAGAAGTATACGGAATATTCAACTGGATTACATTAGCATATTGCTATGATGCACTCGTATTTGCCAAGAAATCCACATTTCTACGCTGTCGCCGCACAGGCGCGTGAGCCGTCGCTCGCACACGTGCTGTCAGATGCATTTTATATTTCGTCGGGAGAACTACTCGCTCGTACTATTTAATAAAACGCGTTGTTGGAGTACTATACGCCGGAGCAAAAACTCTTCATGATTAAACACTTTTACGGTGGTAATTCCGCGGAAGTAACTCGGGATTTATTTGCAGCTAATTTCCCCGAAAGTCTAATTCCCAATGCAAGCACCATTCGTAGGACCGTTAATCGATTTGAAACTACATTTTCTTTAGTAAATAATAAAAATAAAGTTGTTCCGGATAAGAATGTAAGCGATATAGAAATTCGAATATGTGCTTTAGTTGAAGTAAATCCCATTATGTCATCTCGACAAATTGCTCGCGAATTAGGTATCCTAAAACAACGGTTCATAAGATTTTACGTATCTACTAATAAATATCGTTCATACAAATTTACAAGTTCACAAGTACTTCTTCCCGATGATTATTATCGCCGAATGGAATTTTGCGAAAGAATGATAAATAAATATCACGATAACCAATTTTTTTTTAACAACGTATTGTTCACAGATGAAAAAACATTTTACCTACACGGGCATCATAACCGCACAGTTTGTCGTTACTGGTCGCGTAAAAATCTACATTTAAATATACCAACGCGAACGCAGTATCCACAGAAGCTAAATGTATGGGCAGGTATCATTGGAAATCATATATTGAGCCTTTTTTCATTGACGGTAATTTAAACGAAAATAGATACCTACAGTTACTTGAAAATAATATTATTCCGGCAATACGGGAGCGATTTAATATAAATGAAGTTTGGTTTCAGCAAGATGGTTGCCCAGCACACAATACACGAATTGTAACAAACTTTATAAACGCGGTTTTTGGAAACAGATGGATCGGTAACTCGGGCCCTATTAAATGGCCAGCGCGGTCCCCTGATCTAGCTCCAATCGATTTCTTTTTATGGCCCTTTTTACATAATACAATATACGGATACGGTGATCAACGGCCATCAAACCTAAAGGAACTGCGCGCGAGAATTATTGAAATCAGTAATACTGTCACGCAGATATGTTAACAAATGTTCGTCGGAATTTTTATGATCGGTTGGGTTACTGTTCTTATCAAGAGGGAGGTTTATTTGAACACTTAATAAATTAATTTACTTCAAATTTTATTATTGTTTAAGAATAATATTCTCTTTTAGCTAATTGCAGGTTTATTGCAATGTTGAATACAATTCTGTTTTAAGAATTAAATATTTTCTTTTCCATTATTTTATTATAGTTGCGTTTTTAGATTTTATACTTGTTGGACAATATTATTTTAGTTTTTATTTTAAAGTTTTGGAGTTCTGATTATTTATTTTTGATTTTTTATGTTGTTTATGAGGCTGTGATGAATTACTTCACTGACATGTTATCAGTGATTATCTGATGCTTCAAACAACTAAAAATATTGACTTATATCGGGAACACACTACCTCTAACAGTGCTTTTCATCTTTCAGGAATAGTATTTTCTACCACATGTAATGTTATTAATCACTTATGCTATAACATAGAACTCTAAAAGACTTTGATTTGCCTATATGCCCCAATACATTTATACGTGTAACTTATAATACGTCCGCTATCGTTTGTAAATACGTGCCGCTAAGTAGGCGTGGCAATTCAAGGTGGCACGCCCATTTTGCAGTCGACCAGTAGTTACTAATACATGCATCGTGCTATGAACGGTTACCACACTGTATACATAAGTACTAGCTAAAAACCTTCAAATCTTGCAAAAAAGTTTATTAGTTCTCATAATTTCGAATTATTAAAAGAAAGTGGTTTGTTTTGTTTGCGAAAACACAATATTTAAAATATAACGGCTAACTTTATTGTAAATGGAGTGCATTATCGCGTCGATGTAATACGCTTGCATTTCAGTGATTCTACATGAGAACATTTGAATATCACCTCGTATTTCAACATTTCCATCGTATGGCATACAACTAATCTTCTTCACACTTTTTTAACGTCCAATCCAGTTAAAACGAAGCTGTCTAATTGTCAACTTCGCTCCTCGCCAATTCTGCGTACAGATTAAGATCGAAGTCGAGATGGACTCGATCTAATTACCGCGAGCCGGATAGGTTAAACACACGTCTTTCGCATACCTCGATCCTGTTTAGCGGCTCGCGATCCAGTCTGCCGCCTATTCCGGTGGAATGACAGCTGAGTACGCCAACCGAACCGCTCGATCGAAAGCAGTAGAAATTGATAGACAACACGGCTAAATTCCACTATCGGCCACCGCTTGTTATTGTTTGAATTTACTGTCGCATTGACCTTCTTTTTGCTTCTCGCGCTGTCGAGTCCAGCCTTCTTCTATCGAAGCGATTAAAAGGTTTACCGCGATACTGGTTTGATAGAGGCGCACACCTTAATTACGAATAAAATTACAATTAAATGAGGTCTGGTTTCTGTAAATCGTATGCGGTTTGAATGAACTACGTGATAAATATTTATCAACACTCAATTAAAAAAAAAAAAACAAGAAAAAAACAAAATGTAGGTATTTTATATTTGCGTCTCACTTTATGTGCACAGAGAAAAAAAAATAGGTGTTAGGACGTATTAGAAATATGATACTTGGTATTATTTCAGCGACAGCAATAAGTTATTCAATATTCAGTATTCATTCATATATTACTATAGTCTGAGGAGCTCAATAGACAAAGAAATGGAGCAGCATTTATCCAGTGGAAGAGATAGGAGTTTTCCAGGCACGAGTCCCAGACTACCAGGCTATTGATTCGGGCCTGGTGTGAATAAAGCTTTTCCCCTCACAAAAAAAAAAATCTAAGAAGAACTCATCATTGAACTCTACCTTATTTGGCAACCGATGAAGTAATAGTTGCAGTGACGTCAAGAACCATCGTAAATTCAATGTATAAGCACGTTTAGGATACCGATATTTTTCTTCTCCTGAAAACTGTAAACTAAATACTACCAAGAACCTAGTATGAAGACAAGTTTGCCAAAATTCATATGTGTCGAATACTATATTTTCGGGCAGATGTTCTCGTTGTAAATACCTTTTCATGTACTTAGTACGATTTATTTTTTAAACTCATACTAGCATACCCAACTTAAACAATTAAATATCGGAACCAAAGCTCATAAGTTTTCCCTTCGCATAAAGGCTGTTTCCGAAGCAATAATATGTATTAATAATAAAGATAAACATTTACAGAATCTCAATTCTCGTGCTGTTATTCAAATTGTGTTTATATATGAATGGACGTAAAACGCATTCCTCCAGTTACGTAATAATACAATTCCCATACGTCTCTCTGGTCGGACAGATCTTTTGTTATTTCAGTGGGAAGGCTGGAATTTTTTCGCAGCATTGTCAGCCATCAGAAACGCTGTTATATTACCTAATCATATTTTAATATCTATACAAACCTAAAAATACTGCTCGTGTGGATTTATATAATACATGTAGGTATTGCAACTAATCTCTCTAACACACACATTTATACAATTATTTTGTCACGATCTCTAAAGGGTTTAACAAGTGTTAACTTAAACAGATATAACATAAAACAGATGTATCCTAGATGTCTGCAAGTAGCAAAAGCAAGAATCTGCTAGGGTATACAACACCTCAAAGGCGCAATAATGTCATTTTATGATCTCTAAATGAAAATTAGGTTTCAGTTTATTGCGCCGTCCACGTTATATGTAAGGAGCAGTGAATATGAGGCATTAATCTGTAATGCAAGCTGGTTTATGGCACAATATTTCATCATGCATATGTTGTCGAAATAAAGGTGAGAGAATTCACGCCTAGTATCATTTCCAGAATGTTATCATCAGTAAATTGCTTCTACAATATACGATTACAACAAATGCAGTAGTAATAGACACTAACTTAATAACGGATCATCCATAATAACTTGAGAAAGCTTAACGTTTAAAAAAAAAAGAATAAATTGTATGTATATGATCAAAAACGAATTAAAATCCAATTTGAATCGATCAATATTAAAATATGGGAATATTTCATTCCTGATATACCTATACTGAGACACAACAAGTTATTACTACGGCTTTTCTCTGCACATTCAATCATGTGCTTGTTACAATACAGTACAGTTAAGGTTACTGAAGCAGAACATAACTTCATTAGCCAAATATGGCCTGAGAACTCGTAAAGTTTGATACAAAAGTCGAGTCGGTATCTGATCTATTAACATTTTAATGTGTATAGAATTGAAGTTAATCTATTGCTGTGAAATTATCTGATGATAATTTTTTTGGTAAAGATTTATAATGTTGATATATATAATTATTTATAAATTTGAATTAATGTTATATATAATATTTACATTAATCATAATTAATGCCGTGATCATATTAACATGCTTTATGGTTATAAAATAGACAAATACACAACAATAAAGATAAATACATATAATTATGTCATATGTTTCATAATAATATTAAACTCCACAAGTATCATTTATTTCATTTTTTAATAGCTATTTTGTATGAAAATTAATAAAGCAATGGACACAAAGGCCCATGTCGCATTTTACACATTGCATACGCACAGTCTTCGTACAGTGAACACCAGCACATCTACGTCGATTGCAAGAGGAAACGTAGTGTCCAATGCCATCTAAACGTAGCTCATCGAAAATTCTTGTAGAAATACTACTAAATTTCGACGTAGATGGTCTACCAGCCCCTACAGGTAAGTTTTTAATATCGTCAAATAGTGCTTGACAATTTCAGGGCGAAATTCTAATTGAAAAATATTGCTACCACTTTTTCTCATTATCATCCATACGTTATGCATGGTAGCATGTAAACAAGGGCCAGTACCATTTTTTTTCTCTAATTCTTATTCTATAGTATGATATATTTTCATCTATACGGTCGCTTCAATATTCATTTCCCAGTCCTCGGATACGTGTTCTACTACTAGAAATAAGACAAAAATTGAATTATACTAAAATCCCGATGACAAAGCCGTTTTCGTGTAAAATTTAAATAACGAAGGATTCGATTACAGCACTATAACAAAACGACGCACAAGCGAAACTCGTATTTATAGAAAGCAAAACCGCATTTCCATTATGCCTCAAAGCTATTTGTAAATTGAAAATGGCAGTGCTACTACCAGAGTATTCTCTGGTCGATTGGCATACAAATGTTAGGCACTTGTAATGATAACGCCTCTGCAGAGAACAATTTCCGAGCCGCAGTCATTCTAATTACAAAACAATTCAAAATGCAGAAATACGTACTGTGGAGAAAGGGTATATCGCCACAAAACGTTTTTTTTTTGCATATCGGTCGACCTCGAGGAACAGTTTTTGCAAAATACTGGGAATAATCCTAACAGTACACGTTTTTTGACAAGAAAAATTGGCGTGGCATCCTATCGTCAGTCCGTATATAAATGCCTTCGTCTGTTCAAATGCTACATTCAGAGACCAAGAGTTAATTTTTGCATGGAGATATTACATTAAAAATTCAAAGTAATCCTGACTTTCTCTATAATGTTTTGTCTATCGATGAAGCTCATTTCAACGAACAATCACCACCTTCATTACTGGACTATGACAACCCTCTAATTTAACGTCGGCAGAATCCGTTCCTCTATGAATATTCGATAGATAATTTGACCAAAAATCAACAATCGACACTTTTATTCAAGAATACTGAATGGTATAAATTACAATACGCCTGATTTGTGCCTGAGATATTCCTCCACAACAGGGTACAGCAATGTTCTTTTTTTTTTTTTAATACGATTAAGGGCCTGCATATGCTACATTACAAGCGCAAGAAATTTTGAATCCTCGTTTTCCTAATACCTGAATGATTTGATTGTGGTGTACCAATAATGTGGTCATCTGGTCTCCCGACTTAAATCCAATAGATTTCTGGCTATGGCGATACATAACAGAAGTAGAGATTCAACGAGTTTTTGGTTCTGTGGAAGAACGTAGTACAATTGATGAGAGTACACAAAATTTGTTCTTAAGAGTAGAACGTTTTGGTTAATGCTTTCTGCTAGCAGGTCCCGTTACAATGAGCTTTATGTAAATACGTAGATACATAAGAAGGAAACTGTTATTGTGCATTCCAGTTCTAGCATTATATAAAAACTGACTCATCTATCATCTAGCAGGTACAAAATACCAAATGGAGATACAATTGGAAACAGTTTGAACTGGAAAATACAATGCTAAGATATTCTTTAGCATAAATTTACATAAATTTTAATAAGAAGCCTAACTGAAACAAAACTCGTAAAATAAAAGTGAATGCACTTCTTGCACCATAAATTAGTTTCTTAATCACTAATGTAAGTACATTATTCATTAATTTTGCATATATATATATGTATGTAATTTCCGCACATAACTAACAAAGATACGATTGTATTAAGAACAGAACGAACGTGTGATAACGTCACGACGATAAAAAAGAAGACCACAATAGATAATGTTCTTATACTTATCCATTTAAAAATGTATCGGATCTAATTATAATGCGCTAGCACATATTTATAGATTAAGACCGTAAAACAATGCATCAATTGTTCGCGACGGCAGACAAAAGATATATTACTGTATTACTAATTGGCTCGCTGCGATTCCTAATAATCGATTTGACGCCGGTCGGTTATCTCAGAACAAACGCGCATTCGACTGGATCGCTTCCATCAACGTTCCTCGGCGATGCTGCTTCGAACCGACACAACAGGCCGATATCCGCATGGATATGCATGCGCGTTTCTGTTTATAGTCGGGCGAGGGAAAGACGATAACGATGTTTATTCGGATCGCCCTCGACGCCGATAAAATGATCTCTCTCCTTTGAAGAAGAAAATGCCTTTCCACCGCCTTCTACGATTCCCATAAATAATATTCAGACGAAAGTAGGTTTCCAGGCTACGGATACTCGTTGCTGTGGAATGTCTTACACGTCTCGGGCGAAATGTAAACACAACAGTGGATCTTAAACGTTGAAGAAACGCTAGGTGTCACCGAATGGATTCAATAGTTTTAATGTTCGCTATCGGTTTAACACTAAAAATAATTCTATTTGAACGTTGAGATAAGAAAAGGCCTTTATTATTTAAATGTGAAATGGAAACAATTAGAACAAAATGGATGCATAAAAAAGAATACATCTTACGTAAAATTTTTAAAAATTACGAAATAGAATAGGTCCAGCTTCTTACACAGATACACATTATTACATTACTTCGACAACCTCTATAATATCCCCAGAAAAATACTGTTTATAGATACAACCAGTAATAGGTTAGAGAGTTAATCCATTTATGAACCTAATAAATGGTCCCTACTTATAGCTTAAATAGTATATATTATTAACAGAACAATTATATTCTTGAAAAGGCTACTTGAGTTAAAATATATTTATTACATGGGTTAAGAGAAGAAGGATATAATCGCATTATCAGAAGTAGAGGACAAGTGGGCGCCACCTTTTATATATAATATCATTTAAAGAAATACGGAACCCTGCTGTGGTGTGCATAGAGGCAAAACCAAGTGATTCCAGAAAAGATCTTTAAACTTGTTGAATTACGAACGTAGTAAACAACAAAGGAACTGTAGTAAGCACAATTAATATGATATTCTCAGTCGTGCTGGCTGATAAGTTGCTATTACAGCAAAGCGTCGATAATCTGGTGGTTCGGATTATCAAATATTGCTACTAAATAGTTGAAAATTCGAATATTAGATACAAGAAATAAAACACCTCAAAAGCAAAGGGAACTCTAATTTATAGGAAAATTTGTAGCTTGGAAACTTTTGCTACTAAGCATAATTACAAATTATTAATTAATTATTCTGTTGTGAATGGTCATACTTAAATATCTACATACGATATAACTTCCGACTATAATTTAACTATTAAATTTAAGGCACCACTTAGGAGGTGGTGAATTTATGTTTTTTTTTGTGCTTACGAAATTTGTTTTTTGTGCTTACGAAATTTGTTTTTTGGGCATTCGGATTGTCGGGATTCAGCTTATCTGTATTCTAAACAATTATACTTACTGTGCATTTCAAATATAAGTATACTAATTTTCATCTAACTACTAAACTTATTTTTTCATCGATCTGATATCTATACGAGTTTCACGGGTTGATTCTTTGGGTTGTCCTCCTATGGAATAATTATTACTGGGATTTTTCTCAGGAACATCTTTTTTATGACCAAACTACTCAATGGCTCATCGTCGCCTGAAGAAAAATTGTCTTGGTAAATCATTTGATGCTCTTTTTGACATCAATACTTATTTTTTCATGTTCACTAATCGTAGCTGGTGCAAAATCTGTCTCTTCAAAAACACTAGGATCATAAGGTTCAATTCCGCATTTGTTAAAACTTTTAATAGCAATGCCAACAGTTGCAGATTTGGGACAGGCCTGTGCAAATAGCCCCACAACCTCTCAGTCGCTGATAGAATTATTGATAAGATAATTATCACAACCCTGACTATAATATGTTTTCAGCGCTTCAAAAGATCCTACATCAAGGGGCTGCAATATGTGTAATATGAGGAGGTAGCCCTATCATGATATTACCGTCGACTATTAATAAAAGGGGATTCATTTTTGACGAATACGTGGATTTTATAAAATGTTTCAGATAATCCAGATTTCAGAATTCATTCAGTCGCGAGGATGTGTTCCACTGTTTGGAGAACATTCATTTAATAACTCCGAGAGTTAGAACGCATCCTAACTCTCGGAAAAATGCAATATGGCTGGGCATAAGATCCTTGAGCATTTACAGAACAGACAACTGTTATGCTTTTGCCTCGTTCACCACTCGCAACTTTGGCCACGCGTCTAACTCCCATGGGAAGCAAAAATTTTGATTGTTGAGTTGGAACCGTTGAAACATCAGACTCATCTGTATTGCAAATTCTGCCTGGCATAGACTGATGCTTGAATTTGAGGTCTTTCAGCAGATCACAAAATCTACCAACCTCAACTTTGTTAAAGCCCATCAGACATCTCAAAAGGGTGGGTGCAGGTTTACATAAACTTACACTCCGCCAAAAAAGTATCGCATAAACTAAAAAAGGGCATTTATGAACCAAGATATTTTTATACGTTCACAAAAAGTTTGCCTCGTGTATGTGAACTATAAAAACACTAACAAAATAATGGAACTTAGCGTAAGATTTGGTCTTTACACCTCAAATAGGCGTATCTCAGTGTACAGACGAGACGGTGAGCGCTATTCGCAGTGTAATATCAGACCTAGACCTAATTTCGCTGGTGGCTCTATTATGGTTTGGGGAGGCATCTGTTTAACAGGTCGTACAGAGTTAGTACCAGTAGACAGAGGTACACTGACTGCCCACAGGTATATAACGGACATTTTAGAAGAACATGTAGTACCATATGCGCCAATTATAGGAAACGAATTCATGTTAATGCACGACCGCATGTTGCAATAATCATCCAGGAATACCTTAACGATGTTGGTATTCCAGTTTTAGATTGGCCTGCGGTAAGTCCGGACATGAACCCTATCGAGCACGTGTGGGACCTCCTTCACAGACGGATACGAACCCAAAATGTTGCCCCAGCGGACCTGCATGGACTAGCAAATGCTCTCCGTGACGAGTGGGAGAATTTGGATCAGGCTTATATACGGAGGTTAATCGAATCTCTGCCAAACCGTATGCGAGCGGTCATAAGAGCCAGAGGTGGCAATACTCAGTATTAAAAGCTACTGTTATGACATTTTTCTTTCCAAAATTATAATTTCTTGTTTTAATAAAAATCTCAAGTATGAGTTCTTGTTTTTATTTGGCCTGTATTTTATTTAAACAATCATAGAAATTATATCTTAGAGCGCATTAAAGTATATTTACAACTTTTTGCTACAAACAAAGATTATGCGATACTTTTATGATTCAAAACTAAATTATGCGATACTTTTTTGGCGGAGTGTATTTTGCACTTTACCTGCCACTTTTGTATCTTTATTAAACTGATTTTCTATGTTATTTTCGTATAGTTGCCACATACAATAGAACTAACACCAACTCAATCTACTAGTGTGCGTCATAATTACGTTGCAGTGCCCTTTGAAAGTTAGCGTAGTTGTAGGTGTATTTTCATTGACTGGTGAGCAATCTTTGATTCTTCATCTTGTCCCTTTTGAACAAGATCGTTGGTCCCCTAGAGATTCTGTTGGCATTCTGTGTAAAAGTCAGATGAAATATTTTACATTAACGTAGTTTTATTATTTACTATTTTCAAATAAAAACTTAACTATACACTTGTCTCGTATTGTAACCTTACAATACCAGCGTATTATACGTAATAAGTATTTAAATAGCAAATTGATAGTTAATATGTCTAAGCAAGGTGACTCGGAACAATAAAAGTCTTTCCTCTTAATCTGTTACTAATAAAAACAAATAGCGTAAACATTCATGTATATTCAGACATAAATATCTATAAATGTAACCTTAGAACAGGTGAGCAATATTGCTTAACCTTGAAATCCAGTTAATATATCATACATATACCATTAGCACCCATTTACCGTATCAATATCCCAATAACTTTCGGATAACGTAAACAAAATATAATGAAGCGGAAAGGAAAGCTAAAAATAGAATTAGCGGAAAAAAATCGCCCGATGCGTAAGAAAAAATTTAGTTGCAATATAATTAGAAGATTTACGCGTTTAGTGAATCGTCGTAATTGTGTACTATAAAAAAATAACAACCTAACATCGGTCAATTTAAAAGATGGGCTGGTGCTACAAATATCGCATTTATAAGTAGGATATTATATTTTTAGAAAAACCATATTCTATGGAAAAACACGTTTATTGCTGTGATAAATCGGCAACTACACAGCAGGGAGCAGATTTATAATCAGAATTATTTATTTGAGATATTGTAATTACAGTAATATTTTCTTTTAATTTCCGTTTCCGACGCTAGGTGATTTGTATAATTTATCACGGATTCGATTCTATAAATATTCTGCACCCTATATATACTTCAAATAGCATCCGCATAACTATAATAGTCGCAGTGACGTAAGCCTGAAACTATTGCATTCAATATTTTTCCATCGTTTGCCTATCCTAAGATCCTCCCACGCTACTAATTTTAATACAATAAAACTTATTTGCTTCACTTCCGGAAACCATTCCAACGGGTACGAATTAATACGAAAATAATTTCGACAGCTTGTGCCTCCTAGGCAAATACTGCAATCCCACACACGGTGCCATTTTAATTCGAGGCATAATTGATCTATGTATGTCGAGACGTAAATAGTTGGTCATTATCCATTAGAAAATTGATCGCCGTGTGTTGTTTAAATTGTCTTGGCCTTGGACCGTTGTGTTCTTTTTTTAATATTGCAAAACCTAGACGAGACCTGCTTCGCCTATGCGAGAGAAATTGGATTCAGTAACGTGGATGAAGTTTTATGTGCAGTGATGTATGAGAAATAGCTTTAGAATTGATGGTAGATACTATACCATAAAATTACTTTACTCCTGAGAAAATTACACATAATGATCCACCTCCTTATAAGCAAATGTAACACCTTTATAATGTATCATTCGCCGTATTTCTTCATTTTAGTTTTGTGGCAGGCGAGATTAAAAAGGTTCTCTATTTTTGACAAAATCTCGCCGGATCATTATAAATTGATGGTGATGGTATGCAATACATCTTTTAGCTATAGCATATTAAGCTACTCACTATAAATATTCTAATATTCTAGTAAAAATAAATGCTAATAATGAAGCGTTTGTGCATAAAGCAATCACTACCATCACGAGATTAAACGGCTACCATATTTTAATGTAAAACTGGTCGGGAAAATATTTTAAATTACTCTATTAGAATAGACAGTACATATAGGTAGGGCGGTTCATAAGAATCCACTGAAATAATGATTATGTAAAGCAGATATATAATATTTAAGTTCAGTGTAAAAAATATTAAAATATTATCAAAAATAATATACTTAATAATTAACATTACATCTGGGCCAAACTCTTTAAAAAAAAAGGAAACTTACTTATTGGTAGTGAAAGCAAAGTTAGCCAATTGTTTTTTTTTTTAATAACTATAATTTTTTTATTAAACCTATTCATATATTTTGAACATAATTCAACTTCTTAATATTTATTTTTAGAGAAATATTTAAATGTATAACCTTTTCAAATGCAGTAACAAATAATAACCGCTTTTGTGACCGTAGATAATGCTTAAGTATTAAAAGAAGGAAGATCTTAAGAAAAATATTGGGACCAAAGAAAGTTGAAGAAGAATATAGACCGTTATGGAATCATGAAATAAACGAAATAATGAAACGGGAAAACATTATTAACTATATTAAAGCGCAGTGAATAAAATGGTTCGGACATGTGGAAAGAAGAAATAATGACCAGATAATTAAGAAGATCAAAAACTGGAGACCAGTGGAGGGTAGACCAAAAGGCAGGAGGAGCAGGTCATGGAAGATACAAGAAAATTGAAAATAGTGGATGCAAGGATAATAGAACAGAAGGGAATGGAACAAAATAGTAGATGCAGCAAGAACCACGTTGTGATGAAAGGCGAGCAGTCGAACTCAGCGGAGTAATTCCCCGCAAATCAAGAATTTGAAGGCCATTCAGGCGACCCTATTCCGTACTGGAATGTTTGGTTATATATATATATATACATATATATATTAAAAGAATTTTTTCAATGTTCAATCAATTGGAAAACATTATCATACATATTAATTTAAATGAATTTGGAATCTAGCCTTGTCAAATACATATAATACAAGATTATTTGTTATGAATATTTTGTGCTGCCATCTATATTTGCTCATTAATGATTAGAATTGTGCAAACTAAGATAGATAGATCACATATTATCATCACAAATTACATAAATTTGATTCGTTATTTTAACTTATTAGTGCTTTAGATATTTGAAATGAAACATTAAATCCGACATAAATAACTATTCCATTC
Source organism: Cetonia aurata (assembly GCA_949128085.1). Taxonomy (NCBI): domain Eukaryota; kingdom Metazoa; phylum Arthropoda; class Insecta; order Coleoptera; family Scarabaeidae; genus Cetonia; species Cetonia aurata. The sequence continues at coordinate 25,654,698 of OX421887.1, forward strand.
TAAAAAATGGTTTTTCAGTTATTTACTTTAATCCATCATCATAAAAGTGTAGAATACGTCAACCAAGAAAAAGAGGTATAAAATATAGTAGACATTACAAAACATTAAAACTCAAATTAAAAAAGCCATTAATGTTATATATGACACTGTTAGTAAGAAGTTGGCGGATATGTATTTTAAACTTCTAGATATTTAAGTTTTCTATAAACACAGGTAAGTGATTGTATATTTTTCACAGTTTGTGAGATGACGTTTTTGTAGTTTCTGGTAGCACTAGGATAATTGCGTCAGTAGTAGTCACTCAATGACGCGTCAAAATGTTTGTTTTATAACTAACGAATTGAATAAGTCTTATTACAGATCCCTGCTAATGTGTACGCAGCTCACCTCTGCTTTTACGAAAGATGTGATTGTATGTGTACTAACTTGCAGTCTTGATAATGTTTAATAATTTATTTTGTAAAAAATTTGGATAAGAACACAATATTTATATTATAGAGAGATAAACTGTCACATTCTTTATTTAATCAATTTTAAAGTTAAAATTTTCTCTTGAAAGTCTATTACGGTGACAATTGGGCTATTTATAGGGTGTTACCACGCATTGTGTACCAAAGTTCTATTTCTTAACTTTTTAAACTCGTAATTTTCATTAACAAAACAAACACATTCATACAGAAAAAGTCCCCGTAAGGTGAATATTCTGAAGGCCTCTACTAATACGGAATTCCTGCATAATATTATAGCATATGGCATCGTGGAATGGACGTAGAAAACATGAGGATTTGCTACGCTGGGACAGTACCGTCCGTGTGCAATTAAAAAAAGAAATTTCCAAAGTCAGGTACGAAACATGCAATATCAAATTGAATTGTGAATCTAGTCTTCAGTCGCAGAAAAGTAACTTCGCCCTTACTGGTTATTATTATATTATTTAGTTCATATTCTTAATTATATAATGCATAATTTAAAATTTTAGATCAATACAATTATAACAATTAAGTATACAAGGTTATACAACATTCTCAAATCTTGTAAACGGGGATCAACAAACTAATATGTATGAAATTTAATTTAGTGTTAAACTATTAGCATTGACAAAACTTCTTCAAAAATTGATAATGTTTCGTCAACTTTGCAACCTAATTTTGTTTTGCTTGATTTTTTATAGTTGTATATGTTGTATAGAGGTGTAGCTCAGTTATGAGTGTAAGGTAGAAACAAGAAAGGGCCAAATATGGGACCTTGTGGTATTCCTCTTTGTACTTCTTGCTACCAGAGATAAATATTTCTGTTATGTATCGTACATATTTTCTGCTGTCCATGGATCCTCTTCAAGCTTACTAGGTATGTAATGTTTGGTGACTTACATTTTACACCGCGTCAAATAGAGCAATAAAAATTTTCACAACACAGCTACTTTTATTTGTACCCTTAACCTCGTTAAGAATAAATGTATTTGAGGTGTAAAAAATAAGCTTCCGTTAACAATTTTTTGTCTAATTCAGCACTAAACTAGTGCGATTACAGCATTAAGACATGTCATCACTAAACGCACTGTCAGCCAATGAAACTTTCGTTTCTGTTCCCATCATCAGAGTCGTAAGCAGCAAAATGGCAAAGAACCCTATCAGAGAAACAGTTGTTCAAATCATTGGGAAATAGAACACACATAAGTGGGCCTAAAATAGATCCTTGCGGCACATCCTGAGACACCTACCACTCAGAGGAATAATACTCCAACTCCCCAACAGTTAATTGTAACGAACAGTGAATCTCCACTTGCGCAAAAGGCGATGCTTTGACCGCAACGATCCCTCACACCATGCAAAGACAGCTTATGCGGCAGGAAAATGATTAAAGTAAAGCTTATGTTAAATAACAAAATAATTAATCCACCGATTGGATTACCACCATAAAAAATTTTGTATAAATTGTGAAAAGTTTGAACTAATGCACTCTGAGTTGATTCAGATTCGCCAAAACCGAACTGACTCAAATATTATACTATATTAAATCTATTAAAGATATGACGAGGAAAAAGTATAGCTTCCTCAAAAAATAATATAGAACTGGATAAAACTGAGATTGGTCTATAATTCGAAACTGATTATACTTGTCCTCGTTTAATAGGTAGCATAGATGCTTTATCAATTTTACAAGGATTTATTAATTCTTATTGACTGAGAAAAAGAAATGTCCTAAATAAATTCAGAAACTTTTCTCAATGTGCTACAAAAAAAAACGGCTCTTCCGCTAAATGTTTTCTCGGATAAAATATAATTATGTTGATCCTGCGCACCACAAATAATTCTTACAGGAATCGTTGTTGCAATTTTAAACCGATTATTTCTGTCGTTTGAAGAATCCTCTCTCTGAACAGCAATGTTAACACCATGCTTCTATTCTATCGCTTGCAATAATGGTTTCACAAGCACGCTAATTGAACTTCTACATTTCTTTTTGCCAAGAGAAAACAGAAATTCCACACCGTTTACTCATCGAAGATGAAAAATTCAATTCTAACAAACTCTAACAAAAATCCAGTTGTTTGTTGAACTTTTCACATAAAAAGAATCCATTTCCAAGTAAATTAATTTTTCTCAGTTACGCCATTCTAAATAAATTCAAGGAAATCGGAAAAGAGAAGCAATTGATTGAACTTTTACGTTAGCGAGTATTGGCAGGTATTGAGAATCCATGTTTTCGAAATTTAAATTGGTATGTATTACATGTTGGTGCGAAATACTTTCGGAATTGCTCACCGTTTGTGAGTCATACTATTTAGTTTTATCCGAGTGGGTTCGCCAATTTATACTGCTCTATAGAAGTTAATAAAAATAAACCGCACTTTATAATCAGATCCTATAAGCGCTTTTATTTTCCGAAGCAACTTCTTGTTTGTCAAACAATTGCTGAGTTTGTAATCCTTAATGCACGTTTGTATTATAAATATACCAACTCGGGAATGTTACAAGGTCCCCCGCGCTCTCAAAGCGCAAAGCGAACGCTGTAGGAAGGATAAAACAACCGCAAAAAGTGGGCAAGGTCGCCCCTATTGAAAGCACCGCATTACTTAAGTAGCGTCAAGTTTGAGGTGTTGTCAATAGCAGACAAAAAATGCTCGTTATGCATAAATAAATATTGATACATTACGAGAGTGCATGCTATTTAATGCATGTGAATATATGAGAGCAAAATCAGGACAAGGTCATATAATAAACGGTTTCCATTTAAATTGACGGCAATAAAATAGTCTCAATAAGTGCTGATAAGTTCACGAACGAATTGCTTTTAACTTTGTTAAGATTTGCCGCCCAGTGTAAATGAAAACAAAGTTTAATAACAGAATGAGGAAAAAAAAAACTTACCCAATATCGTGCAAGTAATCCCGGTGATACTGTGCCCACTGAATTGCACCACGCAAAGTAGTATGTCACCAAGAAGTAAGCACAGTACGTGATTTGTTTGACACCGCCAGTGTAGGACATGGTGGCTAGCGGGTAAAAAGAGTCCGGCTATCAGAGTGGCAGCCAAGAAGATTACGCTGAAGGTCAACGCGATGGGGTATAAGGTGAACCGGATGTCCGGTTCCATTTTGGTCGCTACCGCATCAGCGATGTACTGTTTGCAAGCGAAAACGCTCGCCGAATCATCTGCAACAAATTAGAAAATTCTTATAAATAACATTATAATCATATGTTGTAAAGGCATAACGAATTTGGGATATTAATGACATATTTTTTGCAACCCACCACACAGAGAAAAAGGTGTAAACGTTAGCTACTATAGCATTAGTTTTCAAGATGTGGTATGACCTCCAACGCCATTTTAGTTTTCCAACATAGTCAACCTGAGTCAACCATGTGCAATATATTTGTGGTGCAACTATAGTACTACAATTAACGAAATTTTCATCAGTTTAAAAATTGTATAAAGCTAAGCAGGTTTTAATATCTTAACAAACATACCTTTATTATCATTTTATTGCTACAGTAATCCAATAATTTAAATTAAAATGACAGAGTGTTATCGAAATTACTCAGATGCAGACTATTTGCCCTTCGCATCGAGGTTGATTCGTAGGGATCAGGCTCACCGTATATGATCATCAAAACGGTGACTCGGTCGCTAGAAGATGTTTACCCGGTAAATAGATAAAGAAGCTATGACCATATGCATACAATTTATGTGGAATATGCATTATTACTGGAGTAAAATAAGAGAACTGCCATATTTACTATAATTTATATAATACAATATATTTCATGTATTTGCTACTATGTGAGGCAAATATTGAGTATATTGAGTAATTTTAACATCATAATTGCAATACATTAACTGCTATTTTGGTTAGCTTAATCTTTATTTCTTTATAACGCTCACTTTTCTGGTTGCACAATACTTATTTATTGCACTTTCTTAATTTCTTACTTAAATTCGAAATATACTATTGATCTAACTTGACATTGACAATACCTTTAAAACCACATGAAAATCCAGTAAATAATACAAATAATGACTGAGTTTAATAACTGTATCTTACATAAACACGCGTAAGAAGCCTTCTTATTAAGAAGTAAAACTATATTTTGATCGCATTTGCCGTCATACAAAGTCGTTAATAACATACGATTCTCAACGGAAGATTTGTCGACGTTATTGTTTTAATGGCGCCAAATTATTACCTTACGAAGGTTTTTAGCACCATTATCATGTCGTTATCATTCGCTTTTCATTGCAAACCATGATGATGAAGATGAAGTTCTTATTTCGCATATCTGGCGTAATACAGACATTATACCGAAGTTTTTATCTCGGGCGCAATGTGCTGAAATTAGTGGTAAGAGATAATGATATTGGCGTTTTAAGAGGTCTGGGTTTTTGTGTCATAAAATTTTATTGAAATGATAGGTTAGTCCCCTCGTTATCAAAGCGATATCAATAATGCATGATGTTCATGTAAGATTTTAAAGTTTAATTTAAAATGCTTGGGTTATTGTTATGATTGACTTTTAGGTACGTACTTCATATAGAATTCACTCAATATAATATTGAAGTTCCTTGGCCTTTTATTTCAGTAGGTACACACGAGTTGTAATTGAATGTCTTGATAAAGGTTACTTGTGGCCATCCAACTAATATTGATCAATAGGCTATTTATCACCTGTCTGTTTCAGGTCTCTATCTCAAAATTCTTCTTCGAAGGTCGAAGTTCAGAATCCTTTCATGTCTGATATAAAGCGGCACGATCAAGCCGTGGGGAGAGTTTAAATTAGTAATTTTACAAAAAAAATACTCTTGGTGTGATTTGGATGATCAACTTTTACGAATACAAAAAAAAAATACAATGAAATTATCCCATTTTCGCTAGCTGAAGGCGGTGGTCATGGCGCTAAGAGGTAGCTCTTACTCGAGAAAACTAGCTACACGTCTAATACAAATTCAAGGAGATGGACGATCCTAAACACAGGAGTTTGTAGGTCACGACCTTACGATCAGCTTTAGTATCCTATTTTGAAATATCTTGAAGGACTTCAAGTTAGAAGGTGACATCGACGCTCACTGCAAAGCGTCGTAAACCAGGATTGGCTTTAATATTGATTTCAAATCAACAATCTGATTGCTAGTTGGAGCAACATGGGGAGCAAAGAGTTGCGGACAGCAAGAAAGCGAGTTCAGGGCTCTTTGCGTTGCTACGTCAAGATGTGACTCCTAGGTACATAACCTGTTAGCATCATGATAACCTCACGTTTCCAACTGCAACCCACTTCCATTCAACTTTAGTGTCTAGAAGCCCAGCGCCCGGAAGGTGACTACAGGCCAGTTTTTCGCTCCTGCTAGACGTGTACAGAACGATGTCGCTAGCTGAGTTGCAGGCTTCCAAAAGAGGTCTATCAGAAACAGTAGAAAAACAAGTGACCCCAATAACAATCCCTGTGGTACACCGCAGGGTTTCTATGGAAACTCCTTTGGTCTCTACTTGGGGTGCTCGATACTTTTGATATTTTTGCTGTTATGTTTTCAATTCTTCCACGACTATGTTGCAAACCATGGATGCTTAAAAACGCCTTATTGCATTTTTTTTGTTCTAGTCAGAAACCATCAGAAAATACTTCACAATGAATTTTCTTAAAGACTGAAAATTTTAGTTTTTCTAGTTTTTCGTTTAACTTCTTTGCATTTGACCAAACCAAAACGATAAGCATTTTGTACATCACATTTTCTGAGTTCCCAAAATTTAGTAAATATGTTGTGTCTTTATTACGTAATGGATTGGTCCCATAAGTTTAACATTTCTGCTTGCGGTTACAATTTGGCCCAGGCATTTTTTTCAGGGTCTTCTTTTTCCATTCCTCTGTACCAGACCTATTTGCTTTCCCTTGATTTCGCAGTTCTTGTTCTTTTTTCTACTCGGCTGTTCTTCTGGCATGAGGCAAGAGAACTGACAAATGACCGAGAAAAGTGGAGTGAGAACATAAGAGGAAAGCAATTAACTAAACTCCACAAAGACTTCACACCTAAGGGTATGAAGGTTGTGCCGACAATAATAATAATAAACCTTATGTAAAATCATCAGTTTTTCTTTATGTTTTTAACAAAACTGCAATGTTTATTTGTCGGGTACCCAAATATAGACCTGTAGCATAAGATTCGAATCCAAAAATGCCAAGTATGCAGTGTAGTATCCCATTTTCTTTTATCTCTCTCAAATGAGACCCCTTACTTTTTAATTCGCGTTTTAATAACGATGACCATACACGAAAAACACATTAATGTACGCCATAAATTCTCCGCCGACCATTAAATGGAAGTACCTGCACAAATCATGCGATATGATCCCACATCAGACCGGACTATCGGGATTATAAATAAAAATCCGGCTTAATATCCCCCGAAAGGTGTATAAAAGAATCCGCCTCTGCAAGTTTACAAGGTAAAATTAAACTATTCTTGTTAATTTTGTTTTAATAATAATCCGATACGCCTTCCCGATGCGTTTAGCTCGAAAATCTCGAAAACGCCATCTACTATTCCACGAAAGAAGTCCGGATTCCTTGTTCGTAATGCGAAGCGGCGATATTTATTCGAAACGTTCGAACGCTCGCTTGGATAAATAAAATGCAATTAACCGTTGTTAGGTCGAGTAAACACTACCGTCCGCGCGGTACACGGGAGTTCTTCTTCCTTCAATAGAACGAACGTCGAGCGAAGATCGTGTTTTTCTTTGTACAACAATGAGAGCTAAGCCAACACGTTTAATTTAAGACCTCGGAGTCGGTAAATATGTATGTAGAGTCGACCGTAAATAACCTATATGTAGGCACGCTGTAGCGGATGGTGCAATGATACATACACCTTTATGTTATGAGGCTTTTGTGTTCTATTTGGTCGACGAATTTATTTTCGTATCACTTTGACGCTAAAGGGATTTTCCGTTCGCCGGTAAATCAATTTAGGTTACTTAGCGAGAGCATTAAAACGAGTTGGAATGAATGAATTGAGTCATTTCTGTGCAGGTATCTGTTTAACGATACCTCGATTTGTGTGTATGTTTGTACAAAAAATACAATAATAGAAAGTACATTCACATTCCAACGAGAAAAAACCAGTAGCCTAAATATTTAACATTCTTTATCCCTCGTTGATATCGAAAGAAATCAAAAACCGCTATTTGGCCCATGCCATGTCAACATAATTTATAGAAGTATGTTGTACTACTGCTGGTACTTGGGCAGATGACATCTGAGCCGCCAATCTACCAAATGAACTATTTTGGTGTTTCCATTTTTATGCTTTTCTCTATCTTGATCCCTTTATGTACTTTGGACGTACACATTCCAAAGAAATCCTTTGTCAATTTAAATGAGCAAGTTAGGAGGATGAAGTGAAAATATTGACTTTAAAGAGAGTTAAAAACTTTTACTGCCTGTACCATCTTACCTAGATATCTTTGTCAGGGGTATCAATTTTTTCGTCAATTGGGTTTTATTCTAGTTGCTGTTCCATCTGACTTGCCAAACTTTCCATATTTCAAGCGTGTTGCGTCTAAACTTGAGATTTTTTGCGCCGGTTTTGGTGCATAAATTTTCTTTCGAATGCTAGCAGATCGATCGGTGATTTCCCGACGCACTTCACCGTGTTGACGAGTTAATTCGTGAGAGTTTCCCTGATGTAAATTTTCCAATAAGTTTAGTTAAAAAAAAAGTCGAAAACACCATTCCGAGTATCCCTATACGAAAAGGGTACCCTACATTCTGCAATAGGACAATCATTTATTTCTAAATTATAAGATAATACTGAAATAATATAAAACACTAATTTTATCGTGTCGAATGACTGTATTCTTTGTTCAACGTATTTATGTGAATCGGCCTCTTTGCACCTAAATCCAATAATAATATAATAAAACTAAGCACATTCTTCATAGACGCTCACACGTTGGATTTGTTACAGTTGACAGTCGGCAGAAGATATGCATTTCTCACCCTAATTTTAACACATATTTTTTAGTGTTAATACGGCGTTGGAGCGGGAATATACTCTAAGAAGCCTAAAAAGGCTCTTTCGGTAAGCTTCAGCAAAGACACGACTGTGTTCCAAGCTGAGGTTGCTGCAATTCATCACTGTGTCCGAGAGATAGAAAGATGTACCGAACCGGGTAAAAGCGTCGCTATCTTCTCTGACAGTCAGTCCACACTTAAAGCGATTAGCTCCTCAAGCGTGGACTCTAAGCTGATTTGGGACTGTGTAAGCGCCCTAAATGAGGTGGACACCCAAAGGAAAGTAACCCTAGCCTGGGTCCCTAGCCACTCGGGCGTGAGAGGAAATGAGGCGGCGGACGAGCTAGCCAGGCGAGGTTCGTCAAGGTCATTCGTTGGAGCCGACCCCTCTTTCGGCACTACCAAATCGCAAATTAAAAAATCCATCAATGAATGGATATACAATCAGTCCAGAGAGTGGTGGCAAAAATCACCGGGACAATGGCAGGCAAAAGAGTTCCTAAAGGAGCAGAGGCCTGAACTCACGAGAGATCTACTGAATAAAGACAGGAAGACTGTCAAAATGATTGTAGGTCTGCTGACTGGTCACTGTAGACTGAATAGGCATATGTACAACATAGGCCTGGCAGATGATGCAACCTGCAGATACTGCCAAGAGGAGGAAGAAACACCAGTTCATGTGCTGTGCCAATGCGAAGGCCTGGCGAGGACAAGGTTTCTAGTAATGGGGGAGGAAAACCCCACAGCTAGTAGCTACATAAAGAAGCCGCTCTCAAAGATGATAGGCCTAATTAAGAGGGCAAAATTAGAGAGCGTTTTCTAGGAAAAAGGGGATCACAATAGATCTGAAAAGGTCGCGGTGAAATAGGTCGATAGGCCACCCCAATCCTAATCTAATCTAATCTAATCTAATCTAGTGTTAATAGAATGTAAAAATAACTAGTTTGTTTTATATATACATATGTACAATTTAGGTACTTAATTAGTTAGCTTACGGGAAGTCAGAAAAAAAAGGTACATCCAAGTTGGTCATCCCTGATCTATAGCACACAGGCATTTGATAGTACATGTGCACTATTTAAGTATCTGCTATGATTGACTTTCGAGAACACAAAAATTTGGTCGCACGTAGCAAATTACTAACTTCTATAGGAGTTGGTCTACATTGCCAAGCGGTAAAGACAGGCTAGTGAATACAATCATTCTACACCAGATGCAATTCACGCAAACACTTTACTAAGAAAGTTATTATATCTAGACCACTGCTTTACCCGGTCTCTCGAACATGTTTCTTAATCTCTTGAACGGCAAACGCAATGGTAATTACAACATGCATGCAAACACATGACAAATACATATATAGCACATATAATTTCAAACGGGTAATTATTATATGCTTAATTATTTCACTACTTCTGTATTTCTTCAAAATGTCTTTAAAAAATATAAAAGAAACGGAAACTCAACTCAAATTTGTTTTTGAAAGAGAACAAAACCGCACTGCTTATACTCTGCTTCTCAAATTGCCTGTAGTACAAGCCGTGTCGAACCATAACTTCCTCGAAATGCTGTTCATTGAAAGGCCTTGAAAATTGCTATTTCCATGTTGCATAAATAGGTGCGTCGAAGATATTTCCTGTTTTGCTAGTTCGCGAAAGTAATTAAATCTCCGCCTATGTAATCGTAGTATTTTTGAGTATTTTTAGACGTGGAATTTTCGATATCTACGTACTATTTACTTTGTGATCATTTTAGAATTGGGAATCTAGAAATCGATAAATGAATAAATTCATGTGTTTCGAATTAAGGAATCTTGCCTTAAAATTTTACGCACGTGTAAACCCAAGTAAAACTTTCCATATTTATCTTACCATATATATACTGATATTCCAAAACATTGCTAAATTATTTTTCTTCTTAAAATACTGCGCCCTAAGCAAACCATTAATTGAACCGCAAATCTGCAATCACAATTTACCGACAAGATTACTTCTAAATATTTAAAGGGGGTGCTGTGATGTTCTCATTGCCCCTAAGGGTCGCTTCGAAATTGGATCTGACGGATATTGACAATTCAACCGTTGAAATGGAAAGCTGTTAAGGACAGGAGATTACTGCAGCTGGTGAGGCTAATAAATCTCATTTGAAGCTGGGAATCGATTTATCATTCAAAAATTGATGTTTAATCTCTCAGAGATACTTCAGAATCATCAATCTAATCTTAAATCTATATAAGAACGCATTTGATCATTAACAATAATTATTAATTACAGCAGTTGAGGCTAAAAGAATCTCTAACTTAGTTAGTAATACATCCTTAAAAATGATTGGAGAATAGTAACTTTCTAATTTCTCGCCGTAAGAAAGCTATTAGTGTTTGCGTCTAATATCAGTAATTAATTACTGTCAGCATCCCCGTTATCATTCCGAACATCTAAACCAATAACTCCAAACATCAATTGACGTTTCACGGAGTGAATCGATTACTTATTTTTTTTAATTGAATTTAATTCCCCCTTAGAATAATTTTTCTTCTTTGAGTTTGGCGAACTTATACATATATCTGTACTTCATACACGTTCCAATTGTGAATATACAGATTTATAGGAGGTACCTACATATGTACAGTGACGAACTTCTTAAACGAGACCGCTGTAAGTCGACTTTATCCACATTATGCATGAGCAGTAAAGCAGATGTGGATGCATTCATGCATTATATTTATATTATAATACTAAAATTCTTATTTTCTTTGGAGGTTATATTAAAACAACATTTTTTTTTTTATTGAAATGCTTACTGGAACAGATAATTACTAAATATATTCATAATATAATTGAGCCGGTTCAATATCGTACAAACGGCTATATCTACCTCAACCAAATTTTCAACAGTAGACCAGGTCAACTTTCAATATATATAGCTATTATTATACATTATATAATAACAGTAAACCATGATAAGAGCTATTGGAAAAAGTGCGTGATTCAAGACATTATTTTCTGATAGTACATTGTAGATCGCCAATTCTCCCAATTCAAAGTTGAACATGTTGAACACATTGTATTATACATCTAAACATTGTTGTAGTAATTATAGTAACAACTGGAACACACGGTGGCATGTTAATGACACTTTAATTGCCGAGTTTACCGTTCAATAGTACATATTTCTCTTTGAATATATGTACATTGAGGTTTACTGATGTATGTATGTTTCACTAAAACGCAAACAATGAAATTTATGAATTTTCTTAAGTGAATACAAACACATATCTATTTTAGAACCCATTAAATATACGACCAGTGTTGGTACATGCGTATCCAAATTGTTTACTTTTATGTTTATATTATGAATTAACTATTATGTAAATTGAATAACAATATATACTTACAAAAGTATTAGTATATATATGTAGGTATATTCTAACGTGACTCTTTCTCATATTTCAGGGCAACATGTAGCTAATTATGCAGAAATTAGTTTAATGAGGTGTGAGATGCTCATGTCTATGAATAACTTAACTCCAATTACTCATTGTCAACTATCTAAGAAGGTATTTGGAAATAATCTAATTACCGATTTGGTAACTGTACAAAAATAAGAAGAGTGAAGAGTACTTTGAGAAAAATCAATGGTTATTACCTGCACTAATATTGAAGGTTGTTTTCAACACCAATCGAACGTTTGGATTGGAATTGTGGATAACTGGCTAATTTGACCGGTACTTCTACCCTGAAGACTTACCGGCAAGGTATATCGAAACTTTTTCAAATCATCGCTACCTTGGTTTCTGGAGGACATACCATTGGCAACAAGATGCGCGTATTTTAATGTAGTTGCAACATTAGGTTAGATTATGAAAAAAGTTATATCTATCTGGGAATTCCCTTCTCTAATTCAGGTATATACAAGGAAGCTTCTGAACACTTCATTCGCAAAGCAACGCTGGCTGGTGCCAATGTTAATACAATACTGATAAGAACTAAGTCTGATAGTCTGGATACCAAATCTAAGTTATTCCAATCAATGATAGAGGCAGTACTATTATATGGAAGTGAAATTTGGGCGCTCAGATATACACAGGATATCGAAAAAGTTCAGGTAGCAATTTTTAAATAAGTTTTTCATTGGCCGATAAACACACCTAGTTGTATGGTACGGTTAGAGGTAGGATTAGTACACCTGACAACGCAGGTTTTAAAAAGGGTCACGGAATGGTATGAAAAAATCATAAGTATGACCGACGAAAGGCTGCCTAGATAATGCTTACGAGCTCTGCTACAAAAAGATGCAAATAACGAAAACATTTAACTGGATAACACAAGTGAAGCAGCTGTTTACGACAATTGGTGAAGCAAATCTTTGTTGTCCAAATACTACCAATTTCGATGTAAAGAAAAAGAAAAAGGAATTAATAGAAAAAGCTATCAACAATGAGCGGAGTAAGGATATAGAAGCGGCAATAACGTCAAACTACTCAGAGTTATATCGCAAAATTAGTTCGATGGGAATGAGAGAATTATATATGGATTTCCGTGTCCCCGTAGCTAAAACAAGATTGATAAGTCAAATTAGAATAGCCAGCAAAAAGAAGATTAGGCTCTATTTTAAACATCAACTGCATGAAATACGTACCGAAGAAATTTGTTCATTGTGCACCTTACATATGCCAGAAACCATTGGACACTTTTTGTTGGAGTGTCCTATCTATCGGCCCCTTAGAGAGCAGCGCTTTTCGAGTGACATAACAGCTGAAGAACTATTAGTTATCGAAACCAAACAGCAAATGGACAGACTTTATTTTTACTTAAGTGAGGCTTTAAAATTGAGATTATTTATTATCTCTGAATAATATTTTGTATAGTGGTAACTTTTAGTATTGAAGTAAAGTCATTTAATTAATTTCATTGTTATATAATTATCATAAGTAGACATATATAATTATTATATATATGGAAGATTTGGGAAATCGGATAATTGTTGGGTGTAACTCAATAAGAAAGGACCTTGATGTTGTTGAACGAATTTGAATGCTTGCATCCTAGCTAGAGATGGTCGTTTTCAACAGAATTACTAAGTTTAACATGTAATTTTTTCTTTTTTGCCCTGTATCTTCGAAACAAAGCGACTTCTCGAAAATCACCAAAGAACAAAATATTCTTAGAATAGTCCAGAGAATAACCCCTTCAATTTCTGTCGCATGTTTAATAAACACCTTGTATATCAAGAGTTATAAAGTACATAAATAAACGTCCCATATCAATTTCATTATTAGCTAACTAATACATAACGGCCATCATCACCACACATACATATTTATGTAAATACGTGCATACATACGTAGATATATAGCTTCTGACAACTCATGACTAAATCTTCGTTCAACTTTAGCTACCGTTATGAAGAAAATACTTCCCGGTGCGTTAATCTTTTGTATACCTATTTTGTAATTTATATGCGTATGATAACAGTGCAAAAGTAGCTTGCAACAGGTCTAATGCATTCTAACGTCGTACGAATAAACAAGCGCCGTGCTGTTTGGATGGCATCCAAAATCGTTTTCCTGAAACTACATAATACGCATCGAATTACTATGTTTCGCGCAATTTAATCGCGAAGATGAAGATGTATACAAGTAATGCGCACTCGACCACATATTATAAGTTTGGAATCACGTCGAGAACGTGCGGAAAGTACAATTTAACAAGTTCGTTGAAGCTAACGTGCGTAATATATAAAGTAAACATTGAAAAGCAAAGCTCAATCTTTACTTGGAGTTGTTATACCTACACTGAGAAAAATAGATAGTAACAATAGGGACAACTAACTTTATAGTTGGTTGTATTATAATTATATTAGAGCGTACCATCTTCCTAATAAACAGTAATACATGGATGAATACTGGGTACTAGATAACGTATTGTTGTCCTTGAGTTAATATCATTCATTATATTTATAATACGTGGTAACATCTTTTTTTCTCCGTGTATTATTATTTTGTTCATTCAGCTTGTCAAAGAATTTTTTTCTTTATTGTGAATAAGTAAATTGGCAATAATTTAAAACACCATGTCTTGGAATTACCCCACCTTATTGTAATTAAAAAGTTGTAAGTAAAAAACAGTTCTTCTAAATATTCAAAATTGTTTACAATAATAAACGACTTTACAAAGAAATATTCTTATTTAACCTACATTTCTGGTGATTTTATTTATTTTTTAACTGTTATGATCATATATAAATAACTCATTTCATTTGATAAGAGTTCATAATTTCTACAATTGACCTAATGAAAATACATCGCATAAACATACTGATAAATGGAAATACCAAATTTCTATGTAATCATTAATTATTCAAATAATGTTTCTAACTTGTCTGTCTATTAAATAAATTTCACTTCGGTTTTAAGAACAAGCAAGCTTAACATGTTTTCTCTAAAACGTTTTTACTTTTCTATATACCTCTGTATATGTAAAGTAAGATGTTGCACAGAGAAAAAATTATTACTGGATTTAACATAATGTGATAATTGTTAATTATTGTGATAACAACTATATGCGGTAACATTAGCAAGATTTTTCTGATAAACGTTGTTATAAAAGCAAAACACAAAACGCAAGTAAATATTACTTCAGCGATATTCAAGTAATACCTTGGGTCCACTGTTTATATACACTGTAAATCTAATCAAAAATTTATATGAATGATACATTTATAAATCGGATTTACTCTGCGAAGCTGGAAGCTTTCTTATTTTAAATCACATCTAACTATGGTGAATATTACAAGCAGGTCAGATTAGGGATGCATGTTTCGAGTGGATTTATAACCTATGAGACAAGATTATTTTGATGCACAAAAAAGTTATATATCTATTTACTATCAGCACCATTGTAAAAAAAATACGCCAAAAATTAATTATAATTTTTACTCTGTCGTAAAGAAAAACTACTCTGCTTGAATGACAAATCAATTGCAGTAGCATTTACACAAATCACTTTACAATACCATGTATTGTAATTTTAGCAACAACATTTTTCGCAGTGTGTATGTGTATTCATATTAAAATAAGAATATACCATTTCTAATGTAATACAAATAATGAATTATGTATTGCTGCTAGCTTAATAAATTCATATGTAGATGCGTAATATCCTTATTTTTCCTAACGTCATACGGTGTATGCAAACGAAAGACAGCCCTTAAACAACCAGGTAAATACAATTGTTATAAAATTAAGCTATCAAAGTTTACATAATTTGCTACATCCATAGGTACACACAATTTAAAATCTTGATTAGCTAACTGATATTGTATTTTAATACTAACAGTACGTGTGATTTATTGTTTATTAATTTGTACAATGTAATTCCCCTAATTCAATATTTAATAATCATGTGTTAGCGCCATAAAACTAGTTTGTGGCATATTCCCAGAAAATAAATAACAAATAGAATCGGTTATTATTGTTATTTTTATTAGCTTTAGTTTCTATTTATTTATCTTTTCAGCAAATATTTTCATACGAAACTTATCTACTAGACTGATTTTATTTGTTTCTGTTTGGCGGATATTACGAATTCTAAACTTCGCGCCAAGAGTTTCACCGACGTTTATTCTACAAACAGAACAAATTAGATACTCTTCCTTAGTCATTCAAAAGCGATAAGGAAACCCCGTTGTTTTAATACGTGCTCTATTGTTCGAAATTGACATTATTGTTTTAAGTGTCGTATTAATAATGAAACTATTAATAAGACTAGTAGAAGAAAGTTGGTGTTTTAATTAAGTTATTTGTTCTGGTTCTAATGTGATATTTTTCCGATAATTACAGAAAGAAAGTTTGTATTTTAGCTAAAAGTAGATAATTGTATTTTCCAAATACAATTCGTGACAATCGCTGTTCCAAAGGGATTGGTGGTACTTATTCATTAGAAATAGTCTCTAACTGTTTAATCCCTTTCTAATCCAGCACCCAACATATTAAGAAATGTTTTGTCTCATTGTTATCAGAAGAAAAATATTTATGTCTCGATAAGTCATTACTGCACATCTGCGCACAATACTATAGGAGAAATTTTAATATCCTTATATCTACTTTATATTCCCCAGCGATTACGGCATTCTCTAAATATTGACTCGAACGATATAAATGTTTTTCGAACTGCTATGTTGTCATAATTTCGATTATTACTTGCGGGTGATTGCCTGATAAAGGAAACTGGTTTTAAAATGTGAACGAATCGAATGAAGTGATACGATTTCTTTAAATACCTCTATAATTGGTTTTTTATTGCAACCTTAGTCGAATGAGTTGAGAAGAATGAACTTGGACTTGAATTATAAAACCAACGGAATATACGTTTGCAAAAAGAATTGAATATGTTGCAATTTTTTTACGGACAGGAAATCTATGTATGTATATGTATGTAAATTAGCGTTGCTGTGACTGATTCCTTTTTACAGCTATACTGCGCGAAATGAATTACGTATGTTTAAAAGAAACTGGCAAAGTTTACGTTTACTCTGTCCTAAATAGCAATTTTAGCATATCTTCGAAATAGATCCGAATATTACAATTTCTAAATATTTCCGTTTGAGTGTACGTTAATGGTTCGAAACGTTCCAATTTGCCTTATTACATAATATATTCCTTTGTTCTGAATTGAATCTTGAGAAATTTCTTTTCGAACACATTTTTCTTGTTTACATAATGCAAGGAATATAAGCCATAAGAATGTATACATGATGCTGTGAAGCTGTGTAGCCTTTAGATTTCAAATCGGCATACACCGTAGATTAGGTGAAACATTAGATATATGTCTTTTGTCTTGAGCTCATAAATTTACATAAATACTTACAGTACAAGCTTAGATTCTTTATTTCATAAATATACTTGATTGAAGATATGAAATTAGAGCATACACAAGTAGCAATATACACAAATTTCGCAATTATCAATATATATACACTAGCGGAAAACAACAAAAAAAACTTATTTAATACTGAATTGGTTTTTGAACAATGGAACCATGTTCTCAAGAAAGGTGTAATACCAAAACTAGTTGGTTGCATATTTAATAAATAAAAATACCTTGAAGCTTGTCCTAGCTTCGTCCAGGTCTGGTTTTAAAACAACTGTTCTAAATATAAAAAATATAGTCTTAAAATGTTGACTTCTACAAAGAATAAACAATTCGGCAGAATACAATTGCAACTAGGCTTATAATTAAATTAATTCTTTTTGTACAGACACCTGAAGGTTATAGATATACACATTTGTGTCAACTAACAAAATATATTAATCCATTCTATTCTATGGTAAATAAATTTTATATCTGGTTGCTATACAGGCTAATATTGTCGCATTAAAGAAGTTGCTCCGCATGTAAAATTGAAACCAGTACTATAGCAGACACACCTAGCCATCAAAAGTCTTTCATTGAAGTTCTCAACCAATCAACAAACTGCAGATTATTGTAACGTTTGTATGATGTGGTGGTCAATCTGCATACCACATACTTTTCACATTTACTCTATCTATTACCCATTAAAGTCGAACAACATTAACAAAGTTGACTAAATTGGAACAAGAAGTTCAAGCATTTTTTTTGTGAAGATTATCCTTTTGAAATGAGCGCCAAATTCCATTGCAGTGAGAAGCTTGAAGTGTTTACATGTTTGTATTTTTTTAAACATTAATCCATGATCAAGAAAATCAAACTTTTAGGAAACTTGTACCACAAAAGATCAGTGGTAATGCAGTTCTGGAGACCCTTTACAGGTTCGCATATACGAACGATTTGAAATTTCAGTCTGCTTTACGATATGTTTTCAAAATAATTGTTTCTACGTCTGGACAACTATGAAAAATGAGTAGGCAGAAGTTAATGGCAAAACTATGAAATATTCAATGTTTTAATATTTACAAATTTTAACCGTAAAAAATTGACAGTATCTGATCTATTAAAGATTGTTAAGCTTATAGGCAAATGATGGTTCTAGATGGTTTAGCGAAATTTATAAAATTATCTGAACAAAATAAGATTTTCAGTAGGGAAAAAATTACTTTAAACATGATTGATGATTTTATTAAACTAAAAAGGCACAAATCTGATAAATAGAAGATTGTTTCACTTGTTTCAATATTGGAAATCATTATCAAATGAAACGTGAAAATAATCTTAATTAGAAAATAAATTATTTATGATTAGGAAATTAAGAGCATGTTCCTTAAGAATTTAATACGAAATAACTTCCGTGTTGTGTGACATTTTCACGTAATTAAAGCTACAATTTAAACCTACTATATTTATAATTCAATGGCAATTAAGTAAAGGAAGAGACGGAATATTGCCTTACGGTATCTGAATTCTCCTGAATGCCTACAGGTGGCAGTGAGTTGTGTTTATATACGTCGCAATAGCATTTATCGCCCGGTAAATAATTACCATCACGGCTGCCTCAGCTGGCATCCGCGAATAAATATGCAACTTACCGTTATTTTCCTTGATAAACTCCAAACAGTAACCGTCTTGCGGTAGGACAGTATTGGAGTGTAGCAGTTCCAGACTGCCGTTCGTCAATATTTTTGAATCGTTCAAACTACCGGCCAACACCAAATTACTGCAACTGGGAAATCGTTCGTATAGAACCGTATCTGGTGGTACATTTATGCTACGGTTATCCTTGCTGTTGTGTACGCAAGATCTAACTTCCTCGGAGTAAGCGGCATGTTTTCCGCAGCATCTATTCACCCTAGTCCCGGGTTGTATGAAGAAATCTGATTTCTCTTTACACACCAATATAATGTCGACGTCTAAACAATACGACGTCGGTTCAATAGAGAGACCCAATTCAGAAACGTACATTGAGCCATTTTCGAAGCTGACGAAACTGTGCATTCTTTGCAGGTATTGCGAGTACTCGCAGTCGGGTTTGCTGTCCTCCTGCAGCTTCCAATTTGGTGGTAACCCCGCACCGATGCCATTACCAGTGGGTTTCTGTTTTAAGGTTAAATATTTCGCCTTCCAATCGACAGTTGTGTACAACGGGACACACACCAGTTTATCTCGCACTAGCACTTCATTGAATTTACAGCATTTATTCACGTAAACGTTGCTGTCAATCGGACTGCAGGTCGTCGTTAAGACAGTTATGAGGAGGACTAGGAAAGGAAACGCAGTCCGCTTTAAAATAGTCATTTTTTTTTATTAGTCACGTTAAAAAGTTTACGTCGTGTAAAAAGCCGATCCAAGCGAACTGGACACGTGCGCCCGTCGCGTCAGATCAAAATGAATCAAAACCTCGTGGCGCCAAAATACGCTCTCGGAGGACATCGGCGGCGCGTGCATTTGCTTCTAGCTGAGGCCACTAGACAGACTTAACGAGCGTTCGTTCCGTCGACGACTGTTTTCTTCTTCGACAGTTGTTCGCAACGGACCTCTATCTATACACACTCACTACTGCTTCGTGCGTTCGCTTCTCTTTTTCTCCTTCTTTGCCCTCTTTCTCGCTCTTTCGATGAATTTAGTACCGTAGTACGGTATACAAAGTGGAGGGGTACACTTTCAGCAGGCCGAGAACTTGTATTATATTACCTTTACATCTAGATATTGTGTGCGTTTTGTGTGTACGCTTATGTGTGTGTAGATATTTACCGACGCTTCTTTCTCTCGTCGACCGTTTCATTCGTAAAATGTTATCCGTTTGCGCTCAAATAGGATTTGTGCGCTTCGACAGTCGTAGGCAGTAGGTAGCTGTGACAATTCATCAGCAGGATTGAAATATCGCGCAATATATACAGGCTGTCCCTGAAATAAGAGTACAACGTATTAAAAATGGGAAGCCCTAATTTTATTACACCTTTTATCTAAATTAATTTTTCCAAAATTCCCACGCATATGTGAGGAAAAAAATGGCAAAGATATTTATTAAATATCCGTCACGCCACTGGTATTTGAGACACTACACTTCTAACCAACGAAGGTAGGGCAGGCAACACGCGACGTATAACTACGCTCTGAGTCTCAGTCTGTCTGGATCCTTACGCATGAACACATCGGATATGGCTTTTACCACACGCGAGTTGTTCGATATGATTTATGTCTACGGCGAAGCAGGAGGAAGTTGTCGAAGAACTCTACGTATCTACCGGCAGCGATACCCCAATCGTAGAACCCCGTCTTACACGTGTATAAAGGATACCGTGTTTAGATTAAGAGAAACTGGTCGATTGCTACCAAATTACGAAGGTCGCGGACGTGAAAGACCACGTCGAATTTTACGAGCCGAAGAAGAATTGCTGGATATTGTGAACAGAAATGCAGGTGTAAGTACACGTGATGCTGCAGGGCAAGTGGGGGTGTCACGCAGTACGGCACACCGCATTTTTCGAAGAAACTTGTTACACCCGTATCACATCTAAGAATAACATCAACTTTTAACAATGATGTTTATTTCAGACAGCTGTCATTGATCAGATTACGCACAAGTGAATAGAGTTATTCATTAATAGATTCCACATTTTACTTTCAATATCTTCTTTGAAATTTGCTTTAAATTTCGCGTACGTAATAATATTGGAGTCGTTGACTCGTATCAGCTGCATACAATGATTATCTGTATATCACAGCTGTATTTACAAATGACCTTAAGATATAGTATAAACACAGATAGTGGATCCATGGGCGGCACATTCGTGACGTTTCAATGAGTTTTTAATTGTATATTCGATATTGCAATTGGCGTACGAATTTTTGGATACTTATTCAGTATAATTTGGGTTTCCCATTTTTAATATTTTGTACTCTTATTTCAGAGACACCCTGTATATATCGTATATTAGAGCGCCCCTTAATTAGCCAAATTTTTATTTTTTGATTATCTGTTTCTCTTATTTTTTTTTTATTTTAGAATGGTGCAAACAGATGATTCAATCACTGATCGTTAACCTCCGCCACAAAGAAGTGTATTCAAGCAAAAGTAATTTAAATACAAACCTCGTTGTGAATTTTATTTATTAATTATACATATACCGGGTGTCCCAAAGTGAATGATGATTTAAAAGTACATATATGGAGAATGAAACCTCAGATGTAATTAAAATTCTGTATCTGCAAGTGAATAGATAGATAGATGAACTTTATTTCCACAAGTATAATATATAAAATACAAAAAAAAGTCAAGAGGAATAAGTATACAAGGAGAAAATTCAAAAATAAGAAAAATAAATACCAATAATAATAAATTCTGCACTTAAACTATGTGTGTTTAACATTGATATTACAACAAAAGAAATCTTGAATGGCATAAAAAGCACAATTAGTCAGGTGACTTTTTAAAACAGATTTGAATTGTTTTAATGGCAATACTTTGATATCATGTTGCAATGAATTATAGAATTTTATGGACTGATATTTTATGGACTGTTGCGTTGTGGACAATCTATGATATGGTATTCTTAAATTACTATTAAACCTCGTTGAGTATCCATGCAAATCTGTATAGTTACCTTCGCCATCTTTCTAAAATACTGCGCAAGCATAATAGCTGCGATGGCTGCAAACTCTACTGAGAATCTGAGAAAGCATATTGCGTGCTTGAATTTGCCAAAACGAACTCCGTAACTGTTGTCCAACGACATTTTCGAACACGTTTTGGAAAACCACCACCTACTAGACAATCGATCTACGATTGGTACAATAAATTTGAAACGACAGGCTGTTTATGTAAAGGCAAAAGTCCGGGAAGACCTCGTGTGTCCGAAGAAACAGTGGAATGTGTTCGTGCTGTTTACCAACGAAGTCCACAAAAGTGAACACGTGCAAGTTTGGAACTACAAATTTCGCAACCAACTGTGTGAAAAATTCTACGTAAACGACTAAAACTGACGCCTTACAGATTGCAGTTGGTACAAGATTTCTGCAATGAAATGCTGCAACGTAATCAAGATGAGTTTTGTGAGCGGATAATTTTCAGTAACGAGTCAACGTTCCACATAAGTGGCAAGGTGAATAAATACATACCGAATATGGGGGACTGATCATCCGAGAGTGTTGGTGGAGCATTTGCGTGATTCTCCAAAAGTGAATGTGTTCTGTGCTCTATCTCGCACAAAGGTGTATGGTCCTTTATTTTTTGAAGAAAACACAGTTAGAGGAGCTACATACCATCAAATGTTGATGCCTCAACTGCATGAGGACGGGAGGAACTTTATCTTCCAACAGGATGGAGCACTTCCTCACTGGCACCGTGTCGTTAGAAATTATCTGGACGAAATACTTCCAGAGCGCTGGATAGGCCGTGCAACAGCCGACAACCGCGTTCTCGTACGGTGGCCACCAAGGAGCCCCGATCTTACACCGTGCGATTTTTTTCTGTGGGGATTTGTGAAAGGCCTGGTTTACGGCCCTCCGCCTGATTTTGATGAGTCATAACAACGTATCACGAGAGCTGTGGAAAGTGTCGATGCAGATATGTTACACCGGGTTTGGAATGAACTAGACTATCGCCTTGATGTCTGCCGTGTGACAGGAGGAGCCCGTATTGAGCACCTATGAGTTCCCAAAGTAAACATTAAGAATAATTTAAACGAATTCATAATAACGTTATTAGTTTTGGATTAATAAAAAGAGGAAACTGTGAAAGTGTCTATTTCTTTTGTAGTAACCCTGTACTTCTGGTCAGCAGTGGCGTATCAGACATGTTTTTTTTTTTAATGGGGCACCCTATATTTTATAGCAAATTTGGAAAACTCTCAAAGAGTACTTTCTTTATGCAACATGGTATACCCCTAACTTTAGCGGTTTCGCTGTTACAACACTTTTCCTCACAGTCGGACCATTGCTTGAAATTTTTTTTTGGCAGGGACTACATTGCACCGGCGCTTAGCTTTCGAATTTAGGGATAGATTACTTGTACCCTCACATAATTTTTTTGCAAGTGATTTATGAAAAGAAGATAACTTCTGATTGGCATTCGCAAATTGTCATTTGTTTCTAAAATTTTAAATGGCACACCCCAAAAAAAAATTGCGGCGTTGTATAGCCGAAATTCAAAATTTTTCATTGGTACCAAGAAAACAACACATTTCATAACGCAACTTTTAAGAAAGAAAAACTTGTTATGTCAATTGGTCGGAAATTGCCTTTTTCCGAAATTAAGTCTGTCATGATAAAACACAAGAAGTGCAATCGTAAAAAGAAAAACAGTAAAAATAAGAATAAGGTGACAGTAGAAACATTGTTCTCTGATAAATGTTGCGAAAATGCTTCAAACTCAAGAAGAGTGTTTATTGTTGTTGTGTCTTTTCTTGGAGAATATTACAAGAACGCTGAGAAGCATCCTTGCAGAGCGCATCCAAATCCCCGTGCATTTCAAAGAGTGTTGGATAGATTTTAACTACTGGAACTGTACAACGAGCAACGAGAGTTAGAACGAAGCCAGTTTTGACCAAAGATAATGAATTGCAAGTTCTGGAAGCAGCTGTTGAAAATCTTCATATCAGTATCCGTGACATTAGCAGGAATACTGATATTTATATGCGTTATGTGCATCGTACTCTTCAGAAGGACAACACACAGTTAAGATCGTCATGATTCAGCCATTCGAACGTGGAGCGTTGAGAAATTCTATATAATAAGGTCAGAAACAGCAGTTTCTATTCGAAAAATGCGAGTTAATTTTCAAATTGCCTTGAACGTCAGAAAGGTCACGGTCAAAACCGAAGTCATCATAAAATGGCTCACATAAATGCCCACAACCTTTACTCACTAAACTCTCCTTGAAACCTCAAAGCTGAAGAATTATTATAGAGCCGTCTGCTGCTTTTGGAATGTCATACTATATATGTCATAATTTAAATGGCTTTGTTTTAAGTAAAAAAAATAATCTGCGTATTTCGCACATTCACAAAATCCAAAGAAATTGAATTATGGCAACTATTATTCTTAACAATCTAATAACTCGTTGTTGTGTGCAAATGGTTCTAATGTTCGCCAATAATTTAAACACAGCTGCCTGTCGTCATCTATCGGACTTCGGCAGCCAGTTTGAACTATTCATCAAAACGGAGCAACTGTAGTGCAGCAGCAGTATTATAATAAATCAAGATATTTACGTAAAAACAAAACTCTTGCGAAAACGTTTTTCAGAACCAAAATAGTTTATTTTCTTAGAACAAATAAATACCAGTAACGTTTAGATACAAAAGTATTTAGATGTAACGTTCCCTGCGAAAGTTTTGATAAATATATTTGTAAGACAGTAAACTGGTAAAATAGTTAAACAGATCGAATAAACGATAAATATGTATACTACAATATATGTCGGAATTTACCCTATTGTGGAATTTGCTGTATCCTCCATGCTTGCAAGTTTTCTTGATTGTTTAGGTGACTTATAACAAAAACATTTATTTTTATATGAAAAATGTTAACTCTATACAAGTAAAATAACAAATTTAAACTGCAATATCATCAGTCTATCATTCGACACAACTAATGATTACCGTTTACCTAACTAATAAAGAATTAATTCTATTTCTCAGGATTAACAGATAATTTTTACGCAAAAAGTGGCTTACTTTCACAAAATATTATTTATTTATAGTTTTAGTGAGGCATTCACAATTCAGTGAACATATATAATATCTATGCATCAATATCTATAGACGTATTAATTTTATGCACATAAAATTACTTACAGTTATATGGAAACCAATTTCAATACCATCGCACGAAATATTGAGCATAAACATCGTTATGTATTCGTCAATCAGTGTGATGTATATAATGTTAACATATAGTGATTTTATTTATTTCGAAAATAAAACATGAAAGCACTGTTGTGATTCTATTTTATTGATTATGGATAATAATAGTGGATATTGTTCGTTTTTTATGCCGAATAAGATAAGCGGGCATGCACTTTACATTTAAATATAAATATTTTTATTATTTGAGAGATAAAATATTGCGTAAACTTTCGATAAGAGTAAATTTAAGGTATGAGAATGTACAGAATATCAGATATTTCACTCTAATGTTATTCTCTGTGGTCAGGATTTTATTTCTTGTCTGAATTTTAGAAAAATGTTATAGAAAAAATATAACGCCCAAAAGTTTAAAGGAATTGAGCAAAAAAGGACAGATATCTGTCAATTTAGTCATCAGAGTAATAATTCTTTGCTTTCTCTAGTCTATGGTATAACATGTACAATACACACATGTTTTAGCAAAGTTGTTTGAACCATGTTTTTTAGCTAGCACATGATGAAACACTCATAAGAGAAGCACCTAGAGATCTTAACACATCGATTTCATTGGAACTTGGCACATTTATTTTTATTGTAGCCGAACCCCACGTTTATAGAGTCAAATCTACCCTTGAAATTTTGACGATTTGAAGTTTTTTTTGCGATGGCACCATTGTTGTCAAAAAAATATTATTGAATTCGTCTTTTGTAGAAACTATTTTAACTATTTTTTTTGTCCTATTTCAGTAACCGCTCAGTCCCTTACCAAGAGGATGTTGAATGGAAAAGGACAATATGCATTCACAAGTAATGTCCTGAAAATACCATTAACAGATTCGTTTAGGCATAAATGTTAAGCTTAGGGATTCCATAGAAGAAAGATATTTAGTATTTTTGCATCCGATAATATTTGGGGCGCAAACAATTCTGTTGCTTAATACTGTTTACACTAAGTTCGGGTACATTTTTTAACACTATTTAGTGTGGATCTCCCTGTACAAACGGTAGTGTATTTTTAGTGTTAAAGTTTCTTACTGTGTACCAATGAAATAAATCGCAAAGAAAACTAGTAATTGTTGAAATTTCAAGGGTAGATTTGACTCTCTAAGCAGACAGTTCCATCTAAACGAAACGCAGTAATTTACAACACTGGATGGTTCTAAATATATGCCAAGTTTTATTTAAATTGATGACAGACAAGGAGAGCAATTGGAACTAGGTTTAAGGAAAACATTGCATATTATCGATATGGGAGAGTTGACTCATCCAGCGTGGCACAGCATATTAATGATACGGGCCATAAGATCAACATTGAAAATCTCGAATTACTAAAAAATTGAACATCCCCGAGAGAATTATCCGCTTTTGAGAGTATTTATATTAAAAGAGAATGTAAAAATAATAATTTATTAAATCGTCAGCAGATCCCGCTCTACCATTCGGTGTTGGTGGATATATTGGAGTAAAAACACATTTCTTTCGCAGTTACGTTTTGTATGAGTTCAGAATTCTGGCAGGTCAATATAGGCAAGGGAAAGAAAGCACTTGTAAATATAAATTTAGGGTAGGGATAATTATACACTATAGATAGATAGATAGATAGATAGATAGATAGATACTTTATTCGCCGAAAAATCACCAGCATGTGACATAGGCGTCGTCAAATATTTAATGTATACTTAATCATAATGTTAATAAAAAAGTAAAAAGTAAATGTAAACACATACAATAATAAAAAAAACAACGCACAATATAACAAATTTAACAAACAGTAGAAAAAAAATGATATGGCGACGCAAAAGGCGCAAGCGAAGCGAATTCCCACAACTACATCTCAAAATCTAGATATTATTCAAATAGATAGATAGATAGATACTTTATTCGCCGAAAAATCACCAGCATGTGACATAGGCGTCGTCAAATATTTAATGTATACTTAATCATAATGTTAATAAAAAAGTAAAAAGTAAATGTAAACACATACAATAATAAAAAAACAACGCACAATATAATAAATTTAACAAACAGTAGAAAAAAAAATGATATGGCGACGCAAAAGGCGCAAGCGAAGCGAATTCCCACAACTACATCTCAAAATCTAGATATTATTCAAATAGATAGATAGATAGATAGATACTTTATTCGCCGAAAAATCACCAGCATGTGACATAGGCGTCGTCAAATATTTAAAGTATACTTAATCATAATATTAATAAAAAAGTAAAAAGTAAATATAAACACATACATAAATAGGTTTCAAATTCATTCAGATCATAAAAACATCTCTCAATTAACATAAATTTTAATTTTCGTTTAAATTCATTTAAGGTCAAGTTTCTAATTTCAGGTTTTAACTTGTTGTACAAACATGAACCTGCAAACATTGGCGACTTTCTATAGAAAGAATGGCAATATCTGTTTAAAACAATATTATTCCTATGTCGGGTGCAGTGCCCATGGATGCTAGCAAAAGTCGATAACTTTCCAATATTGATATGCAAGTGAATCAAAAGTTTATAGATATAGATAGAAGCTACGGTCAAAATCCCATGTGTTCTAAAAGTTGTTCTGCACGAACTATTAAAAGGTAAATCAAATAGCAGTCGTAAGATTCGTTTTTGCATCACAAACACACGACTTATTGTACCCGCCTGGCCCCAAACAATAATCCCATAAGTCAAAGCAGAATACACAAATGCGTAATAAATATCAATTAATGACTTAATATCCAAGACAGATCTTATATCCCAGTTATGTTGAACTAATTTCAACCAAAAGCTGCAAAATTTTGATTTTCGTAAGACTGCGAGATAGCACACAATTCTCGTACATATCCCGATGAGGAATGATCCAAGTTAATCTAGAAGTATGCATTTGCAATTTCTTCGTTCATTACTTGTAATATTATGTAATAATATCCTTCTAGAATTAAAACGTTTGGTATGTATTTCTAGTTAATTTCCAATCTTTGGAATTCAGAAGGAATATATCGCAGGTGGTTTTCATTTATAAACTTATACATGGAAATATAAAAGACAGTGATTTGCTGGAGGCCTTAGATTTTTACATTCCACGTTCTAACAGCCGTTTTACGCCTTTGTTTTACGTGCCATCAGCAAGAACACACCATTATTCAGCATCACCAATTCCATCCATGTGTTCAAATATAAATTTAATTTGCAGCGCAATAGATTTTTTCAGTGTTAGTCTTCCCTCATTGAAGAAATATGTAGCTTGTAGGAATGAGTAGCACTTTTCTTTCATTTTCATGTCTATTGTGATAATCATCATACTGTATAACACTGTATAATTCTATATATATGTACTTGCTTTATATTATATTAGTTTTAAGCGCATAGTTTAACATTATCTTTAATTTTGTTTTTTCTTTGTCTTTTTCCTCTTTACTATTATGAATTATACGTTTTATTGTGTTATTATTATTAATTTTTTTTTCTCTTTTCTTTTTTATACGTGCAGGTAGCACTTTTCATTTTCATGGTCATGTTATATTTTCTTTATCATTATTTCTAATTATCTCTGCCACTGTATATTTAGGTTCAAATTGTGAATATTATGTTCTTTTCCTTTATTGTTATAATATATATTAGGTTTTGTTGTATCTTTCTACATATATTTATTATAATTACTATCCTGTAATGAGCAGATTTTTTTTCTGCTGTTGGATAAGAATGAATAAAATAAAAATAAAAAATAGTTGTTACTATTGTCTTGTTTACCATTTTCATTTTGAATATGATTTAAACCCCAATGTGTGAACTTTCTCTTTCTAACTTTGAGATGTTTTTTAGTCTTTATTAAAGACTGAAATATTTGCCGAATGTTCATCTGGATGTTTAATTGCGCTTTATTTTGCACATGAATGCCATAAAACTTTGTTATAACCAAATTACGTTTTCCTGCGCTTTTAGCGTGCAATCCACCTTGGATTGGTACAAATATTTTCAGAATACATACCTTCGTAAACTTTGAATGCCTAATAAAAGCGTCGGGATACGGTCAATTGCGCCACTCGCGTGCTGTATCGGTTCTATAAAATCGCCGGCCGGCGAATCGGCACCGTATGTACACTGTGTATGTAGGTCGGGACAAGAAAGACGGCACTTTTACGACAGGAAGATGGATTTTCGCGGAAAATGTTGCACTTAATGAGAAAAACATAATCGTAAAATCGGCCGGTTTTAACGCTCAAAGATACCGTAAAACGCACGCAGTAATTGCATCGTTCGTTTTTTTCTTAACGATCCGTTAATACGCTGACGTATGAGATACATACGTGAATTGATCGCCCTCTAAAATTGGAATAATATGCAGCCAGCTACCTGACGTAGCTAAGATTGAATCGTCAGACCATTTTTTTTAATGGCAATGAATGCTCGAGTAACTTCGAAAAGGCACAGTTTACAACAGTTTAAACTCCTAAAAAGCTATATGCTGTATTAGCATAACATAGATATAAGATTTCATTGTATTTATAAAACAAAAATACATATGAATATTTAAAATGCAATAATTTCATTTAAGTAAAGCTTTATGATAAAAATATAAAACTTTATTCAAATAAGCTTTGTAATCTCTAGACATATAACACAATTTCAAAGACAATGGCACAAATTATAGGTTATTATTCAACTTTTATTCCTGGAGAATAAATTTAGAATTTCTTTTTATAAACATTAACTTTATTTTATTATTAGAAACTGTTAACTTAAGAATTGTTTACTTTTGTAATCCACATACGATTTCTATTGACATTACATAAGTTGTATTCTAAAGATGGATTATTCCGAACTTGGAAATTCTACAAATATTAAACTTTGAATTTATGTAGAACACATATAAATGTGTAATACGTGCAACTTTCTTTTTTTTTTCTAAAATAGCTACGGTAGAAAGAAAAATGAAAGATAGACGTAAATGCAATAATTGCACCGTATCTAAAGATCTTTCAAAATATACGTGACCAATGTAATATACAAGATGCAACAATAGTAGACCAATTGAAAAGGAAAACCGGGCACCTAACTTGAGAATCGAATGGCACGTTGTCTATATATTTATATTATTTCTTTCAGAAAGGCATATTTTCCGCAGCACTAAAAGTTGTTAATGTTATTCCTGCTTACAAGAGAGGTGACTCGAACTGTTTTAACAATTATTCTAAACAGACTCTACAGTTTCTCTCAACTATTTGAATCATTAATGAAATAAATGTTATATTTTCATAAATTTCGTCTCTTTATTAGCTACCAGCATGGTTTCCTTCCCAATCGCTCTGTCAACACTGTCTTGTAAAATTGTTAATCAAATTTCCCGCGGTATTGATTCCAATTGTCCGTATCTTGCTATGTTTCGACTTATCGCGGGCTTTCGATAATGTTGACCACGATATATTACTTGAAGAATTAAATACTAAATGGTATTAGAGGCGAATCCTTACCCTGGTTTGAAAGCTATTTATTACATAGTAAACAAAGGGTCGTGATTAATGAATACTCATCAAATATATGTATTGTAGATAGAGGAGTACCCCAAGGCTCCGTTTTGGGCCCCATTCCTTATAAATGATTTACCTTTAACTGTAGAGTTAGCTGCTAATATTGCACTTTATGCCGATGATATTAATATTTTAATCAGCAACATTTTAATCTATTACAAATTTTTTAATTGACAAATTGCCTCAGGTGTGTAAGTGGCTTTCCAATAATAAGAAGACTTAATGTATTTTGTTCCGTAATAAACATAAACATAATATTACTAACTTTAATAGAATTAAATGGAATATCCACACTGAAAACCTTTGCAGTGACTTATTTCGAGTATGTTATGCCCTCTATAATTTTAAAAGGTCTTGCAACGTACACGTTCTTGAAACTTATTACTTTTTCCATTTTCACTTTAAAATGACTTTTGGAATCATCCGCTGTTGGTAAGATTTGCACTAGTGACACATACGAAAGAACCGCATACACTTGAGTAGTATACGTTCATAATATGTTCCTTATCAAGGATACCTTTCCGCTTTAAAATTGCATAATAAGCACTGTTCAGTACATACATGGATATGATAGTTCCAGGTCAATTGCTCGTTCAATTGGACACCAAGAAGTTTTATATGATCCATGCCATTTAATGCCATCATTCGGAAAAATTTGACACAAGCAAATTTGCTGATATTCAGCAACAGGCTGTTGGCAAAAGACTAATCGCTGAACGCTTCCAAGATCCGCTCAACATTTTATAGGAGATTCTGCTCATCATGGGAGTTCACAAAGATTGAATTATCGTCAGCGAATATTGTTAATGCCTGGCCTCTGCTTACTTTGATAAGTCGTTTATAAATGCTATGAACAATAAGGATGCGAGTGTCGAGCCCTGCGGCACTCGGTATTCAATCTGATATTCACTAGACTTGGTATTGTGAAGCTTCTCAAGTGGAAAGATGTGTAATAATTACTGACAAGGCATGTGTCAGTTTTAAAATTGATCGAATTACATATTGAATATGTGTGCCATTTAAAAAAATAGACGTTTTTTTTTTCATTAGCTTCAACCATAAAAATTGTGTTAGTCAAAATTTTGAGTAAAGTCTCATTAATGTAGAGCCGAGACACATGAGCGCCTTCACTTTTATATTGAGCAGATGACTTTTTAATGTAACAACCTTGGCAATCATAATAAAGGATGTCGTAAACCAGTTTGATTTAAACCAGGTGTTGTGCTCTTTACTTTTGGTGAATAATTGTTTACTCTTTAACGGTCGGTACTCGGAACGGTAATTTCAGCATGTTTGTTTTTTATATAATTTACGAGATAATTAAGCATATATAATATTTTTAATGTATAGTTACCAATAATCGTGCTAATTTTTTAAAATGTTAGAAATATTGATAAATTTGTTATCGCTTAGTAAAACTAATTAAAAAGAATCATCTTTTATCGAAAAACTATTTTTCTACCTATTACAATTAGCGGCAAACAAAATCAAATTTATAAGATGGACAAATGTTCAAGAATTCATTTAAGCCACTCAAGAAAAAAAAAATATCATGTGTTAGTTTCGGAATCCTTTGAATATCCGGGTTCAGAATTATCCTAAGTCATATTAATTCGAGGCATAAATTGTAATTATAGAAAAAATCTCATGCTCAGCTGCCTACTTATACATACATATAGTTGTGTAGGTAGGTACCAGCAAACTAACGTTTATCCCTAATTACGCTAATAACGCCTGATCTGCTAGGATGGATTTTTCCTTCTAGATTATCAACGTCAAATAAATTTGAAAAACGAGGAATTAATTTCCTGCATATCCTTCTGATTGTAGTACCATTGCATCGGATGATTAAGTGCAACTCGCAATTCAGGTAATAATCTCAATTACCGGAGATTTTACCAGAAAACCGATGCATTCAAAAGCAGTCTTATTAATCCGAGAGATTCCGCCCATAACCACCGTACATCATTAACAGAAAAACTGGTATCGCTCGCCAATAAGAAGAAATCAATAATCCATTTTAATGCTATCGCCTTGCTATAGGGTTAGTTACGAATACATCTGCATACATAAGAGGTTTTTCAATTCAAGCTAGCCCAGGTATAATTGAAATAAATCGAAATCTAATCCTTGAGTATCTGTGTGCATAATTAAAGGGTTATTAGAGTTTTTAAAGCAATTTTCACCGTATTTTAAGCAGGCAGGATTATGTAAAGCAAAATTGATGTGTGAGGAAATATGGAGATAATGATAAGCTGCTGGTTTAATCTAGGTCCTAGGTAATAAGTTGTTATTAAATTGGGAAGGTGCTAATAAGCTATTAGTAACATACACTCCGCCATAAAAGTATCGCATAAACTAAAAAAGGGCATTTATGAACCAAGATATTTTTATACGTTCACAAAAAGTTTGCCTCGTGTATGTGAACTATAAAAACACTAACAAAATAATGGAACTTAGCGTTTTTACTTTATTTTTTTCCTAAAAGAACACATTTAGAAAAATGCATATGTGTAAGGTTTGCTCAGTTGTTTATTGAAAGTCTTCCTATACGGACAAATTTTAAAGTGCGAAGTCAGAGTTCTGTACCAACGCTTTTAAAACTAAAATGAGCAATTTAACTTCAGAACAAGTGGCTGCTATAGTTGCTTTAATCGAAGATGGACGATCTCAAGCATACGTTGCTAATTTGATGAACATCAATCAGTCAAGTGTTTCTAGAGCCGTAGCCAGATATAGGGAAACAGGCATTTACAGTAGAAGACCTGTACCAGGTCGTCCAAGATGTTCTACTCGCCAAGATGACCGCTATTTACTACTACAAGCATTACGTCGAAGACATGTAACTGCGAGACAATTGCAGAACGACTTGGCTAGAGTCAGAAATACTCGTGTGAGTACTCAAACTATTCGGAATAGGTTACGACAGAGTGGATTAAGAGCTAGAGTAACTATAACAGCCCCTCGTCTCACTAGGAACCACCGAGTGGCTCGCTTAAGGTTTGCCAGAGAACATGTAAATTGGAACATTAATGACTGGGCCAATATACTCTTCACAGATGAGTCAAGATTTGGTCTTTACACCTCAGATAGGCGTATCTCAGTGTACAGACGAGACGGTGAGCGCTATTCGCAGTGTAATATCAGACCTAGACCTAATTTCGCTGGTGGCTCTATTATGGTTTGGGGAGGCATCTGTTTAACAGGTCGTACAGAGTTAGTACCAGTAGACAGAGGTACACTGACTGCCCACAGGTATATAACGGACATTTTAGAAGAACATGTAGTACCATATGCGCCAATTATAGGAAACGAATTCATGTTAATGCACGATAATGCACGACCGCATGTTGCAATAATCGTCCAGGAATACCTTAACGATGTTGGTATTCCAGTTTTAGATTGGCCTGCGGTAAGTCCGGACATGAACCCTATCGAGCACGTGTGGGACCTCCTTCACAGACGGATACGAACCCAAAATGTTGCCCCAGCGGACCTGCATGGACTAGCAAATGCTCTCCGTGACGAGTGGGAGAATTTGGATCAGGCTTATATACGGAGGTTAATCGAATCTCTGCCAAACCGTATGCGAGCGGTCATAAGAGCCAGAGGTGGCAATACTCAGTATTAAAAGCTACTGTTATGACATTTTTCTTTCCAAAATTATAATTTCTTGTTTTAATAAAAATCTCAAGTATGAGTTCTTGTTTTTATTTGGCCTGTATTTTATTTAAACAATCATAGAAATTATATCTTAGAGCGGATTAAAGTATATTTACAACTTTATGCTACAAACAAAGATTATGCGATATTTTTATGATTCAAAACTAAATTATGCGATACTTTTTTGGCGGAGTGTACATATTTTTTATGGAAATGAGGTTAAGAAAAAATCAATTCAGTGTGCAATTTTACCGCAAGAGAAAACAAAACAGGAAGTGAATACGAAACAGGAGATTATCTAACTTTGTTTTATTAAAAGCTTCTGTAATCTTCGTTTTTTTTTTTTTAACTTGTGTCTTTAATAGTGATTAATTGTAGAACATTCAACTTTTTCGTTATCTTTTTAAATTTAAAGAGATATAGTGCATTTAGTTTATGTGTTCCAGCGATTATGACATTTTTATGTAGGTAGGTATTACTCTCTTACAGTAACTGTACGAATCAAAAAAAAAAATCTTGAATGGACTTTAAGAATACTATTTGTTACTTTCATTTAATTTTATAAGACAGAAAAGGGAACATTTAGATAAAAAAAAACAATGGGAATAGTCGAAATTCCTATAAATTTCATTCAGTGTTGCTGCTGCCTGCGATGAATCATCTGCAGGAGCGTTGTTGCAAGAAGAAAAGTGTTCTTTCTTCCAAATTTAGAATATCTTTCCCTAGTTAGTTGTACTACTAACGGATTTATTCCAATAATCTCGTCGATCCATAAAATGTATTTGTGGTTATCAAAATAGCTGTGAAACAATCTGTCATTCGCATATGAGTGATTTATGTTCTGAACACTACAAATGCAAGTAAATTGATTTTAGTTAGTGGTAATCATGTGGCAGTTGAAAATATATTGTATGCACCACGGCCGGAAAGTGTCTTCACGGAACTCGTTTAGTTGCTCGCCTCTACTTGCAATTTCCTAATTCGCTCGATCACTTGCTTGATACGTAAATAACTATTTATTAGTTTGATTTTATTTTTATTTCACTGTACATATATTAATTATGCAATGGTTATTTTATTATTATTATTTTGATAAATTAATATGATGTTCAGTGAAACATACCTACTCTAGTAAGGAACAAGTTTGTATGAAAGACGCTAGATTACACTTTTATGATAATATCAATTTAAGCTAATCACTGTAAAGTGCTCTTCCTTTAGCCTTCAATTACGTCTACATTTTCATAGTTTTGACGCAATGCAGTTTAATGCACATTTATTTAGTTGTTTTGAATGCATCCAGAGAGAAATAACTTGTAATTTGGACCTCAGATATTGGCTACCACTTGAATCAAATTAAGACACATGGATGACGTATAAAGTTCCACTTAAAAAAATACGTTTTTTGCAAAGACTGTCGAAGTTTATTTGATAGTAACCTAGAAGATATATAAAAAACGCATTCTTTTGCTCATTTTCAATTTGTTCTTGGTTACGTTGACAGTTAGGAAGATTTTTGATGTACTGACGAAACTTTAGACTGAAAAATAAAATTGTAAGTTGAAGGTAATCAAGGAAATGAAAACTAACAAATCACATGCTTTCGGAAAGTGACTCAAAATCAAAATATGATGGATGTTGTATTTAAAATTTTAAATTTGATTATGCTTCCAGTAAAGACAAAAGTGATAAAATATATAATATACATTAAATAATTGCAAATTATAGTAAATAATATATTTCCAATTTATTAAAAAAAGTTTCCCAAAAATAATTATCTTAAAGAAAAGGAAATAACTATTATATATAGTTTCCAAGATAGGTATTACCAACATTTAGAAATCGTGCAAACCTTTGATAAGAGCTGTAGGTACCCCAAAATTCAGCGCTTTTCCTCTTTCTATTGAAATGACTGCCTTTACACATCTATTATTTCTATGTATTATTCTTGTGGTCCTTAAACATCAAAGCTTACCTATTTCATCAGTGTACTCCACGCAGTAGCTCTCGTGAGGTATCAATTGATTTGTCACCTCCACGGATCCATTTTCGTGCAACTTTGTATTATTCCCCACAAATCCAACAGATACGATTTGATCGCAAGGCAACGAATCCATAAAAAAGATGTTTTTATTATCCACTATTTTCCTCCTTTCTTCAGTACGCTGGCAACTCATGGCTTCCATGGAATAGACCGCTTGCTCACCGCAACATCTATTGACAATAGTCTTATTACCCACGGAAGTGTCACAAATCAAAACGTATTCCATGTCTACACAAAAATCGGATTCGTTTATAACTTTTCCGAGTGCCGAGCTGAATAGCCCGCCCGGTAGCACCACCAAAAGAGGCTTTGCGGGGATGCGAATACGCCTCTCGCAATTGGGCACTTTGTTTTCGATTAGAGTCCAATTGCCGAAACCCCGAATTGCTCTCCGCGAATTTGCCATATGCGAATACTGGAATTCCCAGCCGGTTCGATTTGTCTTTTCGCATTCTTGTCGCGCGTTCAACGTCTCATCGAACTTACAGCACTTCGATATATCACTTTTGCTTAAAATTGTACCGCGGCTAATACTGGCTAGAACGCATAGAACGCTCAAGATCGCCGCCAGCGAACACATAGTGGGATGTGTATTTTAAAAGCTTCGCGCTAAAATCTGTTCCGTACTCCGCGTGTGCTCATATGTGCAACGCATTTCGCGCGTCCGATTCTGCTATATGTACGAAAAAAACTGAGCCTAGAACGCGGAGCTTTCTTAGACAGTATTCCCCACTACTCTGAGTGTGTCTGGATGATGATATTCTATTGATAATATCGGTAATGTACATATACATGCACGAACGATGTACGAAGTAATAATAACAGTGCGCGCTAGGTGCATAAACCTTCCTTGCCGTTTTGCGCTTGCTAATTAGTCACTCAGTAGCCACTAAATAACGGTTTAATTCGCACTCCCACATGAGCAATAAAATAGTAGAAAATGCACATAATAAATTCCCCAAATGTTACACTTAACACTTCTTTATCACTTTTATTAATATTCTTTGAGAGGAGTATTAGTGCACAATACTCAAACCGAGAAATATTGCAGTCAGAGAATTTTCTTGCATAAAAATACAAAAATTGCTCGCAGCTGAACAGATTTTGCATCACAACAAGCAACGAAATAATTTTTTTCGTGTGCACTTTTCCCTTTTAAAAATCCACTTTGCGCCTGATTCAGTGTTTTTTCTATTATAGGTCTTAGTCTGTTATCCAGCACTTTTTCATATAGCTTCATAGAAGTGTACAATAGTGTTATACCTCTGTAGTTGTTGCATAGCTTACTGTCTCCTGATTTTCGTATTGGTAACAGCAGGGCTATCTCCCATCCCTATCTATCTTTTGGTATCGTCTCACTTTTCCAAGCTGAATTACATATTTCGGTAAATAATTCTAGCCTATCCTCTCCCATCTTCTTTAACATTTCTGCTGTGATTCTATCGTGTCCTGGTGCTTTCCCATTTTTCATCCATTTAATTGCCTCTACTATTTCCTCTTTTGTTATCATCTGCCCGTACTCCTCTGTAAGCGTGATATTGTCTTGGTCTTCATGACTAGTTATTTCTTATCCCTGCAGTAACTTGGAAATACTCTTTCCATCGCCCCATTCTTGATTGTTCTTTCCTTGTCTTATTGATTTAAGTACCTTGTAGAATAATTTCTGATTCCCTTTGTTATCTTTTTCTAATTTAATTCCGAAGTCATGTCAGCTGTTCTTCTTTGACTCTGATATCATAATTTTTGCAGCTTTTCTTTGTTGTTTATATTTGTAGTAATTTTCTGGTGTTCTGTTTGCTAAATATCGTTTCCATGTATTTTTTTCTTCTTTATTTGTTCCTTTATGTCATTATTCCACCATGCGGTTTGTTTTTTAGTGTTAGTAGTTTTGCAGACACCACATACCTGTCTTGCTGCTTCAATTATTGCAAATTTAAAAGTTTTCCATAATTGTTCTAGGTTGTTTGTATTCCTTTCTCGCTGCAACTTTTTTATGTTTGCACTTATTATTTCTTTATATTTATCTACCACGTCTTTCTCCTTTAATTTGTACGATCTAATGGATTCGAATTCGACATATATTTTTTTCTCTTGTGTTATTTCTTTTGCGTTGATTTCCTTAATTGTTGTCATAACCAGAAAGTGGTCGCTTCCTATCTCATGTCCTCTTCTTACTCTAGTGTCTATTATGTCTTTCCTTTCCCCCCGCTCCGTTATTATGTAGTCAATAATAGATTTTTCGTTTCTACTTATTACTTCCCTTGTATATTTATGGATATCTTTGTGTTGGAACCATGTATTTGTGATTATTATGATCTGCCTTAATACGTGTTCTTAATTGCATAGCATTCGCTCCCCTCTAGCAAAGATGAAAAATTGCTGGCATAACCACGGCGCCTTGAAATATCTGATGCCGTTTTCCAAGCTAACCGTGCCCGCCAGCTCGAGGTCTCATCAACGCACCGAACCAAGAAGACACTTGCATTTCTCAGAAATTCTAGGTCAGTACGTGATACATGGTGGTTAAACGTTTTTGCAAACCGTCCTCTCAACATAACTCCCGTCATTCGTTTCTCGCTGATTATATTTCGAGGAATTTACATTTAATTCTTAAATTATGAGTAGCTGCAGATATAACGAAATTCGTAACGAATAAAACAACTTTAAACAGCATAGGGGGTAATGATTATTATAACCAAATTGGAGTCGTTATTTCAACAACAAAAATTAATTTACTTTCTGATAACCGAGAATTTCAGATAAATTTTGAACCGCCTTTTTTGGTGAATAATACTACTTAAGAGCCGCGATATCAAACATCGCGCGAGCACAAAGTTTTATTAACAGAAGATATAAACAAACAGGCGTTTACGAGCAATAATACACCGTTAAACTAATTTTAAATATGCAGTTATCAGCGGAACGAAGCGATAACTGTTAGCTTCTTTATTATAAATTTCAACATCAATCTCTCTGTCAATTAGTGTTGCATGCTGGATAACTTATAAATTAGCAATGTTATATCAATATGATAATTAGTATTATAACTTCTGCTTTATTTGTGTAAATAAGTATGTATGTGTACTTGTATAAGAATAAATTGATATACACAGATTGAAGTGTGTAGAGGCATAGTTTGAATGACGTCACTCTCAGACCTTTATGATCTCTTAAGCGTAAATATTATACATTTTGTATTCATTGTATTTTTATCGTAAAAATAAAATTTTTAATTATTTATTCCGAAAATAACTTGTTCTCAAAAGAGAAACAGCTTTTTGTTTTGACACTGTTTTGCAATCTCATCCTCGTGAACAAATTTTTAAATTATGTGCTATAACGATTAGTAATTTTGTAGCAAAGCTACAGTATAAAGCTAATTCATAAGAAATATTGTTTGTGCATTAAAATGAAAAAAAAATATTGTCATTCGCATAATTTGATGCAAATATCAAATACATACTATTCAAAAAATATAATTACGATTAAAATCTGTAGTCTTGCAACTTGCTCTTACCCAATTACCTACCAGCTACTTTTATTATTATTACTCTTTTTTAGCTGAAACATAAACATTCAATTAGGTATACAGCATTGCCATAATAAGAGCTTGACATGACAAAAATTGTTAATTTTACGTCATTAAAAACATTTTAATAAACAATTTCAAAACAAAATTTTTAAATACGTTTGTATATTTTTAAACAATAATTTTTATGGATAAATTATTTATTTTTTACCATTAATATATAAATATATCTTTTAATGTTTCCGTGCTGAGGACGTAGAAACTAGTTACATATACTATATTCCGGTGACGTAAAAACGTATACTTACTATTAAATTGTTAATTCTTGGTTGGGACAATTTGATAAAATCACCAGCGTCTACCCAGTAGATTGTAATCCATTCCGCATGCTTTTGTTTGCTTTGTTTCATTTAATGTTTAGGTATCAATGTTAAAATATAATGTAAATCTTATTAAACATGACCACTAACCAAAATATAATAAATATATATATAATCAGTAACCTTAATTACCCTATGGGTGTAAAGGTAAATTCTATACACAAACACTTTTATTTCTTATTATAGATAAACGCTCTGCCCATTCTTTCTTGTTTTTTGCCATTCTTTTTGCTTCATTCCAGGATATTCCTCTTTTTCTCAAACTTTCTTCCACTGTACTATCCCATGTTTTTCTTGGCCTGCATTTCTTTCGTTTGTATCTTGATCTTGTCAGCCATACTCTTTTCGTCAGTCTTTCCTCTTCCATACGTATCATGTGTCCAAACCATTTAAATTTCTGTCTCTCTATGCTTTCTAAAATCGGCTCTACTCCTAGTTCTTCTCTTATCTTCTCATTCCTTATTCTATCACTTCGGGTGACCGCTTTAACCGCTCTTAAATACCTCATCTCCAACGCTTGTATTTTACTCTTAGTTTGATTATTCAAGATCCAACTCTCACAGCCGTACGTCATATCACATAGGTTTAAATATTGTGTTAAACACCGTTATTTTTGTTTTCTTTAAAATCTCCTTCTTCCTTATAAAAGCGTTGTTCGTTGCGTAATATAATTTTATCTCACTTTCAATTCTGTTGTTAATTTCTGCTTCCTCTTTACCTTCTTTATTTGGTATATTTATTCCCAGATATTTAAATATTTCTACTTGTTCTATAATCTTTCCATCTATATGAACTATTATTTTCCCATCGTATTTGCCTATTGACATAACTTTAGTCTTCTCTATATTTATCCTCATATTTCTCTTTTTCAGAGCTGTTTCCCAAATATTTAGATTTGCTTGCAGATCCTTTATATTCCCCGCGTACACCACCAAATCGTCGGGAAAGGCACTTTCCGCGATTTCCACTATCCTCATGTCTTTATACCCTATCTGTAATTTCTTTGTTTTCTTTTTAATCTCTTTCAAGATGTCATCAAGGACTATATAAAGAGTGTAGGCCTAAGTACTCCCCCTTGTCGCAATCCTTTCTTAGTTAAAAATTCTTCCGACTGCATTGCACCCACTCTGACGTAATTTCTGGTTTTATGATATATACTAGCAATTACGTTTTTTAATTTACTATTTATTGCTCTTTTATCAAGGCTTTTCCATATCAGATCCCTTGGTATACAGTCAAAAGCCTTCTCTATAAAAGCTGTGTGTGTCTATAAAAGCCACATATATGTTATCATTACTTGTATTTTTCTCTAGCAGTTGTTTCAATATGAATATATTATCCTGTACTCCTCTACCTTTCCTGAAACCACACTGTGCCTCTTCAAGTTGTACTTCAGTTATTACTTTCAATCTTTTCTCAATAATCCTCTCGTATACCTTTAGCATAGTACTCAGTAGGGTAATTCCAGGATAACTTTTACACTCTTTGTTGTCTCCTTTTTTATACAAGGGTAGCAGTATTCCCACTTCCCAGTCCTCTGGTATTTTTTGCTCCTTCCATACCTTATTATATAGTATCTTGATAACTTCTATTCCAGTTTGTCCAATATTTTTCAGCATTTCAGTTGTAATTCCATCATTTCCAGCTGCTTTTCCTCTTTATCATCTTTATCATTTCTAATAATTCTTCTGTCGTTATTTCATCGTCCTCTGCGGTCTCGTTGTTTTCTGTGTAAATCTCATTTTCCTCCTGTATATTTACTGAGTCTGTTATTTCCATGTTGAGTAAATCTTCAAAATATTCTTTCCATCGCTTCATTATGTTTTCTTCCTCTTTCAATATTCTTCCTTCCTTTGATTTTACATAGATACTTCTATTTTGCTTGCCTTTTCTTAAGCTTTTTTAACACTCCATAAAATAAATAAAATATAATAAAATTAAATAAACATAAGTAAAAAGCAGATGTCAAATGTCAACGGAGCGGTATTCTCAATCTTTATAGGTTATAATTATAAAGGTTGCATGCACCGTATTCTATCTCACTTTAACTAGTTCACTGATACTTAATAAAATATGAACGTCTATTTTAAGTAGCTACGACTAATGTCATATACTTCTATTTTACTTGGACTGATTTTCCACTACTCCCACATGATTATCCATGACTCCCACATGACCATTCATGATTCTCCATGATTATCCATGACTCCCACATGACTATCCATGACTCTCCATGATTATCCATGACTCCCACATGACTATCCATGACTCTCCATGATTATACATGACTCCCACATGATTATCAATGACTCTCCATGATTATCCATCACTCTCACATGATTCTCCATGACTCTCCATGATTATTATTACAAATTATTATTAATACGCTATATTTCTGTACTATGCATATTAAAATAATATGATAATAACTCATTTGTGTTATCATTTCTTTATATTTGCATCTTTTGTTTGTACGATGTGTTTTTTGTATATTTTTAGTGTTTAATATATTTTAACAGGAGTAGGTTTATCTGCGTAATTATAGGCATCCTTGTTTGCAAGAACATATATGTAGTATCACCAATCCAATCTTACACATTGTATGGATAAGGCAATGAATTTATTTCAAAAGCTTTAAATTCAAATGATTCCCATTAAGCCCATAAAGCCGTCCACTTTATGCAGTGGCAGTATTGTATTATCACTATTTAAAGTAAACATTGCTCTGTATTTAACTTCTGTATAATAATGTATACATAGACATACGAACGTATACGTGTAAACTTTATACACGTATGCAAATGAAACATGCAGCACTTTTAATCTGCACACAACGGATTCGAGATTCAATTAAGGCCGGGAATAAACGAGACGCATAAATATCAATAGCAAGGACGCCGCGTCGCGTCTCTGTCGACACTTTTTTTGGTCGTATATGAAATCGCAATCTAGATTAAAATCGTCCTCCATTGTTCGTTTAATTCGACGTTAGGTCCGTTCTTTATGTGAACCGACGGGTGCGCTTCGTAAGCCCCGAAGTGCTTCTAGGAGGTTACATCGTCTTTTATCATTATTCCGACGCAATTTAACTAGCGACGCCCGCCTCCCGTCCCTCTTTATATTTATGAATGAGGCAGAGGTCCCTACGCATGGATACTCTCCAACGTTTGACGGTACGCAGGGATACCCCGGTGGGTTTCGGATGAATCGAGAACCGGTTGAAGGGAGAGGGTGTCTCGCGCTGCACGATTTGTGACGCGGTATCACAGTTGGGCGGATGTTTGGAGTTGCGGAAGGGACGCAACGGTTCATGTTGGATTATCCTGCTATTATTAGCGGAAAAAAATAGAAACCATAGCTTATGGGTTATGGGTAATACGCTAGCGATATTACAATATAATTTCAATATTTAATAAACGTACTGTGTATATGATAAATCTTGAAACTAAAATAAGAGTAATTGTATTAACTGTTGATCTTAAAAGCCAAATTGTGTAACAAACGTTGAAACATTCAAAATATTTTTTTTTGGTACACCCCAAGGATCGATCTTATGACCTATGCTATTCCTGGTTTTCGTTAACAATATTTCGTCAGTCTGTATGCATACTGATGATTAAAATTTGACTGCTAAAGGCTCATACATTAAATGTCTTAATATAGGAGACTAAGCAGCTATACAGGCTGATTAATTTTCGATCCTCATCATTGGGATTTCGCTTATTATTGAAGATTCGTGGTTATTTTGTGGTTATTATGATCCCTAAAAAAACTGAAAAAGCTCTCTTTCTTATTTTGCTTCTAGCACTTTTATTTGGCCTTACATAGAAAAATTAAAGAGACATTCTGAAAGCCACTTTTAATCTTCTATCTAATGGTGTACTTGAAATTTTTATACCACGTTTTGTTTTCTTCTGGTTATCATCAACTTTCTTATTTCTTATGGGCGCCATATTGGATTTTTAAACCGCCAGAAAGAGCTTTTTTCTGATTTCAACCATGTGGAACATGTTGACAAAAGTTTTTAAAATTATGTTTTAACTGACGAAGAATCCAATTTAAGATTAAATAAGGTATATAGCCATGCGAACCGTCAATCACTTATCGTTGCATTAGTAATAGAAGAATGTTATTTATTTTTTATTCATCGAATCGAAATAAAAATAATATAAAGAAAACAATAAACCAATAATTATAATAAATGTTCAAATATGCCATTTTCATTAATGTAAGAGTGCACAAAATAGTGGAAAAGATGGTCTGAAGTAAAAATAAAGCATCTGATTGAAATACCAATAGTGTATTATACGCCAAACAATGTTGCTTGGAATAATGGATTATTATTTTTATCGGAGACCCTTCTCTGAAAACAAACAAAAACAATTTCTTAAAATATCTTAATAGTCTAA
Organism: Cetonia aurata; assembly: GCA_949128085.1. Taxonomy (NCBI): domain Eukaryota; kingdom Metazoa; phylum Arthropoda; class Insecta; order Coleoptera; family Scarabaeidae; genus Cetonia; species Cetonia aurata. The sequence continues at coordinate 25,699,507 of OX421887.1, forward strand.
TGCCCGGTAACATAAAGGATGGTTACCAATTTGTTAAAGTTAATCATTTGATAACAGCAAAAATCTGTAACATAAAGTTTTGTTAGGAGATAATCATTTGTTAAATCAATTGGTAACTTAACCACCGCTATTCCGGTAGTTACACATTTCTTAAGATTTATCAAAGGACGAAACATGCTGAATGTCCACCGAAAGTTGCCGTGCATGAGTGCATTGTGCGGGAAACCGATACATATTTGTCAGGTTATCCGTCATTTTTGGTCCGAGTAAATGTGCTGTAAAATTTGTTCTAGAAAATATTATTTTTATAAACATCAATTAAACAAAAAAAAAAAAACGAAGTGTGGGCTAAAATTACATCTGAGTTTAATTCTCAAAGCACTATTGGCTTAAGAGTGAAACAGCAGTTATATAGACTGTATAGTTTATTTACAGCTGATAATGCTCCATTCGTTGTGTAGCAGTTACCAACGCACCACCTATTATGTGTATAATTTTCGTGACAGTATTTTTCCTTAACCGATACCTCATGAAAAATTCTTATTTATTATATATTTCGAAAGGATTTTTTCTCTAAACAGCCGTGGTCTATGTCGCCTAGCACGTATGTTGTGCAGGATATCAAACACCTCTTCATCGGAGGACGATGATTCATCATTCCACAGATCCATAGTTCCTACCATGGACTACTACATTCTGCAATATTATACTTACCTGAACATAAAACTTTTTTGAAAACGTCAAATGTTTAAGTCGCCCCTCTATTGAAATCAACATAAATTATCAATTGATGTAAATTTACGGATGCCGGTAAAGCACGAAGCCGTTCATCCGTTATTTATCTAATCACTTGACATTTAACAAATGGTTTGGTTTATGTTACTGAACTTTTTTTTTTTTTTTTTTTTGCTTTCATGGGCAGGTTTAACCCCGTGAGGCAGCTCGGCCTTAAGACCTATTGTGCCCCCATGATGTCTTAAACCTCTCGACCTGGTTGTACTCGAACAAACAAGTCCGCAAGTTGGTCGAGAGTTAATTTTCTTATACTGGGTTCGTCCAAACGAGCGACCCCTAGACAGCTCCGTCTCTCCCTGCCCACTGCCGGGCAGTCGGCAAGGAGGTGCACAGGAGTTTCTTCTGCTCTCCCACAGTTTCTACACAGGGGAGAGTCCACTCGCCCCATTCGGTGCAAATGCTTATTTAATGAACAGTGGCCGGTTAGGACTCCCGTAAGAAGTCTCAGTCTGGCCCTGCTCATAGAGACTGCCTTGCGGAGTCTTTCGTTTACTGAACTTTTACTTAGCACTTTATTAGTGCTAACGAATGATTAACTAATCGCTTGGTTACACAAGCTTTATGTTACCGGGCATAAGCCCAAGGTATTCAGTAACGTACTCTTGAATAGATAAAATATTTTAACTAGCCCTTCATCAAAATGACCATCAAGCCAAGCTAGCCTTGGTGTATTTTCAACTTACTCATATTCAGAGACTTAATTTGCATAGTCTTACCTGGAGTCTTCCTCGCAACTGTTTGCTCATTTGCTAAACCTAGGCAATCAGTACAACTATTTGACTACAAGAATTCATGTATAAAAATCATAATTGAACTATTTTTTAGAAAAAACATTAATATATCGTACTCAATTCTACGTCTTCATTATTAAATCCATAAATTATCATAGTGCTGTAGAAAAGTTTAGTTGTACTATTCATTGTTATTTTAAACAATTCTTTTTTTAGGCAATCTAGTACACAGAGTTTCTCACAATAACCAACATCGTTTTTATTACTGCAATGTGACTCACAATTAGATAGACACCAAACATTCAATTTTAGTACATTATTGCTTTATTTAAAACTCTGAATAAACGCCATAAAAAATATCGATGTACTGATGCTCTCTCATAAAAGTGCCCATGCAAAACCTCAAGGTCAAGTTCAAGTCTAATATCAAAGACTGCAGCACTATTTTTTAAATAAAATGTGTTTGGAAATTCCAGTAATAACCTTAGCCAGTTTCTATTGAAAACAGTAAGCTCGTATATCGTTGCCAATAGAATTTTAAGTTTACAGAATCACTCGCTCTGTAAAATACGCTATCAAGCATGTGTACTTCCGTAATCCAAAAATAATTGCGGCAGTCATCTGCGAAATTGTATGTAATGTATATGAAAATGCGTTCCAATTATTAAACTTTTTAAGACCGATATAAAGTAAACTTCCGTTCAACTACCGGATGCCATGACATACATACTTATCCCTCGAAGACATTAGCACGAATCCAATACTGTCTTACATACATCTTTATACCTACGGATGAATTTCACGTCTATGTGATATAATGAGAGCCTCTCCACATATACACTTACAATACAATATTTGTTATTTTTGTTAATTGCACTAATGTCAATATCAAATGAGACGTTCAATATTTGCCAGGTTAGTTGAGCATTGTCGCGACGTCTTTATCTATAAAATGACGGCTTGCGATGACAAACTACATAGTGAATACCTAGGGAGTATTGTAATAGGAATGCATCATTGCCATGGTATTATTACCTACACCGCAGTTAAAGGACAAATTAAAAACCGTCCATCAACGGTTGTAAGAAAAATATTTACTTAAGTACCGTTTCCTATACGTAAGTCACGTGCAACATTTATTTTCTTGAAACGATAATATTGAAATGATATATTTATAATGGAAACGTTGAGATGAGATCAAAGGCATCGCGAAAACTATTAAGCAAATCAGGCAGGCGTTTGCATACCTTTTCTACGTAAGCAAATTTCTGCAAAGAGGAAACGAAAACTTTTGAGAAAAGAGCGTTTTATTTTTTTTTTAACTACACTCCGCCAAAAAAGTATCGCATAAACTAAAAAAGGGCATTTATGAACCAAGATATTTTTATACGTTCACAAAAAGTTTGCCTCGTGTATGTGAACTATAAAAACACTAACAAAATAATGGAACTTAGCGTTTTTACTTTATTTTTTTCCTAAAAGAACACATTTAGAAAAATGCATATGTGTAAGGTTTGCTCAGTTGTTTATTGAAAGTCTTCCTATACGGACAAATTTTAAAGTGCGAAGTCAGAGTTCTGTACCAACGCTTTTAAAACTAAAATGAGCAATTTAACTTCAGAACAAGTGGCTGCTATAGTTGCTTTAATCGAAGATGGACGATCTCAAGCATACGTTGCTAATTTGATGAACATCAATCAGTCAAGTGTTTCTAGAGCCGTAGCCAGATATAGGGAAACAGGCATTTACAGTAGAAGACCTGTACCAGGTCGTCCAACATGTTCTACTCGCCAAGATGACCGCTATTTACTACTACAAGCATTACGTCGAAGACATGTAACTGCGAGACAATTGCAGAACGACTTGGCTAGAGTCAGAAATACTCGTGTGAGTACTCAAACTATTCGGAATAGGTTACGACAGAGTGGATTAAGAGCTAGAGTAGCTGTAACAGCCCCTCGTCTCACTAGAAACCACCGAGTGGCTCGCTTAAGGTTTGCCAGAGAACATGTAAATTGGAACATTAATGACTGGGCCAATATACTCTTCACAGATGAGTCAAGATTTGGTCTTTACACCTCAGATAGGCGTATCTCAGTGTACAGACGAGACGGTGAGCGCTATTCGCAGTGTAATATCAGACCTAGACCTAATTTCGCTGGTGGCTCTATTATGGTTTGGGGAGGCATCTGTTTAACAGGTCGTACAGAGTTAGTACCAGTAGACAGAGGTACACTGACTGCCCACAGGTATATAACGGACATTTTAGAAGAACATGTAGTACCATATGCGCCAATTATAAGAAACGAATTCATGTTAATGCACGATAATGCACGACCGCATGTTGCAATAATCGTCCAGGAATACCTTAACGATGTTGGTATTCCAGTTTTAGATTGGCCTGCGGTAAGTCCGGACATGAACCCTATCGAGCACGTGTGGGACCTCCTTCACAGACGGATACGAACCCAAAATGTTGCCCCAGCGGACCTGCATGGACTAGCAAATGCTCTCCGTGACGAGTGGGCGAATTTGGATCAGGCTTATATACGGAGGTTAATCGAATCTCTGCCAAACCGTATGCGAGCAGTCATAAGAGCCAGAGGTGGCAATACTCAGTATTAAAAGCTACTGTTATGACATTTTTCTTTCCAAAATTATAATTTCTTGTTTTAATAAAAATCTCAAGTATGAGTTCTTGTTTTTATTTGGCCTGTATTTTATTTAAACAATCATAGAAATTATATCTTAGAGCGCATTAAAGTATATTTACAACTTTATGCTACAAACAAAGATTATGCGATACTTTTATGATTCAAAACTAAATTATGCGATACTTTTTTGGCGGAGTGTATATCAATTTGGCCACTATATTACACGCATAGGTATTGGAAATGCTGTTTATTTCTTGACAAAAACGGAGGACTACAAATAATAAAAGTGAAAAATAAGTGATAAAAAAATGATACATGTGTGTATTTATGAAGCTCTTGCTAATATTTGTTTATATTAGTTATTGGAATATTACGGCGTACAACCAGCAAATAACAAACATCTGTAATTTATTACCAGTTTCTATTAACCAAATAGACTCAAACTTTTTATACAGGCATGGTTACACGTTACAAAACAAACTCAAGGTTAACTTGTAGATAGCTTTGATAGCTATATGTTATAATTAATAAATTATTTGAAAGATTACATGAAGTCTCCATACAACTATCTGCCCTAAGAAATTTTCAGTATCATAAAGAAAATTTCCTTTTTTTATATTTGTAGGCAGTCCGAGTGTATATCTAAATTGCTCCAAAAGCTACACACAGCAACTTTCGTCGTTCAGTTCTGCATCGAAAATCTCAATAACAAAATATTGCAGTATGCTTCTTACGTCTTCACGAGAGCCTTGTTTGAGTTTCTAATCCACAAATTATCGTCAATATTTGATATTGGTTGATAGAAATACCTGAAATTCATAACAAATAAAAATCAATCTTTTGTAACTGGTTTTTTCGGCAGTTATTAGTAGAGCAGACCACTTTCCGTGCGCGCCATGTGCGCCGATGTGGGGATGATTGTTTATGCATATTACTTTAATAGCAGAAAACCAAATGTATATTTAATTATTTCTGATAGAATAAATGTCTTTACTTCTATACTTATATCGGTAACAAGCTCATGTTGCGTCCCTATTCTATCGCATATTCTAGTATATTACGACTTACACTCCCATACCGGCGCACATGGCGCACACGGAAAGTGGTCTGCTCAAGTTATTAGTTTAGTTTACATTTATTCTTATGTTTCTATGCCGTTGTAAAATCGATTATGCCTGCCGAATGATCTCTTTGCTTCCCAGCCAACTGCCCGTCCGATGCGCAGAGGAAGGTCGGATAAGATAACAACCTTGGGGTTTAAAAATTACTTGCAGATACCTTGGTTCTTCTAGAACGCCGTATGGGGAAATAGATCCTTAATACTCCTTACTTCAAATTGGAATTATAAATAGTTATTTAAGTATCAAAGCTGGAAAGTGAGCTTTTGTCGACCGAGTTTGGAGATTGCGAGCCAATGCGAACAACCAAACGAGCTCGATAAAGACACTTTCCAGCCATGGTGTGTACAATATTTTTTCGACCGCCACATGATTACCACTTATTGTTAGTAAAACCAATTTACTTGCATTTGTTTGACACAGATCATTCATATTTGAACGGCAGATTGTTTGACAGTTATTTTGACAACTTAACCCGGAAAAACTTCAGAATCTTTATAGAAGAGTACGGTAAAGTAACGGAAGTGACGCGTTCGTAGTTCAATTCGGTATGTACTTATTGTACTTTACCAACCATGGACAATAAACTAAGGAAACTGACTCGGGCAATTCATAGTTCAATTCGGTAAAATGGCACTTTCCATCCTCGACTGAGTGTAGCGATGTTGTACTTTCGGTAGTCGAAGAAAAGTATTTTTACATTTACAGCTATAAGAAAATGATTTTTCCACAAAGTTATTTTTGTGAACTTACCTGCATCGCATGTAATTTGACAAAGTGATGAAGGTAAGATAGCGGATCAGAAAATGATTATGTGGTACCTAAAGTAGGTAAGTATTATAATAAAGAAACGCATCTTAAATAGCCCCTTCGAGGATTATCCATACACAGAAAGAAAATCGTAATTCACTTCGTTTCTGTGCGAACATTACGCAAAAACTACTAGAAATATCGACGTATTTTTTTAATCTTTAAAGTTTGTGATAATTCGGTGATCATTTTAAGCTATGTTTAATGACAACATGATCAGGCTAAGTCGCTCAAAAATACAAAAAAAATTGCGGTTTTCCCGCTGCGTTTAGGCGTAGACCTTGCTAGTCGATCAGGTAATAGTGGATATGTCATTATTTGGTGTGATAAAATAAGTCATATCTAATTCTGACAAAAACTTTTTTTTATAAAACTTGTTATTTAAAAGAAAACTGTAAGGATTGGTCCAATTGGTATTGCTTATGCGGGCGACGTTATTAGGTATAGTATTTACTTTGTGAAAGTCGGTGTACAGGGGTCTGTTACGCGCTTAGATTTATGTCTAAATACTCTAGTCAGTATGTGTCTTAATTTTTGTGATGTTTGTACAATATAATAACCCTCGTACCCCTTATATTGAATATGATAAACGACATCACTTTTTTCTAGATTGCTCGTCATATCTTTAAGTCTGAAGAAAAAGGAGTTCATTTTTTCAGCACGGTAAGAAACTATAAAAAATGATCTTCTTGTTCTCCTGACTTAAAGATATGACTAACAATCTAGAAAAAAAAAGAAATTAAATTATGGGATTTTAGATCTTTAACCCTTCTAACTATAATTATTGAATAAAAATCAGTCGTGAAATTTAATTCATTTAGTTTACGTAGTACTCGATACTTCTGCCTTTAATAACTACATTTAACGTGACCCAAGAACAACTACGTGGACGTGTATTCCCTTGCCTCTCACCAACGGAGTGCTTGATTAACGCAGGGTGCTTTAAACAATTTTAAAACATAGTCCAAAATCACAATGAACATTCCAAATAAAAAAAGTCTAATATTAAAATCTAAATCCCAAATAAAAATGATAATCTGAAAAAACTGAAAATGATCTATCTTGAATCCAATAATTTGAACATTTTTTATTATTTGCTGACCTGAGCCAACTTTCTTTGTCTTTTCCGTGTTGATTGCCATTCACAAATCTTCTTCTTTCTGCCCTAAGTACTGCGTTGTTTGTAAAATGTTTATTTGGTTATTTTGATCCTTTGCAGATCACGATATCCCGCACTTTTCATTAAATTTTGACCCGTTATCGATAGTTATATTATTGATCGGTAGTAATAGCAAATAATGGAAACTCAAGTAAACTTTTATTATAAATTTATAGACTATTATCCAACATTCCTTCATATCTTTCAATATATTATTATTGGGGTGTAGGGAAATGAAAATTCCCGGAAGCATTCGTATACAAACAGAAATTTTAACCACATACCGTACATCTATCGCCAAGACTATCAGATCCTTAATAATTTGAAACGACGGATCAAAACACCTTTTTCATCTTCTATCGAATATTAATTTTTAAATTTATTATATGTACCGCCACGGCGGCGGATGTTTTCTTGGCAGTCGGAATAAAAATCTAAGTCAAGTTCGTACCTACCTTGAAATCGCGTTTATTTTTACTAGCTTTTATTACAGGTTAATCAGTAGACTAATATTTTACTGCCGTAAATATTTAAACTCACCTATAAACAGGGCTATCGTTAGACGAAATTAACCAGCGATGGGCGGTTTCTAGTTTCGTCAGTACGTTGTTAGTGTACTTTAAATTTTCCAGTGAAAAAGGAATATAAAGATTTTCGATATGAGTATAGACGCAACACGAACTATATATCCTTATTTAAGGCACGCCGTTGCAATATATTGACTTGTTTTTGCGTTGGTACTTGCGCAAGTGGAGGAAAGTCAAAATGTTTAGTTTGATAGGACCTATCTGTTTCTATTTTCGCGTACACTATACTTTCTAACCTCCGTTTCATAATTAATTGCATTAATTAACACGAAAATTCAAATATTTACAATTAGAGTAAGCAATTTTACGTGAAATTATAACTGTTGCCTGTAAGAAAAACTACAATAATTTAGAATAACTGATAAATATAATTAGCACGGTGTGCGTGTGTGAGCTTTTAGCGTTTTTATATTCCAAACAATAAATAAATTCACTGAAATTACGACGACATTGGAATTTATATAATACTCAGATGTTCAAATTTGTTTGGTCCTGGACGCAACTTTAATACCGTATCTTTTAACGTGAAGTAGAAATGCAATTAGATTCAGCTAAACTTTAGTACATCTAAGCGTTGGAATTATAACATTAAACTAAACAAACCGATTATTATGTAACAGAAATGAGATACTTAAGCCAGATCTTAGTAATAATTTGGAAGTTTTAATTGCAGCTGACTAACCATCTGTAGGTATTAAGATAAGCAAACTCCTATTTCTACGTTCTTTCTTTCTTTCTTCTACGTTCTTTCGTGTTTAGAATAACATGTTTGTTATAGATTACATACAAACGTTGACAATATAATGGTATTACTATTATAAAAACTGTTATAACAGGAACAATGAACATTGCACACACACGCTGTGATAGATGGGGAAAGTTTCTTTTTAGATAAAGTTGTTTTGCGTGCTCGCATTTCACAGTATAGATAGATGGATAGATAGATATTTTACTCTTTAACAAAATGGGTAAAATAGGATGACAAACAAACCAAAAAAAAAAAACATTTGTGAGATAATTATGCTCATGTCAATACAAATAAAGCTAAAGCATTAAGAAAAATCAAATTATTAGTAATGAAATATATTATAATGTATAAGACTGGTTAAAAAATCATTGATTGTATAAAAGGCATTTATAGCCAAGCCATTCTTTTAAATTAGTTTTAAATTTGTGAGGCGGCATCGCGGATTTTGGCAAATAATACAGTCGACTCCGTTTAATTGGGTCCTCGCATAATCGGGACAACCGCTTTATTGGGACATTTCTAACAAAACGGAATCAAAGATAAGTAAAACTTCACCAGATTCTCACTGGAAAAAGAGACACGACATCAAGTTTAAAAAAGTTCATTGGGAAAAAGCGAGTGCTGATGTCTTGTCTGCTGATACAATGAAAATATAAAATTAATAAACTCTGTTTATTGAGTTTCTGGTGTATTGTATTTATGAATGTCTTCCTTAAATCAAGGTATGATTTTATTAAAATTGGGGCTAACCGTCAAACAGTAAAAATACACGGACTTGCTTCCTACAGTGTACAGCATTTTACGCGCTATCGTGCAATACGCGTATTGGTAGTACGGTGTCGTTAATAAAGTGGTTTACGGTAATAATAATATTATTGTATCTAATTATTAATAATAAAGCGCTAGATGTGAGCGTACCTCATTTAGCGCTGTAGACGCCTCCCGAAAAAAGTCGCAATCGAAAGGCTCGAAGAGGGGGCTCGGATTAAAAGGAGAAGGAATTTTTAGGGGCGCCCCAAATTATTATTCGGTGTTTCAATAAACTTAATTTCCGATGCTTTGAAAAATGAACAATTATGATGTAAACACACGTCACAGTTCTTACTGGCACATTTTAAAACTTTATTGTCTTGCTGTAGATCAATATCTTCAGAACAGCTTTCACAACAGACCTCGCTGTTTTATAGAATTGGATATGGAGAGATTGCCCGTCGAATACCATGCTAATTCTTGCTGAAAAGTTGGGATAAAGAATTGCAAGGCCAATCCAGATCCATAATTCTACTCATGGTCTGTTGGAATCACAATACCTGTAAAAACAATAAGATGGGGATGGCATTAGAAATAGACTCGAGCTCCTGCTCAAATACCCTATCGAATGAATTCTGAATGTATGGACACTTAATAGATTTTATTAAGTATCCATATTTTATATATGTAAATGGGATGCCTATTCGTCCATGCTCGAAGAACATTCTTGAAACGAAACGCGCGTTGCTTGTTTTACACAACCATCCATCGCCTCAAACCCATCCTTTTTGTAAAGTGTAGCTCATTTACACAGTTAAATACTTTATTTTTATTAGACATTCAATTAAGGTACGAAAGGTACTACTTTACTTTTTAACAGCATATCGGATTTAAAACTATTTGCTTATAAAAACTAATATGTACTAAGTACAAATCTCATTCTGAAAACAGCTTCGTAATTAAATGTTATGTACTGAATTACCGCTTCATACAATTTAAATCACTTCGTCGATATGCTGAAGAATGTGCCTTTCTCGGAAATACGATATCCATAGCCGAGATTTGGTTTCATCTGCATTCCGTCGAGAATTAAAAAGTGTAAGTGCATTCTTATAAACGCCTGCTTAAGGTAAAAATTAACCTACTTCGCGCGGTTATCAAACCGCTGGTATTCATTACCCTTGTATAAAAGATTCTTGCTAAATACGTATGAGATTTCGCTTTAAGTACACATTAAATGCATGCGCCAACGAGTCCTAAGATTCGCTGCAAGCTGCAAGTAGCGGATATCTCTACGTAGCCACGTATGTAGATATAAGACATAAGAAGTGAGAAGGCGTTTGTTTATTGATTGTACAATAAAATGTCTGCTAACTGGTCGGTGGAGGTACTGTTAAGAAAGATATCTGATCTATACCTGGACTCGATTTGACCTAATCACCACTATTCAACTAGAGAATTATACTTTAGCATCTCATTTTACAAGAAGTGGTCATATCATGCTCTTTTCCACTCCGTATGGTGTCCTCCTCTTGGAGGGAGGGGGGGGGGGGGGATAGGGAGGGGGGGTCCGCACATCGTGGAGAGATATTGCTCTTACAAAAGAGAGCAATCAGAATAATTTCAAACATCAACAATAGAGATTCTTGCAGACCATTTTTCAAACAATTTCGAATTTTAACGATTACTAATCAATATATTTTACAATGTCTGATCTACTGTAGGAATAACTTGGACTTTTATTATCGCCAGACGGTGTACGATATCAGGAATAAACTATATCCTAACCCACAATTTAGACTAACCAAAAACATAAACTCATTTAGATATATTTCTTCAAACCTATATAATTTACTTCCTATTAAATGGAAAGATCTTAATGACATAATGTTCCAAAAAGTAATTAAAACTTATTTAATTGATAATCCTTACTATGAAATACAGGAATTCATTAGTAATATAACTACTGTGGGTGTAGAGTAGCATGTGTCCCTGGCTCCGGACCTGTACTTGTATCTTTGTTTGTTGTCAACGTTTAATATCTTTGCCTGTTGTTAATGCCTAATGTTCTTTGTTAATTCTAGTCTGACATGTGCATACGATTTTTTTGTCACGCACGAATAAAATTATCTATCTATCTATCTATAACAAATAACGCAAAATGCATTACCTTTCTTCTGATATTAACAAAAATACGTAGAAATAACAACCCGAATCTTCCCCCAGCAACTAACAAACCTTGAACCGCGATATTATATTTAGTATCGTTTATAAATAAACAAGAAATAGTATTCTTTCTAATTTAAGTCAATTGCGATCAGTTCACCATTATTATTCATCGATTTTTAATCAATATTAATACATTATGAAAATTTATTTATTATTTGAAAAGATGCTTGATTTTCCCGGGAAATTCACGCAACACTAGATCTTTTTAAACCGGTTACACCATATTCCATAGATTTTGTAGATGATGTATACTCAACTGCACGCAAAGAAGTTTTAGACGCGATAGAAGCTCCGTTGGTAATGGGTGGTTGTTGATAAATAAAAGATCTTTGAAAAAAGAAGTATTTATATAGTTCGTGCTTTATAGTTTTGTTCTTGGTTTAGGATTGATACATTGTTAAAATCAAATGTATGATTTTGTGTTATTTCATGTTTTTTTAAAGCTGTAAGATTTTTGTTATACTTGTGTCCTTTTATTCTATTTTCTAAATATTGCATAGTTTCGCCGATATATACACACCATTACAATTTTGACAATTTATTTTATATACTATATGTGATGTTTTATTTTTTTCAGTTTTTTTTTCAGTACTTATGAAACAAAAAACGGTCATAAGAGCACTGCGACAAGTAAATTACATTAGTTTGTGTAGACCACAGTTCCAACAATACAGAATACTTACCATGCTAGCAGATTATACTTTATCATGCATGCTATATGTGCATAGAAATTGCAACTACTACACAAAACACAACCATAACCACAACACCAATTATGCAAATAAGGTCTGGTTACCCTATCTTAAGATGACGAAATTCCAGACAGTTACTAACCACCAGACAATAAGAATCTGAAATGGCATTCCTGAGGAAATTAAGTCCCTACCAACATTGAGGTTCCAAAATTCAATGAAGAAAATTCTGCTGGCGAAGCCCATATGTTCAGTGGATGAGTTCCTTCGAAATGTACCCGGGCCCAATAAATGTTGTTTGTGAATTCTTTGTTAATACTTTACTTTTATCCTAATTGTATTTTTATTATTGACTGATGATGTGTCTAAATCAGTACTTTTACACATATTAATAATTGTGTTTCTTTATTTACACATAGTTATAATATTATATAGATTTTGATAATGTGTGGTTCACCGATAAATATTTGATTTCATTTGATATATTTCGTAAACATTAAATTTTTGGGATATCATATAGGTATACAAGAAATCGACTTTCTTTACCTAACAGGGGCTTTCATAAAATATGGCAACCCTAATTTACATACGCATTTTCCATTGATTCTATACGGATATATGCGCTACGTGTATTTTCATAGGGTTACACGACTAACATCTTTTCTCAGAACGTACTCTATATTTCACCGCACAGTTTACATTTGGGTTATTTACGCCTAGAATATTTAACTTGCTCATCAAGGGACGAAATACGGACGCATCTGTAAACGTAAGTGTGCATACAGAATGATGAAAACAAGTAGATGTAATATGACTGAAACCAGAAACAGTTCGACCAGTCATAATAATATTTATGAACCTTACGGGCAGATGAAACATAATTAAATAAATTATACTGACGCTAATTTATAATATGTAAAACACTGCTTTGAAACTAATTCGGATTTTGTATACGTATATATACATCACATACTCACATGAGTTTAATATATCTAACGTCGGACATTTAGCTTCAACAAGTAGCAATAATATACGAAAAAGGTTTCCATTTTTATTTAGAGTACAGTACTCGATTATATTGTTAAAAAAAACAGTGATTTAATTACCAATGAATTAAAGATATCTTCTCGGAAACCGAAAGACTAGTCTCAATTTACGTTAGTAATTAAAGAAGTTTTTGCGCAACAGTCTGTTAGTGAATCACTAACTCTTTTAAAAATCAAGAATGAATTTAAAAAAATAGAAATTAAGGTAGCTAACGAAAATATCAATGAATTTAATTTAACTCTAAACCGGTTTTCGATGAGGTAGTACGAACGGCGATTCTGTAGTTAATTTTATGCAATTCAAATGCATTTTTCTTTAATGCTTTACAGCGAGAGATGAAGTGGAACGGTATGGAATTTTTTTTATTATGGATATTTGAAAACTTGTAACAATACAGAAAGTTCGTGCACCTTCTAACATTACCTTGATTCATAAAATAGAAATATGTATTGCTACGAAACTTGTAGATATTTTTATAATTTTATTAAATTGATTTTAAATTAATTCAACACTGTTTTATTAACACTCATACATGCAGCGTCCTCTATTAAAGATAAATTTACTCCACAGATAAGCTATGCCTCAATAAGTAGATGCCACTGTAGCACACAAGTGAATAAAATCTTCCCCTCTACCTGTTTTGAGTATACCGCATACCAATCGGGTGATATATGATCCTTAGTAAAACTTGGGACGTGGTGGGGTGTACTGCTCCAAACAAAGAAGTATGCTGTATGTTGTTTAGGTTAGGTATTTGATATCATAGCAATATATATACCTATATAACTAAAATTTTACTCGTTTTCTCAACGGCAAAGACTCCTGGTCTAATTATACCTATATATATATAGTGGCGAAATCCCATTATGGGGTAGCGCCAGTCCACGGAGCTTTCTAGATCCATTTTCGGGTGGATCACACCGCACATCCACTGTCCCTCTCCATAATTTCCTCAGCCCGACTTTCTCCTTTCAATTAACTACTCCGACCTCAGTTAAATCCTCTTCCCCTTCCTTCAACCATCTGGTTCTGGGTCGACCACGTCACCTTGCACCTGGCGGCTCCAACATCACCATCGACCGCAACCTCGACGCTGCTCCCGCTCTCCACACATGTTCCAGCCATCTCACTCTTCTCTGTTTTATCTTTCTGACCACTTCTTTCCTTTTCAGTTCCCTACCTATTTCATTGTTCATTCTCACCCTGCATGTATTTTCCTCAAGTTTTACCGGTGCCAATATTGTCCTCATTATCCATCTTTCCATGATTCGAATTGTTTTATATATTGTTAATTTAGTGTTCTTCGTGAGCTAGTTGAATAACTTCTTATTTGCATGCATTATTTTTCATCAATTTTGGTTTTTCTTTCGGCTCCTTTCCCTAGCATTACGCCTAGATATTTAAATTTGTCGACTTGTTCAAAATCATACGGGCCAATTCTTATTCTACTACTGCTACTGTTTTTATTAATCAGTTGTTAGTGTTTTCATTTATTCATAAACTAAATTTTTCCCCTTCCTTTACTATTTCTCCTATCATTTTCTCCACGACACCCCTCTGCTTCGCTACCACTACTACATCATTAGCATACGCGATTAGTTGTCCCCCTCCTGTTTTCAGATTATTTTTATTTATTTTTCTCATTACGTATTCAAGGGTTAGGTTAAATAACTTCGCCGATAAAACATCTCCTTGTCGTACTCCCTTATTAACTATGAAATACTCCGTTTCTCCTCGTCTGGATAATATGCTGATTTCTTGTTAAATTAGCTATAATTCTGGATAGTTCAACAATATTTTTGCTAACAAAACCGGCTTTGTTAATTTAACACATATTCCCCTAGTGCATATTGTATGTACAGTGCGGTCGTAAATTGCGGTTTCCCTCTTCATAAGTTTTAAAAGGAATGAGATAGAGCAATGAAATAAAAACGAGGTAAATTTAGAGACAATTTGTGATGTTTTGACTATCGGGAATACGGACTGGCTTGAAATGTAAGATAGAGATAACTATCTTTAAAATTTTAAATGGAAAGTAAGTCCATATCAAATCTCATTTGGATGATATTTTCATTACTTTTACGACAATACAGCTTTGTTGTTTTTTTTTTTTTTAATTTTTGACTAACTTGGCCAATACTAATGATTGGGATACGTTACTTTTCCCATAACTCTCGTATTAAATGAACACGAGGGTTATGTTTCCTAGAAAACCTTTGCTATAATGTAATTCACTTATCTTAAACTCCCCAATTCTTCAGTATTCCATATTTAGTTTTTTTATTCTTATATACAAATATCATTCGCCGATATAATGTTATATGAATATCATTCGACAGTATTGAAATTTACCATTTTAAATTTACCGTTCTCATCAACGCATAAAAGAGATAAAACGAGGCACACTTTAGCAATACAGGCTAATATCCAAACTTCTTCTAATAATTTACAATGCTATCAGCACACATCTTCGCATCAGTCCCGAGACGGCCGTAGCATCATTTCTATCTATTGTCACGTCAGGTGCAATACACCCATCAATTTCTATATTCTCCTCGCCAATTAAATAAACGCAGTTTAAATATCAAAAACCGCATTTATGTCAGTTACGGTAAGAACGCCTTCCCGATCAGTTTATCATTCGTTACACCTTTCTTCGTCGAACTCACGTGAAGCGCGAACACACAAAACACGCACTGGAGCCAACCGGAACGAACACAACTTTATTGCCTCTCGCTTTTGCGAAAAAAAAGTAGCGACTTTAACGATAAATTATAATAAATGGCCTATAAACATATAATGCATACGAGATACTATTATAACGTAAAGAATACACTCTTACGGTTATTAATACATACAGCATTCGATACACCAGCATTGCGAAACGGTGTGTTAAATATGCAAAGTAATTCTTGGAATTTATGGCTTCTAATTACACATTGTTCGTCTAATGATATATCCGCCTCTTTCGTGTGTTGCACAGCTACCACGCATTAGATTGTTTCATAACAGTAAACTTATTCGCACATACATTTTCAAACTAGAGTGGAGAAAGCGGTCACGTAGAAAGAATTAAGTTTTGAAAGAGGGATTATCGACTTGTTACTCCATCAATGCATAAAATATGATTTAGAGATGTTGTTTCAAATCTGTGCCTTGAAATCCCTAGCTTAAGAGGAATATATTAAAAAGAAAGTAATTTATTTGTACACACGGAGGAAAATGTAAAGTTCGAATTGTTACGGAATTGTCTTTATTGTAATTACGATGCTTATTCTTTAATCCCTTTGTTATCTTTCTTCCAATCTGGTAAATACTAAAAACTACACGTATATTCTTTTCCTATACTGCAGTTATTTCGTAATATTTTCATTTGTGAAAGTTTTTAATTTATGTTTACTCTATATTCGATATGGGTCCGGACATAGAGCTGGTATAATAATATCGTTTTTTATTGATACTGCAAGATATCTCTGGATTGTGTAATCACATTTCTTTTATTTGTTATCACATGTGTCTCCATTTATTATTAAAGCAATAAAATACGAAGAATAACCGTTTATCACTATCAGTAAGTAAATATTTAGGGCGAAAATGATATAAAGTACTCGAGAAATGCATTATTGTATGTGTCATTTTGGATAAATCTGTATTGTATACAGGTGTCCCATGATATTATATTCAGTGTGATTGAAATATGTTAACTTGTTGATTACATGTTTAGATTCCACAAAGGAAGCCCTCCAGGTATCAAATTTAAGAATTGATTTTCATCATATAACCTAAAGCCCAAAAGAAGTTTATTTTTTGCAATAAGTTTTATTTTTTATGGAAAACAGTCCTAGGGTCAAATACCCGATTTCAGGTACTCGATTTCGAGTACTCGGATATCTGGTTCTAGCATCGGGTACCCGGTTCCTGAATAAGACAGTTTTCGACAGTCCTGACTGACAAAATCCTTTTTCTTTTAAAATCGATAGGTTTCGAATAAAGCATCATTACTTTAAAGCGATTATTTCGTTAAACCCAATAAATTTAAGTTTTGATTATTGGAAAGTAGGTGCTTCTTTAGTAATATAATAATAAAAGTTGTTTTGTTCTAAAACATTTATTTCACGTTTCTTTAAAACAATCACTTCCTTGAAGTATACTCTTATAAATAAATGAAGAAATCCAACCTGTATATTAAAATATATCCAATTAAATAAACAATATGAAAAGTTCATCGTAGTTTCTCCAACCAAAAATCAAACGCGTGAGACCCAATTCTTCTATCGCCTACATATAACACGCTGCACCGATAAAAACAAATATTTAAGCAGGGATAAAGTGTATACGCGACTTACATAGAAATAGAGGAACGATACTCGATATTTATTTTATTTTATCGAAATCTCCGAAAAGCGACGCTGCACGGGGCGACTGTTCGAGGTTCAACGTCCCGAAAATGTGACCGTGAAACTACGAAGTTAAGATTATTTTTTTCAGATACTGTTTTATAACCCCTTAATCGCACCACGTCAGGGTATGACTGAGACCGGCGCCGCGCCGGATGCGGCATAATGATGAAAAGCCGGCAATTAGAAACGAGCTCCAGCCGCAAGTGTGTTTTATGCATCTTCGAACCTAAATGATAAAGCCAAATTGTATTTTGACCGAGTGCGTATAATTCGTAAATTTTGCGATAATTATCGTTAGCTAGCACATGTGCATGTGATTATACATGAATGTTTTCCTAAAAAATAAATAAAAATCTAAAACGAGTCCTGGATATTACTTTAAATAATTTGAAAGATTCCTCAAAGATTAATGTCTAGAAATCTAGGGACGAAATTAGTGAGTACATCAACGTGTTTTTGTAATATGGAACTGTGTATGCTGTTGAAGTTGTTTTACAGAGAGCCACAGCTAAATACCGTAGCAGTGAAGGCCGCCCAGTGATCTAAATTCCCAAATTAGCGAATATTCACCTCAAAAAAGAATATTTATGAAGTCCATACTTTATCAGTATACTAAAATGAGAGGACCTTAAATTACACTTTATTGCTAACATTTTATCTTGGAAAGATATAATTCGAGAAGTATCATAGACAAATGCTAGGATTATCTATAGTCCAGTTTTTTTTACTTGTCAGCTGTTAGATCAAAAAAAAAAAGGTTAAACTAAATTTCATACGAAAAATGCCACATGGTCTATTATTGGAATCATCATATCCAGTGTTGCCAATTTAGTAGAATTTCTACTAGATTTGGTAGATTTTGCCCCCCGCCTAGTAAACAAATTGTTGAACTAGTGGGATAGTAGAAAATTTAGTAGATTGGATTATTGGTTTGGTAGCTTTTTAGTAGTTTTCGTGTGTTCTACCAATATTGTCTTGCAGGAGGCACAAACAAATGAAAACAAGCTTCATGTTTAAACCGTGTTCTGCAAATTTTCAGATTTTAATCTGTAGTACGGTAAATCTGCAGTATGTTTTGCTGCCCTATGTGGGCATGTAGTAGAAAAAACTTTAGATGATTTCTAATCGTAACTCAGGGATTTACTCATCAAAATAGATGCCCCGAAGTTATAAACAGGTTATAAAAGGGCGACGAAATATTTCTTTTGGGTGCTTGCTTGCGTCATTTACGCCAGACCTCATTTGCATGGGTGGTTTCATTATATTTGCATAAAAACTTGTGAATTTATTTCTGAAGTTAATGGTGATTGTGAACCTTATTCAAATTATTGATAAGTACCACAATAGTTGTAGGTAGATTAGATTTTGATCGACATTTGTTTTGAATTAGTAATTTTTTATTTCAATAAAAGTTCAAATGCATTTTTTCATGATTTGCAGAATACAGTGGTCATGCCGCCTAAGGAGAAGCCCAAGGGCCAGAATGAACAAAAGTTCAGAAATGCCTAGTTGAAAGATCCTATTCTGAAAGATTGATTAGTCGCAGATCTAAAAGCAGTTAAATGTTGCTTTAATTACGAGATACCTGGAGAAGTCTTGAATGAAATTGAAAGTATATCAAAATATTTTTAATTTCATTCAAAGCACACACTGATCTAGATCTCGATCCCGATTTTGACATTTTTCTGTAAATTCAAGATAGAAGAATAATTGTTATACCTATTACATGTTTTTGAACTTAAAAGTTGCAGAAACATTTTTTTTGTTGTTCATTGTGGTTGACATAATAAACGTTGAAAAAAAGATTCGTATTTATTACATTTACCTAAGCATTTACCCAACCATTGAACAGAAACCTATATATGTATTATGTATTTATTTTATGCCGCCATTTAAAAAAATTAAATGATTTTTCCAATTTTAGTAGGTATTTCCTTTTTGTGAGCGGCTGTCAGTAGAATTTCAGTAGAATTTCAAGTGGCTTCTAGTGGAAAATTATGTCGCCTGTTGGCAACACTGATCATATCAGCAAAAGTATGAAAGAGGAAGCGCACTAGAAACGGACCCTAGTTTCTGCCTACCACGCGTCATCAGCGTACCTCTGAGTGCAGACCCACTTTCATTGCTATCGCATCTCAAGCTTTATCCACCATCATCTATTAGGGAATAGAGTTTGAGACGACCGCAGCGCAAGCCGTTAAATAGCTCCTGTAAAATAAAAACGCGCGACCAGAAACGACTTGCCATGACTTAGTAAACCATCAAAGGCCGGCTGAAGTTGCAATCGCCTTGTGGGTTGAGATTTTGGCTTGTATCTCCTAGAGAGCACATATCTAAACTCTTGATTCCTTAACAAGCGACGTTGGATAAAGCTTGAGATGTGATACCGATGAAAGTGGATTTGCACTCGGAATGATGACGACCGGTAGGCAGAAACTGGAGTCTGTTTCTAGTGCTATTCCTCCTTTCATTGCCTTTGCTGGTATGGTGATTCCAACAATAGACCATGAACCCCGCCATGATGATATTTTTTGGTACTATCAGCTGTTAGTTTAACGTTTTGAGTATAATAAATGAAATTTGATTTATCATGTACCGATGGGATAAGTTTACGTTTATTTTATTTATTATACCAGGTTTTAACCAATATGAAACATTTATTCATTTATCGCGTGTATTATAAATAGCGATGGGCGATTCGAATCTTTTTAGTGATTCGAATCCCAAAGACTCCCAAAATTAAAGATTCGTATAATATGATTCGTACCGAAAGACCGTAAAGGATTCGTACCAGCGCTGGGCGATTCGAATCTTGTGAGTGATTCGAATCCTAATGACTCCTAAAATTAAAGATTCCTATAATATGTTTCGTACTAGCGGTGGGCGATTCGAATCTTTTTAGTGATTCGAATCCTAATGACTCCTAAAATTAAAGATTCGTGTAATACGATTCATACCGAAATATTGTAAAAAATTCATATAGATTTGTGATGATTCATGACTCTTTGTGATTAGAATTCTAATCACTCTTTGCACTTTATTCTAAGGATTTTGCAAAAAAAAAAAAACGGTAAATTGAAATTTTCGTAAAATAAAACAAAGTGAAACAATAATGGATTATTGTGTTTTATTATTTGTTAATAACAAAAGGAAAACCTCAAAATTTCATCAAAGGTTAAACACAAAATTGTCTTGATGAATACAGGCACATACATAGATAATATACATAGGTATAAGATATTAGCAGACATTCAATCTTTTATATTAAAATTAAGAAAAAGCAGATACGATACCGTCTTTGAATTTATTCTTGACCGTTTATCTGTCACTATTTGTCAACTTTTTGAAAAAATACGCTCGCATGGTACGGATGTAGCGGGTATAGATAATCTCTTTCTCAATAACTCAAATAATGTTGGATATATTGTTGGAGTGGAAGTCTGACTCCGACACTGACTCCGACACTGACTCCGACTCCTTGACTATACTAGTATACAAGAGTCGTACTGATATGGATTTGTATGAACCGAAGTGATTCGTATCAGCCGATACGAATCGTTTCGGTTCATACGAATCCGCATAAATAGTAAAGATTCGTACCGTACGAATCATATATGGGAATCGAATATGCTGATGAATCATACGAATCCGACCCACCTCTAATTATAAACGGTTATGGAAAGTTTATAGCACGGACATTCCACAATTTATTTTATTATTGTTGCAAATCAAAACTAAACATTTATTCAATTGCAATTCATGGCATTGTTTAATCCATCTATTCATATGACCGATTTTAAAAAAAAAAACGCCGCTTATTGCCAAAAAGGACGGTTGGCCATTTGAAAGGTTTTACATCAACGCTATTATTCTACAACATTCAAAAAAACGAAAACAGAAAAAACTGTAATCCACTCCTAGACGGATACTGTACTCTTTAAAAGAATACGCTGTATCCAGATGTGCAATTAATAAAATATAAAATTTCTATTAATAATAAACTAAGTCGCGGCCGCCTTAGTAGATAATTACTATAATCTCTGCGAGATTAACTCGATTGTCGGTGCAATTAGATCTGCCGGAAACACCTTTTTCCACGCCGACAATAAATTAATAACCGCCGAATGCATGTAACGGTGTTGGAAAACAAGCTGTACAACAGTTATGCGGCGAATTGAATCATTACAGTCATCTATGAGAATGATCGGTAAATACACTCGGTGGCCAGCATGTGTAAAAAGAAGTTTAGGCTTTCGAATCCTCTTTTCTCCTCATTCTCATCAAAGAGAGTGTATCTGATATTGGTAACTGAGAGCAAATAGTTACTACATTATTGTTATATTGTATAAGAGATACTTTGTTTATAAAATCATCTTTACACGTCGAAAAATAATTGCACCATTATTACTCAACAACTATTCCGTCCAAAAGATTCTGATTAAACATATATAAATTAACAAAATTTGCAGTGATAATGAGGCGGTGTTAAAACACTAGAAGTATGTACTACATAAATGCGACTCACAACTATTCTGAAATTGCGAAAGCCCTAATCTGAGCACCAAGACACTTTCTCATTCGGGAAATGAGGAAGCAAACAATAGAGGTGCTGGGAAACTGTTCCAAAAACCAGAACTTCTGAACTGTCATTTGGAAATCCATGAATTTAAGCTAGTCTCTAGGAATTCTAATTTACGGGAATCCAATGAAATATCAATGACACAATTTGTGGGTAATGCTTTTCCCTTATCGCTGTGAAAAACTATATTATAAGGAAAGATTTTATCCCCGCTGCTATGCTAACTATTTGTGGTCGACCTTCAGGCCACCATTAAAACACTTGGAGCCACAATAAAGTCTCCGTGGATAACATCTAAATTCTTGATACACTAAGAAGAAAATTTCCACAGCAAACAAAGAAGTGTTTGACGTTTGTAGCTGATGCAGCAGGCATCTGAGCATCCCACATAACATAAAGTTTTTGAACATCCTCATCATATATGTCTTCTGCCTATCTACAATTTATGGTATGGTTTCATGAATAGAAAGACTATTGACAGCAAATTTCAGTTTCCCAGAGTCATTTCTTAAAAATCAGCAATAAAACTTCAGGATGCTGAAATGATCAGGCCGAGTTAAAGCTTACCCTATTCATTGCACATAGTAAGGGCAAAGCTACCATTCGTAGAAGATTCTTCAAACAAGAAGAGCAATTCTTTTCTTCGGCTAATAAACGCCACAGACTCATTTCCGAATTCTGTTTCGTCAAATGTATTATCAACATTGCACAAACTTCGATGTAGTCTCACATCAACATAAATTGAAAAGTATTGGTGATTGAGACGTCACGCTGGAAATACCCTAACCTTTTTTCTCCTTAGACGTTTTCAAATATGTTGAAATGCTCTTGATTGTAAACATATTCAAAAACGTGTATCCCGGTGCTTTATTTGTACTGCACTCTTCAGGAGTTTGACCTGCACGTTTCCATTTGCCCATATTGTTGAATCACAAATTCATATCACTTAAGAACAATAACATAAATACTCTTGAACCAATTGAAGGCATAGGCTTTAAAAAGATTCTTTGGAGTTCTATTGTTCGCAAATTATTCGCTTTACAACTAACTTGTGTATAGCTTATACTATATTTACCACGAAAAAAAATCTCGTGAAAAGTGGCCAACGATTGCTTTTGCTGACAATGGAATATAACTTAGTTACAGTAGATGAATAAATTTACACCAGCATTTGTTTAATAATAACAAGATGCTATCTGGTTACTGGTGCCGCTATTTGCATATTTATTTAAAGTTCAAAGCAGCAAAACTACAAGCATATTTTTTTGTAGTTGCGAATTCGCGACAGCAAGAGGGCCTCTGCTCAATGAACTGAGACACGCTCGAATAAAAATAGAATAATGTTATAACTCGCATTCCCCCACAATTTTGTTAATTCGGGACAATTGCTTCGGAAATTCATAAATTTCGGTTTTCACTCAAAGATCGAAGGCATACAAACCTTTCTTGGAGCATTTAAAGGACAAAAATGCAGCAGATAGCGTGATTATATTCCTTAAACGAATATGCTAGATGCATTTCACTCAATATATCTCCTATATAAAGTCAAAGGACATATAGAATCACTAGGTTATCCGAAAATACATAAACTCTTGTCAGCCTGTCTGACATGGAATTATAAAAACAACATGAGCATCATGCTCTAGTGCTTAACCACAAAAAAGAAGAAATAACCATAATTGCAGAAAACGAGCCATGTAATTATAAATATCCAGAAGCACAAGCGCAAAGTTTACGTAGATACATCGTAAAGGTAAACAAAAATTCACATCTCTTGAACGCCACCATACGCTTTTACATTTTTTACCCCATTAATGATCACCTGCTCATTTTTTTTTACATTTTACATTGCGGACGAAATTTTATTGAGGCTATTAAACGAATCTTATTTTAATCGGTTTCGACCGACAGTGATAGCCGCCAAGTTGTAGGGCCTTGACGTAGTGTGATGTTAAGCTATTCCGATAATTTAACTGAGGAAATATGCTTCTACCTCTCCTGCCATCGTGTAGGAATGTTTGTGTCTACCTTGATTAACCCAAAACGCCCAATTAAAATATCTCCGACTGGGTTTTTATCCGGTTGTGTTCAGAGAGACCACCTACTTAGCTGGAAGTTGCGGTGATAAATATAAGAATTAGTACATGGTAAATTGGTGATTTTGTGGTAATAAGCTTTCATTTGATTTCATATTTATATTATTATTACCATAATTAACCTTGGCAGTTAAATTAGAGTTGTAATTGAATAGAAAAAACGGTGGAACAATAATCAAATTTTGTTGCAGCAACTCTCCTCCCCATGCTATCTATCAACGAAGGGATCAACATCCTGGAAGCCCCCGGATTGCCATAGATGCAAACCAGTCGTCACCATGGTAACTACGGCGTTCTTTCCGTATTTTCCGCATTCCCTTGACGGTAACATTCGCGCCTGCCGCTTATACGTTCCGGTTGTAACAACTGTAACAGGACCTCTAGTAATGTTTACTATGCAACACGCGCTTCTTCGTAGCATAGTTGGCTGTGTACATGATCGCCTGGCAGACACACAGAAGGCTATTATCGAAACTAGAATGATTACTTTATTTATCAAGTGAGTAGAGCATTTTTAATTACCCTAATTGAATTGTTAAATCAAATATCTTTGCACGCTTTGAATTTATTCACAAATTTCTTTTTTGCTTACTAAGGTTTATTAATAGTACGATTTGTCAGCAAACCTTTAGAAATTTATAATGTAACATCCTGAAATTATGCTGGTTGATATTACGCCGTATATACAGGTGTCAGACAGTTTGGAGACGGTTCTCTCGCGCTGAAATGGCTTGATCTATAAATTTAAAATTTGCACATTAAAGCTTAAAAGTTTTGCGTATTTTGATGTATTTAAATATATCCCGTTTGGGCTACCTTTTCCCGGTGGTACTTTTTTTTATTATAATTTCTACACCAAATAAAAATATCTCTTGTAAAAGTTTTACATAATAGATTTATCCTTAATTGAAAAATACTTTCGACTATACGAGCTGCCGCAAAATTATCTGAGCGCTTATTTGGACATTTTGTGAATTATTGAATTTTGAATTGAAAAATAACGCTGTAACTGGCTAAAATGTAAGCCTTCAACCATAGATGCGTCAACTAAAGCGGCCTTTTCCAGGATGTAACATTATTTTAGTTATTTATTACTTGTGTCGCTAACTAATAATCTGTTAAATTGTTAACTGTAGCACATTAAATTTCCTAAAATAATATCAACTTAAATCGAAAGAAAATTCGACCACAAAATATTCATGTAGGTACACCATGACCACTAAAGATATAATAATCATCAACTCAAAAATATATACAAAAGTTTAAAATTGTAAAATTGTAAATCAAGTCATCTCAGCGCTCTCTGACAACTTGCATAATGCATATTATATACAGGACCTCATTGCTTATTCATTAATTTGATTTGATACAAGCTTTACTTGCCCAGATTAATTCAAATTTAATCAACATTCAGATGCCTAGATCTAGAATGCCTGCATTAGTTGCAAACTTCTCTGAAAAAGTTAACACAAAATTGAATATAAGGTAGGATACTCCTTTAAAAAAGAAATTATGAAACAGTCTTCGGGCATTATTTTTGCGATACCCTGTATATTTATGCAAAAAAGAAAGCTAAATAAATCTTCAGTTAAAATTTTATTTCCATGTTCCCCTAGTCTTAAATATAATCAACCTTCAGAATGAGACGGTATAATTTCTTTACTTTTTCATGCTTGGTTGTTCTTTCGAAACCCCATTTATTACGGAACTTAAAATAATGAACGTCATATATAACAACCCCTGACATGGCAATCAAACCCTGCGAGCATCGTGCGCGTAAGATAATAAGATACACTTGCCTCTGATTAAAGTCGCATCACGAAGCTTAAACGTTACAAACAACCCCTTGGAGATCCTGTACTCTTTTATATGTAGTGCAAGTTTTAGGTTTTAGCACAGACAATCTTTGAAAATAAGGGCTGAGAACTACAATATGGCGCACTTTTATATATAATTTAACGGAATAGCGCACGGAAATGAAAACATAATAGATGCTACATTAAAGATAAACATTTTCTTCAAAAAATTAAAAGTAAAAATTTAAAAGGTAGAAATGTGATTGTGCTTCTGCAATTATTTTTGTGTATAGTGGTAAACAATAGAACTGTTTTGAAAGAAAGGTTTATAATATTAAAAGATACATATTAACAATAATGGAAAAAACCGTTTCATCTCAGGGAACCATTCCACCTGCAGTTTTATGAATTAAGATATCCTTATTTCTTGCAAAAAGTATTTGTTTAATTGATCTGAAAAGCGCTATGTCATATTACAAAAGCCCAACCTATTTTATCTACGATCACGGATTCTCTACGCTCAAAAATATAAGAATGCAAGATATATCTATTGCTTTCATATGCCTAATCGACGGACGGCGTACTGCAATACATACTGAATTACGAGTTTTGAACAAATCGCGAAGATAGTGGGAGTATCTGTACTTCACGTGGGAATTATAACGATTCTGCTTATTCCTTCCGGAATTAATAATCACATATAATCAAAATAATTCTACTGTACTATTTTTTTTTTTTTTTAGGCGTAATCTCAAACGATTTTCTATTTCTAAACGCACAAACATGTGCAGAAGACCTTACTATTTTACTTCAATTTTATTGGACAGAATGTGTTTGTAGGCAGAAAAGGAGCAGTACTAACGGAATAAATCTCGAGAATATTAGTTTGCAGCCAAATATACATCGTGTCAAATTCGTCTAAAAGAGTGAATTATCAATTCATCTATAACTATAATAGCATGCTTCCCACAAATCATGTTTTTTAATGATAGAGTAGTAATAGAGCATAACTGCTGCTATGTCGTTTCCTCCGGTGCTATGTCTAATATTCTATTCCATCGAGTTTATGTTGTATTTTCTGACTATACTTATACATGCTTATATCCACGCGGTACAACTCCGCATAATCTTGGGCATGCGTATTTTACAACAGCAACCCAAATTACACATCGGAAATAAGTATTCTATAACTTAAATTTTCAATTTCCCCAAGCAAATACATATAAGTATATAAGTTAAAATCTTACCAGCATAGCGTATTTCACAAAGTGTTTAATTCTTTTTATTTAAACTAATAACCAATCGAATACTAAAGACATTCGATAATCGAAAATTAATGTTTCAAATTATAATTTAGTAACAAGTAGAAATTTCAAGAGAGATTTCTTCAGAAAGGTCATTGCTATAACGTGGTGTATCTGCTATTTTAGATATAAGTGCCATAATATTTATTTAAAAATTTTGTTACGAGTATGTAATCAATTTTCGCAAATATAAGGAAGATTATTTAATGAATGCCGATTGGTTAAGTCATTAACACATTGCTGAAACCTTATATACGTGAATAAGGCAAAAAAACCCATTAATATGTATGAATCGATAACAAATTTGTCATTGAACATCATTATGGTTTCTGTTATTCTTATTACCTTTACATTGAACGTTAATATTGATACACAAACTGTTATGCAAAACCCAGTAGTCGTTCGCAACGTATCTTTACCGGTTAATAAAGCTACAAATCTTCTAAAAAAGAAATGAAAAAGAATTCGTCTTGAGTATACGCTATCGTTCAAATTAAAGGCATATAGAGGAGACCGGAAATGGCCTGGATACGAGGAACAATGGACAAGTTTAAATTTTCGCCTCAGTATGATTTGTAATGCAAACTTTTTTTATTATGATAATATAGTAATCAACATGCGTAAAGATATTGTGGTTGCTCTAAACCTGTGCCAACGATTTGCAATTCTCTTATTTTAACATTTTGAAAATAACTTTTAAAAGTAAAAGCATACAATTTTTCTACATTAAGTATAATTTAATCTTTTTGTATTTGTTGTTGGATGTTCCAAACAGATATATTGTTCCGATTTTTTTAATAAATGCCATGAGCATGATGCAATGGGCAGGTTATCCCAGTCCTTCTATGCACTTCCCGATTTGAGCTGTAAAGCATACTGAGATTGAGTCGCCTGAAAAAATAAATTCAAGATTTCAAAAATGTAATATATTACTGTTTAATAGAAATATTTTCCAAAACTACGGTTTTCTCTCCTCCTGTCTTGTCAAAATTGTCCCTCGACTCCTCTTAACCACACTGTTTCTTTGGAACATGAGTCTTCATCGGGAGAAGCTGGCAAGGTCTCCTGCTGCACTTCTTTCAGAAGTTCCTGAACCAATCAATAACTCAATTCCTTGCACCAATTCTTTCCAAGTTCGCGGTTACTTCTACAGAGCAAATAAATCTATACAAACAATGAAAGGAAATAGTGGACGAATACGTGAAAAAACTGTAAACGTCACAGATACACTCAAAGAACAAAAAATAGAAGGATGAGAGAAAAGGAAAAATGGTAAAGCTAAAAAGGTAAATTTATGAAAAAGATAGTATTGGAACGAATAAGAAGAAAAAGAAAAGAAAGGCGAGTGCCTTAAACGCATTGAAGATGCTGTAGAAGGCAACTTTGTAATTGTAGAAAAACAGAAAAATTTAGAATAGAATATACGGCAACAGTAAAAAGGAATCTGCGGAATGAATTTGAAATAAGTTTTTTTAAAT
Organism: Cetonia aurata; assembly: GCA_949128085.1. Classification (NCBI taxonomy): domain Eukaryota; kingdom Metazoa; phylum Arthropoda; class Insecta; order Coleoptera; family Scarabaeidae; genus Cetonia; species Cetonia aurata. The sequence goes on from OX421887.1 coordinate 25,728,480, forward strand.
AACAGCTCTAGTCCAATCGCTTCCAGTCTACATGTATGAGTACGCCATCCATCGTTGAACGACCTTTACTGAAACCTATTTGTTCCTTACCTAGCGCATATTCTGCAATCGCTTTTAAGTTTTATTGTGAGCATTTGAGCATGCCTAAGGGGATTATATGGCAAGTACTTTTACCGCCTTTTTTGAAGTGAGATATTGTGTTTTCTTCTATTCTCTGGTATTTCAGTAATGCCTTATTTTTCCATTGAATAAGATGATATACTGACTGTATTTTCAAAGGTTACAAAATTTTGTTATTATTATACATACCCGGTAATTTAATTAAACTTACAGCTTACAAGGTGAGCCCAAGATTTGGAAAATTTAGAAAAATCGAATTATCTTTGAAACGCCAACAGATAATTTACGGTTTTGACAGGTGCGAAATGTCTTTGCAATAAAATAAAAGAATAATCCCTATAATTAATATGCAGAATGTCTAAAAAAGAATCTAACAACACTAAATGCAAATTTCCTTGGTCCTATTAAACAAAATCAGTTACTAAAGAATGTCTTCCATGGAATATAGCAAAGTGGTGCTCGTTTTGCACGTATTAAGTATGTCAAATTTGAGCAAATTGTCAAATTTTGATTAATTAAGCACTTTTTTTGGATTAGCAATTGTGAGGATCGAAATGTAGAGCAACACTTGTATAGTAAACAAAACTTGAATTTCATCGGTACTTAATTCTGATAGATTTATCCGATAGATTAAGATACGTCTAAAAACAATTAGTACACGAGCACTCGTTTATGAGTTTAAATATGTCGGTACCGCTAGTAGCCGGGAAAATAAAATATATACAAGTCCAGAAGAAGAAATAAAATTAAAAGCAAGTGACAATAAAACTAACAGGAAAAATGGGAAGAACGACTTAAGATTCAACTCCGATTATTTTATACATAACAACGTCAAAAGAAAACATTAATCCATTAGAAAGTAAATAAACCATAAAATTAAAAACAACTAATGATAAAAAATGTTTAAAATTGAAACATAAATAAAACACTGCATGTTATATTTACAATATGTAACTGGAAACATAACTCCGGTAATGGTAACCATGTTTACTTTACTACCAAGTACTGTTCAGCAACTACTGAAGTTTGTATAGCTCTCTCGATGTATAATATTTTATGGATATAGGTACTCTCTTCACGTCTGACTTAATCATCCCATTGTCTCGTATTTTAACAGATATCTCTGTAAACGTATGTAAACACATATGCATGTGCTTGCTACAATGCAGTACATGAAATAAATAGTGCTTTCATGTATACGCAACACTCCCGCACGGAATAAGAAATTAGTTTGTAATACAAACATGCAGCAGTGGTTTAGAGGATTCGGGATACGAAAAAGAGGATATTGCATCACGACGAAATGACAGACGTCCTTCCGTAGATTTAAATAAACAAACGCCAGAGCAACAGATTTTTTCTGTTAAAATTGGAAGAACAACTAGGAAGCAGTTTGTTTTACAATGGATTGTATAAATAATACCGAAATATCTATGAAATCATTACGCGGAAGCGGAGGGATATAATATAATTGTTTGATAGATAATATTGCAAAATAAAAGGAAAGCGACTGTATGTATACAATCGCAGATTGTTATCTGCTTTATCTCCTTAGATAAAGCTATGTGTATCGAATTAGAAATACATATGGAGTTGATAAGCACATATGACGTTAAGTATTGGGTTATTTAAGTATACGAGGTGTTAACATAAGGAATTCTCTCATTCTCTATGAATAACATCTTTCTTATTTTATAAAGGTAACAAGACATAACACTGCATAATATGTGTACTAGCGGAAATAGATTCTGTGCATTATACATGTAGAGTCTATATCATGTTTCATTATTTTTTATGATACACACACATCGTATAATTTGTATGTTATTGTTAGCTTTACTGCAGTTTTATTAAACATACGCACAGTAAATAATTAAAAGAGCTAGCAATGATGTAAATCAAGTAAATGTAGCAGCATTTCAGGTGACTTCAATGGTTTCCTGATTAGTACAACATAAGAATTATTTCAATAAATGCTTTAAAAACATTGAATAATTACTGGCGCCAATCGTATTAAAACCATTAATAATACGCAATCGAAAATCTTCTTCAGTTTTAATAGGAGTGGTATAAACAAGTTGTTTTAGGTGACCCCAGAAATGAAAATCCAATGGATTCAGATCCGGCAAACGGGGTGGCCGTGGGTGAGGTCCTCCTCCACCCATCCAACGAGCAGAATATTGTTGAGCTATGTAAATAGTTTCTAACACGTTTTGCCAGTGGCGGCTGGTACGAAAGGACAAAGGGGCACGTGCCCACCCAACCACCAAGATAAACACAGAAAGAAATCCGCATGTAATTCAGTGCATTATTTCGTTTTATTATTTTTGCGTATTTTTATAACGATGGTATCAAAGTTTCTTTCCGCACCACAGACACTAGCGCATATGCATCTCTCGGGGCACAATTTCGAATGTCCCTATTTCGAGTATGAATCGGCCGGCTCCGCCCATCTTCGCTTTATGCGTTTATATTATTATTCTGTACTGGTTATAAATAATTCATTGCTGACAGTGCTCAACTTCTAAAGGCAATTGAACAGCAAATTATTCACATTAGAAATTTAAAAAATTCTACTGATAATGACAATCAAGAACCCAATAATGAAGAACCTGCAAGGAAAAGATAAAAAAATCACAGCTGGAGATAACAGATCTGTTATTGCAAAGGAAGTATGTGATACTATTTTAAGCCAAATTAGCGACCGATTTGATTTTAGAGATCACTTAAGTGCGGCAAAATTATTTGATTCTCAAACTTAGAGTCATTCATTTCCAAAACAATATTTTGATGAAACTGTGAAAACCCTATGTTGGACAGTGTAAAATTGAAAAGTGAACTTTCAGTAATTTATGAGCGCGATGACATGTTTGACGTAGGTGGTGTTTGCCACTTTTAGTGTTCATAACAGATAACAACCTAAAAAAGGTTTTGACGGAAACATACAAACTGTTGGATATTATTTGTACAACTCCCATGTCGACAGCAGAATGTGAACGACGCCACCCTCTAACGCATTAAAGCTTTTCTGAGAAGCACAATATCAGAAGATCGACGGAACACATTGGCGGTTCTATCAATAGAAAAGAAGTTCATCCAGTCTATCCTGGATTTTAACAACAAAGTCATAGACGTCTTTTCCAGCATTAAAAATGGGAGAATGGATTTTATGTACAAAAAATAGGTAACTTTTTATTTTGTGCCCACCCTCTGTCATAACTCACGAGCCGCAAGTATCGTCATGCATGTAGCACATTAAATCTCTCGTTCTTAATGACACTTCATCCATCAAATCTTCCAATTCATTTCTAAGGAAGTTGTAATAGACATCACCAGTAAGTCGATTTGGAAAAAAATAAGCTATCTCCAATAATCCCTTCCCAAATATTCAGCGAAAATGTATGCTGGTGATGTCCTTCCATGATAGCATTAGGATTCCCCATCCTTCCAAATATGATTGTTGTGAAAATTGGTAATACCTAAAATTTGCTTTAGCTATAAATAGTTTTTGTACCAAAAAATTTGGGGCTCTTAAAGATTTTCCTTGAAACCAGTTACAAAAATTAATTCGAGCTGGAAAGTTTCTAGGCAATAAAGCTTGCACTAAGAATCTCCATTATTTAACAGGGCTGTATTAATGATTTTTGCAAAATTAAGGTACTCTTTACCCGGATCTCTGTCAATAAACTAATTGTAAAGTTTAACATTGACTCATACTATAGTGCTTTAACCCCTTATTATGTTTAATAAATATCATTAGAATATCGTTTGGCACTAATTACTACAATGAAAAAAAAAAATGTACACCCTGCTTCTCGAAAACGAAACAACATTCGAAAAAATTGCGTACCACATTTTTGTCTTAAAATTTGGTGGAGTTTCATTTATTTTGTCAGAAAGCTTAGGAAACACCACAATTATTGTTGAAAGACCCTACGATTTTTATATATCCTTGTAAACTTTTGGAAAATCCAAAAATGCAGCACCAATATTTCTAACTATTTTCAGATATTTATGGAGTAGCCTCGTATAAAACCTATTTATCTATGTATCAGTGAGCTGCTGTTCATCTGTTTATTTACGTATATATTAAACATATAAACAGATAAACGTTAAGCATGTTATGCATGGTGTACACACACCGGTACCTTTCTGCTGCGATACATACAGTTAATAAACAATCTACATACATGCGATCACGGACGATTTTAAATTTTGAACATGCACGATGATCGTCTTTTGTGCCCTCCTCCTGATCATTTGAATCGACGCGAAAGGGCTACTACTACCACCGGCCGCTGTTTTGAAGCGTACACAGTAAAACGGATATTCCACGCATCTACTAGATTTGAAGTTTAGTATTTAGTCCTCTATTAATAGCGGCGCGTGTCGAGTACATCTTCCAGGATAGAGATATTTGTTCTTCTTCTTCAAAATCACACGCTTCTGCTGTTCTGTGTTCGCGGCTGCGAATGTTGTGCGAAACCACCTCCGTTTCCGTTGCTGGTGTGCGTCTGGGATCAAACCGTCGCAGGTAAAGTGTTATGAAAAGACAATTTATTATAATTAATTCGCGATAAATTGAAATACTAGAACTTACACATTTTTACGAAACAGTTTATCTTCTAGATTATTGTACCTAGAATAAGCTGATAATTCACGTTAGAGAATTTTGATAAACTAAAATATCTGGCGACAAAAGTACGTTTATTTCTGAACCGACACTTTATTTTACGTCGAGAGCGGAGCGGTAGGAAACGACCGGATGGTGGTTCTTTTAACTTCTATTCACATGGTCCAAAACATAAATATAACCCAATCACACAAATTTAGGACGCAATCTTGTATAAACTTAAAATAGCTTTAATACACTCGTATACGTTAACCTCTATGTTATTTACGTACTTAGATTACATTATATTTTTTTTTTCGTTTAATTCTCCCTACGGGCTTTCACTACAACAATATCACACCAGCAATGATTATCACTTTTTCCTATGCATAACCTTTATACTAAAATGATAATAAATGCTCTAAGAGTGAAAAGTATTAAACGAACACCATTTCAAAATTTTATTATTTTAAATCAATTAATTTATAGGAGTAATTAAATATGAAAAATGCGATTAGAAGATGGTTCAAAAGTTCGATTGTTTTTCTTATATGCAGTCATATATGCAAGCAAGTAATCAATAATGCAATGTTTTTTAAACGCAATGTTTTGCGTAATAATAAAAGCAAATAACAAAAGAATTTAAAATAATGCATTATCAGAAGCTACGAAGAAGCATTTTGTATTTTATATTTTATCGCTTCTGCTTTCGGAAAATCTATTTTATTGTTAATAGATAAATACATACAAACATGATAGTCAATTCTTTTTCATTTAAGTTATTTAAATTTAATATATTCAACGCATATAATTTCCTAAATTCTATGCGTTAAATATACAGGCTGTCACAGTAACAGCGGGGACCGATGATATCTCGGAAACTACAATAGTTATAGTGCTGAAAAGAAAATTTCACAACTAAAGTGGCCAAGAGAAATTTAATGAAAATATCTTTAAATTTCAAACGTGAGAACGATTTAAGACCATTAAGGATTCTGTGAGACCTGAAAAAAGAGCAGTCCTGTAAACAAGCATTCGTCAGTGAGGGAATACTTACGCTTCCAAGTGTATATATCCAGCAGCATCTTAGTAAAAATGGCGACTCACATAATTACCAGATCACAACTTAAAGTGTCTTATCATAGAACGCAAGCTACCCAGAAGCACGCTGATTTTTGGGGCGCTAAAATTTTTAACAAAGTACCGGAGCGCTTCAAAGCTATGCCAGTTAACACCTTTAAAACACAAATCAAAAGACACTTATTAAATAACGCATTCTATACAATAGATGAATTTCTGAATTGTAGTTTTGCTTAATATTCCCATGTTTGTTATTCATGTTCCTGATATATTTAATGTAATTGACTTATAGGCATAAATGTATGTGTATTCTTTATTTTATTTTATTTTTTTATTTACGGTGCAAATTTCTATAGATAGTTCGACATATTATTGTAATTTTTATTGCAAATATATACATATGAGTGATCGCTAGGGTGCCAGGGTTAACAGTAAATTTTAAATTATCTAGAAAAACTTCCAGAATTAGCTGTAATTTTAAATGCTTTATTATAAATCTTAATCAATTACGCACCAGTTTGGTTAAAGATGTTTTGTCATATTTTGGGTTATAAGTGCAGTAGGCGTTGCCCTTGTTTTGAAAAAGAAAATCTGCTGCAACTTCTGCTGTTTTTATCCGAATTTCAAAAGCTTGGGCTTATTTGAAAATGCATATAGCGCTGCTTTGACCGTCATAATTTGTGCTATCGGTTAGCTTTCAAGAAATGTACCAGATGGCGTTGCCCCCAAGTGTACGAGTTTTTCTTAATTATCTCTAAAAAATCAAATGCAATAATATGACTTTTTCATGTTGCGATTGAAGAACTTTGATGGATCAAAGTAGTGACGAAAACCGCACAGTGATATCTTCTTCCGTTTTCCAAATAATAACAAAAACAGCCCATTATCAGTAATAATCTCCTTATCAGTTAGAAATATCTACTTAATAATATCGAAACTTATCTTAGTTGACTATGACACAAAGCACTACTCTTCTGCGCATAAAATTGTGTCGGTTGTTAGGTTAATATCACTATTTATTTTGTATCTGGTCATACAATAATGATCGAAAAAATAAGTACACAAAAAATATATTGCCATCACCCTACTTGCGCTTACAGTTTTGTTATAGACATATTAAAGATAATTTAAGATAATTCATTCATTTATTGAGAGCGATAAACTAATAACTTCGGAAAAACAGATTTCATAAAATTAAGCACTTCATCAAATGTTTTTCCACTTTTTAATGCCCCATTTACCATACCTTCTTGTAAAAGGACTCTATTTTGCTGAATATATAACGACCAATGTATATTATTAGCTTTTTATAATGAATTCGTTAATTTTCTGTTCCCTTTAGACTGAAGTCTGTTCTACCATAAAGATAAGCTCAACAGACAGTTATCAGAACATGAATATGCCGATTCGAAAATTAAACCCTTCGACATAACTGTAGTCTAACTTTGTCTGGGATCAAAGTTTGCCAATATTTTTAGGTATTTCTGGATACTTCGGAGATTCTACTGTAAACCAATTTACATTCGATAGCCCAAACTCCTTGATTCCTTACCATGTCTTCTACTGTCCTGGTATCATGACTAGTATCCTTGGCTTCTTTGGAGGGTCCTTTGATTCAACAACAGTTAAATTCGACATGAATGCCTTTGCCTTGTGTTGTACGTGTTTTTTTCTTCGTGAATGAAAGCAAAAAATTGATTACAAGTCTTACTTGAATCAGATCCATTTGCTCTCGATTAAATGTTTCTGCTAGATTACGTTTGTCTACTTCAGCTATTTGTTGTAGTGATGCTATCTCGCTAGAACTGACATTGGATTTAGGTTTCTTCTAGGTCTACTCTGATCTTTTAGGCTTTCGATACTCCTTTCATTACCGTTAGTGGTCTGTCTCATGTCTTCCACCTTGAGCTTGCCTTGTTTTCTTTCTTCATGGTCTAGCTTCAGCCTTCCACTGGACTAGAATACATGTAACTGTAGCTAGAAACTGTTTAACAGAAGCCCAATAAAATCTAATTTTTTAACGAGGTTGATACTCCTCAAGTTCCACCTTTTTCCTTGTGCATTGTAACAAGCATTGAGAAAGTTGAGTTAGAAGTTTGAGACCATTACAAATTACTACGTACATATTATCTTATTCACTATGTGTATCCACATCATGTTTGTACTTGCGTAAATTATTCAATCATATACATAACCAACTTTTTCATTGTGATTATAGCAACCGTTTCACCTTGTGTCTCAACATGGATCTACCACTGTTCTATATAGAGGTATGCTAAATACAGTTGTACCACTCCAATTACAAAGCACTTTTTCGCAGATTCAGTACTGCAATAAATAATTCATTTATTTTATATATATACTCAAGGACTTGAATATTTTTAGCTAGAGAACACTTTATCTCGGATATATGCAAGTAAGATTTATTTTTATCGCAATATGCCATCATTAGGTACAACATACCTATATAAAACGACTCATATTCTTAATGCTAATATGGTAATTGTACGGAAATTAAAAAGCCCACTCGAACTCAAAGTGAATGATGAAAGTTTAATATGGCACTAATTTCAAATTACAATTGTGCAACTAATTATTATTATAATCCAGTAATTGGGTTTTGGAACCACTATTAATCATCTCCTGATGATGCTAACTTGGTTAGCGAAACGCGCGTCGAGAGATTGTGCATTGTTGTTTGGTGATAATGGAAAAACCTAGCATTGACTTTTGTCAGTGTGATAGTTATTATTATAATTACTAACCCTGGCTTGTCTTTACGGTTCACGTTAAAACAAATGCTAGAACATTTAAACAGAATCGGTTATAAAATTATTAATTGCCGCTACACATCACACTGATTTTAATTCTTGCCTATTACTAAATCATGTCTGCATATAAATTGACAATATTTATTAGGAACTTTCGACATAATAAGGCGCTCGGAATATCTTCGTTTGCTGTGAGTGAAGCGCCCGTCTGTATAAACAAAGCAGTAATAGCGATATTTCCGTTCGTCTTTATCGTAACAAGAGGCACTTTTGCAAAAAAAAAAAAAATGCGGCGGTTTAGAGTGATTTGTTTGAAAGGTTTAACTATGATTGCCGCAGATTCCGCAGCCTACGTTTTGCGTAAGCACAATGATTTATATGTTCTAATTCTCAAGCTTTATCGACACACACTGATTTAAATTAGAAGCAAGCAACTGTCAATGACAACATCAAGTGTGATGAGAAAAAGATCAAAACATAATGATGGAGCTTGTAAGTACAATAAGCGAACAAAATTAATATAGGAGTAAAGAGGCACTTTAAAACTATTAACAAATGAGCTAACCAACAAAACGTTGAAAACAGCGATGTAATACAAATTCTTATTTAGAAAAACTGCTGAAAATATTAGAGAGTATTTTACAAATCAAAAATAGATATGTAATCTATATCAAATGAAATTACGACTACTTAAAATATTCGCTACTCGTTAAATTTGCAAAGAAATACCGACAACATCCACTGGTTTCAACATTTAAGTCCATTTTGTCAGCTTAACATCATTTCCATATACTAGGTGGGGTGAAAAGTAACCTCCTTGACCGCCAGAATGCGCTGCTACTGCAAAAAAGGTTATGATGCCTGGTGCAAAGTCCGTTCATATTTAGGCAGACATGCGAAATTTCAGTGCGATACTGTATTTAGTTTTGTTTTGACAGCTGATTGTTGTTGACGTGTTTGGCATCATGTTGAGTATGGACAAAAACGATTTTCGTTCTCTCATAAAACATTATTTTTTGAGAGGCAAAACGGCGAAGGAAACAAAAGAAAAGTTGAATAAATATTATGGGGCTAATGCTCCGTCAGAATACACCGTCAAATATTGGTTTCGAGAGTTTCGTGGTGGCCGCACCTCCACTACCGATCAAGGCCCTCCGATGCGGTTACAGAGGACAATGTCAAAAAAATACATGAAATGGTGTTGGCTGACCGGAAAGTGAAGGTGCGCGAGCTAGCAGATACCACAAAGATTAGTACTAAGCGCACACGCCATATTTTGCCGTTGGGTGCCGCGCATGCTCACTCCTGACCAAAAACACGAACGCGAGAGCACTTCGAAAGAGTGTTTGGACTTGCTGATGCGGAATCGGGCGGACTTTTGGCGTCGATTGGTAACTGTTGATGAAACCTGGATCCACTATTACACACCAGAGAACAGAATGAGTGCCCGGCAATGGACTGAAGCCGGCACGAGTGCTCCGAAGCGGCCGAGGGAGGCTCAATAGGTCGGAAAGGTTATGGCGTCGGTTTTCTGGGATTGTCATGGCATACTCTTCATGGACTACCTCGAAAAAGGAAAAACCATCAACAGCGAGTATTACTGTGCATTATTGGAGCGATTGAAGGCCGAAATCGCTGCAAAACGGCCTCACATGAAGCGAAAAAAAAATGTTGTTTTTGCAAGACAATGCACCGGCGCGCACAAGAGCATCCCAACCACGGCTAAAATCAATGACTCACGGCTCCAATTGCTGTCGCATCCACCGTATTCGCCCGATTTGGCTCCCTCGGACTATTATCTCTTCCCAAACCTCAAAAGATGGCTCATCAATAAAAAAATTCAGCTCACGCGAGGAAATCATCGACGCCACGGAGGAGTATTTTGCAGACCTTCCGGAAAATTACTTTTCGGACGGGATCAAGAAGTTGGAAAATCGCTGGAATAAGTGTATCGAGCTAAAAGGAGACTACATTGAATAAAATAAAAAAAACATTTAAAAATTTTTTTCATTCCCAAGGAGGTTACTTTTCACCCCACCTAGTACACCACGAAACTAGAAATTAAACACCAAAAATAAGCCTAGCGAACATATAAGGAATATCAAGTTCCAATTTGTTACTATCTGTTATTAGACTGCTTGTATTACCTAACAGATAAAACTACCACAAGCAATCAGCGTTATTTCCTTTTTTCGACACTTATCATTGGTAACCGTACTCGTCACGTAATTTCTACGCAAGTTAGAGTGAAATTCATTGCAAAGTCGTCTTTTGCGTCTAAACATTACCGCTATATTACAAATATACAGCGAAAATTTTCTGCAATATTTGGCACACATATTGTTCACACATACGGCAACAATCGTGCTTGTACAAATGCTAAATAACCTTCAAGATTCGAATTTAATTAACATGCAACCGCAGTGACGAGCGATAAGATCCATTCACATATACGCATACCCGTACATGATGCATTAGTAACACATTATTAAACATAAATTTACGGGCCAACCGCACACAGGTGGTTCGTTTCGTGGTTTTGTATTCTCAAAAAGAGGCTATTTCATTATCATGTTTACAAAATTGCGATAAATCATATTCGATCTTCCAGAAACTGTATACGTAAAATGTTTTACTTCTGTCTCAATTTGGACATTTTGATTTAATACATTGTTAAATATTAATACATACCAACCTGGCACTAATAACGTACTCTTATAAGAATCACTAATTGTACAGAATCTTGCAAAACTATGTCTGTAGATACATAGACATTAAAAATACCACTTTAACAGAATTGAATATAAGATAAAAATATAAAATTAAGAAAAATGATAATGACACGCTATTTTAGCTCTTAAAAATTCTTGACTATTTTGGTCGTATTTTATAAAATGCAAATAATATGCATCAGAGATCCACTTTGCAGCAATTTGAAAATCTCATTCAAACACCTTTCAAACTTGCAGAATACCGTTTGTTACAGTTAGCCACCCTGACTATATTATTTTTGGAAGATTCATTGCCGGTTTTTATTTTCCAAGCCCGAGCATGTCAATATGCTTTAAATTACCTAAAACTCACTGTACATAGAGTGCATCCAAAACGTCTAGAAACGCGCAAATAAATAATAAATGTTTTCCGAGGAAAATGATAAGAGGTTACAGTTATTTTTTTATTTTAAGCTATCTTTTCATAACAAGGAGAGGCAAGAACGGGAGCATACAGACTAAAATGTAGAGCAACTGGAGAACACAGTTTTTTTCTGGACATACCAGAATTACGACCATATTTTCAAGCCCTTTCTTTATAGGGTTCAGTCATACAGTGATATCCAAACTCCTCTATGATAAACCTTTCAACATTACCTTAAATTGCGATGGTTGGAAAACTAAAAATAGATACCCAGAGTTGAAATCAAAAACTGGTATGCAGATACGTCAAAAAAACACATAGCCGGCTGGTTCGGACTTTATTGTGAATGATGCGCAGAGAAACTATTTGTCAATCTGGTGTGCCGCAAGGATAGATGTTGGAGCCGTTATTTACATTATATAACACTTGTGGTCTGTGTGACCACTTAAAATTCTGTAAGTTCCACTGTTTTCCCGATGATACATTAATATACATATATGGTATGTGACACTACAGGTTTGCAGAGGGCGGTAGAGTGCATGGAGGCTGATTTGGAAAGAATTATTGCCTCCATGGAACAGCATTGTCTTAAGAAAAATCAGCGACAGTTTTTGCAAAAAGGCTATATAGTTTTGACCGACACAGTTGCCATTAGAGTAAGGGGGGGGGAGATATTCCTCTCGGTTTGGGTGTTGGATTTGCGAATGCATACTGTTCAAGATTTCGAGAACATGTGTCGGGTACCGTTAGGCAATTCTACATTACCCTTAAGTTACTATGTTCTAATAGACACTATTTCAATACAAAATTAAGAGCGGCATTGTGTAAGGCCATAGTGCGAGTTACTGTGACCCTGTGTCTGGACTTGAGATCCAGCTAGCGTTTACAATTAATTCAGAAATACTTGTTTGAGATTTATCTATAATATAAGAAAATATCATCATATATCTACGGCACTGGGTTGGTCTGGCTGGCCAAACATTGCTTCGCGAAAGAAGTTGCATGCTTCATAAAATCATTTTGGAAAAGACACCACCGTATTTGCATAATAAAATTTCGTACAGAACCGATGTTCATAATATTAATGTACGGTATAAACACTGCATTTGTGTATAGAAATTAAATTTAAGGCTTTACAGAAGATATTTCTCATATTACATAGCCAACGTCTAAATGGATCTTTTACGGCGACAGGAATAGCTCTTATGCGATCGGAACATTCTATTTATCCGATAAATATTTTTTTTTTGGTTTGTGTTTTCTTGTAAGTAACTATTATATAAGATATTTATTCTAAAAGTTTTACTTTAAGTTTATTTTGGAGAGAATTGAAAACTAATCAACAGCATCATCATAAAGACTAACTTTCTCTATCATTTGATCCTTCTTCATTATGTAACTATTTTTTCTTTGCTAATATATTACTTTTTATCTTTTATTTGGATCAATGAACTTGTACTTACTTATCCGATGGTCAAACAGTAAGGCAGTAATATCCTCTCAAATCATAACCTTCAAACTAGTTCGGGAATGAATGCAAGACTCAAGAGCCCCGACTAAACACACCATACTTCTTTTGGCGTGGGTACCGAGGGATACCAAAGGGCATAGCGGGTAATAAAATTGTAAGCCACCTAGCAATAAAAAGCGCTGAGAAAACCAAATCTGCGATTCGTGGTGCAGATACTGAGTAGATCATAAAAAGAACACCAGCTGTGTATATTCAGTACCCGCAGTTTGGCCGATTCACAGTTCAATGTAAATGCCTTTCTGGCAATTTATTATAATTTTTATTCATAGTAGAACCACTAATTGGAGCACAAGGTATGCTCTTGCTATTAAATACCGAAATTCTCTAACGCAATGGCTTCTGTCTCAAAAGTAATCACCATAAGTATTTAGTTCATAGACAACAATATAATAATAATAATAAAAAACGGATCAAGCAAGCATCAATTACTTCATCATACAGGACTACTTCTTAGGTTTAGGTACTAAAAAGTATTAGCAACATTATAATTTGACTGTTTTTATAGTTTTCAAACGCACTATGTATAATATACAATGTATATTCACAAACCCTCAAATAATTCATTTTGATTATTTGGGTTTTATTTTTACGTTTGTTGGAATTTATCCTTTTTTATTACGTTATTATTACCAAATGAACTAAATTGATCATTGAAAACTGATACACTTTATAAATAAAATTCTAATAATAACAGCAAAGTAAACAGCTGCACTATAGAATTTAGAATAGCATACTTTGCATTTTTTATATTTGTATAAAAATAATGTAAACGCAGAAGCATTCATATTATACACATTACTTATTCCAATTCGATGATCGGTGCGTAAAGTTTGCCGATGATTCACATTGTTGTCATCATCTTTGCGGTAAGATAGCGAAAACAATAAATCGTAACACATCGATTAATTCGACCTTTGACATCCAACGGCGAGATTCCAGTAATTTACGGAACCGTGATTACAGGAGTAATCGCTTTCTAATCGTTATATATTGGTAAACGACGAATCTAAACGCCAGGCGCGTTTGGCTATCGAACACTGTATTCGCCTTTGAGCTCTGTATTCAAGAAAGAATTTATGCGAATTTACGCATCTCTGTGGTTTTAGTTTCATTCGTTGTACTCACTTGAAAAATCCTAGTATTAATCATTCCCATATATTAAAAAAGAAAGAACGACGTTTTCTACACACACCACGTGTTTCAAAAATCAAAGTACGTTATTTATTTATTCGTTCCTATTTTATATCATAATAATTGCTTGTTATTTGCATCACAAAAGTATTTACAACCATAAACTAACTTCAGAACTCCATAGTAGGAAGCAGCGGTAAACAAAAAATTTTTGGCGAAAAGTCATAAGTGGTTTAATGAAGATTTATTAGGCCCATGATTAAGCCCGTTATGGTGGAAAATTAATTATGACTAATTAAAATAAAACAATATGACATATGGCTGCCAAAACTGGCGTATTTATATGCAATTAATTTTAGGTATTGTCTCTCAGAGCAAGGACAACATTGTCGGAAGCCAGGATCTGGCAATTTTTAATACAACATACCTATCATGGTATGTTTACGTACATATATATGTAGGTATATTATTTCAATATGTTGTATCATGTATGTAACGTGATAACAACATGTATGTACTTTCTCAACTAACAGAAATATAATTCATTACTCATTAAAAACAAATATAAATGTATTTATTAGGAAAACGCAAATTTGTGCTTGTTATGATTTGTATCAGAGCTATAGGAGATAAGTGCTATCTTCAAACGATATTTAGAAGTATAGTAGACGAAAATATTTTTTTGTTGGAAATGTGGCTGGTGATTAAATAAAAGATTTACATTTTTAACGTTTCGGCTTCTTTATTTATGTAAGCCTTCATCAGAAAACTGATTGTCGTCACAATTTAAATACAAATAATAACAAACAATTTACATGTTAAAAGCGTTGTAAAAGACAATAAAATTACAAAACATTAAGGAGAACGAACAAACGTAAAATATTACAAACGTATGAAAAATGAGATCGCTGAAGCTAAATAAAGAAGCCGAAACGTTAAAAATGTAAATCTTTTATTTAATCACCAGCCACATTTCCAACAAAAAAATATTTTCGTCTACTATACACTACTTCCTGGCTAAATAAAATTTCCTACTGATATTTAGAAGTACTTCTCAAAATTACGAGTACTTTTCTTAGCAGAAAATAAAATATAATAAGGGGTTGCAGATAGTGCTGTTTCGATAAAAAAAAAGAATTTTGTAGCATCACCCAATTTGGAGTGGTTAGACATATTATAAACTTAAAAAATATATGAAGCTATTAACTTTACCAAAATGCTATTCGTTACCAAATTACCAATAAAAAATTCGTTAGGTAAACAATTTGCTAAGAAAACAAGAAAATTCATATTTATGATCACCTTTGGTGGTCCCCCCATTCAACGAAATTGGCGTTTGTCGGGTAACTTCTATACAACGTTTTTCCTCTGAATTGATGCGCGTCTAGAACTGATTGCCAAAGAGAAGCTATGCCGTTAATCACCGCAAGCAATTAACTTCGATTAAATTATTAGTATTTTCCACAATGGCTGCAACATAGATGTTTTTTTTTTCCTAGACAAACAAAAAATTTACTGAACTGATTATATGATTTTTCAATGTCGTAGGCAAATAAATTTAAAAAAAATGCATAACTAAAAGATTGATGTAAGATATTTTTTATAAAAGACGTAAAATCAATAGAAACGAATACAACAAGCTATAAGATAACATTATCATATCTTCTATTCAGACCTAAACATCGACTTCCAGATGCACTTAATAGCATTTGTAGAGTCATGTAGTGTCAATTGCGGTTCTGATACTGATTATTTGTCTTCCGCCGTATCAGACGCGTTTCCGCGCTGGCTGAGCGTCTGCAAAAAAGCGCATTCGCAACATCTGTTCACCATCTCAATGGACACATATTTTAAATACTCTTTGTTGCACAAGAGTAGTTCACAGCTTCACAGCAGCCGGTGATATGATATATATATACAGGGTGCGCCAATTAGTGTGTCGGCGGAATTTAGCACGAAAACTACAAAAGATAGGAAAGTGCGATTTTCTGTATGTATATAGTTGATCACTGCGCATATGCTAAAATTATTGTTAAATATACAGGGTGTTACAAATTCCCAGAGCCACTTTCAACTTTTTTATTTTAAATGGATCGCTATATTTTTTAGTTAGCCACCTAAAACATTGTTGCAGTGATATATGGTTATGTGCGCTTCTGACTGTTAGTTTAGGCTATATTGCAAATTTTGTCAAAATTTTGGTAGTTGCGACTTTTGAGATTTTAACTTTTATCGTAAAAACTGTTTTAGTGTCGCGCGTAAATATTTTGTTATGGATTTAGGGGCTAACAGTTAGCATGTTTCAAGGTGGTATAACTTAGAAATATATACAGGGTGTTAAATATGTCATGGATGGAAATCTCACTTTCCTATCTTTAGTAGTTTTTGTGCTAAATTTCTCCGACACACTACTGGCGCACCCGGTATATAAGGCAATAACTGTCATCTTTTTGCGTTAAAATAAAGCGAGCTTTGAGAACTTACAATTAGTAAAGGGAGACGAAAATAATAACTTAGCGTAAATACCAATTATTTTTAGAAATCAGTATTTTTGTATCGTTATTTTCCCAGATTCAAAAAATCCTGCGTCCTATAAATACAATACCACGGTGACTGATAATCGCAGTCCACGTGAACGGATATCTTTAAATCCAAAAATATTGCGCGTAGGATAACGAATGATAAAGATAAACAAAAACTCACTATTAGATAAACTCAAATCCATCTTAAGTAAACTGTAAATTTACACTACTCTTGATGAAATAACAAAATTTATATGACTAATTCAGTTGGGGTTAATTCTGAATACATTTTCTATGCTTACTAGAAGATTTCAGTTATGTAAGCACTGCAAATACTTATACCGATTATAAATAAAACGCGCGTATTAACATTTTTAATACACAGTTTTAGTTTATTTTTTAGTGACTCCTTTTAAAGTTTATACGAACTTTTAAATATATTTTGGTATGTATTTCTCATTAATTAAATTGCAGAACATCTTATTTGTCAATTCAAGATAGCCAAGTTTATTGGCTCGTGCATGTCTTTGATCTTTTAGAATTCCAATATCAATATTTTGCACATGGCTGCTGTGTGATTTTTAATATGTACATGGAAGTATATATTTTAGCTATTTATATCGAACGAATTGCTTACTCATCTGTATGAAAGCCATACTCATAATGCAGTTTGTCGGCGGTTAAAATAGATTGATATTACAATGAGGTTCCGTCGGACTGGCTTATTAGAATTTTTCCAAGTTCTAGTGGAATTTTAATTTTTAAACCGTTAAGGAAGACAAACTCAATTGGAATCTATTTAAAAAATATATTTTTAAGTACATTGCACTTCCGGTGAAATATTTTATTGTAAAAAACGAGATGGTATAATTTTTATACCATATGATCATATTGCATCATAGTTCTCTACTCCTAAATCCAACCGTTTTTTTGGATATTTGTAGGTACTCTTGCTAATGAAGTTTCAGAAACTATTTAACATTACGCTGTAAATGCAAACAGTATAGAGTATTAATTACTGCGGCACTAAATTCTATACAAGATGTTCAAACAGTCATCTCTAGTGGCATTGCCTTCAAACTAACAAAATTTGTTACTATAGCACTAAATGCAACGCAAAATTCTACGTTGATTGGCATTCTAATTGTTTCTGAAATATTAACACTTCCATATAAATAACATACTAACTCGGTTCATGTCTGTGCCCGTATCATGCAAAAGTTGCTGAAAATATCGTGATGCAGATTCCTTTAATCTGTTTGTTGGTTCAGTGATTATTCATCACACCGGACCGGCTAAACCGCACCCCCCTTCGCTAACCCTCGTACACACCTGTGGTTTGGGATCGTCGATGCACCCTGTATATTCCTATTTTTTGAATTCCCGCCTCCCACATGTAAAAAGAGTCGACGCTTCGCGTCTCGCAGTCGTTCATTCGATGATCGATTGCGATCCACGGCAGCAGACCCGGTAAACCGCACCACTCTCCGCTTTCTTTAAAACCCCTCCCACTTATAAAAAGACTCGACGCTTCGCGTCTCGCAGTCGTTCGTTTGATGACCGATTACGACCCACCCCAGCAGACCCCCTAAACCGCACCACTTGCCGCTAACTCCCATCTACACCTGTGATTGGTTTGGGATCGTCGGTACACCCTGTATATTCATTTTTCTTAATTAAAAATTACACATACTGTATATATTTTAATCATTAAACTTGGAAATTGTCAGCCTGTATATTCACTTTTCTCAATTAAGTTTTTGTAAAAGTTATTGTGGTTTCAACCGCACGAAGTCGCGAGCATCTGCTATCGTATTTAATAAAATTTTCTTAAAAACTCTTACTTTTAACTATTTAAATAATAGACTGTTTTTATGACCATGTAATTTTGCATACGAACACCTTATTGTTGGTCAATTTAATCGTGTAATTAATAATTCAAGGAAAATATCCAAAACAGCTAATTCCGAAATCCTATTTATTCACATACTTGAAGTTGGGTATGGTGCTTAAATAATTCCATCGTATACCAGCATGGTTTGTTTCAAATTATGAGAAACAGGTTATAATTTACTATTTACGTCAAGTGAACGGGTAGACCGGTCGAAATCGTCAAGTCTGTGGGCTGACGAATGGTCGAACTGAGTCAGCTGATCGCTAAAATCGGTCAGGTTTTAAATCGTGCCCACGGTGGGTCAAACCGTCAAGAGAAAAGTTGAATCGAATCGGTTGAAGTAACATCTTTTTTTCTAACTCTCTAAACTTATTTCGAATTACTAAATACATTTAAAGGTTGCCTACAATATCTTTAGAACACATTGTACGTTTTGTTTAAACAAATTACAGAATTTCATAAGAATGCAGCAAACACTTTTAGGTTATGTATAAGTTATGTTATGATGCAATAACAAGCAATTCAAGCAAGCCGTCAAGTCAACGATAGAAAATTTTAATTATAACAACGGCGGTCGAGTCTTTCACTTGACGTACTCAAAAAATTAACACTAATTTTTGATCAGCAGATAACTACAACACCGGAAAAAGATAGAAGTTTATTTAATTTAGTAGTGTTTCAACTTATTTCGTAAATCTAACGTCAAGCGAAGTGTAAAGTCACATTTTTATACACATCAATTTCATAAAATTTATATAATTAACTCTAAAGAAGAAATATTTGATAATTTTAGAGCGAGTTAGATACTCTTTTACACTTTTGAGTGGTCGCCAGGGAACAACCGAAGTTGTTCCCTGGCGACCGTTTTTCTTTTTGTGTAGATAGATAAATATTAGCATATTATTTAGTGAGCGTATAATGCCTCGTCGTAATACACGAGGAAGAATATTACAAAGTTTATAATCTTCAGACCCTATTTGTGGATTCGCCGGCAAAGTTATCTTATTTTGTATTGATTGAAAAAGACTAACAAAATAACTATTAAATTCGTTACAGATTTTATTTGGTTTCTTACTTTTGAAAAGGGTATTTTGTTCGGTTTCGTTTTTTATTAGATTCCAGGTTGTTTTTATAATGTCGTAATGTTTCGATACATTATAATGCTGTGTTTAAGATTTTGCATGTTTTTTCACTAGTTTTTGTACACGTGGTGACATCTGTTGGTGGTGGCCACTTTCTGTAACCATTGGCAAATGTTCTTGCGCACAGCGGACCTAACCTATTTTATATAATTAAGAATTAAGATGTCGAGTGTAGTAAGACGATACGTAACGTGTTAATGTATTTTTAAGCTAATAAAATCATTTTTACACAAAACAAAAAAGTCAGTCAAGGCGTAATTTATTTCCAAACAGCTGTATTTTAATATTCGCGAGTACGTTTCGTAATGTGGATGCGGATACGTTGAGATAAAAAGCTCGCGTTTGTTACATGATACTCTCAAACCCAGCGTCATCCAAAACCTACCCAGCGTCTCCATCTCTTTCTAGTAAAGCTAATTTTAATATTTGGAGAAAATATGTCGTAAAGTTGCTTCAACTTTAGTTGGGGATCGTCCTGTTCCAAAACGTTAAAGCAAGAAACAATATGCATTCTCCCGATAATGACTAAGCTGTCCGGATCAGCTAATTATCGCCACAGCGGGTGCAATAAAAGCATTAAAGACATGAACAGTGAGTTTCTGATAATTTAAAAAGAATGTAATAATATACCTAATAAGAGTTAGTCTGCCTTGTGGCCGCCTTGTCTCTTGTAGTATGCGCAATCCAGTGTAATAGCCCTGGCCTTTAAGACGAGAGCTATCTGCCGAATTAATTTTAAATTTTCGACTATTCAAATATTGTGACCTTTTCTTCTGATACCCATGCACCCATGTCAGGTATTTAAACATGTATGTCTGTTTATATTTTAATATATTCATGATGCGTTTCCAATTTACCACTACGTTACTATCAAATGCCTTTATCACTGCGATACATCGATTCGATATGTGTACGAATATAAAGGCAACTAATATTAATATGCGTACACAAGCGCATTAAGAATTACGCATACATATATAAATGTGTGCATATCTTATCCTCTGATGTTTCTAAATACAGTAACAAACCGCTTATATAAATATGTATGTATCCGTCGTATCATTGCTCGTTCAATTTTTATTCGGCAATAGACGTGATTTCCGATATTAATGTAAATTCTTTGTATTTGGACTACCGCGAACACTGGAAGTAAGGAGTGATATCCGTAAAGCTTTTTACACGGGAAATACGCTCTACGGTAGTACTGGTAAGAGTAGGAGTAGTAGTAATAATTATATAGTAGCAGGTAGGTGCATGTTATTGAAAGAATTATTTTAAAATCGCCGTGCATATCAATCTGTTGAATGGTGGTTTGAAGGTGGCCGCAGATTAGTGTTGTGCAGCGGTACCAGTTCTATGTTCTCGTGATTTTATCTGGTTTGGATAAATACTATGAATGAATTAGTTATTTTTTCATTTTCTATCGAGACCAATTGACGGCATCTTGGGATATTTTCTAAGGTTTGTTAATGTTATTATCATCTCCGCGTTTTATATCATTTTTTCCTGATTATAGCTGTTATGAAATCATCAGAATAATGGGAGAACCATTAGGCACTGGTTTTGTAAAAAATTCAAAATTATTGTATTGTATTTTTATTTTATAAAAATGAATATTTTATTTTAAGTAACAATAAAAGAAAGATAACGTAAAATCGTAGGTATATCTGTCACTGCTAAAGTGTTGAACTGAAAATTATTAATAGTTACCGGTAAGTTTTAATAATAACTGCAACAATTAGTTAACGTAAATAAATACTAGGAGAATTTATTGGTTATTATTAATAATTTGTTAACGTGTTTGGTAGAAGTAATAAAACACCATAATTTGTATCACAAAACACTTTTATTTTACAAAGCTAATTAGAAACATCAAAATTCTTTATATAAAATCAAACAAAAACAAAGCAAATCCATTTTAAATTTAAAATTATAAAAATACTGAATTAAACAATATCAAAGATTTTCAAGTTTTAGAATCAAAATGATGATTTATTTTGACATGATCTAGTTTTACGACATTTTGTATTGAAAAGAAGAAAGTTTATTTTTACATTTGCAATAGTTTGAACTGCATTAGACAGTACAATTACAATGTAGAAAGGTTGTCCACCCAAATTTGATTCTCCACAAGCAGACTCTCCAAGAATAATATCAGTTTCTGGATCATCGTTAATTGAAATGAATTTTTCTTTACAGATAGGTAGTGAATTCATTTCTTAAATACGTTTGGCTTAAAACACTGTATTTTGTATCTAACAAACACGATAACAGCTAGTATATTTCGATCATTTCATCTGCCTCGGCTGGATCAACCTCTGATATCCTATAATTCTAAAGCCTTGGGCTATTTCAGCAAATGAAAATTTAGTGTTAGAGTGTTTCAACATTTCTTTGGCTTACAATCTTTTGCGAACATGCATTTTTTTAATGGAACCCATATTTTTCGATATTATCAGAAAATTACCTTCAAAATGGTACCAATAACGTAACACCTATTTCCAATATTTTCGTAGATATTAAAGTTTTATAGAAAATATGTTTATAATATTCAATATGTGGGACACCTAATATGGTTAGATGGCCATGATTTTGACAAAAAAACTACGAATCTAACGAAACGTAAAATCTCTGCTTAAATTTCGAAATACATATAAATTATACAAATCGCCTCAACTGATTAGCATCTCAGAAAGATATACATTTTACGCAATTCTTTCACAATTATTCGCGATATAAAGGCCAATGCATTATTGGCATGATCATGTCGCTTTAAATTATTACCTATTAAACGAAAGGAAACAATTTTTAACATTAATCGCACTTCTATTAGAAGAGCAAGCGTAGCCGCCGTGACTGAATCCCCTAACATGCAGAACAAAATAAGGAAAACGCAGGTTCTATGTAGGAAAACAGTTTTATTTTAGGTACAACAAAATAGGAAACTTCAGAAGCAACGATTTCACTTAATAATATTAATAATTAATATGACATTTACCCTTGCTAATAACCTCAAATTTTTAATTTGGTAACGAATTCCACAAGGTATTTAAATGTTCTTATGGTATGACATTTCAAGCAACTGCGTTACTTATTGTTAGTTGTACAGTGCTGTTATGAATAGTATTAGACACAACAGCACTGGTTGGAAGACCAAAATATCGAAGTGGTCCAGTGTATCACCCGGTTTAAAATATCTGGAGATGGCTTACAAGATGATCGTCAATAATACTACCCGCAGACTTCGATATTTTGGTCTTCTAACCAGGTGCTAATAATCCATGTGGTCTGAATCGCAGCTTGATCATATTGGCAAAACTCTCATGATCTTGTTAACAATGAACTTCATCTTATTAAGAGATCCCTATACATGTGCGCATTTTGAATAGTAACCCTTTCTTGTTTTCACAAACCATAATTATAGTTATAGCACTATTCTGACAGAGTCGTTTCTACTCCGTGAAAATAAGTGTTTGCCACTGATCAATCCAATTGATATGGTTTTAGTATATTTTGCTTATTTCTTTGCGTTAAAACCGGCTCTTTCTATAATCTTTGCAGACATTTTAATTATTCTTTGTCCAGTCATCAAACTAGCCGTAGATTATACAATTTTTCACTTGATTTTTTCTAGTAGTAGATACAATATGAATTAGAAACTTAGCGTAGAATATTTCCCTTTTTCTCTCTCGGTAGTTGCAGTTTGAATGCAATCTTTGTATTTTTTCGTAGTAGTTTTCCATATTTAATAGAAAATTATTCACAACTCGCAAACCTCTGTTAATTCTACCAGCAATGCTTCTATTTGAGTAACATTCTTCAAGCTTTAATTCTACCTATTTCTTTAGTACTCAACCTTCTACTGTCTCCCATTGTATATCACTGACTTCCAAAATTACTATAGATTCACTATTTATTACTGTTTTTAATGCAACTTGTAGAAAAGGAAAGCTTCTACTGGTCAAACTAATTCGATGTCGGGCCTTAGCCCATTGTAACAAAAAAACTGCATCCTGTGCCAAAACTGACTAATACATCACATGCCTTCTTTGTTTGTAGTAGATATACTTGCCTTTATACATAAACCGATTGTGCAAATATGCGTAAATTGTATCTTTTTGTGAGATTAATCAGTTGACGCGAAGTGTACATATTATGTTGATAAGATACTGGTGCATAAAGGTACAGATATTTTCTTAATATACGCACTCTGTTTAGTATTTTTCCGTTGATTTATAGAAAGATATAGCCACGACTGTAGAGTATTAAAAGACACACAAGATAGGACATCACTTCAGCAATACCAGAATTTAACTTATCCAACAACAAACGTTTCGAAAATCCAACTTCCCAATTGTTTAGAATAATTTAAGTTAATATATGTATAGCGAAATTGATCCATTACCTTATGTGCTCTCCCTTTAATCTCTAGTTATTCTTTTATAGTTTCTGATTCTGTATCTCGGAACTAAACAGTCCTTTTCCATGGATTCTTTAAATTTAAACTCATTTTAAAAGATTTTAAACATTTGAATGAAATGCGGAGTGTAAAATATCACATTCCAACTAATCAGATATAGATATGACAAAAAAATGTTCGTTTATAATGTAGGTTTTGTAACGTAAGTCATAAATTTACTTTCCTTGTGAAGTATTTTACCTTACGCAAAATTTCATCGATATCAATTCATATTGAGCTTTCAAAATCATATATGCAATGTACGATGAGCATTTCACATATAACTACATTACATAATTAACTATTAAAAAATGCCATCGGCAATTACTAGAGATCGAATTTTTAGACATAAGAGATTTGAAAATTTGAAAACGGTACTTGAAACAATTTAAAAAAGTTTATGATTTTTGGTTTTACACTTGCAAAAAAGGTTTGTGTGAGTGTAGGTTTGAAAAATCTGCAAGATCATTCCACAAACTATTTGGCAATTTAATTAATGTTAGCAACCAAATGCAAAGTTTAGTAAAAAATGCAATAGAAGTATTATCGTTACGGAAGCTGGACAAATCCTAGGAAATAAGCATTGTGAGCAACATAATTTCTACTTCTAATAACAAAAATATATTGCAAATAAATGCAAATAAATATTTCACATTTAAAAAGATAACAAATCATGTCTATGAAAAATATTCACAGCTTATATATATAATTCGTTTATTACAAACTGTTTACTTTGATGTTTGTAATTATCGTAAATAGATATTAGATAAATATTAATATTTATTTATTATAGCATTTTGATCTATAATTAGTGCAGCGTTACTGGATAAATAAATAAAATATAAAATATGAAAAAATAGATTGTAGTAGAGAACAGTTTTAATGTGAAACTAGTACAAATAAAGGCTTATTTTTAACCGCAGATTATATAACAAACTTATTATTGCTTCTTTGTTTTTACTATTCTAATCAACACAAAATGCCACAATTTACAAACTTAATCTACAGTACAGGTTCAATAATGATAAGGCCAGCGATCTTAAACAAATAAATTTTGATACAGTAAAACCTCTCTGCAATGGACAGTCACGGACTCGACGCATTTGCTAATTCAGAGAGATACCCGCTGAGGCGGTGTGTATAAAAATGTTATATACCCATATATTATATGTATTTAGAAAATAGACAAATATACAGAAATCATTCAAAGAATTTTAATATTCCGCTAGACCAAAAAATAAATGCAAATATGTTTATCCTATTAGTGAGAGGGAAAAGCTTACGCAGAATAATAAAAAAAAATAACATTAAACATGTTCTAAGTGTTCGTTCTGAAAATGTAATTTTATGTTTTGATGATAATAATTAGACTGTCCGCGACTATTGGAGAAATGTCCGTTGCAAAAGGGTCTAAATACATTGATTTTCTGTACTTTCAAGCCAAGACATTTACAAGACAGAGTTTAATAGAGGTTTCACTGTATCTTTAAACTTGTATTTCATCCAATTCGAAAGGTAAATGCGGTTTTCCTTTGGGAACTGATAAAGTAAATTCTTATAGTATAGCATTGAATAAATTAATATAATTGTATTAAAAGTTTTGCGGATATGAGATAAGGAAACCTATAGATAAGAGATTGCTTTACTTTGACTATAATATTATGTACCTACAATGTGATATTTATACCACTATAATTCTATTGTATGTAATTTTAATAAATTCCCTTCAATAATGTGGAAATAGTATATTAATATTTCAATATATAAAACATTTCAGGTAATTATATAGCGTATAGCGTTCTCTTTTTATTAATTCCATAAGTTCTTTTAAAAACTGTCTCCAAGATATAATAATTATATTTCTTAATAAATTTTCTTACTTTTGTGTTTGCACATTATCAAAGTGATAACCTAAATGTGTTTATATGTCAATTTTATGAAATCTCCCAATTAGAGATTTCATTTTCTTTATCAATTACATTTTTTTTTACATAAGAATGTTTTCGTAAAGAAAATACGCAAATTAGGTACTTGTTATTGTTGACTTTTACGATAAAGCAATTTATAAACACAAAGATGACAACCTTTTTAGTCACTCTCTCTTCATTCACACAGAAGATTTTTATAATTGGGTTATATAATATGTATTTAGTAATAATAATGTATTTGATATGAATCAAAGATAACAGGAATCACAATCATAACAGAGCCGCCTTCCTTAAAGTTCGACACGAAAATCAGTGACAATATTTTTTTTCGATACATTATCTACATGCATATTTCAATTTGAAGAAAAAAACAAAGACTAAATAACGCGTACTTACGATACCAAAAATATAACAATTTTGTTTAATTTCAATTATTCTCTCTTGAATTTCAGTGGAACACAGCAAAAGTACATTGTTTTCCAATCCAATATTTCGCAGAAAATTTATCTCTATTGAAAAACTTGAAATTGAATGTATTAATGTTACTATGAACTGAAATGAAAAATCCGTAATTTCACTACGAAGGAAAGTGGTTTCTTCTATTGAAATGACAATACTTTTCAATAAAATCAAATAAATATCTTTTTTAAAAGATAAAAATATTAATTCTCATTTGAAAGAGCTATTTATTAGGTTTAAAGAATACTGATTTGAAATAAGGCAGCGAGTTTATAAAATTTTTTTGGTTGTACTTTTCGAAAAAGATATTATTGAGAATATGTATTTTATTACACTTTGCTTCCCCCCTTAAAGGTTTACATGCTCCTTGCAATATTATAGGTAAACATAATTAATTGAGCATTTGATTGTATAAACCGCGAAAAAACTTAATATTTGTAGTATGTAGCATTTGCCAGATCCGAAGATTACTTTAACCGTGATATTTATTTACACAAACGAAGTTAATTTAATACATTATTAACATATATACAATTTTGAATTGCTGCACTGGCCAGCTATTTTACGATACTACCAAATTTATCGTTGGCGTAAGCAATATCAAAACCTTTGCTAATGTTACATACATATGTAAGCAAACCGCACGAGATGTTAAGATTATTTTAATTTTAGGATTTTTTGTTTTTCTAAATATTGACATTGAGGCCTTAAAGCATTAAGAGATAAAATGATTTATTATGTACAACCTAATCAGATACATCATTTCTTCGTTTACAGATCCAAAGGCTGAAGGCCTTTTCGCACTGAAGCTATGACGGATCTCGAAAGGAATGCGTTTTTAACACCGACATCGCCAACAAGTGCCAACGAATATCTACTGCCACGCGTCAATGAAAAAAAAGAAAAAGATCAGCCCTTATACGTCAAATATAAACCGCCTTATGCTATAATAACCGCTAGTATTTTAGAAGTAAGTGTAATTCGTAATCCACCATTACGTATTTATTTCTGGGTGAGCTGTATTTAACATAGAATCATTTGTAGGTCGTTTATCAGGCTGTGCTAAAACATAAGGACATTACAAGACTGAAATTCGACCCGAATAAACAAGAGGAGGTCTGGAGGTTTTTCACATACATGCTAGTCCATGAGAATTGGTATCATCTAGTGCTCAATGTCGCGATCCAATGCTTGATAGCGATACCGTTGGAAAGGCAACAGGATAGTATCAGAGTTGGCCTAGTATATTTGACGGGCGGATTTTTTGGGGCGTTAGGAGCAGCGTGTATAAGTCCCGATTATGTAATAGGAGCTTCGGCTGGAGTTTACGCATTATTAATCTCACATATATCGGATGTGCTTTTGGTAAGTTTGGTAAGATTATACAGTGTGGTAACCACCCATTGAATGAAATTATTTTTAATGTTATCGCAGAGTTGTATGAAAAATGCTCGAACGTCAATGTTTAATTTTAAAGGTACGCCTTCTGAATAAAATTTCAAATCTACAGGGTGATTCATGTAAGTTCAGCGGAAAGTAAATGATCTTTTTTTAAATTGAACAACCTGTAAGGTAATTGTACCAGTCATCGGACACTTTAGAGCGGATGGACTTTCAGAACCACAAAAAAATTGTGCGCAATGAATTTGGTCGCATATGCAATTTGAAATGTGTTAGAGCAGACACCTCGTTAGCTCAATTGGTAGAGTCGCCCGCCCGGCAAGCGAGAGGTGTCTCGTTCAAATCCGACACGAGGTAAAATTTTTAACATAGCAAATTTCCTCATATTAAAAATTACAGTTAAAGCAGAAAAGCATTTATTTATTTGTCGCATATGTTTTCTTTTTATAATTCATCATCTTATCATTTATAAAGCAAATCAATTAGTTTTTATAGTAATAATGTCCTTGTAATTAGAAAAAATAGTTATTTATATCACTAAAAGAGTTTCTGGCCGTGTGTTACACACTATTTTTTGCGCCGACAAGTCTTAATTTTGTTGAAAATAATTAAAAGAATGAATGCTAGGGAGTTAATAGTACAGGTTGGCAATACATGTTACGTATGAATTTTGAATTTGAAATCAGGGTTAAGTTACTTTAGTATTTTGACGTTTTAATTTTCTTGGCAGTTTTGATACTTATTCAATAATAATAAGGGTAATGGAGACTTCAGCTCATACTACAGAGGTTGCGCAACAAGTTATTAACAATTTATTACCTGTAAAATCTTCCGAAAATCGATTTGGAAAGAATATGAATTAATTAAGAAATTGTGTAACGAAAATTCTGTCATCTGTCATTAGCTGTCATCAAATCTACAATTAATTATAGAAATGTCAGTAACTCGAATATATATGTTGCCAACCTTCAGTTATCGTTTTGCCGGCCTAGGCCGGAGAATGGTATGTTTCCGGCCGATTTAAAACTCAGTGTTTCTGGACGGAGGCGCAAAAAATTATTTTTTGTTTAAAAGGCACCGTGTTCCAGTCATCGAACCCGTCAAATTCACAATGTCCTAATAATCGGCCGCAAGCTGACCTAATTATTGGACACGCTAAATAACACAAAAGCCAATTCAAAATAACAAGAAAAACTCTTTTTTGTGGTAGGGGCGGTACTAAGAGCGCTAAGTACTTTTGAATAATCAGCACCATCCGCTGAAAAGGAGAAAAGCCCACATTTTCTGAAACCGTGTTTAAAGGCAAACACTTGGTTTAGAACTTGTTCCAAAAGGAGAGAAAAGTTTCCAACAGTTAATTTTTTGTGCTGATTGTTTGTTCTCCATTCGTCAACTGTTTTCTTCCAGAGAACCTTCAGCGGACGGAATACTGAAACATCATTTGTACATTTGTACAAAATGTTTGTAACTTAATCAAAAAATGTTTCACTTATCATCCGACCATTCTCGGATCTTCCTATACCACACGTTGTACACAGCAATCATGAGACCAACGATCACTTATGGGGCAGTGGCTTGGAGCAAGAGAACTAATCTGGCCATTGCGAATTGATTAAATGCAAATTGATGTAAAACAGTTCCTAATTATTTAGTGCAAAATTTTTCAATTTCTTATATATTTTAGTTTAAATCAAAAAGATCTCTTTAATTTTTGTATTTAGCCTATGCAAACTGATAGCCAAGTGCCTTAACGACCTGCTTAGGGTTCCGACTATTACGAATCCTACGGGTTCGAATCCCGCTCCGGTATGATAACCGGATTTTTCCGTATTTATAAAGATGATATCTAGATCCCATTATTTTTCCATATATTGACTTTTACTTTACTTATTTCTCATCCTTAAACTTTTACAGAAATTATAAGAACAGTTTAAATAAATATTGTTATAGTTAATATGCTTCCTAATCCTAATCGTAATTACATATGTAAAAATCTGTATTTATTGTAATAGTGCTTTAAATTTTCTTACAGAACTTTAAATCAATCAGATATAAGAAAACCAGATGCATATCAGTTGGTACGATAGTAACGTCGGATGTGATATACAATACCATTCACTTTTATAAAGGCAGAGCGCCAGCGATATCTGTGGGAGCTCACGTCTTTGGAGCGTTGGCTGGCCTTATTTTCGGACTGATTCTCTATAAAACCTACAACAACATCGACAAACCTCTCTCGAAAATTTTATTCTACGTCGGTCTCATCTCATTGGTTCTAACCTTATTTGTTTTAATCGTAATATGCATTCTAATCAAGCAATGCACCCCTGTAAATATGATTCACGTGAAATATACTTATTTTTGTTGATAAATGTGTAATAGCTATGTTATAGATAAATGTTTTATTTTTTTAATGGTAGCCAGCTGATAAATTATAAATCAGTGAATGATATTTACAATCGTGCGAATTAACATCTGTTATACAGATTGTGTAATCTATCTCAAACAGGGTTTTAAATTATCTTAACTGTTAATATTAGTAGTAATAACACTGCCATTAAGAAAATATGTATATATTACTGGTAATACAGCATTCGCAAGTGTCTCTTTGTATATAAAAAAGTGTGCAAGTGATTTGCACCAAAGTAACAAGAAGAGCCGTTAAAATGTTTTAATCATTCAGAGTCACATATATGTACATACATTTTAAAATATCTAGTTAATATCGATAAGTTTCAAAATAATTGACGGATTTTACATTCGTAGAAGAAGTCTATAAAATGAGAAATCCACCATCTTATGTACCTATGTATAAACATAAATTTATTAGCGGAAAGGGTATGGCTTATACTCGAGTGCGAGTTACCTGTATGCGCGAAAATACGATATACACAGCACCAGCCATTGAGCCACTACTGGTCTAGCATGCGAAAATTAAAATAAAAAGTCTGTAATAGACATAAGTTACTGGAAAAACTAATAACATAGTACAAAGTATAAAGAAAGTAGAAAATGTAAAATAAGTAGAATAATCTTCAATATTATAACAATGACTTATAGCGAAACAAGACTTACACACAGAATATCCCGACCATATACAGAATATCCACCGATTGAATCCGGCACAATCTTGTGTGTAGCTACTGCGCCACGAGAATCGTGTTTCGGAACTTAAATAAAAACGTTAAGTGCTGAATTTGGTCGTAAAATCTAAATAGGCTGAACAGCAATGCCAACATTAGGTACAGCAAAAATTCTATTTTCTACGCAAGCTACCATGCAATAATAGCAAAATTTCAAAAACGGTTTCCCAAAGGTCATTTCTCGCATTATTGTATGCGTAACTTTTGCAGAAAATCTTTGGCGAAAATCTAGTTTGACTACTAACAGTAAGAAAAAGAAAAAGAAATATAACCAGGACTACAGCAATCAACATTTTAAACGGTCAATATATAGCTACGCACCACGGTATAATGAGATCTTATTTTTTGAATCTAAATTTAAACCAATGCACTTATTTGGAAATTTTACAATTTTCTTGAATGATATATTTGGCGAGCTACCATCACTTTATGCAAACATATTTCCAACATGTATGTATGTATGTGTGATATTAGAGTGATAGTACACTGCGACCTGAAAGATCGGTTGTGTTCCCTCTTCTCGCTGTTTTTACAGCTGGCCGTCCAGTCTGATTCCTTTTAAAAAGTGCAGAATGTCCGAAGGCCCCAGATTAGGTAACTCTCCCTCTTCGATTTCACATGCTCCCAGGTGCAGCGCCCTTGAGTTGCACAGTGCAGCGCAGTTTGTGAGTAGATGGATGGACGTTTCGTCCTGCTCCCCACAAAATCTACATTCGGCTTCTTTCGCTATTTCAAGCCTGCTTAGACGTCCGTTCAGTTTACAATGGCCTGTAAGGATCCCTGTCAATATGCGAACATTATTTTTACTCAGGTTGATGCATTCTGCAGATCTCTTCTGGTTATAGGTTCCCAGAAGAGTTTTATCTTGCCTCATTCCCTGGAGATTCTCCCAGTATTTGGATTTTATCTGCTCTACTCCATTTTTCAGTTTCTCCAGTGTTATGCTGCAACTTATCCCGCAAAAAGGTTCTGGCCCTACAAAAGGTGTTCTAGCCCCTCTCTTAGCGAGATTATCTGTTATTTTGTTTCCTTCCAATCCCGTGTGTCCCGGAACCACAATAGGTTTACCTTGTTCTTTTTGCCTAGCTCGTTTAGTTTTTATAGACACTCCCAAACCATTTTGGAGCTGATTATGTTTGACCTCAGCGCCCTAATGGCTGCTTGACTATCAGATATTATGATAATCTCCTGCTTTTCATAGCTTCTATCAATGTTGACCTGGACACAACTTTCAATAGCGTGTATTTCCGCCTGGAAGATACTTGGGTACATCCCCAAGCTTTCGAAATATTTCCAACATGAAGACTGTCTCATAATTCTATAAAGGCATGAGTCCAGATCCTGTAGTCTAGATCTGTCAATATTTTCGATCTTTGAAGAAGATTTCAGCAACTTGTTTGTGGTAAACCATTGCAATATAAACACTTGAAGCATACGGTACGAACAGCAACACAGTCATTAAGTCTTCAAGAATTAAACAAAATCTTACGAGCTTAGAATTCGAAATAAATAGTGTAGTAATGAAGACGCTTCTGGCTGATTTATTTGAAGAATATTTTTGTTGTTATTGTGTCAATGTCCTTTTCGTTCTTTTATTTTTCTTTTATTTGCGTCTAAATAATTATAATTTGTTTAGTTTAATCTTTTGACCGATGTTTAAGAGGCAATTTCTCACGACACGCAGTAGTTACACACAAAGTGAAGCTGGATTTTGAAGTTTCAAAACCAGTAAAATTACCAGTACAGTTAGTAAAATGGGAACAGGCTTCTCTCGTCTGCTCAATATTGACAAATTGGTGGGAAAAAGCGCCTTAGTTTTTGGTGTTGTCGCAGACCGTAGTAGGCATTATGCAATACGCTCTATTTCAGAGAAGAAATTGAGGATGCATGTAGGTCGCAAATCGAATTAAACTGCAAATATATTGTTTTAAACCGTGCTTCCACTTCTTTAATTTTGATCATACTTTATCCCTTTTTATGGATGATATTTTCAAAATAATGACACACGTTTCGCCCTACACGGTTTGAGATGTCTGATTAGATTTGAAGAAGCAGCAAAGGAAAAAATGATAATGTTCCCCGACCTACATGCACAGTATTGTAAAACTTGTTGATATTATTTTTTCACACAAATTTATTGTTTATATAATTAAGTAATATAGATCGTGATTCAATACTGGTACATAGTATAGAGAGATGAAAATTCGGAATTAAATTGAAGTATACTGATCTACTTTGAACTATTCAAATACTAAACCAAACATGGAGTAAATAAAATCATAAGATTGTCAAATCTTCCATATTTTTATATATTACGGTAATCGATTTTATTTAGTCGATTTAAATTCAATGTGTCATATGTAATTTATTCAATATTGTGCCAAATATAACCACCAATTATATCTATAAGATTAACGTAGCTATATGTCACCGGCAGCTCGTGCTTACGCCGCTAGAGGGCTATTACAATAATCGAACTTCTTCGTATAACTTCGTAACATAGAAATATATAGAAAAGTATTGACGCGAGCGTACGAAGAACATCGATCATTCTCAATGGTACAGAATACTGTGAATAACCCTGTAATGGGAGCAGACACACATATACTTGTAGCTAACACCGTAACCAAAATATCTTTGATTAAAACACAAGATAATAAGTATAAGATAACTCAGACTTAAATAAGCAATGTTTCCTGTGAATACTTCAAAGTTGTGTAGGTACGTTAAAGTATATAAAGACTGACGTTTTATACTATGCAATTGCTCATGTTTAGAAACAACTGTTACAAAAGTGCCTCTATTATTTTATCGTTTGTTTCTATTGTATTTCACAAAATAAGCTTTTCACAAGAATCTTCATTAAATTTATATATAGACTTCTACGTATTAAAAGTGTACTAAAATATACATTTCTCGAGAATAAATTGTTTGATCCTGCTTTCTATGATGACAATAATAACAAATCATAAGTAACATTATGTTTATACATTATTAAAATATTAAATTGTGCCATAATATTCAAAACTCTCTAATAGAAGATATTCTTCCAGAACTAGCATAATTACACTTTGGCTTATGCACAACTATGCTCCGAACTAGTTCGAATTATTGTGCTTGATAAGTAAATTAAATATATATAAACTTTCAGCGCAACGTATACATGTAAATACATATTGTGATATCTTGATTTTAATCTGTATGTATGTACATAATAGCATTTTTGATTTAAGATTAGGTTGAAATAGTTGAAAACTGTTACCGTTCATCTTCTTGATGTTGTCTTAATTTAAATACTTATTTATGTAAATAGATTCGTAACCAGATCTCTAAAGATACCAAAATGAGAAAGGCCAAGGTTTATTATGTGTTACCTTTATTATGTATCTCATAATTTCACTATATCTTGTTTCGCTTGGCTTTTTATTATATTTTTAATAACTCATGATTATGTAATATTTTTTGTTATGTTTTATACTTTTATTTATTGTACACAAAACGAGATTTTAATATTTATAAAAAAAAATAAAGAATAAAAATATGTATAAAAGAACTTTTATTATAAACCTACATTCTTAAACCTACGTATAATAAATACAGAACACTAAAAGAATTATTTTCCAAAAATTTAGCCTCTATCGACAATTTGTATGTATAAATCTATATTGTAGGTCAAGACTCAATATATAGGTGCATATTACAGATAAGAATCAAAAGAACCACAAATTTGTGGGCCAATCAAGAGTCTACGAGGAAATACCACAGATACAGAGTTGCAGATCTTGATTATATTTTAAGGATGACAGTATAGTTTGAATTGTACATGTACGTTATACTTTTTATAGAGTTTAATCGAATGTGCCATAGTTCAAGAAAGAGCACGCTTGAAGAATGAACCCATATAACAAGTGCTTCAATATTCCCCAACAAAATATATAGATACGTACTTTAGACGTACTATAGAAAATTTACACAAAAAGGATATAAACTATTTTAAGTGTAAAAAAATTAAGAGATATTTCACTACTAATGTCCAGCATTTGTTGGGAGTTTCCTTCATACTTCAATATTAAAATGACTACGTCCGTTTCTCGAAAACAATCTTCTAGCTTAGAATCATTAGAATGAGAATGTTTCTTTTGACTATACTTTCATCTTTAATAAATTAAATCAAAATTTGCCAGTCCCGTAACTCCGATCTTCCAGTTTAGGGAATTAATAGAAAAAGAAATGCTCTATAAGTATATACTAAATAATATGAAAGACTATTGGGAATATTTAAAGAAAATAGGTTTTCTTTTTGCTCCAATTGCAATGAGAATAATTTGATTAGTATTGTATACAGAAGCGCGTCAAAAATCTAAACTATTTACTGCCATGTGGACCATTTAACATTAGAACAATGCATATTGGGACAAAAATGTGTCGTGTAATGGTAGTAGGTATATTTAAAAGAAAGGGAACATGTTTGTTATGCTACTTGTTGTAATCAGCGTTTTTAATAACGTCTTTTTTTAATAAAAGAAAGGGAATTTGATAGTAATTCATATGCCAAAATAAAATATGCACGTAGTGTATGAAAGCACAGAACAACAGCCGATTCCTCTTAAAATGTTCTTGTCTAGACCTTACGTATGTCGTATATTAGTTTCTTGATTTTGCAAGTCTGTTTTGTAAATAATAATAATAATAAATGTGTAAAACGTTTCGGTTTTAATAAACCTTATTCGTTTGCAATATAATATACATAAAATTCAAAAATATTTGACAATTTTACAGAATAGAATAACACACACGGTCTTAAAAAAAAACACGAAATAACACAAATGCATAGATATTTGATTTTAACAATATATGAAGATTTAAAAACATGCAAAATACATTGAAATCTTCCGTAACGGACACCTCCTGTAGGCAGATACCTCTTATCAACGGACATGTTCGCCTAGTCCCGGAAGTCTTACATGAGAATAATCAGTTCTCTCTTGGACGGACATATTTTATGGTCCCGTTGGTGTGCGTTTAAAAGATATTTCACTGTTTTTGAAAAAATTACAATTTATAAACATAAAAATTCAATTATTAACAAAATACACACACAATTTTTTTAATAAACTTTATAAGTTGATTCTATAATAATTAACAAAATAAAATAAAAAGTATCTAATTGTTAGAAATCTTTTTACTAAAAATTAATAAGGCTTTTTATATTCAACCGTAGAAATAAAATTGACATACAATTTACAAAAAAAAATCTTTATATAAAACAAAAAATGACTAATTTTATCAATAAACTAAAAAGAAGTTTTCAAATATTTTATGTGATATTTTAAATGAATAAGGTTTATTAAAACCAAAGCGTTTTGCTTATTTGTTATTATTATTATTCACAAAAAGGACCTACAAAACCAAGAAACTAGTAATATATATAGCTGATCCTTCTATTGCTATATAGGGGTCTCCTTTTCAGAACAAATTAAACAAGGACTGCGTTCTCTTGTGTTGAAGATGAAGTTATTGACTTTAACTTTTTCAAACTGGGAACTAATATTTAGTTTTCAATTTCGAATTAGGTGCAACACAAAAAAATCGTATTAAAAAATATGCAACGTTGTATACATATTTAGGTGTTTACGAATAAGTTTTAATGCAAATTTGATAACGACAAGAAAGAGGCGATTTGGAGTCTGTGCCCAAATTCTGCGATTAACTGTTGTGATTCGTGTTTATTCTGTGACCAAAGTGTATTCGAAAAAACACATTCGTGTGATGATAAATAATACCTTATTTATCATTATATTCGTGATTATTTACTTTATGTGAACAACTTACAACCATAAAATGCAAAGTTATAGATGAGTTAGTGCTGCTATAGATATAAATCCACTACAGTGCTTTTATGATTATCAAAGCAGTCGCCCGAATGCTTTTATAAATCTACTAAAAACGTTAGTTGCAAAAAAGTTGTTTGGCAACGCAAAATGGTGGTATCATAAATGGGCATTGGTCATGTTTTCCATCTTATGAATATAAATAACTTGAATTTAGTTACTGTTGCAAACGGGATTGTACACAAATAAAAAAAGTCATACTATTATACCGAAAGAAATCAAACATAAATATTTGCATGGTTGTGTCCAAATTGAGTTATATGTATATGATAATGAAAGACAGGTGTGAAACTCAATCAAACATTAAATTCAGTAGGCAAAAATAATATAATATTCACTAATTTATCTTGTTTTTGCCTATTGAATTTAATATGGTTCTGAAGATGACTGTATAGCCGAAACTAGTAAATCGAATTTTATTATATTGATTGAGTTTCACACATGTCTTTCATTATCATATAAATATTTTACATCACAATGTTAGCATAACATTATTGCCAATCAGAGCTTGAAAAGGTCATCATCCACTCTAAGTTAAATGGTCCACTTCTTGTAGTGCGAACCCCAACTGTGGAAGTCTTTAAAATAGCATATTTGCCATACCATTCCGTCCGAAACATACTGGAACGATACGAGTTAGAGGTTGAAGAGTTAAACCAAACTAAATTTTTATAACTAGAGTTAGTTTCAATAGTAAAGAATCCATTTCGTCTGCAAAAATTGCGGAAAGTGCAGTGTCAATCACATCAAATCGAGTCACGACATGTTCCTTTGCTATTGAAACAAGCTTTACTTCTTAACAGAAGGCCAAAATGAATCAATACAAGATTGTGACTTTGAGATTAGCATAACACAAAATTAATTTCAAATTTCAAAAAAAGTATTTTATCGAAATGTTCTAAGAACCCTAAACCGAAAAAATACTAAATAATGAAAGAACTCTATTTAGAGAATTTCACAGCCGTTGTTCACACCGTACATGCACAAGATCTAAATGATTCACATAGGAATTTTTAAAGCACTCCATCAAAATATCACAAAAAGCACAAAAATCTGCATATTTGTATTAATAAAAATATAGGCATTGTTAATAATACACCGACAATGTTCAATTGCCATTAATCTTGTGATTTCTACTGTCGAAATTTGTTGTTATTAAGATGGCACTGTTCTTGCTCTTCTTCTCATTATCCATTCATTTGAGTTATTTTCGCTTTCAGCATAATTTTTCACATTGTACACCAATTTCGGTGCACTTGCATTCCAAACAAGGCCCTGACAATTCAGAGATTATTCTTCCAACCCTGTACATCCTCCCATAAATATTGCAACCTGCTAGCTTTAATTGTCCAACTCCTAAATTTTCTGGCGTTTTAGATGTTGTCTGCACGATAATTTCATTTGGTTTCATATTTTCTTTAATTAATACGTCAGGAATACTTTCTGCACTCGTAGTTGGCATCGTCGTTGTTTTTTCTGTTTCATTATCATTCAAAAGTAATTGCAAGACTTTATCTAAGGGTAATTCATCGGATTTTGCTGGATTTTTAGTTGTAGCCTCTTGAACGGCGGAAGAATTAGTGGTAGCCTGTGTGTTTCTACGAATAAAGTCTGGTAAATCTTCGGTTAATGTTTGTAAATTTGGAGCTGGTTCCGTTCTGATGACATCCTTAAATGGATCTTGGGAAATTATACCATCGGCGACAGTGATGGCTTCTTTCGTATCTGATGTGATGTCTATCCGATCCAAAATCAAATTCTGCGGATCTTCATCGTCTAAAACAGCGAAGTAATTATATAATCTAGTATATATTGGAAAATGCATCAAAAATGTACCGCAAATTATCCGAGGACAACATGTCGCCCTATCTAAAATACCGGTTTCGTGACATCCTTTCTTGAGTGGTAAACATCGTGGATCTTGGCAAACTATGTCACCATAATAACAGACACAAACTACGCAGACATTTTTCGACGTTACTGCCTCCCCGTGGCGGATCTCCAAACCCTCAGACAAACAACTCTTTTCCTTAGCCTCGTTTGGTTTTATAATTGGTGAAGCTGTTATTGGAGTTACAGCACTGGACTCTATACCAGTTGTATGGTAAGCATCATAAAAGTTATCTAACAATGGAGGTTCTTTAGGTACGAATCCACCTGCAAGCACAAAAACATTAAGTCACAAATATCAAAGGAAAAAAGCATTTGGTTCACCTTCTGTCTCAATTGGCGGAGAAAAGAGGTTGGTGAAAGTATATATATTAGCGTCTGTTACCCGTTCATCGAGCAAGGGGTACCTGCTCTTCTCCTCTGACTTCTTTTTAGCATCCAAAGCATCAGATGGGAGAAATGGAATAATTCTATTAAATTACCACATTGCATTTCATACCTAATTCATTAAATGGGGTCAGGGCCGTATTTGGACAAAAATTTTGGAAGAGTGTTCGACCAGGCGCAATGTATCTGAGGACAATTCCTAATGCGCACTTTATTTCGGGAGAGGAGTGGGAATGGAAGGTGAACCTCCAAAATTCTTTCCCAGATACGGCCCTGCATGAGGTCTACCAATGAGACTGTCAGAACTTTAAAGAGTTACCATGGCAATATTGTGTAAAATGTAAAACTTTCTTGTAACAATCGTGTCGAATACGGTTTCACAAATCATCATCCGGAGATACATAACTCCACAATGGTTGCAAATTGTAAAACCTTATCATCAAAATGAATTCGATACAACAAACAAACGTTTTGTGCATTACGTAATGTTTACGGTCAACTCGTTCAGAAGTTTGAACCATCAGATTTCCTTAGTTAATAAGCCATAAATGTTAATGTAAATAATGCTTACAGCGCACGAATAGATTCTGTAGGTACTATTACATATGTCAACAATTAATTCAAGACAACAAAGAAGAAAACATTTAAAAGATATGATATTTAATTGCCGAAGATTACTCTTTAACAAAGATAAATCAAAAAATATTGATTATTACGTATCATTTTCATTGTGACACGGATTAAATTTCTGACATACTTACTGTTAGACCATATATTAACATTTACTAGCCAGTACATACTTTAGATTTGGTAAAGATGGTGGCAACGTGGGCTTGATGTCATAATCATAATCTTCCTTATCCTTATCAAATGATAGAATACTAGGCGGCAAGTTCTCTAAAGGTCTTATGGTAGCTGTAGATATTTTAACCTTAGATTCTAAATTGACAATCGTAACATCATCGTCCACACTCAAATTTCCATT
Organism: Cetonia aurata; assembly: GCA_949128085.1. NCBI lineage: Eukaryota > Metazoa > Arthropoda > Insecta > Coleoptera > Scarabaeidae > Cetonia > Cetonia aurata. The sequence continues at coordinate 25,768,961 of OX421887.1, forward strand.
TTTATAAGTATTTTCTTCGTCACCTTTATTACTGATTTTCTGAAGCGTTGCTGAAGAGTTATCTTCTCCATCTTCAATACAATCAGTAGTATTGGTAACAGTTTTTAGCGTTATAAGATCTAGATTGTGTGAGGTAGTCGTTTCCATAGTCGTAGGCACGTCTGCCGTTGTTGAATCTACCGTGGTCTCTTCGTCGTCCTTAAACAGCTCTTGAGTGAAAAAGTCGAAAATAGTGGAAGCTAACATTGTAACTTCATTCTCTGTCGGATCAGATTGATTGTCAGTAGTTTCTGTTGTTGAATCGCTTGTTGTTGAATCCGTTAAAGTAACCGTTGTTGCTTCACCCCGACTAGTGAGGGTCCTTCTTTCCGCAGCGTCGTCTTTCTCTGGATAGATCATTGTGGTACCAAGCTTTGGCTTCATTGAAATTCTTTCTAAACCGTTACCAGCAAAATGTCTAGTGGTGCCATAATAACCGGAAACTCTATGTGCTTTAGTCGTTGGTATTGCGTTAGTTATGGTATAAGGAAGATTCTTTTTAGCACTATTACTAGCCTCTTTTCGAAATTTAGCATATTCCTTACTGACGATTGGAAAATTTCCATAATTAGGCTCTGGTCGCGTCTCAATAGTACCACCTACGATTAAAATTTGTTTAAACTATCAAAGGAAATTCCTACGATCTTACTGCAATTATAACTCGCTGCGCAACATTCTCCCAGTTTGATAACCGGCAGACAGCCTAGTAATGGTGGAGCACATGATAAAGGTTCACATCTGACTAGGCCTCTAATGCAGTAACAATTATCACAAGCGGAATGCCCTACTCCCAAAATCTTGTGCCCTTTCGGGTACAATTTCCCAGCAACCAAACAACTATCTGGAACTCAAAGCCTTTACGCACATTCTATAATTGTACTACAAACTAATTACCTTGCAGAAATTCTGGTGATATCGTAGTGGTGCTGATTTTTACGTAAGATTCTATGCACTTGTAATGTACAGGACAACAGCTGTTTGAATCATAAACAGGGGTGCAGCCTTCCACTGGCAGGAGACATTTGGGTTTAACGCACCTCTGCTTACCTCCCAAGCAGTAACAATATTCGCAGGATGTGGAAGAATCCATGGCGGAACCAGGTGCGTATATTGTGCCGTTTACTATGCAAGCTATATTATGAATGAAACAGATATTGTTACATAGTATTCCGTTATTTTAAATTTAGCACAATAAATGATAAAATATTCAAGAAGGCTGGATTCCCACGTTAACACAATACTGTTAAATATGTACACGCCGTTTGCATATCCTTGTTAAATAGATCTTATATAGAATTAATATTTGCTTACACATTGGTGTGAGAAGTACGTGTTATACGGTAAGGTCCTAAGCATTAATATATTATTTGGATCACCGTTAGTGTACCTACGTGAATACCTACTTATGATCAAAACGTTTATGCAAGAAAAGTTCCGTATATGTAATATGTATTCCTATAAAATTTCTATTCATATTATATTTGACTTTGGTGATGTAAGTTACTGTCACAATTGTGCTTCACAACAACGAAATATTAAAGTAACATAAAAAAGAAACATAATGAAGCATGTTCAATGGAAGTAATATCTTAAAACATTACACAATAAAAAAAATGTTTACTGAAATACTTTCAAGACAGTTGAAGGCACGAGTGTTATATGCAAAGTTATATGCAAAGTTTATTATTTTATTTTAGAATAATATAATCTTTCATATCGTAAAACCAAATTACTAAGAAAGAATTGTTTTATACAATATTAGAACGGGCGAGGGTTTTGTCACTTGTATTCAACAGAAAACATTTAGCTTCACTTTTCTCGACATTCAGTTTTTGTTACATATCATCTTTATCCACTAATGTCTTCAATTGGTCATCTACCAATGCCTAATGAAATCCGCTTTCTGAACGAATTTCTCACAGCTTAAATAATATATTACTTCAAGCACAATAGTAAATTAAGGGAAGAACAAAAATCGCAAAGTAAAAAGAAAATTTTTTTAAGTTTTGGTAATCTACCAAAACTTTTGTTACGATTATGGATTGAAAAACATTGAATTAAAGTAGAGATGCTTAATAAGTTGTAAATAAATGATCTCCACAGCATCAACGATTTTTGAAAAAACGGTACGTCAAAATTGGAACCGTTTGATATAAAATTAGTTATTAGTATGTATTGCAAAGAGCTTACTTTACCATTATCAACGAAATTTCTTTCAATCAAATCAAAATCATCAAGTTCTGATCTTGCTTGTATATGATAGGCAGCAACAGGAGCGTCTAGAAACAAACAAGAAATCGCTAATAGCAAAATAGATCACACAAAAATAACAGAAACGCATACCCTGACAAATCAGCTCTGGACAACAAGATTTGTATCGGTACAACAAAATGCATCCTGGTGGTGGTGGATTTGGTAATTTCGGACACACTCTCAAATAACATACCAATGTTGCTTTGGAGCAAGTGCAATTCAAGCACGGTTCCGCTGTGTTCACTTCTTGGCCTTCCTTGTACCTCACCGCGTTATACCAACAATCTAGAAAAAAAATATATAGTTATAACATCAATGGCAAACACAAAGTTAGAAATGCAAAATACAATCAATGTATATTGATGCCAATAAATAATATGTTAATTAATAATTCTTTGTTAAAAATTTATTCATGCTAGTTTAGTGTTCATAAGCTTTATTTAGGCATTAACCCAATCATAGAGAAATTTTATATTCTACTAATTGCTTAAGAGATGATTAATTATTAATATAATAGAATCCGAATTAATGCTTCCAACTGTTGTATTTATTCCATCTGGCTTTAAATTGTCCGCAACATATATGTATAAATAAATAGAAAAGCTTTTGTCGAAAGTATTATAATATATTATGTAACAGCCGTAGCTCAAACAATCTCCACTCTCAGAAGAATTCTCAGAAGAATAGCCATCGAAATCAACAAGTTAAAATCTAGGGAAGTATTTATGGAACTATTAAGGAAAATCTCTTAAAAAGAACATTCCTGATAAGATTTATCACGATATATTTCATACAATGTTCATAATAAATAGCAATACACGTTTGAAAACAGCATAGTTAAAGAACTACTCGTTCCGTTAGCAGAAAACCTAGGTGTGAAGCAAGCTGACGTACCTGGAAGTTACTGAAAAACTTCAGCAAAAATTTGGCCAAACAATTCCTATACATATCATTTTCTGAATTCCTATACTCATTATTTTCTGAAAAATGCTTCTTTATTTTGCTGTTCACATACTACATTATACAGAACTAATATACAAACGATATGATAAATATTTTTGTTTCTTAAAATATGTCACATAACTCTACCTCATCTCCACATTGCAAAGATATTGTACAATCTTTTTCCGTAGACCGAAAATCCTGAGTGTTGCGACCACATCTTCTAAAATTGAATGCAATAACACGTAAGAACATAGAAGTTTGCAAAATACGCTCTTTTTGCAACTTGGAAGTTTGCTATACGTATGAATCCTTTCATGTCAAATACCACCACCATACCATGTCAGTATGCTGATGTCATTTGTGGCATCAGTCGAGAATGGTAATAAGAAATTTCATTGGTATTGGTTTAAATGCGTCGAGAATAATAAATAACACTTTTTTGTTTATTTACTCTAATTGTAAGTTCTCCCAAAAGTGGATTCTAGGGAGTTGTTTCAGGAATCAGAATCTGCCACTGGCGTATTACCTACGTTAACTAAATAGGTATTTAGTTAACGTAGGTACTCTATTACTTAATCAATTATTGTCTTAGTTTGGCACATGCGAAAAGATAGATTTCATCAAATTATGTCAAAACCTAGGGTTTGTTTGAGTTTGACTGTGAAAGCCTCAAAGTAATTATTGTTTCCGTTCTTACAAGTCCACGTAGACGTAGAAAGCACTTACGGAATATCTGATGAGACCGAATACCAGTTGTGTTGGGAGGACGAATGGATCGTAGAGCATCTAATTTAATTGCTTCCAGAATCAGATGTATGATTTGCGGGAAACCAGCATAATCTGAAGAAGATTTAATTGAACAAGCTTCTGGCTACTTGAAGGGCTAAACTTGTGCGATGAACTTTAAGATAACATCCGGTCTAGAATAAGCCCTAACGACCGCAGTAGATAGGACCATTAATCGAACCATAGGGATGCTATCTCTCTTATCAATACCAATATCCTAAGCAGCTGAAAGTGTTTCATGAGCTCTATGATCTCGATCGCTCAATGTATCAGATAGGGTCTGTGAAAATTATTTTTTCCTCACTAAAATTGGTGTCTGTTTCAAACTAGTAGATGCCATGGAAGTAGCTTCAATGGACAGAACTCGTTTTCATCAAAATATGCTAATTATATTTTACTACTTTAATTTAACAAAAATATAGGTATATAGATTTCCTGATTAGTACATACGACAGGCAATCTCATTCGCATAAGATTTAAGAAAGTAAACCGTTTTTATGCGTGCCCATTTTATAGTTACTACCATAGGCGTGCCACTCTACAACCTTATAATTATAAACGCGAGCGATGTAAACCCGAGGGAAGGCTATAGAAACTTGTAAATTAATGGACGATCGTTGTATACGCATGCACGTTCGTTTTCGCACTAATTTCGTTGTGCATATAGGTAAACCTAATTCGAAAACGGTAAATCTCTTTCGTCTTCCTCTGTGCGTTCCTTCTTTATTAGATAGTCCAAAGACCAAAGTTTACCTATGCATGCACAAAGCGCAATATATCCGTTAAAGCTGCTGGTCAGATCCACCACGCGTTTCATTCATAAAGAGCCGACATCGTTCGAAAATTTAACGCATGTATACATTAGAATATGCGTCCATATCGTTAAGTTTACACGGTCGTAAATATTTGGTCGTATCCCATGTTTTAGGATTTATGTGCTATGTGTGAGAAGCCATTTAATACTTCGATACGTATAGGTATGTATGCATACATAACTGCATACAATTATCTAGAAATTTAGCTATGTTATAATAAAGAATTGCATCATATACTTAATATAAAGTATTCTAAATGCGAAGGCAATTTTTATGATAGGTCATTAAAGATAAAACCATCAGAACTGATCAATTCTTGGTGTAGTATGTTATTGACCCAACAATTAAATATAATTCACTTTTTCTTATTGTTAATTTGGGAGAAGGAGATTGCATTAATAACCGGATAAAAAATATAAGTTGGTGAATGTACATACCTATAACCAACAATGACGAAACAAGAAAATTTTACCAAACTAAATGACAACACAAATCCTACAGCTTCTCTATCCTCCTTTTTTCCCATAGATAACCATTATTTCTGCATCTTCTGAAGATGAATTAGACAAAGTAAGTATTTCCATAGTATTTCAACTTATTCGTTGCGACATTTGCACTGACCTTAGCGTGAGCTAGGTGTAAATGTTGACAACATTTCAAGTTCTATTTTTTCCTTCAACGCTTCTTATTTTTAGAAATAAATAACTTCCACTTTGAAAACATTTTCAAAATTTTATCGCCACTCCTTTACCTATCAGATTCTTCACTTTCATTTTTATGTTGACCCTCAAGTTCGCATGTATCGTGGCACTAACCAAACTACATGTAATGAAATCTAACGGATTAAATCTCGGTGACAAATCTACCGTTCAGGCGTCAATTCCTCCTATTGAGAATTGAATGGATCCGTCGCTGCAGGTGTGGTTAAAGATAAAATAAATAGAAAAGGATTAAAAGAAGAGAAAACACAGAAGAGAGGATTCGTCGACCTACCTGAAAGATCTGGTAAAACAACCACAACGAAAGATTACCTTACGTAACTACCACTGCACGGGCTGTGTTCGGTATGTTCGTTTAACATATTTAAAGTAGCATAGGCATACTCTTCTTTTATTAACTACATTTAAGTGTACAGTCACGAGCAAATGTTAAAGGGAATTCACATTAGAACCTTTTTATCTTATCTAACTCATAGAGTTAACAAAAATAAAATAAATGTGAATAGATACAACAACAAAACCATTAAATGTATAGGATAGTGAAGGCCAGAAATACATAACAAAAAGCCTATCCAACTTTTACTTCTAAAAATGCTTGAATAAGCTGGTAATTACCTACTTACAATACTACTTTCAGAAAACCAACATAACGGATCAAACTGAGTGAGCAAGCCAAAAGCAACTAAATACTTTTCTTCTTTAAAAAGAAAAACTTCTGATGCGCGGAAAGATTGGCTTAGGAGTCAAAACTTCAAAATTTCACCTGCACTTACTTCACAATTTCAAAGCAAAACCAAGCATAACCTAAACTTTACTGATTACTATGTTGATTCTTTATACATTTTGCTGGCTACTTAACGATTAATGAAAAATATTACATTGAGGAAAATACTGCTCGTTATATCAATAATCTACATTGATTGAATGAACTTTCATTGACAGAACGAAATATTTCATTGAAGTTTTAGTTTCGCTTGACGTGAGTTCACTGTTCCCCAGCGTACCTGCCGATATTACTTTGGTTTATTTCAAAAAATTCTTGAATTGTAACCAGTTAGGCAATGATGCGGTTGATAGTTTGATCTCTTTGGCAAAACTTTACCAACAAACTGAAGGAACGGCAATGGGTATCAGCTAATCTCTTTAGGTATAAATTTGAAACTGATCTTAAGAACACTTTGGAATATTTTCAACGGGTTTGGGTTAGATACGTTGACAATATTTTTTGTATTTTTTGATATTAGTAAATGCTCAATTTTCTCGAACAGCTAAATTCAATATTTCCATTCATTAAGTTTACCCATGAAGAGGAAACAAACAATAGGATTGCTTTTCTCAAGATGTTAATAATAAGAAATAAAGATAAGTTAGAAATAGACATATATAGAAAGCCCAGTACTAATAACGGATTTCAGAAGAATTACATCACATAAGCTAGCAGTTTTTAGCTTTTTAGTGCATTGCATTACTTTTTCTCTTCATGTTTACAACGATATAATAAAGAACTTAAAGAAATAATGAAAATTTCTGCTAGTGGATATTCAGAATCAAAAGACGTAGTGATAGTAGATATAATACCCTTAGAAAACATAAAAACCAAGTAAGAATTAGAAATGTTAGCAAATTAGAAATTAATGACAAAAAGAATAAGCGATATGTTAAATTACCATTTTATTCAAATTACACTAAAGGTTTACAATCGTTTCACATTATTAAATTCCTTGACATTGTACCTACATTCTTAAAAATATTTTAAATAACCTTAAAGATCAAATAATTTAAGAAAATCAGGGATTTATCTTATAAAGTTTGTAATCATGTATAGATATATTGGGCAAACTAAAAGACCAATTGAAACATGTTACAGGAAGCATTTGGCCCATCTTAAATTTAGAAACGTCGATGTAAATGTATTTTATGTTTTTCACTATATAGAGTCAATACAAAAAACTCATCGATCACATCAAATTACTTACAAATTTGTAAATAAATTTAACACTCCGTTCGTTACATTCAAAAGACAGGAACACAACAACAAATCGAACAGAAACTTGCCTCGCAAATAACAAAAAAAAAACAGTTGTCTAAATGCCCGCAAGTCTCCTTACTTAATGCCTTTTGAAATATTTTAATTGACAGTCGACGCGGCGCATTGCAAGCAACGCAAACGAACGAAACGAGATTAATAAGTACTGGCAAATACGTAAGCACCTATTACGTTTACTACCAACATTGTAGTATTACCGAAGAAGTAGAAATTCCTCTTTACTTGCGGGGGGACAGCTGCAAGACTTCTTATTAGTTTTACACGTCCTCCGATAAAATCGCCTTCTCCGCGAAAAAGAATCCCAGTGAAATATGCGGCATGGCATTTTATCAAATCGGGATTCATGAAACCGTGGCGCCTTTACGCTTGCTTTAAGTTGCTGCTCTAACGGCGAAGACGAGACGTCGCTTGTAATAGTTTTCGTGATGAGAATCATAACAACACTGCTACCTTAAAGTATTATCGGGAATGAAGAAGTGTTTTCAATAGTTTTTTTTTTGTTATCGCACGCAAGCGTAACTAAAATTATAACTTTACAAGAATACTTTGCAGCAATTAGAAGATATTTTTAAAGTGCAGCAATTACTTCCGGTATAAATTAAATTATAACAGTAACAGTAACAATTTCGCATATATAAGTTCAATACAATATATATGTATTGTGTAAACCTATAGTTATATATGAAATCTGTTATAGTAGCCTTCTATAATTTTATAAATAAAACTCAAGTGGTGGATGAAATGTCAAAATTGTCGAAAACAATTGTTGTCTTCCTCATTAAGAACAGCTTCATTATATGTTTTCAATATTGATCGACATTATTTTATAATGGAGCAGTTTTTATCAGAGATTATAAACAGTCGTTACTGAAGAAAGCAATTATTGTTTATCAAAACGTTTTAAAACAATTGTAAAATAAAAAAGCCGATATTCAAATACACCATTTGAGTTTTATAATTATTGAAGACACTTTCCATTACAATAGGTTATTTTTCTTTCTCTAAAAGTTGTTGACTAACGCTCTTTGAAAGTACACAGTTAAATCTTTTAAGTTGTGTCCTATCAACATCAACAATGATATAATTTCCTCACTACGTAATAAAATTAAGAACAAACATTTGTTAAAAATTGAATTCTAAATGCAATCGTGCAATTCTCTCAAAATGAATAAGTTGAAAAAGGTACTAAACAAAAAACCATTTTAGTTTCTCCGTGCTACCATACTAATCACCAGAAATTCGCTTTTATCAACTTGCTACTGCCAGTCAGCATTTTATAATAATACAGCATCGTAAGCACCTAAGTACACTATTTCTTATATTTTCATCGCATAATAACATATTAAAATTTGTTATGGATTTCAGAGAGTTTGTCTCCCCTACAAACAAGACAGAATGTGGCGCATTACATTAAATTGGAATTTAGGGTACGGCTCTTTGGCCGGGCGATAGTGGCGTTATGGGATTCGCACTTTGATTATGAAATAAGCGCCTCTATCATTCCCTAGATTGCAAATTTACAATCACATCAGAATAAACTTCGATTCTCTCAAGCATGTAATTTATGATATCTGATTTAACTGTATAGATCTCTTTCGTAAGGATAATTTTGTTTAATGTTTCTACAGAATCTAGAGCCAGTATTGTAGCAGCATCTACTTCATTGTGTATGTCTTGATGTCATGTACGCTACCTGTTCTTTCAAATTTTTCTACCAAATTTCGTAAAGCATTAACGCACACGTGAACATTAGGAAACTTCTGTTGAAATTTTTGAATTGCAAAGTTATAAGAAGCCTCACCAGTTTCATAATATTGAACGAGGTAAACTCTTTCTTCTAAATCTAGCATTACTATTAACTCTCAGTAAAGATTAATAAATACGTAATGACATTGACAACTAACACGTAACTTGATTTACTTATTAGGTTGTCATGGAAGGTAACAGGATAACCTGATTTAATCAAAAACATGAAGCTTAGAAACGTTTTTGCTTCAATTTTTGTGTTTTTGTAATTTTCTCAGCTGCTAAAAAAATATTAGAATTTTTGTTTCAGAATTAGTGGTTTTGGGACAAGCAAAAATGTTTATAAAGAATGACATTTTTTGGTTAAGCTACAAATAAATTTTTTTCCCTCTTGTTCAGTCCATCCGGGGACATACTGTATATGTATATAAGCAATAACTATTATCCCAAAACTAAAAGCAATAGTTTTGCGAATAATTTCGACTTAAGTATGCACACTCCCTAATATATTATAATTTGCAGCTTCTATTGAAAAAATAGACAAATAATCCTCAACTGCTAATGAAATTGTTCATTAATTAAACCGTAGCGTGATTAATTATTGTATCAGTGGCGGCTAAATTTCACCTAAGATTTTCAATTTTGTGTCTAGAATAAAATATGACACAGAAAGTAAGTGTTATACAAACACAATATAAAACTTGTAAAAATGTATGGCGAGTAGAAGGGAAGCAACGTATATCGTGCAGGAACTTTTTCAAAATACTTTTCGTTAGTTTTTCGTTTTGTTAGGAATAATGTAAGACCTCCTGTGTAGTAGTTGCCGATGTAATAAATGTTAGTAGTCTCGCGAGCACAACTGCGGTACGCCGGCCGTGTCAAGAAGTCCACGGAAAACTTGTCCGGTAAAAGAAAAAAGGAAATCCGAAAAAGGGAACATCTAATTGCCGCAAAGCGCCTCTTTCGTCTGAGTTAATTACGAAATTTGCAGATTCAAAACACGACCAGCTCGCCTCCGCAGACGATCGAAGGTCACGACGACAACGCAACGACAGACTGTGAGAAAACACACAACCCTTCTCGTCGCAATCGGACGGGCGATGGACCGGCCGGCGCTTAACGCACTTTGATCCGGTAATGACTATTGAATTGCATATCGGGCGCAAACTGTACACGTAGGCCCGCAAGTAATGCATGTGATTATTCCCCGGGAAAATAATAACGCTAACGACGTCTATACCCGGTGTTGAAATGACCAGTGCGAAAGGTTAGTGTTCATCATCGTCGTTGAAGCCGGTTTTTCATTCCAGGGTCGTAAATTATTTCAATATTTTTACGATCGGCACATGTAATTTGATCTGCGTATGTATGTAAGTGTGTTAATCGTCATTTTCCTTTGAAAATAATGGAACATACTTTGAATACGTTGTGCTTTTGATCGCGTAAAATAAGTGATGTGAAATTTATGATTGTAATATATGGTAATCTGAAATCTCACATGCTAAATTAGGTTGCGTTCGATTTTCAATTTGTTCCTATCTGCAAGAAACTAATGAAGAAATTACAGAAAATAAAATATCAATTTTAGTAATAAAGATCGTTGTAACAGAATTTTTTGTGTTTCTTTATTATTGTCAATGATAAATTATTTGTTGTATTATCGTTCTAACAATACTACCAGACTTTATCTATAAACCAAACAACTTGAGCTCGATCAGTACAAAGAAAAATACTAAAGTATTCCAAACCACTTATTGTTAGTTCATGGACTCTCAGAAGATGATGACAAAAATACTCAAAACCCTGGCTCTATTTACTGGGAAACTAATGGTGATAAAAAGTTGTAGTAAACTCCAATGGAATTGGAACGAAATTGTATATAAGATTCTGCCATTATAACACTCCCCGTGTAAATAGCCTTTTACCCCTCTACCCATTTTACTTTTTTCAAATTATACCCCTATTCCTTTTCACAAGTTTTCGGTAGCTGCTATATATGCTTACAAATAGGTACAATCATATGTTTTAATTCAAAATATTTTCAAAACGTATCCCAGAGAAATGTATGAGAGCATGAATGACCGCTCCTATGAAATATGACTTTGCTTACACCTCTGTCGTCCTTTCTAAAGTCAAACTGATCTATATAATTACAACGATAATGATAGGAATGTCAAGAAACAAATATGAACTACGCAATTTATAATACGGAGTGATCAAAGTCAAATGTCTGAGGTTGGCAATACAAAATTTACGTTGGCCACATTGCGCAGTTGACTACTCTGAATTTCTTGTTTTATTGGTTAAATTTAAATCTTTACACATGGATTAAACACCACGGCACAAGTGTCAAATGGCGCGATGACAGATGTCAAACAGAGATGTAGCCAGTTTACGAAAGTACATATGAACTAGTTTATAACTAATATAGAAACCTTTTTGATACCAACTTCAGACACTTCTTGACATTGATCATAGTGTATAAGGGTTATTCTATAGTGTATAAGGCCTATTCATAGAAGAACAACAAACTAGTTAGACGCGATTCGATAGGCTAAAAGAAATCCGAAACATTTTTCTGACTGATTTCAGAGTATTTGATTAGCTCTAACTAGTTTGTGATTCTTCTATGAACAGACCTATAATAAAGCCAAAAGCTGTCAAGTGACATTTATTCGTTGACGTTTGTGTCATTATTGTTGTAATCATATGGATCAGCTTGACATTGAGGGTGTCAGTTTGCTGTATTATTTAAAGTAGGAAAAAACTTTAAGTACAGAAGTTATTGAACTTTCGCTCTATTATCTTTTACAATTTTCAAAATTAATATTATCTCGAAAATTGGTAAACAAATGAATACATTTTTTTAAATACAACATCCTATAGGTACACTGTTAGATAGTACGAAAGACCTCTTTTACATATATATTTCTAATATTTGAATAAGCCGTTTTTGAATTACTCGAGTTTATATCATTTAAACTGTATCAGTGAAAACTCTAGATTGCCAGGAAAAGTATGAAATTTAATAAAAAGAATAAAAAAATATTTAGTTATCAAAAACAAAATAATAACAAAACTAAAATACTAAAATTTTCGACATTATTTACACAATTTATAATGATTCTCGTGAACTTGTAATTGTAACTGTGTTTAAAATAAAGTCGCAGTGGTCTCTATTTAAAAGCAATATTTCCTCATGCATAGTCTTGCTTGAAGAATGTTGAGGGTACTTTGTCTTACATAATATATTTTATGTTTCACAAAGCCCCACAAAAAGAAATATAAGGGGTTCAGATCAGAGCTGTTTGCTGACCAATATGTCATGTCTGCCCATCCAAAAAACCATATTTGTTGTCCAAATAATTAGTGACAGATAGAACATTGTGAGGTGGCGCACCATCGTGTTGTCAAATTATGGTATTACAGGTCAATCTTCTAACAGATTTTCTGTCATTTTGTAATAGATTTAAATATCTATTTTTTTATCACCATTCACAGAAAGCCGCAAAGCTTAAGGTAATCTTTACGCGTCCTCCACATTAACAATATGTATGCGTAATATGTGACGGACTTACGTAATGAGAAACCGAACTTCCCGGGGGCGGAACCATGTCGTAAATCCGAAACGGTAATCGTATTATGATACCCGCGCCCATCTCCGCCAACCGCTCTTCGATACATAAACAATAATCTTCTCCGGTGAATTGGCACCGCCGAAAATTAGTCTGACACGCAAATCGGCGTGCCTTTGACAGCGCGTGAGAATGCTACACCGCGGCATGGAGGCGATCGTAGATGCATATCGACGGCCAGGTGTTCCAAAAAGCCCGACACTTATTCTTTCTCCCATGCGACTGTGTCGACCTCGAGCTCAATCATTCTTAATATTGGCTTCATCTGTATTCCGCGTTCAATCTTTGATACAATAGCATATTCATACAAAGATCACAAAAAATAAAACCAAAGAGTATTAAAAATAGTTTACATTTTTTTATAGTTTAATTAGGTTTTTGGATTTATAGTAGACGGGATAATAACAAGTTATTTAAAATTAATAAAGTTTGTTTACAGATGATATCATTAGAGTTAATACCCACGCTTGTAGTTTTATACTACTTGTCATTAGGTTTAGATTGGATAATACGACAATATTAATAAAATTAATTAGTTGTGATTGCCAAGATCATCAAACCGGCTGACCGATAGTGCGTGTACGATGTACCGGTATGGCAGCATCTCGTTCTCTTACAGATTGTCAATCACCGTATATTTTCTACGATACTTAACAGATAGTATACATCAGGTAAATATTACTTTGCCGTAGTCTACCGAACACAATTTACATCGTTTAAGGATTACAACGGTTATGAAATAAACGCAGCGCCATCTCTACGATAATGTCTGTAATAGGTACCTGTACTATATTTATGTAGCTATACCAGTAGATGGTGCTATGGTATTTCTACTATATAGGTATAAAACTTTGCCACAATATGGTTGAAGGAAATCAATAAACTTTTTTAATTGCTAGTTACTATGTACAAATATTTTTTTATAACCAGTATTATATTTTTTCTTTAATTTAGATTGTGTATAAATTGAACACTTCTTCGTATAGCTACACAAGCAAGCGTATTTCTAACTTGTAGTATTAAATACATTATATTGTATTTGTATTATATAGGTAATTATTTTACTGCATTCTATAGATTCTATTATAGTTTTTTCTGTGTACCGAAATATAATTCTATAAAATAAAGATTATTAATGTTAATTTTTTATACTTATTTTCGATTCTCTCTAGGGGTGATATCAATACTCCATATCAAAGCAAAAATTATAAAAGTTATGACGTAAACTAAAACAGACACTACGCTTTAAACAATTCCAATAAGGACAAAATAGATAGGCGTATGGTACCCATAATTCCTTCGTCAGAGCTTGCAAGGAGCATCTCTAAACTGAGATACTATTATTTTTCTGTATTTTTTTCTTAAATTAAGTTACTCGAAATATTAAACTACATATAATAAACTTGACAAAGTCAAGCTATCCTCAGTAATTTTTCTGTGGAAAAATTTCAATATCGGTGAGTATATTTTCTTTGTCAAAGATGCGTTAAACCATTCACTCTTTACCGCAGACACACATCAAAGCTAAATAGATTGACCGTCCCATCAACATTAAATAGTCGACTACGGCAGCCGACTACAACCGGTCCGGGTTCCATATATACAATGTTCGTTTTATATCTTGACGTAGGTAAAAACCGAAACAAATGAATCAGGATGTATGTATGTGAGTACTACACGTCTGTTGTACATACAGTATGTCGAGTTTGTTACTTCCCGACATTAGCTGCTGTGACAGTTGCTCGGGAAGATGTCATAATAAACGAGATCGATCAACTTTTTTCCGCTATGCGGAGCTTGTTTTCCTGTAAAAGGTACCGCATCGTTATATTTAATAATATTCACAGTGTCAACCTGTTATACGTTTATATATTTTTCTAATAAAATACACAAACGAAAGTTGACAGCAAGACTGCTTCTTGTTTTCATTCTCGATCGCTCTAGGCTTCATAGAAAAGATTTCTTTATAGTCGTTTCCTTCTTTCGATTTCGTTTGACAACTTGGGACATGATAGCAAAAGTTTCTTAGTTAAAGCAAAGGTAAATAGAATGAAAAAGAAAGGAAGCAAAAGCAACAGTAGTTTAATTATGTGCCAATTCTCTGTACAGTGAAATCAATAAAACTTGAAAAAAAAACCGTTACGAGCATTTTATTATTATTTTTTTTTTTCTGTTATATCGAAAAACTATTCACCCAATCATTTGCCTATAACCAAAAGCTATCTAAAGTACTTTGTACTAGAGTATTGAATTAATTATGATCAAATTTGTACAGGGTGGGCCAAATTCGATACTTTTAATAGGAAACTTATATTTCTGAAGGAATTAGACAAAATCTGACCTATGCTTCTGGAGCTCGATTTTAAAAAGAAATGGATTGGTGAAGTCCGTATTTTTATATCTTCCGTAATATAAGAGATACAGAGCGTTTTCGTAAAATATGCAATTTTCAAAAACCCTTGTAACTTGCTGCTTAGTTACAGCTAGAGCCATCTTGAAATACTGTTAAATTGCAAACAAAAAATCAAATATCTTGAAAATCCTTTAAATAAAATATCAAGTGTGTTATATCATATTAAAGGCAATTTTATGTGCTTTTGAATAGTGTAAAAATATATAGGGTGTTATAAAAAAACACAAGTCTTGATAATATCTCAAAAAAAAAAAACGAATTAAAAAAACAAATTAGAGCATTGAATTCTACGTCAAAAAGTGTTCTAATAAAGTTCTTATATAAATCAAGCATTTTCACAAGTTAAAAAGTTACAAGGGTTTTTAAAAATTGCATATTTTCCGAAAACGCTCTGTATCTCTTATATTACGGAAGATATAAAAATACGGACTTCACCAATCGATTTCTTTTTAAAATCGAGCTCCAGAAGCATAGATCAGATTTTTTCTAATTCCTTTAGAAATATAAGTTTCCTATTAAAAGTGTCGAATTTGGCCCACCCTGTACATTTTTGTCAACGTTAAAACGACAATTTTTATAGATAAGAGATAACACTCAATAAATGATTGTCTCAAAACTAAGATTCTGTTAGAAAATATATATTTAAATCAATGAGTCAAATCTTAACAATTCAATAATACTACTAAATCAAACATTTCATTTCCCCCAGGGTGTCTAAAATACGACGTACACTATGTTAAAAATAAATAATATTGGACAAATCTATAAGAACATAATTAAACTAAAATTATATTTTTCTTGACCTGAAGGTTGACCGCCCTAATCTACATATAGGTAGAATCAGTTCCAAAGCACACAATACCATCTCTTAAAGTGCAAACAGTGCTTTAGCGCTACATCAGATAAGATGAAGGTAATCTTTAGCGATTCCGTTTATGAGAAATTACCGGATGTAGCCGCACAACACTGTTATGTGATGCGACCGCTTGCCTGAGCAAATACACGCATTGTTCCCATCCTAAATCGTGTGAATCTATGGAGCGAAGATGTTTGACTTGTGTGTTCTTGATGAGAATACACTTTCGCACAATAAACATACAAAAGGAAATACGAACCGAGATTTATCTAAAACTTAATTGGTTTAGAATCCTTGTGTAAATAGATGACCTTTCAAGGTAGATATAGTGTGATTAAAAAAAAATCTAGATTTTGGCATACGTAAGACAATATTTATAGGAAGTGTTAGTTGCTTGTTTTATGCTTTTGATTAGTTAAATTTTTTTCTTAAATAACTGTTTTCCATTGTTTGAAGAGTTAGTGTTAATAGGGTTCTCTTTACTAATTCCATAATTTTGAATAGCCAGATGGATTCCTACAGCAAAACAATTGTTCTTAATGATTTGAGTCTATCTTCATTTGTTTCGAATTTGATATATCTAGCTCTGCTTAGAAGTTTAAAATACAGATATCTAAGACAAACACAAACGGGCTACCGTTTGGCCCATTTTAAAGAAAACTAACTAAAGATAGAAGTATAGTCGTTTATATGAAGGGAGTATTTTTTACGTAGAACTCAAAACTGGAATAATATATAGGATGTTCTATGCAGATATGCGTTTGTCTACGTTTTTAGGGAATAACATTTTTGTAGGGCAATTTTTTTCTAAAATAAGAGTGGATTTGTGTTCAAAGATCCAGCTTTCGCTGGAACATGAAACTGGAACAGACGCTATATTATAAAGAACATTAGAGAAAAAAATCTGTTCAATTCATTTCTTATGTCAGAAATTAGGAAGATTTTGGGAAAATTAAATATAATTATTCATATTTTGCATAGTATGGGAAACTAGAACATAGTACCCCAATTTTATAAACCATGTATTCATATTTCGAAATACTGCAATTTCTTTTAGGATACAGTTTCAAGAAAATTATTTAAACAGTATACTGATACGTACAGCCAATCAATACAAAGGAATCGACAATAATGTGAAAATAAGATTTTAACTACTGAAGATATATTCCTCAAATTTAAGTTCATTTCATTCAGATCATTTATTTCTTTAATAATAGATGTCGCCTGAGAAGTACCAGCTGAAACTGAAAGAATTACAAACGTTTATCTTCAGAATAATCCAGTTTTTAAAATATCGCGATTGCACTCGGCAGAAACAATAGGTATAACACAATATTAGTAGATATATACATATATGTATTGAGAATAATACAGTAACGTTGCGTAAAAGTATAAGATAATAGTATAATAGCAATATCAGATTCTCTACCTGCACTGACATATCGATTCCACCACAGGCAATCGAGCAGAAGACATAACAATTGAACAGAAAACCACGAGACACGAAGCATGCTGGCGGAACGCCGCCGAAGAACTGAACTCTTGGAGGTCTTTTGCTTGACACGCGCTGCAAGAAACTTACACGGTACTCATATATGCCGGTGTCCATATATTATCTTCTCGTACGGGTAAGTGTACACCAACCCGCTGCTACTTTTTTTTCCCATTCATACACGCGTACCGCATTTCAGTGATAAGTGCCATTTACTAAATGCTTAAGCGCCCACATGACGGCGAGAAAATCTCTTACGCTGCTAGTTTTACCTTCATATTTTCAGATCTTATTATGTTCGCCAATGAGGAATTCACTGTTAGAAATACTTTCCAGAAAAAAATCCACGTGTGATAACTGTCTGGTAGTAGTAAAAGGTTGTATATAGAAAGTGATGGTTTTAAAGGTAACATCTTCTGCTGCTTTCAGCATTGAATGTGTTGTGCTGTATCTGGATGTAACCATCAAATGAATGAAGAGGTCGTGATTATAATTTTCAACCACAGAAGCGATTCTACCGTAATGATACCAAATCAAAATTTGTATTGAAAAGTGGCATTCGCAACAAAGTATCATTCGAAAAATTTTAAACAAAAAGGATTTACAACTATAAAAATGCGCACCACAGTAGAACAAATGACAAAAATTTTAATTTATCATCGTCCTTTCAATATCCGAAATCTTTAAGTTTCTCATATAGGACCTACTTATGGAACTTTATTCATTTTCCTTCAGCATGACGATCATAACTCAAAACTATATCTGGATATTTCGAAATGCTTGCATAAACCATGAAAATAACAGTTAGTCTTTTAACTTAAAAGATCAAATTCAGAATAACAGATAATAATGTAGGTACCATCTTGATCTCTGCTATATTATTGCTTGAATCTATTTAATTTCACTAATCATACGCCTTACTCTTTACGCCATTTTGAATTCAATATATTGAAGGCACGTGGTACATCAGCATACCACATCCATCGCAGTTCCAAATATTAAGAGAAGATAACTTTGAATTTTTCCATAGAATTTTCTTACAACATGCAAAAGAAGCCGTTGCTCTGTTGAATACTTGAGTAGCCTATCTTTGGCCAAACATGTGGACTCTGAAAGTGATAATCAGAACTTTCACGATCGTCTGTCATAATCGATATTATTTTCGAGTTCTTTCAGATTAGTATTTTTACCTTCTGAGGTTTCAGAAACATCTGTAACTCGCGTTTTTAGAAGGTACTGGTGAGTAGTTGAATTTCTATCTCTATATAAACCTGGAATTTTTCTTTAATTAGTGTGTCATAAACACCAAATCCATTACTTCTATGAATAGTTATTATGATGTAATTCCCCTTCTCTGATTAAAACCCTGCGAAAGCCAGCAGTTGATATTGATTCTGGTAGACTATTTCAGTCATTGGGTTCGATTAATCACCTCGTCCACTGGGTCCACCAGGCCATAATGCAGAATGAATGTTATTTAAAAATTCAGGCCGTCGAAATCTTCTTAAACGAGACCTCTTTGAGGTCTGTCAAGAAAAAGTCGATTTTATTAAAGATCGCATTTCTTTTTTGTTTACCTTTATGGGTAGGTTTATCCCCAACTCGCCCAGAAGACCTATCGTGTCCGCATGAAGTTTTAACCCTCTCGACGTGGTTGCACCCGAACAAAGAGGTCGGCAAATTGGTCGAGAGTAAGTTTGCTTAAACTGGCTTCGTCCAACCAAGCGACCCTTAAATGACTCCGTCTCTCCTAGCCCGCTGCCGGACGCAGGGGCCCGGAGGTGCACAGGAGTTTCTTCTGCTCTCACACAGTTTCTGCAGAGGGGAGAGTCCACTTGCCCCATGTAGTGCAAATGCTTGTTCAGAGCGCAAACCTCTGAAGCAAATCTCATAACTTTTTTAACAGAAAGTTTATTTTCTTATACTTATAGACAAATACACACTATTGAAAAACCAAATTTCTGGATAAAATAGATTTTGCAAAATTTAATTATTGCAAAGCAAGCAATTTTAGGTTTTGGTTGAAATCTTTGCATCAACAAAATTAACTATACATTGATTCAAATAAATCTTAGAATTAATGCAGTAATGAAAGGAATTGTTGCGAACAATTATTTGTTTGACTCTATTGACAACTAGCATTTCTTTAATGAAAAGAATTTGAATGAAAATAAAAGCTTTCTATATGTATGCTATGCTTTTGCAACAATAATCCTACTAATATTTGACATAAGAAGAAAATATTACTAATTTTTGTCATTTTATGTGATCAGCTAAGATATTATTTTTAGGAAATCCCACAAAAGGTTTTCTCGGTTTAGTTCAAACACTTTTTTATATAACTCAGACACGAAAATACCCAACAAATTAAAGTGAGCAAACATTTAAAAAAAGACTACTTAACGGAAATAAAAAACGTTATGAAAAATTTATTACATGCAATGTCATTACCACTGTTTCTCATATATACTAATTTAATCAATGAATTTTTGATATGCTGTTTATGTAGCAAACAGAACAGAATTAATTAAAGGAATATACGAAAAAAAAACTTAGCTATAAAATAGTATAATGCAAGAATGAATAATATTACAATATATATATATTCAATTAAATATATCTCAAGGCTTGTATCCTGCAATTTATAATAATTAGAGAATAAAAAAGTGTGTGTATTTAAACCTACGTATGTACGTATCAATGTCGTAGAGATCCAAGCATGCATGTTTTTATATCGCCATTGATTTCATTATACCTATCGTTCCTTTATTTATATATAAGCACCTGTTTCGTTAATGAAATTCTAACGTTTACAGATCAAATTAAAATGTACCGCTAAAGCGGCGGCGAGCTAAATGAATAAGGAGAAAAAAAAATGAAGAACAAGAGGACAGACTGGTTAGTTGAAACTCGCGCGCACCTCGACAAAAAAGCAAATAACGCAAACTAGACAATCTGTCTTCGGTCGTTCGATACGGTGCTGTTCGTCTTTTTTTTTTTTTTATTTTTTTTTCTATGCGAGTCGAGACGAAACGTCGAAAAAACTTGCTTTGCAAAGGCGAATTTCCCAACAAGCGTCTCATACGAGTACGAAAGCTGATCTAATAGTCTTTTCTCGAGCCTAATCTCTGATGAATGATCTATTATTATAAAAAAAAACCAGTTCTGTAACAATGGATGTTTAAAATTACGAATTTCAGATAATTAAGGAAGGCAAAGAATGATCTGTGAATCCCCAGGTAATTGTAGTATAAAGGAAAGATTTTCAGGTATTAAGTGTAGACATTTGGAAATTAGCATCTATTATTCATTGTTTATGATCTACCTATTGTCTAACGTCATAGAAAACTTGTTTATACACAGTGTTTATAAATTAACAAAAAAGTTTTGTATATGTCGACAAGTTGCTGGAAAAGTTTGATAGTGATAAATATTTTACCATGTTTCCTATATTCGCACAAGATTTCCAAAGTTTGAAGATTGAGAATTCAAACATTTAAATTAATTTTCCACAAATGACAGAAGAGCACCCATATTTCCATTACTAGCTCGGTGAGTTATCCTAGGCACTCCCAAACCATCTTAGAGCTGATTATGTTTGAGCTCAGATTGCTTGATTGTCAGACACGATGACAAAATCTTGTTTTTGGTAGTTCCTGTCAATAGTGTCAATACAGGATTGGACACTTCATCTTCAACTTCACTAGGAAATACTCCGTAGATATTTCTAACAGTGAGACCTCCAAAACATACATCCACAGACCGAGGCGATGTTTTCATCGCTGGTTTGTGGATGCCTCGAAGACGCTGAGTGGCACAGGCATTGGGATCTGGAGAGATGGAGAACCGAGTGGCGAAGCCATCAGTTTAGGGGGCTCTACTTCCATCTTCCATGCTGAAGTAATAGCCATCCAGAACTGCGCAGAGAGCATCTTAAACTGCCCGCATGGGAATGGATCGGTCGAAATTTTCTCTGACAGCCAAGCTGCCCTCAGGGCGCTGCAGGCTGTCAAATTTGCTTCCGAAGTGGTGCTGGGGTGCCATAGGAAGCTTGAAGAATTGGCGGAGCATCACAGCATTACGCTGAGATGGATGCCTAGTCACTCTGGGATAAGAGGGAACGAAATTGCTAACAAATTAGCTAGAGGCGCCAGTGGTCGACCGTTCACTTGTCCAGAACCATCGTGCGGGAGTTCCTATGGCGGTATCAAAACCTTTGTCAGATCTCAACTCGCTGCTAGTCACCGCTCCTATTGGGATGGACTAGTCGGCGTGAGACACTGTAAAATCCTCGTATTGATCAGGGCGACGAAAGACTCCGCAAGGCAGTCTCTATGCGCAGGAGCAGACTGAGACTTCTTACGGCACTCCTAACTGTCCACTGCTCATTAAATAAGCACTTGCACCGCATGGGGCGAGTGGACTCCCCCCTGTGTAGAAACTGTGGGAGAGCAGAAGAAACCCCTGTGCACCTCCTTGCCGACTGGCCGGCAGTGGACAGGGGGAGACGGAGCTGTCTAGGGGTCGCTCGATTGGACGAACCCTGTATAAGTAAATTTACTCTCGACCAACTTGCGGACCTCTTTGTTCGAGTACAACCAGGTCGGGAGGGCTAAGACATCATGGGGGCACAATAGGTCTTAAGGCCGAGTTGCCTTACGGAGTAAACCTGCCCATGAAAGAAAAAAAAAAAAGAATTGGACACATTCTTCTATAACGTTTTCGGGTGGAAGATACTAGGACGTCTACTCAAGCTTTCAAAATATTTGATTCTAGATCCATATATTCGTATTCCAGTTCCTCTAACGTTTCGGAATCACATACAAATTGATGGCATTTCAATTCAGTTTCAAGATATTATCTTGATCCCACTCTGATTACTTGTGCTTATTCCAAAGAAGTTTGTTATCTATAATAAAGCAATGTGTTTGCTGCCCATCTATTTTTATGGTCTTGAGTTGCCTTTTCTTTGTAAAAACAGTCAAGGTTGTCTTGATAGGGTTGACATTCTGAAGCCCTCTTTTCTCATATTTTCCTGTTGTTTATATGACTATATCATTAACATACTATTGACAGGGTATATCCGGGTTAGTTATGCCTCATTGTAGGAGTTGATCTATTATCAGGTTCCACATAAGTAGGGATGCAACTCTGCGGGCGTTTTCTAAACATACTAACCGAGATGGGCTTATACTCCAACTCCACTTGCACTAATTTGCTAGGAAGCCATTTCGACATCCATCTGAATATCCTACCATACACCACTCTATTAAATAAGATTTTTTTTGCAGTCTTATGTAGTATTGTGAAAAGCACGTTCTAGAAGACCAAAAAATTTGAAGATAACTTCCGTTTAAATAAAAAATGAAGTAATCTAATTTTAGTCTTCATAATCAATTGTAGAAATATCTATAATATTAGTAGAGATTTTTAAGTGTTTCCAGATATATGCCCATCACATATAAGGTCCACAAACTCCGCCTGTAGTCAGATAAATGGTTACACTTCCACATAAAATAATCGTATCTGCACGTATATATGTTTGTATGCATGTATATAGGATATTTGAATTTAAAGAAGCAGCTGAACCGTGCCTTCGTGATATATCGGCAAATTAAATTTCGACAACGCTAACCGGTTCCTTTCAATTAACATGGGAAATAAATATTTGGCGCGAACGGCCGGCATATATTCCGGTGTCAATTTTCGTCCTGTTGCTCGTAATTCGCTCCTGTTGCCCGTAAATCCACGGACGCGTTTCTTGGAAATCGGCAGCAGCATCGCCTCTCATGTTCGGTGTCATATTAATTCCAGCGACAACACCAACGCACCAACGACTAAAGGAACTTGTAACCACACACATGTGTTCGAAAGATTAATTTTCTTTTGTCAGTACAACGTATACGTTTAATGTATCGGCTATTAATTATGCCGTTGGTATACCTAATGTAGAGTTACTGTATTCATTAATTACGATAATAATAATAAAGTAATAACAACGGTGGATCCGAATCACTGAATAAGTATTCCGACCACAATATATCTCACCTGCTCTTGTGTGTATGTAAGATAAGGGTGATAATACACTGCGAACTGAAAAATATATTGTGTCCCCTATTCCAGCTGTGCAGAATGCCAGAAGGGCCAAATTAGGTAACTCTCCCTCTTCAATTTCACATCCTACCAAGTGCAGGGCCCTTGAGTTGCACGGTGCAGCGCAACTTGAGAGTAGGTGGATAGAAATTTCATTCTGTTCCCCACAAAATCTACATTCAGCTTCCTCTGCTATTCCAAGCGTACTCAGATGTCCTTTAACTTTACAATGGTCTGATCGGATCCCTATTAATATACGAATATTATTTTCACTTAGGTTACTGCATTATCTTCCGGCTATAAGTTCCCAGAAGAGTTTTAGCTTGTCTCATTCCCTGGAGATTCTCCCAGTATTTCCTCTGCTCTACTTTCCTTTTAAGTTACTCCAGCTACTTATTCCGCAAAAGGGTTCAGGTTCTGCAAATGGTATTCCAGTACCATTCTTAGCGAGATTACCTCATATTTCGTTTCCTTCCACTCGTGTGTGTCCTGGAACCTACAGAAGGGTTACCTTGTTTCTTTTGCCTAGCTCGTTTAGTTTCCCTAGACATTCCCAAACCATCTTGGGGCTGATTATATTTGAGCTCAGCGCCTTGATGGCTGATGTCGTTTTGAAACCATTCGTGTATTTCTTGCATGGTGTCTTTTTCCTATTTGCTTTTTCTGCTAAGCTTTGTAGTGCATTCTCTCACAATGCACCACTCGCTCCATTACCAACATAATTATGTTGAGATCAATTTGAGAACCCTTTGTTTCCAAATAGACACTTGCTATACGCCTAGCTTCCCACTACCACTAAGAAAATTAAAATTAATGAGAAAATAATTTTTTATTGATTTTATAAAAACATGATGTATATAAACTAAAAGTTGATGCTTTTTTAGAAACATATTCATTATCCTTAGTAATACATAGTTCGCAATTTGATATATGTAAATTTCGTAAAGTTAGTGGTAGATTCTCTAGAATAAAATATCTTGTGTAGTAAACTTTATCGTTTTGTATTGATTTGTGATGTAAAGAACAAAGATTGTGCTCTTTCTGTTCTCGAGATATTCTCAATTGCGTTTTTTCTTCAGTCAAAATCAACACACAACTAATAACAAACGTATTTATACTTTTATATTTTATTATAATAGAAAAATATTATCTGCACTGAGGCTTTGTTATTCTACGTTTTATACTTTACATGGTGTAGATACTTTCCTCTAAAAACTGTGACTTATCTACACACAATCTCAAATGTCGGCTTATTTTCAAATGTAAGTGCTATTGTTATTACAAAAAGTAAACTTTTGTTTAAAATAATTTTAACGGTTACCACGGTAATCAAAATATCAATGTTTCGGTAATTTTTATGGCTCTTTTCAAAGATTCTTTTTAATCATACAAACAAATTTAATAACAATCTGGAGCATCTGCACTCAATGAGGGCCAAGAATTACCCAGTCTCCTGTATTTATTTATTTTTGTAACACAGTTTACATAATTCTGCATACTATATTATATACTTTATTTTTACTTTAACCATGCAAATATTTGGAAGAGAATATACCACGTAATCGGGCGACTCAATCGCTAAAAGGAATCATTTTGTTCTTATTCCAAGATACTCTTTTAGACTTCACAGTTTCCTGTTATTCCAGAAACAATATAAGACCACAATAATTGAAAACATTGTCAATAAAATCTTTAGTCTGCTTTATTATACTAACAAGACTTTAATATATCTAATAATTTCGGAACTAGTTACTAATTCACTGTACCCATTTTTGAAGGAGAAAATCATGGATCCACGGCTGCGCGATAGGTCTGTATTTTAGATAGACAACCAACCATACTCAGCGCAGTATACAGTGGCCGCATTCAGGGAACAAATATGCTTAAGCGCTTTAAGTTAGCGGCTGTACTGCAGCGCTTTATATTCCCTGAATGGTATATTTAACAGCTGATTTGTTAAACATGGATGAATTGCAAAGAATAGCTGTAGATGACGTTGACGATGTAAATATTAATAATAGACTAATCAATATTATAGTTTACATCGTGAATGATATACAGCCAGAAGAAGTCTTTGATAGAAACAAACCTACACGAAATAAAAATTATTATGAAATTACAATTCCTTCTTACTCATTGGATGACTTCAGGGAATTTATTTTTTTTTTCAGTCATTTCGCCTTTTTACCAAGAATATTAAACAAAAACACAAAATTCTAAGTGAGGTTATATTTACGCTTGATTG
Source organism: Cetonia aurata (assembly GCA_949128085.1). Lineage (NCBI taxonomy): Eukaryota > Metazoa > Arthropoda > Insecta > Coleoptera > Scarabaeidae > Cetonia > Cetonia aurata. The sequence goes on from OX421887.1 coordinate 25,795,045, forward strand.
CAGCGCTTTATTAAAGCACTCAAATGATACGCTGCAACAATGGCCGACTGCTTCAAGAAAGCGCTGCAAGTATTACGTCATACATGTACCGTTCAGGACACCGCTGTATTACAGCGCTGCAGCGCTGAGGTTCCCTGAATGCGGCCAGTGTTCACATCAGTTGACGTTCCGATTTCGCGATTAGTATCTTGGTTATTAGCAGACGTAAGAGCAACGGTTAAATGGGAGATAATTTGCAGAATTCATGCTGGTAGGACGCTGAATTGTCATGCAGGCATGCTGCTGGCTTTGCAATCATTCTGAAAACTGTCTGTATGTCGGTATTTTACAAGGTTTTTAAGACAAACAAAACTTTATTTGCAACATGAAAAGTTAATTTTGTGTCGAATATATGATGAACATAGCAAACATTAAGTTTAACGTATGTACATACATATATCTACACGCAGAAAAATCACCAATGGTAAACAATGTATTCCAAATTCCTATAATTTTCACATTCTTACACGAAATTCGGCAATTATAAACCATGTATAAAAAATATAAGTAAAAACAATAACAAATTACCTACATATGAAAATAGAGCAATAGTAATTCGGAATTAAATTACAGATGCGGGCCATTCTATTGTAGGTACTTTTTCCAAGGTATGTGTATTGCTTCTAACGTACGTATTTGTTAAATACAATTATTATTGAACAGCATTGCTTGTCCTAGTTATCCAAAAGAGAAAGTAAGTAGGAATCGGACGAAGATTGCATTCCTGGAAGAGATTAAACTTTCACCTTTTCAAGTTTTTACGCGCACACGTATGAGTTTGCAAACAGACTACAATTAGAAGTGAAAATGGACAAATAAAACGTAGGTTTACACAAAATAACTACTTTTAATTTATTTATTACATATGTACAAAAATATAAAAAATTGCATTTATCGCACTTAGCGCAATCATTTAAACCAATATCGAACACACGCTAAAGAAATTTTCCAAGTTGGCACTTGTTTTTGAAGAATATCAAGAAAAACAAAAGAGAAACTACACAAAAATATGCAGATGTAGTAAACTGTAAATTACGGAATTTATAAGGACTAGAGACAGAGATTTGTAATGTTAAATATAATATTTTCAAAGCAACAATACAATACAATTTTTTAAACGAGAAATTATATCACGAAATTTTCTTAATTCTATATTGCTAAAAGGTGTTAGTGCACGCCAACTCTGTCAATTTGTTGTTGGAGATTGTTAACAACTTCGGCTGGAACTTGATCCCCTAAGATGTCGAAAAGATTTATTTTCTGATTGCCGGGGATGTTTTCGTATGCTCCGATTTCAATACCTTCCTGTACCTGCAACAACGAATTTTAGGATAGTAGACCTTATTATTTTTGTTATAATTATTTCGTTTTTAGAATTATACTATATACCTATGATCTATGGTTTATGATTCTAAATCCTTCACCCATAATATCTCAAATAAATTGAGTTACATTATTGTTAATTGGCTGTATTCCATTTTCTTTGATTCATTGTTACGCCACCAGTTAGATGAAGGCTTCTTCAGACATGTGTTGGGATATATATAAATTCTTCCATACCTATGCTTATACATCTTATATACCTATACTATTTACGCTCCTTATTGCTTATTGCAATATTACACAACGTAGTAAATGTTATCCTTTCTATTAAGCTATTACGAAATTTGCTATTGAGGATTCTTGAACGTTGTACATATTTTGAAATGAAGTAATTATCATAAGAACATGTAAATACTACATGGACGTTGCATAATGTTTATTATAACTTACTGTCACAACAGAAGTAAAACGATGATGGTATAAATAAAGCCTTAATGAAAAATGCTTGCCCAAAATCGCAACCTTAGTTAAAACATTGCAATTACTTCTACTTTTAAGCGGTTATGATATTTCCACATTTAAATTTGGATAACGTTTGCTACACAATTATATGGATTATCCTCAAATTTGATCAAATATCGATGTTTGTATACTACGTATTTTATATGGCCAAATTAATCCATTTAATAGAAATAGAAACGGACGTTTGTTGACAAATCTAAACACCTTGAAGGCTAATCTGTTTAAGGTATCCATTCAGTTTTTTTATTAATTACATTATGTTTTCAGTTTTGAAATTTAACTTTTCACTCTTCTATTGACATTTCAACTTTGCATTTATCTACTTCCTGCGTTTTATAGCTTTAATTTAATGATTGATTTCTTATTTGTTTTTCTTTGCAATATAAATATGTTGTACCAAAAGTTTATTCCTTCAACTTTTATATTCTATATATATAGAATCTATTTATATTCGTGCATAAGTTAGGCATTACCTACCCCATATAATATTATAATCCTAAAAAGAGGATTCTATGATAAAATTTATACAAACAACTGAATTTTACTGTCAAACATGCAAATACAGAAACTTGCAAATATATCTGAGGTAGTGAATTTCAAATTTATATGTACAGTATAAGCAACGTAAGTATCAGTAGTAATTTGGCAACGCCATCTATGATAAGGATAAGGTAGAAAGTAGCATTAATAATTAATTGAAAGTGACATTATTTATATGAACTATTGAGTACTATAATTGAAGAAGAAAACCTAGAAATTAAGTTTAACCTAAAAAATGATTAAAAAGAACATGTTCGAAGCATGAAAACATTATGAAAGTTATTTTAATACTTTAGCGGTTTAATCTAATAAACGTCTGCAATGTCATAATTCATTTATTGACTCAACTGAACCTATTGGTTTCTTGAAATGGTTTATTGGATTCACTTAATCATAATTAAAATTATATTCAAGACGCTTTCGTAAGCATTAAAGGAACACTTATGTAGATCAATTCTAAATGGGTAGATATACAAACCAAATTACATTAATTGACTAATATTGACTTTTTTCTCAAATTTATCTATACTAAACTGATATCACACACAAGGGAACACTAATTGCAAGGTATTTTAGTGTAGATGATAGGCATGATACGTGAATGCTGCTTACTATTAAGGGAGACTTGGGCAAGTTGGCGTAAAGGGCAAGTTGGTCATATGCGCGCGTTTTATTTTCAGAATTCCACCGCAACACCTTTTCCTATATTTATATGGAGATATTTTTCTGACTATCATGAGCAAAGAAGAGAAATTAGAGAGAATTAAGAGATATACTCTCAGTTTTAAAATCTAGAAACATATATAGTTGATATGAAAGATTAACTAAGAACTTAAGAGTGTGCTTTTGTCCAAGTGAAGATCTAAAATTCAAATTTTTTAAAACTTAGATAGGAACCCGCAAATTTTATATCTATATATCTATCAATTCTTCTATATAATCTTTCTTGTGTTAGGTACATGTTCTTTTTTGTTTGTGAATGTTATATTTATATTAAAATATAAGTTTCCTATTATTTGTGAGATAAATATTATACATTTTAGTTCTAAACATTAGGTTCTAGTTTTTTATAAAAACAGATATTTATAAAACACATTACATATACACCTAAAGAAGCAAATATAGCTAAAGTTTGTAAAACCTTTGTATACATATATATTGTAACATATAGGTACCTAGAACTAGCAAGTACTTACATCAGAAAGACTTTTTGAGATCAAAATATATTTGGTACATTGATATATTTTGCCCCACCAGCTGGGTCAACTTACTTCTGATGCAAGAAGTTTTGAACTTTACATATTTTCTTTATATATGTACCTACTAAATAATATTAAACATTAGGTAATATATAAATTACTTTATAGCTGAAAGGCTATATTTTCATGTGGGGTCCTTTAAGTTCCAACCGAGTTATTACAATATTTTAAAAGTGATAAGTGTAACCAACTTGCCCTGGTCTTTCCTATATTTAAGAAAAAAATTTCACGTTATTTTACACCTTAAATATTTAATACATGATTCTGTATATATATATAAAGTCCAACAAATGGTTTTATAATGGTTATTGTTTAAATTAGCTAATTTATGCTTCTATTCTATGCTAAAGATAAAACATATGTAGTTTGTAAATATGTAAGATATGAAATTATACCATTTACTTTCTCATATTCATTTCCGTATTTAGCAGTTCCCATTATTATGCTATATGTACTTTATAAACTAGAAAGTACTAAACTATGCATCAAACGTTAAATATTTAGCTTTAGAATTACGATTAAATTCTATAGATCATTCACGTTCGAGATTAAAATATCTCCCATAATTTTTGCGTACAAACAAATCATTTTTGTGTTCACCCACAATAAAATACAATATGGACTTAGAGATATTGTTTCGATCAACCCACCTTCTGTATTTCGGCATCCTTTGGTATGAGGAAAGTGTTTTGGGCCTGCCTGATCGCCTCGTTCGTATATGCGCCTCCTTCTTTCTGCGGAAGAGCTGCGATTACCGTCACAAAGATCGCCGTAAACGCGATGAGCACTTTCATTTTACCTAAATTCATGCAGAAAACAGAGAAGGCATTACGAACGTGTAGTTCATTATACGCTACGTCATAAAAGAGAAAAAGGAACGCTACTTTTCTTCTGACACGATACGTGCCTTGCATAAGCAGAATCTATTCAATTGAAAAGTATCGCCGGTGTTGAAACTTAAATAAGGAACAATTTCAATGGTCTTTAAAGAAAGAACTTATATTATTGACTAGTTATAAAACGAATATCGGCTTTAGATATTCGTATAACATATTATATAGTTTGTCCTAAAAGGTTTTATACAAATGGAGAAAAAGTTTATCTTACATTTCAAAAAAAAATTCTAGTTGAAGTTATGTAGAGCTTACATAACTTGTAGATCCATAATCAAGCACAAAGTTTTTAAGACATCGGCTGGAATACAGGGAAAATCAAAATTGTGATTTGGAGTGAGAGTAAAATACGTACAAACTGTAGTGATTTTTCCAGATAAAAATTGCAAGATATTATTAATTAGATTATTTATTGAATAAAGGTAGGGTTACCAGATATAGCTACTGTTTTGTAAGTACATGTACTGATTTTTTTACCCTTGTACTGAATTACTGATTTTTCTAAAATGTACGGAGTTTTATCCGAAACGACAATTTCTTGCATTTTTTTATTTTATATTCACAGTAAGTATGCATGATATATGTACGAAAGAAATTTTTTCTTGCATGGTCTTACTACACTTGATAAAAAGAGAAACAAAAAACCAAAACCAACCCCACACCAGCCAAAAACAAAATTAGGCGAATCAGGCAGTCTAACATAAATTGTGTTAAATAAAAAAATATTTTGTGACAAAAACAATTTTTTTTTTCTCTTTTCATCAGGTGAAGTAAGACCAAGACCAAAATTCTTTCGTACATTTTTCATGCACTTACTATAAAAAAAATTTTTTTTTCAAAACGAGAATAAAAAAGCAGAAAAACAAAAAAAATGTAAAAAATCGTCGTTTCTAATAAAAATTAGTACATGTACTGACAAATCTACATCTGGTAACCCTTTATTCAATAAATAATCTAATTAATAATATCTTGTAATTTTTATTTAGAAAAATCACTACAGTTTGTACGTATTTTATTCTCACTCAAAATCATAATTTTGATTTTCCCTGTATTTCACTCACTGTGAATCAAAGAGAGCTTTTCATCAAGAATATTTTTGTTTTAAATGTAAGAAACTTTTTCTCCATTTGTATAAAACTTTTTGAGACAGACTGTATGTATAATATGCATATTATTATTATTATTATTTTGCCTATAGATAACGAGTTTCTTACTAATGTTTACTACTAAACTATTTTACATGGGGAAAACTAATTAACTCGTGACAGCAAGAGTGTATACATTTAACAAAATGAGGCACTGCATGGAAAGTCAAGATAACTATTCTTATTTCCTTTTGTTAGTTTACCAATGTTCAAATATATATTATTGTTGTAAGTATGTTTCACATGAAAAAGTTAAATATATAACATTTCTAAATTATGGCAAGGAAAATGCTGAATGTTAAATAAAAGTGTACCCAGGCGAATTAATGTAGCGATTCACTATGCCATACCACAACAATGTAGATGAGGGCTTTATGATATGCGCCTTTTCTGGTGACCATACCTTCAATGCCATCAGTATTACTAACTAAGCACTGAAAGAAAAATTCATGCACGGATCAATGGCAACTTGTTACCATTGACCCGTGCATGAATTTTCATAAGCATTTTTAACAATTTTCATATTAGTACTGAGGATTTCAGTAATCAAATCATGCAGGTATCAAAACTTGTCCGGCAGTAACGTTCACCAATAAAAGGCAGACACAAACCAGCGAAACAAAATATCTAAGATTGCACCTAGACCGGAGGTTGACATGGAGAAAACATTTATGGACCAAGTGAAACAACTCGATCTAAAATTCCTAAATTTATACTAGTTGTTATGAAGCAAATCCAAATTAGCACTACATAATAAGCTGCTCATTTTGAAAGTAGTTTTAACCTAACTAAATCTACGGCGTGCAACTCTGAGGTACAACTAGTAATTCCAACATATTCCGAGATATTACAACGCTTTCAATCCAAAGTTCTACCGACTATCGTTGACGCTCCTTGATATATCACCAATGAGGTAATACATCATGGTCTCTAAGCAAGTATTGCAGGAGATGTAATAAAAAGTCTGAGAACGAAATATGAAACTAGCCTAGGAGTGCATCCCATTAAACTATAAAGTGAGCAACCTCTTCGACGAAACAAACTACGGTCATAGACTAAAACAGTTTAGACCTTTGGAATTAACTGCACTCTTTGCGTGATTTTGCAGTATTTTTGCTAAATTGATTTGTAGTCAATTACTTATATAGAAAGGGAATTACTATCACTGGGTGATAACTCCGCAACTTATTCTAAACAAATCTCGTGAAATCCAGAAGCAATGTGCAACTCCCTGTATCATAAAATACAACTTAACTAAAGAACTTTTGGTCTTAGAATACTGAATGCACAATTTTGCTTGGATGTTATTTATAAATTAACCAGAATTTCTGGAGCAATAAAAAACTGGTAATTTTTTTTTATTGAAGACTTCAAAGATACTAAAATTTGTATCATAATTCCTTAGCATAACTAACATAATTGGCAAAAGAAGACTTTTAAGAATGTACTTAAACTTAATGCAAACTAATCACTAACATTAACTTTTTAAAGAAGAAGAACAAGAAAAAACTACTTGGTTTATAAACCCATAAATATTATTGCATAAAAACAGAAACTAAAATATTAATTAATGTAAAACTTTTTTGAATAAAACATTCAAAGAGGAAAGTTGTTAGATTAACCAAAAAATAAGTATGTTTTTCTAGTTTCATGTCATTTTTTTGTAATTAGCATTTTTGATGTCTTTTTCTATAATAAAAGAAAGCAAAATAAGGAATTATATAGTGGTTGGTAACGTCTATGAATTACATATGTATAAAACGTAACCTTAAATTATCACGTTCATGATTATTAACATAATGTTACCAATTTAAATCCGGTAAAAATGTATTTTTATAAGTCTTTTAAAAACGCTAGTTGCAAAAATGAAATTATTAAGTGCTTTCTTTGTACTGAATAATTATGTTATTGTTGGCTGGTTAATTGTTAGTCGTTTATTAATTATAGAATAAGCTGCAAAATTATGAGACTGCTCTAAAGTGGATTTGTTTACCAATAAGTATATAAATTTTGCGGTTCATATACATATCTCGCAAATGGGATATGCCATTTAGGTAAATAAACGATTTTTTTAAAAACAGCAGTGCCTATATATTACACTCCCGTTCTTATACAAGGTTCAAAACTTACCTGTTTCTAGTTAAATAACTAATAAAACAAAGCTCCGTATTAAAAATTGCGATAACTGTCCGTTATACCTACACGCTTTCTTTTATATATAAAGCACAATCACGTTTCCCCCAGTTTGCACACCTAGAGAGTACTGCTTATCTCATGCAACTTCCCCCCAAACATTTTCTTCCAGTAATTGAAATAATGATGACCCAGATATAATCCATCCTGCATCTTTTACGTTTAAGATAATATGATAAGTCCCCTTGCTTTGTTCAGATATTGTTACTCCTACCACTGTATTTTTTTGTGAATCTAGCGCGATTTTACCATCACGTACAAAAGTGTATTTCTGAACTATTGACACAGTTAACATATCCTCTTTAAATATAAATTGCGCACCTGGCCAATCGACCGACTAATATAAATGTAAGTGTTTTTTTTTTTCAATTTACCATTCCGAATTTTTTCGAAAACCCGTATTCTTTACATTTAAAATAAGTTCACTGATGCCTTCATTTGTTAAGTTGGATATATAAGCCGGGTGTACACCTACATTTAGTCATACACGGTCATACATACATAGAAGACAGAACCGTACATCAAAAACGATGAACAAATATTTGTACAGAGCAAATAGAAACAAATGATATTTAGCATTTTAAAACGATACTGCATCAGTATATACATTCAAGGATCCTATTGAATTTATTTGTTTTGTCGAGTCTATTAATAGTTACACAATCATATAACTTACTGTTTAAGTAATTGTCTACATAATAGAACCATTAAGTAAATTGTTTGCAAATATGTCAGGAGTTAGATCATGCGGCTATTCCTTAACTGCGTTTATTAGAATCGTCATATAGAGATTCCAAAGACATCTGGAATTTACTTATTTTTATCGATTCAAATATCAAAAGGAAATTAAGGAATATAGTTAATTAAATATGTTACTAGTAAAAGTCAAACAACCAATTTATGAGGTGTAACACTAACAAAAAATTAAAAAATATATTTATTGAATTGATGCGGTTCATTTGAGATCGTTACGATTTTCGTTCTGGCATTTGTACATATTATTCAACACATCATTAACAATATGCCATTACGAATATATCCATGCGGATATAACTGGCAGCAAAAAAGGAATAAATGTCAGAAGAACTTATTAATCAATATATTAAACAACGCGCAAATTGTATTTACAAACCTAATGGGTCTTCACTTATGTACCTCAATTTGGTCAACGAAAAATGAAAGTTTCAGCAGAGAGTTTATACGTATTAATACTACAGCACAAAGCACAACAAACATTCTTGCACGGTAAAACTTTTACCCATCCGTCCAAAAACAGCATCGAGCATATTACATCATTGGAAACCCATATATATGTACCTCAGTTAATAAATTAACAAACAAAGAAGTTATAAATGAAAAAATTATTACGTACAGGTCGGCCAAGTTGGCTACCATATTTTTGATTTTTCAAAATTTAACTATGCAGTCGTTTTGTGTTCGTTTTGTACTGATTGGTGCCGTAAAGAAAAAAATTGTGTTTCAAATTTTAGTTTTGTCGAAATCTTAGGTGCCAGTGTTCCCTTGTGAATATTAAAAAAAAAACTAATGCTTTTAGCATTCCAACAAACCAAAATTGTCCTGGTTATAATTTTGCATCGTCTTCCTTGATATGTGCTCGGTAGATGGCGAAGACACTCTCATACCAAATTCCAATAGATTCGTTGGATTTGTACACGCAGTGCTGATATGGCTATTACAGCATACTGTGCTGTAATGAGATATTAACGTGGTGGGGGGGACTTGCCGGAACGTAATATAGGCGATTAATGTGCAAATTAGAAAAAATACTGTAAAAAACGTGTGCCACAATGACATGTAATGCTCGTACTTTGAATGAACAATTGCATTTGGGGACTCCCAATACTTTAGAATTACTGATTCATAAATAAATTTCATTCAAAAAATTGTAGTACGTAAGTTATTGACCAGGTAGCAGCACCAAGTTCAAGAACTATAATAATATATAAACAAGGGTGTTAGGTTATTTATATTTTTTGTGAATTTTTGATAACCTTCTTGTAGTTTGAGTGATTTCATCCATGTTTAACAACACATCAGCAGTTATTGTGCGTGTATCTGCCTATTTTAGTTTCCAACTATTTATTAAAAATGTTTGATAAATCAAAACAAAAAATTTAACCTGAAGGGTTATGGGTACACCTTCTTATAGGATATATTGAATTTTCGTCTCTTCATGGTCTGCACTAAATTACACTAAATATTTACGTATAAAGAATACAATGTAGTATGGAATGCAACATTTTGAACAAGTGCAGGGCTTGCTTGTCAGAAAACGAGGTAATGTTTGATCTTTTCGAAAACTATGAAAATGATATCACTCTAGCTGGTATTATTAAATGTTTTTTAAACATTCAGGTAATTAAAATATATGCGTCCCCTTATTTTTACTTAATCTAAATATTTCCAGTTTAATTTATATGATAACTTACCAAAACAAATCTGTCAGGAATGTGCTACGTTACTGATAAAATTTTACAATTTCTCTATAATATTTGAGGAAAGTAATAGAAAGTTGAATATTACTGATGGTAATATTAATAACTTTCTTAAAGAAAATGATTTTGGAAAAACCGATTTTAACAAATCTGATATCAACCAACTTAATATTAAAACGATAAATGAGGAAGAAATAAAAGATGACGTGGATCAAGAAGAGAATATACAAAATAATGTCATTAACAATATAGAAGTAATGGTGAAAGCAGAAAACTATGAAGACTGTGAGGAAATAGTGATATGTATGACAAATGATGCTAATTGTGTGTTAGATGATGAAATACATAACTGTAACATATGCAATAAAAAATTTAGAAATTTGTTATTACTAAAACGGCATATACAATTGCACACATGTAACAGAAAATTTATATGTGAAATTTGTGGTTACGTCTCTCTAAAAAGATCTTACTTGGCTGATCACATGGAAGCGCATGCAATTGATAAACCACATACATGCAACTTCTGTGGAAAATCTTTTCGTAGACGCTCAACATTCTCACGACACAAGAAAATTCATACAAACCCTATGGAGATTGTATGTGAAATGTGCGGAAAAAAATTCACAGATCGAGGCACATTAAAGACGCATATACTTTTACTGCATATCAAATCCAGGAAGTTTAAATGTATTATTTGTAATCAAACATTCCCTCTGAAAGCAACTTTGGAAAAACATTTGAGGAGGCACCAACAAAAAGAAGAAGCAACAAAAAAATTTACGTGCACCGTGTGCAACATGCAATACTTTGACAAATCAAGTTTGAAAAGACATTATATGAACAAACATAGTGGTGAATATGTGAAACACAAGTGCCAATATTGCTATAAAGAGTATACAACAAAAACGAACTTGCATAAACATGTAATTAATCATCATAAGTGAAAATAAATTTTATTTAAAGTCTCTTTCTTGAGATTGATTGATATTGTAAGTTCTGATCAGGTGGTTCCATTCTGAGTGATTCTGATGATTCGCATAAAAAATCTCTAATACTTCCTATGATCATAGAAATAGAATAGGGCGAATGCGTTTCAAGTATGCGCGGCCATTGTAATAATGAAGGCAGCCATTTTAAAGAATGGTGATTGCCCTACTTCATGCCTAATTCAATTTGATGTAGAACAGAGGACACAAATCACAAGAAACGTCATTGAAATTTATTTATTCTTTATCATAAAACACTATTGTTGTATTTAACAACTAACCTTCAACATGGTTGCCACCACTCCGTCCCTTGAGACTGGATGCGCGTCTTCCCCACTCTATTTCTATGCTTATGATTAAAAGAACATTGGAAGTTAGATTCAGGGTGAAGTTGCATGCATAAGCAGCACAAATAATATACCTATAGCTGGGCAACTCTTTAAGCCTTCAAGTCAACGATATATGCTGCGTAGTTGTGACTAATCCCGCCGAAGGCGTTGAAGTATGCCGGCGGGTATTTCAAAAGCAAATTCCATTTAAATTTTGGAAATACATAAAGGTCGTTTTGTACTGCGCTATTTATTGGTGAATTTTAGTGTATTTCAAATATTCACGTAAATAATACTTCGCATATACAATTTATAAGGTATATGCAAAGTATTATTGACTAAATTATTGAAATACACTAATAAATTGACTAATAAATAGCGTAGTGCAAAACGAGCTTTACAATTATATGAAAAGTAAGGAATAAACGAATAAATGAATGAAAGATTGATTTATTGGTCTTAAGAAACTCCCTCAACAGGTTACAGAAATACTATTTCTTAAACAACAAAATAATGGAAAGATATATGTTCACATCTTTATTGCTGTGTGTGCAAGTTGATGTACAACAATAGAAAACCATCTTGAAATAAAATGCAATTCAATTCCACAAAACAAAAGACCGATAAATACACTCGCGTTATTTGTCAAACTCGCAAAGATCACTGAATCGATAAATCGACTGCCAATGAGTCGCACTCGATAACCACAGAATTTATATTTTAAGCGTCTGGGCAATCTGAGAAACCGCACACCAGCGCCGTGGGTGGGACTAGTGTCAACTAAAAACAGAGAACGAGTAGAAGAGACGCAGTGAAACGGGCATGATAAGCAGTCCGTGCTTTAATAGAACAACGAGGCTCTCTTTTTGAATTGTAAAATAAGTTCTGTGTCTAGCGTACATGTGCAAAAACATTAAATTTTGGAACACATCGTATTCGTATTCCCGTTTAAAGGAGTATACTTTGTCCTAGACTCCTACAACCAGTGTAAGAAAAGGGAACATTCTATAAGGAGAAGGGATAGATCCCATCGCGTAAACACTTCCTCTCAAGAATTAAAAATCGTATGCATGAAATTTCACATTTTGCGAGATATGAAGTAAGTTCAGTCATGGACTTTATGAATGGCCCTCCAAATTGCAGCGAGCAGTGTCTAGTGCTGAGTAGTGTCTGAGATCTCAAGCAAACTTACTTAGTCGTTTTGCCTCAGTTAGCAAGCGGTATGAAGAGGAATACACTTTAGACAAAATTTAAATTAAATACTAAGAAAAAAGTACCAATTGTACAAAACAGAATATTTCGAGAATATAAAGGTTAAAAACCACATAATATGTAATATCTGTAGATATCCTGTGATTAAACTGAGCATGATATAAGACAGTAAAAGTAGTCGGCTCAGCTCACTAAGTGAGGTGGGATCTCAGACCAATATAGAGTTCATTATGAAATAAAAAAATAGTAATTAATTTAATAAAAAAAATAGTAAACTAACAAAAGTATTTGCCATTCATCTAAGTCATTTTAATTGTTTTTGTTTCCTATTCATGTATTTTTATTATTAACAAAAAAAATACGATTTCATAGTAAGCAAATACTGATAAATGTGGTATTTTTAGTTAACTTTTTTTCATTGTATATTGTATTATACATAATCCTACTGATTATAATTTAATATCACAAAGAAATTATATCCCCAATTTATTCTCAGAGATGTGGTAGGTAAAACATGATGTTCGTATCCAACATAATTACAGATCCCCTCTTTTCAGATTCTATGGCTCATGTAAGTGTATAAAACCTTCTAATGTTCTAGGCAGCTGGTAGAAGTAAGGTATCTTATGTTTTGTTACTATCTTAGCACAAAGACATTTTAAAGAAATGTAATTCACCAGTCGAATATCTAAATTAAATGGATTCTCATTAACTTTATCTGCTGGGCATTCTCCTAAAGCATTGGGTTGGTCAATATGAGCTTCATACTCAAGTAAAAGGGGTACCAACTGCAATAGTAACATTTTCAAAATAATGGTTAATGCTGATTAGCAATATTTAACATCACTAATACGTACCCAATTGTTACAATTATAAGGTACAGTAGCAATGTGTAATGGAGTGCATTTAGATTCATTGCGAGCATTTACTTTTGCTCCTAAACTTAATAGAAACTCTATAACTTGCCTCTCGGGGAATATTACCTGAAATATATCGTATGAGAAAAATCATTTAGACAGCTTAAATAATGAAATACATACAATTGGTTCTTCATCCATGAAATACCCAGAACGTATGGTATTGAACTTTGAAACACACATATGTAGTAATGTATCATCAGTGGTTGCACTTCTTGGATTGATTCTTACAAGATTTGCTACCAGTTCTACCACCAATCTCCTCTGATTTTTTGTTTTAGATGTCTGCAGCATCAGGTAAATAAGATGGGTGATGCATTTCAAAATCTTATCGAAATTTTCTAATTGACGTTTGTATTGCGGTTTTACCATTAGTAGCTCCCTCGCAACTATAGTTTTTAGTCAATATATTGTACAATATTTTTATTATTTTAAAGACATGGCAAAAATATTTGGAAATAATGGCAATAAAGATTGATTACATTTTTGTCATACAATTTCAATACAATAACTGTGCTTTTTATTGACCTGTTATTCCTAAATATCATTACAATGACTATTTCTTCATCTTACCTGCAATATCAGTTGTCAATATTCGAAATGTAGCTACTGAGTCTTCAAATCTCTGAACAAAAGTATTTTCATTATCATCATATGCTATATGCTTCTCATTATAATCAACCATAAATCTGACTAGAGCTTGGGCAGTAAAACAAGTATCTGAATATAATATAGAGTCTTTCTCCACTCTTGTTTCTAATGCTCTTCGCCACAGATCTATACATCTTTGGTAACGCATCATATCTGCATATGAAGCACCTCGGAACATTAACCTGCATAAAAATAATGTGGATAATTAAAAAAGAATTTTGTTCTGTATTTAAAGGATCTACCGAAAAACTGTATCTTTATGGTAAGGCCCTAAAATACGCTCCGTAATTAATAAACTCTGTATTCTTATTAAATCCAAGTCGGCCATAATATTTTCCAATTCACTCATCGTAGAAAATTCTCTTTGAAACTGGAAGGCTTCCCGTGGAGGCATGACTGGTTTTTTAGGTAAAATACCTAGATAAAATTTTAAAAATATAATCAACTTACATAAACATTGAATAAAATTACCATTTGGAGTTTCTCTAATAGTTTGTGCAATTTTCCAATGCTTTAATGCGGTATACAAATCATTATGTTCATCTAAAAATGTGGAACCTAACAACTCGTGAGCATTTGCTAAACGTTCACTAGAGTAATTTATATTTTTAATCAAATACTCAAATATCGATACAGCTCCTTTTAAGCAAGCAGTCTGCAAAGCATCATCACCATACTTAGATTTTGCATTATAATTTGCACCATGTTCTAATAGTAATTGTGTTGTCTCTAACCTACAGTAATTAAGTCCATTAAAGAAGAATACTTTCACCTAATTAACATCAAAATACCACAAGAAAAATGAAAGTGACCTAACCTGTGCTCTTGTATAGCATAATGTAAAGCTGTTTTATTTTGAATATCTCTCGCATTAACGTCAGCTCCATGTTTTAACAGAAACTTGCAGAGTTGAGAACTTTGTACTGAATTAATTAAACATGTTCCACCATTAAAGTTTGGACGGTTTATATCAGCTCCATTATCTACTAAATACTCTACAATATCTAGATGAGTCATAAAACATGCTGAGCGGACTGGAGTTGATCCCGTATCTGACACAGCATTAATATTTGCTCCGTGTTCGACAAGATATTGTATTACAGGCAATTTTCCTGAAACTGCAGCACACCATAACGGTGTAACTGAATGAACAGACCTTTAAAGATAGTTATATTTAGTACTAACTTTTTCATTTCTAAATCAATGTCTACCTATCATCTGGAACTTCGTAGCATCCTCTTTGTTCTAAATCAGCATGACACATGCTCACTAAATATTCCACAATTTCTAATTGTCCCTTTCTGCAGGCGATAAATAGCGGCGCACAACCGATTTTTACACGATTAACGATCTCTCTTCTTGATGCCAGCGAAAATTTTTCCAAACGATTTCGTAAACCATATGATAATTTAGAACCAGGCGGTAAATGTTTACATTCTTCAATGAGTTCTTGAAAACAATCATCTTTTTGGCTAACTACATCGACTTTATTATGCGATTTCCACATGTTCATTTCCAGTGACCGAAACTATTTTTGTTGATCTTCCTGACAACTGAAATTTTATGTGGCAACGCTGGTGGCAACGTAGTTATGAGTGTATACGACATACGACGAAGCAAACGGCTTCCCTGAACGTTTCGTAGACACTGTAGAAAATAGAATCATTTTACAAGTTTACAAGGAATGTTTTCGCTTTCGTATCTACCTATATGGAACTAGTCACGGCCACTGTGAAAAGCTTTTTTCTGTCCATTAGCCGTCATTTATGATACGTGCCTTTACATAATGTATACTTTCTATTCTCTACATGTACTTGCGAGTTGATCCATGCAAGTTGTATTATATCTTGTATGTTTAATTTGCAATTATAATAATAAACAGAATAATAAAAGTTTGTCTTTTGACCTTCACTAATTATATTTAAGAATTTTTATACAAATTTATCCGGAATACTAAATTTCAATTGTATTTTGGGAACAAAGTAAGACACGGTATTTTCATTGCAGGTGCAGATAGTTTCAATATTCTAAAATTAACCGATAATCGTTATAGACGTCCAGTTTAATTTTATATTCCAAAACATATCAAGCATTTTTAATGTAGACTTTAATTTTGAATGTGGCGCGTTTCCTAAAGGGAGAAAGAAGAGGTTAGCGGAAAGGGCACACAAGCTGCTTTCGTTCGTGCGTGTGATTCATTGAACTGTATCCTAGGGAACTGGAACGGTATTTCACTCACGAAAATGTGAAGCAGGGCTTCAGATAGACAACCATGATTACAGATGTATCTCTATTTCTTTCTAATACATTACGATATACAAGCCATTCAGCCACCGAGACGGCAACGCCTGAATATATTATTAAAATAAATGTTAGACGCCGTTCCAATTCCTTGGATACAGTTCATGCAGTGATTTCAATCAGCATTCGCTAACTAACCAATAAGCGAAGAGGATTTCAAAAACACGTAAATTCTGTTGGATAGCTTGTAATCATGATTACGAATTCATTGCACGACCAAATGTATCTACAGTCGATATCGAACTCATCGATAGACGAGGATATTCCCTGACTGATTGGCACAGCTGATTGGGCGGCTTATAAGTATGATAATAGGGTTATGATGGTCATGTTCGTTATGAAAATGTATTATGTTTACATGTATATATATAATATTAATTATCTTATAAATCATTCTGCAATAAGCATAATCGGCTTTTGAACAGGAAAACTTATGATAAAATATGAACAAATTATTGGTAAATAAGACATAAATAGTTACTTATAGTCTTAGTAATAATAAGTTAACTAGTTTGTTGATTCTTTAATTAAATATAAAATGGAATAAGGAAAAGAACGAATATTTAAACATACCAAAGAGTCTACAATTTTTTGAAAAATACTTATAGCTGTCATAAGTTGCACATAAGCAACCGTATAATAGCAGAAAATGTTTGTGCTTAATAGTAGGTATGTAATATAATAAATTATTATATAATCAAAAAGTCACAAAAAAGCGCTTTCTACTGAGATGCGAATATAAATTCAGTATCAAATGCATTTTCAAAATAAAGTAATGCGCTTTCACTGCAGTAGTGCAGTTTACTTTTAATACTTGCACGATGTCCTTCATATACGCGCCTTTAGAAAAATGTTACAGTGAAAAACTGGATAAATGGTTTGGTGCCAAGGACTGTTTGTATGAATTTAATCCCGGAAAATTTGTGATGCCACTTGAATATTCTCGCATCGCGCAAGATATTCTGGATTTCGAAGTACGTCCCGATGACACCTGGTTAATTAGTTATTCCCGTACTGGTACGTTTTATCTTTATTTATTTTTCAATTATTATATGTTTCTCGTTTTAATAAATTTTACTAAATGCTAATACATTAAGGTTCAACGTGGTGTCAAGAAATAGTATGGTTAATAGCAAACGATTTAAATTTCACAAAAGCAACATCAACAATTCAACAGCTACGAGCTCCTATGATAGAGTAATCATATTTTAAAAAAGATGAGAATTAATAGCTAGTCATAATTATTATAATATTTTTAGAATGTCCATTTACTTTTCTGACAATAAGAAATTTTGCCAACTAATTGGGAATAACTCCGTTAACTATATAGATAAATTATCATCACCAAGGTTCATTAAATCCCACGTACCATACGACTTATTACCAAAACAGCTACGCACTGTGAAGCCGAAAGTAAAGTAGAATCGCCATTAAAAAGATAAACATTTCTATTTGATGTTTCTAGATTATTTATACAGCACGTAATCCTAAAGATGTCTACCTCTCGTACTATCCACACATGCAAATGTTTCACGGATTGAACGCAACATTTGAGGAAAGTGCGGAGTTCTTTTGTGAAGGAAAAATGCCTTTAGGTTGTCTACTGGACCATTATCTCGAATTTTGGAAAAGGAGAGAAGAACCGAATATTCTTTTCTTAAAATATGAAGAATTGCGATCAAATACTAAAGATACGATCAAACGTATATCTAATTTTTTAGAAAAACGTTTGACTGATGAGCAAGTGGATGAAATTGAAAATTTTCTAGCACTGAATAAAATGAAAGATAATCCTGGTATGAACATGGAAATGTTTACCGCTAACTGCGAGAAAAATGGAAGAAACAACGGCGGGTTACCATTTATCGGAAATGGGAAAATTGACGGTTGGAAAAATTTAATGACACCCGAAATTTTTAACATGTTTGACGAGTGGATCGAAAAAAAGACGAAAAATACTGGTTTAGCATTTAAATAAACATTAAATACGAGTATTTTTAATTGTATTCATATAGGAATTATAAAATATATTTTTACAAATGCGCACTATTGAGTTTTCTTATAATGGCAAAGCTTTTAGTTTAAAAAGAAATTATTTGTGCCTCTAAAAATATAAATAAAAATAATTTGTGCTAGCCTACGAAATAAATTAAAACGCAGCAGATGCATTTAGCTTTTTTTAGTTTAAAAGAAAAACCACTAAAATATGAATTTCGGAGAATAAGCAATTTTTCATTTCAATACACAAAATTTGGTACAAAATCCGACATTATTTTTTTTTTTTTAGTGTTTACTAAGTTACTTGTAATTAAGTATACGAGTAAAATAACTAGGAAATTCCCCAATCCTGATTTTTCGAAAAACCTATAATTTAAAAAGAAAATTAAAAAAGACACCCAAAATCGACACTGTTTTTTCCACAAAAAAAGAAAGAATATTCGCGCAAAAAGTGCACCAAAGATATACGACGGGTTTCAGCATTGCAATCCTGGTATTATCAAACAACAATTATTTTCACTTTCTTTTTATCCATATTTTGTATTCACAATGATAATTTGCATTTCTGCACAGATTAACATTATTGCAGTAATTACGTGGGGTATAGTATGATATAACCAATCGATTATATGATTAATATAATCATAGTTATCCAATATATTTTCCACATTATGCCACCTATCATTCTTTTCTTATAATTACTAAAGCACAAATGCATGAGTATATACAATAGGCACACATAATGTGTCTTAACTTTATTAATAAAATGATTTGTCACTTTTCTTAATGGAAGAGAAAACACATCACTTATGATTTATATACAGGCTGATGATCCGCGAGGTAACCGACAAACTTACACAATTTGTTCTAGAGGTTATTCTGAACAAATAACGTCATGTATATTTTAGGTCGATTTATTTCCGTTCTTGTGTTTTTAACGAAAGAAAAAGAAATATGTGTCAGCAATGTATTTAATCATGAAATAACATACATAAACTAAAAATCTAAAAAACTAATATTATGATAATTATTCCAAATGTTAGGGTGTTTTTTCTAAACATGTTACTAATTTTGGGCCATATTCTGTTGCCAGTTAATACCGGCAAGTTCATTTCGCAGAGAATCTACTGCAACCATTCTTTCGATCAATTCTTCTCGCGTGTTTGGCCTACCGTTATTATAAACACGAGTCTTCAGATAACCCCAAAAGAAAATTCCAACGGGGAAGGGTCAGGAGAACGTGCAGGCCATAGTAAAGGGCCTCCTCTTCCTGTTCACCGCTCAGGATATTGTTAGTATATAAAATCAATAACTTGTCTGCCAAAATGCGGTGGGCGACGTCATGTTGATAAAACATGCAACATCATGTTTTATCAACATGTCAGTTTCTAATGGAACATTTTCCAGTATTTCCGGCTAAGTATCTTCTAAGGAATTCCTAAAATAATTGGCCGTCCGATATCCTTGGATAAACTACGGCCCTATAATGTAATTATTTATAACAACCCACACCATACATTTACAGAGAAACGATGTTGGTGATTACCCACAACCAGAGATAAGCTATAGCAGTCGCCACGAGTGATGGCGAGGAGTAGGGATGCGCTGTAGACGCTTTTAAAAGCGTGCACGCCCACTTAGCTGCAATAATACGTTCTGAGTATTCCTCCTCCCCGTCTACTGCTGCGCGAACCTACTCCCACCGCTCGCCATCACTTGTGGCGACTGCTATATCCTTCCCACAACTACATGATGTGTAATATGGGCGATTAATGTGCAAGAAAAAATACTATAAAATCACGTGTCACAATGACTTGTAATGATCGTACACACAAATGACATTGTGACACTTGTATTTTAATGTACTATTGTACCATGCTCAGACAATAGAAATTGTTCTATTCGATGGCATATTCTATATAGAGGCTAGAGTCTAGACGGTCTAGTCTAGACCAATGCAGAGTGACTTTGACTTTTGATGTCAGTGTCAAAATACCGAAATTAAGAAAATACCTTCAATTCGACATCACGTCAGCACCATGTATTCAATTCAAATATGTCCAAACACTAGAAATATATAAAAAAATTAAGGCAGAAATATATTTGTATGTTAATCGAGTAATTATTAGAACGGTATAATATCACATTAAGATGTCAACAAATAAAATTTTATTTTACCACTTTATACATATATGTCATCAAACATGTCACGAAATTTTCGTTCTTCATAAATCAAGAAATGAACAGACCATTTTTCTCCGAGACGGTTAACGTTTGCGACCAAAATAATTATAAAACAGGTGCCGTATCTGTAATATTCTAGTTTTATCCAAATAGTTGTATACAGTTTGAGGTGGAATTAATCTAAACATCACTTATTGAAATTGAATTTTCACTTTTAAGTTTTTGGAATGTTTTTTTTTTAATTTTGTAAAGAACAGAAAATTATATAATTAATTTAATAGTAATAAGGTTACTGTTATTATTTTAAGACCGGTCTTCCAATAAAGATTAAAAATCGTTTTATTGTAACTATCAAATAGAAGTATTAGAATTGATAATAAACCATTTTCTTTTATTCCTCGGAACACTTATCGTGACTATCCATCCTCAAATAGCTTATATAACTTTTTGCTTTGATATATATGTTGATGTTAATTTGCTTTTTAAAGTACCCGCACAATTTGGAAGTAATAACTTGCTAATTAACCATGGCCAACATAGGAAGATGTTCGACACGACAACCACAACCATCACAGGGCAACCACCACACTTCCCACTTCAGCCACAGTTAAGACCTGGTAATGGATTTCCTAGTAATGGGTATAGTTTCCATAATAATGAATACGGTTTAGGGAATGGCCAGCATATACAATTTTTAACTCAAAGCCACCCATTTCCAGAGGGTGTAACTTACACCTTCCATCCAGCAGGACAAAATACGTATTGTATTTGTAGTCGTGTGGTTACTGTTATTTGTGCTTATACCTCACATTATTTTAGATAATAATACGCAAGGTATACCCGGGTTTAATCAAAACACGCAGAATTTGCAACAACAGATAGCTTTGAATCAATTACAAACGCATGCATTAGAATCGTTACTCTTGCATGAACAATTTAAAGAAAACCCATTTAAACTACAATTTCATCGGGATAGTGAAACGAATACAGAAAATGTAACCAGAACTGCGGACATTTGTAAGTGGACTGCAATATATGTATATCTACAAATGAATTTCAATGTTTGGACTCCCAGCTTCGAACGGCTCTCGGATCGGATGCGTTTGCTGAAAGAAGGATTTCGTCCAATTGGTATTCACTACGCAAGCGCAAAACAATCCAAGAACCGTTCGGAAGTCCAGATAGGGCTAATTATATATATCGTGCTGGTTAACCTACGTTAGGTGTATGTATCAAACCGCACGCGCGTGCGCGTATGGCATACACTGATTTGCTTAATACATCTGACAACTAGGTATAGGTACACTACACGAAATACTTTAGGTCCTCACCAAAGAAAAAAATTGCCAAGACATATGTATATACTTACTAATTTAAAATTGGTCATGTCCTTTATGACCTATATGTACCAAAATAAAATATACCTTTTATATAGAATTTTACTAAACAAAGATATACAAGGGCTCTAGCGTAGTAATAGACCCACAAGATATCCGATGTTTAAATTGACACCAAAGAAAGTTCAATATAAACATTGTATGCGAAGCTCCACTACTTTACCTTCATTTGAAATCAGCATAACTAGATTTAAGGAGCACATAGCGCATTATCGCTACGACCATAAACTTAACATTGAGAACCTTCAACTATTGCAAAATCTAACATTTTCGAAAGAATTAGACGCTTACGAAACTATATAGGTCAAAAGTAAGCGTTAAAAGGTAAAAGCACTTCTAAATATAGATTTAGGATAGGAATAAGGAGGCATGTTCAGATATTTTATCATGTTTTTCATTTACTCGGTCTTCGGTACCTATAGAGAAATTGTAGACGCTTGTGCGTATCTCTCCGTAGATGCACGCGGCAACTAGGTACCCTTCATAAAATGTATTAGGTTTTCCCAGCACGCAAACAAAAAGTATATATACACGGAGAAAAAAAGATGTTACCACGTATTATAAATATAATGAATGATATTAACTCAAGGACAACAATACGTTATCTAGTACCCAGTATTCATCCATGTATTACTGTTTATTAGGAAGATGGTACGCTCTAATATAATTATAATACAGCCAACTATAAAGTTAGTTGTCCCTATTGTTACTATCTATTTTTCTCAGTGTATATATATACAGAGTGATTGTAAATGATTGAGGATGGTTTGAATTTCCCGCTGCACAAAATTTTTGTCACGTTGATTACTTGACGTTTCTTATCAGTGATGTGCCAAATGGGCAATTAATACTGTAGTGATATGATTTAATCAATATTGCGGTGCTTGGGATATAAGAATAAAATTAAATGCATATGCTTTAATTACGTTTTTAATTAACTCAATTATTTCATCAGTTTTCTGACATTGAAACACGAATTTTAAGTAAAACAATTTTAACAACCGCTAACGAGTCGCCCATAATGCTGACAGCTGATTGCCATTTTAGCACTGTAGCTATTTTGAACATGTAAAATACCCTAAAATCTAGAGCGGGAAATTCAAAGCATCCTCAATCATTTAAAATCACTCTGTATATGTACAGTAAATCAATTATAAAAAAATTATCCATCCAAAATTAATTAATTTTAGGTATGTGTAAAAATAGTCTTCTAAATCAGCTACAACGGCCTAGTATTGTCAACGTTGACCAAAAAGATCAAAAGCCAGACCAATTATTTCCAGAAGGCGTTCAGGTTTCCAGACTCACATGTTTTCATTAACTAACTAATTAAAATTATATTTTTTTTTTCTTAGAGAAAACAATTAAGTATTACCCCCTTAGAGTTTAATAGCAACCATGAAGACAAGGAAATACAGTTTGGTCCATCTCAAGAAACAAGAGAAATTCAAACGGACGCCGTTAAAATCTGCAAATGTAAAAAAGAATTAGATATGGCTAAGGCAAATCAAACGGATAACAAGAAAGTTACGTTTGATAAGCCTTATGCTTCAGATAATAGACAGAAGACACGAAAAAGAAGTCATTCACGGCGAAAGGTTGATGAAGACAGTTCTGATTCCTCACAAGATCGTTCTAGTTCTTCGAAAAGTAGTGAAGATAGTACATAAAAAGTCTTCGTATAATTTGTATTAATTAATCAATACATACTTTTTCATAAAAAGGGGAGTTTCATTGTCTTAACTTTTTTAATTAAAAAACAATGGTTTGTTTATATTATCACATATAGTGCGCATATTTTAGCAAAATCTTAAACATTTCTTTTTCATTTTCTTTTTCGACTTCCACAATGCGTTATTACAGCTGTGTTCTTTCATTCAGAAATTAAATCATGATCCTATGATTGGGATTTCAATAATTTTGCAAGAAAACACTGCTTTGACTTGATTTCGATAACACTGCTGTCATTCAAACATTTCTATTCGCTTTTCGCTTTCGTTATTTGTGGTATATACACTTTACCCAATATATTATTATTTCGAACGTACTCCCCCCCCCCCCCCTCCATTGTGTTTGCCAGCAGCCTTCAAAATGGTTGCTACCACTCTGGCCAACCCTGTAAAACGGATATGCATTCGTTAAACCGCGTGCTACCCAGTCTATTTCTATGGGTTGAAATATCGTAATAAATCACAGAAATATAATGGAGAGAACGCGCTTCGCGGAATGCGCATCCTGTTAAAAAGTCGGAGTGGTGCCAGCCATTGTGTAGGTTGCTTATCAACACAACGGTGTTAATAAGCAACATTTTCCATATTTTGCCGAGTATTTTACCTACCTATATCTACATTACCCACTTTTATAACAAGTTGGTCGGTATTTTTCCGGCGACCCTGTAAATTAACTCGAAACGTGCCGACGTCACTACATTATCTTTTGCAAATTGTAAACATAAAAAAAATAAACCGAACTTGTATGCATAGAATAAATCAGAATAACTGCTTGTATGTCTGCTTCTATGTATATCAGTCACAGTGTCTATGTGCTATAAAAGAGATGATGTAGGATTGTATGTTGTATGTCATTTGTGTAGGTTATTCCAAGTTATTCGCAAGTTGCATAATTAGCTCCACAACAAATATGTAAATAAAAATACAAATATGAAGCTGTTTTGTCTTAAGGTACATCAAAGAGCATTTAGTGGTAGGTCTACCGATCATTTGTTGTTGTACATGGTTGTACACTTACTTTTGAAAATAAAATTGTAGAGGAAGATTTATTGATAAATCCAAAAGATTTTCAAGAAGCTAAAGAAGGTGATATAGTAGAAATATTTCACCCTTCCGAAGATGACAATCCAAGATTATTATTGCAAATTAAGACTTTCAAAGATGATTTGTCTTCAAAAGGTTAGTCCAAAATGTGTAATTACTTATTGCAAAAACTATCTTAAATCCCATCAGATACAATTAGCGTTGAACAGAGTATTGCTTCTGCATTTGGTTTACGGACATATAAAAATATTAGCATGCGTGTCGTCAATCCTTTAGATGTAGCTTTGGATTCAATCGAGTTAACATTTAAAGATCAGTATATGGGCAGATCAGAAATGTGGAGACTAAAAAATAGTCTTGTGAGTTTCTAGTTTTTATCGCAGTTTTTTTTTATTCGTATTATTGCTTCCCAGGTAAGCACATGTGTTTACATGAATAAAAAGATTGAATTTTGTGGTGGGGCTGTGAGATGTCAAGTGTATGAAATGTGGTCACAAGGCGATCGTGTAGCTTGTGGTGTTATAACAGATGATACCAAAGTGGTGTTTAGATCATCAACATCTATGGTTTACTTATTTTTACAAATGTCCTCTGAAATGTGGGACTTTAATATATATGGTGATCTTTACTTTGAAAAGGCTGTAAATGGATTCTTGTCAGACTTATTTATGAAATGGAAAAAGAATGGCAGCAATCACGAAGTTACCATTGTTCTATTTTCTAGAACGTTTTACCAAGCCAATAGCTTAGAAGAGTTTCCTTTACACATGAGAGAATGTTTGCAGAAAGATTACAAAGGCAGATATTATGAAGACTTCTACAGGTAAAACTAATCTTATTATATGCAGTGGTGATGATTTTGTCTTTTTTCAGAGTCGCTGTTCAAAATGAAAAGTATGAAGACTGGAGTGGCATTCTTGTACAGTTAAGGCGACTGTTTTCACAGTATTTAAAAATTGTATTGGAATATCATCATAGGGATGGAGAAACCATTCCAGCAGCCACCAATAGTACAGCTGCACAAGGGAATTTTTTAGAAGTGCTGAATATGTCTTTGAATGGTGAGTTACTATTTTAATTTAAAAATTATGTAAATCTGCTGATTTTAGTTTTTGAGAAACATTATTTGGATAGAAGTTTTGATAGAACAGGTCAATTGAGTGTTGTGATAACACCTGGAGTTGGAGTATTTGAAGTTGATAGGGAATTAACAAATATTACAAAGCAAAGAATCATTGATAATGGCGTAGGAAGTGATTTAGTCTGTGTTGGTGAACAACCACTGCATGCTGTTCCTTTACTAAAAGTATATAGTTAATATGATGGATACATTTTTGTTACTATAGCATCACTATTTCAGTTTCATAATAAAGATACTCACCTGAATGTTCCTGATGACTATTCAATGCCTCACTGGATAAATTTGTCATTTTATTCAAGCAATAAAAAGGTTGCTTATTCTAATTTTGTTCCTAGAATAAAGTTACCACCATCTTTGATCGAAGATACAAGCAACCAATGCATACAGTCAGTGAAGAGTAATTTGGTTGCTGACCATGATTATTTACATAATTCTTTCTTCGATTATGATGCATACGATGCGCAAGTATTTCAAATTCTTGCTGTACACCAGGTGCACGAAGTGGGGTACATTGATTGAAAATATTTTTTATTACCATATTATCCATTTATTCTTTCACAGAGTGCATAAAACAACTGCTCGCTATAAACGTGGTTCGGGTGGACTGCTCAATTCGCACGAACTGTATAAACCAAGGCGAAAATTCAGCGACCCTGACATTCAATATACGCAAAAAAACGACAACACGCCAAGATCCCAACCAATTGTAATACCTTCAGCAGCTGTAAGTCCTGTAATATCACCACATAACGATAGTAAGTCGCGTTGTATTATAAATTAGATGTTTGATCTAAAATTAAATAAAAAAATGTAACAGCTTCACTGGAAAGAGATCTTTCGCCACCATTACGAATGGTTATAGGATCAGAAGGTTCACCGCCTTTGGAATCTCGAGCTCTTATTAATCCGTTTGATCCATCACATGTTACCATCAAATTAACTTCAAATAGACGACGCTGGACACATATTTTTCCAAAAGGTTTTTTTTATAACTTCCCTGTTAATTAATTAATTATTTAGTTAATGTGGGTTTTTTAGGGCCCACAGGTGTACTAATACAACAACATCACTATCAAGCAGTTCCAGCAAAACAGCAATATATTTCATCAGATTACAATTCTGGTACAATATCTGATACAAAGCAAAACAACAATTCCAAAAATATATCAATAAATGCGTTAATAGAATGTAAGTATTAAAACCTTTTAATAGTTAAAAATGTGTTAGGCACTATTTTTCGCAAACTATCTATAGTAAACTAGTATAATTGTGAATATTCTTTATATCAATAAATTAAAAAAAAAAAACGTTAGAGAATAATATTATGTCACTGTTTTGTCTGTATTTGCAATTACAATTTGCAACCATAATTACCGATGGTTACCGACAGTTACAACCATCCATATTTAAGGATGGTGTGACTACCATTTATAATTCTCTATTTTTCATTTAAGATTGCAGAAAAGAGAAACCCCAAAACCATTCTTCAAGTCGGAGAAGAATTCCACTACCACCCAAAAATATTTCAAAAACCTTTTTGTGGGGAGCAACTGGGGAACAGGAATGGACACCGGCTATAACGACTGGTAATAGCCAGAAAAATTGATATAATTTCATTGAAATGTTCAGAATGTGCTTAATAACTGTTATTCCAATGTGTTATTTTTTTTTTCGTTTCGGATTATTTTCATCTCAAGGATGGTAATATTTAGCTAATACATTTCATATATGTTCTATCAATATCAGAAATTATTTGCTTCGGTATTTCATTCAGTATTATATAACAGCTTTCATATGATCAACTCCCTTTCGTCACGTAATTTTGTTACTTAACTTCATTTTTATTCTTTTATAAATCCCCTACAACTTTTAATAATAATAGCACTGCTTGTACAGTGGCGGCGCTCCAAATACGAACACCCAAATATTCCTAACACGTGTCACTCTGGCATTTGCGACAACAGGTGAATTAGAATTTGTTTATCATAATAAACGTGTTCGTTGCGGTATACATAGCACAGCGGTTTCTAATATGCCGATAGTTGCCGATGTAACTGGTGTTTGGATTTGACTTGATGTCAATTTATTGAAACCGAAAAAGCACAGAGACTAAAAATAATTTGTGAAATAAGTTATCACTATTCAAGCGACACGATTTATATGTATTTTTATGCAGTAAAACCTCTTCAATACGAAATTGCATAAGTTCCGATCAGCTAGAAATAAAGTCCCGGTGCCGAGTAAAATAACAATTCTACTTCGGGGTCTGTCTTACCAAAATAAAAAACCAAATCGATTTCAGTCCACTTTTGGTATCGAAAATATTATTTCTGTCCGGCCCAAAAGATTTTGTTTCTACCTAATCTTTTATCGTAAAAAATCAAACATTAGCTACGTTATGATAATTTAATTATTTTACCTTTTAAAATTTTAGCGGAACACTACATTTTACATATTTCCCACTCTCATTCAAATCTTAGATTATGGTTTTATTAACAATGGCACATATTTTGAAGGTTTGTGATTATTTCAATTGAATTTGGTGAAGAACAGAGGACACAATTCATAAGGAACGTCGTTGTAATTTATTTATTCTTTATCATCAAACAATATTGTTTTGAAAACTGCCCGACATATTGTTAAAACTGAGAAAAGGAGAAGAAAAATACAAGATAACAAAAACATGAATTCATTCATCATCAAATTTTGTTCTAAAACAAAAGAGAGTTTCGTACCAGTTAACGAAACTCATGTATTGAATTAGCAAACCGATAGTATTAAAAAATTGCAGCGATTATATGATGAAATATATAAATGGAAATAGTTTATCACAAAATAACAGCTTGCGAGAACTTAACTTAACTTAATCTGTGAAAGATGACTTCTAATTTTACGCTTTAATGTTACATTCTCAATGACTGAAAGTTAAGATAAAGCTCCATAAATTATTCTTTTATTTTATCTAAGTCTGAATTGCTTAAAGAAGGCTAATTTTGTATCTGGATTTGAACAAGGCATCCTAAAACATATAAATGTATATAAGAAAACAAGAAGAATACTGGTAACGATAGTTATTTTTCCCTACCTTGCCCATTACTACTATTATACTATTACTAAAATATGAGCAAGTCAAACAAAAATAACAGACTAAATAAATCGTTGTTATCTTTAGACGTTCCGGTTTAACACTTAAACTCAATTGAAAGTGAAATATGGGCTACGTGTCGGTTTTTGTAAAAAAAAAAAAAAAAACGGTTACCGTTCGGTTCATTCTTCAAAAACGTTTCAGTTCGAGACCTTAGCCAGAAACAGTCGGTTCTGCGCTGAATACTAGTTTAGAGAAATGCAGGATATCCATACACAGCACTAATTTTATGAGACTAAATAAACTCTCCTTTGTATAAAAGATTTTGGTACTTGCGTGTAGGTTTGTAGAGGTTTTACTGTACATTTAACAGAATATGAATTAGCTGTGGCAGATAGATAGCATTTTGTATACAAGAAAGTAGATTCAACCCTCCGAATAGAAAGCAGCCAAAGAGAAATCTTGCACATTCACAAACTACATACAATAGTACGTTAAATATATGCTATATTAGATTATTGTTAGATATGACGAAAGGAGAATGTTCATTTGAAAATGCAATATTAAAACGGAAGATTAATTGAATTTTTAACAGGGACTGCTATTTGGTGTGATCATTTAAAATAAACATACATATTATTCATTTCCACTAAAAACTAACTACTAAAGTTTTTCAGAAGTTCCTACCCTGACAAAAAGAATCGAAAACAATATTAAAATTAAAACTAGCTTTTTGATCATATCTTCATTATATGCATTATATAAATACTGTTTTTTGTTTTAGTTATCACTAGTTATTTTTTATCTAATTTTGATTTTAATACTCGGTCAATTTGTTTTTTTTTTAATGAAACACCCAGTTAGGTAATAATATGTGTATGATGTTGATGTGTGTTCTGTTCCATGGCCTCCGTTGGACTGCGATTCATCGTACAGTGAATGAAGTTATCATAGGTGAACATAAATTATTATACACCATAGTAGTTTTTATTCCTGTTATTAATTTTTATTATTGGATACATTGTACATGTATACTCTTCTCATATAACAACTTAGACATATTCTTATGTCTAGAGGGGAGAAATGGTAGCCATGCATGCTTATTAGGGCACACTCTTCTAAAATTATGTAGCTTGTACTAACATTGATGCGGTGAACAGGTATGAGTTAATAATAATAGTATTCATTTTTTAAATTATATTTTTGTATTCATCAATGGCTCATACTTGAAACACTTCTGCTTAATTTACTCTAAATGCGTGAAGTATTAGTAGCTTGTGCAAATATAGAAATTGTATAAACGATCTCTTTAACACACTCGACCTTTTCTGTAGGCGTGGATTGGAAATCTTTGACAATACCCGCATGCTTACCCATTACCACGGATTACTTCCCAGACAAAAGGGCATTACAAACAGATTATGTAGTATCTTTATACAATTTACTACCGGACGATGTAAACGCAGAATCACAACAAAAAACAAACTTAAAGAAACCATTAACCACCATAGAAGTGTTTCAAGAGCTGATATCACAAAGATTAGCTCAAGGATTTCAGTTGATAGTGATGCCTTCTACAAAAGAATGCAACAACTCGTCAGTGTTGAGGAAAAGTATTTCTGATGGGGAATTAACGTATAGTTTATCTATTGGCAGATTATTTCATAAGATTATTTTGTCTGGAAATGCCATTACAGTCACTAGATATAGACCCAGGTAAACATTGTAACCATAGTAAAATATGTCAGCGGCCGATTTACATCTCTTTTCCAGACATCCTTATCCAGGGTTTAATTATCAATATCGGTATAGGTTTCATACGCCACATCACGCCACCTATGAGGAATCTTATGCAACTTTTACTACCGAAAAATTGGAACATTATAATTGGAATTACTTAGACCATTACATTTGCACCAGAGGCGACACTGATTTTTTCCTTCTCGATGCTCTTAAATATTGGAGGTTCACATAAAATCGTAAAAAGAAAAACAAGAACTGATTAAACTTTTTCTCAGATTTAAAGTGTATATGCTGCCACTTAACAACGCTGCGACAAAGCGAAAACTCGAGGGCTCACATTGCGACATCTATGGGTCCATGACACCATCCGATCATCAACAGATGGTTGAGGGTTTTTTGAAATTTGTGGAATCGGTGGTGAACAGGATTAAAAGAGCAAATACAAAGAAACCGAGGGTTTGTTCAAACACTTTCGCTTTACATTTTTATGCGCAGCGAAAACCTTTGCATTGATTGCACAAGCTTTGTTTGTCACTTTTTTATATTTTTTCTCCTCCGAACTTTTTAATTTAACAAATTTTTAATGGATATGTTTTTTATTTATTTTTAAACTCATTTGCATGTGCTGAGTGACGTTGCATGTTATAGATGTCTCTGAGCGTTATAAACCACAACACTCCGCTGGTACAACCCAGACGTAATAGCATGAGCGCTGTTAATCAGGTATTTCTAATAATTTTGACACGCAAGTCGGTTTCTTTTTTTTTATTATTTTGTTGGTAATATAGTATTTATTTTGCTTTATAAATTAGTTTTATTTCAATCGTTTGAATAGCACTTATAAATACTATGTTACTAAACTTAAAAAAAGTTTGTTCGTGAAAATGCTCTACATATACTACACACAAATATATACAGGCATAGATGATATAAATATGTTCTTATATGTGGAGACGCGTTTGGGAGCGTTATGTGCGGCGAAATTCAAATGAAATGTTTTGTTACGTGCTCAAAATATTTGATTTGAATATTTGCATTTTGTTTGTTATAACCAGAAACTAACAATTTAGAAAGGAATTGAAGTTACACGCGTAAGTAATCTGATTAAAAGGGTTATTTACAGTCATGACGTATTAGCTTAGCAACATTGCAGAGATCACATTCTTACTGTTACAGTTAGATATTTTTAATTATCTTTAAGACAAATTTTAAAAGCTCTATTCAAATATATAATTTTCTTCTAGAATCTGCATTTTATCTGAGAATAAAGAGGGAAAAGTCAGTTTGTACTACAAAATGTTAATATTAACAGTGGTAGAAATGAAGCATGAAATCAAAACGTTTATCCACGTTTTAACGAAACATTACAAAAAACATTAAGTTTATATTCTTAGAAAAATCCTGTGCACAAATATTTCTCTTTTATCTGGTATACACTAAATAACCGATTATCAAACAAACAACGCTTCTAATGTGTGCGCTTATGTCGTTATTTGGTAAGAAAAAGATTTAAGTTTCCGTAAATAACAACGTATTTTGCGACAGTAATATGAAACATACCGCCATTTTTGTTTAAAATCTTCTTTTCTTAACCTTTAATTGTTTTGGTATTATTTCTTGGTTTTTAAGTCGTCTCAATGATAACAACACTTCAGATATACAATTTTTTGTTTTTAATATATTAAAAACAAAAAAATAATGATTTCATCATTTATAAAACAAAAATGTTTATTTACAATTTAACATTGTCATTGTATACTTACAATATATTATAATTTTTATACATGGACTTGAAAAAGGTTATAATAATAACCGAAATGTTGTATAATCATTGAAACGACCTAAAAACCCAGAAAAAATACCAAAATACCGCCATTTTATGGAATTGCCCTATTTAATAAAAAAAAACTTGTGAGATATTAAAGGCATACTGCAACTATTTTTTTTGTGAGAGCAATTAAGTAGACTCTAAGACAAAATAATGAGGAACTAGACATTTTAGTGGTTCTTTGCGCTTTCGATTTGAAACATATTTGTTGAACTGAACGGAAAATTAGCAGATTCAGTTTAAAGTACCGTTAAAACTCGTCCGAAATCTTGCCCGCGGTACGAGTTAGGAAGTAAGGTGCATCCAGTATTGTGTCAAGCAACAAAATCAATAAATTTTTAAATTAGGCAATTGACTGTTCCAATGACACTTCTCAGCTGTGTCGGCACTTTCAGCCATTGACCTGTGGAATTCTTATTTTTGTTGGGAACCCTCGAAATGATACTAAAGTTCTCCCTTATCTAGCATTAACATGCTGTTATTAATACATTTTACTCATACTAATGTTGATTTCATCAATACATTATGGTTTATGGATGTTATAATCAAAACTAACTAAAATGGAGGGACCATAACAATTTACAGGCTTTTTGGGGCATTATGCATTCCCTGTTAACCCTACTAGTTTGTTTAAATGCATCTTTTGCCGTCTCTTGTTTATGTGCGTAACGGGCGGCGTTATTGTGAAAGGCTTTATACACTTCTCAAAATACTTTCCCTAACTGTAATCTAATCGGTATTTTATTGTACTTGTAATTGACGTATAATAGTTATTTATATATTAAAGGTGTAATGAAGCTTTTATGGCCTAAGGTGTAATTTTAAAAATATGTCGTTGGCTATAAAAGCAAGTTGGCTTGTTGTACATCTGGAAAAAAGAAGTATCCTAACGATGCCAGCCTGCGCGAGCAAGAAAGAAGACATTGATTACCAGGCACCGATATCTTCTCTTGCGCTCACTCGCGCTCCCATCGTTCAAAAACCTGTTGTACAACCCTGTGCATATATAACTTTATGCACGGATGACATTTTAATTTAAACCAAATTGAATTTTCCTCCCACATCTAGCGTTGCTTTGACTAAATTGAAACGTAACTATGAGAGCACGTAGTAATTTTGTAAAGGATTAAGCTGTTTCTATTGGGTATATTCTTCCTTGATGCTGCATTGTAGCCCATGGGCTGTAAGAAGACGTTTATGACTACGAAGTTAGTGTATAATTGTCAATTTATGATATATCCGTGCATAAATTGGTTTATGCGGGTCTGGTATCGAATAAGCTGTTGCGTGTGTGTGCTGTTCATTTCCCAGTTTTTCCCCGTTTTTTTTTTCTTTCTACATACTTTTATCTGCAAGCTTATTTCTTACTCCCATTTGTCACCTAATCTTTAAAAACCATTCTAACAACCACATTTTTTTAATTACCCCTCTTATTCATTATTACAAATTGTGTAAGTTTTAACAAACTTTTCTAATCATCCTACAATAACCTGCTATATACATTTCAAATATCTTACATTGTTTTTTATGAAGTATTAGAATATCTGTTTGTGAAACATTTATTGTACTTCTTTAAGTTACATTTAGGAGCACATGCATATATGTATTAATTCTTAAAACATTAATAATTGCAACTTTTATTTCGTCCCTATAAAATAGTTTTGATTATTTCAGAGTTCAACATCCAGCAATTCACCATTCAGAGAACGCTTGGGCAGCAACCGATTACCTGATCGACCGAGGCCAAGGTTGGCAACTTAGAGTTATTAAAAGCAATATGGTTATTTACACTGTCTTTCCAGCTTGGGTTGCTGTTTCTATTACGAAGCATGTGTATTTTTTTCCTACATAAACTGCCTTTCATAATTAGTACCTGTATATTTACCCTTACACATAACTTGTTCGAGATAAACCAGCAGAACTATTTTCCTTTAGCTAATAATCAAAGATAATTTTATTTTCTCGATTTGTTTTGTATGTCTTATTATAATAGTTTTGTTTAGTCTTCATCAACTCGCTTGCTTTTTACAGAATACCTCGTCACGCTCTACAGAGCGATTTATTGCACCTGTTCTTAGGTTGGTATATACATTCATAGCACGTGTATTATCGTTTATGTACTAATTTGTAAATATTGTAGTTCCACCGTACTAATTTTTATTTACGTATATATTCCATTTCTTGTTAGAGTAAGTTTTTGTGTGACTAGAAATCGGTAGAAATGCTTAATTAATTTATAGTTTCGTTCTAACAATCTTTCTGATTGTCAGGAACATGTTTTAAGAAAGAATGTAACGGCAGTAGATATATCTGTAAAGCAGGCGGCAAACGACAACTGCACTTATTACAACGGCAAACAACAACATAATAAAGATGTGGCGCCACAGACCACCAGGCTAGACCTGACTTCACTTGACATGAGTCAGGTATACGGTATCATCGTATTACATTATGGGGCGTTACCATACTTTGTCAGGCTTCTATGGCGCATTCCCACAAAATTCGAATCCGTTACAAACTGTCTATGTCAAGTTGAGTGGGGCAGTGGCGCCTTACCTACATAATACTGTAAAGTATTGTCTGTCGCTGCAAAAAGTGCAGTTGTCGTTTCAGCGTGCTTCGTTTATCTCAAATGCCATATCCAACGAATTGCTGAATCTATTTAGACATTAAAGTTTTAAGAAACAATTAATCCGACAAGATATTACATAAATCGCAAATGTTTATTTATTGATTTATGAGCTAGCCTGTAAATGCAACACAGAAACTCTGTACTGACCAAAACATGGATATAGAACTCCTCTCTTGCGCCCTTTGTTGTATGTATTTTTTAACGCTTCTCTGATTAAATTGACCTGCATGCATGGTTCATATCACTAATATCCGGAAAATCTTCAGATTAACTTCATAAGGAATATGAAATACCTATATAACCACTGCAATTTCAACGAAAACTGTAGATATTAATTCTACATCAAAAGTGCATTTATAAACACTACGTTTTTAGATACAACTAAACCATCTTTGTGGAAGTGACAATACAAATTTCTGTTGAAATTTCCAAATTATAAGCTAGATTGTAATATTTTACAGATCCGGTTCAAAAGTTATGGAAAAAGGACGTGCTTCTCCGGCAGTCGAATTATTACAACAACAGTATTTGATTGACGCACAATCACAGGATAGTACCTATGATGATAGGTAAATACTGGAAGTGACTATTTATAAATAATATTTTTAACGTATTACTGTAACAGTACGATCCCTGATCCATTGCTACGTGCAAATGCTTCTTATCTGGAAATTTTGGAAGCTATGAAACAACCTGCTAATGGTTTAGCATTACTAACGACTCATCAAACTCTACCTCCATACACTTTTATATCCTTTGATGCAATTAATTGGTTGGTTAATCATATGGATGGCGTTACTACGCCCGAACAAGCTATTAAAGTATATGAAAAGAAAAGCAAATATATCCAACTAATATTTTATCTGTACATTTGTAGATATTTGTAGCAATGCACAGGGATAAACTTATATGCCACGCCTCTGGAGATACAACAAAATCATTTATTCAAGGTTTCTTTTTATATTATATTGTTCATCAAGGAAAATCAGGTATTTTTAAATCATTTTTGGTAATTTCCTTTATTTTCTAAATACTACTCTTCGTAGATGATCGCTTCCAATTGTTTTCCGATTTAACATTTCAAAACGATTGGATGGAAGTTGAAGTAAAAGAACCGTTATTCTGGAGTACTTCATCATCACCAAATGTAACGAACAATAATGATCCAGAGGATGGAGTTCCACATTTCCTCAGAGATCAAATCAACTCTTCTCGCTTACAATTTGATGAACGTAATCGTTAAATAATGAAATCTGTTTGTTACAATTATATGTGCTTGAAAATAGTTTCAGAAGGGACATTTAATCGTATGCTTTTCGACATAGACAGCGCGAATAAGAGCGACAGAGTTGAATGGGGTCATGTAAAATATCAAACAACATTTAGGCCAGATCAAGCCTATGAATTGATAGTTGAATGGCTGGTTGCATCTGGATCTATAGTTGCTGAACTGGTATTTTATTTGTATCTTTATTTATTACTTTTCTTTACTGTGTATTTATATTCAGTTGCATCAGTGGGCTCGGAAAGCTCAAACATGTGGTCTTCAAATGGTGCCAATACCCCATGATCCCTTAGCTTTGCCTTATTTGAATAAATCAGATCCATTAAGAGGTCCAATATTTATCCCTTTAAACATAAACTGTCTTGATGGAAATGATATCTTATTCAAAGGTAATAATACTAGTCTAGAAGCATAAGTACATGAATAGCAATTGAAATTTATATATTTTAGAATTTTCTGAAAATACATATAGGGAAAGATTGTTCCTGTTGCAAGAAGCCATAATTTACAGATTTGGTTTTATACCTTGTATGAGAGAAGTTAACAAAGATTCTGTATCTCAAGAGTATCAATACGTCCACTGTACTGGCACAATTTTTATATTAATATCTAGTCCAATATCAAAGAATCATAGTAAATATTTCACAGAACATACTAAACAACCAGGATCAAAGTATGGCTATCATGCCGATGTTGTACCTAGCCCACATGAAGCTTACATCACCAGACATGTTAGTGGAAAAAATAAAGATGTTTATGATAAAACTGAAAAGGTAAGTACATAAAGTATTGTGTAAAACTGAGAATATATTTTAAAGAATAAATGGTTGTTTTAGATGGGTTTTCTATTGTCGTGGAACTATATGATCAGTAAAAGATGGAGGAACAATCAAATTGACAACAATTTCCATTTAAAATTGTTAAAGGACTTCAGAGAATTTTGCTCTAATGTTGATAATCGCTTAAAAATATTCTGGAATGAGTGCTGGGACATCAAAAATAACATCAACACTAAAATTCATGTCCATTCCAATGATTAATAATTATTTCATTGTAAACGTATATATTCCAATAAAGCATAACTATTAGATTAACTACAATGAAGTTACTTTCCACTTATTTAAATCTTCCGCCATAAGAAGCAATGGGAAACGCTGAAAATCCCCAACTTCATTTGACATATATGCACCACATAACCTACAAAAAATTACAAAATTGTGTAACAAGTTTGACAATGTCTGGAGCGATTAAAAAAACGACGGCCCTTACTGGTCTAGCTGTAGCAATTAATCCACATCATACCTTGGGTGTTTTATATGGTAAGATCTTAAGAACTTTGCAAAAGATGCCCGAAAATGCAGCATACAGGAAACACACAGAAGAAGTAATTAAAGAAAGAGCTGAAATTTTAAAAACAACTAAAGATGTAGAAGCTGTGGAACAGAAAATATGCTGTGGACAAGTAGAAGAGCTAATAGTTCAAGCAGAAAATGAATTGTTATTGTCCCGTAAAATGTTATCATGGAAACCTTGGGAGCCACTTATGAAACAGCCTCCACCAAATCAATGGAATTGGCCTCCAGCAAAATAATACCTAGAATTGCTTGAAGCAATTATATAGTTATTGCATTAAATTATATTAGTGTCTATGTTGCTACTTTATTTACCTTATCTATAATAAATAAAAATGATGTAATTGACATACATAATTTATTCATACTTATGTGATATATTCAAGTATTAAATTAACAATTTACTTGCAATTACCATACAATTACGGTTACTGAATATATACATTGATCCTTAGAGTATCAGGAATTAAAGATTATATGGTGGTTATATATCTACATGTCAAAATTATTACGTTATACGTTCTGCGCCATCTGAGTTTGGTTTTGGTAACTGTCAGACCGGAAACCGGACAGGGGTTCGAGGCTATCGAATAGGTTTCTTGGATACATTTCCTTTGTTTTGCACAGAATATGGCTGCCATATTTAGATTAGATGTATGTTTTCGAATGTATTATAGAATTTCTGTAAAATATATGGTGTTATTATAGCCGAAGTATTCGAAATCAGTGAAAATAATTCATAAAAAGTGATTGTGTTATTATGGACAACTTAAATTTTAGTGCCCTACTGCTTTTTCGTAAAAAATGCTTATGTTTACATCGGTGATTGAAAAGTTCTGTTTGAATTCTGTCACTTTAAGGTAAGTTTCTATAATTATTAAGCATACCAGCTACTTAAAACCGCTATTTTTTAATTGTCGATACAAATCTTGTAATATATTAATCTTTTCGGATTTTATTTGGTAGTCCATTTTCAGCAGACACATATCTAGAGCATTATGCCTTTATATTTTTACCATTCAGTTTTAAATATATCTCAAAGCGGTCACCTTATAAATAAACGAACCGATTACTTGTGGTTTATCTATAATTTTTTATTAAATAATATGTTAAATAACTGCAATATATGAGATAATTTTGGCAATTGAAATAGGAAGAAAATGACAGATATGTGCGTATATAGATCTCGAAAATACTATATGCTACATTCTTATACTTTCTAAAAATAGTTAATATTTATATTTGCTTTGATTAGTCAAAATCGAAGTTTCTTGAAAAGAGTAAATACATAATATGACAAAATATAATCAGTTTCTTTTGCACCAGCAAAAATTTTGTATGTATGATTTTGTTAAATTTTCGCATATGTATTAATTTGAATTGATTCCCACTAACTCTATATTTGCAGAATGATTAGTAGCATTGTCCCATTATTCGCGATGTAAACTACGGCTCTCGACTACTATTCAATATTTATACCTAAAATTTATATGGGAATAATACTACTTCTGCGTTTTTTTTTTGATTAGATTAGCAGTCTAATCAGTATTATTTACACGATATGTGCACGATAACTTAACGACACGTCTGCGCTGCTTTAATTGGCATCAATTGGAATACTAAGTTATGTCGTCAAATTATGTCATATGGATTCGCTGGTGGCATTTACGTTTTCTTCTATTTCATATTATGCGAATCCTTCTTCATCTATACCAATATCGTACATATGTGTGTGTATCACGCCCACATAATAAAAAACAATCGATAACATCACACGCTATGCAGTGCGGCTGCTGCTGTCTCAATTGTGCTCCTTTCACGGGCCTCTATTGAGGCGCAGGCGCGACCTCGGCTTCAACATGCTCCTGGCTGCTGTAGAATATCATCCGTGAGCGATGAATCCCGCGAGATGTAAATAAATAATCTTCAACTTTCGTTTTACTTATTATTTCAGTTTATTTCCTTTTTTTTTTTGTCTTTCTATTTTGGTTTAATGCAACATCAACCGGAAAACAGTTTTTTTTTTACTATAAGGTTTACCAAGTAATAATACATAATTTTACAAAATGGTGCCATTTGTGTATAAAATATAATTACTCCTTACAGAAGCACTGACTGACTGACTGACCTGGAGGCCCAAAAAGAGCCGAGTGCGGGCGGGGAAGGGAAATTATCCCCTAGAAATGGATGTTTTGGTGAAGAGAATTTTTCAGACATGAGTGTTTGTTTAGGTATGGTTATGTTTACGTTTACTATACGTTTATAGGTAGTGTGTATGATATAGGAAACGTTATTTAGTTATGCTATAGAGCACATATTAATGTTGTTGAATGGAATTCTATTTATAAAAAGAAACTGCTTTTATTGTTGTTTTGTACATAGTTTCTATTTTTTTTGCATGTTATTCTGTGCTAGCTGTATTTACAATAACTATTCTATTTTTATTTTAGAAAGTTCAACAGTACTCACCAACACTGTGGGTGCAACCCATGCTTCTAATTTAACTGAAGTACCTCCAGTATCTACATCTACTTCGACCGAAAATAAAGATGAGAAAGATGAAAAATCAACAGTTGTTTCTAAGAATGTTGCAAAAATTATTGTCGCCAATTCTCAAACAGTTACAACTGCCGGTTGTTCACCCTTGCCGCAAAAAATTGTCAGTTCGCCACTCATCACTGTTATGAATACTTCTGGTCCAATAACTGTTGTGAAGTCATCGTTGGGTTCAAACACCACATCTCATTTTACCTTGGTCAATTCCGCACCAATTTACGTCAAATCACCAACTATAACATTGTTGAATGCACCACCAATTACAGTTGTTAAAACAATATCTGGAACATCACAAGCAGTTGAACCAGCTAAGAATGTGGATGTTGTAAATACGGCTGTAACTAATAATGGTTCGTTGGCAGCTGTGACTGAGAAAACTTCACATAACGTTTTTGTCAAAAAGGCTCTGCCCACTGAGAGCGACATACCGCAAAGCCATAAATTGTTAACTGCCAACTCTTTCCCTGCAAGTAATGTAAGTTCATTAATATTTATTAATCTTTTGCTAATCATACAGGACAGCTTCAAATCAAAAACAAAAGATGTATAATAATAAATGATCAAATATTAAGGCCCACTAATTTGAAGTTACATTTAAATAAATGATTGTTTTGCAAAGTCCAGTGGATCATTTATTATTAAATATCCTTTGATATGAATATTTTCTTTCATTAGTATTGACGAGCGTTTAGGAAAAGCCGCACTTGTCCAAAAACTACTTTATTGGGGAATTAAATAATACTACCTGTAGCTTATTGTGTGCTAGGCTAAAGCTTGGTGATTTTTGAATAACTAAGGTATCATGTATACAGTGACATCTTCTAGTTGGATTGGATACAAAGGATGGCACAACAAAACTGATATTCGTACAAATGTTTTTCCTAAATGTTTGTCAATTTGTCGCATAAATTTTTGGAATCACCTATATATCAACATGTGTACATAGTAATTGCAAATACATATGTGTACATTTTCTTTGCAGATGATTCAAAATACTAATTCGACGCCCCTTATAAAAACTGTTAATGGCCATAGACCTATTCCTGGGAATAAAGTTAAAATACTAAGCAATGTGGTGATGCCTAATAATGTAGCTGGACCCAGTAATGTATTACTGAATAAAAGCAATAACCAGCGCTTTTACCAGCAGAAAAGTTTGGGCAATGGTACAGCAAAATATCTGAACAAACCAGTAACTGGATTGTCGAAAACTCATATGCCAACAAAAAGCAATTTTTCGGATAAAACTCAGCAGAAAGTTATTTATGCTTCCCATAAAAGCCAAATTAAAACTATATCAGGAGTAGCAAACTACACATGTAGCAAAGCTGGCATTAAAACACTAAGTCCGCAGAATAAACCAATACCAGGTCAAGTACAGAAAACTGGTTCTGGACTAAGAACCATTCCACCACAAAAGCAACACAAACCTCCAAGCAAACCGAATTATATTGGAAAACATGCAGTACAAGCTCAAAAACTAAAGCAATCTCTGCCAAAAATGAAACAAATGAAGCAGGGACCTGTGAGTTCATATCAGAATCGTATACCTCAATCTAATCAAGTCACTTTTAATCAAGCTCTGACGGCACAGATATTGGAAACACTACAAAAAGATAATTCAAAACCTAGCTCTAATTATGAAGCATTGCGTTATGATTCTACAACCTACAGCTACAATGAGCCTCAGCGATTGCCTGAATCATCACGAGCTCCTGAATACAAACCACAATCAAATTTGGATACTTTATCATTTGTGTGCCAAGCTGTTTTATTGGACCATAATTATAATGCAACATTACCGACTGATTTGCCAGTTGCACCAAATACTTCTCAATTAAACGGAGTAAACAATTCTTCATTATACTCACCTGGAAATAACAAGCGACAAAGACCCAGTCTGACACCAACCAATACCCTATCAAGTTTATCAACAGGGTCTCTGTTACCAAGTAATACGAGTCAAGATGACGATGCTGCTTCTGATATCAGTTGTCCTAGTGATAGGAAACCTGAATCTGAAGGTGAAGAGACAGACACAGCACCTGAAGCAGAAGCAGTTACCAATGATGATCAATTTGATAGATATGGTGATTACGTTACGAGGTGTATTTGCGGATTTATTCACGATGATGGCTATATGATCGAATGTGACCGGTGCAAAGTGTGGCAACACGTCAGATGTGTTGTTCGGAACAAGAAAGTACCAGATGATTATTTGTGCGAAGAATGTGATCCCTCCAAACCTACAGATAGGCAAAAGGCGAGGTCTGCTCAACAGCAGTGGATGAGGGAAGTGCAAGAACGGGATGCTAGATTACGGAAAGAACAGTTAAAGGACACCTTAACTGATAGTGACTCTTCAGATGGTGAACAGCCATCAAATAATAATATTAACTTGGCCAATAAAAGTCGAAGAAAACCGGAATTAAAGCAGCGCCCAAGAAGAGAAAGAGATAAGAGGCAGTTAAAAAGAAAGATGACAAAGAGAAAGATTAAGGCTATAAACAAGAGTAATAGTGAAGATGAAAAACAGCAGATGCCCCAGTTGAGACAATGGATCGATAATTATGAGGAAGCTGTCACTAATCATTATTCGCCTGAGTTGCGCGCGAGAATTTCAAGTATAAGAATTAATGGTGCTCACTCGGAATTGATTGGACAAGTCGATCCACAAGTACAAAAATGTAAAATCCAATACAATTCGTCTGGTGTAAAATGTCTTATCGCAACAATGCATATGAGTCCAGAAACAGCCATTATTGAACTACGCGGAAAGTACATGTTGTCCACGCAACATCGGACGTCGAGTCATTTGAGCAACCTAACAACGAGACAGCAGAGGCCTGGACCATTTCTTTTCTTTTACCG
Source organism: Cetonia aurata (assembly GCA_949128085.1). NCBI lineage: Eukaryota > Metazoa > Arthropoda > Insecta > Coleoptera > Scarabaeidae > Cetonia > Cetonia aurata. The sequence continues at coordinate 25,838,660 of OX421887.1, forward strand.
TTTGCATAAAGACAATACAGAGGTATGTGTTGATACGAGAACCTATGGAAACATTGCCAGATTTATACGTCGTTCTTGCCAGCCCAATGCTGAATTAAGGCATTGCATAGAGAAAGGGGTGTTACACTTGTACATAGTTACGATCAATACAATTGATAAGAATGCTGAACTCACTATAAAACACGAATCTCATGATTTAGCAGCAGTGGGAGCAACTGAAATTCCTTGTGCTTGCGGAAACGCCGAATTATGCCATTTGAAAGCTCGAAAAAATGGTGATAATGTTTTTGAAACTAGCCATCGTAAGAGAAGGGGTAGAAGAACGAACTCAATTTCTGTGGAGAATACTAACAATACATCGGTTAAAGTCAAAGAAGAAGCCAAAGAGAAAGTGGAAGTTAAAGTAGAAACCCCTACTGTGAAGACGGAAGTTAAGGAAGAACCAGAACCTGAAGATGAAACTGTACAAGTGGAAGAGACAATTGTTAAGGTTGAGGAAGCTGAAGTTAAACAGGAACCGTCGGAGGAAGAAGATCAGAATAAACAACAATCATCACCACCTCCAGTTTCCAGCCGGCGTTCCTCTAATCATAAAAATGAAAGTGATGATAAAAAAGAAACAAGCTCTAGTGAAGATAAAGAAAAAAATAAGAAATTAAGTAGAGAAGAGAGAAAATTACAAGCGATAATGAAAGCTATAGAACGGATGGAGAAACAGGAACAGAGAAAACAAGAACACCAAGCAAAACAAGCTCATAGACGAGAATCGGAACCAACACCACACAAAGAAGAAGAAAAAATGGTAAGCAAGGGTAAGCGAAGGAAACGCAAGGGAAGGACGCGTACTTTAAGTACAAATTCCCAATACGGTAGAAGAAATCGTTTGAATTCAGCAGATTCAATTCATGCAACGTCCAGCGATGACACTTTGTTATCGCCAAATGATCAAACTATTGATCAGAGTTCGCCAAATAAGGCTGCCGGATTGCTTTTAGCTCTTGCAAATGGCGAAAGCAGGAACGAATCGAAATCGCCGGAACGTATACGCGATATAGATTCTAATTCGAATTCTTCACCCGAAACGCCGCTTTCTTCTGCATGTTTATTGGTTGCAGCAGCTGTCGAACCGTTGGAACCTGGTTTTAAATTTCCTAAAACCAAGAAGGGACTTATGAACGAATGGCTGAATAAGGGAACGGATGTTGTACAATCTGCTAGTTCCATATCACCATCTTCCCTGACTGCTCACATAACTCCAACTGAAAATATTGCTTACGATACAAACACTGGTTTTTATACACCAAGTAAGAATCTAGTGGCTCTAGCGCAAGCAGCTACTTACTGCGATTCTTCGCAATCACGGGGAAACGCAAAGAAACGATGGTTAAGGCAAGCTATAAGCGAAGATCAATGTGATAGCCCTAGCAGTAGACCCGAATCCCCACCTGCAGCCGAAATGGTAGCACCACCAAAAAAGAGAAGATTGCCGAGGGAATCTTTGCCGTCAGAAACTATACAGAGTACGTCGAATAAAAATTTGCTGATGTTGCAGAAGAATGACACAGAGACAATGTTGGATGTAAACCAAGAAAATGACAGCTTGCAGATAGACTCGGAAAATGCAGAATTTCCTTCAGATATAAAGCAGGAATATGGAAAAAGTCTGGAATCTCAGGAATTGACTCGTAAAGAATTCGGTTCATTACTGGATCCAAGACTAAGTCGTGATCGACCAACTAGTCTATTCTCGAGTAGTGACCATTTAGTGGGAACTGTTGAAAAAACCTTAAGCTTCCTTGGATTTGATGACAAGAAAACGGAACAAGTGACTCCAGCTAAGCGTAAGGTATTAATGCTGTAAAGATAATGCTATTTTTCTCCTAACATTTACTTTATATTCATAGTTGTCAATCACTGAATATCGACAACGTAAAAAATTGAACAATAATGAAAAGAATCAAGAAGAAGGAAATATTGAAGAAAGTAATTTATCGCAATCCCCGAAACCAATTAGAAATCGATCTAACAGTTCAAGTAGCGGTTCTTCCTGCGCTACTTCTGATGATGAACCAGCCGTTGTTGAAACCCCCGGAAAAGGTAATTGAATTATTCTATATCTGATTACATTTTTCTGACAGATAATTTTCACATGTTTATGTGACCCCAATTTTTTTTCTCAGTATTTTGCTCATTATTTTTTAATCTTGCAACTACTATCTACTTTGTATAAATGCTTTAATTATTAATATTTCAGTTTATTATATTTTAATATTTGTTTCAGTTTTGTCAGCATTTAACTCGGAACCTACAGAACTAGAAAGGCAAAGGGAAAATGTTAGCTTACGATTGAAAAAGGCCTTCGGTTTAAGTGTAGATGATGAATCACGAAAGCCAGGTAAATTTATATTGTAATGAGACTTAAATTAGCTAACAACCGATACCCGAGACTCTAATATAAAACTATAACTGTTATTACAGCATTGAATGTTGAAACGATTTTAAAATGTGATTTGCCAACGCCAATTAAGTCGAGCATTCCCTTATCAAGCCCAACATTTCCTATTCCAGGCAGTAGTGAGCCACCCCCATCCCAATCGAATATTATTACTCACTCAGAACCGCAATACCCCACTGAGCTTATAACCCAAACCGAACCTGAAAAACAAATCGACACTTGTATGAAGATGGAAAAACTTCAGACATCATCTACTCAAAAACCCACCGCGGGCGAATCTGTTAGATATTACACGCCGGACGAAGAGGAATTAGAAATCTCTAGCGGCGATCAAGATAAAGTAGAGAGTGCTAACTATGTACCTCCGTTCAACAATCCCCTTTATCCTAACAGTACTTACACTAATTATGGATCTGTAATAGGCAAGTTCATGTTTTATGGAGCGCATGAAGTCTAAAATAATTAGGTCCTTAATTGCAGATGATGATGTCCCATACGAGGGCAGAAATCCATCACCACCACCAGATTTAAGTGGGATGCAATAGAAACAAAGAACAGTATCTGTTGTTTTAGAACAGATAGGGAACTAATGCAGTGCGAAGTTAATAGGCTTTGGAACTTACTAAATAAAAAAGTAATGGTGAAATGTGCAATCAGTAAAATGTTAGGTTTACATAACGAGTACTAGTTTTGGTCTGAATAGTTTGTGTGTAAATAAGATGGAAGAGGCGCAGGAGAATTCAAACGAAATGAAGTTAATTGTATGCATCTTTAAAATGTAATGATTACTATTATGTGTTAATTTTGCTTTTCCCTATTTTTTTTCTGAAAATTATCATTCGTGTTTCTCTTTATGTACATAGTATAAGTTGTTTTCATTTTTGGAAGTTTATTTTTATGTATAAATATGAAGAAAAACCGCAAAAAAAGAACGTTGCATTCAAATAGGTATTAAATAAATCCTTTAAGCAACCCAGTGAATTAGAGTGTCTTTTGGGCTCAGTTGCCATATGTGCTATATACATATGATTTTGTTTTGTTACATGTAAATAGTTCTGACGCAATACTCTGGCGCTGAGTTGGCAACACTCTGATGTAATGTTTATCTCTTTTTTTTTTTATTGTAAAAGTACAAAATTATTTATAAATAAGGGAAAATATGATCTCGAGTTGAATAGATTTTTTTAATTTTTGTAGTCGTAAGTTTATTAATTGTTGGGTTGTAGGTTCTGTAGTAAAAAAAAGATATAAAAATTTGTTCTAAGAACAAGAAAGCCGTTTTGTCTACTCTAGATTATACAGTAGATATATAATTACACATAAAGCTATAGTTAGTCTTGTATGGGTCGGTTATGTACCTGTTTTTTAGAAAAATCTTTCCCAGTGAAAACTAATTGTTTATTAATCTAATCACATCACATTTTAAAGAAAATGTATAACTGACCTATAAATCACTTTGTAAATACGTCACCCTAAATGTATATATAGATGACATGTTTGTAAAATAAATTTGTACATTTCGTACTTTGTTGTTCTGGTGTAGTTATCGTTTCAGGCTATTTATTTTTTTATACGTGAGTATTGATGTGCCTCGTCATCATTTATTAATTTCAGCTAGAAATTTATGTTGGGGGTACATTATTACACACGTATTGACGAACCTTAGATAAATAAAATGTAAAGAATATTTCACAGTATAAGAGCTTCGTTGTCTCTTAATTTTATAAAAAATTTCTTCAAGAGAAAAAAAAATTGTACATTGAGATAGAGAAATAACTAAAATTATTCTGAAAACAATCAGTATTACATTTTTTACGACTACAAAAAGTATAAAAGGCAACGAAGCTCTTATCCCAATAGCGCCTGTAACTATTGTCAATGAAAAACCAACGATGATAACATTTATTATTCAAATTAACTATTTTAATATAAATGACTTGGCTGTATATAATTTGATGTTGGTATGGATAATCCGTACGTTTAATAAACTATTAAATTATAGAGTTGTATTTTTGTTTCTAGTTTTTAATATTTAATTTTTTTGTCTCTTGTGTCTATCAAATTCAGCTTTATTCAACACCAGACATATTTATGAAACGTTAATTTTTGTATGTATATATACTTAAATATAGCATCAATATTTTAATATATAATAAAAAATTGTTTCGCTTTTTTGTACATCTTTTCCCGACTTATTAACCTGTGGGCGGTTATTCTCGAAACAGTGAAAAAATAGGGGAATAACATTCACCACTAATTCCCCATTACTAGAAATGTGATATTCTTGAACTAATAGGGAATAGTCCGGGGTTTTGTTTACTACAAGGGAATTTAGCACGTTGAGAAATGTGTTATGTTATAACAGCTGTTTTTAATTTAATATATGGTCATCGTTTTTTACGTTGATCGATATTATTTAGACATTTTCAAAAATAAAAATCATGGCAGAGAAAAAATCAAGATATGTTACCGCTACATAAAAGCAATTCTGGGATAAGACAAAACCATTTGTTTACTCACTTGTTTATTTTCGTTCTTATTTTTATCTGCATTTAAAATTTTTCCTTATTTTACGTTTAGTGTTTGTTCTGTTTATCGTCTCATTTTAATAATTCAGCCTTAAAAAATTCATTCATTTCACAAAAACTTTTTTGACAATTTAATACAGTAATATTGAGATTTTTATAAAATTTAAATTTGACTTGTATCATAATTCACAAAAAGATGGTTATATTCTTCAAATTTTAAGCCCTAATAAAGCATAGATTATATGGGAAATATCGGCAGAAGAACATTTAATTAAGAGTTTTATTGCCACTGTCCAAGAGAGATTTTAATTTGTGTCGTTCTTCAAACAGCTTCATATTATATTAATTTAACCTGCTTCTAATGCTGCAAACTATAAACCGTTGTTCATTCTACCTCCTTATCTACCGCTTACTATATAAAGATAGCTTAATGTTAAGAATTTAGCCATACTGGCCATAATTTACGAACATAACTTTTAATCATATTCACAGCCGTAAATCACCGAAATGAGACGGACCGAAGACCATTCAATTTCTCGTATTTGTTGGAGAAAATATAAGGGAACTTCGCAATATTTTCAAATGAAAACGTGAGAAAATCAACTCAATAGGGACTATTGGAATTGCAGGAATTGTTTGTCAATTTCGAAATCCCGAAATTTCCACTCTCTCAGATTCGATAACCCCCCTAAAGTCTTTAACCCTCTTGAAATAACTTAATATGGTAGATATATAAAATAAAACTAAGAATCAAGGATTTTATTTATATTAGCAAAGTTTAAACAGGCAATACTAAATTAACAAATTGATGCTACAACTTACTACAGGTCCTTAGTAGTAGATAACATAATTAAAAGATTTACAGATACTATATAGTTATTTACAGTAAGTCTTAATTATTTTAACTATATTATCTATTATAAACTATATATTATGTATTTTATAGTAGCAAAATGTATTGATACATAAATTTGCTAGTATTGCCTTAAATACATAAATCCTTTAGATTATTGATTGGAGTGTGTAGGAGGTTTGGACCAATCTACATTTAATATAAGGTGATCATAACCATGTCCATTCAGTGATGATATTGCTTTAGCTGCATCATTTCTAAACTTGAAATGTATATAAGCAAAACCTTTGCAGACACCATTAGTTTTGTCTTTTGCTAAATATAGCTTCTGAATTGGACCAAACGGTTTGACCAGATCTTCGAGATCATTTTCTGTAGTGGATTCGCTAAGATTAGAAACACGAATGGCAGTGGTGTCATCTCTTCTAGCCATATTCGTATTATCAGTGCGCTTAACAGCTCCATCTCTCATATTAGGTGGAACATATTTTGAGCCTCCTGGCTTCCCAGTTTCAGTGTTGGCGAATCCTGTAATTTTTATAATCAAAATATTACAGAACTTTATTTTTAACAATCACTTACCAGTAGACACAGCTGGAGTCTTTTTATCATCTGGAAGCTTGCCTCCTATTAACACAGTATCTTTCCATGGGCACTTGGTGGTCCAATGATCTTGACCACATGCTCTGCATCTAACAACACTTTTATCGCCCAATGCTAAAAAAGAATACTTATTATTATATAAATAAGATGACCTCTTATTTACACTTCAATCGCTCAATGCTACTCTCATCTTCTGGTTTATTGTCTTCTTCTTTACTAGTAACATATTGCATGTAAACATCTTCACTAACAATTGTTGTTGCTGGATTCGGCCCTGGTTTATCATTTGCACATTCTCCAAATTTTTTCCAAGTTTTTCTTAAAGCAATCGATTTGGATACGGTACGTTTTTCAATTTTATAAGTCCGAACAATCTTCATTTTCTTGTCATCCTCATTGTACTTATAATCAGTTACAATCTTGAAACCATTTTCACGCACTTCCGTTGATGGTGGTAATGCTCCACCTTCTAATTCGACTTCATCTGCCCAACTTGATTTTATTTCTTCAGCACCAGGCATCTTGTGTTACTGTGTATTTAATCTGGAAATATGTTACACCATATATACCATACCTATTGTCTGCATATTGCATATATCACCTCTATATCTTAATCAACATGACATGCGGTGACACCACATCGCAAAAGAAACGATCTGAATATAGTTTATTATAGTATACAAGCAACTGTTAATTGTTAAAAGCACTACCTTCCGTAGGCTCATGGGTTGTGGTGGTAACGTTGAACTGTATCCTAGGATACCAAAAAATCATGAAGCAAACAACACTAAAAACCATCTAAAAACGTAATGCTCAAAACGCGACTTACCCGTACCTGTATATTTAATTTATTGTATTTTTTGTGATACTGATAAAGATATTTGGTAGGATATTTAAAAAAAAGTCAGTTTTTATTTATAAAAACCTAAATATACATTTCACCAATTCAAATTTCTGGGTATTCAAACTACGCGCCATAATTTTAATACCACAAGACATCTGTCAGGCGGTGTAAAACGCGGTTCTAGGTTGCCGAGAGTCAGGTTAGTCAGGTTATTCTGTGGGCTTACCTCAAACAGTGATACCCTTGTTTACCCTTGTTCGGAAGTACAATTAGGTATCTCCTAGATGGCGCACGACGCCAATGTAAAAGCACATTCGTGCAGTGCGCCATCTTAGAGACACTTAATAATACTTCTATACAGTTGAATAAATGTGGGTTTGGCTTCCTTTGTTTTATTGGTAACAACCCTTGTGTTACGAATTTACTTCAAGCGCAGCTTCAACTGACAGTTATCAAATTAGATTACTTTATTATCGACACTTCAGCAAGTGGATTTTTAATCAGTTTTAATAATGTAGTTTTTTCATACATAGTAAATAAGAACTTAAACAAATTATAGATATATATTATTACGAAATATTTTTAGAAAAGTATGGAGTACACAGTGGAAAATCTGGAAAAAGCTGTAACAGTATTTTATAGAACGGAAGCATCTCAACAAGCCGAGGCACATCAATGGTTAACAGAAGCCCAAAATTCACCACAAGCATGGAGTTTTGTATGGGATTTGCTGCATCCACAAAGAGTACAGATATTTCAAATAAACTTCCAGTACATAGTATTAACAAAATTTCTTGTAGAGCTCGGAAGTTCAATTTTTCGCTGCTACCACATTACACACTAAGATTTTAAAGTGTTGGAATGAAGTGCCAATAGATCACTATGAAATTTTGAAGAAGAGAATATTAGAATCCATTATTAGTTTTGCAATGGGACCTAAAATAGTTTTAAATCGCTTATGTATAGCTGTAAGCAACTTAAATTTGTGAGTTCCAAAGAATCTAATATGAAATCTATAATTTTATTTTAGTTGTCTGCTTATATAATACATACAGTCCCTATGTATTGGCCAAAAGCTTTTGAAGAATTAGTTTCTAGTTTTCAACCTCAACATTTACCAAATGTTGAACCGGAACGGATAATATGGATGTTATTAGAAATATTAACGGTAATTCCAGAAGAGGTAAATTTTTTGTTCATAAATGTGGTACAGTAATAATATAATGTTTGAAGTTTCAAAGCACAACTTTAGCAACTAGTCAAAGAAATCGAGTGAGAACTGTATTGCAAGAAGTATCCAAAGATATATTAAAGGTTGTTGAAATGTGTTTAATGCCACTACCTAATGGAAAGTAGGTTTCTAATAATATTAAAATTTATGTGTTATATCTGTTCCTCTTTTTCTTTAGTTTTGAAATGTGCAATTTGACAACCTATTTGAATACAGCCCGTTGTGCATCTGCTTGGATTCAATTAGGTGGAGTTGACATCGATAATTGTTCAAGAATAATGGACTTGCTGACTGACCTCATGTGTTTTGTATATTGGTAATATTCAAGTATAACATAATCCCTCTTAATATTGCCCTAAATATTGTAGGAATAGAAATGACCCAGAAGAAATGGCTTCAGAGGAGATGGAGGTGGCTGAAGTCACTTTGGAAGCATTGACTGCAGTAGTTCACCATCCAAATACGCACAAATACAGAAATTACATTATGAAACATACAGCAAACATGTTAGGAAAATTTACTAAAATTCTTGATACTGAAAGAAATTCTTCAGACCCTAATAATGTAAGTTTTAGAGGTTGATAATTTATGTATAGTGAAATCTCCCATAACGGACACCACCTCTTATGTATAGGCATGTTCACCTGTCTTTGGTCCTTTTCTTTTGGATCGAGATATTTTGTGGTCCCGTTGATGTTTGTTCAAAAAAAATTTCACTATATATATATTTTTTCTTTCATTTAATTATTTTATTTTGGATATGCAGGTTTAAAGTTTTTATGTGAATACATTATAATACGTTTCGGAGTTATTGTTATTCCTTTTTCAAAAATTAAAAAAAAAGTAAAGAAGGCAACAGAAGGATTACAAAATGCAATATTAAATTAAAACATAAAAATTTAATCCAACATCCCCAAAGTAAAACAGCTAAATTAATGGAGCTGTTTGGCTTAAAACAAATAAAATCAATTACATTATACAATTTATTTTAGGATATAATGGCTAGTATATATCTTCTACTAGCAGGTGTAGCAGATACTCACTCAAAAGTATTCATAGAACATTTGCGCAATAGAACTTCTGCAGAATACAAGGTAGCTGAAGACCTATTTACATGTTTGTTAAAATGTTCAGACTTACCTGGTTCATATCCAGTGGATGAAACTAGTAGTTCAATTACTTTTGGTTTCTGGTATACATTACAGGTATGTTATTTTTTAAATAGATTTCATTTAGTTTCTCATTATATTGCAACATAGGATGACATTCTCTCCTGGTCAGATACAGCTGAATGTGCAGAATTATTATTAATTGTGAAACCATACTATCGAGAGTTAGTATGTGTCATGATTCGAAAAGCAATGTATGCAAGCTCAGAGGAAAATTCAACATGGACATTAGATGACAAAGAAACATTCAGATGTTATAGGCAAGATGTTGCTGATACCTATATGTACTGTTACAATGTTCTGAATTTGGAAATGTTAGATATTCTTACCACTAAACTGGATGAAGCTATTCAAAAGTGTGCTGGAAATAGGGACCATTGGAATATAATTGAAAGTTGTCTTCACGCATTCAGTGCAGTTGCTGAGTGCATAGAACTGGAAAATTTATTTCTGCCTAAATTAATGGTGACCCTGAAGAATATTCCCTATGGTGATCTGCATTTTAAAGTTTTATCGAGTGCACTAGAAACAGTTGGTGCGTACTCAGAATGGCTCACTGATCATCCAGATATGTTGCAAAATGTTGTACCTCTTGTGATATCCGGCATATCCAATATTGACGTTTCACCTAGCGCTACTATGGCATTAAAAGATTTAACACACAACTGTCAAAAATATTTACATCAATATGCAGACCATATTCTGATAGCTAGTCAAGTAATGAATAAGTGAAAAATTTGCTTTATAATAGTTTAATTGCTGTTGTTTTCAGTCAGTTTTACAAAGCGATCAACTACGTTTACCTGAACGAACACGCCTAATGTATAGTATTGGTAAAATTTTGAGCATATTACCGATTGATAGCATAATGCAATATTTGCAAATCATATTGTCTCCGTCATTTGAAGAAATTCAATCATTAGTAAACTCACAATCTGTAAGTAATATTTTCCACCCTAAAATATGAATGTACAAACATTTTCTGTAGAGCCCCTCTATTACCGCGATGTTAGTAACAAGACTGAAAATAATTAGCGCACTATTTGTATCACTGCACGTTCAGGATAAACCAACCTCTGGGGTCGAACAACCCCTTTTAGTCCTAGGCCAAAATACTATGGGAGTATATACAGCTATAGGTACCAAATACTGTAACAACACTGAGGTAATAGATGTAAGTTTAATTCAAGCGATATCTTATAAAAATAAATCTCATTAAGCTTCTGTCTTCAGGTATTGTGTAGTCTATTAAAGCACATAGTTACTACATTAATGGATGACAGCAAACCCCTTATAACTGATATTTTGCACCTAGTAGTGAATATATATAGAGAAGTTCCACAAGCAAGTGTTCTTAGCTTGTCAAAAACTGCAATGATAATGTTTGGACGTGATAATGAATATTCGAATTTAATGCAACAGCTGCTCAAAGAAATAGTGAATATTACTTTACAAATGTGTTCGCAACTCAATAGCAATACTCAGCTATCTGAGAAATCTGATGTACTAGAGGGCTTTTTCATAATGCTAGCGCAACTATTCAAGAAAGTTCCTCACCTAATTCAAAATAGCGGTATCGATCTTGGCGCTGTATTTCAATGTGGTAAGTATTGACCATCAAAAGTGAAATATAAATTGAAATGTTATTAATTCTTAACCGTGAACGTGAAATGCAATATATTATGGTTAGGTATACAGGGGTTTCACCGAACTGGCTTATTAGAATTTTCCGAATTTCTAGTAGAGTAGTAATTTGGTGAGTGGTTATTAGAGTTTAACGCAAGCTAACTCACCGAGGTTTCGATACAACCCGCTTACGTCATCTCATTAACGTGGCGTAGGCGTTATTTCTCGAGATCTGTATACGTTGTATTAGTGTTTACTTCAAAATGTCGGTAAATCGGACCCAAATCAGAGAATAGAGACTAACGAGAAGCGACACATCGGGTGCCGCTTTTGACGTTTTTGGGCATGGATTTGCCATCCTTTTGGTTGTTTTTGTAGCGGGAACCTTTCTACGCTGCCTCCTAAGGAAAAGAGTATCGAAGATTCCTTCTTTGCATATCAGAGAAAGATAAAACAAGCACCAGTGTTGTTAGTGTAACCCCAACGAATAAAGCTGTGGTAGTACCAACACCGTCTATACCGAAAATTGAAAATATCTTGATTGGTTCATTTTTTTTTTTGTTTTCATAGTTGACGTAGCTAAGCTGCAAATTTCAACTATAATTTCGAAAACTTCTAAAGATCCAGTTCGACATTCTGTTTAAAAACGCCGTCTACATGTCAAAAGTTGGTGATTAAGGGGAAATGATGCACAATTCGTCTTATGTGATTATATTTTGTTCTCTTCTTCATAATTTACACCGCAAACTAACATATCTTACGAGAAAAAAATGTAGAAATAATTTGTATTAAATTTTATAAAAATGTAAGAGAATATTAAGAGGAGATTAAATATAATTACATGCAAACTTAATAGCACTAATTTATTATTACACTTTTAAGCTGTAATGTGTTTGGCTATGTCGGAAGGACAAACGGTAAAGTCGTGTTGTTCTTACCTATCCAACTTTATTACACAAAGTAGAGAGAGTGATCAAGCGGCAGTTGTTCAAAATTATGGTGAGGCATTGGTCTTAAGGATTCTTATTAGTTTAGGTAACTTTTAAATACCAAACATAAAATGTGAAAAGATATTAAAAAAAATTTCCAGGAGGCAGTGGACCCAGGGCACATGCAGAACTTCTAACTGACGTGTTGCTAGTATTGAATAAGAAGTACTGTGATAATTTGACTAGATGGTTACACGAGTTATTGCAGCAGGAAGGGTTTCCATCACCAAGAGTTAATATACAGCAAAAGGAGCATTTTATCAAAATGGTTCTAAGGTAGATTGTTCTTATTTTTTTTTGCAGATGGCTGTACCTTTCTGTTATAGGGAGAAGGCTCACAAAAAAAAGTTAATGGAAAATGTAATGGAGTTCACTTTATTGTGTAGAGGAATTGTAAAGGCAGATGTCTTATAAAAATATATTTTATGGTAATACATGCATACATACAAAAACTTCTATTTCCTGCTTATTTTAAGTCTGACTATCTTCCCCAACACCATATTTTTCCATTAATTCTTGCTTTCTTCTCTTTAGCAAAGCTTGTTCTACTTCTTGTTGACTTGGAACTGGTACATGGGCTGTAAACCTTTGACTACCATCCCATGTTGCAGTATCCATTTCATCACCAGACTATAAGCAAGTTTTATAGAAGCTAAATAACTATAATGAATTAAGCATACCTTTGAAACAGCTGCATATATATCCTCCTCCTCTTCCTCTTCTGATGATGATTCATTGTTATTCTGTTTCTTTTCTTTCTTAAGTTTCCACTCATTTATAACCTGTTGTATTGCTGTGAAACAAAAAAATAAGATAAACTTCCTAAAAATGTGTGTGTTAAATCAATAACTTACATAATTTTTCTGCGTTAATTTCTAGCGGTATTAATATTCCATCATCATCGTCCATATACCCGTAATAGTCCGCATCGATGTCTTTCATCATTTCAGCGCGTGTCTTCCTTGGTGGAGGCGGTGGCTCCTGCTCAAATAGTTCTCGAACACCTAATAATATTTCAGGAGACTCAACATGATTTCATCAATTTCCATTAAATAAACTTAGAAATGTGACTGCATGTTAAGATTGAATTATTCTTTAATTGCGATCTGATTAATTTCAAATATGATAGGAGTTCCTCATAACGACAATGAACTAAACATTTTTTAAAGGCCTTATTTTCTATTTAAATTACAAAAGTATAGCTATACTATATCTTTAAATTTTACTTGAAATTCATATTTTTACAGCATATACTTTATTCTCAAAGCAAAAAAAAAGATAAGGATTTCATAATCATTATTCAATTCAGTTAGTTTTGTATATATATATAAATAGGTTTTGCATATTTGCTGGTGATCTATTCCCTCCAAAATGTATAGATATTACTAGACGATTCTAGCATTAGCATAATTGTATTTTACTGTAACTTATTGTGTTATTTCAATATATTTTACATCAAAATAAATACATTTGTTTATACCCACATACCTGGTAATTCCTTGGCTGCACCAAAATACTTGTATCCCCTGTTTCCAGGTACTTCTCTACCTTCGTGATCTAACATTCTAGGTCCTACACGTTGATAATCAGGTCCACCCAACTCCTTAATTTGTGCCTCCCAATGTCTCTTTTCTCTGAGCAATTTGTTTATTTCGTCATTCAAATCTCTTATTCTAAATTCTCCTAATCCAGCATTTTGTATCTGTGCAACTTTTTTCGCAATTTCCCGAATGATTTGCATTCTCCATTTCTCACAAGCATACAAGCTTTTACATTCAGATGCGAGGTAGGGTCTTCTTTTCTTATGTTTTTCATTTTCACCTAATTGAGCCGCCCTCCAGCGAGCCAATGTTGTCCTAGAACCACACATAACGTTTTGATTACCTTAAGAAAAAGAAGTTCACTTACATTGCCTTTTCCGCATTGCGTGCCTGAAAAATAATATATAAAATAGGTAATAACAAATTATAAAAAATTATATCAACTTACCATTTTATAATGAAATTACAAAATATAGGTTATAGCCTTGTTATAGACAATTTATAAAATATGCTGTCCTGTCGCTAAAGCTTCGTTTCTGAACGTACCCTCCTCCTTTTTACGGTTGAGTCACAGGTTGAGTGAAGGATGGACCAATCGACTGGTATTTTTGATGTTATGTTCAGAAACCTGTGAGATTAGAGCTTCTTTAGAACTTACCTACTCTGGCAGTTACATAGGTCTGTCAGTACGTTATTTGGGTTGCCTATTGTTATTGTCACACACCGGTGTCAACATGATAACCTGCAAAAGTACATAAAATAATATTTAATTTATGTGTGTATTTGTATTTAGTGTTAAGCACGTAACCACGAAACTAAAAAATGTTATATATTATTTGTAAAAATTGTTTTAAAAATCAATTATTTAACCGTAATATATTAAAATACTTCCCAGTGGGACGATTTTCAATAAATTTAAAGACACACAACCAGTTTAAATGTGCTGGGTCTGAGGAATATAAGCTTGCCGATATCATAAAGAAATATGAAGATAAATTATTATATAGTGGATACGTTGAATCACACAGTTTAAAATTGGGATATAAACGAAATGTAATTAGCATGGAAAAAAGATCACGTGAAGAAAATAAGCGCAGACAAAGTGAAAAGCTGATCGAACCATCCCCATTATCTCTTAAGTACATTTGTGTTAACTATAATACTGAAATGAAGCAAGAAGAAAAAGAAAGCGTTGAAAAAGTGAATAACAATGTGCCAGCACATTTTCCATTTAATATCAAAGAAAAAAAGATTAATTCTGGTATAAATTTTAAAAGAACAAAGAGTGAAGATGTACATAAAGATCTTATTGATGTTGAGATTAAGGAACGCTTAAAACATTTAAAGGCCAGTAATTGGATGGCGGATTATGATAATTATGAAGAAACTGCTAATTATGAGGAAGTAAATAATTGGAAAATCAACTATGGTACCCCAGATCCCAATTCAATCGTTAGCACCACTCCTTGTGGTGGTTGTGGAGCACTACTCCATTGTAAAGATACTTCTATCCCAGGGTATATTCCATCAGAAATATATAAAAATCACATAAAAAAAGGTGGAACATCATTACAGGCAATAATTTGCCAGCGATGTTACTTTCTAAAGAATCACAATTTAGCACTACAGGTTCAAGTTTCACCTGAAGATTATCCACAAGTATTAAAAACTATAAGAAATAGGGAGAAAGCTTTAATCGTATTGATTGTGGATTTATTAGATTTTCCATGTTCAATATGGCCAGGTGCTGCAGATCTTTTAGGATCAGGCAGACCAATTATTTTAGTAGGTAATAAGGTTGACTTGTTGCCTCAAGATGGTAAAGGTTTTTTAGAAAGGGTGTCACAAAATTTGAAATACAAAGCAAAAGAACTTGGTTTTGCAACTGCTGACATAAAACATGTTTGTCTTATATCAGCAGTTACAGGATTTGGTGTGGAAGACTTAATAACAAAGTTACACAGTTATTGGGGAACAAAAGGTAATTCTTTCTGGATTAAAAAGATATTTTAAATGTTAAAAAAATCTTTTTTGTTTACTTCAGGTGATGTCTTCCTTGTAGGTTGCACAAATGTTGGTAAATCTAGTTTATTTAATGCTTTATTACAATCAGATTATTGTAAATCTCAAGCAAGTGATTTAATTCACAAGGCAACTGTTAGCCCATGGCCAGGAACTACTTTGAACTTACTGAAGTTTCCTATTTTACGAATGTCGGGTTGTAGATCATATATGAGGTATCAACGTTTAATGCAAAGTCAAAAACAAACTGCAGAAGAAAGAAAGCTACGAAAAATCCAATTTTTTGCCACAAAGAAATCAAAATTTGCCACTCTTATCGGTCATATTGGCAGGACCTTTGTTACTAAGGAACCAATTGCTGAAAGTGGAGATATGTTTTCTGTGAAAGGTCATCATAATTCTTTAGCAAAAAGTAATGTTGGTGTTGATGAGAATGAGAAAGCATACATATTAAGCAAATGGTGTTATGATACCCCAGGAGTAGTTCAGCCAGAGCAGGTAAACACAAGTTTTAATCAATTAAATGTAAATTTTTAAACAATCTCTTATAGTTACTTCACTTATTAACCACCACGGAACTATTAGCAACATTACCAAAACAATTAATTAAACCCAAGACATTCTGTTTACAACCAGGTTCTTCGATATTCATAGGGGGACTTTCTAGACTTGATTATGTAGAAGGAAAACCATTTGCTCGGTTTATAGTATATTGTTCACATGATCTACCAATTACAATTTGTAAAACCAGTATAGCACCTAATTTGTATGAGGAACTTCTAGGCACTGAATTCTTTGCTGTACCATCTGGAAATCCAGAACGTTTAAAATTTTGGCCTGGATTAGAAGAAAACAAAGAATTTATTATTAAAGGCATTGATTGGAATCATTCATGTGCCGATATTGTGTTATCAAGCAGTGGCTGGATTGCGATAGCTGGAAAAACAGGCGTAGAATATCAAGTGAAAGGCTGGGTGCCTAAGCATTGTGGAATTTGTCTTCGAGATTCGTTACTGCCTAGTGCTGTTTCTTTGAGAGGAAAACGGGTTAGGAACTCCCCAGCTTATAGATCAAATAAATTTTATATGAAATTGTGATAATATAGTAAAATATTTTACCAGTAAATCTGTTAAAATAATCGTGTACTTTATTCAATAATAAAAGTAGCAAAAATTATTGGATGACTATATTCTAATGGATAATTTTAAATTTCCCGCAATTAATTTAGGTAGGGATTTTGGAAATTTTGTATTTAATACGTTTTAAACAGTTTTAAAACTTTTTTGTTGAAGTTATCAAAAATTATTCCGGGAAATTTAAAGTACTTAGTGTGTTGACTACTAATTGGCGAGATCGTTTCGTTGAGTCCGAAACAAAAGGCATTTATTCGAGCAAATGAATGTTGAAGTTTTCGGAATGAATGTATTGTTAATGTGAACCGTAACACTAAAAACTGACCCGACCAGAGATAACCTATACTTTACTTGATGTGAACTTGGTTGTTGTTGTCGCCTCAGAATACACCATAGAATAACTTGGAATACACAATCTATTCTGTGTTGTCATGGTGTTGTCGCGCTCTAAACATGTCACCTACCGCGCTCTAATGTAAATAACTATTATAAATAAATATAATACGAGAATATGAGTAATTAAAAAATAAGAAAGCACTTTGTCAGGAAAGTATTAAGATTACTTTTACAATTATTATTAATAGTTTTTTTGTTAATACAATTAATACTTATAAATAAAAATCTGATAAGAAATGTAGAATTAGAGACCTCTTACGTGGGTAAATGGAAATATTTTGAAAATTTATTAAATATATTTTGACAGTTGTGTTCCAACGTAATGCAATAGTAATGCATTTGCTATTAAATTACTCGCGATTTACTGATTATTTGCACAAAAAATAGCAAAGACAGTGTTATAGAAATAAATCATTGCAAAATAATTATGAAGAAAATAATGTGACGGTTTTTAATTCAAGGTCAAAGAACTTTACACTCTTATCATAAATTGAAATGAAAAGCAACCACATGAGCATGATTTTGTATTACTTGATATGACTCTTACCTATTTTATTTACTAATGGCGCTAAGGAAATTAACGGAAGCCGATTGCGGAGGTGTCAATCCTGTAGTTCATTTGTCCTCACATTTAACACGGGATCATGCATTGGTGGGCACTCATGGACATGCATTTCCAAATAGTTCCGATCAGCTTGTGGAGCAGTTTTTACAGGAAACGAGAACTGCTCCTCAAACATTTAGAATGGATGGTGAAGCATACAATAAGTATTTATTTAATCTTGTTTTTTATATGTGTTTTTATAGACTTGATGAGGGAAATGCACGAAATTGAATCACAAAGGGCGGCTCTTCCACCAATTCCTGCTTCAACAGTGAAAGAACACTTAAATGATAATGCCTGGGCTTTGCAATATATTGAAGATAGCAGACAATTTAATGTATTCGATATATCACCAATAAGTTTTATTTCATTCTCATGTTTTTTATAAAATAGGAATTTCCTGATCATCACAAGGTATGGGCTGAAGTAGCAGCACAAGAACAAGCCGCTTTGAAGACATCTCCGACATGGGGCGATGAATATTTTGAGCAGCAGGAAGAATTATCGAATGTAAAAAATAATGCTAATGAAGTTGCAGACATAATGAGCCAAGACCCAAATTTTGAATATTCCAAGGTACAGAAATAATTCTGGTGTGTGCAACAGTTTAGTTTATTAGTTCAATTTATGTGCAGTTTATGAAATTCATGGAGCAAGTGGGTAAAGGTGAACTGAACTTACAGGGACAAGAAGATGAAGCTTCAGCTTGGAGTCAAGAATTTATAAATGTCAATGCCACAGATGACAGCGACAATGTCGCACAAACATGGGTGGAAGAACATGGCCCTGTAAGTGGTATGTATTTCTATAACTTTATAATTTATAGAATCTATTATTGATCACAATTTAGATGATGGATTTAATAGTCAATTTTGGGATAGATTACAAGATGAATGGAAAAAAGTATCAGAAAATGACAGTGACCATCCTTGGATATCAGAATTCAATGACTATTATGATCCTTATAAAGAATACACTTTTGCAGAAGAAAATCCTATGTTTGATGTGTTAAACCCTCTAGAAAAGGGCAAAGCTATGCTAGAACAAGGAGATTTACCAAGTGCAGTTCTATGTTTTGAAGCTGCTGTAAAAAAGGAACCAGGAAATGCTCAAGCATGGTTACTACTGGGAACCACACAAGCTGAAAATGAGCAGGTATTTTGTTTCTTTTGAAGCTAATGTAAAACTATAAGCTCATTTTATTATAGGATCCTAAAGCAATCAGCGCATTGAAAGAGTGTCTAAAGATTGAACCAAATAATTTGAAGGCTTTGATGTCCCTTTCTGTGAGTTACACAAATGAAAGTTACTACAACCAGGCCTGTCAATCGCTCATCACATGGTTAAAAGAGAACCCCAAATATTCAGACTTGGTGCCACCGGATTTTCCAATTTCAGGGCAAGTTACAAGCTTATTGGATCCGTAAGTTAGGTGTTGGGTTCAAATGTAAGAGGTATTTCTGCTGGTGCTCTTAACTACAATCAAAAGAATTTTGCTGTTTGGTTTGGTTTTTGGTGCACAGTTGATTCAAATATCTGACAGCAAAATAAAAATTAACCTGGCGTCATAGTAACTCATAAAAACTGGTAATTCCTGATGAAATGTTGAGTTTAATGAGAGAGGCTTGGGATATCCTTGTACGATGTTCTGCAATTGGATGGTTAAAGCTCTTATTTTTCTTGTAGAATATTCACTTAGTTATGTTTTATTAACCCTTCATTAGTCGCGCATAGGCCCAGCGGATCTATGCCTGTGCATTTCTTATATGGCGAAAGCACACGCGCCTAATGGAGGGTTAAATGGATTTAAAAATTTCTAATTCATAAGCCTTATGGTCAAAGAAGGGTTCCGTTGGCGAAATATAGATGACACCTCTAGTATCCTCTTATGGAAATGTATTATTAATACAAATACATTTCCATAAGAGAATACTAGAGGTGCCATCTATATTTCGCCAATGTAACTCTACTTTGGCCATATGTATACTAATTTGTTCATAGCCATTACTTTGTTTCAAAATGTGTTCGTCTTTTATTTATTTGTTAAAGCGTAATGCCGAAAATCTCATCTATTTCTCTAACATTAAATTTTTATAATATCAAATCAATTTCTTGAACTCTCAAAACTATAAATTCAGAAACATTTTAGACCTGTTCAATTAGTCCTGTATCTTGCTATATTTTTCTACACAATATGGTACTCGTAATGATTTATTTTAATTTATTTTGAACGGTGTTTACACAACAACTAGTAATGTGGTGTTGGATAAAAGCAATGCTTCACTGTTTTTTTAGAGATGTCATTTATTATATAGTTCCCGAGATAGCAATAGTGACCTTAGAAAGCCAACTTATATCTCTAAAATGCGTCATTTGCGGACCAAGGTTTATTAGGATATTTTGCTCAGAATTGTCAGGTACTTTTACTGTGATCACTCGACTTCGGGACACCTATATGTATATATATGTGCCGTTCCTTTCGGGTAGCGGCAATGTTTTTCTTCATTTATGCTTTCTACACTTTTGAAGGTTCTAAAATTTTTCAACTCTTTTCCCATGCTGAGAGCCATTTGTTCAACATAGGGGTTGCTTCTATTTTATAGTTTCTAGTGATGGATTGAAAATATCTCATTGTTAAAATGGAAGTTAAAAAAGGAGTTTTTGCCAGTTTTTCTTGAGTAGTAAAAAAAGATAACCATTGCCGTTAGCCAAGAGAAATAAATAAATATATGACTTTATTGTCCAAATGTAAATTCTTGCACAGGGCACAGGAATAGGTAATTATGGCATTGATATATTCTATAGAGATGAATATACAGTGGTCGCGAAATACCAATTACGAACACCTGAATGTAGTAAATAGTATTATATACAGTTGAAACCAAGTCAACTCCAAATACTAACATCAGCTATTTTCGGCGTCAATGAAACCGCAGTGCTATTTATGCAGCAAGGAATACGTTGGCACCGATGAACGTAATGCAATAAAATTCACCAATGGCCGTCAAAGCAAATTTAATAAGCATAAGAGTGGCGCGCTTCGGAAATATTCAGGAATTCGTATTTCGAGTGGCGTCTGTTGTATATTCGTAGTTTGGACCCAGTACACTGTTGTCGGAAATAAAACCCGCGACGGCTATGAGCGTGTCATGCTGCACGTTTGTTACCATTGCTACACATTCCATGAATAGCAGTCGCGAAGAGTATTCATCAAACCTGTATATTCACATAATTTCTGTAAAAATTTTGTTTTCTATGTGCCTTTACTAATGTACATAATTTTCAAAATTGCTAGACATTTTAATTTTGTGCTACAGGATATTAATTTATTCTTTCTATAGGAATCATCACAAAGTAGTTCAAGATTTGTATATAAAAGCAGCCCAGAGGCAACCCACAGAAGTAGACTATGAAATACAAAGTGGATTAGGTGTATTATTCAATTTATCTGGAGAATATGATAAAGCAGCTGATTGCTTTCGTGCAGCTTTAAGTGTTCAGCCAAAAGTAAATATTTGATAGTTTAATTTAGTATTCGTAGCGCATACTAATAAAAGTGAATATAGGATGCAAGATTATGGAATCGATTGGGGGCCACTCTAGCAAATGGTAGCATGCCTGAACAAGCTGTAGATGCATACCACCAAGCATTAAATATTATACCTGGTTTTATAAGAGCTCGATATAATGTTGGCATTACTTGTATAAACCTAAGTGCTTATAAGTAACGGAACCTAGAATAATCTATTTCAATTTTATAAACCATAATTGTTATAGAGAAGCAGCCGAACATTTCCTGTTAGCATTGAATCAACAAGCCAGGGGTATGGATGTTTCACAGTCTGGTGAAAAGGTTCAAATGTCAGAAACAATATGGTCAACATTACGGATGTGCATTTCATTAATGAATAGACCTGATTTGAAAGTAGCTGTTGATAATAGGGACTTGAAAACTTTGAATGACGCATTGCAAATATTGGATAATTAAAATTATGTTATTTTCCTTTATGATATATACATATAAGCAAACTTCCTGTAGTTTTATATTTTGTAAAGACCATTTATGTGTAAAAGGGGAAATTTAACAGGCATTAATTGTAACAAAGCATTAAAAAGGTAATATGTTATCTGGAAGATCCTTTTTTCTCTGTACAGTGTTTTTTTCGTATATGCTATACCCATTTATTAATATATATATAAACTTCTCTGTAAATACATGTCGGTTTTATAATTCATAAAGTAAGGTAACATTTTTTATATATATAATATATTGATAAAAAATTCTTTAATCGAAGTAGTTTATATGCAATATATAAATATAAAATTTATAAATTTGTTGGAATACGAATCCTTTAAATACAATATTTTTCAAAAAAATATGTTGTAGGTATTAAAAATATAACATTTCATTTTTATTAATAATTTGTTTCTTTCATTTGCATAAATAAATGAAACATCTATTCTTTTGGTATTGTTTTATTTAAATAGGTCATAGCAGGCTCTCTGTTTTTCACTAATTATTTTCGAGAACGTGTGTACAATAAATAACGTCTTATAAGAAGGAATTTACAAAATTTTAGTTACAGAACTGTAAATAAAGAGACGTTATGCAGTAACATATTTGAAATACAAAAGACATTACCTAGACACATTTTTATTTATTGTTATTGCCTATTATTTTGTACAAAATTTGAAAAAATCCAAAAACGACATGCGTATGCTATAAATACGTTTATAAATCAATAAAGATCACATGGTAATTCTAGTACATAAAAATGTAAACAGGCATGACAAAATTACATATGTATATTTCTTTTTAATATTATTCAATCTGTGGTGTTATTTCTGCAGGCTCTTCTTGGTTATCTTTATTAAATATGTTGATTTTCTTATGTTTCTGTCGGTTTATTTCATTTTTCAACCGCTCATCTAAGTGCTTATATAATTTATGTATATCTTCAGTAGTACCCATTACTAAAAAAACTTTTATTTCTCCACTTGAATTGATTGCAGTTAGTCGCACACTTTTAGGACTGGCTAGCTGTATACTCATATCAGCCCATATCTACAAAACCCAAATATAATTATTGGAATTATTTCTAAATGTTCTCGAAATCATTACCTTGGTATTTAAAATAACCCTCAAACTACCAAATGTTCTAAATACCAAACGGCTTTGCATGTATGTATTACAATTATCAGATACTTCCTGATCATTAAGCCTTATGTTTCCTCTGCCTCTTTCTTGCCAACTCCCAGATGCATTGTCATATGTGAATAATTTGCAAGATATATGTAATATATTAATTTCTTCTTCTTCTCCAGTTTTTACCTCTACTTCTTCATATTTCCTTTTAATAGCCCGGCTTTCTTCATATTCCCTGGCAGATTCACTGAGACTTTTTCCATCTTTGTTCGAAATATCCATGTTATCAATTTTAGTATCTTTAATAGCACTACTAAAAAGCATATCAGAAGTACCATTTGAATTTAAACAACTTGTAGAAGGTTTAGAGTCATCGGAATTACTTTCTGCAATTACACGTTCTTGCAAATTTTGTCCAAATACAAAGTTACTTTGACTTGCCTATAAATTTCAAGCTATACAAACTTTACTCAAATATTCTATTTGTTACCCTACCTGTGTTGTAGGCAATACCGTTGTAACTGCCTTAACAATAATTTCACTATTTTTATTTTCTGCTTGTAGCAAAGGTACAAATTTAGGTGTTTCTCCATTACTAACACTACTACTGTTTTTATGTTTATCACTGTCACGGTCACTATTATCTTCTTCTGTATGTGTTTTTATAGAGGGATTTAGTCTGCTCGGATTAAGAGTAAAACTACTTTTACCAAGTGGTGTTGTAGCATTTGATCCTAATTTTGAAGGTTTTAAAAATAGTTTTTGCCCAAATTTACTCTCTAGCGAGTTATTTGCTGAAAATGGATTGCATCCATCAAGTTGTGATGGTGTTAATAAAGGTTTAACAGTGGTTGGTGAGCATATATCTGTTTTTATACTTAGTATTTCTTCTTTCTGTTCGTTATCTTCATTTTCTAAAACAATATATATTTATATATTTATACATATTATTACTGCACATTTAATCATATTTTACAACATACCATCTTTTACCTTATCTTCTGTGGGTTCATCAACTCTCATTATAATTTGAGATTTTACTCCATCTAAAGGAATACAAAATGGAAATAGAAAAACTATTACTTCTACTTTTACAATTGTTATTAGTATGGCAATTTTAGCATTTTATTTAGTAATATATAGCGATTTCTTAATATATAATTTAGATAGACTACATCCAAAATAATTTTTTTACTAGCATAAACATACCTGTATTTTCTGCCATATTTAATGATGTATATTGTACACATATAAAAAAATACGTGGGAATTTATTTTTCTGTACAGTAAGTACAACAATAAAATTTATTACAAAAATACAAATAGAGCTTCCCCCCTCAAATATTGTTTGTATTCTTTATAATACTGCTAATTGTAAAGAATTATTTATGCAATCAATTGTGTGTACTGTCAAGGCGCTGCGGCGCTGCAGAAAGCGGGACACCGGGCCACAAACCATACACAAACTGCTGAATCGTTGAATGCTGGCTGAACACGTCTGCTAAATCCAACTAGTGATGGGCATCATACCGAGATTTGAATAATCGAATGATAGATAATCCAGTGTTTTTAATTAACCTTTCGTCCAGGTTATATCTTTGCTAAAATGTTTTTTATTATTAATGTAATAAAATATATTAGCAAGGTTATAATTTTGAATATTATATAATGTAATGTATATATAATTCACACGTCTAGTCAATAAACAAACAGAAATCCATAAATATAAAACATTGAAATTAACAATAAGTCAAGAATACTGCAGGCAATAATCTAATTAACATCATCATCATTGATATAAAATGAAAATTCAAATGATATTTCGAATTAATTCGGCAGGTGGTATTTTGACATTTATTTTCCTGAAGTACATACATCGTAATGTGTTAGACAGAAATAGATATACGTTAGTAATCATGGTTGCCTATCTGGAACTCTGTTTCATATTTTCCTGAGTGAATGTATACAGAAAACCAGTTCACCCTCTGACGTTTCGAGCGGAAACTTCGTTGTTCTATTCACTGTCCGGTGGCGCCATCTATTAGTGTCGTCAGTGGCAAGTGCAATGTTAAACTGGCGCGCGTAACAATAGTTATTTGAACACCTTTATGTTGAAGTTGTTAAAAATGATTGCGTGATATTTAAATTTGTGATGTTAAATGATGCTAAAACCTGAAACGTTATAAATGAGTTTCCGAACGATCCTCAATAATCGAATAATTCGTTCATCTGATTATGCCCATCACTAAGTAAGTACAAAAAAGTATTTAGTTATAAAGGTATAAATCTAAGGCCTTAACGTTTATACTGTGGTTAAAGTTATTAATTAGTTTAAGTTTAACTCAGTTGTAGACAGTAGACTAACGCTGAAATAACTTCTTTTCCATTCAACATGTATCACGCATAATGAAGTATTAATAGGCAGTGATTCGTATAGCGCATAGTAAAGCGAGATTAGGTCATCTTGCCTAATTATTACACAAATATTTAAATCTTATTAGATACAATTCAGCGATTCAGTGCGACGTATATGCGGTTTTGATATCCCCGCAGCCCGCAGATGACAGCATTGAGCTAAATTGAGCGCTCCCTTAGCACAGTATGAGCAGTGTTTTGTTGTGGTTTTTGTATGTAAATAATCGGCTTTTTAATTTTAGAAAATCTGTTATTTGCCAAACAAAATATGGGTTGCTGTGATTCAAATGAATCTGAAGAAAGTCAACCAAATGTAAGAACATGTACAGATGTGTTCTGGCTTTTGTTATATATTATGTTTTGGTGTTTGATGGTAAGCAGTCAAAATTTCTTATAATACTTTGTAAGTAACTTTGTGTTTTTAATTAGGTGTTAATTGCGGCATTTTCATTCGTTTATGGTAATCCAGTCCGTATTATAAATGGTTACGACTCATTCGGGAACACTTGTGGATCCAAGAATAAACCTATGGGAAACCTACAACTCTCTGGTCAGGATACAACAACAAAACCTTTTCTGTTGTTTTACGATATGAAAGAATTAAGGAATTCATTAAAAATTTGTGTAGAAGAATGTCCAAACAGAATGCTTACTAAAGCTCAGGATTTTTATGACTATTATAAGAAAGATAAAGTTCATTTATGTAAATATGATTTTCATTATGATAATTTAAGAAATAACACAATTGATCAAAAAGTGTTAAGTAGTTCTTTTGGTCCCTGCCCAATTTTACCACTGTATGAAAGGTAAATAAAATGTAGGATGGTATTTACATTAAGTAACTTAATATTTTATAGTGTTTCAGTATTAAATCGTTGTGTACCAAAACCTGTAAAGGAGGTTACTGAAGGAATTTTAAGTAATTTCTATGGGCTTCTAAATGAATGGGATACAATGGAAAAAATACTGGCTGATTTATATAATACATGGAGGGAAATTTTTGGATTAACATTTTTAGCTTTAGGTATGCATTATTGATTGATTTTTACAATTTATACATTTTATTTAATTTAATATATTACAGTTATTTCGTTGTTTACAATATGTATTCTGCATCTGTTTTCATATTTAGTATCATATATTATTATGATATTGGTTACTATAGCAAGTATTGGTGGTACCGCATTTTTATGGTATACTTACTATGATATTAAACATAACTTAGATAAGACTAATAGAAGTACATTACTTTGGGAATCTGTCCGGAATGAACATGCATTTCTGTGGTTTTCTATAATAGCTACGATTATAACAGTAAGTTTTCTAAGCAGTTTGCAATTATATTTATCCTAAGCATTTTTAATCTTCAGGTAATAATTGTTTTGTTAGTAATTTTTATGCGTAAGAAGGTGGATTTCCTATCGGAGTTGTTTAGAGATACATCAAATTGCCTGCTTCATATACCTGGATTATTTTTTCAACCACTTTTAACGTTTCTTATATTATTAGCTTTCTTCAGTTTTTGGGTGTTTGTTATGGTAATAAAAGAGTTTGTTATGACAAAGCAAAAGTACATGTATTTAAAATTTTACAGCTTTGTTTAGCTACAGCATATTATCCAGGTGTCAATGGAATTCCAATGAGTTTTCCACAGCAGAGCTCTGTTGAACTAACTACTTACATGAATTTGTCACCAACGATAAAATCTAATAACGTCACAAATAGTAATATGAGATTTAAAGATCTAGTTTAGATGATATTTAATAAGTGTATTGTTATAGGACTAACAATAGTAGAATATATAGATCCTATCTGGGTTAAATATATGTGGTGGGTGTACTTCATTGGACTTATATGGAGTTCAGAATTCATTATGGGATGTCAGTCGATGGTTATTTCAGGTTCTGTTGCGCATTGGTACTATAGGTAATAAATGAGTGAAGAAACAAGCATTACAGTGAATTGCATTATATTTCAGACATAATTATAAGGATAATTCACATGTAACATATGCAATTTCAAAACTGGTAAAATATCATTTAGGTTCTGTCGCGTTAGGTTCCTTATTGATCACGATATTTAAAGTTCCCAGACTTATAATGATGTACATACATGAAAAGTAAGTATCTGTAATGTTGAAATACATTTACTGATATGAAAAGTATTTCAGATTAAGACGAAACAAAGACAAAGGCAGTGAATGTGCTTCATGTTCATTAAAATGTTGTATATGTTGCTTTTATTGCTTAGAAAAGTTTATTAGATATATAAACTCAAATGCTTATACAGTAATTGCAATCGATGGTGTTAATTTTTGTTCTGCTGCTAAAACAGTAAGATTTTTCTATATATAACTCATGGGTACTCTTCACTTAACGACAAAATAAGATCTGGATTAGAATTGTACACTTTTGAACAAATAGATTTTGTTGAAAGGTGTACATGGAACTGAAACTAAAAAAAAAAGTTTGAAGAGTAAGCTTCTAATTTAGCGACAGATCTCCTTAATGACTATACAGTGAAGGAATCTTAGTTGTTAAGTGAAAAACCCTTTTTAAAATTGCACTTGTACGCATTAACTTTGTCTCTTTTGTAGGCATTTGATGTTCTAGTAAGTCATGCGCTGGAAGTGGCAACAATCAATAGTATAGGAGATTTTATCTTATTTTTGGGAAAATGTTTAGTTACAGCTGTTACTGGTACAGTGGGGCTATATTTATTTAGGCAAAACCCGAAATTAACGTTTTATGCAGCACCGACATTAATAGTATGCATTTTTGCGTTTTTCGTTGCGCATTGCATACTATCATTATATGAGGTACCTATTATTTCAAGTAGACTCATTAAGAGTATGTATTTTTGAACATTAAACACTTTAACCTTCGGGAGCTAACATACCGTCTCAGAGACCGACAGCCTATAATTTTAGTATGTCTCAAAACAACATGTTAGCTGCGGAAGGTTAAAATACTGTACCTAATACCACGGTTTTAATGCTTCACTCCTCTTACAATTTGGAATGATTCAGTTTTAAGAGTTCTGGCTGTCGATGGTATATTTCAATAACTGAGTCATCATTATCAGTAGCAAAACCAAGTGTTCTGAAGTGTTTAGTGTAATCAGTGCCAGAGTTTTGAGTATTGTTAAACATTGTATTGACTTTCAGATGGTGTTAGATACCGTGTATTTATGTAAATGTCAAAACAGCAGTAACGCAGATGGTGCTCAAGGTGGAAATAATGGAACATACGCACAAGAGATGGAAGCGATGAAGTAAATTAATACCAAAAGTACCTTTTCACACATGGAATAAGGCTTGTTCGCACAAAGTACTTATAAGGTTGAATAGAAAAAAGTATTTTATTTCATTTTTACACATATTAACATATAGTTGACATTATTTTTTATATTTCTAATATTTTTATAAACTTATTTATTATAGATGTAGCTTTTAAAATTAATTATTTTAATGGTTATTAATTGTTAATACTCTACCTTCAGGCTGTTTCAAAACATTCCAACGTATTGAAGAAATATTTTAGCATTTGATCAAAATATATTTCAGAAATTTAGCATGTACCAATGACATATACTTCCAAATATATTACATTATTTTGCTACCTCTTGACAATCAGAGTAAACCTCCAACCACAAAATTTAAATCATTCAGGAATTGATATAAGATCTAAGAACTATTTTAATTACAAGCAAGATTTAACAGTGCTTAGTAGGCAAATAATGTGCAACAAATCCTTCGTACTTTCGAGGTCTAATTTGGCGTATTTAGAAATGTTTGGTATTTTTTGCTTTACGAGTATATTTAAAACTAAATTTTGTAACAGATCTGATATTATTTTATATAATAAATTGTGTTTAGATATTTGTATGTGCATTTATTATAAGACGTGACATTGCCTCCATAAAATAAAAAAAAAAAAAAAGAAATAATTTTGTGCCTATTTATTTTTTATTTTATCTCCTTTCTTCTTTGTTTTACTACCGGTTCCATACTTTTTGTGTTTTTTCGTAATTTTTTCCTTGTTATCTTCAATGCAGATATCTTTTGCTTTTTCAATGGGATCACCTTTAAATAAACTATCCAAAGGATTGAATTTATAACTTTCTTTTGGTTTTGTAGATTCGGCATGGACTTTCTGTTGAATTCTGTTTACATATTTCTCCTTTGCCTTTAATTGGAACTGTTGCCGCAGTTTGGAAGGGCTCAAATAATGCGGATTTTCCCATAATGGAATGCCACCAAAACTTCCTGAAAATATCTTCACCTAAAAATTTAAATTTACAATTTAATAATATAATTTTCAAAGAACAAAAAGTTAACTTACTGGATTCAAAACAAATCGAGGCCCAATTTCGGCTAGTGCACCATCTTCAGATAATATTTGAAAATTTCTAAACCAAATTCTGTTATCTAAAACTGCAAAGGTGTATACATGATCAAAGAATGGTTGACTTTTTGGATGATGATTAGGAACACCAAATATTTGAATAAGCAATTCTTTCAAAATTGAATAATGTGGTTTTTCATCAAATGTGGGATCAAAACTTAAAAACGGCCTTGATCCACGGAGACAGTTACCAGTCAACTTTAATTCACCCATTGTATAAACTGCAATAAAAATTATTACCCAAAATTATTAAATACTAAATAAATAATTATTGAAATTACCATTTTCACTTAAAAATTTTACAGATGGGCCATTAGGAATATTTGCAAACCAGATATATAAATCTTTCTTCTTTCGCCCCTCAAACATTATCGCTTTGTTACAATTTTTCATTTCACACATTTCATTTATAACATTAAGAGTTTTTGATCGTTCCATTTTGGGTTCTGGTTTATGATGTGGCATTAATTTCTTTATATCTTCCATGAGATGTCTGTCTCTATGGCTAATTCCCCTTGAAGCAAAAACTAGTACTCTTTGTTTGTTTGTCCATTTTACCTATGAATGGATATACGTATATATATATAAAACATATTAACAATACTAATAACAAATTGTGTGAAACCTTTTTCGGTAGTGGTTCATCAGATAGCCGTTGCTTCGGTAATCTCAAATTATCTAGATCTTCTGTCTTTACCGCTAATTTTCTCTTCCGGGTCTTCATTGTAGTAAAGTGCTTTTTAATTATAACTTTCTAACGTTTCGTGAAGGAAAACACGCTTCCAGCTTCTAACCAAATATTCAATTCAATGTGCACGTGTGCCACATACAATCCAAATCATAGTAATCTGTACAATTCAACGAGGTACCACCACAAACAATTGCTGTCAACCATAGAAAAAGAATGATTTCAAGTATGCACATCCGTTTAATTGGAGGCAGCCATTTTGAAGGTTGGTGATTGCCCAAGTTCAATTTGATGTATAAAATTTATTTATTCTTTCTCATCAAACAACATTATTTCGAAAACTATATATTCCATTCCCAATTAAACTAAGATTATATCCCATAAATCAATTCTTTATATTATCCAAGTCTGAATTGATGATTAGGCAAGGCAAATTTTGGCTCTGGAATTGGATAAGACGTATGTAGATAAGTAGTAAAAATAAGGACACTCGCTAACATGTTATCCCACTCTATTTTTATACTTCTACTATGCTTTTCCTTGTGGTTACAAACTTGTAATTTAAAAAAAAACCTTACGTATTGACCTAATCTTCAAATTTTTATAAGACTCAGGCCAGGGCGCGTTTATATACAGCCTTCTTTAAAAACATATATAAATTAAAATGTGCTAAAATCTCAATCGCCAAAATAAGATCGCAAGTGAGAAAATTTGTTCAACAAAATTTACTTTTTTTTTAAATGCTTATCATCATGTTTAAATTCCATACATGTAAAATAAAAAATTACATTTACAAACATTAGCATCTTAACTATCACACTGACAAAAGTCAATGCTAGGTTTTCCACTATCACCAAACAACATTGTTTGGTGATAGTGGAAAACACCAAAGGTTCCAAAACCCAATTACTGGATTAGCATCTTATTTAAATACGGGAAAAAGTTTGTAAAGCTTTAAATTTAATTTTCTGTATTAGCGGCTGCATTTTTGATATAATATAAATAATACAAAACTCATAAACATAGAAATCTATTTAATCAACAATCTGCAATATTGGTATCGTCATTTCCTTTTTCCCTTTCCTTTGTTCTTGATTCTTCTGCTTTTGCCTAATCTTTTCATAGGTTTACCTTTTCCTACAACTCCCTTAGGTTTACCAGGTCTTTTATATTCCGATATATCAGTTGCACTATCTTTTGTATTGGTTTTTAAACCTCTTTTCTTTCCACCAAATCCAAATTTCTTGTCTTTCATTCTTCTTTTCTCTACATTTTTCTTCTTTTTCCCATCCAGAAAGCTCATATCCTTTGAAATGCCTTTCTTCACTTTTTTAACTTGATCCAACATTTCACGTTTCTCTTTTTGTCTCTCTAATCTTGCTTGTATTTGTAATGCTTTTCCTTCCTTCTTCTGTATACGCAATAATTTCACTTTTTCACTTCTCTGCTGTTGTGCTTGTTTCTGCATTAATTTTTCTCTAATTTTTTGCATGTGTGCATCTGTTTTTGCCATCTCAGCAAAGTAATCGTCTGGTCTATTTAGAACAAATTAAAATATTTAATTTACAATAAATACAAAGCAGCACACCAGCACCTTGAGGGTGGGTTATTTATGGTTACTGATTTAATAAAATTAACATAAAAGCAACACAAAATTAACTACCTTTTTGTCGGAATACCTATATCCTTCAGTTTGGGTAGAATTTCTAAAACAGCAGCTTGTGCTTGACGATAAAATAAAGTTTCACGTTTGAAATCATTTAACACAGGATCAACATTAGGTGCAAATTGCGGTAATTTTTTGTTATTTTTCAGTTGATTTTGTCTTTTTTGTTCTTGTTCTTGCATTTGTGAAGCTAATTCCGGCGCTAAAGAGGCCACATTGTTAACAGATACTAAAGTTTCAATCCAAGGTAAGTTTAATGCTAGTTCTTTCTGTTTCAGTTTTAATCCTTTCTGGAAAATATATTTGCTTTAAATACTCAACAAACATTTAATCTGTTACACTTACGATATTATTTACAAATGTTTTGTTTTCTACGATGTTGTTCAAACCAGGTTTCAGTATGCCGGCAGCAAAAGCTTCCTGTAACTAAAACAAAAAATCAAAACAAATGGACATTTCATTCAAATACATTTATATTACCTCCAAATCACTATCTTCTGTATCAGAATTACTATTTTCTAATTGAGCCATGTTTAAATTAAATGTAGATTAACACAAATAACAGCAAAAATGGTAACACCAAAAACAAACCAACCGCATGTATGCAATATGGAATGAATTGAATCATAGATAAAGTAGGTGATTGAATGGGTATATGCTTATGAAACAACCATCATAACCAGGGAAAAGGAAGATAGATGATAGAAAGGTCTTCGTAACTAAAAGAAGCGGGCTTTTTTGAAAAATATATTCAAAATATTTTGGTATAGATATTTTTGTAACACTGAACTAAATTCATAGTTGTTTACGTGTCAAGGCAGGAAAGTAACTTTTTCCGAACGAGTTTGGAGTTTGTGAGCCGAGGCGAGCAACCAAATGCTATGCTAAACAGCTTACATAACACTTACTATGCACTTACTGTAAATTTCACTACACTGGACGCGCATTGCAATACCAAAGCTATCATCATCAGTTCAGTTTTACTGATGAAAGGCTGCTGATGATGATAGCTTTGCTATTGAAACGTGCGTCAAGTTAGTAAATTTTGTGGTCACATGCTTTAAAGTAAGTACCTAAAAAGAAGTTTGATAATTCAAATGAGCCTGCTAATCATAGTTGTTCGTTAGATTACCGCCACTCGAACTGACTCGAACACTTTCCAAAAATCCTTGATGTTTATTTCCAAATGCAATAGATGACGCCAAATATCATTTCAAATGAATATTTATGTGGTCGGCATTCGTAGTCTATGATAGAGTAATTTTATGGGAATTAAGTTAGGTTAAGCACGTGGTATAAGTTTGGCATATTGGCAGTTATTGGAAAAACCGTGACAAAACGAACATTATGGCAAAGTTAAGTAAGTAATAAAGCTAATATGAGATAGATATTTACAAATATCATGTTTCAGAGAAACTTTCCAAGAGACAACCCGCTCGTCAAAGATATAAAATAGAGAAGAAGGTTAGAGATCATAATAAAAAGATGCGTAGATTAGCCAAAAAGAACCCTAAGAACAAAAAGCAGCAAATTATACAAGTTCCAAATATATGTCCCTTTAAGGAAGACATATTAAAAGAAGTGGAGCAATTAAAAAAACAAAAAGACGAAGAAAAGCAGAAAAGGCGAGAAACTGCCAGATTAGAAAAAATGAGGTTGAAAAA
The DNA here is from genome assembly GCA_949128085.1 of Cetonia aurata. Classification (NCBI taxonomy): domain Eukaryota; kingdom Metazoa; phylum Arthropoda; class Insecta; order Coleoptera; family Scarabaeidae; genus Cetonia; species Cetonia aurata. Next base: position 25,872,638 of record OX421887.1, read on the forward strand.
TGAACAGATTAAAAATGGAGATCTCACAACATTGGTATTTCTCATTTCTACTAACAATCGCAATATTCTTTTTGTAACATAATTTCAATTAAACCTCCACTAAGTTCATATTTATTAGGGAAAATCTCAAACATTTTGTTTTCTCCTTTTTTTAGTGGTGGCCACTATTGGTATTTATAACTAGCGATAGTACTATTCATAATAAAATAGTTCATGTAAATATTCCCCGAAATATTATAATAATTTACTTGTTTTTGCAATTGTGCTAAAATAACTACCAATAGTTATCAATAGTCATAGCTGCGGATAGTCACCATCAGTAATTATTTTATAATTAATTGAAGTGCAATTTGTGTTTGCATATATGCTATGTCAAAAGCAGTAAAACTCATTTTTAATGTGTTATCAAATCACATAATTTTCATTTTTGATCCTGTTCACGCAACTAAGTAAGCTTTAGATCATATATATCATACTGGGCTCTTGCAGGGTAGAACAAAGATAGCACTATTAGTGATTTCAATAATGATAAAGGAAATAGATAGAAAAGGCATTGTGTACATGTTGGTAACACAAACGTCTGCATTTTTGTATGATATTGCAGTAGCCATGTAATGTATATGATCTAAGATAACTAATACATATGTTCAGGGGGTTGTGCAGTAGTTAGTGGTAATGAGGTAGATAAAAATTTAAGATAAATCTTAAAGTGAATCGATTAAATAGAATTACATTTCACTCAGTAGAAATTACATGCGAAAAGAATGTTACATAGTGCTATCAAGTGCATTCAGTTATAACAAGGTTGATTTACTTTATGTAAAGATTCCGTATGTAATTTTAAGGTCACAAATGCCAACACCAAGAATAACTTATTTAACACATTGACACCTAATGCAAATGAATTTAGTAATATGCCAGAGAAACATGAAAATTCGTTAAAAGCATATTATAAGGAATTTAGGAAAGTTATAGAAGCAGCTGATGTTGTATTGGAAGTCGTTGACGCTCGAGATCCTTTAGGAACAAGATGTTTACAGGTAGAACAAGCAGTTCGAGAATCTCCTGGCAATAAGAGATTAGTTGTAATTTTAAACAAAGCAGGTAAGCTTTAAGTATTTAAGAAAATATCTTTTAAGAAAATGTATTTCTCCAGATTTAGTTCCTCGCCATGTATTAGAGAGTTGGCTGAAATATCTACGGCAACAAACTCCTACTGTGGCATTTAAGGCCTCCACACAAAATCAGTCACGGACATTAGGCCAAAAAAAATTTAAGCAGGGGAAAAAGGAAAAAATCATGCAAAGTTCCGTCTGTGTCGGAGCTGATTTGCTAATGTCATTGCTATCAAATTATTGCAGGAATAAAGATATTAAAACCTCAATTAGGGTGGGTGTTGTTGGCTTGCCGAATGTTGGTAAAAGTTCATTAATAAATAGTTTGAAACGTTCACGGGCTTGTAATGTAGGTGCAACACCTGGTGTTACCAAGTAAGTCTCAAATAGGACATAAAGCATTAATATATACAACATAATTTCTGTTATATTACAGAGCAATGCAAGAAGTGCAATTGGATTCTAAAGTAAAACTTCTTGATTCACCAGGAGTAGTTTTTGCTTCAGGGCCTGACAGTAGTGCATCACTGCGAAATGCTGTAAAGGTGACCTCACTGGAAGACCCCATGGTCCCTGCGGGAGCTATTTTGCAAAGAGTCACAAAACAACAGATGATGAAATTATATGATATTGTAGAATATGACACACCAGAGCAATTCTTCAGTTTAAAAGCATGTAGAACAGGGAAATATAAGAAGGGAGGTGTACCAGATGTAATTGCAGCTGCTAGAGGACTTATAGAAGATTGGAATAGGTTTGCTATATATACTTTGAATAACATTTTGTGTTGTACAATGAACAATAGAATGTCGGCGCTTTAAACGATAATAACCGTCTGTAATACGGAAAGCAGTTAAATAAACGTTTAATTTTGGTTTATACGTAGTGTAAAAAACAAAAATACACACAAAACATAAAATGGGTACTTATACCCATACTTGAAGGGGACTTTTTACCTTCTAGCTATCTATAAACAAAGATTAAATGTTTATTGAACTATATCCATTATAAACGTTTATGGTAGACATTCTACCGTTTACCATACTTCCTCGTTTACATTTACATTATGTTTTTTCACAGTGGCAAAATAAGATATTACACTGTCCCACCAGAAAATCATTCTAATGAAGTACATGTTAGTGCATCTATTGTAACTGAAGTTGCAAAAGAATTTGATATAGATCAATTTAAAGCTATGGAAGTTGACATCATAAATGAATTGAGTAAAAGTGATACTGCAACCAACGATACTTTTGCTGTAGAATCCTTGGGTGAATTAAAATGCGACAAAATGGATGATGATAATATCATTAGTGATGATTTGGTAAGGAATTGTATTTGTGTTAACTATCTAGTTAACTATTTTTTTTTTAGCTACCACACAATGTGAATGTAACAATAAAACCAAGAAAAAAGAATAAAGGAGAATCGGGTCGTAAAAAACAAGATCCTGAAATGACAATTGAAGGTAACCAGAAGTTCAATCAAATCAAAAAGAAACAATTTAAGAAAGTTAAGAAAGAACGTAATCGAAAAGAGAAGTTCGCATTGCAGCTATCCAGTGGTGTTGAAAGTATTACTTTATCAAAAAGTATGGATGATGGTTATGATTTTAATGTTGACTTTAATAAATGAATAAAGTATGTGTAACTTAATTATTGTATATACAATTAGTAATAATTAAAAATATGCATATATAATCAATTATTGTAAATTAAATAATTTCCACATAAGGTTGGTAATCCGGTATAATTTCCCAAACCTTTTCTCTCCATTTTCGTTTCTTTTGCTCCTTGGCTTTTTCTAATTGTATAATGGCCGGTAATGATTTCCATTGGTAGAAATATTGCAACAGGATCCGACTACAACAAATCCTAACTCAAAATGCTTATTAGCATGCGGAATTGGTAATGATACCTATTGTAATGTTTTTCCGCTATACTAAGATTTTTAATTTCAATCATGTGGTTTTTACAAACATACCTATGCCAATATATAAATACTTTACTTTGGAGTTTCATATCATGTAAATCTTCAGCAACTTGCATACTTTGTTTCTGAAGAACCAACACCTGAAAGAGATTGTACTGTTTAAGGAGTAGATAATCAGATGTACATGGAATTTAAAGAAAAATTATTAGGATATCCAACTACTTTCATCAACCCTAACATAAAGGAATTCTAGTAATTTAATTTAGCTTAGTGTGTAGCGTCGTACTTCGCAAAGCTAATTGAACTTACTGAACGCCAAGCTTTCCAGATTTTCCTTATCAGTTTGTAATTATACAAGCAATTAGCTTCAAAATTTTCTCTTTCTAGCTTATTTCTTACATATATTCTCCAAATGTTTATAGATTTTTTCGTTAATAAATGTTTGTAAAATATTTCACTCTTTACTTCAAACTCCATTTTTATTTCAATAAGAATTTTAAAAGCATTAAAAAATTTACACATCATTTTTCTCTTGTAGAATCCATTTGCTTTGTTTACATTATCTAGATACTTTTTCTTGCTTTCTTGTCTCCTCCTTTCTAATTCAGTTTCCATTTTTCTTCTTTCTTTTATCAATTCTAAATTCTTTTGCCTCTGTTCTTCATCTACTACTTTTTTATTAGCAACAGCATTTTCAATTTCTTTTCTTTTTTTGTCTTCCATTAGTTTCTTCCTTTCCAAAATTATATTTCTCCTAATTGCTCGTTCCATTGCACGTTCTTCCATTTGGCACAAAATTTTTGGTACTTTGCTTGTTCTTATTTCTATGGCATTTACATCGTCTTGTATAGCTTCTAGGGGTGTTATTTTACATCTGACTGTTTCAGAGCATTTTTTAAAAACTTCGCGAATATCATATTTTGAGTTTTCTAAACATTTCTGCGCTTCATCCACTATGATACCTATTTTTAAACTTTCAATTACCCTTTCTTGTTCTTGAAGTTTTATTTTTTGCGCTTTTATTAGATTTTGTTGTGCTTTATGCCTGCTTTTGTATACATCTTTGCATTTTATGTTACAGATTGAGTGACTTTTGTTATTGTTTTCATGTTCATGTTTGGAATGCAAAGTCCTTACCTGCTTTTGGTTTTTAAGTTGTTTTAAAAAATTTTCAATTTTATTAACCCTATCTTTGTCGTTTCTTTTTTCCTTTACTTTAATTTGCCACAGTTTGAAATATTTCATAGTTATTGTTTCCACATTTGAATCCATAATTGAATGTTTGTTTTTATTTAAGTTTGCTTTTGCTGTACGAGTTCTTTTGAGACTGTTATTCTTACTTTGTGTTTGCAACGTCGAAGGAGTTTCCCGTGGTTTATCAATTACTGGTTCTGTATTTGCTAATGTAATATTTATTATTTTATCAAGAGGTTCATTTAGAATCATGCTAAAATATATTATGTAACGATTGATTAAAATTGAGCTGCTCCATAATATAATTTTACCTTTTAGAAGCAGGGGTAAACTCAGTTTCTTGATAAGGTGCTAATAATTCACCCATATTTGTAAATCGTAACTGCGTGGTATTTGTCAAAACATGTTTCTTTGGTCAATAAGTACAGTTGCTATGCAACCAAAATTAATTTTAATACATTTTGCACCATTATGTGGCTTTATTTGAAATAAAAATTATTTTATTATATGAAATATTTAAATTTAAAGAAATTTTAAATGTTTAAATAAACGCGGGAAAATTTAGCAATTTATTTTGAAGATGGCTGCTAGGTCAGTTTCTCATATGAGTAATCTTTGAAATTAGTTAGATGTAGAAATTATAAAATGTTAACGATAAATAGTATAATACATTTTTCAATTGCAATCATTGCGATTATTAATAATTTCTATTTTAGTAGCTTGGAATTGTTGCATGTTTAATGTCAAAACCAAGATGAGCAAATGTCATTTGCAGATATTTAATGACTTTTACATAAACTAATTTTATTCTAATGTTATAGGCATGGTGAGGAAAACTGTAGTTAACAGAAAATATGGATAGGGCTATGGAAGAAAATTCAAATGAAACTGTATCCTTAGCAGTGGATGGTTTGGTTTGGAATGGAGCCTCAAATTCCAATAACCAAAACATATTGTATATTGCAGTACGTATGTCGATAATTATGTTTTTCCTCACTGCAATAGTATATAAATACTTTAGGTAGAATATGTAAAAGACAAAATTAACCAAGACGGGTCTTTATCACCACAAAATGTTTATAATGAATTGGAACAGCATGTTAGTCCATTGGATCCAAACATGAGCTCTGCGGCACAGTATAGTCCAGTATATGCATCGGATTCTTCAGCTTCTTATAGCAATCCTATTGTTGTTGCACAGCTTGTGACCAATAATAATTCTGATGTTTTGACACCACTGTCACTTTCAAATAATCCTACTGAATTAGGTAGGGTTTCTACTAAATATCTTCATATGATAAATGAACAATTGAGCAATGAATCGACAGCTCAAACTATGGCAATGTTACCACAAAATATTGATACCGAACAAGAAGTAGAATTGCTTATTACTGATCAAAACACAGGTAAATAGAATTAAATAAAAAGTATTAGTAAACGTAAATTATTTGTTTGTAGGCATTTCCTATAGTGTAAGTACACAAGAATATTTAGTTGAGAGATGCCTAGCTGATGATCAGCAATTATTAGAAAATTTATCATCTGAGACTTTGTTAGATGCAGATCTATTAGCTCTAGATGAAAGTACACTAAAATCATCTTTGTCTGAAATAATTATAGAAGCAAATAACCAAAAATCTAATTGCTCTGGGCAACATTTAAATATAAAGAAGGAAAGCAATGATTTAGTTGAAGCACGCAGATCTACCAGAAATAACGACTACAAAACATTAGAAATGGAGGAAAAAAAATGTAAGTATTTATTGACGTAACGTTGATTTTATAAATTATGTTAAATTTTTAGTACCTCACATGCAATCAATAATTGATAAACCTGTTCCTACTAGAGCATGGGCAACTTTACCTGAAAATTATTTAAGTATCAACAAAGTACAAAGTGGAGGTAAGTGCCATGATATTTATTGTTGTATTTTTTTTATTGAGGTGTTCCTGCATAGATTACGGAGTATTTGCGAAAAAACTAATTTATAAATATACCCAATTTGGACCATTAGAAGGCATATATCGAAAACAGGATTTTAAAATTGAAGATAATAAGCTTGAGTTATTTCTCGAAATACAGAGTGGGCAAGTGGTTAAGCTAGATACATCAAACGAGAGTAAGGATATGCCAAGTGAATGCATGCGAGCTGGCGATGGGTAAAATAAGTGTAAAATAAGACCAGATGAATTCTGTTTGTTTTAATATGCTGGCGAATTTCTAGCTGGTTGCAACTCCATCTTACTGTATCTATTCATATTGTATTGTTGTTTGCTCCTCCCTGACATATTTCATAATAAATGTGCGTTCTGGATGAGTAATGGTAATGGTCAACTTAAAAATTGATTATTAAATATTTGGGCAGGAACTATTCATGATGAGCCATATTCCTAGCCCAAGTATTATTTCGTAATGTAGTCTAACTATAAGTAGCAATATTTTTTTTTAATAAATTGTATGAACGAAAATTTTCCGAATGAGAATGTAAGTGATTTAGAAATTCGAACCAGTCTACAAGTATGCGCCTTACTTCCCAGGTCTTGTTAAAAAGAGTTAACCATTCCTTCGCTGTTTCTCCCAGGCTTTTTAACATTTCTGTAGTTATCTGGTCGTGGCCGGATATTTTGCCATTCTTGAATTTCCTTATTGCTTCTTTCAACTCTGTCATTCCTATTTCGTTTTCTGTGACATTTGGACTGCTTTCTTCGGTAAAAGTGTTTACAAAATTGTGATTTTAAGAAATTTTTCCCAATACCGCCAGATGGAATTTTGTAAAATAATGATTAATAAATATAACAATTTTGAATTATTTTCAATAACGTATTATTCGCATATAAAAAAAAAGCATTTTCGGGGCGCGGGCATCATAACCACGCAATTTGTTGGTATGTCGCGTAGTAAGTTTATACTTTAATATATCAACACGAACGCAATAACCACAGAAAGGAAACCAATTTATTTAAATTTATTTATTTGTTAAACATTTATTCTTGGAGACGACAATAGTCACTCTTATAATCGAATAAACGTTTGTTGCCGACATCTTCCATCAAATATCTTTCGCGCGATCATAAATGGACACGCTAGGAGTTTAAGTTACCTCCTACTGACAGTCGCTCAGCCATTGTTTGTTGTTGAGCGAAGCTTTGGGCTGTGAAATATACATTGGCATTTTGAGGTACTGACATCTGTTGTACCCGCTCTATTGAAATTTTGCCGTACACAGAAGTGTTTCTGGAGGGGATTTTTTTTATGTGCCAAACATCACATTGTCACGGAACCTTTACTTCCTATCTGAAAGAAAAGTCAATTTTTTATCCGTAATTAAAAATGAACCGCAGGACCGACCAGCTGTTATTAATATACCCATCGACAGGTCAACCGCATTTGCAGTGTAGGTTTCATAAACACCGTTGTGTTTACTTGTTTTTATGTATTTTAGGTTCTTCAAATTGGATGTGTTTTGTAAGAAAAGCTTTATCATATGAAGAGCAAAACGTTATTCTTATGCAACAAGAAGGTTCATTGTATTATGTTACAAAAGAAAACATTTTTCCAAAACAAGAGTTAAAAGTACTTTTTGAACCTTTAACTATTACATTTAGTTTCTTCTATATGTTCTTTTAGGTAGGATATAGTAAGATGTACGCTGTTTACTACAATTTGCCTATATTAGAGCCCACTCCTAATGAAACTAATATGTATCAGTGTTTCGAATGCTTTCAAAACTTTCTTACATCAGAAGAGTTGCAAAAACACTTAGATATCCATGATGAAGTGAAAGGCGACATAAAACCCCGCAAGAAGAAGAAAAAATTACCAGTTGCTAGAAATTTAACACCAGAATTTGTTAAGTGTGAAAGCAGATACATTAATATTCACACTGATAACAGAAAGTTATTAAATAGCTTTAATACTGCTACAAAGTGAGAACGAAAATAAAAAAGTATCCTTACAAACTAATTATGGTAATTGATATTTTAGGCAGTGGAGGTGCACTTTTATAGGTTGTGAGGGGGTTTTTGATGATGAGGGGCTGTTAAATAACCACTATACAAAAGCGCACCCTGCAATTGGTATCAAAGAAGAAGTTTCTGATGAGAATTTAAATATTTGCAATCTTTGTAATGAGAAGTTTCCCACTAGTAATGCCTTGAAAAGTCATATTGCGATTAAGCATAAGATTATTGAGAAGAAAAAGAAGTGTCCTGTTTGTTATAAAGTTTTTACATCGATCGATCGTGTACAGGTAAATTATTGTTCAAAGTTTTATGAGACTCCAAAATGGATTTGCAATTGCCACGGTTTTATCCCTTTATTTTCTATAATCGCTTTATTGTATTTTAGAGCCATATGTTAGTACATGGATCAGATGAATTAAAACCACTGCAGTGTGATAAGTGTAATAAGAGATTTTTAAATAACAGCGCCTTGGCATGTCATTTAAAAACTCATATGCCTGGTAGAAAACAGTTTGAATGTCCCATGTGCAGGGAAACGTTTGATTACGTGCTCCAATTAAAATTACATGTGCAACAACATTGTGTGGACGGACAATACACTTGCCCTCATTGCAAGAAGCATTTTTCTAAGTATAGCATTATCAGAAAACATATACGGGCGTTTCATTGTGAAAGAAGACATTCTTGTTCAAATTGCTCCAAGAATTTCCCTACTTTGGATAAGTTGCGGATGCATCTTCTTAAACACTCAGATCATCGAGAGTTTCTCTGTGCAGATTGTGGTAAGCAATTCAAGAGAAAGGATAAATTGAAAGACCATTGTAAGAGGATGCATTCAGAAGAGAGAGAAAATGCTATGCCCAAGCAAAAGGTTATGAATGTGCAATCATCAAAGAAATGTATACCCAAAGTGGAACCTACAGATTATCATAGATTTATATATAAATGTCACAGTTGTTTAGTTGGTTTTAAACGCAGAGGTTAGTGCTTTTTTTGTATATTAATGCCATGTTTTTGGAAATTATTTCATTTTCAGGAATGTTGGTCAACCATCTAGCTAAAAGACATCCTGATATAAGCCCGCATTCAGTTCCAGAATTAAATTTGCCAATATTACGAACCACCAGAGATTATTACTGTCAGTACTGTGAAAAAGTGTATAAAAGTAGCACCAAACGTAAGGCACACATCTTAAAGAACCATCCGGGCTCCGCGTTGCCTTTAAGTAATAGAAGACACGCAGCCACGTCTGATTTACCCAATCCTACATTTTCTCAAACGGTGGGCAGTGTTACCACGCATCCGCAATCATGTCAGTGGTGTCACAAACAGTATGCGAGCAAAGCTAAACTACTACAACATCAAAGAAAGAAGCATTCTGATTTATTGCTTAGTCAATCTGTCGACACACAACAGAAATCGGCCGAAGTTCATGTTAAAGTATCGGATGAGGAATTACTCGCTCATATAGGACAAGATTGTCAATTGGTATCGATAGATACATTTACCCATGCTAATGAATCGGATTTGAGACTCTATAGGCTTTTAACAACAACTAACAGTAAGTAGCAATATTATTTTGCTCAATATAACTGTCACTCATCAAAATTATTAGTAATTAATAAGTAATTTCGTCTGAAATCCAAAATACAAAATGGGAACGTCTCAAGCTTCTAATCTTTGTACTTACCATGAAGAGTGAAGATCAATTGAATCACCAAGGCTATGGGAAGAAAACCCATAGGTGATATACTGAATAATAGTAGTTTATTAAAAAAGATTATTTTTGACTTAGGTACCTTGCTAACTGAAATATAGAATTTGTTTGAATATTTTCTTCATATTAAAGAAAATCGTTAAAGGATGTAATAAGTTTATTTGGCATGTTCAGGGGTAAAGAATTTGTAATGGGACTGAAGACTGAGTGCACTGAAATAAATTCCTATTCTGTACGTAGATGGAAATTTAAATCGTCTATTTTTTCAGATCTTGTGCCACCGCGTTGAAATTATCGGAAGTTGAAGAAGAAAACTTTTGATGGCTCCACTTTAGGATCTTCTTTTACTCGAAACGAGTGCTGCAAATTTTTGCCGTGGTTTGAACCCCACGGAATTTTGAAAACAAAATCAAATTATTGTGTGCGAACCTCCTGAAAATCTCGACGGAGGTTTCCAACTGAATCTTGTGAAATGTGTCGCAAAATTTGTTCCCAAATCAAGGGATGCGATCTTGTGTAATTGTTTTTTCATTTACTTGTTTTTTGTTTACAAATTGTGCAATTCAAAGCAAAGATGATTTATGCAACTTGGGTTGTTCGTTTTTTTTTTTTTACTAAACATATAATAATAAAATAATGGATTTGTGATAATTGCTGGTCAATAATTTACACAGTATAGTTTGAAATGTTGTGATTTGTTTTAATATATTTGTCGTAAATAACATTGTTGTGAGCTTATATAATTATTTTAAAATAAATCTAACCAAAATGGGTAGTGAAATCCATATATTTTGAACTGTTGTATTTTAAACTCAGATTTTTGACAAAATTAACACTATAATAAATATTTTAGATATGCTTTGTCATATAGTTTAAAATTTTGAAGAAATGGTTATGGATGTACGATCACGAAAAAATATAAAGTAGCTAATGTAGGCTGTTTTGGGACATTTTATCACTATTTGAGTCTATACATGTATTGTAATTGTTTTATTATCAGGAAAATCGAAACATAAAATATCAAGTGTAATTTATTAATATAATTGAATAAACCCATCTACAAAATATTTATTTAAATTGTTCCATTTACTTATATACGTTATCTAATGTAAAAAGTGTGCTTTCCGCAATCTTAACAGAAATTATTAGTGTTGTTTACCGCCTTTTTAACCAGTACCTAATTAAAGAAGCAAATATAACTAGATCAGCGCGGGGTGCTTCGCACTGTAGAAAAAGCGACTATTCCCAGTTGACAATATTCGTCGCAAACAGCTTTCATAAATGTCCACCAAGAATAATAATAATATTGTGGCATTTGCGTTTGTGTATTTATTACTGGTTTAAGCTTCGGGTTGTAGAATACCTCGACACTTCTCATCACTGAATATTCATTCATGCATTGTACCTCCTGAAACTTTATTGAATCTGAAGTGTGTGTTCCAACCTCTAGAAGGGATTGTTTATGTGCCGAACATATTGCCACCGGACCTACGGATTTCTATCCGAAAAGAAGGCATATTCTGATTTTCGCCGACGATTAAAAATCATTTGTCTCGACCTGAAATGAAACTAACGCGTATGGACTGAAAGGCGAACATGCAACCCGTTCTACCATCGACACGGTCAATTGTGACATTATTAGCACTGGTGCAATGATTTAAGCACTAACTACTGACGCTGTAAACACGTATATATACATTCAAAGTTAGTCTTACAATGTCAAAACATTAGACTAATTTATAGTGCTTGTACGCTATTCTTTTATAATTGACGTTATCCGCCTTTTCTTAGTTACAGTGAAACCTCTCTACAACGGACAGCGATGGGATGGACGTATTGGGTGTACAAAAATGTTTATTAAAAATTTGATATGTATCTACAAATTAAACAGGTTACGTATTTAATCTCTGCTTAATAACAATAATTCATGCATTCACATCCCCAAACAGCTTTCGTCAATTACAGGGGGCATCGGCCGGCGACGAGTTATTTACGCCTGCGCCCGTGGAGCGACTTAAGGTGTTTGTCTCTCAGCGTTTGCCAAGGAGTGAGGAAAACCACGAAAACCTCACTCTGAGAGCAGGTTCGATTCGATAGGTCACAAGGTCTAATCTAATTGTTTTGTGGTTGAAAGTCATCCATCGTCAGAGAGAAAACCTAGTGCTGGGAACGGTAGGGGAAAAAACTATCGTTAGCGAGGACTAGACATGCTCGTGTTTATTCGTTTCGGGAGTAGAGATTCGTATTGCTTACAGGCTTTCCCGAGAGTCGACCAAACACGAGTCTGTCTAGTGCTCGTTAACGATAGTTATTTTCACCTACCTTGCACAACACTAAGAAAACCTAAGAAACATTAAATAGTTTTAACAATTATCGCCATTTTGCGTTTAGTTCCTGATTTAACAATCGTTCTTCATGATTGGTGTACATTAAAAAAGAAAACTGGGGCATCTAGTGATAAAATAACGTATTACCACTGTCGGTCATTTTTCGACGACACAAACATTAAAGGCGCCGACAGAAAGTAGCCTTGCTTGTTTTATCTTTTCGGTATTTATACTTCCGGGTCGGGACATTTGAAATTGTCCGAAGCAGAGGGGGTGTGAATACATTGGCTTCTTATATTTCCGGCCCGGAAATTTTTAAACTGTCTGTTGGAAAAAAGTGTCCGTTAGGAGAGGTTTTGGTGCTGTGTATATAAATATAAAAAGGCATTGATACCCAATGCAAACAAAACATTTCAAGCGGATTCAAGGTATTCATTTCCTTTTGATGTGTACCAATATCTCCATAACATGTCGCTGGCCGAAAGCCAAAAAACTACAGTAAAGCGCAGAGGTACTGTGTTTTTAAAAAGTACTAAAATTATAACGTAGAACCTTATAATTCCAAGCCAGCGATGTGTCAATCAACACATTTTATTGAACTGAATATAAAATTAATAAGTACTAGCATATGGAAGAAAATCTTATTTATTGTATATCTACACATATAAAATGGAAAATTGCATAGAACATAGAAGATAAAAAAAAGAACATTTAATCTGCTAAATACTCAATTTAATCATAATTCATAAAATCGCTGTTACTAGGCCAAAGATCTGAGTCACTTTCAACGTCGACATCATGATCACTTGGCACACTTGGATCCTGAGACGCAAAAGAGGAATTTTCTCCAACAACAGATATGTAATAGTTGGACTCCGATTTTGCTGATCTTCCAATGTTATTTAGACCCTCTATAGCACGTTGGTTGGCTGGATCTAAACGAATAGCTGCACTGTAATGAGTAAACGCTTCTTCCTCTTTGTGTAAACGCACAAGACATTCAGCAAGAAGTTGGTGCGTTCTAGACGAAGGGTATTCCTTAACATGTTTCGATAATAAAGAATTTGCTTCGTCGTTCCGTTGATCTTGTTCTAGGAGTTCAGCTAATAACCAGACAGCTTGCAAGTGAGACGGATCTGCGGATAAAGCTTTATCCAACAGGTCCCGGACCTTCATTGTCATTAGTGGATCTTTGATTAAGACATTTGCGTATAACTACAAATAATATGGACAGTTGCTTTGTTTGTAATATATAAAAAATAATTACTGTAAGAGAATGAGGGCTATTATTTAATTGTTTGCAAACGCTTGCTGCAGTAGTGGCAGCTTCTCGTGTCCTATTTAAGGCAACATAACATTCTACAATCCCTTTATGAGCTTCAAATCTGCAAATATATGTTTCAGTTTCTTTATAGCATTATTATTTCCGAAGGTATAGAGATGCAGGATGGGTTAGATATCGAAAAAGTTGCATCAGTGAAGAAACAACGTAAGAAGTGACCTTGCTGTCGGGGTCTTTGATGTCGCGTCGCCAAGAGAGGACCGTGAAGAAAGTTTGCCGATACCTCATTACTTAAGCATCAGAAGGCTTAGCTTTCTTCTTTAAGTTACACCTATCATAAACATATATCAGAAAGGGAACTGGAGAAGAAATTGTTATTGATACTAAATGAAACAGAAAGAAACAATAATAATAAACTGAATTAAAAACTCGTTTCTACAGGGATAGCGTAACTGAGAGTAATGTATAATTATTCTCAGTTATGCTATGGTTATGCTCAACAATTGTCAAAATTAACGTCATAACAATGACTGTAGTGGCGAGTGGTGCCCTCTCTGTTAATTGATAGACTGCTGTAGGTATCGCTTTATCTATCTTATCTCACAAGTCACGGATTTTGTACCGTCTCGCGTGCGAATCATACCGATTCTTCTTATTTCTGCAGTTGTCTCACACTCTATTGGGCCCACCCGCTGTTGCGCATCCACCACCTCGCCTGAATCGTGCTGTAATTACAAATTCGCAATCGTCATAAACTTCTTGTTTAAACAAGGCTTATCACATAAAACGTATGGGCACGAGACCAAACGAGGTACATTTCTTCGACCTTTACGAATTGCTAAAGCTTTACTTCTCTTACATATAGTAAAAAGTGCAGCCAAAAAAAAACAGTAAGCAGTAAACAATAAAAAAATAAGGGTTTCCGTTTAAGAGCTTAAAGTTGCCGCTCGTTCCGCCCCCTGGGGTAGGGGTTGAAGGTTGTGTTTGGTGTCCTTGGATAGATTTTTGAAAACGATTAAAGGCGTTTTTTTTGTTTTTCGATTCGAGATAGATATTTGACCGTTCCGGAACTTTTGGGAAACCCGGTATATGTACAATGTGTGATAAAAAGAAACGTTTCTTCGACAATTTACTTATACTAGAGCTCGTGTAATGAACGAACGCGACCGCAACATGTTATGACGAGTGTTTTGATTCCCACAGTATCTTAAATATCAATAAACATTTTAAAAATAATTACATCTATTATATATATTACCTGTTAGGTGCTAATGTTTTTGCCTCTTTAAAATGTACTGCAGCTTCGGAATAACGATTAAGTTGCATAAATGCATAAGCTTTTAGTAAAAATGCTTCAACTGAACGTCGATTTAATAAGTAAGCTTGCTGGCCAAAATATGCAGCTCTGTCATATTTTTTATTCACATACATACTGTATCCTACAACAACCCATTGCTCTGATGGCCATATACTAGTATCAAGATCGGTATTTAATAACCGCTCCAATTCACGCATTTGTTCTTTCTCTTGAGATTTGGCTAATAAGGAAGCATAGACGTCCCTACCAGTCCTTAGTTCGGGATCAATACGGAATGCCCTTTGTAAATAGTTTAAGGAGTTTTTATAGTCACACATATAAATGTAACAATAAGCTGTAGTAACTAGCAATGCACAATTATCATGCAATAAATTATGTGTATCTAAAGACTTAAAAGTGCTTATAGCATTGCTATAATCACGAGAGTTCATCTGAGCATGACCTTTTAACCAGGTATTTAGCCAGACTAATTCAGAGGTTGCATCCAACATCAAAGAGTTAATTTCTATACCCTACAATAAACTAAGCATTTAAATATATCTAAAACTAACACATTTTTTACTTTACTTTAACACCTAGTTTAAGCAAATTTTCTGCTGCTTCAACTGCTAATGGAATTTCTCTTAATACTTCCTTATAGCAAGCAATGGCCTGTCTTTCCAAACCTGTATCTCGGCAAAGATTACCTAGAGCCATATTAATTTTAGGACTTTTTGCTTTTGTGGGAATGTTTTGTAATATTTCAATTGCTTTTTTCATTTGCTTCAGTTTTAAATAACATAAATACATTTTGTATCTCATATCTACATCACTAGCGAGTTCTTGTGTTTCTGATAGTTTTGAATTATTTTTTGTCTTTATTAAAAATTTACGTATTTGAAGAGCTTGTCCATATGCTTTTTCTGCTTGTACATATTGCTGCAGGTTAAAATGAGAATCTGCATAGTATACATATAATTGGAATTTTATTAGTGGTGTTGTTTCTTGTTTCTGGTCATAAGCCGATAATGACAAATCAATCTGAAATATATAATATAATGTATGATGACTGTCTTATTAATTATTGATACTTACGGCATGTATTACATTAGAGTAAAGCTCTTTCTCATACATAGACGTTATATGCTTCAGTATATTACTCATTTTATAAAAAATATTTAAACTTTCATTGATGAATATTCAACACAACATAATAAATTATAGTTAAACTGATACTAATTTGGTTATTACACTAAACACTAAAGTTACGTTATTTATTCAATATTATGCATATTTCTTAATATTTTTATTGAATATGCTTATTACAATTTTTGAATAATTTCTATTACAAATTAATTACTCTGTCGTATGTAATCGTATTCGTGTTATATTTTTGTATTGGTTGTATAAAAAAATATTGCAACAGGCACGCAACAGGGGAATTTTTCCCTATTTTAGGAACCTAAAATAAAAACAAAAAAACATTTTACTTAAGTGTATGGTGATTGTTACATCAAATTTTATGGCACGAATTAAATCTTTTATATCTGAATATTAGCTTATACTTATATTCTAATGCATTTTTGATTTAATATTAACATAATGCAAATGCATAATGTTGGTAGGATTGGTGTGGTGAGCAGCAGAGAAGAGAATAGCCACTCAGAAATTTTTTAAAAACTTGCTTCTTGCAGCCATCTAGACGTCTTGAGAGAAACTATATACCTAACTAATGCCGAGAAAAAAGATTTCTGTAAAAGCAGAACTAGGATAGTAAGCGGCATATTTAAATTGGAAATTATTTTAGTAAAAGACATTCCTGCGATGAGGTTACATCTACTACAATATTATTTACAATGTCAACAATTTAGGTAGATATATATGCATTCCAGTAATATACAACATAAAACTTTAAGATATGTATTGACATTTTATGCCGTTTGCAGCAACACGTTAATTTTTGATTAATTTTAATTAACATTTAGAATTGTGACATTTATGTACACATCCGATGTGTAAATTAAAATTAAACCAAAATTAACTTGTCGCAAATGGGCATAACATTTCAATACATATCTTAAAGTTTTATGTTGTATATTACTGGAATGCATATATATTTACCTAAATTGTTGACATTGTAAATAATATTGTAGTAGATGTAACCGCATCGCAGGAATGTACAAATGTAACATGGTAGCCCAATGTTTTGAGAATAAATGGACAATCGTAGCACATCGTAGCAACAATATACTTTAAACCGCAAATCACACAATTGTGAAATAGTCAAACTAAATTTCTCAAAATATAAATCTCAAATAACCATCATAACCATCAACACAAAAGCATGACGCATGGGCACCTCGGTATCACGTGCTGATGACGCGTTATGACGTATTGACATTGACCGGTCGAAAAACAATATTTTTGTATTGTGTTCAGCGCCATCGCAGCAGGCCTCAATCAATACATATAGTTCGTCTCAAGACGGTTAGATCGCAGCACCAATTCAATTGTTGGCGGTAAAGAGAGTGCCGGGGGTATGGTGAGCAGTTTGCCATTTGTCACAAATGTCAGACAAACCAAACGTATATCAAACGTTACTTGTAAAATTTTTCTGTGGTTCTGGGTTATAAGATAACTAAGATAAATAAACCGTTGATAAATACATCACAATAATCTCTAAATCTTCAATAATCGGCACGGTTAGGAAACATAGTAAATATATTGTATTGCGTTCTACTTAAAAATTTAAAATATTAACTTTTCATATTTGTGTTGTGTTAAGAGCAAACTGCTATAATGGGTTCAGGTAGCAAGAAATATAAAGAGAAGGAATGCAGAAAACGTAAACATAGAAGTCGCAGTCGCAGTGATTCCGAAGATAGAGAACGAGATTATAATAGGGAAAGGAAACATAAACACAAAAAACACCATAAAGAAAGAAAAAGAGATAAAAGCCACAAAAATCAAGAATATGATAGCCATGGTACGTTGGTTTTAAATATTATCAGTTTATGTCATCTGAGTAATTAATGTATTTAAGAATTATAATTGCAGATTCTGACGTTATCGAAATATCGCCTGAGAGGGTGCCTACACCACCTCCTCCAAAACTTGATATGACACCAGAACCTTCTGCCCAATCATCAGATAGTTTATCTATTGAAGAAACAAATAAACTTAGGGCAAAATTAGGCTTGAAACCTTTAAATCTCTCTACAGATGACAAGAAAGCAGATGGTAAGAAAAAGGATGATTTAGGTGAATTTTATCACAAACCAGCAACTAATATTTCTGAGAAGAAACAACAAGAAAAGCTTAAGACGAAGCTAAGTGAACATAGAGAGAAGCGTCAAATTTTAAATAAATTATCAAAAACTAAAACTTTAGGAGAGAGTGATAGTGATGAGGATGTTTCTGCATGGGTTAGCAAAAGTAGGAATGCCTTGGCTGCTAGACAGGAAGCAGAAAAACGTGCTAAAATGCTTGAAGAATTAGACGCCCAATTTGGAGTAAGTGAAATTATAGATACTGAAGTTCGTGAAAGACGAAAGCAACGGTATACTGAGAAGAGCTTAAAAGGTTTACAGATACAACATGATATTAATGATATTGCTGAAGAAAAGCAAGTTATTTTGACATTGAAAGATCAAAATGTCTTAGATGAAGAAGAAGATGTTTTGGTAAATGTGAATATGCTAGATAATGAAAGATACAAGAAAAATATAGAGAATTTAAAAAAGAAAGCAGTATATAATGCTTACGAAAATGATGAATTTGATGAGTTTGGAAATCCCAAAGATAAAACAGTTTTAAGTAAATATGATGTAGAAATTGATGGAGAGAAAAAGCAGAGTTTTAGAATTGGGCACGATAACTTGGTTGAAAGGCGACAAGCAATAGTAGAAAGTGTTAAAAATAAGTTAGCAAATAAAAGAATAGAAAGCTTGTGTGGGCCAGGATTAGTGCTAGCTTCTGAATATTATAATGAGGCGGAAATGGCACATTTCAAAAAACCTAAAAAGAAAATTCGTAAAATTAGAGCTAAGGGGAAAATTCTTACTGCTGACGATTTAGAACACACTAGACCCACAGGTATTGAAGACATTGGAACACGCCGTGCAAAAAAAGAAGAGTTTGATATAGATGATATTCCTTGTAAGCAAAGCTGAACTATGTTTTACCACAAAACTTCATTGTATTGGACATATGTTTCAATAGCTAAGTTATCATGATTAGCAGTAAGACTTTATTGCCAAAATGTACATGAGTACAGTGAAGTTTTATGGGAAGGTGTTTTTTAAATGTTTAAAGATTAACTTAATTTTATTATTGTTTAATATTTCTTTTTTAGCTGTAGATATAAAGCCTGAATCTATTCAACTAGATGAGAAAGACGATGTTTGGGAGAGGGCTCTGCAAAAGGCAAAAAATATAAAACCAAAAGAGAAAATAGACATTATTTCTACAGTAAAAAGGATGAAGGATGAACCTCTGGAAGAACTTGACTCGGGCAATAATATCATATTAAATGCAACTGCAGAGTTTTGTAGAACATTGGGTAAGGTGTTATTACCATATCAAGTTGAAAGTTTTTAAAATTATAATAATTAATAGGGGACATTCCAACATATGGAAGAGCTGGTAACCGTGATGAAGATGTGGATAATTTGTTAGATTTTGAAAAAGAAGGTGAGAAATCTGATGACGATTGTCAAATTATAAGTGATGACGAAGGGGGTCGATGGAATTCTATTGATCCTAACGAACATAGATTGGCAGATGTTAAACCCACAGAAGTACCAATATTAGATGAAGAACCTGATGTAGGGTCAGGTGTGGGAGCTGCCCTTAAATTGGCTATGAGTAAGGGATATTTGGATAAAGAACAGAATAATAGACCTTCAAATTCGCGATTAGCTCACTTACAAGCAAAACATTATTCTATTGAGGATAAATCTTATGGTGACGAATTAGAACGAGGAGGCAGAAGAGAAAGATACACAGGACCAGTACAGGAATTTAAAGAAAGAGATTCGTTTAAACCAAATGTTAAATTAGAATATATTGATGATGAAGGGCATGTTTTAAATTCAAAAGAAGCATTTCGATATTTATCACATAAATTTCATGGAAAAGGACCTGGTAAAAATAAAATCGAGAAGCGATTGAAGAAAGCTCAACAAGAGGGCTTAATGAAAAAGATGAGTTCTACAGACACGCCATTGGGTACATTGAATATGTTACAAGCTAAACAGAAGGAAATGCAGAGTCCATATATAGTTTTAAGTGGTGGTAAACATACACACTCTACTACAATATCAAAACAGAGAAGATAATTCTCCTTTTTTAGCAAACTGTTGCAAAGCGCTTATTAGTGTGAAATATTAACTTTCATTGTTTGTAGTCGTGTACATGTCTTATCGTTAGAAATAAGAACTTATTTGCAATATGTATAAGCAGTAAGTCTTAATGAATATATTTAAATAAACCTACAAATAGCATTTTTCAATGTTTCATTCATGGATATTTTGTTTTTGACGCCACACACAAGTCCAACGTTTGCCCTTACACTGGGTGATATTTTTTTAATCAAATTCGAAATGTAGCATTTAGTTTTCATTTGCAATTATTTAAACTACATCGTCATTTTTATAATTTTTGATTTTACCGCCAAGAATCGACTTTGGATTTTTAATTGAACAGTATGTATATTTCTACAGATTTGGAAACCAATAATTTGTCAGTTTTCGTGTCCTTGGCTACCGAAAATTTTGCGCGGGTTACGAATACGTGGAAACCCTTCTTCACTGTTAACACAAAATGAGAAATATTACATTCTTTTGTGTTTTTATGCCTACTTGAGTGGAACGAAGTAAACTGATTCTTCGTTTTTATTTTTAAATAGAACGTCGTCAATACACAAGTTCTCTGCAAGTACTATCAAAGTGTACCAACTATTTGAACACCTGCGAGTGATGTGAGTTGATATGTAAAGAAACTAGAAAGGCAAGTAATTTCAACGATCGCGGGTAAAAATTCAATATCTGTCCCGAGTGAAACTGCAATAACAACATAGTGTTATCGCATTCTTATACTTGAAAGCGCAGTGCCATCGTGATCTGTGACGGAGCGACTATCGTACCGGTAGATAATACTCTTGGCGGTGCGATAAAAAAACCGGAAATTGTAAAAAAAATAATGCTAGTTAAATGATTGAGAATACAGAGTAAATACATTCCGAATTTTATTGAAAGATAGCTATAATTAGAAAAGTTATGGACGTATAAGGTGTTTTACTATAATGTATATAAAAGACATCGTTTATTTATAGCGCAACGCCTTTATTTTATTTTTATTTGAAATGACAGCAGTTGTTAGTATAAATTAAATAAATGACTATTCCTTAAAAACAAATAATTACACATTCACACAAAAAATCACTGTTTCATACATTTTCATTTAATTACGTACAAAACTAATATCACAAAACATTTTGGTCCAAGTTACAAACTATTCATACGTGAACTAAAATATCAATCCGTTATTAAAGCTGCAAAGCATCTAGGAATTGATTTTTCCCAACTGTAGTTGTTGTATTCTGCTCTAATTCTTTCAAAGAAGTTATAGCATCATCTAACGTCACTGATGTAAATAGTTTGTTGCCTTGATAGCTATATTTATTATAATCCGATTTAAATTTTAGTCCTAATACTATATTTAAAGCAGATGTGTCATAGCTATGACAACCCGAATATCTATATTGAGGCTTTTTATCAAATCGGCAGCCACCTGACTGGGCACCAATAGGTCCTATACAATCTCGAGTAATTGCACACAGAACCCAATTTAACATAATGTCTTTGTGGATACTTTCCATATTTAAAATTAGAAGGTAAGAGCCCGAAACCATTGGAGAAAAAATAAAATTGTCTGAATCTGTATGGAAGTACTCAAACATTTTTTTATGAGTAAGACTAGATACTGCGGGATTCGATTCCATAGGCCAAGCTAAAATGCCAGAACTATGAAGAACAGATTCATATAGATCATTGATATGTTCTGAGGTAACATTTTTTAAGAAACGAGTATTACTTTCTAAGAAAAATATTGACCCAGTTCTTTGAAGCGCGTCCTACAAAAACAAAGTTATTTCTATGTGTGCAAAGATAATAAAACCCTGATTCATTTTACCTGTATAACCAGTGGTCTAAATGCATGTATATTATCATCTTGTATATGAGATGGGTAATCATTCAAGCTAAATGTTATTATGTGGCAATGATTACCATTGCAATGATTTAACATCTGAAAACATATTGTAAATGCATAATAAATTAAAAATAGTACAGGTGCCAGCTATATATTTCTTACCGTTCTTAATCCATAATTTCCTAATCCTAAGTTATATATGAGAATTGTGTTGTTAGGTAGTATTTTACTTATATTACTAATTAATCCAACTGCTTGACTTTCTTGTCCTTCCATAACATAAGTAACAAACACAGGAAGTGATGTGTTCTCCCAAACATCTTTTGGAAACAGTCGAGGATCGCTACTTAAACCTAATGGAGCTAAATACTTTTCGTCCAATAAGAAAGTTTTTGTTTCATCACTTAAAGTATCCTATAAATTAAGTATAAGCAAGATAAATATACATTATACTTGACATGTTTATTTGTAACCTTTGTAAAGCTTCGAATTTGTTGATGTGTGGTGGTAATTATATCTTGAAACGTTGGTTTTTGTTGATTTAATATAATTAATAGAATGCTTATTACTATAATACAACAAAAAACTAGCAGAAAGCTTTTAGTCCTCATTTGTAATTTGTATACTTATTTTTAGCCTTAAACCTATTTATATACTAAACTGGGGCTGCAAGACGCCGTAGAAAATATCACAATATTATCTTACATAGTTATTCTGAGTTGGAAAGCGCGTTAGAAGAATGAATTTACTTAATTTGCTATAAATCACCTTCCATTACTGAAAATTGACAGACCGAAAGTAAATTCGCACAAACAAAAGCACAACACAATGCTTTTAAGGTAGAGAACGTCAATACCGATGAAGGTGCAGGTCACAGGTACGCAAACCACAAATCCTGTACATTTTCATTGGAGAAACGGTACGTTCAGATTGCTTACAACAACGCCCTCGTCGGGGGTCCACGGCCAAACATGGAACTACAATTAGACTATAATTGGACCGTTCAGAAATATGGCGCAAGAAATGTTATTCGGTTTGATTTTTTTTTATTATTAAATACAGGATTTAAAAAACGTTGGTTTCTTTTGGTGTACTAAAAGAATCACATGTAAAATTTTAAAATAGTTTATTTGCTATTGTAACAATCACAATACATTTTGGATAAAAGTTTCCTTTCAATCAATTCTCATTATTGTAACAAAATTTGAAATTATCTACTTCTCTTTTCTTTTAGGAATTACTTTAGCGTATCTACATCTTATTGTCAGATACTGACTGTTTTAATCTATCGCTCATATTATGTTAACAAATTTCTCTTCTCACATGTCTCGTTTAAATATTAAAACAAATATCTAAATGCAGGTAGAACATTTATTTTCCAGTGATTCTTTTCAGGGTCGTGCCGAAAACCTGTCTCATACGTATATGGTATTAATATTTGTAAATAATTCATATTATCATTTTGAAATTACATTTCAGCGCTTATATACCGGGTCTTGAATGATTTGAATTCTATCACCGCTTATTTTATTTTATGGTTTCATAAAGGCAGCCTTTAGTGTAATTCAGTAAGTAACAAAAGTATAATAAAATAGTGAAAAAAATAATTGGTCATTGATCTTTTAAAAAATAACGGCTTAGCTAGATTAAGCAGATTTCTTGTATTTTTATCAGATCTGAATGCCTATTTCTATTTTATACGAAAATATATACCTTTGAGATTGTTATTTAATAATAAGACTTTTGATAAAAATTATACGCTTTATTTATGATCAGGTAGGGTTAGATTCAAATAACGTGTGCCCGAAAAGAATTTCTGGAGGTATAACAAACATAAAAAATTCGTTCAAGCAGACAATTTTCAGTTTCTGTGCACTTTAGTAAAAAAGTGCCAGAATTAACAAAATTATAAAGTAATTGATTTTTATAGCCTAAACGTAAATCACTGATACTCGGTTGTCTTGTTACGTGATAAAATTGGTATAATGCTGTACATTTGTGGATATATATATTATATTAGTATGTACTGGTATGGGTAATGTTCTCGGGGGCTTTAATATGCACTTTCACTATCTCGGGAACTTCGCGTATCTTCATCCAGGGTTTGACTGGAGTGACGTTTCGGTAGCATTGCAGCTACCTTCCTAGGTTGACCTGCGTCTGTGTTCTAGGTGTTTGGCCAATATGTTCATTGGAACTGTCAATTGGTTGAAGTGAGTGACCAATTGGTTCAGATAAATGCGCAATTGGTTCAGATAACTGACCAATCAGTACAGGAATCTGTCGAGATGATTCAAATGAAAGACTAATTGGTTCAGGTGACCGACCAATCAGTTCAGGAATCTGATCAGGCAGTTGTCCAAGGAGTACCTAGTTGGTTTGAATCTGTTGTAAAGCGGATACGTTTGTGAATGCGTAAGGTAGTTTTCCATGTTGCTGGTAGATGTAATAGGAAATCTAAAAGCAAGAACAATAAGAGAGGTAATCGAAAATGGAAAACCCCAGAAAACCAGGTCAATCATTAGTCACGAAACGTCAGTCCAGTCAAAATCTGGATGAAAATACGCGAAGTTCCCGAGATAGTATAAATGCATATGTATATACCAGTGGCTGGCATAAATATTGCAAAATATGGAGTCCTTTTTATTATTAAAATATGGTGATTTGGGGGATCAAAACTACAAAATTTT
Organism: Cetonia aurata; assembly: GCA_949128085.1. Taxonomy (NCBI): domain Eukaryota; kingdom Metazoa; phylum Arthropoda; class Insecta; order Coleoptera; family Scarabaeidae; genus Cetonia; species Cetonia aurata. The sequence continues at coordinate 25,897,367 of OX421887.1, forward strand.
ATTTAACACACGTCACGTGACCACTACTATGGCGGTAAATTAAAAAAAAGTGCGATGAAGTTGTTTAGAATTCAATTCTGAGGCTGTATGTAAATTTTGGGGTTCCTAGGTATATATATTCCCAACAACATTTATGCCGGTCACTGTATACAGTGCTTTTACCAAAAAGAGTCTGATATGAGTTAATATCGAGTTTATTTCGAAACATTGTGCTTAATTAATTTGTTGCTGCCTGAACAAATAGAAAGTACGGTTTAAAAATAATGAAACACTCAATTTTTTACGAAAACGGTAGAACAGTAAGTTGCAATAAAAACATTATTCAAGCACTTTTTTAATATATGTATTAAGGTTATTTGTCAATAGTGCGAAGACAATTTCGAAGACCAATACGCTTTCATTTTCATGATATGATATTTTGGTCTATACAATAAGATTGTCTGTTAATTTAAGAAATAATTAACTTAAGTTTTTCGGTTAAGTATATTTAGAACACATTCTGTACGATTTCTTTAGTCATCGCAAAGTAAGTGAAATAAAAACAATAAGCAGCCCATAATAATCATTTAGTTGTCGTGCATTTTTAAAATGCAATGATCACAGTTAAGCCCCATATCTTTATAAATATAGTACGCACAATTTTATTAATAGCAATAAGATGCAATTTTATTTATTGGCTGCTTACGGTTCTACATGCATCAAAAATACGATTGTTTATTTAATATAAAAGACAAAGTTTCTATGTATTAATTGAGTGTAAAATTTAAATTTTACTATTATTTGTTATTACTGCATACCTATTCATGATGGATTGGAGATATAATTTATGCATAATTTGTATTAAACAACATATAATCAGAATACATAAATTATTGATATCTAGCAATTAAAAAAAATGTAATCAATTAATACATAGTTCTTGTTTTTACTTATATCATGAAACATCTAAAATAATAACAACTTAATAATAACAATAACAACAATAATCTGTATATATTCTACTATTCGATAAAAACATATCGAAGGAAGGTATATTATTGGCAGATTTTCTTGGTTCTTAATTTTTATTTCATTTCTGTTAACCAAATTGATTAAATATCGCCATGCTGGTGTAGGCAGTGTTTCGATTCTTTTTTCTTTATTTCTATGTACTTGCATATCGACGAACAAAATAAAGATGATATGCAACATTGTTTACCTTCTATGACTTTTGAATTATTAGAAGCACGCAATATTTTGAACACCTTATCGAAGATGATTATGTACACACAAAGAAAAACAAAATATGTACCAAGTAAATGTAAATGACGAACGCGTTTGGTTTTATTATTTTACAAATAGTCAGTCATTTTATCTTTTATAAATGTCAGATTGCGCCCTGATGATTCTAGGAATACAATGTGGCTAATACCAGCATATTAAATTTTTTAAATTTATATTTTTATTTTATATTGTATTTCATTTAGCTGTAGCAAAATACAAATTTAAAAAAATTATTTGTTAGTACTTACAACTGTAAACGTTTAGATAAGAATATTTACAAAACGTCCTAGATGCCACCAGATAAAAAGGAATATTTATAATTACTATATATATCTCATATATTAACGATGTTTGTCATACTCAAAACTCATTCTACCACTTAAATATATGCATATGCACGTATTTACAAAGTTTTTAATATTTCTGTTGTTTTTTTGTATAACTAAAATGCCTTTGTTTGTAATAATAATTACATCGCTTCCCACTAATCAGAAAATATTACACAACATTGAAGTAGTAAAGTTATATAACCCAGAAGCATTTGAACAATTAAGGAATGTTTTAAATTCAACCTATAATATTAAGCAATATGTATTCATAAAATAATTAAAATTATAAGTGCACAACATTATTAAAAAAGGTGAAAAAACATTACCACATAAAGTCAACATTAACGTAATAAACATAGCGCTGTATTGTAGCAATACCTTAAAAAATAAATTCAGAAAATGTTTAAAGGTATGTGCATATTGCAAAATTGTTCGTTTATATGCCTTTGTTATCTGTTTATACTAGTAGGTTGGAATCTGTTTCTAAAGATTAGGTAAGTGATTCATCAATACCAAAAATGGGTGTCTCCTATCTGCACCTAAATAAAGTATATTCTGTAATAGAATAAATATATATGTACTTTATTTTTTACTTCATAATAGATTTTCAGTATGAAAAATTCACTATAATGTATAAAATTTGAATTGTGTCAAATTTTATACATTATAATGCAATTATTAAAATTCAGTAAACTTAGAGAGAGTTATAAACTGTAATTCAAAATAAATCTGTATTGTCAATATAAATTGTGGCGGTAGACTTTGTTACAGAGGAGCCTAGAGAGAATTAGATGCTTATGAAACCATGTACTTATATGAGGAAAGTCTAACAATTTATTGAATCCGAAACATACCCCTGTTGATTGATTTACATAGTTATCACCGGCGGCTCGTGCTTACGGTAAGCACGACCCGTCGGTGTTAGTTACATATATACTTCTTTCAGTTCTTGGTATTTAATAGGGCAAAGTAGGCGTTGAAAAAAGCACTTGTAGATATATTAGGTTTAGAGCATGGATAACGAAGTATGGTCAGATATATATTTTTCTTAATGTTAAAATTAATGGATGTTATACGACTTTCGCTCATTTTGAAAATATATATATTAACCTAATAAATAAATGGAGAGTCCTACAGCACAATTTTATTATTCTCTTTTTGGCTCAATTACGTCGCGGGTACACCACGATCGTGGTGGTGGCTATGTTCTCATGTGCGATTTATAACGTTTTTCCATATTCTTAAAGGTATGTCTCACTCCATTGAGCAGGCCCTCTTGTTATCGCGCATCCACTAGCTGAAGAAAATTGTGCTCTAACAAATCACTCACATCACAGATTCTAACACAAGTAATTCTCACAATTACTACAATAATTAGTTTGAAATGCCGTATGCGGTTATCATTTTTATGTTGGAATATAAATGCAATTTTTGCCTAAAAACTATACTTTAAGCTATTCCAACATAGCAAACTTTTTAATTATCTAACTAATCTTTAAAAATGAAATTTTCTCGGTGCAATGTTATCCATATTTAATTCATAATTAAATTTTGTTTATGTATACAAAGCCAAGATTAAACGTTTATTCAAAAATGTTGCATTCAAATAACATCTTTTTGTAATCTTTTTTATACCAAGGACAGAACTTGGTTATTTTCTAAATGACGCACTTAACGGAATAATTATACTAGCTTCGATAACATAAATGCGACAATATTGCGTAATATTATATACTTAGTGGGTTGTAACTTGTGAAAACAATCGATTATTAAATAAAAAAAAATTATAATGCAAATTCCTATCCTAGTTAAAACGTATTTCGACTTAATAAAGCACTAACCATTTTTTGTGTTCATGACTTTTGTCTAACTTTGCACTTTACATATTCTGTCTCTTTTCCTACAAACAGGTACCCTATCACAATCATAAATCTAATATTACATACATGTCGTCACTTAATTGATTTTATTGGTCCTAAAAATATGCAAATTTAAAGAAAATTATTTGTTTTTTTCAGGTTGCACTATTTTGTTTTATTTTAATTATTTAGGCATGTGTTTTTCATATTTACCTATACGCGAAAAAATATAAATCAGTATGCATTATGATTTACCTATTTATTGCAGTCGAAATTGTGTTAATATATTTACCTAATATAATTTCCCTTAAATTTGCACACGAAACTTAATGTATAAATGTTTAAGTTATAAAATTCACAGGTTATCGTCATTCGGTTTCATTAATAGTCGTGCTGTCAGATGGATGTAAGAGGCATGTCCATTGCAGAAAACCAATGAATTCATCCAACGATCAGAACTCTTGATGGAGCAAAGCTTATGTCTCATCCTTCAATATCCAACATTTTTACCCAATTCTGTGTCGTTTCACTGAAGCGGCGATTCGAATCTAAATTAGACAGTATCGTTCCAGGGGTCACACAGTCGTGACTCGGTCCACTTCAACATAACGCACAGAATTGTCGCTATGTCAGCAAATCACGCCTTTCTCATCGATGATCGCCGTATCCGAGCTGAGACTTTTCAGTCGAGTCTGTAATATGGATCGCGGTCTTCTGCGACACGTTCGCCACACGACCAGACAAACGATGAAGCAACAAAGGAGAATGCCTAGCGCTCCGAGGAAAAGATAAAGGGGTGGTAACTGCAGTAAGAGCGAACAATGTGTTAGAGCTTCATCGACGCCCGATGGACAATCTTCGCGGCCATCGCACCAAACCGTTGTATTTATACATGCGTCCAATTCTGGACAACGGTGTTCACATTCGTCATGCATCATTATTATCAAACCTATACCATTTGGGGGTATTTCCTTTCTTCTAAAATAAAAAAATACATTTGTTTAAATAACATTGGACCAAATAATGACCTCACCTCCTGCTCAATTCCAACCACGTCACTGAATATGCACCGGATTCCTTGCCTAAGAATTCCACCATAATAGTTCTAGGCAGTTCCTTGCCTAAATAATCTAAGCCAATTCTGTCTACAGGGAAGAATTTGTGCTGATGTAAGTGCCAGCCTTCTGAGAATAATTCGACTAAGTTATGACGTCTTGATTGGCTTTCTTGTGGACAAATAATCGCGGAAAATAATGGAGTATGTACTGTGACACGATTCAGAGTTGAACACTTCATTTGAGACACTGTGGTTTCGTTGCCTTGCTTATCTAAGTGTTTCAAAATTATGCCATGCAATTTAACATAGAGGTATTTATTTGCTGAGGGTATCATTACGCGGGGGTGGTTCTGGCAATTAATCTGAAAAAAGAAGAATAGTAAAGATACCTATGCATTTTAGATTGAAAAAAGATCACATGAAAATACCATTATTAATCTTTCTCTCTAGGAGAAGCTTACAAAGTTACATTGTATATGTTTTGGCTATCTATTTTGTTAATAATAAAATGATGTTTTGTTCAACACATAAGTCTAATACCTAGAAGTCGAATATCAACTAAATATTTTTTGCCTGCCTATTTTGTCTTTATTGATTATACCCAAGTCTTTGGTTTTTTTTATGAAATTCTGTGGCTTCCTTTTGTGTTTGCTTATTATGTAACGCTAATACACATAGGAAAAAGTATACTGGTAGCTATCGATGTATGAAGTTCATCATTATTGTGGTTTTTCTTTATCTTTTTGATTATTTTTCCTTCTGGAAATTACTTTTTATTTCAATACACCTTTCTCCTATTATCGAACATAAAAATATGAATGGCAAACTTACAACTTTTAATCCAATGCTACTGTAGGCTCTTGGCTAATTGTATAAGAACCACAATACCGTGAATGAAATGGGAATTAGAAATAAAAACAGAGTTGAGTTTCTAAACTTGCCCGATAAAATTAACCACTCGCTTGATTTCATTGATTTTATTCTCCCTAATATTTTATTCACTTGAATTACCTTCAATTGTCTAATTCTGTCGAAATATGTTTAATACTTGTTTAATTATCAAAATTCTAAGGTAAATGGGGTGTCAACGTTACAAAGTTCTTCGCCATGCGAGTACAATAAAAGCATTGGAGACATCAAAAGTGAGTTCCGTATAATTGAATAAGGTCCGGATTTTAATTGATTTTTAGAACATCGGTAGTTCCATTTATTTTCAACTAACAACATTTGTCCATTTGGGATGAGCGCCCTTCTTTGGCCAAATTGAGTTAGTAAACTGACAAGGTTAACCTCTCTGGATCTAAAGGCGAACATTTACTTCATTTTGTTCTCAGCTCTATCTTATTAATTTCTTCGTATGGATAATACCTACTTAATGAACAAAATATAATTGTGAGATTATCAAAGCTAAAATTGATGCTAATGACACGTTTATTGCAAATTCCTCGAATAAAACTAGAGCAATGTGGTCTCTCGTAAACGAGTATCGTGGTATCTCCACCCCTAAGAGCCGATGTCCGTTTACTGTGGACTCCTTGAATCAATGTGTGTCTAATACATTATCTAATATACAACAATTACCCGTATCTGGTCAAAACAGTGCAACTTTGATAGTCCACTCTAAGGCAAGCGTCTTACTACAATGAGGTGCGGGATGTTATTGAGTCATTGCAGTCTTCCAATACCAAAGATGTTTATGGACTTAGTATAAGTATTATCAAATCATAAAAAGAACCGAAATTAATCATTCTAAGTTTTCAAACTGGTATTATAATGTTAAATAAGTTCTAAGTTTTGAACAATTATTAAAACAAACACAAACTATACAGTTTATAAAATGTATGTATATACACAAAAAGCAAAAATTGCAGCACGTATAGCAAGCGTTGCCATGCACTGTTTTTTCGCCTTCATTCTTCATGCGAGCATACGAGATGGTGCACTCTTCTCGAACTAACGGTATCGAAGGCGTCGTTGGTTTGGTCGTTTGGTCCTTCCTACTTGTTGTACTGCCGGCATACCTCCATCCTTATCTTGGTTTTAAATTTAACGTGTTTTAGTGTCTTTGTCTGTTTTGGTAGTTTATTGTATGTTTTGATCGCATCAGGTGTTGGAAATTTTTCATATTTGTAACTTGTGTATTTTTCTGTTCTTAGGTGTGAATGTCTTCGTGTTTTGTGTGTGTGTATTTCTGTATTAGGTGTGAATTTGCAATCAGTTTTCATTAATTTGTTGTCGATTTTGTGTATTGTAAGAAGATTTCTGAATGTTATTAATTGTTGTAAATTTAGTTCTTGCGTCTTCTCGTAAACGTCCTTTGATGGTGTCCATTTCCCCATGTTATACAGTGTCTTTAGTATCTTGTTCTGCTGTCTTTGTAGTTTATTTAAATTTTGCTTAGTTGTATGGCTCCATATGGTTATTAGATAGCTAATATGGGACGTAAATGTGCTGTGATATACAGACTTCTTTAGATATTCTGGTACTATGTCTTTAATTTTCTGCATTCCTGCTATAATCATGGTGTTTCTTTTTTATCAAATTTTTTTACGTGGGTATCACATTTTAGGTTATTTAGTAAGGTTAATCCTTGATATTTTATTTGGCAACTTTGAGTTATGGTTTGTGTTTTAATATTGATGTTAAAAGTGGGTTTATATGTTTTTTTTTTGTAAATACCATGTACTCTGTTTTATTATCATTTATCGTTATTAGATTATTATAGCACCAATCTTCTATGTTTTCCACATCTTCTATAATGTGTTGCTGCAACTGTTCGTCGTTCTTGCTTGAGCAAACGATGCATACATCATCTGCGTATGCATATATTTCTCCGTGGATCTTCCAATTAAAGATGTTATTTGTGTAGGCTATGTACAATATCGGTGGTATATTCCCTCCTTGGGGGATTCCATATTCTGCTTGTAGATGTAGACTTTCTATTTTGTTGACTATTGTTGTTTGTTCTCTATTTGATAAATATGTTTTTATTAAGTTTCTATTTGCGTTCTTTATCCCCACAGCATCAATTTTTTCGACTTATTTCGTTTTGGAGATAGTGTCAAACGCTTTTTTCATATCTAGAAAAAGTACTACTACCGTCTTGTTTTTCTCTGTTTCATTCTTTATTTTATTTATTACGTCAATTGTAGCAGATATGGTTCCCGAATTTTTTTGAAAAGCATATTGATTTTTATGTATGATGTTATTACATAGATAGATATTCACTTACTTGTATTTGTATGCTTTTTTCTAATATTTTGTTTAATGTGGAAAGTAGACATGTTGGCCGATAATTTTCTATCTTTGTCTTGTTGCCTTTTTTATGGATAGGTTATTGTACGTTTTAAGGAGTCAGGGTAATGTCCACTTTTTATAATCTTGTTGGTTAATTTTACCAATATTAGTGCTAATTGGCTATATTGCTGCAGTAATTCCGTTACATAAAAATGGTGATATAAGCAACGTTCGAATATCCAATCTATTGGGTTTTTTGGCTCTGAGGCGTTCTTTTATTTCCATCACAGTAAATAGAGCAAACTTTTAGAGCGTTCTGAGATGTTTTAGAGTAGATTTCTTCGCTCGGATTTTTGTTCGGGAGCTCGCAGATTTGTAATGGTGGGGAAAAGTAATTTAATCTAACGTATGCCTAACAGTACTGTTCCAGCTCTTATAATTATAGTAGATCTATTACAATTTGAATGTTTTGTACGTTTCTATTACTCTATTACATTACATACACCAAAATCTATTACTTTTTCTTTTTGTTGGATCATTCGATTTGTGACGTCTAGCACTCAATTTACTCATCGAATTTCTTTTATTACAGTAGAGCTCCCTTGTCTCTATAACCACGTGGTTAACAAAACTAGCCGATCTACTCCCTCTAGGGAGTAGTGGATATTCGAACGTAGCAATAGAAGATATCTTTGAAAAAATAATAAAAAAAAAAACGGTTGCGTTCGTATTCATTATTTAGTAACGATCAGTTCGGTTTTCGTGGAGGAAGGTCGACAACATCGGCAGTATTGGAGTTCATACATTTTACATTTGTCTGGCTTTTATTGAGCCGCGACGCGACGTTTTGTGATGTTAGCAAAGCCTTTGATTGCGTTGATGTAGTTACGTTAAAACATCGTAATCGGATTCTTGAAAATTCATCTTATGGATGGATTTTTTGAAAATGTTTAAAGACGTCCTTTTTGTTATTAGATTCGATGTGTATTTCTCGAGATATTTAATCATCCCGGAACTTTTGTAATATTCGGTATATGTGCTCCTTCACGTGTGTAAATACATTTACTGCATATAAACACCCATAAATTATTTATTTATACTTAGTCCAGAAAAACAAAGATAAATAAATGTATGTACGACTGATGCTTACCTCGTCGCTAGTCTCCACGGGATAACGCAGGATAATCTCTCCACTGGCGCCGGCTTTTTTCATATTGGCAGTGCACTGAGGCGCCCTCACGAATTTCCAGCTTCCCTCGAAGAAGAGCGTCGTGAAGTCATCCGAAGCATTCATACCGATGACGCTGAAGCGCAACTCAACCACGTTCGATGTCGACACGAATGTGAACGGTTGCCCTACGGAATTTTCCGCGGAGCAGAAACAATCGCGAGGCACCCCCGGTAGATCAGGCCACGGTATGTCGAACAGGCGAACGGTGGCGCTGGTATTACCGTAGCATTGATACCTGTCGGTGTCGGAACTGATACGTGAACGGCAATCGCGGTTTTTTATTATCAATTCTGTAAACGTTATTTTGATTTTTTCGTCCTTCTCAGATTCAAAACGATAGACGCAACTGTAATTTGAAAGAAGAAATATTATTAAGAAGTAGCTTCCGATGAAAAAAAGGATTATTAATGTTCGTAATGATTTTTGGCTACCGCATCCGATATGCGACTATACCATCCCCGGACAGTGAAGTAATGGAAGGGATGCCTTGATCGTTTAATTCGATAAAGTGGTGCTTTCTATCTTCGAATAAGTGTAGGTTGTACTTTCGGATATGGTAGCCGAAAAATAACTATTTTATTGTGATAAAGTTGGCATTTCTGCTAAACTGTAATGTAAACAGAGGACCATCGTCAATAAGTGAGAGATAATGTTCACATAAAGAAAAATATGCCGGGTGTGCATTTGAAAACTTCCTATCCTAAATTTTTTAAAATCTGGAAACTTATGAAAAATTTCATGAAACACGCTAGAAGTATTATTGAGGGGGACAACTTTTGGTGCAAAAAAATCTTAAATGGAAAGGGGTTTCGAGGAACCCTCATCTTAATGATCTTTTGAAACACTATATTTTGGCGTTTAGTTTGTTAAATTGATCGATTCGTTTTCGAAATTTTTTAATTTAAATTTTGTTTCCTTTTTCTAGCTGGTCACTCTATTTTAGAAGCATCGGATTAGATTAAATTAGATCTAATTAGGGTAACCTTGCACCGCGACCTATTGATCTATTGTGCCCCCTTACATCAGCTGTAAGCTGCTAGGGTTTGCCCGCACTTATAACTCCCCATCCAGTCTAAGAACTTTAATAAATTGCAATAGCTGTGATGGTTTCAAGGAGGGTATTTCTCCCTCGTCTATGACACCTTTGCCAAGATGGTTGGCACGAGTTTTCGTGATAGCAGTGCAGTTGGATATTAGGTATTCTGGACTTTCACCTTCCGCCCCACAAAATCTGCAATCGCTATTCTGTTTCAGACCTATCCTTGTCATGTGTTCCCCCAGGTGGCAATGCCTTGTAAGAAAACCTGTAAGGATGCGTAGTCTGTTTCTGCTTAATTCTAGCAGGGTCTTTGCTCTTTTCTTACTGTAATTTCCAAGGGATATCTTGGAATGTCTCAGACCAGGGAGATTTTCCCAGAGGGAAGCTCTGAACTTCTCCTCCCTGTCTTTGAGTTCCTTTTTGTAGGTGCTAATCCCTACGCAGAACGGCTCTGGTCCCACAAACGTAGTTGTGGCGGCCCTCCTTGCTAATAGATTAACTACCTCGTTGCCGCTGATTCCAGTATGTCCTGGTACCCAGCATAGTGCAACTTTGTTTTCTTTGCCTAGGTTATTTAGTCTGCCAAGAGATTCCCAGACTAATTTCGAACTGATGGTACATACTAAAAAATATATGTAATTCCTACGGAAAATTCCTGTAACGTATAAGGTAGAATTACCAAAAATTGGGAAATTTACCTAAAGTTTTATAGTAAATTTCCCATATTCTGGGAAATTTACCATATACATTACTGGAATTTTCCGTAGGAAAAGTGTAATATTTTTTAATGCGCCATTATGGCTGCTTGGCTATCGGAGAAAATCACAATAGAAACATCCGAACAAAAACACACTTCAACTGCTTAGAATGTTTATATTTCTTTTCAAAGTTATTTAAGAATTCAAATATTTTTTGCAGAAGGAATCAATACCTACAATAATTGTTTAAAATGTTGTCCGTTGTTCGTTAAATAATGATATAGCTGTTGTGCAAAACTGCTGCGTTCATTTTCAAAAACATCTCTTTGACTTCTGCGGGAATTAGAAAATTTATAAGAACTTCGTCAGAGGATTACCGCATCTCTGACGAAGTTCTTTTAATTTTTTTTAAATAGATGTACTAGCCAGAGAAATTATTCTCACACAATTTCAAATCAGTTCATAGGTACTACTTACCTTGTTTATTTTTATTTTATTTTTGCTTTCTTTGTAATTTACAAATTTAAAAGACCAATTAACTCAGAGAAGATTCCAGATCATCAAAATAACAGGTTTAATATCAATCGAAACAAACACCAGTTTGATAAAACAAATACAAATACAATGGTTACATTTATTAAAATTTATACGACCAAATGAGTTGCTAGTCAGAATTTTATAAAAATACAATACAATGATACAGTTTTAAACATTTATATAAGCTAAGTAAAATAAATTTTGCTAGGAGTCAATTTTTTGGATAATTCATATTAAGTAGAAAATAATATGGCAGTATATGCATCCTATGCAAATTCTGCCAGTCCTGAGTCCGGATAAAGTGCCAAGAGAATGTTCAATTTCAATAGATTTGTTAAGTAAAACTTCACCTGCTTTCTTTAATACTCATTAAATACATAGTCCTCAAATTACATACACCTAAAGTGCCGTTGGGTCCTCAGTTTCGATATTTTCTTTCGCGGTTATTAGGATAAAGGATTATTAATACTCAATTTGCATCCACCCCTAAAAATAGAAAACAAAGCAAACTAAAAGATTTTCTTAAAAATTTCGAAAATGTATCCATCAAATAAAAACAACTAAATGTCAAATTGTACTGTTTCAAAAGACCATTAAAAGAGGTGTTACTCGATACCTTTTTCCATTTAAGATTCTTAAAGGGGTAGCTCCCGGGTGCAGGGTGTTAAAATGGCTGAGCCAATTTTTTAATTAAAGGTTGTCCCTCTCGAATAATACTTCTTACCTGTTTCAGGAAAATGTTCATAAAACCTCAGATTATCAGAAATTTAGAGTGGGAAGTTTTCAAATGAATACCCGGTATAAAAATATGTAGATGCAATAACTGTTACATTCTATGGCAATTCAGCAACTTATAATGGCGTTCCTATTATCATTTGATTAATAAAATATATTGTTCAAACCTGATATTCTTTGCACCACCTCTACCATAAAGAAATATATCTTTAGGAGCTTGGAACTTCCTCGTACCATCTTGTAAACTGGTGAATTTTCGATTACACGGTCCATCGCCAAACGGTTCCCCGTCCTGATGGAGGTCCACGAACTCATATAGTACCCGAAACTTCACCGGTCTAAATAGGAAACACAAAATTCATGTTACTATAATACGACAAGTATTTAGTACCAACCTAAGGGCTGTTGCGTCTGCTAGACGTAATTCCAAAGTTAAACTATCTCCGGAGGATAAATAGCTCTCCGAAAGTGTGCAGGGTCTCGGGAATCTAGTGGCGTTCGCTAACATCAAATGATCGCACGTTCTCGGTATGTGTTCCTTGCAATATCTCGCCAGCATCGTTACGTTCCTATTCCCCAGTGATGAAGATGTCGTTTTTCCTTTGGGCTTATCTTTCGGACCGCTGTATATAATTAGATTTACTTTTATAAACTTTCTTTTATAATTTGGAAACCGCGAGGAATTAATATTACCAAAACAGTCCGTTGCAATTAGTAGGTGTCCACAGTTGTCCATCCCAGACGTTCAGATAACTGCGGCAGAGTTCCTGATCTAACTTTGGCGTTGTTCTTCCGCCGCTCACAAAGAATTTTACAACGGACAACCAAACTCGATAACGCGGCGGGGGAAAGACGATCGCGGAATCTCGCCAATAGCCGTCGGGATATCGTGGTTGGAGTGGCCGAAAGGGAATGGGAGATGGCGATACTGCGGTGTCCATACCTTGGAGGTGATAAAGGCACGTGGTGTTTGCAGGTAACGAATGCAGCGGCGTCTCCAAAACACCTTTGCTGGTGCCGCGTATCCAAAATTCGCAATTTCTCTTCGTCTTTACGTAAGTCGGCGATTGTTGATCTACGAATTTTACCTGAAATGGCTGTAATGTTTCTCTCTTTTCCAAAGTGATGTTAAACGTGTTAAATTTGAAAACAATGCGCGTAAATCCATGATTTTTTTTTATTTTGGTGTACGCTTAAGAGTCATATTTGATTTAGATTCCTAATTTGATGATCTTCTGTATATTCAACACTGTATATTATTGCATTCCTAAATTCATAATCGATTCTACGATACACTGTAGGTTATCCTATATCTATCTTCAACTGTTTTTGAGTTATTGTGATTTAAAAAAAAATCCGTTTTGCAGAGGGATGTTTACTAGCCTTTTTTTACTCTTCTTTAAACGCTAAACCTCTATGTTTTACAAACAGCACGTAAAACCATAAGGGTTCACAAAATACATTTGCAAACCTATCACAGATTACAGAGGGGGTTAAAAATTTATTTCAAAACCTATGTACCTTTGGAAGTAGGCTGTGAGTATGATTAAATAAACGAATGTTTTATTTGGTTGTCGTTCTCATTGAAGTAAAAAGTCTATTTTATAAAATGGAAGCAATTGACGAATATTCAAATACTGATATTTTAAATTTATTCTGCAAACATGGCGAATGTAGAAAAAGAGCAGAACTTGTAGAACATTTAATGAACGATATCTTAATCTACCCCCAATTACCAAAGGTAAATTTAGAAGAATAGAGTTATGTCTTTGAAATAAAGGAAGTGTTAAGGTAAAAAAAACTACAGAAAACCTATCGTTGAATCAGAAGAAAAAGAAGCAAATTTGCTGGCTTACTTTCATGCTCAACCCCAGAGTTCGATAGTTTCAGCTTCTGGTGAAGTGGGTATCTCTTCAATGCAGATGCGTAGCATTTTAAAACGTCACAGAATGCATCCCTACAGGGAAACATTAGTACAAGTCTGTCGCTCTGGGGACGAACAGAAATTAGTTGTAAAATGATTTTATTAAAAATTCCAGAAAATTTTGGGAGCGATAAATATAAGCTTAGTCGGGAAGGGATTGTTAATCGACGAAATAATCATTTTTGGGCAAGCGAAAATCTTTACGTTTTCAGAAATACACATTTTCAAGACTCTCTGCAAGAAGATCTATGGATATTAAAGATCACTCCCCAAAACGCAAATTTAAAAAAAAAATCACAATAACTCAAAAACAGTTGTAGATACTATAGGATAATCTAATACAGTGTATCATAGAATCGATTGTAGAATCCAAAAATGCAATAAGATACAGGCAATTTTATTTAAATTAGGAAAGAATATTTTAGGGCAAAAATTAGGTTATGGGTTATTCTTAACCTGAAAGTTTCAAACTCATAAATAGTAAGGCACTCCGGAAACTTCTGGATGAATTGGATCCGTGGTAACCCTTGTATAAGTACGTAAATAACCCGATAATAAATCTAAATCAAATCTGAACTCGATCCATATTCAAAATAGAAATGTTATAACCTCCGTACGTACTTCCACTTCTAACTGGAACCCGTGCAACGACTGCACGGGCGTGGGATGCAAAAATGTCCCGTACGGTGAAGTGGAAAACTCTACTAGCAGCTCGTGTCCGCTCGAGATCGCCTCGGGTACGGCTTCGCCACCGCCACAAAATTTCAGGATCACCGGATCTCTGGTCGTATAACCGTCGTAAACGGTGACGTAATCCTGTACGTCATCGCAGGCGTTCCACACTTTCAATTCCCTAGTGCTGGCGGTGCCGTAGAGGGCCGACTGGCTGCGGATAGAAATTAGTTGTCCCTTAGGCTGTCTGACAATGATTAAGGCATGTCTGCCTGGAAGCACCTCGTGTTGCCGTATGGCATAATAGCACGTCAGATTTCTGGGATAGACCCCGGGAAAATTGGGCGACTGCAGTCTGCAGCGTTTTCTGTCGCAGTCGCTGAATATTCGCGAACAGTAAGTTCCGGTTATGAGGTCGCCCAAATAGAATTCCGGATCGTGCGCTGGCGCGGCGTCAGGCGACTGGGAAGACGCGATTTTGTTGTTGCCGGTGTCGCTGTTGGCGTTCTCGTTATTATAATTCTCGTCCACTGTTGGTGCGGTCGTATTGACGTACGATCTGCCTGAAAATGATCACTTTATGTCGAATGTGTAGAAGAGAAACTAATATGAGGAATGGATAGGTATAAAAGTCCAAATCAATCACCAATTATGAATTTTGAAAAAATAATTTCTACCACGAAGGAAATTTGATAAGAATGAAATCGCAAATTCATTTAAATCAGCGTTTCTTAAACTATGGTTTGCGTCCCAAAACGAGGTCGCAAAATGTTGCGATCCCAAAAATTGAACTTAGAGATACATTAGCTTTTGCGTCATCCTTATTGGTTGAATCTATCACCTTATGCTTTATCAAACAATACTGTTAAACTGAAAAACGTTATTGAACAATGTTACGTCCACCAAAGTTTAAATTATCATCATGAACTTTTCAAGGAAAATTGAATATCTGTTACCAACCTAAACGAAAAAGTATTCGTTTTTAAGTGTTGCCACGTAGCCATAAGAATATGTATCATATTTGTGTCGTTATTTGAATCAAAGAGCTTTATACATAATAAATGAATTCTGTTTGATCAAACAAATAAATTATTTATAGGCAAAGGTATATTACTATGACTTTATTTTGTGTTATATACCTGCGTTCGCGATTAATCTGGATGACGAAAAGGCGTCGAGAATTAAACAAGAAAGGTTAAGAATCGCCGATTTAAACTAAACGAAAAGATTATACCTCCGCCATATCTGACAGTTGCCGAGTTCTTCTTGAGAAACTTATACTCCATTCGAAAATCGAAATTGTAGCCATTTTGGTCTTTGGACAGGCGATATAGACTGACAAAGATGGAGACGCTGTTCGTTTCACTATAATAGATGGAGGGTCCCCAGGAAGTTCCGCACCAGGATCCGCCCACCTGGGGCCGGTTTGATTCCGATATTTGTAAGGCACCGTCGGGACAACCATCAGACGTGAAGGAGACGAAACGGCCTAACGTGAAGCTGTCGAACGTTAACTGAAAGCAAATAGTGAGTGTAGGTACAATGTTATAAACATAATATACATAAATTATAACGAATAACATAATAAACAATCGTTTATCGCATCAGTGTTTTGTTAGTTAATGCGATATGTCACCTTTGGAACCTTATACCAACTTGATGATTTCTACAACAATTTTAGAATGGATAGACAATACAATCCTTAAATCCGCTTGTTGATCGCAATGTTTCATGTAATACTTGCAATTGTGTGAAGTTACTGAAAAGTTATAGGGTGGATAATTGTGGTATCTGGAATATAAGTTGCAATCTGAACTACCACCCTTCTTGCTTCCATTGATTTTTTTTGTAGATCGGCGATATTCTTTTATTCCAGTCATACATGGCTAAACTGCCAAATGAAGTTTGAGTATTACGTGTGCGATGTGAATAATAAAATGTTTTTCATTGATTTGATAAACTCGGACTAATTTAAATCCATTATTTTGTGTGAACAATGAATTTTCTTATTGTTTCAGGATCCATTTTTGGTTCAGTAAACTCTTATTGTTTTAATTTCATTTGTTAGTAATAGGTTGGATGCTCTTCCACCATTTCAGCTTACCTAATTTCTCCGAAAGAATGATTTACGAACAATTGCATTCGAACAATTAACAACATCGAATGATTGTTTCCTTTTTCCAAAAAGTATTTTGAACAATTGTAATTTGAGTAATTGTTTTTGAAAAATTTATCTAAACCCGAATTATGCGCGACCTTAGCACATCCAAGTTTTATAGATACTAACAACCTAAAAAAAAAAAAAGTTTTTAAAAATTAGGAATCTATAATTTTTCCGCTGGTTTCATACATATAGGAAACATTTGATGAGAAAAAGTATCTTCTTTGTAATATGTACCTTTTGTACATAAAAAAGGGATTTTCCGATTTTGAAACACCAGGATTGAATGGACATATTGGTTAAAGATATGAATAAATAAAAGCAATGCGTTTTTTAAATCTATTGTCAAATGTGAAGCAAAATTGTACAGTAAAGCAGCTATAGAATAGCATTATCCTTCTTCTTCAACAACCAGATTGGTGCTGAACAGCCTTAACTTAAAAAAAAGAAAAACACTTGCTCATAGTGGGAAAAATATTACTAAGGTTCCCTTATTAGAATACCGGAAAAAAAACGAGTTTGTTTCTACTGGATAGATAGATAGATAATTTTATTGTCAGAGATCTTACGATATTGACATTGTCATGGTTACAACAAAGGTTATATAAAAGTAGTAATTTTTTGTGATAATAATGATAGGTTATAAAAAAGTAGTAATTTTGGTGATGATAATGATAGGAACAATACAAACAAAACTATGGAAATAATGGAACAATACGACATAATAATAGACATTCAACAAATTGAAAGCCGATTGATGGTCCCAGTGACTGACGGAAATGCAGTATGTACTGGTGAGCGTTAGTTTAAATTATTTGTTAAAAATTATAGGAAATTCAATAATGGAGTACACGCAGATAATAATAATGAAAACAATAGTAGTAGTAAAAATGACAATATTTAACAAATCGATTAATGAGCACCAAGTCTAGATTATTTGTCAAAGATTACAAGAAATTTATCAATGGAATACACGCAGTGGTCCAGAAGAAGCCCACGCACTCTTTTTTTAAAAAGTTTAGGATTTTGAATAGCCTTCAAATCGCTCGAAAGCACGTTGAACAGCCGGGTATCCATTGCCAGATGGCCACGCTGAGTCAAAGACAGTTTATTGCAAGATGTCCTAAGCAGGTCGTTATACCTAGTATTGTATGTATGGTAGTCTGAATTTTTTGGGATCTTATACTGGATTGAGTGAATGTACGAGAGAAGCTCCAGAATATAAATACTTGGTAAAGGTAAAATCTTAAATTTGGCAAAGAACGGCCGACAAGACTCGATAGAATTTATATTAGCAATACAGCGAATGAAGCGTTTTTGGCTGATAAATACTCTGGGAAGAGAAACTCGAGGAGCCCAGCCCCATAATATGATACCATAAGAAAGTCTAGAATGAACTTCGGCGTAATAGAAAGACAAGACATGTTCGATACGCAGAATGTATTTTAAATTTCTAATTTGAAAACATTTGATTGAGCCTATAGATACAAGGTGATTACAATGCCCTACCCAAGTTAACTTTTCGTCGACATGCACGCCCAGAAAGCACACAGACGACTACTTGAACATCAGGTTAAAATTGATTAATACCTATCTATTTTTTGCCAAGTTAACCACGCAACAGCAATTTAATATTATCGTAGGCTTTCAATTAACATTGTAGACGCTTTGCTCGTATTTAAACTATAAAAAAGTGTTCCTATTACGTTTTATGGTTCATTCAACATATATTTTCCCTCGGTGCACTAATAATTATTGGAAACGAGGGAGAAAACGAAAACAAACGAGGTAAATCATGACCCAATTTCATATTTCATTTTCGACACGCGATCCAAAACAAATTAAGCACGTGTTCGGGTGCCCTGGCTGGTGCGAAATAACGGCACATAACCGGCGTGGACAGCAAAAAGAGGGAAACCCGAAAAAAAACATCAGCCGTTTGTGTGCGATATCACTCGTCACGCAAACGAAATGGAAAAGCAAATATCTCTCGAACATGTTCGAATGTCGGAACAAGTCGACGTTCAACCCGTTCGATATAACGTGAAATATTCGAAACAATGAAACTTCATATCCTGTTTTCCACTAGACCGTTTTTGTATCGTGCGTTCTTGACTGCTAAAAAGCTCGTTGATTTAATTGCGATGCGCTGGCCGTCAGTGTCAACACGTGTGCGAACAATTTGTTTGGGAACTGCTAGAAGAAAAGTTAGCCATCAGAGCTCCCTTGGGGTTGTACCAAATGTTGCCCTTGTTATTTGCCACGGGGAAATATGTTCTTTGCATGAAGTTACATTTAATCTGAGTTTCATTGCACAACCTATTATCATTAGAGTTTCTTGTTATTTTCCACTTATCTTTGTAGGTTGTTCCAAAATCCTTCTAAAATAACTAGACATTGCAAAAAGAAAGTATTTGAGAGTGTGCAATTTGAGGATATTATACATTCTGTATGTATGACAGTAAACAGTTAATGCAATTACCCTTCGGTTGAATAAAGAATCGCTTTTGGATATGTGAACAATAAATGAAGATTATTACCTACAAAAACATAAAGAAAATTTTACGTCTACTAACAATAAACCGCACTTTGGAACTTGTCACTAATAGTGGGAAATGTCGAAAGCGCAATAATTAATAAACACCTTTCCGAGTAATATGAAATGATGTCAATCACGCACCCTTAAAATAGCAGCACGTGTACCTACTTACACTCCTGTATAGGATTTTGTCGCTTAAGGGTAATTCGTCCGTAAGAAATTAATGCATTTTATAATTGGACGTAATAGGGAGAACTGCTGGCCAATTTAGCTCGCTCCGAGTTCAAATTAATGCGGCGTCCCTTAACTGTAGTTTTCTAAAGTTATGGAGAGCGCTGAAGCTCGGATGTACGTTGCCTGCTCACGTTCAATTTAGTTTATTTCACGGGTATTAAACCTTCCGATTTCAAGGCGGCATTTCCACGCAGACGTTCGCCTTCCTGTTTTGATCGAGAATATGAAATCGAATTAATAAAGTGCGTACGTTTATCGAATTGGTTTTATGGCAAGAAGTTTTTAGTTGGTAGATAAGCTATTACTTTATTTAGAAAAATATATGCGTGGATACATAAATAATAAACGTTTCAGAAAAAGTATATTAGTTGATTAGTTAATAATTGATGTACTACCCTCGCTTATTACTTATTTCCCTTATTACTACACTTAAAATTTGTCAAAGAATAGATTTAAATTGTAAAGTAATATTTCCGAACGAAACTCCTCTAGTAAAGATCTTTATGAATTGCAAGAAATTTAATTGGGAAAATCATACATTGCAATCACTGGTCGTCCTTGAAACAAACCCATCTGCTCTTGCTTCAATGTTTCTTTCAGATAACGCTTCTATATTTCAATTTTCTGTAGTTATGATGCTGCCTCGCAGGAACTCCTGCTGGGCTTCTTCAAGGTATGCAGTTGGATTTTAGAGTCCTCTTCTCATTATTCTTGGTGGTCTGGCTTACGTCTGCCACCACGAGTTTGTCGGTTTTCCTTCTTTTGCGGTCTGATGACTTTCTGCTTTCCACTGGATTGGATACCAGCAACGCGTCAAATTGAACCTGCGTTTCTTAACAACGTTGATCTTCCTATCTGCTTCTCTTTGTTATCCTTGGCTTGGAATAAGCGCATCGGAAACTGCACTTAATTTAAGAGATGCGCTAGTAGAAAACAGTATTGATGATAAGTTTATAATAATATTTTTGTGGTATATTCGAAGACCTTTATTTTTAGAAGAAATTTGTTTTAGTTGAAAAACTAAAAAACCTTTTTGACCTCAAAAAAGTAGCATTCAAATAAATTGGCATGCTCTGTTAAAACTAACAAAGAACACATTGTAGTTTATACCTAACCGCTAACAAAATGAGTGTGTAATTATACTCTCAAAATAGTAGAGAATCTAGTCCTGACAAAAAAAAAAATTTCGTTCAATAAAAATAACCAAATCAAAGCAATTTATGTCATTACAATGACATTAGTTTCTGCAGTGCAAATTGCTCAGCAGTGTTTGATTTCTGCAGTTCTGTTTGTAAACACGACTTGTAAATGAAATATATTTAACATTAAGGAAATTCTCTCGACATATATAGTTCATTTCAAAATTTGTTTCTTTTGGTAATAATTTCTATTGTTTCAGCACTTTACCGTCATGGGTATAGCTGATATATCTATCATCAGTCGCGCGTAGAATGTTTATTCATTTGCGGAAAGGGGAACGAAATGTAATCAGGGAAAATATATCTGGGGAAAGCTATATCGTAGAAAGAAATAGGTCACCTGGAAAGTAGTGGTGGGTAGAAAAGAAACCTGTGTGGAGCCATGTGAAAGTGCAAAATATCATTTCATGCACTCGCATATATTACTGTCAACGCCCACAAGATGTGATTGATGTGTGTTCGTGTTTTATTTCTTGTAAAGGAGTTTCACGCACATACACTGTCAAAATTACTGTTAGAAACTTAATGTGTTTTATTTATGCTTCCTAATGGAAAGCCCTCAATTATGGAGGGATTAGAGTACGTATTCTCTCTATACTTTATTTTCAATTATTATTGCTTCTACATAGGGAGAAAAATGTAGGAAATTTTACTACAATTGTTAGCATTTATAGTACACATTGTAGTATATATAGGGACAAGTACAATTTGTAGTAATGTTTATCATCAAATTGTAGCACTAAGTTTGTAGTATTAATTCTTACAATTTGTATGAAAAACAAGAATGGACAGTTAGTTTTATTTCACCAAAATTGTAAGATAAAGTAGTATTTATTGTAGTAAAATTGTATACAATTTTGTGTGACTTCTCTATATACTGGTGAGTATAAATTAACACCTGTTGTAGTAATATTTATTTCACATCATCCTTTTAAATTATTATCATTTTATAATAAATTTTACTTACATTTATTGAAACATCCACAAAAGATATATAACTTAATACTACATTGTTGTGTGGATAAGTTTCAATTTGTATATTAATATATGTAGTATATACTTATGCAAATTACTATATATTTGCAATAATTTGTACTAATTCTTATTGTGAATTTTATCTAATGTAGTATGTAAAATGTCTACCTTGCAGTTTTAAAATGTTTCAGTCGCCTGTAGCACTTCTAATATTTTTATCATTAATTCTATAATTTATCGTTAGTTTCATTTCATTGTTAAAAGGATCAAAGTATGTAGTAAAGATACACTATGTTAACAAACTAGGAGAATATATTCTTAAACTAAGCAAATTCACAAATAACAGACTTTAACATAACACAAATATTTAAAACAATACAGCAGTCTTCTGTATTATTTCCAAATTTATTTATTATAATTTTACTACACTACTACACTATCGCCTCACGGGCGTACCCTCTCCGAAGCTGTATTCTACTTTCGGTAATTTTCACATTCTTTTCCATTGACAATTGACTATTAGTACTATTACATCACTAGGTAAGTGCCTGAAGACGATTTAGTAACTGAAACTACCACAGTAACATAGTAAGATTGTTATAAATAAATTGGGAAGTATATATATTAGAACATCAAAGAGCACTATTCTTCACAACCGCACCTAACACAGGTAAAACCAAAAGGGAAGACAATTGCAGTGAACTACACATGTGCATTTCAGTGTCGCGTGATCGAGAACGCCAATCGTCGATGAGCATGTCAATGCAAATTGGCGCGTTATGTAAATGTAATTGGGGATGCGCAAAACAGCGCTATCCCCGTTATATCTGTTTTCACCCATTCCATGTCGAACAATGATAGAAAATATTGTATGTGAATACATAGCCAAATTAAAAACAACTACAATCTCTCCAAATATAAACATAAAAAAAAACCTGATTTAAATTATTAATTTCAACGTACATTGTAGAAAATGTCGAACTTATTCAAATAAAGAATGTATCAAATATTTATTCACCAGACATTCTAATATGTATGTATATTAAGCGTATAGAAGATTATTTTTATTACGAATTATAATTGCCGGATACATATGTATATTTTTAAGTACGAAATAGAATGGGTTTTAAACATATAGTCTTTTTTATTATATAATTTTGTGGCTTTATTGGCACATTGTTGTGCAATGGTAGATATCACAGTAAGGTACTAGTAAAAATATGTACTGACATTGTGAAATAATTACAGAATGTGTGCTAAGTTTTCCTACAATAGAGTATCAATTTTTGCTACTTCCAAATATATACAAATTTTAACAAAATTGTGTTACTATTTCAAAAAAATTGATCCTACAAACAGCTGTGAACTTTTCCTACAACGGCTAGTATTAAATGATAAACGTGTACGTTAGAGCCCACTTGTTTGTATTACTTTTTTGTACAAAATCGTGAGTACTGCGCCATGTAAGTTTTTACTACAAGGATTTCTCTCAGTGTATAGCTTGTTGGATAACGTTTCGATGAAAAATATAAAACTCCTACGCGATTATCTACTCTGTTTGCAGAAAAGCGGTTTCATTATTATTTATTAAATATTTATTAAAGGAATCAGGCACCCCTTGTTAGAGTATCTAAATTGAAAGGCTCGAATTTATTACGTGTCGATGGTCAGCAAAAAAAGATCGTTGTCCCTTTTTATATAAATATATCTCCGGCGAAAGAGATCTAAAATATGTATGGATTCAATCGAGGTTACGTGTCCGTTTGACATGTTTTGGAATTTTAAAACGCGAATAACAAACCAATTTCACAGTCGTGTTCGATAAAAACGTCTCTATTGAAAAAAAAAATCGAAGAGTTTTCCATAGCAAAATATATTTTATAGTGAATGCATGTACATCGATAACTTTTAGCCGTCTATATGATATATGAAAATAGTTACACCGTTGCTATCAGAAAAACAAAGTCAATGAGAAAATTGACAAGGGGCAGCACATTTTTCTTATGGTGCACATAAAGATGTTAATTTTCAATTTCCGTTCGCCTAAATAATATGCAGTTCATATAAAATTTGACTAATCTTAACTGATATAAATATTCTGACCTTAAGTAGTAACATTCTATGTTCATCATATGGAAGCTAACATTGATGTCTTAAGTATTTTGTTACACTAAGAACTAGTATATTGTTCAAATGAAAGCAACATCAACCCTTGTTTGTATTCTGTAATATATGAGGTGATAAAACTGCCCTGAAAACCTTTGGGGAGGGAAGTTCGGGATAGAGGTTCGTGAGAACAAGTCTGCGAATTCGGGAGTGATCCTTGATTTTTATTTTTCTTATATTTAAATTATTTTACTGCTAATTTTAATTTTCCATCATATTTTATCATAGTTTGGTTTTATTTATTTTTTTTTTGTTAGTTATACTTTGCTTTGTTATTTTTTAATTATTATATCTTTTTTTCATTATTATTTCTTTTATAATATAGTATGTCTGTTTTGTTGATATCTCCCACATAATATTACCAGTAACCTCGCTTACTTCGAACTTATAAAGTTTAATTTAATAAATCAACTCGTTAGTGATCCAGTGGGGGTGTTACAATAACATAGAAAGTTAAAACGGCCATTGAGATATAAATTGCTATGAATTGAAGTGTCAATTCATCATTCCGTTAGTGTTTCCAATAGTTTTTATATAAAGAAAAATGTGTTTTGAAATTACATATATAGATACTTGTAAAATATATACGTTAAACAATTAAGGCTTTTAAACATTATATTTTAAACACAAATCAATTGAATCTAAATATAAAAATAAAAAGAAATAAAGGAACCAATGAAGAAAACTTCAACTCCATTATACGCCAACCGGTTACAGAAACTTGTTTCGCAAAGAATAAAATTAGTTTATTTTATCCGGGCAAACATCGGAAAACACACCCATATATAAAACAAGCTCCAATTTTTGCGACTTTGTTTACAGTAGCGCTTACTATATCTCTTTCTTGTAAACAAAACTCTAACCAAAATCGATATTGTGTATTATCCTTGGGGAAACGACGATGTTTCATCCTGCAAATGTACACAATTCATGAAAAGTTAGAGCACTGAGACGGCTACATGACGATGTAGTTGATGAGTTTAAAGTTAACTTTGTTGAACTACGATTAGATATTTTTATAATTAATGGTACATCAATATTCATCGTCATATTTCTGCCCGCAGGAATAGACGACTATTCATTAAATATTGTAAAGATTTCTGTCAGGTCTTTTTTTTCTAAGATCTATTGGCGTTATTACGTTAAAAGGACGGAACAACTTTGGCTGCAAAGATATAAGTTAAAAAATAAATGAAAATTGGCATCAAACACAAATGGTCTAGGACTTTTCCTTTTTCGTGTGGGAGCCGTCTGACGAGCAGTTTCCGGAAACACTGCAACCTCTTAACTTTTTGTATTCAAGGTCTAGGATATAGATCAGTAATTAGAGTTACTGGGAAGTGCGTTTCAAAACTTTACAGTTCGGTAGGTAGACAGTGACTGATGATCAAACTTTGAAATTCAAAATTTAATTGAATTGTCCAACAATAAATAACAAGAAAAGGAAATTTAAAACACGTGAACATGAACACAGATTGAGTCAAGTTTGATTTAGTCATCAGCAAATAGTGCAACGTTATTTAAAATTTAATATATAAAACGCATTTTGCATTTGGAGAAAACCTGGAATTACATTTTTGCAATTCCTTGCCTTTGGGTCTTGGAGATAATTACTGGTGGGTCGAAATCGATTTTTTTTAGTGGAGTTCATTTTTGAGAGCGCTGCCTCGCACCAATATGATGAAAGTGTTAAAGGTAAAAGGTGGGTGAAGTGGTCAGAAGAAATTTACGAAAAACTTTATTCATCAGTGTTTACAAGTTATAAGAAAACATAATAGAGGGGAACTTTACCCCAGGAATTCTTGCTGTTTTTTGAGATAAGTATAACCTAAACATAGACGACCTATCGCCGTTTGTTAGATATAGAATCATGGTACATATATTATCTACTTTTACGAGCCGCTAATTACAGGGGGTGCTCCAGGCAATAGTGGTGCAGAAACAACTATTTATAGTTCACTTTTACAGCCCGTCATTAGTATACGCTCGTTTAGTACGCATTATCGCTGTCATATTATTAGAGCAGGTCACTGAAATCGATGCAAACAAACAAGGCGTATGTGATAGACTACATTAAAGTGTTTTATCTGATATTTATTCGGAATTGTTCAACATAACCTATTTGCGCCATAATCCATGTTGTTTTTTGTTTAATACAGAAAATGAAGAGAAATGGAGTAACGTTTTTTTCCCGGATTTAAAATTATTTAGTGATAATGAAAAATAAATGTAACGTGTCTAAAAATAATATAATTTAATTAACGAAAATAAGTTTTTTCTCGAAGAATACTTCCCTAACTGTAATAAAAGGCCAAATTCGTGCTACTATGAAAAAGTAACTCTATGATGTGGATAACTTTGTAAGAATTACGTAATAAGATTGTCATTTTTATTTATCTATAGATTTGTAATAGAATGAAATTGTGTCGAAACATTGCTCGTGCACTTAAGGATTCGATATTTGTCAACGTATTATGTTAATATTAAAGTCCGACAGTTTCTGAACACTAATGGGCTGTAAGAAAAGTAATGCATGTGGTTGTGATACAATAAGAGCTATTAAATTGCTCTTCTGTAAGAATATAGAGCAATAAATAGTCGTTTCCAGCTTTTTATGTACCTATAATTATTGTAAACTATACTTTTTATTAATATTTGATTATGTCTATGTCAGGTTTATATACAAAAAATGCTTGAAGCTGGTGTATATATTTTCGCTTCAACATTAAAATGTCAATCAATAATCAAACTTTACATGCTTTTAATAATCGAAAATGCTACCTTGACATGAGCCCCGTCAAGGTGAAATCATCATAATACATACATAGGGGAATAGCCTATAGTGGTGCACTCGAGTTTTTGCCTACCAGGCGTCATCATCGTCCTTCAGAGTGCAAATCTACTTTTATCGTTATCGCATCTCAAGCTATATCGGCGATCGCCTACTAGGGAATTAAGAGTTTAGATGTGCGCCCCCTAAGGGACACAAGTCAAACCTTCAACTCCTGGTAACGCAGTACGTCATGCCAAGTCGTTTCTAGACAAGCTATATTCGTTTTACAAAAGTTATTTAGTAGGACTGACATTCCATGAATTGTCAGAGCTAGATCTGTGACTGCAAATTACAACATTCTAATATTATGAAATTGATTGAGAAATATACAAAGAACATGGCTATATATAATCCTTCAGCTGATTTAAACACACCCTGTATGGATTAGTTATCGACTAGAGAAGTTATCGAAATATTATGACCCAAATCTATTAACACTTAAAAAAAATATTCACTTTAAGTCTACTTTCCACTCAAGGTAACAAAGAGAATCCCGTTATTTAATTCTGAAAGCATCTCTTGTACGAGATAATTTTTCAATAAAGCTCGAGAAAGAATCAGAAGCGAATTTATCGCGGAACTTTCGAACTTTGGGAAGTGCTCCTGTTACCTTTCGCAGCCGTAGTTGCCTGTAATGGCATCCGCGCCGTCATCTGAAAAAGCAGCCGACTACTCCCTTATCGATTACAGTACAAAAAAGTTTATGTATTACCATTTATCATCCGGTGGCTTTGTTTTTCGGTCGTGTCTCTAGCTCTCGTTACCCCAATAAGTTGGAATATACGACCTTTGCCACCGGTCTCACAACCTCGAAATGTGTTATTGTGTTCCAAAATGTAATATTTATGTATGCCTATACATACACAACGGAAGCATAATGACAAGAAATCTACTAAATAAATTGTTTTATCCACAAAATCCAAACAAAAATCGATTTGGAAAATGTGTTTTTTCACACTCTCTTACTTTAACTAGAACTTAAAACTTTTAGTGAAGAATTTATAACAAATATTTGGTCACCTCGATTTGTAGCTTAAAATTTGAAAGAGGTAGACATTTTAAATTGAAACTCCGTTTCAAGACAGTAATGACCATTGCCTAATATCATGTTTTTATTATTTATTAATGCTGCTTTTACTAATGCTAAATAAAGTTGCTTTAATCCCTTATCAATAGTGAATTGAGTGTATGAAATATGATTATTGCATCAATGAATTAAGTTCATCAGTTTAATTACAGTTTATTTTATAATAAGTAATAAGTATTGATGCCTTTGTTCATTCTGTCGCTGAAATTCGTTCAGTAAACCAAATAAAGTTGTTAATACAATACTGGTGTTTTTTATAACAATAACATATTTTATTGTACCAATCAAGCCATCATTTTATTTTTAATGACTTTGACATCATCAATACAATGAATAGTTCATTACCCAATAAATTCGTTCATCATTTGAACAAATCTTTTTCCTCTATTTGATAAACTTGTTCTTCGGTTTAATTTTAATGCACTATTTCGTGTCAACAATGAATTTTTTTATCGTTTCAGCACATTGCTTCAGTGTGCTAAAGCATTTATTTTTGATGATGTTTAAACGGCGTTTTAAAACACTTTGTATTTGGGCTTAAGTTACGTCTTATTTTAGATTTCATTTAATATTTTATTGTTTATTATACAAGGCTACCATAGAAGGAATCTACTTTACTGCAATTACTTTGTATGCCACTTCCAGGGAGCACGATTTTGAAACTGAAACTTTAAATCAATCAATACTGTTGTAATTTAAGCTTGTATTAGATAATTGAAGTTTAATCAAAATTAAATTGGTGTTACTGACAAGCCAAAGTGCAACGTTAATTATATTTCGCATGCTCGGTCTTGGTAGCTATTTTGGTATTTTACCATTCTAGCAAACAATTCCTTTGTACACTGAGAGAACAAAATGTGTTAAGTTAACAAAAAAATTGTCTATCCAACAAAAACATTTGGTTAAATATAGTCAAACAAAATTTTTTGTCAAGGTAACAAAATGTGATTGTTACTATAATTGTGTAGATTAGACAATATTTTTAGCATTGTCTTAACAATCAAGGTAATTTTGATCTGAATCTTTGAAATTGTTCGGGCAACAAGTGCCTTGGGTTAAACAAACAGTTATTTTATGTTAAGTTTACCAAAAGAATTGATTAACATTAAAATTAGAAGTTGTTAGGTTAACTATTTACTTTTGTTTGTAGTATAAATATGTACAGTTGTTAAATCAACGAAATAGGAATGTTGTTCCTATAAAAACAAATACTCTCTTCAACCAAAAAAATGTATTCATTTAAATATGATTTTTTGGTTAAATTAATGATAGTCGTTTGGTATGGAATAATCCTCGGTATATTGCGTTATACTGTACCTATACATTTAGTTACTCTTATACAGATGCATATTGTGGTTGTTCAAGCGAAAATTATTAAGTTCAAATTGATAATTTCCTAATACCTTAGCTTAAAAATTCAAATGACCAGCCGAATCATTATTATGTCGGTGATATTAGCTATTAATTTTAACTCTATCATCGAAAATGTAATTCAGCAGATTACTTGAATTTTTAATCTGAAGTATTACAAAACCATAAATTTGAACTTAATGAACTTCGACTTGTACAACGATCTACCGATACAATTGCAATATATACATATACACTAAATATAAATGGAGAAGGATACACTCTAACTGCCTTAAAGGTAATGCTGACTAACATAATTATTATCGCGAACAACCCCGAAACACAGAACATCTAATTCTTATTGCGCAGCTACACTTGCATATATAGCCATAGGTAAAAACATTATGATTTTCCGCAACTATTTTATTAGATAAAACATTAATTAAGTTTGGATTAAATGATAAGAACAAATTATAAATTACAAGATTTTAATTCAAAAAATATTTCCATTAAAAGATGCCCGACAACAGAAGTACATATATTCGTGGATATTTCATTTTACCCTCCATTAGGATCAAGTTTTATAGGTTGTTTAGTGTTTTAGGCGCAGGAATGAGTATTATATAGATTTTTTTTTTAACTGTTACATTAATAATTTCTTTTACCTCTTCAAACTGCCAATTTAAAAGAAACGGATGCATAAAGGCATATGTATGTTTGTAACCTAAGGTTACTACCGTAGAAATAAGAGATAAGTACATAGTGTTGTCTTGGATACTTTTCTGTCATGTTAATGCACATTTTGTTTCGTTTAACAATACATAACAGATCATGCTATGCATTTACATTAACATAGTGAATTTGTTAAAGTAAATATTTATGTTTGTCAATATATGCTAGTGTAAAGTTTTCCTTCAACAATTATGACTTGGTCAATATAACCAAATATTTTTAATTCAATGAAACGAAATATTTTGTTGCTCTTCGTGTTAACAAATGGTATGTTGTTGGGCTAACAAAATATTATCAATCATTTTTTGCAGTTGTTGTAACCTTTTATTTTGCTCGATTTGATTAAAAAAGTTGTTGATATAACAATATTTTTTCAACAAAATGGTTTTTGTTAATTTAATGCATTTTGTTCTCTCAGTGTACGGGAACCTATGACAATATTGCCCGCGATCGATATTAGCACATTCTAGGGCTGTTGACCACTTCGACAAAGCACATTCCCGACAGCGTCTGCTTGTTGAATTCTAATAAATATATCGTGCTGAACATATGTAATTCCTATTCTCATAATTTTTGCGCAAATAACTTTTTTCGAGTGGGTATACGGGAATACCAATGCAGAATAAATTTTCCTTCCTTAGGTAAATATATGGATAGGTAGTTATTTACATTTTGCATAAATCATTTCAACTATATACTTTCAAAACTCGAATTACACTACATTTACACAAACAGTTATCGCTCTAGCAGTCCATCAGTTCATTTGCTCTCCACTCCTACTTATTTTATAATTTATATTCAACTTACCGCCTAATAATGACTATCTTAACTTGTTTTCCGTTAGTGACGTTTTGTCAATATACTTACTTTAGCAACATTTTCTATATATCAATCTTATTACGTATTTCACCTCTTCATAGATTTTGAAATCAGACATATTTTTCTTCTATCACTGTTTCTTTCCTTCCACTATTTACACCTTGTAATATACAGGGTTAGGCAAATATATGGATCTATTCGATTATTTTCGATATGGCTGCTTAGATAAGATTTAGATAAGACTTTTCACAATAAATTAAATGCAAGTCGGGGATTCGATGAGTATATTTATATCATAGAATCAAGATATATCCTGTCTAGCCGGAAACGATATCAACTTTTTTATTTTAAATGAAACAGCTTACATATTTTTACGAATTTCAGTAGAGTTCTGTTTCGAGAGTTCAACAATAATAAGGTTTGAAATCCTTTTGTTCAATAAGGACAGAAATATTTAATTAAAACTAATAATTTTAAAATCATGTTTATGTTCAGTAAGCTATAGAATTAAAATGCAGTACTTGACTTAAACTGTCAGAATTTACTTTAGCCGTCTAAATATTAATAATGGTTCAATTAACTGAAAAAAAAAACGTATTGAAATTCGGTTTTGGTGACCGCGTCAGAACCCATGAAGAAGTATGCGTTTTTTCTAAGAATATGCATCAAGATCGGCTTCGATTATCACGAAGTATCGCCGGTAAAACATTGAGAAGGTATAACATGACTGGAAGTATTCGTAATTTACCAAAGAGCGGACGACCAAACGTTGCAACTAATGAAGTTATTAACCAAAAACCATATTAACCAAAAACTTCAACTACATCCCTCGCACTAAATTATGATATAAGTTGCAGATCAGTAGCCGGAATATTGAAGCACGAAAAATTCGGACAATATTTTCCGTGCTAAACCGCATTTGGTGCAAGAATTATATGATGAGGTTTATGGTAACAGAATTGAATTCTATGATGAATGATGGAGATTTGCCAAACTGATTAATATTTTACATACAATTTGATCAGGCTGTTCCTAACGTTGTCAAAGATAGAGAAATACCTGAAAGTGTTTGATTTCAACATTCCTTTTAAGTTAGAAATTTTTTAAACGAAACATTCCCAAATTGGTCGTAGAGAATTCATTGAATGGACCGCACGATCTCTAGATTTAAATTCTCTAGATTTTTTCCTTTGGGGTCATTTACAATCTGTTGTTTATACTAGACGACCCTAAAATCTGGACGAGTTACGGCAGAGAACAATTGGGGAAGTGTAATTAATTCGTATCGAGGTGTTGACAAATGTCATTCGAGAATTTGTTCACAGACTTGCATATTGCCAAGAAATGAATGGCCATCAATTCGAAAACTTTATTAACTGATATTGATTCCTCAATAAAATTTGCAACATCAGTTTTAAGTAAATATTTTTGTCCTTGTTGAACAAAAAAGTGTCAAACCTTATTATCGTTGAACTACCGAAGCAGGACTCTACTGAAATTCGTACGAAATATACAGGATCTTTCATCTAAAGTAAAAAAGTTGATATCGTTTCCGGCTAAACAGGAAGTCTGATTCGGATATAAACATACCCATCGAATTCATTTCAAAGATATTCGAATGAACCCATTTGCCTAACCGTGTATTTTTAACTTTGTTATTTTTCATTTTGTTTTTTTTTATGATACCTGAAGATGGCGTTTCAAAGCCGAAACATGTTGCATTAAATATACTAAATGAATAAAATTGAATGGAAAACACTTTCTAAATCTTTATTTTACATCTTCTAAGATAGATACTTTGCGATAAGTATAATACATTCCTTCAAATTTCAAATGTTGTAATTTTCGTATTTAGTAAATTCTGCTGATTTTTAATATTATAAATATTATGTTCATGTTAAAATGTAATGCCAATAGTCATTATATTAAAGTACCGTTAAGGCATTAACTGTAAAACTTCTGAGGCAATGAAATCCAACAGCGTCTATTGAGGTAGTACTAAACTTTTTTTCTTTTCACAGTTTGGTGGAGAGCATAGCCAAAGGAACCGCACGTAGAATGATCGGATAAAGGTCTATCCACACATTACCGAGCCACTGCAGGGACGTGGCCCGTCAGGGAAAGAAACAACATATAGTTGCATGTAAGTTGAATTAACGCACTGCCACGGAGAAGTGCGAACGTGGCAATTCAACTTACATGCAACGATCTTTTGTTTCTTTCCCTGACGGGCCACGTCCCTGCAGTGGCTCGGTAATGTGTGGATAGACCTTTAGCATCAGCTTCCTCTGTCAAAAACTGTGCATTACCATGTAAGACTATGTCGTAAGGCAATTCAAATTTGTAAATACCAAAATAATTTCAACAGGACAGAAGATTCAGGATCATTAAATAAAGTTTGGTATCGGGTCCTCAGTAAATAGAATTCGGCGTGCAGTTAATTCACCAACTACGACCAACATTACTGGCGAAGAAAATCATCCCCACTATGGGTAGCCAACCTACTGCATTCTTATTTTGTTGTGAGGTTTGTGTGACAGAACGCCATTTGGTTTCTAACTTTTTAGCTCAATTTCCGCTGACGCTGTTCAACGTAGTTGTAAATCAAACGTACTGAAGTAATTCCTTTAGTCCATGGCCTAACAGCCCGAAATCTGTTACTCCATTTATTATCGACCATGAAAACCTACATATGTTGATGAACATATATTTAATTAAAAATACCTTTCACTTCCAAATTTAAATCGTGACAGTTTAAAACATTCGCACCTAAATCCATTTACGGCGCAGCTAGTAATTTTAATTGAATTTCGTCACAAAATCAATCAATTTTAAATCAAATATCAAACATCCAAAGCAATATACGACATAACTTTCTTCATATTTCGTAGTTTCAATTTCCCCTTTGTGACATCCACAAAGGCATCGTGCATAAATTTCTATACCTACTATAAAGCTCACAAAGGAGACCACGATGGCTTGAAAATAGTTTAGGTAGTTCTCTAACCGTTATTGAAAGTAATATCCGTTAAATCTTCAAAATCTCTACTGCACACACGTTTATTACGTATCTAAGATTAATTATGTCGAAACTGTAACCTAGTTGCGCGTTAAACGTCCTGAAATACTTGCTTTCATCTGGAATTCTCACAAGCGGACGTAGTTCGAGACTTTGGGACTATATTTAGGCACGACTAGATCGATGAGTGCATGCTCCCTAAAGTGTCGAAAACTGCGAAATGTACAATTCTCGGGATTAAATCGAGCCGAGCTTCCGCGTCCTTAATTACGCTCCGAGGACTAATTAAACAGTTATTAAACGGTAGAGAACAGGCGGCAACTCGAGGCGTTCGACTGTCGGTAGCTGTCAAATAAATTTCGGAAAATCCCGCTTGATTTCGTTTATTATCGTCGAACGTCAAACTAGCGCTCGCATTAAAATTCAACACCCAAAGACTTCCCCCTTCTGCATGGCGATGGTTAAATTTTGATTATGGCTATAGCACTTTAATTGACGTAAACGTGCTCGCTTATACTTTTAAAAGGAAATTTTGTAAGTTTCTGAAGTGGCACGAAAACTAGCAACTTTGTAGCACATGACTTCTGCTTTCTACTGTATCATGTTCGCTTCTGTATTATCCATTAAAACTTTTTTATATCACTTACTCATTTATTCTATAACTAAATACCCCATATATTATGAGAAGCAATTGTGTAGCTTTACTTAATGCCAGGGTAAGATATAAAGAAATATTATTTTAGAAAAACATCGTTACCAAGAAGTTTATTTTATTTTTATTTTATCCGTGCAAACTATGTAAGAAGTCAATTTTTATGTAAATTTAGTTCATAGCTTTTTGCAGTGCCGGTTGCAGCTAACATGGTTCATGCACAATCGAGCAAATATTATTCATTTGTTAGCACTTTGATAGAATAGGAATGAAGATAAAATAACGTTGAATAATTCTCGTGGATTAAAATTGCTTGTTATCACATCATGCAATTCTTTGAAATAATTCGAAAACGTTTGCCGATAGGTATAGGGAACTTAATAGTAAATTGCCCTTATTTTTTGCGTTGAATAATAATAAGGAAGAAAAAATAGGGGATTCTATTAATTTATGATATTTTTTTGAATTTTCATGCACACCTGTACAAGATTCAATAATTATTATGCAGCATTTTGATGCATCTGCTTTCAGTCTGCAAGTAGATTGAAGAAAATCGCAAACGCATATGAGACAATAGCATGTATTTAAGGGCTTGCATATGTTACTTTTCCGAAAACAATCAAAATATACCGGAAAGAAATGAATTTAAATGATAACTACAATTTGAAGGGCAATTCAAAAATATAAAAATATACACGGTATTCTGTTTAAAAGCACGGACAAGATTGATAGTGTAATTGAGAAGACAAAATTAGTAACCGTCTTTAGGGGCAAAGGAAATCGCAGAACGGCTGAGAAAGTTGTAGTAAAGATATGAAAATTTTGCCTTTCTGGTCGAAAACGTAGGTTTTATTAAGTTCAGCCGTTTTATTAGCTTCCGTAACATACAAATATTTTTCTATTATGCTTTCTTAGAATAAAATTACTGATGAGTGACCACTACTTTCATGAGCAATCAAAAATTACACCGACTAATGCAGCTATTAATCAAATGAACCAAATAAACTTATGCGCCCGACCCAGGCAGTAAACATTATCGCGCTATTATATTGACCCGGGAACGTAAAATATCCGATAATAAACAGCCCATCAATTCTGAGCGATCTCCAAGTTCCGCAGAATAAACTCATCGTTTCGGATTTTAACGGCAATTTCGCTAGTTTTTACGAGATTACAGATCGCGGCGTCACTTCGATTACGTTTTTATTACATTCATACACGCAGTGACAGAAATGTGGAAAGTGGAATGATGCCACAATTCGAACGTTTACAATCAATAAAAGTACAGCAGACATTGTCCAGTAATTCCTTTGTTTGAGATCGCCAGATTGCTAGTTCGTTGGTTTTCGTATTTGCTGAGAGAACGTTTTAATTAATATAATAATAGAGGTACTGCCACGAAATTATTTTTATTAATGTTTTAAGTATTTTTTAAGTAAGGTAGTATTTTGTAAATAAGTGTACGAGTGTCCCACCGAAGACTGGGTCTTTGATTACAGCTCTATTTGTCATTTTAGAAAGAAAGCTTTTCTACAAGAATGTTATAGAATCCAATACCGCATCACCTAAAAATATTTTCGACTATACAGAGTATCCCAGAAGTAGGCAAACGGGACTTCATACAAACTACTATATGTCTATCTTTAGTTGTTATCTACTCTTTTGTTAAAATTGGTGCGGATGCAAAGCATCGGTTAAGGTTTATATTTGCATTTGTTTTAGACATTTATATTTTAAATATCATATAAGTATAAAACTTAGTCTGATTCAACATTGAAATTATGAATGTGTGCGATGTAATTGTATACAGGTGTCTACTATAGCCCTGAACATTTACTTAACCATAAAGAACACGATGTTTTAAATGTTTCACTTACTTCAAATTACGATTTTGATTCTTGTGAAAGAAAGATCATTTGGATTTGCTATAATACTTGAAAAAGAAAAGCAGACTCTCACCTGTACCAAGTCTCCGTTATCTGCTCCCACTGCGATGAAAGTGAGGTGGCATATGAACGGAATCTTATCTTCTTTCGGGCGATGCAGCTCTAAGTCGTAGGTCTTTCCCACTTCACCATAATATGTGCGGTTGCAGCCTGCAAATGCGATAACTCCTAAAATGGCATTCGATAATATCGGTGTGATTTTTACAGAGTAACCTTGCATTGTATGGGGATAACTATATGCAGAGTGTAGAACATTGGCTCTCCCAAAACCATTTGAGTCTTAACCACAACGAGACCAATGTAATGTTGTTTAAGAGTAAACCAACTGCTTATTCTGATACTATTATGCTTAACAACTTCGCATATCTTATTCAAAATAATATTCGTGTGTTAGGTGTTTTGATAGACGATTCTTTAAAATGGAGAGAACAGATAAACGTTATTTGTAAGAAGCTAGGCAGTTTCTGCTATACTGTTCGTCAGCTGAAAGATCTAGTAAGCAATAATATCTTACGTATGGTATACTATAGTTGCTGTAATTCTCAGTTGAAATATGGCGTTATTGTTTGGGGTGGCAGTAGTGACCTACACCGCATCTTTGTGTTGCAGAAACGAATTTTAAGAGCTATGCTATAACTCAAATATACAGAATCAGAACGAGGACGTTTCAGAATGAATAATATTTTAACTATTTTTGCAATTTATATTTACGAATCTTTAACTTTTCTTTTCAAGAACAAACACATATTTCAAATTAATGCTTTTGAACATATATATCCTACTAGACATAACGATAACTACCGCTACCCAAAACACAGACTGTCATCAACACAAAATAGCTTGGCGTATAACTGTTATAAATTTTTTAATAAACTGCCAACTGCCGTTAAACAAATAAATAATCTCACAACATTTAAAAAAACAATTTTCAAATACCTACGTGAATTAGAACCTTACAGCGTTGATGATTTTGTTAACAGCTAATTATTATTTTAGAAATGTTGAGATACACTTAAGATGTGATTTGATCAATAACTTTAACTCTAAAAAGTGGAGCGTATGCGAATTAGCGCGAAACAATATTCAGAGTAAATTTTTCAACTCACACATATTTGAAACGAAGTTAATTTTCAGATTAATAAAAACAGAAAAATTTATTGATATTCACTATTATTCATACACATTATCTGTTTGCAGATCTAGTATCTACATTGTAAGAAAATGCCGAATATAACAAATTGGTTCGAATTGTCATTGTTGACTATTTATAGATCCGTCAAGCGTCCATTATCCATCAACCGGAAATGTACTGTACCCATAACTCTGCCCATAACACTAGTAAATGACATACGGTGTACATACGTCCAATAAAAGCCCCTACGTCCATATATTATCGACATATGAATGTGTGCACGTCCATTATTCTCCATTGATTAATTTCGTACTCTTTCTCACGTAGTGGCCTATCTCACTTTTTATTTCTTGTTAGATACCCCACTACGTGAGAAAGGAGGCAATTTATAGGTAAAAGGTGCGTCAGTAAAGTGTGCAATTTTTAAAATAGAGTTGGAACATTACTTTACATTTCATGATTTCACTCTGTAAGAAAAATTGCATATTTGCCGTTCTGCCGGCTTCCTAAGATCTGTATTTGAGACATTTCAAATTATGATAGAACCAGCGCCTCGTTAGCTCAATTGGTAGAGTCGCCCGCCCGGTAAGCGGTGCCTGGTTCAAATCCGACACGAGGTAAAATTTTTAACATAGAAAATTTCCTCATATTAAAAATTACAGTTAAAGCAGAAAAGCATTTATTTAATGATTACTTTCAACTTTGACTTTTGGTGTTTACTAAAGAACATTTGGAAGTTAAAATTTCAATCACCCTTACCTATCAAGGTTTGCTCTTATATGATAAAATAGCTCATTTTACTAGACATAATCTTACAGAAAAGTTCATATAAGGTAAAAGCAGGGAGGGGTTCTGGCACCTCTACTGTATCATCGACAAACTGGTTGTAACCTTAAATAATGTAGGCCACTATACCTAGGGGTATGCAGACAATATTGCAATATTCATAATGGGGAAAATGCAAGAGCACTTTTTCAAAACTCATGCAAAGAAGTTTGAAAACAATAGAAGGGTAGTGTATACAGGAAAACGTAAAAGTTAATCCGGCGAAAATAACGCTAGTCCACTTTACGAAACGAGGAAAACTGGATTGTCTAAAATCACCAAGGTCTTCATAATGAAACGATACAATTCAGTCAAGATACAAAATTCCTAGGAATGGTTCCTGATTTGAAGTTACTCTGGAATCAACATCTTGAATAGATGACAAGCAAGTGTAAACGGGGCACTTTAGCATGCCTATATTTCTGCGAAAAGCACACCAAAGTTACTTGAAAACCATGCTAAACTTGCCCATTCCCCCCTTTTGAGCATTTACTTTACGCGGAAAGCGGGAATGGGGACATACAGATTGAAATGTGGTGGAAACTGGGGAACTTAGAATACTTCGAGGCAACACAGAACCAGTATTCTGTGGCATTTTTTTCAGTACAAAAAATCACAAACCTTATGTTTGATATGGGTAGTGATAGGATGATTCCCAAACTTTCCTTCGACAAACTCTTCAAGGTTGTCTGGGATTGGGATGAGCGGAGAACAAAACAGAAACATGAGATTCGAAACCAAATCTGGTAAGCAGATGGGTCAAAAAGAATTACAGGTTCTGGAGCTGGTATATATAGTGAAACCCTGAATCATAGAGAATATATGGCAATAGGGTAATATATATACCAAAAGGAAATACTAGTAATAAAGACATGCGCGAGAAGGTAACTGGAGAAACAACCTAAGAGCAAGCAGGTTCATATCCTGAAGGTGTTAGCATCCTATCAGATAACCTTAAAACTAGCTTAGGATTTACTAAAAAATCTAAGAACCCTGGCCAAACACAACAAAGTTATTTCGGTATGGGTGCAGAGCTATAAGGGTATACCAGAAAACGAAATACCGAACATACTAATGGAAATAAATGGCAATAACCTCAACTGCGATACGTGGTGTAGTAGCTGAGTGCAAACGGGTGATGGGGCAGCCATCATGACATTTAGCTGCGGATGAGCTAGCTCTCAACCGAGTACAGCCTAGAACAGTGGCGAGTTTGTTAAATATCTACACAGATTTGGGCATCTTTAAAGATGAGCA
The DNA here is from genome assembly GCA_949128085.1 of Cetonia aurata. NCBI lineage: Eukaryota > Metazoa > Arthropoda > Insecta > Coleoptera > Scarabaeidae > Cetonia > Cetonia aurata. The sequence goes on from OX421887.1 coordinate 25,936,874, forward strand.
TATTTGTAGATTATGCAATGAGAAGGAGGAGACAGGCTACCACGTTGTTTTCAATGTGTTGTATTGGAACTGCTGGGAGCAACCAGCCTACTGACAGATCTGCTGGAGAAAGGTTTACCACACAGGCTACTAAACCTTGTTAAAACGACTAACCTGTTTCTCTAAAGAAATTCACTAGGTACTAGAATAGGTCTACAATAGAGCTTAGGCCGCGGTGTTAAGGGGATGATGTAAAGACCTGATTGATACTCAGTGACAAATCAAATTAAAAGCTTTTTGAAATATTCTACTTAATTTTTTTTTTGTTTTACTGCGGCGTCCTGTATAAAATACGTACATATTTGCGGTGTGTGTTAGTTATTGGTCCCCGCCTCACATCAACACCATAACAGTGAGCTATAAATAAGCAAACGCACATCAGTCTACCGCGAAAGATAGAGGTACCGTAAACGAAGGCAGCTGCCACGTCAGCACTTTTCCGAAACATACACGCAGATGCCAATGCCAAGTGATTAATGTGCAACATCAGCAGACGGGACAGGTATAAATCGACTTTGGGGAGAGGGAAGCAATATCCGGCGACCTCGAAATTTGCGGCCCGATAAACGTGGATACGGACGGAAAGATGAACGAACGTGCCATTTAAAGGACAGGGCGATTTTTCGCTTTTCGATTCTTCCCCGGTATTGATCACAGAAAGAGCTTATTGTCCGTTTTCGATAGGCTAGATTATAAGAATCGGATAAAATATCGGCGCATCCGCCAAAATTCAGACATGATTCTTTATCTAGAAAGATAACTTTCAAGCGACCATAGAATGCGTCCATATGACCGATAGGGTTAATGAAAAATCTTTTTTGTTTCATTTTAAATATATAAACACATCAGTAACGTATGCAATTTTGATTAATCTCTTAGAGCCGCTTTTCCAGTATTGACGCGCCTAAATTTCATTGTCCGGTCAGAGCATAATTGGGGATTATAAATCGAATTTCGACTAACACCCAATTCTGTAAATCGGACTTCTTTCTAGCGCTATGGCCGAGCGCTTCGGTCTACGGTGACTGACCTAGATAGCAAGTCGAGCCAATTATAAATCCTGAAACACGTCCCGCACACTGGACCTTCGGATGCGTCGGGAATTGGGACGTACCAGACCGCTCGGATGCACACATTCCGAAAAGCCATCGCGTGGTGAGATTGAAATGCACCGTTATCTCTCGGCCGACATCAACCCTAGCCGGTTACAAACAAAGACGGGACAGATCAATACACGTGAGAGCGAACGGGCGGGTGATGATGTCTACCACAGAATAACAAGCACCGCAAATCCCCTAGTTGTCGCTAATTCGGAGAGTGATGCAAGTGGAGCAGCCAGCGAATGGGTGTGTGACTTATTTAGTAGATGGCTACACCTGAATGGCGAGAACGTCGCTGAGTACTGTGCTGCTGTGGTTTATTGAATTAGTGGCGGCATAAGTGAAATAAAAGCGAAAAAATTCGTATGGATTAATGCTATTTTATTTAATTGACATTTTAAGTAGGATCTATACTTTTGGGTAGAAGAATTCAATAATAATGGAGACCATACCATACCATAAGACTTTACTGCCCTGCTCTCATTAAATTTCTATATAACATCCATTATTTATAATATACTTTTTGATGAAATTAAACAAATCAATAGTGTTAAACATCGATTTTTTTTCCAGTTAAGTTCATTGTGACGAATTTCCTCACGTTGACTCACTATATTGGATAATCAATCAATAAAATGTAAGCTTTGGCGAAAGAGGTTCGTTTCAAGGTCATCGTTCAAATTACTTTACCCTGCTTTCTGGCGTGCCTCAATACAGTAACTTAGGCCCTTTGCTTTTCGTAATTTTTATCATGGGACTGTGATAGACTACTGTTTGTAGACGACTTAAAAATATTTGCAGAAATTACTACCATCGATGATTGTGAACAGCTTCAGTACCAAATCTGTTTTATTTATGGTACTTCGGCAATGCCTTAAATCTAAATACATATTTCCAAATGTAAAATAGTTTCTTTCTCACGTAAATCTATCGTATTTAAATCAACAATACCAAACTTTAAAACGCGGCAACACCTTAATGGATCTGGGTGTACTATTCGATAACAGTCTTGCTTTCAACGACCGTATTAGATACATCATGTTTAAAGTCCTTGGGCGTCATCATTAGCAATACGAAGCACTTTTTATTCCTACACTCTGTAATCAATTTGTACTACTGCTATTTGCGCTCCAAATTGGAATATGCTTGCTTAATTTGGTCACCGTTCTATAAAACACTCAGTCGAACAAGTGCAAAGAGGAATTTTGAAATATCTACACTAGGGTGTCCCTTGCTTTTGAAGGTTGTTCTTTAAAAACCCACACCACCCGCCCATTGTTTACATTTTGTTAATAGAAATTGAAACGCAAAACAAGAAAATAATCAAAAGTCACCAAACCGTGGCGCAGAGTGTATTTCGTTCAGATATTCTCTTAAATACAATATCTTAATAACAGGAATCAATTCAATTTTTTCAATGGGGAAAGGTTACTGTTTTACGACTATCTCTGGTTATTTACTAATTATATTTGTACATTTAAACTTGGTTAATAGAATCCAAATTTATAAAAAGGCGATGAAATTTACAGCGCACAACTAATATTGCTTACGATCCTAAATAAACACATGACATTTTTTTGTTCTTCTTCTTATATTTTATGGTTGTGGCTTTTTATAATTTATAACATTAGATTAATTATAATAAGTCGTTATTCAAACCGTTGCTACTATACATTAAAATAATTTGTTGCCAATGTGAGTTTAAAAACGAAAATTAATGCACACAAAAAGTATTTTATGTGGAATAATATGATCGATATTACTGGCGCCTCCACCAAAATTTTATATATGAATTGCCATCCGTTTTTATTGGCACAAATATTCTGTGGGCATAGTCGCACTACTATAAATTGTTGTAAATCGAGTATTATAAAAATAACAATTGTTAATATATAGTCAAAATATTTTTTGTTTGAATAGGCGTACTCGCTCTGTGACTTTTTTAATTTTATCTTATTTTTATAGAGGCTCTTTATGACCCAATATCATAATATTTTCACTTTAGACAATAAATTATAAAATAAATAAAATATCAGCCGAAACTCAGCTACGGGTTGGTGATGTGTAATGCGCTTTTGACCATAATCGCATCTTTGTGCGTTTGATAAATCATGAATTAATTGATTCTTTATGCATTTTTGCATTCTCTGTTTATTATACGAGATTCTATTGTTGTCTATGCAGTGAATTATAAGTACAAGAATGAGGTATGAAACTTTGAATCATCTATCATCTTTTGGCTCTGCTTGTTTGTTATGAAGAAGCTTTTGTTTGAGGAGTAACATGAATATCTATTGTCGTTCATTTTTTAAAACTGTTTATGTCTATTTCTGTAACGATTTGTGCGATGAAAATGCTATGTAGTCGCAAATTTTAATGTTTTGATACGATGCAAAGTAACGAACATTTTCATAAACTCTCTTAAAAAAAGAAGATTTATAAAATTCTTAGCCGCTTCCGTTGTTCGAATTTTGTGAATAGAAAAAGTACTCGAGCTTGTCATAAATTTTTTGTATGTAGCCCTCGCCAGTCATTATTATATACTTACGTTGTTAAGAAATTTACAAGAGCGGTTCGTACAACTTCTACTGGTGATACAAGTTTTACTCCTAGCTAAAAGATAAACCAGGGGTGATTGGACAAACGCTGATGGAACAACGCGGGGTGCGATGTAGAAGCAACTCCCTTAGTCCAAGTTTTCCAATTAAACTGGAAGAATATAAAGAAAGTCGCTTGCGCGAGATTAAGAGTTATCTTTGTGGCGGGGAATACGGGCGCATCAGAAGGATCACCCTAATACACACGGAAGCGAAAATATAAAAAAAAAGAGAACACCAAGAAGAAAACAGGAATAATAATAGCCGAGCGGGTGAACGAATGGTGGTATATTCGGTTGACTGAATGTTTTTCTGCGTCTATTATTATTTTTTTTTTGCGAAAGAAGGATATCGAGGAAAGAAGGGAAAGCGTCAGCAACACGTCTCGGCGCTTCTTTGTCATTCATGACTAATTCCATTTCGCCATTCGTACATAATTGAATTAACAAAGATGAGGTTCTTAGGCCGTAGAGTAAATATTTTCGTAATCGTAATTCGACAAAGACACAATTCAATTCTCATGAATTTGAAAAATAAAGAAGGGGTGTCAAAGCACAACTTGGAAATAAATATATTTGAAATAGTATATTAAATTTGTTTTGGTGAATTATCATATCATCCATTTATTTATGCATTTTAAAACAAAAATAAGTTAATACTTGAATTACTTGTTTATGCTGTTTAGCCCTTAATTACACCCATCTTGGAGGTTAATACAGGCTATCGGCTTTTTTATCGCACTTACGTTTTAATGGTTTATCTCAAAGTATCTGGCATGTATACTTGTTTGGATTAATGAGAATAGATTAAAGAATTTGTTTTCTGTTAGTAGAATAAGTTATATAAACATGTAAAAAAGGCTGCTCAGAAATATACCTACAGTAAAACAATATACTTACAAGTAGACCACACTAGACATAAAAAGAAAACGGTGTTGTTTACACCGACTCTAAAGGCCCTTGCGACTAATGTTAGTTTCCTGCTTCATCTCTATCATGGTAATCGTGGTATGTTTTAAGTAAGTGGAGTAACTTTTGACAAATCGTTGACACGACATTACCAAAGCACGGACAAGATAGTCAATTCTTCAGTGAAGCACGAAGAAGAAACAAGGCCAAGCGCTGGCTAGCAGGGAATGCATCAGTGTGATTTGTTCGCCGACATGATATATACACGGTACGTTACTGCAACATTTCCGCTACGGTCGTTCACCCTCGATATCTGTCCAATGCTTCGCTTGGAACTACAACAAATTTAACTGAGCGATTGAGCCGCTGACTTCTTTCTCCGGCTCTGCCCATTACATTTATTCACGGACTTATCGTTTCTAGGCTCACCGCACAGGAAACACGGGCCTGACTTATGTTGAGGTTTATTTGAAGACACCGACTGCATGGATGGAAAATAAGGCTTCTGATTTTTGCCCTGGCCCTCAAGGGGTCCTGTTGAAGGTTCAATGCCAAATTCTCTGCAAAATCATTGTTAGGTCTATCCAATTAGTTTTTCATGACATCTAGCAAGGACTAATGATGATGAATCGTTGCTTCTATTATTATCCAGGAAAACACGGAAATCGGTAGGATATTTTACAGCACCTTCATCACTAGACTGTTCACTATTGCTAGACTGTTGTTCGTCTACAATAACATATTCTTTTTCTCCATTGCTTTTATTCTACAAGTCCTGAATATGAGTTTCCGTCCCTGCCAGCGTCTCTTTTTCGTACAGTTATTGAAGAACCTTTAGGATCTTATCAGGTACATATAATCCTTTCGACCTAGAAAAACGTCGAAGGATCATGATAATAAGTAAAAATGGGGTTACAAAACAAGCAAAACACACTGAAAAGACAATGGAAAATCATGAAACTTGAAGTAAAATGTACTTACATAATTGCATGCTAATGGCCAAATACCCTTACACGTTGCTAGATAAAGTAATATTGAAAGATGACTAACTAGAATACTCCACCAAAGTCAAATATTTAGGAGTTATACTCGATCAGAAACTGAATTGGAACAAACAATTAGACAGAATCATACACAGAACAACTATGGCGTACTGGTCTGCGAAAAGCTCTTTGGGAAAACCTGGGGTTCACAGCAAAAAATGATGTATTGGCTATATCAGACTGGTATAAGATCCATGTTCACTTACGCTTCTATAGTACTGTGACAAAAACTAAAACAAAAAAACAGCATAGGTTAAACTGCAGATATCACAGAGAATAGCCTTCGTAGATGGATGGCGGTCGCCCGATTTCAATCTACGTGATTTTCTTCTGTGGGGTTTTATGAAGCAAGTAGTGTATAATGAACCGGTAGATAATATTGCAGATTAACAGAACGAGTGAATAATGCAACAAATACGATTCGTCAGAAATTATATTTGAATAATTAATCCGTATAAATAAAAACTTAATATTTTTATTTAAAACCTACCTACTCATCTCTTGGAATAAATTTAAACCAAGGAATATGCTGAACTGAAATCTACATTACATTATGTACATTTAATGTTAAGTTATATCTTGTTTGTATTATTTAGACTTCTCCGTTGCTAGAGATATCCATTATTCATACAATGAGCACACAGTCTATAAGCTCCCAGAACGTGTCAAAAGTTTTCACTAGGACATTGGCATTGCAGATTTGATATGGAAAGTGTCGGATTTTAGTGAGATATTTTGAAATACCGCGGAGGACGTGAGAGAAATATCAAATGCGTAATGGAGGTTATTAAGATGACTCTGTTGCAAAATGGACAGTTACACCTTTTCCAGATAAAATATTGCAGCTAGAGGTTTAGCCATAAAGCTGAGATTTTGAACGATGTGACTTTCGTGTCTGAATTATCTAGCTGAAGTTAATCAACTGTGTCCACGTACATGGATTTATTAAAACAGAATTAGTTTTGACTTCCAGAGTTGCATAACGTGATTAATTTAATCTAGCGTCGTGACGGTACACGGCTTTGTGCTCTAATTAAACAGTCACGTGTCGATTTATATAAGGATTTCACGTTTGAATTAAAACAGAGTTCGTTGTATCGAGCAATGGGGTTCTTGAAGTCGGCTGTTCAAACGCAGATGTTTTAGTTAATTGCTTTTACGGAGCGACTGGTTTTGAGGGGGCATAGTTTAGTTGTTGCTAAACAAGTATTTCAGCGTGTATCGTAAACGTGATAAGTTTGGCCAGAATTAAGTAGAAGTTGTAAATACCAAGTCCTTTGTAGACATACAGTAAAACATCCAAATAGCGGCCAGTAAAATTTACTATGCGGGTGGCAATTTAACTTAAGAATATGTGAAATTGCCATTTTATACAACAGCATTTGGTTCATCTCAAAGTATTGGTGTAAAATTAGTTAAGAGTGTAAATAGTTATGTATATGTATATTTAAATTGTTATGAAGGTATGGAAATTTATAAAAACAAACACGTTGAAATGTGTTTGTTTTGATTAATCTTGCAATTCTGTAGACATGTTGCAATATGCAGAGGAAACCGATATAATACTACTGTGTCTACCGAGCCATACGACTCAGTTCCTGCAACCTTTAGACAGAGCTTTTTTTAAGTCGCTGAAGTTCCACTGGAATAATGTTGGCAATTTATTTGTTAGAATGCACCCGACTCGAAAAATTAATAGTTTGCGAGTTTGGAAAATTGTTGGCAGAATCTTGGGCAAAGTCTGCTACTGTTAGCAATGGTGTATCTGCATTTAGAGCTACCGGTATTTACTCCTTCAATTCGAATGCTATTCCCGACTATGCTTGTCTAGGACAACCTCCACCTCAACAACCTCTTGTAGACAACACCACAGCAAATAATATCCAATCCTCCTCTCGTACTGCAACAAATCATACAGAGTCTAGTATCCCTACAGAGCAGCTTCGAGATTCTGATTCTACTCCAACAAAGAGTCCAAAATCGACCACCTTCTGGCATCAACCCAAGACTTCATCAGCAAATTAGCGAACTCCGAGTAAGATATTCGGAGGATATCACCCCAGTACCTTCCACGTCACGTATCAACCAAGTTAGAAAACGAAGCAAGCAAGTAACTACCATTTTAACCAGTCCTGAAAACATATCAAAACGAAAGCGGATTGAAACAAAGAAGATACAAAAAGAAACAAGAATAATTAAAAAATGCCAAGCAGGTCGGTCTAACAAAAGTCCCTCAAGCCGAAGTTCTCTGAATCATCGTCCTCTGATGATTCTGACATCGATCTTCAGGAATCAAGTGAGGAAATAGAGGAGGAAGATGAAAATGAATGCGTGGGTTGCGGTGAAACATACAAAGTTACCTCAAAGAAGGACGATTAGCTTCAATGAGTGCATTGTGCTCGTTGGTTTCACGAGGGTTGCTCAAAATATGAAAACTTGTTTGACCGCTGTGGTAAAATAATCACTAAAAAACGCACATAAAGCCCTCAAATCAGATTAATGTCACAGGGCCATGTCACCCATACTGTATAGGCCATGTCACCCGGACAATTCGGGTGAGATGATTTTTTTCACTTTTTCTAAAATATTTTTTTAAAACTTTATTGAGTTTATATTTGCTATAAGAATACGTTATTGTTTGTAGATGATGTTAATTAGTGTAGTGTATATTTTTATTATAAAATTTTCAATTATTAGTCAACGATTTCTTAATTTAAAAAAACGTTGGCCAACTCTACCGGTTTTACCCTACTATTTGGGTGATGGATCTTCGCAAATTTTCGATTTGATAAATTTCGTTCGATAAAAAAAAAGTGAATTTTTAAAGTTTATGAGGGAAAATTATTTTTGTTGTGTCAGCTAACCTTGAACAAGGTAATAGTGTTTTTCGGTTAATAACTTACGGTAGTTCTTTTGGACCTTCTGGAAGAACAAAATTAGTTAAATTTTTATTAATTTTAACAACATTTTTATTACTTTGTAATAGAGTTAATTACAAGACAAGTTAATTATTGTATCCAGGAATAAGTTGATTATTGATTCCAAGAAATCAGTTGATATATTGTTCAGTAAGATACATCAGCAATCAATTAAATTCAATGCAGTCGACGATGAAATGTCGAATTGTATTTGCCTACGATTTGTCTAGATAATACTTAGTGCTTTTATGAAAATATTAAAGTTCTTACATAAGTTGTAAAATCACGCACCGATTATGTTCTTTTTTTGTACCCTTCTAACAAAATAACAAGAAACAAGCAAATTTATCTACACCTTTATCCACGTATGATATAATTTACTTTCACAACATTGTCTTGCCTCTATAACACGTAGGTGTTTTAAAGGTTTTGAGGAAACTTTATCTCTCCAACGTAATTCGAAGTGTAAGCAAACAAACCGGGTAATATCACCACCCCCTTATATACGTTCTCGAATATTTCTCGCCACGGAATCCGCGATATTAAGACAGTTCACCCAAAATTTATACCGCAAAAGTGCGCCTGTCAGAAGATTCCGAGAGCAGAAGAAACCCGTCAGCTTCGTAAACAAGCGGCCTGAAAAATTGGACAAGCTCGGCGTATCTAATTTGTGTTCGTAGATAGATGTGCGAGCGCAGTGGAAAACAGAGGTGGGTGGTTTGTTTGAATAAGTCGCCAGCTCCTGTGGGACACCTACGTTTTTTTTTTTTAGAAAATTAAAGTATCACGTACAACGTTGTCTTTATTTCTTCTTTAGTATATGTAGTACCTCGAACCGACGGTATGTGGGTATATTATGTATGCATGCAATTTTAGAACTCTAGATGGGGGTGCTGCCCTGTGTTAGCGGTACGTGACATTTCATCCGGGTAAATATTTGGAGCTCGCGAAGGCAAATGTGGAATTCTTAATGGGAATTTCATATATATGTGTACATTTCTTTCGCAAGGAAAGCAGTATGTAATATTTTGAAAGGAATTATCGGGGTAAGAAAGGTTTTTTGGGTCTCATAAAATATGTGAGGTGCATGTTTTTTTCTTGATTATCTTAAAAGCTGCCGTTACATAATGGATACGCTCAACTTATAGCCACAGTGTTTTAAATGAAACGGCTTTGTGAATATCTAGAACTAATTTTGTCTAGCTACTAGAAAAAGTAACCAATGGTATTGAAGCAATATTGTTACCATTTAATACGGGTTACTAGCTTTGCGAATATGAATATACGCTAGTTACCAAGATAGCCTATTTGGTGTGAAGCGAGTGTCCTTGTGTCTTATTCCAATTGTTTTCCTATAACGATGAAAATAAAATGTACACTCAGCAAACGACAGGGGTGAAATGATCCACATTTTGGTCACGTTAGAAATATTGGAAGGTTAAATACAGTCAAAGCTAAACTTCTATTACTTTAACAAAAACACGTTTGTTAGCATTTTATCGTTAGATTAACTAAATGTTTTAAGTTAAAATGAACAAGTGCTATCCGTTATTTCAACTATGTATTTATTTTGTATTAAATACCAAATTGTATTGAACCAAACGCAGTGCAATGTGGATTATTGCCAGTGTGCAATAAGACAAGCGCCATCTTTACGACAATTTAACGTATTTGCTGTTGAAATATGCAAATGGCTAATTTCAACATCATAATTACATTCAATTAACTGCAATTTTGGCTAGTTTAACCCTTTGCTTAATACCGCTCAGTTTGTTAAATGAACAGCACTTACTGTTCAAACGAACTCAATATATTAGTTAAATTAATAAAATCAAAGTAAGAAAATAATATGGTTTGCATTCACTATATATTTTTTTTTGTTTGACTGACTATAATTTTTGTTAGTTCAGCAATACTTTGTTAACAAGGCCTGTCATGTTCATTTAACACCTGTCGTTCTCTTGAAGGTGTAGGCCTTCATCAAATAGCAGATGTGCCAACACGTGTTTCGTTGTTCGTGTTACTCTGCTTGATTTGATTCTTGTTGACGAAAACATTGAAAGTACTCTCAAGAAAATCTAGGACAGTTACGCAGCTTTTCAGCAAAGATAGTTTCCGAGTGTTTATGACATGTAAGTACAGCAGACTGAATGGTGGACACCAAATTTCGATTTAAACAACATGTAAACAAAGATAATGACTTAAATGCCTTTCAACTAGAGTCAAAGTTATGTAATATGCCTTAATACTGTCAAATTTTAACAGCTCAAACACTGCTAGTGTTTATGGTACTGGTAGTAACCCTTTTGATAAATCTTGCACCTAAAGATCACAAAACGCTTGTCCAGGGCTGTATATGGGGAAGGGCATTGGCGGTTCACACCCCCCTCCCCCAATTAATTGAACACCGAAGTTCACGTACGAGACATCAGAGGGCGGAATTGTACTCTGTATACAACTCGTAATAGAAGAGTCGTGATTTATGCGAGGGAACGTCGAGGTGGCGCGAGAAACTTCTAGAAATGTTAGCGCGAGATTTAAATACGGTGCAACGATTGAACAAGAGTTGAGTTGATTCGAGAGAACAAAGCCGTATAGTGAAAGGCGAGCGGAAATAAATAGTAGCAATAAATAGAGGAAATAATTATTGATCGTAAATAAGTGAATATTTATTTAAGTGGTTAATTATTGAGTGTTTTATTAGTAATTAATGATTAATTTGATTTTTTAATTTAAATGCTTTCATTGACTTTATTTAATTTTCAAATAGTCCCAAGGGTGTAAATAAATCAATTTAACTTAATATAATCGCCCATGTTGTTTCTTTAAACTCCGATAACGCTTTAATCACCGAAAAACATTACAATACGTAAAACGATTTCGCATTTTAAAGAAAATGTGTTTTCATTCATATGCCGTAGTGGGAGCCTCACAAATAAGACGAGACGATGCCAGACTTCCGACGATAGTCGTAACGTATCGTTCGAGACGCGCTACAAGATGCCCTTAGGCTTTTACTACCGATAGCAAGTTGAGAGGCCCTTCCTCGAGACGAATTTCCTGGAAAGCGTAAATGGGCGCCGGGGCGCTGCTAAATGGATAGGAGTGCTATTTGCTGGCGAACGGCTCACGTATAAAGGAAATAATAAATTCCCATTTGCGGGCGCCGGGAGTCAAAAATTTAGTCGTCGATGATGAATATTCACGGAAAAGCCCAGAGTTGATGTTTATTGAAAACTTGTTGGGGTAAACCAAATTCGTCCGGAATTCTTGCGGGAACAATTCCAAAGTTTGTAACCGTACGATAACCGCGAAGCCATTACTTTACTCTTTGTGTAATCTGTCACAGCTAAAATTTATTTGTTTTAATTCTTAGTGTCAATAGAAAGCGTTTAGAACCATTCAAATTGGTAAGATTTTATTTTTAGAACTAACGGAGAGTACTTAGATACATGCTCAATTAAAAAATAAGTTTTTATAAGAAGCTCGTCAAAATGTTTCCTGTACATTTATTTATTTACTTATTTATTTGCAATGGCAACACTGGGACTAACCCAAATAGCTGCACACTTGAATATAACAAAAAAAAAAACCAAGAGAAAAATACATCATATGAGAATAAAATAAATAAATATAAGAAAATTCATGCAATTGCACAAAGTAAAAGCAATAATAATTGTAATGTCTATTGGACACCAGGATCAAATAATAGACATTAACTATTGTAATTAAATTTAATGTATTTCGATCTCAACGCACGAGTCACAATGTTCGACCACCACCTGACAAATCCCCGAAAGAAGTGTCGAGCGCACAGCTGCGTATGCAAAAAAGACTTTAAGAATAACATATACAGGTAGGTATACCGCTATGCACATAACACTCCCCTCCCTAATTACATGTAATTATTCATCTATTCCTAATCGCATAGGTTTCTTCCTATCTCTATTAGGTCTAAAACTAACATTTTCTAACGACGCATTTCCATCAGACGTTTGATCTGGCTTCTCTTCTAAATTGTCTCTAATTATACAATCCTGACTACGTGTCTGTATAGAGAAATCACCAAAGTCCAACATCTGATTTAAATGCCGTCTCCAAGTTTTTTGTATTGCTGGTATATAGACTAGGTAAGTTCGCTGTCCTAATCGTTTTTGAATTACACCCTTAATCCATGTGGTTTTTGCAAATCTATAATCACGTACACTAACCTTATCATTTACAGCGAAAATCCGTAGTCTATTACCTTTAAAATTCTTAATCTGTTTTTGTCGATTCTTTTCAACAGTTTTTAACAATTTTGTTTTGTTACTAACATTTGTTTTATCGTCAGGTAATAATAAATCTAATCGAGTTCTGATATTATGTCCCAATAATAATTTAGCCGGTGTTTCACCGGTAGTGGTATGAACTGAATTCCTGTAATCCATTAAGAATCTGTTTAAAATTAAATTGAAATTATTACTGGTACCTTTAGTTACAACACTTAATAATGCATGCTTAACTAATTTAACCGCATTCTCAGCCAAGCCGTTGGTTGCCGGATGATACGGTGGAGATGTTTTAAATTCAATTCCATTAAATTTTAAGAAATTTTTAAAGGATTCCGACGTAAAATTCGCAGCATTATCCGACACCAACTGCTTAGGGAAACCAAAACGTGAAAATAAACTTCGTAAATGTTCAATAGTCGTTCGCGTATCAGTACTACACGTTACAAATGCTTCAATCCATTTTGAGTGAGCATCTACCACTACTAAAATGTATTTGCCAAACAACGGCCCCAAATAATCAATATGCAAACGACTCCAAACATCCCTTGGATACTCCCACGGAATTAATTTTGCGCAATTCGGCTTTGCTTTAGTATTCAAACAATTTGTACACGACTTAATCATATTCTCAATATCTAAACTTAAATCAGGCCACCATACATATAAACGTGCAAGACTCTTGGTCTTTACCATACCCATATGAGAACGATGTAATTCCTGTAAGACCTTAAGTCTTAATGAACTGGGTATTACCACCCGATGCCCAAATAAAATACAGTTACCTTCAATACTTAGTGCTATTTTATGTAGAGCAAAAACATTAAAAGGTTTTGACACTTTGTTTGGCCACCCGTGTTTAATATAGTGCAGTACCTCCTTTAGTATCGGATCTTTTAACGTTTCATCCCCTATGTCTTTAGTAGTTATCGGTAAGTTCTCTTCAATGTAATTTAAAAAAGAATATTCTAATTCTGGTTCATCCAAATTATCAGCAACCGGTAATCGTGACAGACAGTCAGCGTTATTTCTCTTAGAATTAATATAATGAATATCATACCTAAAATTTGACAAAAATATGGCCCAATTTTGGAGTCTATTAGCGGATAAAACCGGTATTCCTTGCTTCGACCCCAATATTGTCACTAAAGGTTTTGAGTCAGTTTCTAATATAAATTTAGTACCGTACAAGTATTGACTAAATCGTTTCACCCCGAAGATAATTGCAAGTGCTTCCTTTTCGATCTGCGGATACGCGCTTTGCGCCTTCGTTAACGTCCGCGATGCATAGCCGATAGGTCTTTCTTCTCCATTAGGATAAACGTGAGAGATAACAGCACCTACACCATACGCTGATGCATCCGTCATTAACTTAATCGGTATTTTTGGATCATAATGTGCGAGTACCTCCGCAGAAATTAAAATATCTTTAATTTTTGAAAATGTTGAATCGCATTCAGTTGACCAAATAAACTTTGCGTCGGCTTTTAATAGATCATAAAGTGGCTTTAAAATAATTGAACAATTCTGTATAAATTTATTGTAATAATTCACAAGACCTAAAAATGATTTGAGTTCCGTTGTATTTTTAGGTATCGGCGCATTAACTATTGCTTCAATTTTATCGTTACAAGTGTGTAAGCCTTCTTTATCAATCTTATAACCTAAATATTCTATGGCATCCATAAAGAACTTACATTTATCCCTTTGAATTGTTAAGCCACAATCTTTAAAACGTTCAAGAACTTGCCTAACCCTAGATAAATGTTCTTCCTGATTACCACCTGTAATTAGTATATCGTCTATGAATGATACGACCCCGGGTATACCTTGTAAAATTTTTTCAATAATCTTTTGAAATTTAGCCGGAGCGCAGGCTACTCCAAAAGGCAACCTCGTATATTCAAATAGACCTAAATGTGTACTAATAGTAGTATATTTACGGGATTCCGGATTAAGACTTATTTGTTGATACGCTTGCGATAAATCTAGCTTAGTAAATTGCTTACCCCCATGTAACTTACTAAATATGTCCTCAATTTTAGGTAATGGATGCTGATCAATTTCAAGCACTGGATTTAGTGTCACCTTGTAATCGCCACACAACCTAACCGATCCATTACTTTTTAGAACAGGCACAATTGGCGTGCCCCATTTACTATAGTTTACCGGTTGTAAGATCTTTAAATTTACTAATCGCTTAATTTCAGATTCTACTTTTTCACGAAGCGGAAATGGTATTGGTCTCGGTTTATAAAATTTAGGTATCGCGTTTTCTTGCACCTTCAAATGTATGGTATCCCTATTAAAGTGACCCAATTTATCTGCAAAAACAACCTTAAATTCCTCGTATAAATTTTTTACATTTGAACCTTCGATTTGATTAATCCCTAAATTAAACTTTGCAAAAAAATCACGTCCTAACAACGCAGGAGTATCACTGTTAATAACATACAATTTCATATTTTTATTTTGTCCATCATAATTAACATTAACATTAATAAACCCTAGCGGAACAATTTTATTTCCACCAAAGTTGACTAAAACTTTGTCATTTAATTCACAATTAATGTTAGGAAAAAGTTTCGTTTTCAAGTAGTTGGAAATTACCGATACCGCGGCTCCCGTATCAATTTCAAAATTCACAGGAATATCCTGTACTTTGCAAACAATCTTAAACGGGTTATTTGAATTTTTACATTCTAGTTTATACATTTTTTTTGTTTTATTTTTACATATAACTGCTAAATGCCCCTTTTGTTTACATACATTACAATAATAATCTTTATATCTACAATTATTTCCCATATGGCCGCTTTTTCCACATACCGTACATCTTGCGTGGTCCTTCGCCGCACTAGTTCCCGGCGGATATTTTCTTTGCGGTTTCCCTGCATTCCCCGACTTGAATCGATTATTTTGGATTCGAAAAACTTCAGTTTCTTCGGGTTCTTTTTTCACTTTCACGTCCATACGAAGATCGAAATTATGTCGTGTCGCTTCCTTCGCAATTGCTATTTCCACAGCTTTTTCAAAATCTAATGTATTCACATCCTCTTCAAATAATCTATCTACAATGGGTCCTTTCTCCATTCCCATTATAAAACGATCACGCAGCATAACTTGCAACTCTTGCCCAAAATTACACTTCGACGCTAAACATCGTACGCGTGCCGCCCATTCTGCAATAGCTTCGCCATTATTCTTAAATGCGTTATAAAATTTATAACGTTCAGGAAAATATGCCTTCTTAGGGGAATAGTATTTGTCTAATAACTTAATCAGCTCCTCGTAACTTTTTGTAGCAGGATCCTCCGGAACGCACAAGTTGTTTAAAGTTAGAAAACTTTCTTCGTTGCAGCAATTTAATAGTAAAGCCCTTTTTGTATTACTATTCGTAATAGCGTTGGCTAAAAAAAATTGTTGCATTCGTGCGTGGAATATAGACCATTCACACTCCTTCGGATTGAATTCCCTTAAATGTCCCACATACGTATTCGCAGCCATTTTCTATCCACGTGTATATTTCTCTTTCTTTTTGTTATTAACTTTTCAAAAAGATTCGTAACTACACTCGCGAAGGATATCCCATCCTCGTCGCCACTGTAATGTCTATTGGACACCAGGATCAAATAATAGACATTAACTATTGTAATTAAATTTAATGTATTTCGATCTCAACGCACGAGTCACAATGTTCGACCACCACCTGACAAATCCCCGAAAGAAGTGTCGAGCGCACAGCTGCGTATGCAAAAAAGACTTTAAGAATAACATATACAGGTAGGTATACCGCTATGCACATAACAATAATAATAATCCATGGAGAGGGAGGGAGGCCAAAGACGGAAATAGAAGGAGAACAAAACCATCGGTACTGAAGATTGCATAATAAAATTATATATTAAAAGTCGTATGAAATAAGTATTTTGTTATTGTGTGCTTGAAACAATAACCAGATAGGTGGAAAACGTTCAAGTTGCTGGAGATCGCCAATTGTTCATTGTAGAGTTGTATGAGTCGAACCAAGAGAGAATTAACATAAGGAAAAGTTTAACATCTAGGCAAATACAAAAAAAAAATGATCACGAGTATGACGTGGTGGAGCAAGAATATTAAGAAACGCACTAGCAATCACCAACGCCATTGAGCACTTTACATAAAACCATTAGATCGCAGACTTTTTGTCTTTGGTATAGGCGCAACATATTAAGGTGCGTGAATGACTCTAGATAACCACTAAATTAAGTACCTACAATAATAATGTTTTTATATCTCTGACTAATAAAATTTTATCAATAAGATTATGTATTTATTGTTTGTGCTGGCTCACATTTAAAAATTCGAGTATTAGAATCGAGTCTGGGAACTCCAGTAGCAAAATTGAATCTGGTAACTAAAATCAAGTGTATATGCTCGAGTACAGACTCGATTCTTTTGCCAATAATTTATAATAGTTATAGTTTATTTATAATAACCAGTAATATCTATTTTTTTTTTCGCTGTAAGATAAAATAATTTAGAAGGAAATTTAGGATTTATATTTATCTGTTTAAGTGCTTAATACCTAAATTGTTTTAATTTAATATCGATGCCATTGTTACAATTTAGCATATTAATTATTAATTTAAAGACTTAATTTCTATAGTATTTATCAGATTTATGTTTTTTTAATACGTACGTGTGCAGTATCTGGGTTCGTCTGACGAGTCCCCGCATTCGTTCACGTTATTGCAGTATCGATTGAGCGGCACGCACCGGCCATTCTCGCAGGAAAACTCTGAAATTTTGCAGGCGACCTTGGTCGCGGATTTCGAGGCTGCCACAGAAGACTTGGCCAGGCACAGGAGTAGAGCGAGCAGGGTGATAGCTCCGGACGCCATTTGTCCTGTGGTATCTGTAACGAAATATAAACCTATTCATTTTGTCTTTTCTTAAAGGGACAGACAACAGGGATACAACCCAAGTAGCCTTTATTTTGTCTTTTGAGTTTATTATATAATTCGAGTTATAATTTATTTTTGCGTTTTTAATACTTTGCGTCACGTGTGTACAGTAGGAATCATAATCATTTTTGGAAATTTTACTCTTTTGAAGTTCCTCATATAACTGACGTTTAATGCCACATTTCATTTTCAATTCATCAGTAATCCATTTTTATCTTTTTTTTTTGTTTTAACGTATTTCGCAGGTCATACCATGTCTATCACTAACAGAATTAGATTGTAAAAATACATATACGCTTCATTCACGGCTTCCATATTATACATATTAGACCAATCATGTTCTCTTAAAATATTACTTTTGCAGGGTGCAGTTCGTTGTTGGTCATTTGGAATTTCAATAATTTGACCTTCGTGATCTGACGGAGCTGTTGTTAAGATTTTTGGCTCAAAAGTGTTGGCATTTGTGCAAATATTATCAATTTGTGTCGCGGATCGTGTGGTAATTCTTGTTGGACCATTTATCGCTTGCTGTAAACCGAAACATGCCATAATGTCCAAGAACCTTTCTACATTTATATCTGTATCATTCCTAAAATTTATGTTAAACTCCCCTGTTAGTATCAATGTGTAAGTGCTGTATTTGGAAGATATTAATTCCAGAATATTTTCAAGTCTTTGAAAAAATATATTTATCACCTAGTGGAGGATGATAAATATTTAAGACTATAAGCTTCTGTTTACATGATATTATGGCACTACATTCAATTATCATCTCGCAATTTTCTTTTTCAATATCTACGAGATTTTCAAAGTGATATCCTATTTTTGTATATATACAAGATCCTCCATGAGACCTATTTGGTCGAGTGTAACAAGAGATAAGCCGTCAATTTTTGCAAACCTCTCTTCGCCTGATTTCAACCAGTGTTCGGTCAAACATAGAATTTGAATATTCGTTTGCTGCGACTCAAGAAAAGTACATATGTAATGAGATTTATTTTTTATACTCTGAATATTTTGGTGTAATAATGTTATTTTATCTGTAGATTTATAATGTCTACTACTAATATCTATGTTTCTCGAAGAGAAACCGCCTGCCGGTGAAAATATCTGTACGGTCTAATGATCGTTTTGGATGATATTATTATTTATATCTGTTGTCATCTCCTTCAAGTCGTTTCCTCTAACGACGATTGACATATCATCGGCGATTTGAACAACAGTGCCATTATCTGCAATAATAGCAAGATAATTGACAATGATTAAAAACAAGAGGGAACCGAAAATTGAATCCTGTGGCATTCCTGTTGTACCCCCTTTATTTTTTAATATATTTTATTTCCGTTACAGAATCAGACGCATATTCCTTGTACTCTGTGTGTGAAATTGGAAATCAGGAAGTGAATAAGTGAAAAGTAATTTTTCTATATACATGCGATTTTTAAAACTTAAGTGAAGTTTCGTTTTGTTTTCACGCTCTCTTTATACTTGTAGCAAATTTTATGACAGTGAGTTAAACGGTGGTTAAAAGCGTCACAAGATAAAAAAAACCTTGATCTAATTTTGTTTTAATTTTAACAATGGTTTATTATCCTAAACTCGGGAAAAACACTAACGAGACACGTTTTGCACAGCTCGCGAATTAAAATTTTCCCATTTTACAAACGAGCACGGTGTCATTTAGTGCAGACATCTTCTCTCGCGTATTTTAATTAGAAAAATATTGCGAGTAGAAACGGGAAATAATAGGAGAAAAAAACCCGGTGCTGACACTCTAGAACTAATTTAGCACAATTACCCCGAGAGAAAATTCTATGGAGATACTAATTATTCTCGATTTATAATTAAGACACATTTAGCCGGGATCGGCTGGCGCAATTTATACCGGCAATTAATAGAAAAGGGGACGAACGGGGGCCGGGTAACGAATACGCAGTCGGGAAAAGGGCAAAATTTATAGCGAAAATTATTTTCATAACTTCTGCACCCTCGCCCGTATTAATCAAGCGATTAGAGAGAAGGCGCTTGCGTCGAATGAAAATACTTCGAACCTTTCTGGTGCGACGTTTAAGTTTCCACGTCGAAGATTAGGCAAATTAATTTCAGTTTAGTGCGTTTGAAAATAAAGTGCGAGTGGGACGATAAAAAAGTTGTTAAAAAGATGTGAAATATAAAAGGATCTTTAATGAAGGCGTGAAATTTAATACTTAGGTAATGGACCGTTTATAAATGGTATTGTTTGAAAGTAATAATGATTTCAGCAGTTAAATAGTGGGAACTGAATTCATAGTTCAAAGGAATTTAAAGTTAATTATTTTGACAAAGCTGGCTGTATGTATATACATTACACAGTATAATCAAATTTAGTTTTATCTTAATGAATGGAGTGTATAATAATAAAGTAATCAGACATGAACGTAATTAAGGTTCTTACTATCCTACATATATAAAAAATTATGATCGGGAAAACCAAGAACATAGTCTGATCTGAAATAGTTATACTGGTCAAGAAAAGAAGATTTTAAACATAAGGGATCACTTTGCACACGATTGCGTAAGCGCCTTAAATGACGTGGGCACTCAAAGAAAACTAACATTGGCGTGAGTTCCCAGAAATGAGACAGCGAGCTGGTCAATCAAATCAAAAAAGTTCATCAACGAATGGATACAGAACAAGTCAAAGGAAATGTCTAATCCATATTGGCTTTATTTTGCACACGCAGATGATATACAGATCCAACGTGCGTCAGGCTTCCATAGAACCTTCACGAATTAAGTTAGAATTTCATTCAGATACCGATTTATTCTCTATTACAGGGTATCTGAGGAAAATATTTTTAGCAATGGCGGATTTCTTGTTGAACTGGTAATAGATACCAATTTTGTTATTTTAAATAGAATATTATTGCACTCCTGGATTTTTTGTTAAATTTAAATGGCACTTTGTTAGGCCTACATTAGATCTGAATCGCATTCTTTCAGGATTACATCACGCTTTTTAAAAGAAAGAATGACATTTACTGAATACGTCGCAAATTTGAAAATATCTCTGAAACTATAAAAGTTAGAAAAATGCGGCTTTCAGTTTTCGCTTAAGCATAAAAGAGATTTTTATTATAAAATTGTTGCTCAAAATATACCATCTTAGCGGCCTGATGGTTGGCAACGAGCTTTAATCTGCTAATCGTAAAAAGTACTGATGTCAGTTTGTTTGCTAGCTCGTTGATATGGTGCAACCATGGGCCACGGAAACATTTGGGAATTTTACTAGTACTGGTTGTCTACTGATTCTCGGAGAAAATTCTGTGTTTTATTTAGATTTATTATTAGTTTATTAGCAGCAAATTAGTTCTCAGCTTTTTATAGCTATATAGTTCAGAGGATCTTAGAAGTACGAAGGGGTTCGAATCCTGTACCAGTATTGAAGCATCATCCGCATACCGGCATATCTGGGCTGCACCAATATTCGTCGGGAGGTCATTGATATAAATTATGAAGAACAGAGGATCCAAAATCGACCCTAGAGGGATCCCATACCTTTAGTCCATAAACCTGGAGCGTGAGTTCCTCCATTCCGTCAACTATCGTAACAAATTAAGTGGCAGCACCCTCACACCATAATACTCCAACTTGTGTACCTGTTAATATGTTTGTCACTTGTTGTACAATATCCCTTTCTGTAGCCATGTTATTCTGCCAACCTCCGCATGATGATTAGCTCAGATATCTTTGATATAGCGGGTAGAATACTGATGAGTCAATAGTTTGAAGGATTGCCCACTTTTTGGTATTGGGAGGACTATAGCAGTCAGGTCCTTTAAAACACTTGTTGAACACTACTGTCAAGGGTTTCGCTAATTCTTGATGTATTGCTTTTAATACGTTGGTAGAGATGCCATACACGTCTGTGGCGTATTTGCCATATACATTTTTTAAAATTTGTTTGATTTCATCGGGATAAGAGTGATGATTCATTGACTACCTCAGAAGCCGTTATAAAGGAAAGGAAAATTAATATCAATACCAAAAACGTAAATGAATTGGATATAGTTTGGAATATGGAAATCAAATAAATTTTTTTTAAATGAGCAATTAAATTAAAGTATTTGCCAGGATTATAAACCGTAAACAACTTGTTGTAGAAGATATATGTTCATATATGTATGTATGAACATATACGTAATAAACTATCATCTTTTATTTCGGAATCTTTAGCTAGAGTAGTAAATGTTATTTTATATGAAAGAATATTAAATTCATTTGCGAGTTATTTCAAAATACTTGGGACAAATTTAAACTTACATAATTTTAATTTTTACGTTATGATTTTCTTTTGTTTTGATATTGTTTCTTTTATATAATTTTGGTTAATTTTATCTATGGTTTGGGATGATACTAAACTAAAATTAATTTCAGTATTAATTAATAAATTTACAGAGAGTATATATTTACTGTTCATTTATAATTTAGTTAAATCTGCTTTCGATAAGGAGCTTTACGGGTGGTTTTGTTGCATATAAATCTGTGGGGAATTCCAGGTGTAGAAATCACTACTACTGCTTTATACACACTAATTAACTGTGCGTAGTATTAAACACGGTAGGCAACTTCAAACGGAAACAGATTCTGCTAATTTCCACTATTTGCGCAACCACAATGCGGGTATTTTGTATGTTTACTTACCGAACAGTTGGCGAGTGTGCGATACTATGGTAAATTGAAAATAAATTCTCATTATTTCCATACGCTTTTCGCACGGCTCTTTCTGTCGGCTATTCAAATTTTCGGATGGTGACTGAAGAACTTGTGAGTATAATAATAATATTACATACATATTTCGGACGGTAATCGAATAATTTACGATATTATTTTGAAGTTAGCATTTCTTAAATATCAGAGCGTATATGTAGTTCTTGCATTTATTGTCAATCCTTTACAAGATGTCAGTAGTTTGATTTAAAATATTGACAGAAATCGGACTTTATGAGTAGGGAAAGTGCAAGACTATATAATTAAGATACGGTACTTGTATGGAGACTCAGCGAAAGGGAACTTTCCAATAAGAAACTCTTCCAGCTGTAATAATTTATAAATACGGATTTTGCATGAAAACAACATTCTATTAGAGTGTAATAGAATTAAAATAAAAGTAAATTGAAAATATTAGTACAATATAAATTATTAAATAAGTTATTTACAACCGCTCCATCTGCAGTGCAAGCACGCATGTACCTAGTTATTTACATTACGACTTAGTGTACCTCTCCATCTGTCGTGTGTATGTGTTTGCAGCTAGTGTCTACCAATATCCAGGAATCGTTTGTCCATATTTCAAAAAAAAATATTTCTTGCTGGCCAGATATTTATTATTCCTTTATATTCGAAATTTCATACCATAGTATACAAAAATTTGGCAAAATATTACATTTATTTTCAGAACATTCCCACAATAAAGCTGTTAGGATTCCCAGAAAAGTTGGAACCTAATAATTGGAACATTAATAATGACGTTACATTGAATGAGAGTACGAAATAATTGATGTTAATGAAAGTTGAAATCGTATGAATTACATGTTTCAAGTTCACATAGGGTACAATCACTGTTAGTCAAATATTCATATGTATTTGTAGTCACATCAGAACACGTTAATTTTTGTTCTTAATTGGGTTTATTGCCACATTTTCCATTGTGATGAAGTTATTTCAACCTACCTGCACATAGCAAAAAGGACTTTACATGTTTACGAACTTGTGATTCTGCAATTTATTGTTTCACATACATTTCACTTTTTCTTTAAGAAGTTGAAGTTTACTTTGAGAATTAATAACCCGATATAATAATCAAGAATAAGCGACTGAATATCCATTCTAGATTATATATTAATTAAACTGACACTTTCGTAAAGGTACACTGAGAGAAATAGATTGTACTCTTTAACATAAATATAGTATACTTTAATATATTTTATAGCTCCTATAGGGACAATCATATTTTATATTACCGGTGACAATATCTGTATAGTAAATTTCCGTAAATACTTTTTATTAACTCGTATGTTAAAGTTGGTGTACTATATTTGTATTATTAATTCGAGCATACATGTTAGTAAATGTAAAAAAAATGTCTAATAGCACTGACTATATTTGATAATAACTGTTAAATTTTTTATTGTACCCAGTATAATGTAATATTTTACTATGTAGGATATATGGTGCTCATACTTACTATATAGCCTTGTAGTACTTCCAATATTATTTGCTATTATAATAATCTAACGTCTCTTCGCATTTAAAATAGTAGATAGTAAACAATAATATAATGGATCATATGCGGGCACTATACAGCGATACTTACCTGTAATGAAAAATATAGTACTATACAAGATTTTACCCAGTTCATGCATAGGGAAAGTGGAATATTACACAATAAAAACTATAATATTGATTTTATTTTTTTATTTGTCCTTAGAACCATTATTACAAAATTCCAACGTGTATTACTTTCATAAACATAACAATCACTAGTAGGTTAGATTTAGGTTAATGTTGTATCAAAGCACAAAGTACCCACTACGAACTGTATGCATATAATATCTATTACTTACCTTTGAATATATCAATTAACTGTGGAAACCCCCACTCGATTAAAAAGTTATCCACGTTTGCATCCATTTCTGCTCACGATGCACAGCAATCAACGAACGACCAGACACAAACATGCACCGACACGAATACGTACTACGTACACCTGTATCACACGTACATAACACGTGCACAGTAATTTTGTCGCGGCAAAACAGCTTATTGGTCGATTTCTTCGGTAAAGATCGACAATGAATAGAGCAAGGGGTGAGAAGAGCGTTACAAACATTTATTTTGGAAATTGAATATGCATCGAATACCTGACAATATCGCAGTCAATCGCAGCGACTATTTATATAATTCACGTCATTATATAGGCTTTCAGCAATAGAGTATATTAATTGTTACATCCATAAGATGTAGATGGTAACATCCAGATTTTGCCTCTTACTATAAGCATGATAAAATCTGGTTATTTTACTCTTAATACGCCACGTATTGTCGTTTTGACAATAATTATTTTAGTAATTAACATAAAGAGATTTACGATCTAATTTCTACAATCCATTTTTCTCAGTATAGTTCTTTTTCTTTATTAGGAGTTAATACCTCAGCAAATTCTTGCGACACTGTCCGCATAACGCTGGTGAGTTATAAATTATGCACATACAGTTATAAGATCCAGAGACAGAACTTGTTCATAATCGTCAGAACGTGGTCGTTCTCTCGTTATCTCGGTATGGAAGCACTGGAAAGCAGAATATCTTACCCTATGCAATTCACAATGGAAGAGATACCTGATATACTTGGCGATAACGCACCGTCTGTGTAAACGTTATCGAACTAATGAAGTGTGTTGTTTCACCAATATCTGACGGGCGTTGTTTATCGGTAAATTCGAAAGACAAGGATGGAGGAAGGTGTTGGGTTACTCTAGATAGGATTTGATAAAGCTAAAGCTTGATGTTCTTGGCTGCATTACCTAAAGCTTGGATTAACATGTTTCTGGATGTTATGTTTGAATGAGGAATATAAACGGATTGAGATAAGCAGATTAGTTTATATTTTCAATTCTACCATTAATACATGTATACTAGTGAAAGTGCGATTTAGTGCTATAAGAGCTGCTTAAAGAGTGAAATTAACGCAACAGATATGGTTTAAATAAACAGTTACTAGCGGCTGATTTTTTGCTATTTGGTTTTTCAGTGTTAATTCTTTTAGTGTAAAAGAAAATTCGTGACATGTGTCAATGCTAAAAATGCTCAGTAAGGTTTGCCATTTCACCATGAATAGACTGACAAACGGACAACGCTTGCAAATCATTGAATTTTATTATCAAAATTCGTGCTGTGTGAGAAATGTGTTTCCTAAATTATTTTCATTTTATGGTCGTCATAATCGACCTACCGAACAGGCTATTCAAACTGTTCTAACCAAATTTTGCACCAGGTTCACTTTATTGGACATTAATCCACCAACCCATATGCGAAGAGTGCGTACCGAAAAATGCAAAAAATTGTCTTCATGCACGAAGCTCATTTTTGGCTCAATGGGTACGTCAACAAACGGAATTGCTGAATTTGGTGTGAAGAGTAGCCAGAGGCAGTTCAAGAGCTACCAATGCACCCTGAAAGATGCACTGTTTGGTGCGGTTTGTGGGCCGGCGGCATCATTGGACCGTACTTCTTCAAGAACGATGAAAATAGCAACGTTACAGTCAATGGAGCAAGGTACTTTGCGATGATACCGACTTTTTCTTTTGCCCAAAATGGAAGAATTGGACTTGGTTGACATATGGTTTCAACAAGACGGTGCCACATGCCACACGGCACGCGATACCATGAACCTATTGAGAGGCGAGTGTGGTGAGCAATTAATCTCACGTTTTGAAGCAATCCATTGGCCGCGAAGATCATGCGCTTTGACCCTACTAGATTATTTTTTGTGTAGATATGTGAAGTCTCTCGTGTACATTGACAAGCCAGCCACAATTCCAGCCCTGGAAGACAACATTATAGCTGCCATTGGTAAGATACCGACCGAAATGCTGGTAAAAGTATGCCAAAATTGGAGCTCACGGATGGACCACTTACGGCGTAGCCGCGGGCAACATTTACATGAAATAATCTTTAAAAAGTAAATGGCAGGCATTCATTTATCGGCCCAAATAAATATTTCAAGCACTTTTGCAAATTTTCTGTTTTTTTTTCAATTTTCAAAACCCAAACGGTTAAAAAATCACTATAATGTTACAATATTTAAAACAACAATATCGGCGCATTAACAAAAATTCTAAAATTTATTGGATTAACATAATACTAATAATATTATTTTTATAATTGAAAGTTATTCTGAGTATTTATAACGTAAAAACTATAAATAAGAATCGTAAAGATAAATACATTGTACAGCTGAAACCAAGTCAACCCCAAGTTGTCAGTAAGTTGATGTCCCACATAGGGAGTGATTTCTTTATCGTGGATGTTTACTGAAAAGAATGGCTGAAGTCAGTGATAATTATTTTTGACGAAAATTATTTTACGATCTCAAACAGAGGTAATGACGTTTCCTGCAAGCACTTCAAACGCATCCCTTGACAATCACCGGGATGTGGGTAAACATTACGGAAGAATTATTAATTTATTCCAGAACTGGTATTTTCCATTATGCGGTGGAATGCGTGACATCATTTAGACCTGTCAGCGTCATTTTCAAATAACCCCTCATAAAGAAATCTCCTAAAGAAGATTAGGTGATGAATACCGCCGTGGAATTCTTTCTCGTCATCCTATCCATTTGTCGGATATTGTTAAGAGATATTCCGATAATTACACAAAATGAAAAAGCGCTGTAGGCTATTTGAACGAAATTTGTAGATGAGATACATCATCTCCTTCAGCTGACTTAGGTCTACTGAATCCTTTTGTGGCATTATTTCACAGTGAGAATCTATTTAATTCTGATGTAAGGTATTAAATGTTTATAATAAAAAAAATTACCTGTACTTCATAATACTGCATTTTTTTCTGTAAATTTGTGAATTGAACATATCACGTAACAGTCGCGTTTGTGCGTGGTTTGTGTCTTGTATAATTATTTCGAAGAAGAATCATAAAAATATGAAAGTCATAAACCATGATAATATTTTTTTTGTAACCGACATAAAGGAAAAGCATTGGAGTACTAGGGCTACGGAATACAGAGCTACTAGCAGATAGATATGCTTCATGTTGAAAAGTCGTAAGATATCTACGCTGGGCAGTGATTCATTGCGCTTTGTGCCATACGGTGGGGTCTTTTAGCTACTCTTATGATCCCTGATTATTGATAACCTGGTACACGGTCCAGAATTTTGCAGATGTCCTGGTTATTGTAATTGGGGCAAGCACTATAGAATCCTATCAAACCAAATGCAGAACGCCCTCAATATTTTTAGCGAGTGGTGCTTGAAACAAGAACTTCAACTAAATGTTAATAAAACCATAATTGTACCGTTCATAAAAAGGAAGAAACTATTCTTAGATACAGTATGCCTGTTAAACTAAACTTTAGGCAACCATTTCAAGTACCAATTCCAAGCCGAGGAGAATGGGACATGGTGAGGCCAACATTTGAAAGAATGTTTGGTACACTGACGGATCAAAGATGGAACAAAGTGTGGAAGTCGGAATTATTGGACCGAACTGCCGTTTGCACAAGCTTTAGAATAAACCTCAACCATCTTTCAGGCGGAAATATTTGTCAGAGATAATTGTGCCCAAGAAAACGTCAAGAAAGGTATAAAGAGAGCTAACATCTATATAGGGTGCGGCGTCTAAACCGCCGGTTAGCGAAATATTGGGAATTATTACTAGTTGAATGCTGAAAATTTGTTTTTGGGGGTTTTTGGTATTGATTGGCAAGCAATAATTGTTTAGGGTTCAACTACCCCATTCAAGAAAACAGGCTAGTTTAAGTTTTATAAAAATAACACTTTTATATGTACATATGTACATAATAAAAGATAAACATTGAAACATTGGAACATTGTACTCCTTTTTAACTACTGTAATTTTCAACTGCAATAACTTGTATCACAGCAAATAAACCTTAATACTTGCATGTTATATTTTCATTCATCAATTTCACTATTACAATATAAGCGAAACCTCACCACTGTCAAAAACAGTTTCGTAATTTGGGTGAAATGTAATTTCTGGTACCTACACTTGGCGACTTGATTATGTTCACTACACACGCGGCTTGTAGTGTGTAGGTGATCTCATTTACAGCGCTGGAATTCGTGGGTGAACCAACGCGACGCTGACGTGCTTTTCACAGACGTCAAACTATGGCGCTACATTGTCTACGGTAAGCGAGGCTTTATAATTTGTTTTAGTTTAGTAACGAGTTCGTCCCGTTTTCATATTAAGGAATACCTTGGATCGGTGACCTGAGAAGTGCGCAATTTACGAAGAAGTGAAGAATTTAGTATTACAGCAACGTGTGGTTTGCGAATTGGATTTATTTTTGAGCGCTAGAACTATCACGAAATTGCTTCTCTGGCAATTTCGCAGACGCGGGTTCCAAAACTAATTTAAACAATTTTATGGTTGGCGTTAAGTATGTGAACCAATTTCCGCATATATTCAGATTATTACATCTAAAAGTTCAGCAATGAATCATATAATCGAATAACTGGTATGGAGGCAATCTTTAACATGCGATTGTTTAGATGCCATTACTATTTGCTTTGTATTTGGTTGCTTTAAAAGTTGTATATTCTAGTAAATATGCATTAATACACAAGTTGTTTCGATTAACGTACTTACCAAAGAGACTAACAGATAAGAGCCGCTCAAATTAGACGTTACGCATGCTACAGAAAAGGATTAAAAAACGATGTAATAAACTTTGATTTAAGTCATGCACGTAACAACTAATCTTTCAAGACTATCCAGCTACAGTTTTAGTTTTAGCTACAATTCAAATCCAGTCCTGAACCCATACGCATAACTTCTAGGTGTTTCCAATTTTCTATACAAACTTTCCTATTTTAAATGTTAAACGTAAGTAGCTTTGAATGTATTAAAATTATAAATAATGTTGTTTTAGAACCAAAGAATATGTTTACAGAAATTACTTGGATCCTTTTTATATGTTTTATCGCTGCTTCAAATCGAGTAAATTATTCATTTCTGGAGAAATATTAAGTCTAACAAAAACATTTCATTTAAAAGCAATTTTCAAGTTTGTCTTTTGATTGCACTAAAACCTTCCAAAATTGAATAGTTGAAGCCCATCCCTTTTTGAACAAACAAATATGCTCAAAATAATTTTTGAGAATACCGAATCAATTGCAATAAGCAAATAAAATAGGAATTCAAAATTGGTTAAAACAGAAAATTTCAAGGAATTTTCTATTCACCAATATTCCTATGACAACTTTCGTTTAGATCAGCCCGTAGAATCTACACACGAACAGGATCATTACAACAAATCCTTTGGAAATTTAGAGAGAGGATCTTGAAGGAGCACTGTGAGGACATTGAGCAAGCCCCAGAATGTGCTAGACTCACTAGGATATTATCTAAAGAACTTCAAAGCTCGATACATACTCTAAAAACAGAAAACGGAGGCTACACCAAGACGAGAGATGAGACCATAAGAGAACTCTTTGGAGTTCATTTCCTAGGGCCTAGAATCATGCATTCATCCCTGCTAGGCTATAATAAGGTAGAACTGGAACCTTCGAGCCAGGCATACAGCGAGCACTGCTAGGTAGCAAAGAAATCGGTAAATGTGGAAAAGGTCAGAAAAAATGGACAGAATTACTTTTATTCTAAAGTTACATATCAATAAGTCTGATGCCATTTATACTGACGACTCTAGAAAAACTGCTAGATGTGCATATAAGGGATGACGCATTATCATATGGGTCACAGCATCAAAACTAATTACGCGTATCAAGAAGGAAAACCCACAGAGGCTAAGTTATTAGTACGTACAGAGGGGAGGCAAGAATGGGGTATCTTAGATTGCTAAGTGGCAGATTTGCAGGATTGAGACACAACAATATTGTCCATCATTTGGAAGGCAATGTTTTGGCAAGAAAAAGATCATCAGCTTCAGGCCCAGAGACTGTTCTAGGAATATCCAAAAGCACAGTGCGAGAGCAGGTAAGGAGTTTGGTTTAAGAGACACGCAAAGAACACTAAAACAACACAACCAGAAAAATTCATGGAAAGACCTTTATCAAGGGACCTTTAAAGAAGAAGACTGAAGAAGTACTAAAGTAGGAATGCCAAAAATAGAGCCAACACGCCCGTCAGATAATTTATATGAAGCAGTCATTCCATGTATCGTGTATCTGTGTGGACTATAGTAAACAATATCTGCATGTTATTCGCCACACACTTCTTCTTGCGCGAATATTTTCTTGTGCAGGTTATTCATATCACCTGCGTACATACACACCCAGGGGTCTTTCTGCCTAGTACAACTACAAGAAGGAAGACCGTTTAACATAATTAAGAGCCCGAAGATAGGCCCTTAAGGGATCCTATACCTGTCCACCCCACTCTACTAGTTGGTGAGTTGGAGAGATATTACATAATTAATGCCGTGCTCCTAATTCCATAATATTGTAACTTTCCCTTAACCCTTTGTGCCTTTGAACTGGTAGAATCCAAAACCATAAACCAAAATGGATTCCTTGCTTCCTTTTACCGTTTACGAGATCCCAATGGTGAGTAAATTAATTAGAACAGCCTGTCTACTTATTACCTCGATTAACTAATGAGTTCGTTTGTGCAAAAAAATTGAGGAAATGTGCTTTTTAAAGATGTTTAAGAGTATCTAATATTCGCGTGACAATCAGTAATGAAAATTAAATTTGCTTTTAAAATCTATCTGCAGATATACAATCTGGCATCTGCTGGGGTCCCCAAGATAAATATACAAAAAGAAGGAGAACCTTGATGATGTCATCAATTAATCAATTTGTCATGAAAATAAGAAAGAGATAAGCTATTAGCTGATTTAACTTTCATTGCATTTTACGCTGTGGTAATTGTACCCACACAAATTCTTTTATAAGGAAGAATCGCCTAAGCGGGAACGTAAAGTAGTGGAAACGTGATTGAGCGATCCTTGTGAAAATAACACTTCTGCAACGGAAATCTACGATAGAATTGTATGCGGTGGCTCCGTTCGCGCAAATTAAGTTACGTGCCGATTGAGCACCATCTATTATCGTCGGTCAGTGTTCCGTAAAAGAAGAAAAACCGAGCTGATATGAGAGAAACGTGTCTGCATATAGTAGTCTTTTAAAACGATTTAAGGCGAAAAGACGCAGCTTTGGGGACGCATTCAACCATGAGCGTAAAAATCTACCGTTTTCGGATAGGTAACTTGGGATCCAGAGCGAACAAAATTTTGTTTATCGCGACACGAGTTAGTATACATCGAATTTCTGTCCGAGTTTTCGGTTTTAACTCACATATATAGAAGTGTAGATTTATGCGCGTACACTATGTGACCAGATGCAACATAATTTGATCATCATTACTCCACTTGTGAAATATTTCAAAAGCAATTGTAGAATTTATTATTATTTTTTATTTAATCTCTATAATACATCTTATGTTTAGAAATCATTAATAACAAATTGGTGTAATTAAATAAACATTGAGATCAACATTCCTTAAGATTTTTTTGCAACATTCATCTATACTCCTTTGTAACATGTTATATTTTGAACGACACTATACCTGCATATGGACATCGACGCAAGGCGGTGTAGAATTTGCGAAGTCAGCTTTTTATACACAGCGAAGAAGCGAGCGAGTTACAAGAAACAGATTACGATTAGGTTTCATACATAACAGTTAGAGTTAAGATTAGATGTAATTTTTTGAATAAAAAAGTTTAAGTTTTTTTTAAAGCAGTAATTTATTTCAAATAAGAAAATTGGCGCAGTCGGTAGGATTGTCAAATATATTTGTATCGCACAAATATTTTCGGTTTTCCAATCGACGAAATTGGCAATCCAAGTGTTCAAGTGTACAACCAACAATTCCCGATCTTCAGCCTTGAGAAAGGGACGGCTCATCGCAAGAACACGAGGAAGGACCAAGCATCGGACCCTCCTGCGAGGAAAACTGCACAAAATCGGTGGTTCCTCATAGAAATGGATAGATTGCTGCTATTAGCAATACCATTTGGCTTTGCCCTCGAAGAAAGAATTCTGGTAGAACAACTAACAAATAATCCCGGAATAATACCTCTAAAGCTCGGAACGGCAAAAGTCCAAAAATATACACATACTTTAATACATTATTATGATTTAGAACCTATAATTAGTGAAGTTAATACTTTTAATAAGTTATTCATGTAAGTTAGAAACTAGTATTCATCTTAATCGTAATCTTAGTAAAACGTTTTATACGTTAAACCACCTAAAAATATTAAATACCATGCGAACACGAGGTATAACGAAATTAAATGAAATTATTCCACACAGTCCCAATAGAACCAAACGAGGTTTGATTGACGGTCTCGGTACTGTTTTCAAATTTATCACAGGAAATCTAGATGCGAACGATGGAGAGCGCTATGATGAATTAATCAATAATTTACAAAGCAATCAAGCTAAATTAGCTGATAGCATTATCAAACAAAATTCTATTTCACTTGAAGTTATTAAAGAATTCAATAAAACAATACAACAAATTTCTTATAATGAACAAATATTAAAAACAAAAGTTTTGGAAGCTTGTGCAATGCTCAATAAATAATTTGGAATGTACAAATCATGTAAACTCATATTAATATAAGTTTAGTTATATTATTTGTCCTTGTACTTGCAATTTCTATTGTGATATGTTATATGAAATTTAAACCCGTAATACGACGTACCAAGAAAGAAGATAAGAAGTCAGGCCATCCAGAAGATATTCCTTTACCGAGAATTCAACATACTCGTGAGAACTCCGTTGTCGAATCTACGGCGGGAGGTGTTATATTTTGAACGACACTATACCTGCATATGGACATCGACGCAAGGCGGTGTAGAATTTGCGAAGTCAGCTTTTTATACACAGGGAAGAAGCGAGCGAGTTACAAGAAACAGATTACGATTAGGTTTCATACATAACAGTTAGAGTTAAGATTAGATGTAATTTTTTGAATAAAAAAGTTTAAGTTTTTTTAAAGCAGTAATTTATTTCAAATAAGAAAATTAGCAACCTGTTTTTGATACTTTGGTTAAATTTACTTCTGGAAGTGATTTTACTGCTTCAGGTAGGTAACTAAAGATTTTAATGCACTGATATATACTCCCTTGCATTTTAGTTAAGTGAGTGTGTGCTGCACTCTTAGTTTATGGTAAATACCTACTCTCTTGTTTCTCTGCTGGTAAATTTGCTACTTTTTGTCTTTATAATATATTGTGCAACGCGTTCATTTAATAATGCTTTATAACCCCAACTATAAACGAAGTTTATGGCACTTTATCGCTAGCTTAAACATTTAATACCCGACTAGAATAAACGTTGTAAAAATCGGGTTTCGCTCTGACTTCCGTTCACCCTATAAAATGAAGTTCAATTTAAATTTTACATTGACGTCTGCAATCGACGGTCGCAAAACACCTACGATATCGTAGTAATCGTAAAATCGTTTACGGCGATCATTCGCCCAATTCAAAAAGACGTCCACGAGTTATCGTTTGATTTGTGACCTTTAATAGTGGCCACTGCGCGATCCTTCGCTCCGTCCCATGAAAAGTAACTTAATGATCGTTGTTTATGGAAGTGACGAATTTAGTCGTCATGTTTTCGCTAAATGGACAAAGTAATGTATTTGTTTACGTACACGCCGATGTTACAGGAGGTTCGATGAGGGAAAATTGAAAATCGATTACGTACTACCGTTTATTGCTCTCGCCGTGGTTATTAATTTCATTACGTTTTAATGGAATTTTGTGGCGAAACAGTTTATGAGGGAAAATTTGCTTAGATTAGAGAGTCACATGAATATGCATTTATGTATCAGTACGACGAAATTATGAGGATTTCCACTTGATGATATATACATATGTGTATCTAAATAAAAGCGCCCCATAAAATTGGTCTAAAGAAACGACGGTTTTATTCTGAGATAAAAAAGTTTACGTTAATTACATGTACACAAATCTAGCTAATGCAAAAAGGTTTTTTGTTTCTCATTTTTCTTTTATTGTGGCATGCATTGTTAAGCTGCTGCTCCAAATACACTCCGCCAAAAAAGTATCGCATAATTTAGTTTTGAATCATAAAAGTATCGCATAATCTTTGTTTGTAGCATAAAGTTGTAAATATACTTTAATGCGCTCTAAGATATAATTTCTATGATTGTTTAAATAAAATACAGGCCAAATAAAAACAAGAACTCATACTTGAGATTTTTATTAAAACAAGAAATTATAATTTTGGAAAGAAAAATGTCATAACAGTAGCTTTTAATACTGAGTATTGCCACCTCTGGCTCTTATGACCGCTCGCATACGGTTTGGCAGAGATTCGATTAACCTCCGTATATAAGCCTGATCCAAATTCTCCCACTCGTCACGGAGAGCATTTGCTAGTTCATGCAGGTCCGCTTGGGCAACATTTTGGGTTCGTATCCGTCTGTGAAGGAGGTCCCACACGTGCTCGATAGGGTTCATGTCCGGACTTACCGCAGGCCAATCTAAAACTGGAATACCAACATCGTTAAGGTATTCCTGGACGATTATTGCAACATGCGGTCGTGCATTATCGTGCATTAACATGAATTCGTTTCCTATAATTGGCGCATATGGTACTACATGTTCTTCTAAAATGTCCGTTATATACCTGTGGGCAGTCAGTGTACCTCTGTCTACTGGTACTAACTCTGTACGACCTGTTAAACAGATGCCTCCCCAAACCATAATAGAGCCACCAGCGAAATTAGGTCTAGGTCTGATATTACACTGCGAATAGCGCTCACCGTCTCGTCTGTACACTGAGATACGCCTATCTGAGGTGTAAAGACCAAATCTTGACTCTTCTGTGAAGAGTATATTGGCCCAGTCATTAATGTTCCAATTTACATGTTCTCTGGCAAACCTTAAGCGAGCCACTCGGTGGTTCCTAGTGAGACGAGGGGCTGTTACAGCTACTCTAGCTCTTAATCCACTCTGTCGTAACCTATTCCGAATAGTTTGAGTACTCACACGAGTATTTCTGACTCTAGCCAAGTCGTTCTGCAATTGTCTCGCAGTTACATGTCTTCGACGTAATGCTTGTAGTAGTTAATAGCGGTTATCTTGGCGAGTAGAACATCTTGGACGACCTGGTACAGGTCTTCTACTGTAAATGCCTGTTTCCCTATATCTGGCTACGGCTCTAGAAACACTTGACTGATTGATGTTCATCAAATTAGCAACGTATGCTTGAGATCGTCCATCTTCGATTAAAGCAACTATCGCAGCCACTTGTTCTGAAGTTAAATTGCTTATTTTAGTTTTAAAAGCGTTGGTACAGAACTCTGACTTCGCACTTTAAAATTTGTCCGTATAGGAAGACTTTCAATAAACAACTGAACAAACCTTACACATATGCATTTTTCTAAATGTGTTCTTTTAGAAAAAAAAAAAAGTAAAAACGCTAAGTTCCATTATTTTGTTAGTGTTTTTATAGTTCACATACACGAGGCAAACTTTTTGTGAACGTATAAAAATATCTTGGTTCATAAATGCCCTTTTTTAGTTTATGCGATACTTTTTTGGCGGAGTGTATTTTTTTAATGTAGCAACATGTGGTACTACCGCGGATATGCAGGAGAGGCAAAAATTCCTAATTTTTGTTACTTCCTCAAAAGGCTTCAAAAGCTTTAAGCATTGCTGAGGCGTTATATTAGTAAATGTGTCGTGATCAGTCACATAAAAAGAAATAGCCCGTTTTTGTTTCAATAAGCGCTCTGCCATATAGAACGTAAAAATCCACCTAATGTTTATATCTTGAACGAGTTGATGCGTCGGTAAATTTAGTTCCTTTAGAATCGACAACAGTTTTTCCTGAGCTAAGCCCGAATGATTAAAGTGAGTTGTGAAACGTCTACCAGTGGCGATCATTTCTACTACTTCAGTTTGGATCTTCAACGACTGACTTACAACTCTCTGGAGCGAATGGATGAAACATCTAGCAGAATCATACTCGGCCACTCGAACACCTTTCACCACTGTCATGAATGAGTAAATGTATTGAGCTGTAAATCTCAGGAAGCTGGTATTGTTATGCAAACAGGTCCATATATCTGACGTCACAGAAACTGTGATAGCACTTAAAATGTTTCCTTTGATTTTTTCATAAATTCTGTTGTAGCTGTCAGCAACAATTTTTTGTGTAATGTAGGTGCGATTTTACATTTTATAGCGAGGTAAAGTCTTGAAAATCCGAGTCTCATCAGTCTCACGCCATAACTTGAATCTAAACACGTGCCGACACATTCACAGCAACGGGAACGATGCCCAAGTATCCGGCGACCGAATATCCGGCTTAAAAAAACCGCCGGATATCTGGTATCCGGTATCCGGCCAAGCAGCACTATCCGTTTCATCTCTAGTTCGGACACACAGTCGCTGTTACATTTAGCTTTGACGGACGCAGTGCAGCACTAACTGTAGGTACGTTGACGTATGCATCAGAACGTGATAGACTATAGAAATTGATGTTGATAAATAAATGTAATGGCAGAACTATTGATCGATCGCTTTGGCATTTGTATAATATATTGTAAAAATAAAAAAAAAATTGTGAGAGTGGTTTGACCCCAAGGAAAGAACAACTACATTAATATAGAATGCATTTAACCACTTCTTATCCAAAATATAATATTTCCGTGGCAGTTTAAAATTTAAACCATTACTGCGTCCTTATATTATATCATCCCTACGCTAAATTATTTCCCACGGCGCCCATAAAGCGAAAAATAAGGCATAAAAGAAACAGTTCAGGAGTTTTAAAAGTTTTTTGCAGCAGTAAAATAAATTTGCAAAGGGGATTACTCGCGCAACTGGCTTGTAGGAATATTCGTTGCCATTATAAGCTGAGGGCCTATCAAGGTTTAATTGTTGTTCATAATGAGAAAATTACAGTTTCGAATGCATCATAAAATTCGCTTTTTCTCCGACGACATTTTTTCTCTAAAGTTCTAAATAAAAGCGGATAAAAAACAAAAGTTGCGGAATTTATTAATTATCCCGCTTTAGTTTAGTATTTAAACAATTTGAAAGTAATTTTTTAACATTTTTAGTTATTTCCAGCTTTCGTTATGAAAAAGCAATACTTGAACTAAAATATTGAAATTAAATACAAACAAACTTTGTTGCTAAATTTATGTTATTTATCTTATTTTTTTTTCTGCTAATATATTTCACTGTAAAAAATTGTCCCTTTTATTTGTTTGTTGCTTTGTTCTCTTTTTAAACTTGCTTTAGTCGCTCGACACAAAAAGAATTCCAGCGGTTCTTTTGGTAATGCTCCTAACAGATGCGGTAGATTCAATGCATGAATGGTACTTTTGTTTTAGGTAGTTTACCGCATTGCCAGCGTACGGTGGATGTTGGTCATTGTTTCTGCTAAAGACCGCCGTGCCGGTGTAACAGTAAATAGGTATAGCAGTTCTAAAACGTTGCTCGTTACTGTGTGTAACCGCGAAGAAAGTTCCTATCGTAATTTTGGCGGTTAAATCTAAAGTTGGGACGTTATAAGCACTTAGTGTTAGTTTAATGTTTACTATGGTCATGGTTATAAGTACATAGTTTAATGATTTCATTCAAAATTGGAATTGTAGTTAGCAAATAATAAATGTGTGTTACGAATGTCACACTAAAATTGTACTAAAAGATGTAGAAGCACTATTTCTTTGTAGTTTAATATTGTAGTAGATTATTTAAGTGTTGCTGTAGGTAGTATAACAACACACAATTGTGATATAAACTAGATATTTGCACAAAATTACCTAATAGTTAAACACACAAATGCGATTATTGTGTTTCTTTTCTGAATTTGATAATATAGTTGTTATTGAGGAATATAATTTTGCACACCGTGTGACTAGGAATGTGTGAAACCACTCTTGTAAAAGGTAGAAGATTTTCGATTTACAAAAGTACTCCACACTGTGGCACTGATACTACAGACTACACACTACCAAACACACTACAACTTAAACTACACTGGACGCACGTTTCAATAGCAAAGTTGTCATCATCAACAGTAATACTGAACTGACTGAAGGAAAAATTTCTGACAGCCAAGGTGCCCTCAGGTGAATGGTCGTTCACTGGCGCCTCTAGCTAGTTTGAGATGGTTTGGTAAAGAGTATTTACCAGCATGGCTACAGCTTGAAGCACAGGAAAGTTAATTTGTGATAATAAATCAGGAATAAAAAAAATCATCGTAGATATTCGAAAGTATCAACATTGATGCCGAGATTAACAACTAAATCCTTGTGATGGATAAGTATTGCATTTTTTAATATATAAAAACAAATTAAACATCTGCTTTGAATTTCTTTTAAACCCTGTATTTGATAAGTATTTATGACTTACCAAATCATAGATTAGGATATGAATCTAGATCGAACGAAAGCGTAATACAGACAAATGATAACACAGCGTTCACGTTGTAAATAATCGCAGTCGAGAAATGTGTTGATAGTGGCATTAACTTCAGTTCATTGGCAAACAGCAACTTGGGACAATTGAGTTGATGACTTAAATCTTTAATATATATATAGAAGAAACGTGGTCCTAAATTACTGCCTTGTGGAACGCCAAAAGCAGGTGTAAAAGAGTTGGCCCGTAACCCAGATATGTCATATAGAGTTTCCTATCCAATTTGTTTATGAGTGTGTGATCAATACGATTAAAAGCTTTGGTGAGGTAATTAGAATAAAGAGGTAGCAGGATATTTATATTGATTGCATATATTTCAGTTATGATAATATTTGATTCAATTGCGAAGACTATTTGATCAAGAACGAAAATAAATAAGCTGATTTTGCACATTAATTGGAAGAGGGAGAATAACAATAGGTAAAGAGAAAAAAGCATTTATTAGAATGGTTTTTTTTTTGTTTATTCAGAGGTATATAATTTACAGATTGAATACCTGTTATGAATCACCACTATAGAATCCTTAGAATAGAATGTATTATTTGAATAACTTGCAGGAACGATTTAATGTATGAGTGTATCTTCTGCCGGTTTGATTTTCATGCGCATTAAAAGGTTTTTATCCTGGGCAGTGCGATTTAATCGTAGAAAAATCCAACGTAAAGCATAATTGATACCTTTCAGGTCATTTGTACGACTTGAAAGCGCATCAACGTCGAGTAATTCCTATTTCTTTCGTTATTCCCTCGATTCCCCTTCTATAATTTAATTTTTTCATTACGGAGAACCTTTTTCCTCTGTTTATCTGACCTTTCCGAACATTTCGACAACATCCTGCCCAGGGATATTCCCGTGGGTGCCGAAAAAAATAGTAGTAACAGGGAAGGAAAATCTTTTCATTGTTTTACCGGCATTATCTTGGCTTACGGTTCGTTGGATCATTAATTTTTTAAATGCGAGCCGTAAGGAGATGGATGCCATTCTTTTTTTCAACTTAATTGTGTGTCGTAAATAAGAGAAACGGATGAATTTTTAACGAGGATACACATTTAACTTCAGTTCAGTAGAAATGTTTTGTTAAAATCAATTCCTCTTTTTAACCTTCCCTTAATAAATATTAATTGCGGTATGTACACATTTTATACATTTATGTTTCTTATGCATTCAAGAAGAGTGCACACCTCACCCTCAAACAAGCATTTAACACATTTATCTTAGACGCCTGCGTGTTTTCGAAAATGTTAAGTATTAGAGAAAAAAAAACTGAAATTCGCCAAATCGCGGTGTCCCAGGATAGGATATTAAATAAGTTTTGCTTAAATTACCCGCTTGGAATGGTGAACGTTAGGCCTCGGTATACGTCATTTATAAACGTCAATATTTTAGAAGAAAAAGCCCTGCGTAATGGACCGAGTTAATTTGACTTTTTCAAGAGCTTGAATAGCCGGCGGTGGAAGATCTCCAACAAAGTTTCAGCGTGATTTAAATTTGAATTATTTCCATTATTTGCTTTGTTGAAATATAATTAATTTAGGTTCATTATTTGAGAGGTTTTAAGTCTACAGCTGCTAATGAGTTTTGCAAATGGGAAATCGAATAAACTGAGAATTTTCATGTAGGAAAATGCCGAAGTACAACGTATGTATCTTCTGCGGGATGCTGTATAAACTTTCGTATCATGATTTATCTGGATTTATTTCTGCATTTGAAATTTGTTTCTATTTGATGATATTTGTATATATGTATTGCAATTTGCATTAAAAGAATAGTACTAGATTTTTACAACAGATAAAACTTTTCTACATTAACTGAAAATGATTTTTAAACGGCGCATCCACCAATTATTTGATTTATGTTTTCTCATTTATATTAAAAATATATTTTATTTCTCACTATTGCACAGTACTAGTCGCAGAAAATTATTAGTATAAGTTTAACGTAAAATAAGTAGTGACGCCATCTTTTATAATAGATTAGGGCAAATACATAAAGGTTTGCTTTATTATTAACCACTATACTCTTACAACTAATAATATAAATAGTAATAAGTACTAATAACAAAAATTAAAGTATTGGAACAAGGCTGGAGAAATTTGAAACCTAATTAAATATATCTGGGAAATAGGAATTCGCAATACGGAGCATCCGATTAATAGGGGAATTTCTGTAAATGTTTGTTGTAGCTGTGGGAAGGGCAAAGGTTACTGAAAAACGAGCAGCTGCACGTGGAATTTGAAAATCAAAACGTGATAAAAGATGAGGTGAGTCAACCAAGCCATGAACCACTTTACGCACAAATCGTGCGCTATGAACTTTACGACGTTCAGCAAGAGACTGCATATTATGTCTGTTCAGAAGGTGAAGGTAATCGATACCTCTAGGAGGATACACACCATCAATTTTAAATGATAGAAATTTCAAGAACTTGCGCTGTACCCTCTCAATCACTAATTCATGGCAAACATAATAGGGTGACCAAACAATGCAGGCATACTCAAGGGAACTAACAACAAAAGAGAAATACAGTGCCTTAAGTGTAGAGCAATTGGAGAAATAACGAGACGATCGTGCACAAAGGTTATCAATATGAGGTGAAAAAGAGAGAGAAGCGTCAAATAATATACCTAAATCTTTGACCTGAGTAAGTTTCTCAAGAGTGATGTTGTTAATAGTATAAGATGTAGGAAAGAAAACTTTCTTTCGACAATAAGATACCACACAGCATTTACCGACATTAATCCTCAGCGAACTAGCGGAGCACCAACCGATCAGATCATCCAAATCATGCTGCAATATGTCAGGATCCCCTGCAGAATCAATAACTCTATAAATTTTAATATCATCTGCATAAGCTAAAACTGAGCAGTTAAGAGTATTAAGGAGATCATTCATGTAGGCAACAAAAAGTAGGGGACCCAGGTTAGACCCCCGAGGAACTCCCGAACGAGAAGCAAATTCTTCAGACCTAAATCCATTAAAGTATACGTAATTGGTTCTATCAGCTAAATACGATGAGACCAAGCGACTGAAACCAGGACTCATACCAAATGCAATCAATCTATGCAGCAGTAACCTGTGATCAATCGTGTCGAAAGCACTGGATAGATCAGTATATATGACGTCCACTTGCTTATGCCTATCAAGCTGGTCCGCTAGAAATTGTGTAATAGTGACGAGATTAGTCACTGTAGACCGCCCAGACAAGAATCTTATATTCTATACTATCAATTGATTTAACATTCAAACGATGACGGCACAATTGACGAAAAGGAGAAATGTTTAAAACACGCAAAACGCGCAGAAATAGGCCAACTATTCTGGATTGCGTGTCGGTTATCATACACCATATGCGCCGGTTAGAAGATATTTTCACGGTAACCTAATAGCCGGCTGTTAAGCACTGTAAACGCGAACAGATTATATTATTTCAGACGATAACATGAGTTTTGCGTTTATCCTCCTTCACTATCACGATCCACGCTAATGAGAATCGTGTTTTGTGTTATATTTTCTGCGGAAAATTCACGAAGATTCGCGTACTTTTATAATTATAATTCCATGTATTTTCTCGTTATAGTACCATTTAGCTTAAAGGAAGTCGGTAGCGAGATCAAAACAAAAATATTTTTTTTTTGCATCGAAAAATGCTTCAGAATGTATGGTTCAGGTAGAATTGTCCAAAAAATATTATATTATAATTGAATAGTCATGACCCATCAGCTAGCGAATTATGAAATAGAGGAATGTCAGTTTGGTGGTTGGGCTGCTTTCATCGTTTGTTGGATTGTGGAAACCCGATGTTTCGGCAGTGGTTCTACTGCCGCCATCAAGGTAGCCTTGATAAGGACTGTTACCTGCTAATGCCATAGTTGGTCGTGGAATTATGTACTTTCTGTTTCAAGATATAGTGCGGACGTTAAGCAGCAACAGCTGGGTAAACACGGTAGGCGGCACCGCACTACATTTTGAATGAATAATATAGGCGTGCTCGAAATTGTAGCTCGGAATACTCGGAGCTATTCGATGACGTCAATTTGATGTAAGCAAACAGTAACTGATCAATGCCGTCTCGGTCGCTGAATGGCTTGCATGCTCGCCTTTCACTCCGCAGGTGCTGGTTCGATCCCAGGCTGAGGCGGTGATTTTTAATTGTGGATAAAAATCAGAACATGCCTTCTTCTGGGATAGGAAGTAAAGTAGGTCCCGTGTCAATGCGATGCGTTTGGCACGTAGAAAATCCCTACCGAAGGTTGAAATTCGTTCCGGTTCGGCAAAATTTCAGTGGGGTTGGTACAATACGTCAAATAGATGTCAGTGCTTAAAAGTGTCAAGGTGTATTCCACAACCCGAAGCTTCGCCCAACAACAAACAAACAAACAAACTGATCAATCACAAGTTATGATTATAACTTTATATGTTATAGTTTTCAAGCCACAGTCTCCACCCATCACAGGACACAAGTTATGACATATGTCAAATTGATGTCATCGAGTGTTCGGAGTACTCCGAGCTACAACTTCATCAATTTTCATTCATTTTTTCATCAATTTATATATCTAAGTCAAGCAAGTCACAGTCCTTATCATCTCTAATGACGGTAGTAGAACCAGCCCGAAACTTAACCATTTCCTAAATACGTCATACTAAGCGCGTTCCTATGAAATCGATATTATACAAGATTATTAAAATTGTTTAATACCTTTAGTTTTTTTCGGGGTAGTTAGAGGTGTGGCTGCAGGAGATATGCATATGCGGTTGAGGGCATAGTGATAGCGCCGGCAAAGAAAATCTGATCCGGGCTAGCTTGATAGATCTATATAGAAGGCGCATTTAGATATATGTTTTTTTTTATTTATTTTATTATATTTTTATTCGCGATAACGGTGTAAATTGCGAAAATCCGAAAATCATTGAAATTTCAAGGGCAGTTTTCACCTCTTTAATGTGAGCATCCGTCAAAATGGAAAACTCAACACTCGATGGGTGCTACAAATGTGCTAAGTTTTAATTCGATTGTTGAGTCTCACTTCGGAACGTTCCCTTGTAAGGTTGTTTATATCATTTTTATCATTTATTGTTTATTTGTGTTGTTGTATATATTTTTTTGTATACCACATTTCCTTGAATAGTCTCTTTAATTTTTTATTTTAATTTTAATTCCATCAAATTTAAATTTGTGATTGTTGTATATTATATATATATATTGCAATTTTTGCTATTTGTATTTATGCTATATTTGATATTTGTGTGCATATATTCTTTTTTTTCCATAAATTGTTGTATTTATCCAATGTATTTTTTTTAGCAATCCTGGCAATCAATTTGATACATTGTGCGCGTTTGCTTATCAAATTTTGTGGTTTTTTTAATTTTTGTGAAAACAATATTCATATTCATATTCACATTTACATTCATATTCAATTTTTTGTAAGTGTAACTACTTCTTGCTATCCATACAAAAACGTTATTAGCATTAAAGGTACATATTAAGAGTTCCTAATCAACCGAACAGCGCAACGCCGTGTCCAAATAATGTCCAAATGATTTGTGTAGTACTGTACATATTCTGCTCGTATTTTCCTGGGGTAAAAAGCTACATGGACCGCATAAAATCTAATTATTCTTAAATTACCTAACCGTAACGCAATAACCGTCATCTCCACTTGCATTTTTTAAATCCAATCTACCAGCAAAAGATACTAGCTACAGCAAAACTTCTGAAAGCAGAAGTTTGGAGGACGTCCTTTGCTTTAAGTCAATAAAAGATCCATAACAAAGTTTCGAGCGTTCTACGGCGGTTGTCGCTTGCTCTTTCCGCCTAATTATTTATTCTTTTCTCTTGAAAATTTTCCCCTTATCTTGCGCCTATAGCTGTTTTCGGTACGCGATGGA
Source organism: Cetonia aurata (assembly GCA_949128085.1). Classification (NCBI taxonomy): domain Eukaryota; kingdom Metazoa; phylum Arthropoda; class Insecta; order Coleoptera; family Scarabaeidae; genus Cetonia; species Cetonia aurata. The sequence continues at coordinate 25,981,838 of OX421887.1, forward strand.
AGTTCGCGAGAATGAGATGAGCTGCGAAACGGAAAAGAGCCTTTCCTTTGAATCCGGACGTAATCAAATGTACCGACGTAATTTAATACCCAGAGCGATATAAATCCGCAAAGACAATACCACTCCCCATCGCACGGTGATTCTCCGGAGAAAGTACGAGTTCCTCTCTTGCACCGTAACCATTTTGCGTGGCGTATTTTTACGTGACGTTCGTAAAATCGGTTGTTACATAATACATCTGCGTAAGTTATGTTCGGTGCGGCATTAGTACGTCCAATTTCCCCATCAGAATGAAGTCATTGTCGTAAATTTTTAACGAGTGTAGGCCTCGCATAACCTAAACCCCGTTACGAGCGCAAGGGTGGCAGTTTGATTTTGGTACGTCGTTCGGTAGCTGACTTTATCGGATCAGCTAACGGGAAAAGGTCGCTATTTCGCTTGTATAAAATTGGGACACGCTGTACATACATATATACGGCTGGTAAATCGTAAACCGAAACAACAGGATCGGTTTTCTCCCGTACGAACGGATCAAGTGGGCGTAAATTCTAGTAAGGATAAAGGAGAGGTAGAGGCGTTCTCTTTCGATTTTTGGGGGGATTATAAATCTCGGGAAATGGTTTGCTCGATGCAACCCGGAAAGAATATGGAATCTGTACTTTATTACTGTTGGAGCGTTTTATCTCTAAACCTTCGATTTTATTTATGGTATACGGTTAACCTTAAATAGGCTCTCAGACATTTTAACTTTTTATGCTATAAAGAAACCCAAATTCACAAGATGACATTAACGGCTTGGTAAATTTATATAAATCTTTATTATTCATTATAATAAAAGACAATTTGTACATTTGTAAATACACACAAAGTATTGCTGCAGTCATCCCATAAAAAAGATTTAAATGCAAAATGTAATAAAAAGGTTTAGATTATGTTTAACACTAAGGGACGGAAGAAGTTATCTAAAATTCAAAAGCTATATTCAATTCCCTGTAGTATCTTATGACTTTTGTTGTAACAGAGATAGGAAAACCGATATAGAAACTCTATGACTATTTTGGCACTTTCATTCAATTGAAATGAATTGAACGAAATAAAAATTTAAATTACCGTTCTCAAAAGTACTCAAAGTGGCCGGTCAAAAGCCCCACAAGTTGACGTAAGTTACTGCGCGAAAGCTGCAGGCAGTATATTGCTGTCTTCGGTGACGGCCTGGGGATGACCTCACGCGCTTGACGGCAGGTGGTTATGGATTTCCATCTATTCTCATGAAGAGTGGCAGTCCATTGCGTTATCATGGTATTGAGTGTAGCCGACGAAATAGGGAGAGCTGGTTCCGGCCCCACAAAGTGGGAGCGCGAGCCCAGCCCCGCCCCGCCCCGCCAGCCTATCAGCAGCCTCATTACCTAGGTTTCCTTTATGGCCTTTAATCCATTTGAGTGTCAGGGCATTATCGATAGCGACCCCTTCTGGGGCATTGTGACACTGAAGTACTAAGCCCGAAGCGATCCTATGATTGTTAAGAGCCTTAAGAGCAGCCTGATAAAGGACGATACGCCGTCCTCTAATGCCCTTTGCTAAAATTTCTCCGGCGCCGTGCAGGATCGCCAACACCTCGGTTTGAAAAACCGTGGCAAACCTGCCCAGCGCCAGTTCTAGATTGAGGTCAAGGTCCGAGGTGAAAACTCCCGCCCATGTCCCCATTTTCGTTTTCGATCCATGGCGATCGAAGATTGCAGTTCGATCTCAGGGCCAATAAGAACATGGTAGCGCCTGTTAAAGGCAAACACGGGAGGCACAGTACTCTTTGCGGCATTAAGGAGAGGCACCTTGGCGGCGGCCTCATAAATGATGCTCGCGTGGCCGCGTCCTCCTCCCGCCACGTCTAGAAGACCCCGGGATCTCAATCTTATAGCCGCCCTAAGCGCCGCCTCCACCACAAACAAGTCCAGAGGGGGGACACATAGGAGTGCTTCCATTGCCGCCGTTGGCGTTGTGCGCATTGCTCCTGTTACACTAAGACATGCGATGCGCTGCACATGTGACAGTTCGTTCCTGGCAACCACTCGTCTCACCCTGTGTTATGTGTGTAGTGTTATCAGTGCCATAGTTTTGAATATTTGTATCAACTGAATGGCACCCAAAAGAACTTATTTCCTTGGAATTTACATCAATATTTTGCACAAACTTAGCAACTTAACGTGTTTTCAGAAGTATTTTAGTGACTCATGACGTAACAAAAATCCCAAAAGAAAGGTGAAAAAATCCCTTACCACAAAATTAGATAACAAATCTAAATACGTATTTCGGCAACTAAGTTGCCATCTTCAGTAGAAACAAGTGAAGAGCAGTGTTAAACATAGTGCTCTTCACTTGTTTCTACTGAAGATGGCAACTTAGTTGCCGAAATACGTATTTAGATTTGTTATCTAATTTTGTGGTAAGGGATTTTTTCACCTTTCTTTTGGGATTTTTGTTATAGTTTTCAAGCCACAGTCTCCACTCATCACAGGACTCATGACGTGAAATTCTAACAAAGGCCTCCTGAATTTACCAAGGAATTACAGAGTAAAGAGTGTCAAAATAACAGTAAGACTGTCGACCGGTCATTGTAGACTAAACACGTATAATATTGGCCTGACAAATGACGCTATCTGCAGATTCTGTCAAGAGGAGGAAGAAATCCCAGTTAATGTGGCTGTGCCACTGTGTCGAGGGCAAGATTTCTAGTATTGGGAGTAGCAAACCTCACAGCTATATAAAGGAGCTGCTCTCAAAGGTTTAATTAGGAATTATTATTATAGGTTTGTGTAGCCACCCCAATCCTGATCTAATCTAATCTAATCTAACTTAATCTAATCTAATCTATACTTGTAAAGTATTTTAAAAATTGTGTATGATAGTCTAAATATACAAGAGCAAGCAAATATTCATAACAAAATGCCAATAATTGCCAATATTTAAGATCACAATGTAATGTCGACATATAATTTAAATTCAGTTCTAACTTCTATTTAGTAAGTTATAAGTTCTTTTTCAATTTAATAATAAAGCAAGCCTCAATGACTGATATATTGGTTGGTTATTTGAATGTTTTATCAGGCTGTAGCCCAAAATGAAACCCTAAATATATACCTGCAATAATCTCTGTAATAGTAAATTCCTACCTGGATTCCTGCGATAGTATTGGATTAACTATTCACATGGTATGATTACTAAATTCATATAAGGGCTATTAAATTAACCTGCTATTCGAAATTTGTTTTTAGTTTTATTTCACTATGTTCATCATCAATGCTTTTACCTGCGTTAAATCTTGCGGATATCAAACTAAGTTCCTCCGCAGAAGTGGCAAGTTGGTATCTGTACTTGACATACACATTCTCGTAAATGGTTGACTTGTGTGTGTATAGAGATATAGTAGGTGGAAGATTCACGGGACGCCGCTATTACATATGCCGCTGACGTCGTCGGCGGCGGTGCTATTACGTCCTGATCGCAATGGCTTAACTTGTTTAATGGTGAATAAGTAGTTTGGAGGTTGCCTGGCAAACCAGATAATTGCCCACTATGAAAGCTTCACGAAACTTACAGTAAATATAATGTGTATGTACTCAGAAGATACGTACCTAAGTTGTATGAGTTGGTCTAGTTGCGTTTAAGTTATTAGAAGACCGATAGCGTTTGAAACATACGTATTCCTGTAGAGGAACGATATATGTTAAAGTAAGACAACAGTTAAAATCTAACAAGACGGATGTATTTAAGACAATCCTAAAATCATATTATTTTGTTACTTCTATTTCATTAATTTAGCAAATCCATTGTGTTTATTTGAACAATAACGGACTGAATGTTATTAAGAAATAGAGTTAGATTAATCAAAATTGCAGCTAATTCAATGTAATTATGATGTTAAAATTCCCAAATCTATTTCTGCTTTCACTGTACTCTGGTCACTTGATAAAGTCTTTTCATGTATCTGCCTGGCTCTATTGTTCTAGTGTTCTTTGTGCTTCTCTTGTACCCAACTCCTTACCTGTTCTAGCAGTATCCGAAAACACAGTATGGGAGCTATTTTTTGCACACTGCTATAATAGGTTCTAGGCCTATAAATGAAGCCGATTGTCTCTTTCTTTCCAACTCCTCGGCTTTTTCGTTTCCTTCGGTGCCTGAAAGTCCCGGCACCCACAGTAAGTAACCTTATTGCGATTTCTCAGACTATTTAGTTCTCGAATGCATTCCCCAACCAGTCTTGATTGGATCTTGGGGCTCACTAATGTCCTCAGTATCGCCTGGATATCTGTTGCAATACAGATCTGTTTTTTTCTTAAGCCCTCTAATTGATTTCTCTTGCACAATGCAATATAGCGTATACTTCTGATTGAAGAACACTGGCATACGTTCCTGTGATCATTGCGTTTCTCACCGCACTGTACATTTCATGTGGAAATCATGGGCAAACTTGATTCTATTCTCAAGAGGGCTACTAGATTGACAATAAACGTATACATATTGTTACTAGCGCCAGTTTACTTTGAACGCTCAGAGATGGCGCTAACGATTAATGCATCGAGCGTTTACGTACGCAACGTCAGATGGCGCAGCAGTTTGTTGTTTACAACGCGTGAGTGAAAAAATCGCGGTTGTTCCAGGTTGGATTCTACTAGCGCCAAGAGGTGGCTCGAACTTTCTAGAAGGGGTGTTTAAATACGATGTTTCGATTGGGTAGGAATTAGTTGAATCCAGGTAGTGAGCGTGGTTAGATCGAAGCAACGAATACTAAGAAAGGCGAGTTGAAATAAATATATGGTGAAATATGAATTGATAGTAGAGATAAATTAGTTAACGTAAGTAAGTGTTTTATTAGTGATTAATTAGTTTTTGTTTTCTTTTACTTGTATTTAATTTTGAATAGACTTTCAGTGCCTAAATAAATCAACTTCATTTAATATATTGCCGGTGTTATTTCTTTGAACCCCGACAACGTTTTTATCAGCGAAAGTCGTTACAATATACTATCATATTAAGATATTATTTGTATCGAAATATAACTATTTGCAAGAACATTTGCACCACAGCTTTACAAAGTATTTCTTCATGTAAACAAAGTGTAGAGCGCGTAACCTAGTGGCTTAAATTAAAAAAAAATACACTTCTAACTTTTATTCAAAATGTTTTATTTTATGTATTTTATTAAAGTTAATTATATTTTTTTTACGAGATGCAAACTCGTTCATTTCAAAATTGAACTTTTTAAAACGGGTCACCAGTAGAAATTTAAAGTTACCACTCGATTTTTTCCTCTACGACGGCTACGGTGTATAAACGTAATTATTTAAATTTCGCTTACTCAGCGAGAGAGCTCGGGGTATCATCTGTATCGCTTCCACGAAACTGCGAACTTTTCCTCCGTGCCCTAGCGGAGCCTAGCATAATTTGTACCCCACGATAATTATGGGCGGACGTTAGTTAATGTGCAGTCGAGTTTTATTAGATTAAAACCGTTAATATTTGAACTTATTATCCAACGGGTGAAATGCCCCTATACACCAAGCGGTAGTAAAATTTAAGTTAAACGCTCAGGTTAGTCACTAACAGTCGTTTAGTTTAATGTACTTTGTCTGTTACGTGTGTGTTTATGTTCTATGTCTATGTAGTACGTATACACCTTGTGCTATACATATCTTTCCTTTATAACATCCTAGCTTGGACTCACGTGGATAAAATGGTGGTTTGTTTAGCTGTGTTCCCAAGTTAAAAAGGTAAATGTGTAAGACAAATACCCCCAGAGGTATTCCAAACATATTTATAATGCCCTGGACGTTTAGTGCCAAACAATATGAGTTCAGAAATAATGCACTTTTAGTGTATGATTCTTTGTAACTGCATGTAGACGCCGCCATGCGACGGTATAAGCACTAATTAGTCGAAATTGAGATTTGTACATAAAATGGTTCTGAGTATTTACTCGTGTCGAGTAACATTCTTGCTGTATCTATCGACCACAAATACCAGATTTATTAAAATTGAACTGAAAGTAGTGTAAACAACATTCCTAGTTCAGGATAAAATAAAGTCAAGCCAAAGACTAGTTGTACGATGTTGCGCGTGATTGTGAGAAAAATCAATTAGTAGTTGATGAACCACTGTGATATTAGTGATCTTTGGAATTCTGACAAAAGTAATTAATTAACTAATGCAGGAATTGGACGTGTTTCATTTGCTTCCTTTACTTACTTCTATAGCTTTTTAATGATGCCTGTGTTTACTAGCGCTGAAACCGGTGATATGCATTTTTATGCCAATTAGATAGTAGTGGGTCGATATCGACTGTCATTAGAAGACTTAGCAGGTCTTCATATAGAAAAAAATAAGACCTTTGCTAAAACAAACAACGTTATTAAAACCCAAGACTGGTAGGAATCCAGAATTTGAAGATTAGATTCTACTAATCATTAAAGATCACTCAAAGTAGTACCAGGAAAGCTGTTAAAAGTCTATGTTAATTGTATCCGTAGTATATCCATGGTGTGCAGGCTTTGCTATAATAATTTAAAGCTTGCTGTCACTGTATCATTTTTGGATGAAGCCGATTTCGTCAGCAATCACATAAAAACTGGATCATTTTTCCATTCTAGGAGATTGATGGCGAAACACATCTACATCTGAAAATAAATTTTTAGCTCAAGAAGTACCTCACAGAATCAGAAGACGTATTTGAGTGATGTACGATTACATTCTTTCATATATTTTACTAATTGTGTCGAAGTTTTTGAGAATGGTTATTTCGGCCGTTGGATAGTGCGAGGATTTCCACATCCAGGAGCTCTAAGATCAGTTATCACAATTTTTCGGCATACTTTTATGAGAAGATTCTTAAAATCATTAAATGCATCTGACTAACTCTCCTCTTTAATGGAATACCTTACCTTTTACTCGATTTTTAGAATGCAGGACACATTTTCATATGACTGTTACCAATTTATCTATTGTACTTTTTGAGATAGTAACCATTTTTAATCTAAAAACTAATCCTGCTTTAGACTGAATGCTTATTCAATGTGGATCTTTATAATAGTGGCGATTATTAAGGTGAAGTAAGTGAAGAACCGTTTTATTTACTTTCTTGATACAATATCGGGATATATTTCTCTCATAAAATAGATATGATTTCTGTAACAATAATTTTTTGTTTTACAATGCATGAAGAACAATTTAGCGTAAAAAATATATAAAATTATTGTATCTGCTTGGAATGCTGTCTAATGTTTTAAATAGCCCTTAAATTGTCCCTAATATACGTGACAAATCCTCATGTGAAGAGTTAGTAGCGTAGTCGCTGCACCTCTGTCAGCGCAAGCGGTTGCCATGACAACGGTGACGTAGCGGCACATTTACAGGACTCGCGCACTCCACCCCCCGCACTGTGGTTTGTATGGTCGACCTAGCGAGACAAAAATCATTTTGGGCATAATTTTAATCTGTTTGAAGTATTCAAATATACAGGGTGTTTCACGAAGTTTTACCGGCACTAACAGGGTATGTTCCTGATGTAATTTAGAAAAAACTTTTCCTAATAACATTTTATTATCTCTAATAATTACAGAATGTTGTAGATTTTTATGAACGTCTCGTTTTGAAGAGAACTGAAAGTATGTAGGTTGCGCATATGCCCACGTTGTATTGGCTTTCGTAGTCATCCTAACTTAGTATAGTTGACAATCGTGCAGTGTAGAGTGTCTGAACATGTCGTGGAAGCAGGAACATTTTATCCAGTAGGCTAACAGAGGCGCCATCGAACGCAGCTTGAAAACACCCTTCCTACTAGATAACAGTACAAAGTTATTTGTCACCCTGCAAACCTTTCTTTTTTTTAGTTAAACATTTTTGTTGGGAAGGACTTAGTAGTTAGTAAAACAACTTATGGGCGCCAGTCCATTTTTAGTCTAAGACGCCTTGAAGTCTTAAAACGTTCCTGCATGGAAGTCCTCATGAATGCCCAGCGAGATCTTCGGACTTAACACCACTTGACTATTGCATATGGGGGTTGATGTAGGAGATGGTATACAACGCTTTTACCTAACCTCTCTGACACTATGATGAATGCAGCAACCTCAGTCTGGAACAGCGTCGTGATTTCTACGCCATAATCAGTTTTGGAACTATTTCAGTCCACTCTTACTGCAGAGCCTTTCTTCCAATCCTCCTTATCGGATATTATAACCTGATAGTTTCTATCTGGGTAGAATTTCTTAACCATGGCGTCGCTTGGCATCCCCCATAAGTGATGTCTCCTTAAGTTCATCTAGTGGTTTTTGATGGTCAGCACCATGCGCTTCATTTATTGGTGTTTGAGTGTGCATAAGTCTGTATACTGCACACCTAGCAGTTCCTTGTACATAAATGTGTACTACCATTATGGTGGGATGGGTCGATCTCCTTACGGAATATAGACAAACCAGCCTTTTTATGCCACTTAGCGGTTTGACCGCCCTCGTCTGCCGCTCCTGAGTTAACACTCAGTCATTTTGAAGCTAAGGCCTCAATTCCTTCCACGCAACTTCCTGCAACTGACAAGGGTAGTAGAGCTTTGTTGATTGTTTTCTAGATATATTTAGATATTTCGCCTCTTGACATATAGAGAATTTTCACCTCCTAACACTATACTGGTTGTAAACCTTCCAGCATTATTTTTCTCGTAAACGTGAGGACTTGTGTTTTCTAAGCATCCTCTTCTAACGACAATGTAAGGTCGTCAGTATATCCCAGGCCGTGAAAGCCCTTTCTGGTCAGTTTCCGGATTAGGTCGTCCACTAGGATAACCCATAGTAAAAGACTCCACCCTGCGGACATTAGTACCTATGGATTTTAATGAAATCATTATAATATATGAAGCACTTGGAGATGTTATTTACTGCTAAATTTCAGTTAAAGACATTTTCTGGTTTCCCATATCTTATAAATACAGAAGTAATCCAGCTGGTAGTTTAAATTCAATGAAAGGCTTCGCCTTTGAACAGTTCGATTGCGAGTAATAAAATACATATTTGATGTGAAATTCCACGTTAGGTTCGTAAAGACCGAATAACGTAAGGGCGCGCGACGCTTTCGGAAAATTTAATATACTCCATCACCCCCTCCTTTTCTCGCCCACGTCGCAGAAAATTATTAATTCCGTAAAGTGTTAACAAGGCCTTTGCCATCGCTTCGGTGAAATCCTCTAGAGGGAACGAGTTCAAAGCGAGGTTAAACATATTTATTTCCCAGCAAAAATTCCGAGAGGGCTTCCTCATACACTCTGTTAGTATTTGAGACCGGGCGCGTTGCTTCTCCCAACACTTTAAATTTTAAAAGAGAGGAGGTGAGTTCATTAAGACGTCTAAAGCGATTTTCGGAAGGAATTGTCGCATTAACGACGTTATTCTTTGGGAAATTAACATTTAATTTTCTTTGTTTTTGCGTTTTGGGGAGGTGGTGGGTCATGAACATTTTAACTATGAAAATTATTGTTGACTTCAGCAAACATGTATTACAAAGGACGACAAACCAACAGGTTGTCTCCTTCCATTCGTAACCGTTTCTTATTTTTACCATCTTGTTTATGCAATTAGTTCATTAAGTGTAATATGATAATTACCATAATAACATAACTCTTTAGAAAATAAACATTCCCGATATTTTTTTTATCTTAATAGTCGAAACAACAAACATTCCTTTTTCAAGGAATTTATCCGCTTTACTCCCAATATAAATGATATAGTTCACATATTTTTTAGAGTTCTAGTGCAACATATGCAAAAATATTGTGCGAATTCGGTAGTTACCCAATTTGAATATTTAGGAGTAACAATAACATCGAATAATCAAGAAAGAGTGGGATATAGACAACAGAATCCTGAAGGAAAACAAAGCAGCAGGAAGATTATCAAAAATTTTAAGGGTGAAAAACCTATTGAGAGCAGTTAAAATTAGAGCGTACTACGAGACAATTATAAAACCAGTTGTGCTGTATGTCAGCGATTCGATATAAACTCATAAACTACCTCCCACAGCAGCTTCGAGTTTATGATACGATTTGTCAACTTACCTGTAATTTTGCAGTAATAATTATGAGTACTTTTATAGCTACGAGGAAGAAAAATATTTTTACTAAATTTTTACTACTATTATGTAATGCGATCTTCGTTCAACCGGAAACAGCTAACGTCAAATTTTTAAAGTTAAAAAAACTTTATACTTTCTTTTCGTGCCAAATTGGGGCTGGCAACACTTTTCTTTAAGTCCAGGGATAATGCTGTTGAAAACTTTAAGTACTTAAAAGAGGGTTTCATTCAGAACTTTAAGGAAACATTTGTATTGGACCTTAAACCAAAAAGTTATCCATTATGCTATTTCGTCAGAAGATGTACATTTAATATTGTTAGAGTATATGCGTGTGATAACAAAGTTGATGCAAGTTACATGTTTATACATTAAAACATTAAAAATTACTCTAAAAGTTGTGTGAATTTAAGTTGTGAATGTTTGTAATACACTCCGCCAAAAAAGTATCGCATAAACTAAAAAAGGGCATTTATGAACCAAGATATTTTTATACATTCACAAAAAGTTTGCCTCGTGTATGTGAACTATAAAAACACTAACAAAATAATGGAAATTAGCGTTTTTACTTTTTTTTTTCTCTAAAAGAACACATTTAGAAAAATGCATATGTGTAAGGTTTGTTCAGTTGTTTATTGAAAGTCTTCCTATACGGACAAATTTTAAAGTGCGAAGTCAGAGTTCTGTACCAACGCTTTTAAAACTAAAATGAGCAATTTAACTTCAGAACAAGTGGCTGCTATAGTTGCTTTAATCGAAGATGGACGATCTCAAGCATACGTTGCTAATTTGATGAACATCAATCAGTCAAGTGTTTCTAGAGCCGTAGCCAGATATAGGGAAACAGGCATTTACAGTAGAAGACCTGTACCAGGTCGTCCAAGATGTTCTACTCGCCAAGATGACCGCTATTTACTACTACAAGCATTACGTCGAAGACATGTAACTGCGAGACAATTGCAGAACGACTTGGCTAGAGTCAGAAATACTCGTGTGAGTACTCAAACTATTCGGAAGAGGTTACGACAGAGTGGATTAAGAGCTAGAGTAGCTGTAACAGCCCCTCGTCTCACTAGGAACCACCGAGTGGCTCGCTTAAGGTTTGCCAGAGAACATGTAAATTGGAACATTAATGACTGGGCCAATATACTCTTCACAGATGAGTCAAGATTTGGTCTTTACACCTCAGATAGGCGTATCTCAGTGTACAGACGAGACGGTGAGCGCTATTCGCAGTGTAATATCAGACCTAGACCTAATTTCGCTGGTGGCTCTATTATGGTTTGGGGAGGCATCTGTTTAACAGGTCGTACAGAGTTAGTACCAGTAGACAGAGGTACACTGACTGCCCACAGGTATATAACGGACATTTTAGAAGAACATGTAGTACCATATGCGCCAATTATAGGAAACGAATTTATGTTAATGCACGATAATGCACGACCGCATGTTGCAATAATCGTCCAGGAATACCTTAACGATGTTGGTATTCCAGTTTTAGATTGGCCTGCGGTAAGTCCGGACATGAACCCTATCGAGCACGTGTGGGACCTCCTTCACAGACGGATACGAACCCAAAATGTTGCCCCAGCGGACCTGCATGGACTAGCAAATGCTCTCCGTGACGAGTGGGAGAATTTGGATCAGGCTTATATACGGAGGTTAATCGAATCTCTGCCAAACCGTATGCGAGCGGTCATAAGAGCCAGAGGTGGCAATACTCAGTATTAAAACCTACTGTTATGACATTTTTCTTTCCAAAATTATAATTTCTTGTTTTAATAAAAATCTCAAGTATGAGTTCTTGTTTTTATTTGGCCTGTATTTTATTTAAACAATCATAGAAATTATATCTTAGAGCGCATTAAAGTATATTTACAACTTTATGCTACAAACAAAGATTATGCGATACTTTTATGATTCAAAACTAAATTATGCGATACTTTTTTGGCGGAGTGTATATAGCAGAAACGAACAAAAGCGTGCAATTAATGCATACAACGATGTATTTAACTGTTTGTAGTTGGGATGGTTCGTGCGGTACATCAAAGCTTCGTTTTAACTCAATATTGCCCACAGTATGATTCAACCTATGTCAATTAGGTAGGTTTCTATCTTCTCCTAAAAATATACTCTGAGGCTGAAGATGATTATGTTTCTGCTGCTCAAGTACGGTGTCTTTGAGCACTTATAATAATTTTTATAGTAACTTCTGAGCCAAAAGTGATATTTAGCTTTACCTTTGACCAAATTTAGTTTGTTATTAGTTACTTGTGTCTGTAAAAAGTAGTTATATATTATATCATACAATAAGCATATACAGAGGGTAAGTATAGTAAGTGGATATATGTCTTTCACAACATGATTGTATATTTATTTGCAATAGATTTGGGAATCATATCCACTGATTGTGCTGCTAATAATTCAAAATAACGTAATAAACAAGAATTCAAGTTTCTTAGATAATATGCACTGCATCACATGTTATCTAACAGTAAGAAAAAATTCGGTTCAATAGGTACATTTTTAGAACAAAAATCTTCAAACAAAACACTTCAAAACATTTCCAAAAATTAATTGAACAACCCGTATTTTCATGACCTATCATATCCAAAAATTTTATAGTACATTAAATGTACAAATTTTTTTAAGAACTTCCTTCGGTATAAAGTTTTAAGAAAAAATATCAACAAATCAGTGGTGGACATGCAATCACAGCATTCACATAAGACACAAGTTAGTTGCGAACACATTAACACGGACTAGTAATAAGACTTATTGAATTGCGTGAGTTAAAAGACAAATATTTTGGCATTTCTGAAAGTTATTGTTCGGTGTTCATTAATGGCTCAGTGTCCACTACAAGCTCAATTACCTTACCGATATTTCGAAGAAAGATAATAAAAATATAAATAAAAAGGAATTATTAGGGCATTAAGAAAATATTTACAAATTAATTTTCAAAAAAGAATTATTTTCAAAAAAAAAAAAACAATTATTCAGACATTAATGGTGTCCTCGTCTTTACTACTTAGTTGTTCAAACTTTGGAGTTGATTTTTGGTCTTTCATTTTAGATGCTAACTTAATATATTGGTTCAAATGATTAACTTAGTGTTGGTGGTTTTCCCAATCGACATGTCCTAGCATTATATCATCCCCATAGAATGGTTTTGTTGGCTTTAGGTTACATACTTCGAGCTTATTCAACTTCATTCTTGAACGTTTCCTTCTTACATTACTTGAGTTTTATATTTCATAATAATGCACATATATCACTTTGTTTTTTTGAAATGTATGTACATACCCATAAACACGAACTTATAGAATGTATGGAATTCACAAATACAAATATTATTGTAAAATACCTTGGAAATAGATTATTGTATTTATAGTTACAAAACAATGATTGTTGGAAAATCAATACTGCTTTGCATTTGGAGCACTTACCTAAAAATATCATCGCTTGAAAATGTCGTCAGCATTCAAACCTTCTGCATGCTGAAGTGAAAGATTTAACGAGATCGTGTCATTCATTAAAAAAGGAATGTCCTATGAATTAAAGCACAACCGTATTTATTATAGTATTTGTAAATAGAATGTACTTATAGTCTTTTTCGAGTCCACTTATATATATATCTTAGGAAATTACACAGAAAGATTTTAAACTTTACTATTTACTTCTATAGGTAACTTATTTATTACTTTGGTGTCTAAGTTTTATTATGAATATGTGACTATCATAGCTATATTACTTTATGATTTCTTTTATTTAACTTTAAATTAAGTTTTGTTTTAAACTTTCGTATTTATTTCGCTTGAGAGAAAAAATTGAATAGGAGCATCATTTGATCGTCCTTTTTTCGTTTTTCATTTAATCGTTTTGGAAATAATTTACGAACGTTCTTCTTTTAAAATGGCAGTCGAATTGTCAGGTGGGAATAGCGCGGCACGAATAACATTTAGTTGACACACGACGTACATATACGGATAGGCAGTGTTATATCGAACACAATAAGGCGTCAGAACTGGTTCGCAGGCTGAAGACCTGATCCCAGCGCTACCGAACGCATGACTCGACTGCAGGACCGGGCCACAGTTTCCAGTGCCGCCGCCAGGAGGTGGCGATCACTGCAGGCGCGGGGGTGACGATCGATACAATGGAGTGCGCAGGTCCTCGGTGACGGCAGATCCTGATTCGGGTTCCTGGCGGCCCGACGCGTCCATGGACGCTGGACGTGCGAAGACGTCTTGGTAATCTCGCAGGCACGGGGAATCTGTTCGACCCGTCAAACGTCGTGAAATCAAGCGGTCCTCGCTTCAGCAGGATTCCTTTTATTTATCTGCACTGATAAGTTTAGTACGATCTTTCGAATTCATCCTTTTTTTGCCCTACTCTTTTTTTGTTTAAGGTGACAGGATTTGATTTAGCTAGATTTGCACGAACGGTTGGATATTATCATCAGATAGGGATTTTTGTCAAGCCGTCAGAAAGATATTCTTTCAATTTTTTAAAACTCCTTTGTATTAGTAACATAGATGTTTCAATTCGTTTTGTGTTAGCGTATTATTTCTTTGTTTCTGGGAGGAGTGCATTGGAAAGATAATTTATAAAAGTTGACAGTATAATTTGGATGGTAGTGATTTTTATTTAGTAATAAATCATTATGTCTTCTCTGTATACCAGTAGTTGGATCTCTATCAAGACACTTGTAAGTTTTAGTGTCCCTTAAGAGTACTTCCGTTTTTGATTTGTACCTAGTCATCTTTAGTACATTTCTTCATTGCTACAGTACATCCACCTTTGTCAGCTTGGTCTTTTAGGAGTTGTTTTGTTTTCTCGAAAGATTGCACTACAGATGCATTTGCAGTGAATTTAGATTTTGATAAATAATTTGTGACATTGTTTGTTATTTTTGCTCTTACTGAATTTCTATTTGACTCTCGTAGATCATCAATTATACATTCAATACCGGCTCAAAAACTTTTAACATTAATTAATTAATTTGCTTCTTTTGTGTTGTCTCTGTTAGAAATTAATTTTTGAAATTTAGTTTAATAATAAAGTTGGTTTCATCATTACTTCTAAGATCATTTATATTGATCAAAAACAGGGTTGGACCCAATGCAGACCTCTACGGAACGCCAACGCTCACCGATACCATATGCGACTTATGCCAGTTTACTTCCACTCTTTGTGCTCCGTCGGATAAATACGATCTATACCAATTCAAGGCAACTCTCCTAACTCCGTGATTCTTTCCTGTAATATTTCGAGAAAGAAAGAAAGATATAAAGATTCAAATAATGCACAGAAATTGTTGTTCGAATCAATTTTTATTCAATATATTAGCGACAGTTTCGACGTAGGTCATCATGTCGGTTTGAATGAACAAAATCGAGTATGATATCATTAAATATAAAAATAAAACTATTTGAAAATTACACTTGCACATATAGATATTACTTTTCCAAAATAAATGAACAATACTTTGCTTTATTAAACAATTTTAACGCGAAGAATTTTTTTTAATATGTTGTTAACATCCACATAGATGTTTGTGTGTTCGTATATTTAGTGACTTGAGGTGGGGGTCGGGACAAATCGGATGGGGTGATGCGTAGGTTAAAATAATAATAAAAATAATTCATGCCTAGACATTCTCAACAGCTTTTGCCAATTAGAGAGGACATCGATTTAATATATTTACTTCCCAAGCTCTTAAATCTTATTTTTCCTGAGAATATCAATCCAAACTAAACTTAATAACTATCGATGTCAAGAACGCCTTTAATACGGCATGCCACGAGCTTATAGTGAGGGAACTGGTAAACAGGGGTATATCCAGCTATCTAATAGCTCTAATATCGGACTATCTCACCAACAGGAAGATCTATATAGATAAAGATACAGTCGTAGATACGAGTGCTGGCGTCCCGCAGGGGTCGGTTCTTGGACCAACATTGTGGAACGTCCTGTATGATGGTGTCTTGGGGCTGGAACTTACCGTGGATGCGGTCTGCGTTGGTTTTGCTGACGATCTAGCTCTGGTGGTGGGAGCCATGGACGAGCACACCTTGATGTCCAACACTAATAGTTGCCTGGCTGAGATCAGCGTGTGGATGAAGGAGCATAGACTGGTACTCGCTCCGGAGAAAACCGAAGTTTTATTAATAAAGGGCAAAAGGAAGAGGAGTCACATCACCTTTTCCATGGATGGGGTTGTTCTGACACCAACAAATACTTTAAGATATCTTGGTGTTACCTTTGACGAAAGGGCTTCATTTGGGCCACACGTTAGGTCAATTACTAGTAAGGCTGATGCAAGGACAGCCGCGCTCACCAGAGTTATGTCTAACATTAAAGGTCCCAGCAGCGGGAAGAGGACTGTTCTGTGCGGCGCGGTACATAGTATGCTGCTGTATGCTGCTCCGATATGGGAAAGAGTGATCTACATACAGAAGTATAGAAACATGCTGGAAAGAGCGCAGCGTAACATGCTCCTGCGGGTCGCCTCTGCGTACAGAACGGTGTCCCTGGTGGCGTTGCAAGTTGTTACGGGGGTGATCCCCATCGATCTCATGATCAGAGAGAGATCATGCATGTATAACCATGCCCAGGACGAACGCGCAGATAAGATCAGGAGGGCCAGGGGGAGCACTCTCGAACGATGGCAAGATCGATGGGATGTAGAGAGAGAGAAAGCGCAGTGGACAAAGCGCCTAATCAAAGACGTGGAGCAGTGGGTGAACTGTAAGCACCGAAGTCTGGATTACTATACGACACAGTTACTTACCGCGCATGGTTGTTTTCGCGCGTATCCTAAAAGGTTCGGCAAAGACGATAACGACAGCTGCATATATTGTGGATATAGCGACACCGCTGAACATACACTCTTCGTCTGTGACAGATGGAACTAGGCCAGAAGAGCTGCGAATGCAACTATCGGAGAGCAAATGAATCCGGATAACATAGCCCTGCTAATGATTAGGTCCGTTAGAAACTGGAAAGCAATTGCAAATATGTGCAGAAACATTATGAGTAGCAAAGAAACTGAGGAACGGCATAGACAAGGGGGCGTAGCATAAGATGAAATAGACAGCCGGCGGTACCTGATGATATATGTACTCATGGTTTCCAGGTTTCCGTTCGAGAGCAGCATGAGGGGTTTTAGTGGGTGTGAGTCCCACACACCAAGTGTGATTGAACCAAGCACTTGGCGTGCATAATGCATTTCCCCTGGCAAAAAAAAAAAAAAACTAAACTTTGTGGCTTTGGATTATTTTCCCTTGTTTCCATGGATACCAACACAGTAACTGCGGATTGGATTATATTGAAAATAGATTATCAAATCCTTTGCTGTTAATTCCATGTTCCTGTGCGCCCTCTATGCATTTCAAGTACTGTCCGTTTGACTGATAGTGCAACGTTCTATACCTACGAGTGTCATAGAGCGATATTCAATAAACTTCAACCGGACTTTAGGTCGCATACTAATAGTAATTATCGAACGCCTATACTACATGCGTTCGAAATTGCTATGTGCATGTAACTTTGGGAAACCCACTTGCTCAAATCTGCTTATCTAATTGACCAACTGGCCAAATTTGAAATGCACGAGCTTACAGTCTCGTGATCTTCGAAATACGTGACGCTTGGGGGATTTAAGGACGGTTAATAGGTTAAACGACGCTTTAAATCTGAATGTAGGTTCAATTTATGTAATTGGAATGCAAATATCTTCAGAGTAATCTGATTATAATGTTAAGTAGTGATTCCGTAATTCAAATACTTTTTGCACATTTTTTGAGAATTAAATACTGTCCATCCTCACCATTTATGACGTCTTTTCTTTCAAAATGGAGTATTACTTGAGTAAAATAGAAGAGATAAGTTTCAGGTCTTTGCTATTGCTCAGCAAAAAAGTGGAGAAGGAAGCAATGTAAATTTCATTCTCCATTGACGGATCAGTACTGGGCAATCTGTGAGCTTGGGACGACTAATCTCAAAGTTTTTAAAGATCTAGATGGCCAAATAAGCGTGATCTAAGCGTATCTTCAACATAATAACCTTGGGTTTACAGAGGCATGGGGCTGTGAACTGGTTTATAGTAGAATGCCGAAATACTCAGAACCTAAACATTAGTTAAGAGAGACTTAAAAGACTGCCTTTAACCAACTGTAGCAAAATAAACTTAAAGGGGAATATGTACAGAGTTTGAAGACTCTGGTCTATTACTAACTAGAGAAATAGAAGATGTGGTGATGAGCAGCAGACCCAGCAGATACCAGCTTTCATCACTCTGTGATGCGAATGTATACCTTGTAACCGAGGGATGCAGCAACAACAACCCAAAATGTAACATTTATTATGGTAACTTACCATTGATAAGTAATTTAAACACTAAGACAAACAGTGAATATACTTTTATAAATTCAAAAAGGAAAAAGACAATAGAGCAACCACTTACATGGAATGCAACGTTTATGATTGGCAAGTATTTGATGAGGAGAATTTGTTCAGATCACAGGTATACCAATTTTATATAAGGAAGCTTTCACAGCAGAACTAGACTTCAGTTTAAAAGGGATTTAACGAAAGATAAGCAACACCATAGAGCTAGAATATGTAGCAGAGCAAATCGAAGACGTACCTTGGCGAAACAACAACTTTGAAAGCATGCAAAAAGGAAACAAGAAAATGTTTAAAAGAGTTAAGAAAACATCAGTTTGGGATAAATATATGTATAGGTCTTTACTGATTACAATAAAGTTTTAAGAAAATCAATGAGATAGTTCTTGAGTAGGCACTGGGAGGATGTTGAGATAGCTCGACAATATGCCCTACTCGATCTGTTCGATACAAAACAGAAGGTTGAGATCATACCAAGACGGGAAATGAGATTATAGAAGAATTATTCCGCTTTTTTTTATTACTACTCCAATGAGACAGAACTACAACTTGCGAGGGTGGCACCAAGGTAATACTGGCAAGTAGTAGAAAAAAGTGATGAATGTGGAAAAAGAGACAAAATGGGTAATCAACCCCTTGAAATGGCATTAATTCAAGTAGCTATGCTATAAAAGTTTTCAGACTTTTTATTACAATGATTAGTATACTACTCAGAGAAAATCTCCCACTGGAATACATTTTAATAGCGTGGAGGCTAATCAGTGTTACTTTATTCCAAAACCTGGTAAAGCAGGGCAATGTGGAACAAAGTCTCTCAGACCAATAAGTCTAATAATCATTGAATGCTGAAGGTTCTTGCGCAATAGCTAGATAGTTACATAGACGATGATGTATTAGTGTAAGTATACTTATCAAGGAGGGAACTTAGCTTAGATAGGTTCAAGAGAATTCATGGAAAAATTTTTACTACTGGTGGTCCAAGAAAGAAGTTTGGAAAGCTACTAAACCTCAATAGGAATCATCTTCGCGCAGTAATAGATCTCCTAACAGGACATTGCTCATTGAAAGAAGAAAACAATGGAATCAACTCTGCAGACATCCAGTGTAGATTTTGTAATAAAATGACAGATATCGCATACTAGAGCCTAATTGAATTCGAAGCTCAAGAAATAAAGAAAATAAGCAATTAGTCAGGGATCTGTACAGATCAGTACAGGGTAGAAGGATATTGAAATGGCTAGAATAAAACAAATGAGTGTTTAAATACAAAAAGCCAAGAGGTTATGTGTTTCTGGAAAATTCGTGTCAGACGGCTCCAAAAGGAGCAAAGTAAGTGAAAGTTAACAAGAGCATCGAGAAACAATTTTGAAAATTAGAGCGAAAAAAATTACACCAGCAAATCTATCAATTTAATTCTCTAGCATAAATTCCAAATCAGATAGTTTGGAGTAAAGCAGCGTCTATCGGATAAATTTTCGAAGTCACTTTATAATGTACGTTGGGGGTAATAAATTGGAATTATCGGAGACAGCTTTGCCGAAAATGTCAACGCAGGGAACCCTTCTGGTTATTAAGCCGACATAGCTATTGACTTTGCCATTACGTCAGGCATGTGGAATACACGCAGAGAACACATACCTCCCGAAAGTGGCATCGAAGGGATGAGCTAGGATAATATTGAAATTCTACGCGAAGCCGGTATCTAAATATCAGGGGTTGAAACGCCGAGATCCTGTGCTTGCGGTCGCCTCAGGGAACGCGTAAAGGACTAAAGTCCTGCCGGCGTGCCAGCAATTTAAAATTATCAATTAACACAACGCGAATGTATGTTCTGTTGTTACATACTTTATTATGCTTTTGTTTCGGACGATTTCCCGTCAGGTTTAGCCCTTATTTTATAAAAGGACGGGCGGAGAATTTGCCAATGTAGGCTTCCGACACGCGAGAATCGAATAAAACACTATTAGATATGTTAAGAATTTAAAGTTCAACCGGAATAAAGCAGTTACTAGCGCACGTGACTTTTGTTTGTTCAAGAACTGTTTGCGATTTCCCGACTTTTATTTTCGAATGCCATCGGACGACTTCACAGAAGCGATTGCGTCATAAATTCTAGGGAAGCAGCCTCAGAATACTAATAAAAGCTTTCTGTTGGTTGAACACTAATATAAATTAGAAAAATAGATGCACATGCATTTGTTGCATTTATATGGAGTTTCTTCTTTTTCTGCTATCAATTCTCATAGCACATAGCTGGGGCCATATGTTATTTTCAGGGCGAGTTTTTAGTAAAACAAACAAATGAAAGTAAAAAGAATATATATATATTCGGTGTCTACGTACAACATTTCATGAAACATTAATACTTGATTCTATACCTCCTTTAGATTTGATAATCGCTTTAACCCTTTTTGCTACATGACGATACTTGATACAAGTTTGTAGCGAGCATCCCGAGATAATGAATCCCATTCTTGAAGTATAGCGGCCTGGAATTGTTATTTAGACGTAGTCATGTATTCCCGAACATATTCCTTAAAAATGTGCCGCAAATTTTCCATGGGAGACAGGTCCGATGATTGGGGTGGCCAGTCCAGTATTCGCGCCGCATTTTCCTCAAACTATTTCATTACCAGGCGAACTTTGGGGCAGAGAAATAGTACTGGGCACGTGCACTCTCAAAAAATCGGATAATAGAGGTGTAAACCTTAGTTTTATAACATATGGCCGCAGCTGTATATTTTTTTACGCAAATAATGTTGAGTTTGATCGATCTAAGTGTTATTGCAGTCGTTGCAATCAATTTTGTAAATTACATGTGTTCTATTAAGATGATCAACTTTCTGTTTTATTTGTGTGAATAGTTGTTTGTTATTTTTTGTGGTTTATGGGGGACTGTTAAGTTATACACTTCAAAATATTTTTGGTTTGTTCTGATAGTTTTGGCGTATAGTTCAGTGACGCAGCGTTTTAGTGCTTTCTTTTATTTTATTTATTTCTTCTGTATTATTAATTACATTTATTGTATTTTTTATGTGTTTGCTTTTTAAATTTCTGGGATAGTTGTTTTTTTTAACATGATTTTAATTTTTTTAGTTTATTAAACTATTTATAACACTAACTTTATATTTAATGATAATTTTTTTTTGGTATGGCTAGTATGCAATCTTCAGCGTATCTTTCGAAAATTGAAATTTGGGTATTTAGTTTTTTTTAGGTTGTTTATAATTTCCGTTTCTAATTTTTTCATAACTAAATGGGTAACTGCTACAAATATGGGAGAACTCATCGCTGTTCCAAAAGTTTAATTAAAATAATTATTATGAAAAATGAAATATGAGATATCCAAACAAGGCTTTTTTTTAAGGCTTTAGTAAATTCATTTATGTTTAGTGTAGTAATCAAATCAATTTAACGGAACAGTTGAAAAATACGTGAACACTTTTGCTGATTTGAACTATTATGATGTTCTTGATTGTACACACAGAGAAGTAATTTCTAGAACCAAGTGAGAATTCCTTAACTGAAGTACCTCTCGTACTCATATATAAGCAAATGAATAATTCCTTGAACGAAGAACATCATTTTCTCAAAATATCAAGAAATTAGTTTCTTGTATGAAGAAATTTTATGTCCTTAAACATAGGAAAGTAAGTTATTTGAAACAAATGAATAAAAATTCTAGTTCCAAGAAATTCTACCGGTTTAAGTCAAACACGTGATAAACTTGATATGAGAAACAAGTCCCGGATTTTCTAATAGTGACCTCTTAATGCTCTTAATTCAAAACAGTATTATCTTTAATACGAGAACGGTATACTTGAACTGAGGAACTCTTTTTTTTAAATCAAAAAGATTATGTGTACTTACCCATAAAATTACAATATTTCGGATTTAGTCGTGTAGGTTGTAAAAAGTGATTGACATTTCACCAGTCATGCTGCTAGCCTCTTCAAAATTTAACTAACTAGTCAGATATTTTGAAGATGCCTGCAACATGACTGGCAAAACGTCAATGAATTATTTACAACCAACACGACTAAACCTGTAATATTATTGCATTTATTCATATTTTCCATTGTTTCCTACAGTTTTTATACATTGTTACTTATATAGAGATTGTGAGCTATACTATATGCAACAGGGACAAAAGAAAATAGATACATTCCAATCACTACAAATGAACACTAAATCAAACTATTTCACCCAACGTTACCAGTAATTCATCCGTATCTGATCCGAATCATATCCGAATGTATGAAAAATAACGCCTCTATTGGCTTCAAGGTGAACTAATAGCATTTTTGACTGCACTTTTATCCACTGATTGTATTTTCATCTTATTTTAATACATAATATTAGTAAAGGAGATAGATATACTTCCACGCGTAAAGTGCAATAAGTCGAAAAAGCTATAAAATCCCGTACGTCATATTGTTTATCTATAACCAAGTTTCAACGTGTAAGAACCCCTCCACATTCCTACTTTTTTGCTGTTCTCAATAAAAGAAATTATATTACTTACTTCAAGGAAATATTGTTCGAAATTAGAAACATTCTAAGGAAGTGAATTCCTTCTCATAAGAACATAGAATTATTTATATTTAGAGAGACAACATTTCTTAGAAGTACATTTTGTTTTGAAATTAGTAAAGTTTCAAGAAAATGGTTTATTATATTGAAGTACGGCCATTCATTTGAATCTGGTACATTCTCTAGATTAAAGAAAATACTATCTTAGATTTAGTAAAAATATTTAAGAAAATAGGTGTACTTGGCAATAGAAAACACTTTTCTGTGTGTAGGAAAAATATTCGCATCTATTAAAAATATGTTAAAATAGATTTAGCTAGCTGGAGTCTTCTCTTTCAAGTAATATTAATTACTCAAGAAATTCGAGACCAATATTAAGTAGATACATTATTAGATTAATATTCACCCTTACGTATAATTCTGCAGAGCTCAATTTCCCAATTCCCAACGTTATTGAAAGTCTAGCCTACAAAGCTGTGTATTTTAGATATTAAAGGGAATTAACGTCAGCGTGCTCGTTTTCTATTAGATTAAAGAACCCATTAAGTTGATGGGGTTTATTAAGTGTTTTATCGTGTGTGAAGAATATGAAGCTAATGCTTTACCGAAGTTGCTTTCTTCTTTACGATGGGTTTGTTAAATGTCGCAATGTAAGTTTAAAATTTTCATCTTCTGTGGAAATAATTTTAAACGTTTTATTTTTGTCCGCAGCCCGTATCAGAGTTGCAACTATTAAATGTGTGTATACATTTGAGTAAGAGAGACAGAGGGGAACAAAACATTCACTCACAAGAAAAGTTCTTTAGGTGCGTATATGCACCAATATAATATATGTTTAGATATGCAAGGAAAATTTCTTTCTTTCGCAATTCATTTTGAAAGGATAAGACAATCCTTCGAAGTTTGACTACTTTTCAGTTCTTTCTAATACCTAATAATAATTTTCGAACGGAAATAGTTAGAGGCATTGTTTAAAAGCAAAAGTTACTTCATATTGAAAGTTATTTCTTTATAACAAGGTATTGTGGAATACACAACGCGGTGTAATTAAAAGCAATTCTTGTTTAATGTGATACGCAACGTGATCTATCAACATCGCAATGATATATGGGCAAAAAAACTTTCGGCAACCAATACCAAAGATTGCTTTGTTTGGAAACTAACGAAGAACCTGCCAACGAAAAGCGAGAGCAACAATGTAGGTAAAAAGCAACTGCGTTATCAGTATGGTTGCATAGATAATTAGGTGTAAGGGGATACTAACGTAATAATGTTTTATGAAATGAATGTAATATTTTGCAACAGTTTAAACTTTAACAAACTCCACATCACTACTGAGTTTTATTATATTCTGAATTTCACACCTCCAGAGTTTTTCTTGTTAGAAAAGAATTCATAATAATGTATAGTTATTTTATATCTTAATTATTTGCGTAATTATGTGTGGTGTAAATGATAGTAAATCGGAATTTTTATCTATTATATATTCCAATTATAAATGATTTACTTTTTCTCTTCGGCTACAAAAGTTCCGTAGGTATGTGTATATCAGCATGAAATGTAAACCGATAAAATCACACATTGACGGCCTGGTGGTAGAGCCCTGATCTACAAGCCAGTAGTGTTGGGGTTCAAATCTCCTCCGGGCTTTGAATGTTTTGTTTTTAATTTCAATTTCTTTTTTATTTTACACATTAATATATACAAATGTAAGTGAAGTTTATCTATATCACAGTTATTTTCATAGAGATAAAATTAATTTTTGACGTGTTCAAGTCATTACCCCTAACAGTAAAATGTAAAAGGCAACTGCGCTATCAGTATGGTTGCATAAATAAATAGGTGTAAGGGGACACTAACGTAATATTGTTTTATGAAATGAATGTAATATCTTGCAACAGTTTAAACCTTAACAAACTTTACATCACTACTGAGTTTTATCATATTCTGAATTTCACACCTCCAGAGTTTTTCTTGTTAGAAAAGAATTAATGATAATGTATAGTTATTTTATATCTTAATTATTTGCGTAATTATGTGTGGTGTAAATGATAGTAAATCGGAATTTTTATCTATTATATATTCCAATTATAAATGATTTACTTTTTCTCTTCGGCTACAAAAGTTCCGTAGGTATGTGTATATCAGCATGAAATGTAAACCGATAAAATCACACATTGACGGCCTGGTGGTAGAGCCCTGATCTACAAGCCAGTAGTGTTGGGGTTCAAATCTCCTCCGGGCTTTGAATGTTTTGTTTTTAATTTCAATTTCTTCTTTTTTATTTTACGCATTAATATATACAAATGTAAGTGAAGTTTATCTATATCACAGTTATTTTCATAGAGATAAAATTAATTTTTGACGTGTTCAAGTCATTACCCCCAACAGTAAAATGTAAAAGGCAACTGCGTTATCAGTATGGTTGCATAGATAAATAGGTGTAAGGGGACACTAACGTAATATTGTTTTATGAAATGAATGTAATATCTTGCAACAGTTTAAACCTTAACAAACTTTACATCACTACTGAGTTTTATCATATTCTGAATTTCACACCTCCAGACTTTTTCTTGTTAGAAAAGAATTCATAATAATGTATAGTTATTTTATATCTTAATTATTTGCGTAATTATGTGTGGTGTAAATGACAGTAAATCAGAATTTTTATCTACTATATATTCCAATTATAAATAATTTACTTTTCCTTTTCGGCTACAGAAGTTTCGTAAATATGTGTATATCAGCATGAAATGTAAACCGACAAAATTACACATTGACGGCCTGGTGGTAGAGCCCTGATCTACAAGCCAGTAGTGTTGGGGTTCAAATCTCCTCCGGGCTCTGAATGTTTTGTTTTTAATTTAAATTTCTTCTTTTTTATTTTACACACTGATATATACAAATGTAAGTGAACGATGCAATTTTATCTATATCACACTTGATCACAGTTATTTTCATAGGGATAATAGTATTTTAAAACACAAGTGTCACAATGACCTTTATGTAATGCGAGTTCAAGTTTCAATCTCCAGCGAGTTCATGTAAGTTTATTAACTTATAAGGTGTTTTTTTTCAGTAGAAGTTTTCAACCCGGTGGTAAAAAACCGGAGTACAATAGGTTTACTGTGATTATTTTCTATTTTCTGTTTTATTTTCTTGATTTCCAAATTACTGTTTTCTCTTTGTGTTTCGTGCATGCAAATATACCTTATGAGTAATTGCAATATCATTTTACTTATTTCTATAAAGAATAACATTTAAAAATTGCGGATTTATTAATCATTGTAAGATCCGTGGTTGGAGTTAATATGGTTGCATAGGTATATCAGTCTCGAATTTTTATAATATAATATTAATATGATAATAATATATAAAAGAATATTGGCTATAACTTATAACCAATTACAATGTTGTTTTGTTCACCTTTAAATTTAAATTAATTCGGAAAATATTTATTATAATTGCTTATATATCTGTACCCAATCTAATAGGAAATTCTGACAGACAACTGTTTGATGCTTGCAGTTAGTATGGTTGCATAGGTCTATTAGCCTCCAATTTTTCTTTTAATTACCTATTAATGAGTTTTAATTTCATTAATTCATTATATATATATTTTAATATTATGTCTTGCAAGTCTTATTATAAATTAACTTGCACGATAGAGAACATTCTATTATATAATCTAAGTACAAAGATGCCATTGGAGGGAACATCAAAACACGTTTGTTTGATTCAGTGGTCGGTTGTAGAACATGTGTATTCTGTTGTTTTGATTTTCAAATGCCTTTTCTCATATTTAATTTTTATATTTTTTAATACATATAGGTAAATATATATGTATATAGTATCTGTACCGACTATATTATTCTGATTAACGGTAATATTTGTTGTGGTGTAAGATAAGTGGAAGTTGAGGTTATGTCGTTCTGTATTCAACAGGTTGGTTGGTTGCATGCAGCATGTATATGAATTGTATATTTTTATATTCTAATTATATCAACGCATTGCTGCTACGTTGTGTAAGTATTGTAATTTAATAAATGTAATAAAATAATTCTTAGTACCTAGTAAATTCATTTGAAACTGTAAAATGCAAAATGTGTTTCAAATACTGTAGCAAAATATACATACCTATAATAATATTGTCGCAGGTAGATCATATATCACTGCCATTACCTTTTTTTTTGAAAATCTGCTGTAGTAACAGGACACCGGCTTAGAGTAAGTTAGGTTAGCGTCACTACAAGTTAGTTGATAGAATGTTAGAATCTGTAACTGAAGTATTAAATAAAGTACGTTTTAAATAAAACAAAGTATTAAATAAAACATCTGCTATAATAGCTATAAATTAGTACATACAGGATACAGGTTTTCAGAAAGTCTTGACAGGGCGCAGCTACACTAAAATTAGATTTTTTTTTGAATATTTTGGCATAAGTTCTCACTAGCATAAATGTCATTCATCTGGATTCTTTTTAAATAGTAATAATCTTGTGTCATATTCCTATGCGTCCAGCTAATTTAGTAGACTACGACGATGTGCTTGAAGTTCATTTTTGCTTTCTAAAAATTACTTTATATGCTTGAGCCTGATACATATTCTTAGCGGAGTGATTTATTTCTACGGATTTCTTTAAAGAATGTTCAACACTAATGTTTTGTTCTCGTTTGTTGCAGTCCGTGGCCGACCATCTTTGGAAATATTTGTAATACTGCCGTGTCGGTAAATTTGAAAAATATTTTTCGTGTTGTAGATCCATTAATTATAGTTGGCGTTCAACTATGCGTTCGTTAAATAAATGACAAACTACTGTAAGTACATATATCATCTATTGTATTTACAATATTCAATCATCATCAGCATTTTAATTCGTTTTTTATATTAACGTTGTATTGCTCATCAAATCAAGTGCTTTTATATCATCAGTAACCTCAGTTTGTCCCATTCTTTATAACGTAGAAGACAGTAATACATGAACATGATTGCTTGATAGTGTTATAAATAAAATTATTTCATCCGATATTGAATCAATTTTATTCTATTCATATTTCTTCTAAAATGTTTTGTGTTGTGTCTAAGTTACAGATTAGTTTCAAAGAAAAAAATGAACACGCTCCAAGAACTCATAAAGCTCTATCCAGGCCGGCAATCTCAAATCAATCTCCTCTACAACTTGTTCGCTTATGAGGACGAATCGTTGCCCGATCACGTTTTCGTCCACGGTTGCCCAGCCACGGGCAAATCGACGGTGGCCGCGGACGTTCTACGCGTTTGTAGCGTCCGCTGCGCGGAGGTTGACCTGGTAGAATGCTATACGTCGAAAATCCTTTTCGAGACGGTCCTAAACAAATTATCGGGCCACGCGATCGATCCGGTCAGGGGTCAACCGTACGCCAAATGCGACAACATGATGGATTTTGTCGCCGGATTGGAAAGGTGCGCAAGAGAAACGGATCTCGACCGTTCGGTCGTGATACTCGATGGGGCTGAGCGACTAAGGGACGCGGGGGCCAATGTGCTGGCGGGATTCGTCAGATTGCGCGAACTATGCCCCGGAGCGCCGTGCGTTATCTTCATCTCCGGACTACCATTCCAGAAATATTATTACAGGGGCGACATCGTCGAACCTATAAAAATCTACTTTCCTCAGTACAACATGCGAGAATTCGCCGAGATACTGGCGCTGGATTACGACAACTCCATGGATATCATCAGGAACAATCACGGCGGACACCTGAGCATCGATAGCGACTTGTACAGAAATTATCTGAACGTCTTCTTATCGGTTTTTTACCGGAATTGCAGGGATTTAAACGAATTGCGGTACATGTCCAGAATAAATTTCCTCAATTATTGCGAGCCTGTCATCAAGGGAGAATGCCAACCGGCAGACGTAATGGCCTTGTGGAAGAACATCTCGCCAATATTAAAATCCTCCTTAGATAACCTCTATTTGAGAGTGTCTACGAAATCGAGCGACGTAAAGAGTATCCAAACGATTACTTTCACCAAGAAACACTTGGCGCAATCCCTTGAATTACCATTTTATGCCAAATACCTGTTGATTGCAGCATATTTGGCCAGCTACAACTCGCCGAAAGAGGACAAGAGACTTTTTATGAAACAACACGGTAGAAAGACCAAAACTAGGAAAGACGTGAATTCCAAAAATAAAGTTTCCGAGCAACTGAGCACTCAACTAGGTCCTAAGGCATTCGGATTCGACAGACTGATTGCCATATTTTATGCGATCTTGGACGATAAAGTGAATTTTAATAATAACCTGCTGGCCCAGTTGTCTAGTCTGGTTGAATTACAATTATTGTCTACTTCTAGTGATGGTTGTAATTTGGATGGGCAGAAGTACAAGTGCACCGTTGGATTTGATTTTATACAAACTATCTCAAACATGGTTCAATTTAATATAAGAAAATATTTGACTGATTTTAGTTACATGTAATTACTTTTGTAAGCTTGGTTTAACTATTAAATTGCTTTTCATTATTTTGTTTTACTGTTTTTACTAGTGGTAGGTAATGCGCGAGAAGTATCGAGTAAATACCTAGCTTTAAAAACATAAAAGCTTGAATTCGAATGAAATATTTTGACAGTTCCAAGCAAGCAGCTTAAACTTCGTTTCTGAATATATTCTTAAGCACTACCCAACTATTCTTTCTGCTGAAACGTTCGATTTAGCTCCCTTCAAAGTTTGACTTCTCTTTTTCTTATATCTCAAAAGGCGCTTTTACGTAGGAAACGATGGTGTATAACAAATTCAGAGAATTAATAATAGTAATAATAATCAAGAAATAAGAATAAATATTTAAAATAACTGAAGTTGTCTGTTGGTATACATATTATCAGATGCATTTACTAAATTATTAATTCTGCTACTATATCTTTAGATCTGCATATATATACTATGAACAAATTTGTGCACAAGACGAAGAACTAAAGATATTTCGATTTATTTATTTAACGTGCAGCGTATGTGGATTTACAGTTGACACTCTGTGATTTTTTGCACGTAGATCATCAATTACTCCAGAATGTGCATTTATAGAGTAATATTTTAATCCGTAACATTTCGTAGAAATGCATATTAGATGTGTAATGTGTAATTAAACATGACCCTTCGAAAAGGCACGTGGACGTTTGGATATATATAATATGACTGGTTTAAATGATGTATTATTTCTCGTGTGGCGTAAAATTGTACATTGGTACAATGGCAGTAATTAATGTCAATGTTGAGCATGTTACTTGACCATTATCTTATTTTCTTGAAGTGATGTGTCCGGCTATTTTAGCCAGATTTAATTCTTGCTTTACTATGATGAGATTTCCAAGAAGATGAAAAACCTATTGCTTGAAGTGATTTCCTGAAAACTGTTGGCAACCCATCTACGCGAATTTTACGTTCTATAGTTTTTGTCTAAATATTGAATCCTTTACTGTGATTTTCTCTCGCTTCGATTTAACCGAGCCGGCAGTAATTAATTGAACAGGCCGATCCGATGGCGTCGCTTTGGATATTCATCGACATCGAGCATTAGCTCGCTTACGGATTAAGGGC
Source organism: Cetonia aurata (assembly GCA_949128085.1). Classification (NCBI taxonomy): domain Eukaryota; kingdom Metazoa; phylum Arthropoda; class Insecta; order Coleoptera; family Scarabaeidae; genus Cetonia; species Cetonia aurata. Next base: position 26,012,470 of record OX421887.1, read on the forward strand.
TTGTGCATTGAGTGGCGACCGTCTGATATCTTTTCGGTCAAATAGCGCTCCATTGAACCGTCGCTATGTAACGCGAGATCCAAGGGGAATAGTGGCTGGCTCTCGTTCCCGCGCAAAGATTCTGAGGGTGAGGCGGGAAGTGACGATGGTATTTTGCACCCTCTTGGTCGGCGAGTATTTTCAGGATAGCCGATCGATGATGGTTATTATCCAACTTCCATCCAGTCGAGATTTAGCTAGCAGTCGAATGGTAAGGAAAAGAAATTTACTATATTTCACGAAAAAACGAAAAACTAATGAATGGAAGAGACACTTTTTTCTTCTGCCATTTTCTAAATGGATTGGTGCTAGTCGAGGCTTTTCCATTAACTTTTTTCCTCATCTAGAGGTAGAATGCCGTCGGACGGAGTGGGTGTTTTTTTACAACTCCAAGTCGTTGATTTTCCGCAGTTGACTGCCTTGTAAAAACAAGTGAAACAACTTTCCTTGCCGCAATACGGCTCATCAGTTTAATATTCGCGATGGAACTTGGTCTAATTTAATGCTTTATAAATACAATTTTTGCGCGTCTCAAGCTGTCGAAGTTTCCTTCGAATGCGGTAGAAGTTCAAAGCGGAAATATAATGCCGGAACTTAGCTTGTACTTATGTGTAAACGGACTTTCTGAGGATGAAAGATTTATGTTGGGTCTGCGAAAAAGGGTGGATACTAAATGTTTCCTTTCTCGGTGCTTTTTTGTGGAGGTTTGAGGTCTTAACAATCCTGCAGATTTTGACCTATAACACACATAAGATGGCGATAGAACATAATGGTTTGGAAGAAATCCGATCCTTAGAAATTCTAGAATTGATCAAAATAATAGCAAAGCATAATAAAAGGGTGTTGAAATACCGTCAACTTTGTTGTTAAATAATGATATATATTTGAAAAGTTCCATTAAATATGCGTCAAACAAATGACAGATAAAAGCTTTCAGCAAAGTAAATAAAATAAAAGTTTGAAAAGTTAATAGTCGTTAATGCCTGTAAAGTATTTTCACCGTCCTATGATTCTACTTCTTTAGTTTAATGAATTCAAAACATCTCTGTCTTGATATATTTATGATTTGTAAAAGAATTATATTTATACTTAGATATTTTAAAAGGTATAAGGTAAGTTCAATTTAGTTTAGCAGTAACTTAAACATTATCTATTACTGCACAATTATCGTTCTCAACTACAAGAAACGTTACATAAATCACAAGCAAGAAGTTGGTAACGGTTAAAAATTTGTAACAATTACGCAGATCCAGTTTCTAATCAATTGGTAACTAAATTGATTTCATTTATTGTTGCTTGCCTAGCCCTTCTTGGCTTTGGAATAATTATTTACTTTAAATAGGAAGACGGAGAGATGAAGGTCTTCTTATAAATTTATTATTAAAAAAATCTAATTGAAACTATTTCAATAATTACTATATATAGATATATATGATAAATGCAGTGACACAGCCAAACAGCAGCGTAGTTGGTTTAAATTCTTACCATCATCCGATATAGAACAAACCATTAATTTTACTAATCCCAATCCGAAACTATGGCGGAGATTACACGGTTGAATGCACCACCAGTTTCTTTTTGTAGGTAGTAAATTAAAAGATATAAGGATTTTCTTATAACTTTAAAACTAAATTACCTTCTATATTTATTCAAATTCGTCGAATCGGTAAAGTTTCCCTTGATTGCTTGATTCTTAAGTAGGTAATAAGCTTTCAGCGGTAGAAATATAACCGCAAAAGGACTAGACAACGGCCAGGTTCTCCTTCTGCAAAGGCGTGGAATCAAGCGTACCGTAATGAATCGTATTCTCTCAACCCTTTGAAAAGTTTGAAATTCGGAACTCCTGGAAAAACGACTCTACCAATCCGAAACTACTCTTTAATCAATGGTGTTTAAAACTTTTAAAGTATCTACTACTACGTCCTGGCTCCCCGATTCTGGCTACAACTGTAACGGATCTAAGAAGAAATATCGACTGTAACTTTTCTTTCAAAGGTGAATGAGTTTTATCATTTTGTTTGTTGATAAACAATTGATATGTGTTTGTATTGTGGCTGATAATATACAGAGCGTTCCGATTTCGATGGCCCCCAGAAATATCTCGAAAAGAATGGAAAATACGAAAAAGTATTTTAGACGAGAATTAGTTTCGAGGGTGCAATACAGTAATACCATTGATTTGACCTTAAACTGTCGTTCGGCCACATAAAGGTCACCTTAGATTTCTTAATACATTTAAGAAATACCTTATATTATATTGCACATTCTTGTAGCTTATCTCAAGGGTTCTCTAAAACATTTATGAGAAAGCATTTTCATTAAGTACTTTTCGAAATATGAGACTTCATTCAAGATGTACCAGTCGATGAGTGCAAGACCCGAAGTTGATCCGATCAATCTCTTCTTATTGGGCTCTTTAAAAAATCAGAAAGGACTGCATTAAATGAGCATGTAGCTAATGTTCTCAGGAAGAGAGTCGATGCATTTGAAAAATACTTGAATGGTTGTGCATTTAAGCATTTGCTGTAAACTAAAAACAAATTCTTAATGTGATTCAATGTAAGCTTATTATTGAGATAATTAGTCTTTTATTCACGAGCCAGATTAACTTCGGGCATTGTATGCTCATCGCCAGGTGACACACATATGGTTGCCTTCAAGCCTCATAACTCGAAAAGTATTGAATGAAAATTACTTTATTATAAGGGTTTTAAGAAGCGGTTAAAATTTTCCAATTAGGAAATTTACAGCGACCCTCGACTGGTAATTCAAAGTCAAATCAATGATACCACCTTATGTCTTCCTCCCAACTGTATAACTTCTGTCTGATACATAGTGAAATTTTAAATTTATATATAATCACTTAAAATTAAAATAAGCTTTAATTGTTTTTCTCTTAACAAAGCATACTTACTAGGTATCTTTTCTAAAAACCATGTTAGTACACCCTTCCTTCTGCCCTTAATTTGTAGAAAACCTGCAACTAAAGAACAGTTTAATTACAGCAGTTACCTGACTACTATTCCTTGGCTTTGGGATTTATGTCATTACCGGTAAGTTTATTGTTTTAGGATAAGTCGCAAAGGTCGATTATCAGCACAGCCCTTCTATGTTCGCTATCACTTTCCGAAGAGCTACTTTAAAGCTACACCCACAATCAGCGCACTTTTTCTCCTTTTATACTTCGCAGAGTAGCGCAGGCTTTTATCTACATGGGATCGTTTACAAAACGATCAGAAAACGTTAGCTTATGCCCTTTTTCGCGTTTTCTATCCACGTGTTCTTTTTTGTGTGGTTTTGATATTAAAAATTCCTCTAAAAGGATTTCATATTATCTTTTGCTTTACTCTTTCAAAATTGCAGCTAATATAAAGGTCCGTATATTAAGTATAATTTCTTTTTGCGCTTTTAACATACATATTTATATACCAATCGAAAATCGTTCTTGTCCAAATCAGCTGATTAACAAGCGCTATTATTTAAATAACATAAATCGGCTAACTATTTATTCAAACTCCACGAGCCTCCAAACTAGTGAACTTCCAAGCATGATAAAAATAGTAATAACAATACTTCTGATGTCTAAATAAAAAATTGTCATTGTAAGAATTTTTTCCCAAAATCTTGTCGCAATATTCATTGTTGAATGTTTTTCTTTTACCACGGCGTACCACTTGGATTATTTAGAAAAAAATTCCGAAAGTTTCCGTGATTACGCCAAAACCGTTATTTCATCAAAAAAAAAACCAAAAAAAAACCGAATATTTGATTGCCAATACCTTCAAAAAGAAAAAAAACTGCACATTTCGATCGGGAAACCTATTGTGAGATAAATATTAAAAAATGTTGGTTTTATTTTGCTGGAAGAAAATGCTGTGAATTTGGTTATAGGTCACTTCTTGGGAGTCAAATATATGCCTCAATATTCAACCAAAAATTCCCTGAAACAGGTAAGCCATGCTTACCCGGCTGCATCCTTTATTTAATTGGTAGATAATTAAAATTGTTTACAATTTATGTACTTATATTTTGTTGCAGAGTATACTAGGCTACTTTTTTTACACTAGGATCTTTCTAGTAATTCCGTTTCCAAGAAAATAATGTATGTACCTCATTGTAAATGCTGCAGAGCGTCTCTATCTATTTAATAATCTTCGGAAGTTTCATTGTAAAACGGAAGATGAAAAATTGTCCTGTTTTCCGCAGACTTATTGCAAGTGAAGGCGGACGTTCCGTTTTGCATATTGCAGGAGTTTAAACACCGAATGCTCCTCACGGGTTAAATTATTTAACTAGCTATTAACTTGACGTTCCCGGCGTGCCAACAATGTCGCCTGCCTTCGACCCTGATGGAGCAAGATTAATTCGCGTGTGTTTGTTTTTTGCCATTAAAACGTGTCCCTGTCAACAATTTAATATGTAAAATTAGCCAACGCCCAGGCGTATCTTTTTCTCAACCCGCGAAGCGTCACATGCTCTTGTTTGCTCTTATTTATATTATGAATTATCTTGATCTTTCGAATTAATATGGAGTGTGTGTTACGTGTATAACTTTTACCTGTTTTTATTCTTTTCATTCATCCAAAAAAATTTGCCAAACAAATCTCTTTGTTAATGGAACAGGGTCGTGTAGGAAAAAATGCATGGTAGAGCTTTTAGAAAATGCTGTAGGCGATTATTATTATATTTATTATCAATAATATATGTACCTATGAGTTTGTCATTAGTAGCTTATTAATAATCATTTACCATGATTTATAAATCAGTTTGGGCTAACTCTTTTTTGGTTGGTGTTCGACATCCTGCGACAGTTTTCGCAAACAGGGGAATTAATTTTCGCGCGCCTTCGAACGATTTCACGCCGTCAACCGGAATTTTATACAGGGCTCGGGTGGATCGACCAGCGAGTTCCAACAGGACGACGCTATCTTCCGCGAATGCATATTCATTAAACCTCCTGGGAAGTTGGCGGTCGATTGTGTTGTTATGCCATCACACGGTGGCCGCCCGAACGCCAGAAACTGTATCCATGTAATTTATGTAGGTCAGAGATAAGAGAGGGCATTATTTAATGTGAAGTATATTATTATGGAAATTTAGAATAGGAAGATTTACGAGCTTCTCGTTATACTTGCAGTAATCTATTAGTTTACTGATTGTCTATTTTGGCAAAATAGAGAATGAAATTTTTGCGAACTGTAAAACCCAGAATAATTTTAACTTTTTCATGGATGTAGGAGCATGTTTTATTATATAAGAAAATTAAGTAGAAATACCTTTTTATTTGACAGTTTCTGTTCGTGAAATTTTTGTCTTCAATTTGTTGTCTTGATTGTTGTTTTGTAAGTAATATCACTGATAAATTGATGAACCATTCAGTGTATTATTTTGGACTCTTATAGCGAACTACCCACGCGCTCTATAAGATCCAGAACCTTATTGGCTGAGAAATCGAGCCTTAAGTTTGTTCCGACCCCCTAAAATATATTATTTTTTTTAGATTTACGACATTTTATCTACGGGTTTTGATCTACAAACAGAAAAAGAACCTTCATAAATACCGTATTTCGAAATGAATTGCATTTAAGATTTGTATGTGTTTGAATGTGTTGGTAAAATGCTTTTAAGTTTATGGTGTAATAATAACTATTAAGTGGCAAAAATATAATCATTGGTCGACTCTGTTAAATAGCATTTCATATATATATATATATTTGTATATATTTGTATATATATACAAATATTCTAATATCCATACATGTTTCGGCGAAATTTGCCTTTCTCAATGGAATAAAATGAGTGAAGTATTTACAATTTATTTATTTGTATATATATATACGTGTTTCAATTTACTGTGTATACAGGATGTGTCAACTATATATCGATATCTGTGAAATACAAGAAAAAATGATGGTATTAAGTTTGTTTATTAAAAAAGTTAATCTGAAACATATTATCTGGAATCCGTATGAAGCATCTGCGGGGTTCTATTGGACCAACGGTTAACTTTCAGCGTCCATTTAAATTATGTAATCCATAGAGCCGAGATCATTTTAACGGCACTCTTGAAGACTATACCAAATGTGGGTGGATCCAGAGCTAGGAAACGAGAACTCTAGGAGCCAGGCCCTGCATACATAGCTGCCTAGGTGCGGTGCGAACATAGTCGACCTGACTCAGTTCCATAGCAGACATAGACCCTAGCAACACGGTGTCCTTAAAGAATATCCCCTTACAATTGTAAATGTAAAAAGTGCAACGCCATCTACCCGGGACGGTAAGATGTCTGGTAGTCTCCACATCAGAAATAGCATCAAGCTATCAAACAGAAGTGGAACAGGCAGAGTCATCGTCCACCAGAGTGCACCACACACGTTAAATAATGCAAATTAAATAAACAAAAGGGAAGGTAGATGGCGTTGCACCTTTCTCATTTACATCTTTATGTCATCAGTGCATTTGGCTGCCTGGTGGACTTTTGCTGATTGTGTCCTGCCTGTGGCATGCTGATGAGAACTAATAAGTTGCAAACAGTCCATGTCTGGCGTGACATAATCGGCAATCGCTCCTACCTTCCCTTCTGTTTAAACTGTTGCCTTATTGAACTTGGCTTCTTTAATTTTCTCACTGTTGAAAAACGAAATTATATTTGCGATCATTCAATATTAATTATTTAGCAGTAACAACTTGCATGTTTTGGAATGATAAACTCTATTTTTAAGATATAATAGAATTGAGTTGCTGCTGGCTTCGGATTGTCATAATAATTTTGCCAACCGTGGTGTAGAAAGTGTCAAGTTTGTGTCCACTTTTGATTTATAGCGAACTAGAATAATTTATTTAGCGAGACTGGTTTGGATGTAGGAACGACACGACGCCCCGTAAAACAGCATGTTAAACCTCTTGCTTCAGCGTCAGCGCTGACAGTTTTCCTTAAACGATGACAAAATGTTTATTACATTTTAATACCACGCACTTATACTTGGAGCTGCTTTCTTTATCTTTCTTGTTGGAAATACGTCAGCGCTGTTAAATGGAGTGAAGGTCTTTTTATTGGAAAAGGAGGAGAAGGAAAATGGTGTATATAAAGTAGATTACGTGATAAATATCGCGAAACGCCTTCTACATTACAGTAACTCGAATTTAAACCAAATGTTTTGGAGGGTATTCGATTTTTCCATCGAATGTGTATTCATATATCTTTCTTTGCGGATTCGATCGACCGGGTCCTAAAATGAAAATATAGGGCGAAACATGGCCGTCATCCGAAGATTGATCGCCGAAACATACCTCGCAACTAGATATCGCAATGAGGGGCGACGAGGCATAAATGCGAAGAGATTCGCCACAGAGATATGGACCCACGGCCCTAAGTTATGACAACATAAAAGGAAAGGTCGCTGCAATAACTCACGGTAAATTCGACCGACTCTAACGGCATAGGTTCGCATTTGTTCCTCCCAGTAGATAGCGGATAATATGTTTTGTATGTGCGGGCGGCCTCTCCCAGGGCGTTAAATGAAATTAGGATGATTTTTACTTGGGATTCGACTATTCCAAACACATTTCGGTGTACCGGGGTTTATTTATTTATACACCAAGGTATCCGTTCTGTTTTAGTCGTTCTATAAAAATCTATTCATAATTTATTGGTACATTCCTGTATTTGATTTCCTTGGCTATATAGCAATCCTGTATAGAGCGAGTAGGGATTGTGTAGGTACCAAAATGTAAGGCCTTACCAAATTTCATTTCATTTAATAATGTGAAGTTTATTGATCGATATCCCATGTCTAATAGTGCTCGTTCATTAAAATAGTAAAGGTTAAATGGTTTGCTTTAATTAGAATAGATAGGTCCTAATTATGATACAATATATAAATAATGTCTATATATATGCTATTATAAAAGCCCAAAATAAATCCTAGGATTTATCAATTATATCAAGTAAATAAAATCAATTTTATTATTTCCCTAGATTAAAAGGATGGTACAAATCAAACAACGTTTCAAAATTACAACAGAAAATGTATAGCAATATACCGGATGTCCCAGCTCATAGGTTTCGATCCATAACTTTTGTATTTCTAGATATTTTTCAATAAAATTCACAATGTAATGTTTACTGCATATTTTCAATTATTTGACCAGTATTATTATTCATCACGTTCATTATCATCACATTAATTTTTGTATTTATAGATATTTTTCAATAAAATTCACAATTATTCAATTATTTTACCACTATTCATCATTTTTTTTATAATTTTCGGTTTTACAGGAAATAGCTTTAAATTTGAAATTTTAAATTGAATACCATGTAATTATTAGTGGTCGGAAAAACGCAATCGAATGATCATTGGAATGATCATCCGAATGATATTTCAAAACATGCATTCTATTTGCAATTATTGCACATTGTATTCGCGCTTCTAACTAAACGAATACATGTATAGGGTGTCCCACGGGAGACTGGGTCTTTAATTACAGCTCTATTTGTTAACTTTTATAGAATCCAATACTGCACAACCTAAAAATATGTCTAACTATATAGAATGTTGCAGAAGTAGGCAAACTCGTACCTACTCCGTTATTTTAAATGAAACAGCCTATATATTCATCATATTTCATTTTTCAATTCTACGCAGAAAAATAACATGACTTCTTCTAAACTACTATATGTCCATCTTTAATAACAACGTTATTTTCTCTTTTGTAAAAAATTGCCCATATGCAAGCCTTGAATGCTTGATGTACACACTCGTTTTGATACAACAATGAAACTAAAATCAATGTAATTATACACAGGTGTCCACTATAGGCCTGAACATTTGCTAAACTTTAACCCAAGGTAACTTGATTTTTTAAATAGCACCCTATATTGTTGCTTATGCTAGATTAACCCTTATGTAAAGCCCTTTCAATTCATATTCAACATTTATAATGGATATTGCAGAATTTTATAGATAATTAATGATTTTAAATAAATCCAATAAATTTTACATTAATTTTCCAAGTCAACTTGGTATATAAACGCTATATAATTGAATAAAGCTATGTGTTAATAAATATAAGTCAGTGTCAGATCATAAAACATAAGACTAATTACACGTGTTTTGCAAAAAGAAGATATTTAATGTCATTCGTCTATAATTTTCAGAAATTATAGTATTTGTAGTAGTGTAATAATTATACTTGAAAACTGTCAAAAAATAATTTTGTATTCTTTTTTTCTCATATATTTGCTACTTTGTATTGTTATGAATTTATTCATATTATACCCAGCTATATTTTTTTTAATTTTGAGTTACCGTCTTTCCTTCAGAAAAGCACTCTTTTACGGACGGATTCCTCTTACAATCTATCGAATTAAATTGTATCGCTTGTAGATTTACATAAACGAATTTTCTTCTATCAGAGGCATGAGCATGATTAAATTTTGGTGTGTGCGAGAATTTCTCCCACTCTTCAATTCTTTTATGTGGGCCGCCCGTGTAAAAAGCGGTATAAAGGAAATAAGGATAATATGAATTTTTTAGGCTGAATTTTTCACTGATTAAGGTAATAATTCGGATGAGGCTTCAGTCGTTTGACTGTGTAATATTGAGGTAAGTTTATTATTAAAGGCGGTATCTTCGGGAAAATTTAATTTTTTTTTCATTTGAAATTTACGTTCTTTGCCTGGGGAGACTTTGAGTGTCAAATGGGTTTATATTTTCCTAAATTCGAAGGAGTTTCCACTTAGTTACGTGTTGACTGGCGTTGCGTAGTGCTCAGGCCGAAATTAAACGAGATGAATTCTCTCGGAACGAACAATAACAATGACTTTGCTTATTTTATACATATAATAAATCTACTGGGTTTAGATCCCCAGACAGGCAACACTCCAGATTAATTTTGAGTAATACTTGCCGTAGACTAACAATGGAATGAACGGTAAATTGTTGGGATTATAACACAAACGGCCAGAACTTAAATTTCTCGGTGATAATGCACCACCATTTACGCTAAAGTGTAATTGTGGTTCGCAAATAATGAATTTTCACATTTCTTATGAACCCTCATCCGTATTCTTTCATGCTAAAGTATAGGTACCAACTGGTTGACTGTTGATTGATGATCGCAACGTAGTTTTAATTAATTACATTAAATCTTAAAATGTGAGGTTTGCAGGGCGATCTTTGCTAAACTATTTTTTTTTTAATTCAAACGCTTTCTAGAAAGATAGATTGAGTAGTATTCACACTGTGGACGGGGATCCTGCATAAAATATACGTGGGGAATATATGGGCTGATAGTCGGCAATACGTTTTCGCTAAGGGGCAGATGCATTGTACGCCTTTTTTTGCGAGTACTTCCCGAGTTTTCCGGTCGCGTAAATGGAGATTGATATCGGCAGAATCCGTAAAATAGAAGGAGATGTTTGAACGCATCGATCACCCATACTACTGACTGGCCAAACATTTTCATGGGCGCCTTTTCTTCAATTGATGAGTTAGCGATAACCCATAGGGCAAGTTGGCAAATTTATCTCTTTCGTGTCACGAAATAGTAGTTTATTTTAATGACTGAACTCATTGTTTAAGTCCAGGGTTGACAGCCGACAAACGGACGCCTTACGACTCCATTCCAATATATAGATTTATAAAAATGACTTCCACTATTGGCGACGCACGTGCCTCGTACATCTTTGTTATATGTAAGATATAATTGATTAACTAAGAAGGATGCAGGAAATCGATATAGGAGCTGCCTGTACAATTCATACGCGTACAGATAGTTATACATATAGATACATTTGGCAATCGCGGCCCGTGTTAAACTAGGCAGATTTATTTATCACGGAAAAGTAGGCGAAGGTGTGCATACCTGATTTTAACCAAACTGCGCCGATCAGAAAATGGTTGTAGAAAATACAAAATTATTGGGGTTTACCTGGAATTTTGTTGTGTTTTTATTTTACTTATTTTCAGGTTTGAGATTTCAGTTCCCTCTGATCATCTGCCCTACGAAATTTTATTACTCAGAATATTCCGCGGTACAGTCTCTGGCATCCCCAACAATTTGCCAATGCGACTAAGCTGGTATAAAGACCCGAGAGACTGACTAGAAAAAAATAGTAATGGCATCAAATTGGCGACTTCTTCTCCCTCTAATTTTACAACTAATGTAACGCCACGTTGACTAAACCATATAAAATGGACTAAAAGTAACAAGCTTCATCAAAATATAAAAATTTATGTATGCCAAATTTATCAGCAACTACAAGAAACATACACTACAAATTACTAAGCTAACTAATAAGCAATTATTAATTCTGAAATTAAACCTTTGCGCCACAAACAATCTCAATTTCTGTGTGCTTTTACATGTAGGAAAATCCAGCTTCAGAGCAGGTTTTATGCGTTGCGTACAACACAAAACGCTTAGAGTAGTATACCGTCCAGTCAGCCCAACTAAATAGTTGGCGTGCGACACCAACTATTTTGTTGAATTGGGTGAACGGCGCAATGCACTAGGCGTTTTGCGTTGTACCTGACGCATAAAACCTACTCCTAGGCATGCATATGTGCAGCATATTTCCTAATACCATAAAGATACTATAACAGTTAGAGAACAGTTACCTGTTTTGTTAATAGCATTAACATCTACATATGTTTACGTCTGTTATCTTTATCCACTTTCTCAAGCTTTGGTATTCCACCCTCACAAATAATGTATTTCCCATTGTTACCTAGTACGTCACGTATGTAAATACCTTCTACACTGATTGCTATAGGCAATACAAGGCGCTTGCGCTAGCTGCGATCCCACCCCACCTTATAGCACTGAAAGTACTGAACACCCCTCAATTTTACCTTACATAAACTTTTCCGTTTTTAACAACTTTAAGGAGTTAATTTTCACTTTTCGGAATTCTTCTAACAACCTTACGAAATTAAAATTTCAATATAATGATTTATTAATTCCCATTTTGGTGTTACGTTAACTCCCGGCTGTTGCTAAATCGTTTATCAGCACCAACAGTTGTTACATTTTTTCCGGTTGGTGTTATTATTATCTGAGTCTGATGTAACAGAGAGTAACACCGTCGAAAGATATTATATTTCTGCCTTTTGGAGTTGGAAATTTCTAACTACATGAGGTGTAGTTAGAAACATTTCCGAAAAGTGTAAAATATTTCTTTTTAATGATATTTTAACAAATTTTTAGTGACAATTTAACTGTTTTCAGGAAAGCTACAACTCCGTTTAATTTAACTCCGTAAAATTTTTATGTGTGTATCTGCCCCTATCCTGAATTATCTAACTGAATTTATAACTTTGATGGTTATATATTCAGCGCTGATAAATGCAACGATTGCACATAAAATCTTTTCCGCAAAACGAGAATCATATCTGTAACATCATATAGTAACACCCAGTGCTTTGGCATGCTTTTATTCGCACGTGCGCACAGTCATGCAAACTTATCCAATGTTCATCTTTATTACCAAAATAGGTGTTTACATTTAATTATTGCCCTACTAAAACGGCGAGCTCGTTACACTGATCTTGTTGCAATCGAGCCTAATAACTGAGCTGTAACCTGGGTTATGCCCGCGTATAATCATTTAGTGGAAACGCCTGCAACGTTTTGATAGCGTTAAACGGAAGCTTTAATGCGGAAAAATGCGCAGTTATGTAACTAAAAGCTATCCAATTATAAACGACATAGGACGACAAGTTGTGGCTTTTCATCTCCTTTATATATAATAACATGAAATAGAGGCTAGAATTTCTTTCGCACAGCCCACTGATTAACCTTTGAGATAAAACTTTGCTTTGTAATTAAACCATGGGTTCAGATACTGGTGCGTTAAAAATAATTTTGCAACAATAAACACGGCAAAAGCCTCTACGCCCTATACGTTAATGGATGGTCTTTTCGGGCAAAAACTGGCAGATCCTTCGTACGTTTGGCCATTTCGGTTTCACTCGGCGGCACTGCCTTGTGTTGACGCTAATTGACGTTACCGTGGAAATTGCCGCTCTGTTACCCGCCAAATGCCGCCGCTACCGCCGGAAATAATTGGTTTACAGGGCCGTCGCTCCGTTTTGCAGTGAGTGACAGAGATTGGTCGGTCTCGGAAATGTTAAGGGATTGCGGCCGTAATGTCTCAATCGTTTAAGTTAACGGTTAAGCAAGGATCGGAGGAATTACGGGAGAATGTTGTCTGGAAAGTTTCATTTTGATGTTGGGTACTTGTAAGCAATGTATGGGTTGCTATATAATTTAATCGAGAAAAAAGGAAAGTTGCTGATGTGTCCGTTTGTTTTTACTTTATTAAAAGTAAAGAATCCTTTCTAGTAAATAAGCGCGGAAAATCAGTAACTTTCAGTGCTTAAATATACTTGTTTTACGTTTCGCTTAAGAACGATTAATGAAAAATATTATACTGAAAATAATTAGTGTTACATCTTTATTAAGATTGTAAAACTTTCTTAGGTTCTCTCTCAATTTATAATTTTGAATCAGCGTCTTAAGTCAAAGAAATATATTTTGTTGCCGGTATTAGGTAATAAAAGAGAATTTTACAAAGTAATTTTCTTTAGAATCAAAGAGGTTTTTTTGATAGATTTCTCTTCGTTTATTAAAAAAATGGAATAATATTGAATTTAAAATTTACTGTAATTTTTACTTACTTATTGACTTTTGTAACGCTTATAACCTATTACTTTTACGTTGATCCCTGTATGTCTAAATCTCTACGTGCTTACGATCTCGTGTTGATTTCAGTGATGTCGCGCTTTTTGACGTCGTTATAATAATGTTTCAACCACAGACTGGTAGCTATTAGTGTGAGAGCGAGGGACCCAGAGTTACGATCGGGATGCGCAACAATTCAAACAGTGAAAGCGTGTTTTAAATCAAGAATTTATTATCATTAAAAAAAGATGTGAAAGACATCAAGTATGTGCAATGACAAAAACAGGTGAGTGACGAAGCATACGTAGATAGATAGATAGATAGATAGATAGATACTTTATTGTGTGTGACAGCTATTGGCTGTGTACACTCGTCATTTTGTACAAGTAAACAAAGAAAAATTACACAAGCAAATACAATACATTTCAACACGGCACCATACATTATACATTCAAACTCAAAAAGTGCAGTCAACAAACTCTTGGATGTCATAAAATACCCTCCCCTTCAAAAATTTTTTTACCGTGCGTTCGAAATCCCTGTGCGCTAATGTTTTCCAGTCATTTGGTATTTTGTTGTAAAATTTAATGGAATTGACTCTGAAAGATCTCAGATTCCTAGTCAAACGAAAATATGGTGCGGCCACAGGTCTCCGGCGGGTGTCATACCCGCTTGGTCTACAGAAATCCTTTCTATTCGCGTAAGCATACATAATACACTCATAAATGTATTGACTGACGCACGTCAAGATACCTAAATCCTTAAAAAGTGGTCTACACGTATCCCGCGGGCTAGCTTTATTAAAAATCCTAACTGCGCGCTTTTGCAAAATCAAGATCCTACCCACATGCGCAGATCCCCCCCATAATAAAATACCGTAACACATAACACTATGGAAAAGACCATAATATGCTAATAACAAAACTTCTTTAGTGACGGTTTCGGCTAAATGTTTTAGTAAATATATGCAACTGGAAAGTCTTTTTGCTAGGTTACTAATTTGGGCCTCCCATGTCAGTCTACCATCTAAAATTATTCCCAAATATTTGGTCGGCATGTTTGAACTAAGGTGTATGTGGGGATTCAACGTGAAAACCAGAGATCCTGTCTTTCCCGAATTCAAAGTGAGCCTTGTTCCCAAAAAATAGGTTTCTGCCTGCGATAGCGCCACACGGGAAAGCTCCTTCAAAACATCCGAACACTTGTCAGAAGACAAAATGCAGGTGTCGTCCGCATAAGTTATGTGCTTCGAAAACAAGCACTCGTCAATATCGTTAATATATAAGATAAACAATATTGGCCCTAAAATGGAACCCTGAGGTACGCCACAGTCAATAGATCGCACAGACGATTTCTCGTCCCCGCAATCCACCATCTGCGATCTCCCCGATATATAACTTTGAATAAAAGAAAAAGCCCTCCCCCGAATACCCATTCTCTCAAGTTTAAGCAGCAGCAGGTCATGTGAAACGCTGTCAAAAGCCTTGGTTAGATCGAGAAACTGTGCTACTACCATATTTCCCTTTTCCAGTTCATTTGAAATAAATATTATCAGATCTAACAAAGCCGTTTTAGTGGATCTCTTTTGTCTGTACCCGTGCTGACATGTCTGTAGGAGGTTGTTTGCTTCTAAATAATTCATTAGTCGAGTTTTGAAAGCTAATTCAATAATTTTTGAAAGTACAGGTACTATAGATATTGGTCTATAGTTTTCTGGAGCACTCCTACTTCCACTTTTAAATATTGGTACAACTCTAGACTTTTTCAGGGATGCGGGAAAGACACCCTCGCTAAAGCAACAGTTAACTAAATGTGTTATGTAAGGTGATAGTTCTGTTTTGGCTAATTTTAAGGAATTGCTGTTTAAATTGAAAAAGTCTCTCGATTTACTACTGCTCAGAGTATTTATATAGTTTATGATCTCTGTCTCGTTTACCGGTAATAGATACATGGAAGCGGCCTCAGTCCCGCCTTCACATGGCGCGTTGGTCTTCCCCAGAGCCAAGACCAGCTCTCGACCCACATTAACAAAATAGTCGTTGAGTTCGTCCGCACCAACCTCAGTGACAGCAGTTGAGGTCTGGTTCGGTTTAATGATAGACCACGCGGTTTTTTGAACATTTTTGGAATTCAAAAGTAAATTGCTGTTATATTTAATAGTATCATTTTTTAAGGTCTGCCTATATTTTTTTTTATACTCTTTATAAATATGAGTAAAGCCAATATTGGTTTTACTCATGCTGTGTAACATCATTAAATTGTCTTTCATATTTTTTACGCTTCTACTATATGGTTGTTTTGAATTTACCTTAGATTTTATATTTTTTTCGGGAAAAGACAAACTCCAGCTTGTAATTATTCTATTTAATAGGACTTCGGTCAAGGAGTCAACCTCCGTTATGTAAAGGAAATTAGCCCACCCCGCACCCGAAAAAGACAACTGATAATTTTCAATATTAAAGGTATTTATAATATTTATTGTTTTCAAATCCATTACTACTGGTAGCGTTCCTGGTTTATTGAATTTGAAAAACAAACCCCCATGATCCGACAGGCACGGATCAAAAACTTGTGCCTCGCAATTAGAAATCTCAATGTTAGTAAACAAATTGTCAATCCTAGTCTTAGAAATGGGTGTCACTCTCGTGTACTCCGTAATCATCTCGTGCATACCGAAACCGTTGAAAATATTTAAAATATCTAAAGAAGCTGAAGAAACCACAGCAAAGTTAACATTAAAATCCCCCGTAAAAACTATTTTTTTAGATAGTGATATTGTATCTAAAAATTCCGTCAAAAAGCAACAAAAATCTCCCAAATCGCCCGCCGGGGATCTGTAGCCACAGCACACCACAGTGTCGAAAGCGGTCAACTCAACCGCGCACACCTCAAAATCTAAATCCTTACAGTACTTTAAAACATGATCATTTGATATAGCCTTTATTTTATTTTTTACAAAAATTGCAACCCCCCCGTGAATATATTTTTTTCTTGAGAAATATGATATTAGTTTATAATTTTTAAAATTTATTGCTTGTATCTGGTTTTCGTTTGCCCAAGTTTCCCCTACACATAATACATCGTATTTATTTTCTGATAATATGTTTTCCACCTCCAAAAGTTTGTTGCCTATACACTGTATATTTATATAAAAAATGGTTAGTTTCTGAACAGTACTCTCATTTATATTATTCCTAAAAAATCAGTGCTTTCTACATTTGTTGGTATGATCACAATCAGATTATCCTCATTCACATGTTCCGATTGTCTATTGATTGCGTTTAGTTTGGTATTAATGATATGATTGTATATATATGCAAAAACATTTTGTTTTACATAATTCGTCAGATATATGCTTCTCATAAAAGTAAAATGGAAAAAACTTGAATTTATGTCTACAAAATAGAAATTTGTTCTGATATCACAGTTCATGGAATTAAAAATCGCCCTATTGAAACTGTAAATACTATTATTAAGCTCAGATCTTTGACTTATATACGGTACTGTAATAAATATAAAATTTGTCTCTTTGATATTCTCTACACATCCTTGAAATTTAACTGTGTCTACCGTAAGCTTACTTAATATATTGTTTGTTCCACCTAATACAATTATATAATCTCTCTCATTAAAGTCTCTTGTTAATACTTGTACATCACATACCACTTGTTCAAGTAGTGCGTTTGGTTTAAAAATACATTCTACCTGATAAAAGTTTCCCATCACATCTTTTAATAGATTTGCACAATTACGTCCCTGACTGTCTGCTAATATTAAAATTCTTGGCTTCTCCTCCCCGCGAGTAGATCCCAGCACCTTCACCTGCTTCCGCCTGTCGGTCCACGGGCTCAGGACCGTCCTTTTCGCAGGACACTGCGACTCCGGATGCCTCTCGGCTCGCTGCTCGCCTCTCTCGCTTCTCCGATGACTCTCTGGACACTGCGTCTCCCCCTCAATGTCTGTCTGTGTGCCCGCTGTTGCTACACTTTTCTCCACTCCACTAAGAGCTTGCAGTCTTTTTTGTTGTTCCTTGACCTTAGCCGCATAGTAATCTACCTTTTCCTGCAATTTCTCCTCTCTATTTCTTAATTTTAGCACAGTCTCTTTTAGAGTTGCATTTTCAGCTTCGTACATTGCAAGCCTATCTCTTAACTCTGCTAATATTTTTTCCTCTGTTTGTAGTATGTCGTCATTTTCGCTAACCACCATGATATAACTATTGTTTTTATTTTTTTTTATTTCGTCGGCTTGTTTATTAATTCTCGCCTTATTTCTGGTATTTATTTGACTTGACATTTTATGCATACCACGGAGTAAAAACTTATGTACAGTTATAAATACATATAATAATATGTACAATCGTAAACAAACTATGCGCGGAGCTTCGGAACGCTTTTAAATTTAGATGCCTAATTTTAACGGTTTTAATTCTGGTAATAACGTGAAATGAAAATCTATATACCGGGGTTGGGTCAAAAATACGCGGGCGGTTTTAACGTGCTATGTCGGGTCAGAAAGCTGTGCCGGTGCCAACTGCCAGACCGGAGATAACTAGAAGTGCCTGTGTCACATCAGAGGCTATGCCGACGCCAAGTGCCAGACCGGGGATAACTGGAAGTGCCTGTATTACGTCAAAAGCTATGTCGACGCCAACTGCCAAACCGTGAATAATTTGAAGTGCAACTTCCAGTATACAGCAAATTTTACGTTTAAACATTACTCCGTAGAACTGAAAATTAATCAATTTTTGAAGAGGAAAATTTGATATTTCCCTAATAACCAAATTCACATAAAAATAATTGCGGAAAATTGAAATTTGATTTTTTTTTTGTGTTATTCGAAAGTTCAATTAATCAAAATAATCTTTTCAGTAAATTAATGTTTTTGTTCCTAAATCCTGAGTTCCAATACGTATAGCATAATAATTTTAAAAGGTTCGTAAACTACATATCCGTGTCTTATCCAGTTACAGCTGGAACATGAAAAATGTCCTTAGAAAAACAAATTTAACATACACGTTACTAAAAAACCTACATCGTAAATTTCTGTCATCCAAATAACGAACAACTTCTTAGGCCCACCGGTATTACGCAAATCCTTAAGGTCGCATAAACCACTTTACAAGGCATGCAGAGATGTCTTCATAAATTTTGTATTTTCCTTTTAGCACACAAACTCTAGGAAATGCGAAAATATATACTCTGATTTATTTATTCAGTATATTACTTATGTAGCTCTATCTTCTTATGATGCTTACGAATCTCGAGGAGCTTTTTTTTTGTGGTGTGTTGCTGTCGCTTTGAATGAAAATGTTTAATTGGAATTTTCTATAATTCCTACTGTATGATTTAACATTTTCATAGTATGAATAAGATAATAATTGAAGGCGCTTTTTTTAATTAATTAGTTGTTTACAACATTACAATGTAACAACTACATTATTTAGAATTAGAATTTTTAGCCTCTTTGCGTCACGATTTTTGCCGTGCAAGTTTTTTTTTTCATCTATCTTTCCTTAACGATAAAAATCGATGCGTGTGCAAGTTCTCAGCCACTTCCTCCTGCTACTAAAAAAGTGATTCTGTGAAATCTGCATTTGAATATACCAAAGCACAGCAAGTAAACGTATGGGCAGGTATCATTGACAATCAGATAATAATTGGACCTTTTTTATTTACGGGAATCGGTATCTGGAATTACTACTAATAATATTCTTACTGTAATTTTACGGGAGTGATTTAATAATAAGACCACAATAACAGATTGCTATCCCCCCACAAATGTTTTGTGGACATTTTTTAAAATCTTTCAGAAGAGCATTATACAGAGTTATTACTTACAGTTATATCTACATATCGCTTGAAAATGCTTCACTATGGATAATAGTTGAATAATACATCTTTATAGTTGTGTGTATAAGCTTCAAGCTTGAAGTTCATGAATTGGCGGGATGAATTTACCATCAATGACATTGGTTCGGTAATTCGAGCAATTAGGACTACAAGAAGTGAAGCGGAAACCGCTTTTGTGAGCAAATGCGTGAGTAAGTAGTTTTGTGAACAATGAACGAACAATGTAAGGATATACGGCAATGATGGCCAATTGAATTAGTTATAGCTACACGCTTCTGATTGTGTGCCTCATATAGGCAGGTGTAAAATTATTGCCTGGAATAATTATAAAACTTATAAAGTGTAATGTATAAAGTGTTTCCCTTAAGTGTCTTTCATGCGAATATTAAAAGGTTAAAAATAGAAAATACGTTTTCTTAAAATAGATTCTTTATTATACTTAAAATATATATAATATGTATATGTAACAATATTTAACATAATTTATATTTAAAATTATATTTACACAAATATTAAAAGACAATACTTTGCTTTTCGAAAGAAATATGAAAATTATTTTTTTGCAAAGCGTATTAAGAAGAAAATAAATGATAAGTATGTACATATATTATTGCACAAAAATAGATGCGAAAATAAAATACGGAAAGAGTGATTGAAATTATAAAAACAATGAAAATAATAATAAATAATATCTTAACATTTTAAATACATACATTTTCATCGCTTTATTTATCACATTAGTAGCTAGCCAAAGAAATCTTATGTAAAATTAATAATAACATTAAGGTGCTAATAATATGTCAAATTCTTGGTTGTCGTTATGAGTCGCTTATAAAAAAAATCTTATTTACAAATAATTGAGACATTTTAAAATTACTATAATTAATAGGTGATATGTAAAGTTAAAATTAAAGTATAGACACAGTGTTACTTAACAATACAACAAAAAAAAGGTAGTTTTATAAAAATAATTCTATATTAGACTAGGTATGTCCACTACTACATGCTATGTTTATACAAAAATTAAAATAGATTGCAGCATGAATATAAGGGCACAGTTTTAGTTGTTATACAGGCATGGCTGACGAATTAGGAGACATCATTTCTGTGCGAAATAAAGAGGACAATATTGTACAGCAGTGCGCATAATTGCTCACAAACATTTATTTGCTTTTTATTTATAGTGTATTTATATACATAATTACAAGCATAATAAGGTAGACCTTTTTTTTATAATTATGTTTACTCTGGAGAGGTGGAGCCATTTATTGTACCCTAAGAAGGATAGGGTAGTATGAGCTTTTCTCGTACGCTTAATATCCCATATATATTTTTATTTAGAGTGGGTGTATCTTATTTTTGAAAGTAAAAATTCAGAAACGCATTTCATCTTATTTTATTCATTTTATCACAAAACGTAAATAAACAAAGTATGTTAATCCGTGCCAACTTGCATAGAAATATTTGTGCTGCGTTGCCAGTTTAAACTGGCTAACAAAGACAAGAAAGCATTGAAAGATTTGTGTGTGTTTATTGTGACAAGCTTTGTTAAGCCGTGGCTTGATTGGAGTTTAGCAGTTAAAGCACACTACCAAGATTATGTTTTTTTTTAAGTTAATCAAGGCTTGCGAAAATGTAGCAAAGGCTATTTCTGAGACAACTTTGAGTAAATTTTGCAAATATTTATTGTATTCATCTGGCGAAGTAGCTATCTTGTTACTTTCTGATGAAAACGTTGACGACGAAACAAAAATAAAAATGGTAACAAATTTAATTAAGGAAAATATATCACATATAGTCCCCGTCCAAAGCAGAACTGTGTAATTCATTATATGTTAAGTTTAAGATGAAAGTAGAACTGTATTTCTATATTTGATTCTATATTTTTACTTTGCTACAAGAATGTCCTTCGTCATGGAAAAGTAACGCCTCATTTCAAGGAGCAAAAAGGTATCTTTGCTTAAAGCGGCAAATAATACAGTTGAAAGAACTGTGCGGTTACTTCAACACTTTTACGGCTTAATCATAGAAAAGTGTACCTTGCCTGCTTTAAAACTTTAAAAAGAATACATCTGCATTGATTGTTATGTTTAAATGTGAAAAAATAAAAAACCTGGAATTAATTGCTTAATAAGTTACGGGTTACACAAAATTAACTGATGGATGCGCGACAGCGGATAGAGTGAGACGCACCCGAATAAAAATAGAGAAATGTTATAACTCGCAAGTGAGAACACAGCTAATAATAAATAATTGTGTATTATGACTTATTGGAACGTATGTGGAAGATGTGTGTATATCAGAATTCGTAAAAAAAAATCTCCCAAATAAAGGTCAGCTTAGTTTGACCTACTAAAAAAATACTTTCTCCTCCACTGTTAACTTTTTTATTTGCAAGTTCAAAATAAATTAAGATTTATTTGCAATAAAATCATTTTTACTAATTATTAATCATCTTTATTATTAACAATTCGAAAATAAATAGAAAATAGATATCACGAAAATTTAAATATATGAAACAAAAAAAAAAAAAAATAGAAATATATGTAATAAAAGTTAAAAGAGATTATTTGCTATATGTCTTTAGCACCACATGTAAATAAATCATATATATTCATTCATTCAGGGAATTCTAAAAGATGTAAAAATATGGTAATTGATGTTTTTGTAATAGCGTGAAAAAGAAATAGGTCATGCTACTCCACCCCCAAGTTAATTTTGTAAGTTACCTTAATATTTATATAAAATTGGATGCTAATTTACAAGTCAATTTGAGAAAAAAGTAAATTCATACCCACTAAAATTTATTATAAATCGCTATATTTACAGACTGTTTTTAAAGCATATTTTCGATGTTATGAGAGATATTGCACTTATTTTATCAAAAATTCCATTTTAAATATCTACTTTATTTCATACATATATGTATATACTTTAAAAACATCTTTGCTCTTAAATAAAATCACAGCTAAATAAACTATACAATAAAATCGTTTAAAAATAAAATACATGTACACTTACAACAGATTCATTAATTTACAAAAAAAAAACTATATACAAATGAAGCAATCATCCAAATAACATGTAAAGGAATTTCATACAACACTCGTTAACTTAAAGAAACAAGCTGCGATAAAAGTCTATAACTTGTGTTTCGTTGCACCAAGTCTTTTCAGTTTGTTGTCTTATTCGTGTTCGCACGTGTTCTTACCTGGGACAGAAACTGAAGTTCGGGAACAAATAACAATGCAGGGAAAGGAACCTGTAACAATAAAAGAAGCAAATGAATTCGTTAAGTCATTCCATTAAATAATACGCCGTCAGTTTTAACAATACAATTGAAATAATTGTTTCATTATAAGGGAAAAGGAATACACAAAAGAAATATTTTTTTGTTAAGATATATAAAATTATTTTCTTTTGAAATGACGGGGTGAATATGTGTCTAGATTTTAAAAAAAATTAAGTATGCAGCGTTAAAACGGATTCTCACGACAGTGGTGTCATTTTTTAAAAATATGTGCGATGGATTAATTTTGTACAAGTCAATAGGTTTGTGTACGAGTGACGCACGCTTTTCAGAATGAACTTCTGAAATTCGAGATCTCTGGCGCTTAAAGCAAGTGCAAAATAATCAATACGTACCGCGGCATAAATATCAAAATTTTCATA
Source organism: Cetonia aurata (assembly GCA_949128085.1). Lineage (NCBI taxonomy): Eukaryota > Metazoa > Arthropoda > Insecta > Coleoptera > Scarabaeidae > Cetonia > Cetonia aurata. The sequence goes on from OX421887.1 coordinate 26,035,722, forward strand.
GAAATCGTAATATTTCAGAAACAGTAGTATATAGATCAGTATACACAGAAAGAAAAACGGTCGACAGGGAACAACTTCGGTTGTTCCCTGGCGACTACACTCCGTTTTCAGAGTTTTGTCAGCTACTAAAAGTGTAGAAAAGTATTTAACTCGCTCTACAATTAAGAAATATTTTATCTTGTTTAGAGTTCATATATACATTTTTTGTACCCATATTGCATAATAGTTCACTAGTGCGTAAAGTGAATGCATTGGTACTAACTGACGTATATAAATGTATTGACATTTCTGGTGACATTTAGCAAAGTAAAGTGAGTAAACTGTCAAACATTAACTGACGTTAACATAATACATATTCGGCAGTACATAAGTAAACACAATTAATGGTAATAAACGGTACTTATTACTATTCTTATTAAAAGTATTATTTCAACAGTTTTTATAGTCTTAAATATTAAGCATTCCTTTAAAGATGTGTTAAACCAAATACTTTTAAGGTTAAAATAACGTTTTAGGTGTAAATTTAACATAAAAACACATTGCTAGTATTTAAAAAGAAATATGCATTTAGTGAATAAATTAATAAATTGTTAAGTAAACCATATTTTTCTCTCGATGTAGATACACGAAATAAGGTGAAATACTACTAAATCAAGATAAATTTCTCTCTAGTTCCACTATTGTAGTTATCTATTGACCAAAATTAGTGTTAATTTTTGTCTTCGCAAAAACAATATACTTTTTATTAAGGTGTAAATTATCTTATGAATGAGTTCATATTTCTGCTGTTTTGCTATAAAATTTGCTCGATGTGTGGGAATCCTAGTTGTAATCGTCATAGAATTTTATGCTAAATTAAAAAATGTAATAATATACACGCTGTATCATTTAAAACAACAAGATTCATGCCGATTCTAGTTAACCGAAAGTGTAAGAAATTATTTTGAAAGTACCAAACCCCAGCTGAGCTTCGTTAAGGCTGCAATCTTCTAACTAGCCACTTTCGTGGAAAACCCTGTACAATATATGAAATGTGATCGGTAAATAAACATATTTCACTCTTTACGACATTATATTGAATCTCATTTGACATCGATTTCATTCCAATGGTTGCAATTGCCGCATACATTTAAGAATAATCCCCCTGAGAGGACGATGCAGTTGTAAAGATCCCATTCCCGAAACTGATTGAAGTGCGAACGTAAAAGGTTCCTTTAGAGTTTTATCGACATTATCTGGCTAAAGATTGTGCTGAAATCGTAAGCGAATGCTTATTCAAGGGAAACGATAACAAACCGATATTATATTCTTAATTTTTCCCGGATATTCGACGACTCTTGGTAAAATAGCGTACGAGTTTAGATGTGGATGGTGCAATTTTTACGATTGTATACGTCAGGCGCTCCATTTGCGTGTGGAAATGCGAATAGGGAAAATGTAATTTCTGTTGCGCGAAGGAGAACAAATGCCAGTAAAGAAGTGACTCAGGCGTTCGATTTTCTCCAATTCTGAAAGTTCATAGAAACGGGCGATTTTATTTAAAGCGACGGCATTTATAAGTTCGATGGGGAAGCTGGAAAAAATGCATGTCTCACTGCTACACAGTTCAATATCAGGACCCATTTTAATAAGTCAAATTCTCCAACACATTGATGATTAAACTATGGTGAATTAAACGTCCAGCTGACGTAGATAATTAATATTTGCTGCATCTAATATGGTATATCATTGACCTTCAAGTATCTGTACGCTTTCCGCTGCCGTGAACCGATGGAATTTTACGAAAATAAAGAAAAAGATTTCAGCAGGCGTATCTTCTTTAGGTCTTTTAGCATATTTGCATTTACGGCATACGTAAGACGTAAAGTAAGTCTATAAACATAAGAATGTAAAGACAGTTATAGGCGCGTTGTGGTTAAGAATATAATTATGATAATCTACAGGACTATTATATTGAAAAGTAGTGGGCTAAGCAAATACACCTGCGCGACTTCAGAGCGGCATGGAATGAACGGTCTGGAGAAACAAAGAACGATCGTGGTCCTAAACAAACTATGGATGTTTTGATAGAAAATATATTTTCTTAAAACTTATTGTTAGATTTTAAAGTCGAGCGTATCTTTTTGATGTTTTACTACTGATTTTCACACGTAATTCTAGGAATTTGGGTTAAATTGTGTGAATAATGTTTGGTGAGAGTTTATTAATAACTGTAACTGTAGGAACTGACGTAAATTATAACGGATACTGCAAATATTCAACAGATGTATGCAGTTTATTAAGCTGATGCAAATATCAATTGGATAAACCTATACGGAGACAGTTTTGTGAGCAATTTTTTGAAATTAATTAAACTGGTTAAGCGAGTATGAAATAAAACCTTTAGGAGCTGCTACTAGTTTGTTATGGATGATGTAAGTCTGACGTCAACACGGATTGCTTTGAATTATGTATAGGTATGTGCCCAATGAATAATTTAACTAATTTTAACGGTTTCTAAATTTATACTTATAACATAAACTAATATATTCAAATGCAACAACTATTCTGTTTAATTAAGAAATGTTTTTCATTATTGTGGCGCTACAATACCAACCATTAAAATTAATATCTAAAAATAATAATGGATACTCAACAATATCTTACACCGTTCATTTGTTAGATAGCAAAAGCTGTAGTTGTAAGAGAATTGTGATCCTGTTGTTATCTCTCTATAAAATCTACGTCCCGAATTGACAAAAACTAAATTAACAGTAGAAGTGATCAAGGAAGTCTATCGTTTATTGGATTATGGAAGTACAACGTTTTGACCGTGATTCTACTGCCGTCATCAGGGTCGCCCTGATATATACTGTCATTTGCAGATTCCATAGTTGGATATGGAATTGTATGTATCTCTCGGGTAAATTGCGTTTTTCATAGGGAAGAAGTCCAAACAATATCAACTCATAATGCGTGTATGTATTTATATTCACTTTTTGTTGTGATTACGCTGTTATTTTTGTAAAATAAAAGTATTCTTATCTTAAAATACAGCATGTGTAGAACAGCAATGGGAGTTCTGGCACACATTCCCATAAGCTTACACACGAGGTCTAAATTTACTTTTTATCCCCTCCACTGCTACCTTTAGCCTTGGCCACATCCACTTTGCGCCTTCTGATTGGTCGATGAGAATGCATGCTTGGAAGCGCGAAATTTGAATATCCTCCGCCACCATGTGTCCCAGGAAGGGGAGTCTTCAAGGGTGCCCACGATCGAATTTGATGTTGGAACAGCAGTCCTATAACGAGGGAGCAAATACCGCTCGAACTCGGCCACAGCAACGGCTGTCTATTGAAATCAATCGGCTTAAATGTAAGGATCAGCAACCCGTTGAAAAACAACGGATAAGCCGTTTGATCCCAACCGATTGCCGTTGGTTTTCAACGGGCTACCGTTCCTTAGGAGCACAATTGGTATACGGTTGGAGGTACATTTATTTTTAGCCGCTCGGGAATCGTTAATTACTAGATGGGGTACATTAAGTGGCACATTGACTAGAAGAATGTAACTTCGTTCTTTTTACGATGTATGTATATTCGCGTATCTATCCTGTCTGACCTCGCATTTTTCGCAGTTCGACGTATCTTCGCTCTCTCTTTCACGTAAGCGGCCTCGCCTGGCGTATGTACGATGTAGCGGGCACTGCGTCGTGTCTCCACCACCTTGCGCCTTCCTGGGGTACATAGTGGTGGAGGATATTCAAATTTCGCGCTTCCCAGCATGTATTCACCGACCAATCACAAGTGAGCATGGCCAAAGCGAAATGTAGGAGTGGAGGAAATAAAATAAAATTTAGACCCCCTCCCATAGCTATTATACTTGCATGATTAACTGAGATAGTTGACAATTTGGTTTGCAGTAATAATCTAAATATGTATATTGTATAATAAGTTAAAGGTCGTGTTATAAAAGCTTCAATTGAAAAAAAACAAATCATAAATGCCAAAGCTTTAGTTCATTTTACATTCTGTGAGCAAACAAGAAAATTGGTTTTCAAATAGAACAAAAACCTTATGCTTCAATATCATAGAGCTGGACTCACAATGGAAAAGTGACACGCTTGGATATTTTGCTAAATTTTGGTGTTATTTTACTAGTAGTACATGAAAATCGAAAGATTACGCAGCTAACGTGTTTCTCTTTTGATTAGTAAAGAGATAAAAAATCATGTTAATTTCAAAAGTTTGCAGAGCGTTTAGGATTTTTAAAGTAACTAGGTGTTGTTGGGTTCGACAAAAAACCCTATCATGTGGTGTTGTTTATGATGTTTATTGATGACCTTCAAAATACTTAATAAAATCTTGCAGGTGCACAAGTCAAGGTTGCACATGCAGATGTTTGTTTTGACAAAGAGAATATAGTGAGTATAAATATAAATGATATATAGTCAAATGAGAGTATTTAAACACACCTTTCTCTTTATTTTATTTTAATCATGAAGATACGCACAGGAAATGTTTTACATAAATTCTGCTACTGATGTCCATTACATATATTAAGCAGCTGCTAGAAGTATTTATATCGGTAAGTATGTTGTTTGCACGTAAGCTATTAAAATTCAAGTTTGCAAAAAGTTTGCATCGTTCGGTTTAAAATGCGACCATACATCAACGTTTGCAGGTGTTTGATCGGCAAAAATTTAAATTCCCCATACGTAACTGTGCAAGCAGGTTCATTAACTGACTCATACTTAAACGGTTAATGTTCGTAAAATAGTTCCAATTAAATATTATGGCTACTCTTCGATACGGTCGATTTACAGCGATGGGGGGGCGCTGTAATGTCTGAGAGTATATGGTTGGTATATATGCACCTATTCGCCCGGAGAACGGAGTTTCGTCGAGTTAGTTTCAGCGTCAATTAACGTCGGCAGAATGTATCCGATGGAAAGGAGAAGACGTGGTTCGTTAACGGAGACGGTAATCTAGGTTCAGGAGACTGCCGCCGAACTGAAAATTGAGGAAATCGTTTGGGGAGACGTATAACACGGCCAGATGATAACGACGATGAGGATGGAAGCATGTAAAGCGCGTATAATCGACAGATTACAAGGTTGAAGGCGTGTTACCGTAATCGCTGTTAAAAAGATCCATTATGTAGTTAACGGTTAGCGTTGATTGGGAAGCATCGCTGTTAAAATCTTGTTTACGGTTTACATAATGTCAATATCAAAATTAATGAAGTTGCTCACTTTGTTTTTATTTGCGCCCTACAAGAAAGTAATAAATCTGGTTATTTCACAATAAATCATAACAAAATTAATGCTCTTTTCTGTTTGTATGGCACCATGGAATGTACAATCATGGTAAGAAATTTTTGGACACGCATCGAGCACCGAATCTTTTCGTAGCTATAGTTGTCTCTCTCATTCCCCCTCGCCTAAGTTCTGATACAATGGTCGACCTTGATAAAGCGCTCTCAGTCGGCAGGTAGCCGTCAATGCTAGGGTTTATGGTTTTGTGTTTACCTCTTTATAATTGCTTGTAGGTGTAATGTGAATAAAATACAAAATATACCGCACAAACTACAAAAACTTATGCACAGAGTTATGTATGAAGCGCGCGCTTCCGTTTGGAGTCGAGGTAGTTTCTGCAGCATATACATTTATAGTAGGAATATGACTATTTTGAGAAAAGTAATTTATAAAATGACTGCAATATATTATTGGATTGTAAGGGGTCTCGGGATGGCAATAATAAACACTTGCACTAATCTGCTGTAGGACCGTATTAAAGTTTGATGTAGCATTTTAACGATGATGGATCAAACCTCTTTAAACAAAATAAAAAAAAAAGAACCGAAGAACAATAAGGGGCAAGCTATGTATTGGATTATTAATGAACTGGTATGACGATAGGAAATTTCTCCTACTTTAAAAAATATGTATATAAAAAAGAAACTAGTCCCACAGCTGATTTCCACAACAAATATAACTATATTGTAAATTTTATAAATAAACAAAGTACATTTAATGAAATTAATTTTATTTAAAATTGCAAAGTGTGGATTCATAGGCATTAAAAAAAATACGTTGGCAAAAATATGTAATATATTTAAAAAAATGTAAGTGGTCATTATTTCCTTGCCGGTTACAAACTTTGCACCGACTTTAATTATTGGTACTATTTCCTGTAGGGTAATTGTTCTTAATTATAATATAAAATTCCTTTCTCTTTTATTTTAACTTTTATAGTAGGATTAGTGGAGCAATTGTTGTTTGCCAATAGGAAGTGTGAATTATACCTCCAGAATTAAAGGGGCTAATAATACCTAATACCAAAGTGTGTAAATTACCCATGCCCTTACATTGATTACTTTTTTAATTAATGTGTGTATTTATGTATTATTTAGGTATTCTAAATTAACCCCGGACTGCAATAAATATATCCAAGAGCAATTATTCAGTAATTACATTGTAATGCAATTAAAATAATATTAGGATTAAATTTCTTTGTATGCATAAATACTTTAGAATTGTGACTGGGGAATTATAGAGATTATTGTATATTTAAGAATTGCTAAATTCTTTTTTTTCTGAAAATCTTACAAAATATAAGCCTTTCAGCTAAGGTTTCCAAGTTAGTTAGAGGTCAGTGGTACTGTAGTTAACATGCGCGGTCCGGAGACAAGCATAGAAATAAGGGCAAAGGTGGTTACCCTTTGGGAGCGTGGTTTGTCTTATAGGCAAATTGCTGCGGAAGTAGGTTCATCAGTAAGTATTCTCTTTACATATCCTTAATTTACAAACATCGTTTCGGTTTAAATGAAACGAAAAAAAGTTGTTTTTTTTCTGATTATACACCACGTGAACGTTATTTAATATACTGCTGGTTTATTACAGAAGTCACTCGTTCATTATTGGGTGCATCGATGGCGAACTGAAAACGAAAATGTAGCGCTGAGAACTAGGCCAAGGCCTGGGCATCCACGGAAAATTACCCCTGACGTCGGAAATACAATCCTGGAGTACGTAGGACAACATCCAATCTGTACATCTGTGGGGATAGTTGAAGCACTGCATTTAAATTGCAGTGCCCGTCTTGTGAGAAACTTTCTTCACAAAAGTGGGATTCACTGTCGGCGTCCGGCGAAGAAGGTAGATTTCTTGGAGCGCCATATTGTGAGTCGACTAAACTTTGCGCAAGCAAATTTAAACCGCAACTGGGATGTGGTTATATTTTCCGATGAGAAAGTATTTTCAACCTCTCAGGATGCGAGAAAACTGGTATGGCGCCCTAACAACACTAGATTCGAAGAAAGCAATGTTGTCAGAATTCGGCAAAGTAGCCGAATTAACTTGGCGTATTGGGGTTGGATGTCCAGTGCCGGACCTGGAGAATTGACCCGGATTGAAGCACGCATGGACGCCATCCAATACATTCGTGTCCTGGAAGAAGTGTTGCTTCCCAGTGTCCGAATTATATACCCTGCACCTCATCGGATTACACTGGTGCAAGATAATTCTGCAGTCCATTCAGCTCGGATCGTGAGGGATTGGTTTGCGGAACATCGCAATGAAATAGAAGTCCTTCCCTGGCCAGCAAAGTCCCCTGATCTAAACCCCATTGAAAACTTGTGGGCGGCTATGGGAAGAATGTGGGATCTACGCGATGCACCAGTTCCGCGAAATCAAGTAGAACTTCACCAGCACGTTACCGAGGTGTGGGAACGCTTTAGAGGAAGGGAAACTTGTTCGAATCTCGTGGCGTCCATGCGTGGACGATTGGAGGAGGTTATAGATCGGAACGGGTACTGGACGCGTTATTAATAATTTTTTTATTTGTTTTTTTTTTAAATTTTTTATATTTAATTGTTTTTTTAGAAGAGGATTTTTTTTTTTTATATTTTTGTTTTTTTTTTTGAGGAAGTTTGACAAAAGTGATATTCTCACTGTTTACCCATCTTAGTTATGATTTAAGTTGTGTTTTTGTAGTTTTTAGAATTTTTTTAATTTTATTGTTGTTATAAGTTTTATAGTTATTATTTTTTTCTTTTACTGTTCATGCATGTTTTCTTGCTTGATCGTTTTGAAAAACGTTTTTTTTTTGTAATTTCAGACATGTATTTTTAGTGGTGACAACTCTCAGAGTGTAGGTTTTACCGTGCTTTTCCTCACTCCTAGGCGAATGCTGAGAGCGAACATATTAAAGACGCTGCGCGGGCGCAATTATTAAACTCTGTTTTAAATTTAATTATTTTTTTTTTACCTTGTTTTCAACCTATAACTATATAAGAAATACACTAATGAAACGATATTGGAGCTATTCGCCTTCAATGACTATTGTCCCATCGCTTTTTAGCGCAAGTACAAAAAAGATCCAGTATCTGTAGGATAATAGATATTTTGCCTATTTATAATTTCTTTAACTTATGCGAGAGATGTTCTTCTTCATCGATATTTTTCTTCTACCGTTTATCCTTTAATAGTAATATTTTAAAGTGTTATTTTTCCTTTTTTGGGTATACGGTAGATATAATTCAATAAAATTTTACATATGTTTAACTGTAATTTATTATTCTACGTTCAAAGACAAATCCGAAACGTAGAATAATTAATTACAGTTTAAATATGTAGCAACACTACGCCATCATTTATTTAATTGATGGGGATCTTTTCTTAGCCGTGCTTGTAAATGAGTGTATATCGGGCAAATTGAGCAGTGCTTGTTATGCGCTCAAAGTTATTGCACAAAATGTGAGCATTGAATCAGCTCTTTCAGTATATTATGCCAATGTCTACTCTCGATTGAGATATGGGATTGTCTTCTGGGGAAATTCCATCGACGTGGGGCGAGTCTTCATCCTGCAGAAAACGTGTCTACGATCAATTTTTGGCATACGAAGGCGTGACACGTGTAAAGACATTTTTAGAGACTTTAGTGTACTTACCGTTCCGGCTATTTATATACTTGAGTGCGCCTTGTTTGTCAAAAGTAATTATAATGATTTTTTTAAAAAATTTGAACTTGCACATAGTCATGGCACCAGAAATACATTAAATGGTTTCTTGGTGCCACCTTATACGCACTTGACTAAATTACAGAAAACTGCATTGTTCCAATGCATACGTATTTATAATCATTTGCCAAATACTTTAAAAATCCTGCCTTTCATAACTTTCAAAAACAAATTAAAGAAAATTCTTAAATCAAATATTTTATATAAAATTGAAGATTTTTTTGCAATAGAAATACGTTAGCAAACACTCAAGTTTTACATTATTTGTTATCGTAATGTGATGTATATTGTGTATGTGTGTATATGTGTATTTCTTTTAAGTCCAATTGACATTGACTTGTTCCACACACTTTTGTATCTATGGAATGAAATATATTATTATTATTATTATTATTATTATTATTAAATTTTTTGGTTTTTGTTTTTTTCTCTTGATTTAGCGGCTTGGTTTTTAAATTTAATGAATTATTCAATAAAACTCTTCATGACGTTTCGACAATCTTATTTTTCATTGTTGTCTTCCTCAGATTATTTTATATAATTCCCGAAATTTTGTCTAGAAATTATGAATGGATTATGTTATTAACATTTTTACAACTTTTTTATGCGTTTTATACTTACAAAATTAAAGACATTCACACAACATTTTAAAATAGTATTAAACATTTTTTTTATCTTTTCATTTTTCTTAAACATATACTAACTGTTAATTGTCATTTAAAATTATTATGCATGGCGAAACATTTTGTGTGAACACTGGAGAACTACATTTAAAATAAACCGAAAGGCACTCTCAGCTATGGGCGTTTTTCTCCTAAATTGTTGTACTAAAAATTGTTTATTTGTAAATTTACCTATATATATATTACTGACGAAAAGTATGTTGAAATGATTGGTGCATAAATTTTTGATAAGTTTTCTATTTCTGTTTTGTCGTTTACTGCGTTATTTTGTTTTTTTATTTGGATCATTTCTAATATACATCGCGCTTTATAATTTCTTTCTTTATTTAAAATACTTGTATTATTAAAATTGAATGTGTGTTAAAATTTTAAATGTAGTTCTCCAGTGTTCACACAAAATGTTTCGCCATGCATAATAATTTTAAATGACAATTAACAGTTAGTATATGTTTAAGAAAAATGAAAAGATAAAAAAATGTTGAATACTATTTTAAAATGTTGTGTGAATGTCTTTAATTTTGTAAGTATAAAACGCATAAAAAAGTTGTAAAAATGTTAATAACATAATCCATTCATAATTTCTAGACAAAATTTTGTGAATTATATAAAATAATCTGAGGAAGACAACAATAAAAAATAAGATTGTCGAAACGTCATGAAGAGTTTTATTGAATAATTCATTAAATTTAAAAACCAAGCCGCTAAATCAAGAGAAAAAAACAAAAACCAAAAAATTATTTATTTAATATCAGATAGAACAAAATGTTCCAGTTCGATGGGCCCTTACAAGAATTGCAAGACCTGCCGCAATTTTTTCTTAAATATCTAAAGTTACATTCCATTAATTTTGGGAAACTTTTTTTTTCAATTAAAATTTATAGTCCGTTGTTTATTAAATGTTGAATAAGTACCGCAAGACATTATAACTAAAACAAGATTAATTGTCATCATTAGTTTATATCACCTCTTCATATTATGCAATTATACCTTACTTTTACAATAAGAAATTAAGGACACGGTTAATACTTTTAAATAGATATATCGTTTTTAAAAAATACTAAAATTGTTTTCAAACGGTGATTTTAATAATAGCTACAGAATTAATTACATATTTTTAAATGTTACTTTATACATACAAAACTTATCTCTTTAAGCTACCGAACGTTGTTATATTAATTGCATTATGTTATGAATAGTTATGATTATAAATATTGTATTTCAATGCTAACTTTGGAACGGGTAAGCTTCCGAACGCACAATCTGTACTGCATTATGCCTTCATAAATCCTATCGCTACTGTTTCCCGTTTTCTATAAATGGTTCAAGTTCAACATATAATAAATTTGTGATTATGAGAACGAGCAGGTAGTAGTATAGCGCCTGCGGCAAAATTTGCGGGGTAAAACGGGAGGAAGAGATAGCAATAGCTACGAGAAAGTTTGCCTCGATGCGTGTCCTAATATTTCATACCGTAGCTGTACGTTAAATACACTTTTACATATAATCAATAGCAACGTTGAAAAGTAATATGCAAGTACAACACTGTCAATAGCACAGATGAACCATGAAGAAGAAAGAAATCTCACCCTACAGCAATTTGATAAAATGTACCATAATTGCTAGTGGGGCTTGGTGCAAAAACAGTCAAAACGCGCGTCGAGAGATTGTGCATTGTTGTTTGGTGATAGTGGAAAAACCTAGCATTGACTTTTGTCAGTGTGATAGTTATTGTTACACCAAAGGTTCCAAAACCCAATTACTGGGGTCAAATCTATTGTTTGAAAATATTCAGAAATCATTGAAACTGTCTCAGAAGAAGAAATGTGACAAGATTTATTCTTCGAAACCTTAGTTTAATGAAGCGAATGACAAAACAAAACTGTTTAGTGAGCTGTCCCGCTTTTTACCTTTCTAAAGAGGAATTTTGTTTTAGTGGAATAAATATAGAAGTCGTGCTGTCACCCGATAAAATATGCAGGAAATGTAGATTCTATTAATAGTTAAAAACACAACTTAACTACTGCTTCACCTTTCACAAGTTCTGTAGCTTCCTTCAATTTGTAGAATATTCCCAGTTTTCGGGTAAAACGTTTCTCAGTTTCCAGAAGAACGTTATTTTCTGCATCGTTTCCTGCAGCTATTATTTCCAGAAGGGAATCAGTATTGACCACCAAATAGTGCAATAAGTGATTCTATGCATTAATTTTGAAAAAATACAATTTGGTACAAGCTGAACTTGAATAGGTTCTGCATCGAAGCTTTCAACTATAATCATATATCCAAGATATATCTGAGAAAAGTAGGAGGTTAAGAAACGATTAGTAAAGTTAGAACAGCCGCAAAGGCTACCAACACTATCAAATCAATTATGAATATAAGAAATAATAACAACTCTGCATTTACAAAGCATTCCGTGAGTGTGGACGAGAATATATCGGAGGAACGATCTTGTAAGCGATCGAATAAAAGAACACCAAATATAGTTTTACTAAATCAAGTAAGTAGGTAAATCGCGATTAGCACAACAATAAATACTTATTTATTAATGGATTTATCTATAGTATTGTCGTTTTACTAATGTCATAATATCCTAGTGTTGCTTTCCCAATGCTTTAAAATGAAAGTTGTTCTTCCTTATACATATATTTATATATTGTATGATCAACTGATACCATCGTTCAGGATACAGCATTAATTTAATTATTTGAGGAATGTTTACATTGTCAGAATAACGCAGTAACACACAGGATGTGACATTTTATTGTTTTATTTGTAAATTGTATTCGTTGCGCCACATCGTTATGCACGATATTTATCTAATACATAGAAAGCTAAATTTAACGCATAGAACACACAAAAGTACTTTTCTCAAAATGCAATGGAGAATGTATCCTAAAACTTCTTCCTTCAACGAAGTTTCATTGTAAAGCCCTTTTCAAATATTTCACGATTTTATTTAAAACGTGTATGGGAGATGATTTAGATAGCTATGTATGTAACATTCAAGTAAGTTATATAATATGTATGTACCATCTTTACAGAATTTAGTTGACACCTCTTGTTTTGAGTGTACATTACAACGCAGCAAGATGAGAGTTCGAAACAATTTATAATTTGTTACTTAAACAATCAAGTGTAGGTATGTATCAGTTTCTTTTTAAACTATTAGATGCACGGTAATATTATAGATTAAATTACTGTATAGGATAACATTTTCTATGCTCCTGGTTCCAATAATAATTATAAAGAGCGCTTACAAATTATTTAAATAAAATTATCTATATTTCTGAGCAGTGAAGATCATTTATTTCATTGAATGAAATTGATATTCTTAAATGTTACAACGTAATTTATCCCGGAAACTCAACGATAGTGTAAGGATTTATTCAACTAATATCCGATTTTTTTTTATTCTAAAGGAGCAGGTAAGAATAACATTTATTATAAGCATTCGTATTGTGTACTCACCTATTTTGATCATATTTTACATCGAAACCGTCGATTTTAACAACATTCCACTCATCTTTGTTGCTCGAATAACTGAACGATATCTGAAACAAATAAAAAAGAATTTCATTGCAAACAAGTTTTGTACATCTTCATGAGAATTTTTAATTCAAAGTATCTAGTTTAATTTTTACGATTAAGTGTATCATATAACATCAAAAGAAAAACGACACGATTTTAGGGTTTATAGAGCATTATAAAGTAAAGATTGCAAGACTAAGCTTCGTAAAAAAAATCGATTAGTATAGGTTATAAGAGTACCATCATATAATAAATATCACGATAACCAATTTTTTTTTAACAACGTATTGTTCACAGATGAAAAAACATTTTACCTACACGGACATCATAACCGCGCAGTTTGTCGTTACTGGTCGCGTAAAAATCTACATTTAAATATACCAACGCGAACGCAGTATCCACAGAAGCTAAATGTATGGGCAGGTATCATTGGAAATCATATAATTGGGCCTTCTTTCATTGACGGTAATTTAAACTGAAATAGATACCTACAGTTACTTGAAAATAATATTATTCCGGCAATACGGGAGCGATTTAATATAAATGAAGTTTGGTTTCAGCAAGATGGTTGCCCAGCACACAATACACGCATTGTAACAAACTTTATAAACGCGGTTTTTCAAAACAGATGGATCGGTAACTCGGGCCCTATTAAATGGCCAGCGCGGTCCCCTGATCTAGCTCCAATCGATTTCTTTTTATGGCCCTTACATAATACAATATACGGATACGGTGATCAACGGCCATCAAACCTAGAGGAACTGCGCGCGAGAATTATTGAAATCAGTAATACTGTCACAGCAGATATGTTAACAAATGTTCGTCGGAATTTTTATGATCGGTTGGGTTACTGTTCTTATCAAGAGGGAGGTTTATTTGAACACTTAATAAATTAATTTACTTCAAATTTTATTATTGTTTAAGAATAATATTCTCTTTTAGCTAATTGCAGGTTTATTGCAATGTTGAATACAATTCTGTTTTAAGAATTAAATATTTTATTTTCCATTATTTTATTATAGTTGCGTTTTTAGATTTTATACTTGTTGAACAATGTTATTTTAGTTTTTATTTTAAAGTTTAGGAGTTCTGATTATTTATTTTTGATTTTTTATGTTGTTTATGAGGCTGTGATGAATTACTTTACTGACATGTTATCAGTGATTATCTGATGCTTCAAACAACTAAAAATATTTACTTATATCGGGAACACACTACCTCTAACAGTGCTTTTTATTTTTCAGGAATAGTATTTTCTACCACATGTAATGTTATTAATCACTTATGCTATAACATAGAACTCTAAAAGACTTTGATTTGCCTATATGCCCCAATACATGTATACGTGTAACTTATAATACGCGTGGCAATTCAAGGTGGCACGCCCATTTATAGTCGACCAGTAGTTACTAATACATGCATCGTGCTATGAACGGTTGCCACACTGTATAGTTAACAAACATATCAAACATTATATTTTCCAAGCGAATACTTCTCTTACACTATGGCATGACTATAGTTGGCTATTAATTTGTATCCAGATATGCCTGCAACATCTCCCGTATCTCTGCTCTTTTTAATACAGAGTTTTATATTTTTTTTTCTTTACAACCGCCGTCGCAGATCCACCGACAGCCTGAAGGTCTCATTTACGACGCGATAATAAAAAAAATAATACGAAAAACATGGAACGAAAAAAGAAATTCCCTTCTCGATCCTCGCGGGACGCAACAAAAATGAAATGAAATGAAATACTTCGTAGCTGAAGGAGTCCGGGATCGAAGCCAGTGCCGTAAAGACGCCCAATAGTCCACGGATTCCTAATACCCTCCTTCATTGCGCTCCCCGCGCGGGGCATATTTCCAGTTAATATTTATGGCGAATCGGGCGCTAAAGATCGTAAAAGAGTTTCACCGACAGAGAATAAACTCTGCGATTGATTTATTATTGCGCGTTTTTCGAATGTGTTTAACGAGTAGTACCTACGCGCGCGTAGCCCTAGTGATGTTCGTTCTCCTTTTGTTTTCGAGCGCTAAACAATCGACGGACGCCTGCTATACTGCAATATTAAAACGGCCGTGCATCATCCGCGATAATAAATGAACAAATACGCTTGAATGGTCGTTTTATGTTGTTTAACTCGCACAGTCGATCTGGTTGTTGCTTAACAAGCATGTTTAAACGCGCTGAGCTCTCACTGAGGGCGCTTATCTATGGGGAATTTTCGTTGCTGTTGCCTGAACACGAGATTGGTGATTCGGATTCCAATATTTTTCCGAAGTGAAAAAAAAAAACGATGTTTTATTTCATACACACGTATCCTGAAAATGAACCATGAAGGTATTTACTGATGCTACAATTAGTTACAGTTTGAATCGTTCACCAAGTAGCATATTTTCTGCTATTCTTCATTACGCAACCAATGATGATACACTATAACTATTTAAAAACAAAATAAAACATATATCAGTGACAAGAAATTGTTTGGATGGCATGAGCGAATAAATTTTTGTGTTTTTGTTTTTTTTTTTTTCTTGCATTTTGTTGTATAGTAACCAATAAATACTTCTTATCTTATCTTAAATGTATGGCGTAAATCGGATGAATACCTAAAACCAAAGGATCTGATATCAACCATAAAACACATGTACTGTGCTACAAACTTAGGAAACATAGTTTTTCTAATTTGATGTTACAATAAAGCTAAAACAAACGATCACGCAGTGCGGTAATGAGTTACTAACGTACTAGTCCCTTAATAGACCTTTTAATGCACTGATGGAATTTTTCCCGGGATATAACAAGGGCAATTAATATGTAAACTAGAAAAAAGTACCATAAAAAACACGTGTCACAATGACTGTTGTAATACTAGTGTTTTAATACACTATTGTTACCGTTGGTTGTGTAATGAAGAAAAGCAGAAAATGTGCATTTGTTACTACTTGGTCGATTTTCACTGTGATTAACTGTATCGGGTGATTCATTAAGGGCGGTTAGCTATACCTGCGTAATGGTTGGTTCTAGAGCTTAGAAAAAATATGTACTGGTAAATATTAGTATGGAAACGAAAAAAAAAAAAACATTTTTAAGCTGAACTTTTCGTAAGCTGGAGCGATTTGTTTTCTTATACATTTAATAATGATCCTTTATTAGCAGTTCATAATGATCTATAAGTTTGATGCAGATACTTTGAGATTGCACCTATTCCAAAGTGGTGGGAGATCATACTTTGTGTCACACAAAAGTAATTCTAGTAGTTGTCAAGCGATTTTCAAAAGCTTGGACTCATTGCAAAGAGAACATCAAGTAGGCGAAAAGCGTAAATAATATTGTTTGCTTTATTGCTTTAAATTGAAACTAGATGGCGTTATCTACTAGTTTGTAGTATTTATGTGATTTCCTCGAAAAATTCAAATGGAATGGTATCACTATAATCACTCCAGAGAAATGAGAACGTAATGGCAGTTTAACCTGTCGAAACCGCAAATTTAAGTCTGTGACGTTCCAAAGGTAATTCGATTTTTGTATGGTATTGTTTATTTATTTTTAGTTTCGATGGTCTTAATATTTTACGTTTCAGATTATTTTATTTAATCGTTTTTCAGTGGTATTTTTGTTTTCCCTGTTTTGTCTAAGTTATTAGAGAAAGCCGTTAGTGTGCAGATTCGTTCATTCTTGGATACGTAGAATGTTTTTCCCTTGAAGCAATCGGGATTTCGTCCGGTATATAGCTGTGAGTCTGCGTTGGCTAACATTGTTGACGATTTATTGCACAGTATCGATGATAATCAAATTACAGTTTTGATATTGTTGGATTATTCTAAGACCTTTGATACTATTTTGTTCAGCATAGGTTTTTCTCAAAACTCTCGAGTCGATTTTTTCTTTTCTTACTTATTCAACAGATCCCAACAGGTTTCTTATGATGGTCGTTTATCTTCTATACTCCCAATTATATCAGGCGTTCCTCAAGGCAGTATTCTGGGACCTTTAGTTTATGTAATTTACACCTCAAACATCATTAAGTGCTTGCAATATTGTAATTATCACCTCCAGAACCTGACAGAACTAGACTTCAGCGTTTGTAAAATTCGTGTCTTAGATTTATTTATGGGATACGTAAATTTAACCGAATCTCTCATACACTTGATTGGGCTGGTTGGTTAAATATCTTTGCCAGAGCTGAATTTTCTGCTACCATCTTTTTCTATAAAGTTATTTATTTTAAGAAACCAAGTTACTTGTTCCGTAAAATTTTGTTTAGAACAGATGTGCATAATATCAATGTGAGATACAAAAGCTTATTAACTCCTCCAGTTCACCAGCCTGAAATTTTTAAAAGATCGTTTAGTTATAATACTGTTAGACTTTGGAACAAAATTCCATTAGGTATGCGTTGTTTGAGTCCGCTTTCTCTCTCCCATCAATTTGGAAGGAGCGCTTTCTTTAACAAGTAAATATATTTTCATTTTCCTTTATAACTTTCTATTACTTTTCTCTATGCTTTTTGGGCTTAGATTTGAATTATTATTACTTTTTGCTTATGATTTTTTTATTTATCGGGTTAACGTTATTAATGGTGCTGGAGGTAGAACAGCGGCTTTAAGCAGCTGATCCTGCACCTTTTGGCATGTTGGTTGAATTTTTTTTTTGTTTGATGCCAATAAACCGCTATTATTATTATTATTATTTCCTCCTTGGTCTTCGATATATTACTTCAAAATTCTTTTATTTAAACTTGCACATTACAATTGTGATTAAAATTTTAACCATATTTTAAAAACATTTAACATTTTAAACGTGTACAAATACATGCAGATTTAAACCATTTAAATGTTTGTTGTGAATTCAACTGCTAGAAGGGTTTTAAAATTGAGATTAATTTGTCCATATTTTCAAAACTTTGCATCTGTATTTTTTATGGTGTTTAATGGTTGTTCCAGATAATATGGTTGTTATCAAAAAGAAAACAAAGTCTGTTGTAACACAACAAAATGGGCAAAAATACAAACAAAGCAGAATAACCTTTTAATATTTAATATAGCAAATTTTCCATGTTATAACAATTGTTTGATATTACAGGCCACTTATGCAGTGCAATTATCTTTGTGTTTCGTTCAGGTCACTTAATACGCTAGCATAATTCATGATTAGGGATCATTAGTCAAATTACACCACATAACGCGACTACCTATTATTCAACATTAATGTTGTAAAGAGTTGAAACTTTATTTCCATTAAGATAGCTTAATAATCCTGAAATATAGTCAGCTCATGCAGGGTGAATATTTAGAATATTATTTTGTGATACTCATAATCATATGCACAACGAACTTCTTCGTGTGATTAGTTTTACCTTATCCTCCCCATCGCTTGCCTATTCTCATTAATAATACCACCCCGACCTGTCAATTGGTGCTACCTTTAATTCTATATTTCGATATTACTATCATTATTATTATTATCGCCGTCGCTCTAATCCTATTACCGTGCACATTTACGCTTTCATTAAACCCTACTCAATGTCAATTCGCCCTTCTCCGCAATACAATTTCCCTAATTCATCCTAGGACGCGCCACTTAATCTCCTCCGATTAATATTACTCACCTGATCTTCTAGGATTTCCCTCCTGATGAATTTCATCGGTTCCAGGTGGGAATGGAACTGGTCGACCACGGTAAGCGGCTTCTTCAGCAAGTGCTCTGCGAACAGGATTCATCAAATTAGTGACTGGCGGAGGTAAATACGTATTGGAAATGCGGGTGTAATGTGTTTGTGCATTGTCGTCGTTGTAATCAATGTACACTTACGGTAGCCTCGTCTGTTAGGTCTCTTAATTCGTTCAATTGGCATTTCCTCAATTTAATGCCGTATGACAAAGGACGGTATTTACAATAGTGATATACGAGGTATATTTTTTTGAATAACTAATCTATGATATTATCGTGTTAAAAAGCTATGGTTTGAATAGAATATTAGTCTGTTTGATTTTAGCTATCACCTCAGATATCTCGGCTATTGTTAGAGATACGACAAACTGTTAAAGAAGAAAATTTATTCTACATCTAATTCCCTATTATATGCCTTAGAATAAAAAAAAAACAATTCAGCATCAAATGTGTTAGAAATAGTTTCAGTTCTTACATCTATAGTTTTTGTTCAACATGATATTTGCCATAAATTATTGTATTATGTTGCATGTATTATGTTATTTTGCCACAAGCCTACACTGATCGGAAATGCAGTGCTAGGTGGCCAAAGCGTTTTCACAAGTACGTAATCAGTGAGAATTGCATTGATATTTAATATTCTTAAAAAAAATGCTTATAACTTGTGAACTTTTCAACTTTCCACATTTCAGTTTTAAACTTCTAATCTTCTGCAAACGGTTTGGCAAATGATTTGGCATACGCTTTAGCAAACGATTTGGCAAACGGTTTGGCAAATGATTTGGTAAACAGTTTGGCAAATGATTTGGCAAAGGATTTGTCAAACGGTTTGGCAAATGATTTGATTTTCGAGTGCTGATATTGAACTTAAAACTGCCATCAATTGAAATGCGCCATATTGGAACACAAACGTTATCAATGACGTCGATACCATGGCGGATATTCAAATAAATAAAGTTAAGGATATCAATAAATTTTAATAGTACTTGCAATTTGTAATGATAATTAGTAGCATATGTTAGATTTTAACCTATGTATTTTATAAGGCATTGTTTTTTTTTTATTAAAGTTGTGGACTACTTAGAACTACAGACAGTTTCTAAACTTACGATGAACTGGTAACATATACTTCATTCGTTCTCAGGTTTAATAAGAGAGAAAAGAAAAAATTTCTTTCAACGCCACATAAAAATACGTTGGAAAAATCTAGTACAAGTTTCATGAGATCTCCACGAATTGTCATAAGAATCCAACATTGTATGTTTTCTTATAGAAACACTAAGTATTATCATAATTTCAGAATATTTTTAAGCTATGGCATTATTCTGCAACTTACATATGAAAAGATAGTTCTCCGTCATCTTTGTAACTATTGTTTTTGCAGGATTTTACACGACACGATGGAATCCCTTTTCTTTAGGAAAAACTACCTGGATTAATTGTCATATAAGCCCAATTGTTAATGCTATAATTTGCATACTTACACCACAGTCTTACACGTAAAGCAAAAATATCGGGTGAATAATATATAATATTCGAAACAGTCCGTGAAAGAATAAAGCAAAGAAAGTAAATAAAACAATGAAACTGCAAGGTTAGGTAACATCAGTAACACTTGCCAACTTGCAAAAAACTTAACGTGACTTAACGCAAATACTTCGTAAGAAGAAGAAGAAAACTAACGTAATCATGACGCTATGCGCATACGGTTCATTGGCAGTCTATCAGGTCTGTGTATCTAAGACATTTGATGCGCAATTTTTATGCTAAGGCGTATAATAGAGAATTTGATATAGAACAACTTTTCTTCTTTAACATTTTATCGTATCTCTAGCAACAGCCAGCCGAGATATCTGGAGTGACAGCTAAAATCAAACAGACTGTATATGTTACATACATATGTAGCATACTTTATGATCATGTGTTATTAAAACAAATATTTTCTGCAGTCAGAATATAATTGGTTCAGAAAACAGTTCAAGTATTATAATCAAAATTAGTCCAGGGGAATTATTTACTTTCTATTCGTACTTGAAAGCTAGTTCTTAAAATAGAAAATAAAGCGATAATCTTATAATTCCGAACTGTATGTGGGCGATAGATAGTGAACATGGATCTGATCACTAAAGAAAATTATTACGAAGTACAATTGTACAAAGAAAGAGAAAAGTTTACAGTAATTAAGTGTGATTTTGTTTCAAAGCAAATTTAAGATTTGTTTGAAAAGTCTTCCTTTGCAATAAAATTGACTATTTGATTCAAACAAATTCTTAATGAAGTAATCAGAAAAATATTCGCTTGTTATTATAAAATATTTTTCACTCTAATAAAAACTATAATTTCTTTAAGGTTGTATACTGCTCTGGGTGAGAGAAGCTTTCTATTGCAGTACCTATTTAAATTAAAAACACTAATGAAGATAAATTTGAAGGGATAGTTTCTTTGGTCTAATTTACTTTAAATTTCAAATTTGTTTCTTAATAAGTACTTCTTTCTTACTGAGTTATTACATCTTCAAGTCTTAGCATACAAACGTGTTCCTTGTTCTAACTTACCAATTATGTAGCCCATAGTAACGTCGTCTGGTAGACGAATTTTTTCTCCGGTGCTAATGAATTTACCGCCGCTGTAACAAAGAACGATCCAAATTAATGAGATGACATGGCTAAGGATTAATAAGAGGAGAATTAGGTTTAATTTGGTCATGAACTTAACGAACTCCCTCCAATTACCTTTGACGGTTTTAAGAATCAGCTTTTATTAATCTTCTACACTTAACTAGAAGCAAGACCGTATTATATTTTTTCTATTTGTATATTTTACTGGCGTTGTGGACTAAAAATGTTGTTCTTAAAGACCCAATTACCATAAAACAGTTTCGATGTTTTCGAATTTTTGTCCTACTGTTCGCTGCAGCTGATCATTTCTAGCGCATGAATCACTCTTTTGAGTGGCAATGACAACAACGTAAAACATCGCGACGTGAAATTAATCGCTTTTTCTACAAGCGGTATCCGCTGACAATGACAGGTATTCAATCAATTCTAAATGTACGGGCATAAATCGTTCGGTGTCCCGGGGTTAGATCATAAATTTAAAAAGAACGTCTATGATTTAGTCTATTATTAGAGATACCAATGCGATCTAATCACGTACCTATGGTGCTAATTCTTAATTTTACTACAACACTTTTAAGTTGAATCTGTATGTATGTTTCTAAGATGATCTAGATAACACCAGTTCTGACAAAATTATAGTTAAATACATAAATTTGTTATCAAGAATCTCTTGCCTCTACACAAATGAAACAATTGGTTAGTCAAAAGATTAAATACAGGTACCGTCATTCAGAACAAAAAAATGTTATTAAAGGTGTGCTCTGTCAGAGAGAAAAATGAGGAAAGTTGTAGCGTGTCAAGTTGCGCCCGCGCCAAAAAAAAATTATCTAAATATTTATGTAAATTTTTGTGTATATATAGTAAGTTTCTTGTAGTAAAAAACGGCATCTCATTTCTTCAGTTTATGGAATCAATTTTCTCTGACAAATATACGCTAAATTTCCGTCGGAGAGATTGAGAAAAAACCAATTCCCATATAGTCACTGACTGTATTATAATATGGAGTTACTGCACGAAGGGTGGATATCGGAAATTCCCAAGCGGTCAGCAATATTCGCCGTCACCCTCTAGGTCCAATCGAGCGTTCGATCCGCTCTCCAAATATGTCGGAAAAAGGGATGAGGGGAGAGGTTCCGCACAATATTTGTAGTAGCCATGAATTCACGTAGGAATTTTAATAAGGCCGCGAACACGATTACTCCGATCGGCAGAGACGGGAATCTGCTAGGATAAGGGAATATTAAATCAAAGGATAATTGGACTGGAGCCTTCTCGAGTCTCGATAGTATCGGGAATTTAAGAGAGCAGTAAGATTAAAGTTAAAGTATAAGTAACTAAAAAAGTGTTAACTCTCTTTTAGATTGATAGTGATAGGTATTAGAATAATAGATGAGAAAACTTTATGCAAAACGTTTTTGTTAGATGCCTGAATACTGAAAAGAATCTTTTCGTATCAGCTGACTGAAGTCCCTGTTTTAACATCTTCTCGATATTGTATATTGTACCAGAGTTGGAGCACAGAAGCATCTACTACCTGCGCCGGAAATAATTTTGATCACTTCTAGAGATATTGTCTCCTGTTCGTAAATAAGAAGCCTTTGGTGTGCCAGATATTTGCAATACCAGAAGAAGAAGCTGTATGTGCTCCCAACTTTCGATTTCGTAATCGCAAAACCAATTGCAGGTTTTTTTGAGATGGTATCCCAGAGGGAAATGTTCGGTAAGTAAGCCTTAGGTTTTAGCTAAGGGTTGGCCAGCATTTTAGCTACGAGTTGTCCGGAAATTCGTCTCCAGAAGAATATCGCTCCCTTATATGTTCTTATTTTTGGAGGGCCCCCTGACATGGGTTTTATCCATAGAAATGGCTGCTGGCCCCTCATTTGGTCACTTGTCGTCACCAATCTAATTTTGAAGAGTTTTTGGTTTTGGCCTGCTAAGTTACACCTTTAACTTATCTTCTAAAACGAATTGATATTACCTTTTCCATAATTTTGTTTTCTGCGTAAATATATGTATATTGCCCAATATATATTATTTAATTTTCCGAAGTTATTTTTCGCTGTGGAGGATATAGAAACGTTACATCCATTTCTATTCACAGCACACGACTGAAGTTCAAGAAGCAACAAAAAAAACAAAATGAACTCGATTTATTCTGATAAGTAATAATACTCGAACGCTACACCAAATTCATCCATTTACTGCTGCTGTCTGTTCTCCCTACACGGCAGAGAACCCTTATAGTTATTTGTTATTATTTGGTCAATTTTATTAATTTAAATAGCGAAAAACAGGCAACCAGACGTACACTTTAGTTCACTCTTATGAAAGGTTGTATTTTTAGCGATTCTTTCCAAATCAATGATTTCCTATCAAGCTAGAATATCGCAACGACTTGCAACGCATCGATTGCTTCGCAGTTACATAGGTATTTTACATTTTTCCTTATTTATTTGTATTCATGTGTACTTAGTGAAGCGTAGAGTAATTGCAACGTAAGATAGTATATTCATACATGCTTTAAGCACCTTTGTATAGATAAAGATCGTCAAAGGCTACACCGGAAAGAGAGAGAACAGCAAATGTGAACGCCTATAAAAAAGAAACCGAAGAAAATAGATGAATAAAAGGGATGATAATAATAAATAAAACGTCCGATATAGAGAGCAGATACGAAAATTACGCACACGTGTGCTGGAGATGGCGTAACGCATTGGCTGTTTCAAAAAAGGACACCAGGTGGCGTTCGGATTGCTCTAAATAGGTTCGTCATTATTCCAAGAGAGGACAAGGCACTGAGAGCAGAAGACCTTCCGTGTAGGCCCATGTAGGTGAATCGAGTTAGGAACTGAAACTTTTTTTTCCTCTTAGTAAGAAAAGGAAGAAAATATACATCGGGCTCATTTTTAACAATGATCAGCAGCATCAATAAATAACTAGGTCTGCATCGTACGCGCGTTACAGGTCTGGGCAATAATAGTAATAATACCTATTATACAAATACGAGGCGAGATGACGTACAAAATTCCCTGCTCTATATTTAAGGGTAATTACCCGTTCAAATTTATTCGAAACTGTGCGGTACGGAGAGCTAGGAGTAATTAAATTACAAAGGGAGGAAAAGCAGTAAGAAAACAGACGTTCTAATTTATAGCTGACGCAGTTTACCTTTGTCGATGAATGTAGCTATTAATTTTCTGGTGAAAGCGTGGGGTGATAAAATTGAATTTTGGTTCAAATTCTTTTCTGATGATTATTTTCTTTCTTTGGTAGGTATCTGAAGTGACGGGGAAACTTGGGAAGCGTGAGAAATTACAACCTGGTGTAATCACATTCCTGTAAATTAGTAACCCTCTTAATACAGTTGATTGCTGTTTTAAGGACTCACCTTTAATCCATTATTTTTACATTCCTTGTTCATACCTGACACCCCCAACTGAACGTTTTTATTTCTATATTTTTTGAGCAAATACCTTCTAATGAATCAACATTAAATCATATTTTACTAAACAAAAACAGGAAGACGGCATCTGCAAATCCCAGCTGTACAAAACAAGTGAAACTTATGTCAAAAACTGGGTTATATGATAAATAGTTTGAAGGCTAGAATCAAGGGTTGCCTCATTTCTGTTCAGTTTATTCGTTAATTCTTCACCGAACTATATTCTATGATCTGGATCGTCTTCGGTTAATTCCTGTAGAAACATCTTCTTATAGGAATTAAGTTTTTGTTGATGGGAACATTTAGATTAAAACAGTTGGATCGCTAACGTTATTTTCTCGAGCTATTTCGCGTGAACTTGTTGTTGGATTCTCTACAACACTTAATAAAATTGTCTACTTTCACATCGTCTTCTACAAAACGGGGTTTTCTTTTTATCGGGCGGACATGTCCAAGGTCTTTAAACTGGGAATGAATTTTGGAAACGGTTCCCTGCGAATGTTGGGCAATTTATGATACTTATGATTAAAGAAGACTTATCTCCGTAACACATCATCATCAACATTTCTATACGGCGAGTTTCCGTTCAATATCGTATTCTTTATTAAGGGCAGAATGTCTTTCAAAAAGAGATAATTTACTGAAATGTTTTGCCTAAGCTATTTTTATTTTGGTGCAAACGGCAATAAAGATTCGTACCTATAAGAAATGTTTCTTTTCCAAATGCCAGGTGAAATTTTTTTATACGTGTACGTAAAACGTTTTGGGTATCGCTTTTTGCTGGTATGTGCTGCAATTGATCGATAGATATTGTAGGAAAATAATTTTCGCTTTAAGAAGTAGGTACACTTTTTTACTTTTAATGAATATAATTAATCTACGATAACATGAAAAGTAATTTTACTCTATAAGTGGTTACCATGCACACTGTATATGTGCTGCTCTTTAGACTAACGGTTGCTAACACACAAAGACTACAAACACAAAAGGCCTACGTCAATTGAATTTAAAGTTACAGTTCTAGAAGTAATTTTCGTTTGCAATGGAATTCTACAAATTTCTAGACGTCCTCCCCGTTAATTGACAGCTGATTAGATGCAGCGAAACGACACCAAATCAGCCTCCACTGTCACCCGGCTCGTTCCCATTAATCTGTTTAAGTAATTCCTTTCTGGGGCGTTCCACTGCGGGAGACTACCAGATAAAAATTAATGAGACTAAGGAGTCGGAGGAGAAAAAGCTACGGACCCAATTAGAAGATATGCGGGACCGTTTTATTCCGATTTTGTCGTTTAGTTCAGGGTCGGGTACAAAAAATAAGTTAGAACTGTGGGTAGGTTTTAATGTATATCCATGTATAATACATCTTTAAAATTTTTCTGAGAGCACAAGTATTTATATCGATTTATTAAATCAAAATCGTATATAATCAAAAGCTTTTAGTTTAGGAAATCATATAATAAAGATATTAAATTGAATCATTTACTTGTTACAAAATAACATAGTAATTACATTACTTTCCATAATAATTCTTAATGATCTTCTCAATGCTAATGTAAACCTATGGCCATAAGGTGGGGCCCAGGTCAATGTAGAATAATAGTGCATAACTCTGCAAAACGTAACTACTTTTGCCTTCTTCTATTAACGTTCCACCTTTCACCTGAATACGCCCTCAATATTCTGCAACATACTATTTTAAATGTTATCCAGCGTAGAATGGGATCAGTACATGAAGCTGGTAGTTTAGGGTAATTAAAGATTGTAATGAGATACCGAGTAACTCAAGCGAGTCATCTCAACATTTTTGCCAACAAAGAAAAAATGCTGTACAGATGTTTGCGATATTTCTTCGACACTTTTTTATATCATCGTCATTGTAAATAATAAACAAAAAAACAACAGGATATTTAGCTTCGTGAGATGACAACATATCCTGTCTACCATTTGTTATGCATATGCTAATTATTGCGGTTTTATAGTTTGATAATAAAACCAATTTTATAATAGATGCAATACTAGAGGCGCTGTTAAAAATGCAGACAAGAAAAAAGTATTTAATTGAACTAGGAAACAGACGTTTTAGATCGTCGATATGCTAATGATACAAAAGTATAAATCAACTTAAAAGTTAGTGATCGTAAATTTCTTGCTAATAAACATGTAAATAGGTAAATGAGCGTTTGAGTTTTTGTGATTACAGATAGGAAATTACATTTAAATTCATTTTAAAAATAAATGTGTATATCAACTAATAAGGAATTTTAGAGGAAAGATCGTAAAAGAATATGTTTATTAATCAAAGTCTTATACATTGGACTAAAATAACTATACAACAATTTAAAGATTTAGATTAGTTTGTTTACCATACTCCAATATCAAGGATGAATTTATCAACTATAGCAACCAGTAATTGAACTCACTTGAAAATGATAAATAAAAAAAAAATCTAATGATTAAGCTGGCACCAAACAAATCAATATATATGATCCGATAATATTAATATTTTCGAATAGATTATAATTCCTTTACTAACACTAAAAAGACGTTACGTTTCTATTTTTTTTGTGTAACTGTGGAACGTAATAGATTACAACCGTATTTAGATTCGGAATAATGAATCAACTCAATAAATATTTCAAATATAATACTAATGTGAAATTTGATAAGCTTCTTTATATTTTGCGAGTGTCGTTAGTCCTTGTAACTGCTAAATGAACCATAAACCCGCATTATGAATACTTTTCCAGTTTTAAATATCAGCAATGAATTTGCAGTGTTAATTGAATATCTACGTAAAAAATGTTAACTTGTGGTCAACTCTATAAAAATAAGTATTTAAGTCACGGTTCATAGTCGATTAAACTTACATGAAATGTTGAATTGATCACGAAAGGCAATCGTTAATTATGATTGTTTCGTATTGTTATTTGAATAGTTTAACGGTTTGGATTGGATACACAATAAACGTCATGTGTTTATTTAATGTGTAGTACAACATCAATTTAATGGCTGATCTTATTTATAGTACCTATTTTAATGCAAATGCAAAGGAATGTTTCGGAATTGTAAAGAAATTAATTCTACTATCAAGTATTCAAAAATTTTGAATATATGCTAGTATTGTAGTAATGATATTTATATGAACTATTTTGTTCTTACATACTATTCAACGTTTAAAATACTGCATATTAATTATTTTTTTGGTTAATTTAACAGTTTTTAAGAATGAAAATTATAATGTACTTAAATTAAAATTTAAATAGATAGGCTGTCGAGAAATTTTACCGACATACGATAACAGCAGATCCTAGATATGATTTTGTGTCGATTGACCTTAAATCACCTTATCCAATTATGGTTCTAACCATAGCATTTTTATCTTTAGCCTTTTTACGCTTTTTATATTACATTTACATAATTCAGGGTTTTTTCTTAAGATATTTTATTATCGCCAGTACCGATTTTGAGTAAAATCGTTTTGGACTTTTCGTGTTTTCTGACATGAGTTCCTTAATGATTAATGAACTCATTACTAATAAACTAAGTTGAAAGAAACAAAACAAGTCAAATGAATTAAACAGGAATTGACGGATGTTTAGACATTTTTCAAAGTGCTCTTGATTTTTTAATTTAAAAAATGACATACGCAAGGTATATATAGTGTACATGTTGTTACAATGTGTTGTTGTAATATATTGTAAATGTCTCAAATCTCAACTGGCTTTATTTACAGCACTAGAAGTAACATAAAATAATAAAATTTTGAATATTTAAACCAAATTGTTCCTTTACCTTTGCTTTAAATTTTATTTTACATCCACAAATATGTTCTAATCGCATTATATTTTAATTAGCCCACTAAGTAAAACGTTATAAAATAACGTCTTCAATTTATGCATCTTTAATTTGTGTTCTGCTGTTTGTTGTAAATTTTGTTTTTGGTTTGTTTATCTTCCAGCCCCTATGCGTCGAATACCGTACTAAAGCTGTTAGTGCATTTTTCAGGTTTTTTCAATTTCTCGCAATTAAAACAATGTCGTTCGCATATGCAATCATTTGCGCGCTGTTCTGTATAATAGTTCTGTCACACCTCGTCTTCCGCAGTATCCTTTCCAACATCACATTGAACAGGGTTGCTGACAACGCATCATTTTGGTTTACTCCATTTTCAATTTGTATTTCGTCTGCCTTCTGCCATGTTGCTTGCTACTACTCGTCCTTTGGATTCGCCCATTGTCATTTTTATCAAATTTATTTGTTTGGTAGATGTTGTTTGTTAAAAATTAAAAATACATTCAAATATAATATCGATTTTCTTTCCGGCACATTGAAACAAACTAACAATAAGCTGGAAGTTGTTCCATTTTAGCTTTAGCAAATTTATCAGTTAGATCTTCATAATCTAATAACCTAATTAAAATAACTATACAATCAAAGTGTATGATCGATAAGGGTCACTCGCAGAACACACATGGGAGCTTGAGTTATTCAATCTTCTTTTTATGAAAATAAAAAAGAAAAAGAGAATAATATTTTAAAAAATCAAATTAGAGAATAGTCTGGTACTTGCATGAATGAAAATTGAAAACGGCTAGGTAGCCAATATTGTATTCGATATAAATAAAATATTATTTTCATTTTGAGAGATCTTTTCTTGCCGTATCATTCTTTCAATAGTTTTAATGCTTTTATTATATCACCCTGCAATCATAAACAGTGATAAATGCATTGTTAATAGAGATAGATGTGAAAAGTCAATCATTGAAAGGTATAGATATTGAAACTGATGACTGAGTACGTTTACAGTGGGAAAAGAGCCTTCAAAGCAATCGCCGTGTACACTCGATATTGAAGCGTAAATAAGTAAATACCGCTGTAGAATATACGGAGGGAAAAGTTAATCATTTACCACTTAAACGAATTTCCTTTCGAAATTCGAAATTTACAAGTGCTTGTTTTAATCTTATGCATTTTTAATTTAACGGGGTGTCTGCATTTATCTTATGACAATGATGAAACAAAAATGTTGAAATAACCCTTAATTCTTTTTCAGTTTATATAATGGTAAGGTATATCCGCAGCTTATATTCCGAAAGTAGTTTTGAAGGTAATATTTACCAAGTTTCTGAAAACTATTAGCTGAGCGCTCATTCTTCAAATGTCTTGTTGGGTGCGGTTGCAACAGCATCCCATCATCTTTAAATAAGGTAAACGGAATGCCTCCTAAATGATCACAAAAATTCTTCCGCGAACTTTATCGAATTCCATCTACTGCGCCAGCTTGCTCCATTAACCTATGAGGCCAACGGAACGGGACCGTTCCTTAACCTTGCCGTGTAATTAATAGCGGTGCAGTACGCCCTCATGCCCGCTGCTGCCTGTACGCTCTTAATTACATAATGGCTAAGCAATCGCTATTTTTAAAACGCGATTGCGCGCTTACGGCGGTCTCCGGTGGCATTATTCGAGAGACAAACATGCCACACATTCAGCGTTCGCAATTAAAGTAATTACGTACTTTTGCCCCGTTTGTTTTCTTCCTCCCTCGCTCTCCTTTTCCTTCTCGACGTTGTAACGCGAATGGTGCTATCAATTATTGGACTAGGAGGTGCAAAAAAAAACTAAGCTCGGTCGAATAGCATGTGAAATGTCTTTTTTTTTCTGTGTTGGGAGCGTTCTAGTAGTATATAAGTATGGTATTAAATGGGCGTGACGGCACTATTATTGATGTTGGAAATACTTTCGTAAGCCTTAAAAATACAGCGAAGAAATAAGCGGAGACTCGAAGGTATCGCGGATAATCCAGTATATCTTGCTGGCCCTGGATTAACATTGTATTGTGTAGTAGAAAAATATAATTCAAGAAGTCATTTGTTATATTTTATCGAGATACTTTCAAGCCTGTTAATGTACACATGTAGATAGGTATATGTGAATCTATATTTTTCTGTTAAATCGAAGTAAATTTAGGGCGTTTTCTTTTAGCACTTTAATTGACAAAGCTCTTAATGTTAAACTTAAGTAAAATAGAAACTATAACCGAACCTAGACTTTCATAGCTCCTTTATGAATTAAGTTAGGAATTTCATTTATATACCGGCTTATATTATATTATAGGATATACCTCAGAAAAATATTTTTAGCCATAACAGACTTCCATTTGTACTAGAAGTATATACCGACTCTGTTACGTTAAATGGAACATCCTGTTTTTATTGTACTATTATATTTCTTTTAAATTTAAATGGCATGAATAAAGTATAGGACGTTTCGTTTTTGTAACAATAACATTTGCAGCGTCTTCACAATTTGAAAATATCTCCGAAATGATGAAAGTTAAAAACATGCGATTTTTAGTTTTCGCTTAAGTAATAAAGAAATCAAAAATCTGCAATTTTCGAACTCTAAACTCATGGATAACTTGATTCTTTTTTTTAAATAAAACAATATAGCAATTTTTACGCAACAAGATGTAAAATTTTATTCCTCTTCGATTCTATACACTCTAACGAAGATTTGGTAAAATTCCTGTACGGTTTCGGGGCAATTATATTACCCCGAAACCGTGCAGGTATTTTACTTGTGCGAGTAAAATTACTTTGATGTAACAATTCACCAAGGAAATTTACTACTAGTGTATAAAAATTACTAAGTAAAATGAAATTTACAAACCGTACAGGAATTTTACCAAATCTTCGTTAGAGTGTAGGTATTTTATTATTATAAATATATATTACAATTTAATAAATATAAAAAACAATGCTTATGATAATAATAATAACAATAATACATTTAGATGTTACTCAACTGTTTCATTAAACTTATAACTTTATTTTTCGAGTGTGAAAGGCTGGTTTTGGTGTCTGCATCAGGATGTGTCTTCATGATGTAGCGTTGGAGAAATTGCAACAAACAACTGATCCTTCATTATTGATATACTTACAAGATCGTAAGCTTTGATGAAAAATGAATGCCTAGATATCAATTAGTATCTTAGTATGCAATATGTAATGTGTGTAAAATATAGGTTTTAAATTACGTATTTGAAGAGAATATAAAAAATAAAGTATGAAGAAGGCTAACTGTATTATATATATTGTGCATTCGAAATTTGGTAGAAGAAACCATTAATGGTACTAAGCGTATAATAGTTATGTGCTTGTTTAGTTGTTATACCTAAACGCTTTCTTAACCATAAAAACAAATGCATAGATAGGTGTAAGATAATATTGTAAGGATAAATAGACAAGTTGAATAATACATTCATAACCTCTACTTTACCGTAGCAATATGACTGCAATAAACAATATCTATAACCATTTACTTTAACATTACGGTAATACACAAACTACAAATATAGTTTATATACCCTGTCCAGGCATATTAATGTGTTTTTTAGAATACAATTAGGTGTATTGTGTGTTTGTATATGCACCAACCTATATGTTTCAAACGTTTGTAAATTATGAAAATGCAGCTGTAGGTCACCCACAGTAGTAAGAATGTATTATTTAACTACTAGATTTATTTTAAGTTAGTCACTTACCTAAATATGCCTACAGATAAAACAAAAAGAACGACCACTGGCACCTGCCACTTCCGTGCGTCCTATGTATCTACCTACAAATTGAACCCATAAAATTGAACATGCGCGCATTTTAAGTATGTATTTGGTTTCCTAAGTAAATTTCCTAACTGTGGATAAAATGACGAAGTAATTTAGTAAAAATCCCTGGGAAAGCATAAAAATTTTAGTAATATTACGTTTTTACGTAGCACTTTTACCTACAAATGAAAAATACTGGTCGATATGTGGGAAATTTCCAAAAGTATAGTAAAGTATAGTAATTTTACTAAAAAACGGAGTTTTCGGTGATTTTTCCCCAAATGTTACTGGAATTTTTAGGAGGAATCTTGGAAAATTTACTAAAATTTTTTAGTGTGTACAAGTATCATTCTGTCTATATCCAACAGTTTTTGATATATTCCCGACTTTTTGTTTTTTTCACGATAGAAACGTATTGCGAAGTGCCGGCCACCTTCCCATCGCATATCACTTGACTTGAAAATGGAGCAATATTACTAACATGCTTAGAAAATAGCCTACAGAACACAACATGACCACTGCAAACAAATTTGGACAGATGTTTGAAATGTTTTCCATCTTCTTCTAGGCATTTTTCACTTGAAATACCCTTTCCACATTTCTCACTGCTATGTGTAATGTAATAGAAGCAAACGCGTCGATAATTCTTTGTCGCATGTTTTGTTCAGTAGTTGAAGGTTCTCTATAAACCCCATAAATAGAAATCTATTTTTATTAGGTCGGGCTACCTCGTTGGGCGATGAGCTGGTACTCCTCCTTCCAATACAGCGATTTTCATATTGATTATCTAACAGGGCTCTGACGAAAACTGCCCTCTGCTGAAAGTCATTTTTAACCAGAACCAGGACAACTGAATGTGGTACGCATGTTTTTTTACAATTTTTGGGCTAACCTCTCACTTGCCCCAACTTCCTCGCTTACACTCGCTTCACTAGTATTTGTATTTTCTGTAACTGTCAATAAAACTGCGAACTGATTTTCCTCATTTGTTGATATCTTTGTTAGATTTATTCAACTTGGTTAATGACTCGAATTTAATTCATTATTGAGGTACATCAAGATGGAAAGCTTTCCTTTTTGGGCAGTATGACTATTATTATATTATAACAACGTTGTTTTGGCGCAGAAATATCAGATCCCTCCCCTATATATGACTACCTATACAGATATATGACCTTGAACTGGTTCTTTGAACACAGTCGCATAGAGGATGCCGCCTATAATTTCACAAAAATCCCTTAATTAAGCGCAAATACCCGCCCGGATCACGAAACCATCAATTAAGGACGGCTGCGCCCACTGATCGCCCTTCAGGAGAATCGGCAGTTTGATTTTTGCCCGCAGAAATCTCATTACGGAATAACTTTTGTCGTGCGGCTCCGGCTAATTTAAACATATCGTCGTGCCGCGTAGAATTTCCTTTGTACTTTACGGATCTTGTTAGCAGTGGTCTTCTTCTGAATCCTCATCTTTTTCCTCTTCTTTTTTATGGCTATTCTTCAGCGCCGAACTGGTCTATAGACACCGCGCGTTTATCGACTAACGAAGCTCGAATGCCGCGAATACCCCAAATTTTCGTTCGTGATACCTTTAACCCAATTAGTTATTAAACGGAATCGGCCAGCACGTATCTAATGTATGTGTCTGAGCGAGTTTCTTGTTTTCTACCTTTTATTACGTTTGGTTGGCTTGCCTTTTTCCCCCTAGTCTTTCGTTTTTGTGCAACGAAGCACACAAGTCGTTATTCGTTTTTGTGTTCTACGGGGAATGATTGGACTCGGGTAATTATGATTGATGAAAATGTAATGATAAACGTCGGTACCTCTATAGACGGTAAAAAAATTAGTGAGACTCATTTAATTAGTGGACCAAATTTCTGATGTTTTGTTTTTGCCCTGTTCACAGAATACTCAGTGCCCAATAATTTAACACAAACATGCAGACAGTTTTTAAAAGTAAACACCTCTTAAACGTTGAAAATATTGTTTGCACATGAAAATTGTCAAGTTTGTTGTTAATAGTATACTAAAAAAATGTTACGTAAGACAAATGTGAAATCGATTAAACATTTTTGATGAATGAATGCCGTAACTATTATGAAACGTGTTTTTATGCTATTTCTTGTAATTAGTTTAATTTTTAATGTCTTTTTTTTTTTAATAAAAGACAAGAAATTCTATAATATAGGGAATTATGCGTCTATAAATTTGAATTATTAAATTGCTCTCAACCCTAATACCTTGTCATATTCATGATTATTCACCCAGTGTGACCAACCTAAAATACTAAAATGTTTGCTGGAGTTATTATATAAACATTAATGCTATAATAAAAGTAAACCAAACCGATTCCATGCTTTTATCGACTAATTAAAAGCGTTAGTTATAAAATAGTATATTAAAACACAAGTGTTACAAGGACGTTTGTTGTCATGCGAGTTTGACTCATGAGCGAGTGACTCAATGTACGACTGTTACAACAGTCATTGTGGCACGCATTTTTTATACTATTTTGCTATTTCGCAGAGAATTTCAATATTTTCATATTGATAATATAATCTTGTCTCTCAACACTCAATTTTAAAAGTAAATTGGATTTATTTTTATTAATACGTGTCATTACGTTATTATGGTTTCGGAAGACCTTTCCTGGAATCACCCGGAGTTAAGAAATACCTATACATAGTTCATGCTGCTGTAGCTTAAAAAAGCTCGAAGACTGGAAATCGCTGAAGGATATGTAGGTGTTTCTGTTAAAAAAATTGCAGTAGCATAATTATGTACATCTGGCCTTCAGCTTTTACTGCACAGAATCCTACAAGATTATGCCCCTTTTGGTTCATAATAAAAAGCATCCTGTTGAGTCAACTTCTACAGCAAAAAGTCAAATTGAAACGAAAACAATTTAGGATGGAATAGCAACAAGTAATAACCAAAACATCATTTTAAATAAGCAGTCATCTCCATCAGGTAATTACTATTTCTTCAAAAAACAATGCCACTATCACAGCGAAAATATACAATAACTGCGTTATTAATCCGAAGTTATAAACGAAGTTACGCAATGTGCATCAAATGTTCAAATTTGGTTTTACCATAAAATTTGCTTATATGCTAATTGTACTTTTTTTGCACATTAGTTTTCTATTTATTGTTAGATTATAAGGTTTTAATGCAGTACCTATAGTATTATATTGCTAACAAATTGTTCTAGCAAAAGAAATGGTGTATTAGATTCTTACTTTCACGGTTCAAAATCTTAAATTATACTAAATAAACAAAATAATCAGGGTGTGATCAGCGGAAAAAGGAAAGCTCAATTGTCTAAAAACCAAAGATAAAGAACATAAATTTTGAATTACATTTAGGGACAAAACCGGCAAGATATATACAGAAAGCTAGATATAAATTTTGACCTATCTGGGTTTCACAGCGTCTAACACATCGGCGGAGTTAATCATCCCTTATTTATTCTGGTCAATTCTCTGCGATACCTCGCTGTTATCTTATTATTTTCGTTCTTCACCTCCTTTTTCGTCTTCAAATTCGTTCCTTTTATCCTTTTGTTATGTTTACATCGTGATGAAAAGAACAGAATATCGTGGCACGTTGAACGAGGAGAAGACAAGTCTCCTCCTCGTCTTGCGTAAGGGACATCAGGCAGGGATGGGCACCTGACCGGGTAGGAAGCGAGAAGGGAAGGCCTCGAAAAGATCGAAATGGAGAAAAAGTCGCCCTGGTACCAATTTAATCAAAGCTTCTGATTGACGTTTCCCTTCGGATAGATATAAACGCTGATCGGGACGTAACGCTTCGAAATCGTAATGCGGAACGGAGAACGGTCCATGAAAAACCTGCAGGCGCGTCGCGTCGTTGTTGGACCGTGGCAATTTTTTCGCCGATATCGATTGCCGATGTCGGTTATCCGTATATATATACATATATCAAGTTTAGCTTCACTTACGAGGTTTGGCCAATATATTCTTCGTTGAATCGTTATTTTTCGACCTGCCCCCACATAACCGCTGGAATAGATGGCAAATACTACCTCAGGAAACAGAAAAATGGAAAATTATTTTGACGTTTTTATTGTGCTTCAGATTTATTTATGTCTTGTGGCAGTAAAAGTATAGAAAGGTATTTCATATCTTCATATCATATATCTTCATGTTTTGTTACAATAGAGATAAAAGAGTTTACTTTTTTGAGTTATCTAATAGTTATTTATGTACCAAGGTAGTAAAGCTACACTTTATCGAACGAATCTGGGAATTCGGAGCCGAGACGAGCAACCAAACGAGTTCGATAAAGACACTTTACTGCCGTGGAGTACACAATATTTTTTCAACTACGACTTACCATTGTCAGTTCACTATACACGGAGTTAAATTACACGGGGTTATAGCTTTTCCACAAACAGTTAAACTATCGGGGGCAATACCATAAGAGTTATCCGGAGAAACGTTCATTTTGAACGAAAGCTTTGTTGCTTGGTAACTGACGAGAACAAATAACATGGTAAAACCACGACACCAAAGGTGGAGCGGTTTTACGTTTTGTTATTTGTTGGAGTTGAATTAATTGAACGCAGCATACCTCAGCAGTTTCCGACAATATTTAGTACAAAAAATTGTACGTATTGAAAAAATAAATAAATACCTCAAGTTCATAAGTTCTGAAAGATACAGTGGATATGAAAGACTAACTCACTAATACAGGTATAGGATTCAAACCTTCAAAACTTGAAACATATTTTTTGTATATAATAATAAACACCTGCAAGTTTCCATTACCTTTCGATTAATGTTTTCCATATCTTTTTTTTTTTAGAATCTCAATTTTATATTTCGCCAATAGTATTACATATGCAATTGTTTTCCTTTTATTGCTTTTATTGTATGTTGTTTCAAGTTTGTGAAAAAAATTCTTAATATTTAACACATTCATTAAATTTTAAGGCTATTTGTAGGAATATACTATTAGATTCTAGATGAAAATATTTTAGTTTTTTATAAAAACAAATACATCTAAAACGTACGACAGATTTTAAAAGGCAAATATACCTGAAGTTTGTAAAAGTATTACTTTTTAATTATTTATGTTTTCTAATAACATTGTTTTTGTTTTTTTGATATATGGGTGAGAATTATTGGCTAAAAACAAGTTTATAGTTCATATATGTATATACTTACAATCACTAATTATTTTGAAAATACAGAAAAAATGGAGGAACTTTTTCAGGAAAAAAATTCATCTGATTGCGGGCCAACTTATTCAGTTGTGTTTATTTTTCAAATTTTGCCAACTTTTTATTTATATACTAAACAGCACTAACATTTAAAAATTAGATTGTAGGTAACTAAAAGGCTATACTTTCGTGTACTTTGAGTTTCAACCAAACCATTAGAAAAATGAAAAACTCAAAAGTGTGGTGTTTCTTATAGCGTTTTCGACTTATTGCACTTTACGCGTGGAGTATATCTATCTCCCTTACTAATATTATGTATTAAAATAAGATGGAAATACAATCAGTGGATAAAAGTGCAGTAAGTCGAAAACGCTATTACTTTCAACTCATCAGAAAAAAACACTGGCAATAAATTGGGTTAGCTGTGTTGAATTTAAAATACTCTTTACGCAAACAAAAAATTGTGAAATGAAATATATGAACTGCAGAGAGAAGAGGCCCCGTTTTGAGTCCCACACTCTTCCTAATCAATATAAATGTTTTACCTTTATTTCTAAAGATATATACCAATACTGGCTCTCCATTAATAACTTGGAAATCAATTTTTCAAACACACCATATTTCCAATATAACTACCACATTTGCCCAGTGTTTATAATTGTGTATATATTTGTCAGAATATTGCATACTGTTGGAATACTTACACTCGCTGATTATATATAGTTTTTATTCATTTTAGAACAAAAAAAAATGTTGAAAGTAGTAGAAATTTTATGAGTTGCTTACCTTAAATACCTTGATATTATCTGCGTATTCCTATATTTCCATGATTACATTTTTGGATTTTGGTTTGAAGATTTTTCACTTTAAATGTATTGAAGTAATTTATACATAACACGAGGTGGAATATTGGCTAAAAGTTTCACAAATAAGAAAATATATTCCCATTTTTAACTGACTGTAATTACAATAAATTAAACATATAGAAAACTGAATTTTCTTAATGTGTTTTACTACGGAATTAATGCCAAAATAATGATGTTAGACCCATTGTATTAATCTATAAGAGAAATGGAAAAATTATACTGTTATGAATTATCAAATTCATATTCAATCAGTTTTCTAAGATTTATGGAGATATTTGGAAATCCATCATTAGCTTCTCTACAACAAAAAGAAATAATATCTTTAGATTCCAAACTAAACATTATTCCCTTTTCATAATTCTGTGCCACTTGTCTCTGAATAATGCGCTTAATTACTGAAGTTACATCATAAATCAATTGCCACAGATCACTATTCACCTCCGACGTTGCTGCATGTAAACGTACGTTACCTTTTTTTGCTCCCGCATCTTCATTCTACTCCGAAGCTGTGTCAAAGCTCTAATAACTTTATGGAGACGGAATACTTACAAGTCCAACCGCGCGATCTCATAGCGTTTGCGCTGCTCACTCTTACATACTAAACGAAGGAATTATCGTACGCCAACGTCGCCTGAGGCAGAGCTGCACGTGGCCAGTTGACTATGAGCTAACCGCAAGAAGCACGGACAACACACAACGCAGGTAAAGAAAATGCCCGCGAGGCGTATTCCAGAAATGAATATCTTATTTCTAATTAAACGTTGCTTACTGTAAACACGTGGGTTTGTAGAGAAAGAAATTTCAATGAAGTCGGACGCTTACGCGGAATATTTTCACATTCAGGAAAAGTTTATAAATTGTAGCTAGTGATGAGATTCAGAAACCGTTTCTAATGTGTTTTCAGCTTTATTCTCCCTATAATTAACAACCGTTTGATGTCTTTACCACCCTTTGCTGATGTTTTTCCTCCGTAATCCTGAAAATAACTTTTGTTACACATAATTGATGCCATATTAAACAGCCCCCATCGTATCAAAATGGATCTTTTTTACTTTTAACCATCTGCGTTAATTAAGTAAACACTTATGTAATACTAAGCCTTCCCTCGTTAACAAATACTAATCTAACGTGACCAGTTCAGATCGTGCGTGCCCTTATATGTACGGGTGCTGGTTGGGGCTTTTCCATTTGTAATTACTTTATCTGTAGCCAGTTGATAGGGATTATTAGCATACGTCTTGTGGTCCGGATAACGGATTCATGGCTTGTTTTATTTCAGGCGTAGCTCCGGCAACTAGGAAACGTTCGTTGTCGATTCTCCATTGACCTTAATTTAATTGCGAGCTGATGAACTGTGGACAGAGCCAGTGAGCGATATCCAACATTAAAACCTGACCCAATGCGTGGGTAAATGTTATGGACATAGGTTAGGGTTTAAGTAAATTAAATGTAGGTACGTCAAGTAATAGTTAATCGTACAATGATTAACTTGGGTCACTTCCCGATGGTATCGAATCATTAAGGTTTCTTTAGATCAGTCGCAAAATACGTTATAGATACAATGGAGACATTTATTGTATTTTAATTTAATTAAATATGTTAGTTAGTTTCGATTAGCTAAATTAGGATTGGGGTAGCTACTTTGCCCTATTTATCCGGTTAATCCTAGAAAACGAGCACTAATTTCCTGTCTTTAATTAGACCTTTGAGACCTACTCCTCTATGTGGCTGATTGCTTTTAAGTTCAACAAGTCCAGTAGTAGAAATATTGTCTTTGCTCAGGTATTACGGTGACATAGAACATGGTCTGAAGTTTCCCTTTTCATACTGATAGAGTCTACAAAAGGTGTGTTGCGCCAATCAAATGATACATGTGCTTACATATTTCATAATAATATAATAATAAAATAATAACTGCACTATTATATTGCATCTATAACCCAAATTTAATATAATACCATTGATTTAATACCAGGAATTAAACATGTTTATTAATTACCTGAAACTCAATTATAGCACAGTAGTAGGAGTACTACGGTAGTTATAATTGCTATACTACAGAAATTGTCGTATAGCTGGCGCTACCACTTGTTTCATAACGGCTGGAATTCAGATTCAATGTAAATTGTATTCGGTATGTGGTATATGGTAAATATCATATAAAATGTACCGTGATTGACAATCGCTCACAGTACGAGATGCAGTGAAAGGAGAAAATATAAACTGTTCAGTCACCGAGACGGTTCATTCTAGAATTAGTTATTTGTGAAATCGATTTTCCTTTCCGAATTTTGCATTTGGTAAATAAGTCAAAGATAATTAAATTCTTATGGCCCAATTGATATTGATGAAGAATATAAAACTCTATTTTAAATCTTACCTAGCAACTGGCATCATCTTCAACGCTAACGATCGGCTTAGACAAAATCCAGCACCGCCAGTAGCAAACCAAAATTTTACTTTTTGCTGAAACAAAAGACAATATTAACGATCATCTACATCAACTAAAATAATTTTGGTTATAATTCTCAAAATTATTCCTTCTCATAATTCCCGCTCGATAATAATAATAATTTATAAGCACGACGCTGAAATATTCCTGAAAGCATCGCCATTCGATATGAAAAGAATTTCCAATCTATTCGGGCAATTTTGATGAGGAATTACGTCAGATATACGAACCGAGGGTTTCAGTTTTGATGTAGCGTCCACTATAAACTCAGTAATAGCACATAATGTTAACAAGTTTATAAGACGAAGAGAAAAGAAATAAACAGGCGATTCCCCGGAGAGATGATTGCTATATTCCACGTCTAGTATATTATCTGAGAAGTAGGATGAACCACCAGCTTATTTATCATCATCGACGAGCAACGGCGAACGATAGTGTAACGAAAGATATCGGATAGACTTCTCGATAATTCATCCTCATCCTTTTCTCTTTCTTTATTATATTTATGAATACAGTTAAGCTTCTAACAACTGGAGTATTAGTTAAAGATGCTATTTACGTTGACTCTCCGCTCGGTCAATAATGATTACTGGAGAAAAATAGGAAAATTGATACACAATTTTTTTAAGTGCATCTCCGGAAGTATATATTATATCACGTAAATAATTGAATGGAAAAATATGGAATCGAAGCGTGCTTGGCACGTTCACATCGCGTCGTATTGTGTCTTCCAATTGTTTCAAGTCGAGGCATCCATACGCATCACTGTCGTCTGCTGATCCAATAATGCTGAGGATCCGAGGAACTCCGTCGACTCCGTTTAAAAACGGTCGTGTCGTGACAAGTGAATATCGCAACCACGCCTTTCTACAATCCATCGAGGCCTACTTTTAATCGACGTGTAGAGCTTTCGAAAACGACCGGTCGACCAGAGCTGCGAGCGAACAAAAAACTTTTCCGAGCGCGAGAGCAGCCGTCGTCCGTTTTTTTTTTTCCATCAACTTCCATTAAACGGTTTGTTATAGGATCCCGCTCCCGGCACACAGAGCAAAAAACAACTAAAATTAAGTCGGGTGTCGGGTAAATGCCGAGTGAGTTTCACAATATCGGTTCCGATGAGCCGCTTAAATAGATAATAATTTTTGTGGTTTTTATTTAATTTTTTTTGGCGTTTTTCTTGGAATGTTTTTTTTGTGTGAAATTGGGCGGGTAAAAGCAATTTTCTCGGGAAAAAATTGGACGCCTGAGTCCATGCAAATGACGACAACTAATTGATTACATTCTCTCATAATCAATGGTTCGACGTAAATTAAAACAGCGTTATTTAGAATTTTTAATTATCGACAGAGTATTCATTCGCCTAATAGAAAATTATTTCTAAATTAACTTTATTTTAAATATAAATTTGCTGTACTAGTTTCAGTTAAAATTGGTATACGCTGTGAGTGAAAATTAAGGGATAAGTATGTAATGTACCATCGTACAAAGTAAAAACTTGACGGCTGGCAAGCGACGAGATAGTATCGGCGGACACATTACAAGCAATATTAAACCTTATGCGCATTTATCGTTATTTCTTTGAT
This sequence comes from Cetonia aurata, assembly GCA_949128085.1. Lineage (NCBI taxonomy): Eukaryota > Metazoa > Arthropoda > Insecta > Coleoptera > Scarabaeidae > Cetonia > Cetonia aurata. The sequence continues at coordinate 26,078,366 of OX421887.1, forward strand.
GTATAAAGTATGTATAAAGTAAGCCGACAGGAAGCATAAAAGAGTACATATTATGTTTGTATTGCTACGAAACTTGTAGATAATTCTTTATAATTTTTATTAAATTTTTATACTAAATCAACACTGTTTTTTTTTTATTCTTCTTTCATACAGTCAGTGTCATCTATTATATTCTCATTAACTCCACAGATATACTACACCCCATATGTAAGATGGCATTAACAGTACACAGGTACACTAATAATTCAAAGAAATTTATTTATTTCGGGTTAAATAAATACGATGAACAAAGAAATGAATTTTCTAAATATTCCCTCAGGGTAAGTAAGTTCTTTACTATCTTTTACACAATAATAAGATTGCTAGAATCTTAATCCAAACTAGAAACTCATATTTCTCGTTTTAATATCAAAAATAGAATTCAAATCTCCCGCTAAATTCCCGTCATACAATCAAGTATTATCAAATCAATAGCAACTTAAACCGCTCGTGAACTTAACCCACAGAATCAAATAACAACCTCACAATAACAAACTTACTAGATTCACTGTTATCATACGATAATATAACCTAACATTCCCTTTATTTATATTGTTATGGAGACTTAAAAATTCTAGATAATTACTCGAAAAGCAACTACACTCAAGAAAAACCGAAAAAGAAGGCCCTCACATTTGTTTTCAACAAATTCATATCTCCTAGGCAAAAAGGACCCCAGCAACCATGACAGATAACGTTTCCAACGATACGATAGCATAAGAAACCCACGTCAAACATTCATCGAAGGCATACAAATGCCCTAAAATCCATGGTACATGTATTTTTTTGAATTAGATACGAAATGAGTCAGTTTTTAGTTTAAATTTTAACATATGTACGTTGACAAAATAAATACATAGATTAAAATACATTTACATAAATAATTTATAGTTGATATTATGATTCTGTGGGTTCTATTTATCATAGCAGTATATTTATTATTTATTATAACCAATTTTGTGTTTCATTTTCACCTAAAATATGAATAATTTCGGAATACTAATTTAAATATTTATTATTCCCCAACATTAGTCCTATTTGACGGATATTATTAATAAACACTTGGAATGTCGAAATTGCATTGCATCCGTCGCTAATGTAGAATATCAAAACAAATACAGCAAAACTTTTCGGAGTAGTATAATTAAATCTACAGTTACAAATGTTCAGTTGTATACTGAACTAATTTGTCGAAATTTAAAGGATTTTACGTAAGGAAATTGAAACTTTTGCAAAGAAAATTTTATTTACGTAATAGATACATATTATATTTACATTTACAGGTATTTATAAATATTAGCAAAAGTATTTACAGGTAATTTATAATATTAATAATAGAACAAAATAATATTTCCATTATCTTATTTTGTTCATTCCCTTGTCTCGACTAACTACCTACCGTATACAAATGAATGTTCGTAGGTGTAATTTTCTTTTACAGATTGTTTAAGTTCAGTTTACACTACAGAACATATGACGCACATATGTACGTATACATTTCTTGCACTGCCATTTGAACCTGAACGATCTACAGTAAGGTATAATGCATTATAAAGAATATTGCCAGATAATGGCTCCTTCAAGAGTAATATTTTACCACGTCTAAAACACATTCACCACAGACGATATTATATTTGGGCCTATCATTTTAGTCCAGCTAATAATATAATTTTAGGCTATAAAGGTAAGATAGTTCGGCTTCGTTTCCATCCAGCGTCCTTTGTCATCTCCTAAAACTCATCGAAACACTTTCTCTAGTATTTGGCTTATTGTTTTGATGCATTTTAATGCAGGAGAAGTTGCTAACTTGTAGAGGACAAAATTTGTGACAATTTTGGTACTTGGAACAGCATTAGAGAAAAAAAATAGGCAAGAGACTAGAAAGATGCTGCAATAGTTTTTACTAGACGTTCCAAAGCTCGGAGGTGTTCCAGTTTGAAAATTGTGATTTTTAAGCGTATATTTGAAGCCCTAAACATGAGGTTACGCTAAAACGGAAAGTGGCGATTTACAACACTCCATGAGCTTCACAAATATACCGAATTTCAATCAAAACGCAAAACATCTTGTGGTTCTCTCGTCAATATCTCCTCATCATAATTCTCAAGTCAGTCGCTGAAAAACCGATACTCTCGCCCGTCATCTCGTAAAGAGGCGGTAAAAATATCAATTCAATCTGCGCTCCTCCGTGATTGTAAGTTATTTTCCTCAATTTGGTGGCTTCCATTCCAGTCTCGGTCCCATCTATCTAGCGTCCTCTCGAAATATAATCGATTTCAGACATCTGCATCGACCAGATTTTAGCGGTAAGCGCTTACATCCTAGCAAACTCTCATTTTACGAGCAATCGGACGGTTGATCCTCCGGCGCCGCGTCTTCATACCACAGCTCCGTGCATCCGTCGGTGGGGAATTCGCGAAAGCCGCAGTCGTCCAAACGTGACGTCCACACAGATAAATGTGTACCTCTTGTGTATGCAAGTACGTGTAGAGACGAGAATGAAAAAAAAAGCATTGAGCTAAGTTCTCCGGGGGTTATGCCCGCTGCTGCCATGATGTACGGCTGCGTGGTGTGGTTAGGCGCGAGCACTCAAGTGGAAAGCTTATATCGAAACCTGCCATCATGTTTTAACCTCTGGCTGCCGGCCAGGAAGCAAAAAACGTGGATCTGTGTATGCCTTCTCGCATGTGTACAGGTTGTTCGGAGTTGCACGCGCGTACTTGCTAATTTTATTTTGACCTGCGGTATCGCTCGAATTATTATTAAGTTTATATATTTTAATAAACCTCAATGAAGAAAAAAAGAAGCAAACATTACGGAAGATCTTATTTATGAGATACACCCACAATATTTCCAATTTATTCACCGAGAAAACTAAATAATAAGAACAGCAAACGTTATAAAACACGCTATTACAATCATAATAACTCCTATGAGTCTGCTAATAAAAACATATAATACCAAGCCAGGTTTCTGTATTTGTATAGTGTGATACCTACAATGTATAGATACTGATGGCTTTATATTGCTTTTTTGATTTAATTTTATATTAAATAAAATAGAGAAACCCAATAAACCAACATTTTTTCCAGGTAATAAGAAATACATTTCATTAACTATTCTTTTACTTTAATCCTAAACTTATTATAAGCTCTAACCATGATTTTCACTGCAAAAAGCACCTGTTATTATTTACTTATGTGTAATTAACGGAGCTTGAAATTCTAATTTTTCTTAGAAGTAGGTATAGTTGTTAGTATCCTATAACTATTTTATTGACCCTTCAAGTTAGATCTAAGAAAATGTTTACTTTATTATTAGGATACAGTAAAATTACTCATTTAAAAAAAAAAACATGAACAGAAGCCATATATTTTTTACACAGGAAAATAATAGCAACAAAAATCCACATCCTTTCAAAAGAAGGTTAATCGTATAAGCAATTGCTTCCTTTTATGCAATAATTGTTGATTGCAATATAAGTTTTTGTACGTGTTGTAGTTCAATTAATTTCATCGGTGGTATTTTACAGCTATATACCGGGTGCTCCAAGGTGGATGATCTATTAGAAGTATATTGAGAACTAATCATTAGTCAGAATTAATTTAAATTTTGTATGTGTAAGTTATTCGAGGTGAATGAACTACGTTTCTAAAGTATTTTTATCCATGCAGTGTTGCCGCTTCTACCTAAACTCGGTAACAACGTTTCAAATAGAACAGCCTGTATTTCTTATCATGGTTGGATTCCTTATTAAATTTCATAAAACTTTCGCTTTTATTTCCCTATACCTATGTCAAAGCGTTTTCGAGATATATATCTGTGGTAAATGTATGTTAATAAGTTTTACTTTAGTTTGTAACACGTGCTTTATTCATGGCTGGTACATTAACAATACAACGATACAATATATGTTACACACTTCATACAGTTCTCCCAGTGCCTACTCTAGTGACAGCGTACGGCACATGCGCATCACAGTTACACATATCACATTCCCCTCACTTAATAGAAATATCAGATTTTTCAGGTTTTCTCACAATTCTTCCTTTGCTTGTCACATAATGAGTTTCCTGTTCTAAATTCTCCATGCCAGGAGCAGTTTTCTGGGCATCATTTACATCTTCCTCTCTAGGAGGTTCACTAAACGGTGCAGGTGCAGCATGCAAAAATTTCCGATTTCTAATTAAAGAATTATTAGTATTGTTAACGTGAACTTGGTAATTTCTATTTCTGGTTGACTTTATAATTCTACCCTCTGCAACCGCATCGTTCGGTGTTTTTATAAAAATTCGTTGATTTGGCTTGAATCCTGTTAAATCCCTACTGCCCCTGTCATAGTAAAACTTTTGTTTCTGTTGCCTACATAACATTTTGTTTTGAACAGACTTGACATTAATCACTTTTGGGTTGAACATTTTCTCAATCCTCGGTACTATTCCCCTTAGTTTTCTATATTTTAGTAATTCGGCGGGTGAAGGAATATTACTACTGATAGGAGTGTTTCTAAATTGCAATAAAGCTTTGTAAACATCTGTTTTTGTTTCTTGACATTTTTTCATGATATTTTTTATAGTTTGAACATTTCGTTCTACAGGACCGTTAGATTGAGTATTCCGAGGTGAAGTCATGGTATGTTCAAAACCCCATTCAATGCCAAACCTTTCAAATTCTTTAGATCTAAATTGAGGTCCTCCATCTGTGACAATTTCTAGAGGAATACCTTCTCGTGAAAATATAGATTTTAATTTGCAAAAAACATTAGCAATAGTAGTGTTTGAGAATAACTTTACAACTTCAACAAATTTAGAAAAATAATCTACAACTAACAGATAATTACACTTATTTAATACATATAAATCTAAAGCTAATTTTTTCCATGGACCTGCTGCAATACTGTGTGGTATCATCGTTTCTTTTCTATTTACACTATATTTAATACAAGCATCGCATGTTTTAACTTTATTTTCGATTTGTTTATTCATGTCGGGCCAGTAAAGGGATTCTCTTGCTAAGTTTTTACATCTTTCTAAACCTTGATGGGCATAATCAATACTATTGACCATTTCCTACCTTAAGCTGTTGGGCACAATTTATGTTAATAAGTTTTACTTTAGTTTGTAACACGTGCTTTATTCATGGCTGGTACATTAACAATACAACGATACAATATATGTTACACACTTCATACAGTTCTCTCAGTGCCTACCCTAGTGACCGCATAGGGCACATGCGCATCACAGTTACACATATCACGATATCAAATTCAATGTTTTTTTTTTTAATTTGGTCCATACAAAAGTACACATATCTTCGCTATTTGGTATAACTGAAAGTCCAATTTTTTAACATGATTGAAAGGAACCTTGGAATAACTTGCTATATTATTTGAATTTAGTTAGCTTATATAGGGCGTTCCATACATTATTCTCAGTCGGCATGTTAGAAAAATTCCTTTGAGTGTATTTTTTAAATGGAACATTCTGTATAGTAATCACCTTCTTCGCAAAACCTGTTAAATTTATTTTTCGAACATGTACTTGGTACGGATATTTGTATCGTTTTCTGGTTCCCGATCGATGTCACCCGCCCTCGAAGTCAGGGGTGAGAAAAGAAAAAGAATGGCTATGCCATAAGGCAACGGGAGGCGTAGAAACTGTTGAGTGTTTGTCGGCGATCAAACGTCGATACGGCGTCAGGGGTGCGAAAAACTTACGCGGGAAAATTACTACTTCCTTATATAAATTCGGAACACAACAATTCCTCCTATGATAACGTGACATCGAACGCCCAATTACGAATGATTGACTGAAATTCGGAAGGATGTGCAAATGCTATTTTTAGAATAGAAAATAATACATGGGGATAAAAAAAAGTATCGGTACAAATATGAAATTAAAATTTTAACGTGTAACAACTTCGCAAGTCATAATAGCACAAATCATATTGGATCAAACATTTCGTTAAAGTATTGATTTTCTTTTATAAAGTCAGAAATATATACATCGTTTTGATTCGTATGGCAAAGGATATCTTTCTTTCCATGCAAGAAGACTTGCACGGTAGCACTAAAAAAATATAACAATAAATAACAACGGTATCCATGTAAGAATTCATCAGTCGATCAGCTTGGATATATTTTTATTTACGTAGATTTATACCGATGTACGTATGCATGTATGTATAGAAATCTCGTTTCCGTTCGCTACCGCGAAAAAGAAAGAGTTCCACTTCATTAAATACGGAATCATCGCCGCTTAGATATGTATCGATACGCGATTCAGTCACAGCGTGCCGCGATCGCAGATCGATAAAGGAAAAAAAAAAACGCGAAGCTAGAAAAAAAAACTTGATGCTCCAGATCCGCGCGGCATCTACTCGTTTAGAAAAAGAGGTAGCAACCATTAATATATTTTGTTTGATGTGCTCGAGCCGCGAACGCTTTCACACACATACTAAAATTTAAGGGAACACAGTTATTGGATACGTTCTATGTTTCGTTTCCCGCACTGAGGTTTCTCCAATCGCTTTTTCTTTTCCTCGATCTAGTAGGGGACGGATGGCGCGTGACTAGAAAAAAAAGGAGACCTCTTTTATAGCAGCGAAAATTGTTTCTTATACGTTTTTTCGGTCTCGTCAAATATTTACTTAATGTAGAGGATAAAATCAACTAGTATCTTCCAATATATTTATTTATATATTTATTAGGGTGGAGCGGAAATTCTTTTTTTATAAACTTCAACTGCCTGCCGTCGGAATAAAACCGCATAAAATCTCAGGTTGGTTTGATTTCACTTTGAGGTTCTGTACCATCAAAGTAAATTTTCCTGATTTTAGAAATAAATAATTTCTATATTTGTTAACCTTAAAAAGATATATTGATAATTACGCCACATCTGGAACTGTAGAGAGTGCTTTTTAAGTTTAATGCTACAGAAAAATTTCAGCCATGTGTGTTTGCATCTTCAGGATTAGAAAGAAAGCAAGTAACAAAGTTGAATGTAGATATTACAAATACTTTGCAAAAATCTCGGAGTAGCTTTGGCCGGATCGCCACGTGTGAATGTAGTAGATCTCAAAGTCGTTGAAGATCAGTGTCTCAGAAATTCTGAGGTTTTAAGTACTGCAAAGATAACAGCGCTAGAACCACAAAAAATGCAAAGCACTCTGGGTCTTCATAAATTTAGCAGAGGCAAGTGACCGAATCGTACAACATATTTTATAGTACTCGCCGTTCTAAAATATTTTAGCTTGATTACAAAAAAGACCCATCTCTTATAAATGACAGGAGTAACATAAGAAGAGAACGAAAAAGGCGTCGACTGGACCTGATGGCAGAAAGTAGAAGATTTATAGTTACCGCCGGGATATATTTTAATGGAACGAAGGATAAAACTCTTACTTCTGGGTCAAAGTGAGCAGCACATTGTAGTCATTACCAAACCAAACTCCAAGTATGTATATCCTATATGAAGTAATACTAACGGAATTAGAATAAGCATTATAAACCTTTTGAAAGATTTACTGGGTGAAAATTTTGACAATATCATTGCTGTAGAACCTAATAGCATAGCAATTAACACTGGCTCGAAAAATAGCGTGATTAAACAAACTGAACTAAAAATACATGGTTGCTTGATGGTAACATATTCGTTAAACATAACGGTAATCGTTTACCCATAAAGACTCAGGATGATTTATTGAAAATTGTTTAGGAAGAGGGATCATCATCATTTAAATCTATACGTCGAAAATAAATTTATGGACTTTTTCTTTTTATACTAGAATAATACTTGTGTTTGATTTATTCAATTTTTTACTTGTATTAGTAGATTATTTTTGCTGTTTTATCATTAATTCAATATAGGTAGGTAATATTATTTCATTTCGTATTTACATTTAGCTTTTGCATACAAGTTACAATTCCATTGTACTAATAATTTTTGTTATTGTATTGATATTGCTCTGCTTGAGCATCAAATTCTATTAATTTATCTTGGAGTATTTTAGTTTTTTTTTTTTTTCTGTTCTCCTTTATTTTATTTAAATCTGTATTCGTAATACTGCATACATTTCTTATATATTTACTGTGAGGTTATTACTGTCACTATCTTTTCCGTCAATTCAATTAAAAAAGAACCTACTTTGTTTTCTTTTCCTTATTATTCAACCCTACACATATATAACTATATGTGCAGCGTTATATTGGTATAGGTCATTACATCTTGCTTATAATTGTTTGTTGCTCTTTTTTGTAATTAGTTATCTTTCCTAGATTAAAATTTAACTTTTGTTATTGTTTTGCTGTACTTATAATATATTTGAATTTGCTTTGCTTTTTGAGTTAATACATGAATATGTATATATATTGAAGTTGTGTTGCTTCATTATTTCTTCTCTTTTTTATCGCTGCTTATGTTTGATTGCCTTGCTTTTTAGTTGTCGGTGGTAGTGCTGCTTTTTCCTTGCGTCATGAAGAGTGTACAGATTTCACACGTTAATTGCAGATCACTTACAAGTGGATTTCCGTTGTTTAAAGATTACTTTTCTCAAGCTGATAGCGATATATTTGCTCTGACCGAGACATGGCTTAACTCTAATGTTTTAACAGAGATGGTCGAGATACCTGGTTTTACATTGATACGGAGAGACAGAGATGGTAGGGGTGGTGGCGTTGGCATGTATGTGAGTATGTGTATTAACTATTCTGTAATTGACACACCTTTTACTGATGCTCTAGAACAACTCTGGATTAAATTTTCTGTAAAAGACAGATCAATTGTTCTTGGTGTTGTATATAGGAGACCTAATAATAGCTTTAATACTTTTTTGGACGGTTTCGAGAACAGCATAATATTAGCTTTACCTTTATGTGATGATCTGTTATGCGTCGGTGATTTTAATATCAATCTGCTGGATGCTTCTAATTCAAACGTTCTTGCCTTTAATGAAGTTTTAGATACTTATGGTTGCACACAGATCATATCTGAACCTACCAGAGTAACAGAACATTCGATCTCATTACTTGATCTAATGATAACAAGCAATACTGATATTACCCTGAATACTCTTGTGCGACCAATTCATAGTTTCTCTGATCACTTTAGTATTTCTTGTGATTTATCTTTTCCACCTATACGCATTGAGCGGGCATTAAAAACATATAGGGATTTTAAATATTTTGACTATGATACCTTCAATGCGGATCTGATCAATACTCCTTTTCACCTTATCTTTGATGCTGAAGTTATTGATGATAAAATTAGTGTCTTTAATTCACTCTTGGTATGCCTTCTTGACGCCCATGCTCCATACAAAACATGTAGAAGTGGAATGGTTTACAAACCGTGGATTACCGATACGATTAGAGATATGCAAAAGCTTAGGGATCAAGCATTTATTAAGTACAAGCGCACGCGTAGTCTTGCTCATTTTTCTTATTATAAATCCTTAAGAAATTTAACAACAAGTGCTATAAGAAGGGAAAAAAAGGCCTATCTTGATTGTCGTGTCCGGAATGCAAATCAAAAAAATGTGTGGAAAGATCTCAGGGATTTAGACATTGTGCCTGGGTCTTCTGGGAATAATGTGTTACCTGTTAATCTAATTAACGCTGATGCAATTAATAATTACTTTAGCTCAACTTCCTCCTCAACAGCTACTGCTGACCCTGACACTATCAATTACTACACAAGGGAAGCGGCTTACAACTGCGTTGATGTCCGCTTTTACTTCAAGCCAGTGACCGAGGATCAGATATTTGGCGTGATACGTCGTATGTCATCCAAGTCAATTGGCTGTGATGAGATTGGCATAGAGCATATTAAACTTTGCTGTCCCCATATTCTTCCATTCATTGCCCACATATTTAATAATTCAATATCTTCTGGCTTCTTTCCAAGTGTTTGGAAGAAGTCGCGTATTATCCCGTTGCCAAAAAATAAGAAACCTGAAGCATACGCTGACTTACGTCCCATTAGCATTTTATGTGTTATGTCCAAGATTTTTGAGAAACTATTAGAAATTCAGATCAGAGACTTCATTAATAATTATAATATTCTTCCGTCTTGCCAATCTGGGTTCAGACCTCATCACAGCTGTGCCACTGCATTGTCTTCTGTTGTGGATGATGTTTGCGAGGCTGTTGACTCCGGTAAAATTACAGCATTGATTTTGCTAGATTTTTCACGCGCCTTCGACACTGTTAACCATGATTTACTTATTATTATATTAACATCACTAGGTTTCAGTAAGGATGCATCAGAATTAATCAAAAGTTACCTGTCGTTCCGATGTCAAGAGGTAGTTTTGAATAACAAGACTTCCAATACTTTGCCTGTGCGTAGTGGAGTACCTCAGGGATCTGTTCTGGGACCTCTTCTATTCACTCTTTATACATCTAGGCTTCATACGTCCCTTAATCACTGCTCTTATCACCTCTACGCAGATGATACTCAAATATACTACTCATTTCATCGTGAGAACCTAGTTGCTGCTAATGCTATCATAAACTCTGACCTTGCCAACATTGTCAAAATGTCAACCCAACATTTTCTACACGTCAATAGTAAGAAAACTGCTGTTATTGTTTTTGGTAAGAAGGCTGACATTGACTTTGCTTCACAAAACTTGCATCTTGAAATTAATAATATACCACTGAAGTGTAGCAATACTGTCAGAAACCTTGGGTTGCATATGGATTCAGAACTCCGTTTTAAAGAACACGTCGGGCACTGCATTAGAAAAGCTTATTCTAATTTGAAGAAGCTTTACAGTCATAAAGATTATTTGTCGGTGGATACCAGGAAACTCTTATGTGACGCTTTAGTGCTTTCGCACTTCAACTTTTGCGATGTTGTTTATGGTCCGTGCCTGAACGTTTGCACGGCATACAGAATACAGAAATTACAGAATAGTTGTATTAGATTCATATGCGGAATTAAAAAATATGACCATATTTCTCATAAATTTATAACGTTGGGATGGTTTAATATGAAAGAACGGCGTCGGTTCCATATGTATTGCTTTTTCTATAAAATTGTAAACTTCAAAACTCCGCCTTATCTGTATCTAAGAATCAGGTTTCGCACTGATGTGCATAATATCAATATTCGTTTTCCACATGCTATTACGCCACCAGTCCATCGCACCTCTTTCTTCGAAAGATCGTTTAGTTATAACATTGCGCGTCTATACAATGACTTACCTGTTTCATTGCAGAAGTTAAATTTCTCCTCTTTTCGGTCACGCATAAGGATGTTTCTGGGCACCAAGGGCTAGCGCACTCCACGATTTGAGGCAATGCAACTTCAATTTTCTGTTTCTTTTTTTTTTCTCTGTATTGTATTAATTTAGTATGTATGTATGTATGTTTCTCAGTTACATGATAAGATATTATTGCTATTTCTTGTGGGCGGTCGGATTGAAAAGCAGTGTTAACTGAATTCGGCCATTTGTTGCTTCATTTGCAGATATTAAGTTTTTTCTGTTTGTTGATTATTTTTTTGTTGTTATGCAGTTGAGGTAATAATAAAGAAATTATTATTATTATTATTATTATTAAGTTTTCTTAGAGAAATCTGTTCAACGATTGCGCGTCAGCAAAGATGTCAAACTGAATGTTTCGCTCTTATTAGGGATATTTCCTCCAATGTACTTCCTTATTTATTTTTATTAACTATAGGTTTACTGGAGTAATAACTAAAAACACAAGGGTATGAAACGACAACAGGCGTTATTGGAAACAAACGATTATAACTACAAGAAGCAGTATCACGTGGAGTCATAGTTATTAACTATTAATGTACCAGATGTTCAGTTCAATATCCGTAGAAAACCTAATCTTCAAAATTACTGTTAATATTAGTTCCAAACGTTTTGAAATGTGATCACGGTATATATAAGAATTTTCAGAAAATTTCCTATTCCTTTCAATGGATCTATCATAATTAGCAATGATTTCCCAAAAATACATTTTCAAATATGCTCTGGGCGCTTTCACAGTTCTGATTGCAATTATTATTCTTCGAGAAGTTCCCTAATTGTGATGCCCCTCATTCAGGCTCTTCAAACGTTAGTAATGAAAAATTATCTCTATTATCACCAAATGGATCAGGTCATTTACTCTATTAGAACCTTGGTAGTAACAGTTCATTTTCAGAATTTTTGAGAGCAACGTGCAAATTTCATATCTGAAGTTCCGGTGATATTACAAACAACTTTTACTTATCAGATTTTTTAATTTACTTTTCAATAATTGGTAGTTTAATCTTAATGCAATTGCACGTTTTGTTATTTTTTAACCATCCTGTAAGTTTAATAAACACTTCAATTATCGGAAAAACCTTTCCAAAGTGGCTGTGTGGCCACGTACTTCTTGTCTAAATTGTAAATACTTTCATCAGTTTATTTAAAAAATCACACGATGGTGGTATCCTGCACACGGCAGTTCCAGGAAACGCCAGTTATAACAAATAGTTTAACGCTAAAATGTTGCCGTTTGCATGTTATTCTACTTCACGCTGTATGTTGGCAGAAAACTAAGTTTTATTCTTATGTTAAATATCCATAAATAAATCTACATATCACTCGGATATCTGGTGAGTCTTCACTACGCTACGGCCCTTGGATATCTTTGTAAATAAATGAATCTGAGAGAGTATGAATTTGCGGCTTAATGTGAAAGTTATACACCGCCACTCAATGCCTTCAAATACAAACTACTAAAAAGTTGATTTACTAGGCATTACAATAGCAAGTAAAATTTTATTACTGCAAATACATATTATCTTTATGGTCTGGTCGGATCAGTTTCTATAACGAAATCAGAACAATATGCTATAACCCACATTCTATAGCCGCTATAAAAAAGGACCTATTTAGGATGTTTTACAACTTCTAATCGCAACAGGTGGCACTACTGGCTAAAAAGGAGGAAAAAAGAAATCTACTTTACACAACGGTTAAAAGTGGAATAAAACACTGCTTTCCCGCGCGGATGGGTGTGGTGAATCTCTAATATCGCAGAGACCTTTTCCAGGGCGTTGTTTGACGTAACCCCGGTGATTGCGAACGCGGCTGGCTGACACATCCGAAAGCCGACATCGTAACATCGAGCGGTACTACATACGTACTACGTACAACACCCAGCAATAATAAATATAAAAAGCGCGATATATCTGTCGTTGTGTGCGCAAATCGTGACTGTGAAACCGACGGAACCTTTCTAATTTCTGTTCTACATCTACATACACAGAGCACGGATAGGATAGCGATGTGCGAGTTTGAGTTGTTCAGTGTTACGTACGAATACCAGTGCGAAGCGGTTTGCCTTTAGGGTCGTTACAATAAATATCGTGTTCCGTCCCACTTCGACCACCGGACACACGGACAGAACAGGCTTAGTAGAGTTTAATCTCTAGAAAGGAGAATTTACCGGAAAAATTATTACACGAGAGGGATTTTCGTATTCTCATACAGCGATTTTAAATCTGATAGCGACGATAAAACACGGTTGGGAAACTCGGACAGTAGAGTGGAAGAATAAAAATGGTTTGAATATGCGGAGAAGTATATTAGTACCAGCTGCTCTATGAAATATTGACGAAAGAAAGATTTCAAAATGTAGATTTCTCTATAAAGATAAAGTATTATCAAAAAAGGCCAAAAGCTGATGTGACGGTAAAGTTTCAAAGGACAGTTTCGAAGAACCCAGAGTATAATATCAAATCCTAGCAGCAGGAACCTGTGAGATTGAAATTCGTATGGACTTGTAGTTACTCTGGTGTACGACAGCAAATAAGTGTATTGTCCCACCTTGGGCGCCAAATCAATTGAGTGAAATTAATCATGGTGATATTTAAATGCATCACCAGGGTTTTTTTTGCCAGTAACAACATAGTACTTTCGTTACAACAAAAAAAAACTGATTATTCTTTTATTACCTATCAATACAAAATAAACAAAATAAATAATAAATCATTGGGCGGCAAATCAAGATACATTACTAAGATTTTTGCGAAGAGAACAAGAAAGACTGACCATTATTTCGTTGGACATTTATATAAAGTAAACATAATTGCATAAACTTAATTAAATATTTTGAGAAAAATCTAGTGTATTACCCCACTTTAGACACCGAATCAATTAAGTGAAATAAAACATGAGAATGCGTAGATAGGATTTTTGTGAATAGGAACCTAGTAATACCTATCTCTAAAACGATGATAAGCTGAATATTATTGCAGTAGGCGTTAACATAAAGTAAACATAGGTAGTTGTTTAACAATTAAAGAACGTTGAGTAAACTATATTAAAAACAAAATACGGCAGTGAAAATTTAGTATATAGCCCCAGGTTGAGTGCCAAATCGATTGGGTAAAATGAGACCTGGAGACGCGTAGAAACACATACAGGATTTCTGATAATAATAGAATAAATAATATAATTATATAAAGTTTAAAGATTCAAGGTTTTGTCATGTACTGTATACGACATTGTTAGGTTATTAGAGTTGCTTATTAGAGGACTACAGAAAATTCTATTTACTTTAAATTATATACCGCCATTCCATCCTTACTGAAAATACGACGAACCGGTCCTGCAAATAAATATTATTACTGCCGTCATGATCTCTCGTGACCGCGAACGGGAATGGTATAGAAACGCACCGTTGTGCCTAGGCGTGGTCCCTCTTTTATATCTCTACGCTACCGAGATGGCCTGCGGGTCAATTTTTAATCCGCGACTCCCCGGCGAGTCAACGATACCGCTGCATAGAGTCCACATAACGACGATTAGAACAGCTACGGTGATGACCTCTAGTGCCCAAGGGCAATAATTCCGCGAGTTATAAATCTCAGACTACGGAAATTCGTTCTGAAATCATTGTGATTACATGTGAGACTATGGTATTTCTTTCGTGTTGTTATTATTTCTACCTTACTAATGCTAAAACTAATTAAAGCGGAGAACACACCAAAGCAATTACGATTGCGGTAAATGCATTGTATACCTATAATAAGTTAATGCAGGTGAAGTGACGATGGGTAAAGTAAAGAGCAATACAAGGGTAAGATAGTTTCCATGTTTTAGAACAGGAAAAGATTTATTATAAAGAGTGAATGCTTTGACTTGTTGCATCTTTACCATACACATGGAACAATAGCCAGTGTTTATGACGGGGGAAGGACGCTTTGGCGAGATTCTCGAAACCAGGTGGGCTCTATGCGCCCACTATGCGCAGTACTAGCCGTCAGACGTGAACCCATTCTGAATTCAGGATTTCTTGGAGAGTGGCCACTGCCACTGCATTTAGGCCTCATTAGACCCATTATGCTTCCTCCGTTTACGTTGCCCCACCTAGGGTGTCAACCAGCCTATTGTCTTCACAAACGCTAGGACATTCCCCAGTAGAACTTTCTGGAGGCTGGCGATGTCAAGCGGAACGTCTCCAAGTATGGTTTTCCTAATGGACAATAGGGCAGGGCAGTCGCAGAGAACATGCTCAGCCGTCTCATCCTCTAATTCAGTGTTCTTCAACCGGTGGTCCGCGGACCGGTGCCGGTCCGTGAAAATCTTCTGCTGGTCCGTGGAACTATGAATTAAATTACAAACCATTGTCTCCAAGACTAAATCACCCACGTATCATGATACAATAAAACAAAGTATTTCTATAAAAGTAACGAAATTGTGTCCAAATTATGTCTACCAGGCAGTGAACTAGATTAGATTAGATTAGGATTGGGGTGGCCTATCGACCTATTTCACCGCGACCTTTTCAGATCTATTGTGATCCCCTTTTTTCCTAGAGGACGCTCTCTAATTTTGCCCTCTTAATTAGGCCTATCATCTTTGAGAGCGGCTTCTTTATGTAGCTACTAGCTGTGGGGTTCACCTCCCCCATTACTAGAAACCTTGTCCTCGCCAGGCCTTCACATTGACACAGCACATGAACTGGTGTTTCTTCCTCCTCTTGGCAGTATCTGCAGGTTGCATCATCTGCCAGGCCTATGTTGTACATATGCCTATTCAGTCTACAGTGACCAGTCAGCAGACCTACAATCATTTTGACAGTCTTCCTGTCTTTATTCAGTAGATCTCTCGTAAGTTCAGCCCTTTGCTCCTTTAGGAACTCTTTTGCCAGGCAGTGAACTATCGTCGCGTCCTTTGTGTGTAGTGTGTTCCGACATGTTGTCAAATGATGCTATGAAACCTTCGAAACTTGAACTCATTTGAATTCAAAGCATAAAGATTTTACTGATAAACCTATAGAATTTTTTAAAAGATTATATGAGCAAATGAAGACACAAAAATGTGCAATAAAAACTATGGTGACTTATGATAAGTCATTACTTCGTGCGTCGTACTTAGTTGCTCTACGTATAGCTAAAACTAAAAAATCATTTACGATCGGTGAGGAATTAGTAAAGCATATGGCACCATAACTGGGCAACTTGTAAATATTGCTCGCGTACATCTTTAAATTTTAATATGATAATGCAAACGCAATATTCACAGAAAGCGAATATATCCCCAGGTGTCATTGGGAATCAAATAATCGGACCTTCTTTATCTATTAATACCTATAAGTTCTGAACATGTTGGCTGCCCCTTGGTATCCAAGGACTTGTATAGGCAATTACTTATTCTTGAAGACAATAGCTGACCCTTATCATCTAAATAATTAAACAACAAGTTAACAAGTTCTCATTTGAACCCATCCTTCGTATTATATAATTAAACCTAGACATGCTTTTACGTCGGTTTTTCGCCAGCGAATCCTATAAAATTTCTGTTAGCGCACTTGCGTAATATACATCAGCAATACTTATGTTAATAAGTGCAAAATTAATTATTTCAGATCGACGACAAGCACTAAATTGACGTTGTACAGTGCGTCAGTAATTAAACTTTCCATAAAGAGACTAGTTCCAAGTAATATCTATGCAAAACTTCAGAGCGAAACCGGCATACGGCTGGCTGCTACTTATTGCAACCGTCGAGCGACTTCCTGCATCTACCTCTGCAGTGCTAGGCTAGAGCGTACCATGTTCGGCTATAAAACAGCGGCGACAACGTTTATATTCGAATAAAGCAGAGTAATGTGCATGCAATGTAATACGCCTATCTCAGGTCTACTACGAGCACAAGACTCCGCATTCAATTAATCCTCCTAACACTTCCTTTTGCACCAATTAGCGACCGTTATAGGGAGCGTGTTGTCGTCTCGCCTTTACACTATTAACTGAAGTACTATCGCCAGATTTCCGAACAATTTCAACGATGCGATCTCTGTATAATGGCAAGCTACCGTGGTGAAGAAACTGCAGCGTTACTTGCCTTTTGTTATTTAAATCTAATTTCCGGTATTGTACGGTAGAAGAGCTTAGAAGACGTTGATAGATTTTGAGCAAATAGGAAAGCAGAGGTGAAACATTTACCAACCGTACTCCGTTAAAGTATGACGCTTGCTGATATAAATTGGCATATAAAGATAAGTTGATGTTATCAATGTTCCTAATTCTCCTTCTTTGTACAAGGTATCCTGTAACATTTTAATCAAACGTTGACAGCGCAGAGCTAATAAAATGAGCCTTTAATAGAACTTTCTTAAGACATTGTTTAAGGTCTTGACTATTGAAATGTACACTATTTCAATTAAAAGGTCCTACAAGGAGCTTTCTGGACTAAGAACCTTTCTTTATTTAAACAGTAATCGGTAGGTAGAACCAGTTTCAACAGCAGAAATCAAAACCAGCGCGAAGTGTGACGTTTATCACGCCCAATCAAGCACCATTGATTGTTGTCGAACCAGATACCAATGTTCGTTGATTGCTTTAACACAAATATACGACTAGAAGTTGCGAAGCGTCGAGTCTTTTTACAAGTGAGAGGCAAGAATTAAGAACAAGGAATATACAGGATGCACCGCCGATCCCAAACCAGTCACAGGTGTAGACGGGGGTTAGCGGAGAGTTGTGCGATCTGGCTGGTCTGTCGAGTTGGGACGGTAAGCGGTACGTTCCAGGTGGAGCGCGGGCTTTCTACTTTCTGCCGAGTTGGGGCGGTAAGCGGACATCAAACGACTATTTAATTGGCTGGGTGAACCGGCCCGATTTTCTAGTTAATTTATATTTTGTGACTGACATTTGTGCTAATTTATAGGTACTCACTAATCCTGAAGGAGTTTTACAGTACAACCAGGGCCATAAATGAACAACATTCTAATAGTGAAATATTAGGTAACGTATAAGATGATATAAAAAAAGATTAAATAATACAAGAATATTTTCAGTCTGGTTGCATATGTTCTACTTTTGCGTTGCTTAATGATTGATTGAGGATACGAACCTCTTTCTAAAAGATATTATTGGTTCGATTATTGCCTATCGACTTTAGTAGGCGCTAAACCCCGGAGTTAATAACTGCATCGTAAAATTCCTCCATCTATATAAAACCTTCGCATTACATATACATAAAAATTCTGATTCGGTAGGCAAATAACGAGCCTGCTGTCGCGTTTCCCTGACCAACGAATCTTGATGGCCCAATAATTTTTGACGGCGTACTTTCGCGGTTGCGAGTCTCTAAATGCCAATATTTCTGTCGGTATAGCGATCAATACGGTTATTCGAATTAGCCGACTCTTTAATATCATAAAGCTAATGTTTGATTTTTTTTTATTATAAAGCTTAGATTAGAAACAGTGATGTCAGCTTTTTTGATTTCGCAGAGCACGTTTGAAGCACCTCTATAATATCTCTTATTGAAAGTAAAGCAAGCAAATATGTCTATATATATATTTCGAATGTTTTATTTGGCTTTTTAGACCTGACTTTTTCTCGTCATTTAATAAATCTTTCATTGCAGATAATGGTAGTAAAATGCGAAAGCAATACACACTCTGCACAATTCCTTTTTCTTCAGTGATAAATTATGTTTTTGTATTATGTAATGTAATGTCAATTGTAAAAGATCAGAATCTTTTGTATGTAGATCCCTTTTGAGATGATTAAGAACTTTCTATGCCTTAGCATCGTCTTGGCACAATGTCATCTCTGATTTTAAACGTATGGCTTGACTCATTCTGAAATTGCTTTTTAGGTTGTCTTCTGAGGGATGAATGCTCTTTCATCAAGTACTGAGCGTTTCTTCGTTCCGTTAAAAATAATTGGAAGAAACTATTGCTGGAACAAAAATAAATTAATATATCAGATAGCTCAACACGCATTCACAAATAATATTTTTTTCTTCAACAAATTATGAGATTCCATTCACTCAGATATTTTTCGTTTAGAACAGAAAAAGTATTTACTGATTAAAAAGAAAATAGTTGATAAAAGGGCTTTGTATTTATTATTTATTGGAATCATTCAGTAAGAGATGTACTGTGTGGGTAAGAATCCCAAAGCCCATGTAACGGCGGAAACTTCAAACGATCCAACACTAGAGTTGCGCCATCTTGAAACATATTAACTGTTAGCCCTCAAAAGAATAACGCGCGACACTACAACCGTTTTTAGGATAAAACTTAATCTCGGAAGTCGCAACTGCCAAAATTATGACAAAATTTGTAATATAGCGTAAACTAACTATTACTATTACTTTCGAGGACGATCTTGTGTGGAACGAGCATTGCCAAGGTTTGGCCAATAAGTTACATAGTAAAGTTTTTCGTTGTTTATGTTCACAGGTGCCCGTGGAGTGTCTACTCGCGTTATATTACGCAGAAATACATTCTAGGCTAAAATACGGGATTCTGTTATGGGGGTGCTCAGCAGCAGTGAGAAAGGTTTTCTTGGCCCAAAAAGCTGTAATCAGATCCTTAACGGGTGCTCATTTTGGTATGTCATGTAAACCCTTATTTAAGAAACTGAAAATACTACCGTTAGCCTGTAATTACATAATGGAAGCAGCAGTTTACGTTTTTAAAAATAAAAATGCTTTTAGATTAAATTCTGAATATCACCATCACTTCACAAGAAATAAAGATCAACTACATACAGCAGGATGTACACTTTCGGTTATAAGTTTGGGTTTAAAGAGTATGGGCATTAAAATCTATAATCACTTACCCGTTGAAATTAAAGAAAAAAGCTCGATTTTTAATTTTCGTAACAGTGTTAGGGAATTTCTTTTGTGTCACAATTTTTATGATTTGTCTGAATACTTCCCATTGCGCACCTCGTGATAGCCTTTCGATCTTTTTAAGTTTCAACCCTGTCTTGTTTTCTATCAGTAATTTTGATGTGTTTGATTTATTTTATTTTTATTTTTACTAGTAGTTTTAGTTTTTCTTTTTATTCTTCTCCTTTTTGGCCTTCCCTGATTATGAGAACTATAATTTTCGTTAGAAGTTAGTCTAATTTAATTAAATTTATTTTCATGTTGTTTAGTAATATATACTTGTAGACTGGTTACATACACATTTTGTGTCGCTTAACCAAATAAATTATTCTATTCTATTCTATTCTAACTGTCGGAAGTGCATAGAAGTATATATAACTGCAAAGCTGTTTTAGGTGGTTATCGAAATAATAACTAAAAAATATAATAATCTATTTAAAATAAAAACATTGAAAGTAACTCTGGAAATTTATAATACCTTGTATATTTAAAAAGACAGCTCCCGTACACCAGATTTCATGTAATTTAAAATTTAAGGTGTGACAATAACATATACAAACGTTGAGAATTAGTTTAAAAGAAAATAAACTCAGAATTTTGTATCCTTCAAAGTCTATAAAAATTTTATCACCTATATTTAAAAGTCGTATATCTCGTTTAAACGACGCTCTTGTGGGCACGATCATTTTTCTTTTTGAAGCGACTTGTATAAACGTAAAACCTATTTTCCTATTTACCCTGACAGCGACTACGTTTCTTCTTATTTTACCATTCCCTGAACGAACGCTGCGGTATAATTTAGTACCATTACCGATTTTCTACTACGGGGAGAAGTACGGAGCGGAAATATGGCCGTATCTAAGCACTAGACAGATGGATACAAAATACTACGGCAGAGGAAGGCATTAAATTCGCCGTGCGAACGTTTTCTACGGCTAGCGCGATGACAGGAAGACCCTCATTTTCAATTAATGCGGTTTCATTATTTTCCTCAGGCAACAGTAGAAACGCGATAATTTAATAGTGGCAACGTCCGGCAACGAGCTCAAAAATTGCCGCTCTAGCTTGAAAACACCTTTCGCACAGTGTTGTCGTAATATTTACGCTTAGAAAAGGCGGGCCGTCGCTGTGACAATACATCAGTAGATAATTGCGCGGTAATTACAGAATTACTTGTAGTATATAGTAGTTGTTAGAGCCATTTTGCTTTCTTTACACTGTTGAGAGGTTTCCTAGCGTTCGCCTAACTATTTCCTGATGGTGCAAGATGCAATCAGCGCATTCGGTAAGACAAGATACAAAGCACCACTTTCAACTCGTATTTTAATTTAACTTCGTATTACTTTTGGTGTTGTCTTGATGAGGCCAACAGAGTACGTGGGGATAAAACAGTTGAATCGGAATGAAAGCAACAAGTTAATCGACGCCAAAAACCATTAACATACCTGTGCAGTCTGTGCGCACTCTTTAATTCCTGGATACGCGAGCCAGCCAATGCATTGGCTTATTTTATTTTTCGCCATAAAGGTTTTCAGGATAAGTATTATATGTAGCGTAATGCGAGAAATGTCTCGATAGTTACATCACATTTACATACTTGCTCGCTTATAAATATGTAATGTGTTCACTTAGATACGTGAAAGGTATATTAATGTAAAATAATGGAGCTGTATAAGTGTATAAGAGAAAAATTATAGCAATGGCTTTATTTTCGTTATTGTGTTTACATTTGAGAGAAGAGAAAAAGAGTAAAAGGAAACAATGTAATACGTGGCCGAGGTTACAGTTTACGAACGCCCAGAGAACAATATTTTCGCTATATATACGTACTTATTCAATGCTAAATAGTTTATATATACCAGGTGTTCCAAGGTGGATGCCGTATCAGAAAGCTATGGAGAACCAACCATCGGAATTAATTGAAATCTTCTATGAACATGTTTCTAAAATATCTTCACCCACGTAATGTTGCCCTATCCACCTAACTTAGGTAACATAATTTTTTGGTTTAATGGATTTTTTATGGTTAGATTCCGTATTAAAATTTCGTACAACTTTTCCTTTTATTATGGTATGCCAAAGTGAATATGGATGCCAGTATTACCAGTGATAATTATCGACTGGATTATAAACAACTGAAAACAAAATAGAATTAACTTGGAGAAGATAATAAAATATGTTAAAAGCTTATCATATCTGAGCCACAGTATATATCTAAGCAGTAGTTTCACTTCGTGTCGGCACCTTTGATCTCGATGTTCTAAATTTTACCTCGCGCACTGAACGGCGCATAGTAGGTTCAGGGCATATCGCCCGGCCCCAACAGAACCGGATTAACCCAATATTGGAAAAAATAAAAAGGAAATTATTAAATTGAATTAAAATGCAAACAGTGCTGGTATAATAGTTTACATTGGCAAATTAGAAAAATTTACTGAGGAAAATACAAGATTATTATTGTATTCATCAGTTAATAAATATTATATGCGATTTGTAAATGTGTTTATTAATATTTACCTACATATAATGCTGGTAATCGCTTCATTAATAATTACATTCTATTCTACATTTAAAATAAAATCATTAAGTAAATAAATATGGTAAGTAAAATAATTAACAAGTGTTTTTATATGTTTTTATAATGCTTCAAGCAGACTATGTTTGTAGTAAATGTAATTGAAAAGGCCTTTATTATAAGGGATTTATCTGCATAATAGTTGATGTAATTCTTAATTATAGAAGATCTTATCTAATTAGTCTTTGCTTTTAATTTTACATTTTAACGGAAATTAGTACTCAGTTAAATCTTGGGTAAATAAAGTAAGAATAAACTAACAAGGATTTTACTAGCATCTTAATTTCAGTACAAAGAATCGGTACTGATATGATTTACAATATATAATACCATTGCAATTTCAAAAGGTATCCATGTCAATATTTTGACACTTTCTAGATTTGTCTATTTGTATTTTTATACTTATCATAGGGTGAAATCACAGTAAATAAGCGTCATAAAAAGCAAAAAGTTAAATCAAAAAACGTCTACGACATTGCTTACTGTAGACCTCCTATTACAGTTGAGAACCCAGCACTTCATGTTGATTTGTATAAGTTATCTATGCACACTAAATTAAAACTATCAAGTAAACTTTAATCTATGAATAAACATACACAAAACAACACCTGTAAATATGAAAGGCAGAAATATTAACCTACAACAATTATTATTAAATTAAGATTAAAGATAGTATCTATATACCACATGCTAGAAAAAATTCTACTACGAAAATATTAAACTCACCTACTAAACTTAGTACGGCGGTTAATCTTAATTATGGAACACTTGCTAGAGACACAAAGCTATGCTAACGACAGAATACAAAATGTGGCGCATGTGTCCCATCCAGGTGGTTTTATAGGTTGTATCTTTGTTTGTAAACAAGCCGTTAATCCGTTCCCCAATATTAGGCCAATCCGGGCCTGTTCAAAGTTGTCCTGAGTCCCTACATGCGCCGTTCCGTGCGCGAGTTGCAACTTGGAACCACCAATTTGCCGGAGTGAAACTACTGCATAAGGTATATACTGTGTCTGAGCAGTGTACCTATTATAATTTTGGCTGCTATTGGCTGTGACTCCCACGAAAAATCGCTGCACACGAAAATTAGACTCTTTAATACGATTATAAAAAGCATCCTTCAATATAAAAGTGAATCATGGAATCATGAGTCACAGACATAAAGTAAAATCGTAATCATTCATAAATAAATGGCTCAGAAAAATAGTAGGAATAGTTTGGCCTAATAAAGTTACGAATGTAAAATTGTAGCAAATAACAAATGAAAACCCCATAGGTATAATAATGACGCACGGAAGGTGGAATTGGTTAGGTCACGCTTTGAGAAAACCAGTAACAGATATCACTAGACGAGCTTTGGCTTTACGTGATGGTAGTGCAGTGCAGCAAGCTAGAGTCGCAGCAAGACTTACATCCATAGACAGGATTGCAAGTATTGGCACTGGGAACTCTTCTAGAAATAGAATCATAAATTCTATTCCTAGAGTTAACTTGATTAAACTTGGAACTTGAAATTCCGGGAAAATTAGGTGAGACTGCTGAAGATGACACTAGCAAAACCTACAAGCAGTGTGCACAAAAGGGGAGTAAGTTCTGAAGAGTTTCAAATTGGAACAGGTGTCAAACAAGGCGACCCTCTATCGACATTATTGTTTAATCTTGCACTGAAAAAAGTCATGAGAGATAGCAAACTGAATAGAGAGACGGACATATTTATTATAAGAGTCACCAGGTCACTTGTTATGCAGATGATATGGCCATAATTGTAAGAAAAGGAAAGAATTTGTAGGACATAATTAGAAAGTAAACGCAGCAGCAAAAATGGGATTGGTTATTAATGCAAGCAAAAGTAAATTGATGAGGATACAATATACATATGGAAAGTTTAAAATTGAAATACAAAAAGAAAGGAAGGGAGGCAGACCAAGAAAACGATGGAGGGAAGCTGTTCTAGAAGATCTGAAGGAAGGGAAAGTGAATGGATGGTAGGAAAAGGAAGATATGGAAGAGGATTACAAACCTCTGGGCCTAAAAGACCTGTTAAAAGCTATATACATATATAACTCTTCTGGACTTACCACCCTTGCACATTCTTGTGGAAAGAGAGGCCAGATTAACTACATTTCACCTATGGCACATAATAAATCAATTGTCTGCTGGAATTGGTCATTTTCGACAAAGTGTTGGGAATGCCATCGACCAATGATGACATATACTTCACTACTTCCTTTCCAAACAAAGAGGAATAGAGATGCAACGACAAAAACAGTTGCTGGTGTACAGGCGATACGAAAAACAACACACAACGATTTCTCATGCTGAAATCTATGCCATTGAGATGTGTGGTAGATCGTTTTGGAAAAAACATCAGACATAAATCAATAAATACTTACGTGACAGATCTGTAGCTATACAAATACTTTAAATGTATTGGAGATGACTAACAATCTATGCCTAATTTGGGTAACTGGGCACTCACTCATTCATAGTAATGAGGAAGCACACGCTCTTGCAAACAAGGGTGCTGCGAATCATTTTCAGGGGTCAGGACCTGCCACTGGCATGCCACCTAAGGTAGCTAAACAACACGTCAAAGTCTGGGCGAATCAGAAAATGCTCCAACATTGGAATAAAATTCCTGGTTTGGTACATACGAAAGAGTGCATTTCACCTAATCGTGTCAGAAGCAAGGAACTACTTGAATTGACCGTAAAAAAGTAGTAAAAGTAAAAGTAATTGTTTCTGTCTTTACAGGTCACTGCAAATTCAGAAAGCACTTACACAGAATCGAACTCTTTGATGAGACTGCATACTGGCTATCTTTGGAAGAATGAGAGACAGTTGAGTATGTTCTGCCACTGCTCCGCCACGATGGGAATCAGATATGCTATTTTTTGAGACAATTAACCTCTCCATAGAAGATCTTATTCAAAAAGATTTTGAGCTATCTCACCGGTCTGAACTTGTTGCACGAACTTTAAATTCGCTCTGCAATAGTCGAACCATGCGGATGCTATCTTATTCTCAATACCCAATACTGTAATATAAACTCAAAAAAAAAACATTCTACAACAAATATATTTTTTTGGGGAGCCATTTTCAAAAATAATAAGTCTAATCAAGAATAAGAAGGATTGTTTGTCTTGTATGGCCATACCAATTCTGATCTAATTTAGTCAGTAAATAATAGTTTGTAAAACAACATATCATAATTTGATGGTTCAATAAATTGTTAATTAGTTGGTGCTCATCTTATTTTAATTAAAAAAGTTACCTTATTAAAGCAACGTAATATTAAAATCTAGGCATTTCCTATTAAATTTATACGCTCGCAAAGTCCTTTAAATTGATTGATGAAGACGTTAAATAATACGAAATAAACCGCTCCTGATTCCTGAAGCCGAAATCTCTCCACCCACCTAATAAAAATTATATCCGGCACATTTCGCAATGTTTATTTTATAGAGAAGAGACAATTAACTTGACGCCAGACCGGCATCCCTAAACAATTGAACTCTTGTTGTACAAGCGTGAACCCTATTCCGTCGTCGTCTAGCTTCCAATTACTAGAAGTACAAAGCGAGCGGGTTAATTAATTTCGGAACGCCGAGTAGCGTTGGTTACCTAAGCGAATAAGATATCGTATTTACTATAAGGATCGTTGCTATCTTCCGAAGTGTAGCAGACGCGCGCGGTTGGATGACGCTCGATTGTGTGTTGTCGATGAGAGTGTAATTTCTAATTAGGCACCCGCAGTAGAACTTTAGTTTGATTAGGTCTCTGTTAAATTAAGCTTAGGACGCTAATGCATATATGTCGACTACAAAATGATTGCATTCTTTGTGTAAAGTTGCACGTCCTTTTTAGTGGCAGGCCCCCTTTTACGGTACGCTAACAACGCGGCGATGATATCTTCGGACTTACCGAAGTCCTGTCCTTGTTTACGATTTCCAAGGGCGCTTGTATGCTCGGCTTGCCCAGATACCAATCTTCTCGCGGGCTGTAGTCGCCCAGAAAGCGCACCAATCTCGGCACGTTGACGTAGTTATCGTCGTCGAAGTGACAGAACCATCTGCAACAAGAAGATATGAGATGAGCATGTTTTAGAACGATACTCGTTTAATACAAGGTGAAGTGATTATGTAGATTTGTGTTATAGATATGCTGGTATAAATATAATAGCAAGTGGGATTCATGTTTAGTTTTGTTGGGAGATCTAAGTTACTTTTCTATTTTTGCTTTATTAAAAGTTACAATTTATTTTAGTATTTTAAATCGACAATTTTTCGAAAGTATAGAGCTAAATTAATCGTATAGTATAATAAACAAATATTTTAGTTTTCATTTTTAGCATTAAAGATTACGAAAGAATTTGAAACAATTTTACTTTTCCGGAAACGGATGAAAATAAAAGAATAGGTACTGCAGGGATAAATTTAGTAAAGGTATAATATACTGTAGCAACGACATATATCAAAGTGTCGCAAACAGACAAATAAACAAAGAAGAAGCAATAGAAAGCACAATACACATAAAAAAAAAAACAAGTAAAGCAAGGGGAGAAGATATAGATCCAGAAATAGAAAATTAGATAGAGGAAGAAAGAATGAATTGGCTATGGAATACATACAGAAACAGAAAAACATGAAGATTGACAAAATAACTTAATAGTGCAAATAATCATATATAAAAAATAACAACAATTACAAAGCAATGAGTCTGCCGTCAATATATTTTAAAGGATACACGAGAGTAGTAGAGAGAAAACTAAGGCAAGTAGTGAAAAAGCAATTGAGAAAAGATTAAGAATGCGAAGGGAATATTAAGGAAATATTTGGAGAAAATGAAGGTGCTGATTGCCCCAATAGAAATAAC
Organism: Cetonia aurata; assembly: GCA_949128085.1. Taxonomy (NCBI): domain Eukaryota; kingdom Metazoa; phylum Arthropoda; class Insecta; order Coleoptera; family Scarabaeidae; genus Cetonia; species Cetonia aurata. The sequence continues at coordinate 26,105,982 of OX421887.1, forward strand.
AACAAAAGAACAAAGTTTTCTAAGGTTAAGAAAAGTATTCGCCCAAAGAAGGTGATGTCCATATACTACATCTACTGAGTGGTGTGGAACAACTGATTCCTTCAATAACTGTTTTTTTTTTTTTGGCTTTCATGGGCAGGTTTAACCCCGTGAGGCAACTCGGCCTTAAGACCTATTGTACCCCCATGATGTCTTAACCCTCTGGACCAGGTTGTACTCGAACAAACAGGTCCGCAAGTTGGTCGAGAGTTAATTTGCTTATACTGGGTTCGTCCAAACGAGCGATCCCTAGACAGCTCTCTGCACAGGTCTGGATGGCTATAACTTCAGCATGGAAGATGGAAGTGGAGCCCCCTAAGCTGATGGCTTCGCCATTCGGTTCTCCATCTCTCCAGATCCCAATGCCTGTGCCATTCGGCGTCTTCGAGGCATCCACAAACCAGCGATGAAAACATCGCCTCGGTCTGTGAATGTATGCTTTGGAGATCTAACTGTTAAAAAAGCTTGTACTTAGAGGGAGGACCACTAATGTTATTACATTTATTTTTAAGATTTCTCGAAAAGAGTAGCTGACTCGACGCACAGTAGTCAATTTTCCTAGATTCGCGATCGAAACTTCGATTACTTCTAAAATAGTTGTTTCGGCAGTATTATATTGAGGCTATGGACTATAGATTAGTCAAATTTCATATTCCTAAAGTTACAGGCTGGTCACAGCAACGGAACAAAACTATAGAGGAAAATGCAACTTTTATTCTACTGGGTATATTAATTTTAACTACAGCTATAATTATAACATATATAAAATTTAAATATAATGAAATTACGTCGTTTTGCCGACATATTATACTCAAATTGCTCAGAAATTTATTTCACATTTATATTTAGTTTCAAAGTTATATTCCTTAAGTGGAGTTTCGGGTAATTAAAGAAATTTGGAAGGTGGCATTTATGTTCTTAAGCATCTACACCTGATAAGTCGGATATTTTTTCTAGCAGCACGTTCATTACTCAAGACAATTTTGTATCATCATAACTTATTCAATATTCAGCAATCTAATATTTGTTGGGTTTTGTGCGGGCATGTGCTGATATAGAGAATAAAACATCAAAAATACCCTATAATTTCCACCAGACATTGAAGTTGGAATTGTAAATTATCATTAATTCAGCTACGATCAATATTCTATCGGCAAACAATATCAATTTGCATTTAATTAATATTCTCGCCAAAATCCGATTTCCGACACAGTCCAAAAGTTCGAAAAGAAATAAGCGGCGCCGGCGAGCGCATCCAAAGCGGTTTAACTTACCGCGACACGTGACGCGTGCACCGACTGTGCGGATGATTAAACTCATAGCTTATATAACGGCTGAAACAAACGCACCCGCCTCTTTGTTATCTATCGACCAATTTCGCCATATCACTGGCCCGTCGGGGTTTTTGTCAATCCAGCGTCCAGCTGGAATCGCACGAGATTGAAGTTTTAATTGGATTTGGATGCAGGAATGTCTAGGGTCTCTCCAGCGAAAAAAAAAAGGTAAGATCGAAATTAACCAGCCTAACTTTGTGATTAATCGAACACTTTTTAAATTACACTTTAGGGTAGTTCTTTCTGATTACTACGCTAGGTGTTGAAGATGTTGGTAATCCGAAAACTACTTTTAGTAAGCAGTGGAACAGTTGGCCAGAATCTTTCTTTTTTGTTTATGAGAGCCATCGGATATCTGAGTCTTCGAAAATAATACAATCTCTTAGCTTTCTACTTCTGGAAAATTCTATTTCTTTACCAACAAATTACGGGTACCCTAAATTAGTTTCTGCAGATTTCTGGCTATATAGTTAATCGATATAATATCGTATATCAATTTTTGGCTTCTCAAAAATAGTCTCGCCTATCAAATATTATTATCATTACAGACTTTGCAACGCTGATCTCAATTTGCAGCAGCACAGTCTCCTGTGAAGAGAAGTACGTGTTCCTTATGCTTCAAATAATTTTGTGGATAATCATCATTTGATTGCCATTGATTTGCTGCCGATACCCTCACTACAAACATGTACCGTCTAATGGCTCATAAGAGTTGGATGAAGGAGGTTTATTTCTGCGTTCTTGAGCTAGTTGGTCTTCACCGATAAGCATTCTTATTTACTCAGCATCATTATCCCCGAATTATACCAAATAGCAGGTAATGATTATGCTTTACGTAAGCGATTCATTTCCTCTGTACTTGAATGGCTGTGATTACAGCACTAGAAATAATTTTTTCATAAGCATTTAATCAAACAATCGATCAAATCTTCCCAAGACTTATTCGACCGCGCCTTCTTTGCGAAGTTCCACGAAACGAACACTGTGTGTACACACAATCCATCTTCATTATTCAAAAAGTCGAAACGTCTAGCACATCTCAGTGGGCGCCTTTGGATTTTTTTAGCTTTATATGTGTACGGTTGTCTTTTTCTTCCGAGCTATTCCGCTATTTCAAGCGTTACAGAAGATCTGAGACGATCTTAAACGCACCTGCTCTTCATTTTTATCCGATAAACTGTCGGGACGTCACCATCGTAGGCGCTTATACGGAAATCTCTGGACTATGTAAATGATGATTTTGTGTCCGGTGCTTTAGAGCAACTGGTAAATGTACGCGCATATATCAATCATCTAATAAATAATGATAATGTGGCGTGTGTTACGGCAGGTATATTTGCATGGCTACAGCAAGTGAGGCTTATAAGGAGCTGGTCTATAAAATATGGGCCTGGTAGAGAAAAGGACGAGTTATTATGGATGATATCGTAAGTAAATGGGATGATTTATGGTGGCCGTAAAAGTTGGTTTTGCTGATATACTAACAGATTATGTATCAGAATGTATGCAGTGTTATACCTAATAAACACCTACTTAACCATTAATGAATATAATATAAAGAGTACATAAATATTTTCTAAACTATTGTTAGAAGAACTTATACCTCCAGTTTATCAATATATGCCTACAAATGAAAACAAAATATGATCCTATAAGGTTGGAAAATATTATATAATTTACAATGAATTAGAACCAGCCAAATTCCTTAAGCCTCGACTATTGTCGGGTATCGAGGGTTCAAAGCTCGCTCCGGCCAATTCTAATACTCGGATTTTTCCGACGTGTTGATGATGATTGGCACAGCAAAGAGACCTGACAAGCATAGAAATGCTAACGCTTTATCAAACCCTATAAAAGAAATATGTGTGTTATGAATAAATTGAGATATTATGCTCATAGAGCGGCAATATTTCCAGACTTTTTTTATATTTACTACATTTAGCAGGTGGTTCATTCATGGTGGTTCCCCAAAAATTTGGAAGCAATCAGTTTTTTGAAAAATAGTTTCAAGGAGCAAGAAGAGATTCATAAAACGATTCCACACCCATTCTAGGAAAGCGCTTGAAGGTCATACAAAAGTAAAGATTTTTTTTAAGGGGCCTGACAAAGCCTAAGCACCAAGTGCTTACCACCCCTGGAACCGTGGACCTCACGACTGATAACCAAGTGTGCAAGCCACTAGGTTATCAGCCCGGCCAGTTGTTTTTCTTTTTTTAATGGAACATGGTATTTTTTTAACAAGTTCTGTGTTCAAAAGCCAAAAAAATTGTTTTACTAATGGAGAAAACTGGGTTTATAGAAAAGTAATAATGTATGATTAACATTTTATGGAACAATAATAATGTAAACACTTATTCAAGTAAATGTTCAAAATTTTGACCATCAACCGCAATACACTTCTATTTTTTTCTACTAAGTGAATCATGGACGTTTAATAGTGAATCTTTTGTAATTTCTGAGCATACATGTATTATCTTTTGCTGCTTATATTCATGTTGTTGTAGGGGTTTTACCATACACTTTTTCTTTAAATGAACCCCATAAGAAATAACAATCAGAATTTGACTTAAAAAAATCATGTTCCATTGAAAAAAAAAAGAAAAAACTTGACATTGACTTTCAAGCGCTCTCCTGGAATTATGAGTGTGGAACTGTTTGCGGATTCCTTTCTGTGTCAAAACATTTACTTAAAACTTTTTCTCAAAAAAAAAAACACTGCTTTCAATTTTTTGGGGATATGATAAATCAGTGTCAGTTTTCTTATCCCCTCATCATTTTAGACTACTACAAGTTTTACTACTTTTCTACTCAGCTTTCCTAGAGCTGTCCAACCGTTAGGTGTACCTCTTCGTGTATTACAACTTTGTTTCATAAAACTGACTGCTTCCAAATTTTGGGGAGCACCATGAATGAACTATCCGGTATAGATTAACTTGTTTGAAGAGAAATCACACTCATACATTATTGAGCGTTTAAATGTCTATTTTCTTTCGATATAAAACTGAATGCGTGACAGACGCAGCGATAAATCGAAAATAAATTCTATTAAACTTCAAGTCAAGTGAATATGGGAAAAAAAATATAACATAACAACGGCGAAAAACTCCAGCGTGGAGATATAATGTTAGCATTTAAGTTTACAACTTTCAGTCGAGTTCATATCTCATTTAAGAAAGTCTGCATCGTCGATCGATACAGTAAAGAGAAAAGGAAAATGTCATAAAATAAATAAGAAATAGCAAGGTTAATTGAAAATGAGAAAAAAGCAACCGCAACCGAGTATGAATTAATCATCGGTCTAGACTTAAGAAAAAATGCAAATTTCAAGAGAAGACCGTATATTTATAATTCTTAGTGAAAGTGACAGCCGCACACTGGTAATTAAACAGTTTGGCAGTATAAAAAATAGCTTCGAAAAACATGTATACGAGAGAGAAAAAAAAAACGCTTCAGTTAAATTGGTATTTAGTTGTAGCTAATAAATGAGCTACCTATATCTAAACGCAAAATTTCTGACAATGAGTAGGAACAATCTGCTTATAATTAAATGTACACGTCAAATAATTACTTAAGCATTACCCACTTGGTTTCTCCAAAATTACCAACTAAACTAAATCATGTATTTCATCCTAATTGACGTCGTAAAACGAACGAGAATATTCAAGTAGGTAAGTCATATTTATGAATATGTATGGCTATGGCTACGAAAACGAAATGCACTGAACAATGGCGGCGGCGCTCTAAGTACAAGCACAGAATAGGCAATATACAGAGGTGTCACTCAATGCATATCCCTATGGTCGCAATTTTATTTTTTGTGGTAATTATCTACGACGCCACGATTCTGCGCGCAAGCTTGGTGCAGGACCCCATTGGCCCATTTTGTCAGCAGAGCCGTATTAACTTGTTAAATTATTAATATGCGAAGCAAAATTTTCACAAATACATTTGCCAAATACGTTTTCTAATAATTTTTGAATAGAAAACATGTTTTTAAGGCAATTAATTAGTAAATAACTGCTTAACCTCATGTATATGTAACAACTTCTTTATTCGTGTCGAGATATTATGTTGTCATCAATGCCATATTCCCTCATTATATTTCAAAATTTATTCTTCCAATTTACTTACTAATCCTGAAAAATATAACAAAAGTTCTTGTTCAGAAGAATTAGTCTGTACAGAACTGTATTACTTTTAATTTTTTGAAACCAAAGAAAGTAAATAGTAATACTATTCCTCGTTTGATATCCTTGATAATTAAATAAAACAACACGAACAGTTGAACGTTTATTATTTTCCATACTCCATCATACATACATCTCTCTCTACATTCTTACGCCAAATTCAAATTTTAAAAATATGTGGATATGTATTATACTCTGTAAAAGTATATTTTTTGCAAACTATAATATGCAATAACATATATATATATATAATATAATATATGCAAATAAATTTATTTCGAATAATGAACATAATGCAATTAAAAATTTGTTATAGCATCTAATTGACATATTAAAATGATTTATAAATGCTTTAGAATATTTAGTTTATCGTGCTTTGTAGTTTTTGTGTCCGTCATATCTCTGTTTATGTATTTTAATGTATAAAATATCCGTAAGCGTATATATAATGACACCAAGAAATTCTACCTGCGCGAACGACAAATTTGTACTGACTGCGATTTCAGTAAAACAGCATAGAGATACGGTACGAATTTCTTGTCTGACTGAAACTTCTGTATGTTACCTATTCTGTGGTACAAGCAACGTGTTATTATTAGGTGCATTACACGTGCCTTCGGGAACGTTTCTTTCTCGTTCTCGATCAGATCGCGATTTTTCATATGCTACAGTTTACAGAGAGCGTACGCCAACACATGTAATAGCCGTGCAGACCCTTCTGGCCGTTGTGTATATAGATCTGGGGCCTCGTGTTTCTAAACGGCATTCCAAAGAGACCAAAACCATATTTTACTGCCACATGACTCTACCTAGACGGTCGGCGAGTACAGGTGCGCAGAAGTTACGCATCGCCTTAGTTTTTGTATACACTTTTAATTAGAGAGGGATGAAGTATATGGATAATACCTACCCTCGCAGTTATTGTGTAAAACGGCGGGGTCGTTAAATTGAGATATAGGCTATAAAATTTAATTTCTCCCGGGTGTATATAAACTGAACACAGTACCATCCGAATTATTTATGCAGGGAGGCTTTTTGTTTTACGGTTTTTGTAATCTGTTTTTAATTTGAAATAGTATAAATGTTAGGACATTATAGCCAACATCAATACTGTGTTGCTTATACTATGTATATCTATTTTTATATTATGTTTCCCCAATAAAAATGCCCATACTTTAGATTATAAATTTTCTTCAATAACACAAAATTGGGAGACCAAGCTTGGGACGCATATTCAAGTTGACTAAAGACAAAGATAAAATAAAGCAATTTCAAAAAAGATGTATTATCGAAGTACTTGCAAGGACGCATGACAAATTCCAAGGTTTAAATACTAGACTAATAGAGTAACTAAATGAAACAGATTTTATTGCAATTCGCCTCACGGGGATAAGATATGTGGAAACATTAATTACTGATATTGAGCTTCATCTTTAAAGAAGAATACCATTCCTTAAGGTACTCTAAATTATTTTGCAAGTGCAAAACGCCATCCCAAGTTTTAATGGTGGAGTAGATTATTAAATCAACAGCGTAAGCAAGAGCTGAACAGGATAGTGATGACAACAAGTTATTTATATATTGAATAAACAAAAGTGGATCCAAGTTGGATTCCTGAGGTACACCATAGATAGGCTGGATCAAATCCATAAGAAGACAATTTGTATCAAATGTGTTGTCTAAGTCAGTATAAAAACCGTCGATTTGTCCCTGAAGCTCCAACCGCGCAAATATAGGTTTAAAAATCGGATTGGTCACACTCGATCTACCACGTACAAAACTGTATTGATAAGGAGATATAAGCTACTTAGAATGATGATGAATACATGAAACAAATAGATTTTTAAATACTTTTACAACATTAGAAAGGATTCAGATCGGTCTACAATTTTTTACATATCCTTTTTGCCTTTTTTGTATATTGGATTAATTCTTGCCCACTTTTACTGCTCAGGAAAAAACAGAAGTTCTGATAGAATAGTTAATTATGTAAGCTAGCGACGTGGTTAATGCAAATCTTTCGTCATAGACAATAATGTTAGGAATTAAGTTATTTCCGGAAGTAAAATTTCGGGCGGAGAAAAGGACCAATTTATCCAATTAACCATTTTATCTTCAGTAACAGCATTCATGAGAAACCGCACTTGATATTAGCAATAAATGGTGAACTTGCATGATAGACGGATCAAAACTTATCAGCAAAGGCATCCAAAAGCTGACAAGTGTAATAATAAATGTAATAATTTACTTAGAATTCGAGTTGTACCCAACTTGAAATTTTGGAATAGGATTTTATAATAAAATGGAAAGAAAATTTTGTGTAAGTTCTTGCAAAGTTTTCACGAATGAGTGTCACCCGTATCAAAAAAGTTTTAATAAAAGTAAAATCTATTATCTGAGCCAGTCGCAGTCGAAACGTAGGGCAACAAAACCTAAAGATATAACACTGATAGGTCGAATAGGTCAACAACATTTCTTCTCTATAATATTTACTTTGTCACACGTGCAACCATTGGAATACCTGAAACTCTATTTACCCTTGTCCCTTCCTTATATAAACAGCCATGTATGTTTTATCCATTTATATTACTTAGGTTAATATACACAATAATAAATACCCGTGCCTGTGACGATAGCGTATTTTATTTACATAACTACAGGAATTCTATTTCGTTTACGACACAGACGAAGCACGCCGTTCGTCGAAAAGGACTAAAAACTGTCGGTTATTGGATTTTGATAACGGAACGTTTGTGAGTTAATAAAAATATTTAAAGAGGGTTTTAGGCAAATATCAAACCACAAGGAGTGCAAATGTATTTACTGGAGATTGAAATAAAATTTGTTTACTAAAAAATATACACGAGCATTTGAAAGCAAAAAATGTTGAATATTTTTTTCTTAGATGTAGCGGAGAATTAATAAATAAATAACTATAAGTAATTCTTATATATGCAATGACATTTTTACAACAAGTATGTAGTCTTCCAATTTAAAATTCTGCAAGTTAAATACAAACAAGAAAAAGTACTTTATAATTTAAAATTATGAGCAAGAAGTTTTTTCAGCGGAAAGAAGAAAGTTATCCAACCTAAAAAAACAAACGGCAATTGCCAAAATAAGTTATTTCAGTAATCTTAAAGATAAAAGTTATAAAATTATAATTTGGTATGCAATAAAATTGTTTTTATGAGGTGCTTTTGGATTTTATTGCAACGCGGAATGTCCTACATTTAAATCAGAAGAATTACCATCATTAAATTAGCGAGGGAACATTACTTTATTTTTATTTCACTTAAGAAGGATTTAGGGTTATTGGAACTTAATCTCCTATGGTTACGTTAATAAAGATACTAATGCAGTCAAATAATCATTTGCGTGTAGAAAAAAGATATTCATTTCATCATCTTTTTACATTTTTAATTTCCATGAAATATTAAACTTCAGACTTTATTTTTAAAAATTTGTGGTAATAGCGGATTTACAAATTATTGTAATCAATATTGTAATCAAAAAAAAGAATTGTGTATTAACACAATTCTTTTTTTTGATAGTTGTTTATTTGATGTTTCGCCAACGGCTTTATCAAATTTGAATGTTGTACACACTAAAATATATATGCAATTCCTACGGAAAATTCCAGTAACGTTAAGGTAAAATTAACAAAAATTGGGGAATTTACTAGAAAACTTTAGGTATATTTTCTAATTTTTGGTAAATTTACCCTATAGATTACTGGAATTTTCCGTAGGAATTGCAAATATTTTTTAGTGTGTAAATTTAATAGAAATTGCATTTTGTTGAATTTTTTATTATATTAAAAAAAAATTAAAAACAAGTTTAAAATTTATTTTCTAATGTTCACTCTGCCAACTTCTCTAAAGTTGAAAGTAAATACCCCATCCAGATTGCCTCCGTACGTGCATTACCTCCCACTGCGCCGAAGAAACACGTTGAAATTAACGAATCAGCGGAAATTCTTCGACACCAAGGAATATTCACGAGACGGATGAAGACAGAGCGAACGGGATTATACAAACACGATGATTAATTCTCGTCGACTGGATAGAGGCATGTGGGAAGGCATCTCGGGCATTATTTATCCCCCGACTACAGTCGCCTCTCGCCATTGATAGGACTGAGAGATTAATTAACTCAATAATTGCTGGAAATGTGTTCGATATTCCAACCACTAACGTCGTCGCCCGATCTTATAATTCCGGTTTTTCTCGGACTCGTGTCGTCCGACGGCGAGGGATCATTCATCTTCGAGTCGTTCGGCGTCCGTTCCGAGACAGCAGGAGAAGAGGTTATGGATATGTGTACACAAGAAGCGGAGAGAAATTATCGACAGGGAATGCTGGTAAAAAGCGCAAAAAGAGTGTAGGATATTGATTGGAAATTTTATGGTTTTAGATGTTGAAATAAGACACAGCAGATGATTCGACTTCAACAGTAATTACTTTGGATATAATTGCCTAAAGAAGAAAACCATGGACGTGTTTCGAATAGATATGCTTGTTAAATATCTTACAGAATCGTTGAAATTAATAATGATACTTATTATATCATAATATTTGCTACATCGGATTGGTAATACGAAGAAAACGCAACCAACATTAATTGATACTCAACAAGGAACGTATTAAGTAAAGACGAAGCCATTACCATATCCAAAAAGCTATTAAATATACGAAATCCATAATTGACTAAGTATATATTGTTTGACAAAAAGAAGCAAAAACTTATAAAAGACGTTAAGGTTACGAGAAAAGTGGAGGCAGGAAGTGATTATTACATGCAAAAAATGGAATTACACAAAGATAAAAAAGACAAGCAGAATAAAAGAAGATTACAAGTAAGAAAGAAAATAAAAATCCATAAATAAGTGAGAGCGAAAGATAAGGAATAATGGAAACAATAGAAAAAAGCTGTGAAACACAAAAAAAATAACAATAGGTGATTGCAAGAGAACACAATGGTAGAAAAAAATTCTAAACCAAAAAGTAAAAAGAGAAGGAATATAGATAAAAAAATATTTAAAAACTAAAAACAGAAAATTATAAGACAAGGAAAGATGTTAAAATAGCAGTTAAAAAGCTAAAAATGAAACCTGGGGAAAATTGGTGAAGAGAAAAATGAGCAATATCATGAATGGTGTGATTACACAGCGCAAGCACATATCAGTGTTAGGCATCATTGAATAATTATTTAATGAAATAATCATTTGAATGAAATTCCGATCAATTAATCCTTATTCCGTAGTAAGTTATTATCGAATGAAGTGATCGGACATCATTCGAAAGAAAGAATTATTTCTATAAAACGTTATTTGAATAAAGCATTTACTGGAATAATTGTTTTACCTAATAAATCGTTATTCAAATAATTTATTACTGAAATAAATTTGATTCAGGTATATGCACATTTGTTTCTCGGGTTTCCGTTGCCGTAGTGTCCCTGTTTTTTATATGTATTATAAAGCGTTCGTATCTCCAGCGGACCCAGGTGTCGGATTGATGTCATGCCAGCTGTATCGGACTCTAAAAACACGCGTATTAGTGAGCCAAAATACTTTATTTGATTGTCGATTATAAGCAACCATTTTTTATCCTTGCTAATAACAGTCTCTGAGTTCAGTACTTTAAATTTATCCTTTTCGCCAAGTTGTTTTTTTATTATATTATTTTTTTCCTTTTTAATAATCGATTTAAATAATAAAAAATTTCATTATTTCGCAACTTGAATGCGACTCCTTTATCTTCCCGGTTTCACTAAACTCCATTATTTCAAAAAATTAATGCACCTTCCCCACCAGTCTCTTAAAATTCAGCATTAAAAAAAATATAAAGGCGTCTCCTCTTCCAATGCCTCACCCCCTGATGTTGACAAAAAATCTCCCTTCCCGACATTGCTAATAAAATTAATTTCGTCATTCAAAAGAAAAAACAATAGTTATTTGAATGAGAATGATCATAAATAATTATTCGAATAATTATTTTAATAATGAATGAAATGAATTGTAAGATTTATTATTTAATAATAGATTAACGAATAAAAAGTTATCTATTATTTTTCAATAAGAATAACAAAGCTAGGTTGGTTGCCAGGGTTGAGCAAAATTTATTCAGAATAATAATAATAATAACTAATAACCAATCGAATTGAAAACGAAGATAATGTTGCCGATCTACAAAAAATATCTTTCCTGGGATAGTCGTTAATATTATTTCTCCATAATTTTTGCACTCTCACGAGAATAATAGGGGAAAGAATAATAGAAAAAAATTGAAGAAACAATAGAAGACATTCAGTGGAATTTCAGAACAGTAAGACGTCTTACTGTTGCTACGCAAGACTTAATATTCATAATAAGACAAATTAGAGAGAAAGCAATAAATAAGAACAACCATAATATATATTTAGCTGAAATTAAGAGAGAAGATGTATGGAAGGCGTTGGAAAAAAGATATGTACCAAGATAATTGGACATCATTGCCGACGTAGAGGCAGCACTTGTGAGAATCCTTAACGATGTTGCCAATCCCATCCTTTACGAGACCTCCAAAATCCTTTCTGGTGCCAAACCTCCTAAATCCGAGGTATTTGTCCTTAAACACCTAAAATCCATTCCTCAAATTGTTTCACTCAAAGGTGAAACACCACGGTGGTACTGGACAGTAACTAGTATGAACGGAATATCTTATCCTTACTCCAAGATGGCTCCTAAACAGTTCTACCTACAAATTCTCCAAATACCTCTCCAACATCCTAACACCATACATTGGTAACAGTGATTCCTTTAAAACTCCAAACCCTTTCTATAGAAACTGAGTGGACCAACAATAGAATCTCATGTTTACTTCTAGTTTCAACGTCGAATCCTTATTTATAAAAGTGTAATTTAACAATGGTAAAATCTACAATTCTAGTCGAAAAATAATGTCATGCTGATAGAAGAAAGGAAGGAATAACTCACCGGAATTCAACTAAAAGCTATTCATTGTTGGTCTTGTATTGTGTATACCGTACACATACAATTATACCTATGCATTTACAAAGTATTCAGCCAATTCGGTAAAATACATTGCTTATTTTTCGTAAATGTTATTGTAATAACAAAGTATTACTGTACATTAAGCATTCCTTTAACATTATGCGCTTTCTTGGAAAACTACGTTTCTTCCGCACTGCTATCGGTTAGTTATCTAGATTGAGAATGCTGTAATAAGTTCTCAAATGCTTCTACAGACTATACAAATTCGATGCGACTCTTTCTAAATCATCGATAAGATCTTACGGGAACCTATATATTTTGTTCTATCGTATAGTAGTTCCAATTCACCTGTAGAATTATCAATTAATTTCTCCTCCCAACGGTAACACCCCAAACATGTTAATTTAATTGGATAAAATTCTGTGAAACTCGTTCAATGACGAGAGAAAACGATTTTATCACCTCACCGTTAAGGTAATACAAGATGTGAATGTATGTAACGGTTAATGAAGAAGGCGGTTCGGTATTTTGTATAATGAAAAGCAAAAGTATCTGTATAAGTTTTTCTCAGAATTAATTGTATCTCAACGAAATATATTTATTTGTGCATGCGGTATAATCTGCTAGCTACCTTGGACCATGTTTCGATTTAATATTGTTCGAGCATACCGAGTGTTCATTTGAGATCTTTCCATCTGCAAATCTGGGAATTTATGAAAAATTTCCTGAAACAGGTGTAAGAAGTATTATCAAGTGGGTTGATGGAAAAATTGACTCAGCCATTTAAACCTCCTGCCTCCTGGAGCTACATCCTCAAAAATCTTAAACGAGAAGGCGTATCGAGTAATACCTCATTTTATTGGTTTTTTGAAATACTACATTTTGACGTTTAGTTTTTTGAAATCGATGGATTGTGATGTGCGTCTTAAATCATATTAACAAATTTACTGGATCTGTTGCAAATGTCAAACATAAGCCGCCGACAGTTTTAAATGAAGCCGCTCAAGTGGAAGTGTTGGGTCATTTCGGCAAAATACTTTATTACTCCAAATTTCTATGGCAACTGGAGTTTTCTTGGGTTCTGTTCATAAAATTACAAAGCTTCATAAATTCCATGCTTATAAATTGAAAATATATCAAGAAGAAGATGATTTTGACAGAAGAGTAGAGTTTTTTAAACAAATTACACTATGATTAAAAATAACAATGCATTTGTAAGAATTATCTATACTTCCGTGATTAATGTGCTTTCTATTTACATGGATTTGCAAATAAACATAACTGCAGATATTAGAGTAACAGAAACCCTCATCTATATGTGCAACCAGTATCTTGCATAAAATAATATATGCACGGGCATTTTTGGGGATGAAGTGATTTTTCTTTTTGAAAATGTACGCCTAAACCATTATTTAGTGAACAACAGACAACTTCAAAAAAAAAATAAATATTTGTATTCTTAAATAACGTTGAATAGAAAATTCAAACATTTTCAGAAGATAAAAGTGTATTTTTAATACTGCTTTTTGTTCTGAACAAACCAAAAGATTTTCTTAAAAATTTCGAAAACGAATCGACCAATTTCAAAAAATGAAGGGCCAAAATGTTGTGTTTCAAAAGACCATTAAAATGAGGTATTACCCGATACTCCTTTTCGATTAAGATTTTTAAGAGGATAGCTCCCGGGGGAGGCGGGTTAAAGTGGCTGAGTCAATTTTTGCATCAAAAGTTGTCGCCCTCGATAATACTTTTTACGTTTTTCAAGAAATTTTTCATAAATTTTCAGGGATTTCAAATGAACACCCGGTACATGTACCTAGTCGTAAGAACAAGTATTTTTGGAAGCAGTTAACGATTACGTAAAACCAATTTATCCGATGCTTCGCTCAACAAACAGACTGCCACCGCTTCCATGTTTTATTATCAAATAAAGAACGCACAGGAGGACCGATTAAAAATTATCCACGCCCACGTTCCAACCGCAACAGAGAAGCCGAAATTACAACGTCTCTGCCGATTCATTGCCGCGCCGAAAATTACCGGTTATACACTGGCAAGTATACACAAGAACAAACACAAATAAGCGGGGACGAGAAATAAAAAATACAATCTCATATCGTAATCAACTTCGGGGTCGTTAGGAAGTTGGATGAAAGCTGACCACTACTATATATATATGTGAATTCAGGTAAAAAGCCCAAGGCAAATGAAGGGAGACTGAAAAAAGTAGGAGTTACCGCAGTCTCTACTACATGGAAATTAATTATTTCGTATGATTAATTAATGTTTAATCTTCGTAGGTAGAATTAACACACCAACGTAATGTAATTACGTAAGTTATAATTATGCATTAGAGTTAGAGTGATGTGCCAAACGTAGGTACGAAATCTTCCCTCTAGCATCCATGTATTGAACAAAATACACTGTTCCCTTAATCTACACAAGGGAGAATATATGAAGCTGTCTCAAAGATACG
Source organism: Cetonia aurata (assembly GCA_949128085.1). Classification (NCBI taxonomy): domain Eukaryota; kingdom Metazoa; phylum Arthropoda; class Insecta; order Coleoptera; family Scarabaeidae; genus Cetonia; species Cetonia aurata. The sequence continues at coordinate 26,121,015 of OX421887.1, forward strand.
GATGATATGCTAAAATACAGTTAAGGGTTTCCGATTCTTCTCCTTTTTCCCGCAGTATCATTGGAACTACGGATTTAATCTCCACAATCAGACACGATTCACTGTAACTCCAAAGCTTTTTGATCGATTTCGTTAATATGTATCATACTTGCTTTCTAGAAAAGCTATTTTGTCCTGACGAGAACTCTTTTTGTTTTAAAGATCTGTTGTGGTTTAAATAGCAACTGAAAGAAGGTGTGATACTTTTTTCACTTGCAAATCTGGTCAGAATTCTTTCTTTAATCGGCTCTGTAATGATATAGAAGAATTCTATAAGAAATAAGGGTGTCAGGCCCCTTAATTTAAATTTAGTTCCACCTTGTAATGAAATGAAGAGAACATTCATCAGGTCGCATAGCAAACCAAAAAATTGGTGTAGAAACATAATAAAAAAGACGATTTTTACGTTTCTCTGTTAAATAAATGGTTAAAATTTGTTTAGTACTTCTTGCAGCAAAACTGTTGCTAATTATACAACTTCACGTACTACTCTTAATCAGTTTCTATTAAAATGTGTGACACAAATGATGAAGTTGGTAATAACAAATATATAATGTAGCTTCTAAAGCCCACCATCGAAGATCCACGTTATGGATTATTTTTCCATCGTCAACGCTATTTTCAAATTTTGTAATAACATATTATTCCTTGTTGGTGCTAATATCTTCTTCATATCTAACACTGAAGTGTTATTCCACTAGTGATTTGGTGAAGAGTATATCTTCCAAGGTTTACCTTAGCCGAAACACTATGTTTAACACGGCTCTTCACTTGTTTCTACTGAAGATGGCAACTTAGTTGCCGAAATACGTATTTAGATTTGTTATCTAATTTTGTGGTAAGGGATTTTTTCACCTTTCTTTTGGGATTTTTGTTATAGTTTTCAAGCCACAGTCTCCACCCATCACAGGTTCTAAAATTATGTTTAACATTCGCCTACGAAACGTCGGCGTCGGTTTGTTTTACCAATCTTCTAAAATTCTACAGCTTTAGTTTTATAACCTAAGTCAATAACACTATCTTTTTCTTCAGGAACACATTCTATACCTTCTAAATTATTTTCTTCTGTTACATCTTCCACAAATTACGTTTCAGCGGTTCTCTTAATCTTTCAACATCCAATTCTTTTACATGCTTAAAAGAGAATATATTTTCCTGTTGGGTACTTACGACCATCTTTCAAGGCGTCATATAATTGTCCACTACCCCCTACTACTGCAATTTTACTAGCCACTTTACAAATATGTACCATAATGGCGTGCGGTATAACGTGGTAAGAACAACGTATTTTTATTATGCATTTTCTTGTTAAGAAGTATCCACAGTAAATACTTATTGTTAATAATATTGAATCCACATCAAGCAGAATATATTAAATTATTCGTTTCATTCGTAAATGGCAATGATTATTATCAGTGCATACATCAATCAACCACAATATCGGTAATATTAGAAAATAAAAAAGAAAAAATGGGGGTATAGGGTATCTTAACCTCATTTCGAAATTATTCTATTGATATTCAGCAATAAACGAATACGGAGATAGATATCTTACAAATCACCGACAAGGCCATGTGATGATCTTTCGGGGAAGCATTTTTAGAGGAAGCTATCGCTTTTCATCTTCCATATCTTTTTGAATATTTCTGGGATTGCCAAAATTGCCAAATAATATTTTTGAAGTCATGTGAGTTCCATCCAATCAAAGCAATATACTTTATTTCAAAGAAATTGTAGTTTTAAATAAAGTCAACTGAATATTTTTACAAAACAAAGATGGTTTTCGTAATTTCCCTGACTTGGGGTTATCCCGTGTTGGAAGTGTTTGGCACAGGATATATTAACAGGAACTGACAAGTCCTCTTCTTTAACCATAGGAGGTAAAAATGCATGATCTTGATCAGTATTTATTGTACCAAACCCACTCAAACTTTGCCGAACCCGGAAGTGTTCTTCCACGAATATTTTTACGTGTCCAACATTGCATTGTCATAGGACCTATGGCTTTGTTTTCTATCCGAAAAGAAAGTATTTTCTAATTTTCATCCATAATTAAAAACCACACCCTTTCGAACAGGGGTAGAACCCACGCCATATGGCTGAAAGACGAATATGAAAATCGGTCAACCACCGATACGGTTTATTTAGAATTTAATACTCTAAATATTTTTATTACATTATGAGCATAAGTTGTACTGCATGAAATTAATTGGCATTCTAACTTTTACATACTGTAGTTACAGTTTCTGATAAGAACACTATTTGGATTAAACATTTATTTTAAAAGAAATTATTTATAGCGAGTTATAAATTTCATAAATATATTTGATTTTTCTTGCATTACCTTGGATATCGAAACTGATACTTTAATCAAATGTATTATGTGAAGATTTACCTTATCATTAAAATCAATTGCTTGTTTCATATAAGTGAATCCTTCCTTACTTTCAATTTAAATACACCACAAAAATTTAATGGTGGTAGACTAACATTACAAAGCGTGACTACACATAATTTATAATAAGTATTATAATAGCCTATATAATCGCCTATTCAACCGAGTAATAACTCGTTAAACATTTTAAATAGCGATAAAATTACCAGGACTCAGTATTAATTAATTTTACTTCTTTTTGTTGTAGGCCCAATCGTCTTGCTTCTTTGCTATAGGATGATGAGAAGAAAAAGTGAGAAACACAAAACGACTCTTTCATCTTCCTTCGTCAAGTTTATCTTAGGTTACATGGCTTAATTGCAACCAGTCGTATTGAATTTTTCTTTCCCAAGTAATACTTTTTTCTGTTGGAATTTTCTGTCGCTTATACGCACAAAGATAATTATTAGACGCGGTAATAGCTACGTTGTTATTTCAAATTTCCTGTGTTGAGAAATTATTCCTACGTAATCTGAAGATATGAAATTTAACCACTCGTAGAATAGGAATATGCTGTCACATGAATATTAATCAAGTTGATCTATAAATTCGAGTAAATGCCATGTATTAGATTTTATAATATTAAACCGGCAATTTAACGATATCCTACGTCGAAGTTTAATTACCTACTAACTCTAAGTAAGCTATTATAAACGTGAAAGTTAATACTGTAAGAGCAATTACGTTAACAGCCGCCTAAAATTTGATTGTAATTAGGTACTTTTTCTCAAAACTTAATGGGAAAATCCTAAAATATTGACATTTGAAACTTTACTTAATCTCTATTTCTATCAGTTACTTTACAGAGCAACCACTCATAATTTCTATTTATTTTTTTTTTTAATTTTTTTGAGCCAAATGCACTGGTGGCCCGTTAGGGGAGGCTACGGAGGCTAAGCCTCCCCTATTATTTTTAATCAAATAAGTAGCGTTTATTATGTATTAAAATAATGTTTAAGCAGCGGCTATATACTAAAATAAAGCAATTTTGCAAAAAAATATAATCAATAGTATATTTATTCATTACTTAATTTAAAAATACAAACAAATTTCCAATAATGCGCGAAATTTTACTGTACGCACTATAACAGCAAGCGAGGAAGCCAGCCACAGATTTGGCTCCGCACCGATGATTAATGCCATGGCTGAAAGCAATGCGTCTCCATAAGTGCACGTGCACTTTATACGGCGAATACGTAAGGTTGGAGGCTTGCCGCCGTGGTGAGATCGTACCCGATCGGCATGTTATCGTGCGTTATCGGTCGTAAAACGTTGGTACGTAGCTGCCCATACGACTCCCAGCTCCCAGTACTAATAACTTAAGAAGCGTTGGGTGAGTTTTGTTAGGTTACGCAGACAAAATGGATAAAATGAACGAAATTAGAATTTGCCAAGATATTGTCCACTGGTTGGTAAGAAATTCTTTTAGTTGTTTAAACATAGAGACGAAATTACACATCGTACAAAACACTGAGAAACCACGGCCTAATTTATCTGTAGTATCTAACGACGGCAACCGGCAAAATCGTGGTTTTAATTTATTATGGTACACTAAATGTGGTTGCTTAACTGGTTCAATTGAACGGGAAAGGTTATTTTGTTGGCCATGTCTACTTTTTTGTAACCAAACCGAAACGTGGTCTAAATAAGGTTATACAGATTTAAAAAATCTACCGCGTGCTATTGAATGGCATTCTAAGTCTAAAAAACACATTTCATCGTTCTGCAAATTTAAATTATTTGGAAAAGAAAATATTGCTACTGCTGTAAACAGCGCGCGCAAAGATGCAATTATTGCCGAGAAAACCGCAAAAAATTAAGAAAATCAATAGACGTAACAATATTTTTAGCATCACAAGATTTAACTTTTCGGGGACACAATGAGAGGAAATTTTAAAGAATTACTTGAACTCTTTAGTAAATATAAACCTAGTTTTAATAAATTTGTTAGTAGTAATATTTTTTCGGGTACATCTAAATCTATACAAAATGATTTAATAGATTGTATTTCTTTTGTATTAAAACAAGAAATAGACACAGAAATTCGCTCGAGCAGCTGAAGATTTATTTTATCTTTTATCAAATAAGTGCGAAAATTTTTTTTTTAAATTTAAAAAAAAATTAGTCGCTCAAACATATGATGGTGCATCTGTTATGGCAGGGCATTTACATGGTTTATAAAGTAAAATAAAAACAATTGCACCTCAAGCTGTGTTTGTACATTGCCATGCTCATGCCTTAAATTCAGTTTTGAGTAAAGCTTGTAATATAAACAAAGAATCTAGAATTTTCTTTTCTAATTTAAGCGGATCTAACATTTTAAATACAATATGCGACAGGAGCTTACCAAGTAGCTTTAATACAAGATGGAATTTTACATCGCGTGCAGTATTTACGGTTCAATTACATAAAACGAAATTAATTGAAGTTTTTGACTTTATAATCAATAGTGATGATTTCAGAAATGATGCACAGACTATATAAGAGAGGCTGTAGGATTAAAAAATTATTTAACCAACGAAAAATTTTGCTTTTTAATAGAAACTTTTAAATCGATTTTTGAACAAACCGAGGTTACATTTTCAATACTTAGACTATTTCTTTTACATTTTGAAAAACATTGATTTGATAAGGGTTTGTTATAATTTTTAGAGTTTACTTTTGTTATATCATTACGTTTTTTAGAGTTTATTTGAAGTTTTTATTACCTTTTTACCTATTACCTCGTCCATTTCCCTATCCAGGCAAGATTTCACTCTCACCTCTACGTGGTTCTTGCTAGACAATAAATTATATTTTATTTTAATCTATTCTTTTCAATTTTTATTCTGCACTTACAATGCTACAATAATAACTATAAAAATATAAGTTATTGACCGAGAAGAGTTCTTAGGCTACAGTAGCCTCCCTTGCACAAAACGTCACGAGCCGCCACTGGCCAAATGCCTAAAATAATATTGTGACCCTCTGGGATAATGAAGAATGAATACTGTATACTTGACTGCCAATGGTTGTTGTAAACTATTGATACATATTGGTTATTGCTTGGTTTTATACCAAATGTTTATTTCGTTGTGACGTATTGCTAATTCCAATATTTTATATTTGTGTGTATAATTTATGTTCTTTATGTCCTGTATGTTTTTCTTTTTTACAAATTTGCAAACGTTGTCTTTCTAACTAGATAGTCATCCAAATTCTAATTATCTATTTAAATGCACATATTACTTTTCTTTAAATTTCTTTGTACTTATTACCTCTTGAATCACCTGCTTTAGTTATATTGTGTGATTACATTTAGTAAGTAGCTGTTGTAATAAACCCAGAGTTTAGCCTCCAAAACTTTCCGCATTAGCGTCTCTGTATATTTACCAAAGCAGAATAGGAAAAACACAAACATTTACCGCACAACAATGAATCTGACATCAAAGTGAAACTAAATCCCAACTTCATGGTACTGTCGGCAGCCGAATCCTCCCGTACTTTTCGCAGTCGTAATGGTGATGACTTGAACGGGTGAAAAATCATCCCCGTTTCACAACCTGCATCTATTGTGAGCTATAGTTACATGCGTTGTATAGAAACATCCATAATTTATCCGTTTTGCTTCCGCCAAACGTTCATATTCCATTGTGAAACGAAATACCGGCGGATATCACCTGTTCGATGCTTTCGAGTGTGAAGATGCCTTCGTGTTTTACTAGCTCGAGACTTACCGGTGAGAAATCACCTGACGATATTGTTGTTCAAAAGAGAAAAAAGGACGAAATTTACAAGAAAAATGTAAAACGGAAATACATGTACTGTGCATTAAATGGAGTGAAATTCCGTGTTATGTTACACATAATCTTCAAAAACTATTACACATACATACACAAATTAATCAACATGTTCTAGTGACGTAAGTACTTTATCTATTTAATATGGATTTCAAGGAGATTATTCAAACGATCGTCTAATTTCATTGCTATTCATTGGCGACAGAGAGAAATAAAACGAGCAATCTACGAGAGCGACTGCTGTGTTTCAATCTAGTTGACAAATAAAACGTTAAGACAAATCGCCTTTCTATCACCGATGGCGTTGTAATCGACATAAAGCTCAGACACCCTCGAACAACGACAGAAAATTTGTCACAAACAGTGGTGCGTTAATAGACATCAGTGAATATCTACCATATTTTTTCTTCAAACTGTTTCTTTTAAGCTAAGAATTATTATTATTAAGAACAGATTTAGATTTTTAGAGTGAAAAATTGTAAGATAAGATCCAAAATGCCATAGGGCCTCAAATTAAAGGTAATACTGGTGGAAATGACGATTGCGTTGCATGGTCTTGAGACGAGTTTTATTTTAGAAGCTCAGGATATCAGTAGTAGGCAACGTCTAATAGTACAGGAAATTAGTAATATTAAAATAAAATTGGAAGATGTTATTGATGAATTTGGTTGAGACGGTTGAGAAAATTACAGAGCAATTGAGATGCTATTTTGCCGGGGGATCTTCAAGAGATCTGTCTCATATAATAATCAAAAAGAGAAAAATGAAAATTCAACAATCAGAATAAAGAGGACTTCATTCCTAGCAACGAGTGTTCAAGTGGTGATCAATGCATATGAACTTATATAAACTAAAAATGGGAGAAAATTATAAATAGAAGCAAATTAGGAAACCGAATAAATGAAAACATTTACAATAATCCTACAGATATGGACAACATTCAATTAATTCTGGATGTACAAATATATTGCTTCACTTTCTCGCGGATGTGAAAGAGAGTGCCCTAGGGATCTGTTTTGGATGCTTCACCTCTTGTTCGTCTCCAAAATGTGACAGTGCCCGTAGTATCTACCGAATTTCACAATTTTGGGCTGCCAGATCGATTGTCTGCTCTCGTGGGATCACCATGTTTCTTCACTGACTTCTTGTACCTTCTTAATTTTTTTCATCCTCCAATATACCATTACTTCTTTTAAAAAATTTCTCCAGCATATTCGTTCTGTGGCTAAAATTATACTCTGGTCCATATTAGGCTGAATAATCGACCGTTTTTGGGTAAAAACACTGAACTAGTTATATTTTCAACGGCACTATACTTGCATATGGACATCGACGCAAGGCGGTGTAGAATTCGCGAAGTCATGTTTTTACACACAGCGAAGAAGAGAGCGAGTTACAAGAAACAGATTACGATTAGGCTTCATACATAACAGTTAGAGTTAAGATTAGATGTAATTTTTTTGAATAAAAAGTTTAACTTTTTTTAAAAGCAGTAATTTATTTCAAATAAGAAAATTAACTTGCCATTTTCTGAACGTAAAATGTTTTCAGAGGATGAACAGGAGCGTTGTCTAAAATCAGTAACATCTTCCAGAGGTATTGCAAGGTGCTTGTACTGAAATTTCCTAACTGCAAGTACTAATTCTTTGAAAAACCAGTTTTTGAAAATGTTTGAGGTGAACCATGTCCATTTAGAGTTATAATACGAAACGAGAAGACGATTCATTATGTCTTTTAAACTTCTGGATTTATGAGATTTACCAACAATAATATATAATAAGTGTCGAGATTCTCCCCTTGCTGGTTTTTCTTCCATTTGTCAATTTTTCATATTTGAAGGCTAGAGTGTTTTCAGGCAAAGCACGCTATAACAACCCAGTTCCATAAGCATTATAAATCTGAGATTGTAATAACATTTTATTATTTATTCGCTGCATTAGTTTTTGCCGAAAAGGTTCAATTTCTTCTATTAGTGCACTTGAAGCTTTGCCGAAAATTCGTTTATTAAGAAACTTTACTTAATCTGAAATAAAACCAACAACCAACAAAAATACGTTTGAAAGAAATGGAATTATCATTGAAACGTCAAGTTAACTGATGATTTCTTAAATATGTAGGTACTAAAAGTAAATAAAGTTGAATTCGGCCACTAATCTGAAATTTTTTTTTTTAATTATAATACGAATAGTTGCAGTAAAATTTTAAAGTTATAATTGAATTACGCATAAAATCAATACATTCAGTATGTTTTTGTACCTCAAATTTTGATAATAGGTAAATAAAAATACTATTTTTGCATTAAGAGACTGTAGAGAGACCCTGTATACATGGGTTATAGAGCAATCATGATCCTACAACAGTTTCTATAAACTTTTTCTGCCAGTTTACGAGTTATAGATAATTCCCATACCATACATGCAACATGTATTGCAATAATCGCCGTGTTTCCTAAATTCGAATAAACGCAATAAATTTCAGTTTGAACTTTCGAGTACCGTTTTATGTGAGTTCTAGCGATTAAACAAAAGCTCAAATAATTCCCATACATTTTACGCGGTCGAATAGGCTGAAAGTATGCAGCCGAGCCGCCTGCAATTGCGGTATTATTGCAGAGAGTCAGTGTGCCCGGAATGAATCTACAACGAATGCCAGGGATATTTTCCCCTGGTGCGGTGATTAATTCTGAAGAGTGTAGCGGCGTCCGAAATTGAATTAATTCTTTCTGGGCATCCCGGTTCTCGATTAAATCAGTATGTTCGTAGACTATTGTATCCGAAGCAGCTGACGTTCTTGTAATTACTTTTGCAAATTCTTTTGCGAGAAGTGTGTTATGCAGTATGTTTTAATTAAAAGTCGTCATTAATTTAATTCTTGACAAGAAACATATACCCAATGTATAATGAAAACGGTTACAGTATGGTTTGGAGTTATAATTTACGTACAAAATCAACATAGGTACTATCTCTTCGAATTTCTATATAAATTAAATGAAGGCCGAATTTACGTCCGTTATGTTATAAATGAAGATGTAAATGAATGTTACATTGAAAAAAGATTTAAATTGGGATTTTCGTTCACGTATTTCAATTTTAAGTGCTATAACACCATTTTTTAGAAATATCTTAGAAAAACAATGAAAATATAGTACCCAAACACACAAAAAAATAAGTCGAGACAAAACAAGTTAAATAATTGAAATTAGTAATTGTCTATAGGTTACTAGTAACACAAAAACATTCTGGTGTTACCAAATGCAAATAAATATCAGTTCATGCGAGAAGTAGTTTGCATTTTATTTTACTGTTATACCGGATGTTTCTGAGAGGTGGCTCGCTTCTATAATTTCTGAAGTATTTGAGATAGAGAAACGAAATTCGGAAATTACGTGCGGGGCATAAATTTACATTTTTTGACATAGTAAATAAATTTTTGTCACTTTCGGTTTTACCGCAAATGACTTTGATTTTCGATTTTTAAATGAGACTATCTGTATATTTTTCGATATTTTGATTCGGGATAACATTTTGAGTACAACTGTACCAAATTTGATATTTCTTGACATAAAAAGAATTCATTTTTCAGCGAGAGTGCTTTGGTGTTCTTAAAATACTCAGGTGTTAGGTACTGCATAAACATTGTAAGAACAAAGTTTTTTACGCACGTTTGTACGTCCAAAATTTAGTTTTGTGGCTGGACCCACAATTCTTTCGCCAATTATACCTAACCAACAATTAAATCCAAAACATTCTTGAAAATTACCTACTTCCATTAAATATAAATTTTCTTGAGTTCAGTACCTACCTTCTGTCTTTTTCCTATTAAACATGCCTGCATTCGTAAATCGACTTTCGTCTGTATAAAGAATTGTGAATGGAAATCTGTTATTCTCAAAATACTTATGCAAAAACCAATTGCAGTGTTCAGGTCTTCCTGCATGATCGTCTTGGTAAAGATGCTGATGTATCTGATATTTGTATGAATGATATCTATGTTTATGCAAAATTCCCCATGAATTCATGGGGAATTTTGCCAAATTAGTAATTACTAATTTGGCATTCTAGAGCAATTTCTCTAACTGATGCTGTTACATTCGCTTCTACATATGCTAAAACATCAACTTCCTTGTCTCCATTTACTATAAAATGTTCATTCTCATGATCGTCGTTCTCGTTCCGCATTTTTGTTACTAATTTCGGAAAAAATGACGGGAAGGATGACGACGATCGGGAAACCTCTCGGCATAAAGCTGAGCTGCATCTGTAGAATTTTGTCTACATTCGCCAAAAATAAGTACCTTGTCTATTTTCTCAGATACAGTAAAATTTGCCATTTTTTTAGACTGGTAAGACAGCTTATACTAATCAGGACTTGTCACCTGTCACTATTTGTATAGTGTCAACAAAAAATATTTTTCGTGGCTATATCGACTTAAGAACATACCTACATATGATATCACTATGTATTTTAAGAACTCCAAAGCACTCTCGATGAAAAATATAAAAATTTAAAAAACGAATTCTCTTTATGTCAAGAAATATCAAATTTGGTACAGTTGTACTCAAAATGTTATCCCGAATCAAAATATGGAATAATATGCAGGTGGTCTCATTTAAAAATCGAAAATCAAAGTAATTTCCGGTAAAACGGAAAGTGACAAAAATTTATTGACTATGTCAAAAAAATGTAAATTTATGCCCCGTAGTTAATTCCCAAATTTCGTTTCTCTATCTCAAATACTTCAGAAGTTATAAGGGCGAGCCACCTCCCAGAAACACCCGGTATATTATTTTCATTTCGATAGTCTTTCCACATTTAATATGGATATGTTAGGTGCACTTTACATGTGTATTAAAACCAGTTCTTTTCCAGGAAACAGATCCTATAAATTAAGATTGTATTCGAACAAGCGCTTAAAGAAGTAGTAATACTTGAATTAATCGTAAATTAGTAGTCGGGTTTCTTTTACAAACAGTTAAGAACTCTATTTGACCGTTACAGTATGATTATATATTTCTTTTTTATAAGAAAAGAATAAGAGCAACATGTTTTATGCGTCAACGTAAGGATCTGTGAACTAAGCAAAATATTTACGTATTGCAAATATAATAAATAATATTGTTACACTTGCCGTGAAACAAGAATAAACAATTCTTGTCAATTCTCAATACTTACAATTAACATTAGAACTGCATTTACACAGTATATACCTTTGTTAAAATGGAGGCTTTAGAAATTGGTTTTTATCCAAACATACTTAACATCCTGTTATAAGGATACTTTGCAGGTAAGTAGAAAATAAGATTATACTAGCGAAGGCTTTATAAACATAACATCTACGAAAAGAAACAATCATTTTGAACTAGGTTCTGATCCAACTCTTACGCTACGAATCGATCCTTTGAGAGAGCACATAACTTATGCGTGTCTTTCTTATTGTAAGTTATAAATGTCAGGCTATGCTTGTAAAGATCTATTACTACAATATAATTTCCAACGATTCATCAACGATGAAGTCGAACTACGGACTAGACATGGCGATTGACGTGTAGGCTTAAAAATCCTTCACCTAAGGTTTTACGTGAACGTGTCATTCCATTTTCTATGGGGATTATTCGCGTTGACAGACAGACGCTTTGTTCGTCGTCTACAATAATGAAGACGGCACAAAAATCGTTGCTTGATTAAAACGTTGCTTCCCGGAGCCCCGCAGTAATCAAGCCGCTATTTTCCGTTCGTTGCGCATACAATGACGCTAGTTAGACGACTGGCCCTAAACACAGCAACAGACAGACAGAAAATTACGAGATACCAGCCATTATAGGACATTAAGAGGAATCAGCGTTTCATTAAATATCACCCGATATTGTGCCAAGTGCGTACTATAGAATAGAGCGATCCTGGGATGGTTTAACAATCAACTTTACGTAGTAATGATCGTCAATTATTTTACGCATGTGTACATCGGTATGTTTGGTAGATATTTTGTTTCCGCATAATTTTGTCAGAAGGCAATTAAAATCTGTTCAATAGTAATAACGTTTGAGCAGTCAATGTTGTGTATGAATGTGTAAACGCTAAAATGGCTAATTAGGAATTGTCGTATATCCGTTGGTTCCACATCTGCATATTACGGATACAGAGAAAACAATTCCGAATTGTATGGGAATGTAACAATGTTATGTGTTATACCAACAAATATATTACTAGACTTGATTATAACGTGTACTAATTTAAATTAAATGACATCGAATTGCGGTATAATTCATTAATGTAAATGTTTGTAGTTTCTATAATAATTATGCATGTGCATATGTTCAAATGCAGTTCATATAATGCTGTTACAACTTATCACGTCAATAATTAAATACCTTATTGTTATCGAATAGCAATTAGTAAAATCATAAAAGAAATATATAACATTATCCAGAATACCCTCTCAATAAATTGTTCCACTCTCGCAAATCCTTTCTGGACGTTTTAAAATTATCTAAACTATTGAGAATTCGAGGCTAAATCTAGTTGCCAAATTTCTCCCAAACAAAATTCGGAGTGTCTGAGTCTCTTTATCGTGTCATGCAGCCTTGTCCCAAAGAGGATGGGATATGCAGAAAGTGCGTTTCTCAATCTGATGTGCGATACTTGGGACTTGGAATGGTAGCTATAACTGATGTGAATAGTTATAGCTCAGTTTAGATAGGTATAAGGGCCTATTTTACCTCAAACTTTATTGTAGAGGACGCTATCTAATGTTGCCTTTATAATTTGACCTACCATTCTTGAGAGCAACTAAACTACCTATATGCACAGAGGTTTTCCGAGCAATAGTACAAACCTTGTCCTTGACACCTGGCACCACATAGGCACGGAGCATGAATTGAAGTTTCTTCTTCTTCTTGGCAAAATCTGAAACTGTTATGCATATGGCTGCTTAATCTACAGATTGATCAGTAGTGCCACTATCCTTTTAGCAGTCTTCTTATTTTTATCCGGTAAATATTTAATAAATTCAGACCAGTGTTACTCTAAGAACTGTTTTGACTGTCTCTGTCCAGGTCATTTATGTCACAACTCTTTGTGCTTGTTGTGCATCCGTTCGTGATGGACTTTGTAACTGGCGATTTGTCAATGCCGTAAGAAGGCACACTTCCAACGGTAAGCTTTGACGATCCTCGTCTGTCCAAATCCTCTGCTCCCTCACGCTTGAATGCCCGGATACCCAAGCCAATATTAATTTTCTTTCTGGGGCGCTTACACAATCCCAAACCAGATTGCAGCCAATACTTGCGGAATTGATCGTTTTGAGTGTTGGTTGGCTATTAGTGAAATTACCAACGCTTTTGGTTAAGTTGGTCCACTTTCTTACTTCTTTAACGCAGTAACGAATTGCAAATCAGACTAGAGCAGTGTCATGTGTTTGCTAAAGCTATGAGATCTCTATTACCTTTGCGTATAACCACAAAGTCATCTTAGGGCTGAGACCCTATTCCCTTCCGCACAGTCTCCTGGATCTGCCGAGATCAATGATGACCTTATTGGTTGTTTTCTAGAGATGCAGATTTCATGTAAGTCTTTGATCGAGCCATATCTTTAAGGTGTTTCGCTTCTTTGACACATATGCAGATCTTTCTCCTCCCAACACTAGTGAGTGTAGTCTTCTATCGATATTTCTCTTGAACAAGAACAATATAAAAAAGGGCTGTCATTACTTTTGCTTCTTATGCTTAATGCATAAACGGTTTCAAGTGCTTTGCTCCCTTGTTATCACATTCCAATCATTTTCTAATTCACTATTCATCGGATGGCTGTAGCAATGCCCAAGACCATAGTCATCGATAGAGTCAAGACAATATAAGATCGTTGCTTTTGAAGAAGTGTTTGGGGCGAGGCAAAGATGTTTATTGTAAGACTTTTATATGGAAAGATGTTGGTAGAAACTTCACGCATATGACTTCTAAATTCTTGCTAATCGATGAGTTAAAGTTTTGATACGTCGCAGTTCTATTGAAAATGCTCCAAAAAAATTTGGAAATTTCTTAATAATTTCTTAGTATTTTTAGCTTTTTTCTCAATAACTAGGCTACCCCATGATGAGAACTATTTTAATCAAGGCACCATCAGTCCAAAGTTGCACACTCGTATAGTGCTTGCTACCGAACAACGGTTAACTAAAGAAACTATAGGAACTAAAAAAAAAGCATAAATAAAGCTTAACTTATAGTCAAAAATTACTTCAAAGATCCATTTGGGAAATTGAAATTTATACAAAAGTAATTGTGGTACCTTTGATTACTTGAAAATTTTTATGGTAATGTTTTTCTTCTTTTTGCCTCTTTAAATCCAGATTTCTCCAGTTGATCATTCTTGAAAAAATAACAAAAATATTCGAGAAATGGTTCCTTACCGTAAGGAGGAAGATTAAATAACTTTCTTTATTTCATTCTTACGAGTTTTAACTTTTTCGATTAATTTGCTAAATGCCATTAAAAAGTAGTGTTCAGTGTTTTAACTTAAAAAGATGTCAATGTGATTAAAACCAAAGTAGTAGTACAAGTAAAAGTAATAGCAAAAATGAGATAAGAGATTACACATTACAACGGATATACAATCCGTAATTAAGCTTTTGACTTGCAGACAATACCGTATAGCTTTTTACACTTGCTTTATTCAGAGATAATCGCTATTGTGAGATGCCTATTGTATATCTGTCAACTATAATTAACTCATAACGGGCAACATAAAACAATGTCAGCACGTTAGTGTTTTTATTCATATTTCTGCCGTCTATACTCACTAACTTCGTAACTGACGATAGTCATCTGGCATACGGGAGACATATGATCCGTTTCCTGATGAATAACACGGATGAAGAACGTTAACATTCGCCGTTTTTAAAAGATTATATTTCATTCGCTAACATATACGCGAAACTCATACGCATACAGAAACAGGATAAAAAAACTGTGGGTATGCAAATACATAGCTCTAAAGAAGTTCGTTTACTCATAAATAGTAATATGTATGTAGCTACAATGTAGCTATCAATACCTATTTCGTTGAGTCGTGAAACATATGGTTAACAAGACGTATATACTATAACAAATGAATTTACATAATTTTATGTAGATACCTGTATTTTAGATACTATCACAATCAAACGCCTTTTTCGCCCACTACAGCAGATTGCACTTGCAATTAGCACACATACATTCTTAAACACTATCAGTGTGCCGTAAAACGTTTCTTAGTGTTCTGCAAAATTTTATGGCATTAAAGTGATTTAATAAACTTTCATTTAAAGCAGTACTATTTACACTAAAGAAATGGTTATTTGAAATGGACAATACTTCGTTGTTTCAAACAAAATAAATTTAATTGACTCTATTTTGTTGATGTACAATATATTTCTTTGAATATTAAAGCCAGACACTTGAAGAGAGCTTTCAATTTGACTTGTTTTGCAAACGGAGAACATTCCTTGCCTGCATCCATTTTAGAAATCGGATATTTTCAATCCATCACTAACAATTACACTATAGAAGCCACAACTACTCTGAACTAGGTTGAAAGAGCGAAGAATATTTTTGTTACGGTGCAGAAAATGGGTCAAATAATGTTCAAAGTCTTCTACATACCAGAGATCATCAATTGATGAAAAAAAGCAGAAAATTTAAATAGATGGTTGGGACGAGTTTTAGATATGGAGATTGCCATTACGATAAAAGATGTTTCATCAATAACAGAGATTGGTTCGTTGACCGTACCTCAGTCGGTATACCAGAATTCAGAATTTACTACCACTTGGTCCCAGATTTGGTTTGACATTGAATAATAATGAAGTAGATGTTGGAAGACTTCTTGCTGAATGTGAGCAAATTTTGTCAAATGTATCCACTGCAGAAGAATGAAAATGATATTTTGAGTGATGCTTGCATCGATTGCAAAACACGACTTAAAAATAACCCGAATATTGTTATAATTAGAGCTGACAAAGGACCAATGACGGTGGCAATGGTTAACACAGAATACACATATAAAACTGAAGAACTTCTAAAAGACAATAACACCTACGCAAAACTATGTAACAATCCTCCTGATACTATTCAGAATAACGTTAATAAATCTTTAAAGGAACTACATCAGTCAAATAAAATCGACGAAAATATATATAAATAACTGATTATTTATAATTTGTTTCACCGAAATTATATTGCCTATCGTGAGAGACATCAATTCGACACGTTTTGTTTGAATCTATACATATATCAGCCTCTAAACAACCAAAGGAAACCAATGAGAAGTATTTACCTTTTGAAACAGGTATGATAGATATCCAGAGAAAAAGTTTTACTCCGCACATTTAATGTGAGAAAAACAATTATTTATCTTTTTTTTTGAACCAGAAAAACGAGTTTTTGAAGAACAGAATTTGGGGTGGGAAACTAGCATATCTGTCAGACATGTTTGATTTATTTACTAGTCTTAACTCAAACATATATAAGGCTAAATAAAAATATTTTGCTGCTATAATTTGTCTATGTAAAATTAATTTCAGGAAAATAAAAACTTGCTTTGAAGGAATAAATCAAAAGAAGAAAAACTTGAATTCTATATTAATAATATTTACCTGTGATTGGATCCTACAAAAAAAAAACATTTTATATATGTATACCATATATGTGTAAATTTGTGGAATAAAATGCCTGTAAGTATCCATCTGTTATAATTTAACAAATAAGAGAATAATGAGCTTAAATAAATAGATATGTTACAACATAATCTGTAGCTAACACATTATGTGTAGATTAGAAGCAGTATTTCGTCAAAGCTATCACCGAAACTCACAAGTTGCTGAAAGCGTCTTAATCTTGCTCGTCATTATCCTGTGAAATCAGAAACACCTGTGTAATAAGAAACGAGTGAGAGAGAACGATGTAAACGAAAATATATTTACTTCATTCTTACAAGATACCCAGGGCGTATATATTTATACATACCTACATGCTTTGATCTCGACAATAATAAAATGCAACTTTCAAGACTTTCGAGTTATAACTTACGCGACGAGTTTTTGGTGTGGTCCCAATATTCTGTTACTTTTTCTCGCGTTCACTGCCCTTTCTTCTATCCCATTACATTGGTGTCCCATTTTTTTCATGTCCAGCGATTCTCAATGGTACATCCGCATAGTGCCGAAACGTTTTACCGCACACGTCGTTAAAATATAATTAAACGTGAAAAAGCGTATTTAAATAACATTGAGGTATGTGATAGCTGCATCGCGTCGGCACTGGCGGTTTTTTTGTTTTCGATGGAATATATAGCCACTAGTCTGGCAAACTAGTGCGGTTTCGGTAACACAATTTTTGATATTTTATACAAAGAGGTAATGGTGTTTTATGTAATCAACACTTTTCTACTAGGTTTATCATGGATACAGTTAGGGACAGAGAAAACTGGCTAATACAATCTAGATTATAGAAAAAAATATAATCCAGGTTGCGTTAAGTTATATTAGCACGCATTGTACTTATCAATTGCATCTACAATACAAATATAGTGAAGTATTCTTAATAATGTTACTAAAGATGTTTATTGATTATTAAACAGCGTAATAGCAAGATTTTAGACTATTTGATTTTCAAGATAGTAGAAAACATACTATATGCATTGAAACTGCCGTAAAGATCTTATTTCACTATTTATGTTATGTATATTTGACAGGGCCAAAGCATATTTACCTGATACATATAATATTCCTATGAGATATGAATGAAGTTACCATGCAATGCATTAAAGATTGTTAAAGTAAAGTTCGATTTGTTAACTGAGCAACTTAGATTAACTGGATTATGAGATGAACAAAAAACTGTTTTGTTAATGCTACTAAACAAAAATATCTTAATATTACGAATTTCCTATAATAAGTCATTAAAAGCATTTTGCTAGCTTGTAGCAAAATGAATAAAATACCTATCTTTTACTTTGTTGTTAATTGCGTAGTCACATCGTAATGCAATTTAGCCAATACACAGATAACACAAACCATACGAATTTTTATAAATTTACTCGGCACAAATATTCAAACATGTAATATCCTGTAGTTATTTTGGGGACATGATTGATATTACCACAGACACCGACATGAAGGCCCAGTAGCTATTTATAAATAATCTATGCACCAATCCGATCCACTATTGTGCAGATTTGCCTTGTTTCATGTATAAATTAAACTGCAATAGTTCCAGTAACGGGAAATGAGTCACAGGTGCATTAATGTGTTTTAAAGCTGCTAATTGCGTTAGATTTTAGAATCAAACCTTTAATAACACGCATTCGTTGATAAAATAAACAAGAAGTAGGTAATTAATTATACAATCAGGTAACAAAGTTAATTTAACTAGTGTTCACAGTTTTGACACTGTGGTTAAGTTATGTAAGCAGGAAATACCCTGAAATAAATAATTTAGAGTCAGCCTACGCTATTTTTCTATACCTCCCAATCTAGAGTAGATACCGAGGAAAATGTTTCGAAGATATACAGCGACATCTTAATACTTTAAAGCACCGTTCAGTGCAATAGTCCTAAAGTTATTGCACACAAGGCGTAAGCTTCTCTTTTACCGTTCATTCTGATTACGGATATATTTAATGCGGAAAATATCCACTTTCCCAACTCAAGGCATCTAAAACGTCGCAAATATTCCACCCTATGCGCACAGAGGAAATAAAGATTAGTTATTCCTCTTATCCGGCAATCTAATTCCTACTGGATTATAGGGAATTCTCCTCTAACCATCTGTGTACTCTTCCGCCTCATATTCCACGCAGACTTTCCTCTGCAGGAATATGTATGAGAACGAAGCTTTTAACAACATGTATGTATATTCCTACACTAGTAAGTAAGTACATTTACATACACATGTCTGTAAGCGTCAATGTACTTACATAGAATACCTTCTTGTATTTCGTATATGCATGAGGACTCTACACAACAAAAACATATGACATCATCGAGTTATATTATTTGATTAAAAAATATTTGCGGAAATTGAAAACATAGCTAAAAAACAGATGTTATAGACCTTTCGAAAAAGATTGAATTTCTCCAGATTAAGTGGTTTATATAATATTATTTTGTTAAAAAGGGCTCTGTTTTGTTTGAAAACTTCTGAAATGCAGTCCCATCCACCATGGTAAGCGAAACATTCTCGCCTTAAACGTAAATACATGAAGTGTATGTCAGCATGTTCGTTAAAGGTCAAGGGCTTGAGTTAGCCGTTAGAAAAGGTAGAAGAAATGCTTAGTCTTTTTCGACTGACGAATGAAAAAGCGTCATTAGAACTTTGCCTCTTATGGTTGTGGTGGTATTTTACGTGTACTTTTCTTAGTTTTATCTGTTTTTCTTTTATCAAAATGCCACGGTACACAAGTATCGAATCAATTGCTATGGCACTAACGTGTGCGAGGCAGTTTCTCGCTTGTACCGAGATCATTAACCATATCGCCAGATACTCGATGCTCAAACTTTTACTTTGTCAGTGGCTACTGACAAAAGCTAATACAAAACCTAGCTTCCTCAATGTGTTATTACCTACACGCAAGGCATTATTTCTCAGAGAATATACTTTTAATTTGCATAATTCTCATCTCTGGGCTGATGAAAATCGACATGCCATTCGAGATTCTAACTTCGAGACTAAGATTCAATTTCAAACCTTTGAGTCGGTGTTATAGGTGATACTTTTGTAGGATCATACGTTTTGCCTTCTAGATTAACTGGGAATGATTATCTTAATTTTCAAAACAATGATTTATTAGATGATTTATCGCTTGCCAGATGGAATAATGTGTGGCACAATTGCGTATATGGGCCGCGATGGCCTGATCTGAATCTACGTGATTTTTTTTTCTGTGGGGTTGGATGAAGCAACTTGTATATAATGAACTGGTAGATAATGTTGCAAATCTAACAGAACGAGTGAATAATTAAATAATAATAAATATTTCGTCGTGCACACGCATTTATTGACAGCATTGGTGAACATTTCTAACATTTGTTATAAGTTAGTGTGTAAAAAACAAATACTTTTAAGGAATATCCATGGGGCATTACATTGCTATTGTAACGCCCTATTTCGATTCTGAATTAATATTTAAAATAGACTTTGCCTACTATTTATAGAATTCACGTTCTCAAACTACAAAGTTACATTTCATTACTTTATGTCCCTTTCTTTGAAGGGCTGCTCATAAATATCGTTGCACATTCTCAATGCTTACTAGCTTCGACGTTTTAGGTCATCGATATGCTTATAGTAAACAAAGGAAATGTATCGTGGACGTTATATACGTATATCTGCGTATCCTTACGTATCGTAAACAGAAAGCTCTTGCAGTTCTAAACAGTTGGAACTTTTTAAAAATAAGATCACCTTTACACTTTTTCGTCCATAATTATCCACACAATTGCTTTTGTCTTTATAATTTTAATATTTTGGTTTCCACGCGTATTTTAAAATCAACCTGTATACATGCAAAATATAGAAAATCCAAGGCAAGCAGAAAAAGAAAAAAATTTAGATTTTCTAATAATACTTTGGTACATTTACCAACAATATATACCAGTTTAGTATCCAGTATAAGAGCAAAATTTCTAATCTTAGAAACTTCGACTAATATAAATCTATTTCAAGGCGTACAAAAATTGAAATTTATAAATGTCTAGTGAATTGTATAAAATTATATTTGTTGAAATTTAAAAAAAAAAAAATATTTTCAAGGCAGTACTCACACAACCTGTCAAGGTCCTGCTGTGGCCTAACTCGATTCATCATCAACTCTACAGGTTTAAATATCTTTAGGTCATCAGCATATTGAAGGAAACGCGAATTTTTTTGAAACATACGGATATATCACAGATATACATATTAAAGAGTAATGAACCCAAATGTAACCCCTGCGGGACACCCGATGTGATAGTCGCTGTCCTAGATGCGTAGCCATCCAACTTAACAAATTGAGACCTGTTAGATATGTATGATTGTAGCCACCGAAGAATGTGCCCTCGCCAACCTTCTTTTAGTGGGCATTATTAAAACATTTGTAGACGGCATTTTTTTCGAAAGATAAGCAAAATATTTTTACAAAGTAGCAAAAACAGCAATTAATACATATAAAAAAGTAACTCTAACTCTAATTTGGGAAAGCTCTTTTGGCCGTTACTATTGTAACCAGAAGTGTCAAAAATAGTATGATCCCGTTATTGAAATTTTTCAATAATATTTGTACAAATTTCCTAATACTTGGTATAGATTTTCTGATTTCAAACTTCATTTTATTCTTTAATTTTACTAATTATCAACAACTTGTAACACATTGCTTATAATATCGGAGCTCCTTCTAATTCGAGAAGCCTCACAGGTTACATTATTGCGTCATTGCTACAGTTGCCATAGCAGTAACTAAACCCGCGACATAACCTCACATATATATGTACAATGCAAACTAAGCGATTTCTGCGAAGTTCGGAAGTAGCTCGCATAAACCAGAAACAAATAAGGAATATGTAAAATCTAGAAAGAAAGTTATATCAATATAGCATTGTGTTATTGGGCCGCGTATATCTACAGCATACAATTTACATAACAATTTAAATACTGATTGAAGCTCCAGTATATTTGGAAGGCGTAAGTCTTCGTTGCGGAACGGAACCTTGCGTAACAAATATCCTTTCTCGGTCTTGTATATCTTACACATATATATATACGTCATTTCTCCTCTAATTTCTCCATTCTGGTACAGACGTATTTACGTATATGCAATGAGTTGTTTTGTGGGAATTAGGTTAAAGGCTCCTTTTATTATTGTTATTGTTAATTACATGGTATTTCATCTTAAAACTGACTATTGGTGTAATTTGCTTGTATAGAATTAGTTAAACCACGCCGTTGCCGCGAACATAATAGATTGAATAATTAATGTCAATTCTATTTTACTTATTGAGTTTGTTTAGCATATTAGATGATGGTAATGAAACCGTATCTTATTTGCATCTTTCATTTTACGAAAAGAATTTCTTTGTTTGTCTCAGTAAGATATTACTCCCCAACGCAAGTTTCCAATTCGAAAGTGACATTAGTATTTTATGATTAGATAATTTACTAAACGCATGATATCATTCTCGCCTTTATTATGTTCAATTACCAGAAATCCTTTTAAGAAAGAAGTGAATTTCCATGTTAATTTTGAAGCTATAAACGTCAGAGAGCAAGATTTTTCTCACTACTCTTATTTTTATTACATATTAAGGCTTACAGTTAAAAGGTAAAAGAAGCACATTCTCCTATATCGAAATGAAGGCGTTTTCTTCACGAGAAACTCGTTTGAACCATTTATAATCATTATACGGTCATTCCGTTGGTCGCTATACATATATACTCTTACTGTTATTAATAATCACCTCCAATCGAGTATAAAAATTGTAAACGGAAACGCTTACATCATCGCGGTTGCCTTAACTCGACATCCACAAAAAAAAAACAGATCTATCTCACAACAGGAAAATTAGAATTTATCGTTGGTCATAGTGATGCCCAGTATGGAGGTTGAGTAGGTAGAACTTTTTCCTTAATTGTAATTTATACCTGTATATATGTAGGATAGAAAAAGAAAAAAAATAAACTCTATTTTTACTTATTCACACATTTTTAAATTGGAAAGGTATCACAGTAAAAATGTGATTAACATCTCTGATATGTAAATACATATCACATTATTAAAGGTATTTACATTAAACAGCTTAATAATAGTGGCTCGAGTTTGCTTCGATTTATACCTGCAGGTATCCTATTACCGAGCTTGCTCACTTGAATTGTTCAAATTTTCAGCTAAAAATTAGTTTTGACACTGGCGGAGTAGTCACATCTGTTTATAGTTATTTAATATTTTTAACATCTAAACAAATTATTTGAATAATATTTTGAAGAAGGACAATCTAGTGTGAATGTGTTTGTTGATTTAAGTGAGGCGTTTGACTAATCATATTTTGCTTACGAAGTTGGGATCTTGTGACGTCAGACATCAGGTTTTGGATTGGTTTTGGAGCTACGTTATGTAGACATTAGGGCACATCATCTTATTTATACCACATGAGCAGGGGTGTACTATAGGGTAGTGTATTTGGGCCTTCGTTATACGTAATTTATGTTAATTATGCTCCGAATATGAGAATGGTTATGTATGCCAACGATACTTCGCTGTTAATTACTATTAAAAAAGAAGGAGACATATGTTTGGCAATAGAAAACTCAGTAAATGATTTGAACAATTATTTCTTAAATGAAGTCTTACACTTGAAACCCAAAAAGAATTTTTAAATTAAATGAAACTCAAACACCCGTAATAGCCATGTATTAGAAATTACTTGAGGAGACTTTCTTTTATATACAAAGATTTTAAAACGTCACATGACTTATAATAGTATGAGTAAGATATTGTTACTAAAATAAACTAAAAGCTATTTTTAAATTTTTAGCTCTTTTAGATTGGATTTATAATAGTAGATGTTGGTTATTAGGGCTTGTGGAATTAAAAATACAATTTCTACTATTTCCAATAGTAGACTACCAGGAAAACAACATATTTTTTGCGGTTCCCCTTACTAGCCGAGAAACGAGTTATACCTACCCACTTTAGGAATTTCTAGGCGATAATTCAAAAATGATTTAACCACAAGGTAGCCTCATACGCGTTCAGTTACGCGGCCATCAATTCTTTACAATTACCTCCACCGCGCCCAAAGACATGCTGCAGACAAGCAGGGCTTAGAAACGCAGTTGATCTTCTGTAATTTGAATTTTATTACCGCCGGGGAAAGATTGGTCGGACGCAATTTACGAATAACTACCTCAAATTACCGGTAGCGGGGTATTTTTACGAAAGGTAGGTATTAGAAATAAACCGTGAATGCACATTAAAGCCGTTTAAACGCTGATCGACAGTTGAATCTCTAATGGGGAATGGTGGCTATAAGTCTTAATGCGGAACGCATGAAACTGGTGCAGCAATTTATGGAACTTGTTCTTTTTTGATATCAGTTAAGTTGTATAGGGGAATTCATTTCTTTATAAACGCCATGTTCAAAGTTATGGGTGCACTAATCGCCATCATTGTTGTTTCTGGAGCTACCATTTTGGTTAACTTGCCTACTTTTAATAAATAGGGAAGAATAAATGACCATAACAAATTATTATACTTTGAAACTTTGTAGCAACAGGTTGTTTTCAAATGATTGCCTTGATGAAACAATAATGATAATCCGATATCCAACTCCTTTGTTTCTTGAATTTTAAAATTTCTAGTTGAATACCTTCATATAAGGCAAAAGGTCCCGGACTAATGTAAGAATATAGTTTCTGTAATACGTGGTTTCAAGCATTAATCATAATGGAAACACAGATATATCTGTGTTTCCATTGTTGTTAGTTATATATAACTAACAAGTTATTCTGTGAGCACTTCAATAGCTACGTGTAGTTATCACAATTACTTCTTTTTTTGTTCGTGCATATCGAAACATTTGTTGATCATTGTATTAATTTTGATGTGCTGTTATTTAAGTGAAAATTGTAATGTGTGATAAGTCCTAACACCCTTCGTTTCGGCCATTTCAAGGCCCTTTAATGTTAAAATGTCAGATTTAAAAAGAAAATCACAAAGAAAGCGCTGAAGGAACCTACGGCATCAGCACTTTTATGTTTTGTTAGCCTCAAATGTTACTCGACATCACTGGCACCAACACTAGATTATGTCCGGCATTTCTCACACCTTATATCTGATGGTGTATTTTGTGGCTTTACAAGTGTATGTAATAGTAAATGATTATAAAGCTAAATTATAATTTTTTATGAAACATCATTTATTATTATTATTTTGTACATGAAATGATGTAAAAATATTAATAAAACTACAATGTTTAAAAACACCAAAGCGACGCATATGAATTGGACTGAAGTAGATCATCACCATTAATTGTACGGTACACTGAATTGCTTCATTAAAACACACAAAAAGATGATGGCCGTAATCCGCCCTTTCTTGCTTTCGCTATTTGCCACGCTTTTATGATGAATATAATATATGTAGGCACATACATACGTTCCCTCATTTATATCTTGCGTTAGCGCATGCTTAGATATTCCTGAAGCAGCGCTTTTTTTTATTATTTTCGTGCCTCCATTCTGCGCCCCTTTCCTTTATTAATAGTGAAGACATCTTTCAGGAACGCTAGGTCTCATCACTTTCCTCATTGTGCGCCCTCAATGACATATTATACCTAGGCTACGTTCTCTTTGTTCCGTAACAACACAAAAGCGCAGCGACCTCTATTTTCGAACCGTCCAAACGACGAGCCGAGTTCCGCACACACAACAAGCGCGCACCCGCGACACAACCAGATGGAGGCCGAGACCCAGCGCCTACGTCGTCCGGAATGAATAAGATTCGTTTCCCTACTTTAGCTGGTGGTAGTCAATGGACCCGCATATGGCTCTTCCAAGTCTGACGCAAGCATACATAAATCCGTCATTATTTATAATGGATGGTCAACTGTAAACCTTTGGGATAGGGGAGGGTTCGTGTCGCCTCCTTCGCCGGTTTTCGTGTTTATTGAAGAAAATGGATGCGTTTATACGGGTAAACGGGTTTATAGTAGCAGTAGATGAGAGACGGAATGGATCTATTATATTCTATGATGTGAGGGCGGAAATATTTTCTTATATAAACTTATCTTTAAATTCTCTGTGATATCTATTGCTATAGCAATTTTGGAAATCCTCTTTTGGTAAAATTATAAATACTAACAATAAGTGCACCTGAAGATGAACAACTCTCCCGTATAATTGTCGGGATTTAAAAGTTATACTAATATTTTATTAATACAATCAATAAATATTATATTAATAAAATGTTATTATAACTTTTAAATCCCGACAATTATACGAGAAAAGTAAACTTTTGTCGTTTTACTGCACTTCTCCCTAAAAAGTTAGTTTTTATTACATAAAAGCATCAAAATGAGCAAAACTTCACAAAGAAAGTACGTACTTAATTTAGATTGTTAATCTTGAACTTTGATTGTCAACTCGTTATCACTAATTGAAATAATAATTGTTAGAATCTTCGGTTATTTTAAAAGGAGTGATTTAACAATTGTAGTTTATCGGCACATACTTAAAATTTAAGACGTAGGAAGTTATCCTAAATCTAGCTTTAAGCAGGAACTTAAAAAATAAGTAACTGTTCGTTTTTTCCTTCCAACTTTCGAGTGTCTTCTTTTCTCACAAGGGAACACCCGCAGACGTGAAATTCCGATTTCGATGAAACTTCACAGACTAAAAGAGTACCTTAAAATACACACACACACATATTTTTTTTTAGCGGCCCAATCGTCCAATTTTGGGCGCTACACCCCTCCAAAGTTTGAGCAATTTTTCAATGTTTATTAATATCTCCGAAATTACATTACAAAAAACATTAAAAGATTTTAACATAATTTGCAGAATATTACATGATTCCAAGGATGACGCCATCTATCGTCGCAAAAAGTTAATCACGGGGGACCGGGTCCCCCATCTCCCCGATTTTTTATGACTAATTTTTTTCTTATTCGCCAAACATAGGTCGTATTTGTGCTAACGATGGTGTATAATAAATATAAAAAAGTAATAATAAATAATTAATAATAATAGATATTCAATTTATTTTTCTGTACCTACCCACGTGACTAACAGCATGAATATTCACAATCAGTCACTTATATAATAGATAAATCGCACAATAATGTAATTTGTCAATTTCAATAATGTTTCGTAGAAATGCAGAAATTATATAATTGATAATTAGTTTGATAATATGTAGATAGCAATCAATAGGTAAATTACAGTAATTATTGAAACAAGTAGAAAAGATAATTTCAAAAAAGGAAATGAACTTGGAAACCACTGCTCAAATATTTTCAAGAATATGCAATTCGGAAAATTCAGCTTCAAAATACCCTAAATATATAACTCAATCAATTATACAAAAAAGAAATCAAATTGACGATTTGTCAGTTGAAAATAGAAAATACAAATCAGTACCTGGAAAATAATAGAAAAATATGAGTGATTCTGCCGAGGTAACTTTTGATATATTAGTATTTTAGAAAAACATACTTTTCTTTAAATAAATCTGAAGGATAGAAATTACTTCCGACCGACCTGTCATTTTGTTCTATCTTCTCTTGACATTTCAAATTCACTTCAATTGTTCTCTACATTAGTATACTTCATGAATATTTTGTTTGTCATTTTCCATTTACGTCACGTTTCTACAAAATATGATTGACACATATCAATGTTTTGTTGAAAACATTCCACCATAAAATTAGTTGTTATCATGTGGAAAGTAAATTCGTAAATATTAGAGAATTAATTGTTCTATTCAATCTGTATTTCTATTTAAAATCTCTAAGATAACATGTTTCGACATCACCTAATATTCAGATATTAAACCTCATAAAAAAATTATAAAATAAAACAAGCCGGCACATTTTATCATTCTCTTTATGCCGTTTTGAAGATCACGTTAAGTCGAAACATGTTTAAGAACATCCTTCATTGGCTAATTATGTAATGCTGCATTTGCATATTAGTTGATATTTCAGGACCGCTGGTATATAGTTTGTGTTTTAATGTTCAAGATTTTACACAATTCCATAAAAAACAATAGCTTCAGTCTATTATGCAAGTCAATATATCATCATCATATACCATTTTATTAGACTACGTTGCAAGAAACAAGCATTGTATATCCTTATCTTTAAAAAAATGTGATTTTAACTGTACATATTTAACGTACTTCTGCTTCCTGTTTATGACACGATCTTAAACAAGCTCCCCTCGTGCCACAAAAACCATTATCTCTCTCGTATGTACTCGTTTCTTCTCTCCCTATTGCAGTTGAGCTTTCAAGTTTGTCCGATCGGCTCCGTACGTTCAACATCGTTCAATCATTTAATTAAGAAAAAACGAAGCGAGCAAGCAAGCCAGAAAACAGGATTGGTATATGCACATTAATTAACGGAGGGCGATTAAAAAAAAGACAGTCGGGGCCTTCCGTCCGAGAGGCAGCGAGACGGCAGATCTTAATTTATGTGCTCACGTGTTCGTCGAACGTTGAAAACTGGTCCGAAGTAGGTAGGGCGTTTAAATAACTACCTTCTGTGTATGTATGTATGTAAGTATGAGGTAGCTGCGGTTTGAAAAGCGTATAACTGTACCGCGTTGATATTTTAGAGTATAAATTACTTTAGATGGTAAATAACTGTAAAGATACGAGGTTGTCTTCTAATTATTATCTGAAGCGTACTTACTTTTTATCAGTCTCCAGGAACGTATCGAACTCGACGGACATCTTACAGCAGAGCGCCTTGCGATAGTGTGACGATGAACAGTTGGTGTTGATCATGTGGCCATCTGTAAAACATCGACTCGGTTACAGTTTTGAAGAGTTCCGTAAGAGAAATGAACGCGAAACATAGCGCAACCACTTAGGGCTGATGCAACGGAAAAAATAAACATATTGCACCCACTGTTCCTGCGTAAGAATTCCCACGAAAAAATGTATTACATGCAACAGCACTTGAGAAGTTGTAAAAGCAATGCCGGATCAATGATTTTAACACACTGTTGTTAAAATTGCATAAGTTTCTTTGTGTTGAGTTGGGACACATTAGTTTAGTTATTGTGTATGTAATTATAAGTGTATAATATGTAAATAATGCAGCACATATTTTAAATTTAATATTGAAAAGATATAAAAAGCTTTTTCTTTTGCGGAAAAAGTATTCTTTTACGATTTGTAATAAGTTCTACCTAAAAATTCATGGAAGTTGAAGAAGGAGATATCTTTATTTGTGCTTATATATTTAGTTAGTATCGATGGATGCCTGCTGCACAACTCTATTCTTTCCCAACAACCTCTATCCATAAGTAAGCGCATCTCCATGTGTTGGTTCCTCAGTTTCAGACCAAGTCGGCGACGTAGTTTTCCACAATTTAGAGGATCCTTTTCTTAAACTTTAGCCCACTCGTCCTAAACTTACAATTAGGATTCTGTGGTTCTAGAGTAAAATTAAAGGAATACAAAACAATTTACAAGGAACGATCTAAACACGAAAATTCAAAAAATTATAAAACTTTTGTAGCCTATTGTGCAGCGGATATCATTTTTAAAATTTATCCAATAAGTTCAAGCCCTTAAGGTAATTCAGAATCCTTTTGAATTAGATCTCTTTCAGTCCTTTTAGGGTAAGGCCAACCTTCTCAAAGATGTCATATCTGATTCTCGTTGCGACGGGGCACTGGCAGAAGTTATGCTCAACTGTCTCTTCGTGCTCCAAACACAGTCGGCATTCAGTATCTTCAGAGACTCCTGTAGATACCTTCTGAGTTTGCAGTAACCTGTAAAGACAGAAACTATTCCTTTTACATTTTTACGGTCAAATTCGAGTACTTCTTTGGTTCTGACATGATTAGATGAAATGTACTTTTTCGCATGTACCAAAACAGGACAATTGTTCCAATGTTAGGAGCACTTTCTGATTTACCCATACATTCATTTGCATTTATGTCGTTGTGTTGTATATCGGCCAAGATTGTAGTATTTTCTAACTCTTGGATTACGACAGAATATTCATGCGTCAACACCCTGCTCTGTTTTCGAACAGTCCGTAAACCAGCTTGCGTCAGTGTTTTTTTTTGTTACATCTCCATTCTTCTCTGTTTGGAAAGGAGGTACTGAAGTATGTATCGATAATTGGTCGAGTGCACATCATGTCCGGTGGCATTCCCAGCATACTGTAATCGATTCCAGCAGCTTGTTAGCCACACAGAAAGAGTATGCGGCGATTGATTCGCAATTTAGTTAATCTGACCTCCACAACAATGCGCAAGGCTGGTATAGGTCTAGAAAAATTCCTAGTGCGAATGACGGGGAAGAAGACATAGCTCAAGTGATTGCCATACTTGCAATCTTTTGCATGAATGCAAGTTTTCCTGTGTCTCTGGCTTGCAGCGGTTTCTGTCACCATGCTATCGCCCCATAAGTAATGGTTAGACGTACTACCATCACATAAAGAAATATGGATTAGCTTTGGAGATATCCCCAAGACTTCCCACATATTCTTCGACAAGTTCATAAGGATGTTCTTTCCACATGTGGATTTCAGATCGTATCAAATAGGACGCCTAGATATTTTACATTATCTGCAAATTCAAGGTGTGAACCTTGGATGCTGGATGGAACTAGATGCTCCACTCTCCTCTTCCGGGTGAACGGTACTATCGTAGTTTTGTTCAGGTTGATGCTCAGGTTTTCCCTGCTACACCAGCTACAGTTGGTGTTAATTAACTGTTGGAGGGTTGAGGAAATATCCTTCTCCCCCGATCCTCTTAAAAGTATCACAATATCATTCGCATGGGCTTGCACCTAGACTCAAGGCGCTTCAATGATAGCCAGTAGGTCGTTTACAAGTAACGACCACAGTAGTGGGTAGTGGGGGTAAAATTCCACCCTGCGAACACCCCTGCCCGGAATGAAATGTTTAAAAATTGGAAATTTTCCAATCTGTCTATACGCATAACTCGCTAACGGTAAGAAGTAAAGCAAAAGTTTTAAGATAAAAATATTCGTTTGAATCAGTTTTTTTAAGCAGACAAGAAAAAACAATATAATATATATTAATATTTTTACATATCTACCTATATTTTGTCACGCTTAATGTTGATTATGAAAAGTTCCACATAATGCTAATAAAAATTTACATAATGTAAAGGTTTTTCTGTGTTATTTAACTTTGTAGGTATGTGCGAAGTAATTATGCGGATACATACATATGTAATTATAACCCTTTGTCGACGTACTTTTTGCAAAACGTTTTACCACGAGTACGTTAATTTTATACAACAAGAGGATTTGCAAATGCACGCCGCGTATATGTACTATATATAATATAGTTTACGTCATCATATTCCATGCTTACGTCCACTTTAATGGAATTAATTTACATGTGCCAATATGCTCACTTTAACTTTTACTCAAATGAATGGCACACGGGCGCTCGTTCTACAGTCGATTTTGTATTCGTTGTATTACACAGATACCTAACGCACACATCTATCTGTACATATGCTATTTCATGACGGAAGTTCATAAATACGAACGTATCGTCAGTTTAGCTAGTTTAGTTGGATAATTAACTAGTTGATGGTGTTGTGGACGGCTGTTTGCAAAAAGGCAAAATCTATTCTGACTTTTTTAATTGTTTTGGCGAATGATCCTTCTAAGAAACTTAAATAATGCATATATATTTAAATGTATACAGCATACATTCATATACTTGAAGAAGCAAAGTGAAGTAGAAAAGCCCGTTGAATATATTTGTCGTGTCTTGTCCTAATAATAATCATTAACTAAATAACAGTGTATTGGACGAGAAATTGCGAACTTCTCGTAATTATTCCGTCAATTAGAGCGATAGCACACGCTTTAGATAGCTGCAATTATTACTGAGTCTTAATGCTTCTAAGAATAAGTTGGTTATATAATAACGTTGCATTCTGTTTAGGATTTTTTTTTTACTTTTTGAAGATTTTCTATATTACTATAAAATCTTTCGACTGTTTTCAATTGACTTTTCCTTCAGACGATGCTCTATTTCTGCTGAAAGGTGCTCAATGTGGTTTATGTCGGGGCCTAGGAGTGGTGTTTCCAAGACGACTGGAACACTATGTGTGATCAATTCCTCAACAACTCGAACCGTGTACTTCGGGTTGTTATCTTGTTGGAAAATGAAATCTTTTTCATACTCAAGATTTCGTGCACTTGCCTTTAGGTTTTCACTTAAAATATTCAGATATACCCCTCGCACTATTCATTCACATTTCATTCATCCACTGCTAGTTTTTAATACTTTAATAAGCCATCAAATAATCATAATCTTAATAATGTTGAAAATATGAGCCAATTTTTGTGTAATACTAATAGTAATCCTACATATTTTCACGTATTCTAAAAGTGAACTGAGCACATGGTTATATCATTCCACGAATGCAATTTTACACCATCGTTCCAACACTGTTTAATATATGAACTCTTTTGTTCACTACGGGAACGCATTCCCTCAACTATAACGATAAGGAAAACCACCCACAACACTTTCCTTGCGGTGTAGTCGACTCGAAATCGCAATCTTGGGCCACCGGCACTTCCCTCCGGCTCATTTCATCTCATCTACGCTCCGCAGAAAACAATGTCGTCCATTAATTCCGACCCGGGCAAACGGTTGGCGTAGATGTAAGTACAAGAAAGGAACAACGGTTAGGGATTTCGTTTTCCCGCATCCGTCTGGTGTGTTTTAAGTCGGCGAAAAGCGGCGGTAAATTTTGAAACAAAGATTTATGTCCTATTTCCTCGGTTTGGTTTTCGGGGAAAATGCCCTTAAATGCGTGCACATAGGACTATAGTTTATCTGGGTAGCGCCAGCTGATATTTATCGTTCTTCAACATTCTTATTTTCCCGGGTAAATGTTGAAAAGATGTGGCGTTGAAAAAGATATTTAAAGTGTAAGCGCATTTTAAAGTTGCGAAATAAACATATTTCGGAAAAATAGTCAAAATGTGGTTAATAAGTTAATCCCATGAAAAAAATATCTTTAAAGAAAGTTTTTGTTCGTTTACTATAGCAATAATTTTTGTTCATTGGCTAATAACCCATTTTTTTCTTTCACATTATTAAAGAAGGTTTATTGCTCTGTACAGCTACATTTTTTTAATAGTATTATATTAAAAAATACTCTTCGTGGAGTTTATCCGCCCTCTTCATGCAAATATTGAGGTGGCAAGTCCTCGTATATCATATTCTTTTCCACTGTTGCTGTTTTCCTTCTTGTTACTTTTTATTTTTGTAACCACAAAGTGCTCAATAATATAATTCAAACAGAAATAATTTATAATATTCCTGTTTTTTGAAAAGACTTAATCCTATTATACCCTAGTTTATCAAAGTTTGAAATGAGGCTAATGTTACGCATGCATGCATTCCTTCTTTCTCAATTTAAAGTGACATGATAAAGTATTCCTTGTTGTGAATATCTAGAAAACATAAGAAAATCTTGCACAAAAATAATTTTAACGCATATATTTACGCCTTCTATCCCAAAATTAAAATTAATTATTACAAAAATTATGTAGGTACCTACGGCATCTATCCCATGTTTATTCTACTTTTAAAATTAAATACCCGACAGTAAAGTAAGGTTAGTAGGATCATTATTACAGCGTGGTTATTTACATCAAGAGATAAGTTAGACCTTTTCTTGACTGGGTTCTGTACACAATTGTAAATTAATGCACAAATAAACAATTTACATAGGCGAATATAAGATTGTCATCAGTACACTTCCTGTAATTGTTACATAAATATTTTAGAACAAAGAAGAGAAGAAAGTGCTGTTGTTACTTGTTACACATCGCCAATTCTTTTGTGTTCCTTCTGTTTTTTAAATACTTAAATGGCATGCGTGATAGGAATAAAATACTGGGAAATTAAGAAAACGTGCAAGAAAACAAATCTTGTTTTATACTCACTAGTTTGCTTTTGGAATTCCGGATCATCGGTGTCCGTGAAAAACCAAGTCTGTAAATAATAAAAGAAGAAAATAAATCTAATATTGAAAGGAACGAATATAAATAATTAAAATGTAAATTTCCTTAATAAATGCATATTAACAAAATCCAACCTTTGGATCATTACTTCAACCGTGAGGACTGAATAACTTTCCAGACAGACACATACATACATAATACAAATGGAACGGGTTGCTTTTTTAATTTTAAGAACGATAATAGGAATCCAGACACTTTGCTGCACGCTGTGACTCCAGCTGAGTTTAAACCCACTAATTGGTAAAGATCCAGAAATAGATATGGTATCAGCAAGTTAGTCCAAAATATAATTCTCCCCATGGAATGTTAACAACCTATGAATTGGAATGATTTGTTTGACTAAACGGGCGGTATCTTTTGTACTACCTCCACCTATCTACGTTTATAATTTCAATTGATTCCTGGTATTTCCGTTTATTCTGTAATTAAGTCTATTAGGCTCTATGTCTACGAATTAAATCAATTAACACAATTCTCATGGCTTCTATCCATGAGGCAAAATTCGCGGAATTCGCACATTTTAAAGATTCACGTGCAATAAAAAAAATAATAACAACCGAGAACAATTAAAATTGTAGTTGCATCATCCGAATATTGCACATGAGCTATTTCTTTATTCATTTGTTTGACGCAAATAATTTAAGAATAGAAACTGACTAGATACATACATACTAAATGGAAGTAATTTGCTGTAGGTATCATTCGCATGAAGTAGTCAAGAGGTTTATATTAGAAAGAATTTGTATAAAAAATAAGTTATTGGCTGCATTCATATTAATGATGTGCATACGCTAGTTTGTAATATTTTAAACGAATATTTATTTCAGATAAACTTAACCTCTAGACTTAAATATCAATACATACATGTAGAAAAGTAAATTATGAGAACTTGAACGAGTCTAAAAACACTTTAAGAAAACAATGAAACAATTTCACGTCAATTTAGACAAGTTGTGTTTTTGGAACTAGGTTGGAACAACTGGAGGTTGCCCATTATTTCTGCCCAAACGCTAACTCTGTCATTATATTGAGCACTGGCTTGTCCTTTTTAAAACTGAATATAGCAATGTTAATATTATATGTTAAAAAACTCGCAATATTTATCAGCAATATTTCGCTATACAAAATAGTAATGGGGGTAATGTCCCACAATTTTACACACGTGAGCAGATACATAATAAATGCATAAATGAACGTATGTTGATTGCTATGTAAGTTATATTTGTACCAGGGCAAGGTCTTTGTTTTAAACAAAGGAAGTTAGGGTGTTTAACGACGCATGGAGGGTAAACATTTTTCCCACGGGTAGTTCGTGGGTTACGAATTATATTGAGAGGGGTTTAGGTAAGTCTAAAGTGCAGAAAGACACGCGTATGGCGTGCGACCCGCAGCGTGCGACCGGAAAGATACGCAAGTATATTTATTGAACCGCAGTATCGATTCCAATATAATGCGTTATTCAGCAGACTTCAGTCTTTATAAGGATGTGAAGTGACAAATTTAAATAATCATAATAATCCAGGATGCGATTATGATAAAGTTGGGTTCTTCAGGGAAATATAAAATCATCTTATGCCAAATAGAACAATCAACCAATATACATAACGCCGTAACTTTCAAGCCTTTTAACCCTCCGGTTGACGGGCTGGGTCGGTGAGGCCCAGGCAAATCTTGTTTTTTTTGTTGTATTTTTTAAAATAATTTTTTTAATTTCTTTAGCTCTTTGGTACCTTCCTAACTTTAATAAAGACATGTTTTCCTTAATTTGTCCTAATTTTATCATCTGTCGTTTGGGTGCCATAAGGGCTTAGGGCCTGTCAGACCCAACCCGTGTATCTGTGTAAGTTTTTTTCCTACAATTTATTTTTTCGTATTTCGTAAAGGGATTAATTTTGTGTCGTTTTTAAACATAAAACATTCTTAGGGCCTTCCCCTGGTTTCTGAGTATTCACGCAGAATCTTTTGCATACAAATATGGGATCAAAGTGTTTTCTACAGTGGATGGAAAAACATTTTATACGTCGCATTTGGATATCTATGCTGGAAATCAACCTGAAGGTTCTTTTCAAATAGACAATTCTGTAACAGCTATCATTCTTAGAATGACGAACCACATTTCAGGAACTGGAAGGAATGTTACCATGGATCGATGGTTTACTAGCGTGGAAGCTGTAAGTCGTTTGTTGCATGATCACCGCCTAATTGTGGTTAGCACAATATAATCCAGTCGAACGTCTTTGCCGAAAGAAGTTAAAAATGTTAAAGATAGACCTGTAAAGTCTTCACTTTTTGCATTCCATGCCGATACGACACTTACTTCATATGTCCCAAAAAAGTCAAAGAATGTATTACTTGTATCGTCAATGCACTACGATGATAAAATAGACGAAAATACTGGTGATAATAAAAAACCAGAGTTACTAACATTCTACAAATCCACAAAAAGCGGTGTCGATGTAGCGGACAGGTTGGTTACATCTTGTAACCCGAAACACAAGGTGGTTTTTTGCGGCATGCTCAACGTAGGAGCAATCAACGCATTCATAATAAACAAAACGAACAATCCGCATGGAGAATTTTCAAAAAGCAGACGACTATTTTTGGAAAATTTGGGCAAAGATTTAGTGATAGAAAACATGAAACTACGGGCGAATATGCCAAATCTATCACGGAATGTAAAGCTTGTGGCACTTCAACTTGCCAAATAGTCCAGCAAAAATGAAGTAAGAGTCCGGCCGCTCATAATCCGGAGGCAGGGTCGTGGATCTTATATTTCTTTTCTTAAAAAGATTAAAAAAGGGCGCCAGCTGTGGCCAGCAGCGAGGTAGCCAGGTTTCAGCAACAAAAAACAACAACAGCAAGATTAATTTCAAATAACAATTTAATAAATAAGTAAATATGTATATATATATATCAATATTAACAGCAATAATTAATAATAATAATAATTGTAATAATTACACAAGTATGATAAATGGAAATATAAAATTAGAACATTTGAACAGTTGGCTCAGTAGTTTTCGTTAGATCTAAATGATTTAATTTGCAAGTGACACAAAACGGTGACAACTTGTCTATGTTCATAACATAACCCGTATAAATATAATATTGAAGTAAATAAATTGATTTAGTATTGCAAATAATGTCACAAGGCAATGTGATCCTAGTTATCATCCAGATTCGCAATAACAGCTGTCATTTTGATCAAAATGATTTACAGAAGGTGGTGAATTAAATACATAAACCAATAGGTTATATAAATACACATATAAAGTACGGGCTATAAAGTTAGCAAAATTATAATTACAGCTGAGCCACAATAAAGTATTGCTGATTAGCGATGAAGTTTCTAAGGTAAGTTTCTAATATAAATATTTAAGTACATCGTTTAAATTAAATGGTATTATTATTAGGAATGTTCACAGCAATGATGCAATATTTTAATAAAAAATAATTAAATATAAATAACGAAGCAAACTTGTTATAACATAATCGACGAACAACAGTAAATAAACTCGGGTATCCTGCGATTTGACTTTCCGAATAGATGGCAATGATCCTACCTTATAACTGTGCCCAACCGGACGCTTCCCGATAGGTACTTCAAAATGCAGATAAACTACCGTCCACAGGTCAGCGAAGAATTGTACCGGTTACGCAGGAGAGACAGAGGAACACTCCCTGGACTCCGATATATGAGCACTTCCTTCGGATAGTTTAGTAGGTCGGTAATTCCGCTCACAGAATTCCAATTAATAGCCAATAATTCCCATAATCATCAAGCAGGTTACACAGGTATACCCTCAAAGTGGAGACCCAATCAAAACAGTTAAAATAAAGTAAGAAGAAAAGCCTACAATTGGAAATCAGTATTACCATGTGCTCTACATAAAAAATTTAATGTGACCATATCAAAGAAATAACGAATCAAAGTAATACAAGCTATATTATTTTAAGTTATAAATAGTTAACTAAATAATTAAGATATGAAATGTAAAAAGTAATAAAGAAATTAAATTGTTGAAACATTACCTAGGTGTTTTAAGCTTAGCTCCCTAGCGTGGCAGAATCGAGAAAGAGCGAATCTCCGCACAAATTCAACCGTAGTCGCTCGTCGCGAGAAAAACAAAAGTAAAAGAAATGTACAAGGAAGATAAATCAAAAAAAAAAGATTGTATTTTGGTATATAAAATATTGAAAGCTATTTAATAAAGTTACAAATGAAATTAATAAATAAATGATGAATAAAATTAATAAATAAAAGATACTATATATATATATATATATAAATATGAGCACATGGAAATATGATGTACAGTGCCGACCAAATTAAAATAACCGTTACAAGCTATCAGCGGCTAAATTCTCAGGTGGCTCAGTCACAGGACAGCCCCGATCGACGACTTTAACTGCTCGAAGAAGGTGCAAATTCTGCAAGGACCGAAAGTCAAGATATTCGTGCAAGATTTGTGGTTCCTGTATTTGTTTGGAACACACAATACCATGTTGCGCCGACTGTGCGGCCAAATTTGATTAACGAGATTTTCCATTCAATATTCTGTGTGTCAAATTTATGTACACTCATTTTATATTTTTTTTACACTTATTCAGCTATATACTTTACAAATAATTATATGTTATTGTTATTGTCTTTTCCGTTTTTTTAATTTATAATTTCTTTTGAAAACTTGCATTACATGTAATTTTTTTTTTGATAAATCGGAACTCCCAACTTAATGTTTTTTCCACAACTATTTTTACTCTTAGCAGTGCAAACTAGACCAGGTTAACAAATGCATACCTGAAACTGGGCGTATATTAATGTATTATGGGAAAAATATAAAATACAGTTTGGGTCTGAGAGACTCAACCCGTCGAATGGTGTGATTCTGAAAAAAAAAGCAGCATTGTGATGTATAAGTACTTTTTGTATGTAAACTACTTACAACAGATGTTGTAATTTTCAAATGCAAAATTTCGTTAAAAACATATGTTTAGTAAGTAAATAGCTTTACATACAAAAAGCATTTTTCACATTGTCAACTTACATTTTATATGTGTATTCACAATAGATACTTTTTACATGGCGGATGCGCGATAGCAAGAGGGCATCGTAAATGGAGTGAGACGACAGCCGAAGAAATATAAGGACATAACCCCCACTATCTTCGCGATTCGTACTTTTGTACGAAAATCAGTTTTTATTATAATATGTATGTATCTATAATACTGTTTGTTTAGAGCTGGTAACGTGAGATGCGCGTGAGGGCGGGTTTCTGCCAACAGAAAATGCATTTACTGCACATGGTTTTTCGAGGTGTCAAGTAACTAATGATCAACATGGTAATTTTACACAAAAATTTTTCTCAATGTACATAGTTATGACAGTTTTCTTCTATTTTTAAGTTTAATTTACTGATTATCATTTGCTGTTGACCGATATGTGTGTATATTTAATATACCTTAATAATTTTTTATTTGCCGTCAGTAGCCCGCCAAAAATACAAATATGGGTTCTGTTACCTAGAAAAGATTAAGAACCACTATATATAAACAAAGACAATACGATCATTAAATCAAAAGAACATGCATGATAGGTACATATATATACAACATATAAAATTTATTAATTATACCTACACAAATTATATTTCTTTTTATCTTTGTGTTATCTTTCCTTCTAAATATGTTGGAAATAACATTCAAAACTATTGTAATAACTTAGTTTGTTATGGAACATCATGTGCAACTTTCATTAAACGAAAACAAAATAGAAATTTCTATCCAACCAATTTATTTATATTTTTGTAAGAATGCTACTGTTTCCGCGCCAATATGAAACATACCACATGCCGTTAAAAATGTTTATTTAGTCTACAGCCGGTTGAATCTTTTATTTGCATGGCAGAGACATCTGTACAAGCATTAATATAATAGCGCATCGTTAAAATGGAGTTACCATCATCTGTTTCTACTACAACATTCATTCCATTAAATTTTCAGGGACAGCAGCGCGTTGGCGTTTTTACGATTTCGGCTTTGAAAGCGACAAACTCGCTGTCCGCCGCAATATCGAAAGCTCACGGCCATTCACGTGAAAACCTCATTTCCGGACAGAAAACAAATATACCCAGCACCATTGCGAAAAAGTATGTTTTCCCGTACGAGTTTTTCGCGTGCACACTAATCTGATCAATCAGTCAATTATACAACGTTCATTTGGCAATCGACGCCTGAAGTAGTAGGCTTCGATTTACGTACCAGCAGCTGTAAGAACAATAAATAAAGCATACTGCGGACAAGCGAACGAAGGAATCAAAATAAGCAGTGGATTAATATCGTGGGAGAGTGATTTCTTAGCTATTGTCTCTTATTCCATTGTGATATGTCCAGAGATAATGGCGAGGAATTGAGTAATTTAGCAGGAATCAACAGTTTAGTTAAATATCAGTGGGAACAAAATACAATAGATTTAAACTAAACCTCCTCCAATAAGCTTGTCAGCAACTGTATATAGTCAATACCAAAAATTTAGTAACGTCATTTAACAAGTACAGTACAATCCCGATTAACCGAATCGCGATTATCTGAAATCCGGTTTATCCGAAACAAACTATTTAAAAACAAAAATTCCGATTAACCGAAAAAATTCGCATTATACGAAACGCGTCTGGAAATCACATATACTGCTAGGTGGTTCCCCCAGGGGTTTCACGGCAATACGACCGTCTAAAATATGAATAGTTTTGGTTAGCCGACAGAGTGTTACAAGTACAAATGTATTAACGTCTGTTATTATCGCAAAAAGAGTAGTTTTATTCTCAAATAATTTACAAAATGCAGTGTCAGAGCAATAAACGTAAACGCGTTGTTATCAGCTTGCAGGAAAAACTTAAAGCGGTTCGACGATTAGATAATGGTGAATTGCTTAAAAATATAGCAAAGGATTTAGGCGTAGGCGTGAGTACGGTTGCAGAATGGAGAAAAAAATCGCGAAAAACTTGAAAAATGGTGTAGTGTTTTGTCATCGCCGACCCCGGCACGAAAAAGTATGAAAAGAGGTGAATACGAAAAAGTGGATGATTCTTTATTGTTATGGTTTACAGAGAATCGAGAACGTGGAATACCAATTTCGGGGACCATTTTAAAACAAAAAGCAGTGAGTTTAAGCGAAGAATTGCCGGTCATTGAAGCGCCTGAAAGTTTTTCTGCAAGTGATGGATGGCTAGACAGATGGAAAAAAAGACATGGTGTACGTAAACTGAAAGTTTGTGGAGAAAAGTTGTCTGCCGATGTATCTGCCGCAAAAAAATTTGCAGAGAATTTTATGGAGCTTATGAAAGAAAATGATTTCAACCATACCAGATCTATAATTGCGACGAAACCGGCTTGAACTACAAAATCTTGCCCTCAAGTACCTTAGCTAGAGCACCTGGTTACAAACGTAGCAAAGAACGTATCACTGTTCTTGCATGCGCTAATGCTTCTGGGAGACACAAAATTCCATTATTATGTATCGGTAAGTCAGCAAAACCACAAGCCTTCAAGAATATTCGTCCCAATGCTTTACCTGTTTTGTATAAAAATCAAAAAAGAGGCTGGATGAATGCAAATCAATTCAAAAATTGGTTTTTTGAAGATTTCGTACCAAAAGTAGAGTCTTCTTTAAAAGAGCACGGATACCCCAGAAAATGTGTTTTGTTACTAGACAATGCTCCCACTCACCCAAGTGCGGAGCAACTTCAAAGTGGGGAAATAAAAGCAATGTTTTTGCCTCCTGCTGTAACTTCTCTCATTCAGCCCATGGACCAGGGTGTGCTGGAAAATTTAAAACGAAATTACAGGCGTCAGCTATTGGAGCATATTTTGGAAGAAGTAGATGAGGGTGCCAATCTCACTGAATGTCTAAAGAAGTTAAACTTGAAAAATGTTGTATATTGGATAGCTTCAGCTTGGAATCAAGTAAAAGGTAGAACCCTGGAAAAATCTTGGTCAAAATTGATTCAACACGAGGAGGGACGTATCACAGAAGCAGAGTCCGACCATGAAGAAAGTTTACAGCAAATTTTCACGAAAATACCAGGATGTGAAAATGTTACGGAAACAGAAGTTAATGAATGGTTAAACAATGATAATGTAGAAGATGAAATGACTGACCAAGAATTAATTGAAAGTGTTTGCACAAATGCTAATGCTAAATAAGCAGTGATGACGATGACGAAGTAGAATGCACTGACAATATTCCAGTAAAAATGTCACATTCAGAAGGACTAGAAACCTTGGAGAAAGCGTTAACTTATGTAGAACAACAAGAAAATGCAACTGCCGCGGATGTTCTTTTAATAAAACGTTGGAGAGACATTGCGGCCAAAAATAGAAGTAGTGTTAAACGAGTGCAGTTAAAAATTACCTCATTTTTAAACAGTAAAGTGTAGAATGGGATATATATTTTATATTTTACGTTGCATTTAACATGTCTTTTATGAATGTACATATTGCTGTGGAAAAAGGGGATGAAAAACTGTGCGTGAGTGCGTTGACCCCTTCGTCCAAGTCAGCTGTTTCGAGAAGATTTTTAAAAGACACTAAATTTTTCGTAAAAGTTAAGTTAGTATTAAGTTACTTTGAAACATGTTGAAAAATTCTTATTAATATCATTTTTAGTTTTGTTTTACAGCAATGTAATTTTCATTTAGCTCAGTTTATTGTTTTAAAAGTTGGTTTCCTAAGTTAAGTCATGTCACCGTGTAAGTTCGCATTTGTTGCGTGCGCTTCTTTTGGGCCGGCAACTGCTCGGTTGAGGGAGAGAGAAGGTAGTGTACAATTAGACTCTGCGAAGGTAAGATCATTTTCCTGAGCGCTGTAAATGTATGTCGTTTGAAGACATTTTTGTTTCCGCGTGTCATTTGATTTTTACAAATCTAACCTTAGTGGAGGCATCTTACACTCAATTCAGTTAATTTTCTTTGTATAATATTTGGAATTCCAAATAGTTTGTTATAGCTGATTTAATTTTACTTTTTGAGAGTTCATTTTTTTTTTATTTGATATTTATTTAATTTTTGATTCATTCTTTTTCCTTTTCAATTAGATTTGATTGTAGTTCACTGTTTTGGAGGTATTTTTACCTTGCTTTGTAATTGCTGACTACATTTGAACAGTTTTAAGTATTTAAAGTTAAAGACGTTCACCTGAGAACGCCATTTTGCGATTTACACGTGGTGTATAAAAATTTTATATTTCTAAATTTTCTTAATCTTGTTATTTTCACGTTAAATATAGGGAGTTTTCTTTTAAGCCTGGATTTTAATTAATCTAAGGTTTTAAATTTCTTCCTATTTGTTTTTTTTTATTTATTAAAGTTCTAATTAATTTCAAAATTCAAATTTTGTTGTTTTAATTTGTTTCCCCACATCGTGGTCAATTTACACCCACTTTCAGTTTCTTAAGGTTTACCTTCAGAAGGTGACCACTGGGATTTTGAATCCCATGCTCTTCAAGCAATTTTTACTCTATTTTAGAGTTGGCGCTCAACTTAATAATTAATTTCAGACATTTGGTCACAAGCATTAATTTAATTTTAAATAATTCACATTTTCATAATTATCACAGCATAATTATTTGGCTTTGCCAACGTGGGGCTCACGATTCATTGTTGTTTTGATTCATTTTTGGCCACGATTTACTTTGTAATTTTCCCTGCACGAGGTTTCGTGAATTTTTCAACTGTTTCGGGGAAACTAATACCTGTTGTGTTTAAAATTTTTGAAAATCGTCGAAATGTCCGGAGAGAACCAAGCACAGGACAAATTGTTCGTCCCAGAAGGAACCTGGAGGGAGCAACCCAGGTACACGAGCGAGGAATCTGTGGCAACCGTGCTAAACAAGACGTATTCGGAGGATTCATTTCCTGAGGAAAAGGAGAGCAAGCAGATGGAGCTTCCACAAGCACTTTTGACGGATGTGAGGGAGTCCCACATCGAGACG
Organism: Cetonia aurata; assembly: GCA_949128085.1. NCBI lineage: Eukaryota > Metazoa > Arthropoda > Insecta > Coleoptera > Scarabaeidae > Cetonia > Cetonia aurata. The sequence goes on from OX421887.1 coordinate 26,165,019, forward strand.
TTGGAGCAGAGTGAGACAGGAAAAACTGAGGAAAGTATAGGAATGAAAGATGTGATGATGATGATTAGACAGCTTGTTGTTTCTAATAATGAGATTGTTGTTTCTAATAATGAGATTATGAATGTAACAAAAGGGATACAGAGACAGATTGATGAGATAAGGAGTGATTTTAGATCAGAAATCATAAGAGTAGATGAAAACGTTAAGAAAGTAGAGAGTAAAGTATTAGATAATACAATTAGATCAACAGCTAATGAAATAGCAATTAAACATTGTCAGATAGAGATAAAAGGAATGAAAAATAAATGGGATGAGAGAGAATATGTGGTTGAAGAAAGAGTCAGAAAAATAGAATGCGAAGTGAAGGAAAAGATTGCTGAGAGTGTGGAAAGAGCAGAAGAACAAATAAACAGAAAAATTTCATCAATTCAAGAAATTCCCAATGTCAATCAGTTTGGTAACAGTATTTTGTCAATGCCTGTTCAAATGGAACAGTTACCGAAATTTTTTGGTTCGGTAACGCCCAATCCAATGGCGTTTCTAAGAAATTTGAACGAATTTTTAGAATCCGTACCGGGAGAAAGAAACAAGCTGCGGATCGCCCGCAACGCCATGAAGGATGAAGCGAGATCCTGGTTTGACTTCGTCGCAGATACGATCAATTCCTGGGACCACTTCCAAGATGTATTTCAACGACAATACTGGAGTCAAGCGATTCAACAAAGGGTGAGAACAAATTTATTCTTAGGTTCTTATAATAAGTGCGGATTAGATAGTAGAGAAGCCTATGTCATAAAGAAAATCAATATTCTCAAATTTTTAACACCACCCGTTTTGGAATCTGATTTGATCACGCAATTATCCAGGCATTTTGAGCCTGAGGTCACTCAAGCCATTGCGATGCAAAATATAACCTCTGTTAGTCAATTGTTGGAACTAATGAAGAGATTAGATCAAGCGGAACAATGCAAGGTAAATCCTAGCAATTCGCGAAGTCCTGAAGGCCATGTCAACCACAATCAGGCAACTGGCAGTTCGAGTAATGATGGTTTCAACCGTCAACAGTATTCGCGAGCTAATGTAAATCCGAGACCAGCTCCCTATTTCAACAGGAGACAGTCTTTCACTCCTAGAAATGGTGGACGTCAGAGTCCAAATTCAAACAATCAGAATGTGCCTCAGGTATCCACAACGCACCAAAATGACCGTCACGATGTCCAGACAAGGTCAAACGTCAATCAAGTGGCTTCCCCACAAAATCAGAATTCAAATAAGTCAGCTGACAAAGTTTTGCCTAGAGATTCTGTGCAGTGGAATTCAAATCGCTACGTTAATCAAATTCAAACAAATCAGATATCAAACAGCACTGGCGCAATTCACAAAGACACTAGGTCTAATTTAAATGAGCAAAAGGTTCAAACAAAGCCGAAAGAACTACTCGATGAAGCTCGTGGGCAGGATTTTTAGAAAATCCAACCAAAAAGAAAGAATTGTACACCATTTTACAAAATGATTTAAGATCGATCAATTCAGATTTGCCACATGTAAATGCAATGTTTGGAAAGAATGTTTTAAGATGTTTAGTAGATACGGGAAGTGAGGTTTCAATTTTAGACGAAGAGAAAGTAAAAATGCTAGAGAAAGAAAAAGTAGGGAAATTCATTCCAACTCGAAAAATTACAATTATTACTGCTACAAAAAAGATAATTGCTGCCATCAACAGAGTTTTTGTCGTAGAATTCAAATTACAAAATTCAACTTTTCTGGGAGAGTTTATTTCATTAAAAGGTTTAAAAAGAGATGGAATTATTGGGATTGATTTGTTAGACAAGATGAGAGCGGTGGTAGATGTTGATAAGAGACTAATTCAGATAGGAGAGGAGATAGTTAATTGGTGTGATGAGACTCCTAATGAGGAGAAAATTGTTAATTGTTTAAGAAAAGAGAAGGAAAATGTGAATTTAGAGTTGTTAGAAAATGATTGTTTTAAGAATGATATACAGAGTTATGGAAAAGTTGTTGAATGTGATAGTATACAGGGTAGTGAATTAGTTGAGGAGGTTAAAGAAGAAGAAGTTGTTGATGAAGTAGTAGAGTTAGAAGCAAACAATTCCCAGATTGAATTCCCAGATGATTTAAATGAATTTAAGATTGATTGTGATGAAAAGTTTGAATTTAAAGTCAAAGAAATTTTAAAGCAGTACATATCCTTAGTAGACAAATTCCCAAGTTTAGCAGTTGGTTATGAACATTCTTTAGAAGTAGATGAATCGAAACCTTTCAAAATCAAGAACTATCCAATTCCCAAAAACATGCAAGAAAAAGTCAGAGTTGAGGTATCCCAAATGCTTCAAGATGGGATAATTGAACGTGGAAGAACAAGGTACGTCAATCCTTTAGTCGTCGTCCAAAAGAAGAATGGAGACATCCGTTTGTGTCTTGATGCCCGACGTCTGAATGAACGCACACGACCGCAGTTCGAAACTCCAATCACGGTTGAAACATTGTTGGCAAGGTGTACAAATGCGAATTATTTTACAAAGCTAGATTTAAAGAGCTCTTTTTGGTTGGTACCGTTGAACAAAGAATCTAGAAAGTTTTGTGGATTTATGGTAGATGGAAATGTGTATCAGTTTAAGGTTGTACCTTATGGTTTAAGTAGTTCGGCTGCCGCGTTGATACGGGCAATGCAACAGATTTTAGAACCATACAATTCGTTTGTAGCTCACTACATCGATGATATTTTAATTTTTAGTCAGAGTTTAGATGAACATTTAGTGCATTTGCGCAAAGTTATTGAAGTTTTAGCAAGGAATGGTTTAAAAGTGAATTTAGGAAAATGTGAGTTTGTAAAGCATGAAGTAAAGTTTTTAGGATATGATTTAACAGAGAATTATGTCAGAGTAGATGAATCTAGGCTAGACGTCATCAAAAAGTACCCTAGACCTAGCAACATAAAGTTATTAAGAGGTTTTCTTGGTGTAGTAAATTACTACAAAAGGTTTGTTCCGAGATTAGCGCACATCAGTGCACCTTTATTTGAATTGTTGAGAAAGAATGAAAAATTTAAATGGACAAATGAAAGATTAGAAGCATTTGAAAATGTAAAGTCTGAATTTCACAAATCATTATGTTTATTATTGCCAGCTTTTAGTAAAGAATTTTTGTTACGTGTCGATGCCAGTGACACAGCCATCAGTGGTGTCTTGATTCAAATTGGCAGGAATGGAGAAGAACCAATTTGTTTTGTCTCCAGAATTTTGAAAAGTTATGAGTTAAAATACACTGTGTCAGAAAAAGAAATGCTAGCTGTAGTCCATGCAGTAAACAAGTTAAGATTTTATTTACTAGGCAAGAAATTCATAATTGAGTCAGATCATGCTGCATTAACATCTTTAATGTCAACTCGGTTCTCAAACAACCGAATTTATCGATGGTCTTTATTATTATCAGAATATGTTTTTGAGATAAGACACATAAGAGGAGATTTGAATGTAACAGCTGATGCTTTGTCTCGTATGCACAATCTGAAGAGCCATTTCAACCATGTTGAGGTAAACACATACAACATGTATGAAGCCGAGGGGTTGTTTGACTTTGTCAGGATCAACGAGGTGCAACAAGATGATTGTTTCGATCGAATACGAGAGGCATTAGTCCACCAGGATGAGTACAAGGATTTTGTCATCAGAGATGGTATTCTTATGAAAAGGATACGAGACCAGTTCAATGTCGTACTCACCGAAGCATTCGCACGTCAAGCAATGCAGGAGCTACATCAATCTCTTGGACACATTGGAGGTCACAAACTTTGGCTCACCTTCCGAGAAGCTTTCTTCGCAACAAGAGACAAGACCATTGCCAAATCCATCGTCCGCACATGTCTTCAATGTCAACTGGGAAAATCAAAGAACCGCACCTGCCAGAATGTCATCAAGAGCATCGTTGTAGAGAACAAGCTCGACCTCGTCGCCGTCGACTTTCTTGGAAATCTCATACCTGGACATTTTGGCTACCGCAACATTTTCGTCATGGTAGATGTTTTCACCAAATACGTAAGACTTTTTCCCACCAGATATTACAACACTGATACAGCAATCCGTTGTATTGACAATTTTGTACGAAATCAAGGTAAAATGCGCCGCATTCTTGCTGACAATGCCACTTATTTCAACACGCATCGTTTTGTTGACGCCATGAATGAGCGTGATATTAATGTTTCTTTCTGTTCTATACGTCATCCTTGTGGGAATCCTTGCGAGAGATACATCCAGGAAATCGTCAAGTTTCTCAGGATGCAAACCCATCAACGCCATCCTGATTGGGTCCGCCACGTCCAAAACATCGAAAATTGGATAAACAACACTCCCAACACCACCACGGAGGAGTGCCCATACACTTTAATGTATGGAAGGTTGCCTAGTCGCCCGTGGAACCTTCTCGAGGAGGATGTATACGTGGAGGCACGTACAGAGGAAGCCAGAAGGAAGCTTCAACTCAGGGGACAACGTTATGTCCGCCAAGAAAATGCCAAGATCACCAAGCGTACCCGGTTCAATGTCGGCGACCAAGTCCTGGTGCGTCGATATCGTTTGGGAAGACGTGACCAGCAAACCTGCCAAAAGCTGGAACTTCCGTTTGTTGGACCGTACAGAGTGGCCCGTGTGTTTGATGGGGTCACCTACGAACTGCGCACTTTGGACGGTACCCAGAACAAAGGTCGGTACCACATCTCTGCCCTCCAGAACTTTCACCACGACCCCGGGTAGTTCGCCGCCCGGAAGTGACGTTTTCACCCCTGTGTGCGGAGACAGGATTTTAATTTTTTTTTATTTTCCGTTGTTCGGACTGTCAATTTTTGTTTTTTTTTGTGTGTGCGTGCGATTTCAAAAGCAAAACAATGACACTTTTCAAGTGCAATTTTTTTTCTTTTATAATCGGGAGATGTGCTGTGGAAAAAGGGGATGAAAAACTGTGCGTGAGTGCGTTGACCCCTTCGTCCAAGTCAGCTGTTTCGAGAAGATTTTTAAAAGACACTAAATTTTTCGTAAAAGTTAAGTTAGTATTAAGTTACTTTGAAACATGTTGAAAAATTCTTATTAATATCATTTTTAGTTTTGTTTTACAGCAATGTAATTTTCATTTAGCTCAGTTTATTGTTTTAAAAGTTGGTTTCCTAAGTTAAGTCATGTCACCGTGTAAGTTCGCATTTGTTGCGTGCGCTTCTTTTGGGCCGGCAACTGCTCGGTTGAGGGAGAGAGAAGGTAGTGTACAATTAGACTCTGCGAAGGTAAGATCATTTTCCTGAGCGCTGTAAATGTATGTCGTTTGAAGACATTTTTGTTTCCGCGTGTCATTTGATTTTTACAAATCTAACCTTAGTGGAGGCATCTTACACTCAATTCAGTTAATTTTCTTTGTATAATATTTGGAATTCCAAATAGTTTGTTATAGCTGATTTAATTTTACTTTTTGAGAGTTCATTTTTTTTTTATTTGATATTTATTTAATTTTTGATTCATTCTTTTTCCTTTTCAATTAGATTTGATTGTAGTTCACTGTTTTGAAGGTATTTTTACCTTGCTTTGTAATTGCTGACTACATTTGAACAGTTTTAAGTATTTAAAGTTAAAGACGTTCACCTGAGAACGCCATTTTGCGATTTACACGTGGTGTATAAAAATTTTATATTTCTAAATTTTCTTAATCTTGTTATTTTCACGTTAAATATAGGGAGTTTTCTTTTAAGCCTGGATTTTAATTAATCTAAGGTTTTAAATTTCTTCCTATTTGTTTTTTTTTATTTATTAAAGTTCTAATTAATTTCAAAATTCAAATTTTGTTGTTTTAATTTGTTTCCCCACATCGTGGTCAATTTACACCCACTTTCAGTTTCTTAAGGTTTACCTTCAGAAGGTGACCACTGGGATTTTGAATCCCATGCTCTTCAAGCAATTTTTACTCTATTTTAGAGTTGGCGCTCAACTTAATAATTAATTTCAGACATTTGGTCACAAGCATTAATTTAATTTTAAATAATTCACATTTTCATAATTATCACAGCAATATGTACATATTTAGGCATTTATGTACATACTATGTTAAAAAAAATTCAGTAATAAAAATTAAACAAATTATTTGTTGATGTTATTTTTAAATTAATATATAAATTCAAGTAAAATATTTCATAAATGTTTTTAAGTCGATCTAATGATATACGCATCCTAAACTCCTATTTTCCAAAAAAAATTCGGATTAACCAAAATTTCGATTATCCGAAATCACTTTGGTCCACATTATTTCGGATAATCGAGATTGTACTGTATCTACAATCTTAATTCACACACTTTGGTTCCATTAATAGTGCTTTTCTGATAATTGACCAAATTTATAATAATAATAATATTTATTCCTCTCGACTCACAATAGAGTATGGGAAACGTCAATAAAAATGTTAATACAATTCAATAAAATGAAACGGTATAGTACAAACACATATCACAAAACATCATCTAAAAATTCTGTTACTGAGTAGTAGCTCCTTTGAATTAATAATTCCTTAGTTGTTTTTTTTTTTAATCTTTTATAAGACATTATTTTATAATTGTCTGGTAGCTTATTCATTAATTTTATCGCTACGTATTGAGGACTTTTCTCGCTAAAACTTAATCTACCCCGAGGAATATAGTTGTGATCCCAACTGTATGTGTCAATATAACATACATATACATATAGACGTACACAGCGGTTCACCACCATTTCTCAAATCTTAAATAATAATCCGAGATAGTTTTGGATCACAAGATCTTTGTATTAACTTAACGTATTATTATATTTTAGTTATTATTATTATTAAAATGACGTACCTAGACATTATGTATCATATGTGTATCTCAAAATGTCCTACTGAAATGTATTTGCAAACGTACAAATGGGTCTGAAATTCTAAAGTTAGCTGTGCCCATTTGTGCAACATTAAACTACAGCTCGTTAAACATGCTCGCTTTGTGTTATGAAACTCATAAGTTAGTTCAACAAGTTTAAGTAATTTTCCAAGTTATCAGTGTTTACATTACGTGCTTGCTACGTTCACAAACAGAAGTTCATTACATACATAAGTGTTATATGGAGTCCTCCAATCGATCGTGCAGAATTAGGACAGACGAAGTTTGTTAAAAGCTGGAGCATACAATCTTGTACGACTTTTTCTTAAATATAAAGCACTGTTAAATTAAAAATATTCTTTCTGGTTGAATTTTAGCAAACAATACAGCTTGTTATCAGACTAATTGCAAAAGTTGAGTTGATTCAAAAAATCGAGATCTTTTATTTAGCACACCAAAAGATTCTACAGGGAAAAGAGTACTTAATAACTAAACTAATACTCGCTGTTTTATGTACTTATAAAGGTATCGTTTATTTAAATTATTCCACGCATACACTTTACACCCCATCTTATGTAAGGCTACATCATCTGTCATATAATTCTTTTCATATCAGAATTTTACAGCTGATTTAGCAAGATTCCTTATGGAATTTTCCTTAAAGAGCCGAAATACTACAAATTATGATGGAAAATTATATAATAACCTTTAAAAATAATATCTTCCTAGTTGTAAATTTAGGCACTGTTAATGTTATAAAAAAACATATTTTACTGTAATTTTAAGTATTGCTTTATATAAATACAATAGTGTTTTATAATGTACAGGATTTCCCACCGAAGACTGGGAAAAAAAAACTTTTCTACAAAAAGAATTCAGAATCAATGCTGCATAAACCAACAATATTTTTGACTGTACAGGGTGTTTCAGAAGTAGGCAAACGCATTCTTGTTCGGTTATTTTATATGGTACATCCCATCTATTATTCAATTTTTCAATTCTAAGGAGAAAAATAACATGATTTCATACAAACTGCCCCTATTTGGTTTGATACAACAGTGAACCTAAAATCGATGTAATTATATACAGCTGTCCGCTGCAGTTCTGAAGATTTCCATATTTTTAGTCCAAGGGAACTTGTTTTTTTTTTTTTTAATAGCATCCGATATTTTGCAGAATAATTTCACATTTGCAATTTTTTCTAAACATAAATGACAACGATAACCTTTAGGAAAAGATAATTGAAATACATTTTCTATAGAATTCATAAAGTTGTATTACTATTAGCAGTTTCCTTTAGTTTGTTGATCTTAGCACTTATTCAATTTCGCTAATGCAATTCTGCTATCTTATCTAAAAGATATAAAGCGAACCCGCCTTACTCACTGTCAAATGTGAATGAACTTATTTATCACTTCATATTCTCCTCACGACAAAACGAGCACATGGTTGACATTTTTTTTAGCATTCATAAGAATAGTACCGTCGCATGTAGAACTCCACTCGAAAAACACTTACAATCTGTACCTACGTATATTGTGCATGTTGTCGTTAAGGCCCTTTCAGTAGCAGCCAATGTGGTGGAACGACAGAAAGGCAACGACGTCGCACTTGAATGGGAAAAGAGATATTCATATGAATAAAAAGATAATGAAATAACTACACAACGTCCGCACAATGTTGTGTTTGTCTAATATAAAAGGAAAAAAATAGGTAGTCACGTTGCGGTAGCTACAATGTAATTATCACGATGTGAAAATTGGATGCAGGGGCACTTCTGGCCGACGCGTTTGCGTTAAACGTAAACATTTTTTTGTCGTGGCAGTTGTTTTTTTCTGGTGATACTGCGTCGCTACTTTAAACCTGTGTGGAATCGTCGGGGAATGTTTATGTTTAACTCTAGTGGTGTAAAAAAAAGCTCAACCCAACGGCGACTAGATGAGGTGTACCATTTTCGAAACAAGGGTGCTCGTACAGAAAAAAAGAATTAAACGACCATGAGAATTAATTACTCCACTTGAAGTTCGAGTTGCTGCTCGAGTACAAGCTTTTAAAGTATCCAATTGGTAGTCGGATTCATATACACATAGATTATTTGTAGATATGTGTAATGTAAAGTGATAGTCAGAATATAAAAAATATTAGGCTTACTAAACTTCGTAAAACTACCTATAACGATAAAATTATGGAATAGAAAACTTCTCAACATTCTAAAATAAGAAATCTCATGAGAAAATCACCATTCTCCCATTACATATCAATATGTTAGGGTAAACTTTAGGTGTCTGAAAATTGAGTAAATTAAGTTTTACCCTATGAATTATGTGACAGTCCCGAACACAAATAAACCGTTATAAAATCAAAAACAGGCGGTTCAGTTACAATTTGGGATTGTTGTTCATATACTTGGAAGCAGAAAGGTTACACCGAATCGAAGGAATAAGGAAACAACATTACCGCAAAATATTAGAAGGTGCTAGAACTATGCTACATATATCTTTTGGACTGCGACTAATCAGCGAGGATTTTAGCTTTATATACGAGAAATGACAACGATCCAAAGCATACATACAGCTCGAATATACAAACAATCTTTGAGCGCTTAAAATGAACCGAATATTTTACAAATGATGACATTGCCACTGTAAAGTTCAACCCCATTGAACTGTCGTAGGATAAGCTCAGGGCCGTAGTAGCTGTAGCAATGGTACAGAGCCCCTGAGCTAGAGGGCCCTCAACATGCGTACCTAAATAAAAAATTATAATACACACTAACATAATTAAAGAATAAAAGTTCATAGGCACTTGATTAAATATAATATTTTTACTCATTGAATTTAATTTTAAATGATGCTGTAAACACATTTCTGTATCTCAATTTTTCAACAATTTGGATAAATTTGAAATATACTTTTTTTGGAAATAGCGTGGAAGGCTGGATAATGTTCAGTAACGATTTATTTAAAAAACTACTCTTAAAAAAGTATATACCCTACGATGGTCTTCAATAAATGCCTTATTCGCTGTAAAAAAAATCACTATACAATAGTAAAGAAAGCTTTATATTAATTAAATTTCATTTCAACTAAAAAAGATGAACGTGACAAATGTCAAAATATAATAAATATGTTCGAGAGTTACGATTTCATAGTGCACGTCACCTTTTATTTTCAGGTATTTCCAAAGCCGAACACCACGAAAATAATCACTTGTAGAAAGCCGGTATTTTGTTAAATAATCTTTCGGATGGACAAATTGAAATAAAAAATCAAAATCCATTTAATGGTTTGCTCAATGAGTCCAAAGATCTAGCGAAAGGATGGGTTATAACACCGAAGAATAATAAATCTGAGTTATCCAACGATAAGGAAATTTCTGATCCGGAATCATAGTTCAGCGTCAATGCATACTATAGATATCTATAGATACATTGATTTCACAAACCAAAAAGAGTTCCATAGTTTTTGTGACTTACATAACATATTTGAAATTTGGCTGTACTAAAATGGTTTCTGTTTCTAACGAAGTAATTAAAAATAATGCAGCAAAATTGCCTACTGAATACCATAATGAATTGACAGTTTATCTGTATGATCGATTACTTACTTTAAAAAAACTGTTTAAAATCAGATATTTAGAAAAATTCATACGATTAAGAAACTCGCAGAATTATTATTAATAAATTTTAATAGCCTTGCCTCCAGTTTCTCAGAGGTTATAACAGTTTGCTTACCGTTTTTTGTTTCTTCCGGTTACAACTGCAACCGTTGAAAAAAGCTTTTCCAAATAAAAAGTTATTAAAAATTATCTTAGAACTTCCATGGGACAAAATCGGCTAGCAGGCCTATCACTACTGTCCATAGAAAAAGTAGAACTTGAAATACAATAAATGGGTTGGCAATTTTTTTTTTGTTATTGTGCAAACATATTTTGTTATAGGAATGTTTTTGTTTATTATTTGAAAAGCGGCCCTTAAAAAAGGTTGATACAGGGCCCCCTCAGACTTAGCTACGCCACTAGATAAGTTTAACAGAAGGGTGCGAATTGTTGGTCCTACTTCAACTTTGTTGTTTCGATTTTAAATTTACTAGCAGGATGGTAATTCAAAATGCCTTTATAGGTAAGAAAACTTTACTTTGTTTACAAGATTTTAAACGTTTTCAAAAAAATTCCGCAAATTGCAATTTGGTCCGACTCACTTATACATTATTTATTTTTCCCAATGTTACCTATACCGGTGTGTATATACCCAACATTTGAATAATAGATTACCTCTGCAAATACCGATCGTAGATATAGGAAGTACACAACGAACGATGTAAGTCGCAGTCGAGAGATATTGTAATATGTTGATTGTGTTTGTCAGCCGCAAATATAATAATAAATAGACCCCCGTTACTGTTTGCTCTGCATCTTCCCACGAAACCTTATCTGCCAAGGCAAATTTCTACGATGGAAGTTCTAGATAACCCGACGGCACGCCGACGATGTCTTGCTCCTGGCAGATCGAGGTCTAGAGTCTGGAGTCTAGACGTGTGCATATAGCTCATGGTATAAAGGCGAAATCTGCTTTTCTTGTTGACTGAAGGAGATAATATCCGGACTACTCTCATCTTGCTATTTCAAACGATGTTTGAAGTGCACAGGGAATCGCAATATTAGCTTGCTTTCTAGAAATTTAGATTAAATGGATTGTCTTCGTCGTTATTTTAGATAGAAAAGAAGGAGTCCACATACTTTCGATTCCTTACAACATATAATTAACGTAAAATAAACATACTATCAGTACAAAATTATCAGTACGAGAAGCACACCTCTATTTTCATATAAGGTTTTAGTAAAAATAAAAAGTTATAAAAGTGAAATATGGATATTTTTTCTAGTCTAAAATTGCCAACATAAATACTATTTTTATTCTATTTAAACAAATCCAAGAAAGAAAGATGAAACACAGAATGCCGCCGTTTAGCGATAAAAGTAATGTTTTTATGTGTGATCAACAATATATAATAATATTAGATACACAAAAAGAAGAAATATCGATATATTATTTTGTGCTACTTCAAAGCCGATCGGAATCTATTAATTTCACTTAATTATTCTTTCTGCATTTTATTATATTAGCTTTGTTCGCTGTGCAGTCAGCAACTATCCACAACTGAACCACGCATGCGTAATAACAATTAAGCGTTCGCAGTGCTACAATTTCGGATTTGGACCGTTTGCAATTTAGAATTTGGTGTTCGCACAGTGTCAAATTGTAGTCAGTAACAGTTGGTGATTAATCCAAAAAGTTCACGGATTTCTTGTGGATTTCAAATCCGCACATGCGCATTAAACGAGAGAGATAAAACAAAGCGTGTTGAAATATGTTTTCTTGTGTTTGTGAGGGGATAATCAAAAGATCGACCATACCGAAACCTGTAAATTATATTTCTTGAGTGGCAAAGCAATCAATAAATACTTTCGTATTAAAGATTTACCATCCATATTAATCCTGTTATTTTCACAAAAATACAAGCCAATATTGAAATTATTATGTATCAAAGGCCAATAACAAACACAAACTTTAGGTTATATATACCCTTGTTTATATACCCAGTTATATCGAAGTTCACGCTGCGCGCATAAATTCCAATTGTTGAACACAGATGGCAGTATTGTCGCTTTTGGATGTGTTCGCGGTGTAAATTATCAAACTAATTTCAAACTACAATCCTTTTTTGAATCATGCGCACTGGAAAAACCGAAATAGTTTCCAATTAACTTCTGATTCGCACAGCGAACAAACCTATTATAATGTATCTCTTATACTACTCGAGATAATAATAGTGTCCCTACCAATGACTCTAAGGCATCTCTAAAATGAGTCATTTATCGACCAAATTCATTAATATACTTTGTTCAAAATTGTATATATCAGGTAAGTATCTCTGCCCTACGTTTAGTTACTTAGCTTCGGCTCTCCGTCTACAGTATAACTACTATAATAAAGATCTAAAGATTCTGCTTTTTTTCCATGAAAATTATAAAAAAAAAATTAATCTAACATTAAAAATATTAAAAAACTCCAAATCTTTAGAAAATATCAAATATCGCTGCGATAACGACCACATGGTATTAATAATATTAAGAAATATCAGCTCCAGAAACCATAAAACCAATTTAGGCTTCCACACAAGTCACTTAAAACCGTAGGAGGTCCCAAATCCCAGATGAATAGATTTACACCAATAACACAACAACCACATAAATCACCGAATAATGGTTGGATTCGGGTGACGAATTTAATTTTTTTTCTTCTTTTCTACAGGATATTTGCCGTTAATGTCGCAATCTGTGAGGCTGTAGAGGTTTAATACCTAATAAGATTGTCTTTCTGGATGAAAAAATGTAACTATTCTTTTCATGGGGCCTATGCATATAATACTTCAAAATTCTCTTGACCTTACATAAATAGATATATGTACGTATATTTTCTTGGTTTTAGGGTCGTATAATAAAACAACTCTATTCCCAGTAAGTAAAATGTTTCGGTTTATTATTCTAAACCTTAATCATTTAATAAAAAAAAAAATTTTTTACATTTTTTTCTTTTTCTTATTCATCAAAAGAAGGCCGATTTTACATAGAATACGATGATGTATAACAAGTTTAGAAAATTAATAATTGTAAAAATAGAAAAATAATAATAATGCTTCAAAATTAATAAACTTGTCTATTGATATAAATCAAATGAACTATAACAGATATAAGTTTTTATCCTTAACCAGCATAATACATGGTCTCAAGGTAGATATCTTCATAAAAAGCTAATAACGGGGGACGGGGTACCCCATACCCCCGCATTTTTTAATAATAAGGTTATTCATTATTCATCAAAAAAAGATCGCTCACTTCAAATCATTTCAAAACCTGGCTAACGGATGTTTTTCTCTCGAATACCGGGCTAAAGAGTGTCCTTTTGATTGATTCTTGGAGTGGGCATTGTGTTGCCGAACTTCAGCAATTAGTGCCAAAAGACAAAACTTTGAACATTTTAAATATACCAAAAAAAACGACAGCGATGGTACAACCTCTAGATGTATATGGTTTTAGACTGTGGAAAAATTTTGTTAGAACTTTTTCGGATATAGTGATTCTTATGAACTACGAGATAGATTTACATCAGAGAAATAATATTATTAAGTTGCAATCCCTAACCCATAATCAGTTTTCTTCCCCAAAATTTTTCGACGTATTCAAGTATTCGTGGTATAAGAGTGGATACGTTGAGGAAAGACCTGGGCCTTTTAAAAATCCTGTAGAGTTTTGTTTTAACAAAGATGCGCAGTCTACACCCTTGTGTAGTATTTGCAATAAACCAGCTATTGTGCGGTGTAGTCGCAATATTCTCTGTGCTGTCCCACAGGGATCCATTATTGAACCCTTGTTATTTATTTATTTGGTTTTCAGGGAATAACTTGCACTTAAATGTAGATAAGACTAAGTTTACTAATTTTCGTATGCCACAGCCAAGGCTGGATTTGGAATTTGAAGTTAATCTGAATGAAAACAAAGAGAAAAAATGAAAATATTTTCATTAAATTTCCTATTTGTCCCTTTAGTTATGAAATTCTTGTCCCATCATTATAGCTATTGTAGTTTCCATATCGCTGGTCGCTACTCTTAATGCGATACCCGTAGGTATGTCTAATAATGATCATCTAGAGAAATAAATTTCGATCGATAGGTACTGAAGTCTGGACGCATGTCTTTGATTTCAAAGTATTTTAGTTAAACGATGTACACATTCTTACCTGTGCTTTGGCCAATTGAAACCACGTTTTGAGTATGATAGGCAGACGTTGCCTGTGGTACAATTTCGTTGTTTTAACGCTGATGAATACGTCGTCCAATTTAGTGGTAGGCGGTCTCATAGTAGCCGTCACCGATGGTATTTCGCTGGTCGCTTCGTTGCCGTCGTACGAATCGCGATTTTCATCGTCCACATAGTTATCCAACTTCTCGACAACTTCCTCTTCGGCCTGCAACCGACAACCACAGTGGAGATACAATAAAAGGTACAAATTACGACGGATGGTGAGACGAAAGGAATGAACTTCTCGCGCGGTAGGTAAAAGAGTCCGACTGGCTGCTACCTATCAGCCTCAGTAATTTTAGGATGGCATCCGAAACTTTCGGTAGCAGGCGATAATCGAGATGTTTAAAAAGTCTAAAAGGTGTATAAGGTTCGTTGATTTGCAGTTGGTATTTCTAAGGATATTGTAGGAATTTGGAACTACATTATTAGCGTTTTCTCTGAGGATTATTGATGATGTAAATAAAGCTCCAAGTATCCTGCAGAGAATTATAAATTTAGTTAATAATACTTCATTCTTTTTTTGAGTTAGATATACGGTATTTATTTTCTGTAAACATTTTTACAACTTCGGATTTTTGTGTAATCTTTTTTGAATATGTTTTTAGGTATTCTGATGCCGATAAATAAACGTATAATTTAAGTAGGTATATAAGTATTGACAATTTATAAATCTATGTTATATGGAATTACCTTTTGGTAATGCAATAACTTATTGAATAATTGAAACTTACACCGAAAATAACATAAACAAGAAGAATTTAGTAGAAAATTATTCTGTCGAATGCTCTTTGAGTGCTACACATTTTTTCATGTTTGTCAATGAGTTTTATATTTTCTTCATCAGCCTAATCGTTGGGAAATATTAAAAGATACAATTTCATCTTCAAATACTGCTATTTGTCTACCAAACAAAAAAGAAATTATACCACAAGATGGTCAGCAAAAACGGATCCAGTGGAGGCAATATATTAAACTATAAAGTTCTCAAATCTACCGAGGAAAGTGTAAGAATGGATCCTCACAATCACCTAATGTCAAAGCTAAATCAATTGGCATGATAAAACGATGAAAGCTTCATAAACTGGAATTCTACTAGCTTTTTGAGACTGCATTCTCATACATTTTGATAACATCAGTAAAAGGCGATAAAACATAAACACGGACTTACTGTGAAATTATATAAATCATCACTAGGATTTACAAAAAGTCTGGAAAATAATTTAAATGATTTTGCAAATATGGGAAAAAAAATTACTGGACGACAGGATTATCAAATCAATAACAAACGGCCAAAGAAAAGAAAGCTACTTTAGAGTGAATGAGACACAGTTTAGTGGAAGGGAGACTATCCGAGTAAATGGTTTGATTACAACTACATACATACAATTTTTACAGAATTAAGAAAAAGAAAAAAGTATATGACAAAATTCCCCAGAAAAGTGTTCAGTATAAGTAGTGGTCATGATGGCAGCCTAAATTTGCAGGAACTTTTACAAAGCTTAAAATCTGAAAAACTGAAACTCCAATATCGAGGTAGTACAGATTGTGAGAATTATCTCTGCCTTTCACCAACTAGTGACCCTAGAGAACGGTCTTTCTCCACATTAAATAAGATTAAAGATTATCTCAGAAACATATTTTCAGATGAGGAAACAAATGACCTGGCATTCACCGTTACTTTTGATATTTTTAATTCCATTTCTGAAGATGAAGTTATAAATGGCTCGTATCATTAAAACAAAGAACAAAATGTTAGGATAAGGCGCATGAGCATTTTTCCTAAAATGTTTACTTTTGGTTCAAATCTATAGTCTTTACCGTATTAGTTACAAATATAGCTTTGTATTTCCTAATAAAAAGGCGAAGTATTTGTTTGTTTGTCATATTCATTATATTAAAGAATGGAGTGACATGATTTTAATCGTCCAAGGTCAAAAAAGTTTTAATCCACCCCTGCATCAAACGTAAGCTCTGTTCGCGGTGTAAAGCAACACCTAATTTGTAAATTACTTGGGTTTTCAAAGTGCGCATGATTGAAAAGTGGATTTTAATTTGAGATTTGCACTGCAAACGTACACAAAGATATAATAATAATTAGTAAAATGCAATGGCACACACCACATCGGTGTTATTGAAGTTTCAATTATTAAACAAGGAATAGCAGAACCAAAAGGAAATTCCATATAATAGGTGTTAGATTTATTACCTATAGTTAATTATATTTTTATTTAAGTCACTTATGTTAACAAACAAAATAATATAAACATACATACATATACAGGCGTCCTACCGAACTGACTCATTAGAATTTTTTAAAGATCCAGTTGGAGTTTGATTTTAAAACTTGCAGAATAGTCATTTTCAGGTTTATAGCCCATCCGATATACAGGATATCAATATCAACCTGCTTATTTTAAATGGATTGGACCAATTTTTATGAATTCAGTGTATTTCCTGGATCATTTGTAATCAGTTTGTATTGTGTTCCCTATCCGTAAAAGTCATAGTTTTTGAGATATTTGCAATTTTGCCAAACGTTTACACTCTTTTCAATAAAATTAAATATTTTATAAAGTATTGCATTATTTACATTAAGATATCATACTCATGTGGATGCAAATACATAGCCATAAACATTAATCGGGGCACCAGTAACCACAAGATCCTATACAGTATGTTCAGAAACTTATGTCCAAATATGGATATTTTTAAACTAAAAACACTTTTTTATTTTCAAATGGTATTTCACATGGTATTTTTCATTGCATAAATGAATGCAGCCCAAAATTCTGCATCGATTGGTATTAGGGTTTAGCATACCTACCTATTCCTGGTAGTTTTTGAAATATTAAGATACTTATTTCATAAAATAGCCAGAATATGCCAGTTCAGTTCATAGTTTTAAACAAATAAAACTGATCTTTTTCTTTCAGAACACTCTGTATACCATGTTTCAAAACGATGCACCAATTGACGTTGTTCTAAACCGATTTTGTGGCAGTTTTATTAATTTTCCGTTTTCCAAGATGACTAAATTTGCCTTCCATTTACTTAAATTTTTCTGTTATTCATTATAGGCGAGTATATGGGCATCTATCGTTAAATATTCGACTAATGGATATAAAATAAATTTAAAATGTCTGCATTTGTATAATTTTTGAGGTTTGCCATATTTTACTGTATTAATACCTAGTGCTTTTCTTTCAGAACTTAAATGTTATGTAAAACGATGTGAACAATGTGTTCATTTGTTGCGTGTAATAACAAATAATAATTAACATCTAATAATTAATGCCTATGTTGTATAAATGAGTGTATTTTATAATAATACTTCAACCGGATGTTCAAAAAATTCTATTGGGCCAGTTCGGTGGGACCACCTGTATACATATGATTAAAGCTACCTGGCTCAGCTAATCGTGACAATATAATAGAAGCATTTCTTTAATACTATTTCGCAATTTCTCAAACCATACTTCATTATTGCATAAAATAATGTTTTTTCCAAACCGATTAACTTACACCTATAGAAATTAAATCATTTTAAACTGAAACCATTCGATTAGCATGAATGTGGTCACAAACAAGTCGCCGCCGTTATGGTATAATTTAGTTAATTCGCTTTAAAGCAATAAAAATAGCATAAAGCTTTCTAATTCTCATATAATTTAATCATACCAATTCCTTATTTTGGCGCGAGCTTTCTTTTGCGAGCAAAAAAATCAGAAATGAATTGAACAGAATCTTTAGACGACAAGAAAAGAGGTTATAGTACCTCGCCGTTGTATATAGCACGTGACAACGACTGATAGACCAGCAGAGTAGTGTAAGCAATCAAGACGGCAACGGTGAGTGTTTGTAGGAAACGTCTCGTTCTGGAGTTCATTTTCAGCATCACCTCACTGACATTGCTACACTTATTCTATAAAAAGTCCTCATAATCGAAACCTAGCCCGATGTAATACTGCTCCGTTACAATTCCAATTAAATTGTCTTGATGTTAAACGAACAACACGACGCGAAATGTAAACAAACCGTAAACGGGCATGGATCGCTTGCCGTTTGCAACGGTGCTGTTAGGTTAACGTGCGAACGCGTTCTACACGAACCCATGTTGCGGGTAGACTGGTCGTGTAAAGCGCGGCCCCCCTTCCGTGTCATGATTCTCTGGGTTTATTTTTCAGGTGGAGGGGGCCCCCGTGTATAATGTGGGCACAATGGTCACGTGTGGACCTTCAAGAAAGGGCCACAGAAAACGAAGACAACAATGCGGCAATTGTACGTCTTAAATTTCGGAGTCTACCGCCGCTCCTACTCGGGAATGGTTGTGCGGCATCATACGAGTCCACTACCTGTTGCTCGACCTGTCTCTCAGTTTGCCAAAATATTTATTGACCTAAATTATGGATAATTGCGCGTCAGGTGCAAAATACGAGCAGGTAGTTTAAGAAGTTCTATTGTTAAAGAAAAATTGGCATATAAGTATGAATAGAAAGTAAGGCAACGGATGCAGTAATTCGCAATGTTCCAGCAGTTGACACAAATAGAATTTTTAACTCCTTTCTATGTCCAATAAGGCGAGCAACCAAACGAGTTCAATAAAAACACTTTTAAGCCGTGGTGCGTACAATATTTTTTCGACTACCATGCATATGATTACCACTTACTAAAATCAATTTATTCGCATTTGTAGTGTTCATAATACGTATCACTCATATTTGAATGGCTGCTATTTTGACAACCGAACTAAGAAAACTTCAGAGTCTTCACAGAAGAGTGTGGTAAAACGTAATAGTTTGTATTCAAATAAAAATTAATCTTCTTATAAGACTAAATAAAGTAATTGAGTTTTATATAAAATATAATTTTTATTTTAATATTAGTTTTAAAATGAATAGAATATTTGCTATAACTAAATCAGTAAAATCAACTAAAACTAATTCTGATCTACGCATAAGAGGAAGATTATATGAGAAATGCTACCGGAATTTCATAATCTCGCAATAGAAAAAGATAATTTAACGTTGTTTCGCAGAAGAAAGGATTTCTATGATAAAATAATTTCCGAATATTGTAAGAAGAGTCGAAGAATGGATTTTATTTTGAAATAGAATCTTTTTTTTACGTAATTTTATATACCATTAAGAATTAAATATTTTATCCGTTATTATATTTCATTAAACTTAAAACTACACTTTTTTCTGTTTCTACTTTTTGTTCAATTTTAATGAAATTGCAGAAATGCTGATCGGTAGACCACGCACCGCCACTCTGGTAAAGTAACGCGGATGTGACGCGTTGACAGTTCAATTCGTAATTCAATGCGGTAAAGTGATGCTTTCTATCATCGAATGAGTGTAGTAAGGTTGCACTTTCGGATGCGGTAGTTGACAAAATAAATTTAATAACTTGTTGAAAAAAGAGCTGCCAATAAATCTAAGTGCGCATGGCGTATCATTAATACGGGGGTTAATGCTAAGTCTTAATCGTGGGAATATTGTTTGATAGACAAGCGTGGCTTGATTAAAGATCCTGTTCTTTTATGTATGTACCTTATTCAATAATAAATTCAAACCTGACGGGATTCATACTACAGTAATAATTATTCGATAGGACACTTTCCAACCGTGGTGCGTACAAAATTTTTTCGGCTATCACATGATTACCACTTACTATAAAATCAATTTTCTTGCATTCGTAGTGTTCAGAATACAGATGACTCATATTTGAATGGCAGATTGTTTGACAGCTACATATTTTGACCACCGAACCCAGAAAAAGTTCAGGATCTTCACCACAGAAAACCCTTCACAGAAGCGTACCCTAAGGTAACGGAACTGACGCGTTGGCAGTTTAATTCGGTATTTATACGTAGTGTACTCTACTATCCATGGACGACAAAGCAACGGAAGTGATGGCTTGACACGCCCGAAGAAATATGGAGAAGGGTTATAATTCGCACGTAACAATCCGCAGTGTAACAAAAACAACATTTTTACGCCTCCGTCCAGAAACACCGATTTTGCAATACTTTAAGTCGACCGGAAACGTACCATTCTACAGCCTAGGCCGGCAAAAAGATCACTAGAATCAGTAGAATCACTTGTACAAACTGTGCTCATACTCGCAAAACTATCGTTTCTGGCTTAGTGATAAAAATAACTATTTTACTTACATATGTGGCTGATACCAAAAGATTCATTCATATTTCGTCGGCAGATTGCATTACAGCACCCTCGCTGGGGCCCACGATCGAACATGAAACTACGACTAGACCGTGTTTACAAAATACAACGAATATTACCAGATTTGTTGCTAAATATAGGAACAGTTTACCTCCTATTGGGAGTTCTTTTTTTACCACAAATCAGACATGTCTTAAATCAAGCGATCACGATTGATATTTCTTGGAGAATTCTAGAATAATGATCTAAATTTAAATATTAAACAGGGATAATATAGTGCTGCAAATTTAAGTTTCTAAACTTCACACACTAAATTTTGTAGTGACAAAATGTCGGACAACAATTGCATGTATAATTAACTTAGATCTTTTATTTTATGAAAATTATTTCTTTGTTGTAATAGACATAGATAAGGTAACACATAAGATAAAGTATTCTTCTAATTAATTGCAATCCCGGAATTTGAGGTTATAAATTAAAAAATACATAACTATCACACTGTCAAAAGTCAATGCTTAATCATCTCCTGATGATGCTAACTTGGTTAGCGAAACGCGCGTCGAGAGATTGTGCATTGTTGTTTGGTGATAGTGGAAAAACCTAGCATTGACTTTTGTCAGTGTGATAGTTATTGTTACACCAAAGGTTCCAAAACCCAATTACTGGAAAAAATACATATACAAAAAAAGTATTCATATAAGGTATAGTTTAATTGACGCGCCGTTTTAACTGGTACTATGAAAGAGTCATCAGGTGTCGCTAAATAGTGTTGTCAAATACAAGTTGGTTATGTTTGTAATGTTCCTTGGCCTTGGATTCCTTGTTTACAAATTTCATACAGAACCATTGCAGAACTGCGTTCATAATGTACACGATAAGCTGAAAATAATATAAAAATGAAAAAAGAAAAAACAGCTGATAACTGCAGACCATTTAAATTATAAGTACTTTCTTATTTATGAACATATTTATTTAAAATAATTGTAAATTAATTTAAGGTTATGTTTGTTTACAGCCCATCAAATTATCAGCTTAACAGGGATTAGTTTTGAAAGAAAAAGTGTTATTGTAAGTTACATATCATACGACTATCATTTAGCAGCTGTAACCTGTTTTTATAACGCATTTTAGGGATTTGTTGAATTGACTGTTGTGCCTTTGCGTGATAACTTGAGACATATAAAACTGAATGCCAAGCAGTGTAGAATCTACAGAGTTGTCTTGAATGAAAGTTATGAAGCTCAGTTTCAATATTTTGACCCGTTCTTAGATATTTGCCAGGGAGATACAGAGACGTAAGTTTTTCTAAGTTTGTTTCTATAATAAAACTGATATGACATTGGTTTACTGTCATGTAATAATCAATTAATGAAGACCTTAAACTAATGAAAAATGAAACTTCACTGAGAAAAGATGTATCATGTGTATATGAAAAAATAAAATTACCTTTTGAATCTGAAACAGGTTATTTAAATCTAGTTAATATTGATAGATTTATTAAAATAGAATTGTTTTCTATCTCCTCCATGATTATCCTTAGTTCTTTGTATTCTAGCATATCAAAATAAGTATTAGACAAAATACTCATAACTTGTCTTTTTTATTTTTGTATTTATTTGGTGTATGGTTAAGAATTAATCCCACAAATTTCGGAAACAATTGTTGCAATTAAATTAATGTTTAGGGTAGCATGGAAGTAAACCAATATTTGGTGTACCGTAATTTTTATATGCACAAACAATATTTTTAGGCGGTCATTAGAATACTTCTCTAGCCAACATCTGTCAGCTGCTTTAAAAGTAGATCCTGATAGTAGTGCTGGTGAACTGGTAGTTACTGTTCCACCAGAAGCATCACATTTAATTGCAGAAGGTACTGCCCTGAGAGTTGGTATAGAATTTTCTTTAGAACAGCCACAAGGAGGTTTACATTTTGTAGTACCTACAGGGGAAGGTTCTTATGCAGAAGTAAACAGGAACATGTACAGTGAGCCAGTCCAAATCATACAATCCCAATAATAAAAAACTTAATTCTACAAACACAATATTGTTAAAAACTTTTATCAAATGTAAGACTACCAATCACACTTTGATATTACATACGTCAAATGTAAATATTCAGTATTATTTATATTATTGTTTCGAAGTAATGTTAATAAATAAGTAACACTGATCTCAAGAGCATTCACCTCACAGCTAAAATCATGTATGCGTTAATTTTCGTTATTCATATCGCAATAGTTAAAGTTAATATTCTGTAGGGTTGCCATTTTTTTCTTTGACTGCTTTCATACTTGATGACATTTTTTGATGGGTGACGGTGGTATTTATTCTTCTTAGACTGCCGTTTTTAAATGAAATGAAATATTGTGCTTCCGTATATATATTTTTCCAAATAATGCTACAGATGCTCAATTATATTCTAGCCTGGGATTGGGGCAATACTTTCTGTCTATTATACAAAGTGGGGACAGGCCCTATATGTAAATTGCATGCACAGTTAACTCTGTAGATGTGTAAAAAAGGTGTTTGAGAATAGATTTTCTTTTTATTAAGGCTGTATGATTTTGACTGTGCATCACTGAATATCATTTATATTTTTTAATAACAACAAATTTTATAGAGAGGAGTTCATCTATTTACCTATGGACACCAAAATTCATCCCGTCTGTGGTTCCCTTGTGTGGATAGTTTTGCTGAACCGTGTACATGGAAATTGGAATTTACAGTTGATGAAAACATGACAGCCGTTTCTAATGGGGACTTAACAGAAGTCGTTTTTACACCTGATATGAGACGAAAGACGTTTCATTATGTTTTGGGCATTCCAACATGCGCTCCCAACATATCATTGGCAGTAGGACCATTTGAAATATATGTTGATCCTTTTATGCACGAAGTGACACATTTTTGTCTTCCACAACTCCTGCCTCTGTTGAAAGTAACTACAAAATATATGCATGAGGCTTTTGAATTTTACGAAGAAACCTTATCAAACCGATATCCATACTCTTGTTACAAACAAGTTTTTGTCGATGAAGTTGATGAAGATTATAAGTCATATGCTACTATGAGTATTTTAAGTACAAATCTGTTGCACTCGGCAGTTATAATAGACCAAGTATACCATACAAGGCGTGTAATGGCTCAAGCAATTGCGGAACAATTTTTCGGATGTTTTATCTCGATGCAGAATTGGTCCGATATGTGGTTACCAAAAGGGATTAGTTTATATCTATCTGGACTATACTGCAAGAAATGTTTCGGAAACAATGAATATAGAGAATTTGTTCAAAGTACACTACAAACAGTTGTGTCGTATGAAGAAGAATATGGTGGTATAATATTGGATCCGAGTCAGCCTCCAGCTCCACTTCCAACATCGTCGAATGTTAGCCAACCAAATCAAAAAAGCAACGAGCCGAACTTTTATTTCTCAATAAGGAATTTACATACCATGTCTCCTATGTACGTCGAAGCAATGCATAAGAAAGCTCTTTTAGTGATGAGAATGTTGGAGCATAGAATTGGACAAGAGCTTTTGCTCCAGGTGTTTAATAAGCAATTATCTTTGGCATCGAATGCAGCCGGTCAAAAGATAGGTTCTGGATTATGGGGTCACATGTTAATAAGTACAAATGTTTTCACGAAGGCTATATTTACTGTTACAGGAAAAGATATGATTGTCTTTGTTGACCAGTGGGTTCGTACAGGAGGGCATGCTAAATTTCACTTGAATTCCACATTTAACAGGAAAAGGTAAGTTTTTCTGTTATGCAGGGCGGATACTTTTCAACTTGATTGCTACAATTATCTTGAAAAATATATCAGACGCAGATTCAATTCAATGAGCAAAGAAAATTAACATTTTCTGAGTGGTTGCATGATATGCAAAACAAATTAATTAATTTTCTTTTTTGACTTAATAACTTTTGCAAAAGAGACGCAGTATTAGTGTTTTTTTTTTTTAAATAAAACTTAATACATTTTGTTTATAGTCTAAAACTCAAAGCACTAAATAGGATATCTTTGAGATTGTTCACAATATCTTTTATTCTACCGATCTCCAAAATGTGCAACTTTCTTTCTTTTTTAATTACTCTGCATTTCTTATATCTTTTGAGACAGTAAGTATGTCTTCATGAGCTTCAAAGTAGCCGCCGTATATATATTATTAATAATATAAAAATTACTATTATTTCTATTAGAAATACAATTGAATTGGAAATTAAGCAAGAGGGTATAAGCCAAACGGGTATCAGAAAATATGTTGGTCCTTTACTTGTCACCTTGCAAGAACTGGACGGTACTTTTAAACATATGCTCCAAATTGAGAATACTGTCGTCAAAGCCGACATCACCTGTCATTCGAAAAGCCGTCGTAATAAGAAAAAGAAAATACCTTTATGTACTGGTGAAGAAGTAGATATGGATTTGAGCGCAATGGATGATTCACCTGTATTGTGGATTCGCTTGGATCCGGAAATGACGTTACTGCGTTCAGTAGTAATTAAACAACCCGATTATCAATGGCAGTATCAATTGAGACATGAAAGGGATGTAACTGCGCAGATGGACGCAATTCAAGCACTTCAGTTTCATATAACACCAGCTACCCGGCTAGCTTTAACCGATACAATAGAAAATGAACAGTGTTTCTACAAGGTACGATGTAGAGCTGCACATTGCTTGACGAAAGTAGCAAATGGTCTAGTGAATTGGGCTGGGCCGCCGGCCATGTTGCAGATATTTCGTAAAATGTTCGGCTCCTTTGCTGCGCCTCACATTATAAAACAAAATAGCTTTCAAAATTTTCAACATTATTTCTTACAAAAAACGATACCTCTGGCCATGGGCGGTTTAAGGAATGCTCATGGTATTTGTCCTCCGGAAGTCATCAGGTTTTTGTTAGAGCTTTTTAAGTACAATGATAATTCTAAGAATAGGTACTCCGACAACTATTACAGAGCTGCCTTAATTGAGGCTCTGGGACAAACAGTAACACCAGTTGTGTCAGTTATACACCAGGGAGCACCAATCACATCAGAAAGCTTGAGTGCGGATACTAAATCGGTTCTAGAAGAGATCACAAGGATGTTGAATTTAGAAAAATCATTACCATGTTATAAATATACTGTAACAGTGGCGTGTTTGAAGGCGATAAGAATTCTACAGAAATATGGACACTTACCAAGTAGTCCAACCTTATTTAGAAGTTATGCCATATACGGGAGATTTATTGGTAAAATTTATATTACTGATGACAAACCATAGTGCCAATATTTAATTGTATTTAGATGTTCGACTAGCTGCCTTTGAATGTCTAGTGGATTTTGTCAAAAACGATGGTCGCGTACCCGATCTAGCACACCTATTGGAAATCGCAGAGAATGATCCAGATCCAGGTGTACGACACAAACTGCTACAAATCCTTATTTTAAATCCACCCTTTGAAAGAGCATACAGACATCGCCTAGATACGCCGGAGCTAGTAGATCGTGTCTGGACAAACATCAAGTATCATCAACTCATGAATTAAGTATTAAGTTAACTAATTTATATATTTTTTAGTGGAATGCTGTCGCATGATTCAAAACTACGTTGCGATTTTGCCGATTTGTATTACAAATTGTATGGAGTAAAAAGACCAACTTGTTTACCGATTCCAGAATTGGCTGGGATCCTAAAACCGCAAAAGGTCTATGATGAAATCAAAAAGAAACCTTCATATTTTAGCAGCGAATCTAAACCTTCGACGAGCGGTTTTCTTGAGGTAAAGAAAGAAACTACTCCTTTGGAGAAAGATGACCCAAACGATATTATAATTGAAGAAAACGTAGATTGTATAAACGTAGAGGTAATTGCAAAGGAAGATCGTTTCATCAAGGTCCGCTTATTGAATTATTTATTGTGTGAAATTCGCATTCATATTCTGTTATAGCAAGAACCGATTGAGGTCAAATCAGAATCCATACCGAAGCAAGAGTATTTCTCTGATAACTCCGTATCATTACCGGGATTAATGGGGTTAGCGGGACCAGTTGGATTTGAACCAGGAATGTTTAAAAAGGAAGGAGAGGCAAAACATAAATCAGATCCAACAAAGGTTTTCAATCATTACGGTATTTTTATCATAAAGATAAAATATGAATTACAGGTTAAAAAGAAAAAGAAGGATAAGAAAAAACATAAGCACAAGCATAAACACAAACACGAACACAAACACAAAGAGAAGAAGGAAAAAGATGGTAGTAAACTAAAGATGAAAGAAGAAACCTTAAGTTCAATGAGCTCCACTCCTAGTCCAAATCCACATTCACTTGGAGGTGAAACTCTTTAAGACTAAGTTTTTAACAATTTTTATGCTGTAAGTTAATTATAACTACATATAGTTTATATTGTATTGAAATTAAAATAAAATATACCAGGAACAATCATTTGCATTTATTTATTTGTTATTGGGAGGTCTAATAGAATCGTAATTGAATAAACATAATTGCGGAAACCGAAATTGCAAAATTCCTTTGATAGCGAACAATAACATACTTTTTCTGTGGAAGTTTACAATGTAATTTTATAAATCATATATTTAGGGCGGGTAAAAGATGAGAATTGCATAAACAATTTTAGAAACCTACATAATATTGCAATTGTTAGGTTTGTGCATCTTTGAAATCAAAATAAGATCTGCTACGTCCAGAAACATTCATATAAAATGTTATAATTATTTATATACCAATATTCGATTTAAAATTGTTCAGTAAGTCAACTAGAAAAGCTCGTATAAGACTTTAATAAAAAACTTATTTTCGCAATAAAAGATATATTTTTAAATGTATTCAAAGAAATACATTTTTGTTTCTAATAACCATATGTTCGGTAAGTTTTTTTGAACATTACTTTTCATGTATTGTAAAAAGATTTTTTTCAATATCCTAAAAAGAGTATTTAATAACAATAAGTATAGGAAATATAAGGTTATTTCAGTTATTCAGTTAATAACTTTTATTAGGAGTTTGAAACACCTGACTTAAATATAATATATCATCTAGTACGTATTCTAGTGCAGTGCATTTTACCTGTAACAAATTCCAAATCATCCAGGTTTATTAACATGGGGCAGAAATGATGCGTGCAAAACATTTTATAACCGTAAATTAGCACTCTTCTGTATTTACGATCGTTTTAAACAGTATATATATTCGTTAAAAAACATACACAAAACAACCGTTTTACAAAAAATAAGGTGCTGACGTGATTCTTGAAACATCCAATCGCAGTCCCCCATTTTCAACAAAGCAAGCGTTTTTTGTCAAATCGAAGAGCGTCAGTTTTCGCTCTAGAAATTGTTGGTTCTTTTCTGAGAAATTAATACCTAATGTAAGTGTTGAAACAGTATCAAACTCGTAATATAGTGATGCGTGCAAGTGAATCCCGTGAGAGTTTGCTTAGGTATGACCCATGTACGACTTTCGATGCCAAACGTTTGCTATTAAGGGTGAGTAAATTCAATTTTTTTTTTAAATAGGTAAAACATGTATTAATTTATTAGTTTTACATAAACTTATTTTTATATATCGCAATACAGAAACAATAGTTATTTATAGTCCTATTAATTGTGCCAATTTTTAAGAGCGCAATTTCGATTTTTTCTAAGCGTCAAGCCAGTCTTTTTTTTTTTTAAATACATCAGATATAATAAAACAATAAAATTCCAATCTTTCCCGCTTCAAGGCGCGAATTTGGGCGAGAATAGATAAATAATCGTTTTTTTTTTAATATAAAGATAAAATTGTCGTTTAAAACTTCTCTTTAGTAGCATTGTGGTAGCATTTAGTTAAAGAATGCATCAAAAAACAAAAAATGAGTTGGCTGTGATATTTAGAACTAGCCATAGTTAGTTCTCGATTTACAACAAAGGAAGCGTTAAATTCTTTATTAGATTAAACGCCGTCAGTTTTTACGAATATTTTGAGGATATATGTATATTATTACATTAAAGTGGCGGAATAAAATTAAACGCGTAATATATCGTTGTCGATTCCTGTGTGAGTTCGACTCGGATGAACTTTTTGCTGCGAAACGCTTTCAAGTACGGGTGAGTACATTCCATTTTTTTGTATGTAGATAGATATATAGGTATATATATTGTATGTATTTGTTACTTCATATATTTAACATATGGTTGATTAATTTTACATAGAGGCATTTGTGTGTATCATAATTCAGAAATAACAGTTCTTTTGCATTAGTATCTTATTTGGTTTATTTTCAGTTTAGTGTCACTTTTTTGCCTAAATTAAAAATTTAAAAATTCTTTTAATAAAAAATCTACATATATACTTTTATACAGGTATAGATGTGTTCATTATCTACGTTTGTACGTTTTTTTTTTTACTTTTTTTCAGATTAATGTAGCTGGCCGACGAAAATATTCTAAATTTTTTTCATTACACTCAGAAGCAAGTCGGTCGATTTTATGTTGCTAGTACACAACACTGTCTATTTCGTGCATGTTTTTGTTTTCATGTAGTCATTTTAGCTGGAATTCAACCATAATCATCATAATATTGTTTGGTTGGTGAATATATAGTTGTACAAGGAATGAAAAAGACGTGTTGCTATCTGTATAGTTAAAAAGAAATCACTTGTTTATACACACCTAACTTCGGTAGAACCTTCCAATAATTAACTATTAGAAATAAAACTCTGCCCTCACCGTGCAAAAGTATTTATTATATAATTAATACAATAATTGCTAGAGTGAGAAAGAAGACATTTGTAGTACGTGACTGCCTCGTTAGCTGGTTTATTTGATTGTTGTAACAAAGGTTCTGTTGTTATGGTAATTTTTCATTAACTTGATTATTCGCAGCGGCGGGTTAAAAATTAATTGCAAGCGGAAAATTAGTATACGTATCTATAGAATCTGACAGATATCCTTTTACATAAAATAGAGTTTCTGTATGAAGGCATAAATATCCAGTAACTATCGTTTTTAATAGCTTGCATTATCAATTTTTTGTTTTGGTATAGTTTTATGATTGATGGTGGTTCACTACTTTGCATGGTTCCAATATACCACAGCGTAAAATTTGTATATGTGTCACCGACACTGCTGTCATATTGAACATTTAAATGCATAGTTATTTACTATTAATTAATATTATTAAAAAAGTAAGCAATGTAAATCAAGTAAATGTAGCAGCATTTCAAATTATTTCATGAGTTAAAGCATATTGAGCATCATAGCAATCCAACATTACCAAAACTCGCAGACATCTTACAGGTAACCCCAGAAGGTGGAACAGATAACTTGCCGGGGTAGATATCTGCCGTGACGTCATTATTTGTTGCTCCAGGCACTGGTTTTCCGTAAATTGTCAAATACCAAGCAGATAACTGCTGCTTTAACGTTTTAGACACCAAGCATAAATAGTGTTTATTTTTAGTTAGGTTAATTTACTTTACTTTGAATAAAATGGTGCAACACACGTTATATACATTTGCCGTTTACCCTAGGCTAGGTGGAAGAGTTACAAAGATTTGGGGCTTTCCGTACGAGTGAATTCATGGCATACTACACATATGATAATTCAATTGCCACAAATTTTAAATTGCATGGGAAAAAGGTGGAGTACAGGATAAGAAGTAAAACTATATAAATCGAGTAGAATCTATTTATTTTTAAATATTAGTTGATTACATAGTTTAGGTAATGTGTGCTTGTCTGGGTAAAATATGATATTTACAATGTAAATAATGAAAAGAAAATATATATATACTTAACAATTTTAAAGCTCGTAAGAGATTAGGATTCATCAAATGTATGTATTTCTTAATTGATTTTTCTCCTTCCGGTACATTTGGAATTTTTAGTTTACAGAGATATATTTTATTAAAGATAAGAACAGAATGATTCCTTTTCTATATATATAATAATTAGAGAACACAAGAAAACATTTTATATATATATATATATAAAGAGAAAATTTTACATTGTTTGATAATATTATCTTATCTAAAATTTGAAATGTACAATTGTTACTGTCCAAACTGTTCAAGACAGTAAATAATAATTTATTACTACATGTATACGGAATCAATAAATTTTTGAATTTTAAACATAAAGAATGGACTTTAAAAAATTATATTAACCCATAATAATAAAAACAAACAACAGAGAACAATTGTATACTGTTTTAAACAGTCTGGTCCAAATCATCAAAATATTCACAAATATACATCCGTCACCACGTATTAAATACTAGGGATGTTTCGCATTCAAAACAGATGCTTACATCGATAACAATTAAACAACTGCAAATTTATATATCATTATATACATCGACAAAAAAGCGTAACTTGATTGGTCAATGATATAAAAATAACTTGTATTACTAGTACACCTATTAGATCGACATAATCTACGTTTAACAGTTTAAAACGAAGATTCATTTACGAATTTATGTATTTTCATACGTATGTGCTTATATGAATATAATAACTGTATAATAGGAATCCATCTGAAAAATTAATTAGTGATTATGTTTTCTGTGACAATCATTAATGATGTTGTACCCATGAAACCAATAGAGCACTGTCTTATAAAATATCACCAAGTTCAATCACTATATTCATGTTCCGTTTAAATCAATCACCTCCACAAAAAAAAAAATAATTAAAAACCTTTTGTGAGATTTTATTGTCACATTTATTTAAGATGTATCAGAAGCAATTCGCTTAATTAGTTAATATTCTTACTGAACTGCAAACCTAACATTTTCCATGTAAACGAAGCCGAATTTTTTACAGAAATTGCCGAAAGAAAATATTGTCATACAGTTAGGAACTCCTTCCGATTGTATATTTGTAGAATTACTTCGCCTTTGTTTAGAATTTACTTGAAAAACAAAATTATTTGTTATGATTAAACAAATGCAACAGTCTCGTCCATGTATTTTAACATTTGCTTTGCGTTTAATACTGTAAATAAATTAGTGTGTTCCTTGGTATAACAAGTGCTTGTAATTTCTATATTTACAAAATTAGGTGTTTATTCTATTTACATTGACTTATGTAATTTATTTCACGACAAATTTATTGGTCGAAATCCAAATAATATTTCAAGACAACATAAAATTTTATAATAAAATATTTACTTTCTATATATCCCTTATTATATGACAGTAATATATATACATTCACTTAGATAATGATTTCATATTTTTCTTACATTTAATATTCTTTAAATACATTACGTATATTTAATATAATTAATATAAATAGGTAAAGGGTTTCATTTCAAGGGAATATGATTGATTTTGGTGATATATAAAAAAGAAATAATAAAATAATAATGACAAATTGACTTTGTTTCTCATCTATAATGATTTCGCAACAACAAATACTATCTACAAACTAAAATGATTATAAATACATTATTATCACTGTAATTTTTAAATTTCTTATTTTCTTTTAATTCTTTTTCTTTTGAACATAACTACCTACTTTTTATCATTTTGTAAAGGGATACATGCATATTAAATAGCATGATTAACATTTTTTCTTTATATTTGTTTATACATCGTTACGCCTAAGATAGTAAGTGTATTTATTTTCAGTAATTACGTCGCATGTAGAGAAATATTAAACTATATTGCTCTCCGGTTTGTTTTAATCGCTCCATTTCTGATAAGGAATTTAAATGGAATTAAAATGAATCAAATATACCATTCAAACAATGTTATTCATCTTCAAATCAAAACAGATACAATCATATGTACAATTCAATCAAATAAGTTAGATCTTCCGGAGGGTGTGTCATCATAATCGTCATCTATAAAATCATGGATTTCGATATCGAATCAAGTTGGATCAAACATCTCTATTCAGTAGACAATACAATCGATTTTTTACGGCTTCTTACGCTTTGCAGTTGCTTTTTCATCGTTTCCCTATATGAAATTTATATACTTTTTTTTTGTAAATTTTATATATTAATAACTACATTTCTCTCTTTTCACTCTCTTTCACGCTATTTCTCCTTTCTCAAATATTGCTACAAATATTTTAATGAAATATATAAAACTTGCAGCTCTCTTCACCTAAATTACTAACTATTTATTTAACAGTTGAAAATGTTTGTGATTGATTTTGATTCGATGCCACCCAATTTGTAAATATGTCCCTGAAATAAATAAAACAATTTAATTTAATATCATTTGTAATAGAAGATATAAAAAAAAGAAGGAAAAAGCAGGTGTAATTAAAAACGGGTAGTTTCATTGTAATTAGGGGTAGATAATAATATAGATAGTTTTTGTTAACAAATCAGTTTTAAGAAAAAAAAAAAAAATTCAGACAGAAAATTGATTTTAGGAATGACTAACAAAATAGTGATTATATTCGATTTAATGTTCAATTCCATTGTACAATTGTAATAATTGTAGATCGTTTCAATTACCCTCATCGTATCATCAGATCATCTATGTCATGTCGGGGACTTATACAAACAATATTATATCTCAATATATATTAAATCTTTTATCTTTGGAATGACGGTCTCTTTGAATTAGAATAGACACTTATATCAATGCATACATACCTGCAATGACTGACGACACATTCATTGCTACAATATTCCTCTTCCCATTCTGCATTCGATATGGCAGGATTAGGACATCCGTGACGTATACATGAATTTGGCGGACGCATCTGTCCTTGACCAGCGGTCTGTTGCACTGAGGTTGGTACAGAGGGTGCAGGAGCAGAAACCGGTGGGGAACTCGATACCATCGGTGGGGGGCTTACATGCTGTTGCATGTGTTGTGGAGCAACGGGTACCTGTTGTGGCTGCGGGACCTGTGATCGTAGACAGCTGTTATCAAATTTAAATTGCCCAAATACAAATTCACCTATTACGAATTATAGTTCTACATACCTGCTGCATATAACTTGTGGTATGTGGTGGTATGTGAGTTATGTTCATGTGATTTGGCACGGGCCCCATCGGAGATTGTATCATGTTCTGATGAGGTGATTGCTGTGGTTGATTAATATTATTCATCATCGGTTTTTTATTTACCATCGATTGAGAAGATGGTGTGGGTGCAGACGTCATCGGAGGAGAGGGAAGCGTATTTTGCGGGGAATATCCACCGTATTGGGGAGCACCAGCATTGTTGTAGTTACTATAGCCACCGTACATACCTTCATTTTCACCAGCGCCCTTGGAGACTAAACTAGCTCTGTAAGCTGCCAGCGCTTTTAAGTAA
Organism: Cetonia aurata; assembly: GCA_949128085.1. NCBI lineage: Eukaryota > Metazoa > Arthropoda > Insecta > Coleoptera > Scarabaeidae > Cetonia > Cetonia aurata. The sequence goes on from OX421887.1 coordinate 26,199,228, forward strand.
TCTTTTTTAGCTAGTTCGGTTTTCCTTTTGTATACCTAGAAAAGTATAATTAAAATTTGTTACACTGAACAAAATCAAATATAAATATTAATTTATAATATATATATTAGTTGAAAACGATTTCTTCATATTCAAGCAAATTTAATATTATTTTTATACGAGATAAGAACCTATTTACCACAAAAGAAATGTCAACAAAAAGCAGATTTCTGTACTTACACTTTTGTGTTCTGAATCGAGAGCGTCCCACATGGAAGCGACGATTTTAGAAACTTCACCGAAGCTCGCATTCGGGTTTTGTCCTTTGATGGCAGCTTGTGTATCACGGAAAAATAAAGCGTATGCTGATACCGGTCTGCAAAGATAAGAACAATAATATGATTATTTGAACTGATAAAGTCCTTCTAATTTTCCTACTTTTCTATATTTTCAATATTTTCCGTATTCTCCATACTTAATCTCTTACTTAAAATTATAGAACTGATCAAGAAGATGGACGCCGGCTTTTTCGTAATATATCGGAACTAAATTATGTCTCGTGATCACCCAAGAATGGGCTACTGCTACATATTATGGTTTTTAAATCGATTTAGTTTTAACTTTATTAGTATTTGAAGATTGTATAGAATCTGAGATTTAAACGCAGCAATATGAAACAAGGATTGAACGATCAGCAGACATCTTCTCTTCACAAACAACTGACTGTGAGTTCGGGTAATATCGGAAACGCTCGGCGCAGGTCTTCGATCGTCTTTCGTTGTGCGCGCGCGTTATTTGAGTTGACATACAAAAAGATGAAATGTAAATTTCCTTATATCCAATATTCCACATTTAAGTAATGGATTTACGGCTTTATTGGTCGTTTAGTAATTTTAATAATACGAATATAGATTTTTATTATTGGTTAACCGGAGTTGTAAAAACAATATTTAATTAAACTTGTTTTAATGCGACGTAATATTAATGTTTATGTGAATTTCCAAACTAATATTCAAAAACCCATTAAAACAACAAATGTGTTTTTGACGTAAAAATAAATTACAAATCCCTAAGAGGAGATGGAATATACATACCCCAATAGCTATTTTATTCTGTGAAATAAGTGAGGGCAGACAAGTAAACACAGAAAATAAATGAATATGAAAATGTTTGTTAGCTAGGGGAAAGTAATAAATCACGACGTGTGACGTAACATATTTAATTTCGTGTTGAAGAAAAAAGTAGAGGGGTGAAATTTATTGTGACTGCCTCTGTAAGGAATTCCATTATGTATTTAATACACAATAAGGATAAAACATGTTGCAAAATTAAAGCTATCAATATTTCAAAGTAGTAATATACATAGTATGTAAAAGAAAATTGCAACAATAAATCTACTGGTACAACTCGGCGCACGGCGAGTGCAAGGGTTTATGGGCCATATAACCTCCAACCGTTCCCCTTTCCCTCCCAACGTCATCCCCACAAAGCCACCCTCGATGCTATACAACGTCGAGAAAATGGCATTCTCAACATTTTAATATTGTTTAATACTCTTCCCTCACTTGTGTGCGTAGTACGAGGAAAATCAATAGACATAGACGTTACACTGAAGCTTTACAGGTTAATGCATTTTAAATTTGCCATAAATCATGGCGAATGGGTATTATTTAATTAGTTAGTCTCGTAAATTACTTTACGTTTTAAAAGGAACTCGTAAAATGTAAAAGGCGAACAAAGCCAGAACGATAATTCAGATGGATTTTAATATTTAATGTTTTGCCCGAGAAACGTATAATTAGATTAGTGAGCTCTTTAAAAGTATATATGTATAATACATGTTTTAATTAGTTTTTTTATTCCGAAAATGATTTCTACTTATGCAATATTGGGTAATCCTAAATATCTATCCAAGTTCATTATTGAAGTACATCTAATATACTTATATACAATGATACCTAATATAATATAATAATTTTCTATGCTGGTATTAAAATACCTACGTAATTTACAATTTTTAAAAAATTAAAAGAAATGAAACGATTCCATAATATACATAAAAAAAAATAATTTTGCTTAGAGATTTTCTGTTTTCACCACCTAGTTAGTCTCCAGATAACACTGATGATAACGGATGGTGAATGTGGCTGGGTATGGGTGTAATATCTTATCCTTATCTGGGTTAGGTGGACGCATTATCTCAAATGAAAAATAAGTGTGTATTATATCGTACCTCGTTTATCAACGTCCCGCTTGTTTGCGCTGTTTATTTTAAAGTTTCTAGCAAAGGGGAAGCGCAAGAGAAATAATGTATGTGTGGGGAAAATATGATGCGTTGACGATTACGTTACGTTGTATTTGTATATGTTTTATAATTTATGGGCGCGGATAATGTAAACAAGCGTGGGACTTTTAAGAGAATTTCGAAACAAGACCCGAGACCCGACAGAAAGTCGGAAAGACCATGTTTTATTTATTTATTTATTTATCAGTGGGGTATAACGAATATCTATTACGTTAAGTATATAAAATGCACATACTCGTAAAAAGGGAAGCTCTTCATGTGTTGAATTCAAATTTTAAAACTTGGTGGGAGTCTAGAGTATGTTCAGATAAATAAAGGATTCTATAGGTGGAAATTCACATTGAAGGGGTAAAACACCTTTTTAAATTGATCGATATTTGTCGCATATAAACGAAACTTATATTCTGAGCATTCACATAAGCAAAACTTGAGATTGTAGTCCGGTTCGTTCATGACTCTTAACAAATTTTATTACTCAGAATGTCCCTCCATGGTCCAGACGATCGGACGCGTCTCTACCAGTCTAGCCGTATTGACAAATTGGTGGAGACGCGGGCCACTGTATAGGACTGAAATCTCAAGCGTGCCCGTGCTTAAGTGATAATTTGTAAAGGATTGTTTTAAATGAAGGTTGTTGTTTAACCCAAAACTAGCAGAGCGGGGTCTGTGTGACCCCAGGCAATTTTCTTTTGAATATCAGCAGAGCACACCTTGCGCAGTGGTTCTGCGCATGCATATGCCTTTCAATCAGTTTGTGTTTTGTTGTGGAGGAGTGTTGTTGCGTTAGTTTCTGTAAGTATAGGCTTCTGATATTAGTTTTGTTCTTACGGACGGGGTTCGTTGGACACCACCATACTGATTACGTTAGTAATTCGACTTGACCTGAGAATTTATCGAGTTTGATCCACGATTTGAGGCATGGGCTAGAAGGGTACTAGATGAAGATATTAAAATAGAAACGATGCATAATCCAGATTATACAAGTAGTCGCGACAGTACATAGGAGAAAGAACAGAAAATGAACAAGAAGATGATATGGAACAAAATGAAGAAGAGGAGGGAGTTGTTGACTATTGTCTTCACAAACGCTAGGGCGTTCCCCAGGGGAGCTTTCCTGACGCTGGCGATGTTAAGCCGAACGTCCCCAAGTATGGTTTTCCTAATGGATGATAGAGCAGGGCAGTCGTAGGAGAACATGCTCAGTCGTCTCATTCTTCAATTAGCAGCCGCTATAGATTGGACTGATCTCTAACCAAAGCTTAAAAAGGTGCGCTTTTAACTGACAGTGTCCAGTTAGAATTGGACGGTTATATCTATACTGGAAAGGATAGCAATTGACAAACACTGTCACAAGAGGACAAACGTTAAATTAAACCAACGCAAGTAGTTTTACAGGTGGCAAAATCACTATACAACACTAATAGAAATATAACAGCAGACAATTGGTTCTCGTCAATGGAACTGGTCACAGTATTATAGAAAGGAGGTCTGTCTTATGTAGGTATATTAAAAAAAAAAAAAAGTTCGAAAGAAATTTCAACCATCAACAATTAGAGAAATGCAAGCAAGGATATTTAGATATGCAATCTTGTTTCTTATGTGCTAAAGCCCAGGAACGCAGTTCTTTTGTTGAGCATATGTGTTACTTGCCAATATGCGGTAAATGAGTAAGAAGCACATGCGAAGAGTGTCTAGAAATCGCTATGTGATTTTATATATACATTGTTTGTTAATATAATTTTCTCTTGCATTTTATTATACTTTGAATGTTAGAAAATGGTTTGTTTTGCTGGTAAAATAATTTGTTAGTTACATTTTATGTTAAATTTGAATCTTTCTACATAAAAATATTAGGTAGAAGCACTTTTCCTTTATTTATTAGAAGAAATATATATTCTATTAAATTGTTTATTAGCAATATCAAATAAAGTATGCATAAGTAAAAAAATTGTATTTATTTCTTTGACACATTTCGTGTTTAAGAAAATGTAACAGAATTGGAATCTTGGGGTAAGTATGCTAGAGATGTAGGACCATACCAGGTGAGGGTTAAATCTACTTAATACGATATTTCAGTTATACTAATATTCGAGAAGTAACCTTGATGCTCTAATGCTGCATTGTAAGGCGCCTAAATAAACTGTCTTGCATATTGGCGGCCAAAGTCAGTGAGTTCTTTTAGTACTATAAGCAATGGCGATACAGTTTTACCGAATAGGAATTATTATTGGAAGAATTGTGCAGCTGTACGTTGTTGCTTGTATAGATTGCATCGTCTTTTAACGTCGCAATTTCGTCAAGTTGCAATATGTCGGTATCAAACAAGCGGTCGATAAATTTAGTAATTTTATCCAATATATTTAAAAATTAGCACCTAACTACGTTTTCTAAGTTATCTACATCATGTATTATTGCGTTCACACCAGAATTCTCTGAAATTTATATTCATAAATAACCATCATTCTTTTTTTTTATACAAATTAACAATTGTTCCAAAATAATCGATCGTTTTTGTGTAGCGCGGATGTGGCTCTAATTTCTAGTGTCTAGCGCGCTGGAATTCACCATTACTTGGACATGGATTTTGATTTAATTAAAACCTGCATAATTTGTCAAGGCGTATGAATTTTTTAGAATTATTTTTTTAACCTCATTCAATATCATTCCTTTTTACTTTATATTATTTATATTACTACATAATTTATTAATTCATAAAGTATTGCTACGTGATTAGGAAATAACTACGTAAATCACACAGGGAATAATCATATCATGAACTCGGCTATATTTTCCTTTTCTTTTTACTTTAATAACTTCGTTTATCTTAAAATTGTATAATTTCAAACAGGAAATTGCCTTCATGGTAAAAATCCTATCTATAAATTGTAGATTTGAAAGCAGATAAACGAAATGAAAAGGGTTTTATCAGCAATTATTTCATGTATAAGAAGTGTAAACGATGTGGAAGGAATCCCTCGCCAATACGAATGGATGTAAAAATGAGCAAAAAAATGCTCAAATGTGTCTTGATTTTTAACAAATAAAATTGAATATTTACAGATTACACTTACTTTTGCGGTTCATTAGGATCCCTCTTCTTTTTTTTCTTTTGGACTTTAGGTTTCTTCTGCGCTTTCGTCAGACCGGGGTCTGCAGGTTCAGGAGATGGCCTCTTGACACCAGTTATCTATAAGGACGATTTGATATTATTATCACCTTTATTGTATTTATAAACTTTTAATCTATTCCAAAATTCTTGATTCTCTAGTCTCTAATTTCGCAATAAAATGGTGTAATAAATGAATCAACGAAATTTACCACAGGAGGATGGGGAGTACTGTCATCACTATCTTCACTAGTAGTAGGTTCCTGCCCGGGAGGAGCGGGCGGACTATTTCCCCTTCCTTGAGGATGTTGGGGTGACGCTCCATATTGTCCCCTACCGCCTTGCTGATGGGTCATCATCATCTGCTGTTGGTGCTGCTGCTGCTGTTGCTGCTGCTGCGCTTGTTGCTGTTGCGCTTGTTGCTGTTGGATCATCAACAACTGATTGCTGTGCTGCGATTGTTGCTGACCAGAACCGGCCATCGTGTAATTGGGCTGCGGGCTGTGATAGGAAGGGTTCACCATCCCATGATCTGGACCCGACAGGTACAATGGCTGCTGATAACCCCCAGTCGGATCGTGCATGCCCATGCTGTCCTGCTGCTGATTCATCTGTTGCATGTTCATTTGCTGCTGCTGTTGGTAGTTCTGCATCCCGTGCTGCTCTCCACCGTGTTGTTGTTGTTGCGGGTTGATGGCCGGTATATCAAACTCTTCGTCTCCGAAACTTGGCGTGTGAAAAGTCTAAACAAAAGGAAAAGTAAACATGGTTTATATGGATTATTATTACCAATATTTGAAACAAATTGAATAATCAATTCAGCATACATCTCCTGATTTAGAGAATACAATATCCCTACAAAATTGTAGATACTTACATCCATAGAATGGAGTATTTTGTTAACCAAAGAAAGTATTTTTTCCATGCTCTTAAGCGATATTGTTTATACTCAAAAAATATTGTTATTCTTTTAAATTAAATTCAGTTTAAAGAAATATTTGGAGCTATCATTGATCCATAGCTGAGTGTAGATGTAATAAAAAAAATGAAACTTATTACGTTTAAATTCGAGTTAAAAAGCTTGTATTGTATCTTGATGCGGCCCATTAATTATATAAGCAGTAACATCTACTACAAATAGAAGCAATTTTTCAACCAATACAGATGTCATTTATTTACATATAAACTTTGATTGTATTTTTGTGATAACAAAATTGATCGTTCTTCGATTCAAACAAATTCTGTTGTTCTAGTAATAAGGTAAATTGTCTTTTGCAAAAAAATATTTATTTGATGCTTTTGAAAACACCATTTCATGACGTAAAGTGTATTGCTCTGAATGAATGAAATTTTGCTATCAGTCTGGATGTATGTATATTTTAGTATGGATTAAAAAGTATGGAAGAATAATTTGTCTTGTCGATAAATATCAAATGTGTGTTCACGTAATATATACACCCCATAGCGGTGGTGCTTTTAAGAAAAACTTTTCCACTTTCCAAATGAATCGTAAATATAGCGAAAGCACATCCCTTAAAGTGCTCGGCATTCCAGTTGGGAAAATTTATTCTAAGGTAAGTTTTACTCAGTTTTGAAAAGTTGCTGCATCGGTTAGAATTTCAGACGCGTAAAGTTCTTCCGCTGGCGCTCACAAAAAAAAAAAATGACAAGTCCACGAGAAAGATGTTTCTCAACAAAATCTTTTTCTTTGCACAAGCAAGAACTATTTCGCATTATTCGATGAATATTTCGTTCTCTCCATTCGATGTTTCCTCCACACTTGAAAACTATTCAAAGTAGTTATGATGAGTATTTGAAATTGGAAAAATTTGCATTGGAGCGTAAGAAGTTGTAAATAGTTTTTAATGGAATAGTACATAGTTGGTGTTAATGTTTTCCGCTCACCTTGGATCTTATTTTCCTGCTTTAAATTTGCAATGTTACTAAGAACTATAAACTTAAAATACTTATTAAACAATACGAGGAGGGAATATAACAATGCAGTCTTTTAGTCCGACAGAATAATACGAGAACTTCTTCAAAGATATTTAGAATCGATATTTGCTCCGACAATGAAGCAGGGTTTAGATACCCTCGTTCATCGAAACACGACTTTCTTGCTGGTGATATTTCAATTAGATCCATCCTCCTCGTTTTCTAATCTCCAGTTCCCTGATTAAAGAAAGAATAATTGAAGAAGTTGAAATTACTCTTTGAAAGTCGTATCTCACATCATAAAGCTGGCGCCGGTGTTGAATTAATAGCGAAAATCCTAATGATAAATCGGAGGCCACGGATAAGCTCGCTAATAATCTCGGCATTATTCACCGACCCCCAGTGTATTCACGAACGCCAAAAACCAAAACTAATTAACAACCGCACTTAAGTGCCTCCCTTTCCACCCGTCGAAGTACGGTCGCCTCGATACCAATCTCTTTTTTTTTACGAATTATTCATTGCACCATTTAATTAGGGGAAATAATAAATTTCGGCCAAATGTAATAAAAATGAGCAAAAGCTGATTTATAATGTTCATATAATTCTTCTTTATTTTCATACAAAGTTATGGGCCATATTTCTTGGCTGCCAAATAAATTACATCCAACGGGCATTCAGTTCAACTCTATTAAAGTTACTTGGGTAGGTCACCGCCGGGTGGCGCTGCTGTTGGTCGATTTTCAGACAAGGAAAGAGACATTGCATGTATGTATTTATGCATGTATACATATACGCGTCACGTAGACGAGAACATACTGTAAGTTTTTCATATGCTAATCGTCCTGTTATGGGTGATATGGACTGTACGCGGATCGATCTGGAAGCAGCATATCCCTGCTGCATTTACGTATGAACATTGGCAAATATGACGTAATAAAAGGAAAAGAGTAAAGCAATATTGACTTTAAACCTAAAGCAAATGGGAAACAAGTTCATACGCAAACATATTTGAAACGTTGTGCAAATGAAGTTATAGCAAATATAAATTTTGTCTAGTATCACCAAAACAAGACATGAATTTACTATACAGAACCATAGCAGAAAACTTAAGCTTCAAAGAAAAATTATTCACTGTTTTTTTTTCCTTTTTCTTTTTGAATTCTGGACAGCCTATAAAGACCTGTCAGTTAAACCCCGAGAGCTACGAGCATAAAGAGGGTTACTAACTTGTTTTTCCTATTCGATCACTTGTGAATCGCAATTACATTGAGCATATAGCACTAATCAAGACAATTTTGTAACCTGACGTTGTCTTTTAAATAGAAAATCCTCGTAAGTTTTTGTAGAACACCAATCGTGTGGCTTTCAGGATAAAATAAAGGATCTGTAGTAGTTATCCCGAAATTCTCACAAATGCTTTCATATTTTTTGACTTATCTATTACACACTAAAATTATTGTCAAATCGTAGCATTAAATTACAGAAATCTGCTGGTTTCGGCATTCGATTCGAGTAACCTAACCACCTCGACCTTTGTGTTCGCACATTTTGCGTTATTTCTGCTTTCTTCCATTGCCTCTCTGTTTGTACGACTTCTCCACTCACCTTGTTGTTCTTACAGCTCCTAATGTTTTTCCCAAAATGTTTTTTTTACAATTTTGTTCATCTTTCTTTGACATTACCCATGATTCGCTGACGTACAGCACAACTGGTCTTATGGTTGCCTTGTAAGCTGGTAAAGTTTTTCGCCCATAAAATTCTTGATAATGTCCCCATTGGTTTGTTTCCCTTCAGGATTATCTTGTCTATCTCCCACACTTTTTGGTGTTTCGATGTTATTGTTACTCCTAGATATTTGAGCTAGGTAACTTTTTCGAATTCGTACACTCTTTCTGCTGTGTTAAACTTGGCATATTTATTTTGCTGTCTATTAAAATTTCATTTCGGGAGTCTCTTATTGTTAGTGTCATTTTCACAAGGTTTATTATTTTCTTTTGAACTTCTAATCGTGCTAGTGCTTCATCCAATCTTTCTCTGGAAATTGAGCCATATGTCTGTTTAAAGTTAATATAGAGCATATGCAGGCCTAGGTTTTGTTCCTACTTGTTATTTTGGATTTGTTTTAATGTGAAGTATAAACTTGGGCCACAGTTGACCTCTTAATAGCATATGCAATAGGTAGCATAGAAACTGTTTATTGTTTGAATTACTTTGTTCGGTAGAATATGCTAGCTAATTTGACGTTTTTATGAAGGTACTTCTCACAAATACGTCGATAAGCAAGAATAACATAAGAAAGTTTATGATGCAAATAAAAGGGATAGTTGCTTTAAAGAAAATCAACGTAATCTTGCAGGTAACTTCATCCGTGTGGATTTTTTTCATTCCTTTTAACAGCGAAACGTTACGAAGAAGCTGGTTCAGATTTTTTGGGATCACAAGAAAGTTGTTAGAGCCTGCCAGGGTCAATTAAACCGAGTTTCCCATCGGTTATTTTTTGCATTGGTGTAATGAGGTAATTTGTCAAGATTCTTGTCGACGTTGGTGATGTATCGGGGAGAAAGTTACGCGGTCGGTATGCAAAATGCTTTGCAAACGACGTAGTTGTTATAATGTAGGGCAAACAAATGACGTACGCGATTTATCTTTATAGATGGTAGTTGAGGAGAATACAAATGTTTGGACGCTGTTCTCGTGAAACTTTAAGCGTTCTGTTTATTACGTCGTTGGAACGTCTGATTTTATCCAAAATTTATACAATTGGTGTTATTTAAAGAAGTTTTTCATTTTGTATAACTTATATAAACAAGGCAATAAAATTTCTCTATATTCTCATAGAGATTTCACATGAATTATTATTTTTTTTTTTGTTGCGTTTTAGAAGCGAAGAGAACACTTGGAAACTGTTGAGATATTAACACATAAATAAGAAAAAGAAAGAAAAAATCATTGTGTACATTTCAGGGAAGAACCGTGTGCATGGGATTCTATAACTAATTTCCTTTATTGCGACTCCCTCATGGATAAATCAAAATTTACTGTAGTCAGTGATGCATTACGATTTTCTTTATGGATACATAACGGTAGAGTAATAATCCATCGGCGGATTTGCTGAAATGGCTGCCAAATGAAATGAAATAGAAGAAATTAAGTACAATGTTTGAACTTTCTTTTCATGAACGGTGAGATCTCAAGATCTCTCAGTCATATAAACCACGCATGGAATATTATCGAACGGTGGTTCCTACAAAATCAATTTTCTGTCATCAACAGAAAAAATCCCCATTTCTCTTATCCACCCAATCATATCAGCCATTCCATTATTCTTAGTACCCTGTACTAATCTGTCTGGTTGATAATGAAATAATTCCATGGATTTATTCTTGGCTTGCAAAAAATTGCCCGTATTTTTGCGTCTAAGGCTTCACATACAAACAGAACGTGGTATCCAGTCTCTATCATTCTGTTCCTCAGTTTGTATTCTCTAGTGGCTATTATCAGTGTTGAACCCAATGAGGTCTGCTTTCAGTGCAGAATGTCCTATTAGGAGACTTGCTAGTATATAGAGATGATCCCTACTAAGCTTTAGTAGTTCTTCTTATTGGTTGAATGTTCCTTAATATAGGTCTCTCCATGAATATACCTGGTTGTGTTATTCTTTGTACATTTTATGTTTCCATTACGTCCAATTCTAATTCAAAATTAAAATTTGATAATTATGATTCTCTACAGAGCCCTAGCATTAAGCAGCTATTTTGAAATATTTTGTTATTGGCAAATTTTTGCAACTAAAATTAGTACCTATACATATGTCCTTTAACCTAAGCAAAAAAATATTCGTAGCAAATTTTAAATTTCTATGGTTCTCCGATGAATCTTTCTTCTTTCATGTTACCATGTATTCTATATCTTTAATACAGTACAAGGGATGCTCCAAAGTGTTCCTCTCTGCTTCTATCTTTTATAATAGGGCCTGCGAGTTCGCCTTTTAGTTTATTATATAAATAGTGTTGAGCAGTAACAATATCATCACGAAACTTCAATGCTTTCATTATAAATTGCTTAATTTGTATAAATATTCATTAAAAAAAAAAAAGTGAACAAGTATTATAAAACGTATAGACTTTTCCATTTCAGAAATCACTAAAAATTAAAAATCCTTTGTGAGATTTGTGTTCAGTGCTTAGTCACGTTTTAATTTCCGGCTGATTGCCTTGTATGGGTGCTATGTAAAATTCGATTTATGTAAACGATTTTCTGTTCATCGTAGCACAGAATTAACATAATAAAATTAATATTCTCCCGTGATATTAAAATAGACGGTTTTTTACGATCCCATTAGTTCATGAAAAATTAACGGTGCCTGTTATAAAGAGGCACTAATTTAACAAAAATAACGACGACGGCCACTCAAATTAGATTTACTTTTTCAGCCCGACATTAAATTATTATTCGGTAGATGACGCGGAATTTTAGGAATTTAATAAAGGTATACCGGAGAAGACCACACAAGAAGAAGCACCTTGCCCCGTTCCGGCTGCAAGATCCCCAGTACATGCAGATGTATACGACGCTCTGGCTACCTTCTGAGATACAGAAACGGTTGGTTATACTTGTACTACTACTAGCACGGTTCTCCCATGCTCGAATTCAATTTAGAAAGACATAATTCCTTCGGAACGTCGATGGCTGGCAACGAACGACAGAAACGGCAACACAGAATGGAGAAAACTAACACAAACAACGGAGCAGCAATATAACCAAACAACAGCACAACACTGACGGTCCGACAACATGCAATGCAACATGGGAGTAAAGAGTTAAGACGCCGTAACAACGGCAGTTGATGATTGATATGACAGCAGAGGCATAGAGGTCAATGCCCAAATCAAGGTGACCTGACTCCTATCTCTAATAACTCCCATGCATAAGATATTTCTTTATTCGTTTATTCTCAGATGCAAGGTGAATATATAAACACAAATTACAAGGAGATGGAACAACTATACACATATGTATATATGTATATCACTTTTGAAAATACGTAAATGTGGACGATGAAAGCTTATAACATTTATTTAATTGGATGACGAAACGTATTCGTAGTAATAATTATAGTATTCTTATTTTGTGTATATTTATTTATTACAGTAGCTTCGATACAATGAACAACCTAATTCAACGACTTTGTCACTCCGCTGATGTTGTTCATTGTTTAGAGTGCAGGAAAAATCCACAACACTTATATTGTGCTAATTATATTAACAACTTCTCATTTTAAGCTAATTAATGTATACATAAAATACAGAAAAGCAAGGACCCTGAATCTTAAAAAAGATAATTTTATTAAATTAGTTTGCATTGTTGGTTTATTAATCTTTTGAGCTAATTTAACTGTTTTGGATCTTGAAAAACAGTTGCACTATAAAACACTCTACAATGACATTATTCAATACCGGCATTCTATAGATTTATTCTAAACTAATTGTGAAAATGAAAGCATATATTAGTCCCAGTTGTGTTAGTTTGTCAACAATTAAAAAAAAAAAACTTTTGCGATATGTTGTTTAAATTTCTAGATCGCATTTACTACTCGCCTGTAGAAAACATGAACAAATGGTGCAGTTTTCTTTATTATCGTCTCTATTAATAGTATTTGCTTCAAAAACCATCTGTAATCAGCCTTTATTCGAATCAGTGTATAAAAATTAGTCGCTGGAAGAATGTCAGCCTTCAGCAGAGGCTGCAAATTAAATTATTAAGAGAGGAAGGATACTCGTTTTCGGTTATTGCACAATAATTAAATATTTCAAAAACTGCATACACGTGCAAGCGATCCAATTCATAAGCCCGGCTGATAGTTTAGTGGCTTGCACACCTGGCCATCAGTCGTGAGGTCCAGTGTTCAAATTTTACTCTGGTCAATCACGATAACCAGTTTTTCCGAGGTCAAACAAACTCAACCAATAATGTACCCAGAAAACGCAGAACTCGAAGAACAACTATGCAAGAACACAGAATTTTGCATCGCATTTCGGAAGCCAACCGTCATAAAACAGCTACCCAGGTTTTACATGAAGCTGGCCCAGATATCCGTAGCAAAATTAGTGTCTGAACAGTCCGAAGAAGACTGAATTAATTTAATTTAAGAGGACGAGTAACACGCAAGAAGTCTTTAATATCCGAACGTAATCCGAAGATGCGGTTAAAATTTGCAAAGGGTCATCGCTACTGGACTTTGTAAGAATGGAGAAATGTGATTTCCACAGATTAATCGAAGTTTAACAGCTTGTTTTGGCTCTAAGGGTAAATTGTATGTTCGACGACGCGTCCATGAATCTTACTCCGGTAAATGCATAAAACTAACTGTGAATGCCGGAATAGGTTCTGTGAATGTTTGGGGTGGCATGACTCTAGAAGGTTGCATTCATCGAATTAACGGCATCATGGATCATCTGCTCATCTATTGGGTATTATAAGCCGACAAAGAGCCAAAACGCACCGCACGCAGAATGAAAACATTTTTCTGTAAATATTTTGCCATGGCCTTGCATAAGATATTACCTTTATGTTTCGGTTGTCATTTTGTTGTATATACTCACCCTCTATTGTTATTCTTAAACGATTGTCTGAAGAAGGTTGCCATGCAAGTTACTAATGACCAGACACATAGGTAGATGGCAGCACAGGATTCTCATAACTATGAGCGACAGTAGTGTTTGTATATATACAATTCACGATGATAGATTCGGAATTAATTAACCAATCCTTAAGCTACACATCAAGAACGCATTGCTGATCGACGTGATAGATTAACAATTTTTTAACGTAAATATATTGCTTTGAATGAAATAAATCTTTCTATCAGTATACGTAGATATTTTAAAACATTGCAACATGAGTAAACATCAACAACATTTACCAAAGAAAAACCTGTTTATTCACATAGATTCAAATTACCCTAACATGATTCCATTAGTCCGAAATGTCATAGTAGGTAATTAGTTTACCCATTAATTGGTTGTCAGAATATTTGTAATTATATACTACATGAGCATCCTTACACGGCATCACACAGGAATTTATCTGTTAAGTCTATAAACATGGTTGTAATGCTCTGAAATGACAATTAATTAATACAATAATAAATTATTGCTAATGTTACAGAAAATATACGCAGAAATGATTTAAAAAATATGTATTATTTAGGCATATAACGATCACTTATTATGTTGCACAAGTTTTACAATTCCAACATCAGACAGTGGAAAATTATTCTGCTAAATAAGATTAAACTGATTGGAAAATGTTTTAATTCGAAGTTAAATAATGTTTACTAATAAGATCACCTACACTAAAGAGTCAAAGAGTAGATATCTACAGTCACACAGAAAAGTTAAATGGCGGATTAATAGTAGCAGAATTACAATGTCGTAAATCGTCCCGATTAGCCATGTGAGTGTATGTAGTTATTAAAGTTTATCGAAATGGCATTCCGTATATTAAAACCAGACGCAAATGACTGCAGTTAGAAAGCAATAACAATAAAAGTAAATGTAAATAATAAAACAGACACGTACACGACATGCACTACCATTCTAGGAATTATTTCCCGTTTTATATTGCCTTACCTGATCGCTCATGTCGTAACCGTTGCTTTGAAAGTTCGTCTGTGGTATACTGAGAGAAAGATCAACGTTTTCGGTTCTCTGAAACAAAAGGAAGCAATCTAAGTTTATTGTTTAAGCATGTATGTAATGTGATTCTACAATTTTTAAATTCAAATTTTAAATTTAACAATGTTAATACATGGATATTTATAAAAGACAAACTGCTCCCTTTCATTTAGTTTTTTTTGTTTTGTTTTAGCTGGGATATAGAGAGCCACTGCCCATTGTTTTAGAATTTATTATTAAAAGTTCGCGGTGCACCAGTGCGAATCTAAAAAAAGGGGTCAATTCTCTTTGTTTGAGTCCGCTTTTCGTGCAGTGAAAAATTGGCTTTGTACATTTTAAAAAATGGATGTTTGTTTTTTAATTAAAACTGGGGTAGATTAGTGAACGAATAGAAAGGAATTATTCGAAGAGCGATGAGAGAAGCAGAACTATTAACCATTTTTTGATTTAGTGCAGTGTCAACTGTAATAAAACGCGGAGGATGCCAAAGTGGAATTTGTAGGAACTATTCCCAAGAGTATGGCTGAAATTAAAACTATTTTATTTCGAATCCAACGATTGCAACAATTACATAAACTATGAAATAATTCAGCAATTCTAGAATCTGTTATAAAATATTAGTATCTACAATTTATACAACCAAAATGTATATTTAAGTATGTATTATTTTTAATACGAAACAGCTGAACGTAAAACCTTAACATTTTAAGATTTCTTTGTTTCAAATTCTTTGCTGATGTAATAACAATATTCGATCAATCAATTCTCTCCTGTCAGTCTCAGAAATGCATAAACCCTCCATTCAAGTAAAATATTACTCTAAATAAATTTCTTGAACTATACGGAATATCAACTTTATATTCACTAATATAGACGTCAAGGTTATATTTGTTTATTCAACTTGTGCCAGAGAACATTCATACGTACATATTTCTGGTACTATAAAAGTTATTTGGCAATGTTTAATTCGGAAGGTGCTAAATTAAATGTATGCCTAAGATGTTTTCGAAATTATTTCCAAAAATTTCGATTTATAACACACATGTATAATTTGCCAATATCTATTTATATTTATTAGTGTAGCGTGTATAATTTGTAGGAGCATCCTATTTTCATTTATGATTTGTGGAAAAATGGAAATATTTGACTTACTTCAACCAGGAAACTATGTCAAATTTTTTTTTAATTCTAATTTTTAATTCTCATATTCATGAAAACTATTTTTAAGCATTGTGTGTAAGCAATCCTATATAAATACATATTGTGTAAATAAGCCAGATTTTTCTCTTACATGATTTGTCAAACCCAAAACATCTAATATATCTTCCATTATTTCACAAATAAACTAATGAATAATTTATGTTTCTTCCACGCTCAATATCGTTCTCTAGTGTACGCGCACATAAATGAACTGTCATGAATATTCATTAAAATGTCATTCAAAGCAAGCATACCACCACACCAGCACGTAATACTAAAAATGACTTGATTACATAGATTAATAAAGTGAAATGATTTCGTTCCTGGCAGAATTTCATAGTTTAGCACTAGATTTAAATTTTAAATAAAAACGCACGGTTATCATAAGGAGCAAATTTAAAATAGATATTAAATATTTTAAGTGTAAGATTTCAATTCTGTCAACGAGATGGTTATATCTTTAGATTTGTTTATTGTGTTTGGAATTTTATAATTTTATTTTTATAGGTTATGTGTTTTAGGTAAGATCAACGATGTCATTTTCTCTATTACAGGCATGAATAAATAATGAAATATTTAAAAGAGTTTTTAGAAGTTGTTTATAATAAAATTAATGTGTACTATCTATTATAGATAATCTGTGAAGAATATTAGCTTAAATATAACTGCTTACATTATATTCAAGTTCTAATAAATAGAGCCTAATTTAAACATGTGGTATTTCAGTGTTTTGACAACCCCGTTCAATTTTATAAATATTTTCCAATGACCACCAAAATAATTCCATGATCATAAGAATATTCGCATTAGGTTTATGTCCATAGATAATAAATATACGACGGATGTGTATAAAATTTTCAAAAAATTCTTATTTGTTGTCGTTGACGACGCGTCATCATACTTCAATCTGATTAGTCAAAAAATCGATACTAGCGCCGAAGCGTTAGTCAGCAAGTACTAAACCGTGCCTATGAAATATAATACAAGGTAAACAGGCGTGTTTATGTCTATGGGTTTATGTCAATACCATTATAAGTGACAGTTGCTAGAAAGACATTCTTAGTACGCAAAAGTGTGTATATTTTATTTAATTTTTTCCGGTTTTTCAATGAACTGTATCCTTGGGAACTGCAACAGTATCTTACTCACGAAAATGTGAAGCAGTGCTCCAGATAGGCAACCATCATTGCTGACGTATATCTATTTCTTTCTAACTCATTACGATATACCTCATAAAGATAAATGTTAAATAACCCTTCAAGCCATATACAAATTGTTGCCTTCAACGCCTGAATATATGACTGTATTAAATTGTTTTGTATTTACATATATGTTATTTTAAAAAATATCATGAGTTTCTTTATTTGTAAGAGATCGTTATTGAGATGCCTTGACAGAATATTATTGAAATATGGCAACCTAGGATGGGGTTGAAATACAAACGTCTTTCAAGTGGTGGTGATTTCATATTATTCCCAATGTTGTCTTATAGACCGGGGACTGAGAGACATTCCGTATGCGGAAACCGTTGACCGCTGATGATGATATCGTGTGAACATTGTTCTTGACTACTTATTGAAAGGTTGTTTGGGTACGGAATGAAATGGAAAACGGCATCATCCTCATACAACATATGTAATCAATGGAATAAAGAAATTAGTGGTTTACATATTAATTAATAATGAATAATAAGAAAATTTTGACAAGTTTTGACAATTATTGTGGATGCATTTGCGAAGAGAAATACAAATAATGTTTTTTTGCAGCTACAAGACATTGTTCTGCAATCAGCTTTACATCTGCAAGGCCTGATGAATAAAATTGGCAAAGGCGATTTTGCCATTTGCATTCATGCTTCATAGCCGAATTGGAGAAAGTTCAGAGGCTCATATATTGGTCTTGAGGATATCTACACAAATATCTTTGGGCGGCACCTCTAAGCAATGTACTATAAATACAAAGCATGAGAACGGCAAATAACTTTGGATACATTTAAATTGAAACCGATATTACTGGTAATTAACTTGAAACGTAGTTTATCTGCTGCGGCTTTTTGTTTGACAAATAAATAAGTGCAAACTTCTTCAATGTCGTTAAAAAGCACCGGAGCTCGGAAGTTATTTACACAAGTAGAGAGAGTATCCTGAACGAATACTTCGGATGCAGCAGGATGTAAGTAGGCTTATCCTGTCGCAACCGATGTGAAATAGTAAATTATTACAATTCTTTTTGGCCAAGTGATTCAGCTGTTAAATGATTGCTTGAAGGACTTCCTTTTTTTCCCGTTCTTTCAAACCAGATACCTCGACAGCCAATGTTCGACAGTCAATGCCAAAAGTGAATGCTAAGCAGGAAAACATCGGACCCGTACTATTTATAATTACTTGTGCACTCCACGAATAGCGTGAAAAATATTCGGCGAGCATTCTACAATCTGCTTATCTAGGTGATTAAACTTCAAGTCTAGCACTTCAGATAAACTGTTCCTTTGAAGCTTGACGCATTTTGTGGGACCTTTATATCCACCGGCAATGAACAGTTCTGTTTCAGCAATGATTTTTGAAAAAGCTCGAGCATACATGTTTGTCCTGGTATATCAGGGTCTCGCAGACTTGCTTCCTTTTCATTGATTTATATCATTTTTATATTGATACTGTAAACAATATATTCTAAATCATAAATTAGTTCCCACACTTGCTCTTCTAAAAATCAAATTACGAAATCAACTCGTTGACTAAATCGTCGAATAAATAATACATAAATAACGCGAGCCCTGAATGGCTATTGAGCCATTGTTATTAGAGCAATTATCGAATAATGGGGCAAACTATTACGACACGGCGCGAAAACAGGAAAATATTAATGAAAACCTATTTACTGTGAACATATCGCGCCGACAGAGACTACACGAACTCTGGCGATAACAACAACGCCGCCGCCAGCTAAAACAGGGTGACCCGGGTTTTGTTGATTAACGTGTTACTAAATACTAGGCGACAAAAGCGCCATCGGCCGACCGAAACGCATAATGAGTAATGACGGTAGACGTAACGTAACAGCAGATTTCGGTGCGTGAACGCACGATACGAAACAGCAAAGCTCGTGTATAACTGAGTTTGTAACTATACATACATGTGTATGTACAGTATTTAGTATTTATTACTACAAAAAGCGTTTGTGCGAAAGTGCAAATTGAATGGAATTTTATTGGGTTTATTGGGAGTGCATTTATTTGAAATAAATTGTCGAATTGTATTTGTAACATTTAATGTTGTTTATTTGACTTTTGTGTGCCATTTAATTCGTCTAAAAGCATCGCGAAATATAGTGACGAAGTTTATTTTTGATTGACTAACAAAGCTGTGATTGCCTTTATGTACGGCACTGATTGATAATACAATTAAGGTATTTGAAAATCAATTGGATTGATATAATTCATAACTTTCATCAAGTCAAATAAAATTGGAAATAATAATAACTATTGAAAAAAAAGCAATAAATCAAATGTACATACTCCCTTGTTTAAAAATTATCTTAGAGGTGCGGTTTTTGCGTTATGCTCTATACTTTATACCATTGTTTTCGGTGAGAGAAATCTAATATTATTCACAAGTCAGATAAAGGATTTGTTTCGCGAGTATAAATGTTCTTCGATAGTTACACAATTTAATAACTACTACATTTTAGCGACGAATAGTTATTATGGTTATATACCTTATTTGGTAATACATTACCTCATATATGGATATAACAATTGTCGAAGGTCGGAGGTCAGAACTTCTCATCTAGGGTGGGGAACCTTTCATCTCTGATAGAGCAGCACGATCAAGCCGCGGGGTGTGTTAGAAAAAGTTTTAGTAATTCAATTACTCTAATAATAAATTGGATGATCGTCTTTGTATGGAAAAATAAATTAATTGAATAATTTCATCTCGTTAGATAACAATTGTTATGGATTTGTAATAATTACCTTACTGAAGTGGTTATTCGTAGTTACTAAACAGAAATGAGCTTATGTTATTATCGCTGGCTGTTCGACTTTTAGAAAACATGTGAGCAAGAGCAAATAAGATTTGAAGTGAATTACAAAGGAACCGAATATGTGATAGAAACTGATATAAATATAATTTTTTCCTAATAGGAACGTAATCTATTTGCCCATTTTTTAAAAATACTGTTTTCGTGAAGCAGTTCGTGGTTTTGGAAAAGCACGTCATAGTATCTCTTATTTGTAGTTGTAGCTCTATAACGATAGTTCCTCACTGCTCACAAATGAGCAAGTTTGACAGTTGTCAGTTGTAATTAACTTTCCCGAATTGAACCGTCAACGCGTCACTTCCGTTACCTAACCTCCACGGACGATAAAGTACAATAAGTACATACCGAATTGAACTATCAACACGTCACTTCCGTTACTTTACCGTACTGTTCTGTGTGGATTCTGAAGTGTCTTTGGATTCAGTTGTCAAAATAGCTGTCAAACAATCTATCATTCAAATGAGTCCTATGTATTCTGAATACTACAAATGGAAATAAATTGATTTTACTCAGTGGTAATCATGTGGTAGTCGAAAAAATATTCTACGCACCACAGCTGGCAATTGTCTTTATAGAAATGGTTTGATTGCTTACTTCAGCTACGCCTCGGCTCGCAGTATCCAAACTCGTTTAGTAAAACATCACTTTCCAGCTTTTATCCGTAAATAACTATTAAATTTGTGGTCATCAATATTCTCGTTTTTTTTTTTTTAAACTGCAAGAGTGAACACAAATCAATTTATAAGAATTTCTAGGAAGTGAGCAAATCTCCAAGCGTAAATACAACTCGGTCTGTAGACTGCGAGGAAAGTGTGAAAAAGTTAAAATATCTTCAGTCGTGTTTGAGAAATGTGTACCTTTATTAAAAAAAAAAAAACGACAAAATTGAAGCTGCTTCTTCCAAAAGTCTAACGAGATTAGGATTCTCTATTCTGTATGCAAGCAACAGTACGACAACTAAAGGCGTGTTTTAAGTATGAAATAATAAAAACAGAAATTGCTAAGGACTTAATTAAAGCTCGCATTAAGCCCAAGTCTGCTAGATATCTTAAAATGACCGGTAATGTGTTCTATTGGGCATTAAAAGATCCATTTTTTAATGAGGAAGCAAGTGGTGGCAACAGTATTTCGCTAAAAGCCTTTTGAGATTTTAGCAGAAATATGAAAAGAACTTATTTGGTAGAAGAATCGGTAAATGGTGTTCCACACCAAAGCAGCAACATACCTAGAAAAGATCTTGGTTACCAGCTTTTATTTACGTTTTTGTTACACCATGTGCAATCCTTACGTCCATAAACTGTTGCGAATGTTTGAAATGAGCGTGGAATCAAGTTATAAAGTCTCATTTGTTGTTGTTTTTTTACCACGATGATACATTTTTTTTATCATATGATTGTAAAGTTATACGTTTGTTTGTTTCTATAATGTTTGTAATTTATCGTCCTTTACACTTCTTTTAACGTGTAAAAAAATTGTTATTGTTAATATTATGTGTTTGACCTTTGGCGATAACGTATACAATCAGTTTCTGATGAAGGCTTAAAAAGTAAATAAAGAAGCCGAAACGTAAAATGTAAATCTTTTTATTCGATTACTAGCCACATTCCAAAAAAATAAATTTTCGCCTACATTATACCACTCCTGGCTAAATAAAATTTCTCCCTACTATATATAGGTAGATACATGTAAGTATCTTCTTTTCCATGTAACACTTACTTTCTATTAGTGTTCATAGGTACCTACTCTGTGGTCGATGAATCTTTAATTATAAGCATTTTCGCCCGGCTTCCATCAACTCCCATAAATTGGCAAGCACAAACCAGTTACACAAGAAATAATGTTTTTATTATTAACTCCTACAGAGTAGATATTGGTAATATGCCAGCGATAATTGCAAGATAAGGTTATATTTTCATTTGGTGTGCAGGGAGGAATTTGGCCTTCACTTATTTGCACAGAATAACTTCATTCTGTTTAGTCTTTCACGTCGGTCACCCGATGTTGATGTAATCATCACTTCCGTTAGTGCCTGCAAAAGCTTAACAGAAAGACGCGTATGCGCATTTTATACGTACATACGTATTATACCGTTTCTGTTGTAATTTTTCCAACATGAATCATTCGCAAGCAGTTTTCGTTTCGCACTGGACACATTAAACGACCCTAATCAGCGATTCTAAAACGGAAATTTGTTTTATTTATTATGCATGCGCATTCGTTCACATAAATTAGTTGGAATGGTTTTGTCATTTCCTTATTTTGATGTTACGTTAAAAAAAAAACCTTGAATTGAAATAGGTATTGTGGTCGTAGGGTATGTATATCAAGTAAGCGATATATAGATTTTAAATACGCACACGAGACTCAAAATAAAATTACGGTTAATTCAATTAAAATACAGTGGACATCCTGTGTAAAAATATTAATCTATTATATAGGATAATATCCTTATCTTGAATGTAATGAAGTTATCCTTTAGACAAAATATTTAGAACGTGAAGTAGATGAGATAACAAACCAAAAAAATAGAAAATGTTAACATAAAACGTTTACAGTTATTCACAGACAATTATCACATGCATGTAATTACTAGTAATCGAATAAGAATGAAACACAATATCTAAGTGTCAATTGACATATGATATGTGTGCAAACAGATAAGTACATATTTGATTACAACGTCTATGTGTTAAATGCCATAAAGTAGATACTTTCTAAATTTTGTTTTACCATAATTATACGATTATCCATATGTCTACAGTATATAGGTATGTACTTATCACTTATAATTTACAGCACGGAGGAGAGGGGGCTGGATAGCGGAGTGGGGACGGAGCAGCGGGGCGGGCGGACCTAATTGTGGGTTTATACCATGGATGCACAGACTTATTAAGACTAGGGGCCACTCGGGCAAATCATGAACTGATGGCGGGCCGCCAGAAGTATAGGTAATTAAAGACAATAAAGAATTGATAATAATGTATTAAAATTGAAAAAGAATTTATTAATTTGAAGCGTGGCAATATTTTTCGAATGTACGAGAGTATTATTTTTGCTGTCGGCGGGCCACCAGTATTCGACCGGCGGGCCGCGGTCTGTGCATCGGTGGTTTATACCATAGATACGACACAGAAAAAAAAACTACACTCAGAAATATAACTAATGATAAAAGTAGTGCTAGCAAATTTTAATTTTAAAACAGCCCTTAGACAATGAGTTTTGTTGCATAACAAGTTGTATTGTAGGGTAATCCCTATACGATACTTACCTAGCACATACACCAGAAATGTATGCTTTAGCCATATATGTAATACTACTATATTGCTAATATGTCCGAAAAAATTCCGAAATCAAAGGGAGATGGATATATATCGGCAACTCGTGTTTGTTCTTGACGTAACGTGCGCAAACGCGTATATTTGAATAATAAACATGAATTCTTGTTGACAGTTGACGGTTCGAACCGGTGTTGACGAGTGCGTTTATGGTGTCTATTTGGTTATATTGTGGTTATATTTGGTTACATATTCATATTTTCTCGTTTCATTATTTTATAATTTATTTGTGGCATAAATTAGAATCTCTACAAATATTTTAGTTTTTAGGAATATAATAAAAATGGTTAGATATTGCTATTTGTGTGGCTATCTGTAATCAACGGGAAATGTAAACAGTTGTATGCATAGGTAATGGAGAAGTAAATACTAATAAATTGAGTATATTATAGTAAACGTCTCAGTGGTTGAATGGTTTGCATGCTTAGTTTTCACTAATGGTGGGTAGCTAATAACTAGCCAAATAGCGGCTATCGAGGAAATAGCTATAGCTATGATCTGTCAACACTATAACCAGCTATTCCGGCTATATAATATATAATATCACATACATACAAATGTATTTTGAAAACCATGTTGAAATTAGTTATAGGACAGATTGAAATATATATTTTTATATAAACATTTACGTATTATTATTTACCAGTATTTATAATGAATTAAAAGCGTTCAGTAATTATGAAACAGTTAATTTTCTTACCTAAGTGCTAAAGCTGCACACAGTCAAAATTTTCATTAATTCTCTGCAGTTTGCATGTAAAACTAAGTTACCAAATAATGTCACCTGCATATTAAAATTTTGTTCACATATATTTTTATCTCACCCCACTCTTTCAAGTTACCCCATTTTAGGTATATTATATATTATACTACATTGTCCCTTTTTTCTTTTAGAAATATATAATTACATTAATTCAACGAAGCTAATCTAATATATAGTCTAATAATTTTCTTGGCAAGCTCATTGTGGTTTCGCCAATGAGGGTACGGCTTAAAGGAATTGTTTTCTCAGGAATGTCTATTGTTTCCTATGAGTTATTCTCTTGCATCTTTGAATCTGAGTCCCAGCGCCACCTTCTCTCTAATCCATAGCTGGATATGCTTGTTTGCTGCGATTACCTTTCGAATCAATTTTGCTGAAATAGTAAGTATCGAAGTTCTCATTGTTCTTTTCTTTTAATAGAATTATCACTAATTTTGTATATGATGTAAACGTTATCATCAAAGTTAGAACTAGAATGTGATTTGCTATACTGTATTGTTTTAACACGTTTCGTTTCTCTACATTTACTATATTCTAATGTATTATCGTTGCAAATATCACAAACCTTATCTTAAGCTGGACATTTCCCATAAACATGTTTAAATAGACAATATCCAAATGTTTTTAATACTTGCTCATGCTTATTAGTACAAGCTTTACCTTATATTCCATTTACTTAAGTCTCCGCATGTATACCTTTTACCAGTTGTCGGCTACCTACGTTCAATTGCTTTGTTTATATCAAACATTAATTTTATATTCTTCTCAACTTCTCTAGATATTTCAAAAACTTCACTAGTATGATGGGAGATACTTTTTTCATCTGGGCATTCCTAATTTCTGACTTTTCTTTTAATTGTTACGAAGCTGACAAATGTTTGATTCGCCTTTTGTGTAATTCAATTACACAAAAATCTTGCAAAAACTATATTCTTTCTAGGTGCGTATTATTCTGCACCATGTTACGTTCAATAATATATTTTAAAATAATTTTTATTGTTTACATACATATATGACTTGTGTATTCTCACCAGAGATAACCTATATTCTAACTTTTGACTAAACAAATTAAGAACTGTCAGAGAACATAGCTAAACAAAGAAGTGTATCTTCCATCCCCCTTCATCGGCGGAAATTTGTGCCACTGGTTCTATACGCGACCCGCAATATAGTATTACATATATGGCTTTAGCGGTGTTTATCGAACAAATTATTTGTAAATATAAATATGCAATACACAAAATAAATAGTGAAATAATAGGAGCGCCATCTTCACGACAATTGCTGTAATGCAATACGTTTAGCGTGTTTCTGAAGTTAGTATCTGGTGTTTACTATAGATATATAAAACTTTGCAAAATACATTTTTATAAAATCAGAAAAAAATTTAACTGATAATATTAAAAATGTAATAATATATCTAGTGAAAGTTATAATATAACAAGTATTATATTTTTCTTAAACTAGATTGTAGTAAACAATTTCTTTTTGTGTACATTTCAGAATTGGTTGCCATTTTCAATAACAAATTAACTTCATCTATTACTCAAACTAATACGTTTAAATGTAAATGTTTCTATTATTTATGGATGTATATACAATTTATTGGTTTATTTTTAATTGAGACATGTTAAAAAAATACCTCTAAGGAATATGTGTATAAGGCATGATCAATAAAAATATTAATCGAAGTGTTAGTTGGCCACAAAGTCGTTATGATATTTTTAGTGGATTTGTATAATATTCCTTTACTAAGCAATAAAACACATTCTCAAAATGAAACGGTAAGTAGTTTATTTTGAAAGCCTTCTTCTGCGATGTAAACATTACAATGCGCCATAAACATGTTTCAATAAAATTCTTGCCGATCATTACCAAAATGAAATTAGAGCTTATTGGAACGAGGAAAAAAAGTAGTCAATTATTAATTAACGATTATCGTGCATGAATGTAAAATAGTCTATGTACAGCGTTCGATGATAGTAAATAAAAAATTATACATAACTAATACAAAATTAAAGTTAATCATACTGCCATTTATTTAATGGTTATAGATATCAAGTAGGAAATCAATATACATAAATATAATATTAAAGCTATTAGCTTATGTTATCATTCCTAAAAATAAATGCCGTTATTTAAGTACAGACATCCATTAGCGTTTTCGATAATCATCACGGTTACTTTTTACGTAATGATAATGTTAGCGTAATTAATGGTCATTAAATACAAATTAGTTGTGATTTTGCGGAAACAATGTCGAAAGTGAATGGATATACTTTATAAATCCATGCAATATATAGACACGATTGGTTGATTCGGTTAATTGGTTGTTCTACATTTTGGATTACCTGGAAATTAATAATGGCATAGAATATTGGACAATTAATTATGTACTGTATTGTTGTGGTTAAATTACTTGTTTTGATAGGTAATTGGGTTTTTGTACATCTTTAATAAAGTTTGGTTTATTGTAAGATAGCTTTCCCTAATTTAAATAAATAAATAAAACTGATATTCTTTCAATTAAGGCCTTGAAAGTATATGTATGTATTTCATTGTAATACATGATAATTTTTATTAGTAAAGTGTAAACTAAAACATTTAAAAAGCGTACTTTCTCCAGGTGATACTTTCTTTTGTAGAAGAAGTTAGTTCAGTTTGTTAAAATGCAAAAAGAAATTTTATACAATTCAACGTTATATTATCCTAACTGTAATTGTCAATCTAAATTGAGTGTTAGTAAGATTATAGGTTTGTTTTGGTTCTCTTTTTGGACAGTTCTATTACCGTTCAAAGCAGTGGACCTACAACAATCGTGATATTGTCGTATAGTGCGAAATCGTTTACTACGTGCGCGGGCGTTTGCTTTGAACTGTGATAGAACCGTCCAAAGTGAGAACCAAAACAGACCTTATGTAGTTCAATTTATATTAATAGTCAATATATGTATATTCTATTTAAATCGCATCATTTATATTCAGAAACGATTTTATTTCTAATAGCTAGAGGGAGAATGTACTACTTTTAAATATACGTTTTAAATGAAATAATTATATTTAATGCAAATAATTTATTCAGATTTTTATACTGCTATTTAGTTTTATTTGGTAATGGTTCTACTAGCTTATGTATTTAAACGACAGAGGTCGCGCTAAAAAAACGGCTTTACTTCATATATTTTTCGATTCGGATTTATTAAAATCATTATTTGTAACCTTATTACTATTTATCTAGGATGCGTGGCTTTACTGTAGATCAAAATATTTATGACATAGTTGTTTATACCTCACGTGTAAGAACAACTAATTAACAGTGAAAGTGTGAAATATATTTAGTTTAGCTATACAGATAGTTACTTTAAATAATCTGTAACCTAAAAGCAGCAATTGCAAGTTTTTGCCCTAATTACTGTAACGTTATTCTTCATTTTCAATGCGGAAATGTTTTTGTTCCTAATTTAAATAAATTTACCCTCATACTCTAAGTATATGTCTTCCTTCTTCTTCTTCTTTTTTAAACAACACTGTCTTTAGGCGCGCAACTATTCCAGCCAGCCACACAGTAAGCTACGAAAGACCAGGCACAATCGCACACATTGTCAGTATACAGTGGAATCGCGTTTTATGCGAATTCAAAGTTATGCGAATAAAATACATATTTTAAATATTCTTCGCTATACGTAATTATATTTTATATCATGGAAGCACTCATCTTTATTATTTTCTGGTGAATACCACATATGGTTTAATTTATGTATTGCTACCGCCCACGTTGAGAACCACTGGTTTAGAACATACTGAGCAGCAATTGTTCAATACTGTAACGTCTGTGACTACATCAAGTTTTGGTAAATATTAGCTACTGTTTAGTGGTATGAAGCTTCAATGAGATTATAAACTTTTGTATTCTTAATAAATTAAAGAACAAGCATAGTTCTTGGATAAAATTTTATAAAATTTTGTTTCATTTGAAGCCATATTTCCACAAACAAAATTTTATTATTGGATCAATAGTTCAGAACAGCTTTATCTTTCATCTCTATAAATCTATTGCAATTAATGAAGGCATTATAATTATGACTACTTGGAAATATTTTCAGACTTCACAAAGCCAAAGAAAATTTTGCATGGTTATAAGAGCTCAACTATTCTAAATATTCTTATTGTATTTGTAAACACGTTTATCATAATAGTTTGAGGAAATAATTTTTGCTTTGTCTAAGGAGTACACATTACAATGTTGAAAGCCAATCCAACATCAGACTAAAATATTTGGTATCAGACTGCTTAATTTATCCTTTTCAAATATGCAACTTCGTTTTAAGCTGTACGTTGCCTCTCGCACAGAAATAAATATTTTGTGTAACCCAGTCGATTACGGTTTATCTCCGAAATTGTAACTTTCTGAACCATTAAAATATTAAAATACATTTATACCCTTGTCGTAAAAGCCAATTTAAATTCATATATGAGTACATAAATAACCAACAGAGACCGCTACAATATCTCTATACGTGCTTTATGTACCACATATGTTCATTTGGAACATAACCAGGCGACCACGTTTATGTATGTCGTGGTTTATACGAATGTAACAACACACATGCATATATTATATACCTGGTATAGCGAGAGCACAAATGGCGAAAAGACTATTCAGTACAACTCAAATTTGCTTAGCACTATTATTGTTATACATTCTCGTTTGATTATCATCTTATCGTATTTAATTAAGTGGAAACTTTTTGATCATAAACGAGAAAGAATAACGAGAAGACACTGGGCCGAATGAGATGGCCAAATGGGAGAGGCAAATTTAAAAACGCTGAATTACAACAAAAACTAATTTCAACTTTTTAATTAAATTTCGCAGATTTTTGTCCTTCTCTATCCTCCCGCTATTTCGATCTGTATCTATCCTTTTCTGTTCTTTTTTTTTTTCGTACCAGTGGGTGAACCAGTGTTGTAAATTAACTAAACTTATTTAATATATATCTCTTGATGTGTTATTTTCTGTTTTTATTATTTTCCTGCCTTCTGCCACTCCTAACTTGAACCGGACCCGACTTGGCTCCTTGCTTTGTTGTTCGTCTTCCTTTCCCTTTACCTATATTTCATCTCCCTTTATGTTATTATAGCGAATTCTGGAAAAGTCTAAAGAGCAGGATAATTTAAAATTAAAACGACCGTTGCCCGGGCCTGTTATAAAAGCGTTATTATTATAACGGTGATTTTTAATCTTCTAATTATGTTTGAATTTAAATGGGCTTTTAATGTAATATTCTGGGGAAATGTTTTTAATTGCGATTTGAAATTTTAATTAAAATTGTAACATTATTGAAACGCGTCAGAGTAGAACAAATTTAGATCCTTTCAATAAAAGCATAACATACAGCACATAAACTGTCTGCATTGGAATCATACTATTTGAAAAATAAATATACATTTATATGTATGATACTGATAAAAGAGATTTTTTTAGATTTAGACCAAAGAAATCACTTCTAGGCATATTTCTTTGTTTCAAAATAACAATATATACACACACTCACAAAACATTAAATTAAAACTAATGAAAGAATTTTTTATTATAGATTATTTCTTCAAGTTAGGTCGTTTTAGTTGAAACAATATATCATTAAGGGGTCTTCCTAGTGTGACGGCCTAAAAATAAGACGATTTTTGGGATTTCTTTTGGAAAAAACTACTCTGCATATCCATTTGAAACTTTGCAAATTTGTTTAGCTATATTTGAGGAATATCCAGTTTTTCTTTTAGGTAAAAATATCGATTTTATTAGACGTTGTATGGAAGCGTCTAAAAAAATGTCCTTGAATGGCTGCCATAAAATCAGCTGTCCAGGTTGTCTGAAATTTAAAATTAAAGAAGATTCTTAATCTGTGTAAATGTGGCTATAGCCCGAACTAGAATAAATGAAAAAAATTGAAAAATAACAAAATGACGAATTTTCAAAAAAATTTCGATTTTCCTCCAAAAAAAAATTGCTTAATTTTTAAGTTGTACATTGCGAATTTTGTGACTATCGACTTGATTCTAGTTCGGGCGAAAATGACACGTCTACTAAATATATCTGCAAAATTTCAAGTAAATTGGTCGATTGGTTCTTGAGATATCGTGGCAGCCGTTTCAAAAAATGTCATTTTGAGAAAAACGCGTTTAAACTTTCGCGTACTTCTTTTCTCACCTTTTATTCATTTTCTTTGCTCTGATAGCGTCTACTCGACACGAAAATCTAGAACAATCTATTCTATGCTTCCGTATATATAACCTAACTTTTCCTTCGGTTCCTCCTTAATCTCCGAGCCCTCCGATTTCTACCTATACACGCCGCTCCGCTTCAAAGCCTATAACTTTTCCAATTTTTCGAATCTGGCTAAATCCCTTTGGGTTTCTGTTTTCAAGATGTTAAACTATAAGAAAATGCAAAAAAAATTTCGATTTTGTGAACCCGTCACACTAGGAAGACCCCTTAAATCAAAAAAAGAGCCATTGAGTCTCAACTATATAACTCTCAATTTCTTTAGAACGAAATTTATTTCCTTAAAATTAAACAAAAATTTCCTCCTATTGAAAAACCAAATTGGATGAAATGAATGAATAAATAAATATTAAAATAAAATTCAAAATTATCAAGTGGTTTGTAATAATTACATATACAGTTGCGAGCAAGAAAATAGAAACAGCCTATTGTATTTAAGGCTTAACGCCTTGGTACAAGTTTAAACGAACTGAAACAATTAATTTTTGCCATAATGTTCTTAGAAATGAATAAATGTGTATCCTTAAGACATGCCACCTGCATTTTTTCGCAGTATTATAATGTTTTGTTTACATTTCTCACGATTGGTCGCAGGCTAGATAGAGAGCATTTAAATAGGGACGGTTGTTACAATATTTTATTTAGTATACTTTAAGTTCTTATTGAAGTAACCCACTATTTATATTATTAATACCCAATTATACAAACCAGATTTTGATATATAAGGTGCTCAATTTCTTTAGTTCTATCTAGCAGTTTGTTGTTCCTATATGTAAGTACATATGTATATACTCCACTTTGCTATTCTCGAACGACTATCTAAAGAAGGTTACGACACAATCCTAGGCTATTAACGAGTGAAACAAGATGGCAGCACAAAATACTCATAACAATGAACTTTGGGAATTCTCATATATTTATAATTCATAACAATAAATTTGAAGTGTATACAAATATTTGGTCGCTAAGATTAGTAAGGTGATGGTGAGGCTCTCATCCCGTTACTTAGGATTACATCGACACGAATGGACACACAGTGTCAGACCTTTAAACTCAGGAAACAAACATTTTAATCTTCAGCCTGCTGTATTGACTTGAAATTTGGTTAGAACGAATTTGGAAACAATGACGATTAAACGTAGTTTAATTTGCTAGCTGTCCGTTCTTGATTACACTTAAAATGTTTAGTTAGTATTTTAAATCACAAGTGTCACAATGACGTTTATGTAATGCGAGTACAAGTTTGAATATCGAGAGATCCAAAGTACGAGCATTACAAGTCATTGTGGCACACGTTTTTTACAGTATTTTTTCTAATTTGCACATTAATCGCCTATATTACGTTCCGGCAAGGGTCCTCCCCACCCACGTTAATATTATTGCAACATCCAATTATAAAAATATGTTTTTGTTAAAGTAACAAAATTTGCTGCTTTGACTGTATTATAACCTAGCACTATAATTGACGTGACCAAAATTTGGTTGAGTTAATCCCTGTTGTTTTCTGACTGTAGACTGTAGTACGCAAAAGTTCAAACAAGACGTCTCTGAATGCCAAGGTTACATATGAAAAACAGAATACAGAAACTAAATTTCCAATCTTGAAAAGAAATTAAATTGTCACAAAAGATAATAGGGAGCAATCCAGCTATGATGAATATTTAAAGCGCAAAATATCAAAACTTTTCCAGTTTAGGACAAGAATTAGTGAAAGCATATTTAAAAAATTTAAGTATCTTAAAGAATAACTCAATAAAGGACAGTTTGTTATTTTAATTAAATTTAGCACAAAAAAGGGAATTGTTTTATGCAGATGAGATGTAACGGAAATCGATTAAGGGGACGTTAATTTTCTCAGAAAGAAAAATTCTGTGTTCATAGAATATGCAGCTGAAGATGAAGCTTTTATAGGTCCTAAAGACTACCACTCAATCAACCTCACAATTTTCTGGTGGCACCGAAAAGTCCACACCAGTTAGGAACACATTTCAAGTAGAATTGGATTCACTAAATGTATGGTAAATAGTTTAAATACTCCCCTGCACACTTATTTCTAGCTTTAGTATATTACTATTTTATTTTGAACATGTTGTAAACAGATTGCGGATTTTTGACCTCCTCTAACAGCCATGAGTGAGATAGGGGTGATATATTTAAAATAAAATAATTGATTATTCTTTAATTCAAACGGTTTCTTGATGTAATATTTCTTGGTTTTGAAACAAAATATTTATTTGACCGAAAGGAAATCGATTAACGTAAAGGATTGCTGAATGAAAGAAGAAACGTGTTTGTTAGTGTAAGAAATTTTAAGAATTATCCCAACTCCCAACACAATCTTAAATTATGAAGGTCTAGGTCGAAATACAATCATGCAGTACAGTATTTCATTATTTTAGTAGTGGTTAATGTTTATATGATACATCTTTAAGATCAATTATTAATTAATAATCCTTAATTATTGTTTTTTCTTAAATAAAAGTTAATATTACTTCTGTGGAAGCGGATAGAACTAACAATAAGTTTACCCCGGTAAAACCTAACTGTATCAAATTTCGCATTTGTCCCACAATGTATATAACACATTAACTCTTTCTTGTGGCTTTGAATATACCATTACATCAGTAAAGTTATGGTTTTATAGAAGCTTTTTTCAGAACTTAAAATAGATGTTTGTATAATAATAAGTTTACGCCGGCCATCACAATAGACAATTTTAATGCTGTTAAAGGCCACCATCATTCACCATATAAATAAATATACACTGGAAGTGTTAATAGAATGCTATAAAATGTCAATTATCAGTTACAATCCTTCGGCGAATGTTTTATTTCATTTTTATTGTAGGCTGGTGCCATTGTGTGGGATACAGTGTTGCATTGTTGTGTGTGTTTGTATAAATGTAAATCAACCTGGGCCGGCTGCGACAAAGCAAACAATGGACTTGTAAACTGAATGTAGATATACAATGATGGAAAAAAAGAGACACAGAAAAACTAAATTTTTGAATAACCCTGAGTATACGACAGTTGAATATGCTATAAATATTGTGCAATTATTAAACTAGATTAGTTTTGATATATAACCTTGAATTGTATATAGTACCTACCTATGAGTTTTATAGAAGTGAAATTTGCAATTTGAAATCGATATTAAAAATATCTTAATGCTTATTACATTTCATGGCAATGAGAAAACCAATGCTGCTAAATATTTTAAGTTCTTATTACTATACCGTTATGAGAAACTTTGTGATGTGTGTATGTAAGATTAAAAAGTCGGTATTAATATACCTAATTAGAAAGTGTTGTGCGATGTTTTTATGAAGGTAACTGTTCAAAATTTCGTAAGAAGCTAACTTTCTCTTTTATCTACATGGAATGAATAAATATCGTAGATTTAATTGAAGTACAACTTCCATTAAATACATTTTTGTAACGCTATGTTAAAAAACAGGAAAATTTGTGGGTTCTTTACAAACCTTTACCCATAGAAACAGTCGCAACTTCTCAGTCATGCATTATACAAATCCGGCTTTGAAAATGAAGCAATTTGCATCCCATTTCCAACGGTGGGGGGCTTGGCAACCGGGTTTCTCCGTTTCGTAAACTTAGACCAACGAGCGCAACATTAGTAAACCCAAAGACATAACTAATTATTCCCGGGTTAGAATAAATAAATTGAGTTCAGAACGACGCTCAATGTAAATAGTTTCGTTAATTTCTATTGTTGATATTTAATTATAACTTGGGCGTTCCGCATTTCTCTTTATCGAAACTACGGCGCCATGGGAACATTGTTTTAGTTGCCAAGTATGCAATCTAAATTGTGAAGAATGTCGTGTTTATTGTATGTATAGTTCTGAGCAAAATAATACTGGTGTTAACATAAGGAAATATTCAAATTAAAACCGTATACAGATATGTGACATCAAAGCCATTGTTCAGTATTAAACAATAGGGTAGATACAGTAACTTAAAAAGTAAACTAGTGTTTGTAGAATACTTGGTAATATATTACCACATTTTTAAAAATCATGGGAGTAGGTATAACTACTTAATAGGAGTATTAATTAATTAATCAGTCTGTTAACTTCATTCAAGTCATTTGCCATTATTGTATACCCATATGACTGAAATTATAATTAGGCGTTACGTTCGCTGCCTTGTAAGCATTATTGCTAATTAAAAAATGATGACAAGTACTTACGTATATGTTATACTTTACGTACTTTTTTGACATAATCGATTAGCTCTTTACTACGTACATAAAAACAGTGCTATCAAAATGAACAGTGCACCTGTAATAATAACTTCGATAACTATTGCGATCGAAACTTCATCCACAGAGTGGAATGAGCGCTGATTAAATCACTTGTTTACTTGTTTCAACACTCGACGACACTGTATTCCCAGTCAAAAGTAGCACCTCGAGTTACACTCGGCCAAGATGCATAGAAAAGTAATAGCTAAAACAATATTTTTAGCAACAAAAGTGGATTAAACTTTTGTTGAGCTTTAAGCTAAGTTTGAGCAGTATATATCTGTAAGCAGATGTTTTCAAATTTATATTAATTTATAACATTTTCAAAGAAATCTGCTGTCTACCAAAGATCACAGATAAATGACTCAATAATTGCTCCCCACTTTTGAAGACAACATTTGTATAATCTTATTATTTACTTTAAGAAAAGACGTTAACGTTAATCCGATTATTGCATATATACAATTAACGGAAATGCATTTAAATGTTATAAATTAATTTTTATTTTGAACAAAATAGGTATACTTACAATCTGTTATTGTTGATTTTAGGAAATAAGTTAATTACCCAGTGCAATTAGGCGAAATGCATTTTCCAATATGTCATTAATTACCGATATTTCTTTCTCACATACCTATCTAATTAAATACTGATATTACAGGCAATCTATGTAAATTGAATGTACTTCTGCTCCTTCCTTCTCATTGGAATATTTAATTTTAAGTTATAATAAAAAACAAAATAAATGAGAAAAAAAAAGCATCGCTCTATTCCGGATCGAACCATGGGTTTGTAAGAATACTAGAACAATACGACTGTGCTTTACCACTCGGCCAATAGTACCTTGTAAATTTATCTCGTATTCTAGTGTAAGTACTTATAAGCGAGACTATCAACTATCAACCATTGTAACCTTTAAAAATATGGCTAATATTTTACGAAAGTACCCCAAGGGGTCCCTACTACTAACTGACAAAGCCGGGATCAAAACTGGGGTGGACATCTGACAAGCTCTACTTGTTAGACCAAGGACCGGTATTTCAATCTTCTAATAAAGTGCCAAATAAAAGTTATTAGCTGAATAACTATATACTTTCCCTATATATATTAGCTAAATTATTATTAGATATCCTTATTAGGAGATTGAAATACACTAAATTTCTAAAACATTGATTTTAACGGTAAATACTGTAGGCTTATCTTAAATTTTATTTGCTATAGTAAATGAATCATAGAGTAATGCAGCTATCCTTGAACATTTTGCTATTGTGTTGAAACAAATTGAGAGTGACTAATATGTATAACCAAAATAGCAGTAATAAATAAGACTTGTAATTATGTTTTCAGAATATCTATAATTTAGAATTATTAATCAATGAGTTTCAATTATCCGCATAAGTAAAAATAAATATATATTAGAAAAAAAAATCTAACCAATTTGCTTTTGCAACGATTTTGTCATGAATTGAACCTATACGTCCTTATTTGGTAGATAAACAATATATTGCAGGTTTATCTATTTGACTAAATATATAATATATATATGTAC
This sequence comes from Cetonia aurata, assembly GCA_949128085.1. NCBI lineage: Eukaryota > Metazoa > Arthropoda > Insecta > Coleoptera > Scarabaeidae > Cetonia > Cetonia aurata. The sequence goes on from OX421887.1 coordinate 26,235,662, forward strand.
ATATTCCTCATAGGCTATTCTTTGTAAAAAAATCACTTCTTTCTAGTTTTTACCAAATCCCACTTGACAAAGGCAAATTGCATCAGTTACTTCCAGTTTTAATTTGTGTCGCCTGTACGAAAAAAAAAAAACACGAAACGATGTAGGTACTTTGATAGTTCAAAAACTTGTTAGATGATCCATATTTTTTTTTTCTTTTTGCATACAGTTTTTTCACACCATAACAATTTTGCAATTTTATTGTATACAGAAAAATAAAAAGGTTATTTGAATACTGTTTGGGTGTTACTTATTGATGTAACCATTAAATAGTGTAATAAAAATAAATAAATTAAAAGAGAAACTAACAAAAAGTGCGTCTATAGGGTTAAGTATAAATTCAATATTAAAACACTGCTGCTATTTAAGAAAAAAAAAAGTGTATTCTGATAAATGGTTCACTGAATCATGGTTTTCTCTCAGAACTACATACGTTTGATTTAATTATGGAAATCAGAATGAAATGTAATTGTAAATCAAATATATGTGAACCCAGGTCTCCACTAAAATTTTAAGCCAGTGAAAATATCCGTCAGATAAGTCGGAAAGTTAAACTTTGTGTAGTAAATCAAATTGACATTGTTTATTTTAAATCATTATCGGCATTCTTTATCTTTAGTGTGCAATACGACAAAGGTCATAAATATAAAATATTATTTCGAAAAATATCATGTAACAGCCTGATTGGCCAATAGGGCAATTGCCAGAGATAACAATGAATTCTATATCGTAATTAATTATTGGTATACAATAATTAATTAATGTTCTAAATATAATCGACAAGATGTAAATATTTATATGCTTTAAGAGAGAATAGCCTTGAAAAACCAAATCTCAAATATTTATTATCGTATTGAAAATGCAATGTTTCAGGTTTAAACTAAAGCTTTAAATTCAAGGTTATACTTATAACGCATACAGTGCTTTCAAAGAAATTATTTGCTCCATTTTCGGGTTTTATTTTATGTCTTGAAGAAAACAGCAATTTTAACAATAAAACAAAAAAAAAGCTCTCTGGTAAAAGTGACCCAGATTTTTTAAATTTTTATATGAAGAACTAAAAATGGGACAAGGAATAATATCGTAATAATACCAATTAAAATAAAGTTGACCGTAAAGTGTATAAAGTGCATTCGTTGTCAAGGAATTCCAAGAGGCTAATCAATTGGCAACGTGAAATCAATTACACATTACTAAATAATAAGCACATAACAAAAATATAAAACCTAACCCTGACATAACCTAAGAAAAGAACCAACGGTAATAAATGTACGGTTGTAGCGTTCAAGTATTTTTATTTATTGTTAGTGACATAAATCGCGTTGGGTTTTATAGAGGTTTTTAGCAATCTTGTAAATTGTAATTAAGTGCGATATGTGACATTATGAAGAAATTAAGCAAAGAGAATAACCGATCGATAAAGGGATGCATATTGTAATGTAATATTGTTAGGTTGGTATTATTTTCAAAAGGTGTAATAAATGGATATACACAATATGTATGAGATTCCAGAAATGTGCTAAGGGAAGGTATTTCTTTCTTAAATTTTATCGTCTGTGTGCTCCGAATAAGAATAATCCAATCGACCTTTAACCATAACCTCTTATTGGATGCTGCAATTGTTAAATGTGTTGTCTACTATATGGAAGATCTTCGGTTTAAAAAAAGTGGAAATTTGTACTCTATATATGAACCTATATTAAACCAAGAACTCAACGAAACTACCTAATTGCATTTGGTCTAAAGTTAGTGCAATTCTTATCAGCTGTTTTTCACGTGTATAAAAACAACAAAATGCGAAAAGCACACAGGGTAAACTCACACACATTATCATTTCTCTTTCATTCTCATCGTTGCATCGTAAAAGATACACTAGATATATTATGGGTGTCAGCATTTAGATTAATAGGTGACGATGATGACGTGAAATCCATGGATTAGATTATACTTTATCTAACTGGTGTGTATACTGTATACTAAACATTGACTAATCGATTAATCTATCAATAAATTTAGGAACTCTCCTGAACTAAACTCTAGAATTGTTTATTGGATTAAAATTTGTGGTTGTTCTGATGACGTAAATATTGCGTGTAATGCAAATGAACGGTAAATAGGGCAAACAGTTTTTTATTATACGATTTTAGACTGTGCACATTGTAAATATTCACTGTTTCTTGCATAGATATTAAAATATTTATTTAGAAAGGGGCACACATTTTCACTTTAAAAACTAGATTAGGTAGGTACACCTAATCTTATCCTGAAGGAACAAATTACTATTATGTATACAGATCGTTGCATCGCAAGTGCCGTCAAACGCTCGCTGCGATTGACGTGTTACTTCGTTGAGCAGGTCTTAGCGTTGTAGTATGTATATACGTGCATAGCTGCGCCGGTGGTATGAATTATACGTAATGTAGGTAGACTCATATGATAAAATTTTCTTTAACGTGCACAATGTGCCCGCTGCTTTTATCCTCTTAAAAACTAAATATGTAGTTATAAGAAGAATAGCAAACTTGTGCACAGAATATGTATTGTAAGAAGATGTTTATGACGAATGAAAAATGTAAAATATTAAAGCTATGTGGAGAATAGTAATACTATGTATTATTACAACAATTCACAGTAAAATAATGAAATTTAAATTCTGTAATTAGTAGCTAAATAAAAAATGAATATTCTCATATTTGCAGGAATAAACGTTAAAAAAATATGCATATGTTACAACAGAAGGAATCTATTATTAGTCAGAAATTATTATTTTATAAGTTAACATAAAAGCGACCACTTTTCTAATGCATTAAATGCTCGAAACGTCTTCCGGTCGCCTCACAGCAATATGCTAAACGATCGTAGAAGCCTCGTTGCGCATTCTGTAAAATTGCTGGAGGAATGTCATTAAAGTGTTAATAATTTTTTGTTGCAATTCTGCCAAATTGTTTGGTCTATCGTTTTCAAATGTATAGATCTTAGTTTTCATGTATCCCCTTAAGAAAAAGTCATTAGGGGAGAGATCTGGTGATCTAGGTGGCCAGCGCATAGTTCCCCAGGTACTTAGAACACGGTTTGGAAATACATTATGAAGATATTCCCGTGCAACTCTACTATTATGAGCGGGACACCCATCCTGTTGAAACCATATGTTATCCAAGTTGAGCGCCAATTCGTGGAGGCGTGGGATAATTCGATTCTGGAGCAAGTTAAGATACTTCACGCCTGTTAAATTGCCATCTATAAAAAATGGTCCAATTTTATGCTCTCCAAGTAATCCCGCCCAAACGTTTAATTTTTGGGGATACTGAGTTCTAGCATTGTATGTTAGGTGCGGGTTTTCTCTTGCCCAGTGTCGGGGTACAGCGGGATTATGTCTTCCGTGCAACGGGAAAGTGCTTTCGTCCGTAAATAATATATTTGCAATAAAATTTGCGTTTTGATTGCAATATGCATCATATTTTCGCAAAATTCCATTCTCTGTTCTTCATCTTCGGGAAATATTTCATTTGTTTTCTGTAATCTGTAGGCATGGTATTTATTTTTCTTTAAAACACGGCATACTGTGCTTTTAGAAATATCCAGCTGCTCACTAATACCCAATGAAGATATTTTCGGGTTCTGTTCGACACTGGCACAAATTAAAACATTTCTTTCGTCATGGCGAACAAATGGCTGCCTATTACGTTTGTGCTTGTTCGGCATAATACAGCCCAATCTTTCAAAATTATTTATTATTCGCTGAATTGTTTTTAGAGCGGGTCGTGATTGATAATTCTCATAAAAGCGCTCTATTATTTGCCTTAAGGGTATTTCCTGATGATACCACTTAATAATTTGTTTTCTTTGAACTAAATTATAAACATCCATTATTTTTATAACATATAAATACCAAACTAATAAACTAAATAAATACTTATGTATGTATCTTACACTAAACTCTGCAGAAAACCTAATAGAAACGACGACAAAACACTAACTAAACGAATATGTTTAGCAAAAATGCTTGAAGAATGAGACAATTAACAGATTAGGATATAATAAGAAAATGCAAGTGAAAAGAATATTGTTTCACCAAGAATAATAAAAAAATGAAAATGTAATAAAATATCGTAAAGCGCTAGAACATATGAGACAACTATCTTCTACAATGCCTAACTGGAGACTGCAAATATCAAAATATTCATACGTATTCTCTGCAACATGTATCGGCGCCGGCGCGGCATATGGACTTCACTAAGACATACCGTTCAACTATCGATATAATATTTTGACGGCAGTTGCGATGCAACGATCTGTATATTATTAAAACAAAATTGCAATTAATTGTCTAGCATCGACATTGATTGTAAATTATATTTTGAGTTACATGTAAGTATACGGAAAAGGAGATTAGGATTAAAAGCCAACTTATATAATGTATTACTGTTACCACATCAGTTTATGTATTGCTTTGATATCTATCACAGAGTTACTGATAATCCGACATGTAATCAGTAATCATACTAAAAAGGAAATAAATTAAAAGATGATAGTGATAGCTATCGAGGTATGGTATGAAGTCCAACATCATTGTGATGCAAATAGTGCCACAAAAGCAGTACATTGAACCATTTTATACATAACAATTATATATAGTATCTAATTTTTCAAGAGAAAAATGATTTTTGATGTGGATCATTCCGGCATTGAAGAAATAAATATATAGTATGGTACAATCTAGTAATCGCATTCGTAAATTTACTTTTAATTGCATTGTGCATTAGTACAAAACTTCAGAAAATGTCTAACAATCAATAGGAAAAGTCATTTACTCTGTGGTGTTAGGTATCTTTGGTTCTCTACTATGCATAAACACAACAAGGAGTTTACATTTCAAATGTAGATAAACCTTTGCCAAATTTTAATCGTTTATATTGCTTTGGTTCTTTTCTGGTAGAAATATCTGATTGTAAGTATTTTTGTGAATTTCTTAAGAAGTTTGATTTCTAAATTAGCTTATATGGGCTTAAATTGCATACTCATGTTTACAGTTACAGTGTGACCAACAATTTTACCTTCTTCGTTTAAAAAATAGTTACCAACAATGTAGTAAAAAATATCCGTATTTAAAAAATATATAAAATGTTTTAAGTGATTAATGTTTACCGCGTTGAAATGGGAATAAAATCTACTTCAATGATTAAATCATTTCATTTGTAACATTGACAAGAGCGGACTGAGAGCAAAATCTTCTCAAATGATTAAATGAATCTATTTGTAACATTGACAAGAGGAGACTGGCAGCAGTCGTTGCGAATTAAGAAAGTGAACCAAAAAAATTTCAATTAAATTTTACCACCTGCTCAAATCATTGAATAACTGGTCGAATATAAAATTTGCGTTCAGGTTAGCCAGCGATAATATAAAAAAGTAAATATTGTTAAAAACTGGGTTAAGATAATATGATTGCGACATAAAAAACTTAGAATCAGGTTTATCGGAATTACAGATTACAACACCAGATTAATAAATACAGATTATTCAAAATAATATACATTACTGATTAATAATTAATAAGGATTAAAAGTAATCAAGGATTACAAGTATTAATGATTAATGTAATTATGAGTACCAGTAATGAAATTAATCTGATTAAAAAAGTAATTGATAACGTCCAATACTGTCAAGTTGCCTAAGTGTCTAGGGTTACAAGGAAATTAGTACTGAAGAAATAGCTAAATTATTAACCGATTTTAAATCAAAACCGGTTTTACATCCCGATTTTAAAAATCTACTTCAAAACCGGTTATGGTTTGGTTTTGAATGTGAATTAACTGTCACAGATAAAACCAGTTTGACATAGTAAAATCGGTTTAAATTTATAGCATTATATATGTAGATATTAAGAAATTAAGGATATAGGTAAATACATATTTACTTTCAAAATTGAGACATTATTCGTGTTTATTAAATAATTTATGATTTTATCACATTAATGGCCACATACAAAACTGACTTTGCAGATTTAAGCATAATTATCAGCTGTTATTTAGAATCAACAATTAGGATGTAACTTTCCGGTCCAAGAGGAATGTTGCAAATCTATATTGTAAATGATATCATCTTATAATCTATACAATGCAACAAATGTTTAGAAATCTCTATTTTGATTTAGTTTTATTGCCGATCTAACGAAAGTCTCATCAAAGAATATGTTACAAGTCGATTTATGCTGCATTAAAACCTGTGCTTAATCAATTTCAAATTCTTTCTGCCGAAAACCTTTCTTATTCCACACGAGGTATACAATAATTTACCAAAAAAAATCAGTTTTCCTTTAAGATTGTCAAATTACAGAAAATAATAAACGTGTTTGCTGTCTATTAATTATTTATTTTTAACTAGCAGTCTATTAATTACACCTCATGCTATTCTTATTGCTGCTGATTCTGTTGAAGTTCGATTTGTGGCAGTATTATAATTAAACTTTGGTTCCAAACTCGGTATTTAAAGGTCGTTTGGTAATAATAGCAATTCATTCTAATAAAAGTTCGGGTGCTTGAATTAACCTCTCATGATATTTCCAACGTGGTTCAACACTTACGTGAAATTTCTATGGGAGAATTCCGGATACTCTGATAAAGCACAAGTTATCACCCACACTGCACGTTCACTATCAAACAAACATGAACAATATCCAAGTGAATAATGCGGAATAGTTAAGCACACAATATCTAATTTAATTTTACCGTTCCGAACGATAAATCAAGCTATAAATAAACCGTACGTGCAGATACGTGTAGGCATATAGGGATCGGACATGCATCCATTCAGCAGTAAAGTTGTCAATAGACGATAAACATGTTTTTCTTTTTTTTTTCTGCGACGGCGTAATCTATTGAATGAACATTGAATATTACGAAATTACGGTGGATTTGCCGTGGCGAACAACAGCCGAGGAACTGGACAATGTGGCGATAATTTCACTATAAACGTGGCGGAGAACGTGCCGGTTCGCATCCGATTCACACCGCGTCTAACGCAGACTATGGAATAGTTACGTTCCCCCGGTACAAATACATTTTATACGTAATGTGCGCTTAAGTGATGAGAGTGACTTGACGTAACCGACCTCGATCGCGTGTCGTGTCACCGCTGCGTGTGCGCCGCTGAACTTATTCCTAAAATTGAAACGAAACTAATAATCAAGATAATATGTAACACTAATCCCCTGCCTACTTTTTTTTATAACTCAAATCTTCAGTTATAGTACCAAAAACCTTGAATAAAAGCTGCGTGAGGTGTCAATCAAGAAGTGCACGCATATTATAAATTATGCACGGATCTTAAGTTCGCATGCTCTCACACGATAACCTAGATAAATCTGCAGCAAAGAGTTAATGATTACAACGGGAGAGGGAGCTAGTGTGACTAACATTAAATAAAATTAAATTCATTGTGCAATTCTGTTTAATAATAATAACGCTGTGGATTGGTCGAGTTTGAATGCATCAAATTATACAATAAAATACTAAGTCGTAGGCAAAATTGGAGGATGGATTACGAGTTGACACAAATAAATTAGTAAAGAGAGCAATTATTGTATTTTACATAAGCATGAGAATGTCCCATTTAAGAATACATCTTCGATTAACTGCTCTGTCATTCTAAATTTATTATTTTGTAATTTAGTCATATTTGAAGTTATATTTAAAACATGGCCCCAATTCAAACCTTTGTTCAAGGTGAATGTGGCAGGCATAAAGTAGCAGATGCCAATACTAGCTTGGTAAAATTGCTCCGAATATGGGTGAATCTGGTAGTAAGAATAGAAAAAGAGAGTGACCAAATGCAGATTCTTTATGTGTGGTTGTCTCTATAGATAAATTTAGGAATAATAAACCTTTTTGAAAGTGTTCTAAAATGATTCCAGAAGCACGATAGTACCTTTTTTTTCCTGCAAACTTATGCATATATATAATGTAAATAATAGTGTGGGGCAGGGTATAGGGGAAAATAACTATCGTTAGCGAGGAGCAGACAGGCTCGTATTTATTCGTATTGGGAGAAGGGGATCGTGTTGCTTACCGGCTTTTCCGAGAGTCGACTACACACGAGTCTGCCTAGTCTTCGCTAACGATAGTTATTTTCCCCTACCTTGCCCATTACTAGTAAATAATTTGAAATATCTTTTTTATTAATTAATTTTTGTTTCAGAGTGTTATAGCTTGTGAAACTTTCTTGTTCTTTTTTGTTTTAGTACGGATCAATAAACTTCTTAGTGTTTGCAATAATTATATTGTATTCATAATTTTAAAAATGGCGAAAAGTTTGTCAGTATTACGTTGACTCATTTTTTAAGGTCATAGTATAATTGTAACATGTCGGCTACCAAACCACCTTCCATTCTATTTGTTTGTCCAGAAAGTATTTTTTTACCTTAACCTTTCTAGATCCCGGCCAGCACTTTCGTGTCATTTGAAATTCGATTCGATAATTCGAATCTAGCTGGTGTACACAACAAGCGACGTCGCAGAGGCATTTACTTCCTAGAATTTGACATTTGATTACCAGCCCAACATGGCCGACGTGTATTATCTAGCGGACTGGTGAATATTGCATGTTACGTGACAATTTTCCCGGTGCCATCTACTTGCATCTGCAGATAGCGTATAGATGCACCTTCATAGCCGTTATTGCATTGCCGTTGTCATCGGCGTTGTCACCATCGTAACATTCGCCTCGTCATTATGGAGATAGTATTTTGAATCGTTGCATAATTGAGGATGGTGATACAATTTAATAAATGTATAATAACAATGCCGGCACTTATGTGTGCATACAAATCGGTATTATTATTAATATTATTACCTTAGTATATATACAGAACATCAGACTTCAATTTTTATTCGGTTGGCCATTATTTTTTAAGGTTCTCAGTTAAAAATGAATGAGTGGCATTACCTCATCGCACGAAAGTACCATTTCATGTTATAACGTTCATCGTTCACATAAATATAACACGATCGACTGCATATTGAATAAAGTCGTCCGATTCTCGACTTTATAGTTCCTTATTTAAATTGAACTTAATCGTATCTTCTCACGATAGGGAGAATACATGTTGAAGTTGTAATTTGCTGTATATGTAAGTACGAAATCGATGAAGAGACTTACTTAGTAATTACAGAGCGCATTAGGTAGTTATAATCCCCATAATGAGAATACCAAAGGTATAATGACATGATGTGGGTATCTCTTTGAATAATATGTCCTTTGAGAACTTCTAACGTATGATATTAGAAACCTCTTGGCAAGTTTAAGAAATATATAATTTTATGTTAAGAATATGGTTTATACGTTGTTTGAAAGGAAAAGGTATACTTGAGCATATACATATATAATAATGAAATAGTATGTCTCCCAAAATTATTATTTTGTTCATACTTCCTCAATGTAAGGAGATACTCTATATATTATTATGTGTTTGCATTGTACGTTCAAAACCTTTTAAGTTAAATAGCACCCCCCAACTCTGGACCCAATAATTTAATTTACGATTTTCATTTTGACTTCCTACATTTAGTAAAGTTTACGAAAAATTTTTAAATAATAGACTGCAGTTGGTAGTTTAAAAGTATTTAAATTAGCACAAGCAAACCATTAGCTTAATACTATAACATTAACTCTCACAAAAAATAAAATGATTATCTTTTCTAACACTTTTTCATTTTAATTTGATGTTCACACACTCGCAACTAATTTCCTAATATTTGCTTCGACGCAACACCCGCCACCGGTAGTACTAACATCAACAATTTAATTCAACACGACAGTTTGATTCTTCTTCAGAGAAGTAATCTACTTTGATGTTTGATAAACCGTTTTATAGCATGATGGGATCAAAGGATCCACCAGGATAAGGTCAATAATTTTGTGTTATGTAGCGTCACGAATCATTCGAACAAAGCTAAAGCTAGACAGCACTCCTGAAGTTTATACTACTTTATTGTAACAGAAATATCCCTCGTGAAACGATATACTGCTAGTAGAGAATACACAGAGTGTAATGTCTTCTAATTTAGCACGTCGCACGATATTGTTCTAGGGTAAAACTTATCGTTCTTTGCACGTGTATGGCAGCGAACAGGGAGGATCGGTGTCTTAGGCGTATATAGCATGATGTATAAAATTGCTACATTTGTGCTTGGTCTAGTGTTACTAAGCGAGAATAAATCATAGCATTTTTGCAACGCCACGTTCATATTTCAGATTAAATTAATTCAGAATCTTTACGCGAACCGGAGATTCAAACAAGGTGAAGCTTATAAATTATTACCATGTTGTTTGAGATGCGGCAATAGGATATATCATTGTTTTTGTCCCGTTTCTTCTAGTTACGCCGCATAAATCAACTATATGTAGCTATAGGTATCCAAGCTTGGCTTCGCGGTCACTGATTTTGCAAGATGCACCTTGGCGAAATAAATCAGTTTCCAACGGAAAGCAGCTAGTAGATCACTTGGGTGAATGTTGAGTCATATTACAACTACATACATACGTGTCTACGATAATTTTGCTCATTTACTAAAGAACAAGATCTTGTTGTGTACCTTCGGACGATAGTGCTGTAAATTTAATATTCGTGGGGGCAGAAAGGCTAACGCATCCACTTTGTATTAAATTAGTAATTAGGCATACTTAGTCATAAATCTGCATGAGAATGAGATGACTCATATTTCAGGAATTCTTTTAGTTTTTTCCAGTTCTCTTTATGTTGATTAGAGTGAAAAATATACAGTTTGAAATTTGGAAATCACAATCTTTGTATGTATCTTTATATTATTGAGTTTATTTCTAAATAGAGTTTTTTAACAAACCTATTTTTTTGCTCTAATGTTTTCTTGTTCATACTTAATTATAATACAGCAAACAGTTCTTTCACTAAGGTTTACTATAAAGTGCTCGACGTTTTACAGTTTGGATCACATAGATATTTTGCACCAACAATAATAGGACACGCTAGTTATATTGAAAAAATTTAATCTATTCTTGGAGCTGTGTGTATAAATATAAAAACAAGTAAAGTACAAAAACCAAGTATAATTAGCGAATGACTTTTCAAAATCTACACCTGTAAAAGTAATGCCGAAGTTCCCTCATTTTTTAAAACTAACTTTTAAATCTTTTTTAATGATTCAGCAGAGTGTATTTGGTAAACAATCTTCAAACAAACAACTATAGTATATTCAATTTTTAATGTCTATAAGCTTTCGTCACATTTGTTTACTTCATTTTCTTTTTTGACTTAAAAGAAATTTTTACGAAGCTTATAGAGATCAAAACTGGAAAATACCATAGTTGTTTGTTTGAAGGCAGTTTACTGAACACATTCTGTTGCACCCTAACGAATTACCGGCAAATACTTCTACCTCTTTCATCTTTTTTTAAATTAAGTGAGAAAACGACAATGCAAATATTATTTGCAAATAATGTTGCATTCTATAGATTCAAGTAGTGTTACTAAAATAGCATTATCTTACCAATGAGGCGAGTGTAGTGACCTTGCGGATGGGTATTTGTTTAATATTGCTCCTTAAGTCTCTTACCTGCAAAGAAAAATATTAAATTAATTAAAGAATTAATATCCCTAGAGGGGTTGTTATGAAATAATTGGAATTTTATACTTTATTTTCGCTTTCTTAATTTACTCTAATGTTTGATAAATGCGAATGTGACGTATTTGGAGAGAGAGTATTCAAATTTTTGGTCGTTTATTAATTATCTTTTAGAGATTTGTTTGCGAGTATCTAACTGACTTAACTAAAGAAATAAATAACGTTTTTCACTAGAAAATTATCATCATAAACTGAGTTGTTGCGTTGTAAATGACATCTACCGCACTCTAATGCAAATAACTATCCTCCCATGTCCTATGATTTTCAAGTAAATCGAGAAAAAAAAAAGCTACTTCGGAGAATTATCTATCCATTAATGTAAAAACCTTAAATAAAGTTGATCTAATTGTGAGTGCACAATTCAAAAATGCCTTTCATTTTTTTATATCTAAAATGATAAATAGAGCTGTAATCAAAGATTCTTCGGTGGGACAGCTTGTACGTATACCAATGTTGACATTGGTAGTTGCAATTTTAGATTTAATAGAGGTACTAATAGCACAAAGGCATATATATAACATTGTTTCTTTAGAAAAGATGAACCATAATATACAGCAGCACATAAGGATTATAGAGGGAGACTAAAGCGATCAAGAAAAGGATTCATTCTGCCATTCTGTTCATTACGGCTTACAATGAACTTTTAAGTCTTCAATTATTTTTTTCTTTATTATATTGCAGTACCGGAATACTATGATTACATCTTGTAATAAGTAGTTATGGGCTCACAATAGGGAACGGAATTTAAATCATAGCTCCGTCGGTTTGAGGAATTAAGGTAATTGGTAGGAGGGTAACGGCGTAATGTAGAGATAGGCCGATTGCCACTTTTACAAATTTATAAAATAAGACCTACAAAAATATATAATTACTAACGTGGACCTCTTCAGCTATTCTTCATCCTTTCAACGTTATTAGCTTATTTTATAGTTTTATCGTTTTTTTACCGTTCGCGTTATTAATTCTTATTGCCATTACTGTTATTATTATTAATACCTGTTATTAGGAGTCGATCAATTTGATTTCACAACGCGATCGAAAAAGTTTTTAATAGGTTAATGCGCTCGGCTACATTAAATAAATAATTAAGTGATTATCAATAAATTGCGAAAACGTATTGATACCGTTTTGTATCTTATAAGTATAAATATATACTAATATAAACATGCAAGAAAAAAATTCTTTTTTTTGTAAGAGAGATACCATGGTTCGATTAAACGTCTTGTCTTAAAGATGTTATCTTAAAGTTCGTTCAACAAGTTCTGCCATTCTGGCCTATAAGGTATCTAGGAATCTTTGAGACCTTTTTTAGATCTTCTAGGGAAAATAAAATTTCTCAAAGATCACAAACCTGATTCTGGCAACGGCAGAGTAGTGGCAGAAAATGTGCTCTACTGTTTCGTCGCCCTCCAAACCTGGCTGTGTTTGGATTTAATCTCATCTGCCAATTCTGTGTAGTTACTTATCTGTAATGACCTGTAAACAAGCAACAATTACTTTGTCACTTTTACGGTAAAATTCAATTAGTTCCTTGGTTCTAGCATGATTAGGTGAAATGCACTCTTCTGCATGTACCAAACCAGGACAATTATTCCAATTTTTAAGCTATTCTAGATGTACCCAGAAATTGATTTGTTGTTTAACTAACGTACGTGCTATTCCAATGATAGGGTCTGGTCCCTGGAATTGCGCGAGAGAGGTTTTCGCGAGAGTATCTGCTTCCTTATTTTCATGAGTGCCCAGATTAGAGATACAATATTAGCCGTTACCAATACATTTACAGTGCTTTTATAGCTCCAATGCGTCTAACTGTTGCTGGAATTTCTTGTTCAAAATCTTTCTAGTACGCATCTTAACGGAACATATTTCCACCAAAAAAATCATTGTCTGACTTTAGTTTTTTTTTATTTGAATTGCGACAAAATTTTTTTGCGACTACACCCTGCTCTGTTTACGAACCGAATATTATGCAAGATTGCTGTTACAACACAATTCTTTGAGCTAGTGGTACGCTACACCTCATTCCAATAGCAAAGGTTGCAGAACGTCTTTTTCAAATTCCAAAACCACGCACGCTAAATAACATTTCTGGTGCAAATTTGCGTTTCATCAAAATTAAGCAGAAACCTTAGGTATAAATTTTGCTTTATTTTGTGAATTATTAATTGGTGTAAAAGATACAGCGTATTTGAATGACCACCATCTCCAGGAAGTGATAAATTACCAATGGTATTTCGTTCAATTTCATCGTATAGCAGTTGAATTATTAAAGATGTAACTGTCATGTGTTGTTCGAGGTCACCTTATCTACCTATGCTATATCTTCGAAGCAGTTGTTCGTATCACGCGTTTTCTATTCCGAAAATGTTCAGCATTTTCACCAGTTGGAGATAACATATATTACAAAACTATGAGAATTATATGCGTAAATTATGCTATATATCTATTTAAATTTAACAACTGTTTGCAATTTTCTTCCTCGGTTTTTGAAAATTTAATAACATCATGACACAAATCAAGTGCATGTGCAATATGATGAATTCCTTTGCCAGCTGTTGATATATGTACTCCACCAAATTCTCCGATTGCTGTATAAAAGATTCCGCTAACGTAAAATCTAGGTGCTCTGAGTAGTTGCTCTAGTGCAGAGATAAATTAATTAAAGCAATTAAAACTGGCAGATTTGCCAGTAACTCTTCTGAACAGTGTGTTCTGATAAATCTCTTGACAAATTCTTCATCGATTCAAGTATCTAAAATGGTTTGTAAGTCTCTTCCTAATAGCATTTTGTCTGTCACAATTAGTTATTTCAACAAGATTATCTAAATCTTCTTCCACATACTTCTCGAAGTTTTTAAAAATGTTCATACTGTTCGTTCACAGATAATTTCAACAAGTTTCAAACTTCTCAACATAACCCACGTTTTCTTGCATGTATTGGCAGCATTTGTAGACTTTCAATGCGGTATTAAGCTTGTAATAGTACTTGTTGACCACTTCGACTAGTTAATAACATTTTAGGAGAATAATCTGGCTTCCTACCAATATGTGCAATTTACTTTCGCATCACTTGAACAAACTGTGGTGAAAGGCAACATAGGATAAGAATATATAAAACTCCCAACCAACCAAGCAAAATTACAGAAGTATTTATTGTAAAACTATTAAACTATGGTAGAAGAACTGTAAACACTTTCATTGACATTTGCAAGTTATAGTTATGAATAAATTTCTAGTTCGTTATATCTATCTTGTGCTATTAAGAATGTGCAAATTTTGACAATTATATGAAAGATACAATCAACATTGGAATTTAAAAAGTTTTTAAAAATTTGTTTATTTTAACATGCGGTTATAAAACTTAAATAATTGCAGAAGACATCATTACAAATTTGTGATTGTTATGAGCTAATCGATTTTTGCTTCTCAAAATTATATGATTGAATAGAAAGTATGATTACGGAAAATCTGTATTATGGTATCGTTATTTGTAACTGTAAAAAATGTTGTTAGAGATTAGTGTTCAGAGACAAAAAAAGGAAACATATTTACCTAGAATTTAGTTACTTCTGTTTTTATTCAGGTTATATAGTTATTCCAGACGACGTGAAAGTTAAATTAAGTCGTTAGTCGTCTTCATAGAAACTAAATGGCATATTTAATTATTAATACTTAATGAGAATTAGTCTAGTATACACATAACAAAATCGTAAAAAAACGAGACCAGGTCATAAAGCTCTAACTATAAATACCTTTTTATAGCTGACTAAACCAATTGAAGGGCTAATAAAGTCGGGTTGATTCTTAAATTCTATTGAACTGAATGAATGCTGTAATAACTTTAATTAAGTAGTATGTATTAACCTGGCCCCCGGCGCCAATCTACTTAAAACGGGCTTAGTATGTTGTAAAGGAACATTATGCTGGTATTTATTTAGGTGCTAATTTGCCTCCAATATTAGTTAGTAGTTGGTTATTAGAAAGTTTTGGAAAAACAAAACGAATATGAGTAGCACTTCAAAAGGTAAAATAAACATTCAATGTCTAAAGCAAACACATTTTATAAAATCATTTTCCTAACTGACATTTATATTTACGGCTTCTTGTTTTAACGAGCTAAATTCGTTTTCGAAATATTACTTCGTGAAACCACGGCCCAAAACAAAAGGGCAGAGAATCCGAATAATTTACAGTCAGCATAGTTATAAATTTCCAGAATGGCTCTTCCTGAAGCACCAGGGCTAAACGTCAAATGTTTACTAGCTGGGTGGATGGGAATTGCCGAACATTTTCGACAGCCATATTTCATCTTTACGATCATTATAAATTTAAAAATGACACCTTCACTACAACAATCGCTATCTATACGTGTGCCTCAAACACATAAAAAAAGATTCAATTTCAGAAAACATATTTATTCGAAACAAAACCATTGCCTACACGTACCATTCGGTAAGATATTTTATTTATTTTTTCTATCGATCACTTTGTGTATTTAAGTAGGGAAAATAAGAAATTATAGCAGACATTTCGAAATTTAACTTTTGAATAAACAAAGTCGTAAGTTTCATAATATATTTTACATTTGTTAATCATGTCGTATAGTAATTTATAGTTATTTATTTCTAGATGAATCTATGCTGATTCTTATCGATGAGAATTTGTAACTGATATGAAAATAATATATTCTCCTAGGAGCTTATTATTACTATTATAGTCTTATTATTCAAGCCATTATATGCGAGTTGAAGATACTATTTTATCAACGCCTGCGTATATTAAGAAAAATTTAATGCATAAGAATTATACAAATGCAATTTGAAACGTCAAAACGGTTCAAATTTTGACTTATTTAGCGGTTGATATGTACCGCACATTCTGTTGAGTGCAATGGTGTTTTGTTGCTATATTTTGCTCGTGTATTCCGGAATTATACGTGATGTGATTGGTCAATAGGCCGCCAATTATAAACTGAAATTCACTGAACCAAAAATGGGCCCTGAAACAATGAAAATATTCATTGTTCACATGAAACAGTGCAATAAAATTAGTTCGAAGAACGAATTTATCGGATTAATGAATAAGATTTTATTAAATGACGAAGGAATTCATTGGTTAATCAACTATTCATTGTGTTAATGAAATTAAAGTAATTGAAAATGAAATGATGGCTTAATTGGTATTGTAAAGAACACCCGTTTTGTTTTAACAACTTTATCTACTGAAAAACCGCAAGTTATCAACTTTATGTACGAATTTCAGCGATAGAATGAACAAAGGTGTCAATACAATAAACATTATTTGTTGATCTGCTGATCGCATGTGGTTGATGTAAAGTATGTAGCAGGGGGAGTAGCGCAAGAAACGGACTTGAGTTTCTGCCTACCATAAACGCAAACCCACTTTCATGGCACTGTTTAGATGTGCGCTCTCTGGGGCACACAAGCCAAACTCTCAACCCACAATACGACCGCAGTGGAAGCCGGAAACTGACCTGACTGAACTACATAGCTCGGACAATCATGGATTGTCAGCCCCGCTAAATAGCTCGTGTAAAACGAGAACCCGCAATTGCGTATGTAGTGATTCCAGAAATGACTTGCCATGACGTAATAAAAACATCAGAGAAAAAATGCCTAAATACAATTAGAACGAAAAAATGCCACCAAACAATTATCACTGACAATAGCCGGGCAACAGACGCAATGGCATTAGACATGTGCATTCTATTTTCAATGCGGAGCAAATATTTTTGTTATTTATATAATGAATTCATTCAACCTATGAATATAGATTATTATATATAAGCGAAGGGAAGTATCGACCGGACTTCATTAGGGAACAGCAACTTAATTAATAATGGGTAATTCGGTCTGTTAATGAAAAAACTTAATTGTTCATATGAACCCCAATATCTCGCCAAGTTTATTTTGACTTCATCAGGAGGTACAGCTAAAAATACTACAAACAATGAAACAATGAATATGAAAATAACAAATGTAAAATTACTTACAACTGTAGAAATTATAAATTACACATTATCTAAACTATCACAGTCAAACAGAATAAAATAAATTGTCGACAAAAGTATAAAACATATGGTAAAATAAAAAACTGTTTGTCCTGAATTAAAATAAAAGTGAAGCGATGTACAAGGTTCAAGAATAAAGTCGAGTTTTACATTTGCTTATTTAAGATGTTACAATATATGTTACTGAGCTGTTGAGTATCTGTTTTAAAGTTAATAGAGTCAGGACAACCCATTACATGCACCATCTCAAAAGAACAATCTCATTTTATAATTACTTTCCATCTGTAAAATGGAGGTGTTATTGTAATCAAAGTTATGGTCTAAGTCCTAAAAATGGAGGGCCAAGGCACAAGAACGCTTTCCGATACGACTATCACTCTTGTGTTGGGTTAATCTGCTTTTTAGCATTTGAGCTGTCTGGCCTATTATAGCAACCATTACAGTTATGACAGGGAATTTTATACACTACACTAGTCTAATTGAGCATTGGAGTTCGGTCTTTTGTTTTTGAAAAAATATTACCAACAGTTAGTATATTGCATTTTGCAACCACTAAGTCCCTCGATTCTTTAAAGTGCTGAATTAAGTTGAGAGTGAGTCTTTCTATGAAGGGAAGTTTGTAATATTTAAACAATGACGGAGCACCATCATCAATAGGCCCATCAAACATGTTGGAAGAGAAGATCAACTTTTTTAGAACATGTCCGGGGTAACCATTGTTGGCGAACAGTTGAAACGATTTTTTAAGATTGGTGTTGAGATATTCTTGGTCACTAATGTGTGTAACACGGTTTTCATAGAAATAACAGTGTTATATTTTTGGTTAAGAGGGTGGTTAGAGTAGAAGTTGAGAAATCTACCAGTCGACGTTGGTTTTTAATACCAATCCAGTTTAATTACGTTGTTGTCAGATCTAATATATATCTATATTCTCAGCTTCGTGTTTTTTCATATATTTAATAGACGTATTAGCTATCCTAATGAATACTTTTAATCAAGGTATGTTATCTATTCGTTCTTGTAATAAATTGCAAGCCATTGAAACAATGGACAGGATATCATATAATACTTTATTGCGTTCATATGGTGCATATTTTTCGAAGAGTTTACGTAAAAAATAACATGGCATATTCATTTCCTGTTCATACTGTCAACCAAATTATTTATTGAACATATGAAGGAATAGTTATTATAGCAAATATTATCCTTGGATTAAGGTAAAATGATTTTTTATAATGATAACGCCTTTGTTTCGCTAATGAATCTTGTTAGTACTTAATCAGAGATTGTAAATAATATTTTACTATAACAATGAAATATTTTGTTCTGTCAATGAAAATTCGCTCAATAAATGTAGATTATTGATATAACCATCAGAATTTTCTCAGTGTTGAGGAGTGTAAAGAATTACTGTCATTCGTCAAGTGAATTGACGAGAAGAATGGGGATATATTATTTTATAGGCGTGGAGGAAATGTTATTATTATTAATTATAAGCTTGGTTTGCTTCTATAAATCATACGTATATTTAGAAAGAACCAGTTACGTTTATGTGTGAACTAAATAATTTCTTTTTTTCGTTTATAGATGACAGAAAGTTGCGCAATTTCTGTGGAAATAAATAACCAAGCGTTGTAAATAAATAAAACACAAAATACATCGCCAAAACTTTCTCGTTTTCTCTTTCTGGAATTTCCATTCTTTAAAACGTTCATAGTATAGTTCCCTTCACGAGAGCCCACTTTTCCTCCATCGGTTTGTTCCCCCAACCTCCACCCCTTATCCTACAGCACGAAAATGAATTTCCCGGAAAGTTGAGCTCTCCGCGAATGTATTATTCAAATTTATCGAATGTTCTCTGCCCAAGTTTCGGCAAAGAATAATTCACAAAGTTTCTGAATAACGTTAATTTTCATATTCGTAAATTTCAGTCGGGAAAAGAAAGGAATATGGGCACGGATGGATGGGGGAAATGAATAAAAGGGAACGCGCGGCAAAGGGAAACTGGAAAAGATATTTTATGGATGAGGGAGAGCGGCGGTGGACAGAGGGGATGGAACGCTCCAAAGAGGATCAAAACAAAATCAATAATACATTATACAAACAAAACCCTTCTTAAGGAGAATTAATATATTCGTGCACGAACATAATAATTTCGAATGAAAGCGGGGGTCTTTCGTGATGATGATGGCGGGCGCTTTAAAATTCGTTTTACGCGAAATTGATTTCGCAATGAGATAAAATAATTCCGGCCCTCGAAAACGTAATCTTCGTGAAGCTTTTGTACCCACCTATTTCTGACAGTTTATATATGAACGGTTTTAAAACTCGCTTGAAAGATACGGTCGTATGGGTGGAACCAATGGAAACAGGTTCATAAAATAAAGGAATTTGTGATTTATTTTTGCTGAAAATAATTTCTTCACATAATAAAACAAAGATTTAATAAGATCCAGCCGGAAACATTTCCATTGATTTAGTTATACATATACAGAATATTAAATTAGAAATAACTTGCAATAATGGCAAGAAGAGTTAAAATTTAGAAATCTATAAACCAATAAATAAAAGATAAAAATAATGATCTGCAGCTCAAAATAGAAGACAATAAGTAAAACTTAATTTTACGTTGACTTAACACATTTTTCTCTCTCAATAAATATATTTCGTTTTTTAGTTAAAGCCTTTTACTGTTGTATGAAGATGTGGACTTTCTCAAAAACCTATTCTTCTTATGCATTACGTTCTGGGAAAAATGACTATGGGCTAACTAAAGTAAGACCTACATGAAATATATAATCATCATTTTGTAATATGTATTCCGAAGTGTAACAACGAAAACCTATTGCAAAACGCGATTGCAATAAGTAATAACATAACAACTATAACCTGCATATGTAACAAACTACAAATCGGAATAATATCGGATCTATACTATTGTGTAACGAATTTGCCCTGTAAACGTATAATCTCAGATCTGCAGTTGCAGTAGACTTTCTAAAACGAAAAACAGAACAACGTCGTAATTAATTGTGTTGTTTATATTTACGACACGACTGTAATCATCCGGTTGCCTCTCCGATACTCGCGATAAAATGCCATTAAAATGTCAATGCATAAATATATCACATATCAGAATCGTATTATTTTCCCAAGTGCAATCTCATACAGTTTGTTTAATGCATTGAATGCATGTGTGTATGAGTAGACATTCCGTTATAAGTGTATCGGATTGCAATTCGTGCTTGTTCAAGAATAATTTTAAATCGAAGTATAACTAAAACATTTTACGGGTACGCAGGCAGATACGCATCATCATCAGAAACAATTTTTTAAGTAGGAACATATCTTTTCTAAGTTATAAAGTAAGATACTCAACAACCAAAACGAAGAAGTTAAGTTTAGGATGAATTTTATTTCCTTCCTAGCTCCCTTTCTAGCTCAGCTCATGTGACGTAAAGTAAGCTGATTTACTACACACTCAGTTTACTCACTTGCTAAATGGAACATGTATTGGTTATTGTACGTTTTGTGTGTTTTTTTTTTTAATTTTTGAATCCAGAATCCAGACTGTAATTGTTTCTATAACGTTGCCAATTGAGTAGCCTGTCGGAATTCCTTGATAATGCTTAGCTCTACCGCTTGGGGCAGCACCCCACGATTAAGTTTAATTTTATTTTGTTCGCTGGATGGTATGCGTTTATTAATGTCGCATTTTTACCGGAATGATTAAAAAACGACAGGCAATTTTCTTACAGAAGCTTTTTTGGATTTATTGGGCAAAATACTGGTTTAAAAAATGAACTAAAATGCTGCACTGAAAAGTTATTCCATTTTGATTCATGAGTTTCAATATGCAGCTTTTTTATTGTGTTAGTTATGATGTTATTAATAGTTTGTTTGAGTATACATTTAGATTTTCTACCCACCGTAAATGTGGGATGAACTACTACTTTTTATTTTCAACCATACAACCACAGAAATCAATTTCAATAAATTCGAATGGAGTGATTCTAAATTAACGCCCGAAACTAATGGAACTGGATTGTTTGTTTGTATAAACATCCTCTTTATGAAGAACGAAAGGGATGAGCTTTAAAATCTATTTTATTCATCGGTTTCATTAGCACTCAATTAGTGGCTGTGTAAAAGTAAAAAAAAAAAAGAACATTACGAATCAATATGGAAATAACAAATACGAAAGAAGAGATGTTGGGTAATGTTGACGGGTTTAACAAATGATAGCGAGATGGTGTTACTAATTAACATGTACGTATCAAAAGCTTACGTATAATAAACTACAAAACGTTCGGATCTAATTAAACCTTAAATAAAGCCATAGAGGTATAAAAATCCGAAGAGGTAGTTCATTACTTTAGGAATATTCCTACTTATTTAGAAAACAATTAAGGAATAAAATGAAGCACATCAGCAGACGCAAACACAAAATACTAATTTTAAGCCCTAGTCGCCCTAAAAATAACCACAAACACATTATATAGAGAATGGCCTAATTATTATTAACGATTTTTTCTTTGGTACCCACACAAGCTGGCTCGTAAGTATACAAGCCCATGTGCAGGCCGTGCATGTATGGGGCCTGCAGTGTATAAATAGAATTATAAATATTTACGCGTTAGATATCTAAAACTACATCTAAAAATGTAAATCTTGAGGAAATACTGCTTGGGATACGTGCAGTGTATTTAGTTTTACGTGCCTATAATTCTTTCTATATGTAAATTTATATACATATTTTTTTCAACGTTCAATAAATATTTTTAATAAAATGTAATTTTATCTCCGTTAATTGAGGATTATATTTAGTAAAGTGGATATAAACAGAGAATTTTATAAGCCACACGTAGTAAAACGAAGCATCATCGAACTATAAGTATAAAACGAGAAATCAAAAGTAGGTGCCTATTTATACCGTATGCATCATATGCATTAAAAGTGGCCATGTGTTATTTCTAGAGTAATAAAATGTGGTACGTAAAAAGCCGGAGTAATACTATATGCAAGATACCAATTAGAATCTACAAAAGCTTATACTGTATAAAAAGGATTGCTGTATTCAAGAAAATAGGAACAAGGAAGAGAAAATTGAACAGTTACAATGTAGAAGATATGTCAAGTGTAATATGGCAAAATCCAGGAAAATAAGAAAATTATGTACGTTAACTCATAAACGTAATTTAATAATACATACTTGTAAATCACGGATAATTTAATAGATATATAGTAAAAAGTGTAC
Organism: Cetonia aurata; assembly: GCA_949128085.1. Classification (NCBI taxonomy): domain Eukaryota; kingdom Metazoa; phylum Arthropoda; class Insecta; order Coleoptera; family Scarabaeidae; genus Cetonia; species Cetonia aurata. The sequence goes on from OX421887.1 coordinate 26,258,646, forward strand.
CATATTCCTCTTGCCGTTGCAATTAGAGATTTTTCTGCACAACTGAGATTATTTTTGTTTGAACTGCAAATTTGAAATTGCATACCTATGACATTACTGATATGATATGAGAAGAACTATGAGAAGTTGATCTTAGTTTAGTAGTATTTCACTTTATTTCGTAAAACTAACATTAAACATTAGGAAACTTTAAAGAGTGTTTGCGAGAAAGATGGGGCACTGCAATCGTTTATAATTAATTTTTCGTCCACCTTATGCAATGTTATTCCTAAAGATGTCGTTTTTAAATTGTAGAAGTCAGTATTCGGATAACGCAATAGAAACACAGAGGTCGCCAGAAAGAAAAAATGTTTTAAATAATATTTATTTCTTGCACATATCCGATTCCATATATGATGCAATAAGCATTTCTTATACACTAATTTCAATGATTCACCAACAAAGAAAATTGTAATCTCGCTGTCACGACAATTTGCCACGCTCACTGTTAGCTTATAGCTGAACACGCCGGCTACAGATCCATTCTGATCTCTAAAAATAATTTAACACTCCGACGTTATTATTAACATGCCCTTTAACATTAAGAGCATAGTGAGTAAGATCTACATCGTTCAATGGCATATTATCTATAACTTCTTAAAAAAAAACGAGGTATTCAGCAGCATTCAGAAGATTTGGAAGAGAAATTGGTCCAATAACTGTACGATTCATTATACCTTAATAAACGTTAACAAAAAAAAACCTCCATATCCACGAAATTGGTACGGATTCTTCTCTGCCAAAAAATGAAAGTTATATGAATGTTAAAGACTCCATCTCTGAGAAATATGCATCCGTTACTCTAAGAAATATGTCTCAGGAAACCATCAATCTATCAATCAATGCTGTTTAAAATCACGTTTCAGAAATTCACTCCGAGAATATTATCGTTTCCATAAGGAGTTATACCAACGTAATGTGAGTGCAGAATGTTCTAATAAAGAACTAATTAACTGCTATTTCGAACAACAGCAAAACACGCACACAATTAAATGTGACAACTCGAATTAATGGAATTATACATTTATGATACTATCTTGAATAAAACATTCGAGAAATGCATAACTATACAGAGTGATTGATCGAGACCGTCCATTAGAAAGATTGGGCCTCCTAGTAATAATTAATTTCTGTAAAGTTGCATACGTACATAGTGTAATAAAATCTATGCCCTGAAAATATTTTCAAGATGGCGGCACTTCCGGAAACACCGGAAATTGACATCGACTTTCTTATTTCAAATGGAATGGTATAGTTTTCTTTGCACTTTTGAAATCTAAACGTTATTCTAGAGGAACTTTTACTAGTATTCCCTATACCTAAGTGCAGCCGTTTTGGAGATTTTTCGACTTTTTGAAAATTTTTGGATTTACATCACGATGTTTAACATTATGTACTGCCGCGAAATTTTAATCGAGAACGCTAAAATTAAGACTATCGATGGAAGAAACCCTGACGTTTCTGTCGAAGATTTTAAATTTGTTGCATTATCTGCAGGGTGTCCAAAATTTAATTGTCCTTTAGTGCAACTGCAGACCATCAAAACTCGATTTTTTTTTTCAATATTCTGAAATCTTATTAAATTTTGCATCAAAATGTATTAACGTTCCCCATACATATCTGCAATAATTTTTAAGTTATGAAGGTTTTTGATACATTTTAGAGGAAATTATATAATATAATCACGTGCCCCTTTTACCTTTCGGTGTAGGGGTAATAACAATAAAAATAAAATTAAATTACATTCTTTTGCTACATGTGTGTTTCTTTTTTTTAAGTGAAATGTACAAAGTCCTTCCACTCCTTTCTATTTCCCGCCAGTTTTCTTGCGTTTACCACCGTTTGTCCTCTTCTCAGTATTGCCCCTGCTACCACTTTATTCCACGTTATCCTTGGTCTTCCTGGTCCCCTTTTGATTATGATCCTCGCCTCCATTACTTTTCTTGCTTGTCTGTCTGCCTCCATTCTCTGTACATGCCCCCACCAATTTAGTTGTTTCTCCTCTATATATTGTAAGATGGGTTCTACATCTAGTTCTTCCCTTATGTCCGTATTCCTGATTCTGTCCCTACGTGTTATTCCCATAACGCCTCTCAAATATTTCATTTCCATGCTTTGTATTTTGCTTTTGAGTCTATCTGTGAGAACCCATGTTTCACTTCCATAGGTGAGTATAGGTCTATATATTGTCCTATATACCGTCATCTTAGTTTTCTGGCTTATTTCTTTTTTATATAAATGTTTTCTTCATTGAATGGAATAATTTGACAGTTTTATTAATTCGTTCGGTAATATCTATATCTTGGTTTCCATTCCTTTCAATTGTAACTCCCAGATATTTATATTCAGAAACTTGTTGTATCTTTTCCCCATCAATATATATTCTTATCTGCTCTTCATTCTCTGCTGTTATCATCATTACCTTCGTCTTTTTCGTGTTAATTTTCATGTTGTATTTTTTCAAAACTGCATTCCATTCATTTATATTTTTCTGAAGTTTTTCTTCGCTACTAGCGAGAGCTAGAGGAAATTACAAAATGTTATTAATTTTTTGATGGGTGGAAACCTTTTATAGGCACTAGGTACCGGTTCTACCCTTCTCTAGTAGTGTGGGATTCCGAAGCTCTCTAGAGATCGTATACCCACTAAAAACTAGTTTAACGATGAAACATGATGCTACTTTTCTACATTAGTTGAAGTAAAAAATTACATACTTGAGAACTGAATGAGCACGATTCTTATAATAAGAAATCATTGCCTAGGTATTTCGTCAAATGTTCGTTGCTTTCTACTTTCGTTTAAATTATTTCAATATGGAGTTCTGGGACTTTCAAGTAAATTATATAATTTGAAATTATTAATCATTTTAATAACACCTCGTCCTTTGTGTATACAAAGGCGTATAGTATAAAGTTAACAAATATGTATATATGTATTATTATGAACAGTGATTCACTTAAGTTAATATACTAGATATAGAAAAACGTCGGATAAAGTATTACCGGGAAATGACGTGATTCTTATATAGTAGCTAGTAACAATGCTTTTAACAAAAGTAATATATACATTATTTGGCGGAGTCTGAGAAACGACTGCGTGAGAGAGTAAGCAATTCAAGATTTCAACACACCAATAAATGTCTTCACACCTGCGCGCTAGATATATTCAAAGTTGTTAATGAAAATTTTAATCTTATTCGGATTTATGTGGACAAAACTTTAATTAAACCTTTCTACTCTTTAATGTATTTTACATTTAATAATCGTGAAAGACAATTTGTTTAACGCCCAATGTAATCAAACCGAAAACAAACACCCGCTAACCTTTCTTATCGATTAAACTGTCGTGAAAGTGCAACCCCTCATCTCCTTTCCGTTTCCCATCCATAAACAACAAACAATTATAACAGTAATTGAATCGCCGTCTTTCAAACTGGTGTTCTCCCGTTCATTTTCGAATAACAAATGTAACAATATCGATCACGTGACGAAATGAATGCTTTGTATAGAAATACTCTCCCGCCGCGCCCCACTAGCCGTCCCTGTCCTCCCTTGCCTCCGCGCTCCACCCGCGACTCCCCCCGTACAAGACTTAACTGTCCCGGGCCCGCCCGCAAACGCCTATTCCACCCCGTCGGCCCTCTCTCCTTTATATCCCCCGAACAAACCCAACAACTTCATTCTTAATGAGATTTTCCCGGATCCATAAATTTCAGCCTATAGCTCATTCCACAACATTAATTTCATTGCTAAATACTCTCCATAAATTATGACATAATGAACAGGCCCCGAATTATAGTTATAAATAAATTTTCTAATTAAAATAATGGGTACATTTTATTTATTGTACACCCTGGCAAGTTAATGAACGAAAATCGAACAGATATACTACATACATAATACAGAATTAGATCATGGCGCTGCGAATGGATAAATAAATAGACGGTTAAATAGAAAGTGGGGGTGGACTCGAGGGGTTGAGCGAGATTACGTTTGTAATTCGGAATTAGTTTTAACCCCTCTCGCGCTATAATCCCGCAATGTATTACATTACGAATGATTAGAAACTCATTTTGGCCCTGTTTCAATTTGGCTCGACGGATCCAATGAATAGACGATCTCGTTCGGATTAAATTGACACCAATGCTAACACAACGAAACCGAAATAAAGTGATATAGCATTATTGCTTATTTAAATTGCGGTTCGTGTTTATTTCCTTTATTATTACACCTTGTACCCTATCAGGGCCGTATCTGGACAAAAATTTCGGAGGGGATTTGACCGCGTGCAATTTAAATGAGGGCAATTCCTGGTGCGCAGAAAAATGGTGAACACTAATTATTAAGTATATTTGCACTGCATTTAAACTTTTACCAAGCTAAATTGGGAAAAAAACAACAAATTTTTATAACTTTTAAAGAAATCCAGGCCTAAATTGCAATATAAGGATTGGTCATGTTGAAATACGTATTAAACGAGTATAATAAGACTTGGTGTGCAATTGATGTCAAAAATGCTTTCAATACTACTAGCCACAGTATTATAATTCAGAAATTGCGAGACAGGAAGGTTTCTAAGTACCTAGTGAATATCATATCGAGCTACCTAAGGAATAGGATGATGGTGCTGTATGGTAGTGAGGTCAAGGCAGTGGGCGCGGGTGTCCTGCCGGGGTCGGTGCTGGGACCGATGTTATGGAACTTCATTTACTCCGGTCCTGGATCTGGAACTTATTGTAGACGGCTCGCCTATATACGCTGATGATCTAGCACTGATTGTTGGGACTGTAGTTGGTAACACACTTGTGAGGAATGGTCACGAGTGTCTTGATAGAATCAGTAGGTATGTGTAAATGGAAAAACACAGGCTTTCTTAGTATCTGCGAAAACTGAGGCGATTATTCCTAAAGGGAGACGTAACAGAGATGGTTTACGTTAGAGGAAAAAAGAAGAATCACTATAGTAACCGTAAGATACCCGGGTCAATCGCGAAACCTTCAAGAATCGTATAGGACAATCGTCACTAAGACTAAGGAAAGTATTGCAAACCTTGTTAGGATTCTGCCAAACTTAGGGCCCATAGGAATCCAGAAGCAAAAAGAGGTACTCTGCAGCGCCGTGCCCCTATTTGATATAAAGTGCTACAACATCAGAAACATAACTACTGCTACTCAGAGCACAGAGGAAAATGCTTCAGTTTCAGCTTACAAAACTATGTTGGGAGCGACTGTACAGGTTATTGCTTGCAATGGAAAGAGAATGTTTAGTATATGCGGGCAGAAATGATGAAAGACCCCCAATGCCATCAGTGTCAGGGAAAATCAGATAGGAGTACGACTAACAATAAGCTGTAAATATAGGCAAATAAATTACTATCTGGCCGAAGCTCTGACATCAAATGGTTGTTTCCGGTCCTTTGGCAAGCGAATAGGCAAATATGATTATGATGCCTACGTACGTATGTGTATTGCTTAAAAGTAGATAGAGTGGAACATATCTTGCTCGAATGTAAAAGATGGGACGACTTCAGAGTTGTGGCCTACTATGCTAGTATAAGATGAACGTTGAAACCAGATACGATGGTATCCACGATGTTAAAGAGATATTATAGCTAATAAAGAAAATAAGGAGTTTGAGAGACAAATAGCGCAGAACTGAAGGCTGAACCACTGGCCTTCTGATGTTATATCTCAAATATTACTCCGGAATGCCAGAGAAGGTAGAGAATTTTAGATGGAGTTGTGCCCGACATTTCTGGACACACTGAATCCGTGTATCAGGGCTAAGCGGTTTCACCTCACAAATTAAAAAAATATAGTGCATGTAATCGTTTAATAGTGAAATATTTAAAACGTGATTTTACTTTGAGAGATAAGTATTGATTTGAAGAGCCTTGCTTTGTCATTTATTACAGCAAAATAAAATTAATACTATAAAATTTCATGTTTGCATGTTTTTTATGCACCCTCAATTATCGCGGAAATCAATTCAAACTTAAGTAACATACGAATGTTGCTAAATGTCTTTATTAACTACATAGGTTAAACGAACTCATGAGAGAACAATAGAATTTACCATATAATCTAGAATATTCGTATATTATTATTACACGGTGTAATAAAAATTATTTAAAATTGAGAATTCTATCATTTATAGATGTATCATCAGAGATAAAATCGGGTAGTAAAAGTTTCTTTTTTTACAATTAAAGCCATCCTTATTCGTATAGAATTGTTCCTTTACATTCTGCCACATGTTACAAATTTACTTCAATAATTGCCATTATTATCATCATAAAACCATTAAATTTTCCAGGTCTATTACAGAAAACAGGTTATAACCTGAACTAATTAAATTCATTTAACGTATTGGTATATGTTTCCTTGTAGCCGGATCAGCAATGTAGAAGTAAACGAAAAGAAAAAGCAGTTTGTGAGTAATTGCATGTTAAACTCATTTGGTAAAACCTGTTATTTATTCGGAATATTAACTTTAAGAACTTCGCAACGAAATAAGAATTTAATAGGGTCTGTCAGACGTCATACATAATTACTAACTTTATACATGCACGTATTGCAGAATGAATGTGGAGGCGGACGAATATTGATCGAGGATTGTCTAAGCTATTAAAATCTAATTTAAAATGGCGTGCATCGAGTTAATAACGATCATTGTACTAATATAAATATTTCAATAAAGTGCATTATGGCATTATTGTTAAATATTGCGAGTGGTATAAGCTTATATGAATAATAATCGCATATAAGTACATTTATATAAATAATAAATTACCTTAAAGGTAATACATGAAGACAATATATTATATAAAGGTCATTAGTTTGTTTATTTGAATGTCTAATGTAATTATCATACAATTCTTATATTGCAAGTTGTTTTATAATTTTGTTCTTGGAAGAAAAACATTTACATCATTGTTATCTATTAAGTAGATAGTTATAGTTGCAATCACAAAAAACAATAAAAACACACATAAGTAAATATAGAATGGAAATGAAAAGCCCATTACGCCAGAGAAACAATTATGACGATCTTCTTTATTGGCATATGGTGCAGTTAGGTTCGAATTGACAAACTTTGCACCGAAGGATTCAACCTTTCACGTTCTCCACCGATCATCAGACCTCGACCATAATAGTCTCCTCAGCTAACAATGCCTAAGAGCCGTTCGAGAGTTTGCAATTTGCTCCACCGCGACCGTTAACCGCATTGTTTGTTCCACAATAAATAATAAAAGTGAGTGCACATGTCAATGTTTATTTATGTCGTGTTGTTTCGCTATTGTCATTTCTGTCAACGTAACAGCCATCGACAACTGGATAGTTAGATGAGTCTCACGGGGAAATGTGTGTTAAACCTGTAAAGCACATCTACTAGCTGCATATGCATGAGAGTACTTGTTAGATTGATGTATTGATTGGCCGTATGGTAATGATAGACATCGGTGACCAATTTTGCGAATAGCGCAGTAATAGAAAAAAACATAAATGTTTATCTGCGGTCAATGAGAAAAATAAGAATTTGTCATATTTATAATTATTGAATATACCGCGTGCGAGTTACAAGTAACTTCAGCCGATGATACACGAAGCTGAAGCAATAGAATGCGATAGATTAGCAACGGAGGAAACGGCATAACTCTTATCAAGTTAATATATATTTATAGCCAATCAATAATCTTACGCCAGGTGGGGTACTAACAATAAATTATTAAAAGTCAGTTGTAAATTACTTCCATTCATACGAAAAAAAAAAAAAAAAAATGTTCTTCTCACACTTTCTTGTTTCTTGCTATTTAATTCTTTCATACTATTAGATTCTGGCCCATGTTTCCTGTGGTTATATCTTGCTTGTCTAGCTTTTTTTCTCAATGCGTATCACGTGTCCAAACCAACCCCTATTGTTATTTTCCAATAGACATTTAAAGATAGATTCTACATTAAATTTCTATCAGGTCGTTTTTCATTTTGCCTTTTAGAGTAATTTCTTTCCTTGTTGTTGAGGTACTTCGTTTCTACGGCTTGGTTGTGCCCCTCTTTCTGCATTTTGTATTTTCTTTATATACAAATGTGCTGTTTAGTCTAACTTTAATCAGATTTTCTAAGGTAGGTACTATAAGTTGTCTTCATTAAAATTTCTATCTTTGTGTATGCTTATATCTAAATATCTAAAAGTCTCTATCAATTTTAATTTTTGATAGTTTTTAACTATTGTTATCACTTTAGTTTTACTTTCTTTGCTAATATTATTAAAGCATTGTTAAATGCGAGTGCCTTCTGCCAATTTCACTATCTGTACGTTCCTGTATGCTATTTGCAATTCTTAGTTATTGTTTTAATTTTTTTTTTTGAGCATCATGAGAAATTAATACCGGTGCTTAACGGGTTATTTTTATATTGCCGTTGTATGTGTTTCTGTTCGCAGATCAGCGCCATATGTGCTGAATTAAAAAAGAAAAGTTGATCAATATTTTCCTTAATAATACATAAAATGTATAGAATACTTAAATATGGTAGTATAAGTATTCCAAATTCTCTGAACTAGGGACGACAAGATATTCGAGAAGAGACAACCGCAGTATTTCATAGAGCACGCTTTTGGATTCTACTGTTGCTTCGAATTAGCTCTTCGATGGAAAAAAAAGTCGTATAATACTCTAGACTGGAACTAATCAAAATAGTAGTAGAAAAACCTACCAAGTACCAAAACAGTATCGTCATCAGCAAACAGCACTAAATTAGCGCTCATCACATGCGGATGGCAGATCATAGATAAATATGAGAAAAAGGACCAAGTATCGACCCTGGTGGCACTCCTCCACGAATCTACTGTCGACCCTTTATAATGTGATGAGGATCATCTGTGAATGACACCACTCAAACCGATACCAAACAACAGTGAAATATTAACTAAAGCGAGCCTAGTGGAGAGTGGTTTCGAAATAAATGTTTTATTTTATTTTGTGGAAAAATTAGATAACATTTGATGTTGAAAAGTATTTATTATCTACTCGTAAATTTTACACATTTGTCATATTTTGTCTTAAATGTGATATATTTCTCAAACAGGACTGTTTTCAATAACACATTAATTTTGTAACTATTGATATTCACTATCTATGTCGTACTCTAGCGCGTTGAGTTCGTGTTATTAGCTGACTATACTTGTATCGAGCACACAGTATGTATGACGTAAATAAAAATTATGCACTGGATCTATTCATAAAGAATTTCGGAAGTGTAATTTTACTTTCTTTCTTAATATGTAATACAGAATAAGAAGACTTTAAATACAAATAACGGAAATAAACAAAAAAAGTAAATATGAACATTTTCAAAAGAAGATATTTTGATAAGTATTTTCTCAGTTGACGTAATTTTAAATTGTATATGTCACATCTTTTAAAATGTTAGGGTGAACTCTAATAAATCACAATCAAACTGATGAAAGGTTAAGTACATAGTTAAGGTTTTCCTTAAAGGTCAGATTTTGTTAGAACGTCCAGCTAGTTATCGATAGTCCAGTAAAATATTTATTTCACATATTTCCTTTATTGTGAGCAATATATTCATATAAAATGCAAGCAAACTTCCCCGATATTTTTTTAAATTGCATGTTGTAACCTTTTATATATGTAGGTTATTATGAAACATATTTGCGAACATAAGAAAGTCGTAACATATTTGTAGCAACACTACCACATCTTCCAAATAAATGTTTATGGCACATAAAGCTGCTGAACGCCAATTTATTCAATTCGGCTTAAGTACCAGCCGTAATAATATAACAATAACCGTTGAAATATTAATCATACACAGTTGAATATACTTCAATTAATTAAGAGGATATAAAATTTATGTGTATGTGTATTCCTAACGGAAATAATTACTTTTACCCGTATACACTAGCATTCCTAAAACTAAATTAAACTTTAATAACAATTAAGCGAAATATCAAATTTTAATTAACGTCAGGGCAGTTATTTCGAAGAAATTGTTAACATAAATTGAGAGATTCCAAATAGAGAAAATATAAACCGTATATGCTATTATCAGACTAAGTTGTATGATTTAGTTCACGACCATTACACCATTATTGCTATTGTTGTCGTCATTGTCATTATTTCCGATGTTTGGACGCATTCATGTCGGATGATATTGTGTTTAACTGATTCGGTTCATTTAGTTTCGTTTCACATTTGCATAAACTCTTATATTTAGTACATTGGAGAGATGCCTATATGGAGAGATTTTTGATATGATGATTTGAAATTCTTGATTCAAATAATTTCCGTATTTATTGTGGTTGAAGTATCATCGCATATTATGATTTTAGGAATATATGTGTATATCTATACATATAAAAGAAAATAAAGGAATACTCGCATGGTAATGTTGAGTGATATAAATAATACCTAGAAATAACCATTTCAGGGTTAATGGCGTCTCCTAATCCATCATAGATGGCGTTGCTAAAATACTATTTATAACCACCTGGCTTGGAGATTTATTAGATACGTTAAATTCGTTTGAATTCTTACTTAGTAGCTCCTAAACATTTCATTTTCATTATTGATATGGGGTACAGGCAGGTATTACTTATTTTTTGCATTTTATGCCTACTTATAAGCACATACATATTTTTGTTCGTAAGATATATGTATATTGCAAATCTAAGTAACTAACACCAATATAGCAAAAATGACTGTTCCTTTTCGTTACCAGCCTAAGATTTAATGCTAGTTGAAACAACTATAGGCATTTATGTATATATTTCAATATATATTCTTATTGACCCTAACCATTTAAAATTTTGGTTACGTTTTTAATGAATACCCACTGCAAACTCACTGATCATATTTCTAAATTACGACAGTGTTCATATGACCGTTTTATGGTTTATGTAACATTTTCTTTCTCTCAACGGAGTTACTACATAATCTCACGTAAATATATAAATAAACTGTTAATATTATTGTAAATATAAACATGCTATACTGGTCACTTTTTATGTGTCAATCTTTGAGTAATGCAATATGCATGTAAAAATAATTTGACTTTCAAATTATAGTTAGTTATTATCTGTACAGTGCGAATTGGATATGCTTGTTTATATATTTACGTAAACATTATGCACCTGTTATCACGTGTGGATTTCTACGTGCTCCTACGAAATATAATTTGTGGCATAACCGTTTGATCTTAAGAAGACTTGTACGCCACCACACAGCTCAACAGCACTATCAGTACAAAAAATACGTTAAAACATCAAATACCTATAACCCCACCTCCAATAGAATGTTAGCTTTATAGTCTAAGAGTTGAATGCACTGAAACTTGACAGTGTAGTGTTGACAACACATGCATGTCTTCTTAAAATGAAAGAATATATATATGCAATTCGCACGCAATGTAAGAAATGTACACTGAGAAAAATGGATTGTAGAAATTAGATAGTAAATCTCTTTATGTTAATTAGTAACATAATTATTGTCAAAACGACAATATGTGGGGTATTAAGAGTAAAATAACCAGATGTTACCATGCTTATAGTAAGAGGTAAAATCTGGATGTTACCAGGTATTCGATGCATATTCAATTTCTAACATAAATGTTCGTAACGCTCTTCCCACCCCTTGCTCTATTCATTGTCGATCTTTACCGAAGAAATCGACCAATAAGCTGTATTGCCACTCACACGTGTTATGTACGTGTGATACAGGTGTACGTATTCGTGTCGGTGCATGTTTGTGTCTGCACAGAGAAAAATCCATGTAATATTTACACTTCACTGTTTGACGGAAATTGTAGTAAGAATTCCTACTATTGTGCAAAATTTTAGAACAACGGCGTTGCATTTTCCTATATCACGGTTACAAAAAAAGCAATAAAATTGTTTAAAAATATTGTGTGACATATTGTGTTACAATATTTTACAACAAGTGAATATAATAAATTGCATATAATGTAGTGAAGACAGTTATAATAACAGGTGTAGCAAATTTACTGTGTTGTGTTTATTTAGGTTAGGTTAGGTGCTCGCCTTACTTTGATTATTGAAAACGGCATTAATAATGAGATGGAATGAAATGAATGCTGTATAGTTTTATATCTATATAGTAGGAATATCATAATACTCATAATTGGTTTAGCTACATAAATATGTGATACTACAGCTTTTGTCGTAAAGATGGCGCTACGCTTGTTTCATAATCTTTGAAATTCGTACTCAATGTAAATTGTGATCGGTAAATGTGGCTGCGTAATATCTTTATGATGCTTATACATGGTTAACGTCGTGTAAAAAGTAGTGTGGACAATCGCCCACAGACGAGAATTACGAGGCGCTTCAATACCGGTAGTACTCTACAGTACACGGGCCGGTCTGATTCCCGCAATCCTGCCCGATACGACGGCAATTCGCCCGGCTGTCACCGGCTAATCAAATTATATTAATTAATTATAATTAAAAATTATTAAACTATATTTATTATAGTTTTCATTGTTAACAGTTATTATCAAATATAGTCAGCGCTACTAGACATTTTTTTCACATTTACTAACATGTATGCTCAAATAAATAATACAAATATAGTATACTTTACCATACGAGTTAATAAAAAGTATTCACAGATATTTACTATACAGATATTGTCACCGGTAATATAAAATATGATTGTCCCTATAGGAGCTATAAAATATATTAAAGTATACTATATTTATGTTAAAGAGTACTATCTATTTCTCTCAGTGTATGATTGTTTATGGTGAGTATGTAGCCATCTCTCAATTTCTCACTTTTAAATAAAAGTCGGAGTGCGAAAGGTATGAACCACCTTTCAGCATTTTTATAAGTTGTAGTTCGTAAGCGTGCTCATACCATTTTATTTGACATAGATAACTTGTCACGATAACACCATTAGGAAAGACATGGTATCATTTTCAATAAATTCGTTTGCGTTGTTATTGTTAAATTCTTATAGGATGAGCGAGTTTTGTCTTCTAAGTTTTTACTCCTAAAATGCTTGAATACCAGAAAACAGTAAAGGTGATTTCTTATTTGATACATCTCTGTATTTTAGTTTAAGGGTGTAAATGTTAGTAATGAACATAAAGATAACCAAAGTTTACAACAGCACCTTAAAAACGAAAAGCATGTGCAAACAGTAAGCGGAACATCATATTCTTATAAAGAATTTTATGAAGATTTTTAGACGCCAACACTGCGATTTCAAAATTAAACGATCCCAGGTTGCAATAATTTTTGCAGTTTCTTTCTTTGAAATGGAGACTATGACTTTTACTAAAAAATTAAACCTTTTATTTTTCTCATATTATCTCTGGTACTACTTAAAACCCTGCAAGGTTGACGAACAATTCAGGCATGTTAGTTGATCCCATAGTTTTCTTTTTTCATCACATAATGGATGTTAGCTCTAGCTATTTTTGTTTAAAATATTGTATTCCCTTCAAGAAACATCCTGTATCTTATAAACGGCAAACAATGATCATATGGTGACTATCAGCCAGGTTATAATAATAATAATAATAAAAGTTTGGGGTACCATAGATCCAATCACACCAGCCGTGTTATTTTCTTTCACCATACCGATACAGGGTAAAAAATCACGTAATTAGAAAGTCATGAAGATTGACATACTGTCTATTAACTCACTCTATGCGTGCTGCCACTACTCTTTATGATATGTAATATCTTTACTCTGCGCGCAGGATATGTATAGGATTCTTGAAGGAAACGTACGTAGATTCAATAAGTTAGAATGCATGCTATACATATATGTGTGCACTCTTGCGCGGGCACGTTTTGCATAACAGAAACTCACAATTCATTGTAACAAAGTACATTCTTTTATATCATCCATAGTTATTTTACATCAGAATATCAAACTTTATTACGTCACCGGTACAACGTTATTTTTGAAATGGAATGTTAGGACCACAGGAAGTTCTTGTAAAAATATTTTCTTTATACCGCACCGAACACTTTCATCCTAATAGCTATCACAAAGGCGGCAGCAGATTCTGGAGCCGTTGTCGAAAATATTAAGGGAAAGTTTATAACTTACAAGAGAAGAGAAGAAAAAAGTCATTCTGCACCCGTCGACAAATACAATTTAAAATTTCAATTTCCGCGGGCTATTTTGTATTCTTAGAATTCCTCCTTACACCATCATAGTGGCGTGGAAAAAATAAATTAGATATATGGGGGATATTACCGGGCAAAGGGAATACGCCATATCGGAATAAACCCAGTTAAAAGTTAAATGAGTTCGGTGAAGTTTTCGGAGTAATTGAAATTTCAAAATAAACTGGGAAATTTTCGTTTCATTTCGGTTAACATAAATAAAGACTTTAAGTTTCCGCTTGATTAAATAGCGTTACTGGAATATACAATTAAAAATAAAATCGTTACATGCCGTATAGCTGAGTGTCTAAAGTGAAAGCCTCTAGTTCAAGTAAGTAGGAGACATAAAAGGCGTGTAATTGCCATAATAATAAATGGGAAATCGATGACGGATCTTCTTTAGTTGAATTCCTCTAGAAGAAACCGTGTGAAACAAGGGTCAAATGTAACGGAAAACGAACGTCGCGATATAAATTAGTAAACAAACTTATCATTAATCTTTACACTCGATATGCATCGGCAGCATAATACTTTATTAAAGTAATTTATATTTTTGAAATTTAATTTACTCCGAGATTAATACCTTAAACGGGCATTTTTAATGATTCTTTTCGAATTAAAAAAAACTTTCCAATCATGGCTAACATATTATTATAATGCGTAGAAGCAGCAAGAATACCTTAAGCAGAATTTAAATCAATATTCTTTTTGCCGTGCGCATAAATATAAATTTTAATAATTATCAGAATCCAAATGGTAATTGTAATTAATGCTTCTCTCTTTGTTTCATTGTCCTTATTTTACCACATAGAATTTCCTTCTCTCTCTCTCTCCCTCTCTCTAATTTAAAACAAATTGTTTGAGATCAAGGATAATAGCTTTAAATTTATATTCATCAGCGCATGCCGTTCTTTTAATTAAAACGAATGCTTTAATCAATCGAGATTTATAGTAATAGGGAATTTATATAAACGGATTGATCCTAATCTTAACGACATATAACATATCAAGAACACGTGCGCATTGCTTTCTTTGATTACGAAGAAGAAGAAGACTTCATCATTTTAATTTAGTAGGAAAGTAGATATATGTATCGCCCCACGTTGGGCGCCAAAGTAAGGGCGATTTTTGTTTACTGTATTTTGAATTATATTTTAATTTTAGCATATTTATTTATTATTCAAGATGTATGTTCGAATAAAATATAGTATACAGGGTTTCCACGGTAGCTGTTCGTTAGAAGTTTCCGAGGTTAGAAAAAACCTGGAACTCTGAATTTTTGGAATCCGGGGCTATTCAAGATTCTCTTTCATTTTAAAATAGTTTCAGGGTCTTACCGCCTCCGGTTATACCGGAAGTCGCCATAAACTTTCTTATTTTAAATGGTAGTAGTGTATATTATTTCATTTTTAAATTCCTGAGAAAATTTTATGATGAGTTCTAATAGGTTTCCCTATACCTATTTTTAACTGCTACTTAGATATCTTGATTTTTTTGAAAATTTTGAAAGATGTAGCGTTATTTGCAACACAGTATCTTTTTTGGCCATTTTCGACTGGTAATAAACACTTCTAGGGTAGATGGAAGCACAAGAATGACACTTTCGAAATCCACATTGACAATTGATTTGTCGCATACAGGCTGTCCAAAACTGCATGACCAATTACAAAATCTTCAAAGTTGAAAAAGTTCTTTTTTTCAAATGGAACACCCTGTATATTATTGGATGATCAGATGCAGAATTTAATTCTGCATGGATTCGCTATGACTTTCCCTATACCTATTTACAACGGTTTTCTTGTTATTCCATATTTTTTACTAAAATCTAATAAAACTACAAAATCGTATTCAGTAATCATTGATTATAAGAGGAATTAGAACAAGTGACTTGACAGTTGTTGATTTTATGTCAAAGTAGTACAATTCTATTTTGCTAATTCTATGAAATACAGTTAATAATGGAGAATATTGAAGAATATTCGAATAATGATCTGCTAAATTTGTTTTATGCGCACGGTGAATGTGAACGAATTGTCAGACGCACATGTAGATTATTTAACGAGCGATATCCGGACTTACCAGCAATGACTCCTGGAAAATTTGCAAGAATTGAAGCTCGGTTTTTGGAAACTGGGAATGTAAAGGCAACTCGTAATCACCGAAAGCCAGTAATAGATAATGAAGCTAACGAGGTGAATGTTTTGGCTTATTTTCAAGCTTATCCACGGAGTTCAATTCCAGCAGTAAATCGGTTCTATTTAATAAATAATATAAACAACTAAAAATGAATCATTTAATATTCAACATCTTTTAACTATTTGTCATTACTTATGAGGCTTATGAGCTAGAATGTGAAGAATGTCATAATGTCATCTATAAACAGATGTCGAATAACTTGCCTAACTCCCAATGGTTTAACTTCAAATGAATTTTTATTTTCAACAGAGGGATCATATATTTTGACTTATCGTTTATAAGCTAAAAATGCCTACTCTAGGTTCGTCTAGCATTCCACATTTTTTTTAATTTGTCTATGCCAGGAGAAGAAAATGATGAAATAAACATTTTGGTATAGTTTAGAGCCAATTCACATTCTTCTTGGTGAAATGCTGTCGAAGAACTTGGCTTTACTAAGATATAAGATAATGAAAATCCTTAAAAAGAAAATATAAAATAAAGCCATTTATATTACTCTTTAAAAAATTATTTACAACCACAGGAACTTTAAAAATGTAAACATTTTTACGATTGGGTATTAAAGGCGGGTACACAATACTTGTCATTCCTATTATGGATAGATGAATGAAATTTCCATCGGAATGGTGTCTTTAATAAACACAATTATGATTTATGAGATGATGTCACTCCTCATGAAATGCAAGTAAGTCGATATCAGGTACGTTTTTCAACAAACGTATGGGATAGGCATAATAGGGGATCACTTATTAGGACCTTATTTTTGTAAAGGCACACTTATCAAGAGAGGTACTTCAACGTTACTCAAATTGAATTCCTAGAATATTTAGATGATCTACCTTTGATCCTCCGAAGACAAATGTGGTTCCAGTATGACGGTGCATCATTGCATAAAGCACAACGTGTAATAAATGTTCAAAATCTAGAATGTCAAAATAGATGGGTTGGAAATAAGGGCGCAGATTTGTGACCCCCGAGATCACCTGAGCTCTCAATGTTGGATTTCTGTATGTGGGGTTTTGTGGTTTGTGTCGAATGCTCTAGCTCTAGAATAATTAAGGAATAAAATGCGATTAGCTGCCCAAGATATTACTCTGTGAAATGTTAGGCACATGTCGACATAATTTATTGTGTAGAGCACAGATGTGCATCAATAAAAATGGTGGACATTTGTAACAATGTTTGAAGTAGAATACATTTTATTTTTTTTGTGCAATAAATTCACAGCCTGTTTATGTAATTTGTGTTTTCGTTATTATGATTTTATTAATTACATATAATAATTGTTTCTTTTCACTTATCAGTCACATTACTTGCTTAAGTAGTTCGCGTTTTTGTTATAATGAAGTCATTTACTGCCGAAAGGGAGAAAATAAGAACGACGTTGAGCATTTAACAAACTACATATTTAAATAGGTAAGCACAAAATATTGTAACAAATTCGTTTTTAAATCTTTTAATTACTCGAATACTCACGGAAATAATAAGAATAATTCACAATGAAAAATCAATCAGCCTGTATATACTTATATAGGCACATACTTTATGTTTACGCGTATGTGCATGGTTTTTCGCTAGTAGTTTTTTTTTTCTCACAGTTAGTTTTTGCGTTTCGGGTAAATGTAGGCATACGGGCAGTTGGTGATTGATCTTGCTCGCGTGGTGTACTCAGTGTTAGTTGCTTTGCCGATAGTTAAAAGATAATAAATTCAGTTTACCCCATACATTTCATCCCCATGGCTAACAGGAGAACTACGGACGGGACACTTGAGGTAAGTGCCCTTAATTTTAGTTCTTTTTTTTTCATATCCGCTCATTTTTTTGCTTAAAACGCTACATACTCTTTGTTTTCTTCGTGTCAGATCTGGTATTAAAGATCTCGGATTTAATAATGTAGATATATCATAAAAATTTATTCGTATAAATCATAGGGGAATTTTATAGCGGTTCGTATATTGCATACATGTTGAGAATCGATTAATTTTAAGCAGCGTTCATTCTGATTATAGATGTTTTGGTGAAGCACAAGAGTTTGCACATGTACAGCTTCCGACATTATTATTTAGCACACTCGCTACGTTTAATAATACGTTTAAGTGCTAAATAATAATGTCGGAAGCTGTAGATCAGGGTTTTGGGAAAAATTTATTCAGAATAATAATAAAAATAAATGGATGGATTCCTTATTCTTATCCAGAAATAATAGATGACTTTTTATTCATTATTCCATTATTCAATAATGAACTGTAACATTAATTTCAATCATTATTCAAATAATTATACCAATAATTATTCTTTATTTCAATAATCATTTTTATTCAAATAATCATTTTTAAATACAAAGAAAGAAAGTTTTTTGTTTGTAAACGACACGGGGAAGGCGTGCACGATTATAAACTGAGACTAGTTCTACCTTTTTTTCGTTGCTGGTTGTGACACTGTTTTATTTTTCGTGTACGTGTTATTTCTGTTTGAAAACATTGAAAACTATTGCTGTCGAAAGATATAAATAAGCAAATTATTGCTTCAATGTATTTTATTATGTAAACTTTGAGTGACTGTAAGTATATCAAAAAAGTACGTTTATCTGTGTAATTTATTCCTCTCTTGGATAAACAATTATCAATATATAATATATATGTAATCAATTATATCACCTCTTTATTGTAGTGGGTGTTTCAAGGTTTATAATAGTAGAAAAAATGTTTTTAGAGTCAGGTACAGCTGTTGTGCTATCAATCCAATACCTTAGCCCGTTAGAGAAAAAAAACGCATAATATGCTTTGCAACGTATATCTATAAAAACACGCTACGGCAACGGAAAGCGAATGCTTATGAATATGTGCATATACCTAAATCAAATTTATTTCAGTAATAAATTACTTGACTAAGGATTTAGTTGGTGAAATCGGTATTCCAGTAATGGTTTATTTAAATAACCTTTTATTCAAGTAATTCTTATTTAAATGATATCCGATCATATCATTCGACAATAACCTAATACTTAATAAAGAGTAATTGATAGGAATTTAATTCAAATAACTATTTGAATAAATATTCAATGATGCCCAATGATGGCGTAATTTTGTGCCCGTATAAATTTCTTGTTACGTTGGTATCGCTATTCCTATTTGATTGTGAGTTTTACAGTTGTTCAGAAAGGTTTTTAGAAGCTAGTTACAAAGAAGCGGTATTTATAATTTGTATAATCTTAGTTCAAAAAGAAAAGAATTAAAAATACTTCTTATTAGAAGAAACATTAACATTTGTTAAAAGCCTAGATTTCTTTAACGAACTTAAATTAGAAATGGATGAAAAAAACATCCCACATTTTAAGCCCATAGGTAGGTATCTACATAATTTATTGTAATATTAAAGCCAATCCCTACACCGTTTGTTCGGTGGTAAATGGGACAGAAATGCCGAAGTAACCACAGTCGTAACTACAGTTAAGTTTCGTGAAATTAAATTAATGCTAATATTATTGAACAGCTTTTTTTTTATTAAACATTTACGTGTTTGATTCATAATAAAGTTGGATTCAATTAATACATTGCATTTTTGGATTAGGAAACTTAGAGTCTGGTACAGGTAATCCTTTTGTTAGCAATAAGTACAGTATTATTTGAAATGTATTAGTTTTTAAATATCATAATAAATGCTCATTAACCACCTTTTGTATATAACAAATTTTGAAATTTAAATCGGCGCGGCGGAACAAAAATCAGCGCACAATGTCTGAATGTGTTTTTAGGAAAATTTTATACTTTAGTCGAGTAGTTTTAAAACTTTATATATTAGTGATCTCTTTGATTTCGTTATAGCACATATTGCGCTTAGTAAATTAGATAGTGAAACGCTTCGATTATTTGAATTAACACATCCTGAAAAAATCGGAATTTACAACTTATGAAGATGAAATTCATTACGGAGCAAAGATCTCACGTTTACCTTAAGTTGCCTTTTACCGTAAAGGATTACAGATGGAACACAGTTTTAGTAGGGTTTTTGTTTTTCTCAAGTTTGCTTAACACCGCTACACTTTAAAATTACATTTACCAATTGTTTGTTTTTACCAGTTTCTGGTAAATCGAAAATAGGTCGCTTTTTGGTAGGGGTCTAAAACTATGACCAAGTTAATCCACATTACCTTATATCAAATAGCATTAACAAAGTGGAGCATCACAATGAAAAGAAGTTAATTCAATACAATTACAAAGCAACCACATTACAAAACTTTCCATTCACTACCCGAATTAAACTATTCCAAAGTCCAATAGAGTTCGAACGAGCTCTGGGACGTCTTCGTTTCCCCCAAATTCGCATCAAAACCCATTTTGGTACGCTTTTATGTTAATAGAAGGGAAAACTGCTGCCTGCAGCGTTCGCGAGATGAGAAACATCAGAACACAAAGGACCCCGAAAGAGAAATTCAATCCGAAACGAAGTTCCTGGAGTCTTCCACTTATTCTTATTCGGAAATGCTATCGTGGAATACAATCCGCAAACCAAACACTTACGTATAGTACTACTATTTACTAGTTTAAATTAGGAATATTATATTGAGACCTTAAGAAGTTTGCCTGTAAATTTAAACTGGATTAAGAAGAGCAGGGGAGACGCCCGACAGCGCTATATAGTAGTGTTGTTTCTCCCTTTCGTTTTATCTTCGTCTAATCTACTAAGGTTTTATCTACGTCTTTGTCGCACCTATGTATATACGCGTCTGCGGTTGAGGGGGTTAAAGAAGAAGAGATTCTCCTTGCCTCCTTTCTCCTCCCTCAACACTCATTTGCTATTGTTTCCCGCCGGAATCCTAAGACCAGGGAACGAAAACCACAGGAACGAGAGATAGCATTGCAACAATTCCAAAATGATTAATAGATAAGAGAAAGTTTGAAGTGTAGATTCCTAATGAAATTATAGTCGCTCGCGTTGTTCGTTCTAGTTACTATTAGGTAAATTTTGCATTATTAATCATGATTAATAATTCTCAAACGAGGGAGTCGCTTCCTGTTGGATTGCACAGTAGATAATTGCGATTGAATCATTTATAATTACAATAATAAATTCTGTTGATACGGCACACATAATATTTAATTTCGCTTACCAATAGAAGGAACACTCAAAATATTTACCTGTAACAGAAAGAAGAAACAGTTAGAATATAAAAAAGTAATTTTAAACATAATTATAATTATATCAAACGTGTAATTCTGTCTTCTTTTTGTAGCCTTCCAAATAAAAATGCTATATCTGTTTTGTCATTTATGCAATTTTCATTTTTTGTTATGAATCGTTTCTAGTATACAGTATGGCATTTCTTTAGCCAATATTTTAGTGTTTTCGTAATTAAATTTATGTTGAATGTTATGTAGTTATGTTTTTTTTTATGGTTGTAAAGTTATTGAATGATTTAATGTCCTCGCATTTGGTTTATAAGCTATTGTTTCGTTTGACCTACATATACACTGTTGCAATCTTTATACATAGGGTATATGTACTATAAATGATCTACATGTGTATGTTGGTAGAGGGATGTTTTTGATTTTAATTTAGAATGTAGGAATCTAACGCTGTGATTTTTGTAACTTAATAGATTTATATTATCGGGTTTTAGAACCTTATTTAATTTTTCTAATAGAGAATTTCCATAGGGCATTCAACAATATTAGTTGTCTAGTGTATTATTAATATGATTGGGTACTGGATTCTGATTGTGATTGGTCTTTGTCTTATAACTTCATTGATTGACAAGAGTTTTTTTTAATATCTGGTCTGTATTTTCTGTCGAGCGATGAAGATTTACTATTCTAACTTGTTTTTAACGTATTACTAGTTTTTTTGAGCGATATATCAAAAAGATAGTTATTATTTTTTCTACTTCTAAAATAAATTACAATCGGTTATGGTATTGATTAAATTGGTCAAGGATATAATTAATTTTGTCTTTGGGAACGATAATTACGTTTATGAAATAAGGGTTTAACGTTCGAGTTTTTAATTTTTAACATTAAGTTATTAAATCTTCCATAACTAGCTGATTCCAATTTGTTTATAAAAATTGTTATTGTATTGAAAATAGGTTGAAGTAAGTGTTAGTGCTATTGCTCTTTGGAGTCATTAGACTCAACAAGGATGTGTGATGTGCTAATCTGTCACAATGTTTCTTTACAATTTTAGGGGCTAGATCAATTATTAGCGAATCTGTGAACAATGATACAACGTCAAGTGATATAAGTCTGACGTATGCACTAATATTTATGTTTTTTTATGCAATTTATAAGATCTATCGAGTTCTTGAAATACTATTCGTTTTTATTGATAACATGTGAAATTGAATCTGCTAAATATTTTGACAGCTCATATGTTGGGCTCAGCTATAGCTTTATGTAACTTAGGCAGACCATACATTTTAGATGGCTGTGTAATGTTTATTTTATTAACCGTGTGTGGTGATATTAAGTATTGGTTTTTCGAACATTCTACTAGTTTGTTATTTTGTAGTTTTGAAGGTTAGAAAAGTGGCGTCTGATTTTAAGTAAGTTTAGTATCTTTGAGTGGTATTCATCGGAATTGAAGATAACTGTATTATCGTTTTTGTTCGATTTTATTACTTTTAATTGAGGGTTTTGTTTTGAATTTGAATTATAATTCTAAGATACAGTAATTTTAACAATATTTCACACATTTACACTGTGTAGAAGATATATGGATGGTCAGCGGATGATCGACGAACCTGATACGACAATATAGTCCAATATATTTATTTTAAACAACAGTAGATGTGACACAAAATACAGGCGTTTTAATCGAAATAAAATGATAGATATTTAATTTCTCTAAAATAAAATAAGATATATATTTGTTTTTTTTTAATACGTATTTGTAGATACATATAAATTCTATTAGGTACTAATATCTTCAAAAGATAGCAAGTTATTCTATCTATCTTGCGATTTCGTTCATTCCAATAAATCTGCACTACTCTTTTATTAAACGTTAGAAAACAACAAAAGAATAATGAATAATTTAATGTATGCAATAATGCCATACCAACTATAGAGATATAGAGACCACACGGCCGGTTGTGTTTTGTTCCTGCAGGCTTATTAAAATTCTGTAGCAACGTCGTTTTCTTTGTCTGACGATCTCCATAGGGAAATCATCAAATAATCATTACGAATATTAAGTCTTCTCTCTCTTGTTCTATCTAGACGTGGTATGTGAGTACGTATTTGCCATCATGAAACATGGTATTCTCTTAATAAACATGCAAACGAGAATCAGTGCATGTATCTATCGATGTTTCTCCCATTCGCATTCCCGTAATATTACTGTAATTATAGAGTATACAGAAGAAGTCTGTGCTTGTATTTCGGACCTTTTTCGAAAAAGAATTCTCTGGTTTGTTCTCAACACAAATTGACTGATAATCAGATGATGCGTGTTACAAATAGAAACATAAGCAATTTTTCATTTCATAATTGTCTTAAAAAATTAATTATTGAATTATGTTTTAAGTTATCAAATGAATCTTTAGCTAACAGTAACCTCTTATGAGTGAAGAACGCGATACGTTATTTTACTTTTATTTTATTATTTTAGAACAAGTAAAAAAAAAAATAAAAATAAACTGTTTTGGCAGTAACGACATTTTGTAACATCGATAGGAGAATCAAACTCCGAAAATTATTTGAATCAGGGTCGGTATTTCAATCTGCTAATAAATGTATCTGCAGTAGAATTATTTTCTGGTGGCGGATGCGCAATAGCAAGAGGGCGTGCGCAATGGAGACACACGCGAAAAATTATGGAGAAGGGTTATAATTCGCACGCGAAAACACAGCCACCCCCACAATTTCGCGATTCGTTCAAAATACGAAATTCAATTTTTATTGTGATATGTATCTGCAGTATACTGTTCGCCAACCAACGATTGGGCTGCACCCTCCTCATCGAACCCGTGACGTTAACTACGCTCAGGGGCGTGGATTTCACCACCAGAAAATAATTCTAGTGTAATAACAATTTAGCTAATAAGTTATAAGGAAGATATAGCAGGTACATAAATAACAACAGAGCGTCTTTCAACGAATATTTTTAGGTTACGGGCCG
Source organism: Cetonia aurata (assembly GCA_949128085.1). Classification (NCBI taxonomy): domain Eukaryota; kingdom Metazoa; phylum Arthropoda; class Insecta; order Coleoptera; family Scarabaeidae; genus Cetonia; species Cetonia aurata. Next base: position 26,283,161 of record OX421887.1, read on the forward strand.
GTATTTTAACTTTTAATAAAAAGTTCCTAACAAAAATTATTAGTTGACTGGAATATGTGCATGTTTCTCGTTCATAAATAATTTCAAACAATTTCAAACTTGTAAACATAACCATGTTTTCTTGGTTGTGTTGGCAGCATTCAGACTTTTGATGAGGCTTCTAATTGTGCTTATTTGGTTACTTCAACCACTGAATAACATTTTAGGAGAATAAATCAGTTTATCACTTAAGTACATAATTTTTACGAGTCGGTGGAATCAGTTTTTTTTAGGTAATCACTTTTATTAGGAACTTTATTAAGTGTTTCCTTTAAGGTAAAAATGTTGGCAGAATTTGTGGTCTTTTTGATTATTTCATCTTTTAATTACTTTGCAAAAAATTAATATGCTAATCTATCCCGGACTTATTATGCCTTCCTTGCCTTGTGCTTTCACGAAAGCAAACACATACTCTCCATACAATATCTGCACCAATAAATCTCTTCCGAAGCTAACAGTCGATAAATCGCATTTGAAGGAATTACAGCCGAATACTGCATAACCTTAACTTGAAACTTATACGTAATAGCTACCCATCCACTTAGTATGCTTTCAATTTGCATACACAAAGCGGAAATTAGGAGAATCGACGGGCTATTGGGAGCAAAATGAAGTGCATCGAAGGTGGTTGAAAACGGTTTCGAACTGCGTTTTCGTCCATCTCCTTTCCTCCAAATCCAGCGTTTGGCGTAATAGGAATTTCACATTTATTAAAATACGGAGGTATTCACTTTTAAATTAGATAATTAGGGCGAGATAAAAATTAAATATTTCAAAGTGTTCAAGAGAACGGAGAGGAAGTAAGGTTCAGAAGGATGGTAAACTTTTATTACGACAAGGCGACTCAAAGTGTAGCGGATTTAATGGAAAAAGTTCTGAAACTTCGAGGCTTCTCCAGGTAATTGAAGGTATTTCAGCCCTGAGATTATTTTTATTTTAATTGCATTGTGAGATAAACTAGGCATTGGAAGTTTTGATACTTGAAGAGTTTGATTTTACGCTTAACAAAATAAAATTTTATCTAGGATATAATATATAAATATTACAAGAAGAATTTGCAAAAGATTATACAGGTTTTTCTGTTAGCACTAATTGTGAGAAACTGACAGGGTCATGAATAATTATATTACCTTCGCCATTCTTTTTAGATTTAAAATTTTAGACACAATATTAATATAAATTTGCATAACGAAAGAGTAGTTAATTAAGAGAATTCATGACAAGTCATTGATAACACGGGTAAAATATGAACGGATATAATTTATTACATTTGTTCCTCTCTGGTTCTTCGTAATTGTCAACTTCTTGTATAATTTTGTTTCTGCTCGTAAATTTCACAAAGAGGGCGATCTCTACCCACCAAAGTAAAAGAACGACCATAATTTAGGCATCTGTCAGGTCGCATATTCATACTAAAACCCCATCAGGCACCGAACACTCACCCATTTCTCTTTGAGCCACCCTTGCACAGTTTCGCGATTTTCAAGTTCCTTCCTTCCTTCTTGACATAATTAAAGTTGAAAAGTGATTATAAACTTTTGACAACTTTAATGAATGTTTTTCGAGTTTGAGCAGCGCGGCACATTTCCTTCGACATGAAATTCCGTGAGGGAAAAGCAGATAAGTGTTGTGTATAACCTAACTACGGGCACGCATACGTATGTAATGAATATAAAGAAGGTCGACAGCTTATGCATATTTAACACTTATTACAACTCTTGTTTTAAAAGCAGATTATTTTTAAAACAATAGAGAACCGACGTTAATCAATGTTAATAACGTTCTGTATTGTTTTTCTTTTCGGCCATTGTGTTCTGTTTCTGGGGTGGAGCGAACTTGTACGGAAAGAAAGAGGACTACGGAGTTATCTGGCGAACTTTTCAGAGGGCATTATTATTTTCAAACTTCTCTAAAGCCCTCCGTAATGCTCTTAAAAAGTTATCGTCTGACCGCTTCTAGAAACTTTCTCGAACAATATCCAAGAAGAAAGAACGACAGATTATTACGGTGTTAAATAAAGCGCAAACTTGGAAATTGTTTGTTATTTAAAAACAAAATATAAAAGTTTAATAAGCATGGACTGTTGTTGTTCGTGTAACAGATATTGTGAAAATTTCTCGAAATTAAAAAACAGGCAGATTGTAATAATACTCTAATGAAATAACACTGTGGTATCCTATTGGCTGTGTTTTATTTGCTACAGAGATCACTTGAAACCAGTTAAGCAATTATTAACTGATCACATATGCGAGCAAATAAAATAATGCATAAACTGAGTAAAATAACATACATTTCTGGATGTTTTTATACATAAATGTCCGTTTTTTCTTTAGATTCTTAGAAAAAAATTTAATGCCGCATTGTATTTAAACTAAATTATTATTATTAAAAATTGTTTGTTATTTTGGAATAAAAAAAAGTAATATGATACATACAAACCGTATGCTCTAAAATGTCGATTTATTTATTACCGTTTTATGTCTTGATCGCGTCTTTGGCAAAAGAAGATTTTCTTTCGACAATATACGCATGTGATTTAAATATACATTTCTTTATGTATATAAGAGTGTGATCGGGTTGCTAATTGTACAATATGTTATCATAAGGTGCCTTGTTCGATTAGTTACGGTTACAGTTAGTTATCAAATGCTTATTGTTAAAGATAATTGTGACGTATCTATAGAATGGTAAATTTTGCGTTAAATATACTGAACGTCTTGACAAAATTAACAAGTTTAATAAATAACCATTAGCATTAGATGCAAGTGTACCCTCTTGCATCTACAGAAAATGGATTTTATTCTAAGAATCTAAAGAAAAATAGTCTACGGTAGGCGTATATAAAAATGACGATATCTTCCCTAAAACGAAAAATACGTGTCAAATACTTTTCGGTATTCTGTGTCCACTACAGATTTGATCAAAATCGGAGCTGGACACTTGGGTGCCTTTGTGTCAGAGCAATCGCACATAAATAAGAATTATAAAATTTGATTATTAAAATTCTTAATTATCATTTACGTGCGATAGCATCTTTGCGAACTTGATTGCTTTAAGAAACGTTATAAATAATTTTAAACCTGTTGTAAGTAATTATAATAAGACATTTACAGAACATTGCAGTATACTAAACACCAATAAATATAAATAAAGTTCAAAAAACGTTAATTAACATAACAACAATAATAAAAAATAATAATATCTGCATAACATCAAATAAATTAAATATATATTTCTACTCCTTATCATCTAAAGGACAGGCCTCCACTGAGACCATGCACACAATCTGTTTATTCCATGTATATAAACTTCTTATTTTTCTCTATTTATATTTCTATCTAAATCTTGAGACTTTACCTTTAAACGCATTCATCCATAACTGATTTATGGCTTTCAGTGAATACGTCTCTGTGCTGGTGTCCTGATTTCTTTTCGTGAGAAGTGTGCATAACATATAACCTGTATATAATAAGTTTACGCTCAGCTTAACTTATGGTTATAGTGAATCAAACGCAAAAGGATCCGTGTTTATTTACTATTCGACCATTAAAATATAGCTTTGGTGGTGCTTTTCACGTAACTGCAATATCATTTTATAACCGTATTTGTATTCTTGCATTACGATGTTAATAAAATATTTATGTATATGTGATCATAAGTGTAACAAGTAACCGTTTTCTCAATATATTTTGGTATACGATCAAGAAATTGAAGTTATATCAAAATTAATAGAATAGACGAGGGTGGCGCCCACTAAACGTACTAAATTAAATGCGAAAACGACGCAGAGAATACCAGGCACGAAATGAAGGCGGCATAAATACAAAACAAAATTAAAATTCATGAAGATATAAATATAAATAAATGGATTAAATGCAGACGCAGAGTCAACGTAATTAAAACAATAATGAATATTAACGCCGGTCTTCTCATAAAGGTAGCTGCCTGAAAATCGCCGTATTTAGTTCAAACTCGGGCACGTAATCTTTCCACAACGCTCAACTTTCTTGGTTACTTTATGATGGCGACTTTACATTGATTTCCACATAAATGCCAATTTTAGTATTTATATAGTTTGCTTCAGAACTTTAGGCCATTCTTTTGCTTGTTTCATTTATTATGAAAATAATTTTGACTTGGACGCATCTTTCAATAGCGTGTATTTCCGTCTGGAAGATACTTGGGTACATCCTCAAGCTTTCGAAATATTTGGTTCTAGGCCCATATATCCCTATTCCAGTTCCATCTGGTGTCTGTATCCCATTCGCTCTTGGTGCTAAGCTTTGTGGTAAATTCTTTCACAAAGTTAAACTTCCTTGGCATGTCGTCACGGGACATGTCCCAGGTTTGGTCACCTGCAGGAGGCTGAGGCTGATGCCTAGCCATTCCTTCCCTGATCATCCTACGTGTGGTCCTTTTAGCTATGCTCTCCACCAAAATGTGAAGAGGAGTAAGATTTAGAGTAATTCAAACCACATTCATTTAATACAATTTTTCAACATATACCAAAGGCTTATAAAATCTTAACTGATTATTTTCTGATGCGTTGGTAAAGCGTTGATTTATCATGCATCAGTAAATTAGTCAAATGTACATATACTTATTTAATACAAATGAAAAACAACAGGCGTCATCTGCTTTCATTAGAATAATTCGGTATATTTTGCTAATCGATATTATATATATATTTTATGATGTTTAAATTACAGCAATATACAGGCAAAAACAATTAATCACAAAAATAACATTAGGTAACAATGTTATGTTAACTACCTACATACATTTTAGAATTTTTGTTAAAATTCCCATGTTGTTGTTTTAAAGACTGAAAGTTTAACAAATGGGTAAAATAACATTTCTATTTTTCTCACTCAGGTACGCTGAATCACGGCAACATATAAATTTGTAGGTTACTTATAACTAATTGCTTTAACTATGAGAGCTACAAAAAATTCTTACAAGTTTGGAAGTGTTTCAAAATGCAATCATATACGCCTATACGAGAGCTTTCGTAATTATTAAAAAGGGCGCTAAGTGTATCATTTATCAATGTGTCATAACAACGCCGAAACTCCCTAACACTTAAGAGGGGGATAATGCATTGGATTATCAAGTGGCGTAAGTAACTATAAATTAACTGAATACTTTGCGAGTTAATGCTTACATTACAGGATATACTTCTAAATAATTTATATTCTAGAACTAGAAAAAGATGTTTACGTTATATATTAATACCATAAAATATTCAACATTTTGCTTTTGCTTCTAAAACAGTGAAAATTGAAAATTACTCTGAATTAGGTAAAATACATTTAAATTTGGAGCAGTATCGTTTTCCACTATTTTTCCTAGTTTAAAACTACACAGAGAGAGAGAGAGAAAGAGAGAGAGAGAGTACATATATATATACATCCACTTACATTCAGCACATTTAACAAATTGGATTTTCGAGCTGATCAATATTCTATACAGTCATCAGTATATGTAGAGGGAATGCACACACACATATGCAGAGCATTCATATATCACTTTCAGCAATGTAAATAAATGGAAAACGGACACACAGTCAGTTATTAAATATCCGAAATAATTATCTTTGATTATAGCAAATATTGCAGCAATAAAACTGAATTTGGATTGAAATTATATCACGTTCGTGCAATTAACGTTGTTCGGATTTCCAATCCAGTCTAACGCTAATATTAACGATATAAAATTAATTAATTAATTATAAAGAGGAGTTGGATTTTGCCTTAATCCACTAATGCCTGGACATATCCGTTATTTAATTCGAAATAGATAATCATTCTGTCGCCAAATTCTCTCCATATTACTTCCTTGTCGTATCTGTAATTGTGTTTCCTGAATTCCTTTTGAAATGACCATGCACGAATGATAGACACTCTATCTTTAATTTTAATTCTATACCATGAATTTATCATATTTGGTACTGTTGAATGCTGAATGCGAATATTCAGATGTTCATTGCTAAAAAATATTATCAACCGTTTCGAAACGTTTTATAGTTTTCTATACAATCCGAACAATTTCAATTATTCTTCAATACTTTAATAACGTCGCAATTGCTAATGTATATCATGTATTCCAACTGTGGCGTTTTGAAGTTCGGAGACCTTATAATTTTAATTCATCAATAAATTTACAAGGTTTAAAGAATCGGGAACAACAGATAAAACCTAGCACTCATAGAAACATCCAGCGCCATCTGTTCGACAACCCTAAAAATTCATCTTACTTCAGTGAAATCTAAATTTAAATACAAAACGGGGTCAATGGAATAATTAATGTATGTACTACATGAGTTTCTCTTAGCATCTGATGATGTATCTCTTGTTATGTGAAAATTCTTCATAGGTATGTTTGAATGTAGGCCTGTAGTTTTAAGCAGGGATAATTGAATATGCAAAAGCTATATATGTATTTATGAGTTCAATCTATAGTATGTTGATGTATTATGTGATATAACTATCAATATTGATACTGTAATTGGTGAATTACAATGGTGGAAGATGATGTGGTTATTATATTGTGATTGAAATAACGGCAGTGTCAAATAAAATAGTTGTGTGGAAATTTCTCTTGGGAAAATGGCAAAACAATTTCTAGATTGTTTCTGAAAGTGTTTATAAGTAATGGATGCAATAGAATTATGTTTAGAATGACACAATATAACAATTCTAAATACAATGTAATATACTGAACCATAAAGTCACACAGATATGTGAATTGCATTAGGTATTCCAATGCTAACCAATAGAACAATTTTGGACTTGTTTTAAGCCACTTTCAGTAATTCACATATCTGTATGTGTTTAATCTTAACAGATAGAACAATAAAAATAGAATTAGAGATATCTGACCATTTCCTAAAACAAACAACAGAAATGGATTCAATTAGGAGCATATAAAATTTTTTACGATTGTTAATGGTCCCTAAACCATTCATACTGAAATATAAAGAAAGAATTTCATTTGTTTCTGAAGGCAATAAAGATTAATTGGAACTAATGATTCACTTAAAATTCTTGTTTCCCGTCTTTAAATACCACACTTAATCAAAATGGAAACCCATCTCGCATTTATCAGATACTGTTTGTTTATATACCGTAAGAGTTTAAACATCACTTAAACTCTGAATTTCACACAATTATTTCCAATTAGAAAGTAATCCATTGTAATTTTCTATTTGGATTCTAAGAATTCTGCCAGCGTTGTACCATAAATATATTATATACCTCATTGTGTGCTTTTGTAGTGCTGCTTCTCTTTCAATCGCATTCAATAAAGATCAGGGCACCCTCCTCTCTCCGTTCTATGTTCAGTAGCTATTCTTGTTTCGTCTTTCTTTCGCTGAATACATGCTTCTCACTTCATTTCAGCTCCCCCTTGTTGTTGCTTAATTGAAAACTGTTGGGTAAAACTTCGGCCTTGAAAGCGATTCACCCCACCCAACTAAAGTATAGACCAGACCAACTGTATAAAGCTCGTTATTATATTCAATGTAGATGTAATTGATTTTTTCTTATCATTTTAAAACAAGTTTAAATAAGCTTATTTTCGGTTGGGAATTTACATATATATTATCACTGTAGGGTGTTATTCACGTTCTTGAATGAGCGGAGATTCGATCGAGAAGAGGTAATTTGAAATTCTGTGTGTACATAGGACGTTAAAAGATACATTTTAAACCCTGAAATAAATTATTTTATTCCTCTTTTAGGTGTTCGTGTTACAGTCTGGAGTGTAGATTTTGTTTTCTCGCCTCTAATTGTATTACATTTCGTTTTTCTAAAAACATTAATACATTTGGAAAGAATGATATACTTAATTAAAATTTTTTTTTCAAATGCTATCGACACTAAGGTTCAGAATTTATGAAAAGCAACTGTAGAAACAACTGAATTTCGTTAACGTTGTGTACTTATCCAGCTTTCCAAGTTGAGTTTGTTCAGCGCTCTTAAATTTCAACGCCAATTCGTTAAAACAACTTTGAAAGGCGAAATACATCTTCCGCGAAATGTATAACAATAAATTTGTAGCGAGTTCAAATTAGTAAATGAAACCGTTCGCCATTCACGAATGGCAGAATTCATTATTTAAGGTTGGAACTGCAGTCGCTACATTATTTCTGTTGTAGAGCCCCTTCCCCTCTCCAGTAAATACCCGGTAATATACCATAGCCAGCTGGTCATTAGTAATAAATCAGTAGATAATTGGATTCTGGAACTATAGTAAAACTTCCGCCTCGGCAAACGTCAACCAGTAGTAGAAATATATAGGTACACACGTCTAAACGAATACAAAACGTGTACTACACGCGAATATACATGTTGTATAACAACGTAGCTTACTTGCAACATGCACCTAATGCTCTTAACGGGTAAACCTTTTAAAATGAAGCGATCCCTAGATTAATCCACTTCGCTTTTCCTCTAATTAAAGCTTCTGTTTTATTGGCTAGTTTTATACTACTATTTTTTATTTCCTTATTTTAATTGTTAGCGTTCTTTGTGACGTATTCGTTTTTCTCCAATGTTACAATCGTTTGTTATCTGTTTCGGCTTTGTCTACAAAAGCGCTTTGTTGTAAATTCTCCCATTTCCTGCATCCTTTAGTTCAATTTAGTTGGGATGGTATTTCAGTACCATGTAAGAAAGAAGACATTAATTAAACGAAGATGATCCCAGCTGTTAATAATTAAATTTCACGAGAAATAAATCGTTACTTGAACTATTAAAAGTAACATCTTGTATTAACTAGCAAACTAGCTATGAATATTTTATAATATGGATATAACATTTTTAAACCTCGTTGGAAGCCAGATAATCAGCGATTATCAACTCTGACAGTGTCTTAATATAAACTGATATTATAAATTAGGCCCATTAAATGCGTTGCCGTCAAACAAAAGATCTACGCGTATCGGGTTTACCGTTTATTTACAGAGTTAATATACAAATTGGCTATTTCAAAACGTTAAGTTTATTTTAACTGGACAAACATGTTGGCGATATCGGTTTTATAACATCAGACATTTGCTGCTCTCGACACTAACAAATGGCCGAAGAATAACAAATAATTAGAACGTAGCCGCGATGAAAGACTGTATGTCCATTAGTGTCAAAATAATCCGGAGAGAGTAAAAAAGCCTATCGATTTCGAGGTATTCTTTGTAGAATGATGTGAAAGCTGTACCGTGGTCCGCGGGGTATAATACTTAGATTCCATTACAACTGATATGCTATTTTAGAAAATTAATGGGCACCTACTGCTAAGCGATTTCTTCATTGAATTTGGGCGACTTTGGATATTGCCTAGCATACGTACATGTGCAGACCAATAAATCATTTCTAGCGTTGTTTTAAAGCAATATGTATATGTAGTATAAATAACAATATATTTGAAATAAAGTGAGTAAAGGTGGGAGTGACGTACACTCACGGACACCCAAAATGTCCGGTCTAATACGTAGTCTAAATGCCGCGGACAACTCGGGTGTGTGGAACGTTGCGTTCAGACTGTGGTTTAGACCGGACAGTTTGGGTGTCCGTGAGTGTACATACGGGTAATAAAAAATTTTTGATTTTGAGTTAACTATAGCGATTTTTACAACAGATGTGTACTTCGTAAATATTTAATTATTTAGTTGAAAATATACATATATCAAGTACTGAATGTTCGTATTTCATAAACACTACTTTTCATTATTTATGAAAAAATCGCCTCCAAATACAGTGGTTACAATAGACTGAAAATGATTGTGTCTATATACATTATTTGAATATAAATAAGGCTATTTCCTCTTAAAGCGATCAAACCCAAATAAATGAATTTTTTAAATATGAATATGTCTTTCTCTCAGCGTATAAGAAATCAGATCAAGTAACACGCTATAGAAATTTTACAAAAATATACATGTAAGAACAGAAATAACTAAATTATGGGAGATAGCTGATAAACTGTGACGTTTGGAGAAAAATTTAGAAAAAAAAATTATAATACATGGTCCTTGAATAAAAGGGCAAAAATTTAGGCATAGGGGGAAGTACGATTCGGCATAACAACAGCATGCAAATATCTGGCTTTAATATCTGGCCTTTCAATGGAATGGAAAATCCACAGATACCGAAAGAAAAGAGGCCACAAAAATAAATTCTATTCTATGGAATTAATGCGTAAAAGAAGCAACAAAAATACAAATAGTTATGCATTAATTCCATAGAAGGAAGAAAGATCAGAATAGGAAATCCCATATTACGCATTAATTTCATGGAATAGGTTTTCCTTTTTTTTTTGTTTTTCTTTTAGCCCATGTTACGATCAGTCCCAGATATTTTTATACTGTTGTATACAAATCGTACTTTCTCGTATTTCAGTTTTGCATCATTCATAAAGCAGTGACGCGCTTGCCCCTTACTCACTTAACGTTACTGTTGAGGTAAGTGCGCTTATATTTAATTTCTTCAAAGCATTATGAAGGGTACATCTTCTTATAGAAAAAGTAAATTCTTCAAAAAAAAAGATTTTTCGTCTCTTACATTTAAAACTATCTGTGTCGGTTAGTTCGCTTTAGAGAAAGAAAAACCTCAAAAGAGGAGGAATAATTAGAATACAATTGTAAGTTCTTAAATATATTTCAATTAAATCGGTTGTTCGTTGATTAGGAATAAATATATAGAGAATGTAAATTTCTTTCTTTTCCTCTCTCATCACCTTTAGCTTAACCTTTTGGGCTAGCATTTTTCTGTGTGCCAGGTAGGTACAGCAAAGTTGGTCTTAAAGTTTTTTTGAGCACCTCCAAAAATAATTCCTTGATACTGTAAAAGCAAGTGAAATCTTCAAAAGCATGCTAGAGGATCATTTTAAAGGACAGATGGTAATTAAAAACAGAAGCCTTGACAGGCCAATGGATTTATCATTGTAGAAAAGGAAAAAATTGCTTTATGCCTGGGAAGAAATCAATGGATCTATTCTTAAGGAGCCAGTGCTCTGACCAGAATATATAACCTATATCCATAGAAATCCAATATGGAATCTCTATGAAATCAGATATTTCTATAAAAACCAAGAGAAGCCAATACTAGAATTGTTTTCTAGTGTATTTATATGTGCATACTATGATTTTTTAAAATACATTTTTTGGCTGCCACTTTCGAAAGTACAACGTTAATACACTCATTCGAAGATAGAGATAGAAAGCGCCACATTTTCGAATTGAACTATGAATTGAACGGTCAACGCATCACTTACGTTACTTTACCGCACTCTTCTGTGAATAAGTTTCTCTGAGTTTGATTGTCAAAATAGCTGCCAAACAATCTGTCATTCGAATACAAGCCATCTGTATTCTGAACACTACAAATGCAAGTAAATTGAAATTTAGTAAGTGATAATCATTTGGTAGCCGGAAAGAATTTGTACGCACCACTGCTGGAAAGTCTCTTATCGTAGGTATTCGTTTGGTAGCTCGCCTCGGCTCACAGTCTTTAAACTCGTTCGACAAAACGTCAGTTTCCAGCTTTGATAAGTAAATAACTATTACGCATTTGCTTCCAGGTTTACTTCTATGTTTTGTTGGCGAAATAAAAGATTAACAACAGAAAGCTTTCAAATGGAATCACAGAACGAAGGAATTCCATGAATAGAAAGACACAAATATTAGGGATAGTCATACAAAACAGAGGAACAATAGCATATTGGTAAATGACATGTCAGATGTTTAAAAGGTTATCCAACGTACTTTGCTAATCTGCGCATCTCGCCAGCCACCAAGTTAAATTCAATAAGCTGTACATTTTGATATTCTTTCAATTGTGGTCTTAATATATAAATACTATTGAACAGAACATGGCTTATTTATTACCATAAATAAATTTGAAAAAAAAAAACTACTAAAATAGTCCCAATTCAGGTGATATAAATTAAATAAACTTTGGCAGACTGTCTCAGTTATTAATAAAGATAGAGTTGTGTCAAGGCGTTACTCTGCTCTCCAAATTTTTAATCTCTGGTTCTCGAACATTCATAACATATACATACACACTCATGTATTGTCATGAAAACGTAGATATTAAGAGAAGTTTGTTATGAAATTAACTCTTACATTTTCATAAGACAAAAATAACAGATAAAAAGTAAGTAAAACTGTCAATAAAGAGATAACAAAGCTATATCGACTATGTGGAAATACCGTTGCACATTAAAAAAAATCTATTATATTTATAATCAAAGTGTAACAGACAGAGTGTGTAGCAGTAGTATTGCATCTTTGGCGATTGTATCTTTGCTGTTGGTTACAGTTTGTCAATCAAATGGGAAGCTTGGCAGTTATTGTTCTATCAAAGATTTTAGTGGCTGTTAAGCATAATTAAATACAAGATAAAAATGTATTCAATGCTGTAAGTTAAGAGCAAGACAAGTAAATAATTGTAAAGTAAAATATTTAAAATTAAAAATGAAAGCGGAGACCATCTAGTGTTAAAATAATGAAGTTTTCAGCATTGTTTATTTTGGCGGATAAAAACATCAAAGTAAGTGTCACTTCTTTTATTGTCTATTCGCTGGATAAAGCACCAATCTCCCTAAACATTGGAATACCTATTTTTGAGAATATTGAAATTTTATATCAATCAAAATTCAACCAAAATGGACCATTATTTTTTGTTTCATTGACACAATTCTTTCGTCAAACATTTTCAATAACTATGAATCGCAATTCTTTTTAATGTCTGTATCTGTAGCGTGTCAAAATGTTATGCTGTTGTATTTTTATATTTATATACATATATACATATTTGTTTGTGGCTTTCCCAAAACGCCTTGTTTTATTCATGTTTCGATTATAAACAAAACCAAAATAGCGTAGTACTTCTTGCTTCGTGCATATACACAACCTGTTCCCGAAATACATTTCGACCAATTTATCAAGTGATTAATTTAGATATGATAAGATACACCTTTCCATCATTCTGACGGCCGTAATATCATTTCCACCATTTTCTCCGAATCCCGGTCCATCCATTTTCGTTTATTAAAAATCAGTCGGAGGAGATGATGTATTAGATCGAATCTACATACATAAACATAAATAAACCGGAGGCGGTTGTACTTTCGCTGCCGCTCCCTTGTTGTGCCACTAACAATGAATTATAATACCTACTTATTTACGTTTATAGATTGAAAGAAAGGTCTTTGTGATAACGCGATTAATTTATAATTAAAACAGTCGGCCAGAAACGATTGTATTCCTACTTTTGGATACAATCTAGATGTTCTAGAACTTCTCTTTTTCTGTTTTTATAAATTTTTAATTATAATTAAGCGGATTTCTTAGAAATATGACGTCGGTGTATAATTCTTCGAGTTATTATCCGGGATAAGTCGTTTTATTCCCAGAAAACGAGGTAATAAATTCGAATTAAATTTATGAACGCTGTGGATAACAGTCAAATAAAATCACTCAAGCTTAGCGAGTTCGGTATACCATGCCTTTTCATATAATTTGTTTTGATTCTTGTAAATATTTTATGTTTCTTACATTATGATCGTTATTATTATTATTAACGCCCACCGCAACGAGTAATGCGATCATTTCTTAGTCTTTCACTTTCTCGGAAATATCCCTCGAGCGTTTTTAGTATCTCAAAATCGCCTTCCTCTAGAAGGTAATCGGTGACGAGCACATCACCGCAGGCAACCGACGTCGACGCATTTATAATGCTTTTGCGGTTACCGGTCGCGCGACACGCCGCAATTTGTCCCGCGGAGTCACGCTTGGTCGCAAGATGGATGCGCCGACTAGACCCAAGTAACGTTATTAAATGCATTAGGATTAGTGAATTAAGTAAAGCGGCTTTCCCGCGATCTATACACGGGCAATAAATCCTTTCGGCAGCGCACCGCGTTACATAGATAAACCCGAAGAATGCGGTCGTGACACCTCCGCGATTCCCACCGCTAAATACTCTGCCGTTTTGGTCCGCTTTGTCTGCTAATCTGCGAGAAATTTTACGCGCGCTGGAAAAGGGAAGGGTTTCGACGTGAACAGGTAGTTTATTTATGGCGCCGAAGGATGTAAACCTCACTTGTACACGGACCTAAAGAGGTAGGAATGGAGAACGTGAAATTTCGATTTCTTCCGCGGTTGTTGCCGATTACGCCCACGATATATCGTCAAAAGGTAAAAGATTCATATAACGGTAGAAAGAATTCACTAACAACGGAGAATACAATTGCCACAACATTTGCGTTGACAATTACGCTGGTGTTTGCCATAAATCCTAATTCTTTTCAATGCCTGTGCTTTCTTAACTATATACAAAGTTTAAGCGAGATAGGCAATCTCCATCGCGCGGACAAGCTGTGTCCCGTGAAATGTTTCTATTCGGCCCCTGAGACCTTTAGAAGTAACAATAGAACTGACTATTTTCAAAATCAAATATTAAAAGGATTAGGTTAGATTACACTGGGCAACAAATTTTCGAAAAGTTCATGCTTCCAAGCTGAAAATAGTCATTTCTTAATGAATTCAATGTGCTGAACACGAAAATGACTAAGAAAAAGCGGAATTGGCTACGGGTTTTCTGTAATATGTATGCATATTTCAGAAAAAGTGTACTTATGTCAATATTATAATACATGGTAAGAAAACATTTACGCATATTTCAGAAAAAGTGTACTTATGTCAATATTATAATACATGGTAAGAAAACATTAGTCTGCTTCTGGCTTTCGACTTCTTTTGGCCTGCCGTTTGTAGTGGACTTGTGGAGCATCTCTACTGATTGTCCAACAATAAATTGCATTACATTATGCAATAGCATCTATACAATGGACAAAACGTCAATATCTCTGGAACGTGAGCCAATCAACTTTTTTCAATGTGATATTCGTGTTCAGCACGTTGAATTCATTCAGGATTGGGTACTTTCACCTAAGAAGCAATTTCACTGTTGACCAGTGTTATTTGTTACCTAATATAAGTAAAGGTTTAATTCTGCTTATTTAAATTAAACACAACTGGCATCATTTTTGCTGATAGTTTAGTACCATAAAACGATAAAATCTCGTTTTCTTAAAGATATTTACGATATTTAGGTTTAGTTCTAAAAAAAATTTACCTCGTGTAGGATTTGAAACCGACACCTTCTGCTTGTCGGACGGACGCTCAACTAGTTGAGCTAACGAGGTGTTCGGCGAGAGGCTAACCACTTGTGGAATTAGTTGTACACTGCCCTTGGAATTACACTGTTTTTTAAGGGAATTACTACGAATTCAATGGAATTACGTAAATTATCCAAGGAATTAGTAGAATTTCCCAAGAATTAATTGAAATTAATGGAATTGGATAGGAATATATGTATGATTTTGGAATTAACAAGAGAATCGGCTGACAACACGACGTGGTCATGTGTGTAAACATATACTTATATTATAGGTGCTTGTATAATTATGAACAAATTAAAATTTATTTTAAAATTAAAAATGAAAAATAATAAAAAAAGCCGCTAAAATCAAAGAAATAAAACTAATAAACCCAAAACGAGCTACGAATAACTGAGCTTGTAAGCATGTGCTTATCTACAAATCAGGATTAGCCAAAGATCTACATAACTGGTTTTATCGATGACTTATCCTTTACAAGCACTAAACACCGATCTAAGGGGAACAATATCTTTTACATAAATTGTAACGTAATAAGTATTTATTTTATTTATAATTTGTTAGCTACAAAATATATTGTATCACCCTCGTGTCGAAAGTCTTTTCCGACATTTGGTTTGTAAATAATTATTTAATTAAAAATAATAATACCTGAGCAGACAGCGGCGCATTATACCATGATCAGGGTGATTGGGCAAAATGCACACTTTTAAAAAACGGTTACAAAAATTCGAAATTCTTTTCTTTTTTGAAACTACTGTATTTGACTATATTAATATTATACCGTAATTTAACTGTTATTGCGTGCTATTCTTCGAAGAGATTTACGTTAGAAAATTAAGATAACTGGTCATTAGATTTTCTATGTGGATTTATCAAATAAATAAGGAAAATGAAAAAAAATTCCGTTACCAACATATATTATTATATGCACGTATAATATTTACTTGCACTATAAAATAAGGATCAACAAACAAATGTAATAACTTTCAAAATGAAATGCTACCAAAAGTTTGTCTATTGTAAAACATATACATAAATTGTTAAAAAGATTAAAACGAACTAAACCAAATTCTAGGTTTTTCTATTAAAAAGATGAGAAAGCAACTCAACTGTAACTATCAATAGAACATCTTATTTATTCCAGATAAGCACGTAAGACAAACAACAATTTAAAAATTGAATTGAAACACAACAGAGAAGGTTGCTAAGAAAAAGAACTCGGCCTCGAAACGAAAAAAATGCAAAGGCAAACGACCCTTAATTTTATTTACGACCACATAATAATTCTTGGAGTACCTATATATAATTTTTTGTCGAAATTCAAACAGTTGTAGAGAATAAAAACAATACTAATATTGCTACACATACACTCCTAGAAATGATTTCTTTAAACAAGTAAATTTATTATTTTAAAAAATCCGTTTTGTTTCAAAACAGCAAATTATGAATCAAAACAGGTGATATTATTTCAAGAAAATATTGTTCTTAAAATGTGTTCTACAACAAGAAAGTGAATTGCTTGACGCTGGGCAATTTATACTTATAAGACAACGGTTGTCTTGTTCGAAGTAGATAAATTATGAGTTTAAAAATCAAATCGGAGGTGAAATTATATCATTATTATGTTAGTTAAGTAACTTTATTTGGAGGCGTTATTGGCCATAAAATTACTAGTATATCAGTACCGTAAAATTTACATAATCAAATAAAAATGTGCAATAGGTAATAGAAAATATGATGGAACCCGAAGTATGCACACATATATCAAGAAAAAGTGCATAGGATCAGAGTATTGCCTTAAATAACTCGTGTCTTAGTTGTGGAAGACAATTTTCTTGTTTCAAATAATAATTTTTTTAAATAAAGAAGGCTCAAATCGCTAGGAATTACTGAAAATTACTGGGAATTGCTGGGAATTACCAGGAATTCAATTCCAAGTGATGGAATTTTGATAGAATTAGACGAATTGGCATTAGTTGTACGCTATTTTTCTGAGTGGTCAGCCCGTCCTTCTGCTTGCTGGACGGACGCTCAACTAGTAGAGCTAACGAGGTGTTCGGGTCCTTATAATTAGAATGGTGATTTTAATGTTTACCATTTCTTTCATATTTTAGTTTTTTAAAACACTGTTTAAATTCTGTTGAAAAACTTCCTTAATTTGTAGTTCTCTAGTTTTTGTTACCTCTACACATAGGTCATATTACTCTACATTTTTCCCATTCACAAATAAATTAAATGTCAGGTTTTTATTATATTCTATTTTTCCTTCTATTTAAGATGATCGAGGTCACAACTATTCAGAGAAATTTATTAAATTTACTATGTGTACAGTCAAATATGGAAGCAAGTAATTTTAGCATATAATTCATTGTCAGTCACGCCAAACAGCGTTCGATCCGACAACAAACCATTAAGAAACTAATCACATCGTTTCCGTAGGCGCCAGATTATCGCAAGCGGCGCAGAACAGCGATCACAACCATCTCAATAAAGCCGCCAAAAATTAATATTCAACCGACAGTTACCTCCTATATAATATCACATCCAATAATATTTATTCATAAGGCGATTCGATTATTCGGTAATGTAAAGATCAATTGATGAATGCAAATAGGTCTGTGTACGTCTGTAGCAACGTTGTACCGAGCACTACGTCGCTGGTTGGTCCTGATGAATATTAAAATCAATAAATTACATTCTATTATTTAGGTAAATTGATGTTCGGCATGAACGTTTTGAATAAATGATCCAGCGTTGTATTCTATAAGGGGACATGTAATGATACCATAATTGCATAATAAATTGAATATTACCTTAATTATATAACATTATATTTATTATTACTACTCATTACTATAAGCATCGTGATTTTAATAGTTTGTATTTTGTGATATTTTTATACAAATCCGGCATTTTTGCGTGACAACATTATTCATATCGACTAACCCCATTTTCTATTCTTTTTGTACTCGAACAGCGGACGTCAGTCTTTCTACCTATATTATAGGAATTCAATTACAGTAGATTTATTTTCTTTCTTTAAC
Organism: Cetonia aurata; assembly: GCA_949128085.1. Taxonomy (NCBI): domain Eukaryota; kingdom Metazoa; phylum Arthropoda; class Insecta; order Coleoptera; family Scarabaeidae; genus Cetonia; species Cetonia aurata. Next base: position 26,301,430 of record OX421887.1, read on the forward strand.
GTAAAACTGGCTCTAGGTACAATATATTGATTTTAGAGGTTTTAATTTTCATGTTGTTAGACCATAGTCAAAGGACAGCTTCATTTAAGTTCTGATATTATAAGTTTTCTGGGAAATCTTATAACGGTATATTATTATTATTATTACGAGTATAATTTTCAAATACCGTGCTACTGAAATGCACCTATGTATGTATGTGATTCAAGATCGCTAAAATTAGAAACCGTAGCTTAGCAGTAGGTCGCAAGTTTTATTTTATAATTCCGAATACAGATATTTACGTAATGCATGGTGTTTTATTTAAATTCCGTGAATTTTATTGGTGTGTAATCGTTTCGAGTGGAATTTTTAATAGTTTGTGATATACATACAGTGGTACAAAATTAAATTTCTGCACAATCTGCATTAACGATAGGTATATAAAAGTGTATAATATTTTCCTACAACATCCACCCTTTATTCCAGGGGTCACAAAAATATTAGATTAGATTATGACTTGGGTGGCTTTCTGACCTATATCATCACGACCTTTTCACATCTATTGGGATCCCTTTTGTCTGTCTTAGAAGTTCGCCCTTAAACTTTGCCTTCTTAATTAGGCGTATCTTCTTTTTGAGCGGCTTCTTTACATATGTAGATATTCGTTGGAGGGTTTTCTCCGCCCAGCACTAGGAATCTCTGTCCTCGGTATCTATTCCTTTAAGAATTGTTTTGCCTGTCTTTGTCCTGTTGACTTTTGCAACCATTCCTTTTTCCATGGACTTGTTCTGTATCCATTCGTTGATAGACTTTTTAATTTGCAATTTGGTAATGTCGAATGCCGAAGGAAGGTCTAGCTCCAACGCATGACCTTGACGAGCCTCGTCTGGCCAAATCGTCGGCTACCTCCTTTCCCTTCACGCGCGTGTGGCTGGAAACCCAGGCCAATGTTAGTTTTCTTTAGGTGCCCACCTCATTTAGGGAGCTCAAGCAGTCCCAAACCAGATTAGGCTCAACAATTTTATCGTTGCGGACTTTTAGTGTTGTCAACGGAATAAAAATTGGAGGAATAAATGCAAAATAAAAATGAAATTTTATTCGACATTTATTCTTCCGATTATTACTTCATTCTACTAAGGATAATAAGAATAATTCATTCATGTATCTACATTAAGCTTATAATTTTCTACAATCTCCTTAACTTTCATGCTCTTGTTTAAATTTAATGTATATAGTATAGCGTTTGAACATAAGGTAAACTTGAAATTTGTAATTTTTTACTTAGGATTCATATTTCTCTAGAGCAAATGTAAATTTTCCATATCAAATTATTAAATTTAAAACTCCGTATGAAATCATCTTAAAAACTTATTAGCCCTTGTTTAAGTTTCATATTAGAGATATACATTCTACTGACCAGAGAGGTGCTAACCAGTAACATCTGTCTAGCGTTTGTTCGTTCTAAATACCTGAAACACAACCGCGAGTTGTTCGGGTCAGGGTCCAAAGGAGATGGGGACTCAAATCAAAAATAGCTACAATTGCTGTTCTGCCTGGCTTTTTTTTTATCGAGAAATCAGTAGGTAGAATATAACATTCAATGGTACAGATAATTACAAAATTAAAATAGAATGGAATTAAAGTGTCGTAAAGAAATTTGGTCGATACTTAAGTTCCAGAATGGAAATATGTGGCGTGGGAACGCTATTTTTTTGGACACTGGAAAACAGGAAAATCAATCACTATCACTAGTTGTAAGAAACGTTCTTAAAAACAACCCTTTAATTGTCTTATATATGATATCTAATATATTTGTGAAAAAGAAATAAATAAGAACTCTACAGGTAGATACCTAATTTAATTTTTTTATTAAAATAATTTGATTTGACTGGTTTAAAATGTTCATTCATTATTTTCAGATTCTATTCATTTTGACGAGTACTTACGCAGCAAGCAGGAATTTTTAATAATGAATATTGAATTAGTATAAATTATCATTAAATTAGAGAATGTAATAGCACTGGATATAAATATAACTCATACCAAATCTCGATAACATAAAAAACTGGCTGTTCGGGAAAAAAATAGGAAATCGGCCACACTCTTCCATGTCCTAGAAAAAAGTTGTTTTCTTTCCCAGTATTATCTCTATAGCATCATAAATTACTTTAAATTTTAGATTTCGTCTTACATAATAAGTCATTTCAGTGTACTAAGTGAAATCAGAAAGTGGTAATTGAACTGGAAATATCGTAATATATATTTAATTATGGAATACATACTTGTACAAGAAAAAGGAGAAACGTTTTAAGTAGAGCACGACCACATAATCTAAGCCTTCACTTAAAATTAATTCATTACACCATCAAACGTTACACGTGTTGTAAAGTACCGTTTAGAAAAAAATATCAACATTAAAAAAATGTTAACGGTAACTTCAAGAAAAAAAATGTTAATTCTCAACCATAACGACAACCGTATTAGGGTATTTTGATCATTTAAAAGTTAAAACAATAATACAAACGTTTTCGAGACATAGGTTCGGCTGTTAATAGATTTTTTTCTCAACGGGTTTCTAAGATCTCAATCTAGTTTTAATTTAATGAGTATTTCTTTAAATCACTCGCATGTCGTTACATAAAAGAGTAAAGAAAAAAAAAATAGAATGCCGTAAAAATCGACTTCTATCGGCAGTTACAAAATCGAAAGTACGATTGTATAATTATTACCGCAGTGCTACCAATATAAGCGGTAAATTCGGTATATTACTGCTATTTTGCTTACTGTATGATTGCATATGCATTATACATGAATACATACAAGTATTTGTTATACTCTCCCCAGTCGTATCTCCCTCGGGATTGTATTGCGACTGCCGGAACGCTCGGCGTTAGTTATTGTTTATTTAATTAAAATTATGAAACGCGCGTTATACGGCCTCAGTAACTGCGGTGGTGTTACTGGGCCCGTCGGCATTCCGATTAATCAATCCAAAAAGCGAAAGTGATTTTGTCCAAACCAGTCCGCGGAGTAGAAAGTAACGCGTGATTGATTCCAAACTATGGAGTAAAATAGGCTTAATTGACATCAGATAGATCGGTACGCAATACCAACATTAGCAACCATTATTCACCTATTTTTTTATTTCGGTCGTTGCATGTACGTTCTTTCCTTATTTGTCGATTTTTTCTTACATAATGACTGCAAGATCACGCGTGCCGACTTGGAAATAAATAAAGCAATAAATAAACAAATTGGCATTCCATTCCTTTTCAATCTGTTTATTAGGAAATAATAGTTAAACTTTTTTTGTTTTCATAGATTTGCTGTTCACGAATTGCAGGGCCCCGTGGTCATAGATATAATCGATAATTAAACTTGTGAAACTGTAATATGATCAGTCACTAAATGATGAAATATTGCCGCTTACGCAATTAATAACACGTGAAAAATTATACACATTGCTTTGAAATACGATTTGCCAGCACCTAACAACAAGTTTACTAAAGATATAAATTATTAAAAGAAAAAATGTAGGTAAAGATATGTGAAACATACAAACTGTAAATAAAAGTAGTGTAGTGCAATGGAAGTAATTCCCTCTGATAAAGCTTATGGCCTTAAAAAACTGAAGGATCAAATTGAAAGATTTAAGCACGAAATATAATAAAAAGAAAAAGAAATTTAATAGGAAGACTATAAGAGCAAAGAGAAAAACAGGTTCTTTTGAGGGTGGTTTGTTGGAGATTCATATAAATTTGGACACCTGGTTTCTCACATGGAAAGCATGCCTACACACAGAAAAGTGTTTTCTATTGCCAAGTACACCTATTTTCTTAAATATTTTTACTAAATCTAAGATAGTATTTTCTTTAATCTAGAGAATGTACCAGATTCAAATGAATGGCCGTACTTCAATATAATAAACCATTTTCTTGAAACTTTACTAATTTCAAAACAAAATGTACTTCTAAGAAATGTTGTCTCTCTAAATATAAATAATTCTATGTTCTTATGAGAAGGAATTCACTTCCTTAGAATGTTTCTAATTTCGAACAATATTTCCTTGAAGTAAGTAATATAATTTCTTTTATTGAGAACAGCAAAAAAGTAGGAAGTGGAGGGGTTCTTACACGTTGAAACTTGGTTATAGATAAACAATATGACGTACAGGATTTTATAGCTTTTTCGACTTATTGCACTTTACGCTTGGAAGTATATCTATCTCCTTTACTAATATTATGTATTAAAATAAGATGAAAATACAATCAGTGGATAAAAGTGCACTAAGTCAAAAATGCTATTAGTTCACCTTGAAGCCAATAGAGGCGTTATTTTTCATACATTCGGATATGATTCGGATCAGATACGGATGAATTACTGGTAACGTTAGGTGAAATAGTTTGATTTAGTGTTCATTTGTAGTGATTGGAATGTATCTATTTTCTTTTGTTCCTGTTGCATATAGTATAGCTCACAATCTCTATATAAGTAACAATGTATAAAAAATGTAGGAAACAATGGAAAATATGAATAAATGCAATAATATTACAGGTTTAGTCGTGTTGGTTGTAAATAATTCATTGACGTTTCGCCAGTCATGTTGCAGGCATCTTCAAAATATCTGACTAGTTAGTTAAATTTTGAAGAGGCTAGCAGCATGACTGGTGAAATGTCAATCACTTTTTACAACCTACACGACTAAATCCGAAATATTGTAATTTTATGGGTAAGTACACATAATCTTTTTGATTTACAAAAAAGAGTTCCTCAGTTCAAGCATACCGTTCTCGTATTAAAGATAATACTGTTTTGAATTAAGAGCATTAAGAGGTCACTATTAGAAAATCTGGGACTTGTGTTAAGTTAACTTCGTATTCATTTGAAGGAACCACATGGTTTATATGAAAGTCAACTTTTCTCATATCAAGTTTATCACGTGTTTGACTTAAACCGGTAGAATTTCTTGGAACTAGAATTTTTATTCATTTGTTTCAAATAACTTACTTTCCTATGTTTAAGGACATAACATTTCTTCATACAAGAAACTAATTTCTTGATATTTTGAGAAAATGATGTTCTTCGTTCAAGGAATTATTCATTTGCTTATATATGAGTACGAGAGGTACTTCAGTTAAGGAATTCTCACTTGGTTCTAGAAATTACTTCTCTGTGTGTAAAGAACTAAAAGGAGAGCATGAAGTGATTTTTAAGTCGAGGGATGATTTGATTATTGAGGAACGGTGAATAATACAATTTTTCATTATCATTTTTATCTAAATTTATCTGACCTCGTCATATGATTTAAATCCAGAAGTATAAGGCAGTGTGAAACTATTCACTATTTCAACGAACAAAATTATTGTAAGGAACCTGTTTTGTGATTATGTCCGCTGGCGTTTTGCACTTTTTCGATGTAAATAAAAACTCGTCGTCGTTCTTACTTACTACTATATTTGATTAAATTAAACAAGTTAAAACAAGTAATATACATTGGTATTACACGGAAGTTGTTGTTTAATTGAGCTGCGTGACTATAACTATTTTGACTGTGACTGGTGATTACATATTTGCAACTGTTTTTCTTCGAGCAGTTTCTGCTTCTCCAACGGCTAGAAACTCTCCCGAAAGTGGGGGGTAACAAACAAATTAAGGGTTGTAAAAATACGTCACGGAAAAGTACGTTGTGAACCTCAGTCCCTCGGTAATTTGGAAAAACCCGGAGAATAGTGACTACACCGGACGAGGGTTATAAAATCTAATATAAAATGAATACCTTAAATACTAGAAATGATAATTGGGTATTTACAAAGATGTTGTGTATATCTTTTCCGAACAGAACCAATCAAATTAGTATGCACATTGGAATTACCTTCTCCGTTCAAACTGTGAAAATTAACGGTGAACTCCCCCTTTTCGAGGCAAATGTGTTTCATGTGGACTCACATACCGAATTTTAAAATTAGAAAACATCATAGGGTTATTTTTGCAGGTGTTGTTCGACAAAGGATAGTATGAGTGTAACATCTTGTTATTAATACACAGAATTTATTTCTGTAAAAGTAAAACATTATGAATCTGTATTCGCACTTGCCTCACCTCAACTTAATCAAAATTCTTCATAACAATAGCCCATAATGGGTGGAGACTGTGGCTTGAAAACTATAACAAAAATCCCAAAAGAAAGGTGAAAAATCCCTTACCACAAAATTAGATAACAAATCTAAGTACGTATTTCGGCAACTAAGTTGCCATTGATATGCTCTTCACCAAATCACTAGTGGAATAACACACACAGTGTTATTCCACTAGTGATTTGGTGAACAGCATATCTTCCAAGGTTTACCTTAGCCGAAAACACTATGTTTAACACTGCTCTTCACTTGTTTCTACTGAAGATGGCAACTTAGTTGCCGAAATACGTATTTAGATTTGTTATCTAATTTTGTGGTAAGGGATTTTTCACCTTTCTTTTGGGATTTTTGCTATAACAATAGCCCAGTTTAATTTTTGGCCGTCTTCCCAGTAAACCCATGAATTCGCTCTCCCAAACTGGGCGTTCCAGAGATGTATTGAATTTAAAACTTTAAAGCATTTAAAATATATTTCTTCGGGCAATGAATTTGGCATGCTCATTGATTAATTTTTGGGGTTAAACTAGTTAACTATGGGGTTTATATGGGAACAGTACCTCAACACGCTGTTTAAGAAATCGTTAGCACGTGTCTGCCTATATTGTATTTAAAAAAAGCTAAATTTGACAAGATGGCAGTCACTATCGTACCACAGATGACGCTGTTAAGTTACTGCTTATAAGGGTGGGTATTTCATCAATTATGGGATACTGGAATTTATTTAAATTCTGGCAGTTGCCGCATTTTTTTTGGATTACTATACTATAGGTTGGCGAAGAAAATATACAATTAATATTTTGGTTGACAATCGAAACAAGTAAAGTCCAATAGTTATTCAGAACTGACTTAGTAACTTTAGAACTTATGATTAAACAATCAACGCAGTTACTGTAGTAATTATTTTAAACGCGTTAAATGATTATGGGCTTCAAACATAAAAAATAGTAATAATAAATCAAATTTAAGTGTCTCGCCGACACGAACATGAGTGGAGGAATTACTTGGCACGGTAGCCGAGCTGTAATTATGTAACCATTCAAGCATCTACTTTTGTCGTAAATATATACACTTAAAATGCTAAAACTTATGCTAGAACGCATATAAATGCAAAAATATGCACATATTCATCAACGTTTCATACTCTACATATACATAACTGCTATCGTTAAATAAATGCAAATTCGCGTCATTTCTTTACGGTAGTAAACATAAATTTAAATAACACAATTAGGGGAAACAAAAGAACGCACTTTTAAGAAACGAAAAGTAATTATTTTAATGGAATCACTCCAACTGAGAATGCACGAATGCGCCGCGCCGAGGGAACAGTTGTTTAGATTTGAATCCATTAGGTAACAATGAGTAAAATACCGTTATATTCTTTGTCGGGGTGACTCATTTTCTTTTTTTTTCAAAGCATTAGATTTTAAATGATTGTTTTTAGAATATAAATCTTAATTTGTAACATAAAATAATGTTATTGTTATTAAATATACTTACAAAATAGTGCAAAAGGCGTTTACCTGTAACAAACAAAAATACATTAGATTAGCTTAGCAAAACTTAACTCATAACTTACAACATTTAAATTAAAATACAAAATTAAATACAAAGGTGTACAAATACATTTTATTTATGGCGAAAGGGTAGATGGTTTTTATTTGTTAGACCAGCAAAAGAGTATACGCGCTATTTTATATACATATAGATGTACAAGAGCGTAAGTGAAAGCGCGTTCCATTTTGGCGCTAGTTTTACTTATCTTGTGTCGGTAGATATTTCGCATAAATTCTAGGAAGCTGAAACATTATATATATACAGCTGAAAGTACAAATGAAATTAAGTATAATTCAATTTTAGTATATAGCTGTGACATAATATTCTATTTTATATAGTGTTCTACGTCAGATCTTTTCACTATCAAATATATTTTAAGTGCTTTTAGACATAAGTCATAAAATAATGTCATAACAAGAACAGAAAGATGTGAAACGGGAAAAGGTATACGTAGATATTGTGTTTGTAATATTATACTCATATATCAGTATACAGATATGTTCATTCAGAAATGGATCTCTGCTACACGTATTCCTATGCATATATACGAGAGCGCCTATGAAATAAACAGCAATAAAAATGATATAAAGGTTGCGTATAAAAGGCAGAATTTACATAATACGGGAAACTTGTTTCAGCTGCGATAAAGTCGACAAAAATAACACGGATATCCTGTGTATATATCTATATATGAAGATGATGTCTTCTAGAATTGACAAGAAGTATTTTTCTCAGGTAGAGATATTTGAAAGATAATCCTTTATACCCAGCCCAAAAGCAATAAACAAAACTTCTAAGCATTTTCGTACATACTGGCGGTCATTTGGTATATTACAGGGAGGAGTAAGATATAAAGTTAATGACTATAATTATGTGAAAAAGCAATATTGAGTAGGGTGTATATTACGTCAAGAAACTCCTACGATTTTCTGGCACCAAATTATTTAATCTTCCCCCACATATACAAACATTAATTTGAAACAGGGTTGTTTACTCAACGTTCTTGTATGTAACTTGTCTTTATTTCGCCGTCATGATTGTGTTGTGTTCTTCTCCCACAATGCCGAGGGAAACTTTCCCATTAAACACGAAATATAACACCTACTCATGTGCAAGTTGTACCTATTTCGTTACGGCGAAGACTGGAAACGTATATTTTATGCTTATTAATATCGAGTTAGGTCGTTGCAAGATGGCGTCTAAGGACCATTGTGTTTAGAGCTTATCAGAAAACAATTGGTTTTATTATTATACTGTTCCAAGCGTATATATTTTTTGTGGGGAATAAATCATTTTAAGTGATTAATATGTTTCTTGAGCCTGGATCATAGGAGTTATAATTTATATTACACATGGCCGCGTTGGGGTTATACAGTGGTCACGCAGTTTAGCTATGGAGGGGTATATTAATATTGGATTAGTCGACTGTAAGTAAAAGAATCTACGTTAGACTCTTATTGTTAGCGATAACATTTAATTATGGTCCCTTGAAGATATTTAAAAATGTTCGCGATAAACATTTATTTGATATGAGGGTCAAACTATTGTCGTCTCTAAGAAAAGGTAATTGCCTATATAAGTATAGGCATTCCAAGAGACAGCGAACCTATTAAAAATTATACGTATTAATAAATAAATCTGGTCAAATTCTGTGGATACTGCATTCGCATTGATATATTGAAATGTAGGTTCTTACGCGACTAGTAACGGTGAATTGCGTGATTCACTTGAATTAATCATTATTTCACAAAATTCCATACCGTGGTAATAAACGTTGGGAAAGAGTTCTTGTAAAATCACTTGTTCCACCGAGTAATTTGTCGAAATGACATACTACGACTTAATTCTACCAAAATACAGATTTGAATTTCTAATCAGTTACACTCGTATACAGAACAATTTTGTGTTTATATTGACTAAAGAATGTGTTGATCTAACTGAAAATAAATCCTCTCTCTTCCGCGTAATTGCCGCGGTAAAATTGCTTTATCATTACGCGTAATAAAGGCGTGGATTTACTCATACAATTCCTAGTTCTACGATGCAAAATTTTTCGATTGCTGCCCATCGCTGTAGCCCGTAGAAATAACCGATATTTCACAACGGAGTTTCGATCAGATTTGGCCAACTGGGGCGATAAGAATCAGATAAACAAACTTACTCGACCGGCGAACACGTGTAGCTGAAATACATTGGCGTAGCGATCACATTACTATTTTACACCGCACTGAATAGTAACGCGCGCGCCTTTCCAAACGAAGAGCCTATGAAGTGAGCATGAATAAATCCGTTTTGTGCCCAAACGCATAAACTCGTCCAGAACCGGATTGTTAAAAAAATTCTTGAGCAAATGACTAAAGATGAACTTTTGCGGAATTAAAAATAAGTAGTAGTAAGTTAAGTAAGTTAACATAAGAGGTATGAAGTTGCATTCCATGCTTAAATAATAAACATTACTGTTGTTAAACTGTTTAACCAGCGCAATAGAAAAAATTACTTTGTCCTCGCTGGTAAATAATGTAGTTTCATTGAATTTAATGGGTGAATAGAATGATAAATTAATATATATTGCGCCACAATGGTATTAATTCGGAAGTGTACGAGCAAGTGATGCAGTTAAGTCGGTAACGTGTTAGGAATAATTCAATGTTAGGTTGTGAATTTTTTGACAATTTTATAAGTAAGTTAAATTCAGCAATTTCTTGCAGATATTAAAAATTTAATACAAATTGGAAAAGATAGGAAATACAGCGCAAGTATTTTCAGCTAGCGAACGCGCAATAGCAAGAAGGGGTGCTCAATGGAGTGAGACACACCTGAAGGGATATGAAGAAACATTAGAAATCGCACGTGAGAAGCCACTCCCACTATCTTTGCGATTCATACACAATACAACATTCATTTCTATTATAATAGGTATCTGCTAGTTGTGTACGCTGTGCATTCAACGAGCTCATGTCGTAAGATGCACGTGAAGGCGGGGTTTCATCCAATAGAAAATAATTGTGCAGTAGTCAGTGTCTTAATATTTAATAAATAATGGAATTTAATAGTGTGGGTTAATGAATATGTGGTTTTGTAAGTTCACGGAATACTAAAAATGAATCAGGTGAGAAAAAAATTTACAAAGTCTTCCAAAATTTAATTGACGGATCCTATTTTTAGCCGGTAGAACGCAGGTTTTAGGTTTCATTTCTGAATGTACTAACAAAAACCAAAACGTCAAAATCGTCTGTTATTGTCGTGAATAAGGTAATTTTTATCAATCGTGTAACGTTCCCTACTTGACAAGGCTTATCTTAAAGATTTCTCGAAGGATATGTGGGAAATCTTGGGAGCTATTCCCAAAAAACAAGTCGGCAATCGTAAGTCTTAGATAAGACGCAACAGGTCTTCACGTCAAAATCTATAGTTTTGAGATATGTGCCAGAGGGATTTTGAATAAAAGCATTAGAGAGTGCACAAATGCAACTTGAAATTAAAATCTAAATAGATACATTGGAGACGGCAAAAAATCCCATTTTCGATATTTAGGTATCACTTCTTCGAGGAAATGGGGTGCTAAGTTGTTCCAAGGACTAGAACCTACCACATTGGCTTAGTACTTATCGTAGCTAAACAGCTTGTGGGTAAACCAGAAAGCACTCGAATACTGGAACAATTGTTCTGATTTGGTACATACGACAGACTGAATTTCAGTTAATCATGCCAGAACAAAGGAATTACTCGAATTTTAGACCGTAGAAGTATCAAAATAATGATCGGACTGTGCTGAGACTGAAAGCTAGAAGTATAGGAAACAAAAAAGAACGTAATCTACCATTCTTCAATTTAACTTTCACATCTCCATAGTGATTACTGATGAGATAGCTGTAGCTTTAATTAAAATTAGGATCTAAATATAAAGATGTCGTACTCAATTCTTTGGAGTATGCTATGTTCGTTGTAAAGTGGTACGGATGTGAGATTCGGATTTCGTCTCTTGAAAATCAAATATTCATCCAAGTTCCCATTGCAGTCATTCCGGATTAACTTGTTTATCAATAAAGATATTTTAAATTGAGTTTCGGAAATACCAGTCAAAAGAGAAAAACGTAAATAAAAGGGAATTAAAGAAAACGTTATTTGCATCAAAAATTGCTTTCCTAAATGGGATCCTTTTCTTCTCAAATTGGATACGACAGCGGATAAATTACAGTTTCTCTCCGAGATAGAGAGTATCTTTTACCATTTTTGTACTTCTAATACATCCTCCTTTTGCAATATAATCCAATCTTTACCGACTCGTATCTACTTCAGCTAGAAATGAGTTTCGGTCCCTGTAAAACCTCACAGCGGCCTCCCCCCAACGCCCATTCGTCCCTCCACCATTCCATTCCATCCCTTATTCCGCCGTACATATATATATATGTATATAGAGGGGCACTCATCCCACGAATCCATCCCACTTTTAAAAGCTGAAACTTCGGCCGTAACTACTTTTATAATGTATATGAAACTCGTAAAATTTCGTTTGGTTTACATTGTCTAATTTAACTTTTAAAAGTTTGTAGGTTTCGTCCATCCTTCTCGACGTGACCCGCACACGATGCGATAGAAAGGGATGGAGCTTTTAAGAGCCAGGAAAAAGAAAATTATTCCGAAACAAACGTAATTTTCACGAACAATCAGAATTTAGAATTGAACGTAATTCTGGACGCCGCCGGCTTTTGTTCATGCCACTGCAGTAAAGCTTCGTGCACTAAGTATTGTTACTGTGAAGTTGGTGTAGATGTAGTTGGCTCTATGTCGTGTTGCTGACGTGTTACATGTGTAAAATGGTCTTGCTCGTGTATGCGAGAAAGTTGCATTCCAGTGCTGATAAAAGATATCGTTGTGTCTGTGGAAAAGAAGTGCATAGTGTACAAACACATATGCGGAGACATGGTATTTCTGCTGTTATTTAGTTGCTAACAATGGCATATTTTTCGTCGTAATTAAGGAACGTTATTTCTAGTACGTAGGAAGAAATGAAGGCTCCAACATGTATAAGAGAATAACGAAAAGTAACAACAAAGCTAATGGAAAGTACAATATAAAAAGGAATAAATGAAATTACAGTAAATTGTGCACTACCTGGAATTAAAATTGTACCACCCGAAAGTAGTTTGATATTTTCTTATAGAGACCATAAATATATTTGTGAAACTCACTTTAAACAATGTTTATCGTATTGCATGGGTCTGGATATATTTTTGGGATTCTTGAGTCAACCGTTCCATATGTGTTCTTTCGAGAAGAGGTGTTATATCTAATAATTGTGAAGCAGATGTAAAAAAAATCATCACAAGCCTGCAGAGTTTTTCAAGCAAAAATTAGTGATGCATCGCATACCACCTTACAAGCAATGAAACACCTTTGGAACGTGGGCGCATTATTGGGCTACATGTAGGCGGTGTTTCTGCCCGAAAAAAATACTTTGTAGTCAATCTACCATATTATGGCATTGGAATTTATGTATTGCATATCCTTCGAGGCCTTCCCGTTGTAGACGCTTGTCCGTACAAGCAAGCGTTATAGAAGAAACGGGTGGAATTGGTGGATTAACCGCAATTTTCTTAGTGGCAGTATGACGGTAGTGTAAAAATGCACTGATGACCTGGAGACCGATCGGTATAATAATAATTTAGGGTGCTATCAGTTTTGCTTCAGGTCACCATTGGAATCTAAGAGCTGCCAGTTATAAACAGAATGTCTTAGAATCCGTAGGATTATCCTTTATGCAAACCATTGAGGACGGAATACACCAAGAAGTTATAAATATTCGTCCTCATGGATTACATCGAAATTTGTTTGCTCACAGGAAATTCGTTTCCGGCTACCAAAACAGAATTGTGGTATATAGTTAATTCAGTAAGGAGGAAATATCTCGCTTAATTGATTCATTGCCTAACTGCATTACTGATTGTGAGTGCGTTCAGGGAAGAGATGGTTTTACCTTATTATTATTAAAAGTATCTTACAATGATTATAATAATATATTGGTGTCCTACAAGGGTCCAATCTAGGTTCGCTGTTGTTTCTCCTGTTTATATTAACGATTTTCTTGGAATCTTTTACGGTAATATGATGTTTGGGCTTGTGGTTTACATATTTTTTCAATGTCATCGTTGGAACTTTGACGCATCAAGTCCCAACTTTGCGTTTTGCACAAGTTGCTTTATGGAAAATCGATTCATCTTACACTGCAGTATAGCTCCAACTTTTTATTTTATGCCTGCTCGCACCAAATTGGTCTCGTTTATTTGTTTTACTTATGTATGGTGCTCAAAAGAGAATCACTGAAAACGGTGATATTTTTAATTAACTGATCTTTGAAACAGTTGCTGGACATTAATACTAGTTCTTCTGTATAGTCATAGTCTAGTATTTCTTTTGGTTAACGGTAGTGATATTGTTTTATTAGATGTCTCATGTAGTCTTTAGGCCGTCGTTGCTGGCTGCTCTTTGGTTCTCGGGTTCTCTGCCGTGTAGAAAGTTTCAATTGCTTGACGTTTCCGACAACCGACGAGCAGCTAGATGTCTCATATTCACACTACTTCTACCTGTAGTTATAATTCGTCCTTTTGTTGGTTAAGCAACAAATATTATTATTATTGAATGAATTTATTTCTGTTTGCCTATGTATCTTTTTCTTCTGAATTGTCTTTTGTTTCCACTCCTATATGAACTAATAGAAAAGGCCTTGGTAGTGCAACAAATAAGGTAAGATAAGTTTTGAGAATAGCAATTATTGAATGACTTAGACATACTCAGAACTTCTAATAAATTCACCACAAAGTTTAATGATTTAATTTAACAACTCCTATGATTAATTAATAATATTTCTTCTGACAACACACCGCCATCTACAGTCGATTCCGTCATTAGCTAGTAGACGCGCATTATACGTATATTTGGATAATCTGTCAGCACTAATATGATTGATTAACACCCTACGTCATTATTGAACGATGTATCATCGAACATCAAACTTCGTCCCCGCGCATTCACGCAACCCTGTCGCATTATCAATTAGTGGGGCTAGGTTTTCATCAGCGAAATTATCATTTATTATGCTATTATGGGTATTGTCAAATCCTGGGTCAGCGATAAACCGTATTGTGTATATTTAGAAAATACGTTTCTTTTTCGCAACAGACAGGAGTTTGTAAAGATAATATAAACTATAATTGTCAAAGTTAGACGCTTTGATGAAAGCAGAAACCGCTGCTGTGAAATTCAATGAACGCAATTACTTTAACTCATTGTCAGTGCATCTCTATGTGAATGTTTGAGATTTTAAAATGGGTGATTATATGCTTTGAGGTTGAGGAGGAATGGTTATTAATTTCTATGCTGGAATTACAATGAAATATATGATTTTTATGGGTAGATTGTCCATTTAACAAAATAAAAATTAGTTAGTAAAGTCTAAAGTAAGTCTGCACGAGCTGCAGGTTTTAATCTTCCTAACGTTTTTATGGAAGTACAAGAAAAATGGAATATTCATATAATATTCATTGAATGAAATTGAGATCCGCACTATCCAGTGGTAACATCCAAGAGTTTCAGCCCTAAGAGTTAGGGACCAAGTCGGTTCATTAATATCAGCTGAACATGGATTTTTTTTTAAATAGCTGTGAATTGTGTATCAGCCGGAGAAAGCTAATGTCCACCATGTGTAGGCAGTTAAAATTGCTGCGTCTTCATATTGGTCGTATTGTGACGCAGTCTCGAATATGTAAAACCGTCAAATGCGTCAATGATTCAGATTATGCTGTTGCATAAATTGATGACATATCACTCATCAAAACTACCCCTCAAAGAATAAACAACTACACAATTTTCGGCTAATTTCTGGCTAATCTCCAAATTCCAAAGTATTTTACTTTGGAACTAATGTTGCACTATTAAATTTAAATGTGCTTGGCGATTCTAAACCGGAACTTTCTACTGCTAATCTCTTCGTCTCCATTCTGCTGAAATAAAGAATGATTGCACAAAGATTACGCTTCAATTTTGTTTACTGTAGACTTAGAGCCTTTACTCCAATCGATGTAGTTCTGATGTTGATGAAAAATTCGGTCCTCGTGCTTTCGATGTTTATGCTTTACCGATTTACGATTTTTGTCTTGATATCTAGAAGAGTTCCGATTAAAAGAGCACACAATTCTTGCATTCTTTATATTTTACATTCGCAAGTACGACATGCTTTCAGATATGTGGATTTCTTGACGTTTGCTGGCTAAATATGACTATCGCAAGATCATATATGGTGAATGCACTGCTTTCCTATTATACATAAACTGTAATTTTGCACAGATGCATTGAAAAAACTAAGTAATAAAAATAAATTAAATTTTAACACTTCTGCCATATGGAGATGACCAAAAAATAAATTACTGTTTACCGTTTTTGCAGATATGCTTTATTTTATGTACCAACACCTGTAAGAAACTCGTTAAAAGTCTTTTAGTATGAACAGCTGTCATTATAGATACGATACGTTAAGGCAATCACTATAAATCAAAGAATATAGCAGATGCCACTTTTTGCAGAGATATACTAAGTGTGCCCACATTATGAAAAGTGGACACAACCCAACTAAATTTTGTGTGACTGGCATAAGAATCTCAAGTAGATATATCTGCAAATTTGTGTTCTTTTTAAACACCAATACCGATAACAAATTTTGTTAAAGGTCTTTTGGTATGAACAGCTGTCATTATTAAGATATCGTAATGTAATCACCACAGAAAGAAGCATATATGCAATAGGCGATTATTTTTTTGCAGAGAAGATAAGATTATCTGTTTTAGCATTATAAACATTGAACTGAACCTACTATCATGTAGAACTCAACTAAGCAAGTTCTTATAATTTTGTATGAATGGTAGGAAAAATCATTTGTTTGCAATCACTATGGGTTTGTTTTGGTTCTTTCCTCGGACGGTTCTATTACCGTCCAAAGCAGTGGACCTATATCAATCGTGATATTGTCGTATAGTGCGAAATCGTTTACTACCTGGGCGGGCGTTTACTTTGAACTGTAATAGAACCGTCCAAAGTGAGAACGAAAACAAACCTTATGGAAATTCGGGAAATGCCAACAATTTTTGTCGTGTATTCTGATTAAAGTTTTATGAACAACAATATATGTATATTCACGTAGAAGTAATGATAGACATCAAACACTAATAGTTGGGGCCCTTACAAATATTTGGAAGGAACTAATAAAGCTCTAGAGGACAATGTTTTTCTCTGATTAATTCAGTCTAAACTTTGAAGCACTGCGGTACTTAAATACATAACAGACAATGTATACATTCACAATTAACCATAAAATTAATAAAGTAAAGCGAGTTGAAAAGAAGCGACGACACGCAAATGACATAAAGTGGCATGACGTTTACGGAATATAAATGAATCCTTCTCCGGTACTACTTCCGCAACCGAACCTTCTCGGAGCAGAGCACCGAAGTATCGGAACACGTTCTCTTTCTTTTCCCTACGTTTCGAGTGAGAATTATTACGACATATATAATTAGGTATTTATCGGACATATGGCCGCCAACACGCCAAGAAAAGAAAAAAATTACTGTTGCCGCGCGTTTGCCCGTAGCCTGTTGTGTTTTTTTCAATTTCGTCATTTTATGGCTTCCTGTTGTTCGTTTTCTTTTACTTGGTATTTCGGTCTCGTTTCGCCCGTATCGGATTTTTTCTTGGTATTGTAGGGCACTGACTTAGACCTAATTAAAATTTAATTACGGAAAACATATGGGTGATATTTCAACAATTATTCTTTCCTATAATGAAGAATAAAAGAGGTACGAATGTTGACGAGAAAAATTTTGGGATATAAATAAAATTATAAACAGAAATTAAATACTATGGAGTTCTGGTTTTTATTTTCCGTTTATGAGTATAGAAAGTTGATTACTTACATTGTTATTCATTAATTATATGACAGCGTGGTTAATCAAAAAAGGAATTTCCTTACCTAGCACAAAAATTCTTTATTTTAACCATAAAAGTTTTGAGTTGGAGTAGAGCAGGTACTCAATATCTTTTAGGCAACGGGAAGTGTCCTCAATTTTTAGAAAGAGCGAATCAATTGAAACGAACAGACAATTAGTAATTCAACATTTTAAAACATACCTTGGATAGATTATCGCTTTGCAGCAAAATTACAACACGAACAGAAAAACGTTTCTACTGGAAAATTTTTTCTTCATGCATGCATGTTTATTTTTATCCTAGAAAAACTGAAGAGATTGAGTTAACTTACTTTAAGTAAGTAAGTAAATTAAAACTTTTCATGGATTGCAGGAAGGAGATATTTGTAACCAGAAGGAAATCATCTATATAGTTATTGATTTGTCAAAACATAATCAAGTCCAAATTTCTAGAAACTAAATCATTCTTAAGAAAAATAATAATATAATAAGCTCGGGGCGGAATTAACTGTAAAATGCCACTTGGTTTCAAGGTGCAAATGTGCTCACATTTTTAAAATGTAATGTAGAAGTACTGCTTGTGCCATTTTGAAGCTTTCACCGTTATTCTACAAACATGACCTAGTTTTTAACTAGTTTGTAAAGAGAAGAATCTGAGCAGAAAGGAAATGTTTAGGTGTCAGCGATCAGCATCGTCCTCACCACCTATTGTGGCAGTTTTGATCGTTCCATTAAGATCGTCTTTTGAATCTAGAGCAACTTCGAAAAATTAGATAGATAGCGCAATGTTTCGTCACCGTCTTCTTATTGTTAATAATAATAATAATAATAAGTAAGTTTGGACAAGAAATCTGGTTTGACACACAATCCAGGGATTATCTGTAAAATCTTTGAAATTCCCCGAAATATCACATTAATTGAACAATTTATTTATTTGATTAAAACTGTGGACAGAAAAGTCGAAACAAGGAAAAAAGAACAGCAATCACAAAATTTCAAAACGCCGTAGTTACCATGCTTGAAAGTTTAAAAAAGGTAATTCGACTGCTGGTTTAGCAAAGCTAATTATTTCTCTTACCTTGTAATTCATTTATTATTTTGCTACCATTTGATAGAAGTCGAAGGTTGAAAGCTAACTTCGTATATGTAAGCATGTAAAAGTACTTCTTCAATATAATGTAACAAATATGTTATAGCATTTTTTTCTCAATGTCAATAGAGGCATGCCTAATAAGGACATCGTGTTTGTATCGTTAATGTAATTAATTGCATTACATCAGAGCATAAAAATCAAAATTAAATTTAGCCATGTTGAAGCTACAGGGCAGCAAAAGTAATTTATCTTATAATGAATATAATTATAATGCGAAGGCTGTACGTGCACATAAGCACAAAAAGAGGATAAGAACAGACTTTGGTGATTGATTGTGACCTACTTTTTTCAATTAATATAATTGATGATGCAGCGATCTTTATATCCCATTATATGCTGCTCTAGACATGAGCATTGCGATCTAGAACGTGAAATTAAAAACGAATTTGTAATACACGAACACAAATACATATACCGTCTTCAATTTTCTGAGATGCAACCAGTATTTATTAATCACCATTAAATTAAAATTCTAATCCAATTTATCTTCGATTTCTTATGGACGCTTAATAAGCAACAAGGCAGCACGACAGTACGCAACACACCTTTTTTATCGTATCTAATTTATCGATATTATCCTATAGAAACAACTAATAATACATAGATGGGAAAAAAGGGAAAATATTCTCTCCACTTCACTTCACTCTCCATTCGACCATCAATACAATTTACAATCGATGCTCCCATAAAGAGAGGGAGGGGACCAGCGAGGAACAGAAGGAGAAGACGAGACAGACATGAGAAGAGTTACTGGCGAAGCAATAAAAAGGGCATCAACTCCTATGACTTGCAACACACTTACAATGTTGCCGGATCGTCGTCCCATTCGTCCGACTTGCTTTCCGTCAGCAACAGCAAACGACGCAATGTGCCGTGGAAGACATGTAATGCTAACGTAATTAACTTTAAACTGTAACGTAATTGTATTTACGTTCCTCTGTATAATTATCGGACGTTCTAAAAATACGCGTTTAAGTATTGAGCGTTCCTCCCTTTTTTTTTTTTATACTTGTTCTCCTTATTATTACACGTTATTAACATTATTATTCGTACGATAGTAGCGGATTCTTCTCGTAAACGAAGCATTTCTCACGGCATAAACTGTTCGGGCATGTATGCGTAAATTGAAAAATATGTTGCTGTTGGTAACGGAGGTGGGAGGGGAATGACAGAGAATGGCAGATAATTCGTCCTTGACTTTTAATTACCCACTAATTAAAGCGTTTAATAGTTGGTGATAAAACCAATTTAGAAACACTAATGCGTTGCCGCGTACACGAATTACATTTCAAAATATTTTTTTAATTCCTGCTTATTTGAATACGAATGACTCTTGTACAACATTGTGTAATTAACACCGAAGTAGGACTAACAATAAATACCGTTGCTAATGCTAGACTAGACTAAAACTTGTCAATAAGTAGATTAAAAAGAATTATATCCGCAAATGTCAAATTTGTAAACTAGCATTAAAAGTTGCGGAAAACGAGATCCAAAGAATCAAGGTCATGTTTTGTATCGAAATATTCTTACAATCCTCGTGTCACTGAGTTCATGGGAAAACTTCCCAGCTTTAATCAAAAATTTACATTTTTAACAGCTTGACTGCCATGAAAAATTATATAAATTGCTTGTGTCAGTACACACTAAAAAAATATTTGCAATTGCTACAGAAAATTCCAGTAACGTATAAGGTAAAATCGCCAAAAATTGGGAAATTTAATAGAAAACTTTAGGTATATTTTCTAATTTTTGGTAAATTTACCCTATACATTACTGGATTTTTCTGTAGGAATTGCAAATATTTTTTAGTGTGTAGTCATTAGTCATCTACGACCTTCATCGTCTTCACAGTCAACCTGTTAAAGTGGGAGTACAGCTTGTGTTGTTTCGAAGCTTTTATGATTGTGTAATTAATACCAAAATTATCAATTTTGCGTTTGTGGGTTGTTGACCAAATGGTGAGGGTATAATGTCGATTTAGCAAATAATGTGTTAACTATGTATAGCACCATAATGAAAGAATGTGTGTCAAATAATCCTTTAATGATACATATGAAGAACATTGTAACCCGGTTCGTTCTAGCGCATTAGACAACAACTACTGAACATTTTCTTTGGTGGTCATTGTAATAGTATTTTAAAACACACACAATGACGTTTATGTAATGCGAGTATGAATCAATGTACGAGCATTACAAGTCATTGTGACACGAGTCTTTTTACAGTATTTTTACTAATTTGCACATTAATCGCGCATAATACATTCCGAGAAGAGTCCCAGAGTTTCCCAAAACAAAACACTTGGTGCCTTCCTGTTACGCTTAGTGGTAGACAGTATTCTTACTGCTTTAGTGTTGGCGGGTCAGGTAATATTGGGAATAAAATGTAATAATATGAGTGAGGTGGAGCAAGGGCATGTACTTTCTATCCCATTGTCAAAAAAATCAAGTAAGTAACAGCCGCATATTACTTGCACGAGCGACGTGATTTTATGCCATTCTGTTTCAGAATGCATTTGCACACATTAATGATATTAATTTTCAAAAAAATAATTACTGTGACATTACTATTTATTCATTCTTTACTTTTACTATAAATGATTGCGATTATTAATATAATCAACTTTTCTCGAATATAATTTCTGTAGTAATTCTTAATAATCTCTGTTATGCTAAATGCCTCGTAAAGAGTCTAGTCGAATAAGCATGGTGAACTGGCCCCCAGAACGGATTTTTGAAAAAAGTTATGCATGGGCACTGACAAATCATAAGAAGGTAATATAGAGGTATTTTACTTCCTGACTCCCCACTGACCTTGAAATAATCAGAAAAATGTGCCCCAAACAGACCTATCTTTAACTTCTTTTTCCTAGAAAACTATTCTCTTTAGAAAAATGGCGCTCCCGCTATCTGTTAGATATTGAACCATAGTATATTATTTTTTTTTTGAAAAAATTTCATTCATAAAATCAAAAAAACAAAATATTTTGAAATATTTGAAATTATGCATTTTATGGTTCCTTCTGAGTGACAATCACCAAACTATATGATTTACGGTAAACAAGGTTATTAAGTTTTTTTTTTTATTATTGTTACTATAAGGCAATCATGATTATTAAAGACACAAAAGATTAACAACACAACAAGTAGGTATAATGAGCATAGTAATGGTCATAACTGGAATATATTTTTTTTGTTATGTTACACCCGTTGGTTTCTAATCAAACTTTCAGAAACTATAGTATATATAATTAGCAATGTTTTGTATTTTTTCGGTGATTGTTACTCTGGAGGAATTACAAAATGTATAATTTCAAATATTTCAAAATAATTTTTTTTTTATTTTATGAATGAAAATTTTTCGAAAAAATATATAATATACTATGATTCAATATCTAACAGAGAGCGGCAGCGCCGTTTTTCTAAAGAGAATAGTTTTCTAGGAAAAAAAAAAGTTAAAGATAGGTCTCTTTGGGGCACATTTTTCTGATTATTTCAAGGTCAGTGGGGGAGTCGGGCAGTAAAATACCCCTATATTACCTTCTTATGACTTGTCAGTGCCCATGCATAACTTTTTTCAAAAATCCATTCTGGGGGCCAGTTCACCATGCTTATTCGGCTAGACCCTTTATTCGACTTTCCCCATTACACACACAATTGGTCACAATCTATTGGTCATTAGACTGCTATTCCAAGAATAGCTTAAGTTCTCTCTACCATTTCTATTTTGGGCAGTCCTTTCCCACAGCACAATTCCGCATTTTTGTAAATTTCTTTTGACTTGTTGTATCTATTTTATCCATGGACTTTCTCTACCCCGATTATTCTATATTTTTGTGCTCGTTACTATGCTGATGAATTTTCTTTGTCCGTTTAAAATATATTCCATCAATTTATTATCTGTAGTTCGTGACAGCTATTATTTTTTTTTTTGAGTGTCTAAGCATTTAAAATGCTTGTCAGTCACCCCCGCAGAGCAAAATCTCATTATTACGATCCCGGAAAAAAAACCGGCTATCGTAGTTGACCACAGTGTGATTTGAACCCTGGACCTCCCGACTGATAGCCAAGTGTAAAAGCTACTGGGCCATCTACTTGGCATATTCAAAGCATATTTAGTTTGTCCTCCTACCCCAAATTTCAGAGTTTTTTTTTTCTTCAAAAATTCTTTGTAATACTTTCATTTCTCAGTGCTGTAAGCTTATTTCCTCACTTTTTTTGTTGATGGGCATAATTGGTGAAGTGTATTTTTTTTATACATTCTTCTCTGTCGTCCATTTAAATTAATCCACAATAAACAGGCGGTTTAGAAAACACATTTAGAAAAAAATCAATGGTACAAAAAGTGCAATATCTAACCAAACATTTTCTTGTAATTCAACGTGTATCTAAATGCAGCTGCAAATTATTCCCATTATCCAAAATAAATTATAAACTGGAGCTACAAAGAAACAGTTTTATCTATCAGATCTGTTCCAAATAGTTTGAAATCTTTTTCATCAAAATATACAAAAATTTCTAAAAATCCCTTTATGATACGAAACTACATCAAATAGTCTCATATACGTATTTACACACGTCCAAAACGTTTGAAAAGCGTCACTTTCTTATGACGGAACTTCAACATATATGAGGTCAAGGCCTACCATGTACAATCATGGTAAGAAATTTTTGGACACGCATCGAGCACCGAATCTTTTCGTAGCTATAGTTGTCTCTCTCATTCCCCCTCGCCTAAGTTCTGATACAATGGTCGACCTTGATAAAGCGCTCTCAGTCGGCAGGTAGCCGTCAATGCTAGGGTTTATGGTTTTGTGTTTACCTCTTTATAATTGCTTGTAGGTGTAATGTGAATAAAATACAAAATATACCGCACAAACTACAAAAACTTATGCACAGAGTTATGTATGAAGCGCGCGCTTCCGTTTGGAGTCGAGGTAGTTTCTGCAGCATATACATTTATAGTAGGAATATGACTATTTTGAGAAAAGTAATTTATAAAATGACTGCAATATATTATTGGATTGTAAGGGGTCTCGGGATGGCAATAATAAACACTTGCACTAATCTGCTGTAGGACCGTATTAAAGTTTGATGTAGCATTTTAACGATGATGGATCAAACCTCTTTAAACAAAATAAAAAAAAAAGAACCGAAGAACAATAAGGGGCAAGCTATGTATTGGATTATTAATGAACTGGTATGACGATAGGAAATTTCTCCTACTTTAAAAAATATGTATATAAAAAAGAAACTAGTCCCACAGCTGATTTCCACAACAAATATAACTATATTGTAAATTTTATAAATAAACAAAGTACATTTAATGAAATTAATTTTATTTAAAATTGCAAAGTGTGGATTCATAGGCATTAAAAAAAATACGTTGGCAAAAATATGTAATATATTTAAAAAAATGTAAGTGGTCATTATTTCCTTGCCGGTTACAAACTTTGCACCGACTTTAATTATTGGTACTATTTCCTGTAGGGTAATTGTTCTTAATTATAATATAAAATTCCTTTCTCTTTTATTTTAACTTTTATAGTAGGATTAGTGGAGCAATTGTTGTTTGCCAATAGGAAGTGTGAATTATACCTCCAGAATTAAAGGGGCTAATAATACCTAATACCAAAGTGTGTAAATTACCCATGCCCTTACATTGATTACTTTTTTAATTAATGTGTGTATTTATGTATTATTTAGGTATTCTAAATTAACACCTGACTGCAATAAATATATCCAAGAGCAATTATTCAGTAATTACTCTGTAATGCAATTAAAATAATATTAGGATTAAATTTCTTTGTATGCATAAATACTTTAGAATTGTGACTGGGGAATTATAGAGATTATTGTATATTTAAGAATTGCTAAATTCTTTTTTTTCTGAAAATCTTACAAAATATAAGCCTTTCAGCTAAGGTTTCCAAGTTAGTTAGAGGTCAGTGGTACTGTAGTTAACATGCGCGGTCCGGAGACAAGCATAGAAATAAGGGCAAAGGTGGTTACCCTTTGGGAGCGTGGTTTGTCTTATAGGCAAATTGCTGCGGAAGTAGGTTCATCAGTAAGTATTCTCTTTACATATCCTTAATTTACAAACATCGTTTCGGTTTAAATGAAACGAAAAAAAGTGGTTTTTTTTTCTGATTATACACCACGTGAACGTTATTTAATATACTGCTGGTTTATTACAGAAGTCACTCGTTCATTATTGGGTGCATCGATGGCGAACTGAAAACGAAAATGTAGCGCTGAGAACTAGGCCAAGGCCTGGGCATCCACGGAAAATTACCCCTGACGTCGGAAATACAATCCTGGAGTACGTAGGACAACATCCAATCTGTACATCTGTGGGGATAGTTGAAGCACTGCATTTAAATTGCAGTGCCCGTCTTGTGAGAAACTTTCTTCACAAAAGTGGGATTCACTGTCGGCGTCCGGCGAAGAAGGTAGATTTCTTGGAGCGCCATATTGTGAGTCGACTAAACTTTGCGCAAGCAAATTTAAACCGCAACTGGGATGTGGTTATATTTTCCGATGAGAAAGTATTTTCAACCTCTCAGGATGCGAGAAAACTGGTATGGCGCCCTAACAACACTAGATTCGAAGAAAGCAATGTTGTCAGAATTCGGCAAAGTAGCCGAATTAACTTGGCGTATTGGGGTTGGATGTCCAGTGCCGGACCTGGAGAATTGACCCGGATTGAAGCACGCATGGACGCCATCCAATACATTCGTGTCCTGGAAGAAGTGTTGCTTCCCAGTGTCCGAATTATATACCCTGCACCTCATCGGATTACACTGGTGCAAGATAATTCTGCAGTCCATTCAGCTCGGATCGTGAGGGATTGGTTTGCGGAACATCGCAATGAAATAGAAGTCCTTCCCTGGCCAGCAAAGTCCCCTGATCTAAACCCCATTGAAAACTTGTGGGCGGCTATGGGAAGAATGTGGGATCTACGCGATGCACCAGTTCCGCGAAATCAAGTAGAACTTCACCAACACGTTACCGAGGTGTGGGAACGCTTTAGAGGAAGGGAAACTTGTTCGAATCTCGTGGCGTCCATGCGTGGACGATTGGAGGAGGTTATAGATCGGAACGGGTACTGGACGCGTTATTAATAATTTTTTTATTTGTTTTTTTTTTAAATTTTTTATATTTAATTGTTTTTTTAGAAGAGGATTTTTTTTTTTATATTTTTGTTTTTTTTTTTGAGGAAGTTTGACAAAAGTGATATTCTCACTGTTTACCCATCTTAGTTATGATTTAAGTTGTGTTTTTGTAGTTTTTAGAATTTTTTTAATTTTATTGTTGTTATAAGTTTTATAGTTATTATTTTTTTCTTTTACTGTTCATGCATGTTTTCTTGCTTGATCGTTTTGAAAAACGTTTTTTTTTTTTTTTTTGTAATTTCAGACATGTATTTTTAGTGGTGACAACTCTCAGAGTGTAGGTTTTACCGTGCTTTTCCTCACTCCTAGGCGAATGCTGAGAGCGAACATATTAAAGACGCTGCGCGGGCGCAATTATTAAACTCTGTTTTAAATTTAATTATTTTTTTTTTACCTTGTTTTCAACCTATAACTATATAAGAAATACACTAATGAAACGATATTGGAGCTATTCGCCTTCAATGACTATTGTCCCATCGCTTTTTAGCGCAAGTACAAAAAAGATCCAGTATCTGTAGGATAATAGATATTTTGCCTATTTATAATTTCTTTAACTTATGCGAGAGATGTTCTTCTTCATCGATATTTTTCTTCTACCGTTTATCCTTTAATAGTAATATTTTAAAGTGTTATTTTTCCTTTTTTGGGTATACGGTAGATATAATTCAATAAAATTTTACATATGTTTAACTGTAATTTATTATTCTACGTTCAAAGACAAATCCGAAACGTAGAATAATTAATTACAGTTTAAATATGTAGCAACACTACGCCATCATTTATTTAATTGATGGGGATCTTTTCTTAGCCGTGCTTGTAAATGAGTGTATATCGGGCAAATTGAGCAGTGCTTGTTATGCGCTCAAAGTTATTGCACAAAATGTGAGCATTGAATCAGCTCTTTCAGTATATTATGCCAATGTCTACTCTCGATTGAGATATGGGATTGTCTTCTGGGGAAATTCCATCGACGTGGGGCGAGTCTTCATCCTGCAGAAAGCGTGTCTACGATCAATTTTTGGCATACGAAGGCGTGACACGTGTAAAGACATTTTTAGAGACTTTAGTGTACTTACCGTTCCGGCTATTTATATACTTGAGTGCGCCTTGTTTGTCAAAAGTAATTATAATGATTTTTTTAAAAAATTTGAACTTGCACATAGTCATGGCACCAGAAATACATTAAATGGTTTCTTGGTGCCACCTTATACGCACTTGACTAAATTACAGAAAACTGCATTGTTCCAATGCATACGTATTTATAATCATTTGCCAAATACTTTAAAAATCCTGCCTTTCATAACTTTCAAAAACAAATTAAAGAAAATTCTTAAATCAAATATTTTATATAAAATTGAAGATTTTTTTGCAATAGAAATACGTTAGCAAACACTCAAGTTTTACATTATTTGTTATCGTAATGTGATGTATATTGTGTATGTGTGTATATGTGTATTTCTTTTAAGTCCAATTGACATTGACTTGTTCCACACACTTTTGTATCTATGGAATGAAATATATTATTATTATTATTATTATTATTATTATTATTATTATTAAATTTTTTGGTTTTTGTTTTTTTCTCTTGATTTAGCGGCTTGGTTTTTAAATTTAATGAATTATTCAATAAAACTCTTCATGACGTTTCGACAATCTTATTTTTCATTGTTGTCTTCCTCAGATTATTTTATATAATTCCCGAAATTTTGTCTAGAAATTATGAATGGATTATGTTATTAACATTTTTACAACTTTTTTATGCGTTTTATACTTACAAAATTAAAGACATTCACACAACATTTTAAAATAGTATTAAACATTTTTTTTATCTTTTCATTTTTCTTAAACATATACTAACTGTTAATTGTCATTTAAAATTATTATGCATGGCGAAACATTTTGTGTGAACACTGGAGAACTACATTTAAAATAAACCGAAAGGCACTCTCAGCTATGGGCGTTTTTCTCCTAAATTGTTGTACTAAAAATTGTTTATTTGTAAATTTACCTATATATATATTACTGACGAAAAGTATGTTGAAATGATTGGTGCATAAATTTTTGATAAGTTTTCTATTTCTGTTTTGTCGTTTACTGCGTTATTTTGTTTTTTTATTTGGATCATTTCTAATATACATCGCGCTTTATAATTTCTTTCTTTATTTAAAATACTTGTATTATTAAAATTGAATGTGTGTTAAAATTTTAAATGTAGTTCTCCAGTGTTCACACAAAATGTTTCGCCATGCATAATAATTTTAAATGACAATTAACAGTTAGTATATGTTTAAGAAAAATGAAAAGATAAAAAAATGTTGAATACTATTTTAAAATGTTGTGTGAATGTCTTTAATTTTGTAAGTATAAAACGCATAAAAAAGTTGTAAAAATGTTAATAACATAATCCATTCATAATTTCTAGACAAAATTTTGTGAATTATATAAAATAATCTGAGGAAGACAACAATAAAAAATAAGATTGTCGAAACGTCATGAAGAGTTTTATTGAATAATTCATTAAATTTAAAAACCAAGCCGCTAAATCAAGAGAAAAAAACAAAAACCAAAAAATTATTTATTTAATATCAGATAGAACAAAATGTTCCAGTTCGATGGGCCCTTACAAGAATTGCAAGACCTGCCGCAATTTTTTCTTGAATATCTAAAGTTACATTCCATTAATTTTGGGAAACTTTTTTTTCCAATTAAAATTTATAGTCCGTTGTTTATTAAATGTTGAATAAGTACCGCAAGACATTATAACTAAAACAAGATTAATTGTCATCATTAGTTTATATCACCTCTTCATATTATGCAATTATACCTTACTTTTACAATAAGAAATTAAGGACACGGTTAATACTTTTAAATAGATATATCGTTTTTAAAAAATACTAAAATTGTTTTCAAACGGTGATTTTAATAATAGCTACAGAATTAATTACATATTTTTAAATGTTACTTTATACATACAAAACTTATCTCTTTAAGCTACCGAACGTTGTTATATTAATTGCATTATGTTATGAATAGTTATGATTATAAATATTGTATTTCAATGCTAACTTTGGAACGGGTAAGCTTCCGAACGCACAATCTGTACTGCATTATGCCTTCATAAATCCTATCGCTACTGTTTCCCGTTTTCTATAAATGGTTCAAGTTCAACATATAATAAATTTGTGATTATGAGAACGAGCAGGTAGTAGTATAGCGCCTGCGGCAAAATTTGCGGGGTAAAACGGGAGGAAGAGATAGCAATAGCTACGAGAAAGTTTGCCTCGATGCGTGTCCTAATATTTCATACCGTAGCTGTACGTCATCAATTCAATTCAGATGAATGCACATATGTGCCCACAGAAATCTTTTCAGGATTTCTTCACGAATATATTACAATGCTAATCACGAAGGTTAAGAATTTTTTTGTGGTTAGATTTATGAGAGGACTTATGAATTAGTAACGAGCTTTTATAATATACATATAATAAACGCACAAACCAGTTTAGTTGATATTTGTCTAGAAGACAAGTTTAATATTTCTTAGGTATAAGATAGTTTATTACTAATAATATTAAATTAACTTGAATTGAATGTTTATGTATCATATTGCAAAACGCATTTATTATTTCGAATGTCTCCTATTTTATAAAATACAGTAACTAATCACATTCAAATTCTTTTAGACCTGTCTCGAAATTTTGTTATTCCCATTAACTTAGAGATTAAAGAGCGGATGTAATAAATATATATTCTGAACTAATCTGCGTGTAACATCAACTTGTTATTGTTTCGATCCGCATAGTGAATAGACAAAGATGAAAATACAGGCAAAAAAGCGCAGACTATAACAGAAAAGGCTTACATATGTCCATACGACTCTCGAATAGTGGGAGAATTAGGAGAAAGAGAAGAATAGGGTAGATAAAAGGTAGAGGGAGTTGTTCGCCGATGCCCCGAGAGATGTCTCCCGTTAATAACACAATGAAGAAACTATTACACACACCTGAATTTAAAAGTCGACGTGTGACCTTGAGAGTGTCCAGGAATCCGGTCCAACTAGAATATCAAATGAGTAGGAGCATGCACCTGGTGGAGTTATGCGTGCACACAAAGAAGATGCGTACGTGTTAGATGTCTATACGCATGTGAATTCGCCGGTAGAGATGTGGGAGATTGCACGGAGTTGTCAATTTAAATTAATGACATGGAAGTTTAATAAACAAAAAATTAATTCCCAATCATTGCCGGTTGATTCACGCTTGAACAATGCATTGCATCCAGTAATAATAGAGCCAAACCTTGCTCCCATAGAAAACCAAATCATTTCTTAATAGATCGGCAATTACTAAAGATTAAGATAAATAGATTAGATCTGAAAAACTTCATTTATAATTATGTACCAATAACATTTGAAATATAGAGATTTAATTTTTTACTGTTACGAACCGTCGATCGGAACAACGTATACCGCATTCCGATACGTTTATCTGCATATAGATCTTCATAAATTATATGCAGTAAATTAAAGTGATTCAGAAAACGCTATTGCATAATCAGCGGAGTTGGAATATTAGTACCGTGGGAGTATTTGTTGATTTGCTGTTTCACTGCTTTGTTATGCATATCTTGAATTGTTATTGCATAGCAACTGCTTTAATATACATATTATGCATATGAATGCGGCTAACTTGGCTTGAGATAAATTACTGCTTTGGAAATTTAATACTTCGGGAATAATTTAGATCTGAAATCATGAGTAAATGTTGTGTTTGAGTTGAAAATAACAATTATTAGGTAGATATTAATCAATGAATCTGTTTACATCCAACTATGTATTTGGAAATAGAATTTGCAGACTTAGTGAAGCATTTTGCAGACTTAGTGAAGCAATTTGATAAAATTGAAAGAGTGGTTGTCGCCCTTTAATATTTTGCCGCAATATAACAGATACATAAAACATCGGTCATGCCCGGTTTCTAGATAAAGTTATCGAACCCATAAAAGCACTGACTGTTTCTGAAAGCAACCCCATCATAAGTTAACAGTTTCATAGTTATTAGATGATAAAACAGTTATGCCAATATTTTTATTGCAAAATTCTCTCTTAATATTATAGGAAATTTGAAACTTGTGCACGTGAATTCCACAGTTCGTTGAAAATGCGCTTCGCACCGGACAAAAATAATAGAATTTTATAACTATTTGTTTTGAAGCTGGTCATTTTCATATCATGTGCAATGCAATGTCATTGGAAAACAAAAAAATGCAGATCGCGTAACATGATGGAGTTTGAAAAAAAAATTATTTGATATTATCACGTCCAAGTTTATTGATGTGGTAGAAAATAATAAAAAAACAGATGGTGTAACCGTAACGCAAAAAAATTAAGCTTAGGAGAAAATTACGGCATTGTTTAATAGCCAGGAATTTGATAAATCGCAAGTCCATTACAGTATTAACCTACGCTGTGATCATATGGTACATTATTATGGTTATTTCGCTGAAGTAACTAGCACATCAATTTAGTATTATCTAGTACATAACATATTAATGATATTTATAATAATAAAAGTAATATTAAAACCAATATTTTTCTTTAACAAATTTAAAATAGAATTACCTATAATCTAAATTTCCAAATATCTACACAAAACTAACAGTTTGACAACTTATGTGTTTCTACGCATGCGTCATTTATCTTATCGCAAGCTACAATAGCTCCGATAAGTTATAGAGTCGGTATGGAATCGATAAGTACGCTTTGGGCTTTCAGAAACACTTTTTCGAGTTATGGAAGGAATATCGAATACATAACTTTATGGGTTCGATAAATGCGTTTTCAGAAACCGAGCATCAATCCTGCTCATACGAAAGATTTTCTAATTTGTGCGGATCAGATTTGCTATTAAAATTTTGATTTTTCGTAAGTCGTCATTACATACTTACATTTATAAATGATAAAGTCATAACTTAATTGTGTTTAGCTACAAAGAAGCAGACTATCGTCCACTATTCTTTACAGCTAGATTTATGCTTTTAAGTTTTGACAATGAAACCCCATCTGAAGAACCACAAAAAACATTTTCATTTCACGGAAATATTTCGTTATATCAGAAGTCAACAGTTATTATTCTCAATAGAATGTATGGCTTTTATCCAAAATATTCAAATTTAATGATCAATTTTTGAACACTTTGTATAAAATTTAGTTCTTTCGATAGAATTTGACATGTTGGATTTCTTTTGTTGCATCTTAGCAAAATCACATGATTATCTCTGATGTAAGGCAAAGTACGGGATATTTTCAAATAGAGAACCTGGTAACATAAATTTTCTTGAAAAAGAATGTAAAATCCGATAAGGTAAGAGAAACATCATTCTAATTAAAATACATGCAGATTAATGAGCAGTTCTCGTAGATAAAGTGGTTTTAGATGATTCTGTAGGTGACGTCTGATTTTCAGAGTTTCTGTTGCATTAATCTAGCTGCAATATATCCTGAGAAAGCGTGTGCAGTGATTTGAGACATCCTGTAACTCGGTCTTGTGTGATTTTTAGTTAGTAAATTAAGCCTACTTGGCGCTGCCGTTCGAATAAATTAATACTTTACTTCCAACGAACAGCATCCACTAAATAAGTACTGCAGATACATATTACCATAAAAACTGAATTTCGTATTTTGTACGAATCCCCAAGATAGTGGGGGTGGCTATGTTCTCACGTTTCTTCGTATTTATTCGCGTTTCTCTCACCCCATTGAGCACTCCCTCTTGCTATCGCGCATAAGCCAGGTGAAAATGCATGGTCTGTAGTATGAAACTTGTTTAAAAATATAATTCTTATATGTGAAGTCTCATTTCAGGTATTGATTGCATTTGTTTTAGACATTAATAAATTACTAATATCGAAATATAATATTGAATATGACCTATTAGTCTGAATAGTTCATTTATTGTAATTATAAAAAAAATTCTAGTTTATTAAAAGTTATGGAATGGGACTTCCTAGGTTATTCGAGTATTTTGATCCAATTCCTTGACATTTACTTTGGTATACCGAACGACAAATAGGCAAACAAAAAATCATTTACATAAATCCTACGAAAAAATTAGCACTAATATAAACTAAAGCAGGAAATGTATTTTAATATAACCTTTGGGGATATTAACATTTATTTATTGCCCCCGGGATCATATGGTTGACGCCCAGAATACAATCATGTTTAACCTTGCGGTTTAAAAATAAAAACGGTTTTAAATTATATAGCCAAACACACTTTATATCCGATGTAGTTTATACAATAGATAAATGATCTCCGATTCCGCAATAAATACTATTGAATACGGTTTTAAACAGTAACGAAGAAGAAAAACCACATGTAAAAAGAAAAAAAAAAGCATTTTAAAAGGGACAAAGAATTTTCCACGAAACGGCTTCATATTACAAAATCCAGTGTGATACAATAGTAAACCCAAATAAATGCCGTTTATTTACTGGGTAAATAATACAGTAGAGAAATATTTAATACACAATTGAATTTCACCAATGAAACGTGTACATATATTGACAATGCGGTTGTAACGGCATATTTTTCTAAATAGAAGCGTCTATACAGGTGAAATAAATTGAACATTGTACATTGTACGGCTCATGTATGTATTGTATAGTATGTAATTGTTATATAGTTATTTATAGAAATGTTGTTTGCCGACTTTCTATTCTATCGGGTTCCATTTATTTTATGCCAACCTGTGTGAACGCAATACGAAATTATACATATTTATGATGCTGAATGTGCATGTATGTAAGTAAACGGAGTTCTGCGACAGATGTCTTTTACATTATAAATACACAGAGTAGCTAATTAAGCAGAAATACACCATTATAGCGTAACTTTAAAAATATACATTGTTGATTCACAATAAGATTAAAATCAGTTACAAGAAGCCCTTTAGAATTTCCTATCTTATCTCAACGTCTTCATCAGCATACATGTCTAATAGCAGTAGATAGAAACCAATTCCCTGATAGTCAGACTTTTATTGTGACAATTAAATTAACGATTTTTCCAGCGTTTTATATTTAAGTAATTTAAGATGAAATAGATTAAGTTTAAACCTGTATATTATAGTAAGTGATTGAGAAAACGTATCAATAAAACTTTCGTTATTACGATGCTGTTGATACCTAGCTATAGAATCTTTATACTTCGCAACTTTTTATGGAACTTATGAGCGTATGTATTATATTGAGAATCGCTACCTTTAATATATTTAAAGTGAGCTACATTTTAGTTTTGATGCCCGTTTTACGATTACCAATCATAGAATTTTAAATCAAATACACATAAAACTCGCTGTGTAAATTATTAAAGCGTACGTATGTTTAGTATTGAAAATAAAACAACTTCCCAGAAAACCTTAGCATCCCATAAAAGTGGTATTTATAGATAACTGTATTTCGAAGGAGATTCATCTGAATTATATTTTTAGAAGGCATTTAGATGCAGGAATATACAGCAATCATATTTCTGGACTGTTTATATTATTATAATTTACGACATTGCATGGAAGTAATATGTATAAAGTTTGAAGCTGGAATCTGCTAAATTTTGATCAAACAAGTTACATAAGTTATTTTTTTTAGATTCTAGGTTATCCTGTGCTGATAAAGATTATGACTTATTTATATTTATAAGATATAGTAGTTAGTAATTTACTAGTACCAAATTTAAACGAAATATATTTATATCTTTAGAAAGAATCAAAAATTGAGTGCAAATAGGATGTTTCTAGACAATTGAGATTGATTACGTAGTAGGTACTATGCGTGGTGCAGACTCTTTAGAAATGGTGGAAGGTACCAGGATAGACAATTTTAGCTCATAAACGGTTGATTAAAATGTATAATTCCTGTACAGGAAATAAGGTTAATTTTAGGTTAAACTTCTTGGGTTTAGGCAACTTATGCAACATTTCATACGTTTCTGCTCGTGTCGAATATGCTGGTATGGTATTCCGTTTAGCTAATTTGGTGAACCGATGTTGTTCCATGTAATATTCATTCTAAACATACATTTAATCTGCGTCATCAACGTGCAATCTACTAGTAGTAGCATAGATTGGTAGTGGTGTTCTCAAGCACATAGTTTTTCATTGCACGTACCATATATATTTTTCTAAATAATCTAGGTTTCTGGATGAATGCAGTAAAAGTTCTTCTAATACTAAACAATCCCCCATTAACAGTGTCGCACCTGCACATAAAATTTTCCAGCGAAATATCTTTGCAAGAAATGGTTGGCAGGAGCTTCTTTGATCCTCTTGTGTTCTTGAAGCGGTAATTCTACCTACACCTTCAAAGCGTTTTTGTAGAGTAGGTCGCGAATTTGATTAAGTTTTTTAAACAGATAATACCAAAACTAATTTCTTGCAGATTGGTGAATCGGCGTTAATGGTCTTATTCATTGCTTAGGTAGACTTTTGATCTAAGCTGGGTAGATTAAGTGGATGGATGCACACTGCTACAGGAAAAAAAGAATTTTTGAACGATTTCGTTGAAGTCAATACGTTATTTTGTTAGTTCCTAGAATTATAAGTAATTTTTAAGATTTTCGTATGAAATTTTTCACTTAAAATGTATTATAATATACTTAAAGCAGTTCTCTTGAACTACTCAATATTTTTAGAAATATTATTAACAAGAATTATGTTCCAATAATTTATTAACACACAATAGCGAACTAATAACCTTTATCAACGAATCCTTTATCACTCCACTTGTTTTCTTTTAGATTTCGAACTTCCATAATAAGTAACGTCTCTCTCGAAAGCCAACGTAGGCAGTATATGAATTACTTACACATATATTTATGGGTATGTTATCGAAAACCATTTCTATTCATTGTGCACGAAGAACCATAAATACCAGCTTATTCATTATACAAAGAAACTCGCGTTCACAACACAGAGACACATACAGGCACACAATAGAGAGAAAGATATTACCAAAGATATATTGTTGAAGTTTTCTTATCGAAATTAACAAAGCTTAATAACTTAAAGTTTGAGATCGCTATCGACATAAATAACGTGTATTCCGCAAATAGCTGTTTCTCCTTTTAGAGGGACAGGGTTGGTTGTGTTCTCATTCTCGTCTCGTCTCCTTCTAGCGTGTCCTCTTCTATCCTTCGGTCTGTTTCGCCAGTTCTCGTTCGATGATAATCGAAATTCTCGCAGAAGTATTCGCCTGGTAAAAGAAAAGCAGCTACCACACAAACCACCAACACGGCCAGTTAGTAGATATTATTATACGCGTCCATACATACTGCATAGGTTGCACAGGGGGGAACTGAGGAGCGCTCCATTTCACGCATACATGAATGCTCTGTTTATATTTCCTTTTGGTTTGTTGTTTGAATCGAAGATGTGTATAATATATTTGCGAACTCGGTATCCGTCTTCGCTTATGAATTATTTATTCGCAGCCAACATGGCGCACTCGTTTTTTTTTTTTTCATGTTCCTTTAATATGAACGCAAGGGGGTTGAAAAATCTCCTCATTGTGTTGTCTCTCAATATTGAGATTTATTTTTCTGCTATTTTATTTTTCAAACTAGCAGTGCCGCTTTTGAGTTGATTTGGACATGCAAATGAGGAAGGATCTGGGTTGGTATGTTTTACATTCGTCATACGATATTTATTTGCCTCCGCAGGAAAAAAGAAGGGAGAATATATTCCAGAGTTCCAATGGAATGAATACATTTTCCGATGAACAAATATTTACTTCTATAAAGACAACCTTTGATTAAATATCAATTCGATTTTGCTGAGCCAAAATTGTTACCAAAGATAATTTGCTAATGTGGGAAATGGAAAGAATACATTTTCTAATAGGCAAATATCTACTTCTAAACACATACTAGCCTTTAGTTAAGTACAATTCGATTTTGTTAAGCCAAAATTATTATCAAAGATAATTTGGAATATTGCTAATGTGTGAAACCACCAGTTTAGAAAGGGTCATTAATTAGATACAGAAATTAATACCACCGCAAACAATCTCATACTTGACTATTACTTTAAATGAGCAGGTTGGATTTCGTAGTTTAAAAATCCTTTTTCTTATTTAGGTCACCGACTTCTTTACTTCCATTTTTTTCCCGCTAAATTGAAATTCGATAAGAATATAATGCATAAAACATTCTATTTGTTCCGTTTCGCAACGCTAATTTGAATATTCTAAAAAGTTCTATGTTGTGTTTTCTAATGTACTATTTACATAAGCATACATCAACCTTAAACGGGCTAATTAAATATGATAATTGGAAAGCAAACAATCACAATAGACGGGAATGAAATGTCAAAGTTGAAGGTGAAACACGCTTTCACGTTTAATTTTCCTCCGGATTGGAATAAGTGTGTTATTATACATGTATGTATGTGTGCTAATGGTTATAAATGAAAAATTACTAATGTTATGGAAATCGCAGTAAGATTATTTTCAGTACCTACTTAATTCTCTATACTCTGATATGAATGTTGCTAATTTCATACAATAAAATGGTAAAACGATCACTCTTAGGATCTATAAAGTTTTATTCCAATATATTAATAAATGTTATCATAATCATAGTATGTGCGTTTTCAAAACAGAAAAGTAATTAAGAATAAAGCTTTCGGATAAAATTTTCTTTTCTAAAAATTAAGTATGCATATTTTTTTACTACAATATTTGATATCAGGGGTCAGCAATTCATAAGTTTAAGTAGGTATCAAGAAGAAACAAATATAAACACTGCAATATTATTTAAAATTTAATAGGAAGAAGTACACCTTTTATTTCATCACTTTTTAACGAGGTGTTTGAAGTCTGAAGCTAAATTTATTCAACTTATTCTCATTTCCCAAGTATTGAGGATTTTATTTTAAATAAAGAGAACGCTGGCTTGCACATATGTTAAGCCGACCACTATATTAAGTTTCGAAGGTAAATTTCTGCGTTTTGAATATTTAAAATGAGAAACCAATTTCGTTCAAAATTCTTGGCAAACACCTCGTAGGTTTTTTTTTTTTAGAACAGATTATCTTGAAAATCGATCATATCCAGCTCTACTATTTCAGAAAATATTTGCAGCTGTACTGCTTCATTCACCATTAGGCTTCCGAAGGTTAAATATTGCGCAAGATTTCTATAAGATTTTGTTTTACATCAATAAATTTAAATTTTTTAAGAGGAAACTACTGACTGACGTTAATGTCGATATTACTGCTCGATATTTCCAAATTGAGAAAAGGGCACAGGTTCATTGCCAATATCATTGAGAGGAAAACAACAACTCACCCAAAATTTTTATTTCACTTGTTTAAAGTTCAGGTCGTTAAATATTTTAAAGAAATTCTGCTAAAAAACGATAACAACCACATTTTCTATTTCATTTAAGTGATTAGATAAGGTTCCGGAAGAATCTTGATCATAATTTGAAAGAAATATTTTTAAATCACGTAAATTTGCGAAAAAATATTCTCTAAATTGAGTTTTCAGTAAAACCTACAATTAGATTTGCTTATAGTGGTCACCATTGTATTTTGGTTATATACCCAACCACAGAATTAAGTCTTTCCTACTTATAATCATCTCTGTTTGGTGTATCAAAAGTGGTTACTATAGGCTTAACCCGAATTTTTTTTCAGAATTTTGCGTTACTACCTCGAACATATTTTGTCCTGGTGGGTTCGAGTAATGGCAAAATTATCAATAATTCCTTAATAAAGATTTGTTTGGTTATGTTAAAGTTAAGTAAAAATATGGTCTACTATATTATGCCTGCACAGTTCCAAATTGGATTTTCTAATCAAACTGAATATCAACTATGTTCTGAGGACGAGAAATTGTTAGAGCATACCATCAGCCACTGCCCACCTGCCGCCATAATCAATCATAAACGAGACCTCATTGAATAGGATTCTGAATTAACTTAGATCTAGAAGATCACCGTTGATACGACAAGTTTTGGGTATCACAATACACAAAAAGATTAATTACTGAATACTAACTAATACTATAACTAATACTCATGGTTTAGGCGTAGTCAAGACAGTTTCTACCGTCATGAAATGACGTTTTATATCACAACGGTTTTGTGATGCCAAAATTTAAGTCTCAAATAATATTCTTCTTGTTCTCCCACAAAAACTTAGAAAAGTTTGCATCTATGAATGTTTAGATTGAATTAGGAATGGAGTGGCCATAAGGATCTATTTCACCACCTGTTTAGATGTATTATGATCCCCTTTATTTTAGTAGGTGCTTTCTAATTTTGTCTTATTAATTAAATTTATCAACCACTTCTTTTCGTAGTTATTTACTCTAAGGTTCTCCAAGCCTGTTACTAATAGAAACCCTGTCCTTGCCAGTCCACAGAATATGAACTTGAATTTATCCTTCCTCTTGGCTGAATTTGTGAAGGCGTCGTCTGCCAAGTCAATCTTATGCATATGCTTATTCAGTCTACAATGAACGGCGGATAGTCGCTCTATAATTTTAACCCCTGTCTTTATTCAGCAAATCTTTAGTGAATTCCATCCTTTGTTTCTCTAAGAATTGTTTTGCCTACTTTTGCCTTAAGGATTTTTGCCATCAGTCCTTGGACTTATTGTGTATCTATTTGTTCATGCAACTTGCTATTCAGTAATGCCGAAAGAAGACTCCAAAGAAAAGCCTTGACGATTCTCGTCTGGGCAGATCATATCCCATCTAATTCCCCTTAACGATCAAGTGACTGGCAATTTAGGTCAGTGTTAATTTGTTTACGTGCCCACCTTGTTTGAAGGGCTTATTCAGTCTCAAATTAACCTGGAGTCAACAATTGATTTGACATAAAAAAAAAAATGCAGCACGCACCGAATTGCGACAGCTTGGTAGTCTGAAACACTATTGTGTCTTTGCTGAAGCTCACTGAGACGAGTATTTTTTTCCATATATCCCGGCTATTAAATCATTATTAGGGCTGGAATCTAAACCGAGCCCGGCAAATTATAACCTGATATTTTCGACGCAGATTATATCTTTCAAATATGCCAATACTTAGCATTCCTGTGGAAGAGTTTCTTTAGTTTAGTGCTTTAATGAACATAAGTCTGTAGAGTGCAGAATTATGCACAGACAAGCCAGTCTTTGTATCCTAGCTTTTAGGCCGTCATCGCCTGCTGTTTCTTTCACCACCATATCATCGCTGCATATTTTATCATAGATCTATTTACTCTTCCGTATAACCACATAGTCGTCTTAAGGATGAGAGCCCAACTTCTTTCACATACTACATCTATGAATGGTTACAGTTTTATAATAATAAATAAGTTGGTCATTTTTATTATTTCGTTAAGACCTGCAAAATTTTTTTGGCTTTGGCTGGGTGCCGATCTATAATAATATGCACGTGCTATTGTGGACCAGCAGAGTAGTTGATGGTACCTACTATATTTCTTCTGATCCTTCCACCAAGTTTTTTTTTTTCTTCAGACATTTTAATTAGTACACTTATCTTCTTTCCATGGTACTCGTTCAACATTAACGCTGTACCAACTAACCCCCGCCCCTTATCTCTCCTATTTCCAGCGGATCATCTGCATCCCGACCTTTCGTTTATCATGGGAAAATAATAAATTACGTGACCGTTGACCCCTAATCGTGTCGACATGTTGTTATTCCACCAGTGGGAGGGGAAAAGGACCTAACCCGTTTCCCCTCGGATGATGTTTTTTTTTCTTTCTCTGCTTCTTCCCAAACGCCGATGTTCTCCTCTCCGTACGGCAACGTTTTATTTTAGATAATTATATAGTCTCAGCTATAGTATTGCATCATCAATCAACTCGATAATGGTATTGCCCCTTTTCGGTCTCTTTCTAGCATTGTTTCTAGGGCGTCGTTTTCTTTATCCGCTCCCCTTCCATTTAATAATTTATTTAAATAGTTTATTATCCGATTTCACATCCATTATCGTTCTTTGTTGTTTGATTTTGTTTGACGTGGGAGAATGGTTTTCAACTGAATTAATAAGTGTGTAGATATGAAGAAAGCAAATAGCAAATATATTCAGCGATATCAACAAAGGAGCAATTCTCTCAGCATGGGAGAATAGATAATAGTAACAAATTTTATACGTGTACAGTATATATCTTTATCTTCACGATTATCTATTTCAGTTAAATGAATTAAACGCTGTTAAAGGGGGCAATTAAAGTCGCATTACACGTTTCGTTTCTTTTTAATTTACAATAACAACAGTTTATTGCGAAACAAGTATAAAACGAGCTCTAAAACATAGATAAAGGGAATTCAAAAATGGTGTCCAATTAACTCGTATCATTTCTTAACCTACATTTTAATTTAACGAGACAAATGCATTATTTATACGCTATTTGACCTAAAACGGATAGCGCTAATTCTTCTGTTGGTATTTTGTGTTGTTAATAAGATATGTGTACAAACATGTATTTTATTTGAACAAGGAATGACATGACCCCCTTTCCAACCGACATCAACGGCAAAAATATTGAATTATATCTCCAATTACGCTCTTTTTTCTGTTTATTTATGCATGTATATAGCGCCTTCGATATTTAGATTTCCATAATATTACACTTACATATCTGATAATATTCATACCTTAGGATTATTTATATATATATACCCTAATGTCTTTGATTCATTAATGAACTTTATTTATTAACTCAAGATATTATGAATCTTGTTTAGAATCGTTTAATTTAAGTGTTATTTACTTAAATGGAATAAAAACTATCAGTGTTTCAATCTTACAACATCTATTTTGCAATGCAACTAGTTTTGAGCAACACTGCCCATCATCTGGCCAGAGATAATAATTACAATTATAAAACGTTAACAGTTAAAATTGACATACTTACTTGGAAATATTATACTTAATATAGAACAAAAATTACTAAATATGACAAACGAAATGAGTCGACTTGAATGTCGAACTAAACACAAAATTATGTAGGTAATAAATTCGGGATTGTATCGTAAGTAAAACACTAGCAGTTATTCGATTCCTATACAACAACAATTCCTAGAAATTACGCCAGAAACATAAGCGACAACATATTTTTTTGTTTGTCGACGTGGTGTTTGTCGCATCTCTCCAATTCCCTGTGAAACGTCGGAGTAATTACAACAATTTCGAACGAGAAATGGCCTTTTAAGGTTTCAAAAAAATCTTAACT
Source organism: Cetonia aurata (assembly GCA_949128085.1). Taxonomy (NCBI): domain Eukaryota; kingdom Metazoa; phylum Arthropoda; class Insecta; order Coleoptera; family Scarabaeidae; genus Cetonia; species Cetonia aurata. Next base: position 26,343,651 of record OX421887.1, read on the forward strand.
AACCCCCCCGTTTAGCATCGACACGATCACTTGTGTGGTGTGGAAATCTTCGTGCAGCACAGATACAGCGAATGACGGTAATTGTAAGGCGACAGATGTTGTTATAATTAGCGAGATAATTAAATTGAATCGTTCGCATTTCAAGTCTGGTGTGTAAATAAATTTAAGATGCATCTGTCGTTCACGTATGTATGTATACGCTTTTATTAAGTATCGGTTTATCGTCAGGACATCAGTAGAAGTAAAAATGGGATCAAGTGTATCAGTAATTATTTTGGATGATACGAGAAAATTTATATTCTATAGTCGCTATCTAATGCATGACTAATAGAAAAAGTAGTTCACCTTAACGATTTAAATTACAAATTGAACGTGGCCCACACAAATTTTTAATTAAATGAAAATTAGTTTAATTACTATTAGAGCTTGTAAGATAGATTAGCCAATACGCCAGGATTCGGTATTGAAATTTAAAGGTGTTTTATAACTATGTATCTACTTTAGTTATATAAATATAAGGGAAGTGTATAACTGAATGGATTGTTTTAAGTTGTTAACTATTTGGGGAAGATTATTTTAGAAGCAACTCAGGAAAGAACTTTAGATATGATTAGAAACGTATAATAAAAATGTGTTTATAGAACTATTACTTTAGAGAGATAGCATTTGTGGAGGCGTTAGTGGAGTAAGAGAAAATATCAGTATTTCTAATTTCATTTTTGCAGCTATCACTTTGCACATTAATAAAATCTAGTCTTCTAAGAAAAAGGTAGTCCTTCCGAATTGTAGAACATATTTCGTAAAGTGCAGTTCTTTGTATCAGCTAATCATCCAGATGTCTCTGATGTTGAATGTAATTAGTGCTCGTAGAACTATGGACTTTCTCCAAGAAGCAGGCGTTAATGTTTTGCCGTGACCACCCCGTTCACCGGATTTAAATCACATCAAACATGTATGGAATATGATAGGGAGCAGACTGGCCCCTTTGCACCATCCTCCACAGACTCTGGCATGGTTCGAAGGTCAACTTGCTTGGAACGAAGTGCCACAAGCAGACATCGACCATCTCATTCTGTAGATGCCTTGACGTGTACATTATAATTTTTTTTTTTTATTATATGTCAACAAAATATCTTTCAAGTCTTATTGTTTCATTCTTGATGTAACACTACCACATTGCCAAAAAATCAAGTTGAAGAAGTTATTCCTTCTGGGTGTTCTAATGTCACGGAGTATATGTTCTCTTCAGCAAACTATAGATTGTTTATGGGTCTCATTAAAAAGAAGTTGTCATAGAAGCACAATAAAATAAGTCGCCAAGAAATTCGCAGCAACGTCATAATAACCAATAATAAGCGTGTTTTTTCTAAAATTTCTCCGGATTAGAAGCTTACAGCCAATACAGACTGTATATTTCTCTTACTTCGCAGAAATAAAAATTAATAGTTTTACACTTTATAAACTGCTTAGTTTCAACACTGTTTGGATAATTAATTATCTAAAAAAAAAATTAAAATATGAATCTGATAAATATTCATTACGAAATAGGTACTTCTAAAAGAATATTGTGATTAAAATTCTTATAGTAGGTTGAAATTAAATTCTTAATAATTTTAAGAGGTAATAAGTTTTCGCTTTTTGTTCTTTACCAGTCATACTACACATTTACAGCTCTTTTAGGTTCTCTAAAAGCCCTCCCTTTTATGTTTGTATTATATATGGCGCAATAAACCATAAATTTTATTGGTCCCGTGTTGTGGCTGCGTTCTCAGTGCGTGTTTGTATATATTAGCTCTCTCTCTGCGTATGCACACATCTATACATAATTCGTTTCTTCTCCTTTTTTTTTTGTTCAAACCCGCAGAGGTCCATGACCCAAGTTTCAGTCTGAACATTGTACTACAAGCACCTATGACCTCGCATTCCTATGTACCTGTTCTTCTACATTATTTTCCATCTAACTCTCTCGGTCTCAGTTCGTTTCTTCGCACGGGACGAAGCAAAAGCGGAGTTGGGTGTTTCCAAACTGCACTCACCATATACACACATACGTATACAAGCAGAGCCTCTGCTCTTGGATAACAGGGCACTTTGATTGAAATTGCGTTTAATGATTGATCTCGGTAGATTCGCGTTTCTACGGTGATCAACGAATGCAAGAATTGTGGACAGGAAAAAGATGGAAAGTATGAAGGGATTAGCTAAATTGTAATCTACTTGCGTGTGTACGGGACGTGTTCAACTATGGTCGCGATGTTTGTTTTGTGAAGTCGATGATGCTATTTGAACAGGTGCTGGATTCCTCGCCGCAGGCTTACTACACCTTTTACCATCGTCCAGTTTCGACGATGTCAAACAATTTTATAAATTGATACGAACCTGTTTCGAATGTATTTGATTAGTTCATTAGTTTCTCCGTATGACGCTCACTTTAAAAAAAAAAAACGACAGATATAGAATATTACAGCACCGGATTGATGATGATTGCAAAAACAGTCAAGTCGCTTACATAGTAGATTAAATAAATATTTCAAATGTTGCAGTCTGGAAAACCAAAGACGTAATTAATCTTCGGTTGATTTTATGTGATGTGTAACGCTTACATATATTACACCTAAGTTATAGAATCATGTGTATACAGCCAGAATAAATACCTTTAGCTTTTAGGATGATATATTATTTTGGCTCAAAACATGAGGTATTATATTTCGTGATAGCGTGCTGGGTTTATTAAAAAGTATGAATTATTTATTCTGACACGGACACGGTTGGCTGAAGAAGGAAATTGCGTCTAGAAATTGCAAAAGCAAAAATTCATATGAGCACATGCAAACATATATTACGTTTTGTGATAAAGCATGAATTTCTAATTCTCTCTTTGGTAATATAATATTAACTTTTTATTTCCTAGAAGAAAGTTGAGATATTATGTGTATGTATGTACACATAACATTATTTATTAAGTAAAAAAGAAATTACTGATGTTTCGTTTCTCTAGCTTGAAGAAACTCTCTAAACAACGACATATACAGCGTGATTAATTATATTTTTTCGGCCTGTAGCGCTTCTTTTAAAAGTATTTTGGAATTGTTGATGTATTATTAAACAAAGGGATGTAATATGTGATACACTAGTAAAGTCCTGCTGTTCAAAGATCTGGCTTCTTTTTTTTTAAAGTATGTTTATTAAATAACATTAAATTTTGGAAGTTTCAACTTTATAATGTATATAATTCTGGAGGAAATAGTTGCTGAATAAATATAACAAAAAAACGTGTTTCCGCCGCTCTAAAAATTATTTGTGAAATATACAGCGATAATCGTGGGTAACCTTGTTGATAATTGTTGTTATATGACACCTTACAGTATTATTGCAAAAGGTTGGATCAATTTTAAATTTTAAAATATCTAAGTGTTGTAATTTTGCGTAAAAAACTTATTATAATTGCACACCGATTTATATATACATATATGTCAATACAATAGGCCTACTTATGTAGATTCTATTATTTTTATGGCGTGCTTTTATGGCGCTTCTATACGTGCCCAAACAACATAAAACATAATTATATGTCAATAATTTCCTTATATTATTCACTACGATTCTTTTACCAAATATACTTATCATTTTGGCTCATATTCATTAAGTTGAAAGTAAATTTCAATGACTAATTTACTAACAACATAGTCTTTATTAGATACATAACCATGCATATTATGCATAACAGGTGCACATTTCACGGATTCCTGCAGACCTATTTTTAAACAACTGCATATTTTGCCATTAGCTTGCCTCTACATATTAGAAACTTGTTGTCATACTTACAAAAACAAATTCAAATTTCCAACAAATGCTGATATTCACAATCATGCTACCAGGGCCAGAGATGATCTACATGTGACAAATCGCAGACTTAATGTATCAAGACTAGGAGCAAACAGCTTGGGCATTGCATTACTTTTTGTTATTGGGCTTACGTTAATTTGATTTTCGATTTATTTTCTTATATATAGTTTATTTTTTTCTCAATTTTCTGTGAATTATCTTTTCTTTTTTCTTTTTGACTTATCTAATTATTATTATAGATTAATAAACATATTCTATTCTATTCTATTCTATTCTATTCTATTCTATTATACAATCAATTACCACGAACGATAAGAGATAGCAGAACGTTCACTATATTTAGGACCAAAGTAAAAGATTTCCTTTTTGTAAATTCATTTTATTCCCTAGATGAATACTTTTCTACTTAATTTATATTCATACTTATTTTATTTTGTTTACTACACATGTGTAATTAAATTTGGTCACCGTAATTTCTTTGTGTTTGTATTATTATACTTTGCAAAATTCTTGGTAGGTATTTCTATTATAATAATTATTTTTTCTGCTATTATCGAAATGGTATTATAGTATCAATTTATTGACATTTGGTATAATGTACATATACATAACACATTACAAAAATGTCAAAAAGACTAAATCACCTAGTGGTGTTCTTCCTTTAGCCTTCCACCACGTCCAAATTTCCATAGGTTTGCCAAAAGTACAATTTATTTGCTTCGTTCACGTTCAATTTCTCCAATTTAATTTCATTTCATTTTCAAAAAAGCCCAAGAATTTTAAAACCAAATATAACGTTCCTGTCATTTTGACATGACATTTAACTAAAAATATTATTATTATTATTATTTGTGAACACTATTAATTATTTTATTTTCTTATAATTACTATTCTTGTCACTTCATAATTATTATTAAGTATATACCATTGTAATTAGTAACAAGTATTTTTTCTTTTTCTTTTCTTTTGACTTGTTATATACATTTTTTGTAACTTTAACCAATAAATTATCTATCTATCTATCTATCTATCTATCTATTATATGCAGCAGTTTATTTTGCGACTAGTAAACTTATTTCAACAAACAATAAAGTTTATAACACGTTTTTTCTTGTATTTTGAACATAATAGATAATATTCTTACGCTGGCTTGAGGCCAAGAAGAAGCTATACAGTATTCTACAAAATAATTAACGGGTGATCGTTCCGTACGAATTTAATGAGGGATTTCCAAAGCCAGCTGTTGTAGAAATAAAATGATCAGTTGATGCGAAGTAAAGTATGTCAGTTTGTGCTTAATGATTTGTAAATTTGGCCTGTATCTCAATATACAGTAACCGGCATGAACATAAAGTTTTTATTATTATTATTATTATTGAAGTATGATAACTTTTACTATAACTATAACTATAACTTTTACTATAACTAACTAAAATTTTGATGCTACTAGAAAGCGGACGCTTCACCTAGCTAGTTAATCTGTCGATGGATGACGGATTATGCCCCATCTCGGCAGACCGGCTATACCTCACAAGTTCCCACTAACCCCCGTTTACACCTGTGACTGGTTTAGGATCGTCGGTACTCCCCCATTTTTCTTAATTCTTTTTTTTTTCAAATGCATCTCGCTTTAAAAAAAAACTTCATGTTGCGCGTCTCGCTGTCGTTACACTCGACGTTAGGCGTCTCGCTGTCGTTACACTCGACGTTACCCGTCACGTTAAAAAACAATATCCTAATTTTTAAGTAACGAAATAAAAGATTTAGCAAATAACAGGTAAATACGACCACTCAGAAAACGATATTCAGCAAATGTTGATAAAAATCTTCTGTAATAATTACGGAAAAGGGATGAGATATACAAGAATCACAACCGACAGATAGTTTAGTTTTCTATGAAACTGAATATAATTTTCATTCATATCCTGTAGCTTTTTAATATATCCGACATTTTTAATCTACAGAGAAGTAACTTTTAATTTAAATACCAAGTGTTTGGTATAATTGAAATCGGTAAGAATTTCTCTTTCAAAGGCTAAGGCCAGGTTGCATTTAAAAAAAAATCACTTTTTATGAAAAAACTTTCAGCGTGTACTTTGTTACGCTCTGGTACCGGTATAAAACAAAAGAGTGACATTTGTAGATTCTAGGTGTTATGTTGACCGTTACGAAGATTTTTAGCGGCACGCCACCAGATTCAAACATAAAGATTCCAAATTTTGGTAACCGAGGAAACAAAATCTAACAAATCATGTTTTTAGATTTAAAAAATTACGTAGAATTGAAATGTGCAAAAATATATAGGGTGTTCCAAAATTTTAAATTTGTTCATATTTCCGGTGAAACAGGAAGCGATAATAAATTATAGTATAGATTGAAAAAATATTTATAAATATAAAAGTTATGGGTCGGGACCTATGAGCTAAGACACCTGGTATACATCAGGCTAATGATGTTAGCTTTACCCTATTTATAATTTCAAATATGCACTACATCACATATTTAGAGGGCAGATGTAATCTCGGCCGGCTGACAACTTGTACTTACCTCACTAATTGCGTTTTATTCTGAACTATATGTATATATTTTAGGGTATTTCGAGACAAATACTCCTCCACATAACAATTGTTTATTAACACATCAAAGGTAGGTATATACAAGAAAAAAGGAAATGTAAACTCATAAAGTTGTAATACAAATAAAAAATTAAAATTAATACATAGACAAAAAAATACCAATCCACCAATTCAAAATATATTTTAATATTACGTAGTGGAACTATAATAATGCGAAGTTAACTTAACAAATTCTAACGTTGACACATTCCCATTATTAAAATCATTAATTTTGTTTTGAAGGTATTCTTGCCTTTTCCGAGTGTCCGAATTAGGATAAGGAGAATTTAAAGTTTTGCTGATATGCGAATGGAACGATTCGCATGCATTGGTGGTGCGGGCGGCGCTTGCTGTTTTCGATGCCCATACGACTTTTGTTTATCTATTAGATTATAGATATTGGTAATTTTAATCTCTAATTAGGGTCAAAATAGCGGGCAGGTATCTACCGGCCAAGTTTACCTATGAAGATTAAGGCAGAAAATTTCTAGCAGGCCGAGTATACCTGTGGGATTAGTACATGTTCTGTTTAGCGGCCGAGTTTACTATCGCCCTATTTAGATTTACGCATAGGCTGAAAGGGCTATAGCTCAGAAAAGCATTAAAAGTAAGAGCAGTGCTAGATCTTGTTTTTTTACTTGGATGACCTTTTTTTTTAGTCAGTAACAGGGAGATTTGATTTAAGTATTAAAACAACTTTTAACATTAACAAGTTGCCAAGCCAACATAAATTATAATAAGTAGAATAAATCGCTATAATATACTGACTGTAAGTGAAGATTACTATGTGAAATAACCGGAAATATGAAATAAAAGGCTGTTTACACTGCAATCTTGGAGAAAACTTTGTATTACGTTAAATAAATTAATTTGTTAATTAGATGACATGAAAAGATAGTGCATGTGAACGAACATAAGTAATCTTCAGATGAACGACTTGAAATAAAGTTGCCATATCTTCCCATTGTTGGGGTAACACAAGGCACTTATTTTCTCTCGTCTGTTTATTATTTACGGTTTCGTAAATGTTCCAATTATCATTTACTGTGGTGTAACGACTCCTTCGAAGGCGAAAGAATGAATACACAGGAAATTAATTATTTTCGAAACGGGATTTATGGCGATGTAAATTTAACGAAGTTCTAAACTATATACAACACATATATCACTTAAGTTAAAATATTTATAGTTCTTCCAGGCAATTATGTGGCCGCTAGTGTGTATGTGCGTGAGACTGCTCGTCTGTAAAAAGTATAAATAGATGTGTATCTCTATGTACAAAATGTTGCTAAGTAATTATCTTCCGGATTACACTCGAGCGTTTGAAGTTATTTTAAAAACTAAAGCAGGCAACACAATACATAATAATATGTGGGTAACAATAACAATAGAAATGATTATATCTTGTATATTAAATTCCTATAGCCCGGCGATATTATATTTTTTTATAAATATTTAAAGTTACTTTAATTATAGAATAACACGACATAACAACCTGTCAAAGGAAATTAAAATTTAATTCCAATGTTATTTCATCCTGCTATTATCATATTTGACATAGCAATACTTGAAAATTGTTTAAAACCTTTCAGAAATACAATCCACCTTCAAAAGAAAAAAGTAGTCAATTTTTTTACAGAAAAGTTAAGACGTATCAACATGTTGAACGAAAAATGTGCATGAAGACGTTTCAAAAGATCCTCTAATCACAGCGGAAAAATTACGCCGTTCCGAGATAACTGCGGGGCGCATAATCACAAAAGGTTCGGGATGCAATCAAAGGCTTCAGCTTCATGGTAATTTGTAATATACTCCGATAACTTTCTGCGAAATATTTTAGCTATTAGAATAAGGAGGCGCCTCTGTTTACACAAACAATGCTTTTTGTATATTAGCTTTCAGGTTAAGAGTTATGCAAGTGCTTTATTAGTAGCATATTCTACGTAATATGCCTTTGTTTGTACACTCAACCGCATTTAATCTTAGGACACCACTCGGGGCAATCCCTACCGACTACTGCTATCTTTCTCATATCTTTGGAAGAAAGCAAGATATGAGATAATGTTGTGACTTGGGAATAAGTGTATTCGCTTTCACCTTGAAATAGGTTTGGTTTGGTAAAAATTCATCATTCGATAAGAAGATGTCTATCCTATCATAGAGTTACATTGAATTTCCCCTTGCGTAGTGTATGTTTTAGTTATCGATTTAGAGACAAAATCTAGAATGCAATTGAAGTCTGAGATTAATTGAATTAAAAAAAAACTTTCTATTTTTAGTATTTTTGTAGTAAATATATATACCAATTATCCGCCTGCGTCCGCACTATACCGATCCTGTAGTGTAAGCGAGATACACAGGGGTATCCGTGCATTAGAACGGTAAAGAAGTATACGGAATATTCGACTGGATTACATTAGCATATTGCTATGATGCACTCGTATTTGCCAAGAAATCCACATTTCTACGCTGTCGCCGCACAGGCGCATGAGCCGTCGCACACGTGCGTGTCAGATGCATTTTATATTTCGTCGGGAGAACTACTCGCTCGTACTATTTAATAAAACGCGTTGTTGGTAGGTAGATAACGGTTATTTTAAAAATGGAGTACTATACGCCGGAGCAAAAACTCTTCATGATTAAACACTTTTACGGTGGTAATTCCGCGGAAGTAACTCGGGATTTATTTGCAGCTAATTTCCCCGAAAGTCAAATTCCCAATGCAAGCACCATTCGTAGGACCGTTAATCGATTTGAAACTACATTTTCTTTAGTAAATAATAAAAATAAAGTTGTTCCGGATAAGAATGTAAGCGATATAGAAATTCGGGTATGTGCTTTAGTTGAAGTAAAGCCCACTATGTCATCTCGACAAATTGCTCGCGAATTAGGTATCTCTAAAACAACGGTTCATAAGATTTTACGTACTAATAAATATCGTTCATACAAATTTACAAGTTCCCAAGTACTTCTTCCCGATGATTATTATCGCCGAATGATAAATAAATATCACGATAACCAATTTTTTTTTAACAACGTATTGTTCACAGATGAAAAAACATTTTACCTACACGGGCATCATAACCGCGCAGTTTGTCGTTACTGGTCGCGTAAAAATCTACATTTAAATATACCAACGCGAACGCAGTATCCACAGAAGCTAAATGTATGGGCAACGGAAATAGATACCTACAGTTACTTGAAAATATTATTCCGGCAATACGGGAGCGATTTAATATAAATGAAGTTTGGTTTCAGCAAGATGGTTGCCCAGCACACATTACACGCATTGTAACAAACTTTATAAACGCGGTTTTTGAAAACAGATGGATCGGTAACTCGGGCCCTATTAAATGGCCAGCGCGGTCCCCTGATCTAGCTCCAATCGATTTCTTTTTATGGCCCTTTTTACATAATACAATATACGGATATGGTCATCAACGGCCATCAAACCTAGAGGAACTGCGCGCGAGAATTATTGAAATCAGTAATACTGTCACAGCAGATATGTTAACAAATGTTCCTCGGAATTTTTATGATCGGTTGGGTTACTGTTCTTATCAAGAGGGAGGTTTATTTGAACACTTAATAAATTAATTTACTTCAAACTTTATTATTGTTTAAGAATAAGTACTATATTTGATAGTGCTGGGGCATCCGATATAAGTTACATCATATCTAGCAGAGTTGGGCAAAAAGTATTTAAATAAACAAACTCGGCAAACGATAAATAAACCTTTATAGAATTAATTATCCGTAAACAATGAATTTTGTAAGAAATCAATATTTGTAATTTTTCGTTCATTTTAAAATATAAAGCATAGGTAATTTTGGGCAGTAAACCGGGAGTGGTCATTGCAAAAGCTGAAAGAAGCGTGATTAAACAATTTCTTTTAATACGAGAGCGAATTAAAAGGTTAGTGTTAAATATTAAAAATAGGAAATTTATATAATACAATGAAACAAAAATAGTTTAGTTTAAAGAAAATAATTTAGTATAATTTACACTAATTATTGTAGAGTTAATCATAACTAATATATTATTTTCTAAATTAAAAAAAGTCCCTCGAAATGTTTACATGGTTTTTAAATGCTTGTAAATATCTCGGAGACTGTAACAGATATATCTTTTTTGTTAAAATATAATTTCAAGCATATTACATAGCCAAGGATGACGCAAATTATTTTTTGAGAAAATTAACAACGGACAAGCGAGATCTGTGTTCCCAAAAATATTATATTTTTTATTTTTTAATGGCTATATAATTTGAAGCAAATTAAATTAGATAAGCAGGACCCGATTTATTTTTGAAAAAAAAAAAAATAGCACTACGGGGGCGGGGTACACTATATGCCATAAATTATTTTTTTTTTCTGATATTGTGATAATATAAAGTATACTACATAGTCAAGGATGAAGCGAGTTATTTTCGCAAAAAGAAAAACAGTGAGGGAGCGGGTTGCCTTATATCCCTCAATTTATTATTATTTTTTTTGTTTTCTGATATTACGATAATTTGTTGGTACATTCAATAAAAGAGGATGACGTCAATTATTTCAAAAAAAAAATAACAACGCTTCAGGGTACCCCACCCTATCTTACTAAAATTAATTTTCTTTATTTTTCAATATCAACGGTAACCTGTGATGGGTGGAGACTGTGGCCTGAAAACTATAACAAAAATCCCAAAAGAAAGGTGAAAAATCCCTTACCACAAAATTAGATAACAAATCTAACAGTGTTATTCCACTAGTGATTTGGTGAAGAGCATATCTTCCAAAGCCGAAAACACTATGTTTAACACTGCTCTTCACTTGTTTCTACTGAAGATGGCAACTTAGTTGCCGAAATACGTATTTAGATTTGTTATCTAATTTTGTGGTAAGGGATTTTTCACCTTTCTTTTGGGATTTTTGTTATATCAACGGTAACGCACAATCAGTTTTCGTCAGCAAGATTTTTAGACATCTTTCAAGTACTTGAAAGTACGTACTTACAATTAGTGTAATTACACGAAAATTGTATTACATGCTTTCTTTTTGGATAAGGAAGAAAAAAAGTAGAGTATCTAATTTTCAATTTAATTTGTAACTATAGGTACTTATACTTTAGTTAATAAAAATTTCTAGTGTGAACCATAAGACATTTAGCACGACAATATCAAGACATGCAAAAAAAAAACACAAAGTTACCGTACGTTCATTCAGAAACACAAAACCTGACCCTCTCTAGACGACCGTATGATTTCGTCGGCATCTACTTCTTGCTTGACGTAATATAACGTACTCGGCGACTTCGTCACTGGCGAATGCACGCAGGGAAAAAAGATATCAACGAAACGCGCTTGGCACACAAATGCGTCGCTACGGAACTTCAATGTGCGATACACATATCCACATATCCACATAGGAAAAAAAAAACAAATGAAAAACAAACGCGACCAAAGGAACGAGGCGCAGCACGCGATTGAAGGCCAAAATGCCGGCCGCACGAAACTAGATTTCACGGACAGGGGACACGCGCCGCGGTTCGCGCTTATGAATCAACCGACCGCGCGCTGATGGGTCGGTTGTATACGGCGTTAAAAAAAAAACACACACATACATACACACGAGAGGAAAAGGAAAACGCAACTACACGAACGTTTAACGCGTGGCCGCGTATGTGGCCGAGAATACCGCGACAAAGCGTCAGGTAGGTCGGGTATCGTACATCTGAACGATAATCGTAAACAAACGAAAGTACTGCGGCTATACATGCAATAAAGAGGTTTACGAAACAACGAATGGTTATAGGTGGTATTGGTTGCTTTTTCATAGCTATATCTGAGAAGGACTTAATTTACGACGAGGCGACCTTCAATCATAGATTTGGAAATACATAATATGTACCTAAAACCAAACTATGCAGTCGCGTTTCTTTCCTCTTACACCTTTCATATATTGAAGTCATCAGTTTTGGTAGGTTTTTGAATGTTTCCAGTATTCCATTTTCATTCTGACATCGCATCCTGTTCCCAAACATCGCTACACTGACATTTTCAACGAAATTTCCAATCACGAAAGTGTTTGTATTTTGCTCCTGCACTGGCACAACAGCGGAAAATTTATCTATAAAGGATTCGTTTCCTTTCCATATGAATTTCAATATCAGAAAACACACACAAAAATTTGATTCGTGATAATGTAGCTAAACATAACTTTCAACTATTAAATAAGGTTTTTGAAGAAGCCTGGACTTTAGACCAGTGATTTTTAGTTCTGCTCATTCAAAATCTTCGACCGCGTAAACATACTTAAATAAGGTGGTGTTCCGTTTAACCCCTTTGAAATAAATAAGTCGAAATTTTCTTTTTGATAAGTGTGAAGAAGTCTCTTTTCCTCCATTTTATCTAATGTTACGTTCCAGGGATCTTCGTCACTGTCATACTGTCGTCTGATTTTCATCGTTCTTTTTCTTGTTTTCTGTTTTCTTTGGTTACATGTTTCTTTTTTGTTTTGATTGTGTGTTAATATTTTGGTGTTGCTCTTTTTCTTTCTTCTGTTTCTCTAAGTTGTTTCAACACTTCAACTGCAGTCAACACTTCCCCAAACGTTTGTTGGTTTATTCTGGGGGTTGCCAATTTTTCTGATTTAGTGTTAAATTTTGAAGATTTAGGTTGATGGCGAAGCTGCACCCTCAAATAAACACGGTCGCTGAGAATCATCTAGAGTTTGAGATAAATTTATTTGAGCAACTGTAAGTGGTGGTACACTGTACACTGCCTTCAGCGTTGCATCTTTACGACGAAATAATAGGCAAAACAGTTTCATTGTTCTTCTTTGAATACAACTTTGAATATGATCAGTGGTGGTAGAGCTTTGCCATCCGCAGATACTCATGCTATAAATTCAACAACATGAAGTTTAAACGATAACAATAAAATAAAGTTTAATCCACCCAATCAATTTAATCAATTCAATTGATTAAATTTTAATATTGGCTGACTAGTTTTGGCCAGACGGCCATTTTCAGAACCGTTCAGAAGACAAAACTAAATTAGAATAATGTAATAAATGACAATTGAGCATAAGGATACAATTTTATGCACATGCTGTGGTTGGAAAATACGGCTAACATATTAGTCGTATTTTCAACCAGCTGATTACAGTAATATTCATTGCGTTTTCCTTTATTTTAGAAAATGCTCTGAACCTTCTCACTCATGCCTATCACTCTTGAGACATCTTTGCGTAACAATCTGCTTTTGAGTTTTCCAAATAGGCTTGGCGGAGAAACCATGTCTATGCTAAGCTACCGTGATGACGTAGAATGTGGGCTAGGATTTCCTTTTCATTTTGTTTAGGACTTCTTGTGTTATTTTCTTGCAGCATTTGAGCTAGGTTTTGTCGGATCTTCGATCACCGATTTGACTTTTACGACCGCTGATAAACCAGCGGCAACAGAACAGCATTTATTTGTTCAAAGTTTTTGCAACAGTAGTTAGTCAGCTACTTTCAGCCAAGTGCTCGCGTTTATAGGGAATAAGTATGAGGTGGTTGAGAAAAGAAGGGTAGGGAAAGATAACTTCCTTTTAAAATTCCACAGGCCTTGAAGAAAGTTTTTTAAGCGAACAAATCATCAACATCTGGAAAACTAGGAAGGAAACTGAACATAACAGGGCTGATTATTTGGAAAGAAATCAGTTTTTATAAGGGCAATTAATTAATTTACCTTTTTCCCAAAGTAATTTAGCCACGTACCTACACTGAGAGAAATAGATAGTACTCTTTAACATAAATATACCTAGTATACTTTAATATATTTTATAGCTCCTATAGGGACAATCATATTTTATATTACCGGTGACAATATCTGTATAGTAAATATCTGTGAATACTTTTTATTAACTCGTATGGTAAAGTGTACTATATTTGTATTATTAATTTGAGCATACATGTTAGTAAATGTGAAAAAAATGTCTAGTAGCGCTGACTATATTTGATAATAATTGTTAACAATGAAAACTATAATAAATATAGTTTAATAATTTTTAATTATAAATAATTAATATAATTTGATTAGCCGGTGACAGCCGGGCGAATTGCCGTCGTATCGGGCAGGATTGCGGGAATCAGACCGGCCCGTGTACTGTAGAGTACAGTACTTACCGGTATTTAAGCGCCTCGTAATTCTCGTCTGTGGGCGATTGTCCACAGTACTTTTTACACGACGTTAACCATGTATAAGCATCATATAGATATTACGCAGCCACATTTACCGATCACAATTTACATTGAGTACGAATTTCAAAGATTATGAAACAAGCGTAGCGCCATCTTTACGACAAAAGCTGTAGTATCACATATTTATGTAGCTAAACCAATTATGAGTATTATGATATTCCTACTATATAGATATAAAACTATACAGCATTCATTTCATTCCATCTCATTATTAATGCCGTTTTCAATAATCAAAGTAAGGTGACTGTTGCAAGCACCTAACCTAACCTAAATAAACACAACACAGTAAATTTGCTACACCTGTTATTATAACTGTCTTCACTACATTATATGCAATTTATTATATTCACTTGTTGTAAAATATTATAAAACATTTCACTATATTTTGTAGAAGATTGTCACACAATATTTTTAAACAATTTTATTGCTTTTTTTGTAACCGTGATATAGGAAAATGCAACGCCGTTGTTCTAAAATTTTGCACAATAGTAGGAATTCTTACTACAATTTCCGTCAAACAGTGAAGTGTAAATATTACAACATGGATTTTTCTCTGTTCAGACACAAACATGCACCGACACGAATACGTACACCTGTATCACACGTACATAACACGTGTGAGTGGCAATACAGCTTATTGGTCGATTTCTTCGGTAAAGATCGACAATGAATAGAGCAAGGGGTGGGAAGAGCGTTACGAACATTTATGTTAGAAATTGAATATGCATCGAATACCTGGTAACATCCAGATTTTACCTCTTACTATAAGCATGGTAACATCTGGTTATTTTACTCTTAATACCCCACATATTGTCGTTTTAACAATAATTATGTTACTAATTAACATAAAGAGATTTACTATCTAATTTCTACAATCCATTTTTCTCAGTGATGTAAATAGAATTAAAGTCGGCAAAAAATGTAAGTATTTATGGCGATATAGGCAAAATAAAAATAAGTTTCATTGATTATAAGTTCTGGAAAATATGAATAATTTTAATAGAAAAATTATTTATTACTAGGCATTAGTGAGATTCGGTTATTTTCTGCCTTGCAGAAGACTATTCATTATTCAAAACCATACAATAATACCTTAATAATGTGTAATTATGTGTGGTTGGTGCTTTCTGGGAACGTGCAATTTACTATAGCAAATGTGATTATGGCACTTTACACATGTATTAGACATGCAAACATTATTAATTGATTTCAGTAGTTATATTAATTTGCCATAAATTTATGATACACTGAATATGTCAGTCCGAAAATACTTTAGTACAACATTTACAGTCATTTTCAGTGTTAAATTATAGAGTAGACGTGCATAGCACCGTATATTATAGTTATATGGTCGTCATAAATGTACACAATCGCCTTAAGTTTATATGGCATTGTATTTCATTTACATTGTCAATGACCCCATATACATACTTACTGTTAACAATAGTGATTTTGCGCATTACAAGCAATGTTTGCGGTAATTTATTGCTTGTAAATGAATTTATATTGGTGAGGATTTTATTATATTTGTTTTGTTTTCCAACAAATAATTATGTGAACAGATGCAGTTCTAGTTTGATTATCTTTTCTAAAGCGACGTTGCGCTCTGCATTCTAAACCAATTTAGAGACGCTCCATTATCAGAGCAACAAATAAATTGAATTAATGAAATCATTTACAAAGTGGGTTATTGTTATTTTATTTGTGACAAATAATTGAGCTAAATTAAACACCATACACGAATATTACGCATACATACAACAATACATCAATATTACTTCGTTTTCGTTGCAATTGCAATTGAAAATGCAACCCTAGAGGTGCATAGCGCATATATGTAGTGGTGGTACTTATTTTAAAATTATGATGTATCCGTGCTCGCTGAATATCTATTATTAATATTTTAACTGTAATTAAATCTATACTCGCCATGTATGGTAAATTTATAATTGGTGTTCGTACCTATATTTCGTGCTATATTCACTGTAAATTATTTCTTGTTTAATATATTTTCATCTGTTTGTGTTTATAATGTTTATTGTTTCGTGTTTATATAAAGGCAGGTGTGAGCATATTTGTATGAAATTTGAATTTTGCCCTAGGAAAAGGAAATTAAAATAGTTTCCATCCTTTCCGAGATTACCATAAAATTATATGTGTGGAGATTGATACAGTATTTTCATGCGACGATTCCATTTCTCGAAGCGGAAGTTGTTACAATTTCCTTCGATTAAAAACAATTTTGTGTAATAGAATGCAAGGCCACGGTTTTCGAGTTAAAAGCTATAATTACTTGGCATTCCATGATAATTGGAACGACACGTAAGTACGTTTAGATTGTATGCGCATAAGCCTGTAATAATAGTAATTTTTATTTCTCAACTCTTACATTTCGAAATATAGAATACAATAGCCTATTTATTTTTCCATTGGGAAAAAGCGTAATTACACAACTTGCTGTAATAATAAAATAAATCATTTCATATTAAGGCTATGCGTTCGTTAATAATCATAATAATAATAATATCGTTTTCTTTCTCTAAAATGCCAGGTCGACAAATTAAGAGTAACTGGTAAATGAACAGATGACTAAACACAAATTCACCTTTATTATGTCTTTCAGTGCTGCTGTACGCGTTCGAAAAACATGATTAATGTTCGGCGATCGTTTGACCTTTCGAAATGTAGTTCACACCTACAAAAAGGTCAAGGTCTCTCAACTTTGCAAGCACCACATTAACATTTCTGTCGACTTTCTAAATGTGGAAACACTGAAAGAGCAGTTGCAGCTGCTCAGGTGTTCCCGCGTTTTAGTTGGCTAATAAATAATTAATCTGTTGTTCGTTTAAAATAGAATCAATTCCTTAATAAAAGATATTTAATAGGGCGTTAATTGAAAAAACTGTGCAGATGTTGGCAGGTAATAAAATAGATAAAAATAGGAAAAACAGAACTCTAGTAAATTCACACCTAGTAATTGATAGTTTTTGAAATAAGGTTTAATTAATAAAAATTGATTTACAATAGCGTTTCAATAATCTAATGTTGGTCAAACTGCCGTTCTTGCTCTTGTAAATAAAAACCTGATCGTCGTCAAAGAGAATGGTGCATTTGATTATAAAAACTAAACACTGATTTCTTGGTTGTTGGCTAATAATTTATTCACAGTGCGAACTTCTGTTGAGTAAATATTTTTTTTGCAAATGTCTCAAAGTAGGAGTGTTGTTGGCCATTTAACAGACTGAAAAACCTTTAAAGCTAGTAGGAATCATTTTCACATATTAGCACTTCTTCTAACAGAATATTGTACAAGATATATATGGAAATTTGGAATCAGCACTGGAAATAACGGCTGTAGACTGTGTAATAGAATTATGATGAATCCAGAGGATTTTCCCGATCAACTACTGTTATATCTGTACAGGTACAGACTAACACAGAGATATTAGAACTGTTTGTATGATTTATTGAGTCAAAAGTTCAATAAAAGAAGCCAAGAAGTTGTTTTCTGAGATTCTATGTTCGGCGGTTCGTACAACAGCAAAAAAAGGATATTGACAATAAGTGAATAATGAGCTGGAGTTCCACCATAATGACAAACATAGGTTCTTTGAAATTATCCTGTAAAATGTTTCAATGGTATTCACAATGGAACCTATTCGGCAAGCACAATCAATTAATAAAGGGACCGTCATGTTCACCCAGATGCTAATTCTTTTTTTTTCACTTGTCTATAAATGCAGATAATGAAAATTAGAAATTCAGATGGTGAAACATTGTAGGTGATAAAAATAAAATAATTGCTCTAGAAGGGTTTTAAAATTGACACATGATTTACACTTAAAGCTGTACTGATTCCATCTTTAATTCACACGAAGACTATCACCCTTATCCTAGTGACTTAAAGCATCCCTTTTTTCTAAGTCTATATGCTGGATATCTTTAAAAGTGCAGTAAGATGGAATATATTTTATTGAAAACATTTTTTTTTTTGTAAATCCGTCTGTGCTTTGCAATAACACAAATGCATTACAGTTATAGCTGAGAATTCACTATCCGGATCTCAATATTATCTGTATCCGTTATCCGAAAATTTCAGCATCCTAATATACGTATATGTATGTATCTTGGACATTATCGATTGCTGCACTTGAGTTTACTAAAGTTTTTTCCTTATTTTCATCCGTAATGTTTTTTAATTAACACTATATTCTACGGGTAAGTACTTTGGTGTGGTAAATAAGTGGACAATCACGGTTAATTAACATGTAATGTCACGTGTTGAAACGAAATAAAAACGAAAGTTATCTGATACCACCCGCATGTGTGTATGTGGTTATGTCCTCTATCCGAACAATGTCGGCTTCCCTGTGTGTACGAAGGTAGTACATGTTTATATGTAGCCACATACGTACGGATTACGGCACACAAACGTAGCCGGGAGGACCATATCCCGCGTTCGAGGTGGCACGCGACCGCTGTCCGCCTCCGCTCGCTGTGTTTGGCCGCTTTCGCCGCCGGCGTTCGCTTGACAGCTCTCGGGATAACAGGTGTCGGATGTCTACCGCCCGGACACTCACGGTTTGGTGTTCGATTTAAACGACTCTTGTCCGATTGTTTACACCTCTATAAACGCGTACATGTACTCGCATATGAATGTCAGTGCCAACACATTAACATTTTTATTGCAAACGTAAAATTCATGGCGATTTTTGAATCATTACTTTATACATCCGTGTTGTTTCTTAAACGAACTAAATTCAAACAATTTTGTAATTTATACGAAATATTCTATTAAGTCGTTTCAAGTAAGTAAAGTTTAGATAATTCGAAACAAAAAAAAAGAATAATGTACAAATTACATAATAGAAAACTAAGATTGTTCGAGTTATTTCGAAAATAGAAGTTCCTAAGTTATTCTGAACATACAACAATTATGATTTTAGAAGGTTAACATTTTAGTAACCAATTCCAGGGTTCAAGGTTAAGCCGTGGAACATATTTGCATACCTAGAAGATAAATTTGCACAAATTATAAATTATTTAATTAATTAAATTTCTTTACAATATTATGAAATATTAAAATATTCTTAGGTTAATTAAGTATGTAAATTATAAACCTCCATAAAATGAATTCCTAAAGTAAGGGAATATATTTACATTTTAGAAGCAGAACACTAAATATTATTTCACATTGGTAAATGACTGCACAATTATAACAGGCTGCATGTGTCAAGCATCAACAAACATACATATATGTAGGTTTATTCTGCAAAAAAAGGATGCATGAAGGATAGATACAAATTTTATATCTATTTGTTTGTATCTAACCGCTTATAATTAGTGATAATTGGATATCCTGGAAATCGAAATTAGATTTAGAGTTTCCAAAGAATACAATTCGAGTAAACTGAAAGAAATCCTATTTCATTAATCTTCAAGTGTTAAAATTTAGATGATTGAGTAAATATTCAATTACCAAATGAACGAACCGTTTTAGTTTTAAAACGGTTAGGTACGTATTTAATGTTATTTACTTTTTTTTTGTTTCCTTCGCTAGTGTGGTATGGAATCCGCAATACCATATCTACATCGATCGAATCGAATCGGTTCAAAGAAGATTTGTGCGATTTCTGTCAAATAGATTTAATATGCCTGTTTATAACTACGAACATTCTTTGTTAGAATTTAATATGTTATCCCTCAAGTCTACCCGTATTCGCAGTGATCTCACATTTCTTTATAAAATATGTAACAATTATATAGACTGTAGTGATCTTCTCATGTTAGTTAATTTCAACATTCCATCATACATCACTCGTTCGGTTTTACCATTTCGCCCGCCACATTCGAACAATAATGCACACATGAATTCCCCTATGGTCAGGGGCATGACTTCGTTTAATAGACTATGTCCATCTGTTGATATTTTTAACGTTTCCTTATCACTTTTTAAACAATATTTAAAATCTTGTTTGATGGGAGGTATGCATGGAGTCTAATCTTCTCGCAGTATGTTATTAGGTTAGGCATTTGGTTTAGTTGTGTAATTTAATTTAATTTTTTTCAACTCATATTGTTTTTTTGCATACGTTATATCTAAACATGTAATATTGAAATGTATTCATTATTTTTTACTTGTGGATAGCATTTTTGGGTTCGTCCTGTAGCTATCCCAAAGAACTAAATAAATAAATAAATAAATAAATAAATAAATAATCAAGCAAGCAATATTGTTGAGAACCATTTGAAAATAATATTAAAATATATATATTAAATTTTGTGCTAATCTTCACAAAAACAATTTTTCTTTAACTTGTTAGCGACCATGATTCAATATTCTGCAAAATTATTATTTATTGCAACTCGACATTTAATATCAGTTTAACTTCCAAGCTAAAGTAATCAGTTTTGTGTTATTTTCTTCTTAATTCTTAAAATACGCATATGCGGTAGAAACAAATAAGTATAATTTATTTACTAGATTTCACGAATAGCCGTTTAAAATGTTTTTAAATTTTTTTTAGATATAGCATTTCCTATATACGAATTGCTAGAATTAACAAGAAAATACAAAAAAAAACTTGTGTTGCATTTGATAAAAAAGGTACATTGCTAAACGATGCCTTACTGTCTCCATTATTGGAGAGTTTGCATGTTCACTCTTTATTCCATATATATAGACAGGGCTAGTTAGGTCCAAAGCCGAGAAGATTTACTTCAATTATGTATCCGGAATAGGAAGTAAAGTCGTAGGTCCCGTGTCGCGTAAAAAAATCCTTTCGACGGTTGGAGTACTTTTGGGTCCAACAAAATTTCAATGAGGATAACTCAATAGGCCAATAGATGTCAGTACCCAAAAATGTACAGTTGTATTCCATAACCCGAAGCTTCGCCCAGCAACAAACAAACAAACAAGGGTGTTTCCTACCCTACCATAGAAGGCTTGGATTACTTACTACTTAGAAGTCGGGTTAGCTCTATGATAAGGACAATTTCGAAATTTACTAGTTAAATATTCTTTCAGTGTTTGATAGTGAAACTAATTCGAATTTGGCTTTTGCTGTTTCCAAATATTTTACCTACTCTTGCTGGTTAAGGAGATGCCACTCATGTTTTGTTGCTATCTAATCAACTAAAGTAGAGAAAACAGTAATATTACTTTCGAAGTTTATGGCATGAATTATTTGATCAGTATTTCAGAAGCAATCACAATAGAAGATATAGTATAGAAAAGTTTTAGGAATTGCTCAAAAATGTTTTAATCAAAAGAAAACGTTTTATAACTTTTATACAGCAATATGGGTATGTAATAGGACCTCAATGGTAAAATAAATTATGGCCAAAATTCGTAAAAAAGAAACATAGGCTTCTGGAAAGTAGCCCTATATAACATCAGTATTTGAAATAGAAAAATTAAGATTGGAAGTATGGGACATGGATTTTTTTTATATATGTACATATATTTAAAATGATAAAAAGAAAATTTATGTATTATGCTCAACTTCCGTTTTTCTTTCTTTGTAATGTAAATACATTAGAAGGTTTGGTTTGAAGAAAAAAGGTGTCATTGGTGTTGAGCACTATCGATAATTTTTGCTATCCAAACAACTATCAATAACATTTAACCATAGTCTCAATTACAATTTCTTTTTCTTTTGCGGTTTTGTTTGTTTTTGCAACTCTTTCGATTTACAGTTAGTCGATACACCAACGATAATTATCAATAGTATTTGATAATTATTATCGGTAGTTCCCATCACATGGTATAGGGTATAGGTACAACATACAAGTAAATTCTTGATTAGCATGCAACAGCAATTTATCAAAACGAAGACAATCAATGCGAAATAAGAGTAGAGTGGTAACTTTAATACCTAACATTTTTGACAACACAAACCAGCATAATAGTTATAGTGAAGATAAAATTGTTTTAATGAATAAACTAAACTAAACATGTCGTCTCTTATTTAGCATTTCTTAAGGTTTCCAAATGAATTACTTGCTTAACGTACACGTATTATAATGGTTGTATTGTTTTATGTATCTTGATAAAATCAGATTAATTTGAGAAATGGAGCTAATGCTTCATCAGAAAATTAATATGATCAGTGAGCGGTAGTTAGGTGTAGGCGAACAACGGGACACGCCGAGTTAGAAAGTTGCCACATTAATCTAACGAATAACAATTATTCCTCGCCAGTAATTTAGTTAAAGATGATTAACGAGACGGTATCCGACAGCCTTCCAGGTTAATGTATAACACGACCGTGTATATGCCATCGGATGTCGTAAATTTATTATTTAGACGTCGGTGATAAATGACTAGTAAGCATTTGTAAGGAATAGAAGTAATGCATATACCTATATTAGTATTATGAATTTGTACATTATTGCATGGGGTTAAATATATTTGCGGAATGGCATGAAATCTATTTCACGCCGAGTCAAAAATGGAAGCAATTTGCCCGTGCATGATTCATATTACTAATTTGTTTTGTTCTGGAATAATAGAAGATTGAATTACCCAAATCAATTTGATTGTTAATTATTACTATTATTATTAATTCAATTAAAATCGCTAATGGTTTTTGAAAACTATTACCAAATTACTAAACGGAATCGATTGCTTGGAATAAAATCCTTTTTAAAAGCATTACACAATCTCAATAGAGCACCCCAATAAATCTTTGAAACTATACATAGGGAAAATATACCCACCAATCTATTAAAGGGGTTGTGCGCTCGTAAATACAAAACATTTCCACGTCATGCCATCTGTTCCCTTCAAACCGTAAAGAGGAGACGAACCGTTACATTGGGAGCGAGTGAGGAACAGAGACCGCAAGAAGTACCGCCTCCGTCGACCGTCGAATTAATGCCGGCAGGAAAACGGGAACGTTGCTAAAATAAACGTAAAAGATGTGACGAGTCGCGAAGAAAGAGTTAAGAGAACGACCGTTCGGCAACATTCCTTGTGCAGATTTTTATTCCGCACTCGGTCTCTAATGCCGCCATTAAAATTCATTGTCTGCTCCTCAATCGACTATATGAAGTGAAAATATATCTCTGGGACGTGCATTGAATGGATAAGGGTTACTTTCTGTATAGGTTAGCGGTGGTAGAAGTCGGTTATTCCACCTGTGCTCGCTCCTTCTTTCTCGCGAGGAAACCGGATTGTTTTTCGGCGGTGGGAATCTGCGATATCGGGAACGGAGCGTAGGTTTACTTCCGAAATCAACGGATAGGGGGCGCTGGCGACGATTCCTTCGCGAAATAACCGGCCGTATTAAGAAAAAAAAGCAGTCGTATGTGATTAAGCCACTTTCTATTTTATTATTATATCATTAATTTTAATTGATACCATAATATCTACTTTAAAATTCTGAGAACCTCATTAAGGTTTAATTGAGGAGTTAATCCATATGGATTACGACCACAATCTACCGGCATCATTACAAACAGACCAATATAATAATAGAATTATGTTGGTATTAAAAATTCCATTTTTAGATATAATTTCTTATAAGGTAATTACAAAACAGCTTGAGAAGAAAGAAAACAAGCCCGCACAGCCTGGAAAAAGTATATTACCATGTTTTATTCAGAGAGTTCTATTTTTATTCCTTTTTTAACGAAAATATATTACATTAGAAAACGTCCAGTTTATAATTTCCTCGTGTTTTCATATTTTCCATTTCTACCAGGTACAGCGAAAGAGATATGGGTATGAGAGATTGTCGGAAATAACAGTAGTAGAGGACCGCACCTGGCATATAAATTACTTTATAAATGACTCCTATTATAGGAAAACGTAATTTTATACAAATTAAATACAACAAACAGGACATAAGAAACTTGATTAACCGTCAACATTCAATTGCAAGTCAGTGCGGCTTCGAAAGTGTAAAGAATAAGAATTCTTTTTAAGCGATTCACAAAGAAGCAACTTGTATTATTTGTAAGGTTTTATTTTAACCGAGACAAAAGCTTCTCGAGAAAGAAGAGCCATACCATTTCTCCATGATTTCTTTACAGCAGTCTTTTGAATTTCCACTGTAATTGGTGTTATTCTATGGAGCGCCCTCTTTAAAAATGGACTAAACTACCAATTGCTATTTTATATTAATCTATGTAATTATACATGGTGATTCATTCCTCACTATGGAAATTTTGTTCAATATTGTAAATATGTATTTGTAAATCATTTTCTTCTTTTGCTTCTAACATCTTTATTTAGCCTTGTAAAAATATAAAAATAATTAAATAAAAACTTCTGTACGACTCTTCGATTCTTCTTAGCCATGATCAATTGATTTATTTTTTTATCGACGCCTATATTGGGTTTACAAATTTGATAATTATTTACATAAAACTCGGTACAACTTATACCTTTATTTTATTTATACAATTTTATTTATTTTCAGATAGTTTATTATTTCGTGCAATAACGATTCAACTCATACTAATACAGTTTATGCAAGGATATGTAATAAATTGATAGGCGATTTTCTCTGCCATAAACGTCTGTTTATAGCCGTAGAACATAAGCGTCTTCATTCCCTAGGGCCATAATAAAAAGTCAAACAACGACATTACACTTAACTTTAAACTCTTATAAAATGAAGACTTTTCATTAGAAATAAAAAATTCTACTTTTTATCGAAAATTTATTTTAAATGGAGTAACATATGTTAACAACACAATTTGAACATTTCTTATTCCTTTTAATATTCGGAGGTACAAACACTGCAATTACACATGAGATTTCAATTGTCAAATTTAGTCAAAGCAACGCTAGATGTGGGTGGAAAATTCAAATTATTTTTTCGGCTACCACATCCGAAAGTACAACTTTACTACACTCATTCGAAGATAGAAAGTGCCTCTTTGTCAACGGTCAATGCATCACTTCCGTTACTTTACCATTCATGGACAGTAAAGTACAAAAACTTCACCATACTCTTCTGTGAAGATGCTGAAGTTTTTTTTTGGGTTTGACAGTTTTTTCATAAATAGCTGTCAAACAATATGTTTATTCAAATATGAGTGCTATATATTCTCAACACTACAAATGCAAGTAAATTGATTTTATTTTAAATTAGAAAATCGTCACTCGTGCATTAAATTATGTATGTACCACTTACTTTTATGGCCCTCGACGTATTGGGCCAAAAACGCTACAGTACATAAATAACTATTATATGCTTATACTCACTGGTGTTAGAGAATTTTTGTTTTTTTGTAGAGGTAAATAAAAATTTAACACATTTTTCTAAATATTACAGAGTTAGAAAAGATTCTATATTTCTCAAAGCCCTTGTGAGTTGTGTATACATGAATTTTATTACATTTTGTTTTTGGAAGTTATATTCGCGAAAATATTGCAATTACTTTAAACTCTGCAATCTAAAGATACAGCACTATTGTATAATCGAAATTCAATCTAATTCATTATTTCTCTTTTTAAAAATTAGTATATTTAGAAAATATTCGACCAACCAATCAATTTATTACGGCAATAGTTCATGAACATGTATCTAGGGGTGCAAGTCTTGTTAGCTTTTTTATTAAACTTCTAAAATTATAATTTGATTATAATCCAGTTGATAAAACATTTTAAGTTGTTGAGTCCATAAATTGACTGTGATTAAAGAACTTTAGAAGTTTTAACTAACATGATTGCAGGAATAATAAGTATACACATAAAGAAATACGGTGTTAGATCTGGACGTGAAGAAACTACCATGGTTGTACTAATGCGAGTAATGTTGTGTAATTTTATACTAAACACCCATAGTTAGGAGTAAAATTTCATTTTTACAATGTAAATTTGCTCTTATGCAGAGTTAGCGGTAGGTGTTGCAATTACTCTGTTTTGGAGTTGGTTAAAGCCCGAGGAAGTATTATCAGTACATTCAGTCAGAGTTAAGATACGGTAGTATCTACTAATTTAAGGAATAAGGAAAAACTTTCACTTTTCGGAATTGTTCTTTAACAACCTTACGAGAATAAAGTCTCACTAATTCACATTTTGGTGTCATCTTAACTCTCTTCCTTAGTTAAACTGTTGATCAACACAAAAAGTTTTCCGATTGGAGTTGTTATTATTCGAGAGCTATGTTGAATAAAGAGTGATAATAATAATAATTTATTTGTCATGGTATAAAAGAACATGGATATAGTCAGAAAAAATAATAATTAGTGGAAGCATTACAATTTAAAATTCTAAAAATCAGTGATAAAAATTACACAAAATAGAACAAATAAATAAAGATCTTTATTATTATTATTCTTAGACAGGTACCTTAATTAACATTCTACAAATTCCCCTATCGTGAACTAGCTTTCTTCAAGAAGGATTTTTTTTAATTTGAATTTAAATTCCCTCAATGATTGTAATTTTTTTATCGACTGAGGTAATTTGTTGTAAAATATTATTGCTCTATATCTGGTATTCGTCTCGTACAACTTCCTAGTATGTGAGGGTACTGCTAAGTCTAGCCAATGGTGGTATGCATAACGTTATGAATATCTTTTTTGAGAAAATTTTGTTTATTTGCTTTATCAAATTTTAGAATTTCAAATATATAAAGACATGGTAGAGGCAAAATGTGTAATTGTTTAAAAAGAGGCCTATACGACATCAAAGACTAAACTCAATGCATGTTTAGCACCAACTGATGAGTCCCGAAAACACCATCGAAAGATATTATATTTCTGCTTTTTGGAGTCGGAAATTTCAAACGATACGAGGTGTAAAGAAATACTTCCGAAAAGTGTAAAATATTTCTTTTTAGTGCTATTTTGACAAATAGTGCTGCGTTTAACTTAACTTCATAAAATTGTTATGTGTTGTATTTGTTGTGTAAAGTAAAATAATTTTGTAGTGGAAGGTATAATACAAACATCTGTCTTTTTTTTTTTATTTTTATTGAATTTAATTTTTACCAATGCAAACATATCTAAACCAATTCTGTGTAATACGAGCTACAGTAATTTATTAATTATATGTTGGATGAATCAACTTCTATGTGCGAGCTATTAAGAAAAGTAATTATGGTTTTACTCTGACGCCTTGCCAGCAGCATAACTCCTCCCTGGCGGGTCGAAACTGAAAAGCACTTACTTGAGATTGAGAAACGCGATGGGACAAAGACAGAGAAGCCGATAATGAAGGGAAAAAAAATAAACGAACTCTGAAGTATAATTCGATTTAGCCACTTCATTATAGCCGGTGCAGCGAATAAAGTGCGTTATTTATGTTTCTCGCTTATGAATAGGATTTCTTTCTCAGAGGTCGATGGTATTACAGATTGGGTAATTGGAAAAATATAAGTTGACTTTTGTATTCCCACGAAAGAGGAAGATCGAGAGAATGTAACTTTAATTGTAGCGACATTGAGATGAAGAGAAATGAAACAAATCCAGATGTTTCTTTTCTATATAAAACCGTCTGTTCTAATGCTTTCAATTCTATTTATTATTACTTCCCAATAGGAGTGTTTCTTGGAAAATCATTATTGCTTGAGATAGTGGAAGTTAAAAGATTAAAACGGTGATGGATCTCTCAGTCAATTAAGGGAAATCAATTTTAAAGAAACATGCTTGGAATATTACCGGTATTCAATAATATCTTCTTTTTCATCCGATATATATAACTATGTATAAGTACAATACATGCGAACGTTCTTCATACCGTACAGCTATTGTTCTCCCTCCTTCACCAAAACAAAGCAAACAGTAAATGTTGCAATTTCCAATCTATTCCGGTTATACGGATTCGTATGCTGTTTTTTGCATCGAGCATTACTATACCGTTCCTCCTCTAAAATTTAATTTTGGTTCAATGCAGTTGGCCTGAAAACTTTCCTATTGTGTATGAATGCTATTAGTATTTCAATTATACGTTTTTGTATACAGATCTTCCTCTAGTAGGGTGGGTCATTGAATAGCTAGGTTATTGCACGTGTGTGTAAGGTTTTATCAAGTTGTTATTGACAGCGTAGCTCCAGGCCAGAGTTGCCTGGCAGGTATCAAGATACCATACATACGCATTGAGCTCGAAAATAAAATCGGTCTCACTTAATATCTTACCTTTAAGGGGTAATAGACATTAACTTAACAGAAATTGACATGCATTGGAATTGCACCATTCCAATGCACGAGTCCAATGTGTTTTGTTCATTTCGAAATTCCCAAATATGTTAATAGTGCATATAAGTTCCATGCACATTTAAAATGTTTTCTCATTGTCACTATATTCATAAATACTTATTTAGGTATTATCAGTATAATGTTATCACTTAGGTCATGGTTATGTTGACAATTCACTCGAAACAAAGCACACAATCATAAAAAAAAACTCCAGATAAAGTTATTGACATAAAAAGACTCTTAACTCGTATTTGTTAAAATATAAATAAACGATACAAATATAACATGAATATCGTTAAATCAATGTCCAAATATCACTGTGTACATATCTATATATTATACAAGTGTATGTTTACATAGAATTAAGATAGGGACGAAGATAGAGTAGTTAATATTACCCAATAAACAAAACACTTACGTCACAACGAAAACAACTGGTATTTCGTAATGCTGTATTATTAAATGCTAGATTTACATTCCAAATTGAAAAAGAGTTATCCATTTTGCATATTTTTAGAAGAAAAAGTGTTTCAAGATCATATTTGACTGAATGCCAAAAGAGTTCTTTGGAAAGTATTTTTAGTTTTACATTGTTAATATTCTGAGGACTCATATTTCTTAATATAGTTTAGAAAATTTGCGTGGGTCTTGCTTGCTCTATTAAATTAAATCAGTATAAGCAGAACACAATAAAACAATATGTAGGCCTCGTTCATAACGGTATTGTGACTTAAACAATTTCATTTAGCGACAGACACAACATTAATAAATTTACGATTAATGTGTTAATTTCAAAATCGCACAGTAATTAATCGATTGTCCGCGATCTGGCGTTTTCTATATATACCAATGCCGGGTCCGTAATTCGAAAAATTCGATACGTTCAGAATGCGGATGTGAAATTATTAATCAATGAGTCGCCGGTCACAGCCATGTGTATATGCTCAATATCCATGCTTTTTATGTCGATTAAAAGTATTATGTACACGTACGAACATCCAGACTGGTCAAACTGTATTAATATTCTATACAAACGCGTTCATAAATATAAACTTAGCAATAATAATTATGTAAATAGACGCAAGTAGGTTAGTGAGAGGCCATATTTCATCTACTTCAACAGTTGTTATAAGGAACTGGTCGGTATTAAACAGAAAATTTATAAAACCTGATTTGAGCAATTTAGGCCAACATGTTGGCGCATTTTTCTCACTGTTTCGTTCGGTTCTTTTCTACCATCGGCCGTCTCTCTCACGCAATGTCGTGGCACGCAAACGTTACACGCTCAAGTTAATTAAATATCTTCGTGTTTTAAAGTAGAAATTATTTATTCCCAAGAAAACGTTTGTATTACTAATGACTACCTTTCATTAGAAATTGCACATTCTCTTTTCCTATTTCTTTTTTTCTTTTATTTTAGTTAACATGTATTTATAACTTAGGATTATGAACAGTAAAATATAAACAGCGTTATGGAAATTCTAGCTATAAAAGTAATTGCAATAATTTACTGCTTGCTGAGAATTTATAGCGTATACAATTTTTATTGCTGTATAAGCGAAAACTATATAGTTACGTACACATGTAGTGTATCTATCATTAACTGAAACGCAACTAGGTCTAAATTGAATACAACTCAATATTTCCTCTTCAACCCTGAAAGTCAAATGTTAAGAACTGTGTATAAAGGAATAGATAAAATCAAAAGCAATTTATATAATATATTTGCTAGCTCAACGTATTTGTTTGTCAGTTTTTTGTATTAGGAAAACTTTGTAGCGGCTTGCATCATTAAATCTATCTTTTTATTTCCTTAATAATAAGGATATATAGATAAAAATTAAATAAATATAAGATGTGTTATTGTTTACTATCTATAAGAACCTAACTACAGCACGGTGCGCCAGCGGAGTTGGTGGAACCGCACAAAATTCGCAATTCAGTTTTTATTGTACAACAGAATTATTTTCCACTAGCAAATATCCCGCCTTCATGCGCATCGTACGTCACGAGTTCGAAGAAGCAGACGGGGCCCGATCGCTCGTTGACGTACTGCAGATACATATTACAATAGCGAAGATAGTAGGGGCGACTGTGTCACGTGCAAATTATAACATTTCTGGATATTTATTCTGGTGTGTCTCATTTCATTGATACGCCCTCTTGTTATCGCGCATCCGCAGTGCAAAAAAAATCAACTAATATATAATTCTGTGTAATACTGCATCTGCAGTACTGTACGCTGTTCATTCAGAGGGCTATACCAGCCACTTCGAGCTCGTGACGTTTTGGCGGTCCTTCCGCCAACTGAGTTGAATCTTGCTGTATATGTACATATGTATTCCCAATAAAAGCGAATATTAAAATGCACAGTTCTACATAATCTAGATTTTATCGGAAATACAACCCGAAGTAGACCTAGTACCGAGCACCAAGATCTAAAATCACAGGAAAGGGCAAGAAGGAAACCTCGTTCTGATTATTAATTTTTACAGCGTACTTGTACAGTAGTGGATAACATGTGCGCCATATTTATGCTGTCATTAAATTATACATTTTATAACGCCAAGTTCGTTGTAAAATACTTTAAGACAAAAAATAATTTACTTGAATTATAGCTTTATTATATCCAAGTTTGTTGCTATATCTAACAGTTAATTTATAACTTAGATAAAATTTATTATTCAAGAAATTTATTTTTTTCTCCAGTTTACAATGTTAAAAATACTATAACGTGCAAAAACATGATAATTCTGATACCCTGATTGGTACCTATCTACAGTCTTTT
The DNA here is from genome assembly GCA_949128085.1 of Cetonia aurata. Classification (NCBI taxonomy): domain Eukaryota; kingdom Metazoa; phylum Arthropoda; class Insecta; order Coleoptera; family Scarabaeidae; genus Cetonia; species Cetonia aurata. Next base: position 26,375,283 of record OX421887.1, read on the forward strand.
TTACAGTGTTTAGTTTACTAGATTTTTTTGATCTAATGGAAATTTTATAGACTATAATAATACATTTAAGAGATATAATTTCAGCTTTATAGTACACAGGCGGTTTCTTTCTTGTTTTTTTTTTCTCATTTAAATGGAATGGTACAATTTTTATCGATCTATAGGGACTTTATCGCTTCATTTATGATGAGTGGGTGCCTATATCCTTGAACACTACAGTTTCCAAAATATTTGCAATTTTTTTAGACCTTTTGACGTTTATCTAAAATTTTAGTGTTGACATATTTTAGGTAATTTTATACACAAAGTGGAAATATTTTAAAATCTATGCAGAATTTTTTGTTGCATTCAGTACCATATAAAAAATATCTAATTCAAAAGAAAATGTTTGACGATTTAAAGGTAGATAGAGTACTCGCCAAATCGGATGGATCTTGCGCAAATACCAAATATCGTTCTGAATAGAGATAGTGTAATGATATGAGAGAGAAGCGATGTCATAAGACCGTCTAATAAACATAGTGTTCCGCCATCTTGTTTATTTACATTCTGCATTACGTTATTATTTACATAATAGGGAGAAATTTTATTTAGCCAGGAGTGGTATATTGTAGGCGAAATTTATTATTTTGGAATGTGGCTAGTAATCGAATAAAAGATTTACATTTTACGTTTCGGCTTCTTTATTCACTATTTAAGCCTTCATCAGAAACTGATTGTATACATTAATGCCAAAGGTCAAAACACATAATACTAACAATAACAATTTTTTTTTTTACACGTTAAAAGAAGTGTAAAAGACGAAAATTACAAACATTATAGAACAAACAAACGTATAATATTACAATCGTATGATAAATGATTCATTTATCATACGATCATACGTTTGTTTGTTCTATAATGTTTGTAATTTTCGTCTTTTACACTTCTTTTAACGTGTAAAAAAAAAAATTGTTATTGTTAGTATTATGTGTTTTGACCTTTGGCATTAATGTATACAATCAGTTTCTGATGAAGGCTTAAATAGTGAATAAAGAAGCCGAAACGTAAAATGTAAATCTTTTATTCGATTACTAGCCACATTCCAAAATAATAAATTTCGCCTACAAGTTATTATTTACTTCTGTCGCTCGGTTTTTCCTTTATTTTCTTGTGTTTAATTTCCCGTTGTTTATTTTATATCATCAAAGCTTTTTTGAAAGCTACTTCTGAAAAAGTAAAAACTCTAACCTATAACTAAATTGTAAACAAACTGACGTTTCAGGTCAAACATAAATTAAGGCTAATTCACCATATGATAAAGGTTGTGTAGTAATTAATATGATGAAAAATAATAAGGAAATTATATATTATCGTATGGACAAATAATAAATGATTCCTGTCGAACATTTAAAAACAAAAAGTTGTCCTTTTATTAAACATTATTTAGCATAATTCTTAACATGTGAATTTGCCTTTATTGTGCTATATTTATTTGACGAATAGTAGTTTGTGACGTAAGCACCTTCGCGCAGCTTGGATCCATCCGATTTGGCGAGCACTCTACTCCTATTTGAAATGAGGTTTTGAACATCCGACATATGATCTAGTGATATTACTGAATACCTACGTTCTTGTTCTTGAATCCACATTAGTAAAACGGGACAATGCCCAAACGGTTGAGTTTAGAGAGATAATAAAAAATCCTAATGCAGATTGACATAATAAATGCGATAAACTCAATAACAATGAGCCGATGAAAGTTCTATTATTCCATTTAAAATAAGAAGTTTATTGGAACATTCTGTATACCGAAAGTGATATTACGATACTGAAAATATTTTCTTTAAATAAACCATAGTTGATCATGACTATACACTCCGGAAGTTGCAAAATCAAATTACTACTAGAAGATAAAAAATCCTAACGAGCCAATTCAGGGATGGAACAGCTTCTACAGTGTTAGCGCAAAAAAGCGATGCAAACTTGAGCGAGTAAGAGAGAAGATATCGGTTTCTGGTAATGGAAGGTAACCAATTTCTTCTCGCACAGATTCGTATCGTTAGCATTCTTTTGTCTCCAGCTGTTCACTTAATATTCAAGTAATGGAGGTAGAAAATAAGCAAACAAAGAATTGGTGCTACTTGTTACATAATAATAACTCAAAGACTGCGTAGTACTAATTGCAATAATTTTTTTCACTTAGGTATAAATTCGGTGTATGATTGTGTCGTATCACCAATTATAAAAGTGAAAAAGACAAAAATTTTCATTTCTTTCATTATTAGTTTATAAGTAAACGCGATTATTTAATGCTTAAAACTACAATTTACAAGATCCGCGGTATCTAGGCCGTGTCATCTGAGGTAGTAGTTGAGGTGAAAGTCAAACGACACATAGTTAAATAAATTCTAAATTCTCTCCCGATAAACAACGACTGTTTCTTCACGACATTAAAACCTATTTAAGTGATTTTTACAAGCGATATGACATCGTTCCAACAATATATGTGGGTAGGAGATGTAGAACACGAAACAAGTCCAGATGCCATTAAAACAATTTTGTTTCTGTGGAGAAAGAGAAAATAAAACCTAGACAACTATAAAAGCTACTTTACGACCACTTTAATTGTCTGATAAAATCCATATTAGGTTCTTTTTATTTACGAGCTTTATTAATGTTGAAAGCATTAAAAACATAATAAAACATATTTTATCTTTAATATAATTGTATTTGTCTCATTATCTAGTGTTTTATAGGAAATCTAACTTTTACAATAACTATGAAGACCTTATATTAAATCAATATAGCAGCCCCCACTCAATCAAAGAGACAAGGCTACGAATTCGGTTAAAACTCTTGTTTGCTACAAACTGGCATAATAGTGAAACGTATATTCTAAAATTAGCATATAAACCGACTCCAGTATGTTGATTTATTGAACGGCATTACGTGAGATATAGTATTTCAAATATTATTCATTCCATACCATAAATATAAGAACATATTGCCCTTAAACACGAATAATAATAATTTGAGAGGATTGCGAAAGCTTATTTACATTATAAAAAAAGGAATAAATATGAAAAACTGGTTTTTCTTTTTAAGATGTTTCATAAGTCGCATTATTATTATTAAAATGAAATTATCAAAAATTATATAAAATATTTCTCTGGCGTGTCGTGGCTTATCCATTAAATCTTACTTCTAGTAACGGTCTTATGTAAGGAAACAACTTTCACAACGAGCTATTTTGAAATTGTAAAGAATTTTTGCCTTTGTTTTTTAGCCGTGTTATTCTCAAATATGAAAGTTGCCTTTCAGATAATGGCGCACGAGAAGGTGTAGTATATAAAACAGAACACTTTGCGAGAGTATGGAAATGGGTAGGCAAGTACTATTAAATAAGAACAAATTTGTCCATGGAAGTACTTCCTATTTATAAATGCTATTGTCTTTTTTTAGTTTTACGTAACAGATATCTTAGCAAAGTTGTATAATTAAATACAGAAAATGTTTATGTTTTGTAATAACTACTTAGAATATAATGAAAAGGTCAAGAGAATATATTTTTAGCATCTAAATAAGAGAAATCTAGTGACATGAACAAATTTATCTGGTATTACAAGTAGAAGAGGAAGTGAAAATATATACAATGCTGTTAAAAAAACGTCTTAAATGGTAAAATGGTAGGAGATACAGAATTATGATATAAATAAATAGATAACTGCATTATTCTTATTTAGAAGGAATAGGTAGATAATCCTTATATTAATTATTACATTATTCAAAAATTCATTGTAATTTTCCTTTCGTTCGTTATTCAACAGGAATTTTTTCACCATAACAAACAGTGAGAGAGAGTAGAGCGATAATTTTTGCAACAGAGGTAGAGATACGCAAATTTAAATTTTTTTCTATAAAAACATTATACTCGGATTCTATTTTGAGCAGGAGCGAGAAGGGCTAGTAAACAATTTATCAGTAATTATTCAGTCATAAATTATTTCAATAACGAAACAATTATTTTAGCAATAGATTTTTCAAATAGTACTTCATTCGAATAAGTTCCCGATCAATTCATCCAATGATAATCTAATACCGGATAAAGGACAATAGATACATGAAATTTCATTGAAATAACTATTTGAATAAAAAATTATTTATTTCATGAAATGTATCAGTTTTTTCGACATCCAAACGTAAAGTTGCCAGAATGAAATTTCTATACAGAGTGTCTTGGATTCTTGCAATTTTTAAGTGACACCATTACTACTAGTTTTGAAAACTGTCATAAATAAATTTCATCAATTTGTCAAGATGTGGGATCGAATAAATTAGTCTAGCAAACTATTATGTTTAGCAAGGATACATAAACATAAACACATTTATTTCATAAACGCAGAATTATTAGTGGATGAATAGTAAAGATAAGGAAATTATAAACAAATCCTACTATATATTCAATATATTAAGTTATAAGTAAGTACATACCAACATACATAGCGTAGTTAGAGTTTTAAGATACGAAACTTTTCCAATAAATAAAAAAAAATTAAGCATATATTTAACATATGACGTTAGGCTATTGTAAGTTTTCTTCCGATGAGACAAGCCACATAACAAATGTGACTACTACATAAATGATATACGTATACACACACATGCAATAAACATTTGTTTATTTATGTTTGGAAACGATTGGTTTCCTGTATTGGGTTTAAATGTTTAATTATACTGTATTAACATTTGTCAATTAGAAACCAGCTATGATCATTATTCGAAGTAATAAGCGGCCAAATTACTAAACCGAGAAACAGCGTGTATGACAAATATCATTAATGTGTTTATATTAAAAGTAATTGTAGGTGATTGTATTTGTCTTTACATCACCGAATATAAAAGATTCATTCACATATTTCCATCAATGATTCCAATAAAATTCATATTAGCAAACCTTAAGAAAATTTCATAATATCTCTGTTGTCAAACAACTTCTAACTACTTATTTACTTTAATATAAAAACTATGACGTAGCATTGAGGATTCGCTATAAAACCTTAGGATTTTGAACCAATTTTTGTAGGTAGACCCTTACATATAGTGGTTTACTAGTAAACGATTCGATAAAAAATGCAACACCCAGGATACAACCGGAGCCACAAGGGACCACCTGACCGTTCAGTGAGGACCACAGATGGGGATCGGAGAAAATCCAGGTCGGCCGACTCGGACAAATAGCTGTCTGTATACGTTGCACGGTGCACCTTCTTATATGTTTTAGTGCGGTGCGAATGCATGTGCCGGCGTTTAACCTCGGCTCATTGGACCGATTCACTATAATCTGATCGGTGGACGAATGCCCGAATGCGGCGTAACCATCTGGCGTTGATATCGAGTTACTTACACTTCGACATATTATCGCCAGCGCCGGCCCAAACACAAGGTTCACGGCAGACACTCTTCTCTCACCCCATTAACCAAGATTGCTTTACTGCGACCTCGTTCGACCCTTGTTATGCACCTTTAAAGAGGGTTGTAAACCACGGTGATAATGAGTGTTGTCCGTGAGGAAGATCGCTGATTATTCGCATTACTTTTGCAGTTTTTCCTCTTTTATTTTTGTAACGAACGAACCGAATGAAGCTATAACATTTTTATGTTAAAATTAGCTAGTGTTATTAATGCTACCAGGTAATTAGTATCTGTTGTTAAACTCTTAAGAATTATATAAGAAATTACTAAAGGGATATAGAGATGATTTTTGTTTTTCATACATAAACTTCTTTAATATAGAAGATTTTTTGGATCACTTAGGTCGTAAACAGAAATAGTAAACATCCTTTCCTTGTGATTTTATTCACATTATTAGATTTCGTTGCTTAGTTAGCAACATCTTCCAGCATTATCTATATAAAAACAATATTTAATAAACACTACATCCGTGACTTAAATTTTATATAAAATTATTAATAATTACAAATTACACTTCTTTGTTACTTCAATATCGTTGTCTTCCTCCGTTTGTTTCGTTGTAAATCGTTTTTTAACTTTTGTAATAAAAGTTTGATCACAATAAACAACATTAAAGTATATAACAACATACACACAGGCACAAATACAACTTATGTTAGCAAACGAAACGCAAAACTTAAAAGGGAACTTTTTCTGAGTATTTCATTTTGTTTTTATTTTATGTTTACGTGTGTCATTTAAGTTTTACAAAGAAACGTTACCAATGGTAAAAAGATGTCGAAATTATTTAATTTTATTAAAATATTGAAATTACTTTTTTCTTAAATTTTAATAATTTTTTTTAAATTGCAGGATGAACTGAATTAGTTACCCCAATAAGTTATTATATATTACAATTAAGTCGCTAATGTTGTTTCTGTGGTTAATTGGATTTTTACTTTTTTAAGGTTTTTTTTTTATACACATTTAAAGACAGTTTTTAACATGTTAGATTAGATTACGATTGCAGTGGCTTTCTTGCTCCTTTCAGATCTATTGTGAGATCTAGAAGGCGCCCTCTAACTTTACTTTCTTAATCATTTTTGAGAGCGGCTCGTTTATGTAATTATTCGCAACGGCATAGCACACGAACTGGGGTTCCTTCCTCCTCTTGGCGGAATCTGCAGATAGCGTCGTCTGCCAGGCCTATGTTATACACATGCCTATATAGTTTACAATGACCAGTCAACAGATCTACTATCATTTGGTCTTCCTTGCTTTACTCATTAGGTTGTTAGTAAACTTAGGCCTCTGTTCTCTTTCTTTTGCCTGCCTTTGTTCTGGTGATTTTTGCCACCATTCCTTGAACTCGTACTGTATCCATTCGTTGACGGACTTTTTAATTTACGATTTGGTAATGCCGAAGGAACATGACGAAGTGACGAAGGACCTTGACGAACCTCGTCTAGCCAGATCATCCGCCGCCTCATTTCACTTCACGCCCGTGTGACTGAGAACCCAATGCTAGTTTGCTTTGGGTGTCCACCTCATATAGAGCGCTTACACAATCGCAAATTAGCTTCGAGTCAACACCTGCTGAACTGATCGCTTTAAGTGTTTAGTGAATCTCCCAATTTTATCTTTGATAATTCAATTAATATTTTAAATAAATCGAAGAAATTAGTTTAGAAATAAGAAAACGAAAAATTCATTCAACACAACAACAGATAAAATTAAACTTGTCAAAAAATAAAAGTTTTGAAGAAGATGTAGTTGTAATAGCTGTTGACACGTTAAGTGTGATAGAAATCAAAGAAATTTTATTTAATATCATAAACAAATTGGCAAAGAAAAAAGGGAAATAAAAATAAAATTTTCGTATACTAAATCAATATGTCCACTTTAAGTATAGAGGTCCCCAAGATATTTTAGGAATTACTATGATCAAACAAGGGGATTTGGAAGTGAGCCATCGAAATTTAATTCCATCCCGAAAAAAATAATAAATTAGGGCACACGTTCTCTACTTCTAATACCTTGCCTAACAATTTCTTGGTATGTCAATTTATTTATTTTGGTATTTTGCTAACTTCGTTTTCACATCTAATCGTCTTACTTTTATTATACATACATTTTTTTTAAGATGGTGAAAGTTTTATTCATATTAAATACATTCCTGAGATTTTAAGATTTCTACTGTTTATGAGAATAATACTACATTTTAGTCCTAAATACAGGATGATGCTAGTTTCCTTAAATAAGAACATCTCATGATAATAATGAAGGGCAAATAGGTACACCAAAATTTTAAACAAATAATTGCTTTATTATTTCATATTACGTAATCATAATACATACATATATACTTACAATTAGTTTTGATCATCAATTTCTTGAGACAAACATATATTTGAGGCAGTAGGAGATATACTGGTTTAAATTTAGAAAAAGAAAAGAACGAAATATATTGGACATTAATATTTCTGACATTAATAAAAGTTTGCATGATAATTCAAATTATTTTATTTCACATTCCCATAAAACTACGATCTTAATTAATTTGTTTATACCAGTTATAAACTGCCTGTGCTCTTAACTTTATTACTGCGTTTATTTATATCCGTTTTTGTAGTTCACTCTTAATTACCCACAATTAAAAAAAAATTGAATCCAATTACTATATGTAAAGGAAAACGGGAATATTAGTAATTAATACTTCAAAAACAGGATGACAAATTACTATTTGAGAACTGATGAGTCACCTTACAACTAGATAAATAAAGCGATGATTCTCCTGTAACACAATGCAAGATTTAATTTCGCAGAGTTGAAAGGAAGTGCTATCCTGATGTATTCAAACTGGAAACCATTAATCCGCAAAAAGCATTGACTACTCACTCCTTGTCTATATACAAAGGAAGAATTTTTCAATAATTCATTTTTTTTATAACGCCGCAGCTATTATACTACTACGTGATGTGGATGGGAAATTGAGATTCCAGGTCTGGTCTCTTTTCGTTTTTCCACCTCCTTGCCTTCGTTTCATATTTCCAGGGATTGGAAAATGGAAAACGAACACAGACATTTATGGATTTACGGCCTTTCAAGTTTGCGGTAGAAGTTTGATAAAAACTACATCAAAGTACACAAATATAATACAAAGTAGTGATCCAGCCGTCTATGTTAGATACCATCCGCATAGAAACTTTAGTTCCCAAACAATAAGAGTTTAAAGTTGTTGTAAAGAGTGTCTTTTGTAGTATTTCAGAACAAGAAAATATAGAAAAATAATAATTAAATTATATTACCATGATTCTGTCATCTAAATTGTAAATATGTACAAATTTATATATGTTATAAATTATCATATTAACCGGATATAGTACAAATTGAAAAAAGTATAAAAAAAAAAACCAAGACCCAAAAAGAGAAATGATATTTATCCGATGAACATAAAAACGTCATGTCGAGCCTTAAATATGGGAATCATAAAATCTTTTATGAGCGTTTGTGCCCTTCTTCCATTTAAAATTGTTTATTTATTGTAACTTTTAATTAAAATCGTGTTATTAGTGGGGGGACGCTTGTAGTCATTCTCTGTTTTTCTTTTCTTGAACGCCTTGCTTCTTCAGCAGACAAGAATTTATCCTTTGTACTTTTTATTGTCGGGATAAAATGTTTACGTGCTGTATTGTGTTCTTCTTTATTAGTGTCATTTTTAAATTTTATAGTAGACTGTTAATTATGAACTTCGGGTAGTTTGCTGTTGAACACCTGGTATTTGAAGATAAACAGCGTCTGTTCGTTATTTTATCATCTTCAGTTTACAGTTCTAAGATACTGTTATGGGTCCGCGCAGTGGATTTATCTATATTGTAGTCTATATTGCATTTTTGACTCCAATGAACGATCATCATGGGCCATCATCAGATCTACATAACAACGTATGTATATCCATCACACTTTACGAAATATATATTTATTATAAGAGTATCTCTTAAAAAGATTTTTTCTTTTTTATGTTGTTCTTTCATAGGATAGATACTTCAACGCCTAACATTATTAATTTGTACGTAAGCTTGTATTATAAATGTATTCTTTAAGCAGTTTTACATTATGAGTCACTAGTTAAGTGAAGGCATTCATATTTCCATTTTATGAAAAGTGGCCTTGTCATACATTAATTTAATACTGAATAGGAATAATAATGTTATTAATATGAATTAATACCAAGTTTCTTTTGTTAGTTTTTTGTGCTACTTATCATTGTTCTACAATAAAATTAAGCATCTATTTTATTATTGTACTGATAGAGTGATATATTGTACGTATTTGGAGTAGGCATTTTAAATTTTCAGTTATAAATAACCCTAGCAGTTTTATTTTATACCGGATTGTTCTGGCAGGTGCGTTGTGTGAATCTGATAATCGTAACGTTATCCTTTTGAATATATGCAGTTTTGATACGTGTTAGAGTTGAAGATTTGAAGTTACATACATTATTTTGATATATATGTATTAAAATGCTCGTATTTATACTTTTAATATGCTATTCAACAATAAATTCCTCTGGATAAGTATATGGCAAAAACTGTGCGTGCTAGTAAAATCATAGATTAGCCTCGGCTACTACTACAAGCTACTTGTGGCGTAGTGGTAAAGCACAGTGATAGTATGCGGTAGGAATCCAGAAGGGGACGACACTCCTTTTTAACTTATTCATTTATGTTTTTTAGTTTTAATCGTTTCAAGTTAAATATTAGAATAATGATGAAGGTGCAAAAATACGTTCAATTAACACAGACTGGCTGTAATATTATTTATTATTACTCTAATATTTAACTTGAAACGATTGAAACAAAAAAAATATAAAAAAAGCTCGTCCGGATTCGAACCATGGCCCTACAGCATACTATCACTGTGCTTTACTACTATGCCACTAGTAGCTTGTGAACCTGTCTCGTATTAGAGTGTACTTAAGCGGGACTATAAACCACTGTAAACTAAAAAAATCGTAAAAAATAAACGCCTGGCCATCTATGGCTAATATTTTACAAAAGTACTCCAAGTGGTCCCTACTAGCAATTGGCAAAGCTAAGATCAAAATTGAGCTTAACATCTGGGTCCTCTTGTACAATGTGTGATATGTTTTATAAGATCTTTTATAATGACCAAGGTTTTATTAAAACAAAATAAAACCTTTATTAATCTCAAGGTAAGTCCATGATAAACAATCATATTCGTTTGTCTTCTATCCAGAATTAAATTAAAATTTCAATAATTCAATAAATTAAATATATTTCCTTTTTTTTTTGCAAATACTATGATTTTCCTATGTCTTGTATGTTATAATTAGGTTAGTATTTAAACTCACTAGATATTTTAAAATTCCAATGTTAAACCATAGCAAATCGAAGTTAATAACAATAATAATACGTGTTTAATCTGAAGCACTAATGAAATTCCCTTTTGCCATAAAATCTCTTACATACCTGGATGTTTACAAGTGATTATATTACAAAGTTAAAGGTGGTACTTGGTTCGAGTGATGATTTCGTTTGATTTTGACTGGTTCAAAATATGCATTTTTATTGGAGGAATAAATGTCAAATAAAATCCTTTCCAATAACGTTTTTATCTTTGTGTTTCCTATAATTTGATACCTGATGATGGCACACTCAGGCCGAAACATGTGGTATTAAACACATTAAATAATAGAACCGAATGGAAAAGATTTTATTTTACATTTATTCATTCGATTCTTACTCCGTTTTATCAATATAATATGAACACTTATTTTTATTGATATTAACAAGTAAGACATGTAAAGTTAGCAATCAATTGTGCATCATTGCATACTATTTGAATATTAATGATAAATATTTTAATCAGTTTAAACTATACTTAAGTAATAATAAAAATAGATAAGTTTGTCTAAGAAAATGACATGGCAGTATACATAAAAACAAGGCAATACAAAGCATAGGTAACCGTTTATGGATAACAAAATCAGACAAAGAATACCTTAAGAGATTAAATTCTAGTTTTATAAAAAGCTTTGTTTAGTTAATAATCGTAAGATATCTTGTCGTAGCGGATTGTTACAATATCAGAGCTTATTGGAAAAGGTATACGTATCTTACAATGAGAAGTTAAACCAGAAACAGTGTGTTGCATTATATAAACTCGTTTTCGAACTATTTATAAAGAATAAAAGGCAATAAAAGAGGTCTAAGAAAAGAAATACTACACGAGGAAAAAAGATAGAACTTAAAACTGGTTATAATAGCTGATTTTACCCAACAGACGAGACAAGGCAACGAACAGAAACGAAACTGGATATTTCAATAAGGGTAAAGAAAACGTTCTCTTTTAGTTGGGTTCGTTTTACATTCAGATGTTTCACACCAGCTTTTTCTAGTTCCTTTAAGATACGTATGCATGAAACGGTTATTTTATTAAAAAATACAGCTGCTGGTCCCAAGATTTAATCGAGTGATTTACTGTAGTATTTGGTCTGGAATTATTTGTAAAAAAAAATAAGTGAAAATATGGATCTGGTATCAAGGTTAATGTTGGCTTATCTTTATTGGGTCTAATAAAAACTTTACTCCACTTTTAAGAGATTATATCACTTTATTTTATCAATGTATAAACAGAACCATTTTATAACAGGTCAACATTTAGTGTTAGCACATTGATAAAAAAAATAGGTAGAGGTTTTTTAGTATTCCTTGTTTCAATAGTATTTAATTTATATCGTAATGTTAGGTAAAGGTGAAAGTTAAAACCGATAAACGAGAAGTATGTAATTTTGTTGTGAAAATAACTTGTTTAATAAAATCTGAAAGAATTGCCTGTACTAAATCTGTTATTTTTATTTGTATCGGAAATTTAAAGTCGGCCACATAAAATATGAAATTATTAATATGATTCATAATCGGTAATGGTAGATTAAAATTAACTTTACGACATTATTTATTAGGCATGCGGGTTATTAAAATAATATTTAATCTAAAATTGATTTATACGAGATCCTAACGTAATTCATCTCTAAATATACAACCCGGCCAATTGGAATTAAAATTCCTCTAAAACTGCTGGCCGTATTTATTTATCCGGCCGAAGTCGTAAGGGCTTTGTAAGGAAATCGTTACGAAAATAAATAAAAGTTTTATCTCTTTATGTATACAAACGCATCTTTGTGAGTGGTTTTACGGCTTTACTTGTGAGAAACAGGTATATTCCATGCATACTCCTACCCCAAACGTTCGCCTAGAGACAGCAGAACAACAGGCCAGAACTCGAAGGTTAAGAGTGTATTGTGGAAAAATTACCTATTATTCATAGTATTGTTAGATGAGGACGGATAACGTCTAATTTGTATACAATGTACGAGGGATTTATTAACTATTTTGTATGAAGTAATAAACGACTCGGGCTCTGCTTTTAAAACTTTAATGTTGTGGTAAGGTATCAGTGATCTAGTAGAATTTCCTCCTTAAAAATCTACTTAATATATTAACGTGCACATATATCTACGTACTGAAACAACACAGGTTGTTAATGACTTTTAGGAAGCGTGATTCATAGCTATTAGCTCAATTATGGGAACTTATTCATATCCCTGTAATAACAATAATTCCTCATGGCTTGACTAGTGTCTTAGAAATTGAAAACAAAGAAAAATTGAGGGTGAAATGAGCAAACTTGTAGGCACGATTATTACATTTACGAAACTGTAAAATACTGATAAACCGATTGCTTCACTACAGTGAAACTTCTCTACAGCGGACAGTCGCAGGCTGTCGGGTTTGTCACTTGCAGAAGTTGTTCGCTGAAGAGAGGGATGCAAGATTGTTTGTTCAAATATCGTGTTTAATCCAACGGAATAAAAAAAAAAAAAACAGGAATTAAACCGAACAAAGTGTATAACTCACTTGCTACCTCTAGATGATGTGAGAGAGACAATTCTGGTAGCTTCACCTAGAGTGTTGTCCTAAAACATCTTGTCGTCGATTGTACTTGTTTACATATGTGCTTATAATTTATTTAAAAATAAACAGTAAATTGAAAATGATAAAAATTCAAATATATATGAAAACAGCAAAATATAAATAAATTTTAAAACACAGAGATCATGGAGGCAAGTATAATTTAGCCTTATGATCTCTTATGTATTTTTTATTTTCAAAGTTTTACCACTGTTCGTTCTGGAGAGAGAAATTTATGTATTAGTGACAAAAATTGGGATGTTCGAGCCTATTCGAAAGATGTCTGTATACAAGTAGTTGTAAATGTTCTATATGTGTAGATCTTCTTGGTTTTTAAAGTCATTTTCTACATTATTAATTTTTAAAAATGTAAATGATTAAGGTTTTATTAATAAACCGAAACGTCTTACTCACTCTAATAGTTGTTTAACTATATGACTTTAAAAACCAAGAAGATCTACACATATATATATATTAAAAAGTCAAGAAAATTTGGAAGAAGTAAATGTTCTATACCTTCGGGCTAGCAAAGATTGATACTGTTCGTTAGGAGGGGGGGTTTGACTCTATAATACTTTCTTGAAAATAGAATGTTAACAGCGTTTCCAGTCAAGAGAATATTGGCAAAAGCTCTGACGTCTACATATTGTTTAATCGTTTGCAAGATCCAATAATTTCTACTATTTTAAAAATGATAAATACACGAAAAATATCTAATCTATTTCTGAAAAAAATATTTTGAAGACATGCTTAAAAATTATTTTTTTTGATTTAAAGAATGCTCTCTATCAGTACACCTGCACCAAGCTTTAACTAATAAACGTTGTATGGTTCTTTAATTAAGTAAAAACAAGTTCGGTTAATTTAAACTAAAATTTATTACCTTAAGATTAATAAACGGTCATCTTTTCTCTATAATTATGATCAAATTATAATTTGCTCTTTTACAAATCAAATAAGTCCAGCGTACTAAAATCGTATCATAATAAACTTAAATAATCACCTTCAGAGATTAAAATCTACGGAATGAAGTCTGCTTTCGTAATCAGGAAAATTATAAATCGTCAAAGATAAATATAAAGGTTTTTTCTTGAGCGTAGTCCTCTTTTTCCTGCACACAAAATTTAATTAAAAACTTCCAACATCAAACACAGCAAAGTTGACGGCGAAAGAGATGGAAACAAAAAGACGTAGAAAAAGAAGAAGTAAGAGAAACTACAATTTTTCTTTATAAAAATAATTAATAACCTAACTTTTTTCCTCCTTTATGACTAAAACGCTCGTATATCCGATGATGGCCCGATCATCCCTCACGCTCCCACCCGATACTAGAAGGAGTGCAACGGCGCTGGTACGTTCTCCTTCTCCGGCAAATTGGTCGAGTTCAGCGAAGTTTAGATTGATGTTATGAGTAAAGTTTCCGAGCAAGACTTTTTAACTATTTGGCAATTTACATTAAGTGCTTTCGGAGTAGTGATGACGGTGGTGCTGGTAGTGCTTCTCCTTCCATTTTGATGGACTTGCATGTCGTTAATGAGTTGGAGGGAGAGAAAAGTGAGAGAGGGGAAAATACCAGTATGAGGTATACATACGTAATGCACATTATCTCGGATGTGTATGGCTTAGCGAGTAATTCTATGGACGGGCACTTTTTAATTTTCGTGTGCTTTTATTATTATTATTTGCAGTCAAAATCAAAATATAAATCAAACAGTAACTTCCATGTTTTTCAAGTTTTAATACAGCAATACTTTAAGGAGGGTACTACCATTTTTGGCCCAAAATATCTTGCAAAATATGAAACGAACTTAGGTGGATTCCTCCTTATTGGGTAGTCTGCAAATAGCAAATGCCAATTCTGTGTAGGTAGTTTTGTAGAAATCCGTTCTGCTAGAAGACTCATCACCGTTTATTCTCCTTTCTTATCTATTCACACCAAAGTGACTTTGTTGTGTTTAGTCAGAATTCTTCACGGTTTTTCACGGAGTCCAAACCTAGTTTTGTGGTTATCAGAAAGGATCCTAACATCTTTAGGGCCGCTGGACTATCCGTTAGATTATGAATCAGCTGACCCTTTGGTTGTTTTTTCAATGCTCTTCGGGCATGTTTGATGTAGAGTGATATATTACCCTACCGGCATATATTCTTCATGAATTCAGGGTTTCGCTATATGTACCAGCTGCAATACTTGTGATTCTTTTTGAACCACCTGCGTACCAGATTTGGTTCCGAATCTCTGATTTCTGCTTTGCTATCCATTCATCCCAATCTAGGACAACCTTGAAGGGTTTATCGAAGGAGAGTTTGCAAATCACCATTTCACTACCCATTTCAAGGATAGGGTCTGTAATTTCGGTCGTTATTCTAGCATGCCTCGAAGTATTCTGGATTCTCCAGTTTCCACTTACCTCTAATATAAATTTCCAAGGGGGTAAGTTTAATATAGTTTCCATAGCAGCTGTCGGTATGATTTTTGCAGTAATACACGGACAGGCCAACCTCTGTACCTTTGGGGCGCTAATTGTAGGAAGTATGTGATAAAATACCAAGCCAAATGTTTGTAAAATCGATTACATCTTTTCAGAATATCGTTTTTCTTTTTTAATTTCCAGAAAATTTTCTAAAATATTAATTGAATAATTAATTTAATACCACTTTTTTGCGTTCAGCAATATTGTGGGAAGAATTCCACTTATTGTTAGTAATATTTTTTAATGACTAAAAGTTGAAAAAAGTACTTAACTGAGAAAATGAATCTCCACCTGTACTTCAGGAGGCCATCAAAAATATTAAGGAGTGATCGTTTTTAAATTTCTGACTAGGAGATTAATATAATAAAAAAAAAACGACTGGATTACATCCATTAGACCATAAGGAATGGGTTTCAAAAGATTGCTACTTTCTTTCGAGCTTGCAGAGTCTCGTTTGTGTACTCTAAATAACACTTTTGTTCCTGAAATATATAGTAAATGCTGTGTTTCTAAACAAAATTAAAACACGAAAATAAGAATCCATTCAAATTGAAATCGAATGACCTGCCTAAAAGCCTTCGTAGATTATTGATATTCACACAGTAAAAAATGTTTTGTTGATTTCATTACAATTTAACAAAATACTTAGTTAGATTGACAAAACGGCTTTATGTTTAACCCTTTAAGATCATATTTTAGTCAAAATCCAGTTAACCTAATAATTTAAGTTGTAGAGTTAACAGATTGCCTGAGAAGAAAGGATTTTACTCATTTATTTGCCAAGTATAATAGAGATATTGTTGTTATATTTAACTATATCCGCAGCGTAAATTTTGTGAAATATAGGAGTGAGGCTGTGGGAACTAAAACTTGGAGTTGTATTACTTTTATTACTTTTCTTACTGTGCATAATTGGGTTAAAATAAGCCATTTTCTATTTGATTCTGTGTTGAAAAAGCCTTGATTCAGAGACTCACCATTCATAAATTGGTTTATTAGTGAATCTATTACAAGTTTGTTGGATTCCTTTTGCACATATAAAGTTTTTGAAGGATGGAACAAGAAAGGACTACGTAGTGATTATAGTCCATGAAATTTTAGGCACCCATTGCCATAATTTTCTGTAACTCAAAGCATATGTAGGAAATAGTATAAAATGTCGTAAAGTTACTTTCTTATTTTTCCTAGTTAATAGTTTTAATAGTCTGTCATCAGTTCTATATATGTATTAAGAAAAATATGTTTTTTTTTCTCGAATACGGTAATATGGCATTAAAATCATTGAGAATTTTGTTTATGATTGATGAGCATGCATTACAGCAATCCATCATTCGCTGTTCTCTTTCTTTCGCTATCGTTTAACTTTTCAAAGTCTAATACATGTTGTGGAAATTTCCTTCGAAAACGTGGAGAATTAGTGACTTTCAGATTAAAAACATTACTGAGTGATTTAAACTTCTTTATACCTATACTAAGCTAAAGATTCCATGTGGGATTATATATCAAAAAAACGAATTGGTTGTGCAAACCGTATTTAAAAATCTACTGGATAAAATGTGTGTAGTAATAGTTGTTTTTTTTTATACAAGACAGTAAAATTCTATTTTATGGAGGAGCGGAAATTGTTAGTTCACGAGGGCTGTATTTCCAAGTATTATATTTTTTTCGATAGCATAATTCACAATCAAACTCAAACAAAATACAATATTTCCATACAATGGCCAGATTAGTAAAATGTTATTTTGAGTAGAACAAATTGAAGTAATTATTTTTTCTTTTGTATACGTAAGTGTATATACATATTTTATGTGATGTAACTAATATACCTGTGTGGATAATCAAATTGGTTTGTAAAATTATATCTAATTTATTTATTTTACAACATAATATCATATGTCATAGTAGCTAGATAAAATAACTAATTTTAAGTTTATCAAACCCATGAATATACATTTAGATATTAAAAAAAAATATTACTAACAACATTTCTAGAATTTTCACCACAGGTATGCGAAATAATCAACTTATATAACATTCTAATAACCGTGTTGCCACGAATATCGTTAGTGTTATTGTTATTATGACTATAAAAAAGAGTTTCTATTTTCCATGCAGCAATTATGTATTTATGTAAACCGCAAAGAATTCTTTCTTCTACCATAAATTACCGTTCTTTATTGGCTCACACTAATGGATATTGCTAAATATTTTACGGAATTAACACCAATATTCTCTTTGTAATCCCATTTCGTGAATGTAAACTCTGAAATTCGAATGGCGTATTGAAAGTCGAATATAAACAGAACCGCATAGCAGAAGCATTGTATAGGTGTAGAACCTGTAGTTTCCAGTGAATTGTAACGAGCTAAAAATATAATAATCATAAGTTTTAACATCGGGTCGAGGAAAGATATAGGTGCATACGTGCGGTATACTTGTAAACGTGGTATTTTATTTACATTTCAGGTTATGAAAGTCGATGTAAATCATTCGACTCCGTCGGTTAAAATATGTTCTTAATTACTAACACCACTTCAGAATCTATAGGAAACATCTGCTGTAATGTCCTCTCCTGTTGTGTATAGTGTAGAGTATAGTCGCGCGATAGGACAAATATTAATATTTACATTTATATAACATATACATTTTAAGCTATGAGGATGCCAACAGTTAAAATTAATTTATTTTTGTTAAATAGGGGTTGTTTATGTTTGGTCGAAATTAAACGATAATGTAATTTTTTGTTTTCCCAAATAATCCTTTAGAAGGAGCACGTTGGATTACTATTTTCGATTTCAAACTGAGTTAAATGGATAGTAAAGGTGGTCCATTTCATCCCTAGACATGATAGATTGTTAAGTGATGGAAGCATTATTATCTCGTGTTTCAACAAGATTTCTTCTAATTCTATTCTAAAATTTAAATTGCAGTAAGATTTTTCCCGGATTTTCCAGTTTAGGTGCCTATTTGAAAACAGTAAGGTCAATACATCCTGATTTTATAAAATGTATCACCAAAAAAACGGATAAATTGCGACCATACTTCTCATTTAAGTGGTAAAAATTAATGACCATGAGCTTATATCTTTTGGTGTTGCAAATACTTATTTATGTATTTACCAAAGTCACTTAAATACTGCTTTTTTTTTATTCTTTGGTAATGTCATAATTTTAAATCAAGACATTTGCGATGAGTATATGTCAAATATTTACTGAAGAAATCTAGCTATTCAAATTTCATCACGAGTGATAAAATTTAATCATTAAATAAATCTAACGCAAACGACATTGATAACATTGTGATGTCATAAAATAAAAAGATGAACTAAATGATACTGAAAGCTTCGAAAAAATTTGACAGATGTATTTGTATCTAGTTATTTATAAGACAAGATGCAAATGTCTATCTATTCCATTACCAGATGTGCAGATTGTCTGTTGATACGGACAACATGAAGTGTAAGGAAATCACTTTTATCTCGCCCTTTATACACAATTTTCTCCAATTCTTCCAAAAAATTTGAGCACCATTAAGATTTCGCAGTTTAGAGATTTAACATCAAAATGACATCATCATATCGTCATGTCGTCGATGTCAAACATCGGCAATGGATGATAAAATAAAGGACATTTCGCAACTCATGTGATATTCAAAATACTTTTTGCAATGCGATTAGAAAAAGAACAATTTATAAGCAACAATTGATGAAAGTAATAAGCTACTTCTCTTATACACCACTAAAATTATAATTAGGAACAAATATTCTCTTATCAGAATTAATGGATAAATTTCCTAGTTGTACAGCGCAAACTTTATCATACTAGGAACCAATTGAGACAGAATGGTTCTCACTAGAGAAAATTGTGAAAATTTCGAATTCAGAGCAATTTTGTGCCTCTAAACCAGTACAGAAAATTTACTTTCTAAGGACTATTGATGAAATTTGGCGCACATCTGTAATATCTCCAAGGTTATCTGTGTTTCCATACCTTTATATCCTCCTAAGTATGGAAAATGCTCAAAAATTTTACTTTCTTCCAAGTAAATTGGCCTAAATTTTAAAACTAGCACGCTAAAGCAGACATGTGATTGGATAAAACAATTTTATTTTACCTACCATTTTGTATAATCCAATTTTCGGATTATCGTAGCCAATGAACATCATAATGATTGCTTGAAATAATTGTGCTTAATTTCTTATTGCCAGACGAACCTATCTAGAGATACTTACAACACTGTTTATTTATTTATTCATTGTAACAACTTAATTCGAAAATTAATAAATAATTAGAAATGAATATTTTTTTATCATCTTTCAGCTTTAATAATTTTAAATACCCATGATTTTATTATAACTGAATTGTAATTTCCTATATAATAAATCATTTTCGCTATTCCAATACTTTAACCGCTTAACTTCGATCCCGAGAATTTGTTAATATGTATAAGTATTTCCTGTAATAATCTTTTCATTCAGGTAAGCGTCGGAACTTTCTTGCATTTATCACGTCCCACATATGTAAATATAACTCACTAAAGTAGGCCAGATGTAACTAAAAGTATGATGAAATAGTTTAGTTTAGTTTAGTTACAATAGAGGAAAAAATACAATTTCCTATGATTAAAATACACTGCTAATATTCAGTATTTACGCAGTATTGACGCAATTTATTAGTCACTAAAATTGCATACTTAATCTATTTTTTAATCACAAACATTGATGGAAGAAATTTACTATTTTTTTTTTTCAACAAAAAATAGCAGGTGTGCACTAATTGGGATTTTAAAAGAAAATGTCGTACACTAAAAGTTCATATCCCCAAATTACCATGTTATATATATCTTTTTTAATTTAAAAAGTATCGTTTTAAACAAACGGAATTAAACATTTTTAAATACTGTAATTGTGAAGTGAATTTTTAATATTTGCACTATATATATACTTTATATTTGGGACAAGATGTTCACATCTTATCCTAAATAGAATCTTACATAAAACTATAAATTGAAAAGTCCATACCTTGTATAAATACTGATCAAACATTCTGCAAACGTCTACATCGTTTCCTACGCAGTAGGTTGCCTCCATATTCTCACAAAATCCGTTGAGAGTGTTGATGGATGCCACGATAGGCCGTAAATGTTCCAGGTTGTTAATTTTGTAGTCCAGGGTAATAACAGGAAAAATGAAAAATAAAAATAATTGTTGGTTACGGTCCGACGGTAGACCAAATACTGTCACTGATACAGAAGAATGTTAGTGTTCTTCTGTCTTTCTGAAGAAATTATTGTATATGTTAGCGCACACTTAGTTTTTCCTTGTTAGGGAATAAGGGTGAATAGTCCTTGAAAATTGTTGTTTCAACTTCTAGTTAAACAAAACACAGTCACTGTTTCGTTGATAAAAAATAAAACTTTTTACAACGCAGGAAACGGAAATGTTTTGAAGTTTTTTAAAGCACTGTTTTTTGTTAGCTTTTTTTATGTAATCCGATTGTGCACGTTAAACTAAAAAAAACTTTTCAGTTGCTGTATCCTCTTCGCCTTCTCTTCCAGGTGTCTTCTGCCGATTGCCGCTTTTCTCCTTCTCCTATCGCTCTCTCTATCTCTGTTTGTGTGTTTTTTTGTTGTTGTTGTTATTCAATAAATGATTCCGGTATTGGGTTCCGGGCGCGTGGTCACGATAAACATGTTTCCGGGCTTAGCGGGACGACTCGAACGTGTGTTAACAGGGCTCCGGCGTGCGACGAAATAGTGCGATCGGAGGCATGACCCCTCCCGACACTCCGTACGCCGGCTCCCCCCTCCCGTCCGCGCGCGACCGTACCCTCGCGTCCCGCGCGTCCGTCTGCGCGAACGCTCGCCAGAATCGGCACCGTCCCGCGCCGATTTAAATCTCAAAAATCCATGAAAAACGAATAAATAATACACCCGTCGCGTCCCCCGGGCCCCGCTGTCGCGGATTCCGTGGGGCTCCCGATAACCCCTCGCGTCCCTCCGACCGAACCCCTTCGTTCGTCCCGTCTCTCTCCGGCGTCCTCGTGCCGTCTTCCTCGCACGTTCTCCCCGCAAATCTCCCCTGCGACGTTTCGCCCGCCGCTGCCTCCTATTTAAGTTATATACGATGTAATCATATTGCCGTTCGGGCTTGTTTTATGCCCGGGGTGTATTACACAGAAATGGAATAATAAAAGTTTTCGAATTAAACGGATAGGCTTTCTTTTAATCGTTCGCGTTGTTCTTGTCTTTGAGTTGGAGTTTCTCTTTTAGGTAAATGTTTCTCTTTTACTATTTATATCACATAATTCTACTGCAATATTATAATTAAATGTTGTGATTAACTAAATAAGATCCTTAACAAATGCAAATTTAACATTTTAAAACGAGAAGAAACAGCAAAAAGAATCGCATGATTTTAAACTATAATTCCGTGTTGTTTTCTTTACATATATTACATATTATACAACATCTATATTTAGGTCAAAAGGGTGTGTCACCTCCAGCCAATCATCTTAGTCGCCTTAATAACACTGTAAAACGGTTTCTAATACAGGAATGTCATTTTACTATTGCAGATAAGCAAATTCGCCCCCGAAAAATATGCCAACCAAATTACTTAAATATTACCTCTAATCAACTATAACCCGTACTTTCTGTGTTTGACAGCAATATACATTCTGTTATTCCAGTTTTAAGCGGACGAATTTGATGTTTTGACTGGTTGTTGCGATTTTCAATATAAAATTGCATAATATTGTGGTTGCGAATTCAAGGTAACAAACTTCTTGGAAGATCGAAGGTCAGAACTTCTTAGCTAGAGTGGGAGAACCTAAGGTCCTATACCTATACCTTTTTATCTTGGCACGTTCAAGCCAATCAAGGTGGAATGGTAAAAATTACTAATTTAAAATGAACTCTTATCGGGGATTGACTAATCGTCTTTAAAATTTGGCCGCCTGCATGCGGGGCTTTTCGCTGTCTTGGGCTCGAGCCCAGGCAGCACACAATGGGACAAAATCCCAAAACCTTCTCAAAATTGGAAAAATTTAAAATTCGAAACGTGTTGTAAAATATATATATATTCTAGTAGGTATTGAGTCTAACTTTCATACCCACTTTCATCCAACACGAAATATGTCATTCTCATGTTGTTATAAAGAGTTATAGAGCCACAAAGTGGACGCTTCCGCAATATGAAAATATCGCGAGGCGGAGAGTCAATTTTGTGTCCACGAATTGACGGTTAGTAAATTCCGATAACATTGAAAGTGATATATAGTTGGCAAGGGCATTCGATGTACTTTTTAATGGAATCATAATATTTTAAATGGCACGAAATTACAGCTAGTGAGTTATTAAAACATCGAAAATGATATATAGTTAGAAAGGGCATGTTGTGAACCTGTTAAAGTACCTAATCATAGTATTTTAAACACATGACTATTAATTTTCAAATCACGAAATGAATATTTAGGTATATAATAGGGGTTTAGCTAAGGTTTTAATTAATATCAGGACGTTTCCTAGCGGATTCTTTTGTTATTCAAACACTATGTGATGATGTCTTGTGTGGCATAATGATGAAAACTTGAAAAACACATATCGGGTAGATAGGAGGTAAAGTTAGTACAAGTAGTAACAAATACGTCTACGACTTGTCCAATATGTCTCGCTAAACATGTGAGATAAATGAGCTGGAACGTACGTGTTAAATGCAAAGTAGAGTGAGAAGAGGTATTTAAATTTGAGCCCTCCACATTACATGCCTAGGTTCGCTCTATGGATATATTCATCATGTTTCTTACAATTTATCTTTTAAAAAGTGGTCTGTAACGACAGAAGGACAGAAGAGGGAGAAACAAATGAAGAAGCAACTTGTCCAGGACAAGTCTCCTAGTGAGAAAGATCTAATTGTAGATAGACGTCGACAAGGTAGTGGAAATAGTAATGATGGTAATACTGCGACGCGTTTCTTTGCTAATTCTAGTTATACATCTGATATTACTGGAGTCGATGAACAGTTAATACATAGACTTCATATCATTTTAGGAACATTGGTCTGCGCTAAAATAATTAACCCTTAGAAACTTACATTTAATACATCAGATGTTTGTATAAGTAAATACAATTGGTATTATATGTCTTCGTCTATTTACAAAGTATTGATCTATGGCGCAAACATTATTCGTTATAATGCAATTTTGCCCAATGGAAAACTTTCTGAAGAAGTCCAGGTATCTTGAAGTAAAGGATTGCCGGCAATTTAGGTATGCCCAAAAATATCCAAGAGAAATGTACATACATATTCAGTTTGAATGTTCCCTTTACTAAGAAAGATGATAAAACTTGACGACGAAGCAGAACAGTTGCTAGAATAATGCTTCTTTTTTTATTTATCTCTTTGTAATTGAAATATTATACTTTCCGTAATTACAGTGTATTTCAACTTTTATTTAGTAAATCAGTAAACATCTTAGCTGCTATTTAAAGTATATACACATATACCTTAATGTCTTTATTACACATTTTGCCTTAATGACATGACAGAAAACATTTAACAACAACAGTATGACATGAATTGTTTTAATAATTGTCAAGATTCCTTGAACTAAACAGGTGCAACAAGTCAATCTATTTCGACTTTCCTGTGATGAAGTAATTAGTCTTAATTTTTGTGTACATTTGTTAGCTAATAAATATAGATGTATATTAAATTTCCTAAATTTTCACTCACTATCTCACATAGCAAACCTTCCTTGTCATATACACCAAATTACACTGATTTAGATCAATAAACAAAAAAGTTATAGATTTTTGAGACGATATTCGTCGGTCTGTCCCACTGTGCAACGGTTAGAGTCCGCTTAAGAAAATCTCGGAGGAGTGGGATTTGCAGATCTGGATGAATCTGTGCGTGAATGTGTCAAAACAAACTTCTTACGCTCTATTTTGTATCATTCGCCAGAAAATTTGTGGAATATTTCGAAAAAACTTTTAAAGATGATGCTTTAACGATTTTTGGGGACTATTATTGAGATCTGTGAGGAAGAAGAGCACATAAGCTACTATATCACGTTTCCTGTAGAGAAAGTTATTGAAAGTCACCATGTATACATGTAAATTTTAGTTCCTTTGGAAGTTCCATGTATGCTATTATTGTGAAAATATACATAGCTATGTTAAGTATTTTACCTCCAGGAGAAATATAAAGAGTTTTTGAAAGTTATAGGGAAAAAAAGAAAGAATTCTTGTGAATACGGGAAATAAGTGCGAAAGCTTTGATAGCTAGATGGATAGATAGATAACTTTATTGTACCAGTGGTTTTATAACAAACAAAAAAAAAAAAGAAATAAGGAAAATTTGTGCAGTAACGACACATAATAATATAAAGAAAGATATAGGAACCTTCTAGGAAATAAATCCACCTACACAATTCCCTAGGTCCCAAGGCCATCGTGACACGAAGAGCGCGCTTCTGCAGCAGTAAAATCGACTGCAGGTTCCAGCTAGCACCCCAGAGCAACGAACCATAAGTCAAACGAGAGTTGAAATATGCAAAGTAGGTTCATATGTTTGATAATGGGATAGGTGTCAGTAACGTAATTTGCTGTTAAACGTTTTTTATAATAAAATACGGATGTAGAATGCTATGTAGTATGGATGGTTTATATTGATTATGTAAATTGTACAGCTGTCGTTCAAAATTAATCTTTTCAACAAAAAGCGAAAAATAAATAGAATTGATTGAGTTCCTAATAAAAGTTATTAACTGAATAACTGAAATAGCTGTGCATTTTTCTTATATATATTAGCTAAATTGTTGTTAATAGAGACTCTCCTAATAAGAGTTGACATACCGGCCCTTAAATGAACGTCTTAAATTATGACTATATTTTGTAGAAATTGTATATCCTGTTAGATCAATACAAATTTTAATTAAGTAACAGAAAGCTCGTATCTACATCCTATTTTTGGTTTAATAATAGCGCAAAACTGAAAAATTTATATTATAAAATATTTCTTAAGGAATTTATCCAAAAAGGATAATATAAAATGTTGCCAAAGCTTATATTGAGAAAATAATTTAAATCCTAGGAAAGTAACGTCCCTCTAATAGAGAAAATAACAATACAAAACAGCATTTATGTGTCAAGTTGCAGCTGCTAGGAGAGGAATATTCCAACGAATTAAATACAGAAGGAGAGAAAGAGATGATAGGATCGACGAAGAGAGAGAAAAGAAGAGGGCGGGAGGGAAGGAGAAGGAGAGAACTATATACACTCTGACAGATTTACAACGTCATAATGGACGCGAGTTTCAGATCAATATCGTGGCCAAATAAATTCTCACTTGCTTATTTCAGCTCATTCGAATCCTACGAGCTACTGTGGTGCGCTCTTGTATGTATGTATGTATGTATGCATGCATGTAGTAGCATTTACGTTCTGCTGTATGTACTACGAATGTATGCATGTATTTCACATAGTTGTTGTTCGCGAACATTAACCGTTCTTTACATGTCGTGGCACGTAGCCTTTTCTAAAACGTATAAATACTCCGTTGTAGAGATTAATACTTAACCCGGCCGGGCGGGTAGATTGTACGTTTATTTATTCGGGTGTTTTAGATTCTGATTCAATAATTAAGAGAATTACATCGGATTTGCGGTTATAGCGTTGGGGGATTTTTGCGCGACAGGACGAGAGGTTCTAACTTACGGCGGGGAAACGCTTTAAACGAATGTAAATCGTTCTAAAGCGTGCAGCCTAAATAGTTGTACGGTAATTAACTTAAGCGATTACAAAATTGGAATTACACACATTCACAAAAGATATAAACGGATTTGGACGAAAATACCTTTCTAATGGCGTTGCTTGCTTGTATCTGTTAACCGTTTGAGTCATCGTTCGGTTAAAATGCTACTTGATCTCTGTACGTGTGCAGAATAGCAATCAATCTGGTATCGCTTTTTGTAGAACTGATTAATAAAAAAAAATGAAAATCAAAATGATTAATTATGTTGGAAATTATATAAAAATACAAAAGTAACTAAGAGATAACAAGATTTCTTTCCTAATACTTCGGAATAGATAATTATTTTACAGTAATTTTACTGTACACATATACTAAATTACTAAAACCGGTATCACATATAGACTGTTTGCACTCGTATTATATACCTATGTGCATGCATGTATAATCACAAAAAATACGATAATTTATTAGAATATAAATTTGTATAATTACCAGGTATCTGATTGCATTACCATTAAGTCCACTTATCGCATAAAACGCAATTAAAATCTTAGTAACTCCGCA
This sequence comes from Cetonia aurata, assembly GCA_949128085.1. NCBI lineage: Eukaryota > Metazoa > Arthropoda > Insecta > Coleoptera > Scarabaeidae > Cetonia > Cetonia aurata. The sequence goes on from OX421887.1 coordinate 26,402,501, forward strand.
AAACGAAACGCACAAAAGACTTGCTGGTTATGCAAATGTTATTACAAATAATGCTAATGCTGGGGTATGTGTAATATATTTTCCTATTTTTACCATTTCTTTTGTCATTATATAATACTTCGGTGAGACTAAAAAGCGATACGCAGGTGCGGATTGAGCTTGTAAAGCGTAGTTTCACGTCTTGCTTTCGTTGTAATGGCGAATTAAGTCTCTTTTACTTTATGTACTGGCATCACTGACTTAGTGTTGCTAAACATATTTACATGATACGGAAGCGATAAGACACGTATAACATGTTCCCATGGGATTCTCATAATAATGTTACCAGTTTTAAAATGTACAGACGTTTTCTGATTTAAATTCTATTTTACATAATTGAACCGTATAACCTGAAAGTATAAGTAAAACTAAGGCGAGCAAAAGGATGTCGAGCACCATAGGAATTCTCTACATCAATGCTAGAAGAACGATTTTAAGCGACAATATTTACATCCATTGTTTACTATGACGAACGTATGAATTTATTAGCGCGTCAGGTATTAGCATAATAAGTAGGTACCCCACCCATCATATACTGCAATAACGAGATTGATAATGATACAAAATATAGCTATTAGTAGTGTCTGGATTATTCTCTCTTTATCTGACCGTTTTTATTTTTATTGGGTTTTCGGTTTTCTCCATCTGTTGATTTAATAACAAAGAAAAACACTAATTATAGTTTTTCCCCCATTTCTTATATACTTTATTACATTTGGGGATTTCCTTTGCTTTCGTTTCCAAATAAATTACTAAAGTTGAAAAGTTACTGGGAAGGCAGCCAAACTGATCATATTAAAACGGTTCCTTCATATATTAAACTTAGACATATTCGTCCAACTAGTACAGCCAGAACTACCGCTTCTCTTCAAATTACTCTTACAGTTTAATGTATTAAATGTTCCAAATATTCTCCATTTACTTGTTGGCAATAGCCTAATCTATAATAAAACTCTTCTCTAACTTTTTCTAGAACTTGAGGTAAAATGTTACTTATTTCTGTTTGTATTTTTTTTGCATACACAGATTTCCCCTTAAGAGAAAAAGGTGAAAGATCTGGTGATCTATTTTTATTTTTGCCTCGGCGTTATTACCATTATACCAAGAAAACGAAGATAAGGAAAAAACAGGGACTCACACTTCACGTCACGTGGTCTTTCGTGACGACTTCAATAGACGAACATGTAGTCGACCACGGATTGGAAGGTTAACACAGAAGGATAGACAAGAGGAACGACAGCTATAATTTGAGACGACACTTCTTTAAGAAAATAATTATTTCATCCAAAATTTCGTTTTTTGTTTAAAGATAATAAAAATGTTATGTCAAGGGTTACCTCATTTCTGTTCGGTTTACTCATTAATTCTTCGCAGAACTGTATTCCATGATTTAGATCGTCTTCGGTTAATTCCTGTAGAAACATCTTATAGGATAAAGTTGTTGCTGATGGAAATATTGTAAAACAGTTCGATGGCTAACGTTATTTTCTGGAGGTATTTCGGGTGAGCTTAAAGTGGATTCTCTGCAATACTTATTCCACAAAATGGGGTTTTCTTTTTATCGGGCTGGCATGTCCAAGTTCTCTAAACTGTGAACGAAATTAGGAAACGGTTCCATGCAAAATATTGGGCAATGCAGGATACTTCTGATTAAAGCTATCAGCATAGTCCACTTGACTTCAAAATTTCTATACGAAGGCTTTCTGTTAAATATCGCACTGTTTATTAAAGACAGAATGTCTCTCAAAATATTTTTATCCCTGTGACGATAATGCGAAATAGGCGAAAAAGTGCACGTGCATATGTTTTTTTTTTCATGTTAAAATTTGATCTAAGTGTAGTGGTAGAAATTGACTATTTGGTACACACACGTATAATTCTCTACGTATTGTCACCACTTTATACCGTAATGTGCAAAATGTGCACGTCCATTATTAACACAAGCACCAATTCTTCTTTTCATATTAGGAAATACATTTATTTAGAGGTTATCAAGCTTTAGAACTACCTAAACAGTTCGCAGCGCACTTACAGGTTCCAGGGAGCCGCGACTAGTGTTTTGAGAATCCCTGGATTAATTAATTCGTTTGGACCAATAATTTTTCCAAGATTAAATTCTTGAATCAAATTTTTATGGGTGAAAACGTTGTATTTTATTCACTGTTTTACAGAATGATCTATGTACTAAACCCAGAACAGAAATGAATTTATTGAAATAAATATTTTCATCCCTTTGTTGAGGTAGTTGACATAATGGCTTTGTAGGGCTCCGTTCAAAATAAGTACACAACCATTCTCTGGTATTTCTCCTGTTAAAAAAGGGGAGCTCCTACTGAGTAAAGACAGGAAGACTGTCAAAATGATAGTAGGTGTGTTGACTGGTCATTGTAGACTAAATAGGCATATGCATAACATAGGCCTGGCAGAGGACGCTATTTGCAGATTCTGTCAAGAGGAGGAAGAAACCCCAGTTCATGTGCTGTGCCATTGTGAGGGTCTGACAATGACAAGGTGTCTAGTACTGGGAGTAGAGAACCCCACAGCGAATAGTTACATAAAGGAGCAGCTCTCAAAGATGATACGTCTAATTAAGAAGGCAAAATTAGAGGGCGCCTTCTAGGACAACGGGGATGTGCAAACTGTATTTAATTTTTTATTTATATTTACCTAACAAATTATTTACTTATAACGTAAAAGTAAAAGTTACATAATTTATATAGATTTACTAGACAGATTTGTTATATTTTGACGGTTATAAACAGATTTTTATGCTCTAGAAAACTTCTGCCTTTAAATGTTTTTTTTTCACATTGAATATCATAATTGTTCGAAATCAAACACATGGTTTTTATTATTGTCGTGCTCTTTAGGGTGAATATTTACATGTATTCACTGAGACAGTCTGATAGATGTTGCACTTTTTGTCCTATGTAAATCTATAATTCGGGCTATTGCTCAAAACTGGGTATACCGAAACCAACGTTTGTATTTAACATCGGGTACCCGAGACCGGTCCTATAGGAGCGAATACCCGATTTCAAGTACCCATTTTCGGGTGCTGCAAATTGAAGGATGCAGAAATTTGAACTAGAAAGTGTGCTACCTTTCTCAGTCTGGCCATTCTGAGACTCCTGTATGTCGGATGATTACATCATCTAATCAAAACCACAATCTTCCTTCTATATAGCAATAAAAACTTCACCATGGTTGTAACAATCATTGCGGGTACCATAAATGATTTACACCTCAAAAGACATACGTGCTACAGATCAATTGAACGGAATTTGTCGGCCATAAATTGTCTCTTTAAGTTCGGGACAAGAACGTTGCGGATCTGTTTACGTCGTTACGCGGTTGGCGAGATCGTATTCTGTCCAACGATCACGTCACAGGTTAAAACCCTCTCATTGGCACTCGAATGTGATGTAACGATCGGGTCGTGTGGAGTACGACTAGCGTCACCGCGACCTTTGTGGTCAAATCTATGATTAATGGGAGGGTTAGCCCGAATCGTTGCAGTACATGTGTCGAGTGGAGGTTTCCTTAATAAAGCAAATCGGTGGTTATTTGCATTTTTAAATCAATGCGAAATAAATCAACAGGAGAAAGCAAACTTGAAAAAATATTTATGTTTATATCAGTTCAAAGAATGATGTAATGTTATTGTATCGTGTGTATTTTGTGAATATCAAAAGATATAATGTCAAGGGAAAGTTTAAGTTTTACATTGTCTTTGGTGATTCGTTATTAAGCACATATATCTGTGGAAAAATGCTGAGTGGTAAAACAACAATGATTTGAATTAGTTCCCTGAATTACTTTCTAAAACTAGTAAGGATACTGTTTTATATTTCACAGCAAAATCCTTATTTCTTCTGACATAAAAAGTATGTCTGAACATGAAAAGCTTTTTTTATCAAATATGCTTACTTGGGTTAATGTTTGCAATTTTTATCAAAAACGAGAATCAATGTGGATGCACCCGTCATGAACAGTTACTCAATCAATAAACGGCCAATTATTGTATCTGTGATAATCAGAAATATTAGTTATGAATTTGTAAACGTATCCTTTTTATAAAAAAGAGCGAAACTCAGTTTCAGTAATATTTTACGACGTCGAAAACAGGAGCGCCCGTGTGGTAAATGAGCTAACGTTTATTTTTAAACGAAATTTTTATAACATCTAATTCCCCAACTATTTCAATTTCGCTTTAATACCCCACCAAACACAAGTACCGCCTACCAAGCTTCCCAACTTTAATAACCTTTAACTTGTTCAATAAAGAACAGGGCAATTTTGGGAGAGGAATGAAAAAGTTTCACTACACTTTGCTCCACTTCTTCGTCCTTTTACGTCGAGTTTATGGCTGAAACGACCGGCCCCGACGTTATGAGAAAAATGAGCTACGTTTCAGTTCGACGAGGACGTCGAAAGCTTTTACACTTTGATGTTTTGGGGTCGGAATGGGCAGAACGATTTGTAATGTGAATATATTTCTGTGAAGTTCTTTTAAATTTTAAGTTTCTTTTAACGCGGCATGGCCATTTTCAAATATTTCCCCTCTGTCTCGTTCATTTATATTTAATTTTCATATTTAACTTTCCTCAGCTTATTTACTATCTTGGGCAAAAGTTCCTTCACAATTGTAATTTATTATATAATTCGTTTATAGAATTCTTTCTTGATTGATTTTAATGATCTGGCAAACTGTAAAATTTGTCTAGAATATTCTTCATCTATATAATATCATTAATAATTATTGAAGTACTTTTGTTTGTACATGAATGAATGTGAAACAGATTTTCGTAATAGCAAAATTATTTGACTAAATATGTCCCTGAATTTTTAATAAACGAAAACCTTAATTGCAAGTTCATAAAGTCAGATACTCTTGATTCTCTACGATAAGTGAATTTGTTATCTAATACACTGCGAGTATTATTTCCAAATAATCTGCAGTGTTAAATATTAGGCATTAAGTACATATTATATTATAAAATCTGTATCTAAGTTGTTTGTGTCCAAAATTATTTCTTAGCCTTTAAGTAGCGACCAGTGGTCTAACAGATACCACAATCATTAGCATTATAGTAACGCCCTGCGCGTTATCATACCTTTTAATCAGCCGACGTTCGGTGAATGAAGAAACTAATAGTGGCTGATGCATTCTTTTAGGGAAGTTATGGCAGTTTTAAGAGTGGCTTTTAGGACTCGTAGCTGTTTGGTTTTTTTTTACGAACTAGTTCAATTGTGCAATGGATCAACCAATGTTGTTCCGGCATGAAACGGCTACGTAAACCACTTCAAAAACACGTGCCTCTAAGAAGAGAGTAGGAAAGAGACCTGCTAATTGCCATCATAAAAAAAATTTGAATGATTAGTTAGGAGAAGATGATTCTGAGGTAATTGACTCTAATTTTGACATAGAGAAACCATGACCCAGATTTGGAATATCTAGCGTCGGACAATGAGAATGCGATATCTAGACAACCAGAAAACAAAAACCACAATCAGTCGCTCACAATATTTTTATATTCGAAGTTCCGATGATATTACAAACAATTTATTGCTATCCCCTGGAGAAGCCAGTATGCGGTTGCAGTATACAGTGGTGTATATCTTGTATATTACAGAAGCAAACTCATATGGCAATTTACTTCTTAAAACTACTTAAAAATAATAAAAAAAAAAGTAACATTCCTCATCAGGCATACCCTGATAACAGCAGTCGAACCACTGCCGAAACGTTGGATTTCCACAATTCAACAGACGATGAAAGCAGTCTAGAGAATGGATGAATTAGATAAGGGATCAAAAGTAAATGAATATATATATATATATAATATTAAGTAAATTATTGGGTAAGCGGTCTGTCATAAAAAAACGATCTATTTGTTAAGGTTCCTCTATATTTCGTCATTTATTTATAACTTCTTCGGGAGGATTGCTTTCTGTAAATTATTACCAGAATGAAACAATGCGTAAATAAAAAGAAAAGGTTAAAATACTTACAACTAAGATCAGGTTACATTTAGAATTGAATATAAAACAAACATATTACACTAAATTTACAAACGACATGTTAAAAGTAACAGCTGAACAAGAATTGTGTAGAGCGAAAATTTAACATACATATATGTCCTACAGTAAAGCGTGCAAATAAAAAAAAATATATGAATACAAGAAAGAGGAGAGGACTAAAAAGATTATATACTAAAGCCAATAATAGGACAAAAATAAAAAGGACCTTCCTCATCAATCCATACTAATGAAAATTGAATAGATTACAATAAATATTACTTAATTTATCAATATCAGTTTTAAAATTTATAGAATTACTATTATTTCTGATATGTACCATTTCAAGAAAAAGCCTACGTTTATAATTCGGCTCGCTATCTAGAAGTTTCACGTTATTATAATCAAAGTTATGATCCATTTTATGGAAATGGGTTGCTAAAGCACAAGAATGTTTCCCGATCCGACAATCACTTCTATGTTGTGTAATTCTACCCCTTAATGACTGTGAGGTTTGACCTATGTAACATCCTTGACAATCATTGCATGGAATGCTATAAATTATATCACTTTTTTGTAATAAATTGGTTTTGTCTTTAGTTTTTGTGAAAAGATTACTGATCGAAAAAGTGTTATATTTAGATATTTTTAAGTTTTTATAACTCTTAAAATGAGAAATGATATTATCTGTCAAGGAGTGAACATACGGTAGTTTCTTGTATCTAAACGAAAATGGTGCACCGTCATCCGTTGGACCGTCATAAAAATTAGAACTATAAATTAACTTATTGAGTACATGCTTGGGATAGCCATTGTTGTGAAAGAGTAGAAACAAAGTTTTTAAATTGTTTTTTAAAAATCTATCATCGCTTATGGTAGTTATTCTATTTTTCATGGCTATTACTGTGTTAAATTTTTGATTCATAGGATGACTAGATTGATAATTAATGTATCTGCCGGAAGCACAAGGCTTTTGATACCAATCAAGAATGACAAGATTATCCTCCAATCTAATCAATTTAGTGTCGAGAAAAGGGACCGCACCATCAATTTCTCTCTCTACAGTAAACTGGAGGTGAGAGTCAAAGGAATTAAATAAATTTAATGTAATATCAATCATGTCCCCCGGGACAGAGCAAACAATGTCATCAACATATTTAAATAAAAAAGGCAAGTTAAACGGAAGGGTTGGTAAGACCTTATCTAATAGAACATCCATTACTATCAATGCTAAAATTGGACTGATGGGGGAACCCATAGGTGTCCCAAAAATTTGTTTATAAAATTTATTATTGAAAGAAAAGTAACAATTGTCAAATATAAATAAAATTAATTTAAGAAAGTTATTTTTTGAAATGTTGCAATGAGGTTCAATCAAATGCCAATACTCTGTAAATGAATCAATAATTAAATTTAATGGAATATTAGTAAACAATGAGATAACATCTAAAGATATGAGAACAAAATTGGTTGGAAGTCTAACACGCTGCATATTATTAACAAAAGAAAAGGTATCAGAAACATTATACGGAGTTCTATCAGACATGGCATTAGTGAGAATACTAGATAAGTATTTAGAAAGGTTGTAAGTTACAGAGTTAATAGAACTCACTATTGGACGGTGGGGTATGTTAGGTTTATGAATTTTTGGCAAAGAGTATAATTTAGAAGGGATAGCATTATAAATAGTAAGGTGACGCGCTATTTCTTCACTTATATCTTCGTTCTCTTTTAGTTTCTTAATCAGCTGATTATAATTTCTTTGTATGCTATAAGTAGGATCTTTTTTTAAGACAGTGTAAGTGTTAGTGTCGTGAAGTAATTCTTCGGTTTTTTGTATATAATCATGTTTATTAACAGCAACTGTACATCCGCCTTTATCTGCTTTCAGAATAAAGAGATCCGGATTAGATTTTAAAAAAGTTTTTGTCTCTTTGTACAACTTGGTGAAAACGGAGGGTTTACTAAATTGACTGTGGTGTAAAAAATTGGTGACATTGTTTGTAACTTTAGCCCTAATAGCGTTTCTATCATTATCCGGAACGTCATCTATTATAGACTCCACATCGGCCAAAAAATGACCAACACTAAGATGTTTACCATCTACAGCAGAGTATTGGCATTTGATTGAACCTCATTGCAACATTTCAAAAAATAACTTTCTTAAATTAATTTTATTTATATTTGACAATTGTTACTTTTCTTTCAATAATAAATTTTATAAACAAATTTTTGGGACACCTATGGGTTCCCCCATCAGTCCAATTTTAGCATTGATAGTAATGGATGTTCTATTAGATAAGGTCTTACCAACCCTTCCGTTTAACTTGCCTTTTTTATTTAAATATGTTGATGACATTGTTTGCTCTGTCCCGGGGGACATGATTGATATTACATTAAATTTATTTAATTCCTTTGACTCTCACCTCCAGTTTACTGTAGAGAGAGAAATTGATGGTGCGGTCCCTTTTCTCGACACTAAATTGATTAGATTGGAGGATAATCTTGTCATTCTTGATTGGTATCAAAAGCCTTGTGCTTCCGGCAGATACATTAATTATCAATCTAGTCATCCTATGAATCAAAAATTTAACACAGTAATAGCCATGAAAAATAGAATAACTACCATAAGCGATGATAGATTTTTAAAAAACAATTTAAAAACTTTGTTTCTACTCTTTCACAACAATGGCTATCCCAAGCATGTACTCAATAAGTTAATTTATAGTTCTAATTTTTATGACGGTCCAACGGATGACGGTGCACCATTTTCGTTTAGATACAAGAAACTACCGTATGTTCACTCCTTGACAGATAATATCATTTCTCATTTTAAGAGTTATAAAAACTTAAAAATATCTAAATATAACACTTTTTCGATCAGTAATCTTTTCACAAAAACTAAAGACAAAACCAATTTATTACAAAAAAGTGATATAATTTATAGCATTCCATGCAATGATTGTCAAGGATGTTACATAGGTCAAACCTCACAGTCATTAAGGGGTAGAATTACACAACATAGAAGTGATTGTCGGATCGGGAAACATTCTTGTGCTTTAGCAACCCATTTCCATAAAATGGATCATAACTTTGATTATAATAACGTGAAACTTCTAGATAGCGAGCCGAATTATAAACGTAGGCTTTTTCTTGAAATGGTACATATCAGAAATAATAGTAATTCTATAAATTTTAAAACTGATATTGATAAATTAAGTAATATTTATTGTAATCTATTCAATTTTCATTAGTATGGATTGATGAGGAAGGTCCTTTTTATTTTTGTCCTATTATTGGCTTTAGTATATAATCTTTTTAGTCCTCTCCTCTTTCTTGTATTCATATATTTTTTTTTATTTGCACGCTTTACTGTAGGACATATATGTATGTTAAATTTTCGCTCTACACAATTCTTGTTCAGCTGTTACTTTTAACATGTCGTTTGTAAATTTAGTGTAATATGTTTGTTTTATATTCAATTCTAAATGTAACCTGATCTTAGTTGTAAGTATTTTAACCTTTTCTTTTTATTTACGCATTGTTTCATTCTGGTAATAATTTACAGAAAGCAATCCTCCCGAAGAAGTTATAAATAAATGACGAAATATAGAGGAACCTTAACAAATAGATCGTTTTTTTATGACAGACCGCTTACCCAATAATTTACTTAATATTAATAGAGTACGGTCGTTAAAAAAATTTTTTGTGATTATATATATATATATATATATATATATAATTCTTCCTCTTCTACCATTTAGGTGTAGAGGTAGCTAAATGAACGTACTTTTATTTCTTCTTTGCAAGGCTAAATAAAGGTGATATACAGGAAAAAGAAGATCTCTTTCTCCTCTTCTTCTCTCTCCTCATCCTCTCTCTTAACTTTGCCAAATTTAAACCTACCTGATGATGAATCAGCCTATATAATAAGTCGTTCCGTTGAAATTTCAATGTTTTTTTTTTTTCAAGGGAAGTGAAGTTGAACTAGGCACAATAGATCAATAGGTCGCGGTGCAGGATTACCCTAATTAGATCTAATGTAGAAGTTAAACTTAAAAAATGTACTAAATTTTATGTTGAATAGGTAAGCTGTTTATTTTTTAGTTCAATACCGAACAATAAAATAGCCGCAAATTGGTCCCTTTCGCGAATCAACGTCAAACATTTCCCGATAAAGAAAACCTTGTAAACGCCGTTGGGGATCGCGTTCACGCAGCGGAATACCGCTCCGAGGTGCGAGATACACGTCGGGCGGGTCTCGGCGGGATGAACTCGACTACGATCCGGAAAACGGATCCGAGATCGGAAACACGGCATACGTAGCGTACCAGCACGTGAGGGAGAAAACGAACGCGTTGACGTGTCCCGTACGAGGACGACGCACGTGGATCGGAACATTCTCAGGCAGCATCAGTAACGTAGACCGTATCAACACGTTGGTTGCCGTCGAACGCCTAAAACGCCAGAGGAGGGAAATCCGTAGGGGGAACGGCGGGCTCTCTCGCCTGGCGTGTGCGGCTTACCGACCTCTCTAACCGATGTCTGCCCATTTCCGGATGCTCGCCGCCGCCCCCGGTGATTTCCCGAAGCCCCGGTCGCGTTTCCTAACCACGCGATCCGAGAGATCGGCCCGTGCCGTACGCCACAAATTCGCCGCACCCGCCGTCCTGCCCCTCGCGCCTTTTGTACGCTCGACTAAACGCCGCTTTGCTGTCGTCGTCGCTCGTCTCGGTTGGAGAACCGCGTGGCGTCCCAGGACATCTTCATTCTCGCCAGCCGACCTGAACGAGAGACCGCCGACACACTTACACATTATGACAATTAACGCCGCAGGAGTGAACGTTTTCATCTAGTATCGGTGAGACGGACTGCTGTAAGGACAATCATCTTTTGGCTTCTACGTCATTTAAACAGCGTTTAGTACGATAGTATAAATGCTTTTGCTGATACGCAATCGTGCGCAAGGATTGAATGTACAGTAGAACCTTTCAACAACGGGCAGTTGTGGCGAATTTGAAACTATTCGTTCCGGCGACGTGTCCTATTAACGGACATATTTAAAAATCGTAGAATTTTTTTTAAAATATCGTAATAGAACACAATAAGAACGCCTCTAATAAAAAAAGAAATATTTCGGCAAGTTTTTTTTTTTTCTGAAGAAACCAAATTCTATGGGTAATTTATCTAGGTTACCTCCCTTGAAACACCGTGCGTTCTTGGCTTTTCCAATCACCAAAGGGTTTTCCTTCTATCCAGTCACAAAATAGAATTGTGAAACGATCTTTTGAAGCTTTACCACCAGTTACCACTTTTCTTGTTTTAAAGCAAAACTTTTTTGTGGGTAAAAAGCGAAAACATAAAGCGATGATTTCACACAACTTCTTTTTCCAATCTGCAACGTCTTCTTCGTTTACCTGACCTGCTTCCCCACAAATGGATTTAATATTTATTTGCTATCTTTTGCAAAATTTATCCAACCACCCATTTGAAGCTTTAAAACTAGCAAGTTCTAATTGTTTTACAACTTCTAGAGCTTTTTCTTTTAAAAGTACTCCAGAGATTGGTATATTTTTGTTTATTACTTTGCAGAACCAGTCGAATATAATGTGATCCAACCACCACTTGTAGGTATAACTTCTGGAAAATTCTTTTTTGGTATTCTGTCCCCATTTTCACTAAATTTTGTGACAATTTCTTCTTTTTTCTTTATAATCTCGACGGCTTGAGTTTAAACTTTTCACCAGCCTTAATAATTTCCACTTTTTTCCGATAGTAAGGAACCTTCTCTTATCAATTAGGTAACTCGTGTCAAACTGCAACAATGCGTGTAATTCCGAAAAAGAAAATTTAATTGATCGAGCATTGCTCATTGTGCGCGTTATAAAGAGGCAAATTTCATAAGAATTATGCTAATTGGGAAATTTTTGCTGCCCGTGTCTGTTATTCAAAGTGCCCGTTGTTAGGAGGTCATTTTGCCTGTATTCTCCTATATGTTACAAAAGTATCTAAAAAAAGTGCCCGTTTTGAGAGATTTTACAATAATTTTACGAGTTACAAGGAACAATAACCACAAAAGCTGTTTGTATAAACTCTCGGATTACTTATTACAAGTTTCTTTACTTACACGTGTTATTTAAGCAACTTTGATGTTAGTTATTTGAGGATATAGACAATCAACTCATAAATGTTCATAACTACACAAAGAACATACATTTTTAGAAATTTTGACGCTGCACTGTTGGCCGACTATACATGCCCAACTTGAGTATATACCCCATAGTTGTCCTTATTTGCACACTTTGTCTATTCCATTTTTGACAACTCAGGTCCCATATTTTCGGTGTACCCTAAAAAATCTTGCAGTCCTTCTTGGTTTTCATGGGATATAATCTCCAAATTGAAACTCAAATCATATTACGGGCGTCAATGGAAAAGAAGTAACTCCATTTTTTATCACAAGGAATGTAGAAGATTTCAACAACCGAATCTCCTTGGCTTACAAGCAGCATATGAAGTCTGTCGAATCCTCTATGCAATATTGCACTAAATAAGTTTCCATAAAAAGTTATGGAGTTGTGATCTTTCTCTCATGCTTTACGCCCCAGCGTTGGTTTGGCAGACGAGCGTCTTTCATCTTCCTACTAGACTATGCACCCAACTCAATGAAAGTCATGACTGCACTAATTTACGTAAAATTTAAATGTATTAGGTATAAGGTCGTAGACTAACACGTAATGCAAAACTTCCATGCGCTCATAACAACTACTTCTATGGTTTCTTGTAATTTTTTTTTAAAATTCTATTAAGATGTTTTGGTGATAATTATACCAAAATATAACCAGCACTTATTTTCGAAAAAGAAAATAACGTTACTACTGTGAAGATATATTATTGTTATACGTAAATAAAGAATATGATGTTGTGAAGGGAGACTTTGAGTGAGCATTATTACTTTGTATTGTCAAAACATTTGCACCTTAGATGGTACAGTGCAAAGTTTCATGACATATGATATCAAGGCGCGTTGTACTGTTAGTAGTATCATATAAGGCAAAAAAGGGATTAGGAAGACAATTAAATGAAACTTTACTTTTGCTTATAATAGAACTTTGAAAACAAACTTCACATATTGTGGATTTTATATCTTAAGATCCATAGAATAAGTCGCCTAATTAATTTTTCTGCAGTACTTATCCTCTCGCATTATTTAAAACGATTTTGTAGTGTATTATAGTGGAATGAATCGTTACATAATTGTTAAATTGTAATTTATATATGTATTTACATAGAGCTATATCCACATATGTATTTCACTGAACCGGATGTTGCGGTGCAAGATAAACAACAGGTGATGTACATACAACATTGTTATTATAATAACAGCTCCATCCGCTATTTTCGTTTTAAGTCAGGCATTTTATTAGGTTAATGTACCGCTAGTATTATTAAAATGTTTATAAATGCTGTACTGTTAATAAGCGTTTATACTCGGCGATAACGCAACTAGAAGATTTTTGGATAAACAGACGATGTTCAAAGAATAAATATTGGAGGATAAAACAAACAGATTTATTAGGTACTTAAAAAAAAACTTTAATACGTATTATGCAATCAATTATTTTAAGTAAGTTTCATATAAGCCATCTCTACATCCAACTTTACTATAGGTCCAACGGCGCTTAACCAAGATACCACGATATTCTTGCTACTCCTGAACATACTTTCGAGAAGATCAGCCGTTTTACATGGATGTAGTGTTAGAAAAGGTATTTGAAGTACCGGATGGTCCAATTGTGTTAGAGTAGAGTACATATCTTCACCATCTGTAAAATTGAAACAACTCCAAAGCTCCTCCATTGTCAAGATGGTGCCGTTATTTCTCCAAGCGTTCATACATAGTATGGGAGTGCTGTAGGACTCGCTAAAAGCCACGTGGTACTCAACAGAAATTAGGTGATTATCTGCTTTACTAGGCAGGAATTGTTTCTTAGTCAAGTACAAAATGATCTGGCTTTCGTTTGAAGCTTCGTGTAGCATCCAAGCATCGTTAATTTCGTTGGAGAGCTCTTGCAGTTGTTTTATGCACTCGTTAAAGGTTTCCCGTGCGATCTGCATTTTCTAGGCCGCTTGAAATGAAAAGAAACAAAAATAGGGATGAAGGTATGGTAGAAAGTTTATTTCACGGAATTGAACTATGGTTGTGATGTAAGGTTAGCTTATGCCGGCAAAAATTAGTAACATGTAAGGCAAACTTAATATATACCAAAATAGCCGCCTCCATTGCAATAAGTAGCCAACCAATATTTAAGCCAAAGATTTAAAAACTGATATAAATAGAAGTTCTATATATCTAAAATGATTAAAAATTGAAGTAAACTTACATCTCAACCAAGGACTGGACCAAACTAAATTAAATTAAAATAAAAAAGTCTCTGAGTATTTTCACGACTTTATTGCACAATAAAGCTGGCCAAGGAAAACATGAATACCTATTTATTTTAATTAAGAGCATATCGTAAAATTTATCTAAACGTCACAATAGAACCAAAGTGAGATCGGGACATTAATTTGTTAATTATGATTATTATATTTCCACCGTACCTTATACAATCATTTAATAACGTTATTGTTGCTGCAATCAAGATTATATGGAGCGATAGTCATGACCTAAAAACTACTCAATATTGCTTCTAAAGCGTGCATTACCGTATCCTCAGACTAATGCCCATATTAAAAGCTTTCGTGTACCGCGCACGTGTTTGGACAATAACAATATTTAAGTCGATATTTACAGGGTTATACATGCATCACCACTGGCGTTAATACACAATAATAGAAAATGTAAAACAAAGAAATGCAATACCAAATAACATTTTTATAAAGGTATTGAAGCATGAAACTACAAATAAAAATATCTACTTATAATAAAATTTTTTAGCAGTTATAGTGAAAATCTATCACATGCCCATAACTTACAAATGTATATGGGTACCTTAAACTGATATACATAAGGAATTTGGTTAAAAATATTAAGGATTACTTCTTAGTATCTTTTTAGAAAAGCCCAGATATGTTTGGGATTAATTTAATAGGAACATATTTTGACAGCTATTTATCTGAATAACTTTCTTGCTATGGAAAACTTCAGCTTTGTAACCTCTATATTTTTAAACTAGTAGTAAGTGCGGTATAAAGTATTGATTTTTAAAGGTAAATTTTGCATCTACTTCGTAAAAATATACGAATAGATTTAAAGAAGAAAAGTATTTCTAGACTTCCTTAATGTACAAAGTTTCTACCACAATTTATATTTTATTGCTGGGCATAAAATATAAATGTGTTTTTATTGGTTGCTCAAATTCGAACGAGTGGATACCCAATTTTTGTTCTATCCGGATATACTCATAAAGAATAAAAATTTGTAAATATGTGAGTAATGCTTTTAAATTTTATAGGTTTATGCAAAATCTTTTAACTAATATAATATTTTTGATATGCATATTGGCAGATTGAAATTTGCTCATTCAA
The DNA here is from genome assembly GCA_949128085.1 of Cetonia aurata. Lineage (NCBI taxonomy): Eukaryota > Metazoa > Arthropoda > Insecta > Coleoptera > Scarabaeidae > Cetonia > Cetonia aurata. Next base: position 26,418,092 of record OX421887.1, read on the forward strand.
AACTTTTTTCTCAGTGTAAGGTCTGCTTAATTTGCGGTGCAACCGGATATAAGAAAAGGTCGACAACACATACGTAGTAAATAAAGCAAAGTACGACCTGAAGAAGTCTGCAATAGTAGTTTTAGTGGTATCGAAAAGCGCATGTCATCTATGTACCTCAACCAAATCCAAGGGAAATATTTAGCAATATTTTTAATATTTCGTGCCGAATTTACTCATAAAAAATTAGCAATAAACGGGGACAATGGGTTACTCATGGCCGATTATTAAAAAAAACTTTGGGTCAATTTAAAAGCGATTTAATTGACATTCCGCGATTTTGACATCATCCACGTTATTAAATTTTAGGAGTTCGACTAGATGATCCATTGTTTCCGGTATCGGTACGCTTTGGAAGAGCGAACAAGCATCAAACGATATTAAAATTTACCCCTCTTTTAATTCAAGCTTATTGATTTTATCTACAAAATCTAAAGAATTCACTAATTCAAAACTATTTACTTTGACGGATAAATTCTTGTATTCCTTTACTGGCCATTTGGATAATTTAGACGAATCCATTACCTGATACAATTGGTCTCATGTACGAACGACCATGAAAAGCCGGATATTTGTAAAATAGGATGCGAAGACTGCTATAAAACTTATGTTGGACAAACAAAGCGGGCAGTCAGATCCAGATTTATGAAATCCATGGTGAATTATCGCTGTGGGAGACTTGATTCTTGTAGCATTGTACAACATATTAACGATGCAGGCCATAAAATTAACATTGAGATCCTTGCACTATTGAAAAATGTAATACTTTCGAAGGAATTAGACGTTTACGAAACCATGTATATGAAGAAAGAATTATTGAATCCAAAACATGCCCTACTGCACAATTCAGTGTTGATTGATTTATTGGGGTAAACACATTTCCCTGTTCTGTTACATACTTCTCTATGAGTTCTTGGGATTTCGCAGGTCAAGTAGGCGTGGAAAAAATGCACTTGTGGATATAAATTTTAAAGTAGAGACAACGAAGTATGTTTAGATATCATAACTTTTTCTCATGTGATGGGTGGAGACTGTGGCTTGAAAACTATAACAAAAATCCAAAAGAAAAGTGAAAAAATCCCTTACCACAAAAATTAAAGATACAAATCTAAATACGTATTTCGGCAACTAAGTTGCCATCTTCAGTAGAAAACAAGTGAAGAGCAGTGTTAAACGTAGTGTTTTCGGCTAGGGTAAACCTTCGAAGATATGCTCTTCACCAAATCACTAATGGAATAACACTCTCTTTTCGGGTAAATTTCTCAATTCAATCACTAACCATTTCGAAATTAGGTATGTCGGTGAGTTAATACCTGAAACAATAGGTCTCATCGAATTACCTGGTTTATGAATTTTAGGTAAACAATATAATCTAGGTACAAAAGGATTACTTACATTTAAACGCCATTTTAGGGCGGAAGTTATTAATTGTGGACAACTTCTTAACGCGTCTTTTGTTTGTCTAATCATTTTGGAAGGGGATTTTTCTTTAATTGACCGTAGGGTCCATTAGCTATTAAAAGATTAACACGGTTGAAATAATCGCTTTTGTCCATAATTACTAACTTGTTGCGCTTGTCGGCTTTAACGTAAAAACAGTCTTTGGTTCTGAGATTTTTAATTGTGTTCCATTCATTATTTACTGTAAATTGTTTGTGCTGCAGTAGATTTTCCCGGATTTGAACCTTACAGGCACCCCTCACGAAAGATTTTGCAGAATCTGAAAAACTTTTGATAGAGGTCTCGATGTCTGCAATGATCTTCTCCATCGGAACCTTACTGCTTGGCAAACAACCTATGTCTAATAATTTTAATTCTTTAACATTAAAATTCTCAGATGACTGGTTGACGACTAGTGTTTCTTTCATAGAATCATCGACCCTAGGTTTCTGGACCCCCGGAACAAGTGTTATTCCATTAGTGATTTGGTGAAGAGCATATCTTCCAAGGTTTACCCTAGCCGAAAACACTACGTTTAACACTGCTCTTCACTTGTTTTCTACTGAAGATGGCAACTTAGTTGCCGAAATACGTATTTAGATTTGTATCTTTAATTTTTGTGGTAAGGGATTTTTTCACTTTTCTTTTGGATTTTTGTTATAACTTTTTCTCAATTCATTCGATCTTCGGTTGAAAATGGAAATGCACCAATTACTGGAACAGTTGTCCTGAATTAATAATCCTGTAGCGCAGAGTAATCGGATATCCTTTGTGTCTAATACTACGGTACGGTCTTTGCATATCTTTGAATGTGTTATCTAAAACATTGATGAAGTATAAAAACCAGAGGTATAAAAATGTTGGTTGTATCTGAAGTATTTTTTATCGAATTTCATGGAGAAGTCATATTGATCTTATTGGAAAACTTCTAGTTTTTTGGTTTGATGAGAAAGCATCTTTATTTGTGGTCCCATGTTTCTTCTTCTGTAGTTTGATAAATAAAAGATAAATTTTCATTGAGGTTTGGATAAAACTTTCAATCCTATACCTCATTACTACCAATTATTTAAGTGTATATATAGGGTGTTCGTTTTTCATTTTCCGGTGATGTATTATCCAATAGTGCCTTTAAGTAGATGTATTGTAGAAAAAAATAATTTATTATTCAACTCGTCAGAATACCTTTCTCGAAAATATTCAAATGCCCAAGAGTTTTTACTACCATTCGCGCGTGGGAGCACTAATAAAATCTCCACCATCTTACCGCCTTTCCTCTCGTCGACTCATACAACGTATAACACACAATAACCGCAGCTATATCCGCCTAGATATAAATAAAATGGTTTCGGGCGATGTCCTTCTGAAATTGGGGCGGCGTAAATCAACCCTATATCGTCCGCTCATGCTATACTGGCGCTACGAACGTCGAATATCGACGTCGACATGGTGGCACACTTTCTACTTTCGCTTACCTTACGGGGAATCGAATCCGTTCGAGGAGACCGAGCTCGGTGCCGGGCAGACGTGGCGACGACCACGGCGACGATGGAGCGGCGATCTCAGCGCCGCCGTCGAACGTTGCTGCGGCTCGTTCTCCCGGCCAGAGAGACACACACTCACTCAAGTGGCCTGTAAAAAATGCTCACGTTAAAGCGGTTATCTCGGCGGCCCAAGATTAGAGTAATTGTTATGACGGCTCGGCGGCGTAGCGCTGCCGGGATTCGCGTGCAGTTGGTGACGCGTGGCGCCCCCTTTTAACAACTACGCCGGGTTAAGTCGGGAGTGCGAGAGAGAAACGCACAGGGCGGACGGAGAGAGAACTCCACCTCCGCCTCCAGTGACTCTCCTCGTGTTTCTCCGCCGCCAGCTCCAACGCCCTGGTTTCCGTGTGTTCGGGCGGGTTTGCGTGACGGACAACGGATCCCTTACCGGGTATTCCAGTACGGGACCTTTAGGGTCCTTTCACGTAATTGCAAGATTTTTATTAATAAGGTGTACGATGTTTGAATCAAAAATAACTATCGTATTTGATGTTGGTATATATTAGTACATTTTAAAGCTCTTTAAAAGTCAAAGGGGCGGGGCGTTTGTTGTATATATAAAATCACCATGCGTATGATTATGGTGATTTTATTTTTAAATTATTAACTTGATAATAAAATCAGCAGCCGTAAAATATGCGCAAAACTTCGTTTTAGTTTCATTGCTAATTGTTTTAGTATTGACATAGGGCGTGGAAAAATGGATAGAAAAATACTTTGGTAGACAAAATTAAATTGTTTTCTATTGAAGATGGCAACTTAGTTGCAGAAATACGTATTTAGATTTTTTATCTTTTGAATTTTTGTGGTAAGGGATTTTGCGGATATCAGATCACTTCTATGGCCAAAGTGAGTCAGAGTGTGGCATAATTGATCTTCCTTTAAACCATCGGAAATTAATTAACATAAGTAATTAATTGTCGAATATAATATATTTAATAAATTAATATAAGTAGCTATTAACTAATGTTCAGGCATTAGTTAATAGCTACTTATATGTAAAGTATTGTAATTTGTTAAAGCTATAAACGTTTTTTTATCCCTTTCTTCCGAAATCTATCCATATTTGAAAATCTTTCACTTTTCTCATACACTTTTTTCGTTTTCAATATCTTTTTTGTTATCTCGCAATATTTTTTCACAGCTTCCAGTACTTGTTTCATTGCTTCAACAATATAAATCAACATTTGTTCCTAATGAAGTATTAGAAATTGTTGTGGAACTAATATTGGTATTGTTTTGTTCCACTAGTATGACCAAACAGATGTTAAAGTCGATCATACGTGTACTGTACTAATGACCGCTCTGTATATTGTGGCTCATTGAAGTGATTATGAATCTCTTATCTGCTATTTTGAAATTTACACTACTTGTATAACAAACCGTAAGCTGTGCCTGCGAAATTAGGCAGCGACAGCGTAAATAATTGCGAACATTACTTAAGACAAGCCTCCTCTTTTAATTAAATTGATCCAGTAAAGCTAATCTAGATATTCAGCCTGGAATGTTTTTTTTTCTACTACAACGGGTTTTTGTACAGTTTAATTTCGTCTTACTTTACGTAATGTTTTCTTGTTTCTCTTCTAATTCCACATTTCACATCTCTCACGCGAGAGAGCGCTTTCTTAGTTTAGCAGTGAAAGTAGATTAAAAACTAGAAACGTGTTTGAGTCATACGTAAATTTTAAAAAATTGTAATTATTTGAAAACAAAATTTATGTTAGTCTTACGAATTATTTTTATTATTTCTATTCCTATATATTGAATATGACATCATTCGCCAATCCCGAATTCTAGAAGCTATCTCAAGAGATAGGCCAAGGCCTCCGTTTCTATTTCACTGCACTCTGAAGTGGATTCGTAGCAGCCGACTCAAAGACACAATCGACTGGAGAGAGAGGATTACTTTGCGTTGTACCTTTAGAGATTTCAAATAAAATGTCCTTGTTTGTGTACCGCTTTATTGGCCCTAAACATATATTTCTGTTGTCAGTTTTGTCTGGTACTTTCCTCAACACTTTATTCCTATAATGGCCGAAATGTGTATCGAAAATTCAATGTATTGTAATAGTACACAAATAAATAACGATTAATTAAATTATTTAAAGAATTATTCGTTCGGAGTTTATGTTTGGTTGATTACTAGATATTTTCATGTGAAAATGTTCGATCTACTGAACAGTCCAGTATGTTCCACTCGAGTACATTTAGGAATTGTTATATTATGGTTATGTTAGTTGTTTCGTTCACTAATAAATCGATATTATGATATAACGACAGGTTCCTGATGGGCATTAACACATTCAGTCCGTACCTATGTATGCAGGTACCACGTTGTGTCTGAAAAACTTTCTAGGTACAACATTAATTAGAAACCCAACGGGTGACATTTTAGTGGATTGGTGCATGAGGGAGTTAAGTTCGGGTAGGTCTTTTTTTTTTCTGAACATAACGTTAAATACAAGCGTAATACAATCATTGAGCTTAGAAACAGAGTTATTAGGTTAAGCGGTCCCTGTTTCACAAAAATAATTTGCAGTTACTTACGGAAACTTTAAAAAATAATGGTTATCCTAAAAAAAAATTTAATGCGGTGCTCTATAGTACGAAACATATTACAAGGAAAGTTGTTGATGATGTCAATTATTTTGGTATACCCTATGTCGGTGGTTTGACGGAAAAATTAAATAGGTTATTTATTTTTTATCTATCAATGACAGAATTCAATTGGAAAATTATCATATCTAATCAAAAATACTTTGCGTAAAATTTTAAATAATCCCGGGAAAATATACAACCTAATTCCCCGATAAAATAGAATCCTTAAATCTAGCTAGTAATGCATTGAGAGAGAAAGTCATCAAGTCATCAGCATAAGCTATGTTGCGTGCCAGTGATACCGACTCAGTTTTAACCCTTCATTAGTCGCGCATAGGCCCAGCGCACCATGCCTGTGCATTTCTTATATGACGAAAGCACACGCACCTAATGGAGGGTTAAATACGAAAATGGCGGTTATTTATAAATTTAACCTTATACATTTACCGCAAACGCAAATAAACATTATTCCTTAGATCTCGACTAAGGATAAATATCTCCACATCCACTATCATCGATAAAGTCAAGGTCCAAGGAATATGGGTCTCAAACGGAAAGAACTTCTGGTTGAAAACCGAGTTTTCGCGGGATTTTTGTTTCTTCAAAACAGAAGCTGCAGGTAATCAAAACGAGGTGTAAATATTATAAAATGTTCTTGGTGAAATTGGTTGTTACTTTAAAATATTAATTGAAATTTTGAAATATGAAAAACCAAACAAAAAGCACCTCTGTCTTCTCTCACGTGAGGATAAAGCTTCGTTTAAAAATAACCGTTATCGCTAAGAGAATGTTCTCCTTAGTAACTACGTTCGACTGTTTTTCCAACCGTACAACAATAAGAAGCCCAGAAGCACACAATAGTAACCAATTATAGGAGACTTTTCTCTCTAAACGTCGCACGGAGCGAAATTCATATATAAATATTCAACAAGGGGAGATAAATTACATTTAACTAAAAGATATGATATGAATGAATAATAAATAAAGTGTTCTTTCCAATCTGCATATTATTTTCATTATACTACATGTTTTGTTCACAATAAGTATATAATCAACATCAGCTGACTATATTTAAGATGATGAAAATTAATCAAAATTGTCTAAATAAAAAAGCTTTACTTGTAAAATGTCAAAGCAACGTTAAAACGGTAGTCATCTTAATATATAGGATGGCGCATCATATTCGCGTCGGTTTATATATGAAAAGGGGTATAATATTTACAAAAGATTTAAAATTACACGCCACTGTTATGAAAATTTAAATTCTTCAGTTTGTTTCAATTTTATTCGGGAATAAAGTCTATTTGAAAACATGATTGCTGCCCATTATCAAGCCCTGAATGGAAGGAAGAAGGTTGTGTAACTATCAAATGACATTTGTTTATGATAAATAAATAATAACCACAGTTTTATTCAAGCCTGCATTTGAAAAATAAATAGGTAGCCATTACTATTTGAAATAGAAAATTGTAAATTGCTAAAAATCTAACTAAGATAACAATACACGGTGGTTCATTTAAGATAATAAAGTTATTTGTCTTTAATAATAGTGAAAATAAAAAGTAGGTTTTTATTCACCCTGTATAATTTTTAAGCGTCATTTTAATTTTATTATCAAGTCCAGTGCCTTGTTTAAAAAATAAATGCAATTTAGAATATCTAGCTTAAATATGCAAGATAAGCACACCTCTTAAATTTTGGTTTACATTTTGAAGGAATACAGGAAACGCAACAGTAACTTTCCTTTATTTAGTCCGTACAAACAAAATATGACATATGTCATAATCATGTTTAAAGGACAATCACAACAGGTTGAAATTTGTAACCTGCAATGATAATGATAAATTCATGATATAAGTTAGCCTTTCCAAATATTTAAATGTGGAAACTTGAATTTCCTTCAGACTAATAAAATGTCCTCCCATTTACGGCTATTAAATATTTAATTATGACAATTTTCTTCTCAGTGCTAATGAGTTTACAAAATTTATTTAATTCTTCAGTGCATCTTATCCAAAACTGTGCTAAAGTTTTTAAATTGCCTTTTTAATAAGTAATGGATGGAGTTTGGAGTGAAAATCTTAATATCCGTCAGAATCTAGCAGCATTTACTCAATGTGTGAAAAAATGATTCTCCGTAATTATCTATATTTCGGATTCTAAAATATTCGATCACGCTTAACGAGTCGTTAAAGTAAATATATACCGACAAACGCGCAATTGGGTGGCGATAAAATCGGCGTCGAAAGGTTAAAAAAGGTTTCTCCAGTAAGAAACGGCGTATTTAGGGTCGTGGGTTCGGGAGCTCGACCGACCGACGTGCCAGATTAAAAAGCGGCAGTTTCGAAAACGCCACGACCTCTTCCTCTCTCCATTCAACCCCGATCGTGTTCCATGATCGTCCCTTAATTCGCGTGCCGCCGGCGGCGTTGGCGCGTGCCGGATCCTCGAAACCGCCTCCGTGTATCAGCACGGCGGCGACCGCCCTCGAGGGATAAAAAGACCCCCTGGCGTGTGCGTGACGACGGTTCTTCGTCGTCAACGCGAACCTCGAACCTCGGCGCGGCGCTGTTCGTCCGTCTCCGAGATCATCGTCCCGGATTAGGGTCTCTTTCGCGATCTCCATTCATCAGGTGTGCATCGCCGCACAGCTCTGCCCCCGTAAAAGTGTTAATTCGTTTTTCTTTCATTGTCATCGGTGGCGTGACGGCGGCGCGGCGGTTTTGGAAATGAGAAGGAGGGGGTGAGGGTCTCTAAATTTAGCAAGTAGTACTATATTGGCATCACGAGAATATATACATTATAATGAGTTAATCCTAATAAGAATGCACAATGTAATTTGGGAATAAAATAAGTTGAAATATTTTTATTTTCAACTCGTATGGAAAAGATTGTTCGACAAATACCCACCCAAACTTTGTTAACAAACTCTTTTTGTACAAAATTGTTAATGACATTTCTCCCACAATAATGTGCTCAGTTTGGTTTTTTAACTCGGGGATCGTTTTCGAATTGTTCGCGTAAACACGTGATTTTACGTAACCCTAGAGAAAAAGTCACACTGTATGCGTCATGTCGCATGATCTTGGTGGCCAATTCTGATCTCCCAGGCGTGAAATGATAACCCCCGGAAATTTTTCCTTCAACAGCGCATACGTTTTGTGCGCAGTACCTATGAAAAGTAGCGCCATCTTGCTGGAACCACTATTTTTGGAAGTCTATTCCTTCCAATTTGGGCCAAAGAAACTCATTTAACATATTTCGATAATGTGCACCGCCACTACATTACCTTCAGTATTTTAGAAAAAGTAGGGCCCAATTACTCCACCCGCACAAAAGCCGCACCATACAGTTGTTCGTTGTAAATTCATCGACTGTTGAAGTGTTATGCGATGATTCTCGTCACCCTATATCCAACAACAGGTTATGCCTGTTAACAAAGCCGTCCGTATGAAAATGTGCCTCATCACTACAGATGATATTTTGCGCGAAATTCTCGCCCCCTTTCAAGTTTTCCAATACCCAATCGGCGAATTCATAACGCTGTAAAATAAATGACCATTTGGCAATAGTTCCTGCGTTAGTTTAACCTTATAAGGACGAAGATGAGGTAAGAATCTGTTGCTGTGATCGACCGGTACCACGTCGTCTCCGTGTCTTTACATCAGCAACTGAACCACAATTTCAAAATAGTATATTAAAACACAAGTGTCACAATGACGTTTACTGTATACTGCAAGTACAAGTTTGAACCACGAGCATTACAAGTCATTGTTGACACGTGATTTTTACAGTAATTTTTCTAATTTGCATATTAATCGCTCTTATTACATTCTGGTAAAAGTCCCACCAGTGCATTTATAACTCATTACTTCACTCCATCGTCGTTTGTTTTAGCTTTATTGTAGCATCAAATTAGAAAAGAACTTTTTGGTCTCGTCAACTGTAATAGTATTTTAAAACACAAGTGTAACAATGATGTTTATGTAATGCGACTATAAGTTTGAATCACGAGTTAGTCAATGTACGAGCATTACAAATCATTGTGAGTTTTTTACAGTAGTTTTTCAAATTTGTGCATTAATCGCCCATATTATATTCCGGTAAAAGTCCCACCAGTGCGTTAATAACTCATTACAGCACTGCGTCATCCTTTGTTTTATAATAATTGCAAGATTCAATTAGAAAAACACAGCTTTACTTGGCAAGTAAGTTAGTTAATTTTACCGTACTAGGGCGGTAATTTTTTACCGCCCAGCGATGACGCGCACTGGGTTCATTCTCATTTCATAGTTACTTCCAATGTAAAATATGCATGATCCTCTCATTTAGTAAAAAAAAAAAAACATTTACCCGTATTTTTATTGTTGTTTTAAGTATTAAATTAAAAAACCATATTTGCAAGAAAGACAATCCTGTTGACATGGTGGCATTTTATTTTTACAACACTTTGACATATTGACTGATTACAAGTAGAACTGTCAAAACGCTGTGATACGATGTTTTTAAATAAAACTTTCTAAATTTGTTCCCAACCAAAAAGTTTTACTGCAAATGTCGTGCGTTAAGTGATTTACAGCGCTCTAACTCAATTAGACACTTGCTTCCGGGTCATGCCTGAAATTGAGTTATCGCGCTGTAAATGACGCCTACCGCACTCCAATGTAAATAGCTATTACAGTAATTTGAAGTACCTTATGAGGATGACAAGTTGTTCGACAGTAAGGCAATTCATTTTTCTAACCACAATATATCTAGATGACAGCTAAGGCGAAGCACAAGTTGTCAACGGACCGGTACGAAAATGGCGCGTCATTGAATTTGTGCATTCTGATTGGGACACCTATATGCACATATATAACAGGCTTTACATCGCTGAAACCATTTTGTTCTTCTATTCATTCGTGTCGTCTCAATTGAACTAGTGACACCTTGTATCTCCGGCATATTTTCTTCCCCTCTTAAACATTTTCTGAAAATACTTTCACTAGTGTAGACCCGTAGGCATGAAGCTTTATTATTTTTCATTGTTTTAAGTTTTAAGGGCTTCACTAATTTCTTCTAAAGTTACGTCATGTACATCCTTCCTTCCTAGAGTCTTCCGCATATGTTCTTATTTTCTACATATTTATCCCCTTGCTATTTCAAACAGTTTGGAAGATATTGTTTCCAATTTTCACTATTTTCCTCACTAGTTTCTTCTTTGAATTTTTTTTTCAGAGGCTTGAAATTGTTTTCTCTGCTTCTCCATTACTTATAGGTTTTTTTCAAAATTAAAAATAGTATACTCGTAGGGGCATCTGCAGCCTCTAGTGTCCATTTAGTAGTACTAGTTTGGATGAAAATAAATGTCCCACATGAAGCCTTCAGAAATCTAAATCATTCCAATGGAACCCATTGCGACTAAAACGTAATTATGTGAAACAACATTAATTTATGCCACCTACAATTTCATTTGGCAATTATCACTATTTCAGTATTTATAAGGACGCGTCAGTTTGTAGTAATATGCGATGTTCCCAATTATATGATTCCCATTTGGGGTTGTTATTTCAAAGAGCCCATTTACGTGACTCCCAGGAGCTAGTGTATCTGTGGGTCCACAAAAAGATTTCCATAATTCAGGTTTAATTTTTCTTGCTGTAAAGTTTGAGATGCTCGTGCGACCCATAACATATAGTAATTGTAATATACGTGATTTAATATTTCCATCCGTCCTATGTTATCCATGTTGTATTTAGATTCGGTCTTTAAATCAATGTTTTCGATTTTAATTTGCCCCTTAATTGAAATCACCTGTTGAGCAAATAAATTCTTATTATCGGGACTAATGTTTGAACAGTTTAATTGATTTTTTGTTCAAGAACTTTCTTTCGCTCCTATACCTCCACCTATGGAGCGTAATGGCTGTATTTGCGTGCGGGACTCCGTCGTTCTGTTCCGTTCCCCCGCTCCATTCGTTCAAATACCCCGCGAATCGCCTAGTATACCCTCTCGGCGGCATGTGCCTTCCTCGTCGATCCGTCTATCCATCCATCCAGCGTGCTCCCCTTTTGCTTTCTCTCTCCTCCCGTCCGCCCCTCTACATCACCCCTTTGGCGCCCCGTCCCGTAGCACACGTTACTCTCTCGCGGAAACACAACGCCAATGAAAACCATCTTTTCTGGGGCCGTCGTGTTCCCGCGCACTGTGTTTTCTCTTCATTTGGACGTGCGCAACACCAACCCGAGCTATTACAGTAAGAAAACAGACATATAAAACTGTGAGGAGGGACGCGGTGGGACGTGGGACATAAAAATCAATATCCCCGGGGCTGCTAAATCACGCTTATCAAGAGCACTTTTACCCCACACTCCTTTTTCCACCCCGCGCCCCGTCCCTGTGCTCCTCATCTCTTTGCGCCGACAGACTACGGGCACTATCCCTCCTTTTCGGGGAGCCTTCTCCCCTCCTGCCCCGCCATCCATCTATCCGCGCGGGGGACTCCATGGTACCCTACTCCCGGCGCCGCACTACAAAACATTCAATTTGAACGTCAAGTTAAAACGAAATGGATTTTGCAGCGGGCCGAGAGAATCAGATTTAGATTTCAAATTTCATTTCAATAGAGAAGGAGAGGGATAGGTAGACGGAGAAAGAGAGAGTGAGAAAAGGAGGACGTGTAGAGAGGAGTGTGCGTGAGTATTGAAGGTTTTGTGGCACCTTTTACCGATGTTAGCAAATGTTTCCGAACGAGCTGAGCCCGCGTTTGCGTGCGCTCGATCCTGAGGGTAACGGGTTAACCAGCGAAACAGGTCTTTGACGTTAGAAGCACAATGTGCATTAAAGTTAAAGGCGAAACCTCAGCGTTTAACCTATATGATTTATATGAACAAGGAGGTGCGATACATGCATACATACAAAGATATGCGAGTATGGAAATAACGTACACTAACAATACTAAATTGTGTTTCATTGTAATCATGACGCAATAATCCTACATCAAAGATTCATGTCATTTCATTGAAAAATTCGAGAGTATAATGCGTCAGAGATTTACTAGTTTAACTTTTCACTGTTACCTAATAATACATGAAGGCATGAATTATTATTATTAATAATAATGATAATAATACATACATTACATAACGAGTAGTGAAAAATGCAAATAGCGCAAGAAGTGGTAGAAACATTCCGGGGAACTATGGCACGCTATTCTTTCAACGATCATAAATCCGTAAAGAATCCTTATAAATTTGCATTATTATATGCAATATTTGCAGTACCTATTATTTTAATGGTTATTAGAAAGGCAGCTCTTCGATAATATTTGACGACGTGCATATGAAAAGTAAAGAGTTCCAAACATTGTAGGAAATAGGATATTTCACCCCAAGGTAAGAAAGTGGTATTTTGTAGATCATGGGCATATCTACAAACTGAGCCGAATTAAATCACCACTCAAGACAAAAATATGAGTCCAAACAGTCCATCAAAAGCAACACTTTCTCAATTATTTAAAAAAAAAAGGTAGAGCAAGGTACTAGGTCCAGCATGCCAGAACAAAATGCCATACTGGCCGTGGTAGAACTATTGAATCTATCCAGCGAAGTAAGCCTATATAACCTATACGTGGCATATGAGAATCAACACAGCTTCGAATTAATTAGGACGCACGACCATCGCCTGGAAAATTAATGCATAGACATCATTGGCACAAAACATGAGGGACAGTTAAACGTCTGATCAAATCTAATTTAGAATCTAAGCGGTATACTCTCTTTGGGTACATTCGGAAATGGAACAGGCTCTTTATGAGCATCCATGTTTCATTCTGAAAAATAGAACTGTTGAGGGCACCTATTAACGTACTTTGTTTACAAGAATATAACGATTTATTTTCTTGCCATGAACACTTAATTTAATTTGCTGAATTTGATAATTAGTTAGTTGTGTTTATTAGTTACAACCGTAATAGATCTAGTTAGTCAGATCTATTAGGAATACCTAGATCTGAGCTTACCATCCATCCCTAGTGCTTGAATGGAAACCTAAAACTTTTCCTTGGTACTATCACTTTAACCATTTCGAGAGATAGAAAGTCTCACCCACAGACTACTCCAGACAACAGACTTTATATACATACATCTATAGTAATTAAATTATTCCAGTCCTTAAAGAAAACGAAATAAAGAAATACAACTGTCTATATAGCTGCGCACAAAGTTTTGCGTCCTCTAAAGAATCATATATCATTCTAAAAATCAACATAAAAGTAATCTAATTATTTAATTTGCTCCGTACACATAGTTTCCTCGAATAAAGCAATTATAACAACTTGTATTTTCTCTTTTAACAGCACTAGCTTGTATTGACAACTTTCTTTCGTAGGCATGTCACACATATTTTTCCGTTTTCTTTTAGTTCTTGGTTTCGCAGTTACGTAATATGTGCTTACTCATATTTTCAAGGGTCAACCACTTCAGATGATGATGATCGTCGTCATAATGGTATATTGCTCCGAGACTAGTTTTCGTGTTATTAATATTCATGCCCTAGTTTCGGCTGAATGGAGAACATTTTAAGGAAAAACTAGCCATGTCTACTGCAAGCTGGCACTAAATTGGTTTCTGGCGCGATGCAATGAAATACTTATATTTTTTATACGGTCGGGTATAATGAATTGAATTTTTAAACAGGAAAAATATGAATAGACCGCTGAATGTGACATTTTGTAGGTCGTGAAGGTTAAATTGAAGTTATAATTTTTATTACTATTAATGATATACCTAATGGATTAATATAATATCTAGGTTATTTAAAAAAATTATTGAATGCCGAGCTGGGTGTATAAAAATTAAGACACAACAATTCTTTTTCTTGAAATAAAAAGTGTGCAAACTGTATATTCTGCAGAAATTATGCAGAATATGTAGTAAGAAAAATAAATTTATATACCGAGTTATATATCTACAAATTAATGAAACTACTCTGATAAAGACTTTACATAAGCTCTGTCAACATTTATTTAAGATTTTTGGATATAAGGTGATTAAAAATCATCGCAGTAGTAAATATTCGGCCTTGTATTGTATTACGCCCCATATTATTGAGCGCAGAGAAAAGTTGTTGATGAAAGTAATGTCAAAAGCGAATTAAAGAACATACAGGCAAATGTAAAATGAGGAATGAAAGAGCGGAGAAATTCACTACATGAACCGAAATGCAAAGCTTAAAGAGGGGTGTTATTCCGAATGGAACGTCCAGCCAATATATATTTAATTTAAAGGAGTAAGAGAAAAGAAATAAAAATATACTTAAAAAAATAATTCTTTTGATCTAAAGATTCCTTTATATTAGTGCAGAATTATTCTTTAGTTCAAACGAATCGTTTCTTTGTAATAAAATTTTAAATCTAACAAAAGGAATTATATGGGGGGAATGAGTTTCCTTTGAGTGTAAGAAGGCTTGGGATCAAAGCAATTTTAAATTTTGTTTGAAATTCATAGATGTTTTGATTTACTGATATACTCTGTGAGTGAAAGGAGCTATACCTTCAGTCAAAGAAATAACTGAAAGGAAATACTTCTTTCATTAAGAATGCGTGTTCGTTTAGGTGCAAATAATATTACTTTAAGCAAAAGAATGTGTTAAAGAAATATTTTTTCTGCTTTAAGAAAGCCTTTCTATTGATGAACGTAAAAAAGACCGACTTTGCAGAAAGGTAACCAATAACATTAAAGTTATAAAGCTATTCAATTACCTCAAAAATGCTCTCATTAATTGTTTTGTTGTTAAGTATTTTTATATGTAATTTACACGTAATTTATTTGAAAATAGAATTATAATGAAGTTTGATGCGCTATTTATTATGTCTTATCAATAAGTCAATCTTTTCCAAGATTTAAATAACTATTAAAAAATAATTAATTTCAATCAACTCAAGGTAATGCCGTATTGTTGTTTGATTAGTGCATGGTGCTGGTAATTCAGTAAACACGTGATTCGTTTACAAATACCAGTGAAGAGGTGCTTTTAACTTTTAGTTAACACATATTTTATTTATTTAAATAGAATAGAATAAATTATTTTATACATACACAAATAGTTACAAAGCAACAACTTTCGTAGCATACGTTTACTTTAGAGACATGAAATTAGACGGAATACAAAATGATATTACAATGAAAATTATGATTGGAAAAATTGCCCTTTATTGAGATTATATTTGTTTTTATATCCTCTATAAACTAATCAGCTCCACTACTGCTATTATCGTGCTGGGCTATTACCATTATCTCAATTATTGTCTTGGGGATATTACACGAACGGGTAATTTACATAATGAAAGTCACTACCTTCCTGCTTTTTCTACTTCTCTTTTTTCTTGGTGACTAACAGAGTGGAAAACAAAGAATCATTAAATTACGTTCCCCCCTTTGGCTTTTTTTTTTCTTTCCTTTCTTAGCGTTTATGTGAAAAGTATGACAAAGGAAGACATACTCGCATACAATTTCATTGTTCTACAGCTGTTATTCTTATAATCCCATCATTGTTGTAATATGAAATCGTTTAGGAATTTGACTACGTCACTTATGAATGATTGTCAAAATTATTTTAATTCGTTAAAACATATATCGCAGAACGTGCTCGTTTTTTAGAGTGATCTATGGAGTAATTGCAGGTTTAAAAAAAAATAAACCGAAATTAACGACGTAAAACATGCATTGTTGTAACTGGCACACTGCATTGTGTATTATGTTTATCAACTTATATTTGTAACAGGATATCCGGTCTCCGTAATTACAGCGCATGTACTTAAAAGTATGTTCAGGGCATTTGTTATTTTAACCTGCAAATTCCAGAACGAAAGCAGTGAAAGTATCAGAACATCGTGTGAGTTCAATTGTTTTATTCCTAACCACTACTGTATAATAGCGGTAACTAAAGATGAGGATTATTATCAGTAATATATAATGCCAAAAAAGAAACATATCAGCAAGTTAACTCACCTAAAGCAGATTTCCTGTACATACATTACATAACTCTGTGGAAGGTTGTTGAAAATGAGTTATTAAAATGAGCTTATAGTTCCAGCAATTAATAAAACGTCCAGTATTAGAGCAATTGGAATGAATTAATATGTCTGCTCTAATGGATAACAGAGAGGAAAAGACGTAGTAGTGACCGTATCACCTATGGAATTGCTAATTAATCTAAAGTGGACAACCGACAATCACCGATTATACCGGAGGAAGTAGAATCTATAATTGCTGGGCAGCCTAAAAAACACTGGATATCGTATAACATATGTACATTCCTTATAAAAGAGATAAAACTCGAAATCAGCGCTGTTTTAGCAAATATCTTGTAACATATGTGTGCTACAAGTTTTCCCATCAGAACTCAAAGTTGCTAGAGTAATCCCTATACACAAGAAAGGAAACACTAATGAACATAATCGGTACAACAAGATTGACTGAGGCCTTGAAAAAAAATAAAAGTACCTGACGGAAGAACAACACGAATATAGAGGAGGAAAATCTGTAGTTTCCAGCCTTATAGAGTTAGTTAACTGCATTTATTCGGGTTTTCCAGACAAGAGCACAATAGAAATGACTATGCTTCTTCTAACTAAGGCATTTGATACAGTATGCCCTGATTTACTTATCAGCAAATTAGAATACTTCGGTATAAGAGGCAAATCGCTTGATATATTAAGATTTCATTAACAGAAGCTCTCACCTACTACAGACATGGAGTGCCACAAGGATTCATATTAGGGCCGCTGCTGTTTATAATTTATGTAAATGACTTGCCCGCTAACGCAAAGCATCCACATAAAGGATCTACATAAAGTTACGAGAAACGTAATAAAAAAAGCCTGTCAGTAGTTTGCGGTAAATGGACTAAAAGTTAATAATGAAAAAAAAAAATCTAATCTATTATTCATCACCGGCACAGTAAACGTTACCACAAAGGCGATTGCAAATTACTTACCTTTATCGAGAGAGAACAATTAAAATGAACACCAGATATTGAAGTTTTGGCATGTACGTTGTCGTCAGCCCTATTTGTCATCAGTAGATTCTATGCGGCCTCAACCCCAATAGATGTTACAACAGCTTACTTTATATTATTACTATAAAAAAGCACTGTCTAATCGCAAATTTAGGAATGAATGTAAGAAACTTTTGATTGGTGTGGAGTGTTATATGTATAGTGGAAACATTTCTGACTTTCGGAGAAACAAGTACCTGATTATGTTTATGCTTTATCTATTTATTCTTTTATCAATGTTATGTGAATTGCCCAGTATTTTTAATTATAACAACATTTATAATATTTTAATTGCAAATCTCAATAAAGAATAAGAATAAGAACAAAAACAAGAACACGAGCAAGAAGTAGATTTCTAATAAGAATAAACTTAAGAATAGTGTCTCTGCGTTCCATAAAAATTGTCAACGTCTACCTGAATATACAGTCCTAATTTGTTTGTGTAATGCATGTAAAACCTGTAACAAAATAACCGATATCCCTGCAGTTTGTTTAAAATTAATGAGTTTTCAAGAAGTCGAGTGTTTGATGTGGGTGCTTGTATACCAGCCTTTATTCCACAATTTTACATACAAATTTATCTTACCCTGTAAGCACAATGATAAAAGAAAAGGCTTCGAAATTAATGAATTCATAGAGATACTTACCTGAGATTTTTAGATATATTTAGACTGTCGTAACATATCGCCGATCCAAATAGATTTAAATCTAATTTGAGAAATGAAGCACTATCGCAATCGAGGGAAAAAACAGAAAAGGGGAAATTTTTCATGATACACACAGATGTATGTTGTTTACAGAAGAGCTTACGTGACAGACCTGCAGAGGGTTAGACGGGAAAAGGTCGCACGCACACCAACATCCTTAACTCCATCTCTCTCAGCTACATTGGCACAGCTGATTTACGACTAGTGGCGAGGAAAATACTCAAACACAGTCTGGAAGCATTAGCAACTTTGGCCATATTTCATCTACTTATGTTAACTTGTTTACTTTTATCCGAGGATAATATATAATATTATTTGCGCAAAAAGCAGATTCCATTATAACTGTTGGGACAGTTTTATCATTAGTAACCATTATCGATCTTGAGTTTGTGGCACCAGTATTGTCGTGGCAAAACAAAATAACGTTAGGGGTTATTTCCGTTATTGTAAGGATGATTGAGATCTATTTATCCCATTGGAGAATAATTTCTACTGTGGCATAGATGCAAGTAATGTGGACTATAAGTGATGAAAGATGCTAAACTTTCTGTAAGCTGGTAGAATGGATGCTTTAAGCAAACGAAATTATTTCTTGGAATATCCTTTAATTCAAAGCGATATTTTTTATAATATTCAAAAAAATAATTTAATTGAACTATGTTCGCTTTCATTGAAAGAGTATAGATGTGATTAAAGTAATAAGTCTTTTGGGTCCAGAAGAACACACATTTTTTTAAGGGAACGTTTATTTTTTACATTTGATGAAACATTTGCATGCAGTGAAGATAAGATGCAATGATTCTTTTTGTTAGATTTAGGTTTGATTAAAAGTACCACCTTACTGACTATAACTTAAGGCTAACTGTCATTTGAGGAGACAATTGTGTTTGACTTGCAGACCGGGAAAATTTGGTCGATTTAAATTGAGCATTTTCCTTAGTCGACCTGAACATGAATAAAATTGGTTTATGATACAACCAATTCTATGTGATTTTTTACCATCCTGCCTTTTGCGGTCGGTAACTGCTTTTATATTTCTTCCTTGCGTATTTGTATGTCACGCTTCCTCAGGAAATGTAAGAAAAGAAATTTTAGTTTAGGAATACTATTAATTGCTTCAAATCAGTTGGTTCTTTGATTTAGTAATATATTCTTTTAATAAACGTGAGCGTCTTTTGAAATAAAGAAATTATTCATCAGGAACATGTGTTCTTTGAGTGTTAATAATATTGCCAAAAACAAATAAATATGCCTAAAAATATTTCTTTCTTTCGTCTAAAAAATCCCTTCTGTCATAGTTGATAAATCTTGTAAAACGCTAAAGAGGATAACCTTTGTAACGGCTATCCCTTAGCAGACACATTATTTCTTACTTCTTTTAATTCGTTAGCTCCTATTGTGTGACAAATATCTGCTCCCAAATAAAAAAACCAGAAATAAAAGAAGCACACTGATATTACGGTAATATCTCAATTAATGCAAATGGCTTCGAGGCCGTAAGTTGTTCTAATAGGTAACAACATATTTCCCTACTAGCAGATGACAGCGAATTATATGTACCTAAGTTCTTTTCTTTCACAGGATGTAATCCATCAATCATAATCATTTTTTGTTTTCATTTTAATGAATATATAATTACATATCCCAAATTAGAAAGCACCTTTATTAAACCAATCAGATAAACTCGTTTATTAACGGTGCCGAGCCTGAGGAGACATTGTGAAAATTTGATTTGCCTAGTGAGTTGTCATATCTCATTTGTTACTTTAAATTGACTTTATAATTTTACTTTGATGCCCAAATGCTGATAATACAATTATAAATATATCTGTCACATTCTTTTTAAATAACTACGAATTAAGCAGTCTCAATTGAAAATATTAAAAAGCTCTAGTGGAGTACAACAATCTTCAAATGATGATAACATCGCGTAAGCGTTTTTATATTCTACATTTTGTACTAATACGGCTTCCATTTTTATTTGAAGTTTTACTTACTTCAACATCTAACAAAATACGAGATTCTTGACATTGTTAACAGATACCGCATAACGTTACATCAAGACCCATTAATTATTAACATTCATGATCCTAAAAATATGAACGTTATAAAAACAATCAGGACGTATGGGAGCAATTTATTAAAACTGACCCGCCATGTTCGAAAACTTCCGCGTTTTCGCATTATTTTAAATATTCCATTAAAATGTCCTCCACAGGACCTGTCGAAGTTTAAAAGCATATGCGATGTTTTATGGGCGGCACAGGAGCGTTGTATATTCCGTCCGTATATATATCATATTCTAATATCCTTTTCGGTGTACGGATGTGACGTGACGTGGAGGATAAACGTAGCATTAATTAAAAAGAAGGGGAAATTTTACATTACTGGAATGGTAAAAATAATTATAAAGTAGGGGAAAATAGAACACCTGGAGACAATAAAAGCGAGATAAAAATGTTAATAATTAAAAATAAAAAAAATCTTTTAGAATTACCCAAACTGTGAGATAAAAATTTGTACCTGTTCTTAGGGTGAGATGGAAGAATAAATAATATTAATAGTAGCAAAAGAAGACATAGATATGCAGCAGGAGTATAACATTAACCTTTATTGAGCTTTAAAGCGCTTTAGAGTACCGTCAGTACTTCATCCAAAAAAGAAACACAACTCCCCGTGTTTCCACAGCATCTACGGTCCAAGATCCCTGATAATTCTCCTTGTCCAGATCGCGAAGGATTCCTCCCTATTTCACTGCACCTCTAGTCCTTTATGATTTCCCTATTAGAGGTTAACTTGCTTGTCCCGTTTCTCCGCATCACAACTTGGTATTTTGCCACGATATCTATTGGTGGTGTCCTCGCCAAAACTAGCAGGACGGCAGTAGACGCTGTTCTAGACCTACGCTCTTGCTATAAGCAATGCTATTTTTCTTTGCCCGGATAATAGCTTTTGTTTGTGGCGGGCCTTATCCATCGTCTGCATCCATACTGGGGCACTATATAGCATAGTTGACTGCTCAATTGCGGCATAAATTCGTCTGCTAGCCTCCTTTGCTCCATAAATTCTTGGAATTAATGGTCGGATGTTCGTTAACACTTTGGGCACGTTTTTTCCACAGATTTCCATAACCGATGACCCATAATCATATTTACGTCCAGATGAACTCCAAGATATTTTAAAGACGCCTGACTTCGGATGATGTTGTTGCCCAGGCGTAGGCTGATTCCTTCGAACTTTTTTCCTGCAATAAGTAATACTGCATCTGTCTTGTGGGGCGCCAGTTTCAGGCCTTTCCCTGAAAGCCACTCCGTGATGTTATGGAGCGCGTGCTGTGCTGTCACCTCCAACATTTCCGCAGATTTTGCCGTTACCACGATGCATCATCTACATTTCGTTCTAGTTTTTCTTTCTTTTCTAATTGGTGATGGTTAGGGTTCATTCATCAATGTTTGCTTTGTTAGATTAATAATTTTTCTTTTTGTTTCATTTTGACTGATTTTATAATCAACCTTGATTCTACAAATCAATAAAATTACTTACTTACTTACTTCTAGGGTTACCTTGTGGCACAGATATCCGTAGAACTTCGTCGTAGTATGCGTTCCACAGGGTGGGTCCTAAAACTGATCCTGTGGCGCATAAATTGCATTTAAGTCACTTATATTCGATATTTATAGAAAATGATATAGTTAAGTTATTGGACTATGAAAGTTCTATTGATAAATTTGTTAAAACCAAAGCGATGACTTAAATACAGTAAAAGCAGTAGCTTTTGTTACCTGAATAAAACAATGTTGTTACCATTTTATTGATAGATTATATTGCAAATATCTTCAGTTAAATGTTATACACATTGCTGCCATTGGCCATCAATCGGGGCAAGGATCAAACCTAGTGCGGGAGAGTCGCCGTTTTGATGATCACAATATCCATAAGGTGTTTTGGGCGATAAATAAATAAAAATTCTAACATTGTGTCTGCCTTACATGAGTAACAATGACTGGTTCTCCATCTTATCTACGACAGCTATAAACAAACTTGCATACAGAACAAACGTGGACAATGTAAAAATGAAAGATAAAAATTTAAGAACTCCACCTTTTCATACATTTTATCTGAGAGATACATATTTTACTCATACAATTTGTGTAAACTACAATTCTGTTTTCCGTAAGTTTAAAGAAAAGAGACCTATGGCTTATAGATATGTCTTACTTCAGTATCTATTTGAAAAAGAGGTACATACTGCTGTGATAATTATGAAAATGTGAATTATTTAAAATTAAATTAATGCTTGTGACCAAATGTCTGAAATTAATTATTAAGTTGAGCGCCAACTCTAAAATAGAGTAAAAATTTCTTGAAGAGCATGGGATTCAAAATCCCAGTGGTCACCTTCTGAAGGTAAACCTTAAGAAACTGAAAGTGGGTGTAAATTGACCACGATGTGGGGAAACAAATTAAAACAACAAAATTTGAATTTTAAAATTAATTAGAACTTTAATAAATAAAAAAACAAATAGGAAGAAATTTAAAACCTTAGATTAATTAAAATCCAGGCTTAAAAGAAAACTCCCTATATTTAACGTGAAAATAACAAGATTAAGAAAATTTAGAAACATAAAATTTTATACACCACGTGTAAATCGCAAAATGGCGTACTCAGGTGAACGTCTTTACCTTTAAATACTTAAAACTGCTCAAATGTAGTCAGCAATTACAAAGCAAGGTAAAAATACCTTCAAAACAGTGAACTACAATCAAATCTAATTGAAAAGGAAAAAGAATGAATCAAAAATTAAATAAATATCAAATAAAAAAAAAATGAACTCTCAAAAAGTAAAATTAAATCAGCTATAACAAACTATTTGGAATTCCAAATATTATACAAAGAAAATTAACTGAATTGAGTGTAAGATGCCTCTACTAAGGTTAGATTTGTAAAAATCAAACGACACGCGGAAACAAAATGTCTTCAAACGACATACATTTACAGCGCTCAGGAAAATGATCTTACCTTCGCAGAGTCTAATTGTACACTGCTATCTCTCTCCCGCAACCGAGCAATCGCCGGCCCAAGAGAAGCGCACGCAACAGCGGCGATCTTACACGGTAACATGACTTAAACCAAGGAAACCAACATATAAAACAAGAAACTGAGCTAAATGAAAATTACATTGCTGTAAAACAAAACTAAAAATGATATTAATAAGAATTTTTCAACATGTTTCAAAGTAACTTAATACTAACTTAACTTTTACGAAAAATTTAGTGTCTTTTAAAAATCTTCTTGAAACAGCTGACTTGGACGAAGGGGTCAACGCACTCACGCACAGTTTTTCATCCCCTTTTTCCACAGCAATACATATATGATTAAGTTTATAAGTTTATGTTATAAAGGGTTTGGTGGAAGAACATATAGAGAAGTAATTTCGTAGTGCTTGTCTAAATGCCCCTTTTTAAAATAAATATATTAACATTAACTTCTTGGATAAGCTTTTGTCTATAACTAAAAAATGACTACATCTTATTACGTGCTTTAGCTCTAATAAACTATCAACATGAAAGTAAGGGAATTTCTAAAATCAGCTCACAATAGGCTCACAGTTCTTTGTCTTTAATAGTTTGTACGAAGGATAAATGGATTTAAAATAAGTAAAAAGAGTGTATTGTAATCAATAATAAAATAAAGCAATCTAATTTACAACAATTGCGAAGAAAATTCTATTTAGCACTGTTAGTGGGTTTTTTGTTATTAAATATACATAGGTATATATCTGTGGTTATGTCTTTTACAAAACAAAAAAAATCAGAAATATTCTTCTTTCTGTTGGCCGCTTTGTTTGTCAAATAATGACGTTCTCTTTCCTTTTGGAATCATTTGGGAACCTCAGTATTATAATCAACCTTTCAAGGAAGGTTGGCAAAATTATCACTTCCATTTTTTTTATATCAATTAAAGAAAAGATTACTAATTAGTGTTTAATTTCAAGAAATATTTGGCAGCCTAGACATACCTTAATGGTTCTGCCAATTGCATACCAGCAATCCATCAAGAAAATGTCATGCTACCAATTACCAATTTAAACATCAGTAATATCACGACTAAGCAAGGTTACTCTATTCTTAGATTACTTTCACATTCGATATAGGATCTAATTACGCTTGAAATATTAATAACCGTCAGTTTTTTTTTAATCAATTTCGCTCGTAAAGTATCCACCTTGTTTTAGTCAATAGCACTTTCAAGTACATATGTTATCTCCCTCCTTCTTTTCTACTGTAGTTAAACGAACGCAAATGCAATTCATAAATAATAATTAAAATTCGTAAGATCGAATTATAAATTATTCCAACGGCTGCATTTCTCAACACTTGCATTACCTCAATTTTGTAATATTAAGCGATTAATTGAGCCTGTTTACAATGTTTTATATATATGTAGCTTTATTGCATTCATAGCAAATGTCAGATTGCTAAATGTTAAACTGATCTGACAGCGTGTAATGATAAAGAGCTTATTAACATAAAGTATACCTGTAAATACTACTTACATAAATGTTTTGATAAGTTTCTAAAATAATAAATATTGCAAATGTCGAAAACTCGACAATTAATCCAAGTAGATACAAAATGTTAATGGGTTTAATATGAATAAGGTAATTTGTAATTTAATTTCAGTCATCTGACGAACAAAATTGAAAACTCAATACTTACTGGAGGAATGAATACTTTTTTCTATTTTTAATTAAACCTTAACCAATGTGAGAGTCACCATTTTCAATTATTAAAATAATGAATTATTCAACTGCAATCACGTCGACATGCATCCCCTCACCGTAGATTTTATTTTTTCTCTATATCGCATTTGCCGTCGACTTGTTTTGTGTGTTAGCCAGACAAGTCCCCAGAGCGAAGAGCGCAAAACAGAAATTTAATAAATACGCATATCAGCTTATCAGTATTCAGCAGACGAATCGAAAGTTGATTAAATTTAAAGATATTGCGGGAGTGGGGTTCGCGTTATTTACGACATGCATGTCCTTAGATGCGCAGGGGAGCGAAAGGGATAAGGATATGTACGACAGGGGGGATTCCATTCGATTTATCGTTCTATAACACACGAATGGGGAGTTAGATAAAACAATAAATTAAATTAACAGGCACCGCCGGTATGAAATAAGCGGATAAGTGTATAGAATAAAATAAATAAATATTAATACGAATATAATAAATATTGATAGAAACAATCTTTGTATATCAGCTAAACGATTTATAAGTTCATTAATAACGATGTAATGATATGTTTCTAGAATTATATTGTAATTTTTTCTTAGAAATTAAGAAAATGGCAAGAAGTACAGAACGCTTCAAAAAAGCATATGGCCATGCAACTGAAGACAATCAAAAATGCACAAAAATGCTCATTCATACTTATTTGACGATTTTGGTTAGCCTTGGAAAAGCCAATAGATGCTAATAGTTTGTCAGTGAAAAGTGTATGAAGTTTATTACTATAAAATTGAAGCTTTAAACTAGTGATAGGAAAACCAAGGAAAACTACGCCGTGGAGAAGCGGTCCCGTAAAATAGATGCTTATTTGGGATGGTTAATCGCCTATTTTACTTGTAGCTTCAAAACTACCCGCAAAATGAAAACTGCAGAAACGAGTATCTCATAGCAAAAACAAAAAACACCTTGTGCATGATGAAGAGAAAATATTCTACACAAAATTTGAAAACTGCAAAAAAATGTCCTAAGACGTGGATTGTTATCATAACCGGATTAAAATTCAAGAAAAAAGACGTCCCAGAAATATAAGTTAATAAAAAAGAAGATAAAACTCCCACAAAAGACCATATAGAAATAGCTGATGACGTAAATGAATACTTTGCGAATATAAGAAGAGTACTAGCAGAAAAGCAAATAGGATTGTCAAATATCCCACCCGAGACAACAACAACTCAAAATATCAATACACGATTTAAATACGTTACAGAAGAAGAAATATTGAAAGCAATTCTAGAGCTGGAATAAAAGCACCAGGGTACAATAAGATACACTTTGAAATTTTCGCAAATGAAATATGATTTGTAGTTTTTCCGGCTGTGGACCCGTGTAGGTAGCTGGTTCAAAAAAGAACCTGTGGTAGTTCGACGATTCGATGAAGTCCATTTCATCTTCTTCCGGAGCGAGTAGTGACAGAGATGACACAGATACTTCTGTCAATGATAGAAGTGTGCTGTGGCTGTGTTGACGTCCTCTAATGGTTCTATTTTTGATTACCGAATTCTCCTCCAGAAGTATCTTATTGTTGCGTATGGTTTGCCGATGAGTATTCATTGAGCGAGAGTGCCTCGCATACGGCTTTGGTTTCGTCCTTCAAGTGAACCGAGTCTGATAACTTAAGCGACCTGGATACCAGAGTTTTCACTAAATGAATTGAAGCATTGAAAAACGCGTTCTCGTCACTTTCAAAGGTTGAATCCTGTCACACAACCTAAAATGAATAAGTTGAAAGGGTTTGTCACTACCTTGAGGAGACTTTATGAGCACTTGAAAATCAATATCAGAATTTCCAAAGATTGGGGATATTCCTGAATCCCTTTGCATCACATTTAATGCGGATTCAGAACGGGTACCGTAGCCAATGCAATTATAATTAAATAAAATTAGTGCATCACTGAACTCAAACACGCTTCTTTAATCAAAAATAAAATTGAATATTCAAAGATCGTACACACCGTTCAAAAACTAAGAATTTATACATAATCTACAACTGCGAGCAAGCATTTTCTAAACATATACATTAAAGAAGGGTAAAATCGCAATGGACTTACAGAGGAGCATCTATCATCCACGCTAAATATTGCATGTCCACAATTTAGTCGAGAATATAGAGAAATCATGAAATCTCGAACCCAATTTCATAGTTCACGCGCTTCCGCTTTGTGCAAGTATGATTAACTTTCATTGTGTTTTTTTTTTGGTATAAGCAGAAGTGAAGGTTCAACTTTTCTGGAAATTAGGTAGTAGCAAGAAATCACCCATACAGGTTAGCTAATAATGTATTCACAAGATATAGGTACCAAATAAAGAGATAAAGAACTTTAACTGGTAGGTTTTAAGTAGTTTATTATAGCCTCCACTACAATGTTGCTTCACCACTCTGTTATTTATTGTTAGTATAGTTCAGTTATTGCATTTCCCATTATCAATTAATAATATGATAATTCATTATTATCTCTATTTTACCACAAAAGTTAAAACCAAAGCAATTGCATACCCACCCTAAAATACTAAATTTATACCTGCTACTACTTCGTCTTGCATCCCTTTTTTGTTAGTATCCCATTAAATTTTGAGGTAGCAACAGATGCATATTACATTAGCTTTTTCTTATCATTGTGCTTGGCGCACCGTGTAATATGGTGTAAATGTAATTATAACATTAGAGTAATTACAAGCTAGGTTTGAATTTGTATTATAAAATGCTATTTATTGTCATCTTTACATTTATCTATATATTTTCTCTTAAATATGTATATTGCATATGCATCCTAGTACAGATTTGATCCTGATGTAACAAATATTGTGTTAAATATTTCCAAAAGAATCGAGAAACCTCGTTTCAGTGTATGCATATTTCTATTCACACCCCAATAACTAGAATTCGTATTTCGTTAGCGTAACTATTTAATTTCATATTAAATTCAATTGAAACATTTGCAGTTCGCGTAACTAAAACTCGATTAATTAGGAACTTTAATACATAACAGACGGAGAAACTAATTTCAAATACAACAGAAATATTAATTAAATTATGCGATACGATGGAGAGCTGCGCCAGTGATGTTTCACCAAACTTCGCATTAATGAAAAGAAAATAATACCGGAATTTTTAGATCTAACCGTTGGCGATATTCTAACTGAGAGAATATCAAAGTAGTTCATTAGAAATGGCTTTCATACGTATACCATTACATCGTGCTTGCATACAGAGACCGTTCTTCTCACAATGAGCGGGAACGAATCTATTCCAGATCTTTTTCCAGTTCTAGCATTTCGTTAGGGCTCTATACCATTACTGAATTAAAGCTTCTGCGAACTAATAGCGATTTTTATTAGTAGGTAGGTGGAAAAGAGTGTTTAAGAAAATAATGCATTATTCTCACTCAAAAGAATATTATAATATTGCGCAAGCAAAACGTATTTACATAGATAGTCAGTGGATACGTTCGCTTGTGGCGAATTCCATGCGTCATAATTTAAACACTGCGAGCTTTACTTAATTTCACCATATACATATATGGTTTCACTTCACAATAAACAAATAAATCCATCCAATGTTAAAATCGCTTCTATTATTCATTAAATTTTTGGGGAAACACAAATTACGACGGAATTCCAAACATTCTGAGAAGAAAAACAATTATTTTAATAGGAGAATATTAAATTTATCATAAATAACTTCTAATTCTTATGTAGTGAATTAATAAACTGTACTGTAGCAATGGTAATTATCTAAAACATCAACAAAATCTGTATCAGATCATTTTCTGGTTTATAGCCGCAATGGAAATGTTAGGCAAACATGCTTCGAGGAAGACAATGCTTTTCTCTAAAATTCACGTTTATGGTCGTACACCAGCAACTATATTGTAGAAGTAAATCGTGGCTGTGTGGTTAGCGCTGGTATGCCACTAATTGTTTAAACTAATTATCTAGATTAATATCCCATTTGTAATTGTTGTGTATTTTATGACAAAACACTTTTTATACGAAATCTTCGTTATCCAATTCTTTAATTTGTGGTGGAATTCTGAGCAAAAGATTATAATTTCGTCAATTTATAAATTTGTACAAAAAAAATGAGACTGGTCACAGATTTACCTATAGAAATATTTATTCCGTACAGTCTACTAATATCTAACCTAAACAGAACCCCCTTACAATTAGGTACGTAAATTTATAGCACGTCAAGTGTTTGTAATTAGTTATCCTATGCAAAATTATAAGTTGTCATTTTTCATAAATTTGCAATTTTAACGATAACCAAAATTGAAACTATACCTAATCACCTGTAAAACATGTCAAGTATAAGTGGTAGGTTATGTACACGTTATTTTATTATTTAATAATAATAATAATTAGCCGTAAGTACCTACATGCATATGTAGTTGAAACGTATGTACCTGTTTACAAAATTATTTTTATAATAGACCTCAAGAAAAACTTATTTCAAAACTGCAAGGCAGCAATTTTTACCACATACATATATTATTATTTTGAAGAAATCATATGCAATTTATAAAGAGAAAAAGAGTGTAATACCATATTATTATTTTTTTCAATGAAAACAATTTATTTTGTGCAAACCAGCACCGTTTTCTGAATGGAAAATCAATTGAAACAACTTTTTGACTACATCAAAGCAATATATTAGGCTCTGGAAATCGGATTGCTCTAGGGGTCTTTCTTGATTTTTAAAAAAACTGACGACTGCGTAAATCATGATAAAATGTTATTTTAGTTATAAAGAGATACCACCTTAAAACGGGTGGCCTCGTACTTCCAGGGTAGAAGGTAACTTGTAAAAGTAAATTTTCATGGAAAGATTTTTAATCTGTTCTAGAATTAGTTCGTAGAGACTTGCCTCAGGGAAGGTCCCATTTTATATAACATTTATATTATTGATCTGTGCTATATACTTTACTCACGTTCATTATGCTGACGGTAATCGTTTACTTATAGCAGCAAAGATTTATTCGTCTCAGAAAGTCAAGCAGAACAAATATTACACAGAATGAAATAATGGAGTTTAGAAAATAATCGGGTATCAAACAAAGTCAAGACTAAAATAATATTTCATACCAAAAATCTAACATAGTGATGCATAGTTTCAAAATGTGTGATAATTTACTTCTAATTGCTTCAGTAACTTTTCTGGGCCTGACCATATATAAAAATTTAAACTGAAGCTGCACATAATAAAAAACTTAACATTTCAGCTATTGATAATAACTTAAAGTATAAGAATTTTAAGTAGTTAGCGCAATAAAAATGTGTTATTTACTATGTCATATGTACTAAATGTGTTGGAGAAATTGTACCTATTTTGGTTGTCATGACTAATAGTTCTCTATCAAAGGAAATCTATACGAATAAATTAAAAATAACCAAAATGAAAGCACTGCGAAGGGGAAAGGAGTCTACTTCGGCTGTTCTGAATTATAGGCCGATTTTATTGTTAAGCAAGTTCTCAAAAATAATTAAAAACACATTTGCAAAAAGGTTATTGTATTTTAAGAAAAGAATTTTCAATATCAATCAGTAAGGACGATACACTATTTCTACAATCACCAAATTCTTGAATATGTTATATGGTAATATTAATCATGACAATGCTTGTGTTGGGATGTTTCTAGATTTGAGTAAGGCTTTGGAACTTGTGAAACAAGAATTTCTATTTGAGAAGATGTGTAGTTATGGTATTACAGGAATACCTTGGAATTGCGTTAAAGATTACTATGTGGATTTAGATGGAGCAGCGTCACATTGCTTATGTGCTGAGAGCGGTGTACTCCAAGGTAATGTTTTGGGGCTTGTTTTGTACCTTTTATATGTTAATAGCTTGGCGAGATCAGACGTTTGCAGACGGTATGTCACTTCTTGTTTGCTCTGTATAATGAGTTATTGCATTTTTAAAAACGTAAGCCATTGTTTTTAAATTCTTAAATTTAACCAATTTCAATTTTAATTGTAGGTATGTATAGAATTTAAACCTTCAAGAAAGGGTAGAATTGCTTCTCTTATAGTGAAAATAGACAAAACTTTGATAAATGACAGTAATTTAAGTTGCAATTAAGACGTAAATTTATTATGTAAAGCGCTGGCTCCAGTTTGTTTTGCGTTGAGCAGATTGACTCATACAATAATTTCATATGCAGTACTTGGGGGGCCAGTAGTAATTCTATAAGGGATTTTCGCTTACAGAAAAGAAGGGTTCGTGTGATGAATGGTGGTACTCCTAGCACTAGATGCGAAGACATTTTTATAAAAATGGATATAATGACTCCACCATGTATAGTTATTTGGAATTTAGCTTCACACTAAACGGAATGTAGAAAAATAGTACAGACTTAATACACAGTTTTATATTTCTTACACGTAATGCACATTTGATTGATATAATTTATATTTTTAAATCTGTCACAAGATATCTATCCTTCGAAAACATACCACTTTTACATGGTTAATACCTTTCCTTGGAAAATTTGACCGACGATTATTCTAAAAACAGAAATATCTGATTATGCTTGAGAGTGGAAATTTCTGAATTATGCTCAAAGCAGCTTTTATCAAATTTTAAATTGAATAATTTTAATAGCAGATTCTCGTTTTCATAACTTTTAAAGCACTTGATCTAGCAACAATGTTATTCTATGTATCAAATTACTGCGAGACGTTGAAACAACCCTATATCCGCGAAGGAACATAAATGAATACATAGAAAAGCACAACGTTGTTGTAAAGTTAATTGCCAATTTAAGTCGTAAATATAATCCTTCGCTTTTCATTTCTTCTATTTGCTTTTCTTGCCTTCCCATGCTCTTTTATTATGATTCCCAGTTCTCTTTCTATCTCCTGTACATTATAATAATGTGTATACGCGATGAGTTGCCCGGCCGGTTGGCTTCGTAGGAGTCTCTACCTAACGAGAAGGATGGGTAACTGAAAGTAGTCTGCCCTTCCTTTTCCTTCTTCCGTTGCCCCCGTCTCTTCTCTTCTGGAAATATAATTTGCTTTCATACAAAGTTATATTAAAACTCGGCAAAAAGTACACAATATTTTATCCGAATGGCAATTATCGTTTCATATAAGTCGTTTTAAAGTGTAATATCGCGCGGTATATATTCCGCTTCTATTTTAATATCGCGATAAATTCAAGTGGTGGCGGTCGTAAAATGCTGGAAAATGAAATGAATATTGTGTACAGCGGCCATAGTGAACGGAGTTATACGCAGATATGCCGGATAAATTTGACTCACTTGCCTTTAATAATTGTCTATAATCTCGCCTATTATAGGAACAAGTGGTGTATGAGCATTCTACAATAATTACGCTTGCTGATGTATTATATTGTGCCACCTAAGGTAGCAGTGAGTTTACGTGTCTACCGACAGAACCCAATTAAGTTTTGATGTCTAATAAATACCAATATTGTAAAAACATCCATTAATGCCTTCTTGACTATCGATTATTTCAGTACTTAATCACATTTTCGTTATCAAACTATTCACTAATTACCTCATTTCGTTTACTTCTATGGTGTGTATCTTTTTTCCTTTCATCTTTAAAAGATCGTCTACCGTGATTGGGCACCTCTATGACACATAATTAACAACTCCTCTTAATCTACTAAAAATAGCAACACAAAAAAGGCAGTGTCCATAACATTGATAATTATAAATCTATATCTATGTTACCAGCATTTTTACATACGTAAAGCTACACTAAACATTACTTACCGAGTTAAATTTTTTGCTACTGCACAAAACCACCATAATTTAATGTTGGCTTTGATGTTTGTGTGTTGTTTATCAATGGGTGTTGCCGGATTTTATAAAAATATTATATATTTTCTCTCTCTCTTTTGTAATTCTTAGTTTGTTTGACTTGTTGCTTGGTTTTGTAATCCACAGGATAAATAAAATTACTCATTTCATTATATAATAGGAATTAAATTGCAAGGTATTTTAAGCACAAGAATTAATATATCCAAATTTATTAAACTCATGTAGGTAGGTAAATATAAAAGGTTCATGTTGAAAAAGAAAACAAAAATTTAGTGATTATATTTACAATAATAATGATACACAAACGTAAACTAAAAAAGAGAATTTAATTACGGATATTAATAATAACTTTTTGTCTAATAAAAATTGATGTGTATCAACACTTAATAACAAAATTACTTATCACATAATGTTAAATTAATATTTAAAAAAATTAACATGTCTATATTCTTAGCAGATAAACGATTTCCTCGTCCGTTCGCGATTTGACCTGCTTTGGAAAAAATTCTTTCAGCTCTGGTACTGATGTTGCCGGAATGGATAAAAACGTTCAATAGCTTTTATGCAATCCAAATTTTAAAATTTAAAAACTAAACTATAGTTACAAAGAGTGTCACTTTGCAACACTCTGGAGAAGAAATAAATTGATTGCGAAAGATTAGACAGTAAGAAAGGAAGGTCGTTCTGTTCTTCTTTGGTTGCATATCCAGTAAATTTATCTCTTTAAATACCAAGTACAGCAGTTACATCTACCTAGCCACCAGGTGAGGTTTAACACATATCTTGTTTGGTCAATTGTGGTAACTGAAAGTCTTTTCTAACCTCTAGGATCCTCTTTTTGCGGAAAAATAATAATTCCGTACGGAACACGGTACCTATTGTCTATTACTATTCCAAAGACTTCCCATAATCATTATCAGTTCAATTATCACGAAATTCAAATAGGCCGATTAACATTAAAAAAAAATACATACTGTTGCGCACTTTCCAAGAGATTAGAAGCTAAAACTTACACATTTACTGATTGGACTAGCTTTGATTGAAAAAAACATTTGGAGACACAGAGACAAACCCATTTGAAAATTTAATTTTAATCTATTTCGGCAGAAATAAAAATAATAAGGAATTAATTAATATGTATCTGTATTGCACTATTTTAATTAGAGTTTTATTCAGATAGTAACTTGCAAAGAAGCATTTTACCGTTACCACAGTTATTTAAGCTTACATTAACGTTCCATCCTTGTTCTATAAATTTACATTACACTATTTTATCGTGGAAGTTTCGCGAACAACTTGCAAAAGACAAGTTTGCTAGATTCACCAGTCCTCTCTCCATTTCGGTGGTACTCCACTTATTCTTCCGTCTTCTATTTTTTTTCCCCCATTTTTCTTTACCACTTCCATTCCAGCTCTAGAACTCGCAGTCCCGTACGTATTTTGTAATCTCCGACATACCTTTAGATATATTAAACAGTCTATCTTATTTTACCTGTCAAAAAATTTCATTATTTCGTATGATGATATATTTCCATACATTTTGTTCTCGTACGTTGCGTCTCGGTCGCGCAAGTTCCACGTTCACCTAGCTCGGTTTCACTCGCGCTCCTCAATCGGTATTTCCGGTAATATTGGAATATTCAGCGACCGAGCGGGTGGGAAAAGGGAAGAAGGAGCGCCGGTGGCATGAAAAAGTCTTTAATAATTTTTGCATAGGAGTGAAATTTATTCGAATATTTTCCTATATTAAAATTTATTCGTGTGGGCGTCAGCGCAAAAACGTGGAAGATGAGATGTGTTCGGCGTTATTTTTGCTAGGTCTTAATATTGTTATTTACAGTTTCATTACAAAAACATAGAGCATGGGTTTATATAGAACTTCCGAGAATTGTTTTGGTCTATAAAATCGCAACTGCCTGCGATACAAAAATATGTGCATTAGATGTAAACGTATATTATTATGAGAACATGAAAATGATAGTACATAGTAAATATTTGTAACTATAACGAGTAATTTGCATCATAAAATTACATAATTTAGTAAGTACATAAGTAATCTCCCGGATGTTTGTCTAGAACGCTGAAATTAAGCTGTAAGAAAAACAGATTATAACCCGTAACTGGTGACGTGAAAAAAATTACACTATTGATGAAGTGGAGTCGACTCCTTTTTGCAATTTTTCTTTGTTTTTTAGAACTAGTATCCACAAATTCAAAAAATGGCACTTAACTCATTAAATTTTGAAGATATAGACGTAGAAACACTGCGAAAAAACGATCAAATGAAAAAAATATTAGACTTCGACGATAACCAGTAAATTATCTTCGAAAAAAAAAAAACAATGTATCTTTCAAACTCTAGAAACATCGTTTTATGAGCATGAAATGAAAAAATAGAAATGTGCTTAAATAGTTCAAACAACCCGCTGCAGCTTTATGTGAAGGCGCAGGCTATGAATACGATCCTTAGAGTGGAAACCAACAATTTGTGGCATCCCAACATTAGGGTTGGAGGGCACACTGATACTACGAGTACGATACTGGACGGGCCATTACTGAAAATGCCCACGGACAGTATGGCACCTGAAATTATCTTCACTGAAAAGGCGAAAACCACGTAGGGGCTATCACTGCTCTTAATAACTGGTTCACGGAGGGATCCAAATCCACCCAGGGCATAGGAGCCGGTATTTGCCAACCGAGCCCTAATCAAAGAGTATCCATAAGCCTGGGGAAACATGCGACGGTATTCCAGGCAGATGTATTCGCCCTTGCAGCCTGCGCATAAATGATAGGAAGAAAATAAGTATAATGACTGATAGCCAGGCTGCTATCAGGGCCCTCTCGAACCCTGTAGCTAGGTCAAAACTAGTTAGAGACTGCAAACAATCCCTCAATACACTGGCACAGGATAACACGGTGACGCTGATTTGGGTGCCGGGACATGAGGATATAAAGGGCAATATAATAGCCGACCAACTAGCCAAGGAGGGCTCTAAAAGACACCTTATAGGTCCAGAGCCCGTATGTGGGATTACTAAGGATTCTGCTAAAAGGGAGATTTGGACCTGGTTAGACTAAGTACAAACCAATGGAGGAGGACTGAAGGTCAACTCCATACCAAAGCGCTAATAGGGGATGGGGATGCTAAGTTCTCTGATAACCTACTTAGACGCAGCTAAAACCATTACTGGACACTGTCCCCTGAAAAGCATCTATACAACACAGGTCGAGTAAGCGAACCGTGGTGCAGAAGATGTGAGCTAAAGGAGGAAACGAGTTTACATGTAATCTGCACATGCGAGGAGTTGAAAATACTCCGGCAGAAACATTTCGGGAAGGATCTATAGGAGCCGTCGAAGGTTCTTAAGTTTAAACCGGGTAAGATGCTGGGCTTTATAGAGAACACCAAGCTGCTCGAGTAGAAGTAAGAGATTTAATAGGAACGGTTCAACGAGCACCTAGTTTAGCCTGTACTAAAGGTGTCCACCCTAACGTTATGAATGAATGAATGAATAAATGAGTTCAAACAATAACGAAATAGAAATTTCGGACGGTAAAAATCATTTTATTGCCCGAAAAATATTGTCAGCCGTATATAATAACCAACAATACACAAGGATTCGTATTGTTGGTTATTTTTGATATGAATCTTTTGTATTAGTCTTCGAATATTAGGTTTTTAAACTTGTTCGTCGTTTCCTGAATTCCAAATTTTGTATTTATGAAGAACCTACTTAGCGAAAGCTTAGATATACATGTAAAGGAATCAATTCATCATTTCAGTTTCAACTTTTGGCTGCTTTCCCAGTATTTCACCATAGTGCTAACATAGTACAGCCAGTACTACCACCTTTCGCACTATATGAGACGCTTTATGACCTCGATCGCAGTAGAAACCCGTGACAAAGAAGCAAATTACTTTTACATGGAATTTCGAAAAAGATAAACAATATTCTATATAAGAACAAAATTGGAAGGATAAAGTGATTTTATAAACGAGCATTTACAAACTTGGATGCGGTAATTGCAATAAGGTTTACACTGGACATGCGAAACGTGCAGTCGGCATTAGATTTAAGAAACACGCAGCACATTATCGCTATTAGAAACGTCAATTATCGAGCATGGCATAACACATAAATGATACGGAACATAATATTAAAACTAGAAAACTTGAACTAATGAAAAATGTAACTTCACTTGGAGAACTAGTCATGCACGAAATAATTTATTGAACCGGAAACATTCTCTTTTCTACCGTTCAATATTGATCTATTCGTTAAGATAACGAATTTCTCCACACTTATATTCATGTATGGTTCTTGGTACTTTCGCACGTCAAAGTAAGTATTAAGAAAATATCTTTCTGGAATAGGGATTCCAATGTTTGTTTACCTAACTGAACTTTACTGAAAATGAGATGCCGCAAATCTACCAAAAATATGAGAATAAAAATATTAAAACTTTATACAAATTTAAATACATTACATTTAAAAAAATATATAAGTTGTGTTCCGTGTGACGTAATAATAAATAACTAGTGTTGTCTATTGTAGCAAAATATGTGTCAAATAGCTATCCTTCTACATTATCTGCGTATAACAGATGATTCACCAAGTACATTACAGTGAAAATGGTAATTAATTTAAATTCCGACCTGTTACTCTTTAATAAAGATAAATCTATGGCATATATTGATAATGGCAGAACCATTTCCTTATGTACCAATACATTAATACATTTACACACACGATTCCTAGAAGTATTATAAAGTCGTGTAACTGCAGACGCGTTTATAAAGAAAAAGGTGCACGGAGTACTTAAACAAAAAACTAACTGTCAACTTAACGGTAACTAGGTAATATCAAACATAATTTTTATACTATAGGCGTACGTTTTCATCGAACATGTTTCGTATACTTCTTATATTTTAATATGTATTGCTTGTATACGATGGTGTTAGAATTTTGCGTAATGATAAGAAATTCCTCCATTTTCCTTTCTTAGAATTTCAATCAGGTGTAGCGGATGGATATTTATAGAAAATCTAACGCTGTATGTCTTGTCACTATCAAAGTAAATAGAACCCTATACTAGGTGTACAGATATATGTTTCAGGATATTTCAATTGGAACGAGCCACCTCAAATAACTGACACAAGGTTTCAGAATTGGTAATTTCAATCAAATGCCCTGTATAATATAATTAAGAACACTTTTCTTGATTACAGGTAAATTGAAATTACACGACAGCTTGTTACATGCTTTATTCAGTTACTTCTTATAAATGTAAATATAGAAAATATTATATAATCTAAGCTTCTACTGTACATATATGGGAACGCGAGACACATAGCGCAGCGTCTTCCACGAAGTTCAATATTCCGCTAATTTAAAGCAAACACAGTATCATTCCTACATAACAAATACGGGTCTAAAAATAAGGGTGCAACTTTAATGATCTTCGTTCCTTTCTGTTCGTTTTTCTTTCACTTACACAAGTTGTTAAACGAAGATTTTAGCTTCATACAATGTAATACTAAAGTACATATCGCGAAGAATTTAATTTGTTAAAATTCTTCTAACAAATATCATTCCTAAATTCACTATCTATCATGAAGACTCTTTATTTCTCGGACCGTAGATTGGAAAATGCATCTTATAACTTTTTGCTGTGTCGAGTTTTTCTTATAAGGACTACTTACTAGAATGGCCCTTTTTACTCATTTTATTTACTTTTACTTGATTTTGTTTGGCAGG
Source organism: Cetonia aurata (assembly GCA_949128085.1). NCBI lineage: Eukaryota > Metazoa > Arthropoda > Insecta > Coleoptera > Scarabaeidae > Cetonia > Cetonia aurata. Next base: position 26,456,800 of record OX421887.1, read on the forward strand.
GCTTTGTACTATCAGGAGTGAAGCAGGATGATGAAGATGTATAACTAACTAGTTCTAAAGCAAAACGTTTTGGAATGAGGGAAATGAGTACACTCTAACGAAGATTTGGTAAAATGCCTGTACCGTTTCGGGGCAATTATATTACTCCGAAACCGTACAGGTACTATATTTTACTTGTGCAAGTAAAATTACTTCGATGTGAAAATTCACCAAGGAAATTTACTACTCGTATTTAACTGAAATTTGTAGTTTTTTCTGTAGCTACATGATTTTAACCCTCATTAATCTACTGGCACAATTGCATATTTTCGAAAGCCATTAGTAGCAATATTTGATATTGTTCTGCAAGTTACTTGCAGACATGCAAATCACAGCTATTAACAAAACTCCACATTCAATTTACGTTATTGACCTGATGACTCGTCTTCTAAATTTCAGAGTTCTCCGCCATTTCGAAGAGTATATTTATCGAGCGGTGTATTATAAGGTATAATTTTTCATATCGATAGAATTTAAAAATGCCCAAAACATGTTTCCGTGTTTATTTCACGTCACAACCTTTCCGGCACCAAATATTAAAAATATATCAATACGTCACGCTTCTGTGCAAGATTAAAATTCCGTATTCTCCAAGTACTTTGAAACTGTAAAACAGGATTATCAGTAAAAGTAGTGTAGATAAAGATATTATCCATGCGAAGATCCATTAAACGAAGAGAAATACATAATTTAAAAACGTCTGACGTAATGTCAATTTCAAGAGGTATCTTTAATTTTAAACTGAATCCCCGTGCATGCACACATACTCCTATGTGTACGTGAAAATTATACGTGCATTATTAAGAACCGGTTTCGAGGGTCTCTCCAACTCTCTTCAACAGCTGTTATTAAATGATTTAAGAACACAATTGTACTACTTAAAGAATGATGTCATTACTCTACTTGTTCTAAACAGAGAATAAATTATAATAATCAATCACGAAACTGAAGGAGACGTTAATTACTCGTTAGTGAATTGGTGAAGCGTTAAATTTCGAAAGGCCTGGTAAGCCTGTGAAAGAAGATGAGATAGAGACTTACACAAAATTTTCGTCGGCAATAAAGTGTTCTTTTTTAAATATGTAACGAGGTAGTCGTATAATCGATTTTACGTACTTGCATGCACTGTATGTAAATGAAGATGTCTTTAATTAAAATAACAGCACCGTGATCAGAAAAGCAATAAATTACGGACTACATATTGCTGTATATTATACACTACAATTTAACCCAATTCACATGAAACGCCATCTGGAGATGTAAAACGTCCCCTGAACGGTAGCCAAGTTTATGCTTTATTTACATAAGTACATATGTATATATCGGAGTCTTCGAGTGCGTCCATAAAAGCGATTTTATATGCCATTTTTGCGTATTGGTTGGCCATTAGTTTAATACAAGCATGCTTTTTATTTTCCCCATTTGCGATAGTAAAATTTATGGTATACTACATTCGCTGACAGGTTACCAACTGTGTAACATAGTGTCAAAAGGTTAGTAGTATATATTATCCTTGTACGTCTGCGATTTTCTTTCAGAACACGTTGATAATTCCGTAGCTATTTTTTGCTTTAAAAATAGTATTTATTTGATTGTCTTGAAAATTACCATAATTTTGACGTAAATTACATTGCTTGAATGGAAAAGAAAGCCTTTTTGTCAGTATAAATAAAAGTTATTGTGTGAACCCACTGTTCAAAAATGCTACTTATACTCCTAGAGTCTTTACTTATATTACTTAGAACATTTCTCAAGCTTAACTGCATTTTTAGAGATACTAACGAGATAATAGCACGCCTTTATTATCGTGTGGTATATCTCCTTTTCGGATTTAGTCTCAGTGGTGCCATACAGGATTTTATCAGACCGAAGTGTAGCATATAAAATACATAAATTATTTAATGGCGGAGCAATTAATGTTATTGTCTTGTCGGACTTACGATTATGAGGTTGGTGGAGGAGGGACCGTGGTGGTAAAGAGTCGAACAATAATACAAGAGAACAACAACGGCAACAAGTCAAGATGATTTACGAGTCAGGCCATTAGATAAATGTCTTTGAACATTAAACGTTAATTACCGATCGCGTGTAAATAATTTATTATTTATTGCGGAAATAAATTGAATTATTTGCTGAGGAATTTTCTCTGTACGTCGACCATAAATGGATACACATGTTGTACGTTGCGCTTCGATTGATGTCCCTACATGTGAAAGTTCCACTGACAGCGTTGATTAAATGGAATTACATACGTATGAAACATAGGACAGGTTTTAATTACTGCTGATTTTACAACCACTAACCAAACACATTCCTATATGTATTAGTACAAATAATTTAACCAGGTTTTAAATATATATGGAAAGCTTCTTCTTCTACTGAAGCTTGATAAATTTAAGAACACACTGATGTATATTCCAAGGCGGTAATTTCAGTCCGAGTGTAGTACCATGTTGAATTTGTAAAAATTTTATTATCCATTGTTAAAAAACATTGATTATGTATTCCAGATGTATTATTTTTCACTTCCACTATACCCCAACACATAGTGTTTGTAGTCATGGATTTTCTATGATTTTAAAATTTGGGTCGAATTTTAAAGTCAAATTGTATCCTGAAAAGTTGAAGTTCCGCTGCAACACAGTGTCCTTGAGCGAGTGTACGAACTAACAAACTTTCATCAGAATCTGTTATTTACAGTTCGTAAGCTTCCCTTGTAAGTGAAAGATCTCAACTTGAACAACAAATGAGCAATCGAAAACCGGAGTTATGCAGGATCTCCTTTGTTTTCGATGTCTACGTATTTAGGCCGTTAGTACAATAAATATCATTCAACGTTGATTATTACCACAATTCCGACAGTTGTTAGTGGACATTTTAAAGAAAATAGAATAAATATGAGTCGATCCTCAAACAGGAACAACTAATGATGTACTCGTGGGGAAAAAATAAATGATTAATGTATATGTTACAGGAAACGAATCAAACACTGCATTAAGTGTATATAAATAATATCACTGGCACTGAAGTTCTTATTTCTATGGGCTTCTATGCCCATATAATGATGCTGATGTATTAATAATGCTTACAAATAACTATTAATTTCTTTTTGGTTATTATTGCAAAACGCTACAATTATAATACTACAATACCTTATTAATAGGACTTACCTTTCCATTTGCATCTATGGATAAATACTTAATTAGTATTTATTATAAGGTCTTACAAAATATTTAACATCTAAGAAATTGCTTCAGCGAAAATAGTTGGTTGTGAAGTTATTATATATAACTTATCGGTGAATTTAAAAATCCATATAAATTACTGGTATACTAATTTAAGTATATGCGGATGTTTTTTTTTTCTTTTCCTTTGAAACAACTTGGATCTGAATAAAATAACCGACATCTCATCTGACTTCACTTTATTTACAATACGAATGCTTAAATGAATTGTTCAGGGAGAAATCCTAGATTTCTGCAGATGTAATAAGAATTCACTGCTTTGTCATTCTATACTTACTCAGCGTTTGTGCGATTCAAGTCCTCGGCAACTATGCAGGGAGTGCTGAAAATAAAACAAAAGGTTGCAGAATAACGTATTGACGTTTATTGAATAAATAGGTTTCTTCGTTTAGCTTACACAGAAAAATTTTACGGAGTTAAATTAAACGGCTTTTCTAAAACCAGTTAAACTATCATTAAAAATTTGTCAAAAGCATTAAAAAGAAATATTTTACGCTCGTCGGAAACGTTTCTAACTACAACCCATGCAGTTCCAACTCGGAAAAGCAGAAATATACTATCTTTCGACCGTGTTACTCTTTGTTAACATCAGATTCAGATAATAAAAACACCAACTAGAAAAAAATTAACTAGTTTTTGTGTCGATCACCGGTTTAGCAATAGCAGGGAGTTAACGTAACACCAAAATATGACTTAGGAAAGAGAAAATTCTAAAAAGTGAAGGTTACTAACTTAAGGTGGTAGATACTACTATATCTTAACTCTGCAAAGTGTATTGATAATACTACCTCGGGCTGAAACTAATTCCAAAATAGAACAATTGCAACATCTATTGCAACTCCACAGAGGAGCAAATTTTCGTTGTAAACATGAAATTTTACTCCGAAACATGAGTGTAAATTACATAACTTTGCTCGCCTTTAACTAATCGTGCATCTGGACGTGATGGAAGTACCGATGGTAGTCCAGATCTAACACCGTATTTCTTTGTGTGTAGGAAACAATTTTCGCCGTAAAAGAGAGATAAGTACCGGATATTTAACATGTCGAATTGTGAGTGAGGGGTAATGCATAAGATCTAGAAAAGTACAAGTATGTTGCTGATTTCGAACATATGTTGTGGTAATTCGCTACATAGTTTTAATTTTCTTATACAATTATGAACAGGCTAATATACATTTAACATACTCTTAATGAATTTTTAATAAATTAATAAGGAACTGTAAGTTAGTTGCTATATAATAATTTAAGGTAAATTTGCGATTTTTATAATTTAAGTTTCATCAATCTTCTAAGAGAATTAGTGTATATCTTAAAAACTCGCAGTTTAAATTTGCCCCATTTGCAATGAGATTACCTAATTTGCCTTTAAGATATATATAAATTCTGCAAGTGTTTCCATAATATTAATTTTTTCACAATAAATTATTTTTGAATTATCATAAATACTTCATTATATAATCGTTTCAACATTTCACACTACCAAAATGTTAACATTTATGCTTAATAAGGCACATAATAAATAGTATTTACATGTTTCTTGTAAATTACCACATGTTATTTTCTTTTTTTAATGCAAAATTATAATAATAGTTAATACTGTATCTGTTAATTTGCTTTTGTGCATAAATTTAATTAGAGTGTACTGCAAGTTAAGTTATTTAGTATCTTGTAGCGATTGCATCATCTATGCAGTTTGTTCTGAGGTTAATACAATTTGTCAATGACTTTCAGTTTGATACTTTTTGTTTTAATAAATGGTGGAAACATCTGTGCTACTTAAATATAGCCCCGATGTCCTTACCTGTGTAAATATAATAATAATTTATGCACAATATCAACGTTCAAGAAAAATAGATAATAAAAGTGGGGATAGAAAGCTTCATGATTAATGATAATACGTTTTATTATTGTGGAAATACAGATTTTGCTCTGATTATGGCAGCAGAAATGGGCAAAAAGTTGATGTAATAGATTTTGCCTAAGGAAGTAACAAATCATGTTATTCCTCTTCTGCGCTGAATACATTTTCTGGACGTGCATTACATATTTATTGCCCTCATCATATCAATTACTGTAATAACTTCTCATATTTATACGTGACATTAGAGCTAACTATAATAAAAACCCGACGGACGTTGGATTAATATTTATTCATTGTATTGTCCTTGTTCTTCCCTCATGGTAATTGGAAATTAATTATTGCCTAATTTAAAATTCACCAGATAGAAACAATTACAATTTATATTCCAAGCAGATAGTTCGTCTACATTCATGGCACTCTTAATTGTCAGTACTGCGAATAACTAAGAGAAAGATCATTTCTATATTATCCGTAGATAGAACCTCTTAAAATCGAAGGAAATAAGTTAGATACAAAAAGGAATTTCGTTTAATTCTTTGATAATTGACCCAAGTAGTTTCTTTAAAAGGTAACTGACAGCATTCGTCCACTCAATGTATTTATGTGCCCATTTCTCTTGTTATTATAAGACCTATTATCCTTTGCACTCTTGACGTTGAATAAGCTAATGATGGAGTACAATACAATACATACAGACACATACAAACACATACCGAACAATCGCAACTTCGAGATGGCAGGTCTACAGTTCATCGCCACACGAAATTGATGGCAATTTTCTTATAAAAGATAATTCCTCCTTCTAATTCATATTATGCGTAATGAATTGGATTATGTTGCATTGTCGTCAAAGACAACCTTCACCTACATTCCTTAATATATTTGTTGTTGTGTTACATGATCATAAATTAGTTTTTTGAAAAACAAGATCCTTCCTTTGACTAGCAAAGGGGGGATTCAATAGCAAGCAAGGTTTATACTTAAGCAACCCATGTTTTTTTAACATAATGTCCTTGTGTCATAAATAAGGGCTTCAGGTTTTAAATTCTTTAAGGAACGAATTATTGCAAAAAAAGACTCTTACTTTTTCATTAATTAATTTGTATATCAGAATATAAATATATTAAAATGCTAAGAGATAATTACCATAATTTAACAACACGATTCACCGAAATATTCAAATAGTATAATCAGTTTGATCAGAATAGCCATAGATGGGCAAGCACTTATTTCTTAGAGCCTTAAATAGTAAAATAGCGCATGGTATACTACCATCTAATCTGTGCAAATTGCACGTTCTTTTGCCATTTTATTATAATTACTAATAACAGTAATTAATGCCCATAATGTGAAAACATGTCATCTGTAATGAATTCACAACCTTCGAATTACGAAGCCGGGTTTTTAACAACTATATAGGCTATTGTGGTGTTGCTACTAGAACTTCGTAGTCAGGTATACATCTATCACACCCAAACTATTCTGAGCTCAAAAAAATAAGTGTTGGTTATTTATAGCTAATATTTTGCAAAATTATTCCAAGGGTTCCCTTCCTACTATCACCTGACGAAGCCAGAACTAGAACTGAGGTTGATACCCCTTGGCCTCTCTTTGTGACATAATAAAGTTCTGCATATTTGTGTTAACGTAAATTTTGCCTTGAATGACATACTTTGTGCAAATTCCTGTTTCTTATTTTTCTCTTTATATACTTGTAGAGCGAGGAAGGTGCAAGTTGCCTTCAGCACCATAACAACACTTTCCCATAATATTTCTCCTTTTTCAGAAGGAGTTACAGCTGCCACATTTTTCTATGCCTTTTTAGCTACAACAAACGCTGCTCTTTTGCAACCCTGTTTCATTCATATTAAAAATATGATCCGGTGTTTTCCAGAGTGTCCAGGTTTCCATGTTTTTTTTTTTCCAGATGTCGAAAATAATTTACACTTCTTTTCTGTTTATATTTCGAGTTTTGGCTAAAAGGCTCAATCGATTTTCCTGATACTTAAATCCCTAGAAAGCTTTGCAATCAGTCAAAATTCACTAAACATGTGGTTCAGTTACATTCATTATTCACTCCTGTTATTAAAAACATAGGATACAGGTATATTCAAGCCTTAAGTATCAGGTAACTTAAAAGCCATATTTCTAACTGAATTTCCAGTCGAAGCAAAATCTGCTTTTTGTAATTCAAGCATATGACTTCTTATTTTCATTCCATTTTCACTGTCAAGAACGCTAGATGAACACACATAAATTTTTTGAATCATTATTTTTCAATTTTCTCCTTAAAGTGGGTTGTGAGGTACACTATCATCTCTAGCAGCTGAATTTCTCATTTCTATTTAGATTTTGTTCTTTGTTCTTTTGATCACTTAATAATAATATAGATAAAACTTTATAAATTCCACGTTTCGGTTTTTTATTAAACATTTTTGTCATTTCTTATAGCACTCTGAAACTGTTGCTCAATCCATGTGCCTCTTTCAGAGTTACATTTTCTTTTATTCAATGTCAGCATTTCCCCCCTAATTCTGACACAATCAACTCACCCAAGTCTTAGGGTGAAATGACTCAACGATTTTACATAAAATTGGTAGCTACGCATTATTCATGTTCAAATAATTACCCAGCTGCGTAGTGCAATAAACACAACAAATGTAACTCTACAAAACTAACATAACAAATAGAGGAACTACTCACTTGCATAAAATAATTAGCATACCCAAGAGTACAATCCCCTGAACCTTTTATTTCTTTCTACTTAAACAAAAATGAAAATTAGTCAGTCTATCACTAGACATGTGGTGCTTTCACAACCACTAACGAACCGACTAAAAAGCGCACATGTGGAGTTAAACATATCCAAATCTCTGCAGCTGTTGAATCATGACTCCTGGAACTGGAATACTCTATACTAGTGCTGCCAGGTCTTCTCAACTAAAAGCGGTAGACGAAAGTTATAAAATAGCGTTAGACAAACTTTTGCATGACACCCTGAATTATGTTGGTCGATTGATTTGGCACACTACAGCACTACAAGGTTGCCGACACCTGCTCTATACTATGGATGCAAAAAATTATAACACAATGGTCATATTTGTCATATCTAACAAATATCAATTTTTTTCAGCAGCATTTTAAACTTGTTTTTGTGCTCAGTTTCTCCAATATTTGTACTACTTCATCTTACGTGAAACTTTTCCTGTTCTATTTGATAGATTTTAATGAGACTTGTTTTATTGGATTCAGCATATCCTAGCATTTGATAAAGTAGGCAACTTATCTATTCTTTTTCAAAATAGCACTTGGGAGATGTTTTATTTTTTAGAAGGAAAAACTCTTTTTGCTAACTGTTCCTCAAAAACTCTTGATTTCATTTCCAAAATTCTTTAATGATTCTGAATTTGAAAAAAAAATGGTCAAAAATCGAATTTACTTTATTTAAAAAAAGGTAAACAAAAAATCGATTTCTTTTTGACCCAAATTACGTTGCACTGCCTTCAAGTAGCGCAGATCTTTTCAGTGCACCTTGTATACAAGACTTAATTGAAAATAGCAGTAGTACTTAGCTTGCGATAAAATAATGCATACCTGCAATTGTTTTACATACTACCTGAATGTGAGTACTTTCAGATCGTGACCATTTGACTTATTTATGTCGATATGTTCATAGATATGTGCTTATTTTATGGCGATTACTTCACAACAGCTTTCTGATCAGCTTTCTCCGCAGCCACCTACTACTTCTACCCAGGCTATTATTATATTACACGGTATGTGTTATTATCTCTGCGAAGACTGGCCGTTATAAATTCTGTTCTGACGTTTAATGGTGTTTCAATAATTTATTTTAATAACATAATCTCTTCCGTCATGCAAGAAGATGCAAGTTTATTTAGAGATAGATGAATTATTTTTGAAATCGAGTAAACCGTGAAATATACCTACTTCGCTATCGAACTGAAATGAGTTTTTCGTGAAAGTTCCCTCAAGCAATACATCATTGTATGTATATTGTACGAATAACGAACACCGTGAGCCAGTGTTGCAATATTCATTACTCGTTTAAATGCTATCGCAATATTTAAATGTCTTTGGTAAAGGCACGGAAAAAGCGGATATGTTTTTTTTTTCAAAGCAGGAGAGGAAATTCATCTTACGTACACACAAACATATATTCCATACGTACAAGCCTTCCTGTATATGTGCCCAAGTGTGTATATATGTATAAGCTGGGCTGTAGCAGACAATGCATGGAATGTATAATAAAGAAGACTTTGAAATATGAGATGTTTTACATCAGTTAAATTACATATCGAGTTGGAAAAGTTCAGATAGCTTCTGTTATTCTGTTTCCTTCTATATCTCGTTCTCTCACACAAAACAAATATATCTACACTAAGCGTACAGTCGTACAAAATGTATGAGTCTGTAACATTTGTTCGATGAAGCAAAGAATGAAAATTATTTCAATATTGGAGTATTGCATGGATTGAAACTTGAACATGTACATAACTCGATGGAGAATGCAAAAGGTGATTTATATGTTGTATTTAATCGGCGTCATTGACCGAAATTTATACCCAAAACAGGTTAGGGATTTACCTGATATTTCACATCGCGTTTTGGGTACAGCGGGACAGAAAACGCGTTCTGGATAAACTAAAACTTTCTACAATTAGATATTCGCTTACACGGCCTGTGTTGTATATATGCTTTTTCAGGGGGCAGTGTCCAGTTACCAGCCCAGTAATGGTTTTAACTTCTTTCTTGCTGCGTCTAAGTAGGTTATCAGATAACTTAGCATCACCATCCCCTATTAGCGCTTTGGCTTGGAGTTGACCTTCAGTCGTCCTCCATTTATGTGTGCTTGCTTTGTCCAGCCAGGTCCAGATCACCCTTTTAGCAGAATTCTTAGTAATCCCACATACGGGCTCTGGACCTATGAAGTGTCTTTTAGAGCCCTCCTTGGCTAGTTCGTCAGCCACGGGGCATATCGAGCACTTTCTATAACGTATATAAATGACAGACAGTTTGTGCATAGGACACACTTGACACCTATGAACATGAAAAACGTAAAGTTACTTACAAAATCATTGCGATATATTCGTAGCCAATGTTGAGGCAACGCTACTTGGCGTTTGACTAATTAGCGACAGCGTACTGAACTGTTGCTGTAAATTAGATGGATTTGCAAAAAAGTGAATTGGGCACGCCGGCCGCCGCCGGTTTGGTTTCCGAAACTTTGCTGAAATTAATTTGCTGGTTCGGTAAAGACTGAAATGAGTATTTTGCTGGAATTGCGCCTGCGCGAGGTACTGGAACTACTAAGATATGGATTGTGTCGGTGGCATTTGCATATTTTGGACTGGTATCGTAGACGTTTCGAGAAGGGTACTGACGTTGCATGCCATTTTGGATTTGGTAATTTTGGGAATAATTGAAACGCTGGAAAGTCTGCTGTGGAGATGCCGTAAAGTCTTTACCAGCTTGATAATCGAAGACATGACTAATGAACAGATTAAGATAATTTCTAAAACAAATAGATAATTAAATTTTCTATATCTGAATCGAATATATATTAAGATTATCATCGTTGAGTGTAATAAAACTTATTAGATTAAAGTATTTGTATAATTTTCTCCGTTGTCTAAACTTCCGTGGTGCATGTCGCTCACTATGTGTGAGCAAAATTATTACAAAAACTAAAAGCTTTTCTAAACTACTGACGAAAAGTAGCAGTAGCAGATTGTAGTTGATAAGCGCTAATAAGAAGTTTTATACATCACCACAATACAAGCATTTTCTGCTGCGGAATGTGCGTTAGCAAGAAGGCGTGCTCAATGGAGTAAGACATACCCGAAGGTGTATGGAGAAACGTCGTAACTCGCTCGCGAGAACTTAAATCCAGTTTTTATTGTAATATGTATCTTCAATACTGTGCGCCAGTAATCGACTGAGTTCACCCGCCTCTTCGAGCTCGTGACGTCAGATGCGCGTGAGGGCGGAGTTTCCGCCAACAGAAAATAATTCTACTGTATACCTTTCTAATTCACCCAGAACGCGTTGTGGGCATATGAAATATACAAAAATGTCAGAAATTAGGGAAACCCACAAGGTGTTCTGGTTACAAGTTTCAGCAACATGAATATAACAGATAAGTACGTAATAAATCGAGTGTAAACTATACCCAATATAATTTTATTTAATTGTCGTTTAATGTTAAATAACAGTAACTATACGATATCGATACTGAAATAAGAATTACGTATAAACATGGTAGGCTCCTGTACTGGCGCACATCTTGTATGCCTTAACAAGATGTGTATAAATATGGAGTAGCGTTATCGGTGGTAAATATGATTTGTATGGGTTGTTTGAACGGCGGTTATAAATTTTCATGTCTTCTAATTGGAAAATTGACATTTATTACAGCTAATTTGAATTGTAAGAGGGTACGTATGTACGTAATTATCTCCTCAAGTATATGTGGTGGTTTTATATCTATAAGCGTACATAGTACATATATCTAACATATAATTTCGGAAAGAAATTGAAGATTTTATGTCCACAGTAAAGTTTTCGATAACCGTACCGTAGCTCATTTAAGATTTGTATCGTGGCTTTGAACATAAGTTTCATCTACAAAAAAGGCAATCACTTCTTCTGTTGAGAGATTTTTCCGACGTAATCTTACATTAACATTTGTTTTTTCCATTCAAACATACACGAGTACTAATGAAAACAGAACGAGAAAGAGAGAGAGAGGTAGAATGAATTATGTTGAAAAATATCATTCTTTTTTTTTTATCATAAACTAAATAACAAACCTCGTAAGTTCGAATCTCGTTAGCGTGCACATAACATAAAACGATCACCCTTCAAAAATGTCATAGAAAGTTGGCTTTGAGAATGATAAACGGTTAAAATTTTCGTCCTTTTTTAATCGATTAACGGCCTACATTATTACACACGGAAACGATTGCGTCCGTTTGTGTCGTGCTGTTGTTCTGGTTGCTACCTTTTATCTCTACAGCGTATTTGACATAATTACAACATTTAATCATGTATCTGCTTTCACTGGATTTGCGTAACATATTTCTAATGATAAAGTAAGCATGTTTTAAGTTTCTGGTCCCGAGATATACCTTGCGATACGTTGATCTTTGTCGTCCTATTGTACAGAGTAACCTTTTTCAAAAGATTAAATATGGAAGGTTTCTTTGCGCAAGTTATTTTTCTGCATTCATAACACAATGGAGAATGTTCACTGATTTTAATACTGTTTATAAGTATATTGATAACCATCGTAATGAATTACTTAAAACAAAACAAACAGTCTTTAGTCATTACTATTAAAAGTAAATTGCTTTCGAAAATAACATGGTAATAAAATACAAACATTAAATATTAAAACAGCTATACAATTACAATCTTAGTATTATAAGTAATAATTTGTTTCTATAATTATTCGCTGGTAGGTACTTAAAGCAACTAACAATAAGAAACATACCAACGAGAATAATACGAGTCATTTTGTTAACTCCTTCGATACTAATAGTATTCCTAAAATAATTTTGGCAACAATAAAGTCAAAACACTACCTTGAATTAGATTACGTTGGTGGTTATACTCAGCTATTTCACCGTGACCTTTTCAGGTCTATTGTGATTCTCTTTGTCGTAGAAGACGCTCTCTAACTTTGGTTTCTTAATGAGACCTATCACCTTTGAGAGTGGCTCCTTTATGTAGCTGTTATCTGTGGGGTTCTTTACGCCCAATACTAGAAACCTTGGCCCTCGCCAGGCGATCACAGTGGCACAGTACATAAACTGAAATTTCTTCCTCTTCATCGCAGAATCTACAGAGAGCGTCATCTGCCAGACCTATGTTATACATAATATGCTTATTCAGTCTAGGTTAACAGACCTACTATCATTTTGAGAGTCTCCCTGTCTTTACCCAGTAGGTCTTTAGTAAATTCAGCCCTCTGTTCCCATAAGAACTCCTTTTCCTGGCTTTGGCTTGGTGATTTTACCACTGTTCCTTGGATTTTGTATGCAGCCATTCGTTCATGGACTTTTTAATTTGCGATTAGTTAATGTCGAACGAAGGGCTAGCTTCAACGAATAGCATTGACGTAATTCGTCAGGCCAGGTCGTCCGCTACTTCATTTCACTTCACGCCCGTGTGACTTCCAGCTTCCGTTGGCTGCCCACCTCATTCACGGCGCGTACGCAATCCCAAAGCCTTTGAGTCGACACTTACGAAACTGATCGCTTTAAGTGTTGCCTGGCTCTCATAAAAAAATAGCGATGCTTTTACCTAATTCGGTCCATCTTTCTAGTTCTCTGATATAGTGACGAATTGTAGCAACCTCAGCCTGGAGTATCGTCGTGTCCTTGCTGAACCTTATCGAAAGAGCCTCTCTGGGCTTCTTTCCATATGTGCCGGCTCCTACGCCGTAATCATTCCCAGAGCCGCCTGCATAGCAGTTTAAGTCCGCTTTAATTGGAGGACTTATCTTCCAGTCCTTCTTATCTTATATTATAATCTGAGAATTTCTATCTTGATTGAGTTTCTAAACCATGGCGTCGTTTGGCATCCCCATAAGGCGCGCTTCCTTAAGTTCATCTAGCAGTTTTTGGTAATCAGCACGTGGGATTTATTTAAAGGTCTTTGACTGTGAACAAGTATACTGCAGACCTCACACTTCCTTGTATATAAATTTGTAACGATGACAAGTTTAGGATTAGGTACCTCCATTGCGGCGGCAAGGGCGATCTCATCGCGCCCGTGGCACACAGACAAAGCAACAGTAAGTTAAAAAAGTTAAGTAGCACAGTATGATACTTAACATCTTGAACGCTCCCGCGTGCCGCACCTTTGGTCACCGTACTACTGCTCCGTATGCTATCATGAATCTAATTAACCTTGTGTATAACCACATAGTCGTTACTTCTATCCAATCTCCTGCACCTGCCCAAGGCAATAGTGGCTTTATTGGTTGCTTCCTTGGTATGTGTGTTCCATGTCAGCATTTGGTCAAACCACACCACAAGGTATTTCACTTCTTTTACATATGGAATCCTTTCGCTTTCTAACACTAGTGGTTAAAAAAACACTACCTTAAAAAGAGATTTTCGGTAAATTTAAAATCATTACGAAAATCTATATAAATAAAGTTGTAACACGCTTCGTTTCTGTACGCCCTTCACCCCCAAAAAAACTACTGATGGGCTTTTCCTAATGTGATTGTAATACCTCGGTGGTCATTTAAAGCTGTGTCAATTGAGAATATGATGTCTGAAGTCTTTCAAGGACAAAATAAAAAAATCCATTGCCCTTACCCGTATATCCCAACGTCACCACTCTAGTCCTAGTGAGTCAGATAATACTGGAGATACAATGTATGGATATGCGTGAAGTTGGTTGATGGTATGGTTCTGGCTCGTCGTCAAGTAAGCAACTACCGTCTATTATTTGCTTGAGCGCTCTGATACTGTGCAGTTGGGTTTCACAGTCCAGTTGCCCTACTGAATCTCATTAATTTTCAAAAATTGGACAATGGTATCACTATTTGTTCATTTTAGTATCTCCTTATTGTTTATATTATTATATTATTCCATAATAGTTATCTCTCTCTGTACAGTGTTGCTAAATTAAAATTATATTATTGGCTTCCAAAAATGGATGGATAGAAGTTAGAAAAGTGGAGAAGTCAAGAGCATATGTTAGTCAATAATATAAATTGTATTTGTAGACCGCACTAAAGAGCAGCAAGCATGCCTATCTCTTCTTGGTCAAAATTTTTATCTAGGACTTATTTAATAATTAGTTAAATATATAGTAACAATAGTTGTTAGTCCGGTTCTAATCAAAAAGCATTATAATGTTATATTTTTACACGTGAACAACCACATTCTTAATGCATAATATATTATCCTATAATCTACTCGTAGATCATTTTAGAGAGTTTTTTTCTGCGTAGGTGATTTTAAGATGACCTTTCTATGGAGGGTACAGAACTAGATAACAGCGTAAATGCTGGCAAAGAACAGAATTTCCTGGAAGAAATGATGTAAGTGATTTTAAGAAGACCTTTATGTTTGTGAAATTATTCCACGAAAACATATCTCGTTATTCTTTGTTATAATTCTGCAGAGTTGATAAGTTTTAATCACATTGTTATACTCGTAAGAAACAAACGATCCCAACGGCAATTAAAGTACAACTCGAATTTCAGTGTAAATCGATAACTTTAGAGAAAAGACTTCTAACTCGATGATGAATGAGAAACACTTTCGAAACGTCGCAATTCCAATCTAAAACCTCACATTAAAAATTCATAAGATCAAGGAAGTTCTAACGAGGAGTTAGCATACGTTGCTGGAAAAGCACATAATTCCTACTCATTACGCGCCTGATTAACGTGTACACAAATCGCTGTTTACAGACAGTACCATATGCAATCCACTCAAGAGAGTCGAATTACAAAACGCGCTATTTCATTACGCGAAATTATCAGCCATTTTCTTTCGATCGCTCGTTTAATTTATGCAAATCACTCGCGGCCGAGTATATAGTGTTGGTATTGTGTGCGCGCCCGTTCAATCCGCACAGCATGCAGCGCACGTACCCGGGCGTTTATTTTTGCGTGGTGTTCCGCTCGGACAAAATGACAGATATTTGTCGGGTTCTCGTGACCGATTAATGGTTGCACCAGTTTAATGTAGTTACATTCATAAAACCGCATCGCGCAATAAACGCAATGCAATGCTTCATTGCTCCGATTGTAAGTTAGATAGGTATTTGCCAATAGATGGATTCGAGTTCGAACCCAGGCAGGCTTGGATTCGCGGATGCATAATGGCTGTAAAAATTGCAGTAAACAAAGAGAAATAAATACACAATTCAATGCTATTTCGTCATAAACAAATAATTAGAAATTATTGAAAATATCTGTCATTGGTTAATTATAATCGCTGCCGTCTAGGTTGTTATGTAAAACTTCTTAATAACTATTATATCAATTTTTTTTTTGTTATATTTACGTATCTAAAATGTTATATTTACCTACTGAAACATTTTATCAGTTTCAATATTTTTACTTGAATTGAAGGCCACTTCAATCGGGCACTACAAACAAACGGATATTAAACAAACTTTCGTTTTTAATGGTGGAGTTTATTAAAAAACAACGCATATAGGCGCATTCACGTAACGAGAAACACGGACATTTTTAAAGACTGAGTTTGTGGAAAAAGATTTGATCGACCTAGTGGAAATAGCTAATCGCGACAGACAATTAGGAGGCCTCATATAAACCATTTAAACAATTGGAATGTTAAAGAATTTATCAAGAGTTTCAGATAGATTATCAAAACAATGTTCAATGGTTGCTAGAAAGAATTGAAAATAGACTGCAATGTACCACACAAAGGTTACTATTACTACTACATGCTAACATGCTAGTTTTAATAGATTGCTTTGTCTTTACTAAAGCAACTATTAGTAGCACTTAGAATTTATTCTAGCGAAAACTTTTATGTAGCAATTACATACATAAATCAACAACTGGCAACAGATTAGCAGTATATCAATAACATATCAGGGAGCGTTCGCCATTTTAGGTAGCGGATATACAGCCTCAATCTCTGCAAAGTTAATGGCGGGGAAGTACATATACTCGCACCGTCTCTCACTCTACCTAACAGCCAGGTGTGGCGCTGTAGTACGATAATAGCATGTGTAGACTGATCAGTGATCAGTATTATTAGTCAGTTCAAGTAAGTTGGTTGTCTAAGTTTTAAATACATATTTTTAAATTAAAAAATAAAACCGACAATACCGGTTAGGTCGAAAATTTAAAAACATCATTTCTAACATATATAAAAATACAATACGTTTCACGGTCACTAAAAATTAACACATTTCTGCGTGTAGATTGAATAGCAAAGCAACCGCTGCCCTCACGCCAGTATTCGTTGTGAGCTATGAGTGGCTATGATGAATGACTGAATGTAGGGGAATACCTACTGCAGTAAGAAGAATGAGAGAGAGACGCACATGCGTGGTATAACCGTTGACTTTGCAGGGATTATGGCTGTACATATTTATTGATATCGTTCTAATACCTATATTTATAGAAGAAATTTGCTGGCGTTTCTACAAATTCAAATTTGTGCAGCGCTATTCTTTGTTGTTTGCTGTAAGTAAGTTGTTTTCATCTGTGAGATTTTACCAACAACCAAGGTCGACGTTTGCTTGCAGGGGTCTCGTTTAAAAAACTTTTCACTATACCTATATGGTAGGGATATAATCATGTTCCTTTTAGAATAGAATTTAAAAAGAAATAATATTTTGAGTGTATAAATAACGTTCGTAAATATACAGTTACCTATCCCGTCTCTTTTTTTTTTCAATGAAAAGTGAGCTAGATATTAGCTACCCAGATATCAATGTGATACCTGTACATTTTGTGATCACATTACGTTCAAATCAACTCAAAGGTATCACAATTTTACGTGGGGTGCATGCGAGGGACGCATCTACACCTCATATAGGGAGCGTAAATATCATTTTCGATCTCGTATTTCCATAAGATTTGATATCTTCTTTTGTTGCTTGTAGGTGTTCCATTTCTAAATTACCTCAAAACTTGTGTTTATCATTCTCCCATTTCTCCCCTAGATATCTCCCATTTTCTCGCCGAGGCGTAACGATTTTCTGCTACTACGAGATCAAGTAGCCAAGGAACAAAACTGCACTTCACGCGGGGAATATGAATTGGATTCTATATGTAACTCCGGACGGACGCACGCGAGGGTTCCATCGAAATTTATCGGTTATGAAATAGTAGGGCGGCGGTCGACCCTAATAAAGAAAACAGATCTTCACCAGAGAAAAGGGTGATCCTGCAATCTGACACGAGTCAACATTTTGGATAAGGGTTGTAAATACATTTATAGACGTGCCCACGTATGTCTACCGTAGCTTTAACGTAGAGACCCCGTTCCGGAAGTGGGGGAAGATCGATACTTGGGTAATTTCTTTGCTTTGTTTGTATATAATTAGTAGTTATTGTGTACGAAAATTAAAGCCCCGAGTTTAGTAACTTCGGAATTAGATTACGCGAGATGAAATCATAACAAGATTTACTTGTATATAAATTATAACGTGGGGTTATTATATTATTAACGTGGTTTTCAAACTTCGAAGCTCGTGCATATTGATTGGATACGGGTATGGATGTTTTTTGCCGTCATAAAATCCGGTAAATACTTCCTACATAACAGCGATTTTCATATAATTCATCCATATAATTACGGATATTCATATTATGAGGAAAACACACACAATAGCGAAGAACAAATTCAATAACAATATTAGGGAATATTAAGTTATCCTTCGCATCCCCCATTTTCCCATTCCAAAGTACTTACGAAACAATTCAAATAATAATGAAATTATATTTAATTTATATTGAGTAAACAAGGAAGTTTTAATGATAAAGAGCCCGGTAATTTAGAAGCTACAACACCATTAACATATAAATCTTTCAATTAAGTAACTAACGACCAATGTGCTCTTTAACATTGTTTTCTCTGCAATCTTCAATGTTTTTAGTCTTTCCACCATTATACACCTCTTAGGTCAACGGATGTACTGTTTAGTCGTTATATTTAAGACAAAGTAGATGCTCACAGTAGAATGGTAAATCGCGACCTTCTAGAATTTATATGTAAGCACATGGGTGTTCTAACGTGTTAGTTTAATATTTCAGCTCCGTACAGCTATTAACTTCGTAGTTGTTTCGAGATATCTGCACGCCCTGTAATTACATTGAATACTAATTCGGCGGTTCCTTTACCTGGTAGATAACAAGTTTCGTCATCGCAGGTTGGGAATTTTAAATATTTTTCGGTTAAATATATTAATACATAACTGACTAATAAGAAACATGTACTTTTGCAATGAAGCACGTAATCTCACTTATTATTTCACATCTTCAATCTCACGGTATAAATAAATAAATAAACAGTTTATTGTAGTTTGAAAATAAACAACAAACATATAGTGGCAAAATGTCACAAAAAGAAAACACAAGAGAAAGATAAAAAAACATAAACTACGCACTGTTCAAAATGATCATAGTCAGCTATTAACAGAACACTGATTTGAAATAGGTATTTGTTCTTAAAAAGAAAAATTAAGGATTCGTAAAAGTAAATTGCAAAAATAGTTTGAATACTATTGATCCTGAAATGGTCCTCAGCATGATTCGGTATATTTGAGTTGTGCCATACTCGCTCTTAATATTCGTTTCTGTAACACAAAGGTACGATACAAGTCACTGCCAACCCAAACAATAATTCCGTATTTCAAATGAGAATGACAACAACTGTAGTATACCATACCCAAGAAAGATACGATTGCTTACACTTCTTACAAATGCATCTACGTATGTGTTCTTTCCATTTTATAGAATCGTACACTTTTGTCAACATGTTACACATGGTTGAAATCAGAAAAAAAATACTCTTTCTAACGGTGTTAAAATTCAATATGGCGCCCATAAGAAATAAGAAAGTTGATGATGACCAGAAGAAAACGAATGTCGTATAAAGATTTCAAGCACAACATTACATAGAACATTAAAAGTGGCCTTGTGAACGTGTCTTTAGTTTTTCTCTGCAAAATAAGAAAATGATATTTTTTCGTTTTTTATAAAAATCTCAAACGTCATTTGTTCTAAGTCTACTTTCATTGCGGGATCATAATAACCACAAAATTTAGCAACTTTGCCAAATTTAAACCTATCGTCTATCGTCAATAATAAGCGAGATCTCAATGGTGAGGATCGAAAATGAATCAGCCTGTATATCCCTCATGCACTTGAAATGATTCACTCTAGTGTTGAGAGCGATGCCTTCACCATCATTCACGGCAAATCGTTCGTATCATAATACGGGTTCAAGCAGTGGATTTTTTTCATCATCCGAATCATGAACAGTCGTCGTGAGTCGATTGTGCATCTAGATGAATATAGTAAATCTTTCCAATTGCTTTCACGAAGCTAGACGAGTAGCGTGTATCTTAAATGAAATGAAAATTTCATTATTTCATTCTCTTTACGTTTAAGATCCGTTTATTGCCGATTCTTTTAAACCTTTATGTTGTGTCAAGACTTTTTACAGTTTTTTTCTTTTGATAATATTGTAGGTATCTAATAGCATTTGCCATAGCCTTAAGGAGGTAATTCGTGATTAATGATTACCGAAACCTTTTGCTGTTTAGTTTGTAGTAGGTACCTAACATAACTGCTCAATTTAGCTGATGTTTTATTCCTGTTCAGAACAATTACGATACGTATAACCTAATCTGAACTACCACATATTTTAAAAATGGATATCATCAACGAATTCTTTATGATGGTTATTAAACGATATGATAGTTCTTATTTTACTGCAATGTCAGATGCTTTCAATGAAATATGGATAAGTAAAGTAAAGATTGCAATGAATCTGTAATATCTAGAAGGACTTGCTAGAAGTTTTCCAGGCTTATACTTCTTTATTTCCGTTGCTATATTTCGGTTCAATATCATGTGCATTATGCAATCTATGATCTGCAACGCTTATATGCGCGAGACATGCGTTGAAGATGACTTCCTGTTCATTGTGGTAAATACTGCCTAATTCCATACCTAAATTCCACGATTTCGTTCGTATAGAAAAGGTTCCCGGAGTAAAACGAGTACAAGTGTGCAAATTGCGTCGTCGCATCAGCTCAGCGGGAATAACACGGCCTAAAGCGAAATCCGAAAGGCCGAAGCATGAACGCACATAACAGAATAGCGGAAGCCGCAACACGCGGACCCACCGACCGACGACAGCAACAACAGACCGGCACACAACAACATGGTGGAGCGGGAGAGAGTTAGGTACACCGGCGGCAGGAGCAGCAACAGAAACAGCAGCGGTCGTCAACGGTCGGAGTGCCGCTCTGTGTCCTTGACATACGGCCGCCTTGCTCTTCTTGTTGATAGGAAATAAGGTCAGTGAGTAAGTCGGGCTACGGCTTTAGGGTCATGGTCTCTGATCGTTGACCTACTACAAGGGGGAGATTCGCCCGGTTTTATCTACTACCGAGGCGAAGTTGCGACCGTTCGCCCGTCTTTCACACCCTACCGTGCTCGGGCTTCCTCATTCCTATGTCGAGCGGGCACGGCGACCGACCGAGAGACCGTTCAAACGTCTAGCGCTTTAACGCCTCCCGGTGTGGATCACCTCTCTCGCTCCGACACTTTTATTTTTCTCGCCCTCGACGAAACCGCCAAGCTTGCGACGCACGGACGTTTCGGTTGCCGGTACATAGCTGCGACAGTTCAACCGTGCCGGTTTCTGTAATGCAACCGTTTTCACAATATCCCTCCAGACAAATGAATCCAGGCAACCAGATTCACTCATTCGTATTAGCTAACATACATAAATACGAAAACGGATTAAACATTAAATAATTGTACAGGGTGCAGCAACAGTACCTAAGTCCGTTTTTTATTACGCGAGCTGTACGCTAGATAGCAATTTGATACCTTGGGAATGTATGTACACCCACGGACACCCAAAATGTCGGGTCTAATTGTAAGTCACAGTGTGACATTTTGGGTGTCCGTGAGTGTACATAATGTAATGTTAATTGTTCACCTTTATAATATATGTTCCGATATATAAACTGTTTCATTAAAAGGGTGGCACATTACAATTCATTTCTTTTAATGAAACACCCTGTACATTTATATATTATGGAAGATCTCTAATCACGTTCCATTCAGCCCTAGATCCTAGAATTTTTCAACAAGTTGATCAGCAACATCGATGGAGCGTTTGATGCGGGATAACCAGCAAATGTGTTGTTGGAACTTATTTCTTTTAAAATAATGTAAATGGACCTGATATAATTTAGAATTCTTACAAAATATATTACCACGATTATTGAATGTGAAATGTTCTTCCTGTAAATCGACAAGAAATGTGGCTCCACACTATTCTATTGCTGTAGGAGATTATACCGAAATATAGCTGGAAACGAATGGCCCTAAAAGATGGCCGCCTGGATTTCCGGACCTAACACATCTCGATTTTTATTAGAGTTAGTTAGTAGCGCTTTTCGAAGCAAAACATCTGGAGAATTAAGGCGAGTTCAGAGAGCGTTCATTAAAAGAATGAATCTTTGTTCGCAAAAAGAGGAAAGACACTTTAAACATTTGTTGCTTTAGAATTTTTTACATTATTATCATATTTGATTATCATTTTATTTGTTTCGTCAAGTTTTACAATACTCCTACAGTCCAAGCATTTTCACCTGGCGGATGCACGATAGCAAGAGAGCGCGCTTAATGGGGTGAGACACACCCGAAGAAATGTAGAAAAACTCGCACATGAGGACCCTTTTTGGTGATTCGTTAAAAAATCATAATTGAGGATGCATTGTAGTACGCCACTCGTCGACTAGGTGACTTATCGTTCGCGTGAGGGTGAGGTTTCCGCCAACAGCCAGTGCTTGGACTGTAATAATACATGATATTTCATACAGATTCACTTTTACCTTTCAATACATTTTGTTACTATGTATTTTTTTCTTAGAAAGAGACAACCGTTTGGCTGTGTCACTAAAATATTAATCTACGCAAAAACTGGATATCGACTTTGAGCTCTTTGCGATTTCTCATAATCTTTCCTCTCTCGTGAAAACGACGCATGGTTCTCTCTACGATTCACGCGCGCTAGTCTTATTAGTTTATTTTTGCGGCAAATAATCGTTCGTCGAGTAAAACGCTCGTGTGTTTTACACTTTAACACGGAACGAACAGAAAGCGAACGGCACGCGGCACGGGTCTCGCGTCTGGGGGATTTTCATGCCTGGGAAAAACGATGGGAAAAAAGCGAAAAGCCTCGGGTGATCGTTTTGGGAAGATCCGGTTTAACCGCATCATCTCCGACACACGTACACACGTACAGGAACGCACACCAACGAAGAAAACACGCGATCGCGGCGCTTAAAGGGAGAGTCCCGAGGATTCCGCCACTGTCGACGGCGCCGCACAAAAAAAGCACGTAAACGTAGATAAGGAAAACGCTATACGCGGAGGTCGGGTGCGAGGAGGACAGACAACGACGCTACTACTCTTCTACTACCATACGGTTTTACTACGCCATACTACGTCGTTGTTGTTAGCAGACAACGTAGACGTTCATTCACTGTTTTCGCTCCGGCCTCCACGAGAGAGCCGCTTATGTTACTCGCCTCTCTGTTGTTGTTGACGTTGGTATGTGCGTAGTAACAATTGATGTGATTTAACCCGTCCCCATATAGGCAATGAGAAAAAAACGATACATGAAGATAAGCAACAATGGAATGGTTATGATATTGTTTACCATATTGTCATTACTAAGTCAAATATTGTACTGAATATGAAGTCGCTGACATTTGTTTAATATTTTGTTAATAGTCAATAATGCAAGAAGTTTCGAAAGAATAATCAGTAAGAACGACACTTGAAGTCATATATCCCACCTGGGTCATTATACAATAAACAGATACACTATTTATAAAGAAATTATGGCTGCTTGAATGCTTGCAATGATCCTCTCGCGAGCTTTACAGAAGTTGAGCAGGCTCATTAGTAAGGAATGATCGAATGGCTCCTCAGGGGAATTACAACAATGCAATGTTGTGGATCCAGAAAAGGTTTGCGGCAAGTAAATTTAAAGAAAACAAAGATCTATCGTACGGTACGCGGCGCAGGGAATAACACTCCACTTTGGGGACACCCTCTTCGGATCCGAGCCACCAGCGTTTGGGTCGAAAGATGTTCGCAGGGTGGAGTGTTGTTCCCTCTGTTGCAAAACCTAGTCGTGGATGAGCTACTAATAAAACTGGACAATGAAGGGCATAAAGCCTTGGGATGCGCAAATAATATGGTGATTCTAAACCAGGGTAAATTCAACAACGCAGTGCGGAACAAAATGCAAAACGCTCAAGAAGTTGTGCAAATATTGACGCCCGTCCAAAACGACTACAATAACATTCACGAGAAGGAGAACTGTCCATCCAACTGTATACGACCACTAAAGCTCCGGAGTGAAGAAATAAAGGTGTCTAAGAAAGTGAAATATCATGGAGTCATTCTTGACTCCAAGCTTACTTAGAATCGATAGTTTCAAAGAATGAAAACCACTCATAGAGAAACATGGGAGTTAAGACAAAATATACATATTAGACATACATTACGGTGGAATGATCACTTATGCATCGCTGGTATGGTTGACAAAGATGTAGCAGCAAACTGCTGTAACCGAACTCAGCAACATACACAGAATAACAGGAGCAGCAGAAATGGAATGCCTTATAGGCCTCCCTCCTCTCCATTTGATGATAATGTGGGAGGCGAGAATGAAGCATCTTACACTGCAAGACATGCTAAGTGGCAGATATGCAGGATTGGCACACAATAATATTATCCATCATTGGAGATGAGATCAGGTTACATCATTTCGACATATCTATTTAACAGAAGTTTCGAGGTGTAAATCACTGATCGTGTGAGCTGGAATTAATCCAACTATAAAAGTCAGGCTCGGCAAATTAACCTAGTTTACTGACGGTAAAGTTCAGTATGAATCATGTTCGCACAGTAGTAGATCTCCCAACGGGACACTGTGGACGCCTAGAGAAAATTGGGATCAACACGGAGATACCCAGTGCAGACTGTGTAATAAGATGAGAGAAACCGTATACCACATACTGTGTGAATGCGAGGCTCTGGTTCTGGACAGACTAGTACACGGCAACAGGATGGAATGGCCGGCATGATTCAATGGGTAAAAGAAGCGAGAGATTAAAAATGCATATTTTTCATGTAAAATCGCTAAAACAATGCTTATTTTGCACTGATACCGTCTAAAATGTCAAAATTATGCTGATTTTTGCTTAAAACATGTTCTAGATACCCAATAATGCGCTCCCCATTTCGTTAAAATTTATTTACTCGAGTTACAAATACCTATTTCAACTATATCATAATTTTGCAGGTTAAATTTCACATAATAAAGTTACATATCGCAGAATCTTATCATTTACGAAATACGGTATCGCTAATAGTCCCTATAAAACCATTTCCGTTTCACTAATCACTCCACATATCGCACATGATGTCTTATCATTTGCGTAGCGCAAAATCGCTAATAGTCCATATTGTCTGTACAGCACCAATCCGCTAATTACTAATCACCATTAATAGTTCCTGTAACGCACAGAAATCGTTCTCGTATCACTTATATAATAACACTATATCATCGCTAATAAATCTCTTCTTTGGTGTTGTAGCTACTGTAATCGCAAATTCCATTGTTTCCGACCTAACGTCGTTCTCCGTACAAGAATTGCCTACTAGCACTAACCATGTTCGGTGCTCTCTGCAATTTTTAAGGTCGCAGTTGTCCCATTTTTATTATGTATTATCGTCTATTCATGGAGAAACAAATATGGAACCTATCAATCACCAGACAACCATTTTTACTCTCACTTTACAAACCCAAGGTTAATAAAATTTACTTTTACTTTACGGGCCATTCCCGGTAATATAGCACTTTCGCTAATCGAATGAGTGTAGTAAAGTTGTACTTTCGAATGTGGGAGCCAAAAGAAATATTTAACCTGCTAGCCTGATGAATTTAGCGCTCATTCTAATGTAAAATTTGGACAATAAATGAAATTAACTTAGGTTTTATTAATAGCCATGCATTAAATGTTGTAGTGTAGGCATACTATTTAGGATGAGAACAAATACTACTTTAGTAATTATGGTGTTAGTATCACTGTCACTTGTTCCAATTAAAGCATTTACACGTAGAAGTTGATAGCTGCCACCACAACAAGAGAGTCGGTGGTACTAATTTATTAATGTACACTCATCTACACCGAAAATGTCCAGTCTAGTTGTAAGTCACGGCGCAACGTCCAACGAAATCGAATGGCACATAGCGTTTAGACGCACTAAACCGGTCATTTTGGGTGTTAGTGAGTGTACTATATGTTATAAGGGCGGACAAATCACTATCTCATCTATTTATAATCAAAATCAGCGGAATGTCTATTCGATATTTATAAAATCAATAGCCATGTGTCGTTTAACAGAGTAATTGTATATTTTCGGTCGATAACGTAGAAAACATTACTATCGTAACGAATCTAATTTAAATAGAAAATCGTTTTGAATATATACATATAACGTTCTCATTTCTATCAGTCTACACTGATGTTGTAATGACATTGTTTCGAAATTGTATAGCAATATTAGGCACATACAAACTATTAAACTTGTTTATTTTAAAAACATTTAATCTATTTTCCGCGCATGTTTTTTTTACCAATTTCTCAATTGGCAAAGAAATACCGCAAGGTTATTATTGATTATTATGTAATTCCAACACGCAGTTTCAGATTTAGCCTCCGTCAGGAAATTGATTCGTTCCACGGATAAATACTAGCATTTCAATGTTATATACCATCGTTATGATCAAATTATTATCCATTATGCTCTGTTGTTGCAATCATCGTATGGTATTGGTGAAAAAGATCGTAGGAATGTATAATACACCCATTTATATCAATTAAACGTACAAAACCGAACCATTAAGTATGAAGAATTCTTTCTCTGGCTAAACCCCGCCATTATTACAGAAGAAATTTTATTGCACTCGATTACCTATGTATGATTACCTAAAGTATGCGCTTAAACATACCTACAATATAAAACATATACTATCCCATTTGTTACACTACATTACACACAAAGAACTGAGTATGTGGTTCAGTGAATTAATATTAAACAAATTTCGTAATCCAACTGTTATTACTCGGTCATCAAGAACTAAATGCCCGCTTAATATAAGAAAGTTTCTTACATATACGACCTATAATTTATATAAGTACATACATATACGCTGTCTAATAAATCACGTTGACTATAAAGGGAAAAAATCAAGAAAAGCTACCACATTTATTAAAAAATATTAATCAGAAAAGACATTATTTGCCTTCCTCTTTCTTCCTTACGTTTAAACATTAATTTTCCTAAGTCCAGCAATTAATAAAACTTTACGAGGTCATAATGTACACGTTATAACCTCGTAATTATTACCTATTTTATAATATAAAATATCGCGCTGAAGGAAAAATTACAGCAGCTTTATTACATACGTAAACTCTTATATTAAGTTAACTTTACGAGTTTAAATCATTTCAAAAACACAGGACGGATCCATCCTGGGAAGGGAAGAACGTAATTTAAACACTCAAGACAGCGCGAGTGTTCTAAAAGTCGTTCCAGTAATGAAAATGCACGTTGTTATAAAAGGTACAGTTAATCGGATAATTTTCTCAAATATATAATTACGTAAAGAAAATTACGTTTCTAATGAGTTTTCTAACCAGAATACTAATAGCTTTATTAATAGCTATATTATAGTTACATACCAAGAGCTCACTTTTAACCTGTCGATTGCTGTAATGTGAGTAAAAGAAGGATGAAAATATGGTTTCTATGAGTTATAAAAGTCGAGAAATACGCATGTTGTTCTGCTGGGCTGCCATTTAACAGCAAGCAGACGCCAGTATTTTTTACCCTTGTGTAACTACTACAAAACTCTATCAACAGCTCCAACTTTTCAATTTGAAACAAACGCGCTCATTCCGTAGTAGTGCAGGGTGAGAGGAACGAATCGCTAGACATGCGTAATTCACTTCAAGCGAAGCCAATGTCCGATTTACTTCGCTCATTCCTTAATAAAGCGTCGCGAGATATTGGGGGCGCGGTCCTAGTTTTATAAAGGTTAGAAAGTTTTGATCGCGGTCAGTAATTTTATAAAAAATGGAATATTACACGCCCGCGGAAAAACTATTTACCGTAAAATAATTTTACGGTGCCATTCAGGGGAAGTTATACGCGATTTATTTGCAGTAAATTATCCCAAAAGATCAATTCCTAGCGTGACTACTATTCGTAATACGGCCCGATGTTTTGAAATAACATTTACATTAATAAACGAAAATAAAAATATCTCGGCGAAAAATGTCGGCGATATCGAAATTCAAATTTGTGCATTAACGGAATTAAATCCTACTGTGACCTAGGCGAATGTAATATTACTGCAACAACTGTTTTAAACCTTTTACATAAGAATAAATATCGGTCGTACAAAATTAGCACTTTTCAAAAACTTTTACCCGATGATTGTTACCGTCGAATGGAATTTTGCGAAATAATGGTCAATAAATATCAGGATGACGAATTATTTTCGAATAAGATCTTACTTATTGGTGCAAAAACATTTTTTACGTTCATGGGCATAATTGCGCAAATGTTCGTTATTAGTCGCGTAAGAACCTACATTATAATGCAGCAACGCGAACGCAGTTTCCGCAAAAATTGAACGTGTGGGCTGGTATTGTTCAGGATAAAATAGTCGGTCTTTTTTTATTGAAGAAAATTTAAATGACAATAAGTATTTAAAATTATTGCAAACTAATATTATTCCTGCTGTACGGAAGCAACTTGATGTTAATGAAATTTGGTTCCAACAGGACGGTTGCCCGGCGCAGAATATCAGTAATGTCAGTAATTTCTTAAATACCGTTTTTGAAGTGATGGATGGGTAATTCGGAACTTATTAAATGGCCACCACGGTCCCCGAATTTAGCGCCAAACGACTTATTTTTACCGCCCTTTTTAAATAATTCAATATAACCCATAGAAATGTGCAATTGTAAATCCCATTTATACGTATGAAGATGCACAATTCCTCATCAATCTTTAGTAAGGTGTCCTAGCGAAGACTAGATCCGTGATACTTTTCATTTCAGAAAAACAAATTAACAAAATTTTATAGAATTCAATGTTGCATAACATAAAAGTATTCTGTACATCGTGGAAGTAGAATAAAATGTTATCTATATTATATACATAGGAAAACTGTACAGTTATTACAGTTATTCAGCCAATAACTTTTACATAGCTCCTCCTGAAATAAAATTAAGTTCCAAGTTTTGTATGCTGAGTACATATCTGCTCCTTTAACTATGTTTTTCTCTAATTTTTCCTGATGAAGCAGAGACCTTGCATACAGCCTTATTATATACAAAATCTATTATTTGTAGCCAAAAGTGCAGCTTATTATACGCATGTAAATAAGTACTAAAATTCTTTAACCAATGTCACCAAATATTTAAAATTCTTTTATTATTTTCACTGTATGAAATTGGTGCTACAAAGCAGAATGTAACGTGAAGTTACATCCGCCGGATGTTTCGGCTTTTAATTGTATCGATCATTGAATTGTGAAATAACTGCTGATTATACGTTAATCCCCCGTTTGTCTACACGTTGCGAATTTAGCGGTTACAGTGAGGGTGGCAATTTTACATCATAAAAATTGGATGAACGTCCACAAATGATATTGAGCAATTTTGGCGTGACATTTATCAAAGCTTATGCGCCTATACAAAACGTCTACTGCATAAATGTATTGAGTTATCTCCCCTTGAGGAATCGCCATTAATTATTACTTGAAAGGAATTGATGCAAATTAAATAATTCGTCCGACAATTTAATCGAATCCACTCCATGAGTGCGTACGCACAAGTATTTTTACGTCTCGTGTCTCGTCTCTGTATGTAGAGTTGCCTCCATCGTTGAGATCCATAGAGGAATGTGCCGGCAGACAATAGCAAAAGCAACAACAACTACAACAAAAGCGATGGGCAAGCACGTCAGAGCTACGATATGGAAACCAGATGGAGCGACGCTAATAAGTTTAACTCGGCAGAAGCGTACGGTATGTTTCCTTTTGGTACACGCATTAACCTTTGAGATAGGTTAAAAGGACCAATCGATGTGGAAAGAGCTTTTCCGCGAAACACAAAATGAAGTATAAAGAGAGGCGATGGTTCTTTGCATGGCACCAGCACCGGCAAATATGATTACGCAAGCAATCAATGACTCAAACATTGCTTACTTCCACTTTGTGTGGCATACACGTATTTAGATGTATAGTTAAAGTGGAAACACTGGAAAGTAAACGAAAGAGAGGAAGGGTGTGAGGAACATAAAATTGCACGCTGCTTTTACCTTGCTGGACTTTCAAAGAGAATAAACATCTCTACATGCAATGATCGTAATGTGATTTGTAGTTCGCGCTTGTACGCTAAAAAATTTTCCGCATTAAACAATCGATTGAGAGAATCGGCTAACCGTAAGTAGTCCAGTAATTGAATTACTTGTTTGTCTTCGTGATGACATGTTTTGATCTTAGGGGAGCTGTACGGTATTCCGCCCCTAGTAAACTACAAGCTGGTTGATGCATTTTAGACTCGTTTGTGTGAGGCCGCCAGTTTGAAATTAATTAAAATCGTGTTTTCGGAGAGAGGTAGCGTCTCAACGAGGACGTCGATGTCTAATATGGTTAAATAAACGATCCCCTTACTGAGGGGCTCCCTGAAAATTAAATTGTTAAATAGACAAGTGTTACACACAGTTCTATGAAAGCATACCTACTCATGTGAGGGGCGGCATTCCAATATACTCAAACTGTGAGAGGCAGAATTTCGTAGATTTACTATATGTGAGCCGTGCTTAACACGAACCATCAAGGTTTATAAAATCATTTGAACTCTAAAATGCAATGAACATTTCCGTTATTACTAGAAAAAGGAATATTAGACATACGACTAATTTACTTAAATAAATCAACGGTATAAAATACAAAGCACATTGAAAGACGAGTGAGAAAACTGTTTATATACAGCGTGTCTCAGTGAAAACGCTCATTTAAAGTTTATGGAGTTCAGAATTATATATAAACGATTGTGTTTTCTTCAATGAAAGTATTTTTAGATTTCTAGCGCTTCGGATTATATAGGAAGTCGCCACCTACTTTGTTATGTTTAATTGTACACTCTGTATATTGTTACATATTTGGATTTACCTATTTTTAAGCTTTATTTACCGTAAGTATCCACAGGCACAGAAACCGTCCGTGACTATTTGAAGATGAATGACACCCCGTTCACCGGATTTAGCAGTGTTACATTTTTTGAGAAATGCTTTTCAAAGCTTATCGCCGCATGTGTGCCTAACATACCCTGAAAACTTCAAGTCAGCAGATCGTGCGGTTCGGATACTACACACCTCCACATTTCCGTTACTGTCGCTTAATAAATAGCACAAAGTTATACGTTTCTTTAAGCCAATGCTAGACACTCAAATCGCAATAGACTCAGGGTATGTAGTGACAACTATGTGCCTAACATACCCTGAAAATTTCAATGCAGCAGATCGTCTAGTACGCACCTTCAGATTTTCTTTATTGTTATCGCCATCTTTCAACCACAAACGAAAGGAAAATCACTACAAATAACGACAAACGATTCTAAAGAGAACTTCGAAAGCGGATTTTCGATATCTTAATTATTAACAAATTCACCATTAAATTTGTTTAAATTATCGCCATTTGTTTATCTTTCGACTACAAACGAAAGGAAATACTTTCGCAATTTGATTCGGCCGGTTTGTAGTTATGCGAGTTTTTCGAAAAAAATTTGCAGACATTTATTCAAAAAATCAGAGGACACTCCATTTTTCGGATATCAATTTAGGATTCATAATATGCTTAAACAACATGCTGGAGTATGTTTTAGCGCCGAGAACGGCTGTCTACATTGTGGGGTTACGTTACTGTGGTACGTCAACTTTTGTAAATTTTGGAGAACCATAACTTATTTTTTTCAAATGGCACCCCAATATTTTATTAGTTAGTCGTCTTCGGCGTCTAACTTTACAACTTTTATACTCCACATGTCCTATATCTGAAATTGATAGTTTAGGAAATAATTAGGTTTTTTTGAAAAACGAATCGTGTTGTCTTGGGATCCTATTTTTTTCAAATACTCCCATTTTGAGCTATAGTTGCTATCTTCTTAATGGATCCAGTGAGTCTGGATCGTCCTCTATTGCACTCTGCATCTCATCAGAAACAAAATCGTCTTCTATACGTAAATTAGACTCAGATATCGATCGAATTAATCAAACGTGTTTCCGTTGCCTAGGGAAAATGCGGGTAAAGCATCAATCCAGAATAAGCTACCATTACTATTTTCTAATTTGCTAGCGCCAGGTGACGTAGTGAGAAACGTACTAGTAAGATATATAAATCCATATCAAAAATATCAAATGATAAGCTAGAATATTGGGCCAAAATGATCACTAGTAGCGACTTTATTCCTATGTATGGCGTATACTTTTGTGTTTTCGATAAAAATTATTTTATTTCGGAAAAGAATAAACAAAAAATCTGTACACACAGAAAAATACAGTCTGAGTTCAAAACATAGTATTGTTTTAACACAATTCTCTTAAACAGACAATGAAATAGTTTTGTTCTAAGTAAATCTTTTACCACTAAGAAAATTGAAAGTTATAATTCAAGAAAAGTTTTGCTTCGATGAATTTTCTTAACTAGAGAATATATTTGCTTAGTGCAACTAGATACAGATGAATTGTCCAAGCTTAGAACTGTGACCGCTTTACCTGCTTACGTTGCGGCCCTCTCCTGGATTGAGAGTTTGCTTGTGTTCCGTAGATGGAGCCAATCTAAACCCTTATTTCCATAGTAGAGAGAATCGCAGATGTAGCTTGAAAATGTGACAGCGATGAAAGTGGGTTTCCACTCGGAGTGATGCTGATGACGCCTGATAGGCAGAAACTCGACTCCGTCTCTAGTGGTATTCCCCTTTCATTGCTTTTGTTGGTATGGTGATTCCAACAGTAGACCATGAGTCCGTCTGGTGGCATTTTTCGGTTCTAATTGTGTTTGGCATTTTTCTTTGACTTGTTTAAAGCTTCTTGATTTTAAGGTAAGTATTACTATTCTTGAAAAGATATAAAAAGTAATTTAGTTCAAGAATTCTAACATTTTGCTTCAATGCTTTTAATGCAAATAAACGATATCCTTAAGTGGTTCTTAAAAGTAGTTTCATTCAAAACTACTAACTTCTTACGTCAGGATTATGCTGTTAAGACAATTTTTTTCTTGCCTTAAGAAGTTTTTGCCTTGCGGACTTGCGGATATTCAAAACGTAGATTTATTTGTCCAACACAAATTTATTTAAGGTAAGCATGCATTTTTCTGTGTGTAATTTTAACTCCGCATAGGAGCAAATTTACATTGTGAAAATAAAATTTTATTCCGGAACATCTGTGTTAGTATTAAATTAAACAACTTTGCTCGCTTTTAACTACTTTTACATTTCGATGTGTGCATTTCCCTCACGTCCAGATCTAACACCGTATTTTTTTGTATATAAAAAATAAGAAATTAGGTAATACTCTTTACTTTGGTAATAATAATAAAACAAGAACAGACTAACAATAGCTTATTAGCAAGATACTTCCGGGCTCTATTAATAAAAATTCGTGATTCATTTAATTTTTTTGCTCAGTCTGTTGGTGAACATATAACATTTGTTCGTACAAACCAACTAATTTTCTCCAAGTCTCCTAAGCGTCAATCCATCCCATTAACCAGTCAATTATAAAACATTAATTCGACCAGTTCGGACCACCCAGGTCCGTGTCTGCGTTTCTTCCCAGTGTGCCCAGGATAATTATGTATGAATGTCCGTTTATCTTAAAAGAACACAGTTACGATTCCATCAGATTAGATATAAAGGGTTATAAATAATTTAAAAACTCGATACGTTTTCAGTGAACCACTACGACTCTATTGACAATGCGAGAATGTATACCTGGATTGTTCTTGTAAAGCACTAGTAAACACACTTTATTGAATACTGATTGATATTTTAACTAACGAAATAATTCCTTCTATTTTTACAATAAGTAACTCGCTCAAATATTATACATTTACGATTAAACGTAATTTAGTTCCAGTGGAGTTCTTATTTTTCATCGGCATATAGAATTCTTAAAGGTATTTACATCGGTAATTGCAATTTGTAAATTAGTTAAGATATGCTCAAGTTGTTTGAAGAGAGAGAGCGCCCTTTATTTTAATACGTAAACCAAATAGAGACGAAGGAATAAGAAAAAGAATACATATTCATAGTTCACCATTAAATTAATTCAGCAATATTCTTTGTTTAGCAGACGATTATTTCACATTATACAAAAGAAACTTCTAGCTACGAAGTATGCAAAGTAAATTATTAACATTCATAAACGAGAAGGCTACGAGCTTTCGTGCCTTTGCGATGGACGCGCGTGCGTCTAACCCGACTATCTTCCTCACCGCATCCTCTGCCTCGCTTGCGCCGCTCCAGTTTATCCGGAATAAAATTTCCATTCGTTTCCTCTCCTTTTTAACATAAAATTGCATCTTTTTCACCTCTCTGTAGGTATATATGTGTATAGAAAACGTTCCCGTAGCGCATGTACCATTTGATATCGACTAGGCGGGACACCCCCTCGCCCTTGACTCTCTTCAAGTGACGTGGAATCAGCGCGGATTATTTCACTAGTATATGATAACGCCTATGATCGATAATGAGAGATATTACATATAACATGCCACCATAACATGACTTTATACAAATATAAATGTACAAATTAACGCTTGCGGTTTTGTACTATGTTCTCATGCCAGGAAAAATAATTCTGAAGTATTCTCTAGTTAGTGCAACAGAATAATTTTTTTCGTTAGTAACGAAAGCATTTAATTCTCCTCCCTTTTTAAATTCTCAACGGTATGAATAATTGAAGTTAGTACCTAAGTAAGACTATTTTATGGAAAAATATAATACCATTTAAAGCAGTTGTACTTTTTATTCTGATAAATTAAACACCCACACTTCATGTGTGGAAGTTTGAAAAATACAAACATACCTCGGTATCCCTTACTAATTAAAACTGTACGATACAAATAAATGTTAGTCCAGTCAAGTTTACAAACATACTTTAGATCTATGAGTAAAGTAAAACATTTTATAACATAATAAAATAAATTTTAAGGTACTCAATGGCATAATTTAACGTTCAACAAAAGATTTCACCAATATTTTCTATATTGTATACTTCTCAATTCTGAAACCAGTTAGCAATAAATAAATGTTGAAACAAATATTCTTAGTCTTTAATTTTAAACAGGACAGTAAATCGTTTTTTTTCTTAAGATACTGCGTTGCAAGTTATAGATAACGGATGTGGGCACATAATTATTTCAATCAAATTCACATTACGATAAATAATCTAGGCAACCATTCAGTTATTAAAATATAAGGTAGAAAATAATGAATACTAACACCATCTGTCGTTAAACTTAAAGAATCACTACTGAAGGCCTGCTATTCCTGAGCTACGCGAACCAACTCTTTGATACCTTATTTGCGTTTCATTAGATGATTCGCGCAACCAAATAATTTATTCCGTGACGAACAGATGTTTCCCTCGCATTAAATATCTGTCTTGTCCCTTGGTACGCATCTCAGCCTCCGTACCATTTTACCATTCGCTAATTAACTAATGGATCTGCTCTATTGGTTGCATAATTGATTAAAGACCGCGTTTTTTTCACAATTTTTGTATGCGTACTCTAATTAATTTGATTGAGCTCGTTAAAGTTCATTAAACGGTGAGAGCCTATCTGAAGTAAATACAATTGATGCCCATGAGTTCCGCTCTGTTCTGTATTCGTTTTCGCCTCGCCAACAGTCTGGCGTATCGCAGAAGCGGGCCTTACTGCAAGAGGTTACTTTTGTGTGTCATAACAAAAGTTCATAGTGGATAATCGCTCAAGCAATTTCATACACACAATATCCAGCATTCCATTTATTCGCTCTAAACTTTACTTGAGGCATTAGGAGCAGCCACCAAAACATAATAAATCCGAAGTTCACGACTACTACGAGATACCGTTCCGCAATAACAAATCATTTTGCGAATGTTGTACTACTAAGTTTTTGAATAAATCAGAGGAAATAATGGCGTCTTGTAATCTACGAGCGAAGACAAAATGCTGTTTTGAGAAACGTTGACGTAATTGAATGGGAGCCTTGAAAGTATCCCGAGATTGTAAATTATATTTTACATTCAAAACGCAATAGATAAATGAGGTACCTACATGTGTACGTATAGCAAAATAGTTTTATTATTTGTTCAGTAATGTAGGGCACACGAAATTGAGAAATGGGAGCAATAAGGCGTTGGAAGTTTTTACGCATCTGATCTCAAATTATGATTGAAAATTCGAATAAAAACGTTATTGGCCTAAATATGCAGTTTAAATATCTTCTGTAACTTTTTTTAAAAAGTGAACACTGAAAAAAGAATTCTTTATTAGAAGATATCGTTCCCTCTGGAACTTACATGACAAATATCTAAAACTACCCCGTTTGTTTTTTGGAAAACTCGCCTACACATCAGCGTGTGTTAGTACTTCCTGATCACGTCACCGCACAGCTGTTTGGTGCTTTAACGCCGTCGGGGTTTGCTAGCGTCTGGAAGCGTCAAGGGCACCACCTGTTCATGTGGAACTGAACTGTCGAGAGCTTTGTCTCTCCGACAGCCAACCAATCACGCCGCCGCGCCGGTGCTATCAGTTGGTTTAATTTCGTATTTATTTACTTAATTCTTAGCGCCGATAAAAAAGTGTGTTTCTTTTATTCAATTAATATTCTTTGCGTTAAAGAAATGGTAGTTTTCAATAGAGCACTGATATCACCATTTTTCTTATTAGTATCTATAATAAAAATTTGTTGAATCAAGAAATAATCAATTTTGTTGTATAGGAATACTTTCCAATCAAAGTTTTTTTCAAATGAAGCGAAGGCAGTTTTCTAGTAAAAAAATATTCTTTATTGGTATTAGATAATCATTGACTACTTTGATTAAAGCCGGCCTCGGTGCTAGTCTATCTATGGATGGCAAAAATACTCAAAACTGTGCACCGATAATACTATGCACTTTCAAACACCTTTCACAAACAAGAGACAAACACTAGACATACGTATCAATAGTAAAGCTATGATCATTAACAATAAAACAGAACTGAAAAATTACACTAAAACTATCTTTTATAGCTAAAAATGTTTTTTTAATATCCTATGAATTGAAGTTCTTGATATGCCCAATTCCAGCGCTGCTGCTGGAATTGAACTAAGTGGATAAGCTTGAAAATAAGCCAAAACATTCACCCCGTTAGCTTCATTATCTATTACTGGCTTTCGGTGATTACGAGTTGCCTTTACACTCCCAGTTTCCAAAAACCGAGCTTCAATTCTTGCAAATTTTCCAGGAGTCATTGCTGGTAAGTCCAGATATCGCTTGTTAAATAATCTACATGTGCGTCTGACAATTCCTTCACATTCACCGTGCGTATAAAACAAATTTAGCAGATCATTATTCGAATATTCTTCAATATTCTCCATTATTAACTGTATTTCATAGAATTAGCAAAATAGAATTGTACTACTTTGACATAAAATTAACAACTGTCAAGTCACTTGTTCTAATTCCTCTTATAATCAATGCTTACTGGATACGATTTTGTAGTTTCATTAGATTTTAGTAAAAAATATGGAATAACAAGAAAACTGTTGTAAATAGGTATAGGGAAAGTCATAGCGAATCGATGCAGAACTAAATTCTGCATCTGATCATCCAATAATATACAGGTTGTTCCATTTGAAAAAAAGAACTTTTTCAACTTTGAAGATTTTGTAATTGGTCATGCAGTTTTGGACACCCTGTATGCGACAAATCAATTGTCAATGTGGATTTCGAAAGTGTCATTCTTGTGCTTCCATCTACCTTAGAAGTGTTTATTACCAGTCGAAAATGGGCAAAAGATACTGTGTTGCAAATAACGCTACATCTTTCAAAATTTTCAAAAAAATCAAGATATCTAAGTAGCAGTTGAAAATAGGTATAGGGAAACCTATTAGAACTCATCATAAAATTTTCTCAAGAATTTAAAAATGAAATAATATACAGGGTGTTCCATTTAAAATAGGAAAGTTTATGGCGACTTCCGGTATAACAGGAAGTGGTAAGACCCTGAAAATATTTTAAAATGAAAGAGAATCTTGAATAGCCCCGGATTCAAAAAATTCAGAGTTCCAGGTTTTTTCTAACCTCGGAAACTTCTAACGAACGGCTACCGTGGAAAACCCTGTATATGTACATGATTACAATCTTTACAAAATATTTGATAAATTCCTCATTTTTATTCCTAAGTTATCTACTGGATCTTTAGGGTTACCTAAAACACTTCTAAGACTATTACTTGAAGTAGGCATAATGTCGAAGTTGAATTTAGAAAAAAGAGTTTGTAAACCTTTCGTGAAATTTGAAAAAAAAATGCTAATTTAACATATTTCTTATTCTTTTTTAACTTAATTTCCAATGTATCCTACTTACATTTCTAATCTCATTGTGTTTTTATGTTTTCTAATGATATTGCACATTATGTCTTCTAAATATCCATTAAAGGTAGTAATTTTTAGTGATTTCTTTAAGCTCTTTATTATATCGTTCTAAAGATAAACTAAAATTAAGTAAGTGATGTACTAAAAAGTTAATAGCTGGTTTAGGGTTCCATGAATGATTTGGATCTTCTGCAATAAATCTGTTATTAGTTAGGGCTTTCTACATACATATATCTATTTCTTATTGCTAACGTATCGAGAAAAGCAGTCATATTATTTGTTTTCTCTTCATGGAAATATGCCAAAGTGTTAGCTTTAAATTTATCAATAAAGAGGCTAGCTATGAACGGAGATAAGCTGTTACCCATTGCCGTTCCTTCACTTCGTTGGTAAATGGTACCAAGTGTACAATATATCTACATCAGATTCGCGTCCGTATACACAAGGCAAAAATTAACTTCACACGCAAAAATTTAGCGTTCCCGAGGAGAGCAAGGATTATCCAGCAAAACATTTTTTTCGGCAGTGCTTTGTTTGTATTATACATTGATAAAAAAACACATTAAGATAAGAAATTTAAGATTTATGTGTTACTGTTATTAAATATTTACGTAAACTAAAATCATATATTTTCCCATGTCGAAGTTTTATTTGATAAGTCCGCATACTGTAAAGTGTGATATTTCATTACCCAATGATGGATGGTTTAAATCGTTCATTTTGGTCGGTACTAACGTCTGGTCTGTCAGCTTGTGTGCTTACTCGAATCAGTGCTTATTTGCCTTTACAACAATGTATGTACAGATGTACATACATGTCGCCCCAACCAGCTTGCTTTTTATTGAAATTGGTACATGTAGATACCTATATGATTAACGCACATATGTAGATGACTAAATTAAATATTAGCAATATCATAATTACTATTTATAATCAGAAAGATTTGGTCAAAGAAATTCGCACACTCATATTTATTGACACTATCTTGGGAAATGTTAAATACATACTATACCATAATAATCTGGGAAGCTGTTTTATATTAAAGTTAATATGATAGGACAGAAAAAAGGTTCTCTAATAACAGTTACACATGATAACATTAAAGGTCAAAATTATTGCAGTAACAATTCGGTTTTTAAACAGAGTTTGACTTGGTGCCCGCATAATTTATTTAAAGTGAGTTGACAATGTCAACTAGATGAGTTTGTTTCGTTTTATACACATATCAAGGCCATTATATATTCTTTTCATTCATAAATTATATGGTATTTATATTGGTTATAAAATACCTGTTTCAGTTTTTGGGGAATTACTACATGTATATCTATTTACAACTTCAGGTAATACATTCTCTAATCTATTTATCTTGTAGTTTTAGGTCACATTAGAAATAGCAAATTAGTGTAGAGAAGATTTCTTTCTGGGTGTTGACGAACACGCACATGCTTTGAAGTCATCCCAGAACGCACAGTATAAACCAAAGCGGGAATTGCACTTTGTGTCAGTCAAAATTGACACAATATTATTGCAATTGCAAAAAGGAACCAGTAAATATCGTTGTTCACTTCATTGTTTATTAATTTCAAGGAAATGTAGGAACCACCAGCATTATCTAGATAAATTCATATTTTAATTATATTTACTATAATTGCATATAATACGCAATAATCTATTAATACAATAATTATCTTCCAAAGTAATTTTACTCATATTGATAATCTAAACTATTATAACTATATTTGCTCATCGGTATTCAATGCCAGGGTGCTTCTTTTTGCCATTGCAATAATATTGCGTCAAATCGGGCCTGCATAGATAGATATATTTATTTGTCACATATGTGCAATTGTCAGATACGGTGTAAATAGTAAAAAAAGTTCAAAGTATATAAAAAATATATATAAAAAGTGTGTAAATATAAAACATATATGAATATATAAGACATATACGGAGACAGACTACAACATGTTAAAATCAAAAAGTAGGTATTCTTCGATAGAATAGATAGGATGTGTAATAAAACATTTCTTTATTTGTTGTTTAAAGTGTGTGAAGGAGGTCCTCTTTATCTTGCAGAGACACAACTCAACGCTGTTACAGCTTCTTTTTGTAAACGGAAGACCGACACAGAAGCACCCTACGCAGGAATACTACATGTCACTCGTGAATCAAAATTAGCAAAGTATGCTGTCTGGCTGCCTCGTATGACGCTATCTGCATTAGACGTGGAATTGTGAAAGCTGTTGATCAATATGACAGTCCGACCCAAGTTGTGCGTAGAGTCAAGGCCCAGAAAATTTATTTGATGCACTGAAGAGGCTTTTCGCTTTGTGGTAAGTAATAGTTGTTGTGTTTTACCATGGTTTAATTTTAACCCATTGCTTCCAAACCACTCCTGGGCCGCCATACATGTTATATATACTGTGTTGAAGGCAAAACGCAATGTATAATATAATTGATGTGAGTGTATGCATAGCCACACCCAAGAGCTTTTTAAACGCGACTCCTATCTGCAACCATCGACCTTATGCACACTAGTTTACTCGTAAGACAACGCTGTAGTCATCTCCTATAGCTTATGAAGAAATCAGCGGGATCAGAGCAATAGGCTAGGAATTCTCGTGCAAGTTTTAAACTTTTAATTAGAAAGTGACATTTTCCCATATTTTTTTTTTTAATTTACTATCTAAGGGTATAATTATTTAATGGTATTTACAATATGCTTCAGGTTTTTCGTAACAAGTATTTTACCTGCAGTAGTCATATTTATTCATAGAATCTGTTCCGGGTAAATTGACACACTCTACTTGAGGTGAGTTTGCCAGTTTTGGTGACACCAATGATCAAATAGAGCACATTTTGGTAGTGGCCAACGGTTCTCAACTAAATTAAACAAAATAAATACCCTAAGTTAAAAAGTCATGTATAATCGATACTAAAGACTCAAGCTATACTTGCATGTCGGGTACTTACATTTTAACTAAAGAGAAAAATGTAGACAACCTTCCTCGGTCTCCTCCACCATTTTTTTCGTTCTAGCAACGGTATAACCTATGTATATGTGCTAGTTGGGCATCGAAAAGCGCTACACATATACGGCAACGAATAAATTTTAACCGTGTTAGCTTATACCTATCTATATAAAAAAAGAGTTCATATAAGTCCAATATTTGCATTCTTTCTACCTA
Organism: Cetonia aurata; assembly: GCA_949128085.1. NCBI lineage: Eukaryota > Metazoa > Arthropoda > Insecta > Coleoptera > Scarabaeidae > Cetonia > Cetonia aurata. The sequence goes on from OX421887.1 coordinate 26,498,640, forward strand.
TATACTAGTAGTTAACACTTTAGTGAAAGCCAAAATTCTACCAATCTATAACCATTTATTAAGGTATTCCAATAAACAAAAAATATCTAAAACATCATTATAAGATGTTGTAGTTTACACGCTCATCAATATCTTCTCAACATTTTCCCACAAAGGAAGCTCAATTTTTGATAGTACCCCTTCATTGATCAACCATATCGATCCGTTCTCGCATTTTCTTAAAAGCTGTACCACGCTTTTGGCAACAAATTCCGGCCTGTAAATTCAATATCCCTACAAGGTTTCGCATCTCTTTTAGAAAACGAAATAATCATACTTCTGAGGTGGCAACGCAGCTAGTTCTTCATATACGTAGTCCCGATAAACAGCTCGTAGCGGAGTTTGGGTAAGAGGAGTTTCAGTTACTCCAGGACATAACGCCATAGTACGAACACCTTGCGCTGCGATAATTTTGTTCTTTCCCAACGACCTCGTCAAGCCTATAACACCAAATTTCGTTGAAGCATAATGGGCACCCGCTGCGAAGGGCACAACTCCAAACACTGAGGCTATATTTATTATACAAGCTTCTTCGCTGCTTTTATATTGTGGAAAATATTTATTTATAGCTAAAAGGCATCCGTTTGTAGTTCCAACCTAACAAGAACCTTTAAGTTGTTCACACTGCAGCTTTGCGTTTTTGATACTTACTAAATTAATTTGTATTGTCCTTTCCCAGTCAACTTCGTCATATACACCAGCACAATTTATTAAAACATCGATGTTACCGTATTTTTCAATCGTTTTTTGAAATGCATCTAAAAGTTAACAGATTTAAAACACAGCACTATTAAATTATAAGTATTGTACTTTCGAAACTATCCCTATTAGATACATCTGCTTTCACATAAGTTACTTTATTGTCATTGTATTTCTCTTTCAAACTATTAACAACTGTTTCTTCGTCATTAATATCGGCAATTACAATACCCTAAAAAGAGTTGTTAGTGATCCAACGATTCAGGTAAAAGTTAAGAAAATTACCTTGACATTATTTGTTACTAGCTCCTCCACACAACTAGCACCAATACCAGATAAACCACCAGTTACTAAAATGACTTTACCAGTCAAATTCATTTTCAGTTATGACTTGCATTATTTAGTACTCATGGGTAATATGTATATATAATATGATCAGCAAAAATTATCTATTCTTTTATTTTTTTAAGAAGTAGATAAGGTCTAAGCTGTTAGTATGCTCTTATCAAAAAAAAATGGTTGTCACGACTGATTAGCACGAGATTTGATCCCGCGACCCTAGCAATAGTCGAGTAGTATTTTGTTTATTATATTCCACACGTGTGTACAATAACATGTAAGATTTGTGCAATATAATTCGATATATTACATTTTTGTAATGTATAGATGTGCTTTTTGTTTGTCCAAATATGTAATTTTTTTTTAAGTTTATTTAAGATTCTTTCCCACGGCTTTACGAGATGTATGTACGACATGCAGCGTATTCCAGTTCACAAAACCTCCTTATATGAACATGAGAGCTTTTAATAGATTAAACTCTGATTTGAGGGCTATGAGAGAATTTACAGTATTTGACTTTATTGTTGGAGTCATCATCGACTATTCCAACCAATTACGTTGTTTGTAATAGCAATGTAATATTGGTGCACGAAATTACTAACAAACTAAATTTTTGCTTGCCAACCTTTAGTTTAGTAAGATTTACAAATCAACTGCTTCCATCACACAACATTGGTGCTTCCTTAAAAGTTAATAATATATTTTACCACACACAGTTTGTACTGTAGTTCATAAGAAGTACACAACTGTATTTGTTATCTAATTCTCGTTAGATGTATATTTAAGATATGTTTCTAGTTTTTTTTTTATATTGGCATTTCGTCAGACCTAAAACAATAGTACAACTGTATACAATAGTTTCTATATTCATTTAAGCGTCTTTATTGCGCGAAACAGCGCGTATTATTAAAGTTCATATCGCGGATATTAGCCTCACAATAGACACGAACATTTTCTAGATATGCATATCTTAATATCTTTATTCAATATTTTTTAAAAAGGAAGTTCAACTTTTGACAATAAGCCTTCATGTGATTGTTCTTATTTTCAATACGTGCTTCTAAAGTTTAGAGGTGACATTTTTCCCTCTATGTATTGGCTAAGAAAATTCGATCACCTTAAGCTATGCCAGTTTCAATCAAGCCGAGGCAAATCACTACAGCTTGGGCAATTATAGTCTTGCTCTGTCCCCAATGATCTTGCCAAACTTACAACGCTATGTATCATTGAATATTATAATTTGCAAATGCTGTTATCGAGTCCTGCTACTCCAAGTTAGATATTTATACCTAAATGACATCCGTATATATGGATCTTATTAAACAAGAAACTATTATGCTTCGGATTCGATACTTTTTTCTTCAAAATTCATTTATTAAAATTTATCTAAAATTTCACATTTTTAGATTATTACTTATAAGGTGAGTAAGTCATAATTATGCATTACGCTTCCGAAATTATTCCTGTTAGATGCTTCGTTTTTCTACAAGATACTTTTTGGTCCCCATATTTTCCACTTAAATTTTTAGCCGTTTCTCCAAAATCTTTGGTATTTGCAATCACAACGGCTTCAAAGACTTATACCATGTTTCCACTTACATAAGCAAAGTTAATAATGCAGAATTAGATATAGACATTATTAGCTACCATTTGCTTAGCAAAACTAGCTTCGATGCCAAATAATCTACCTGTCAGTCATTGAAGCAACTTAATTAGCAGTTAAATTAATTAATATGAAGGAAATCGTGCTGTTTTGGTCTTACTACTAAATAGTTGCTAGTGTCAATTCATCATAAGTGAAATGAAACTTGGACCCCAATACAAACATCCATTAAGGAATAAGTTAAAGTTCTTGAAAAATTTAAAGCGCAACGTTTCATTAATTTAATTAACAGTTTCTAGCATTTTTTCGGATTTTAATAGACCATAAAAAGGAACATCAAAGGCACCAATATCAAGATTACTCAGAGATTTATATACACTGATCTTTTCTGCTGCAATTATTTATTGAATACATAAAATCACCGGTTATTCTTCTATTAACGTTTTCAAATAATTACAGGCGTTAATATCTCATCCAAATTTTCCCAAACTGGAACCTTAACTTTTGACAACACGCCTCCTTCTATCACCCATACTGATCCGTTCTCCGCCTTTTGTAACAGGTGCACTACGCTCTTGGCAACCGATTCTGGTCTGTAAATTCAATAGTATAAGCACACCATTTTTTATTCTCGATTGAAGATAAGTACTTTTGAGGTTTGAGTCTGGCCAATTCCTCAGCCAGGAGTTCTTTAAAGACTATTGCAAGGGTATCTGGCGTCATCGTCATAGGCGTTTCGGTGAATGCAGGACACAGTACTACGGTGCGAATACCTCGACTGATTATAGTTTTATTTGTACCTAGTGCCCTTGTTAGTCCTAGGACACCGTATTTTGAGGCAGTATAATGAGGTGACACTTGGGTTGGTGCGATGCCTGCTATTGAGGATATATTAATAATGCAAGCTTCCTCGCTGCTTTTATAGTCTGGGAAATACTTATTTATAGCTAAAAGGCAACCGTATGTAGTTCCTACCTAAAATAGTCATTTATTAGTATTAGATTAGATTAGATAAAATTATGATTGGAGTGGCTTTTGACCTATTTCACCGTGATCTCTTCAAACCTATCTATTGTCATCCCCTTTGTCCTAGAAAAGGCACCTTCTAACTTTACTTTCTGAGGTAGACCTGTCACCTTTGAGAGAAGCCCCTTTATATAGCTGTATGATTCTCTAGGCCCAGCACTAGAAACCTTGTCCTCCTATCATTTTGACAGTTTTTCTGTCTTTACTCAGCAGGTCTTTAGTAAATTCAGGCCTCTGTTCCCTCAATAACTCTTTTACCTGTCTTTGGCTTGGTGATTTTTGCCACCATTCCTTGATCTTATTATGTATCCGTTCGTCGATCGACTTTTCAATTTGCGATTTGGTAATGCCGAAGGAAGGTAGTTCCAATAACCTTGACGCACCTCGTCTGGCTAGATAGTTTGCCGCCACATTAACCTTCACGCCCGTGTAGCGGCGATCCAGGCCAATGTTAGTTTCCTTTGGGTGCTCACTTCATTTAGGTCGCTTACACAGTCTCAAACTAGCTTAGAGTCAACACTTGCTGAACTGATTGTTTTAAGCGTTGCCTGGCTATCGAAGAAAATAGCAACGCTTTTACCTGACTCGATCCATCTTTTTACTTCAGTCACAATAATGAATTGCGGCTACCTCAACCTGGAACACTGTCGCGTCGTATCCTTGCTGAAGCTTATCATGAGCTCTTAAATATATATAGGATATCATGACCATTTTTTCTATATATTCCGGCTCCTCCACCAGAATCAGTTTTGGAGCCGTCTGTATACCGGTTCGAGTCCGTGCTTACTGAAGAGTCATTCTTCCAGTCCTTCTCATCTGGGTATTTACCTGATACTTCCTATCCACGTTAAATTTCTGAACCATGGCGTAACTTTGCATCCCCATTAGGGGTGCCTCCTTAACTTTATCTAGTAGTTTTTAATGGTCTGCACCGTGCGATTTACTTATTAGTGTTTGGCTGTGCGTAAGTCTCTATACTGCTGCAGACCTTGTAGTTCATTGTATATAAATATGTAACAGTGGCAGATTTAGTATTAGAATTACTTCCATTACGGCGATAGGGGGTTTATTAATATGGTCATATTGTATTAAACCGATATATGTATACTTACCAAGTTAACTTTTATCGATCTCTCCCAATTAATCTCGTCTGTGATACCAGCGCAATTTATTAAAATATCAATATTATTGTATCGCTCAATAGTTTTTCGAAATGCATCTAAAATGCAGAAGATTCAGAACAATGTACTTGGGCGATAGAATCTACATAGTTTACTTTCAAAGCTATCCTCATTAGATATATCAGTTTTTACATAAGTTACTTTCACCTCTCCATATTTGCCTTTCAAACTACCAACAATTTCTTCATTATCATTAATGTCGGCAATTACGACTCCCTAAAACGATAACATCACTTATAGTATTAGATTTATATATAAGTCTCGAAAGTCACCTTCACATCATTTGCCACTAATTCCTCAACACAACTTGCTCCAATCCCAGATAATCCACCGGTTACTAAAACAACTTTACCAGACAAATTCATTTTTAACTATATCTTATGTTACGCTAAAAAGTATGGTAATATCGTGCCTCCCCACTTCAATAGTTCTAAAGATAAATTATATTACGTAAACGTAAATATTTACCTTCGATGAAAAAAAAAAACGGATGCTCATAATGGAGCTATCGGACAAGGACATGACCTGCCATATAATTAATTCAAAACATTCGCTAAATTACGGTTATAATGTAAGAACATTATAAGTTTATTGCCGACTGTCACAAATTGGAATTATCAGTCTTATCTAGTCTATTTTTATATCGCTCTAGGTCAAAGAAAAGACAACTTTAATCTAACATATAGTACATAAGACATCCTTTGTGCCAAGTCAACTTACGCATAAAAATCTAATAGATACATCACGCATTAAAAAACTTTCAAAATAAAATATACCAGTGCACAAACTATCCCAACGAAGATGGTGTTTGATAATAGCTAAGGGTGACGTGATATAATTCTATACAGCTGCCCATAATAGGTATCGATATTTGCTTAGGTTGACCTAAGGTAACTTGATTTTCTTAAATGTCACTATATATTTTTTCGTTTATGCTAAACCATTCCTCATGTAAACGCCTTCTAACCCATATCAAAGGACGATGTTTCACATACAATATCGTAAATAATTCAATGATTTTGTATAAATTAAGGCAGTTTTATCTTAATTTCGGAGTATACTTTGATTATAAGAAATTTAAACAAATAAAAGAAGTCACTAATCATTAGAAACAAATGTTGTCATATTGTTCGAAAGTGTTTTCAGGTTATGCAGCCTTGAATTTTATAAAATGTTTGTAGAAAAGATTTTTCCTAAATGATTTTTCGTAAAAGATCCAATTCTTGTTGGGATTATTGTGCACTGTTTTTTTTTATTTCACCAACTGTGATGGGTCAAAATTACAATAAATGCAAAATGGCTTTCCATGTTAAAAAAAATACACTCCTGTTTCAATATTACAAATCTTAATTTCGCATTTAATATGCTTTGATGATCCCAAACAAACAATTGTGTGTCTATAATAAGCGGTCGAATGTTCGCGCCATTAGTGTTGAATAATCGCATAATGTTGATAGTATAATAAACGATGAAATATGTATGATATAAAACGTTGAAATGCAATAATAATAATAATATTTATCGATTCATGGTGTCATACATGATAAAAGAATCAGTCAAAAGAAGAATCAAAAGGGATAATAATAATAATAATGATATATTATTGTCATCGTTCAAAGAGCATGGATATTGTCAATGGATATAATATAAATATGGCTAAACAAAATACACAAAACACACAATAAACATATAAACAATCAGTTAAATTCTGCATTCCAGATACTCTGAAACAGAATAAAAACTTCTATCATGTAAATAGTGTTTCAGTTTTTTTTTTTAAATTCAAGAATACTGGTTGCTCTTTTTATGTTGCCAGGAAGTTTATTATAAAAAATAATTCCGCTATACGCTGGGCTTTGCTCGAAGGCTTTAGTATTATGAACCGGCATGGTTTTATTATATAAATATCGCTGTTTTTTGTAAAGCGATCTTCATTGATCTTTAAGAAAACCAACACTTAATATATATACAGAGAGGCAAGAGGTAGAATACTTAACTGTTTGAATAATGGACGACACGAAGAAGAGGAAGGCATACACAGCATGCAACGAATGATTTTCTTTTGCAATACAAAAATAGTTCTCGCTCCGGGCACCGCACCCCAAAACACAATTCCGTAGCGCAGACGTGACTCCACATAAGCAAAGTAGAAAAGCCTAAGTGACTCCACACCCACGCTACCCCTCAAGGACCGTACACCATAAAATGCCGCACCGGGCTTCCTCCCCAATAGGCTACAGTGGTCTGCGAATTTTAGCCTCCGATCGACTGTTAAACCCAAAAAGCTAATGCTGTCGCTTTCTGGCACCGACTTGCCACCGAACGGTACAAACTACTGCCACCACCACCCGCCACCAACGAAAACCAAATTGAGTAGGTGACAGCAGATTATTGCTAGTTAAGAAGTCAACTAATCTTTTATTAATGATCTTCTCAAAGTATTGGGAAAGCCAAATAAACATAAACATTAAGCTAAACATAATACAAAAGAAAGAAACAGAAAACAAAATTAAAAAGTAGGTACACAATAATAATAGTTTTAGAATTGTTAAAAATTAGCAGAGAGAAAATCTTAGAGGCTATAGCAACAGCTTTTCTGTAAGAAAGCTTTTACGTTTTGTCTAAAACCAAAGAGATTATTTCTATTACGGGTGAAGTGATCATGAATGTCTTTTACAGTTTTGTAATTATGTCTATTTTTATGATGATAGCACACAGCTTCATAAATATAAAGACAAGAATTTATAATATACCTGTATAAATTGTATTTCAACGGGATATTTTTACGTTTGTTATATTAGATATTAACTAGGCCTTGACATTCTATAGTTTACTATATTATTGAAATAAATCAACATGTACAATGTTGCTTAGGATAGGCCTCTAGCGGCCACATATTCTAGAGTAAAATTATATTTTATTTGTTGTAATTGCAAAATTACATAGGAAATAAGGATTTTTTCGTGTTAAAATTATTTGGAAGAATTATATAGGTAATGTGGCTCCTACTAAGATTAAAAAGCAACTGTATAACCATAATCTTGATAAATATGTATGTTATTAAATATTTATAAGTTTTACAACATGTATTGTTGTAATGTAACTTCTTAATGGCTTTATAAAATAAATAAGGAAAATGGAAAAATATTATGATGCAACCTTGGTTGAGAATGGTGATTATAGGTTATCTGATCTAATTGTAACTATATCTGCACTAGTTGTTATTGTAAGACAATACGAATGTCACGTAACAGTTTCTGCTCTCAAATGCAGGTCAACAGAATGTTAATGAAGAACTTGCATAATAATTTTGTGTAATACTTCCGATAAGTAGAGTTTATGTTAATTAAACAAGAAAATATTTCGGAATGCTTCACGGAACTAATACAAATTCCAAAAAAAAAAAGAACTGTTTCATAACCTGTTTACGTTTCATTTTTATTTCACATAATTATAAAAATAGTTAGTTACATTGTGACTTTTACAACTAACCTAGTTCTTGCGGTGTTGTGCAAGCGAGATTGCGATATCCATAACTTTAAATTAAATTTTCAAATGTTTGTATTTCATGTCAGTAAATGGGTATGTTGTTATGAGCGTGGGTTTAATGAAATTTTCAATATTAAAATTCTATTATGTAGCACAAAAAGAACTATGTAAATATCGGGGGACATTATTTTGAGCAGTTCAATAAAAGCGAGTATGCATGCCATACATCGTAGAGAATATATATACATATGTATTCAGAAAATTTTTAGAAAGTGTATTCGTTGTATACATATACCCTTACAACACAAACATCAATTATTTAAAATTGAAATTGTTTTCCTCCGTCTCCGTCTACTTTTTCAGTACCTCACTCTCTGCACCGTACACGGTCGTTATAAAAGTTATATAAAATGAAATTTCCGGAACGCAAAGCATACACACATCAATTGCACACACAACAGCGAATCAGACGTGCGAGTGCGACGAGGACGGAACGCGTACGAGGAGAAGACGACGGAGAGAGAAGGAACTAGTCGTACGTACAGACGTACACATGCAAAAGAGAAAGAAAGATGATATATAGGAACGCATTTTTTGCGTTACTATTTATAATGAAAAGAATCAATGTTTGCGAACCGCGTTGCCAAGTCGCCGTACAGCGGCGTCTGTCTCGCGGAATGCAAGTCTTAGAGACGGCAACGTCGCCGGAAACCGATCGATGCGATCGTGCAACCCGAGGAAGGCAACGAATCCGTCTCGGACGGCCTCGGTTCTACTTCGGCGCAGCGACCAGCCCGGCGGTGGTGGCGGGAGACGGCGGGAGCGGTGCATGTGTGCATGCACCCTAGATGCAGCGGGGACCGACAGGGTGAAATGCAACCTTCCCGCCGCCCCCGTCCCGTTTGCTCGATGTGGCCCGTTTGAGAAAAGTGTATAGATGTTAATGTCTGGAAACAATGGCGGATTATTCCCCTTTTTTTTTATTTCGGTCCGTTGTTCTGTTGTTGTTCCTGCTCCTGTTGTTGGTATTATTGTTACCGAACATTTATATTTAGTGGCTATAAAATATTACATTCTTTTCTGTATACGTTTTCATTATTAACCTGTTATTTATTCGTCTATTGTTTTGTGCTTTTTTTCGGGTACAATTTCTTTTGTTTAAAATGGAGAATGGAAAAATGAATAGCCATTCGCTCTGATTGTTTTGCGTTCTGCTGGATTTATGTAATGAGGAATCTGCCTATCCCAATTTAATGGTATTGCAGGAGTACATTTTTTTAAATTACAATCAATTTTGATGATATTTTTATCTCAACGAAAATAACAAGTAGGAGAAATCAGGTTCCTTGTTTTTAAGCATCCTACATTTTTTATTTTGGCCGAATGTCGAGAGTAGTATTCCAAGACACAAAGTATTGGATTTATCTATGCTATTATATACGACTGTGGATCAATGGGTGGTATGCACATAGAAACATACAAGCAAAGATTTTATTTTATGAAGCTTTATAATTCACAAAAAGAAAATATTATGGAAAGGTACTGCAGATAGAAGCTTGAAAGATTGGTGTTAAAGTATATGTTTCTGAATCTGATGTTTTCGTTGATTTTGGAAGAATCAAAAACAGCCGAGGAAAAGCCAGGGACGAAAATGTTATCAAGTGTATTATAGGATGTTCGCCATTCTCTTCATTTTTCCTCCTTCTTTTGTTTTAATTTCCTCTTTTTTAAAACTTTCGTTTTTAGCATTTTCTCCCATTCGTACCAGTATTTCTTAGTAAGCAATACTATATGATCGAAAGAGACACAGGAAGGATCTAGATGGTCTAAGATGGAAGTCCAGAGAAACTATAAATCATCCGAAAACATCTTTCCGGAATTGTCACTTCCCGCATTCAGGCGTTGCCGTTCGATTTCAAGCTCTCCAAAAGCATCATTTGAATAATCTATCCATTGAGCCATGAGCGCCATTACGATTATTTTATTTATGTAAAGTTGGAACAACACATTGGATTTTTTTTTTAATTTAAAAAAAAAATCACTATTCGTCGCCCGTAAATGTAGAAGAGACGACAAAAACAATCCCCTAAATCTCCAATCTAGACAATCCCTAGTCTACAATATTTGACCTTCTGCAGCAACACAGTAAGTCACATTCGAACAAACAGCTTTCATCTACAAAGCTTCAATTCTTCCATTATAAACCCTTAGCACCCAGTCATCATAAACCGACGTTTCAGCATATTTTTCAAATTTTTAATCACCTAGCTTCCTTATCAAAAACGATAATATCCTTTGCTACTTATATTTGCAAACGCTTCTACAGATCCATTAAAATTTTCTTTTATGGCTGCTGATTCCTCATGATTTGTCCTTTAGAGAACTCTTTTGATTCCTTTTTTTGCGGTGCATCATTGTACATTTTGCTTTTTTATATTCAAGGTTATCGCGCAACTTGGTCTTAAGTACCTTTCAATACTTTACCGAAAACTGGAGAAAACTATGGAATGAAGTTTTCTTCAGTTTTCGGTTTCTCTGATGTTCTTCATGACCTAGTCTTTCCACCTTCCTTACGGCTTTTGATTTGGATTATTGGTTGCGGACTTCTATCTCATAGGTAAAGAAAGAGAAATTCATGATTATGGTATTTTAAAAATCGAAGGAAGAAATTTCCTAAAGATCTACTCAAATTAAAAATCAAAGAAACGCAAAAAATACAACACAAGAAAAAGATGTCGAGGAACAACAAACATCTATGTAAGCACAAACCCGCGATAGAAATCTTGGAATAACAATCTTGGTTTTGTATACACCTAAAAGATATTTTTTCATACATTTTATTACCAAGATAATTGATAGATGAAATTCTGAAGATTATTCTCCACTACTGAATTAAGAGTTTCGAAAAGAATCGATTTTACAATGAAAATCAGATCGACTAAGATCAACTTGGAGTTGATTTCCACATTTTCTTCTTATATTTGCTTATACTAATATGATAATAATACAATGCATGATTGCATACCTGATTCAATTTTAAACGTATATCTGCAGGGTTATTTTAGACCTGCAAATGTTCAACAGTTATTTGACATTTCATCTTTTAATGATTACATCAATATTAAATATGTAAAAATAATTTCTTCAATTCTCACGAGGTGTATTATTAGATTTATTTTTCTAACCATTTCAACTTCAGTCGATCTGGCATTGATAAGACGATTTCGCAATTTTTAAGTACCTGGATAAAGAGAATAAAATATAAATTTTTCCAACTAAAAACGACATAGGCATCTAAAGAAACATGTTTCCACAGTATAAGACACTCCATGCAGACATAATAAACCGAGCTACATTATGTGTATAATAACCGCTAAAATATCTGCGCTGTAAACGTTGAATAACTGTTTAATTTGGGTTTATTATAACTAGCAACATAAACGAAAAAATAACCCGTTACCAATAATTATTCAATGCTTAGGTATATACAGACATAAAGCAAAATTAAACCTGTGTTCAACGTTTGCTTGGGAAAGTTAAGTTGTAATATTAATTCTGGAATGGCAGTTGAATTTCCTTTAAATAATTTGTAAAATTTCTTAAATTAAGAAAGAAAAAGTACCACGGAGTGTTGTTATAAAAGTATGTGTTACATCGATATAGACCGCGAAGAAAAGAAATTGTAATACCTCGCACATAGAACAGGTTTTGTTGACATACAATAAATCCGCGTTAAATTTGTACAAAAAAAAGAAAAAACATATAAACCAAATACATATATATGTACTTCATCAGTGCATATTGTGTGTAGTTTATCCCAGCTGCGTGCTCACCTAATTACACATTTTCAGGACGTCATAACGAATTCATTAAAACTAATTATGCATAATGATCCGTTCCCACGTTTATTGTGCATAAAATATTAGCTTAAATTGTAACACACGACGCTCGTTCCGTCTTCTGAAGATGAATGACATCATTTCCCTGAAATATATTTCACATAAGCGCATATGTATGCTACGAACATACATATATGCACACATACGCGCACGTCTGCGCAAACATTCACTTCAATCCCGAATAAATACTTTATAAATCATTTCTTGTCAGCGCCGTGGATGCTGGGCAATTCATCCAGAACCAGTCAATTTACAATATCATCGGGGACACGATGGAAGTATGTGAAAACGCCTGATTGCTTTCCGTTGAGTTTCTTTCATCTATTGAAATTTTCGATATTAAATTGATGCCTACTTGTTATTCCAATTCCCATTTATTTTGCACTTGTCAGTTTTATTCTTATATTTTTTGTAGTAGTAGGTATAAACTATCTAATCTACAAAATGCCTCGTGCAATGGGTAATGTAATGTTTTTTCAAGCCGGTTAGAAAGGTGAATCTTTCATACCCCATGACCATGACCAAATGAGAGTTTGTTCAACACAGCCTAAGAGAATTTAGGGGATCAAATTAGTTGAATGAAGATTAAAAGTTCTTATTTACATTTCGTCGGCTTCCTCAAAATATTTTTTCTTATGAATCCTGGGTGGGATACATTCCAAAAAAATACGTTAGAAATACGTTGGTAAATATGGTGTCTATAGGTAAACTGGGCACCAGATTAAGGAGGCGTGTTCTATAGTTTGGAATGCATAAAAGTGTAATTAAGAAATTTTATAGTCTCAGCAGACACAAAAAATATGGTGCTGCGTATAATAAAGCCTAATAATCTTAATTGCTGTGGTTGATATGTTAAAGACTCCTAGGTTTTTGACAGAATCGCAACTGGTAATAGTTTCAAATCGTCAGCAGTAATTCGTAAATGACCACACGCGTCATTAAATAGAAAAAAAAGCAGTGGGCCAAAGATTGCTCCTTGTGGTACACCGGAGATAGGAGTAAACAGTAAACAGCGTAGATTTTTGACCCATATGCTACATAATTTTTTCTGTTAGTAAGATAACATGCAAATAAGGCCATAAGTTCGGTAGATAATCCCAAAGTATTCAGTTTTTGCAGTAAAATAGAGTGATATATTCGATCAAATGCCTTGCTTAGATCAGTGTAAATAATATCTGCTTGATTGTTATTGTCCAAATTATCAGAGGTGAATGCTGCTCGGTGGATAAGATTTTTATGAAGTTATTTAATATGTGCTAATGGCCTGTCTCCTTTCTTGTACACAGGCACTGCATTAGGCAAGATTGCTTTTTTTTCAAAGATAAGGTGAAAATATGGCATAATGGGGCAGCAAACACTCTAGCACAATCCTTCATAATAAAAGCAGGTATATTGTTATTGCTTATCGAATAATTGTCTTTCAAAAGTGTCTCTGCTTTCAATACATCATCGACAGTGAAATACCTAAAATTAATGAAAGCGTTATTAATATTGGTGGATGTGGTGGTGGATTTCGGTAAAACAAAGTGCATCGCCGGAAGGTACATTATATTTCTAACCATGGAAACATGGAATTAGAGCCTTTATTTTATAATGTTAGACTTTAACGTCCAAACTAACAAAAAAAAAAAACGTGCAAAAGCCAAGATCTGGAGAACAAGACATCAAATAATAAGGGAAGCATAGAAAAAGTATCTGCGACGGGAAAATTTAATCAATTACTATCATTCTCTGAGAGACGCGCGATATCTCGCTATAACCGAGTTAGGGCCGATGTCAAAAGAACCCTTTATACCCAATTAACTCGCGAAATGAATTTAAATCTTATTATTTAAGATTTCAATTGGAGCTAGGGGACCGTTTCTAAAGAGGACTCACGAACCCTTTCGCATTCACAGTGAAACCGTTTGCTTATCTTCCCTGGCCGTGCAATTAAAATTGTAATGACGGCAAAATTCAATATTTTACGTTCTTCTTGGCTGTTCTATGAGCTAATAATTAAAGCAAGCAAAAATATTTGCTTAGCTCTCTTATCTATTATAATTACAGCTTTAAATTTGATTAATTTAGAGTCAGAAAACTTGGATTGAAGCTTCTAATTGTGCCGTATTTTTATCAATCGTTATTGCTTCAAAAGTATTTTAATTAGAACATTTAAAGCATATGGTGGCCGAGTCGCTTAGGGAGATTTGTCTCACCAGGAGCGCTTGACGAACATATAAATGAAAGCTTGATAAAAATAAAAAAAAAACCTTAAAAAAATTAAACTGCCTCTTATGTAATACCTCCGCGCTGAGAAAAATGAACACAATCTTTGAAGTGTCAAACATTTGTGTATTGATATATAAGAGCGAATCTTCGTGTAGTGAATGCCTACGAAACATGTAGTGAGTACCTCAAAACTTGCAAAAAGTAAAGCTGAAATTCTTACTTGACATGCGTAATAATTCCTTATTAATTCTTTTACAATACCTTTATTGTATATTTATGTTTACAATTAAGTATTACATAAGCAAATAATAAAACTTTAGAGATACAATCAATTTCAAATTATAAGTATAAACAACTAACTATAAGAAACATTACCAGAAAATTTATAATTAGGATAAATAAATTGAAATAATTCTCGTTAAAACTTACTGCTCCTTAAACTAAATGGGCATTATTCGACAAAAATTGGTGGAGATCATTATTTGAATAAAAAGCAATTATCTTTTACACGTCTAGATTTCATTGAAAACAAAGCTATCAACAGAAATTTATAACTTACACCAGAATTCCGTCTGTAGATATAACTTTTCACTGGTAAAACTAAAGCAAAAGCATATTTAAGATAACTACAGTGAATTTTTGTTAAGGTTCTCCTACTTGACAACAAACATTATAAAATTTATTCGATCAAAATAACATCGTATAATGTTTTTGTACTTAAAAAATATTGTAAAAATTATCTATTCTCCTATTCAACTACAGAGATATTCGTCTAAAATGATACATATATTTTCCAAATCTTTATTTAAACCATGCTTAAATTTTTCGGATTTGCGTATATCATTTGTGACTGCTTATATCTTGAATTTCTGACAAATCGTCGACGTTAATCATTCCTTGTGCCACATATCTACTATTTGTATAATAGTAGTTAGTTTTCGGAAAATAATAATAAAATAATAGTATATTATTTGATGAGCATATCATAATACATGAGGATGAAAGTTACGAGGGAAACGAGTGTTATATATATTATAATTAATAAACGTATAATGGTCATAAATAAAAGTATTTTTGTGCCCTTGAAAAAACTTGGTAGTATGTTGGAAATCCAGAAGCCTCTCGAATAAGTCTCTGCTATAAATAGATAAATCAACAACATACTTTCAGATTCATGATTCTCTTCATTATAATGCATCGTTATTAAAATTTTGTCCCTTTCAATACACAAACAAGAACTAACAAATGCTTTTAGAAATCTTACAGAAGACATACAACGTTAACAGAAGCAACTTGTGTACTATTTCAGTTCTCCTTTTTCTCGATTCACTCCGTATCATTACATAAACAGTGCACGCACGTAAATAAATGAACCACATATGCACAGCATGCTTCGCAAATGCTAGACACCTGTGAATAGGAAGTTCATTAACTGCAATCCCCCTCTATGTGTGAGGCAATAACTTACATTGCATTAAATTTTTATGAGGACATTCAAGCAAAAAAGGGATCGTTACGTTTTACGATGTAATTTTTAATGAATACTAAAAAAGTGTGCAAACTGTAGGAAGAAATCCCAACGGGGCATTACAGTAGAGATGGATAAGCGAGGGTCTGAAAGTGCCCACGTTGGCGTTAGGTGTTCGTTTCAATTTTAGCCTATTGGAATATCGGCTATTTTTTACGATAATTCAAATTGTGCTTTATTATTGATTCATTTTAATGCCACCGTTAATTAACGGAAGATTGATGGCGATATTAAAACCTATATTTTTCACTTTGTACTGCTAAAACCTGTTATATTAGGTAGGGCTAAAAATCTATTTAAATTCAGTGTGCAATATACGATGAGTTGCATTACAATTCCTTTTTTGTTTTCTATAATAGTTTTGCTAAATTTTCCTTTGATTTTTGTTGAAATTTTCCTTTTTTCTGCATTTCTTCCTGTAAATTAATTGCCCAATATGCTAGAGTTGTTATTTTAGGATAGATAACTTCTGTTCTCCAACAATCGTAGTCGTAGACGCGTTTTTTTTCGTTCCTGCTGAAATACCGTCACCACACCATATTTCAATTCGGCCCAAGTGCCATTTAGACTCAGAGTATCAATTTCTTAATTTCAGAACTATATGGAACTTTTTCTCTCAAATTTTGTTACATTAGGACCACATAAGACTTTAGGATTTTCAAATGATTCTCCAGGTGTTTCGTTAAGTTTAAAGAAAGAGTAAAAGAAAGTAACTATCTCTAAGTACTTTGAATCAAACACTTTAGAAAATATAATTATATAACATTGTATATTAATACTCGGTTTTGGTGTCTTTTGGTTAGTTTCATTTTAGTGTAGTTGTTTGATATTGAGGTTTTCCTTTCAAACACAAATGAGGGTGGATTATCGTATTTTGTAAAAAATTTAAAAATTGTAATGCAAATTAAGTATTTATATATATATATATAATATCCATATTTGTAACAATATTAATAACAGTGTTCGGGTAGTTAAAGAATGCGAGTGCTGGAAAGTGTAGATTCTAAGGAAACCGGCCATCTTTATTGCAATTCTTTGACGAATTTATGAAAACTTTTGCTTGTCAGGCGCGTACGCCAAATTGTACAGGGTGTAAATAAAAGGGTATAAATCCGGGAAATATGGCCCAAATATATGGGAAAGTATATTTATTACAAAAGAAGCCCGTACGAGAAATCTTGATACAATCATCGACGACGTTACAAAACTATTCAAGATTATTATTGGGGAAAATACCGACACTCAAGATTCGCATTTATTAACTTAATTTTATTGATTTATCACCATCACCTTATAAGACTAGAACATCACACGTGTGTATCATAGAAAATAGAAATATATTTATTATCAAAGAATTATCAAATTATACAGAGTTGCTCATTAGTGTGTCAAAGTCCAATATAGTCTTTAAAAAATAAAACTGAAGGAATTTATTTTATGAAAAGTGGTACAGTAATCAAAAACGCACATTTTAAAAATAATATTAAATATACAGGGTGATGATTTTTTTTTAAACGAAACGCCTTGTATATCTTTTGTGTTTTCTTATCTGCTTTAAATTGTGTTTTCAACGATCCCCTGGTTTTTGGTTTTCAGTGACACATTGTTGATTTATTAACGAAAATTAATTAATTAAAAAGTATATTTTTTTAGAGATGATTGAGGTAATACACACTAACACGCTTAATTGTGAAATAGTTCTTGTGAAAAATTCTAGTTAATATAAGACATTTATCTTTAATGCTAAAAAATTTCAACTAAATAAAATATATTTACTTGCCTTCATTACATTTGATTACATATAACACGACGTCATTCTTCTATTTTATGCAAATTATATTCTACCTAAGATAAATATATTTCCTTCAAGGAGGCTCGCGGCACACATTTTATGGTGAAGCTAATTTCGTTGTGGTATACTCATATTTTCTACTAATTTCCGACACTTTGTGACGTCAACCTTCACATACCAGACATTTCAATCTAGATACCTACGTACATTTAAGTTAGAATGCATCGAGAGTTCGGGAACAGTTCGATTAGATGTCATGTACAGAAGGGCTATGTAAAATAGTTCCCATTTCAAGTGTCGAAAAAGAGAAAACGGGGAAAAACGATAAATAGGGAGTGACTGAATGCATTTAAATTATGTCGGCATAGAATAGTAGAGAGAACTCGAAATTGCTTTCGTACGTATTGGAATTTGTCGTAATCTAAATAAATTTCAAAGAGGACAACTATTACGCCTCCGCCGGGACGTTTCGTTAGGTAATAATTGACGATTTAAAGAAATAAAGCTTAATGTACATAATTTCAATTACACAAACAAAAGACATTTGTGTATTGTTCCAAACGAATAAAAAAAAAAAGAATATCCATACCACATTCTCGCTTCCAACGTATGTATGTACACACATTGCACACAATTGAATTGAATTGGTTTCGAGAATATAGCGCATATAAAGTGAATAGAATATTGGATAATCGTTACCTCTGTGTAAGTGTACTTATAATTGGAAAAGTTACATATTACAATGAGGCACGAATACCTAATCGTAGAACTTTGCCCGAGCGACTACCACTACTGCCGCTATGCTATTATGTGCAATTGCTATTCCCGATTCATGGAAGTCATGATGAGTTTCATTGTTATAGGTTATTAGGTGTTCTTTTTACGTTCGTAAAATAGAAAGATCAATCTAAGTTATGCGCTAGAATAAGAATAAGAGTACTTCACTTACCCAAGGGATAATACACGTTTCTAGCAAGTGATACTTGTTCTGAAATAAAAGTAAAAGATTTAGATAACAATTTATTAAATTGAGGTCATCTAGAATGTTGAAACTCGTTTCAAATCAACAGTGAAACTGGACTGAATCATTCAGTATTGAAACGTAAGCTCAGTGTAGTAAAGTTTGAAAGTGTGTAATCTAATGTTAAATATGAAGAGATATTAATGGTACTTCAATTCTACCACAAAAGGCACGTATTTACTCAATCAGTATATGAAGTCAAATTACTTATGATGATAAACTTCGAAATTTACTACTTCAAACGGATTATTCATTTAAATCCTCAACCCCAGAACATCTCATCAGATCAATCATTAAAACAAGTTTATTCAAGGTTAATTACTTTAGTGCATTAAGTAAAAAGTTATTCTTTTACAGTCTTAGTTGACATCAATTGCTCCTATTTAAAATTAAAAAAAGCTCTCCTTTTGTGGACTCCCTGTATAATTCTCTAACTAACTGTATATAAACAGTACATGATAACAAAAAGAGCGATTAGAACCGAATAAAATAAATACATACATAGGTCGTTCGTTGCTCATTATAATACCCTGTATATAAATAGTTATACCAGTTGGAAAGGTTGCCTAAATGGTGCAGGTTTGCTACTAGAACTTTTTTCTATTTTGCACCGTTTAAAAGTTATTCTGGAAATTTGGGCCAAATTTCAAAGTCAAATTGCATCTCCTAAAGTTCCGCCGCAACAGAGAGGATCCTCCTTAAGTAACACTCAATGGATTCTACAAACTGACAAAGTTCTGTCGGAATCTGCGATTTACAGTTCGTGAGCTTCCCTTGTTAGCTGCGAAAAGGGTACACCCGAAAATGCTCTGAAGTAAGCGAACCCTACAAGTTTTAGCTGTAGCGGGTTTCACTAAAAATATTGAAAATTAAAATTAAATCGTGTACTTTTTGCTGATAAGAAATGTTAAAGGTTCAAGGCTTGCTTTTCAACTGATAAAAATGCCACGAAATTTAAAATGCGACTTCTTAATAAAAAAACCCTTTATTTCTGACAACTGTCGGCGAAAAATATTGGGTTATACTAGAATCATTTATTGATCCCTTTATTATTATCTTGTCTTGTGTGTTTTAACATGTGTTGTGGCTCCTGGTTGCCGCTGCACTATTTTCTTCCACACCTCCCAATCTTCGCATTTTGACCTTGTCGTTTGCTGCAGCGTCCCCTCAGTTCTTCCTCGGACATGCTCTGCTTTCTTCTCTTCCTTATCATTTCCTGACCAGTTTCCCCTTCTCATTTTTCAAACGGGTCCCATGTTTTTTCTGCCAGTTGATATTCTATCTTTGGGTTTCTTTTCTGCTTTCTATATATTCCAGCTTTATTCTATTATCGGTTTCCTACTTCGTTTTGTTTAATGTTTATAATAGATCGCTCTGAATTAAGAAAATAATATGGGTCATCTATGTTATCCTCCGTGAACTCTATATTCTTTCGTCAAATCTGAATGATTTATAGATACCATCAAATCATATAATCAATCAGTCTATACAAAATTCCACCGATTTAATTATTTACTCCAAATCTTTCCTAAAATGTACGCAATTGTTATTGCTGGTTCCACTAATGTTTAGTTACTTTGATTATTGGGTGACGTGAATTAGATTAGAAAGAATTCTTGACACTTAATTTTAGCTGGCAACTCTTAGTTTTTTAAATTCCCTTAAATTCCCATCGAAAAATAATTAGACTACCGTATCTCCATCCGATCTTCGACAGATGTAAATTTCGCACACAAAAGCGGCTCTCACGCAAAAATCGCCACAATAAATTCCCGAGCCATGCCGATGTTCCTACGCAGATATCTGACAAGAGAGAGGTAGCGACAAACGATAAACGGACACCGTTTAAAATAGTTCGCTCTCTCCGTCTCATTTTCCTCGGTTCGTTTTGTTTCGTTTCTTGGTCTTTTGTTTCGTATCGGTTCATTAAGAGCTATCTACGCGAGTACACGTGTTTTTGCCATTTCTGGTACCAAGCTCATGGGCACTCCTGGCAATAAATCGCCTATCCCTTGGCCTTAAAAACCAGTCGGGGCGCCGAGATACCAACAGATGATATCGAATATATTACGTTCCCGCACCCGGTGCAAAACCACGTCGCAAAGCACCACAGATAGTAGGTAATAGTTGGTGACGTTAAAATTTGGTTTTCATGCTAGATGTTAGCTTTCGAAACTAAATGATGCACAGCGAATAATAGTGGTGGTGTAATAAGCCGCCATCCTGATAGGAAAATCGCCAAAGTACAAACTACGTGCACGTAAAATAACCACTCAATCTGACCTGATCGAGCACCACAACACGCTTATTGACAGAACTTCACGTGAGGACTGGTTCTGGCGGAGGAGAGGAAAGATAAATATCGTTTCACGTCGAAATTGCCAAGCTCCGTGTTATACTGACTACGATACATTCGGAATGGGCATAATTTTCGAATTTATCTAGAAATTATTCCTGCAACTGCGAAATGGGTGTGCGCGTAATGTACGTTACGTGGAGAGTAACATAACCATTAGCGTAATGGATATTGTATACATGCCGATAAATATGAAATAGAGGACGTTCCCATGCCGTGATCGATACAAAACTATATGCAACGAAATGGTATGGTCCGTCCACTACGACCCATTTGATGATGATTGCACGGGCATTAAAATATATCTTTGTTGGTGGTAAGACTTGTCCACATTTATCCATTATCTGTGAATAATGAACTGAACAAGTTAATTTATGAGGACATTATCAGTTTGTACGACGCAAGTAAAGCACTAAATTTAGAAGAAAGCGTTTTTATTTTATCGATATCTCTTTTTAAGGATTGATCGGAACATTGTAGTACCATTATTAAAGAAATTTCAAATGAGGTGCACTCTAACTGATTTTTATAGCAATATGGGATGTACTAATTTAATTACAATTGCGTTCGAAAGGTCCGGAAAGATCAAAATGAAAATGTAATACTTTTTAAAAGAAAACATATTCTGGATTTTCGGAGTGTTGCTGTACCGCCACTACATTGAGGCAACATTTGCATATGCTTTTACCATTAAAGTTGCCCCACCAAAATTATGAATCAGCCTATTGTCTTAACAAACGCAAGAACGTTCCCAAAGGGAAGCTTTGCTGATGCTGGCGATGACAAGCTTGAAAAGGGGCGCTCTTAACTGACAGTATACGGCCAGAATTCCTACCACTAAGCGGACATTCTCCCTGAACATCCTCAGATAGCTTGATGCCGTTTGCCTATCGAGACATGATAAAGTACCCGTGGTAACATGGCGTGCATTGTTGTCATCCCAGTCTTTAATAAACTGCTCATAGGTGACAGTTTTAATATGGTCGCACAAGCCTCATAAATGGGCCCAGGGCCGTGCTTATCCGCTCCGTCATTGCTCAGATTACCGTCATGTTCTTTGATTCATTTAATCGTGACTTTGTTCCTTTCGGAGATCTGTGCGAGAGCTATGTGACAATTCAGTATCAGTCCGGAGGTTTTCTTTAGTTGCCTCAAGTCTGGCACTAGTTGTTTGTTGCCACTATACAGATCGATATTTCTGTCATCTATCTTGAATTCCGAGTGGCCAAGGTTTTAAGGTGGAGATCGCTAGAATACAAACCAGCACCCATCCGTTTCTGCATTTTCGATCCATCCACATAAATGAGCAGATCTCGTTAAATGTAGGGAAACATCGTAGAGTCATAGACAAAATCGGGGGATATGCTATCTGTGCCAGGTTCTAAGATGGGCACTCTTTTGCAGGCGATCTCTCAGAGCTGACGTCGATCCTTCATAAGTCCCACGACAATTCCTCTACTGATGCCGACCGACAGCAACGTGAACATGGTTGTCAACGCCATCTCCTGAACGCAAAGTTCTAGTGGCGGCAAGCACAACATTACTTCCATAGCTGCTGTCGGTGTTGTTCTTAATGCACCGGTAATACTTAAACACGCGGTACGTTGGATTTGCGTAAACTTCGTGGAAACAGTAACCTTGCAGGTACTAGGCCACCAGAAAATTACTCTATAAGTTAACATCGGTCTTATTACATCAATGTAAATCCACATGAAACCATAATACAACAAAGCATCTGGATTCGATAAAATTGCCACAAACTTCGTTAAAAACAACAACGAAAAAAACTCTCAGCTATTATTACTAAAATAAGTAACGCTATAAGAGAAAGTCAATTCCCACAATATCTAAAACAAATTATCATAAAGTGCCATGTAGAAGAAAGGTAATAAATAACACCCAGAAAACTCAGGCAAATCTCCCCTCTTAAGCTTCATTACGACTCTGGAAAAAACGTAAAAACATTGTAAATATGATTTCTCTAATCTGAGTACTTAGGCACTCACTCATTCATGGCGATGAAGAGGTAGACACTCTTGCAAAAAAGACTGCTGCCTTTGGCACAGCACCTACGGTATCTAAACAGCAAACCAATGTATGGACAAATTAGTAAATGCTCCAACATTGGAACAACTGTCTTGGGCTGGTACATGCGCAAAAGTGCATTTCATCTAATCATGTCAAAACCAAAGAACAACTTGAACGTGACTGTAAGGATGTTAAAGTAGGTAATTGTTTCTGTCTTTACAGGTCCCTGCAAACTCAGAAAGCAGCTACATGGAAGCGGACTGATTAGACTGAATGCCGGCTGTGTTTGGAAGAGGAAGAGAGAATTGGGCACATCTTCTGCCACTGCCCCGCCGCAATGAGGTTCAGGTATTTGATCTGTGGGATAGTTGATCTTTTTGTAGAAGACTTGAAAAAGACCTCATTCAAAAATATTCTGAGCTACATGAAGAGCCTAAAGTTGTTGGATGAACTTTAAAGATAAGATCCACTCTACAATAGGCCCTAGTGGCCGCAGTGGACGAGACGGTTAGTTGAATCATGCGGATGTTATCTACTTCACAATACAACACAAGTAATGAGCAATCCTTACTATTTTGTTGTCTACTAATATTGTTTGTATATTTATTATTAGCTTCATCTGGTAAGTTATTTATTTATATTGGACACATGAATACATTGAAATAGGCTCATTTTTTTTTTTCTTTCATAACTTTATTAGAAACCCTTAGCATTCACAATGACTACCGATCAAGTGTCAAGTCCCATCCATTCACTCTCCGTTTACTACATCCTTAAATGTCGCGACACTGGCGATTTCTCATGCCTCTGTCACTTGTCTTTCTCGTACCACTCTGATCCAGTTATCGTTCGTCTTCCTTTTCGTACCCCGCAATCGTCGTCAAGATTCGATACTTTTCACAACACCACTTCGATTCAGTTACATTCGAACTAATTTAGCCGGCTAACCGAATTTAATTTCCCCACGAACCTAGACGAAGAGAGAAAACGAACAGAAGAGAAGGCCGCAGTTTTGGCAATTATAGCACTCCCATCCGTCTTGGAGAAGT
Organism: Cetonia aurata; assembly: GCA_949128085.1. Taxonomy (NCBI): domain Eukaryota; kingdom Metazoa; phylum Arthropoda; class Insecta; order Coleoptera; family Scarabaeidae; genus Cetonia; species Cetonia aurata. Next base: position 26,522,900 of record OX421887.1, read on the forward strand.
TTTAACGGAGAAATAAATAAATAACATTCGGATTCGGGTTGGAATAATAACGCGTTATTAAATTTTCAGAGTGTTCTAAACGGAACAGGGCTGCCACTACCGCGTCTGTGACCTCTAGCGATCTCCACCGTCATCAATATCACGTTTTGTTTATATTAAATTTTAGCTTCGACGTGAAGTCGTTTTAATTAAAATTTAAGGAACATAAGCTTGGGGAGAAACAGTTATTGGTGAATATGAAAATTGGGACGATGAATATTGCTGTTGTAAAATCGGTTTCCGGCCACAAAAATATCAGTGGGGTTTTAGAGGTTACTTGGAAACATTCAAGAAGTTGAATGAAGAAAAATTCGTACTTAAGGCTTTTTCCTTTGTTCTGTTTCTTTAATTAAATCAAGCATCTTCAAATAATTCTGGAAATAAAATAATATGTTTCCACAGAAATTTTTATCTCATGATGTGAAATTCTTGAAATTGGTGTTGTTGGACTGTTTGCATCGCCTGTTGGATTGTGAAAATCCGACGTTTCGGTTGTGGTTCTACTGCCGTCATCAGGGTAACTCTTATAAGGACTGTCGCTTGCTAATTCCATAATTGGCAATGAAATTGTACGTATCTCTCGGGTAAACTACCTTATGCGTTTGCGTTTGTAATATACACACTACTGTATGTTGCAATAGCATACTAGCTTCTCCAGGAAATAGGTGTACACTGTTTGGAACCTATATTTATTTATTTGTGATATATGCATTCATAGATTAAGAATTTTGACGATAATTTCTCTAAAAACAGGAACCTTGTTTTAAAACCACTTTTAGAAAAATATGCCAACAGGCATTCTTTTCGTGAATCTACTATATACTCAGATATTATTTGCCTAAATGTTTTTCAATTATAATGGCAAACGAAAAATCATAAATAAGGACGTTTTATTATGAATGTATTTATTAGATCCTTCCATTCAACAATGTCGGAAAAATTAACGCAGAAATGGTTTCTTCTATTGTTACCGAGGGCCTAAACCAAATCATTCAGGATAATTACGATAGAGTTCTGTTAGTCATTAGTGATACTGCTCCATATGTGATGAAACAGATCTGTATCTGAAAAAAGTTACTAAGATATTCACATATCGCATATCTAAATAAATAATTTAGAAAGAAATCTGTAAATACTTTTTTTTACATTTTAGCATTTTATGTAGCATGACTTATTCGGTTAGGAATAATAGTTGACTCATCTATAGGTAATACAATCTGTAAAAGTATTAATATCAAAGCATCTATGACAAATGATTACTCATAACGAGGATAACATTCCACAATAATCACAATCAATCACATCTGTCATAAACTACGTTGAATAACTAACGGTTAAATGTTTGCCCTTGTAATTTTAAATTTACGTGCATTCTCCCTAAATTCCGGATGACCCATCGATTTTATCTCGAACATTAAACAAATTATTTCCATCTTATACCTGCTTTGTTGCCACATAATATCAACAACCGCTTAGATTTTGTTGATCGTAAAACTAATCACTCTCCAGAAAGGTCAAAGGAGGAACAAGCAGCCCTCTTATCAACTTCCACCGTCATGTAAATTACTTCTTTATATTCCCTTTAGTCCCCAATTAAAGTTAATTGGCGTTTTAGTGCTTCGTTTACGATATAAAACTAATAACCAGCCGTAGAGAAGGACCAAAATTGTTCCCAATTCCTACCCTCGGCTTCCACAACGTTTTTTTTTTTTTGGCTCTTCCTTGAACACTCTCTCCTACTACTTTATATGCGAGGGCGGGGAGGTTGTTCTTATATTTTTTTTCCTCTGTAGGGGAAGGTGAATAAACTTCCTCCGCGTGTATCGACCAACTTGAGGCTTTTAAAGAAACGAATGAAACGAGTTTAAATTTCTTTCCTCTTTCGCCGTGTTCTCCTGTTTGTTGCCCTTACTCTAATATTAAAACCGTAAAATCTTGGAGAACGTGGATGTGCGGCAACAAAATAAGGAAGCAAATTGTGTGCAGAAATTCCATTACATTTTCCATTTTTATTCTTGACTAAAATTTACAGTTATTGTACAATTTTTCTACGGTAAATATAAATGGCAGGAATCAGGAATTTGTACCTGCATAAATAGTTGGTAATGAGACGGATTAAACAAAAACTATGTTTGTGTCTATATAAATACATTGATGACAAAAAAAAACAAACAAGAACTCGACTTGACTGACATTAATAAAGGCACACACAACGAACTAAAAATACCCATAAAGAATTTAATAGGTTCATTGTTTCACTTCGAACATAAATACGAACAGGCGAATACTAACTTATAAAGAGAGCCTTACATAAAAGCATTTATATATGTATATGTATACACACATATGTGACTATGTGTGTGAAAACCTTTAAATTAAACATGAAATTTTTACATCCTGCTATGCTATAATACAATTCCTGGATAAAGCCACTTATTTTAATTTACGATTATGGCCTATCTGTAACTACATATGTATATAAGAGAACAACAGAATGTCCCCGATGCATAGTATATATGAACATATACATATTATATTATATACGCTCACAAATAAACGCATATAAGCAGGATATTTATTGTTTATGTTTCCAACGAAAGGTTGCGTTATTGTTGTTTCGTCTAGAATTGTTTGAAATTATAGCACAACTGGTACATTTTCCATATTACAGCCTAGAAACTGAATAGGCGTTACACACATAAACATTTTACGAAGTTCAATTAAATGGAGTTGTAGTTTTTCTAAAAATGGTTAAACTATCACTAAAAATGTCAAAATAGCATTAAAAACAAATATTTTATACTTTTTGTGTCACACTCCGTGTAATTAGAAATTTTCAACTCAAAAAAGCAGAAATATAATATCTTTCGACGGGTTACTCTTTGTTTAATATCGCCCTCGAATAATAATAACTCAAATGCGACAACTGTTGGTGTTGATTAACGATTTAGCTAAGGAGGAGAGTTAAGGCGATACCAAAATGTGAATTAGTAAACCATTATTGAGACTTTATTCTCGTAAAGTGAAAATTAATTCCTTAAGTTAGTAGATACTACTTTATCTTAACTCTGCAATGTGTGGTGATAATATTACCTTAAACCAACTCCAAAACAGAGTAATTGCAACTGCTATCTCCGCATATTAGCACATTTACATTGTGAAAATGAAATGTTACTCCGAAGCATGACTGTTAGTATTAAATTACAAAACTCTTCGCGTTTTTAAATACTTATGCATCTGGTCGTGAGTCACGTGGTCACGACCAGATCTAACGCAGTACGTCTTTGCGTGTATTTGCATTTTAATGCTGATACTTCCAAAATATGTCTATCAGGTCAGAATGTTGAGAGCATCGAAGTCTTTTTCAGAAATTTTATAGCGGTAATACATGTACAGTCTGTCCATTTATATTTTGACCCCTACCTTTAGGCTGTATATCACTGAAAATACAAAAAAAGCGTCCAATACAAAAGTTATAAGATTTGTACTCTACTATTTTTTACAATTTATAAGTTGATATTGGATTAAGCCATTTTTGAATTACTCGAGTACATTACATCATTTAAACTGTATCAGTGAAAACTCTAGATTGCCATATGAAAAGAACAGACGTTGCCATGTCATCTCGTGTAACATTAAAAATATTTTATATTCTTTTATTATATATGGGATATTCGATGAAAGAAAAGCATGAAATAAGTAAAATTTTCTATGGCAATAATTATAGGATATCAGTACTTAAGCGACGATTTGGTGGGTTTATTCTGGGAGAAGTATACCATCAAAAAACACAATAAATAACATTAGAAAGCAGTTCGGCGAACCCACAAGTGAGACCAGCAAAAAGATTTAACTATACTGCATTATTTTGACAGTAATTTGGCATAAGTAAGTAGTTTTTTATTTTAGTTTTAGAAAATCCTGAAAGATCGACACGTGACGCTTCACGATATTTTAATAGAAGTAAAGCAAAAATGTGTAGCACAGAAAGTATAAGTATCGATCTTATAAATTTATGCCAGCGTAAACATTAACCGAGGAACATAAAATACAGAGACTGCAGTTCTGTCAAGAAATGCTAAATCGTATTGAAACTTCTATTTATGAACGAAGCCACTTTTACAACGGCAGGAATGTTTAACAGAAAAAATAAACATTTCTGGGCCGCCGAAAATCTGCATAGAAATCAGGCAGAATACAAGGTCAACAATATTTGCATGTTTGGTGTGATGCGCTGCTGGAAAACAAAATTATCGGACCTATCATTTATAATAGAAATTTAAATGGACAAAGATATTTAAATCTATTACAAAATGACATGGAAAATTTATTAGAAGATTTACCTCTGATAAACAATAATAACATAATTTGGCAAGACGATGGTGCGCCACCCTATAATGTTCTACCTGTCACTATAATTATTTGAACAACATATATGTTTTTTGGATCAGAAGACATGGCATGCAAACAGCCCTGATCTAAACTCCTTGGATTTCCTTTTTGTGGGGCTATCTAAAAAATAAAATATATTATGTAAGGCTAGGTACCTTCAAAATTCTTCAAGAAAGGCTACGTGAGGAAATATTGATTTTAAATAGAGACCACTCCGACTTTTTTTTTAAACACAGTAGGGACATACAGGAAAGTTAACGAGAAACATTGTTAATTATACTAAAAATAATGGTGGTTTGGTTGAAAATTTTTAGTTTTTGTTATTGTTTTGTTTTTGATAACTAAATATTATCTTCTTCTTTCTATTAAATTTCATACTCTTCATGACAATCTAAAGTTTTTACTGATACAGTTTAAATCATATATGGGCAACCCCCAGCCCCCGGGCCGGATCTGGCCCTCCACCAGTTTCAATCCGGGCCGCGAGAGATTCAGAAAATTGAAATAACGATATCAATTCAAATCAAAATGTTGCTTTTTCATTCACTACTACCTACTTATTTCGTGCCTACGGCCCGCGACCTGATTAAGTCCCGAAATTACGTCCTCAGCTAAGCAAAGGTTACCCATGCCTGGTTTAAATGCTATAAACTCGACTAAGTCTGTTTTCTGATTCTTATCGTCCCAGTCGGCTAAATCTAATTCTGATCAAAACTTCGGTTATTTCTACGGGCTACAACGGTAGGCATACGAAACATATACAAAGACAAATCGACAATTTTTGCATCGTAGAACTAGGAATTGTATGTGTTTATACAAGCTTTTTATAAATGCTCCTCGTATCCCGGCGATCAGGTTGCACCTAAAACACGTTTCAGCTTACTAATCACAGAGGAAAATACAAAAAGTAGATCGATAAAAAACATAACATTGCGTTTAAATAAGAAAGTTGATGTCAGGACTGTGTATAACTCTATAGCTCGTCGGTGGACACCTGTATAGTTTTTATTAGATTGTATTTTAACCATCATACTGCGTAACTTTGTAGAACATTTTATTTACGGATGTTAAATATGAAAATTTAGCATCCGTTAACACAGGATATTATCATCTACATCCAGTTAAAATAAACTAGCTGTACTAACTGCGTTGTTGTCGTGTATTTAATTAAAACGCATCCACGCCATTCACAGGAATGCACCGTTGCAAGTAGAAATGATAGTAAATAGAGTGCAGGTGAATTTATACCATCAATTAAGGGCTTTTAATGAAAACAGTAACTCTCTAGCACGCCCTGTGCAATTCCCCATATGCCACGTCCCACCTAACAATGCACTAAACAGTATGCAACAAAAATAAATTAAAACCCTGACACCTTTCTCAACGTACCTCGTACATTTCAACCGATTTTATTTACTATAAAAACCTCCTAAGAGATTAATAGCGAGCCGTAGCCGAAATGGATGTCTGAAATCGACGAAATTACGCTCCGCCCAGCACGAATACCATTTCCGAAATTGCTCCACAATTATTTATAAAATTGCCTCGCTTTGTAAACAAGCCTGCTACAATATTAACTGTATTTCAACTTTAATTCAAAGCAAACGTAAAAGGTTTCCTCGTAGAATTGAATATTTTGATGTAGTAGGCGTCCGTGTTTATTTTCTAAAGTGTGTTTCTCTCCATATACGAGCATGCTGATAGAGCGAGACGGCGAAATGGGATCGGGACGCGGTGAAGAAAGAGAGCAGACATGTATTTATTCATGAAAAGGGGATTCACGCATAAAGAAAGTTTATTAGAATTCGCGAGAGAGTCCCGCGTGTAAAGAAGCCGGAGCACTAGCAAGGGAAAAGAAAATATAGGATATATTAATTTGTTTTTTCTTAATATACATACATAGGTGTTTAGGAATCGTAAAATAATATTTTCTTCTCTAGTTCGCAATCTAAATATTCGAGGAAAAAGCGGTAAAAGCAAAGTTCTGTAGTCTAAGTGATTTTTTAATGTAAATACATTTGCCTGCAGGAGACACTTCCAAAAGGTTTTCATAATTTCATCGCTATCCTGCACGATTTCTACCGTAAACATTTCAATACGTCAATATTCACATTAATATTGAATATTGAATTTTATTAAATCCGCAATTTATTGGAAGCTGTCCAATGTTTTCTTGGTCAAACCAGGGATGAATATTAATCTTTTATAAACCACATGAGGATAAATTTTAATAAGATACTGATATGCATATATATTCCTAAATCAAACAAAAAGATTAGCTCGTATGGCATCGAGAGGTAAATAAACCCAAGTTGTACTAGCTCCACTATGCTCGTCCTTGCTACAGTTTCGCAGTGTAACAAAACGTGGTCTGAGGATTACTCTTCCGTCTTGACAGAACTTGCATCTGTTCGCCGATGGTATACATATGTCTATTTAATGACAATATTTCTGAATTCGGGATTCTCCTCCTTGAAGGAGAATTATTTTATCAGTCTCCTATTGCATAACAATGTCGTCCATCTATTCCTTAATATATACGAGCTTTAAGACGATTTTGGCATTTGATATTATTAACAATTTGTCTCCAAACAGTTCTGTTTTTGCTTTTACTTTACTACTGCTTCACACTCATTCGGATCAACTGCTCTTCCACCTCTTGTAGCTATCTCCTCTATAATCTTTCCCTACTCACTTCAGTGGCTTCACTAAATGTCCAAACAGGCTTTCCTCTGCACTCTATGACTTGTCGGCTCTCTAAAAACCATGTTAATTTCTTCATTGGTCCTTCATCTCCATCGATTTTTCCTGTGCATTCTTCTTAATATTTGACATTTCCATAGGATGGGCTGGCTCCAATGAAAGACTTTCATGATTTTTTTCTGGTCAACTCATTTGTTTTATAATTTTTTCACCCAGGTCAATTCTTTTTTTTTTAGATGTCTGTCTTATTTAGGGTGCGCACTCAGTTTCAAATACTTAAAATAATCTTGTACTGGATTCAAAACTAGGCCATCGAGATACTATCACTTACATAAGATATGATCTTATCCCAAAAAATAGAAGCGATGAGCACAAAATTACCAGTTCCTTAATAGCCTTAAAGTAGTCGAAAAGTCTTATTAAAAGTATTACACACGCTTTCATTTTTATACTTTTTAAAACATTAATTTTACATTTTTCATGGACCACTGTTGTTTGCATTGTTGGAATGAATTATTTTAAACGTAAAAAATAACTCTAATTACTACTCCATGAGATGTTTTATTTTTTACTAGCACTGCATATGGTCGTCAAAATTTCATACAATACTTTAATTGCCTTAGTAACTTGTGGTGTCTATTAGCTTCTAGTGTCGTAACCTCAGCAGTTTGCACATGCTATTGATGCTGATGTTCGCTTAATCAACTTTCACCGTGTTAGTTTAAAATTATAATATCATAATTTTTGCATGTTCTGTCCAGTATATTTATTGTAAGGAACCTCTGATGAAACTTATAAATTTAGCGAAAGCTCAAATTTAAGAAAAAAGTTTGTATTTGTTTTGGCCGCTGTTCCTAGAAACTTTTACCTATTCTGAATTAAAAAGATAGCGCTAATATCATCATAATCAAGGATTCAGTATGGGATTAAAAAAGCTAAATGGATACTATCTAAACAATAATCCTCTTACATTTGCGTAATCTTTGGATCGCTATCAAAGCATTGTGTAAAGTACTAAATCCACACTGTTAAAAATTTATGGGTATCTAATTTCCGCTATTAAATTCCAGTTAAATGTGGTTTTACCATAAATGATTTGATTGCTTTCCATCAAACCTTTTTATTGTGCTCTAGTTGATTTAAATTGATAATCAATGCTATCTTTATGGTGCATATTTTTTATGTATCCATGTACAGTAACACGTTTGTTTAATGTTTTTCCCCTGGCCATAACCAAATATCAGAATCACAGGTAGAAAAAGACCCAAGAAGGACATTATCATTGTTGGGGAAATATCAAGTGTAATTATATTTCATTAGTGTATTTTAAAGACGAAGAAATTTTATTTATTAAACACTGCACAGTGGAAAAGATCAAAACTTAAAGAAAGCCTTGTGATAGCAGTGAGAATAAATCAATGATTAGTTGAATATTTCTAGAAACTTTAATATCCTAGATAATAATGTGAACTACATGATATAACGTAAATCATGGTATGTCATGAACAAAGAATTGTGTATATAATCATACAATTATTAATAAACTTCATAAATAATAAATTGCAAAGAAATAAATAAAATAAATAGGTATCTAGATATAGCAGACTCAGCAGACAGAATGCGTAATCCACAAGTCAAAATATTTAATTTTTATTCTTTATACAATGGCGAAAATCATGGATACTACAACTTTAAGAATGATTTACTTTCGGTTTTTCTTTTAAGTTTAATCCTATATGGAATAGTTACTCTAGGGGTGGTTGCTTCCATTCATTACAAAGACTTCATAATAATATAATAACTAGAAACAAATTTATGTCAAGTGAATGTAAATCCTCAACAATTACATATTTATTTGTGAATCGCTACTACATAATGACAATAGAGTTGCAGTTAATACCAAAGATAATAGTATTAAAGCTATTACAATTATAGAACTCAACAAACTACAGAACAAAAGAAAAATAAAAGAATGGATAAAAGCAAAGTTAGGTTTAAATTTATTTTTTTCGTAATTTCTTTAATTTTTGGTGTCATTTGCAATTTTTGGCTAAATTAATAAAATTAGAGAATATCATTATTAGTAATGTTGATCGTGGTTTTTCTCGCATTAGTAATCTGTGAATGAACTGTTGAAGAACGAAATTTAGATTTTTCAACAATTTAGTCACAGATTTCTAATGCAACAACCACAATAAAAAAAAAAACAGTATAGATGCATCGTTGCACGGGGGAGACATTCAATAATCAACAAATTGCTGTACATTGATAGTTTAATTATAAATTTGGAATTAAATGAAACGCGAAACATAATTATTAAGTACCTGCACGAAATAATAGTAATTTGGATTTTGACAGTTGCTTGTTACTTTTAAAATCTCCCACTCTGATAGCAATTATCAAGTAGCTGCTTCCTATATACCTATTATGTATTATTATCACCTTGAAATGTGATTATGCAGTGTTAAAAGCAACCGCATAATCAATAAAATCATTATTAAATTGGCAACGATTTCTAAACAGATTTCTTCCTAGAGGCCACGTGAATGAGCAAAGTAACAGGTGGTACTATCGAATCATTTCTTCATCATGTTCTTTCTCTACTGTTGCGGTGTGTATTGTGAATATCCAGTAGAAGTTCGGGACGCGGGCGCGGGTGGAGGCAGAGCCGAGGTAGGTACGACCATCTGACGCCGTGCATAGCCCGAAGGGACAACCCATCTTGCACCTGTCAAAAAAAGCTCCCTTGTCTACATATTATGTATACACATCCATACAAATGTTTATAAATACACACATGTTTAGATCGTCCTGATAGGATTGTGTGGATTAAGCATTTGGCTTGGTAAGCAACAAAGCGGATTTGATGTAAATGTATGCATGTACCAGGATTTGTTATAATTAAGTGATTGATTAGTCGCGTTGTGAGAGGAGTTTGTTACGAAATCGGTGAGTACCTATTTCTATTGCGAAAGGTTTATTAAAAAGGTCAATGGAAAAAGTTAATAGGGTTATATAATTATCAAAGTTGGAAAAAGTAATCAAAGAATCGATCAATCATTTGGCGCGGTCGTGTTAAAACCATTAAAGCGCATATTTATTTACATAAGTGCTCGCATACGCTTCGACTGTATAAGGAGAAAATAATAAGGACCTTTTAAAGGAATAAAATATCTAGATCATTAGTTTTGTCCTTCCAGCGTTCACGATAGAAAATTATCAATTTGAACTTTTTTCGCCTCGTTAAAAACTATAATTAATGGAATTAAGCTTAGTTAAGTACACCGGTGACGACGAAAGGGAAAAAAATAGTCACGATTTAACAATTTTGGTCCTCCACTTATTTTTTATTTATTATTATAATAATCATGGCCGTCGCCATTACTATCTCCGTCATGAACAGATCGAGTCAACCGTTCGGATTTGAATAGCGTGAAATTAAATGTTTTTGTTTCTCCATCTTTATCTTTCGCTTTTGCCACTCGTCTCGTTTATCAAGAGCCTTTTAATTATACGCAAATAATACAGAATTGCGCTCAGAGAAACGTAGATTGTATTTGTACATACTTGTGGGATTGTTATTGTTCTTTGAGCTTTCGCAAATTTCATTATGTAATTTTCTTTCATGTCGAGATCGCCAAGTTTTCTGGAGAGACTTTCGTGTTATTTGTTTCTGTGTTCGTTATTATTAATTTCCGTTCTTATTGGTTGAATTTTTGCGAACCGAACGTTTGAATTAAAGTAGCATTATTAAATTTTCAGGATACAACAATACTCCGTCGGCTATTTATTTTTTGTATAAGTGCCTTTGGTTATAAATGATCTTATAAGATCCTACGCTGGGTCGGAATTCACTTAATTATATTTTTCAATATAATAAGTTAATAGATTCGGCAAAAATAAAAAAATTGTTATAAAATAAATTAGTTGAGTTCTTTATTATATAGTAACAAGAAATATAAAAAAGCACTACTAACTAAAAGTACTACTACTGCTACTACTAAGCAAGTCACCTAATATAGGTAGATGTAAATTCGGCCGACTATAACATTGTAGCGTAGTAACAAACAAACAAGGTATCGGCAATTCGTAGATTTCCGAAACAAATTCCGGAATAAATTAATCTAGTGTAGTGTGATCCGGTATCTATTGTGTCTTTTCCATAATAGTATTTCGCTTTCAAACATTTTAGATCTTCTATCCATGCATTTAAAATTACAAAGTTTTTTTTTGACCAGGGTTGAACGAACAAACATTATTGAAGCAGGTTTTTATGAATGTTATGTTTTAATAAAAACGTTTTCGGACTGAAATAAACTCCTGTGTCCTCAAAGGAGTTTATTTATCCATAAAAAAGTGAGATTAGTCGATAATTATTAACCTGAGGCCAAAGTTTAAATAAATTTAACTGGATTTTCGATCGAAGGAATAAAATCACTGTCATCATAATTATTTAATATAACAAATGTATTTATAAAATAATGAAAAAATAACAAAACAGGATTCGTGTTTGCAATATCCAACATCGTTGCCCGTATTGCAATTAAAGGAATAAATTGTATCTAGTTTTATGAAATTTAAATTTTTTAGAGTATGCACAATATTCTGTACTATTTCTTTCATCTATATGACACAAGAATGCACATTGAAACAAAAAGTGATCTATAAGGGATACGCACAACCCAGATACCCACTATTTGCTATGTGCTCTATGCTCAATATTTAAGGGCTGTGCAGCACATGATTATTTTGTTCAATTTAGCTAAAATTTTGTATACTTTACTTATTAGTATAAATGAACAAATATAAGGGGTCCTGGGTTTATATTTTTAAACATAAAAAAAAAATATAAAATAAGAACAGTTTTTTAAAGTTGAAGTATCTAATTTTTCTGTTTTCTATATAGGTAATTAATTGTAGGCCTTTGCACAACTGCCTTTGTTGATGGTAAGTGGGTTCGCAACATTTAATTCTTTCTGTTCTTCTGCTGGACTTTCTTCTTGCATGGTATTTATATTCATGTTTGTTTCTTTTAAGTTTTATTTCACTGCGCACCAAGTTGTTTTCAATTTTATATAACAGTAGCAGATTTTTTTTGCTGAGTCAATTCTCTCACTGTTAGTTCTCCTGTTTTATTGAACAACTGAATGGATGACGTTCTTTCGTCTATAGAGTACATTATCTTCAAGATTTAGTTTTGGGGCATTTATAGTTTGTTTAGGTTCGTTTCTGTAGTTTCTCCAAATATGTATCAAGTGCCTAATATGCGAAGTGAACAGGCTTAAATAGATTATCTCATATGTTTGAGTATGACGTTCTTTATCTTGTATAATGCCGCTATTAGTTTACTGTTTTTTGCTTGATAGGATATCAACGTGTTAATGCAACTTAAAATTTTCTGAAGTGTTAGTCCCAGGTAGTACAGTTTCTGTAGTTTTGCTTAATAATAAAAATAATAATATATTTCGTCCCATTTGATCATGAATATGATATAAGACAAGGTCATATATATTACAAACATATAAGAAAAGAATATAAATAAACTTATAAAATAAAAGTACAACTAAAAAATATAACAATAAGTAAAAATTCCAGAGCGGAATAAAATAAGGCATAAAAAGAAGGTCTCACGAGGTCATCTATTCATTGTTACTGTAAAAGCTATTTGCCACGAGGTACTCTTTTAGTTTATATTTGAAGCTTCTAATACTACTTATCTCCTATATATCTGTGGGCAGCTTATTATAAAAGTGTATACCGACGCAAGTGGGATTTTTCTCGTATAACACCATGCGGTGACTGGGTATTCGCAGGTCGGTGCCATGCCTGGTGGGATAGGAATGATTAAAGTTATTGCGAGGAAGTTTATTAATATTTTCTTTGACAATACATAGTGTGTGTAAGATATATAAGCATGGCACTGTAAGCATTTTGTATTCCCTAAACAAGGGGCGACAAGAGGTTACAGAGGAAACACCCGCGATATTGCGTAGAGCACGCGTCTGACGAAACATTAGTTGCTACTTCGAATCACCTCCCCAGTAAGAAATTGCATATACCACTCTAGATTGGAAGCAAGCATAATAGTAAGACATTAAGACGACAAACGATATAGAGCGTAACAAACAGACGATAACGAGGAACACAAAGACCGTATATGTGTATCCCAGCCCAGATCACAATCGATATGAAGTCCCAGAAATTTGACCGATGATTCTTGTTTAATTGACTGTGAGTTAACTCTTAACAGATAACTAGTATCGGTGCATTTACTTTTAGGCGTAAAGTTAATGACAGTACCAAACTACCACTATCATATATATTCGGCGGGTCATTGATGAACATTAAAAAAAGCAAAGGACCAAGAATCGACCCCTGGGGCACACCCACACGAGCCCGCAATGTAGACGACATTGCGCCGGCTATCTCCACTATCTGCTGTCGGTCATCAAGATACGACGAAAACCATTTGTGAATTACGCCTCTCTAGACGAAGCCAAGCATTTTTTCAAGCAGAAGTGAATGATCAAATAAATCAAATGCCCTACTAAGGTCCATAAATATACCGATTGTGTTATTATCTGCATCTAAATTTTGGTAAAGTTGATCAATAAACTGGAGCATAGCAGTATTAGTAGAACGGCCATTTCGGAAGCCGTGCTGTTCAAAACAAAGCACATCATACCTACACAAAAAATCATATACCCTATTATATTAAACATAACGCTCTCGATGATTTTAAATATAGTGGATAATATTGTAATTGGCCTATAGTTATGCATGAAATCTGTTGCACCCTTTTTATGGACAGGGATAATTCTACCTGTTTTAAAGCAAGTTGGAAATACGCCTCGCGACAGAGATTCATTTATTAGGTGTGCAAGAGCGTCGCTAATACTGTCAGCACATGCTTTTAAGGCAATACTCCAGATGCAGTCAGTACCTCTGGAATATGAAGACTTTAATGACAAAATGAGACTATAAATTCAGTACTTGTCACTGGATTAATAAACATTGACGGTATCGGTTTAGCCTCAACATTAGATTTAACATTACCTAAAGCCACAGTAACAGTGTATGATAATTGACGGCATAATTTTACATATATTCTGCTTTTGCTTTGTTAATAGTAATTAAGTTCCATTGTTCAATTTTCTGCATATCTTCTATATTCCTCTGGATCTACATATTTTCTCGAATATTATTAACGACAAATTCAACTAGTCTTCACTGATCACAGGCGTCGTAAAAGCAAAGAATACATCATCAAACGTGAACAACCTATACCCGATGCCTCAGCTTGGTCGTGAGCTAAAGATTAAGGTGTACCTACAGATACGATGCCTACTTATACCTACTTATTAATAATATTTTTCTTTAAATACGATTCAGAAACCATAGAACTACGCACATACGTCTACGTATACGGTTGAATGGATGCCAAAAATACATTTTGCTTATGTTCAAATGGAATATCTTCATCCCCTTTACCAATCCACAAAAGCCCTATCCACGTAATGGAAACTCGAACATCCGGATTTCCGACAAATAACGGACCCTACGCCATACGCTCTCGGCGTCATCAACTAGCGGTGAGGATCGTCCCGACGCCGCCGTTAGCTGTGGCGCGAAGGTGTCGGCGTCGGTATTATTGTAGGGCGGGACGGCCACCAGCATCAGCTGGGCGAGAATTGGTCCAACAGGTGGTTGAATTAGTATTGTATCGTATGGGTCAACCAGTCCGAGCCGAACTGGTACACAGCAGGACCAGCAGGATTTAGTGGCGCCGCTCGAACGATAGCCCGCTACACACACCACGCGGCGATCCCCGGCGTCCTTTCTCTTCCTAGCGATCCCGGCTATCTTCGTCCTGCCAAATCTCCGGATACGAACGAGAACGAGAGAGAAGGAGGAAAGACGCGTCGAGCATCTGCTCCGGACGCCCATCAACCGACCCGTGCGATGTTTTGCTATAATTTTTTATGGGGCGTGTTAATCGCTTGATTTCAAGAGCATTTCTATGACGTGAAAAAAGGAGCCGGTATCGTTTGAAAATTTTATTATTTCCAATGCCGAGTGAGGGTTTTTTTTTTTATTTTTGTGGAGTTGTTTATCAAGTTTTCAAATTAAATGATTCAAACGTTTTGTGGAATTATTTAAAGCTCCACACCGTTTATAGGTTTTTCCAGCAGGAATCATTTATAACTTGTCTCTCTTCGCTATCAAATGACTACAAGTAATTGCTGTCTATTTTGCTTTCGCCTGACTGGAACAGAAACTACAAAAGTAGTATGTATCAGTATAACAATTACTCTAAAGAAGAGGGCCAGGTGAACAGCAAACATTAATGTTTCAATGCTATTTTTGGATCTTGAAATATAGGAGAAGAAGATGATATGTTAAAAACTTAATCATCTATAAAAGCCGTAGCTGAATATGTATCAGTTGTCGGTTCTGGGGCGTTTTTTTGTTGTAAATTGGAGTACATACTTGGCTCCCTTAGAAGTGGCACACAGGCAAATTTTTAGCTTTGGTCTTCGAGTAAATAAAAACTTTTTTCTTTAAACATTTTTATCCCACGATTGTGTTGTCCGATCGCAATATAAGAAAAACAAAATATCCAGGTTATCAAGAAAAACATTCAGTTTCTTTCGATCACTCGCTCAATTTTTTTTGTTTTGTTGAGTACAATGATCAAAATTCTTTTAAATCTTCTCTTACCATACCCAAATGTCTAGACATGTTAATTCCAGATTGAAGATGTTCCACAAGATCCTGTGCTATTTCTTAAAGGCGAACAGACTTTATTCTCTGCGTCCCAGACACTCTTTACCTGATACCCTGTATGTCCCTGTTTCATATCCCTACATTATTAGACCTACTCTCACACATTAAAATTCAAACAAAAGAACAAATATACACATTATAATCAGTATATTTATGACCCTCCAAATTAACCGCTATCCCAGTTAATTAACATTTAATTTGCAACTTGCTGCTGTTACATTCCAAACTACCGTATAAGCACAAAAAAAAGAACACCCAATAAATATATATGTAATGGTACGTAAATGGCGTCAAATGGGTGTGCCGAAGGCATATTATACAACTTTATGTTCTATGAACATCAATTTTCCATCATTACGCTCATCGTTAGCACGAGCCATATGCGCAAAATTTCTTTAAACGAATTAGTAATATTCCAGTTGCAGTATTATTATAAATATTTACATGCGCAAGCACAGATGTTGTAACGTAATGAGCGGTACTCTCTGCGGTTTATAAGCTTCCAGTTGCGAAGATGAAAAGCGTACACCGGATATGATGTACAGGTATTTACTTAACTTATTTATATGAACATGTGTATTCGTTAAGAGAGGATTTGAATAAGCTGTGACGGTTATGAGATCGACCTGAATAGATTGCCTCGAGTTAATGAATGGGTAAAATAAAAAAAAATGACAATGTAACATGGCCGGATTTTGTTTTTATAAGGATTATTTTTTTCACGATGTTTACAATTCTGGTAAGTCTGGATAATTTTTAGGGTTTATTATACCACACTCAGAGTGCTTAAGCGTCTATGGGGGCATGATAACTAAAAAATTGCACAAAATTAAATTTATATATCTAGTAAGGTAAACTACGGGATAAACATAATGGGTGTTTATTTAAAAACGTCATCAAGTTATCTCTGACTTTTTGATAAAACAAGATAGAGCTACAAGAGAAGGCGTAACTTGGTCCTTATCAATTGTCAAAATAATCCGTTTTAACAAGTAAAGCTACCTGCTTTAACGTTTCAAGTGTGTTTATATTTCCTCTAATTCTTTCATTTTATCGTCTTTTTAATCCATCTCGTACAAATCAAAATGTTTTCATAGCCTAAGTAAAGCATTGCTGTTGGTGTAACCTCAGGGTACAACTTGCAATTATAGTGGTTTCTTTAGGACAAAGAATTTTCTTAGTTGAAAGAATTAACAAACAATTGTTGAAATAAATGCTAAACCAGGGTTGTTGGACAATACTGGTAGTTAAAATTTTCAGCATTCATGTAATTTTTAGTTAAATAAACTGAATAATGACATTCACTTGACTTTGGACGTTTCTCGTTTTGATTGATGAAAGGTCTAAGAGATACCTCAAATTATTTTAAAATTTTCATACCCTACTTGATCACGTTTTTAAATGAACACCCGATAGTTATTAATACAATGAAGAGCTTAAATGAAAATGCTAAGTGAACTGCGATTGGCGTGTTTTATATTGCTAAAAGGAGTAAGGGTGCAAATTATACAGTTAATCATTTTTTGAGAATGGCTATTAAGCGAAGAAATATATACACTATAAAATCATACGAATACAACATCATAAACAACTTAGTTATAAGCAAGAATCTGCTCGAATTTCTCAGAAAAGAAAAAAAAAATTATACTCCGATCAGAAATTCCGTTGGGGTTCATGGGCAAACACAGAGAAAAATGGATAAAAAATAAAAATAAGTCAGTTGTATATAAACAACATTTTATAAGAAAGGAATATAAAAGTAAAAAAAAAAATGAGTCCCTCTGTACACAGAAAAACAGTTGAAACGACAAGGAACAAAACTACGTAAACTACGAGAAGGATTATATTGATCCTACTTCACACTAGAAGAAAGCACCTGACCTGGAAATAATCATTACTGTTTTAAATAATATATCGTAGTTGATCCGGAAGTACGTTTCATTAAATATTAGATATTACCATTACATTGCAATGAATGCCGAACTGCTCACTATACCAATTTAAAGTTGTTATACAATTTGGAATTATGTATAAAATATTATATTTATCTTTATTTCCTTTAGCAACCTATCCACACCCTACTAAAGTGGGTCTTAAAGCAGACTATTATAGAATTCTAATTATTAGCGGACAAGCATATAGATGGCAGCACAGGATACGCATAACAAATAACTAGAAGTTTTTGTATATGCATTGACGAGGAGTGATTCGAAATGTATACAAAACATAGCTTTTCTTTGACTGAAGTAAGAGTTGCTTTACTCTAATACAATTATCTTTCTAAAACACACTTTAAATTTGACTACAAAGCATTTCTTTAGAATAAAGTTGATTAGATTTTAATTCAAACAAATTCCAAATTTAGTACCTAATAGGGTGGATACTAAATATTGGCTTTGTAGCTATATTCAGTAGAGGTAACCAGGATCATGACACAATCTTATTGGGCTACATTTCCCACCAGAATGTTCTATGAGCGTAAAGCTTCCATCGAAATTAATTACGTGCTCGACTTTGTCGTGAATTTGATCAACAGCACTAGATCGAATAGCTTATTGTACCGCCAATATCAAGTGGCTCTCAAAATCGAAGAAATTTAGTTCAAAATTACCACATGCACTGGGCAACGCAGTTCATTTAGTCATTATAGCGCGAAACAGGCACAATTCCACGATCAGAGACCGAATGCAAACAAGAGACTCTCAACATGGTTAGCAGATGGACGGATTTGGAAGGACTAAACATCAGTGCCGACAAGACCAACATCGTGGCCTTTACCCGCCAACGAAAGCAAGATGAATTAAATCCGCTAACGTTAAAAAGGGTTAATATAGAGATCATGGCAGGGGTAAAGTACCTTGGAGTACCTAACACTAGACTTCAAACTTACCTGGAATCAACATTTGGATAGAATTACTTCTAATTGTTGCTAACATTTTACACTTAATCTTTTGCGATTAGCCTCTCTTATTAATTATTTTATTGTTCCGTTTTACAATCCGCCATTAGAGAAGGACAAAAATGAATTCCTCCAATTGGGAAATTCAGTAACGAAGTTTTACTTGCTATCCTAGTGAATTTTATGAAATTGATTCATAACTTTTCAGTCTGCCTTCATATTCATCTTGAATACATTATATCGCAATTTCTATGATTAATAATGTTTGGCTTTCAAATATCGATAATGGAATAATATTCGATAAAATATTATCTCTTTCTGCCACCCTCTTCCATCTCATCGTTATAAAAGCAATCGACCTCGGTGCAGTTAGGTAACCGATCAACTCTAAATATCTCCAATCTAAAATCTTTTCTCTCAAGTATTACGGATTACATTGCAAATATACTTTATATATTCTCTTTGGGTTACATACCAGCGTATGTATGTATATTGTTCGCTCGTGTTATCGATTTTTTAACCGAGAAGAGAGATATGCATCGATATTATTAAATGTCAGAGTCGTTTTACGTTCCCGCTTGTAACGAATAAATGCAACATAAAGTGTTTTACGTTCGAGTGAACCGCGAAATAAAAATTCCTTTTACCATTATTAAAAAGGCAAGAGAAGAGAAATGGGAACGAATTGAAACGCGAAAAAAAGCACGAAATCGTCTAAGCCTTTTTGCATTATTGCCGGGTCATGTAATAATGTTTCCGGTATAACGTAACGTCTATTTAATTAGTGTGCCCATACAAGTAGAAATAAAAGAATAGTCGAATAATAGCGGCGAATATTTTAGATTTGTTTTTGCTACTAGGGCATGATTACGTACATACTTTTAAGCGGAGCGTGAGTTTTCGATTTGATGTGCATTTCAAAGAGCAAGACTCGTTAAACCGAATCTATGTGTAATATTACTCCTTTTCGTTACGTTTCCTTTGAAGTTATTGTGCACTAAAAGCGGTTTTGCATTCATTTTTGCCGTGCCGTTTTTGAACTTCGCATTACAAAACTAGTTATTACGTTTCGTAGCCCCGAAAAATACCTATTTCAGTAAAATTTCCTTTTGTCTTTGTTACTACGTTACTACTGCATACATACAAAACGGTGTATTTAAACAGTCAAAACGAAAAAAAAATAAGGCTAACGAATTCATGGATTCGTAATTCCATAAAATGTAAGTCTTATGAACTGAAAATGAATGTTTCTTACCTGAAAATGAAGACATACAATACCTTTGCTGCAAATATGTGACGTCATTAACACAGCTAAATTAATATACTATTATACGCATCTATTTGAAAGTTGTAAAATTAGAGCCGGTATTTTGACAAAAAAATTCCGGCTCTACAAAATTTTCTAGTTTTCTTTTTTTTTCTATTGCTATAGTCCCAGTCATGTTATTATACTGTTATTTAGAAAGATTCTTTTTAAATTTTAATTTGTGTCTAGAGTGTCTTTTCCAGTAAGTATAATAATAATCAATAATATTAACCTCGACTTTTTGAGTCAACTGAATAAATTCCGTACTTATTTCGTAACACTTTATCCCGGCGATCCTCTGTAATTTATTCATTTCACATTTATAATTAATTACTACAATATTCTTTCCTTTTATTTATTTCTTTCCTCGATCTGAGAATGGCCTAATTCCGTTTAAAATACGAAAAGTTTTTGAAACGTGATAAACTGAAACCGTTCTTTCCTTCAAAGGAAATACTTTCCGAGGTCTCTTAGGAAACCAAATTTATAAATAACATACATCCATAGTTCTAAATATTGAACGGAATCCAATTTTCACTCAATTTCCAGCATTTCACATCTCTGTTCCCTCCTTTTCTTTGCTCTCATTTTCTTTCTCTCATCTCTCTCGCACTCAAATATCCTACTCGTTCGCTGTCTTTATTGGATTTAGCATCCTTCTCTCACCTACATGACAAATATATTCCGAAAACGTAAACGCGAAACTAACTTTAGTTTCAACTGCAAACAAAATCCAACAAATCGCATTTACAAAGTTTTCTATACCCTTATTTTCTCTTAGGTCCCTCTACGCCTCCCCCTTTTGAGAGGTCGACTGCCACCCCGTGCCCGTTTATTCTCAGAACCGCCACCCCCGGCCCGAAAACGCGCTATCCCAATTCATACGCGCAGTTTTGATCTTCACGTAACCCAATCGATCTGCTCTGTTTTGTTACCTACACGTCAACTCGCATTCCGGGATATGTCGGAATCCATTCTTCTTCCTCTGTTACTGGTGAAATGAAATTCCGCTCCGCGGTTGTCAGGTAAATCAAAAGACAACTTCGTGTCATTTTTAATATAAATTTAAAAGTTTCTTCGTCCGCTGCTGTCTGTTTATTTGTCGTCTGGCGGTATCTAGTTATTTTCTTCTTTCATTATTTCACCAACGTAATGCGGTATTTTTATATGCATAGGTTTTCTTTCCATGTAATTCCGCCACATAGATAAAGTGACAAGGTAGAAATGTGAAAACTACAATGGTATAAAGGGCCATAATACTGCTTATATTTTATTATGTAATTCTGTGTTTGACTGTGTAATAGAAGCTGTTACGAAATTGTATGATACTTATCAAACAAGATTTCACGAAAAAGTTTTATAAGTATCCATATGTAGATGAATCTCATTTGTTTAAATCGTAAAATATATATCGTACATACAAACTGCCAAATTTAATTAATAAGTTAAAACGTGTTTTATAAAACTAATTATTTAATATGTCAAACTCAACAATTTTTATAGTTTGCACCAACGATGTTTTACGTTAGATACGTAAACCATAATAAATGAGAATAAAAAGGAAATCTACATTAAATATACACCACCTGCAGAAATATGACGAAATGAAATAACTAACACTGCTCAGGCTGGCGTGAACATTCTTTGAAGAAGTTCTCTTTTTAGTTTAGCGTACTTACACATCACAAAGTATATTTGTATACCCTTAAGTGCACATTTCTCATTAAAACAGAAAACAAGGAAACACTAAAGTAGTTATTTCTGTTCTTCACGATTATCAATTGCTTACAATCGATTATAGAAAAGAAACACAACGTATACATATGTGTACATAACATTTACACCAGCGATTCCATCACTCGTTCGCGATCTTGATGAAAACCCTACATGTATACGTACTTAGACACGCACGCACACACTCGCGAATACCACAAACCGCTAACCGTGGTCAATCCGGCGCGTAAACAAACTCCAAAGCGGCAATTGACGTAATGGTTAAATCTCCCACAGCACACCTGTAATTTCGAACACCGATCCACCGGATAACCACACCATTGACGAGGAATCAAAGCGATGCAAACTGCGTTAAGAGCAAAGCAAAGATTTGAAGAACACAAAAAACCTACTAATAAGCGAGTATGGAGAAATAGCAGAACAATTTCGGCATGATAAAGGGGAAAAAAAGGCATTTAGAGTCGACAAGTGCCCTGAGTTATGTGAACGTTTCACGCGATTTCTAAGGATTTCTTGCGGAACTACAGTCAAGCGCCATCTATGGACGCTTCGCTAGACTGCTCTTTAATATAAGTAGCGTTATTGAACATACATTCTTGCAGCGAAGAAAGAAAAGTTTTCAATTTTTAATCTGAGATCACTAAATATCTTGTGAAAAATGTAGTTCATTGAATAGTTCGGGTTATGATAAATGTAATTACTTGATTATCTTTTCGTAGCTTTCTGTTAGATTACGAAATAGAATGGTTTTCTTAAAATTTCGTGCTGGCTTGTAGATAAACAATAACATTTCCTGGAAACGTTTTGACAAACAACTTTTATTGTCTTACAATATACTAAAATTTCAACAAAATAATTCTACTAAATGATAAAAAATGTAATTTCCACTAATTGTTTCTAAATTTTGCCAGTGCTAGTGGTACTAATAATGAAACAATTAAAATAGATAAACACATACTTTTGTTTATATAAAACAAGATTTGTTAGAACAGTTACTGCGTTATTTTATTTTGCCAAATTACATTCTTGTTTATTGTATAAACGTATAGCGTGAGACAATAGTTTAAGCAACATATTTTCAATATACAAAAAGTGCTGTTCCCTGTCTTCTATAGACAAACATCACAGCACCGCATGTATATTCTGTACCCTAGAGGTAAATGATCGTAAGTCCACTTTAACGAATTTCCCAGGAACAAGAAATATAAGATAACTTTACACTTACTAATGTTAAAAACAATCTTAACTCAGTTTCGTAAAAAAGTGGAGTTACGATCGTTTACCTCTAGGGTACAGATATAAAGTCTTTATTTCAAACGCTTTTCATTTTAGAATATTTGGTTTGTAGGAATATATTATTATTCTTAAGCAGCCACTGTTAACAAAACGAAGTTTACTGTTAATCACTTATAAAATCACATACTTAAAAAGAAACTTGCGCAAAATAAACTAGCGAGTGCGCACTAGCAAGAGGGCCTGCTCAATGGAGTGAGACACATTCGAAGAGATATGGAGGTTGCGTTATAACTCGCACATGAGAACATAGCTCCCACTATCTTCGCGATTCGCTCAAAAACCGCAATTTAGGTTTTTATTGCAATATATATCTCCAGTCAGTACTGGAGGTACTGGCAGGAATAACTACCGTACAGTTACGGGAGTTATTCCTGCCGCTGAGTAGATGCGTAGATGTGCATGAGAGTGTGTCTGCTGCCAATTCTCAGTACGGTTGAAATTATTGATCATATAGTTCTCCGTGGTCCTCCATATTTATTATTTAATCCAATTGAACTGATATGGGGTATAGAAAAACATACTACGCTCATCATGTTGATAAATATGGCAGATCAGAGGAAATCGTGACGTCATAGTTTCTTGACTCAAGTAGTACCTCGTCTGCTATCGGAAATGCTTAAGTTTAGTAGTATCATGAAACGAAACGCACATGACATACATGGGCAGTAGAATTTTTTGTTCGATTTTCGATCAAATTGAACAGAAAAGCATTACTATGCTTATATACATGCATTTTACGTTCTAACGCACAGGAACAAAAAGTATTGGCTTGAAATATATAACCAATAAATGTTATGTTAAAAGTACATTTTTGATATTGCTATCATATTATGCAAATATTGTAAAATGTTTTTCACTCAACCTTATTTTAATGTTTATATTAATTAACAGTAATAAATTGTCAACTATCCTGCATGTTTATACACCGAGAAAAAAAAGATGTGTTGATTGATTAATGTTGTTAAAACAACCTACAATGGTGGTTCGTCCAATAATCTGAGCGTTGCCCGAACCATTTTGGTTCAAAATTGAAAGTATAGATTTAACCAATGACAATAGCACGTTTTGGCGATTTAAGGGTACTTTATTCTAAATACTACTACTGTTTGATTTAATAATCAATATATTTCTTTTCGTATTTTTAGTTTTGTGTGAAATAACATCAAAGGTTGTCCGAAAATGCAAATAAAAGCCAAAACTAGTTGAATCAATGCAAAAAATAATTTTTGTTGTGCCGATATTTTCATTTATCTCAGTGTATTGCCATTAGAAATTAGTTAATAAAATATGGACGACCTTCAGTCTGGACGCGGGAAGACAATAAACAAGTTCATATTTTCAATCAAATAATAATAGGTTTGTTTTCGTTCTCACTTTGGACGGTTCTATTACAGTTCAAAGTAAACGCCCGCCCAGGTAGTAAACGATTTCGCACTATACGACAATATCACGATTGATATAGGTCCACTGCTTTGGACGGTAATAGAACCGTCCGAGGAAAGAACCAAAACAAACCCAATAATAATTCATGCCTTCACATCCCCCAACAGCTTTCGCCAATTACAGGGGGCATCGGCCGGCCATGAGTTATTATTACGCCTGCGCCCGTGGAGCGACTTAAGGTGTTTGTCTCTCAGCATTTGCCAAGGAGTGAGGAAAACCACGAAAACCTCACTCTGAGAGCAGGCCCTGGGATTCGAACCCCGGACCCCGTGACTGATAGCCAAGCGCGCTAGTCACTCGACCATCAGCCACACAAATTCGTAGTAGAAACGCTATTTTCTTGTTTTGGTAATACTGTATGGAATTGAACTATGGGAGATGTATAACCGTTACTCTAAACAATCGAATTCCGACACTTTTAATGTAACTAACTTTTTAAGTGTAAGAAGTTTTTCTGTACCACATTTTATTTTTTTCTACTTGCAGTTTCTTCTGCAGTTAAGATGTACCGAGTTAGGTAAAAGCGTTGCAATAAAGTTCATGGTGAAATAAGTCCGTATGGCCACCTTAATCCTAACCTAATCTAATCTTGCTTCGTTCAAGTAAGCTACATTTTATTCTAAATTAATTTCAAGTTATTGATGCTGTTTCTGACTTTTATACAACCAATTAATATAGCAAGAGAAAATGACTTTCTCTTATTCTGTGTGTTCTGTATTTGATTACTTTGTATTATTACTTTATGAGAGAATGAAACATCAGCAAAGATTATTTTTATCCAGAAAATGTGTTTAATACAAAATTATCATCGTTTTCTTTTTCAACACAAGTTTCTGTTCTGTCCGTTTGGTGGAGAATCGCATTATGACTTACAATTATTATCCTTGTGCTGTTTCAGGATCTAGCAGAGACGAGCAAAACAGTATGTAGTATCGAAAGTATCCTAAAATAATTTAAAATTAAAAAAATATAGCCAAAGAACATAGATACACACATCAAGAAGCTAAGTAGTAAAGCAAAGAATAAGTACTTTCATATGTACTTAATTGATGTATAAATTACATACTCAAACACACGCATGTACACATACAAAAGCGGTAAGCGCTTTTATTAATTACATCACTACCTCTATACTATCATGACACCATAATTTACAATAACACAAAAAATTAATTCCGTGTAATCAACTCTCGAGAATGAAAAATGAATTCCGAATCAATTCATTTCTATATTATGACACACACCTACTACATAAAACCTTTACAGCTACTAACTATTAATCATTAAATCACGAGAAAAAAAATAGTATGCGTTACTTTCCCAACAGGCGTGATTACTATTCGAAACATTCTTTTGACAGTTAATACTCCTTACGTAACGCACGCAGCACTTTTTATAAACGTCGTATTTAGTGACTTACTGACTGACTAGCTATTAGAATTTACGCAGCTTTCTACGGCGGGTAAAATTAGAAAATCGTCTATACGATGCTACACTATTAGAACTGGTCAGGTACACATGTCAGTTAACTTATCATTTAGAAGTATAAAGACGCGTTTTTAATGCTTTCTACGCCGTTAAAAATTCGAAATAAATACTCACTTTGGAACGCAATTAAATTTAATTGGCCTTTCTAACAGACACTCTGCAATTATAATTTGGATATTATAAATCACGGTTGCCGTAAAGGCCGTAGTGTTTACATAAACGTCATCTCCATTTGATTTGCTTCGTAGTGATTCTGTTTAAGGATGATTTATACTCCGTACATTACCTAGGAGTCTTGTTTAAACAATTTACTTTACATTCTCTTACGTGATCTCGATGCTCTTATGGCATTAACTCTGGTAAAGACCTTGACCCCTACTTGACCTACAACCTCAAGAGAAAATTTTGTATGATATTGGTTTATCCTTTTAAGAACCAGCTAGTCGTAACTATAATAAATATATACAGACAGCTTTTAAAATTACAGCAAAACCATCAGCATGCATGCATAGAAATTCAAGAACATTCAACAACACATCATATCCATTAACATATTCATGGTTCATTACACCCCAATTACTTGAGTGACGATTTCTGCATTTACTGATAAAATATTTATGAATAAGTTCACTCCATTCAATGCTTTTCTAATCTTTGGTATATTGCTGTAGATTGAGAAATTATATCAGATTTCCCAATCGTTTGTTGTATGTTGTGTCAGTACCTGTGTAGTCAATGAGTTATTGATAATAATGATATAAGGTTATCAAAATCTAGCTTCATAGTAATGAGAGTTTTTATTCCCCTAGAGAGAATATTACTTAGAGACCCATTACCTATAATTATTGGGTAAGTTGGTAGAATAATAATATGCATATTATACATATGATATATGTAAATGTTTAGCAAATGTTTAATAACTGATATTTGTTTTACAACTAATTCTTAATATTTACAGTACCTATCTTTCTTTTTATACCAACACAACATATTTGAAAACTTATATGGATTTTCAAATGTTTGACAATTATTATTAAACTTATTTAATAAATATTGATTATATATTGAGTAATAATATTTGGGGTTTGTTATCTGTAATACAAAAATTTAATATTATTTTTAAATATTTATCTTAAAACATTCCATACATATAGATGTTTTGGAAATATTTCTGAATAATACAATATTTATACCACTTTAAATACATATTCTATAAATATTTGCAGTAATTTTTCTATGATATTAATATCAAAATGACTGTTTGTAGCAATTTATTTAATAGGTTATTTTTTATACTCTCTCTGGAGTGTGGTAAATGAAAGAGTAGGTATGGAAATAACTGTAATAGAATGAATATTTATTAGTTGTAAGGGTTCTAGGATATTTATCTACCGTGATTTCGTTATGAGTAGGTTCACGATATACATACCAACTTCATTTCTTAGTTTATTGTTTAATAACGAACGCAAATGGCAATGGCCACAAATCGGACTTTAGGAGTGGCAATAGCGCTAACACATATAATTAGTATACAAACACTTGTAAGGGAACTTCTCGATAAGCGGCTGGTCCTAGAAATCTCTCTAGGAATTGTCAATAATAAAAACTTCCTTGAGCCTTGGCACGGCCAAACCTGGTAGATCCAATTATTATTATTACTGTATATTAATATTTACTTGGGTACTTTGTCCAACGAGTGCTCACCCCTTATCTCTACACACGTCGCCGATAGGCCGTGAAATTTTGGTGGCGGCACCGGGTAACGATTCCGGTACCTCTTGTCTCTCGGTAGCTATCGTCCAGCAAGCTTCCACTATAACTCCGAAGGACAGATGAGTGTAGCAGCGGCCGGAGACCTGAGAAATCCGGCTAACAGGAGATGATGATCTTACCTCCGTAGAAATATTAACTTATTTGGTAGAAATAAGTCATGTGAGTGGTGTTAGCTAAAGTATTTAAGGTTTATATATATATATAGTCATATATATATTCTTAACTAACGCATAAATAATTTATCAATAGAGGGATGGTACACTGACGTGCAGTAGGTAAAGTGACATAGGACAAACGCATCACAAACTGTAGTTTTTGTTTTAATATTTAATATGGATCTGTAAGGAAAGAGCTTTCTTAAATTCAAATATGCTTTTTTTGATGTAATTATTAATTTGTAGACTGTATCTGAATCTATTGTTTAATGCAAGGCTATGTTTTTTGCGGAATTCATAAAGGATATAATTATTTGGTTAAGACGAATGTTTATTGAGTGTCGAATTTCGTCGCAAGCATTGGAGTTACCAAAGATTATGGCCTTAGATTTCGCAGGATCAACCATAATGGATAAATATACTTTACAGCAGAGATTCGAGAAAATGAGATAAGTAGTCCTGAGGTAAAGTCCAGTACTTTTTCGAGTTAAAATCATTGATGAAATCAGCTATCAGATAAATATTAGTGTTTTCAAGTTATTACAAAAAAAATCAATTTCTATTATACCTCTTATATTTAAAACATCGAAAATGTTTAGATATATTTCATGCATCTCTTTATTTAGAATTTGGATATGAAATCTGCTTCTTAATATCTCCCCAAAATTTTAACTAATGAACTTATTTGATGGACTGTAAATGTTTGGGGTGGTATTATGGGTAATTTTATAATTGAACCACATTTCTTTAATGGACATCTGAATGGTGCACAATATTTGAATTTCTTGCAATATGACTTGCCTCAGCTTCTGCAAAACGTTCCTCCAGTGCTAAGGAAAAATATGTGGTTCCAGCACGACGGTGCTCCAGCACATTTTGCACTAGATTTCCGACAACATTTGAATCAAGTATTCGAAGATAGATGGATCGGCCGCGGTGGTCCTATTAGTTGGCCACCTAGATCGCCAGATTTAACGATTTTCCATGGGGAGACATAAAAGATATTGTATACCAGACACCTTCAACTACAGCAGACGATATGAGGCAACGTATAATACATGCTTTTGAAACAGTTTCCATTGAGATGTTACAACACGTAAATAGGTCCTTTCTGTCAAGGTTGCAAATGTGTTCTATTCAAAATGGAGGTCACTTTGAAAATTTATTGTAAATATTACCTTTAACGAAATTACAGTTTGATACTTTTTGTGGTTCATTTGTTTTTGTTTGTCAAAGCGTTTGCTCGCTATATGATCGAATCGTAAACAAATAATTAGCGGTTTGTAATGAAAAATTGAAAATAACTTTGAAATTATTGGGTTGGGTATAGGACATTATTAACAAAAATTAAGCGCAATTAACGGGTCATTCCAAAAATTTAATAATATACGGGGTGTTCCATTTGAAAAAATTCAGGAAACGCTCTTTGACAATCGCCAAATTGACTGCATCGTAACAAACACCATGTATAATAAAATTAATGTTTAATCATTTTGTACGTTCAACACATGCCTTGGCTGCATACTTACTAAATAATTTTGTCTTAGCTAATCGTAATATTGTCGCTAGGAATTAGTATGGTAAACCTTGTCAGGACCTTTTTTTTAATTTTCGTTAATAACTTATCAATGCGTCACTCAAAACCAAAAACCTAGGGATCGTTGAAAACACAATTTAAACCAGATAAGAAAATACAAAAAATATACAGGGCGTTTCGTTTAAAAAAAATTTTTGAATGTGCCCCGCTTTAGGGCATCACCCTGTATACTTCAAATTATTTTTAAAATGTGCGTTTTTGGTTACTGTACCACTTTTCATAAAATAAATTCCTTCAGTTTTATTTTTTAAAGACTATATTGGACTTTGACGCACTAATGAACAATCCTGTATAATAACTATGTCATATAGACACATGTTTGACACCTGCCCACTTATTATTTGACACTTGAGATATCACTTATTTTGTTTGTCCATCATGACACTCTACTAACTGTCTCCGTATAACCTCTCTTCTATGTATGTTATGTATGTTATCTATGGTAATGTGAACATGTTTTAACACAAATAAGAAGTATGTTAGAAATTGTATGAATCAAGAATCTAACAGCAAGTAGGTAAGTGAAAGTAGGTGAAGCTGAATATTTATAAGTGCGTATATTGCAACAATTTTTCCCTATTATAGCAGCGAAAACAGTGCGCGCTCAATGCCGTTTTGGATATAGAAATAATAAAATTATTTAACGTAAAATGAACTTTACCTTACTACTCTCCGTTAAACTACTAGTACTTAACTGAACTGGTGACCGATTTATGACTACGAGATTTGTGAGTTATCGTCCACACACAAGCATAAACACATCGACTAGAAAGAGAGCTGTACCATTACGTTCTGTTCGACCAGAAAAACGAGAAATAATCGACGTAATTACTTTATATTATCTTCCAGGAAAAAGTGCCGAGTTATTGCCAAAAAAGGGACAATCACAGTGAGCTCCATATGGACATGCACTTACAGGTACTTATTTGCCGCTTAACAAGTACAGTATAACGTAATTGAATATTTATGCTCTTGTCATGCATCTAAATCGTAATGGGAACAAACCGTTCGTGCATATGTAGAGTATAAAACGCGATCGTAATTCTTAAGAAAAAAAAACCTCAAATTTTACGAGTCATTCTACAGTTCAATTTTGGCGGAAGGATGTCGCCGAATTCCGGGACGAACGATCAATGTTACAGCCATCATATAACGATCGCAATTTTGACAGAGCTTGCGCCACCAACTTATTTTGCGTCTGTGGGAATAACTTATGAATATGTAATAAAAGTTATTAAGCCCTCCCGAAATAAGGCAACCATAAAGATAAAACAACTTCTATGGAACTTTCACTATAAATCCACAACTTTATAAATTAAGCTGCGTAAATGAGACTTTGGTAAAGTCAGATTAATGATCAGCTGAATAAATGTAAATAAGACAGTAAGTGGGAAAGATGGCCTACGGAGCACGCTCTGCAAGAGGAACAGAGAAGAGCAGCCCAGTCTTCGGAGCTGAACCGAACACATCCTGAATTTATTTTCATCAGATTAATGGGGCCACGGAATAAAAATGACATTAAACACTTTTATCTTTGAGTCTGTGTTAGAGTGCATTCCATAAATTCTTATATTGAATAATTTTTTTAAAAACAGAATATAATCAATACATTATAAACTTAAGTATGTAGGTAACCAATAGCGGACATAAAATATTCAAACCATGAAATGGGCATCTTTCAGTATAGACCCCAGTTCAAATAACACACACACACACACCATTTTATGAAATAAGAAACAAAATGTGTACATATGTAAATATAAGCACACATTCATACATGTTTTCTCATATAATACGGACAAGAGTAATGAAAGCATACAAAACGTTTTACGGTAAAGCGAACTTTTCTATTGAAACAGGTTTGTTATGTATTTACCAAGTTGCGTTAGAGATCTTGTAATACATAAATAATTTCAACAAACAGTGAGGCCAGAAAAAGGTCAATAAACATTATTTCCCAAGAATAGTTTGTTAAGAACTGTTAGCAACCATTTCCTAATGAAATAATGACTAGGTTTCGTAATATAGTTACCTTTACATTGTTCTATTATAATTATCGTTTTATCTAAATGCAAATGCGCTACGTTTTACATATTCACTGCTCAGATATTCTTGAGATGAATTCATCAAGACAAAATATTTGTATAATTAATGAATATATACCAGGTCTTCAGCAATGTTTAGAAAATATCATTATTGTATTATTTTTGTTCCTCCTGAACAAGTTGCTGCTTTAATTCAAAGAATCCTTCCTATCAGTTCGTAAAAATATGTATTTATATGCGATTTTAATACATATGTCCTGT
Source organism: Cetonia aurata (assembly GCA_949128085.1). Classification (NCBI taxonomy): domain Eukaryota; kingdom Metazoa; phylum Arthropoda; class Insecta; order Coleoptera; family Scarabaeidae; genus Cetonia; species Cetonia aurata. The sequence goes on from OX421887.1 coordinate 26,554,818, forward strand.
GCATAAAACTTTGTTAAAAATAATTCATAATTATTATTAATACGATGCCTATGTTGTCAATTTTTCTACCATCTCAACAGTGAAACAATCAGCGAATTCAATGGTCGGTTAAAAGATTAGACAGATTAGAAGATAAAATAGTAAATGGCACCAGCTACTATACTATACCATGATAAAGGCGTGGCTAAATTACTACTAACAAGTTGTATTACTGGTGCATGTAGGTACCTAATCAAATTTGCACATTCGAATAAGTTTTATTTTTTGAATATTTGGTAGTATATATAGATATAGAAAGCAATTAACTACTTTAACCAAGAATGTACTTCACATATTTAAGTATTCAAGAATTTATTTGGGTTCAGATAAGCAAACATTTTCTCACGTATATACGAACATGTTAATTGTAAGCAACGGTTTACTTAAATCAAATAAAACTTACAACTTTACAAGAGCACTTCTCTACATTGTATGTTTCTTTTTCCCTTTCTTTAATAGCTTTGCTTATTCCATTCAGATACATTCTCACTCCTTTTCATTATTGTAAACACAAGTTAAAATGAAAAACTTAATTCTTATACATTTGTACACAGTATTAAAATGACAATACCATACATTACTATTGTGTTGAAAAGATATCAGTCAGTCATCCATTAAACGTTAATTTTATAGTCTATATTAAAGTTGATATTTACTTTCTATTTTTTCCTTCAACAGCGTTGTGTAATTCGTCAAGTTATGTAAACTTAATTAAAAAAACAACGATTAAATAATAAACAACACACCCACATATGAGTTACTTATTACCTATACACGCATTATACAAACCTTTCTAATTGCTAATTATGCTAAGTACATATTGGCACAACAATACCGTTTTAATAATAACTAGCATTGATGTGGTAATAATCTAGTTCTAATTTTAATCGATATTGTTGTATTATTAATGGTTCATAACTCTGAACTATATTAATTACATTTATTAGTAATCATAATCACCATCGACCGGTATAGCTTCTAACTGTTACTGTTATTGTACTCGTAACGACACGAAAATGTCCTACTTCAGTTCACTTTCTCGAAGTAATAATTGATGGAGAAGAGATTACGAGAATCCTTTTCCTGTTAGGACGTTTTGTCACAATTTCACTTTAGATAGTTTAAAATTATAACTCGGTTAATTCAGTTTGAAATAGCGATCGGTTCGCTTTCCGTATCTGCGTTAATCATTCAGTGACGATAATCACGTTTAAGAGATTCATTGGAATAGTTTGCGCCAATCAGTTAACACTATAATTAGATTTCCGCCTTGACGTAAAATAAGCAAATATGTATACTTACATAATTCTTAAGCCTTCTTACCACTATCGCAGTTATGGAGTTAGATCTGAGTAAAAAAATAGGGAGCAATTTAATTAAGTACAATTAGTAAATAGAATTAACACTAGAAAATCGGGCCGGTTCACCCGGCCTACTAATCAGTCGTTTGATGTCCGCTTACCGCCCCCACTCGGCAGAAAGTAGAAAGCCCGCGCTCCACCTGGAACGCACCACTTACGCCCCAACTCGGCAGACCAGCAGTAGCTATGGCAATGGATTTTTATGTGTGGAATCAATCGTATAACAGAAATCGTGTACCACCAAAAATACAACCATGAGAAGAGCTATAGTGAATGAAACATGCTGCAGTTAATATTCGGTCGATTAATAAAACTATTTTAGGTCTAAGTAGTAAATTTTCGTAACAATTTCCCCAATAGATTAACAAAATGAGTGCATGCGTGCATAAAAATGGAGGCAACTAATGGACATGATGATTAAATTTATTGCAAATGCTCTACAGTCATGCTCTCAAAGATATACCCCCACTTACCAGTTTCCTAATATAACTAAACGGTTTTCCAATAAAAAGTCCAATTTTAGTTTTAAAAGAAATATTTATTTATTCTTAAGCAGTGCAAAAATATTTATTTAATCATTTTCTTTTGAGGAACCGCTGCATGACATTTTCGCACAACATTTGGAATATTGGTTTTGAGGGCTGGGATGTTTGCGAAACGTTAGCGTAGACTTTTCCTTCACGTACCCCAAGGAAAAAAGTCTAGCGAAGTTAAATCGCAATGTTTTGCTGCTTTTGTAGCTGGTAGTGCCGTTCTGCTGGAAATAAAAATCGTCTATGTCCATATTGTCCAATATAGGCCAAAGAAAGTCAGTTAGCATTCTATAGTAGCGATCCGCATTGACTGTAATGACCGTAGTTCGAAGGTGGTAGAATAAGGTTGACTGTAGCCGTTATGCTCAGCCAGAGACGATCGTTCAGGTCAAGGTTCTTAAAATCGAGCTTACCACTCGCGGTAAGTGTTCGCAGGCTGACTGGAGGGCGCCACCCACTATAAAACACAGTCACCCTATAGACCTACGACGTATCAAGATGCGCAAAAAGTAAAGTAACCCCTTTGATTTTTGCCGTGAAACCGTTTGAGGGGAATAATTTTACAGCTAGGGCCCACCTACAATTTGAGATCTGATTTTTTGAAATTTAAAAATACAAAATATCTATAAATTTCGTAGCAATACGTATTCTTTTCCCAAGAAAACATAAAAATAATTAAGCCAAACAAAGCGAAATCATTTGACCTTTCCAGTCAAGCTCCAACCGTCGAAAAAGGCACGAGCTTCAGACTGTGGTTCAAAACTCAAGCGCCACAACGCGGCGATAACAACGCCATCCAGAGTACGACAGCCAGAACGGGAAGAGAAGAAATCTGCACATAACCGCAACTTGCTCCAGTAGCGCAGGCGTTTGGTTGGAAATAAATAGCTTAGTACAATTGTTTATTAGGGCACAACCTATTTAAAATGTGCATACATATAAAACTGGACAAATATTATTGATCAGCATTAAAATAGAAAATAAAAGAGATATCCTTTTGGACACAAAAAATTGATAAAATCTACTTATAAAAGTAGTCGATAACTTTGGCAGAGTATTAGGTACATGTACATGCATGCATATTAATGGATTATATCACGTACATTGTATGTAGGTGCTAAAGCATTATCAGCAACACGTTATAATTGATGCAATCAATAACAGAGAAACCAACATACTTCCTACTATTACATCTACATAGTTATGCTTAGTTATCTTTATCTACATATAATCCATTAATAAGGAATGAAGACATAATTTCTTACTGTCAGCTAGTGAAGAAGAATACATGTGCATAAATAGACGGATAAAGTAGTGAATGAGACTGATAAATTCTTCATATAAAGTTGTACACACATTCTATATAACGAAAAATGGTTTGTTTCTAAAAGAATTTATACATATCTTGCGGTTCTTAAACTATGTGAGTTAACACTCAACGCCACGAGCGTATATGCGTTAATTAACCATGTTATCTGCAACACGTTTTCCAGACATGTACGACGGCAGTTTTGCTTTACGTTTGTGTTTATTTGCAAATATTTGATCTAATATGAGTGTATTAATATGAAATGATGAAATCATTATATTTTCCATCAATTACATTAGGATATTTGGAATGTTTCTAAAGTATTAAAAAAATTCTACGAAGTCCATGATATTATGGTAGCTACAAAAATAGTATACTATGGCAAATGGTAAGTGTTAGTTCGTCATAGTAGCGTCATTAGTTATTAGTACGTCGACGCAATTTATCACTAAAAATATCATTGCGCATTTTGTCAAATTATTTACAAATTCTCAGAGCTACTTTCAACTTTTTATTTTAAATGAATTACTGCTTTTCATTAATTATTTCGATAGCCACCTAAAACACCTTTGCAGTGATATAAGGTTATGTGCACCTCCGACAATTAATTTTGGCAATATTGTTCATTTTGTCAAACTTTTTACTATTGCAGCTTTAGACATTTTAAGTTTTGTCCTAAAAACGGTTGTAGTGCCGCGTATTATTCTTTTGATATCAATTTGACGGCTAACACTTTATATAGTTTAAGGTGGTGTGACGTAAAAACACATACTGGGTCTTAAATATGTCGTGGCACATTTATTGAAATTCCAACGGTTTTCTTTCGATTTTCTTTTTAATGGATGACACATTTTTCGATATTATCCGCAAATGTCTTGCAAAATTACCTTCAAAATGGTACCAATAACGTGACACTTATTTCCAGTATTTGTGAAGATATTTAAGTTTATGAAAAATATGTCTTCCTAATTTGATGTTACAATAAAGCTAAAACAAACGACGACGTAGTGTGATAATGCATTATTAACGCAGTAGTGCGTTAATAACGGGCGATTAATGTGCAAATTAAAAAAAATACTACAAAAAAACACGTGTCACAATGACTAGTAATGCTCGCATATTGAATCACTCGCATTACAACACACGTCATTGTGACACTTATGTTTTAATATACTATTACAATATTCAATATGTGGGACACCCAATATAGATAGATGGCCATGATTTTCAAGCAAACACTAGGAATCCAACGAAACGTAAAATTTTTGTTTAAATTTCGAAATTTCCGTTACACATGAAAGTATATATTTAACAGACATTAATGTTAAGAATCTAAACGTAATACGGATACAATATCTAATATAAGAGTTTAATAAATGGCCTATTATATAAAAATCCTGTTCGTAATATAAAATATGATCTCCCCTAAAAGAGCTCTAAAATATAATACACATAGCATATATCTCCAGTAAAGAATATAATCTATTTTTCGGCTCTCTCAAATTGGCTATCACATTTTGAAGTTTCCATGTCAACGTATTGAGTTACTTTTGTCCTGATTGGACGAAGAAATATTATATTTAGAAGATGATAAACAAAATTGAACGCTGGGGTAGTTACTAGGTTTCACAAAAGAAGCAGCAAAGGAGGTTCCCTAATGCCAATCTATCGCACATATGACATAGAGAGAGATTTCAATTGCGTCCGATTATCCGCCGTACGAAATCTTATTACTCGCAATGTCCCGGCATACTGTACCTGGCGCCTCCACCAGTTTGTCTATGCAAATAAGCTGATGGGGACGCGAGAGACGATATTGGAAGACTCGGAGTAATAAAATTTTGTACGTCAAATATGATCGTTTCCTTTATTCAATGGTTCTTCAAAAAATATTCTGCAACTTGTGAACGATAAAAAATTATCTACGGTATGGGGCATCAGACTAAGAATTTATTTTTGTTGGAAAAGACACAATTGCCATTAAAAAAAAAAACAAATGAAGATGTCATAATTAGAAAACAAGAGAAGAAATATTCTTTTCGTCAATCAAAAACAGTAAAATCAACGTGTTCCAGCATTTTTCAAAGAAATCACTGAATAACGAATGCATACTTTCCGTTATTTAATATAAAACAACCTCTTCTGTTTTTCGTATTGTTAGTCTAACATCTAACAGCCTACACAGTTCCTATAATATAATGTTCTAAATATAATATATTTTTGCGGCAATGTGACTGAATAGAATTAAATCTTCCCAGTACTATTCAGTACAATACCAGCATAACAAAAAAGATCTTGAAAACGGAGACTTTTTTCCTTTATAGTACAAATTAGCACAAAACGATAGGACAAATAGCCTCAAATGTCTCAGAAACGTCATGTCAAAATGTCAGCAAAATTACTAGTATTTTTCGAAATTTCGTCGAAATAACAAATTTAAAATTGCAATAGTGAAAACCACGCAAGCTGTAACACCTCGACTGACCACGCAATGTGAAGATCCAGTGAAAAAACAAGGCTATAGGAAGAACACCTATCGGTGATATGGTCTTTTTGGCAATACGTATTAAATACATAGGCTTGTAAATATTGTCAATAAATAGGATTATTATTAAAATTTAAAACGTAGTGGGTAAATCAAGTTATAAGTTGCCAATCTTTAGCCATTAATATTTCGAAAACGGAAAGAGTGCAATTTATTTCTTTGCAGCGGACAACAGCACAAAGCAGACACAAAACGGCTGCGTAATCAAATTTTGAAGATTCTAAAGTGTGGTAGCCAACTTGATGGCCCTTCATTTCTCCCAGTTTGGTTATTTGGGCACATTAGTTGTTATTTAATAGCTCCAACTAAATATTCTATTATATTTTAAATTACAGTTAAAAACGCCGACCAAATAATGCAAATGATAAAAAGCAAATTGTCCTTACAGCTACATAACTACTACTCGCTTAGTAGAAGTTATCAAAAGAATATTTTGAACACCGACAAACTTCACTGACATTGTTTGAATATCTTATTGATAAAGTAATTTTGTTCTAGAATATTTTTGCTTTATTTAATATATATTTTGTAAAATTGGTTGTGATCATTTATCAAGACAAGCTCAATTTGCTATTTAGTTAAAAATTCCTTATTGGTTTTTATGGGTTTAATGTTTCTGCTATTCTTTTCTTCAATTTAAACTATAAATTTTAATTTACAATATATTAATGTAGACAATATAAATATGTATAAGGGTCAAGATATAAGAATAATTCAGAAATTCTATTTAAAATTTTGCTTCAATTATTTTCTTTTTAACCTCACATGCTTGCCTTCTTTTATAGCTAGTTAGAATTTTTTTAATTGACGAGGAGGTATCGTGGAGGACTTCTTGTTTCTTTGTTTACCATTTGCCACATATAAGTTATTATCACTCACTTAATTTTCCCACTAATGTCCATATGCATGCAAACTGTTGCAACGATAAGTTAGCTAATCAAGATGTTGCCAACATTTACCCAATATTTTAGAAGCACTCTGTTTTCATATCTATTCGCTGCAAGTTAATGTTACATTTACCTACGTTAATTAAAACATTCTCATTGCCTTAAACTGTAGTGTATGCAGCTATGCAGGTAATACAGTCATCATCAGTCAACTCAGCTTAACTTACTTATAGTACAGAACAGATGTATCTGATATGTTCATATATTAAGACCTGCTTTCGTATCAGGTGTTCGCGTCATTTATTATTATAATTATTATTAACCTCTTGATTGAGTTTCACGCGAACTAAGCAGGTTGCGCTTCCACCATGTAATTCGTGCGACATATGAATAGCACGCCGGGATCGAACACGTGCCGTGACTCTCCTGTAAAATTTAACAGGATGAAGAGTAATTAGGAAAATAATACGCAAAACAAGACAAGAACGGCGCAATCCGACAATGCACAACGTACACCAACCATACGGCAATAAATCTCTTCTTCTGACAGCGGTCTCCGACTGGCGGTCACGCCGCTAAACAATTAAATCGTTAAATATCATGTGTTACTATTACATGATGTTGTAACGCATAGTGTAGTCTTACAATTTGTGTAGAATCATTGAGTGAAGTGTATAAGTGCAAGTATATACAGGGCATTTCAATTGAAAGAACCACCATAAGTAACTCTTTACTTGTGCGGCCATTTTATCTTTCATGTAAAATTATTTAGTTAAAATATTTCGCAAACCTATTATAAAATCGACATGTTTAATGGATGAGTTTCAGCTACCTTCCTGCTAAAGCTAGGGTATTGCATACATCATTCATACATGTGCAACGTCATATTCGTGCTTAAAGCTACAATTACAGAATCTGCAAACAAAGAAATTAATTCACCCAACTAAAGGAATTAATGTCACACAAAATCTGCAAACAATAGTCTAGAGATCTAAGCAGCATTAGCGAATAAGGTAAGGTATGTTCGCAATGTATGCATGTGTGTGTATAAAGATTATATCACAAAGTCAAATTTACGACTGTATTTGCTGTATTTACCTATATTCATTTTTACCGATTACAAACACAGAATGGATGAATTAATTGAAATTAGAGTATCATGGAAATTTAAAACGACTTTCATCAGTTATATATAAAACTAATTTATAAGGTAAACTGTCTGCGATCGTCTTATTGCACTTCCGAACAAATGAAAAAAACAGCTGCAGAATGGGAAAAATAAATTGCAGATATACTATATTAATTGTTACAATAATCATTTCCAAACAAACGATTATTAAAATAAAAATTATCAAACTTTATTATGCTTATGGTAAAAAGTACGTTTCAGATTATACGGATCGCTCACACTGCTTCGGTTGAGCATAGAAAATTGATAGAGGAAGCTATAATTTTATGGTTGTTCGCAAAAGAAAATATCGAACGCAGAAACGTTCATTTTAGGTACATCCAGTTCCAAAAAAATAGATTCTCCACAAGTTTAGTTGCAACGTTATATCCCCTAAACTGTAGAATAATAATTCTAAATTCTTTAATTACTTCAGAATATCTATAAAATTATTTGACGACTTGCTTCAACTATATTCCCAAAAAAAAATAATAATTATTAATTCCGGGTTATGTTGTATTATTCCATTTATAAAGAAGCCACCATATTCTTGTAAGAACCAATAGCTTGCAGATGAATGCGCTGAAGAAGAAAAATTGTTACATGGGCTTTGATGGTGTGTTATTAATTTGTAATCTGGCTTAACTCTGAGGCGCAGGTGTTCGAGTCTTTAATTCGTTTACTAAAGCTAAGCAAAATAATTTGTTCTGGTTTGCTACCTGGATTTCTTTCCCTGTTAATTCAGCGAGCGCAAGATTTCTCTGATCGATACTCTTCTCTAAAATTTTAACGAATTTATCATCAGAATTGGGTTTAAGTTTCTTAACTAACTGCTCTTGCAAGAACCAGATCCAGATTTTCCTTTCCTCGTTGCACTGACGAAATCACCTTTTAAGTTTTTCTACTTCTTCTGTAGTAAATTACCTGTAAGAAATATATTATACATATATAGAAAATATATGTATAAAATTGGAGTATCTAATATAATTGTGTGTATAAAAGTGATGCCAATACCAGATAAAGAAAATTGGATTAAAATATGTCAAGGATTTGAGCAGAACACAAAGTTTTCTCATCAGCGCATTCGATGGCAAACATATCACGATAGTGAATCCAGAACACTCGGATTTTCGTATTTCAATTACAAAATTTTCTTTTTCTAGAACTTTTGGCATTACTACACTAAAGATCTCTCAATACACCAAATCCAAGATCTTTAACAGAAGTTCACGATACGGCACTTCTTAATGTTACTGACGCTGATAAAGCTTTTGGACTAACAATAAATGTAATCAGAAAAATATTTAATTATCGGCTTATTTTAGCACGTAGATACGCTGCGTATACTTTTGGTATAGCTCTGGTAGCAAGCGAATAAACTAAAACTAACATTGTTTATGATGTCAATATGGAACGCGTCACAGCTATATTGGAAAAAAGAGATGGACTTAATCACTAGGGAAGCTCCAACTATTTTCTTAATAAAGAAAGAATTGAATATCATCCTCCTGATATTCACTTCTTCATCAACGTCAGTAGGCAATGCAGTCACAGATCGAGTTCGGGAATTTCTTAGATTGTCAGTTCCGCTAGATATGACGCTCGTGCAAAATAGGAACGCGCGACTGCGTATATAGTGATTCTAGAAACTGACAGCCATGACGTAATAAAACATCAAAGAAAAAATGCCTAAATACAGGAGCTATCTAGCGAGACTGACAAATCTGTGAGAGCGAGCATTACCGGCTGACGCTACGGTCATCTTGTGAGTTGAGAGTTTAGCTTGTATCCCCTAGGGAGCACACATCTAAGCTCTTGGTTCCTTAACAAGCAAGAGTGAATAAAGTTTGAGCTGTGATATCAATGAAAGCGGGTTTGCGCTCGTGGTGACACTGATGACGCCTGGTAGGGAGAAATTCGAATCCGTCTGTAGTGCCTTTCCCGTTTCATTGCGTACGCTGGTACAGTGATTATTAACAGTGATATTTATTATTGATCAATTTTGATGCAACTTTGTAAACAGGTAAATGATATCGAGTTGCGCTACACACAGCGCACCAAATTCGAATTTCTCCAAGAAGTTTTTTTTTTCAAAATGAATCATTGAGATGCATTATTGGCTTCCAAGATCAAGACTCTTATCATTGGATTTTTTTTGTTATTTGAGTATTTGAAGGATAGAATTTACAGAAACCTATTAACAACACAGTTGGCAAATTATCAGAAAGAATTACTATTGCTGAACAAACTATACCAGAAGCAGTACTAAACATCCTAAAGAAAAGCGGAAATTTAGCAACTTAATTTAGGTGCTTGTTAATTAATAAAACACCATGTGTTTACATCAAAACTAATATGTAATATTAAATCTTTATGTATAAATAATACATTAGAAACCTTCCAATAACAAAAACATTGTAATTCTTTTCATGAGCGTCTATCAACGGCGCGCTACTAGTGTAATTTCCCAATGAAGCAAATATTGATCCTAAAGATATAAGCTTTTTCTGATTACCGACTTAGATCGCGCTATATTATATTCCTATTAAAGAATCCAATCTACTTTCGTTAGTGCATGCACCTAGTATTCTCCATAAAGCACTTTATTTCATTCCTTATTTTGATAATGGTGTTATGTGTGTATACCTACCGAAGTTAGATAATAGCCATAAACGAAGTAATAATCAAGATATTACGCTTACCTATTTATAGGTTGCAACGTTTGCATGTGAATGTGTACTAAATAATACCAAAATGTGTAAGGTAAATTATTAAAATAAAGCGGTGTAAAAAAGATTAGATCAAGCACGCAGCCTTGGAATGCAAATTTCGGTATTTAATTTCCAAATGTTTACCATTCTTTCTAGGTGAAATGTACGTGTGTAAGTATTTAAATGTTACATTGTTGCTAACATTATTCACGCAATTCTACAAACATAAATGATTTTAAAAGCGACAGAAATAGTTATATGAATGTATATTACCTCATATTAACTACCAACACGCGCGTATTATTTATTCTATTCCTATTTGAATCATCCCTTGGTTTTATTTCCATTTTGAACGCAGACAGAAGATTTATAACTGCTGTGGAAAAAACCTTTTATGTTAGGATATAATATTTTTTTCGGTTGAAATATCCTACGCGGGAGTTTATTGAGATTTAGTAACCTCATACAAAATTTCACTTAATTGCATAAAGGAGGATGGATTTATACCGGTAGTCGTATATTTTCCGAGCCTAATTTTCTTTCTTCCTTTCGTATTTTCACCTATGTATACATATATCGAATTTGAGTTTGGTGTCGGCCCGAATATTTTTGACACGCTTCGGCTAACATTGTTTCATTTATTGGGTCGAAAAACACGTTAAGGATTAAGTTTTATTACTCCATTATAATTCTTTTTTGCATTGATTTAATGAGTTCCCAAACGTATTTTTCAATCATAAACTACAACCATATCACTCTGTTATCTAACTACTCCAACCGTAATGCGTAACTACCTTAAAACAATTACCGGCACGTCATGTCAACTATTAGCTCTTGTGTAATTCTTCATAAGCCACGCATATCAACAGAAATATATGGCTGCCTTGATAAAACTGGAAACTATTTTGCATACCTATGTATGTACACAAATTACCTCTTTATATGCATGAACCTTTTTATAGGCAGCTGTTGTAAAGTGCAACGTTGTTATCGTTTTGTAAGTTCACTGACTACACACAAAACGTTCCGGTTTCAACGCTTATCGAATTAATGATAAGAGTTTACTTATATCCACAATTGTTTCACGACATACTATCGTTAGAAAATATCCTAACATTTAACAGGTAAGCGAAATATAATATTAATAAACTAACTACGGTATTTTCGTCTAGATAACTAATGCAAATTTTTGTGCAAGTCGGACCTTTGTATAAGGCGTAGACTTCTACCAAGAATGTAAAAAATTGTATAAGCCGCGGATTATATGCGTCAAAATACGCTATACCAAACTGTACTGTACTGTAAGTTTCATTACCGAACACAATTTCATATAAGCTTAATGTTAAATAATCAAGTTTAAGAATTCAGATTATGTATTGTTATACCAGAGTTGTGACGATAGAAATTACCGCCAATGAATTCGATCTCTTGTGGATGCATTGATTTTTTCACCACCTGATTTACAACCTTAGCCTAGTGCTTACCAAAATTCTAAAAGTTTTCTTTGGTACCTACTAACATTTGATTTACTTTTGTTGTATGTACCCGAGTTACAAATACCTCTAGACTGTTATAATTTTGTAGGTCGATTACAAAATACGGTATCGCTAATAGTCCATAATGTCTCATGCCTGTACCTATAGTACCTATAGTACCAACTCAAATCGAATTTCACTAATCATCATGCTAATAGCCCTTCTAGCGCACATAAATCGTTCTCAATCACTTATGAATAACACTGGATCATCGCAAAATAAATTTCTTCTTTCGTATTGTCACAACTGTAATTCAAAAGGAGAAGTTAACATGAATTATGACAAATGAAAAAGTTAACAAATAAGAAAAATTATGAAAACAGAGAGGAGAGCAACATGCTTGTCTGAGGGTATAGAACGAAAGTGGCAACATTTTTAAATCTAATTGAAACAGAGGAAGGTACTAAAGAAATGGCGAAATTAAAAAAGGAAATTAACATTATATATTGTGATATAATTAATCGCACAGTACATTACCAACGCAAAACAGAGTAACTTTCATAGTTAAAACCCAAACACTTACCTAAGAAATCACAAATTTAAACGTCACAATAAAATAATATTAAAGCATGTTGAAGTTACATTTTTTTCTTCTTTTTCTTTCATTTTCTTTTCATTCATTTTAACTCGTGTTAAATGTTTCAGAATTTTAAAATAAGTAAATTTAATACATCTGTCATGTTACTGACATCTAGCGAGAAAAATTAACTCTTATCATTTGAATAGAGGACGGTAACTGCATTGTTAAACAAATTTTTAAGTAATTGTTTTATTATAATTAATGTAAAATTAGTGAAGTAGGAACAATAAATGGACAAAGTGAACAGTTAAATGTCGTTACAGTTCAACGGAAACTTCTCTGAAGATTCTGCATGAAGTCGGTTGAACTAAACGAGTTCCGAACGCAATCCAACTGCACATGGATGTTTTGATTGAACAATTATTTATTTAAACAAACACAAACTGTACTGAATAAGTCCAAGTTATCTATGGGAAAAAAGGAAGGAACAGTATAGAGAGGTGAAAAATAGCATGAGTAAAAGGACACTATTAAAATTGTTGTAATTAAAAAAGTTTATTAATATTTTCCCTGAAAAATCTTTTACCTACAAATTACTTTCAAGTCAGAAAGAGGTAACTCACCTTTAACGTGTTAGTGTTGATCCTGAAATCGAGTTTATTCGATATCATAAATTTGGACGAGTTGTTATTATTCAGAAGAGCAGATAACAGCACAAAGAATTTCACCAAAACACAAGACGAATCCAGACATCGCAAACAGGCCGAATCCAATGGAAAAGAAGTTCTCCAGCAGAATACCAAGGTAGCCGCAGAATTCTTATTCAAAATCAGGATTATTCAAGCGCATTTGTGAATATAAGAAGGAAAGGAAAGACTGTGAGTAAAAGACAAATACAAAATTAAGGAGACGTAAGAAATTCACCAATTCCGCCATTAGACATTTGTAGGCATAAGTTTAGTTTAATTTCAAGTTATGTTCATGCTATTCAATGAATCTTGGAGATCCCCCCTTTAAAGTATTCAGAATTGATTTTAATTAAGGTCAATTGACATATATGTTTCTTAATTATATTGGTTTGGAAACAGAGCGCAAAAATACGAGAATACGAAATAGGGGGAAGATACGTTATGAGAACTTGTGAATGTTAAGAGTGAATTTTATTGTTGCTTTATTTTTGTTTTCAAACGACTTCAGATTTTGCTTTGGTATTGATGTTGTCAATTTACTTATTTTATTCCATATAATCTGTTTATTTTACCTGAACGTTTATGATTTCTTGAAAATATCCATTCACTTGAAAAACACGTCGCCGTTATCGACTTTCACGAGTTTTTGTGGTAAGGATACGTTACCAGCAGTTTTTCTTTTCCTTATAACCGTAATTTTGCATGGTGAGCAACTTAAATAAGTTCCCAAACAAGGCGACAACAAAGCTAAATTTACAATTCAAATCTTGTAAAGTACGTGGCGCACTCTTGTGTCGTTATGTCGAAGCTCATCAACGCCCTGAGATAGATTCCTTTATCATTCGTTATTTTAATTTTATTATTCAAAAGACTTGTTTCTTATCAATTTTGTTATATTATAATATGTACACTTGTGAGTGGAGAGGAAACAAACACGATCGAGCGCGAAAGGGTCGATATTTTCAAAATAAATAGAAATTTAAGCAATCAAAACGTCCTTACAAATAGGTCTAAAAACTTTGTTTAAAAATACAAAAAACTATGTATATAAATATACGCTCTAGGAATAAATAATATCTAGATTTTGTCTCAATATTATGCTTTCTCTGGATTTTATTCCTTTTTCGCTTTATTTGTAATCCATTTTTTCTTATATAACGCTATTACAAATGTATCCGCTTACAATGAGTTACACCCAGCTTCGTATTACTAGGCAAATCTCCAATATAAGCCGACCCAGATCTTAAAGCAGTAAATTTGGAATCGCTAGGTGGTTACCGCTATTGCTTTTGCCGGTTCTGCTAGTACTAAGACGCAATCAATACAATATTAGACCGGGAGTAATCTCGGTTTGTATACAGAGATCTGGTGCTCCCTTGTTTGATTTAATTTCGTCTGAGTTATCTGCGTTCGTGTGTATCCCACCCTATATGAAATGATGCGTCCGACACCAGTTGCCCCGGCAAGATACAGATTTAGCTCGCTGCCAGGTCAATATATTAATTTAGCGAAATTAATATAGCGACTCTCTCGAAACATATACGATCTTATACATCTCGCAACTTTCAAAAGCATCGCATCTGTTGGATGCGCTAGAGTAAACTTAATGATGTAATGAAACTTCACGGCGACATCTGTTAATAAATTATAAAGTATAGCGCAATATTTTCTGACTTCAATTACAGATATCGTACGTTTCAATACCAATTGGTATTCACGTCTTCCTGTTAAACCTACACTTCATACGCTACATCAGGTATTGATTTCTTTCCTTTAGATTAACTAGAATTTAGGTTAACGTCGACAAGGAGCAATAAAATATATAAAATCGGATAAAATCGTTCAAACAGAGAAAGGTGCGCGCGATATTGCGCGTTGCAATACAAATTTAATGTTTCGGCAGCATGTACTCGCACCTCAAATAGAATAGTAATAGGTGCTGAAATGTATGTACATTGTATATGTAATTTAAGAGAGTTTTACGTTATTTGTATGATATAATTCACAATGCTTAATTGAGTACGTGAATTGCACTTTCATTTATTTAAAATTAATCCTGTCAACATGTACGAACATGTTGTTGTTACTAGAATGAAGGTATTGCAAAAATATGTTGACTATTAATGGTTAAAAATATAATCGACTTTCACCACTCAAGTACAACGGAATATATTTTATATTATGTAACGTAAGTAAATTACA
This sequence comes from Cetonia aurata, assembly GCA_949128085.1. NCBI lineage: Eukaryota > Metazoa > Arthropoda > Insecta > Coleoptera > Scarabaeidae > Cetonia > Cetonia aurata. Next base: position 26,570,317 of record OX421887.1, read on the forward strand.
TTGCTGTCGTTCTGTAATACTAATTTCTCGCAGAGAAATATGTATTTCTAACTCGGAGAAACCTATTCTATTTGAATTTTTAAGATTTCTAGATTTGTCACTACATAAAAACACTTTCCCAACAGACGAGTAAAATTCTTAATAGAAAGTAAGCAATTAATCTAATAATTTACGATCAAATTGACGTATGAATTAAGGCACATGTAAGCACTTCGTTACTATTACAATATAACAGAGGACTAGGGAAAGGAAGGCAACAACTTTCTGAGACAAAAATATGAAGTTATTTGTTAACTTAACGGTTCTATTATCTCATACTTGTAAGGTTCTCTTCTTATATCTAGTCTGATTCCATCAACTGCATGGCAATTACTGCCTGTTGTTCAACAGAATGTCCTAGAAGTCATAATATATTAATGATCATATTTCTTTCGGACACAAAATTATCTAGTAAATGAAAATCTCCAAATAAAGCATTATTTATATTATAAATAAATCTGTTCAATATAAATATTCGGAACTCAAGCTAATTAACCAAACGGTAAAAGTGTAAAATAGCAATAGATGAAAAGCTGTAACTTCCGAATTGAAACGAAGATTCGATTTCATTAATAAATAAAAATGAGAATTTTAGTAGACCATCACTAGAATTCAGAAAATACGTTTGGTAGAACTGAGTATTTAAAACACTAAATTATGAATTAGTATCTAATGCAAAAAGAAATAATGGAAAGATGGTACCGCTATTTTAAAACCACACTGAACGGTAAAGAAGAACAAGAAACCCATACTAGGCGGAGAGAAATAGAAGATGAAAACGACGTTGAAGATATAACAATGTTAGAAGTTGAAGAAGCATTGCAAAAACTCAAGAATGGCAAAGCAGCAGGTGAAGATCTAATCAAAGCGGAACAAATAAAATATATGAACCGGAAAGGTAAACAATTGTTACATAGAATAATAAACATAGCATGGAGGTCAAGCAGCATACCGAGAGAATGGTCACTAGCAGTAATATTACCCATATATAAGAAAGGTGAAAGTAACAAATGCTCGAATTATAGACCTATATCTTTGTTAAATGTATGCAGTAAAGTATATGAAATAATAGTAGAAAAGAGACTGAGAGATATACTGGAAGCGACTTTTGCAGATAGCCAAAATGGCTTTAGGCCAGAAAGAGGAGTAACCGACCTAATCTTCAGTATAAGACAGATTACAGAAAGAGCAATTAATTTTGATAGGAAAATATATGCATGCTTTGTCGATCTAGAGAGGGCGTTCGATAGTGCACCTAGAGAGAAAATATGGGAAATAATTAGCCGAAGGGGAGTTAAAGGTAAACTATTGAAAGCAGTTAAAAGTATATATAATTGCACAAGAAATATTGTAAGAACCAATAACAAAACGACCAGAGAGTTTGTTACAACTAAAGGAGTTAGACAGGGTGGAGTGTTGAGTCCACTGTTATTTATCACACTAATGGACGAAATCGCAAAGAAATGCCGACAGGAGACTAAAGGAATACGAGTGGGTGTAAAAAATTTACAGCAAGTGTATATAAACGAATTATTATATGCGGATGATTTGGTATTATTGGCTAACTCACCAGAAGAATTACAAAATAAACTAAATATATGGAAACAACAACTTAAAGAACATGAAATGCAAATTAATATTGGAAAAACAGAAGTAATGGCTATCGCAAGAATACCCGAGTCTATAAACATAAAAATTGATAATATAAACATTAAATAAAGCGGCAACTTTAAATATCTGGGGTCTATTGTTAACGAAAAGGGATCATTAGAACATGAAATTATTAATAGAGTAAACTGTGCAAACAACTGTTTCTATGCATTAAATAAGTCGTTTATAAGGAAGAAAGAAGTCACAAAGGAAACTAAAATAAAGATCTTTAATAGTGTATATATATCAATACTAACGTACGGGAGCGAAACATGGACTTTAAATAAAAGATTAAAAAGTAAAATACAGGCAAGTGAGATGCGTTATCTGAGGGCTGTAGCGGGAGTGACAAGAAAAGACAGAATCAGAAACGATAGTGTGCGTAATTGGTTTAAAGTAGTGCCGGTAAATGAAAGAGTGGAACAAGGACAATTAAGGTGGTTCGGACATATGGCTCGTATGAATAGTGACAGAAAGGTGAAGCAGATATGGACGGCGGGGGTGGACCATAAGAGACCGAGAGGAAGACCGATGCGGACATGGGATGACCAGGTCGCAGATATATTGTTGAGGAGAAATTTAGAGTGGAACCAAGCAAGCAGGATCGCCCAGGACCGAAGATTGTGGAAAAGCTTGTCGCAGTAATACCTCTACACCATAATGGTAGAAGAGGAAGGATTATATATCTAATGCAAAAAGACGATAGAAGCAAACATAACAGTTGGATCGGGAGAAGACGTTGTCAGAACTATTCTTATGAAAAATAAGATATTTCTCAGAAAGATTTAAAGTGGTTTTGAGTTACTTATTTCATTCCAAAAATTATAATTTTTCGATTTTTTTTTTGTCCATTAAAGTGCGTTATTCGAAAGTGTTCTACGTTTTCGTTGGAGTGTTCAAATTCAAAACAAGCGGAGACAGTGTGACGCACACACAGATTTTATACCAATTTCGTATAACATAGGTATTTTAACAACTACCTCATAGCCATTATAAGGATGGTTTGGAAGATAGATACACTCGCACGGAAAGACTCTTCTATTTAGTCGAAAAAATTATCAGGATGTTTGTTGAATGGGAAATTAAAAAATGGAGAATCGCCCTCAAAAATGGCAGAGCCTGGAGATTGTGTGCGCGTTTCTTTTGTTTATCTTTTACGGTCACCATTACCATTACATTTTGCAATTTACTTTTTTGCCAATGAATTGAAAGTCAACTTAGCAACTTTTACATCAGGGAAAGTTGAAAGATTTAGCTGCACAAGCCCTATTTTTTGATAGTTTCGAAAGCTAACTACCTGATGAAGACTAAAAGTCGGAACTAGTCGCAAAAGTGTATCCAAAGTAAAATTGAAACAAAATATTAGCAAGTACTAAATCCCTTTCATCAATAAGATATGAGTTTTGAATTAGAGAATTTCTTAAACCAATTCATCCACTTTTAACAATGCCTTTTCTGCACCTCCTTGTTTTCCCTTGATACCTTCATCACGTGATGTAAAAGTATACAAGTCGTTCCATTTGAGGAAAATAACTTTTAATGCTAAAAAGATATGTCAAATCAACTCTAGGATGTGGACGACCCTGTGTAACGTTTAAGTAGCAGAGTATACCTGTAACTTCCACAGTCCGCACAAAACTCTCCACCTTTTATCGCACAGTAGTTACATATTTCTAATACGTTATATATTTTTATTGTTCTTCTTTTTTCAAAAAAGTCAAAGTAACTCTAACCGATAGTTAAGAAGTCGGCCTTGACCTCCAATGTTGCCGGAAGCACGACATTTATGGTGTTATTTTTTCTAAATAGATCACAGCTACCTATACTGAACCTCGAAGATTGAAAAATCAAGGTATCATAGCACATACATGAACTTCTAATGAACTAGGTCCCGTGAGTCAGTCTGTATATATATATTGCTATGATATCAAACTACCTAACCTACTTAAAATCAACAGCATACAACATCAAACGTTTGTTATTGAAATAAAATGTATTTCTAAATTATGTATTTAACGATTTTGTAAATTTATTGTAAAAATTCAAACTAAATACTCACTATATCGTATATAATTTTAAAAGGGCACGTTTCCATGGAATTTTATAGGTGAAAGTTCTTTCGCTGATCGTACGAACGTGGGTCGATTAAAGGTTGTCGTATCGTTGGAAACGATTCTCTTTCATCGTTGATGGGATCTTAATGCCTAGGAGATATGAATGTTTGTTTAAAACAATTGTAAAGGACTTCTTTTTCGATATTTTTCTGAGTTGGTTGTATTTTCAAAAACATCTAGAAATTTCAAAATTTAAATAATTATAAGAGTCATTTAACTAAAGATTTACTTGCCAAGAATGAAGTGTTGTGTGTGTTGTGTAAAAATGATGGTAATCCATTAATTTCGAAGAATTGGGGGACGTATTTTCTATTCCTGGAGCCAGAATCGAGGGACTGGGATACAAGTTTCGTGGCTGAGACATCAATAACGCAGGTTTGGAGCTAGAAAGATTATTGCAGAACGGGAATCAGTATTTGGAGTATCATGGAGCTGTTTATCGTACTTTAAAGTAAGCGTTTATCCATCTTTCGAACTTATAACCGGCGTTCAGAACGTAAATAAATTCTGAGGTTAGAATGATTTGATAACAGTGATTAGTTAGGGAGTTTTGATGTTAAATAAACGTTTGCTGTTGTAGAAAGGTTTTGACAATACGCGTTTGTATGAGAGGGATTAGCGGGAGATTTAAATTCAATTTTGGTATTTAAACAAGATATATTGAGATTAGTTTGGATTAAGATTCAAGGAATCTTATTTTTATGTAATTTAAATAGTAAATGAACTTACTACTTACCCTGAGAGAGAGTATTATTCATCTTAATTGTTATTCAATTTTTATTAACTCAAAATAAACAAAGTTATCTATTAAAAATTGTTTTTATTCACTATAACATAATAACATCACAACTAAAGAAATAAAATAGCACTTCTTAAAGAAACAAAGATTATAACAGGTCAACTTAAGGTAATAATCATAGGTTGTCTAGAGTACTACATCCTCCCACGTCCCAGGAGTTACTGAGAAATTATTAGTCACCCGATTGGTATGCTGTATACTCAAAACAGGTAGAGGGGAAGCTTTTCATTCATTTGTGTGCTATAGTGGCATCTAGGTATTGATGCAATACTTATCTGTGGAGTCTTTTTATCTTAAATAGAGGACGCTGCATGTCTGAATGTTAATAAAACAGTATTGAGTTAATTTAAAATCAATTTAATAAAAATATTTAAAAAAAATATCTACAGTTTCATAGTAATATATGTACTAGTTATATTTCAAAAAGTTTAATTAGAAGCGTAAACCGCTAAGTTATCTATTATAGTTTACACTTAGAATAAGGCAATCTTGTTCCATATACTTCTTTATCTCAATCACCAATAAATAATGCTGAATGATAAATAAATATATTTTCAGGACCTTTTCATACATACAGAGTTTTTCCTCTGACTCTATTTTTTTTTAGAAAACCTCTCGAAAGATTATGGCTTATATTGCAGAAAAAGACAACTTTCAGTTGTTCTTGAGAAAAAGGAACATGGATGCATGAAGACACGACCTATCAGGAGAAACAATATGTCCTTAGAAACGACATAAATAGCAAAGTAGTGACATGGACAATGGTAAATGGTGATTCCCTTGGGGATATCTTGAGCTTCGCTATAAAATAACCCCTTTTTTAATTCCTATTTCACTTGCCATTCGATATATTCAAAACTTGTGCTTAGGAAAGGTTTGGACTATTCAATTCTGAAAGAGTTCTAGCTCTATAAAAACACATTAAAAAAGTGCTTTCTAAACCGCAAAGTGTTCGGATTCCCTTAACAGGACCAATATTTAATTCTGAAACATATACATATTACATGTCTGAATAAAATAGGAAAAGGAATAAGTACCATAAGAGATTAACATTGATTTTCTAGAAAATTCGGAAAACACTTTTTTTCATTCCATTATTAATGATTATTATTAGTTGATATAGCAAATGGTTCCAATGATACAACATTGTGATAATATGTCCATAATAATATGACAATCACAGAGGTTGGGACAATAGAGAAGTTCCTAAGTCAATCATAGAATTATTATGGTTTACTGGAGTTCTAAAGTAGTACTAAGCAGGGACGTTTCAAGATTTCAGGGCGCCTTAAGGTAAAAATCAATTGGCGCGCCTAACTTGTCTTATAATAATTACAAATTCTTTTTATATTCGAATTTAATACTTCCAAAGTACTGTTTACATTAAATTAGTATATAGTACCTATACACTGCCCGTCTATTATCCATAGAAATATTTGTATCAAAACATTTATCAACCACCACGCCATTAAACGCCAATCAATATCTTCTATTATCCCTCATAATTCGGTATACACTAACGCCATCTGTAATTTTCCCCAGTAACATTTCGCTTTATTCACTTCAGTCATTAAATTACATTTAACTTTCTCGTCTCAATGGAGATATTCTCCGTCGAACGCAAACATAAAGACGAGTAAACGCAATCCATATTCTCCCAATCTGGCTCTCCATCTCGCTCCCTCCGCTCCATCGACTTGTGGTTTATCGAATTACCGCCTATCAAGCATTGAGTCCGCTTTAAAACAAAAGCAGCGCGAAATTTGCCCCCTTCCGCCGCCCGTGGAGAGCTTCCGCGTGTGCAAAGACGGAAAGGAGACGATGAGTGCCACTCGTGATTGTGTAAGTCTATTCGCTGTGCTATACGTTTGTACCTTGTTCTCTGCATCAAAGCGTTATCGTTTTTTCGCGTTTCACCCAGAGATAATGGGATTCACTTTTTTTTGCAGTAGAATCGTCTGAAAACGAAGTGTTTCAGAGTCGATTGCAATGAAACTTTGTACGTTTGTAAATTGGTAATTTACACTTTGCTCAGTGTATTGTAAAATCAAAGTGAATGACTACAAAATCAAAACGTCATTGTTTTTTCAATATTGAAATGCAATAAAATAATTAGGAATTAATATTAACACTGAATAAAAATTAAAAGGAAAAAGGTGTATCTTTGATTACAAAAGCTGAAAGGGAATAATAATAGGAAATAATTTAGATCAATCAATTAATAATAACAATGCTAATGGTTTACTCATCTAATGGCAATATGGATTACTCATTATAAGATAAAAATATAATATGATTAAAGATAAAAATAAAAAGACAAATAAAAATCATTCTGGTTAAGACTTGAGAGAGACTTAAGAAAAATAATTAATATTTGTTTATATCATCACATGTTTCTAAATCATTGAAAACAAATTGATGAACTTGATGTTATTACAACGATGTGGTGATCACTCTCTTGTATCTTGTTTCTAAATTGATCCACTTTCTGTTTTCGTGCTTCATTTCTTCGATTATATTCGGCGATTTTCTGTTACTGATGAACTAAAATTGATAGAGTTGATCGTTTTATATTTTATAGCTCCCATTTTCCGTCAATTAAAGCATATGAAAAGCGTTTCTCAACATGTTATGCATGGTTGAAGTCAGAAAATGGGACGCTTTCTGGTGGTAAAAGACAAAAAGAGCAAGTATACAGAAAATTAAAGAATGACTACCGACAAGAAATCCAGACAGTTAAAAGATCAATCGTAATAACCAGGATTCGCAATTCGCAAAATAAAACAAAAATAATATGGAATATTATAAATGATGTTTGATCTCAGAGACCTTACGGAGCAATAATTTCAATAAACATTTTAGTAAAATCTATTTAGAAATCCCTTTAACGCTGCCAGGCCCAAACCAGAACCCTTTGACGTTACAATCACGAAATAAATTCAATAACGGGCATAATTCAATATTGTTCCGTCTTGCTGCCGAAGAAAAGCAATAAGAATTATGCCTCCAAAGACGCATTTGAAATAACAGGAAGATATCGCTGTGCTTTCTAAAATTTACCGAGTAATTAGTGAAAATCCGCTAATAACCATTTTCGAAAACCACATCCATTGTGATGAGCGACATGAAAACTCGAAAGGGAGACTAACTACAACCACGACTACTAAAATAATAGAAACTATAACTACGATGTTAGACGAAAAAGGCGAAGTAATCCTTACTGGTTGTGACCTCTCCAAAGCGTTCGACTACGTAGACGACGTAAGCATATTGATGTCAAAATTACATTACTACGGAATAAGAGAATGTGCATACGATTTGACAGGATCATATCTACATTAACCCCAAATGAAACACAAAGGGAAGACTACAGTGTTCAGTTTTGGGACTGTTGCTTTTCAGCATATACATGCCAAATAAAGGTCGTTGTGACAGACTTATTTATTTATTTATTTAAGAATGTGTTTTTAGTTTTTCTCTTTTCTGCGCAAGTTTACGTGCACCAATATAAGAAATGTCGACATCTGAAAACCGTTCTTGTAAGTTGGGTATTACTGCACAGTAGCTGTCTTCATATAAACCGTAAACTTGAAATAAATAAATTTTTTGCCCTAATGTTAACATTACTGCACTGCTAATACTACTCTTGTTACAAAAAGAGTTGCACAATACTGTAACACTTCAAAAATTATCCAAATTACCTGTCACAAAGGCTTTGCCTACTTAGATATTATTACTGAATTCAGCACTTAACGTTTTTACCTAAGTTCCAAAACACGTAAGAACTATTTTTTTTGTGACACGCAGTAGCTACACTCAAGTTGTAATGTTGGAATTTTGAGTTTGAAGACAATCAAAACTTGTTATTGAGAGTAACTTTTTGTTTTCCTCTTTGTAACTCAATCGGGGAACATACTGTATATGAACTTCTCCTTCGACATCACTTTATGTAATTTTTAGATTCTCCAAGGTTCGTACCGGTCGCCACTTTTAGTTTCAAGAAGATCCAAGTTTCGAGACGCACGAATGAGGACCCGCCCCAAAATGAACTGATTTAATTCGGAATATGATTACATCGAAATTTAAAATTCAAAGTAAACGGCGTCGAATATCATTCGAGCCTCCCATATGTATGTAAATCCATCCCGAAAAATGAATATTTAAATACATGAATCCAAACAAACTTTAGGAAATTTAGTTTGTTTTAATAAAAACAGAACGAGATAAAAGAGGAAAATGCTTTCGGGGACGAGGGCGCTTGGGTGGGGGTCGAGCGACGCAGCAACGTCGAAGCGCTCCGCGGGACGTAACAAAAGGGTAACTTTTATAGCAATATGTATTTTATGGATATTACAAAGTATATGTGCATGAAAAACACGCATTGCAGTAATATTTTCCTCAATGAAAGCCCTGTATATTGCTCCCAGGAGCTTCCTCGGATCAATAATAGAACTTATAGCAATTGTTTAACTTTCTGCAAAAAGATTCATAAGACATTTATGTCTCTATTATTTCGCTATGTACAATAGCAACGTTTCTGTTACATTGAGTTTATTATGTTTGACGTATAAATTGTATAAGAGTTAAATTTTATAAATCGAAATAAAGATTACCTAAGTTTACGATAAGGTAAAAGTGTAAAGTTAACGATGCACTGAGAATAGTGCTTAAAATTTGTAATGAAATTTAGAGAATGACAAAAAAAAATTATGGCGATATTTCATTATCTACATAATAAAACAAAAATGCAGTGGTGCACAAAATAAGACAAAACTGAGAACTTTCTTGAGGAGGTTTTTGAGCTATCCTGAGGAGCTCCCTTGGGGAGCTTTTTGATGAGCTTTTGAGCTTTTTGATGCGCTTTTTTTGAGCTTGAGGTGCTTTTTGATGAACTTTTTGAGCGTTTGGGGGAGCTTTTTAAGCAGTATTTTGATGAACTTCATGAGCTTTTTGGGGAGCTTTATGAGGAGCATTTTGAGCTTTTTTGAGGAGTTTGATGATCTTTTGATGATGCAGTTAAAAAAATAAGTGAACTAAATAGGTTAGATGTATGTACGAAAGATGAAATGCCCTAAGAAATATAATCATGTGATTGATAAAGTAGAACATTATACATTTTAACATATTTCTTCAACAACAATGTTACATTTCAATGCTTCTAAAATGAAAAGAGAGCAATATAATCATGTATTGACCATTAGTAACACTGTTTCTATGTCTACTGGTATGCTTACATTTTGTGTGTGTTGTTAAGTTCTCAAAGTAAGACATTGTAAGACCACGCGATACACCTAAATATACCAAGTCGGATGGAATTCAAGAATACTAATTTCCAGAGCGTGCGCTAATTCAGTGGCCTTTTCTCTTTTGTGTACTGATGTAATTCTCGCCGAATAGGAAATGTAAACTAGATATTCGGGACCGTTCACCCGGCCTATTAAGTAGTCGTTCGATGACCGCTTACGCCCCAACTCTGCAGAAAGCAGATGGTTTGCGCTCGACCTAGAACGCACCACTTACGCCCCAACGCGACAGACCAGCCAAACCGCACCACTCTCCGCTAACCCCCGTCTACACCTGTGACTGGTTTGGGATCGTCGGTATACCCTCTATACTTGTAAAATGACTCGACGCTTCGCGTCTCGCAGTGATTTATTTGTGTGATTGGTTTGGGAGTAAATGTTCTTAAGGACTATGACGGCATATAAAAATTTTAAATTTTCTAATCGTAAAGTAATATAAATATTCTGTACAGCGTTTAGAAAGTGCAACCTAAACATACCAACGAAGAGATCAGGATACCTCATTAAATAAGAAACAATAAAGAGGAGGCTCTACAATACATACAGGCGAATAATGGGTACATATATCGCCTATGTTCCGCTCGTTACTGACAATCGTTATATGTATGTGTATACTATTTTGGTCGCGTGAAATAAACGCAAGCGTCATCGTTAAGAACTCCTGGGCGAAAAAACCTCTTAGGTTCAGGTAATCGTCGTGGCCCCGTCATTCAGTCGCTTCACTAATAAAGATGTCCCCAGTAGAGACTTCCCTGGAATGTGTTGGTCAGACTGGCCGGTAACGGCCTAATCGCATTGCCAGTCACGCGGTTTCCATCGGTGTCTTTTTCTGCGATCCATGTTATGGACCTGATTATGTTAGATTCAGTAGACGTCTAATCGTTGGATAACATCAGGGCTTTCGCTCGTGGTTTTGCTTTGGTGACGGACGTTACCGGTAGCCATTATCATTGACACGCAGAGAAAAATAGATAATAATAAAAACAATGACAGTAAACTTTATAAATAATAGTTATGTTATGATTACAGTAACTTGTATAACTCTTTTGATAACTAGTGACAGATATATGAAATAAACGTAATCTTCTTGTCTCAAAACTTGTCAACATATCAATATCGTGTAGTTGCAGTTGCCGATCTGGCCGATAAATTCATTGGATCAATAAATATTCTGTGACACTTCATTTAAAATAAGTCCAGGTCCACTATCTCGACCTTGACGTGTTTGCAGTACACCAGAGCTAAAAATTTGAAACTAAATGAAAAGTGCATTTTGGGTAGAAGTGTTGGGAATGCAGCCAAAAATAAAATAAAGAATTTCTATTTTAAATGTCTAGGCTTTCCTAACTTTTATTTGTCTCGTCACCTGAGACAAAATCTACAAACGTTTACAATAAAACAGAACACACATACAGATTACATTGCAAAGCACAATGCCGTCTATATTGGATATGTATAATAGATTACAACATAACTTAGATTGCGTTCATAGAAATGACAAAACTTTAGCATTATCTGGACAATGTAAAAGTACTAATCAAAAATTTAACTTTGAACAATTTAAATTGCTCCATCAAGAGCAAAATTGGTCCAAAAGAACATTCTTACAAATAGTAATGTTTTATCGAACGAATTTGGAGATTGCGAGCAAATCATTTCCCACAAAGTCCCCGAAATCTTCAAAAATATCCATGTTTCTCGTTTATAATAATAATTTCAATCAATTTCAAACATTTTCCTTTTTTGATTGTGTTGGTGACATTTAAAGACTTCTGATAAGCTTATTAAGGTTATAATAGTTCTTATTGGCTGCTTCAACCAGGCAATAACATTTTAGGAGAATAAACTTATTATCTACATAATTTTTATTAGTTGGTGGAAAGACAGTTATTTCAGTTATTCGGCTAATAACTTTTATTAGGAACTTTATTAGGAGATTGAAAGACCGGCCCTTAACATAATAATACAACTAATTAAAAATTTACTCTCAATATTTTTATTATCTATTTTTCTCACTGCACAATGCAATATACACATTCCGTTATTGTTATACTATTCTCTGCATTGTTTCCATGACATTTGCATTCGTTAAAACTCACTTGCGTATCGAGACATCTCGGCGACTCTTTCTGACAGTCAGGAAATCCGAGCAAGATCTAATACCGTTCAGTGGTAAGGTTAACGTGTACCTACGGTGTCAGTATAGTAATTGATGACCGATAGATACTCGTAGCTTTGGAACGAGACGTCCATCCAAACGACATTTGAAGAGGATTAAAACGTAAACGGCCGTGGCATGTCGTGATATCTTGAAAACGACTATCCTGATTTACTTCAGTTGCGTTTTCACCTCCAAGTCACGACAAATTTAGCCGAACCGTCATATTTAATAACATAAATCTATAGCAAAAAGAAGATATGTTTATAACAAACGATATACAGTAAAACGCATTGTACTGAAATCCCTCACGATTTACCTCTCTTCGTGGTTTCCTGATATCTCTACCCCGCTCCGAGAGGATTAAAATATATGTATGATCAAGGGGAAGCAATTTTCTTCTCTTATAACATCAAAAGATCCCCTTTTTTCGCTTATACCTTTAAAGGAATGTAAGGGTGGATTTTTCGTTACAGAGAGTACGTAGATGAACAGAATCTAACAGATATTGTTTGCTTAGAATAGAAAATATCGGTTTAATGCCTATAGAATCAATTGAAATGCAAAAGGAAAACAAGATAAAATATGGAAATTGAATGAGCTTGAACTCTCCATCATTCTAGCTTTATTTTAAAATTTCTCGCAAACTTTTCCGCATACAAACTGAAAATAGTTCCATACCTAACATTATGTATGTATATTCCTGAAAGCGTTGCAGAAGTTGTGTCATTTGCCGTCAGTCAACCATTCAATTTATATATCCATTATAATACATTTCATCTACAACGTTTCACACAAGCAATGGTGAAACTTGACATTGACATTTTCTTTTTGTTTTCCAGATGTTCTAAAAAACGGTCGGCATAATCACCTAACATTTCTGTTTAATTATCGTGTACCTTTTTGCATTTATAGAAACCTTTTTTTGTTTTTTGCTTTGATGCGTTTGTCAATGTTAAAGGTGTCACTACCGTTTTTCGGCCGAAAACTCAGTATTTTGTTTTAACTTTGATATCTACGATATTATTCAATGGATTTTATTTTTCTTAGCTTCCTTTTATTCAGAAATGTTTGTGATACGTTTTCTGCCAAAAATTAATGGTTTAGTGAAGAAATTAAATTTTAGTGGGGCTAAAACCGCTGTTAACGCAGTCAAAACGTTTCAGTACCTTTTTTTGTGATCAAAAATCAAATATTCATAATTTTAAACGCAGAAAATTTACTAATATTGGTCAGTAAAAGAAGTAAAATACAACAAGTAAAACTTATGTTATGTGAACGATTTCAAACGAAAGATTTAGGTCAAGCCAAATAATACTTGAAATTGAATTTAATCAAGATGAAAAGAAAATGTCTCTAAGTCATACACTGAAAACTTAGCCGAGAAATATGGTGTTATCGAGTCAAAAAATTATAATATCTCAATGGAACTAAACTTGAAACTGATGCCTATTGAAAATACAAACGAAAATCTAAAGTACAGACATTTAATTGGAGCGTTATTGTATGTTGCAAATGGTACCAGAGCGGACATATCCTTTTCAATAAATTGCCTCAGTCGTTATCAAAATAGCTTTGACAGCACACATAACAAGTGCGCCCTAGGTGTCTTTTAAAATATCTATATTGTAGTGATTTAAGTGATAGATGCCCACGTAGATGGTGATTAGGCTGTACATTTAACAGATCGAAAATCGACCACAGGAAATATACGTGTCTATGAAAATACAGTTTTATGGATATCGCAAAAGCAAACGGTCGTATCTTCTGCTCAGGCCGCAGATTGTTACCGAAACGATTCCAATAAAAGGGATTCTAGAGGAATTAAATATAAAATTTGATTTACCTACTAAAATTTACGAAGACAATAGCGGAGCGTGAGGTAATTTCTCAAAGAATTCAAAGCCATCGACGTAAGCCACCATTTTATAAATTATTACGAGAAGAAGGGAGAAATAAATATTGTGGAAATATCGACCGACCATCAACTCGCCGACATATTTACCAAAGTTTTAAGGAAAAATAAAATTTATAAAGTTTATAAGAAGTTAAATAGAAATTGAAGCAATTAATGATTCCACTATACCTACATATATATGTTTTATTTTGTTTAAACACGAGTTACTCCTAATTCTTTTGATCCCGCCACGTTCACCAAATTTATCTCCCCTCGATTTCTTTTACTGGGGTTATTTAAAAGAAATAATTTATGGCAATGAAGACGTTAGACCAGTTAATGTAGAGTAGTTGCGCAATAAAATTGTTCAAACGTCAAACAACATTAGCCCAGAAATGTTGGAGAATGTTAGAATGAATTTCTAAAACACATTAGGTATATAGATTGTTTAGCCAATGATAGGGGCATATTTGAACCATTTTTTAAAAAATTAACTTATAACTTAATTACCTTATTATTAAGGCTTATTTTAGTTTTCTATTTTTTCAATTTATTTACCCAAAATTCATTTTTATTTGTCCTTCATTAAATTTACTTTACTATTTCTTTTTGAGGGTTTTGCCCTAAATTCATTAGAATGTCTTTGATTTCCCTGTCATGAACAAACCCGAATTTTTTTATTTATTACTATTACGAATAGAATAGTAAATTGGTGTAGTTTTAGAAAGTGTAATAGAAGAAGAAATTGTTCGTTATGACATGTCATAGTTTGGAGTTTAGAGTTAACCGTTTCTTTTATTAAATTTAATATAAAGGTTGAAAGTGTCTCACTGCAAAACACCATCAATTAATATTAACAAAAACATTAGAATTTCGACATACTAACAATAATCCCTAAAAATACATATCAGAGACATGTAACTCGCAAAATAAAAAAAATTCTGAATGTCACAATTCGAAAAGCCGTAAAAATCGGAAAAATATTTACATTAGAAGATTTAATGCAAACAAGTCGCACTTAATTCAAAACGAGAAGCACAAATACATGCCATTTTTAGCGAGCTTAACGTCCATTAGCCCCTCTTCCCCACCACACGGATGTGGCGGCAATAATATTTGCATATTTACAACCACCCCTCTTCGAAATGAATATAATTCAGCGTAACACGCGCATCGCAACCGTCAGCCTAAATTGAAGTTGATAGTTTTCATTTTCCAGTTTTTACAACGTAATACGATCGCGTTCCTTTTTTACGAGTGCTTTTACAGTGTTGCCACTCTGAAAAAAATGCGTATTACGGCTACACATACACCTCTGTGAAGCTGCTATTACGTGGTGGGCACAGGTAGTTAAGTTTTATTAACACGGCATTAATACGATGGATATCGCTGGTAACATCGAATCAAATTTCATCGTAAATTGTTATAAAACGTTAATTTATTTGTTTTTTACCTAACATCCAATATAATTGTGTATACCTTTCTGAAATAGTATAAATCTCCCTTGATCACGGGTTGAATTGATTGTAAAAATGATTCGGTTGTAATGTTTACATATCGTAAACTCTAATAAAAAGTAAAGGCCTCACCGATTTTAAAGAGCTAGTGCACCTAACCTAATAGATTTGTTATCTACTATGCTGCATATTTATAATATAGAAACAACTTGTCATAACCAAAAGGAAATTAACTTTATCTAGAGCTAACCTGACGTTCGGAGTTTTGTTTCTGCTATGACGAAGAAGGTAAAAAGGTATACATAAGTACCCCAAAATAATATGTTTGTAACAGGGCTATACAAATAATACAGCAATAAAGTTTTAGCCTCAGAATGTTAGAAGTGTTAGTAACGGTTGGGAATTGAACAATACGAAAATATAATTGGAAAATTAGATTTCTAGTGAAAGGTTTAAATTGTGCGACGCAATTTAATCACTAATAATATTAAATGATTCTGACATTTTATACAGCCAAAATTCAATTATGGTAGTAATATTTAGTTCTATTCAAGTATAATAGATATTTCGATATTTCCAAAATAATACTCCTATACAAGCACGTTTATTTTGTGATCGTTGATGTTTATGTTAAACAGGTATTATTAGATGTAAAATATTGCTTTTGTCTGTTTAGGGCAACAGAAGTTTCCTTGGAGCAGTACAGATTCTGATGGAATGGTACTGGAAAATGACGGAAGGTTGTAAAAACATATATGATATAGACATTTAGTTGATATGTACATACATATACATTTATTGTTTATAATTCAGTAAATAAAGTATATGAAAAATGTTGTCATCTTTAACTTGCAGCATAGAAAAAATAGACGCATATAATAAAGGAATAATTTGTGCAAAATAAGTAACACTAGAAAAAGTACGTAAGTATTTCATTATGGATTAGAAAGCTAACACAATAAATAATACAAAAACAACACCGTTTGATTGAAGTAATACTATGAAGTGTCGGGATTTACACGTGCATGATCGTGAGTATGATATTGCAATGTGTAAACTTCACCTATTTACTAGTGTCACCTATGGGTGTTAACATGTTGATATCCCATGTTTAGTCACTTTTACACTGACAAAATAGTAATACTTCACACAAAGTGGTAGAGTAAAATTGTCAACACAGGCGTGCGTCGACTTATATAGACACAGGGAGGCGTTAAAAATTTCGCATAGTGTATAGCCGGTAGGATTTTATGTCCAGTCGAAAGTTACGGGTACTTTGCTGTTCCCCGTTTTCTTCCAACAATGATATAGAAGTGGGCGGTAGGTATAAAAATATTAATTAACCTTTGCCTTAATGTGTAAGGGCATAAATTCATAATTTCCAATTTATCTAATACAAATCATTAATGTGTAAGCATTATGACAGCCAATAGAAACCGAAAGGCACCATAGCCATCAATGTATACGTATGCCTTAATAATAAAATAATAATATGTAGTTGCACTGTTAGCTTTTACGTGATCGCCTTTACCGCTTGCTGCATATAAATGCGAGCATATAAAACGATGATTAGACCTGAAGTATGTTTTGGAAGCGAGGTCTAAAGCCTGAGAATAGAAGAAATACGAGCAATGAAGATAGGGTGTAGAAAGTTCTTGAGAAAGACGTTAGGGAGAAAGTTAGAGAACGTGGAAAAAAAGACGAAATAAAAAAAATAGCTACTGATAACTTCTTCCGGGTTTCGCCATGTGTCAAAACTTTTAATCTATAACATCTGCAGGTATTATTTAAGTAACTTACAGGAAGAACCCACCAAATGTTAAACTTAATGTTGGTCCTGGCTTTGTTAGGTGATAGTAGGAGCACTTTCGTAAAATATTAGTTACGAATGACCAAACGCTTATATTTTAGTGTCTAGAATGTATAATATAAAACTATTTTAGGCTCTAAAAATAAACGTCTGATATTGCAAAAGTACTCAAAGGACTCCCTACTACCTCTTAACAAAGCACCAACATAGGGTGGGTTCTCCTTATAGGCATAAAGATTTACGACTTAGATTTTTTGGTTAGCTTATAGTTACCTATTTACATACTTATCTTAATAAATGTGCAAAATTGGCTGCAAGTTTCCGATATGCATCTGCATAGCGCTTTAAACAAAGTAGATTTGAATATAATTTCTTTTATGTTGAACCTTAAAATTTAACTCTCATATTATAATTAAATTAATTCTAAAATTCAGTTACTATTAACTAAGATACTTATTTAAATCCATGTCCATAACGTATGATTTCCTACGGAGATTTTCGTACACCTTATAATAAAGCATTATAATTTATATATTACATTCGATGTTGCTTTACATCGAATTTATTATTCAAAGGTATATAACGCAGCAAGATCTAATCACTTAAGCCTCATCTACAATCTACCTGTATTCTTATATACATCAAGCATATTTAATCCACATTGTTTTTGCATAATTACAACGTCAGCATATCTGGATCGAACGCTATATGCATAGAGGAGTTTGTTTCTACCGGAGTTAATATTGCATTTAGAAAGATTATATCTTAATTAAGCTGTAAAGTAATGTTGCTGCAAAAATCAACAGAAATTAATTTTGAAAATATAATTATAGTCGAGATATTTCTTTTTTAATTAAACATAATTTCGAGTGCGATTAACTTTTAAGATTAATGAGGATATAATATACAAAACTGTAATTATCTCTAATAAGCGATCTGTAAATCGTAAAAGAAAAAAAACGCTGGCAATTACCAAAAGTGGCAATAAACGGTGACCTGTTTATATCATCATTGCGTAAAAAAATATTTATCCCTTCATATTTATTATACAATTAATGAGATTTTAATAATATCGTGTTCAGAAGTAATTTTTCTAATTAATAAATGGTGCAACCTGTAAGGCTATTTGATTAAATCGAGTAATCGTCGTGTAATTAATTAACGTTACCTAAATACTTCTTGCATATACATACATATTTTGTCAGCAATATTAAGGCGTTCACGTAACAGGAATGAAAAATTTAAGGAATCTTAACTAAAAACGAATTTTATGCGTCTATAATATATGCACATGTGATTGCACGTCAGATATGTGCACACGTAATTTTACACGCCGTATTTGAGAGGAATTAATATCAAAGGAATGCGAATGGTATTCGGAATATTTCTATCATGGCGAAGAATACCGAATGGAATCCGCCATATTTGTACTTTAGAAAGTTATTTCATCCGAGTATTTCAGCAAAGTAAAAAAAAAAGCCCGGTATTGTTGTATTCTGCAGACTCATGTATCAGATCATTTTGGTCAATTATTAACACTACACATAGAAAATGAAAACATTAAGAGTTATAAACAAATTAGAATTTTTAATGAATACAGTACAAAAGCTTTTTTAGAGTCTCTGAACGATGTAAACTGGAATGATATATATGATTGTCAATTAAGTGATGTAAATGCCCAATGGGATATATTTTTAGACATTTTTTTAGATAACTTCAATAATTTCTTTAAAGTTAGAAAAATTTCAAATAATGGCAATGCTACTCTGAAGATATCCTCTCCTGAAATAACAAATTGCAAAAAGAAGCTTAGTACGTTATCAGTTTTAGGTAAATTTAATAAGGAATTTAGCGACCTATATAACACAGAAAAAATGAAATTAAATCAGTTATTAACTAACGGTAAAAAAACATATTATAATGATCTAATTTTGAAATCCGATAATTTGCCTAAAGCTATTTGTCACCTCAAATATTGTAGGAGGATTAAAGAAAAAGAAAGCAAACGTTTTTAAAATACAAGGTAACCCAGTAGATGCGGTCAATGCGGTTAACGAGCATTTGGTAAACATTGGAACTAAGCTATGTAAAGACATTCCACAAGTACCTATTAGTCACAGTTTAGTTAATGTTAATGAAGCTTTAACATTAGAATTAACTAATGAGGAGGAAATCATTAATATTGTTAGTAATTTTAAGAATAATAGTTGTCCTGGTAATGATGAAGTCACTACTTCACTTTTGAAACAATGCATACATGTAATAGTAAAGCCTTTGGTAAAGATAATTAATAATTCGCTAATCTTCGGAAAATTTCCGGAACGTTTAAAAGTTGCAGTAGTTGTTCCAATTTTCAAAGAGGGTGATGACCGTTTGATAGAGAACTACAGACCAATTAGCATTCTCTCTTGCTTCTCAAAAATTTTCGAAAAAATTATAAGCTATCGAATTATTGCCTTTTTCAATGAGAACAATTTATTCCATGCAAACCAGCATGGTTTTATGACGGGTAGATCTATTGAAACCGCCCTGTTTGACTACCTTGATGCAATTTATCAGGCTCTGGAGGATGGTAGCATTCCCCTAGGGGTTTTCCTGGACTTCTCAAGAGCTTATGATTGCATAAGTCATGATAAGTTATTACTTAAATTAAAAAGCTATGGTGTAAGAGACATAACTTTGAAATGGATGGAATCATACTTGAAGGGTAGAAAGCAATTTGTAAAAGTAAACTTAGATGGAAATATAATCAAGTCCGTTCCAAAGTTAGTTGAAAGAGGTTTGCCACAGGGTAGCGTATTAGGTCCTCTATTATATAATATTTATATCATTGATCTGTGCAACATGTTAATTAATACTTTGCATACACATATTAATTATGCAGATGACAATGCATTACTTGTAACGTCAAGAGATTTAATTACTTTAAAAGCTCAAGCAGAAGAAATATTGCAGAGAATAAGACAATGGAGTTTTGAAAACGATCAATTACTAAACATAACCAAGACTAGAATTATAATATTTCATACAAAAAAATCTAATATAGAAATTGACAGTCTTAAGATATATGACAATTTATCTCCAAGTAAGTCAGTAACCTTTTTGGGTCTCACTATGGATGAAAATCTAAATTGGAGCTCCTATCTGGACATATTGGTTAAAAAATTAAATCAACTCAGCTATTGCATAAGAATTCTAAGTAAATATTGTGAAAAACATGTATTAATTACTATATACTGCGCAGTTTTTATATCAAGACTGAAATTTGCTATCCTGTTATGGGGCAATGCTTCAGGTATTATTAGAGTGTTTCGAATTCAAAAACAAGTTTTACGTACAATTTTTGGCCTCCCTTTGAGGGAATCGTGTCGTGGGAAATTCAAAACTAATAGGTTACTTACAGTTGTTGCGCTGTATATTTATGAGTGCTTAATTTTTAATTTCAAATATAAAGAAAAATACGAACATCTTCTGCCAGACCATTGTCATAATACAAGATTTCAAACAAATTATAATTACCCGTTGCACACCATGTCTTTATTTGAAAAAGGTCCTTGCTATTCCAGTATAAAGTTTTTCAATAAACTTCCCCAACGAATTAAAAATATAAATAACTTGAAATTATTCAAGAAAGAAACTTTTAATTTGCTAATTAATTTGGAACCTTATGAATTTGAGGATTATTTCAAGATGTAGCTTCTGAGTTTGCTGCTAAGAGATATATTTACCTCTGGTTGTATTGTAGCTTAAGTGTTAACTATTATTACCAAATCATAGAGGTTTTATTAAAAAAAAAAAAATTTTTTAATAATGCTTCGCTTTCTTCAGTTAATATATAATAGGTACATTTCAATTGGTCACTTTTTCTGACTTGTAAATTGTTTCTTTGACTTGTTTCAACCCACTTATGCTTTTGTGGCTGTTAGTATCTATCTATCTATCTATCTATCTATCTATCTATCTATCTATTCAATACATTTTAAATCAAATAAATGTTCTGTTCCTTTTTCTTTCTTGTTTAGGATTAAAGCAGTAAGTATTTGCCGTTTAAGTATTAAATAATAAAATTATTAATATAGCCTATAAGAGTAACAGATATTCTATCGATTCTTGTATTTACACAATACCCTAGCTCCCTATTTCATAAATTTTTCAACGCTGACAATATTGTCTACGGCCCTTCATCCCTACGGTACCACTAGCAACAGCTAGCTCCCTTTACATACATACTATTCGCATTAATTTAAACAGCGTTCAACGTAAACTATGACCTGGCGATAGCCTCCAATATCTATCAAGTAATCCTATTAAGAGATGTATCAATGTATTTCTCCGCATGCTCATATATCTAGGCTGATGGAACCAAACATAATTTATTACTTCAATATATATCAGAGATAGCGGTGAGGGCGCGCGTAATATTCAAATGGCATGTGGCTTGTATAATGCAGTAATATTGTTGAAATGTCCGGTACATTACCAAAGCTTAACGCGTTTTCGAAACAATTAATTTTACAAGAAAGCACTGACAGGTTTAATGTGGTTAACACGTAAGTTTTCCTTTTCGCACAAACAAGGTACTGCAGTACATAGTATCAAGAATAACAATATACCTAATCACCTAATGATCCGGCGATCTACCAGGCGATTCTATAGGGCGCCGTCGACCAATCCAACAATCGGGAAAGCGATGATCCAGAAATTGTCGTATTCCGGCAGCGTAATGTGGAGACACTCCACCTTGCTGACTAATAAGGTAACTGATAACTTACTAACTAACACAAACACTTAGTACTAATTTTCACACACACGTTTTGTATTGTAATTTAAGTCGCCTGTTCTTTCTCGATGCGAATTCTTCAATAACCAATTCATTAAAGTTTGAAAGATCTTGAATCATTTGTTTCTCAATAGACAATATTGCGAGAGCAGTTAACCTATCCTGGGCCTTAGTACTTCTCAAAAAAGTTTTAATGCGCTTCAAAGTTGAGAAACAACGTGCTGCTTCTGCAGTTGTCATGGGGATGGTTACAATTGCGAGTAGCACAAGAAAGGTCTCTGAGAAGTCTTCTTGCAAATTATTTTCTATCAAAAACTTAAGTAGATGGACTGCTCCGGAGACCTCTCTAAAATCTGTTCTTCTGTAAATTACTTCCAACTCTGTCTTGAATTTGTATCTGTCTAAAAATGGAAAGGCGGAAATTGCTGAATCTAACTGTTGGATGGGAAAATTCGACGATTATACTTCAAAATTCTCCACCGAAAACAAATTAGCCACCTCCAAATGACCTGTAAACGAAAACCTTCTTTTTATTTCTGATATTATGGTGTCGCACACTTCTTTAGCTTGAACAGTCGTGGAAACATAAGCGTTCTTTCATCTACCTTCCTTCTTTTCCTAGAGTGACTCACATCAATGTCGTCTAGTTCGGAGTCTCTGATAGTGTGTATATTTTTCCTTTCTTTCTGAATGTTTTTTTCAACCTCTGCAATACATTTTTTTATGGTCACAGAATCAGCAGTTCTTTTTTGCAGCTGAGAATATACTATATTAATATGAGGCATTAAACGATGAAAAACTCTCAGCCAAAAAACGAACTTGGGGTCATTCAATAATCTTAAAAGGGCACCAGCTCTTGTGATGGTATCCGATTGTCTGGACGTTGATTGTATTTTCTCCATACACTCGATAAGGGCTTCTCTGTTTTCATAAACAGTGTTAACAGTTCTAATTTTAAAATTCCACCTTGTAGCAGATGCATTTGGAACTCTACTTCCAACCATCTCATCTAATACAGAAACTCGTTGTGGAGAATTGGAGAAGAAATTCGTAATATCACTCAGATCGGAAAAAAAGATGCGAACATTTGTATTTATACTCGTTGCTTGTGACATTATTAAATTTATTTGGTGTGCGTAACAGTGAATATAAAACGCATACTGGAATTTATCTTTGATGAGTTTTTGCACACCACCGTGGACGCCACTCATAACACTTGCGCCGTCATAGCTTTGCGAAATTAGCTGATCAGATTTTTTTAAAACAGAATTTAAAACGTTTTCAATACAGCCAGCTAACGCAACAGCATCATGATCAGAAGGTTTCAAAAAACCCCAGAATCTCTCAACAGGGGTACCGTCTGCTAAAGTATAACGGAAAACTATAACCATTTGGAAAATGTTTGAAATGTCACTTGTTTCATCACTTATCACGGACACGAATTTTGAGGCAGCAATTTCTTTCTTAATGTGTGCATGACACACAGAAAGCATACAGTCCAATAATTCATTTTGAATGTCTTTGAATGTTCCTTTAAATAGTGTGGATTGATTCAAATGATCCCTGAGTGCTAAATCTAATTCTGCCGAAAAATTGATAAGACCTTTAAATATACCAGGATTTATCGAATCATTTCCTTCGTAATGGCCACGTAATGCTAATTCGAAAGCACCACAAAATTTAATACAGTTTATAATTTTCGATAAAATGTATCTGTTCTTTTTTACTTGCTCATTATGTTTCTCGATATTCAGTCGGTACGCACTGTTTAATTGTTGTCGAATATCTTGTTTACCCAATAAATTAAAACCTAATTTAGCAGAATGGTGTGTCTTGGAACTTTGATGTTTTTTAATTTTTTTTTTAAATGGATTAAATCCTTGACACCGGATGTGGTCCATTCTGTTTGAACATCACCAGCAAATAATAAACACGGAAAACAATAAAGACTGTTACTAATTTCACAACCACATAACCAGGCGGCTTTTTCATAAGTGTCCATCTTAAAGGTTCTTTTATAATCGCGTGTTTTACATTTTGTTACATGCGTGATCGATAAATTCGGTTTTGGACGACCGGCACTTTTGATTTTGTGTGCGAAGAAAAACGAATTGTTTTTAAATATTGTACGCTAGTGCAAATCGGATTCTCCAAATTATCCGCCATAATTGCGCGCGAATACAACAAAAGTAATTTCCCGGTTCCCGGTATACAACACCACACTAACAGACGACCGTACACAAACTAAATGTGTACATATGGTAGCTAAGTACTGAGGACTATTACGGGAGGTGTGGGTGTGCGAGGGGTAGCTGCTGCTCCAATCACGGGCCAGTTCGAGAGAGCAGTGTACGAGCCGCATTACGCATGTTCGCGCCTGGAGTCTGAACCGAACATCGGAAATGAAAAATAAAATTAAATACCCAATATAAAACGTTAGGTTTACGTCAAACACAAAAGTAAATTCCTTTAGATGAACTTTAGTGCACTTATTGAGAAGCCGCCACTGGATTTGAACCGGACTCATGCTGGAAAGACTATGATTTTACCAGCTTCACATTTTTCTGATGGCATCAAGAGAGTCCACTGATTTCATATAGTACCTGTATTTATTCTTTCTTTAGATTTGAGGCAAAAATTTTAAATAAAGTTCGTTCATCCATAGATAGCTACTAGTGAATAGAAGACAAAAGTGTTCCATAAGAAAGATATTGCGATTTAGCAAAAATAAAAAGCGTTTCCTACTCCTTGTGTACCCTCTACACAAGTCTACATTTTTTCATACTGGTTAAAGAGTTTCCAGTATAAATAAGCAATAAAAATGTATAAGTACATCACAGTTGGTCGACATATAATATGTGCATATATTAGATGTTACATCCACTTTTTCACAATTATCTCAACTAAATTACAGTCCTTTCTAAAATGCGTTTTGAAAGTTTCTATTTTAATCATACTCATATCTTATTCAACTTCATGAAGCTACTAACTATTTCACATAATTTACTGTAACTTAAAAGCACTGCTCTAAAATGTCAAGAGAGGGTGTAATTGTCACTCATTCACACAGTATATGGCCGGACTGTATGCAATATATACTACTATAATTTCACTGTGCAGTGATAAATTATCAACTTAAATTAAAATCGTTACGTTACATTTACGTGCAAAGACAGTTAATTTTAATTAACATTACGAATGTTCTCTGTTCGAACTAGTGCTGGCGTATTTATGGCACTATATACGTATGTATTTACGTACGGCATATACATGTATCTACGTCTTAGTTTGTGAGAGCATATTTCTCTTTATATGTACATAGAGTAGTTCTATATGTGCATTTGTATTGGTGATTATGCAAGTGCGCAAATGTATTAACAACTTTCCCCATCGTATTGGTAGAATGTACGCAAATTTATTGTCACATTGATATATTAAAATATAATAGTAAATATCAAACTAACAGTCGTATTGTACGTTGTGCAATGAACATTTTGTAATATGTTTTACATTTTACGCCATATTAATAATCGATAAAAATTTACTGGATAAAACAGAAAAGCAACGGATTGCGTGGTGAATTTATATAATAGAAATACATAATTGCATACCGTAAAATTGTTTTCGTAATATATATTTTCCGTTTAAGTCCGAAAGAGATGCCCTGGCGACGAGTGCGATAGCCATTATTATTAATTTAAGTATTTCACAATAGATAATTATATTTGTTGCACAACAGAGTAGATTCCTGCAAAAGGCGCTTTACTTGCGTGTGTGTACGGCTATTACCGAAATCGTTTGACAAATATTTAAATTAGTAACAGAGGTCATCCCGCCCATCAGAACAATTTTCACAATTAATGAGGTCATTTGGGTATTGAGGTACACATAAATACAAATCAGGCCTTTTAAGTAGGCTGAATAGCCTAACTAAAGGGATGTCCCCCAGTTGGTCTGTTCGCACTTACTAAGCACTTGTATCGTTCGAGTAAATATGAGTAAAAGCATTCATAAAAAGGACAAAAAATGCACAGGTTATTATATAATCTGCATATAGATCCATCTTTAAAGACTCCTAATCTGTGTAGATATTTCCTTACACAGCGGTGTTCTGTTAATAGACTTGTCACCGTTCTCAACATCCTGTCCATCAAAATCGTTCTAGTCAATCTGGTATTTTCCTATGCTCTACTCGGCAACTACACCGCGTGCCGCAGATTTATTTATTGCCAGACCTAGTTCAGGTGCGCTGAAAGTTGTTTCAAAGCTCATTCGGAGTAGTTGGTTTGCTTATAATAAAAATAAATAAAAGTAAATAATGTTGTTGAGTTCAACAAAATCACTTAGGATTTGTTGATACTCCCTTAGCTTTGGAGTTATGTTGTTTCTAAAAGCACTAATTATAAAAAAATTGTTGCGTGTTGAATACAAATTCTGATAACCAACTATTATTAATGATAGTCCTGGGAAAACTGTAGTTAGTTATGAAATATTGCAGAATCTTTTTACGGAAGGTATGAAACTCCGACTGTATTTCTCAAAATGG
Organism: Cetonia aurata; assembly: GCA_949128085.1. NCBI lineage: Eukaryota > Metazoa > Arthropoda > Insecta > Coleoptera > Scarabaeidae > Cetonia > Cetonia aurata. Next base: position 26,596,870 of record OX421887.1, read on the forward strand.
CATAATACCGACAACGACAAGTTCATGTCAAGCAGTGAACTTTTTGTGACGTCAAGCAACGTCTGCCGACGATGTAGAGGGTATTATAAGGATGAAGCAGCAGTAGCAGCATGTAAACCATTAAATTAGGAAAGCGAAAATAATTTTACAAGAAAACAAGGAGACACTAAATAATATGCAGTCAAGTTCTGGACTAGATTTATGTAGCAGGGAATACATAAATTAATTTCACAACAAAAAAAGGTTTAAACTACATAGTCACGTAATTTATAGTTGGCAATTCTTCGTGCAAGTATTCAACACACAAAACGTTATTATTGGAGGGAATAATTCAATTCTAGCCATGTATCACGTTCTTATTGTTGTCCCCATTATAAGGATTCATTTTGGATAAACGTTACAACATCGGGGCACATAGAGACGGACGTTCATATAGATAGCAAAACGAGATAAAGTGGGATAGAATTGGCAATCGAGCGGGAGGTGTGTAAATTTGATTCTATGAAGCGCACATATATAGGGATAAACCAACATGTACAGGAAAAGAGAAGGATAGAGAGATAAGGAAGAAGACGTAGGGATAAAAGGGTGTACCTACATCGTATATATACACAAGCTCGCTAAAATAAAAATAAAAACAAGAGCGAGCACAATGACAACAACGTAAAGGCATATAATAAAAAGACCTGACACAGAATAGCACACACACATATAAATTACTTTTTAATATCACAGTATCATGAATCATTGCGGAGAGCGCTGAATTTTCCAGGACGGAAATTTACAAATTTAATACATCACTCATTTTTAAATTTTAATTGCGATTTTTTTCCGCGAACACCGCGACTTCTAGCGGCAACGTCCGTTTATGCTACGTACGAAACAAGTCCTGCAATCGAGAATTAAACTTGGGAAATTTACGATCGCACACAGCCGGGCAGTGCCTTAATTGGTTTCGCGGTGCTTGAACAAATTGAGAGGACGAAATCTATCTGTACAGTTTCGAAATTTTGCATTTTACATACCGACATTGTAATAGTTAAATTGGTATGAGGCTCAAAACAAAAGCAAACGAGATATATTTCCAATAAGGGAAGTTCAAAAATAATTTAAAAATCACGGATACCACAAACAACTTTCTTCGCATTTAGAATCACTAATCCAATATTCTCCTCCAGATTCATTTCAAATTTCAGCAAACGTAGGTACATGATAATTATTTACACTGAGAATATGATCCAATAATGGAACGCAGTATAAAAATTACTCGCACTATAACAGACGCCTTGAAACCTTTAGAGGATTTGTTTATTGAAATGAAAAGACAAAAACGACAACTACCAATAACAATGTTCTTCGAAAAAGTCGACAAAACTATGGATAATGCACAGCCATCAACATCGTTTGCTTCGGATCTAAGTAAACAATCGACTGCTTACTTGGACTTGGAGGAAGATGAATGAATATGTAGCTTACGATGATAAAGTTTTTCTTGTTGTATATTTTCTTATTGTGTATGTAAATATGTACTATATGTACATATGTATGAACTTATTTATTTATTTATTGTTTATTTATTTAAATAAATATTATATAACTTATTTTTTCTTGTTTCATTGTTTTAACTTTGCTTCATATTTCATATTGTATTCGGAAATAAAGCGTTCGCTACTATCCGCGGTTTTCAGTATCCGCGGAAGAGCACAGAACCAAACCCCCGCGGATACTGTATATCCCAAAAGTGCAACAGTAAATATTATTTCATAAATAGAAATTAACAACTAACTTCACCAACAAATTTACACTTCCACACATTGTGAAATCATTAAATAAGCGCAGAAAAGCAGAAATAAAGCAGAAAAGCATTATTTAATGGGTTCACTAACACTTTTTCTTATAGTATTCATTTTTAAACAAGTCGATTGCAAGGTTAAATAGTTGGTTGAAACTTTTAATTGTCAAAAACTGTTGAACCAAACATTTCATATAGAACGTCAATAATCTAAATACTGAAAAAAAATGTGTCTGAATTAGAAACGAAAGGATTACATAAGAAAATCAATACAATTAGGCCGTAGAAGAACACAATCGAAGCTGCCAAAAGTTTCAATTCACCACTCACAGTTCGAAACAACGCTCTCGTTAAATACAGCATACACAAATATTTTCCTAGCGATATTCTTGGACGTATTAAAATTTATTGTAAACTTTCAATAACTGCAAACAATAATTAAATAAAAGTAAATATATACATATAGCATGCATGCTTAATGAACACATAATAATAATAATAAAATAACTATCGAAACATACTCCATCAAAGATTTCTACCATACATGGAAAATAAAGTCCTGTAAGGTAAATGTAACGTAGCTATTATTGTTATTTATAGTTTCACTTCGTTATAGCGGAGGATTGGCATTTATACGCAGTAATTGTCAACGAAACATTTCTAATGTTAATAACGTGGAGATTTTATGGCACTGTTACATTGTGTACAATAAGTAACATAAATTGACAGTTATCTTTGCTACGTTATATATTCTACCACTAACGAACTGTGCTTCACTCTATTTTATCAACCTAACAAAAGATTATACATTATTTATGTGTTTTCTCTCAGAAAAATAAATAACTAAATCGCCCAGCCCGAAATAAAATTAAAAGTGTTCTAAAAATTGCGCGCTAAAAATATAAGAAAAGTACTGAACGCAAATTATATTAACACATGATACTTATACATAGAATCCGGTTAAATAATACTCATCAATTGCATGCGAATATATGCATATGCAGATTATTCATTTCTCAGGAAATTACCACTGAAGAACAAGTCATTACCGGTCGGCTAGCATTCTTACGCATATGCCGATGCAACCTTCCACAATGGGAGAAATAATTGCATGTCAACGCTCAAACGAGTAATCATTACAATCAATAAAACAAAATGTCGTATACCTGCAAGCGAGCCGTTTAAAAAATGAATAAGTTTCGCCAGTGCAGGCTCGGGTAGCCCGAACACTTTGTCGTTTTCGATAATAATTATGTGCTGTTGTGCGACTAAACAAGTTAAGTGAACGCTTATATTGCCTTACTTGTAATTTATGGGCGAGAATAAATGAGGGTTTTTAAAAGAAAAGAAATATTTCTTTAAGAAAAAATAAGAAACTTAACAGCCAATTTTATATTTTAAGGTCAGTACAGGTTTAAAAATTAATTAAAGAGCATCGAAAAGCAAGTAACAGTTATCACTTGCAAGGAAAGCTCTCTAGAATTTGATGAAACTTGGTAAGGACTGCAAATTAACTCTGAAGGAGTGATCCAGTCTTGCCTAAGTATTTTTATGTATATATTAGGTAGGTATATTTAGTCAGAAAAGTAACCCTTGTATGTGGGAACACTTTTAATTATATGAAAAAACGTTTTAAATAAAAGCTGATCCCTTTTTAAATCTATTTAAATCGCATACTCATGACATTGTTTTCAGAAGTATAAATAACAACAAACACGACACAAAGTGTAAGTCTAAACCTACGCTACATCCCTACGAAGTTTCATGAAATTTTAAACTTGACACACGTAAAGCTTTCCGTATTAGTTATTAATAAATTGCAATTGCACAAAGAAAACTGTCTAATGCAATTTCGCGATTATAGGAAAACTATAGTAGTGACTGTAACAAGTTTTAGTACTGCTTAGTGATTCAGTTAATTGCCTCCACAAAATTATACAATCATTACAGAATTAATAATATTAAAAAAAAATATTACATACACTTTTTAATATTATTAATTAAAAACGTTTGTTGATTTTATTAAACCGCAACGTAACAAAATAAGTTTAATATATGACATTGCAGAAATCATTGTGCTGATAGCACCTCTCTCAATTCACTATTGATGTGGTGCATATTCGGATGACTTGTTCAGCATGTACCCTCACAACATACTAATGATATGTTTCCGAAGCTGCACTCGCCGTAGCGGCAGGCAATACATTTTCTATTTTGCACATACATATGTACAATGGGCACTTCGTGCTGAAAAACAGTGTCACAAAATTTCACTTTGTGCAGTTAAATGTGTGACTTTTTATGCGAGGTTGGCAGAGATTGGTAATACAGCTTGTGTTCTGACACTCCTCAACACATTTTTGTTGATTGGGAAACGTGGAACAATTACCTTCCCGAGAACCATAAATTACCTACACGGAGTAAAAAGTTAAAAAAGAAATAATGTTAACAACATACATTGAGGGAAATATTATTTTTCGACTACCATATCCGAAAGTATACAACCCTAGTACACTCATTCGAGGATAGAATAGTTATTTGTATCACTAGGCCAGAAACTATAGTTTTGCGAGGATTTACGACATTAAGATATAAAAAATAATTTCTCGCCTTCAGCTTTATCGTACTATTCGTGTATTATCGGAAACCATAGTTAAACCTTGGCTACGGTATATGTCGATTCTTTTATATACCGAGCGAATATTTCAAAACCCCAAAGGAAAAACATTGTCACCTTCATATCACTCTTCTATAGAACAGTAGATTTAAAATACAGAATTAAGATAAATATGACGTGCCTTAAAGCTCTCGAGGGTAGATGTTCCAACTCTATACTAAAGCTAAATTCACTACTTACACCGCAAAAATAATAACCCTAATTTAAATTTAACATCTGGTTTACGATTTTTATCCACGGGTAACCAAATTAATTCCTTTTACAGAATTGAAAACCCGGCTAATCAGTTGACTCCCGCAGGCCACAAATTATTTTCAGGCGCAACTAATTAAGACATATTCAACTGATATTCGCGTCTCTTGTATTTACATATATCATACACCATTACCAGATATAACGGGTACTGCAAACCTAACGTGAGAAACGCCAGATACATGAAAAATAATAACCAGAAGGTATGGATTTCGAAGTAAACACAAGCACAACAGCAACAGTTGTGTTCTAAATGCCCTGGATATAATTGAACTTGCATTTAATCAAGAATACCAGAGCTATATCCGGCTTGTGCGAGTAAAAAAGAATCAGGTACAGTTACGGAATTGTGCAAGTAGTACCTTTGAATCGAAACAACAATGAGAATGTTAATAATATTTTTAATGAGACGAGAAAATGAATCGGAAAGAAATACCGTTCTTAACGAGGATGTAAAAGAAACAAATGGTTTTATTTTGTTCGAATAAAACATTTCGATATTCTTTTGTAAGAAATAATGAGCAACAAGATTAAATTAAGAGTTTGATTGTGTGCATGGTTGCGTGTGTTCAAATGCATAAGGAGCAAGTAATATAGAATGGCATAATATCCAAAGTATGCACCGGTTGCCAATTTGCAACATACAAACGTTAATATAATAATAGGGCAATATAACCACTTAACTGTAAATATCTGCAAGCGTCATGCATCTGGCATTAATGTTATTGCAACCAATTAGCTTTATGTTTATTGAGGAAAATTTACTGGTTAATAAATTAATATGTAAAGTGGAAAATATGAATGACTTCATTTTCGGACATCGATTACAAATGCGGCTACAATATGTTAAACGCAGTGAAGTTTACAACTAAAAGTAATTGACAAGTAATTTGCCGAAATCATCAATATACTTAGTATTTCTACAAGACATAATTTGCAAAAAAAGTTGCATTTTAAGGTCGTCTCATTTAAGAATTCGGTTCAAACAATAAAAGTTAACATTTTAAATGTAATCATTTTACGATGTAAAGTTTTCAACTTTTTCACAAACATATATAGATAAGGGCCATCATCAGCTCTCATTAAAACAACTTAATTGAGTAAGCAAACATCATTTCGTTAGATATATGGATCCTTCAAAAAAGAAAACAAATTGGCAAATATATTCTCTAGTTAAGAAAATTCATCCAAACAAACATTTTCTTGAATTAAAACTTTCAATTTTCTTAGTGATAAAAGATTTACTTATAATAAAATTATTTCATTTTCTCTATAATAAAATTATTTCATTTTCTCTATAAGAAAATTGTGTTAAAACAATATTTTGTTTTTCTGTGTGTACCCATAAGCAACATCTACAATGTCAAAACATTTCAGAGCAAGAAGTTAATCCAACATTACCAAGTAATCAGAATTCACAAAACGAAAGCAATATTTCAAACAGCACTTGGAAGTACGCACCTCAACTGCACGAGAAATAATTTACCAACCGCTTCCTACGCAAAAATTAAAACGATCAAGTTAAAAAAGCTATTAATATTTAGACACTAATTGGAGCCGAGTTTGAGTTGGGAAAGTCATTTATTCCCCGTTCGTTTTTTCTTCGTTCTCCCTTTGCGTTTTCCTTTTTTGCGCGCTTTAACAGGGCTCTAAAACGCAACCGACATAATCTCTAAATCTTAATTATAATACAATAGCTCGCCGGTATGTAATAAGATCTAAGAGATTACAATAAAAGTAATTAAATAAGGAATAGGATGGGGGCGTTAGATCCTGAAGTGGGGGACGAGAGGGTATAAAATTCAACGTTAATTTTAGTATTACGCGATCATAAAAGGTTCGAAAATAATAATTAAACGAATACAACGGCCTAAGCTATCAAGCCTGTCGGCGTAAATAATACTGTACATGCATTTTGCTATATGTGTTTTAATATTCTTATTATTTATGCTTTGTTGCTGTTGTTGAACGTGGGGCGTGTCAGAAATATATTTTTACTCCATCTTAATTAGAATTTGAAATTGCCTTCGTTAAAAGATGGTAAATATTACGTTTATGAAAAACAAAACAGCGTTTGAAGGGAACATGAGGTGTCAAACTCAGATTTTGATAGAACTTGTTCTAGGGCTGTTGAGAATGTTCAGGCATGCATGGGAAATGTTTGTTATCGGTGGAAATTTACTCTGAAGGAGAGAAACAATTTATTTTTCTAAATAATTCACGAACGATAAGAGAGATAATAATCTTTAATTATAAAATCTACTTCATGTTGTGGGTTTCTCGATTAAAAAACGTTACTATGGAATATAACAGACAGATTTAAAGGCATATCATGTGAATGAAAACCTTTCTTTATCAGTCAAATCAATAGAAATAGATACTAGATGATTATAAATGCCCTCACATAGAAAACAGTGGAAAGATTTTTATTACTACTGTCCGCGGTAATAATAAAAATATTACTGATATAACTTTATTTAAGACTCCTTTAAATTGAAAAAAAAAATTAAATTTACAATTTTCTATAAAAAAAAAAGAATTCTATAAATTTTATTAAAAAAGCCAAAAAATGGCATGTAACTCCTGTTAACAGTGTCTCCCTGTTTCTTTATGAGAATAAACAGTTGCAACCTTTAATCACAGATAAGTAAGATAGCTCACTGTAGCAGAATTGGCCGATTCACGAGGGCATAAATCAAAGGCTGCGGGGAGCACGGTGTACGGTCGGAGACCGGACGTCGGAGTATGGAAGGAGTACCGACTCGCTAGTTGTTTTTATTGTATGCTTTTTTGCCGCACAGCTATTATTTACATAGAATAGCAAATTGAATAGAATTTATACCTCCTTGAATGTGAATTGCTTACGCTCTTATTTAGAATATAAATATTTTCTATAGACTGTCCAGACTTGAGTATGCATAATGCATTTATTGAATTTATTCGTATGTGTCTCATAAGAATATATTTTATGGTTGTTATAATAAATTGGAAGGAATCAAAGTTTATAGCCAGTAGTTTATGTAAAATATATAAAAATTCGTGGAATTTCAGGCTTTATTTTCAATATATATGCCTTCACATCATCAATTAAATATCATGTTACGTTTCGACTACTTAATACAGTCTTCTTCAGACATGTATGATGAAAACAATTAACAATTACATTAAACATGACAAACCACATTAAAAAAAAAGATGATGTTATAGATAGACTTTTTTAAATGTAGTTCGTCATGTTCGATAGGTAATAAAAAAAGTACATTTGTTCGTAGATTAAAAACTATGGCGTTCTATTCCAATTAATCAAGTTATAGCCACTTACAATTCTTATTCCATTAGTTTTAATTTTTGCACACCCTGTATAAGATAGCAGGTTTATTATAATTGAGTTATATAACATGGTCTATTGTTGCACTTTACCATAAGCTTCGCTTACACTTCTTAAGTATTTGCATTAACATGAAAATTAGATTAGAGTTTTCCAAAATTCAAATTATTTAAAAAACGTTAAGGTTTAATTATTATAAACTTTATTTAAACACAACTTTGAAACCTTTAGAGCTTTTGGAATATTCTACATAATACGAAAATAATTTTAAAGGTAAACATAATAAACCCGATACATTCCAAAAGTGATAAACTTTTTGAACGTCATCTGTTTTGGCCATAATATTCCGTGCCATATAGCGGCATATTTTAATATTTGTAGTGCTAGGGTCATCTCGGCTACTACAATAAAATATATAGTCTAAACTTAGGAATAAGCAGAAAACTCCCTAACTTAATATAATTATATATCTACCCCACAAAGCAAAAGCGTATAATTTGTAGGTGTTTGAAATTCACAGGCTACCGTGGAATTTTCGCTTATAAATGATAGAATACAGGTTTTTCTTTAAAACTTTAGTTTTGACAATTTCAAATTTATAGACGATATAAGCACAAATCAAAAACCTGTCTGTCTTATGACTTACGGCGGTACTCTTTGGAAATGATCTACTCCTAAGCCAAATTTAGCTACGTCAAATTTAAACCTACATTGTATCTTTCTTTTAATAAACGAAATCCCTATAATCAATAATTACCCGCAAATTTAAAACAGTCTATATACCTATACATCATGACGTTCGGTAGGTCTCTCAAGAATGGCGTAAATTTAATAATTGAAATTGTTACAAATTTTTTACAACTCAAGTCTGCAATTTTGTTTTATTTTAATGATGATTTAATGTTTAATGATAATTTTCAATATCAATATATGTATATGGACTGCAAGAGCAATATTGGTGTGAGTTTTTAGTGTTGTATTAATGTTACAAAGATATCCTAACACGGTATTTATCCGCATTTTTTATCCATTCAGCACGCAATAAGTTATTTTCCGGAAATTTACATAACTTAAAATCTTTAAAATTTCTCCGGGACTTTCCGCAGCGTATATATGTATGCGCATTTATTGCGAGCACCGCGTGTCGATATTTCAATGCTAGGGGTATGTATGTTCGTACGTGCCTTCGCGACTGTCCACTGGCGACTGAAGTGCAGCGCTCCGAATGAACTCACGTAGGGTTCCCAACTATTTAATCCAGGGTTCCCATTTTAGCGAAAGCCGCTGCCAATTCTCCCGTAAGGTGAGCTATCTGTATTACTTATTTGTGCTTTAACATTATATAGCGAGAAACTTGCACAAAACAAAGCAAACAATTATGAACACAATCCAAGCTGACAAAACAGGTTTAACTGTACATATAATAATAAAAATTTACATAGGTTTGATTTCAATGATGTTTAAATATTACATACTGAACAAAATTATTCTAAAATAAGAAAACCGGCGTTTCCAAATAAAAACATTGAATATTAAAGAAAAAAATACATCACTATAATATTACGGGGATAATGTCACCACAGGTTTGAGTAACAGCAGGGTTAACACAGGAAATAAATTTAATTTTTCTTCAGAAATGATACATGCTGAGTTAGTCCTGTAGTATTAAAATAATACCACACATTAATAACAAAAGCAATCAATAATTTAAATTCCTCGCCTGTAAAGAAGAGTTTGAAACATTATCCCAACTATAGATAAATCAAACAGAATATTTTCTCATAGAAGCATAGAATTAACCGCATAATGCGTATATTTACGTTTTACGAACAAGCATCATACAATACGTCTGTATACAGTGCATAAGAGGAATGTGAAACACCGATACAAAGAGCAGAAAACGATGACTTTATAGACGTATATTAGCCTTCCACGAAAACCACAAGGTAAAGTAAAAGTAAACATCGTTCTCCGCGGGTTGAGATTGAAATCATCTCCAAACACTAATTTATATATTTACTCGGCTACAAGGAAACTCGACTATTTACAATGCACGATATCAGTAGATACTGTGGGCTGGTGCACGGTTTAAATAACTTTCTTCTTTACCTGAACCAAAGATACAGATATAGAAGAGTACATACACATACGTTGACCTACCATAAAGTTCAGTTTAACAGCGATACCAACACTACTCTGATAATAAATAGTTTCAGAACATGTGTGGCGTGCGTTGTTTGTACACATTTTAAGTTCCTAATTTTATAGAGAAACAAAGAAAGCTTACTTGAACTAATTTAATTAAGTATAAGAAGAACTGAGAAGATAAATATAAGCTCATTTTAGTGTCCGACCAAATTTATTTTAATATAATACACAACAGACGCCAGATATAACATCATAGAAATCGCAGTATCATCTATGCCGCAACGAATACCGTCATTCCAGTCGCGCCTGCTATAGATAAGTATTTGTTTAACAACAGGGATATATAGGGAAGGATATGTGAGGAAGGACAAGAAAAAAATAGAGCTAAGTGACCGGCTACAATTCCAAAAGGGATGTAAAATCGCTCGGACTTGCTAAGGCTTGACAGTTAACATCTAGCAAAATGTTTATAGACTACCTTGCTAATCTTTCGTCCAGAGAATATCGTCTCAATACAAAATCACCATTTGTGTTCCCATAGTTAAAGTTTCAAGCATTTAAATTAGTTAACACAGATAACTAGGTGATTTCGTTTCCTTCAAGGTCTGAGCATCCCAGCATCGAAATTTGAGATATCTTATTTCTCTCCTCCTATAATATAATACTCCTAAACCTACACAAATCTGCCTGTATAATCGCCAATATTATTGATTGAATCATAGGGGCACTGCAAACTTTAAGTTCCCGTACTTTATTCCATATATGAATCCATCTGCACACCATCAGGAATCAACAATTCAAATGGTATATTATAGCGGATCTTATCTTTAAAATCTTATGATAGAAAATAATGCGTCATAGTATTGAATTCCAACAAAAAGTTCATAGTGCCTTTGAAAAGAAAAATCACGCATAGAGTAAAATTTCTGCTCGGCAAACCAACTCGTAATAATACAAAACATCTAAAGAACTTGTTTGTAAAAAATTCAATAAAAATGGAACAGAGTCAAATGCAAAGAAACAATTGCAATATTTCCCTTTTGCCATAGCGTTTACACACTTACAATACACCTATTGCTACTGCCTACCTTTTCCACATCACTTTTACAATAAATTCTGAAGAATTATGCTCAGCCGTACCGGTGGTAATTAACGATTTCTGATTAAAATTCCAATGATATTGTCAATATCTAATAATTAGTTCTTCCCCGATTCGAATTCAATTACTTGCGCTGTTTCGCTTCTCCCTCGCTTTAAGATTGCATAAATGTTGAATCTAATAAATGATAATTTGAAATAACTCGATACGAAAACCAGTAGCCGTTCAACAATACGAAATGAAATTCTAAATTTATTACTCTTTTTCTTGAGCACATCGGCTAGGTAACAGTAGTGTAAAGAAAAAAACAAGAATACAGAATACACAGAAAGCCAAGAGCGAATAAAAAAAGATAAAGTGGATCTGTGTATCGGCGAAACCCGGTTGATTCTAGGAAACAGGGAATTGTAAATATGGGAGCAAAGGGAGCAAAAAAGGATTGTATAAAATAATATGCCAGCATACAAATGGCAAATTTGATTTGATATCGCATGTTTACGTTGAAGCACAAGTCAAAAGTAAATCCATTAAAATGCAATGAGCAATTTCTGTAATTTATTTCTTCGTTATCTAAATATATATTGTATTTTACTACTAATTGCATTAATTTTAAAATTATATAACAATAAATTATTTCTTTTCTTCGTCTTTTACCGATACAAAACCGGATCGCTTATATTCATGAAACTAACGCAACATACAGAATAACATGGCAATATTTGGTAAACTCTATTTACTACCAACAAAAAATTAACATTTGAATAAGTTACCTTATACTATTTGCTGTATTTATTTTCATATTATTTATCTAAATTGCCGAGGTCGACAAGCAATTTTTTTACAATAATAAACTGAAATAAAATGACTGCTAACTTCAGGTGACAGAGATATAAATTTTGCCAATTAGCTAAAAAAAATGCCATCACACGGTTAAGTGTAAGAATCACCATTGCAAACAAAAGCAATGAAGGGGGTTGTGTTCAGGGCGTTTCTTGACAGTCGGCAATTAAAACTTAATGGTGGAAGAGTTGAACTAACTGATGTTAAAAAAAAAAGTTAAACATATGTAAGCCTTTTGAAAATGATTGTTATAGACTTTCAAACGTCTGCCAATTGAAGAAAATGCAGGGTTTTTAGTATACATAAAAAATCTAAATCCGCAATATATCCCACCAAGTAGGTACCATGGTACAAAGGTCAATCTGGATGATAGCCGTATAAATACCTTATATACATATCGTCCAGGTTTACCTTTATGCCATGGTATGTAAATATTAATAAACAAAATAATACCAGATTCACAAAACGAAAATGTTGGGAAACTCAAAATTTTTAAGTTTGGTGAATCTTGATTTTATCAAGGGAGATCATTGGAGATTTTTCTTAAAAATTAGTCTAACGAAAAGTTCTAAGTCAGGTAGGCAATTTGTTTTAACAGCAATAATAGAGTTACAGTTATTTGATTATATAATAAAAATGCAAAGAATTGGGGTTTGGTTTAACGATGTAAAGAGTCCGATTCAGTATAGATGCTTTCTGATATTGCAATGATAATTCAGTTAAATTTCAGTAATTCCTTAGTTCTGATGTGATTAAATGAAACGCGCTCCTTAGCATGTATACCCAGCCAGGCCAATAATTGTTTTAGGATTGGAGTATTTTCTGGTTTGCCTAGAAATTGATTTGTTGTTTAGCTATGCATTTGCTATGTTCTGGTCCGAAGGGGTTAAAAAAAAATTTATTAAGTACCCAAGTTCCAAGATTCAGAAAAAACGGTTAGATTTTAGTACATTTATAGGTTTTGCGTTGTTGTATTCTTTTAGTTAATTCTTTATGTAGGTACCCACTTCATTCTATCGAAATTTCATTTGCATTCTTCCGCCTGTTTGTAGTATTTCTTGCTGATTTAGTTTCAAGTTATAGCTTTGTTCCATCTGAGCTCGCAAACTGTCAGATGGACGTCAGACGCATGCGCATTACTTAATTTGTTAGACATAAAGGTGTTTATTGCAACGTATTTACTCAATGCGCAAGCCTCTGATGTCCATCTGACAGTTTGCGAGCGTGATGGAACAAACCTTATGTTGTAGTAGTAGTAAGTTTCCCTGCAAACGTGTTTTCTTTAGAACAGTGTTAGTTCGTCTATAGCTAAAACCTATGATTGCACAGATTATTTCCTTAAATAATTTATATTATCAAAATAATAGCTTTTAACAAATATATCCACGTTTTGGTCCTTTTGATATTGGTTTTTTTTTTTTTGGAGATTTCCTCATAAGATTTCTCTAAGTATAAAATCGTGTATACCTCTGCAACCATTGTGTTTCATTTTTTGTGTTTCATTAACTGTTTCACGGTGAAAATGTGATCACATTTACTTGTTCATTTTTTCTAAATCCACCCTGTCAGTTTGCTAAATGCTTTTCTATTATGTCGTTTAGTTATATCTCTAGTATGAAATCATGTGCTTTCGATACAATAAATGATGATATAAGAAAGATAAATATTTGTTGGTAGTAGCGAGCTCAGAGAGTACGTATCCAGAAATACTGTTCTAATGAAAATATACCAATTCCATTACAAATAATCTAGTTATAACATACTGATATAGCTATACTGATATACTCTAGATAAATTTTTGTTTCTACGCTGTAGAAGAAAGCATAGTACTTTCCTTCTTCGTTTATTGATAATGGAAAAATTAATATTTGTGAATCTTGTACATGATGCAGGAACGATTTAATAAAATACAAGACAACGTTTTTCCACTCGTTCGAGTAAACTCTATTTTATTACCGTTTCTGTTTGTCCACAAGGAATGCGCAGGATCGCCGATAGAGCCCAACGGGGTGACGGAGGGTGAGGTGAATGCGCCGCGAAGCCGGTTCCGCCATGATATTTGCAAACCTAATCCGTTTATAATATAAACAGGATCCTGCACTCCCAACGTAAATTAATATTTGAATTTTTATTCGATTACAAATCAACTCTGGCACCGGCGCGTCGACGGAAAAATCTCGGATTTTTTTTTTTTTTTTCAATAATAACTTCTTTTTAGTTTTGTTTTATTTCCCGTTCGGCATTTAACGTCGTTTCTATATGAATTTTGCGAAACGAGGTAATTTCGAAACGATGAAGAAGTAAGTAAGCAATAATGGTGCGAAATTCTACGAAGATACTAAAATGGCAATTTTTATTCAGTACATACTGGTGAATAGCCCACACAGAAAGATACCATTTGTTATAACTGTAAAAGTACTGTAATTACTTTGCTTACTATTTAAAAAATAATAATAATGGGAAAGAGCACCTGGACTATACTCAAATAGAAAACTTAATAATTACACAGTATAAAATTTCTGCGTGTAAAGCTAAGAAAGTAAGTGGTAAAAAGTTTGCGTGTTAAAATTAACACCTAATTTGGTTAAAGTTGCATTTTGTTACCAAAATCAATTTGGTAAAGACACCTTTGCCCAATATTTGAAATATCTACACCCAAAAATTGAATCCTGTGCCTCTGCTTTTAAGATGTTTATAGTTTATACGTACATCTGTTGGGCAATTAATAAATAAATAAATAAATAAATAAGAGAACAAGAATTAGATAACGCTATTGAGAAGTTAAAAAACGGAATGAATCAGTTTGTACAAGAAACAAATATTAATGGATACACGACGGAAAGACAAGGAGGGTATATCGAAACGGGATAGCAAGGAATAGTGATCAAAATTTATAGGTGGATAGATATTATCTACCTGGAAGCACAAGTATTTTACAAATTTACGTTGCACTGTTTCAAGTTGACGATTTTGAATTGAGTAGTAGGGATACCAAATCAAGCAAGCATAATCCAATCGAGATCTTACCAAGGCCAAATACAGGCATTTGAATAAGGCTGAGTTCGAGAAACATTTACTATGTCGAATTATAAATCTTATAAATGTTCAACAAAAACAACTTTGTGCAGTTGGAATGTCAGCAACATGACAGATATTAATTATTTAAATAAAAAAAATTCTAAATACAATTAAATTGATATTAAAATGAATGAAACGAAACTAAAATGCAACTTCAACATGCTTTAATAAATAAATGCTTTACAATTCTGCATTATTGTATTGGTTAAATTTGGCAATCATGACATTTAATTCTGATATAAAAACAAATTAACATATTTGTGATTTCTAGTAGTAGTGTAAATATTTGTGTTTATTTTTTAAAGTCAAATTGTTTTGTGTTTGTAAATGTACCGTGTGATTGATTATATCACTTACGTGATCTGGAAGAATATATCTAGTTACTTATTAATGTATATAAGTACTAGTTATGCCAAATTTAAATTTACCCTCATCTCCAATTTATATTATATAAATTCTATACTTAAATGCCTCACCTAGTGAAAAATAAGACATTTGAAATAATGAAGGAGTTTATTTCACCAGCAGCAGTTAAAGTTAAAATCAAAACAAAGGCGAAACGCTTGCCTGCTTTGGGAACCACGATTTTCAGGATGACATTAAATTAATTTTAAAGCATATAACTCCCGCCTGACTGCATTACTACACGATCTACTCGAGAAGCGGTGTTACAAGACAGTTAAACATGTTAAGCATGTTTCTGACGTCAGATAGAAAAAGTACCTACTGGTAAAATTAAATTTTTCCTGTTTATGATGTAAATATCTAACTTACGAGCCTACGTGCCAAAGAGTGGATTAAATTAATGGTTATCTTATATAAAATACACGCATATTAAATTTAATCTTGTATTTATTACACTTTACTAAATAAGAGGGGAGACGTCGATTACATTAAGATAATACCAAAGTAATATTGTTGTATTAAGCCGGATATTTCTCCCAATATCTCATACAATGAAAAGTTTATGTGAAAACCACCTATTATAGAACACTCGACTGATAAATAAATCACTATTATACGTATAAAGGTTTAATTGCATGGAGTAAAAAAAGAATTAAAACAAACGCATAAAAACAACATAACTTACCGGAAAGCTGGCTTGGTTACGTACTAAATGACAGAAACTGCCCTCCTAGGTCTAGCAAATGAGTAATAATCTCGCTAGCTAATGCGACCTGGAAATAAAGAAAAATAATTGCAATAATAAATAACAATGAAAGTTCGAATGGCGTACAGTGTAACCTGGGATGATTTGTAGCCTTAGAGTAGACAACAAGGTATATATAGAACGATATATTAATTTTATACCCACTAGTAACATACCTACTGATTAAACTATCAAATGAAATTCAAAACCCATTCCAAATTGTCTCTGGTGTACAATTTTAATCCTTATCACATATGCAGGAATTCAAAATTCATAATGTATTCAGATTAGTTTTTAAAAATTCGAAAACGAATGTAAATATTAGAAGTTTTTGATAAATATCAGCTATTGTTTAGTGATGTGATGTTTTAATGAAGTTATAAACTGCTGTTCTCCTAAGTAGTGATTGTTTATAAGAAAAAAATCTACTCAGACGTAGATGTAATACAAAAATTATAAAACATATGTTCTATATAAACTATGTTTTGCCGACGAAAATATTCTAAATTTATGTGAGCACATCGAGAACACATCTGAGAGAAAAGCCTTGCCTAGAAGAAAACTATAGAACTACTACTTTTAAGTGGAAATGAGCTACTAACAATGGCGAAATTCATGTCAGGACATCAAGAGTCAAAGAACACTCACTGAAGACAGAAATATTAAAGAAGAGAAAATGGACTTGCCATAGATCCATGACGACAATTTCAATTTTTTATCTAATGGTATGCTCGAAATTTATGATATTATGTTTCGATTCTTTACGGCCATAACCGATCATCTTATTTCTGATTGATATCATATTGAATTGTGACATCGTCAGAAAGCGCATTTTCAACTGATTTTAAGTTTGTACAAATAATATGTCGACCAAAGTTTTTCATAGGTATTATATTTTAATTAACGAAGAATGCAATTTAAGAATAAATGAGGCAAGCATGAGATATCAAATATTTCAGTTCACTAGTAATAAAAAAGTGTCGATCAGCAAGAAAAAAGTAGATTTACGGATATATGCTTCAAAACAAATAATATTGATGGCATCTAATATTTATTACAGTACGTTTATTTCAAATAAAAATATCAGCAGCTTATTCTCGTGGTATTTCATGGTAAACAATTCTATTTTCTTGAATATTTGTAATGGGGATGGAGTAAATTCCAAAAACCTTTAATACTTATTCCTGATTTCTAATTAACGAACAATTAATTATGGTATCAAAATAATAATCTATCGATGCAGTATTTACTCACAATTCTATGAATATGTTAATTTATGCATATTAATGGTTAATAAATTTGAATACAAAAATATAATATAGCGTTATTACTTTTGTATCACATATTGAAAACCAAATTGAACGCATCAGATAACCGTTTGTTCAATTATCTACGCAGAGTAAATAAACGATATTAATAAAGCGTTGTCGAAATTTTATAGATTGAAACAAAAGCTTGCTAAACGCATGCAAATAACGGCAGATAAGTATCAAAATAATTCGTGTGTTGCGAACGAATATTTTAATTATTTTTTGGCTGGATTCAAAAGCAAAAAAACAACTGTCACATGCAGACAGTTGATGGTAGGAAATTATTGGATTAAGCGACGTTCCCGGTTATATTAAAAACGTCATTAAAAAATACATTTGGTTATTTTACAGGATGGCGTGTCATGATAAGCATAAATGCACAAAAAAAACCTTATGAACTTGGATGAATTTATAAAAAGAATATTACGGCGTAATAGTGCAATACCCTTTTTTATTATTAAATAATTAATTACATCATTTCCTAAATCACATTTTTGTGTCAATAAAATAATTGTAAGGTGTGTGTGCAATACAAATGTCATGCACTTCATACACCTAAGAAATAATGGAGGTTAATTCAATAAAAATCAATATTGAAAGAGAAAATTAAATAAATTCCGATTGATGAACTTTCGCAAATAATTTTCGTAAAACTTTAGACGGTGACAAATTCTTTATTCTGAGAAAATTAATTCCTCTTCTTTTCCCCCTATTTATGTTTCCTAAACAGAAGTTTATAACTTTTTCCTCGTTCTTCAATTATTTCGAACAAGTAATAAGCCAACTTATTTAAGTTTTCGTCGCTTGTTTTTTATTCCATTTAAAACGGGAGTATTTTCATTTCGAAAACGTTTCTCATGAATAAGCAAAACCACGACCACACATAATAAGCGGATCGGCCCATCCCCGACCTCTAAAAACCTCCACCGCCGCCCGAACGTCCTCCCCTTCGTTCGCAACCGTCCAGCCTCGACTAACCCCTCAGTAAACTTCGTTCTCGTGAAATTACACTTTTAGAGTTACTGTCCTTTATACAATGAGCTTGATTTTATCTTCATTGTGCCGTTTGTGAATTCACAGACGCACATGTCCACACAAACACACGGGCACTTTTATATGTTTACCGAGGAAAATATGTTTATCTGGAATTATTGCGAAATGGAAATGGCGACTTCTCTAATACGAATTGTATTTACTGCCCCTTCCATTCTAATGAACTACAGCAGCTCTAAGTCGAGTACATGTTGGAATGAGGAAGCTATTTATTAGTATAATGGATTGCAGCCGATAATATTAGGCAAACTCTAAAGTAACTGCGAATTTCTAGCAATAATAATTTATAGATATGCAAAGTTATAATACATTCGACTAAAATATTTTCTTTTTTCAAAATCATTTAGACCTGTAAATTTGAACCTGATACTACAAGCAACACCTTTGCACGACGACGCACAGTGGGCTGAAATCGCAAAATGTAAACTTCGGGAAAACTAACCGCTGTATCATATTTTGCAAAGTCAAACCATTACACACTAAAAAATATTTGCAATTCCTACAGAAAATTCCAGAAATATATAGGGTGAATTCACCAAAAATTAGAAAATATACCTAAAGTTAAATTTCCCAATTTTTGGCAATTTTACCTTATACGTTACTGGAATTTTCTGTAGGAATTGCAAATATTTTTTAGTGTGTACTTTTATGCCATTAACTCTTTTTCGTAACCTTCGTAACTTAGGCAATCAAATAATTCTGTCTCTATAAAAAAAGTGATTATGTATTTATTTTCTACCATTTAAAATAATCATTTTATGCCATGAAGCTTTTTTGATAAAAGCAGTATTTAGACCGATTCATGTTAAATGGTATAAGAATTTAGTCATTACAAGTCAATTTACAGATATAGTAGTTTCATTACATAGATTAGGTGCAAAATAATAAAAATAACTCGCATGTCATACGTCATATGTCGTCTGTTATTTGTCATATGTCATCTGTCACCTGTCACCTGTCATATGTCACCTGCCATCTGTCATTTGTCACCTGTCATCTGCCATCTGTCGTATGTCATGGTGACTTTACCAGTAAAACCCGCTATTTATTAACAAAAAATCTAAAAATTCCCAAGGACATAGGTTAATTAAAAAAAAAACATAGGTTCACTTACTCTAATAAACAATAAAATAAAACCAAATTAATTAATAATAATCCAGAAATGAATTTTTGAAATACATAAATTTACCACGATTCGTTAAATCAAAATTTCAAATACTCCGCGAATATTTTTACAAACATCGATAAAATAGATCTTTAAAAAAAACATTAAGTAAGAAAAATCACTAAAATAGACCACATCAGGCTAAACTAAATCCATTTCATTAAAAAAATTATATGAGCCCTTAAAGCGGCGAGATATAACCTCACTTTTCAAGTAAATACAACTGAACCCTTGACAGGAAACTTTCAAAGGACTATAATATAATAAAGGATATTGTTACTCGTGATATGAATAAATACCTAAATAAATCTATTGTATGCCAGGATCGTCTCATAGGATTTCAGGAAAAATAGGGCTGCACATGGAAAGAACTTCTGGCTGAATCGGTCTTCACGGATTTTGCTTTAGAACAGGGCCCTCGGACACCTCAGAAGATAGGTTTTATGCAGGTGAATTCAAAATGAACTGAAATAAATATCGTAATGTTTCAGAACAAAAGTTTGAATGGATATTCAAATTATTAAATTTGGAACGACAGAGACATGTTTGGCCAATTCGGTGATTTGAGGAAAAATGCCCCAATAACCAGTAGCTTATTTGAAAAATAACTGTCTTTTCGAAGGAGAAGGCAGCTCCTTCCTCGTTTAAAATAACTACGAAATAGAATGCTCTGAACACACTATAATAACCAAACAGAGAAGAATGAAAGAAAAACAAACACACATGCATACGATAAATGGCGTGAACATCTACATCCGACATGGATACAAATTAAAAACAAATTTCAGGACAATTAATTTTCAGATTTCGCAAAAAAAAATACATTAGATTTTACAAATTATTTTAGAACTAGTATAGATATTAGTGCTTTTTTATCTGATATGGGTTATGTTAGTTTAAATATACAATTAAACCTATCTACAATAAACAAATTTGATGAATATCATAATATCACCATAGTTTCTGGTTTGTTTTCTTCTTTCTTTGATTGTCCACTACTTTAAAGAACAACTTTTCATTGAATGTTTGTATGTATTAAACTCCTTAATTGTATTAGTAGGATTATTATCAAAATGATTTTCAAAAAAACTTGCTGAGTAGGAATTATAGACACAGAAAAGGAGCTTATATAAACCTTAAACTGGCAACAAAAAAGTATTAAGTAACATGTCAAACAGGTTCAGAAGACAATAAAAATAAATCGGTTCAGAAAGAATATAATAAGCAATGCACACACATACAAGAAATTGGTAAATATTACCATGGTATAAACTTCTTGGTTTCCGGGTTGAAAAATATTACAATTCTAAAAGTGATAAACAAATTACAATTCTAAAAGTGATAATTAAAAAAAATATTTCAGGTAAAAGTGAAAAGTTACAAATTCTATCCCAATACTTTGTTCTTTTGCATAAACCAACTTTGTTTTAACGTTTAACAACTTTTGTTTATTGTTGCTATTCTATTCTTATTCATCCTTCATCCATTCTTCCCATATTGTTTTGTACACCATACCATTTGTTTTCTAGTATTAGTTGCATCCAGCGTATCCAGTGCAAGGTTTCAGCTATTTCAATAGTTACTTCCTTAAATATGTTCCAGATCTGTTTCACATTAATTGCCTCTTTATTTTTCATTACTTTTGCCATTATTATAAGTGTATTATATCTAAGTCCATAAAAAAAATTCCCCTTTGGTTGACTAATGAGATTATAATTGATGATTGAATGTTATTCCACAAACAACAGGAGTAGGTGCAACAGTAATAATGGCAGCCATAACAAGAAATAATTACTACGAAATTAATGCAGAGGATGCGCCTATCATCCGCTAATTTAATGATTTCATTAAAATAAGTATTAATATCAGATACTAGCTAAGCATATCGTCGGTAAATTTTCGATGGTTTAGTTATGTCCATTCACCCGACTCAGAATTTAATTGAATTAATGAAATTCCAATTATGCCATAAATTACAGCCCCGTCACATAATTATAAATAAAATTATTAATATTTCATACGCGTTTGTCAATACCACTACTAAACTACATCGATTGCCAATTAAATTCTAATCTGTGCGGCTGTGCGACGTGAAAAAATTCAATAAATTAACCCGTCGGAATTGCATTACTGGTTCTTTGTCTGAGTTTCGTGCTCTTTTGTATCTGTCTTTTTTGTGTCTGTTCCATTACTCCAGTTTGCGGGAGTAAGATAGAATATCGAAACGAGTGGCATATTTAATATATAATATGCCATTAGGAATGTCTCCTATTGTGTTTGAAGATGGGAAAAGATATATAAAAGATAAACTTTAAAACAATGGCTTTTGTCGCGGAGATGTGTAAGTGGAAATACTCCGCTGGCAGTACAGTCATTACTCAGAGGTCGAATTAAAGAGAAGCAACTCGTTCTTAAACTAGAAGATATAATTTGTTTTATTATTTTCTTGCTTCTCGGGAAGCAAGTTTTGCACTTAAAAGTTATGCAGGGTACTAACGTTATTTATGAGGATTTAAAAGATAATTTAAAACATTCTTAGCATTGAATATTTCTACAGAATCATTACATAAGTACCGCTTGACAGTAATCAAATCAATTATTACGAAATTAGATGAGACATGATTTAAAATCGATCGCCTAACCGCGTCATCTCTAATTGTTGTTTTCTTGGATACCCTTCGTCTGCTCCAAACAAAACTCTGAACATGTGTTCATTAAGTTGTCTGAGGCTACTTTGAAAATTGGATTTTTGAAGTACTGAAGGAAGAACATTGCAAGATGATTTAGTCTTTTTGGTCAATTTATAATATGTACTTATACCTCATTTACATATTTATTTACATGGTCTCTCCAAAAATGACACAGAAATATTAAATTGCTGCCAGAAAAAAGAAACAAGTGTCAAAGAAGATTCATTGATTGTTGTCCATGATTATTTATTAGAAATTAAAGGGTGCACTTATACTCCATTAAAAAATATGCTCCTTCTTGTATAGATTAAACTGCTTATCTATTGCTATATTGTCAATTTAAACAGAAGGCTATCACATTTTTGAACAGGCGTAGCGCGGTCGCGGATTCACTGAGAAATTAATTCTTTATCCATTTCCAATTAACAATATTTGATTTGACTGTTACTGACTGCAAGAAATACATCCCTTTTTTATTGTTAGTAATATCAAATAGGACGCCAAAGAACATGAAAGAGCAAATAACTGTCAAATTGCTCATTACCACGACAAAGTACGTCATTATTCTCATGGATTAGTAGTCCCACAAATAAAACATTTATTGTTATTAATTATTCCGGCGCATAAATATTCAGTGACGGCTTAGTGCTGTTCCTTATTAATTCCCTTAAAATATTATCTGAAGAGAGTCTGAGAACCCGAGATTTATGCGCAAACTACGTGTTCGCGGGTGTATTTAACTAATTTACATATATATTGGCGACCAAATTTATGTCGTGTTATTGTTCCACCCCGCCCACCGTTCACATTAGAGACGATCTGCATTTTAGCACCTAGGATAATATTTGTGAACGAATGCTTGGCAGCGTAATATGTAGCTGAGAAGCTACAAACAATTAAAACAGTTGCTTTGAACACTGTGTGATTGTGATGTAATATTTCAAATGATGTGACTCAGGCACAGATAATTTCTGGTTAAAGATATACCAGAGTAGTTTAATCTCATATACATCTACTTATTGCTTTTAGTACAGCATTAATTGTTCTAGTATATATTTCAAATAATAAAACAAAAGGGACCTCATTAAAAGCACTTATAGTTGGATTCTATTCTTTTTCTTACATTTATAATTTTTTAATCAAACTTATGATACACTGCTGCTTGTGGTAATTCGAATCTTACGGCGCACACAGTGGATCGAAAAGCGGTAAAAAGCGGACATGAATTGAAATGGTAATAACTTGCTTAAAAATTAATGTTGATCAACGAAAGAAAATTTTGTGGAATAGGTAAGGTTGTATATTATATCGAGTAAAAAAAATATTGTTGTACCGTCACTACTGGTTTGTGAAAATGAAGCTGAAAGTATATAGTATTTGAGACTGCATAAATCGAAGAAATAGCGTATTTGTTGATATAGATATAAGTTTCGTAGCTGTTTCTGTATGATGGAACTTATAATGTAGACTACAATATTATGCAACAGGAAAATATTGTGATCACTAAAAACATTTAAGATACAAACATGGGCTTTGGTATCTTAATAGATTGAATGTGTCGACACTATTAAAGCAGAGATAAAGAGCATATATAATGTAAAATTATGTATCTGTTTTTAATAGAAATTTCTTCTAAACAGTGTTGTAAACGTTTTTGTGTATAGTAAAACAATTCGCTTACCTCTCTTGATAACAGGTCGTTGATACACAGTGACACTTAACACAATTTTCAATTTTGCCGGTGAAGAATTAATAATTCTACAGTTTCTGGTAATAACTCACTTCTTGTTTTTTAAATCTTTGGATCTTGACCATGTATATGTTTAATTTCTTTTTTTTCTTGGTTTTTAGGTCCCAAATAATAAAAGTATGAATGACTAACGACGTTTCGCTTTATTTAAAAGCTTTTTCAAGTTGTAAATAAATGTATAAAGTTTGATAAATAAAATGTTTTTGTTTAATAAATGACAATTTGTTTGTTTTTTATTTTTTTTAAAAACAAACAAATTGTCATTTATTAAACAATCACTTCTTGTATGTTCGTTTAATTTTCGATTTTCGTCTTGAATGGGAAATATGTGGATCGAATGTGATAAATAGACTTTAATGCGATAAACAAAACGTCTTTTTTTAAAAAGTTGCACGAAGTAGCACCTTTAATCGCTGTAGCAAGTACTAGAAGGATCCTAGATGACAAAACAGTTTTCCTTTTTTTTGGGCAAATTTGGGCATTTTTTTTAAAAAGCTAATAGAAGTTAAAATTTAGAGTCATAGAACACCATCTTCAAGAAATGGTAATTGTATAGTTAGTTACAAATATGATTTGCTAATATTTTGCCGGTTGAATTACACATAGTTAGTGTATATTCTGAGAAAATTGCAGTTTCGTATCGTTTCTAATTCCGAAGATTTTAGAAGTTAAAGAGGACGGTCGAAATACCCTCTTAGCGTAACATCTCCGAACATGTACTTTCAGACTTGCTTCTGTTCGATATTCCGTTAATCTACTTGTTTGCACTGTGATTTCCATATCTAATGCTTACTTTACTATACACGTATACACATTTTATTATGATTCTAGAAGATTGGGGTCCGTAGCTTTTCGAAAGGGAAGTGTTAAGCAACAGACAGGTGACAAGAAATTGGTGTTAAGAAGAGAATTTACTGTAAGTTCAAAGAAAATATACGCCAGAATACGGCATTCTAATCATTATTTATAACTTCTTTGTACATATTATTTATTTATACATTACCGATAATAACATCTCTAGACAGAGTGGCTTTATCAAAATTTTAAATCGCTTCCCGGCCAGTTACCATCGCTATCCTTAGCTGTGAATCTTCTCATACTAACCACCATTGTGGCCTACTCCCACTGTATCCCGGCGAAGTTCTGACAACTCATTTATTTTAAAACTTTCAAACTCCAACTAATTAATCCAATTAGGAATTTGGAGATATTCCGTTTGGTTCGTCCTGCACGAGAGGATCTTCAGTATAATCCCTCGCGTCTGTATTGTACATTTATAGAATAATTAGAAAATGACGGTAGATAAAAAGAATAAATTCCAAGAAAATAAATTAGGCATTCAAATGAATTTATATTTAAGAGGGATATTGTTTTGATTTCGTTCAAAGAAACGAACGTTACAATAATGAATTGAGGTAGTGTCTTTAAAGGCATGTTACACGAATATAAAATGCAAATCTGTTATATAATTATAATTGATTAATAATAATTGATTAATAAATGCGGCTAATTGGGCAATCGTTTATTGTGTTTGTTACACTGTTCCTTCCAGCGACGCTCCGATCAATACATCGGTCTTTCTGAAGCTATGGCAATTCAAAGCAATTAGTAATAAAAGAAGCAATACCTACTAAGTATCTAAATGTAAGAAATAAGTATAAAAAATTTAAATACCTGTTAAAATTTTTAACAAAATAAAGTCACAAAACAAAGAAAGATATAATAAAAAACGATGCCAATCAAGACAGATAAAATTAAAACGGTCGAAAGCAAACAAGTTAAAATTTTAAAACAACTGACCGAAATATCTAAACACATATTTATCTATTTAAAAACAGTTATGTGAATGGAATGAAAAACCAGTGCAAAAGCAAAGACATACAGGGTGTAAAAAGAATTGAATTTAAATAAATATAAATGGGATGTCAGTAAAAAGACAATTAAAAATTAAAGTGCAACAAAATAACATTTTAAAACCCAACTTAAAGATAGAGATAAATTATCTTAGGTTAGCAAAAGAAGATGAAATTAAGTACAGCAATTGATTAAGATGAAAAACGAAATAAAGAAAAGTATGGTTTACCAAAACAACGAACAAAGGACAAGCAAGAATAACATTATAAAAATTGCTAAAATTGTGTCAGTTTGTAAATTGCAATTATCTGTAGTTCGTATATGTACAGATTTTAATCTTTTTCTTTAAATGATCTTCATAATCCAAGATTTTAGGATCAGAAAAATCGACAACATGACCTAAAGTTGTGAAATGATGAGAAACATTTGTATAACCAAGGATCTTCTTAAGCTGTATAGACAGTAAGCCTATGTATACCAAATTATGGTGAGAGATATAGGACTGACTACCAATAGGAGGGGATGGAGGAGCCAGTGGACTCAAACTTGGTGTCATCAGAGTATATTATTTTGTTAATATACGGAACAGGGTAATTATTAAAAATTAATCTTTGTTTTAGAAACAAGACATGTTTGTTGTAAAATTTATTATCAGGAAGGGTGAGGATTCAATGTTTTTAATTCTTAATAACACTGATTTTCTGATAAAAAGAGTGGGTTGAATCATAATTTAAAATACGGTCGGAACTTATAGGTTTAGAGTAAAGATGAGTTCAATCTTTTCCATTATTATTAACGACTAAAACATCGATAAAGGGTAATTAATTGTTGATTTGCGCCTCTATGGTAAAACTCAATCTGGGATGTGTGGAATTCAATTTCCAAAGAAAATGTGGTACTTGTTTGGTATTGTGTTGGTCGAAACGTCGCTGATAGAATAGAAATAGAATAAACAATTGCTCAATTAACCGCATTTATTAATAATTATCCATTGAAGAGTAGTAGTAGTGGTTAAAAAATAAATTGAAAGCGATTAGAATAATTAGATGGTTTAGTTAGCACAATTATTAATAAAACGATGACTTAAAAAGTATGTGTTATTTATAACACTTCACACACCTCATTAGTATTGATGTGCATTAAGCTTTTATGCATTGTGTCATAAAAGCAACAGCTTTTCTCTAGAAGAATTAGAAAAGATATATGTATAATATACAGTATTTTTCCAAGAAAAAATACTTTAGGAACATTTTGCCACTACAAGGTTCGGAAATTGGGACTATCATGGGATAATCGCTAAAAATACCCTGTTGTACATTACAAAGTCATATTGGTTTAGTCCGGGAACCTTTCTAACGCTTTCCTCTCTTTCAAATTCATCATTTTACTTTATCATTCACAATTCCCTTGGTCATACTATATTATTTCCCGCTTATCTTTAGTTCTATAAGAAGAAGACCTACAGATTTTGATCACATTTGTAAAACACAAACCCCTGAGTTAGTAGCCCAATTTCTTTAATTTTAAAGCATTAGTTCAACACACAAAGTTACAAATTTTAACTACATAATTGGCCCGGAAGCAAAAGGAAGTTTCCTAATACACATGCTGGTAACTTAATGCAAACTAACTCTCAACAATTTGGCACCCTAAAGTAAAGTAATTTAAGTCAGTTAACTCATAACTATGGCCAAGTATTTTTAACCTATGCCTTTCTAACTACTCTATGACATCATACATACTAACATACATAACTAGCAGAGCAAAACAGGCTAGAGCTGATTTGCGAATGGAGTCATTCGTCGAGGAGCAGAAATGCCACTCCAAGGACCAGAACCGGCTTTAGGAATATTCAATGGCATGGGCCTAGGCAACATAGGAGACTGGATGGGAGAAGAACAAAGGAAGCACTGGACAAACATACCCAGACTTGAGCATGGCAAGCAATTTATAAGCAAGCCATGCCAGAGAAGAACTAAAAGACCACTATTACTTCTAAGTAGGAATTAGCCATGGATAATTATGGGGTTCATGTCAGGACACGAATGTGAGCAATCCACCGTGCTGTAGTGGGAATCGTCGTTTCGCTGTTCAGGGTAACCCCTACACAATACTTACTTCGTGTATTGTATACACCAGATAAATATTCTGGGTCGGCATCTGCCAAACAAGTTAAACTAAATATTCATTAAGTGTAGTAGTGAAACAAGAAAAGCGCCATCTTGGCGATAACTTTTGTAACACAATATATTTAACCTGTTTTCTATCATACGGGGTATGAATGAACTTTGCTGCAATGCGGTCTAATAAAATTTTATTAATACCTATTGAGTTATTAATAAAATTTATTAAAACCCGTCAAGTAAAAAAAATCACCCTTATTTGTTGACATGATATCTTCGAGATCGTACGACACAATATATATACAATAGAAATACGTAAGTATTTTACAGCGAACGAAACGGTTTTTTTCCGTCCTTCGGTAATCCAGTTCCCAAAGTTGATGAAATGTTGTAACGTTTTCTTTAATTTAATCTTGTGTTTGTCTTTAAATAGACAATTCAAAAATATTTACCCAAAACAAAATACATAATATTACATATTTTAAAAAAGGCATTAAAGAGTAATGACGCCGCATTTATAGAATGAAGTCAATTAAATCTGACAGACAAGTTAAACTCTATTGGCGCATAAAATGAATAGAGTGAATGACATGACAGTAACGTCAGGTCGATACCAACGCAATGAAATTGAAAATTTCATAATGCCAACTGACAACTTATTATCTTGGGCTTGTAATTATGCTAAACCCTTTTACATCATCATCACCGAAAAATATGGGCAATGGTGGATATTTTAACTATACATTCTCATTAATAATTAGAAAACCTTATCTCAACGCACACAGAAAAATACATTCTCAAATTGAATACAAAAAGTTGTTTTAGGATATTATGCTTCCACCAAACATAACATACTATCCAGGGGAGAATATGCACTTATTCCGAGTAAAACCATTTTTTCTAGTCAAATACATTTTCGTCTCAGAACTAATTCTTTCTCATTTGACATTTAAATATAAATTTGACCCAAATCAAATATGTAGATAACAATGTGTTGATATAAAACTGTCTTCGTATAGTGTTATTTGGTACGAAACATAAATGAGCATCAGTTTGAGAATCATTGCTTGCCGTAACAATGTAATATTGATTGGAAACAATTCTGCTGTTGATTCAACACAAATACATAATTGAAATAACATACAACACTTCTTCATTCAAGAGCCTATCCTAAAATTTTATTTCATTCTGAAATAAGAAATTGTTGACTCAAGCTAATACAAGTGAAACAATATTTTTTTTCTAATCTACTCAAAACAAAGATCATATATTTAGATTAAGCAAATAATTTTTAGCGTGCATATGGAGTATAAATATTCCATTTTTAGTCAAATATAATCTAATTACTCTATGAAATACTTGAAACACTTGCTTATTACTTCTGAAACTACATCGTGGAAGTACATCATATATGCGTAAGATAAATACGAAAGATGTGAACGCGAGAAAACAGAAAAATTCTTTACAAGATCATTTCATTTCACACCAGTCTATTTCGTAATGCCCCAGGAAAACTCAAGCACTCAGTTTGGTGCTGAGAATAACAAATGGACCCAATTAAAATTGCTGTTGTGAAATATGAAATGCCGAGATGACGGTAACGGCCTCAATACAAGCAAGCAGCAAGTGTGCGCACTTTTTGTCTTCTGGTATCGTACGGCGCCTTGCGATGACGCTGTACGTAGAAAGTGCGATTTGCGAATGTCTGCTTCGGTAAAAGGATGGAAGCCGTTATGGCCATTTTTATGGTTTGAAAACTAACATTTTCTAGAAGTCAGTAAATCATGGGTCTCATTCATTCACATTCCCCATTTCAGTTAAAGGTAGGCATTCCTTTTCAGCTCCTTAGTTATTATGAAAAGAAAGATTAGACGTTAGGAAGTGATATATAATATTGCTAATAAAAGCTTATTATAATAATATACACTATAAAAACTATTTGCAAGATTTAGACCGTCTGAATCGCACATTATTTTACAGTGGGAACCTGTTTTATCATCATAGTTCATGTACACGTTGATTATCTATATCATCTGATATAATTGGTCTTTTTGTATGTAGGTACAACCTACAAATTGCTGCCGGTTTGGGTTGGGTCTCAAACATAAATATGCTTTCTTCCCTGTACACCGTACTGTGTTAATTACCAATCTAACTCATTCAATTACCTTAGACCAATCGAGGATTATTCCCCGTAAACAAATAAACAACAGAGACGACAGGTTATGGTAGCTTTCGAACGTCTAACGCCATCTACATTGTCTCATCGAAACCAGCAACTCGATTGACGTATTTACGACAACACCGCCGTCTCGCCAAAGCCCATCGAACAATACGTTTTGTGTTAAAAGCGCGAGTTGCGAATAGTATTGTCACGCGTGCCTACATCGCTCGTAAGAAACGAGACTAGAGGTTAACCGGAGAATGCCTTAACGACGTTATTATTATCAAAGCATCCGGGGAATCACGGCAAGAACGCTCGCGAAAAAAAAAAAGGCGAAAAATTCCCCGGAAACCGTAGAAGCGAATCGGCATTCGTGTCTGACCGTGGGATGCTAGGACGCAAATATCCGATGCATCTTGTAATTTCGAATGTAAACAACGTGAAGAGCTACCGTCAATAACATAAATTGCAAATAAAATTCTCAAATTCTTGATAAATAGTTTTACGTTTTGATAAAGTTGTATGCACTTGAAAATAAATAAAACTTGACGGTTTCCATTACTTAGTTTTCACAAGCATATCATAATACAGAAGTATTTAGTAATAGATGGTAGGTATACATTTTTCTTATTCAAAGTTTAAGTTCAAATATTTAGATTCTATGACCCAACTAGCACTCGCAACTTCTATCAATCCAATATTGAAAGTCAATAATAACAATTTCAATTTAATAATACTTTACAGAAAAAGATAATTATCAAGTCGTACTAGTGTTGTGTACTATCGGTATTTCATGCTATGAATAGTCACCCCAACTATCAATAGTTATTAATACTAAACTACTTTAAGTTAATTTCATTCATATGCTGACTTTTACTGCTGTATTATGAGGTGTATCGCAGGAAAATGTTTTTAATAATGGCGGGTTCCCGCCACTTGCTGTGAATGATTTTCCTTCCTCTTCAGTATAATCTTGGGTCTGCATATCTTCATACAAAACCAACGCCTTTTGTTGTAGCACTTTGCCATCGATAGGAATATGTTTTCTTGTCATATCTTCCACCCATAAATTTAAGGCATCTTCTACCTTAAGTAACACTTTATTACGTATTGTGGTTGCAACTTTTGCAGTTTGGGGTGCACTAGAAAAACTAGCTCGAATCTTATCTTTGTTTTTTATCTTAAGTAACAGATAATAATAATAGGTATGGCCCAAGAACAAGAACAGACATACCTATTATCGTCAAATACTGATATTTACCATCTCTACACTGAACTGCAAGTATATTTAGGACAAGTGAACACCACACGTTGTTTATTCCAAATTAAATAGTATTTACAACGGAAAAATTTTTAATTTCCCGTAATTTAAAAATACTTGCTCTAAATATATAAATGCTAAATATGCAAGTTATTTGATCAATTGTCCTGTATATTTTCTGTGCTTATGAATTAGCAAATAGTATAATTTATATTGACATAAAACTTTGATTTGCACCTTTCTTTGGTTTGTTTTATTGTTATTACGATGTTCCCAATATTATTTTATTCACATTACCTGCAATATTTAAGGGACTAGTAAAATAATTCTTCACTACAACTTTGAATAAAATTGGTTTAAAATAGGTTATTTGCATGCTTAGAAGATAGCTCATACGTCAGTGCTTTTCCTGACACTGATTACGCTTCTTCGGTGTTTTAAACTATGCGAACCTGAATACAAAGTTTTAACTGCAAAGCTTTGTTGTTATTCCCCTGAATAATAAAAAGTTCCTGTTATGATATGAAACGTGAAAGAGTTGCGAAACTTTTCCATTTGCCCCCGTTATGCGAAAGCTTCCGAAACACTTTTTCAAGGTTAGAACCCAAGTCTCGCTTCATCGGTGCAATAAAAGCTAAAACGCTTCCTAATTCGGTACAAAAGTGCCAAAATTGTTTTTTAAAAGTCTCTTTTTAACCTGCCCCATAAAACACGTATACCTATGCGCGCCTATGCCAGTCGGGATATACACATGTGTACTTAAGCTAAAGTAGTACGTATATTAAATTTCCTCACATCAAAGCTCCGACAAGAATCGCCGTGAAAGCACCCCAGGAAAAGCGTCTTTGGCTCACATTACGGAGCTTAAACCGCGCACGCTACATAATTACAGCATGTAAATTCTTCAGATCTTTATCACCAAGAGACGGAAATGATATAAGCAAATTAGGAATGATCAAGAGCGACTCTTTCATCCGAGGTAACGCTGTTAATTAAGCTTATTTTATAATATTTGTTTGCCGCTGTTTCGTGAAAAGGAGGATAAACATAGGTGTCTTAACTTGCAACGACGCAACGTAAAAGATCAGCATCGACTTTGATAGATTGACAATAACGAGTGCGAATGCTCTCGCGCATCCCATAAATAACATTCAGCCAATTAGAACATTAGGAGAAGTTGCAAACGTGATTTGGGAAACGCGAATGTATAAACAGTGATACGATTTACGTTTTGAAGTTGTAAAAGAGGAAAGCTGGGAGGCTGGAATTATTATTACTTTTAATGGGACATCCTGAGAATTAGGAACGGCACCGACGCGTTCCTTCCCTTTCTATCATCCCCTACACCCCTTTTATCTCTCTCTCACTACGGCAACCGGACACCCAGCGTTCATCGTAAGTAATTCGGGAAAGCCCGGATAACCAACCCAATTAATGGTCGGGCAAGAACAATAACAAGCAGTAACGAAATGAACGTAATTTCCCGAGTTTCGTTTCAATCAAGTTTGTATTAAAATGTTTGTTGGACTTTTTCGAAAGAAGACAAGATAAATATAGGAATATTTATAATTATCGTAGTGAGCTTTTTTTAATTGAAGTAAAATTGCAGTCGCAAGAATAAAGAGGTCTTAAGACAAATTAAAAGCGCTGGAAAGAAATAAATCGTATTTCACAACTTTTTTTTCAGAAAATGTGCTGAGGCTATCTTATTGGTCTTTCTGTAACAGGGCTAACACAGAACAATAAAAAAATAACTTAAAATAGTTAGATAGATAGATAAACAATTGTTTTATATTACGTATAGTTTGAGAGAATGAGGAAGAAAGTTGAATAATCTAATTTCAATCGAAGTAAAGACACGGCTGGTCATCTCTAACCAATTAAAAGGTTTGCTATGCTTGTTCCTCGTTCTATTATCATGCTCACAGTTCTAGTTGTTCATTTATTACTATAAGGTAATTCCATAGTATAATGGGGAAGAGCAAAACAAACAGCTTTCTAAAGTGTTGACGGCAAGTTTCAAAACTTTTGATGTTGACCAACCTTCGGATCACTTTTTTTTAGACAACAAAAACTTCATGACAACTCTGACAAACCCCAAAAGATCACACCATAAACAATGCTTGAATAAACCTCGATATAATAGAATTATAGTAAGTGATTTAGACCCAAAATATATTTTAAATTTCAGATTTGATAACAATATTTCTTAATTTTTTTTATGAGATTCTCACAATGCAGTTTCTCGTTGAGAGTAATGCCGAATAATTTAACAGCATTTTGACGCTTCAAATGTGATGTCATATTGTCATTAATATGAATTACGCTTGGTGTTGTATGAAAATACATGTAATTAATTTTAACCGCATTTATTGCCCAGTTGTTAAAATTGCCAAATAATATTGTATAAATAGATGAGTATGTCGTTAATAAATAATAAAAACAGAATCGCCCTAAAACCGAGCCAAGCAAAATTCCAATCATGACAGGCAAACGTGAATAAAAAAAACCTTATGTCCTGAATCTAGGGTGTTAAAGGATATATTAGCAAATTGAGTCATGTCTGTAACGTAGGAGAGAGGCCATAGGATAACATCTTAGAGTGTGAACTTGAATTACGATATCGTAAGTCGTAGTTCAAACTAAGCAACAGAATCAACAATAATTCATCCAGTTTGGCTCTGTGTGAGTGAATTATAGATGATTTTTTATAATAAACCTTTAATTTTGGCTTATGATAGTAGTACAATAAACAGTACCGCAGTCATTATCGACTTCGGCCGTGGTTTGAGAGTTTAGCTTGTGTCCATTAGGAGGCGCACCTCTAAACTCCTTCACTGTTCAGTATATAATGCAGAATAAGTTTGCGCGCTGCAATAGTAATGAGAGCCTAAAATAATGAACAGATATAATAGCTTTTCTTCAATTGGAAGGATTATCTTAATCGGTCAGCAAAGTAGAAGGGGAACAAAAGAAAAGTATCTCAAACCAAAGTGGAAAGTTTATGCTGACGGTTGTATACGCACCAGACATTCTCAAATTCAATTTAGCCTTCCTGTAGCAAGCGAGGCTCTGTTATAGATGATCTTTTTTATTTGTTTATGGAGATACGCACGAATTAAAAATTCCTAACGACAAACACCAGATTGAGAAATTACAAACACACCGTCATGTTCATTATAGTTTAGTTACGTTAACTAAATCTATACGACCATGGAAGTTATTAGTCAGAATTTTATAAAATACAATACATTGATACAGTATACAAACACATTTATGTTAGCCAAGTCAAATCAATTTTCAAAGTAGATAATTCTTCTGTTAATTCATAATTAATAGAAAATAACATCGCAGTACATATGACCTACTAGACAGTGCGATTTAGGCATGGAAAACTTATAAAACCTTAAGATGATAAACAATTAAGCAATGTAGACAAGCCAACAAAACTAATACGACATTCTTTAACAAGTTATGCATTTATAAAGCAACATTATCAACTTTCTACATCCTATTAATCTACTCTTATATACTTCCTCTTCAAGTAAAATATCTGTACACTCCTGTTTTACAATTCCCTTTATCAATAATGTAATTGTATTGGGGAATCTAACATCAAACCGTACTCCAGATCTAAGTGCATTACAATTAGGAAACTTTCGCCTCCATCCCGTCGTTCTATTTGCGATCCATTAGCGACTCCAAAAATGCGATAAAACTAAACCCCTTAGAAACGTGCGAAATTTAATTCTCAGATTTACGCGAGGTCGAGGGTCTGTTAAAAATTTTATTTCGATTTAGGGGTGCGGGAATGATTCCTGGCGAGAGTGGATGTTTACTGTTTAACCGCGTTGAACTGGTGTCCCGACGCAGTACCACTTCCCCCTGCCCGCCATTCACCTCCGCTTCCTTTACCACTCGCAGAAACGTCGCCAGTCACCAGTTAATAGGATCTAACGGGTAACTACACCGAATTAGAGGAAAAGGGTGGCATGGTGTACTGACAGGCCTATAATCCGAGGGGTATCATTAAAATGTACTTTGGGGAAGGTGGAATGAGTTAATTATTCAAGTGAATATATACAAGATGCAGTTGACATCGATAAGAGCCACGTGTGCAGAAATTTTTTGTAAATGAAAACCGATTTTGATAAATTAAGAAATTGGGTACTAACGTATGGTTACCATTAGTCTCGATACGTTGAGGCATGTCATCGTTATTGAGATTGGTATCCCAACGTGACAACAACTAACTGTTGAACGGGGATATGGAAAGCTCAGTTATCTTGGGATTGTTATTAAAGAAAGCCATGAGTAGAAGAATGGTAGCGTGCATGGTATCGTGAACCTCCTATAGACAATGATGCAGATGAAGATCTATTTGCATTTGCCAGATTTAAAAGGAAACGGGATGATCATAAACACAGTTCTAGTTTCCTTAAAAGAACTGCCTTAATGTCATCAGACTTTCAAGGCCACTTCCGTTTATCGCATGTTTTGAGTTAAATAATAATAACTTAAATATAATACTGAATTATTTAAGATGGGACATATTGTAGGATTTATTGAAAACATTCGTACGACAAAGAAAACATGGACGTCCGACTCGACCAATATTGTTACAATAGTTTATTGTTAGCATTGTGGGCATTAGCAAATCAAACAATATACAGACAACTAGTAGATAGGTTTTGTTTAAGTGAAGGTCATGCATTCCGAACTTTTATTAGTATTTGTAAAGAAATTAATTTATTGAAACAACAGTATTTAAGCCAAGAAAAATGATTTGCAGCCTTCACAAATATTACAAAATTTAATCAATTGAGTGGGCCACAGAGCTTTCCTAGTAATGCTAATGTTCTATATAATTTGTACTTTGTCATATGAAGATTTATACTTCTAGACGCATTTGCCTGTATTGGTAGCAAGCATTATCCTATACCTGCACGAACCCACGAGAATTCCTGTTATAATCGTAAAGGTTTTCATTCAGTTCAGCTCGAAGTCATATGTGATAATAGTGACAAATTTATAAATATTGTTTATAAATGGCTGGTTCAGTGCATGATGATTTGCGAATCATGTGCAGTGTATAAGAAATTGGAAAGAGACGTGAACTCTTTATTACCACAGAATACATATATTTTGGGTGATAGTGCCTATCGTTTGACTAATTATTGACATGAGAATGGGCAGCCATGTCAGGATAACAGCCGAAGAGGTCAGGCCAGTATTCTACAAGGCAAGGACAATAAAGGGTGGGTCAAGAAACATATCCTCGAAGAATGGCAGAGAAGGTGGGAAGTACAAGACGGAACCGCTGAATGGACCAAGAAGCTAATACCGGACCTAAGGCCCTGGTATCTCAGAGTACACGGAGACATTGACTACCACCTGGCGCAAGTCCTGTCCGGCCACGGGTGTTTCAACGCGTACCTCTACCGCTTCAGAATTAGGGAGAGCAACTTGTGCCGTTACTGCGGGGGCTTAGACTCAGTAGAGCATACTTTCTTTATATACCGCCGGTGGAATGCTCTGCGGGAAAGAGTGGTACAGGAGATGGGAGAATTAACACCGGAGAACCTTGTGGGAAAGATGCTAGTCTCACCTGAGAACTGGCAATGTATAGACCGTCTCTCCAGGAGTATCCTGACTATAAAGGGAAAGGAGGAGCAAGAGGACCAGGGAATGACCAACTGGGACACCCTGCAGTAATTGCCTGCTAACATCTAACAACCAGCTGCCTGAAGTAATGCCACCGCAGTTCCGGATAGCATACAGTGTGGTCCGAGAGGGGTTTTTTTTAGCCGGTAAAAATCCGGCACTATCTGTGAACCAGGCCGCAGATGTCTTTTCGAAAATTTTTCCCCTCTGATATATTCTTAAATAGGTAACAAAAAATATTTAATACTAAGCTAAGTAGTACTAGAGTTATTCTGGAGCAATCTATTGGTAGGTTGAAGGGGTCCTTTTGACGGCTTAATTTTTTGCATGTGTACAAACTTGAAAATGTTAAACACATAATTATGACAGCTTACATAACATATGTGGATAATTCCTTAGATATGGGCCTAGACGAACCAGAAGATGATGAGGAATATGAGGAGAATGAAATTGTCTTACATGAAGATGCTTTACAATTAAGAAATGCAATTATGCTTCAAGTAAACCATTTGTTTAAAGATTATGAAATACACTTTCGATATAACGTTAGTGGTGATCAATGTAAGGTGTTAGAGGCTTCAAACGTTTCCATTTTACAATTTAGATTTCAAACGAAATTACTTATTAATTACTAATAATTGTGATAATACGTATGATGAGTGATAATTAATTAATAAAGTAAGTATTATTGGTGTAACTAATGTAAATTCGTTAGTTGCAATGACCCATCGTCTACAGCAATGGTTCAATTTTAGCGTATGGTGTATCATTTATAAACATAGAATTGTAGACCCTATTTTTATGAAGGAACATTTACTGAAGAGCCATATATTGGAATTTTGAAACCTATTCTGGATGAATTTTTAGATCAGTTAAATTTGGAAGAAATACATTTTCTATTGAAAAAAATATTGTAAAATTAGACGTTCGAATTTATCCATATAACAAACTGCGATTTCATTGCAAATTTGTGATAAGTATAAATTTGAACGTCAAGTGTTACACTATTCCTTTTTATAGACTTTTAACGTGATGTTCTGTCAATGTTATTAAGTATTTTTTATACCTGAAGATGGCCACAATGGTCCAATTGTGTTAAAGATATTAAAATATATATATATAGATTGGATTCGAACGACTTAAGTTGTTTTACTTTTACATACTATATCACCAATCCTCTGAACTTTTATTAAATTTTTGTTTAGTTTCGTTTTATATTTTATATTCCAAACCCTTTATACTTCAGTCATAAAATCAAAAAAATGACGGATAAAATATTTGAGGGAGGTTTTTTAGAAAGTAGTTTATGGCTAGTTTTAAAAAGTATATGTATATAGATTCT
Source organism: Cetonia aurata (assembly GCA_949128085.1). NCBI lineage: Eukaryota > Metazoa > Arthropoda > Insecta > Coleoptera > Scarabaeidae > Cetonia > Cetonia aurata. The sequence continues at coordinate 26,635,610 of OX421887.1, forward strand.
GTAAAGTATTTTCAATCACACATACTCCAATCTTTTATCTCTACAAATAAAAAAGATATAAAATCTTGTAGCATTGACTCTGGGACACCTCGTATATTATTCGCTTGGCCTTCAATTTAAAATTATCCATACTATGTATTATTAAAATAAAATCAATAAAAGGTGATGACTAAAAGAAGTGTACCGCACCGCAATTAATCAAGTTTCTAAATCGACAATCGATATATCTGTAAAGAGCAAAAACCGAATAGATGAAGACGTAGAATAATGGAACTTCTTTCCCATGTTATTACTCATAATCTTTTTCTCTTTATATTATAAGTAGTCTAGGAAATGTGACGTCTATATAAAACGATCAAAAATAAATCAATCCTACATATGTAGATACGTACTTGCATTCAAGCGAGCGCCTCCAAACGGGACGTTTCAGCAACGCGAAGGCTCCCGAGCGATGGGGGTTGCGGAGCCAGGCAGTCCGCGGGGCAAAGGACAGCCCATATACACACAAACTTAAATAGAAAATATTCATTTCCCTTCTATGGCACTAATATAAAGGGGAGTGGGAGAGAGGTACGTGGTAGGGGTAGAGGCGCGTGCTGCCATGGAAACAGCCCAAATGATGTATCGATCGTATCCGTCTCCCTTCAGACCGTTCGACGTCGGCATCGTCCCCTTTCCGTCGCTCATCCTCCAGCGACATCACATATTCAACGTAATACTTTTTATGCTATTCTCTCTCACCCTTGTTTTTCTTTCGACGGTGTTTACGAGAGAACAACAGCCGAAGAAATTGTCTGCCCCGCCGCGGTCGTTAAATAAACTACACGTTGATAAATCTTAACGTCGCTATGGATTTCCTCCCTTTACCGGACTTCTCGAGAGTTCCCCGAAACTACCCATTTGGATATCATTAAAAATTTAAACTTCTCCTTTGAATTTTCAAATACGTATTTAAGGACACATCCTCGTTGATAGGCTGACCAAATCAAAAGGATGCACCAAACAGAGATTACGTATCCCGATTCAAACTACGGGTGCTAAATTAGTGGAGATCATATACCACAAAATGGGAACTGCTTCGAAATCGTAGCGGTAGATCACCAACTAGATTCGGTACAATACAGGTGTGCGAACACTAACAGCAATCACGTCAATTGGTAAGACCTTTGCATCTGAATCCGGATGATAACAAGGCATGAATATCCAAGATTGAATTGCTAATAAGAAGGCGAGATACAAGTTAGAATAATTTGGCATTGAATTTTGGTGTAACAGAGAAATGTTGAAGTTCATAACTTAACACGTTTCAAAACTATGTAAAACAACTTTGCCTATACAACAAGTTATAACTAAGCATTCTGATCCTACAAAATAATATTTAGTTCAATAAGTGTCATTTCGAATAAAACTTCTAGAAAACGCAATATGTAGGCACCTACAAAAACAGTGCGATAACGAAAACTATAGTAACATTTGGATAATTCTTTAAAAATGCGATAATAGTGACGGTAGCATCTATGGTGTGGAATGGTCAGCAAAATCAATTGGACCTGTATTAGAGAGCAGTAGAATCAAAGATTTGTTGAAGACACTCATTCTGTCTCTAACAATTGATGAATCGACAAGAATTATGGGCAATACTCAGTCAATTATTGATCAAGTAATAACCAACATTGATGACTATACGAACAGGGTTGTACTAACCGCCTTATCTGATTACTTAATGCAAGAAAATTATTGCTATAAAATTCTTACTAAATTTGCCTGTACTATATATTTTAAATATTATATACAATATTTCTTTATATTAATTATATATCAGAACTTTAATATCAGTTTAATTCAATTAAACGCCTCCCAGAGTCATCTGTAATACCTTTAGATAAATATATAAATTGAATCCCTCTTTACAGATGGCACGATATTTGAATATCCCCACTAAATATTACGCCTTACTCTCCTGCCAACAAGAAAGTACTAATATTATTTTAGTAGTGGAATAGGCGTAGTAAGAGGTATAATACTTGTTAATATTCAATGAAAATGTTCTCTAATTGTTTTGTTATTGTTAATTTATGTACATTTCTAATTTTGTCAATAAAAAAGGATTTTTCAAAATATATATAATATATAATTTATTATTTCATTAAGTTTCAACAGACACAAGAACCTCTAAGTTCTACAAATAATCTCAGGTGAGTAGGTTCACTCAAATACTATACCAATTGTGCGCCTGCGTCCGCATTATAGCGATCCTGTAGTGTAAGCGAGATACACAGAGGTATCCGTGCATTAGAACGGTAAAGAAGTATACGGAATATTTGACTGGATTACATTAGCATATTGCTATGATGCACTCGTATTTGCCAAGAAATCCACATTTCAACGCTGTCGCCGCACAGTCGCATGAGCCGTCGCACACGTGCTTGTCAGATGCATTTTATATTTCGTCGGGAGAACTACTCGCTCGTACTATTTAATAAAACGCGTTGTTGGTAGGTAGATAACGGTTATTTTAAAAATGGAGTACTATACGCCGGAGAAAAAACTCTTCATGATTAAACTCTTTTACGGTGGTAATTCCGCGGAAGTAACTCGGGATTTATTTGCAGCTAATTTCCCCGAAAGTCAAATTCCCAATGCAAGCACCATTCGTAGGACCGTTAATCGATTTGATACTACATTTTCTTTAGTAAATAATAAAAATAAAGTTGTTCCGGATAAGAATGTAAGCGATATAGAAATTCGAGTATGTGCTTTAGTTGAAGTAAATCCCACTATGTCATCTAGACAAATTGCTCGCGAATTAGGTATCTCTAAAACAACGGTTCATAAGATTTTACGTACTAATAAATATCGTTCATACAAATTTACAAGTTCACAAGTACTTCTTCCCGATGATTATTATCGCCGAATGGAATTTTGCGAAAGAATGATAAATAAATATCACGATAACCAATTTTTTTTTAACAACGTATTCTTCACAGATGAAAAAAACATTTTACCTACACGGGCATCATAACCGCGCAGTTTGTCGTTACTGGTCGCGTAAAAATCTACATTTAAATATACCAACGCGAATGCAGTGTCCACAGAAGCTAAATGTATGGGCAGGTATCATTGGAAATCATATAATTGGGCCTCTTTTCATTGACGGTAATTTAAACGGAAATAGATACCTACAGTTACTTGAAAATAATATTATTCCGGCAATACGGGAGCGATTTAATACAAATGAAGTTTGGTTTCAGCAAGATGGTTGCCCAGCACACAATACACGCATTGTAACAAACTTTATAAACGCGGTTTTTGAAAACAGATGGATCGGTAACTCGGGCCCTATTAAATGGCCAGCACGGTCTCCTGACCTAGCTCCAATCGATTTCTTTTTATGGCCCTTTTTACATAATACAATATACGGATACGGTGATCAACGGCCATCAAACCTAGAGGAATTGCGCGCGAGAATTATTGAAATCAGTAATACTGTCACAGCAGATATGTTAACAAATGTTCGTCGGAATTTTTATGATCGGTTGGGTTACTGTTCTTATCAAGAACACTTAATAAATTAATTTACTTCAAATTTTATTATTGTTTAAGAATAATATTCTCTTTTAGCTAATTGCAGGTTTATTGCAATGTTGAATACAATTCTGTTTTAAGAATTAAATATTTTATTTTCCATTATTTTATTATAGTTGCGTTTTTAGATTTTATACTTGTTGAACAATATTATTTTAGTTTTTATTTTAAAGTTTAGGAGTTCTGATTATTTATTTTTGATTTTTTATGTTGTTTATGAGGCTGTGATGAATTACTTCACTGACATGTTATCAGTGATTATCTGATGCTTCAAACAACTAAAAATATTTACTTATATCGGGAACACACTGCCTCTATCAGTGCTTTTTATTTTTCAGGAATAGTATTTTCTACCACATGTAATGTTATTAATCACTTATGCTATAACATAGAACTCTAAAAGACTTTGATTTGCCTATATACCCCAATACATTTATACGTGTAACTTATAATACGTCCGCTATCGTTTGTAATCCGCGTGCCGCTAAGTAGGCGTGGCAATTCAAGGTGGCACTCCCATTTATAGTCGACCAGTAGTTACTAATACATGCATCGTGCTATGAACGGTTGCCACACTGTATATAATAATACAGCCTTGGAAAACACACAACAAATTTTTAAGCCGAAATGTATACCATGCAGGTACTTGCTAGAGAAATTTTAAATCAAACCAGGAGACTTTGCTCTTTCCCGATACTGTACTGCATACTTGCGTTAAACGCTAATGTAACGTATATGAAACTTAGTACTCACCTGGCCCGCAGACGCAAGTCGACCACTCTAGTCATAAACCAAATAGATAATTATGAGTTGCTTATTTTACATGTGGGATAAGGCCGGTGACCCTTAATGAGTCATCCTGACCATAAAAACTCAATCAATCTAAACGACTTGCAAATATTGACAGAAATTAACTTTTTTAAAATCAATTCTAAACATGCAAGCACAAAAGCTGAAAAGAAATGGATAGAAGGAAAAACAAGGACAGTGCTCGAATGAAATAAATAATAACATTTCAATTGCAACCGAGAACATAATACACACATTAATCAATTTCGATATCCTCATTTTGTTAAAGTACTATATGGCATTAACGTTGAAGGGGTGGAGAACGACGAGGAGTTGAAGTGAGGTAAGGAGAGAGGTACGTTAACGATTTGCCCGGAATTTCATTTCGTCTTTATATCCATCTCGCTCTCGGCGGGTGTCGTCGTTCTTAGAGGCTATTACATAAACTGAAATAATTGCGCTTTGGCGCAATTTACGTCATGAATATTGAGGGAGGCTCCACCTCCGTCGTAATATTCCTTTCCTTCGACGGCGACCTCCTCAACGCTCATGCATGCCGATGCGCGCACGTCCCGTAGACATATGCATACGGACATAACTACACACTTTAATAGACTGTCACGCGAAATTCGGAGTGGAAGAACTGGGGTGTTTCAGGAAGAAGACAGAAAGTCATAAAAAGAAAAGAAGCAAAAGTGAGATCTGGCCCATTTGGTGAGGATGAAATAAAGAGCGAAATATAAAATTAGTGGGCTTAATTTAGACGGATACAGTCATAAAGTCGTTTGCTACACATTATTTAGAATTGTCTAATCAGATTATAAATACAATCAGTGAAAGGTCTATTTAAAAAAACGCACATGAGTATAACTGGAAATACATGAACGTACACAATAAAAACACAAAGTGATAAATTGTCTGGACCACGTATGTGCTCTGCTGGCATCCCACAAGGTTCCACATTACGTCCTTTAATGTACAATATATTATTACTACAGTATTCTTCCCAATGAATTTTAAACTATTTTTATATCATAAGCAACGAGAATAACCGATACACAACTGGCTACCTACTCTACAAGTCAAATGTCATAACAAATGAATATTTTAATTTACTTACTTTTGCATTTTATGAAATAAAATTTAAGTAGTGTAAATCCAGAATTTAGATAATGATCCTTATCTTTGCACATCATGATATTGTTGTGGATTTAGTGGTGCTTTCCATATAAAGTTTTGTATTAATTAATACTTTATGAAAGAACATACAACAAATTAGCTTGCAATAAAAAATATATAGGTATGATACTAATAGCTATTTGAAGCGAATGTTCAATAAAGTATCTTCCGAGACTGTATAACACAACATCTATCTGTGGACAAATTACAAACTGTCAAGCAATTAATCTCACCAGGTTATCTTGGCGAAGTTCCCTATTCCTCAAAGGACCTCTACATTGCATGAAGTCTCCGTTTATTACTTAGACTTATGTAGGTATCACCTTCAAACAACTAATAATACCCTCGCAGCACTGCACAGCAAGCGTTAATAATAATAATAATAATAATAATAATAATAATAGCGTTTATTGTCCAACAGAACAAGGTTCCAATAATAGGACAAAATAACATAAATAAAATAACATTAGTGTGCGTGCAATTGCAATAATACATTTGAAACAAAAAAAACATTACAAAAATAAAAGGCCAATAATTCAAAACAAAAAGCCAACTAATACTACATAACAAACTATAAATAAATCGGAAATGAATACACCAAAAACTGAAAGAAACAAAATTATAGCGTATGAAATAATAAAAAAAAAAGTAATTATTATGCACTTAAATATTAAATACTAGTTTGGAAAGGGTCATCGTTTAGTTACGAAACACAACTTTAACAGATCTCATACAGATCTTGTGTCTAACAATAAGACAAACAGAAACGAAATTACTCACTGTACTGTGTACGTAATAAGAGAAAACAAAGAAGAATATTTGGAAAAACTGGAAAGAATAAAATATATACGTGTAGTTCATATTTTTTTTTATGAAAAACGTCTAATAAATTTGGAGGTCAAAAATGGATGCTTATCCTACAAGAATCGATTATCAAATTATACATTTTTTATTTGCTGTATAGTGAAAACTCTAAATACTCTGACTCGGTGCTTCTTCACGCTTTGTACCATCTTAAAACAGGTCACTATCGATAGTACTCATCAATATTTTTCCCGACTTGATATCGTGTTGATATTCATCCTCGTCAGAGAAGAATGCCCGATCTGTTCTCGCAAGACTCTTCACACGCAGAAAATAAAATGTTTCAGTCGCATTATAATATATTATGTACACATCTGTAGAATACAGTTGGTGTTTTAGACTGAAAAGGAAAACATTTCTTGTAATCTTGATGGGTTGCAGGTGCTTCAGCCCTAGCCCATAAAATTCTTTTCTATTTCCAGCCGCACTAAGACTTGATAGTGTTGGTAATACCTCTACCGCATTCAGTTTTAGACTTTCTATACTCATAAATTTAGATTACAGGAGAGAATACAGACATTGGTTACTTATTGTCCTCGCCATACAAAACCATCAAACCTATATGCTCTCCTATGAAAGTATCAGAGGAACAAGACTTTTAGAAAAAAATAGGGATTACAAAAAGTGGATTAACTCTCCCATCTATTGACATATTGTACCATTTCCACTGAAATTTTGCCGAAGGAGTTCCAACCTCCAGTAAAGATCTTTTACGTGCCAAACATCGTATTGACACGGGGCCTACAGTTTTACTTCCTATCCGAGAAAAATGCATATTCTGATTTTTATCCACAATTAAAAATCATCGCCTCGCCTTGGAATCAAACCAATGCTTATGGGTGGAAAGTCGACTATGCAAACAGGTTGAACCACTGACACGACTTTTTACTTGGTTATTTTGCAGTGACGATAAAATAGATATTTTTTGTTTAAAAGGTTTGACTTGATTTATGCCAGGAATGGTTAACAATCAGACTCCAACTTATGAGTTTGTTTTCTTACTTTGAGTCCCTGTATCTACCCACAAAATATCTCTCATATCCCCGGAATCACTCTGCATTTTTAACCTAAAACAATTATCAAGTTGGATGTCCAAACAAACTTGTTTAATCTATTAGTAATTTCTGGCACACCCGCTATTATTGCCAATGTTCGCTTTACAAACACGTGATAAAAGCACTTATTGTTAGCTAGAAGTTCTATAGATTTTCAAAAACTTTTCTATACAAATGTATGTACCTATCATATATAGATGAATTTTATAGGTATCGTAAACTATTTCTTCCGTATATTGTACACCAAAGAGATCTTATAAATGTTTCATAAGTTCTACGTCGTACTGGGAATTCTAAGTCTTTCAAATATGCATTCGAAAATTATACATCGGCTAGAAATACAATTACACTAAACACACTACTCAAAGACATTTCAAACAAGAACAATTTTCAATTCAACGCTGTAAGAGAAAATATTTGAAATTAGTATCCGCGTAAATTCACATACAGTATGTGTGAAAGTATGGGCACACCGAAATAAAATCTTAAATGGTTTTTGAGGAAAATCATAAATACCATCTAGTTATATTCAGTACCTATTTAGTTTTTATAATGGAAAGATGTTTATTTTCTTCGAAATAGCAATGCAGTAACATTTCTGTTTCATTTTTTACCCAAAAATTCTCAACTTACGTAAGTAAATTTTTAAAAGAAATGTCCTAACAGAGATACGTATTACAAATAAAAACGTGGATTTTGACCGAATTAATAGTTATAGTCATATACAAACACACATAGTTCGACTTAGTATAAAAATAGCTTCGTCAAAAAACAAAATATTAATAAAATTTAAGTTGTCATCAACATCTGTTTAGTAAGCTTTCAGAAGTCGTCATCTTCCTACCCATAATCCAGATTCTTTGTATGGAAGGCATGTGCTCTTGCAAGGAGTGGTACGAATACCCACTACGAGGTTGACCACTCTTGGTAAAAACACGAAATCTGCCATTAAACGATAAACTTCTCCTACACAAGGGGTTTTATTGGCAAAATCAATTATTATAAGTACTTGGTTGCGGTCTTTTGTGAATCATGGATTTAACCAATAAAGCGAAATTACTTATTAAGCAAGTGGATTGAATCCAATACACAAAAATGAAGCATGAGTAAGACCTAGAAAGAGGACTTTGCCATGAAGAGGAGAGAGGAGACTACTAAGCATTAAGCGACAACACAACACTGACTTGGCTCCAATTAATGACCTTGCAGCATGTTGCCGGCGAGAATTGTGTTCGGCCATTACCTAATCGTTTTTGTGCCATTAAAACCGCCGCACCCTGATAATAAGCAAGCGTAGAAACGGCAAATCCCATGGCGCCTATCGTACATAGCAATTGATGCCTACACTACGTACGACTGCTTTACAGTGGCACAGATTATCAGATACATGCCATAATATACACAAAATAATGTTTTTCACACCCACGCAACAGTGCTTCCGTCTCGCCAGAGACACATTAAGGGACTTGTAGTTCATAAGTCTAATAATAAGTATCCACATTTTGAAATATTATAATGAGCGTTCTTTTTCAGAAGCTGTCGTTTAAAAATTACAGGACCTATACAGAATGACATAATAATCCTAACATACCTACCATTTAAATAACAAAATGGTAATTGCAGAAATGACTCATTAACCCTTTTCCTTAAAAAATATTAATTACGATATTACTAGAATGCTTCCAAACTTTTCGAGTACACTATATACAGACGTGGGCAGTAAAATTGATAGTTCGTCAACTCCCTCTGTCCTGTAAATAATTGCGCTGGTAATTTTCTCGAAATTACACATCTGGTTTAATTAGCAACGTTGATAATTAAGTATGATGGACCTTTTTACCATACGCCACACTGCCTTTATTATCCGCCATGAATTATTAGATTTCGTTAAGGCCTTATGTAAATTTAAAATTTTCGTAAATACGTCCCGTGTTTAACGTGATGTTTCCGACGTTCTAAAACCCTTTGTGCCACTCCGCGCTAATGGTATAAATAAGGATATGAGGATCGCTTTCAGCCTTGTAATTATATCATTATTACGACGGGGATTATTATGATAATGACAGCCTGTATTCGCTTTTATTTTAACCTTTTGATGAGAATTTTTATGAGAAAGCCTCCATTAATAATATTCTAGGTATTATTTAAGGTTGGTTTACGTTAATATACTAAGTTTTAACTACCTGGATCATCGTTGTACAGTAATAACAAGACTAAGTATGATAAAATCCTTTATCGACCAACTGTAACGGAATCCTACGAAAGTCTCGCCCTAATAACAATCGTAACTTCGAAAATTTGTTTTTGTATCGTTAAAATGAAGCCATCTTAATACTTTCGAAGCAATTCTTTCTATAGAAAAGTGGTTTAGACAACTATTTTTCAAATATAAAGAAAATAATTACTATCATACTATTCTAGTTATTAGCAAGATTTCCGAATAGGAAAAGGATTCTATAAGGTTAAATTTGTAACACTTTTCGCCAAAATGAGTTCTCTCGTTCGTTTTGCTAGGGCCCAATGAATAAATAGGCCCGTTCTAGATTAAATTTGTTGTTAGATAAATATCTCAAACGACGTGCGACTTTATAGATTCATATTTATATTACTTAGGGGAACAGGGGACAAAATGGGGATGTGGCATATTAATTAAACGTAGTGTGTCTCACAGTATATACTGTGGATTTGTGGATATATGTTCAGAAATGACACTTATTGTACAGACAGTTTTAAAGTCGTCTGTGACAGTTGATTTGACATTTCTTCCGCATTTGCGTTTTTATATGCCGGTGATGTAATTTTTGGTATTCGAGGAAATAGTTTATTGAGAAGATAGGTTCAGATTTCTCCTTTTAATGATTTAATTAGCTTAGTACATAGTCTCAAGAATATGTCCTGATTAAAATGTGGATGCATTCAATTACTGTATGCAATAGAACAAGCAAAGATGATTTCAACTTCGCTTGGGGAAAATGCGAAACTCCCAATTATGCCCCTATTCCCGCTATTTTGCTGTCAGTTAAAAAAAGAAAACCGGTATTTTTTAAATAATATTTCTCTAGTGCAATATGGTACGCTCAAGTAAAAGAAAACTGATAGACAGACATGGTCTGAACAGTATAAGTAATTGTAGTAGCTGAAACAAGAATGGATTCTACAAGAGCGGGTGCGCTATTCATTGTGCCCCAAACCACTCTTGAAACAAGAACAAAAAAAAATTAAAAGAGCACGGTGATAATAGTTACATATGTTCAGCTAGGTAAAACTAAATAAGAATTTTTCAGGATTAGGTCGGGATATCTAATAGAAAATTTACAACTGCACAGGAAACTCGACTTTCCGACTATTTAAACCAAATGGAATTGCGGCTTTTTGGCCTAAGAACTAAAGGTGTTAGACGTCTTCCTTACCACATAGCTGGGAGAAATCAAATCTTTCACCCAATTTGATCAAAAACTCTGTTTAGCTGGCACGGACTGGCTTACAAGTTTTTAAAAAAGACATACAGTTCTCTCTGCGTTTACCTGTAGCAATATCGGCCGCACCAGCTATGGGATTTAATAAAGAGGCCGTGCAAAATTTTTTGCACTTCCTCCAGAAGTAGCTGATTAACACAAATTGGTCCCAAGTAAGATCTTCAATGTAGATGAAACCGGAATGACAACTGTTCCAAAAAAAAGTAGTCAAAAATAGTTGCAGCTAAAGGTCGACGACAAGTAGGAAGCCTTACGTTTGCAGAAAGGGGTCAGTTCATTACGGCCGAAATATGTTTTTCTACAGATGCCCTCAATGCTTATTTTCCCTTGGCAACGTTTGAAACCTGAGCTCCTGAATGGAGTCTCTCCTGGAACATTGGCAGAATGGCACCTTAATGGCTGGGTGCAGAGTGAAATTTTTGTGAAATGGTTGAAAAGTTTGTAGAGTTCTCCAGGGCAAGCAAAGGAAAAAGAATGCTCTCTCTGACGAAATTTAAAAACTATTGAAAAAGCGCAAACAAGGCCAAGATATTTTTACATCCAAAACAGAAGATGAATCTGACGCGGAATGTCTGCCGTCATCGTCTTTATTCGGAATCTAATGAAGGCTGGATTTGTTATTCTGTATGTCAGAAATTGTCTGATAATTCTTGTGCACATGTTGAAGAAAACGATACTGTGTTGGTTTATAACTGTAGATATTGTAAGAGTAAGGTTGAATGGTCCACATATTGCGCCAAGATAATCATCATTTTGTCCCACATGCGGGGCACAATAGTGAAAACTTCGGCAAAAATTAGACTTTTCTTTTGAAAATAAGTAAGCTCGAACAAAATGCGGTTATACTTGTATATTTCTTGCGACAACAAAGTACGGCTCAAAGGCATGGTGTAGAGAACTATAACAAAATCTTATATAACTTTGAAGTTACTGATTAATCAACGTTAATATTAATATATTAGTTAATATTAGTACAAAACGTATAAAAAGTATTTTAGCAAGTTAGTTAATATACTACGATATAGGTAGGTATATATATTTAACATTAAAACTGTTCCTTAGATTAGTCGCATAATGTCCTCAAGTAAGACCAACTGGCAACGAGGTTTAGGAAGTAATTATAAGTGTAATCGAACTTGATCCACTTCGAACGAAGCACCGAGTTTTGAACAATATCTGCTACTGTAGTACAGCAATTTAACTTCGAACTGTCTATCTGCAAGTTCAATAGTTGAAATCAGATAAGTAGTCGTCAAGTGATGCCGTTTAGAAATTTTCATTACCAAGTTCGCAAATAATTAATTAGAGCTAAATATTAATACACTTTAATACAGCGTATGATAGAGCGAACGACTAACCTTTTACTTAGCAATGAAATCGATCTTACGATGTATTGATAAAACAAGAAATAAAAGCTAATGCCCGCTCGATTGCGAAATTCGTCATTCGAGCTAGAAATTGGATGGAAATTTACGATTGAAATGAATATCGGATGGTCACTGAATCGGAAAAGAATACGATGATAGCTCTGAAGATAATAGTAATACTCTGTATGAAAGAAATGAAGAAAGATCCGCAGAGCTAAAGGAAGTTCATAATACGTTTATATGTATGCAAGGGAACTGAAAGATTTGAAACCACAAAAAATATAATGTACAGGATGTATAGCAATAACAGTACGTCCGTCTTTTATCACACGAGTTGTATGATAGGTAGCAATTTGATATTTTTGCAATGTAAATGTAAATGTAAATGTGTGGGGATTGGATGCAAATGTAATTCTGTATCCCTTTTAGTTATAATATACGAGGTGTTCCATTTTAACAATTCGAGAAATTCATTTTGGAAACAGTAAACAGAATACTTTTATATTTACCATCCTGTACATCCGGTGATAAAAATAATTCATAGTCAATCCACATTAGTGATGTATAGGAGCTGAACGAACTAGTTCAAATGAACTATTCAGTAACAGGTACGATCAAGAAGGATGTACGGTTATAATGAACTATCGTTCTTCGTTCACTAGTTGTCTGCACTCACATAGAATGAACGTAGATGGCGTTGTCAAAATGATAATGTAATTAAACCGGTATACTATCTACTCATATACATAAAGGAAACGAAATTCATGTTTTGAAGAGCGATCAGTCATCCCGGACAGTGAACTAACTAGTTCTTTTTGAACTATGCAGTGTACTGGGTCCATAAAAGGTACGATCTTAAAAAGAACTATTCCCCGAAAAGATTTGATAACGTTTTGACGTAGGAGAAGTTTCTCTTGAGTTACATAATATAAAAGTCAATCAAAACGATAATCAAAGTAATACAGTTGAATGTCTTAAAACATGACGTCATCGCTTGTTTTTTTAGGTTGCATTCAATTTTATCGAAAGAAAATCAGTTGCTAACCTCACACCGGTTAATACGGGCCATAATCTGCCCACTAACAATAAGTGTTTTCTTTTAATATTATTTGTAATGTCAATGAGGAAACTTAAGATTCACCCCTCTTACATAAAATACATCAACATCTCGTAAATTCATTTCCAAACACAAAAATATCATCTCACCCCTGCCATAAAATCGATAATAAATCGTATGGCAAAAGATATTAGCAACAGTAAATTTTACAACTTTCTAATTACAAATTTTCATCGCTTCCACGTAACTCACCATTATTTCGAAAATACATAAGACAGGTATTCTCACTGTGAATGTGATAGGACAGACATTAAATCCTATTTAAAACGCTGGTTTTAAATCGACCGTTGTGATGCTACTGTTCGCGTAAAATCGAAGCCTGTAACAAAAGAGCTGTTCCCTTTTATCTAGTCAGCTTTCCCTCTGTGTTTATGTCTATTTGTTGAGATTCAATATACTGACATAAAATAGGATAAGAGCTTCCCCCAGTAATACCACTTCGAGGAGTTTACGATAATTGGCGGCAATAAAATTAGAGATTAGACAGCCTTCCTCTTTTTTATGTTTTAGTAGACGTACTATATACGTCCAAGTTGATTGAAAAAAAAATGGAAAATGTTCCTTTCGTATCAAAACATTAACAGAGTTTATGTTATTAGGGTTTAAAAAAATAGTCTAAAAATAGATTGAAAATGGAATTCGCTTCATTGGTAACAATAATAAATAAATAAACAAAAAGTAATTTCAATTCTACACGACAAGAACAGCTTTAAGCGTTTGTAATATTTGTTAACGAACTGCCAATACAAAAACCAAATACTTTTTCGACGTCAACTGTTCGCATTCAACTGTCAATCAGATACTCCGATATTGTTTGAACGATTCTCTCTTGCAAACAACCAGTTCGGATAATTTGTATCTAAACTCTCCTCCTCTCTCGATGATCGTTATCTCCCTATCTATTCCTCGGTCTCTCTCTTTAGTGAAGTAGAAAGAAACGAGAGAAAAAAACCAACTCCACGTCAACTCGCGTCATGTATTTGTTTAGCTTTTATTCAAGTTAAAACATTCTAGCGTTAGACAAAGACGGAATATCAAACTACAAAACAATATACGCCGAAAGAAAGATGCGGACGATGCACTTGGCGAGAGAGACAGACGTTCAAATAGAGCCATATTTCATAAAACTTATCGGTTGTTATGATCATTAAGGCGTAGGTTCTGTGCAAATAGACTTAGTAAATGCTTTGGAGAGTTGTTTTTCTTTCGTAATTTTATTTGGGGATAACAAAAACCTCCCGATGTTTACACAGGGGCACGACTCTAAATGGGAAAAAAATATTCGGCCACACTCTCCGCTCGATTTTTACCCCAAGTTATTTTTGCGACCGTTTATTTTAGGTAATGCATTTTTCGTTTATACAGAACCGTTGTGTCCACTTATGTGAATGTCGATACGCAAGATATGAAAAAAAAGAATAATATAAGTTCCCATAAAGGAAAACCTCAGAAATAGGAAAATGCTGTGAGAAACATTTTGAATTTGACGAGTTTTTAAGCAAAAATATGCGCATTTGAAAAAAAAAACTAAAATTAACACTTACCCAAAGTATTGGATTAATGTAAAGGAAAAAATTACTACAGCAAGAATTGAATAATTCTGATTTTTATCGACAGCATATGTTAATTCAGATAATGGAAGTGTTTCACTAAGCCATATTGAAATCATAGAGATTAATTTTCGAAGCTTTAACTGTTGTATCAAAGTTTTCTAAAATCGCATTGAGCCATTGTGATGCTGATTCTGTTTGCGCAAGTTTAAATTTCAAAATTTGTTCTATATAAAATGTAGTTTATGAACATTTATCTTAATTTTTATTAATTATATTCTGAATAATATTATATATAATTATCGCCAACAAAGGGAATGCCGATAGAGATTCTTAATGGTCACTAAGTGTCAAAAAATGCAATTGTTTAATATGATATATCTATCTCCACGTTATGATGAATCAAACTCTTAAATGCTTCCTAAAAAATAGGACATTGAAAAGGTAATTTAATTTTAGCAACTGTAACTATAGTATCTCTGGTTTAACAACGAACAACATACTATAACTGGCCTGTATGTACACCCACGGACACCCAAAATGTCCGGTCTAAGTCACAGTCTGAGCTCAACGCTCCATGCACCCGAGTTGCACGCGGAGTTTAGACTACGCATTAGACCGGACATTTTGGGTGTGCGTGAGTGTACTTGAAATTGCTATGTATGTTAAAACCAATGTGGACGCTTTTATAAAAAATTGTAATTTTCATATGTATGACACACGTAATCAAAATGATTTATGTTTACCATTACATGATTTATCAACTTAAAGAGAGATCTCCAGTATATATGGGCATTAGAATATATAACCATTTACCAACCTTCATTAAGAACATAGCTAGTATTAGATTGTTTAAAACTATTGAAATTTCTTCAAGATAACATATTTTATAGTTTCGATGAATTTTTTAGTTTTACACATAAGTAGTTTGTTGAATTGTAATTAACGATTTTTAAGTATGTATTCTTTACTTAATTAACATTTTGTACACGAGCAATTTTTATCAATTTCTTACTTTGTTATTATGCTTACATATATTGTCTTTTTTTGACTTATCTCATACCTGTAAAGGTCTCTTAGATTAATAAACTATTATTATATTACTATTATTAATTATTGTATATTGATTATTGCTTGGTGTTCAGGACTTTTTGTGAACAATAATAATAATAAAAATATGTATATAAACGTTTTTGTTTTAATCAAATCATATTCATTTACAATTATGGACCTAAAAAAAGAAACTATCAATATTATGGTATATGATTATATATAAGGACAAGTTGAGAAGATTTCAAGGACATACTTATTATTGTATCACAATATATGCATATATCATATCATATACTATATCTATTAGTTTAAAATTTGGGGCATATTTTTTATTCATTTCTAATGTAACTTCATTAATCGAATCTATGGAGTTAATGAAATCGCATTTTGCGCTTCTTTTACTTTTATTCTTAAACTAACAATAAGATGATTTGTATGTAAAAAATGGTGCTTCCCTAAGAATTTTCCTCTTTATAAAGTGGCATTTTAAAGTTCTAAATAATTTTAAATTAAGGAACAAACTATAAAACTCAAATAGAAATAGCCCATGTACGAATACGAACGTAAGTACAAAAAATTTGTACAGAAAAAAAAAAGTTACGCATACGTGCAAGAGTTTCTATGCTTCACGAGAATGCCAAGATTGTTCTATAATATATTTGAAGGCTGTTGTTTAAAATTAAACGATCTTCCTATGTAGTCGTTACGATACGTGACAAAACCTCACTAAACTTTACGAAAAATGATTATGATATCTAAATTACTACATCCGAAATCTTAAATCCCAAATCCGGTTCAAAGGACCGTAAATATTTAGCGTTCTTAAGCAGAAATTAGCGAATATGAATCAAAAAGAAAACTAAAATTAAAGGCGCTTACCTCAAATCTCCCGTCTACTTCCGATAAAGAGGAACTTAGGTAAGGTGAGGTACATAGAGAAAATTCACTATCTTTTAACTACCACTGGCACGACTAGTATAATACTGAGTACACACAAGAGCAAGATCCACCACTAACTGCCCGCACGCCTGCATTTTCGCGAAAAACAAAAACCAACGGAGAGCAAAAAAACTACTATAACAAAAAACCGTTGTGATACATAGAGAGGTCGAACGCGTCTGCTTGCATGGGCCGCACTCAGAACGTATCGCCTGACACTATACAGAACGTGTAACACCATGTCAGTGTTAGTTGAGATGCGAGATATATAATACAATTTTCCGTTAACTGTTAGGCGTTGTAAATGTAATACAATGTCGGGCGTAGAAAATCGCAGAAAACGACCATTGTTTCGTAATGTGAAAAAGTACCTATATGGGTGAATTTCCGTATTTATATTACGATGGTGCCGAAATAGTTTGTACAGTATGCGATAATACTATTTTAAAACACAAGTGTCACAATGAGATTTATGTAATGCGAGTACAAGTTCACAAGTTCAATGTACGAGCATTACAAGTCATTGTGACACGAGTTTTTTACAGTATTTTTTCTAATTTGCACATTAATCGCCCATGCATATTACATAAGAGCAAAAGTCCCACTAGTGCGTTAATTATCTCATTACAGCACACAGTGTGCGGTAGTAATCATTTCCGCACTGCGTCGTCGTTTGTTTTAGCTTTAACATTCAATTAGAAAAACAGTTATTGTGCTGGCACAAATCGGACTGTATACAAGCATGTCACCAGTATACAGCAGACAAACCTAAAAAATGCTATGCCATCGAGAGAGTACATCCCTAGATGTTGAACGGTCTTTTTCAAAATCTAAGCATATCTTATCATGGCGACGAACGCGGTTCAGCAAAAAAAGTGTGGTCACGCTCAGTTTGGGCTGGCTCGGATAGGCTGTGGGCGAGTGACGCCACCTAGGGGAGGTAGCACAATGGGCCCGGTAAGGGTGGCCTAAGTGCACGTGGTTACCACCTTCCCCGACCTAAAATCCAGAATCCAGAATCCTACCTACTGTATAGTAAATTTTTAAAATATGAACAAGGAATAAGGTGAATCTTAGGCGACGATTTGTAAAACCCTTCGAGTATTTTCAACGGCCTCTTTCGGTTTTTAGGAAACCACACGTTTAGGTGGTAAAACCTATCCCTGAAATTTCGACGATTATAGGATGTTTATTTTTAGTTTACCATCATTATGTCCCTTTCATTCCCCTATATGTCAGGCGACTTGAAATTCAACGGGGAAAGATTCGCCGATGGGCTTTTGTGGAGGGACTAGCGTTTGACCTTCTAGAATATCATCTAAAAGAGCGCCCGGTTGAAAAACCTATGATTTTGAAGATATTATAATATTTGAGTTCTTTGAGAAACCACTATCTACAAAATGTTTTCCCAATTATATCTTTTTCCTTTATTTATGAATTAATGTTTTATTTTTTGTTGGCTTATCTAGGTCGAAGACCTACTCTATTATTAAATTATGATGAGTATAAATACTGTTTGGGTATTAGTTTTATAATTTCGTGTTATTATCTACTACGTATGCATAAATTGTTTTTTTATTCTGTCCATGCATGGGCTTTTTATATTCCATGTTAGTTATGGTTTAAATAACTTGGCGCGACAAAAGTACTCAAAATAGTCCAAAAACACCAAAAATTGCTATACGGTACTGTGGATCACACGCAGATGCGTATATAATAAATACTTAATTCTGCTCGTGTACCAATTTCACCCTTTTGAACCAGATAAAGGCAGACAATATAACACTAAACAACACTGAATGTGCATAAAAACCAACCTGGAAGTGGAATTCCTGCACAAGATAAAAGAGAAAACATAATATCAGTATCCCCAACATAAATTTATATCTGTTTGGATCTACAGTTCTGCACATATACGCAATTTAAAAACAGAAATGTAAAATCGAACCGAGACCCTGCACAGCTTTTTGGATACACAGGTAATCTTTCTGCTTTGTCTCCTGTGTGGTTATTATTCATATTTATTTCGATATTGTTCACAGACGTCCTAATATTGCTCCAGTGATGACAATAGGGCGGGAAGTCGGTCTGTGGATGGAGGAGGTCCCCAGCGACGCTATCTGTTGTTGCCCCCGACGTGCCAAAAAAAAAAACCTTTAATATATCATTTTTATGCGCTCGTCCGAATCTGATGTTATTTACGGTCGCATTTACGTCTATTTTATTTTCGTTTTTATCATATTATTTTTATTTATTTTGGTGTATGTATTACCTGGACGATTTTATGTGTTTCTGCGGCAAATAGGATTTTAAAACGGTTTAGATTGCAGTCGGTAGGGGTGAATAATCATTAAACATGTACTTTCTCGCGCTTATCAAAGTGCAGTACAAATTCAAGTATAAATAGATGGACAATGCTCTATAGGGAAAATGTTATTAGAAAAGGTTGTTCAAAGTTAGCAGGTATATTGATATATAAAAATTGCTCTGTTTTTACACATTCATAACATTTAATCTGTTTAAGGTACGAGTATTTGTAATTGGTTGAGTTGTGATCAAGAATTATTGAAATTTACGTGAAAAAAATCGTGCATAATAATGACAGGGACAATTAGGGGGAAGAAGAGGAGTGGACCACATATGGTAAGGTGGAAGACAGAAGTGAAAAGGACATAACAACATTAAAAATATCAAGATGGAAAGAAGTAACGAAAGGTAGCAACCGGTGGAGGCGAATTACCAATGAAGCCAGGAGCCTTCTAGGCTCGTAGTGCTGATATATACAACGCAAAAAGCCTTAGTTTAAAATTACAAATTACTGAGATAAGCCACATTTGGTTTATGACGGTGAAATTGCAGGGCGACAACTTCGATATTTTTTCTTCTGAAATCTTCAGAAACTGTACTTTATGACACAACTCCCGGCGTTTCATTATTTTATTACGTCTATTCTTTTCTTCGATTCAATTAGACATGCATGTAGAATGTGTCCGTAACATAAAAGTTTAAGATGCACATTTCCCTGAGAATTGCTTAGCATTGAATTTTGTTTTTGCAACTCAATTTTACTGTTACCTTTAACCCAACCCCTAATTTGTTTGTAGACATTCGCAAATTTTATTTCTATATTCTCCCTATTCCTTTTAGATATGAATCAAACATGCGCTGGCACCGTTTTTTAAATATCACAATTTTTCCTTCAAATTAACAACGCTGTTAATTTGTTACTGAATTGTTCAACGACTTTATAGAATTTAGTTTTTATTCATGCTATACAGACACGCATCATGGAAAGCAACCGTGTCACCAACTTTTTTTCAGGTAAAAAGGCATGCCTATATCCGAAAAGTACCGAATACGATGACAAGTTTAACACAAACTCCATTTACACTGAACATCTGAAAAGTCTGAGTATTCTCAGCTAACTAAGTGTTATTATAGCTTCCATTTTGCTTAGCTGTATAATTAAAACCGTTTCTGCTAAACTTACCCCAACTTACTGTGGGTAGGTATATAACACCAACATGCAAACATTAAATAAAACTAAAACTTTTTATAAAAAAATTAATTCGGGATATTCCTTTACACTTGACTGTTGACTTGAATGAAATTTTTAATCAACATTAATATAAAAAATCAACACCCTTAATTCAATGCAAATATAATTTCCACTAAAAATGTCGGTGGAGTTAAACATTCCGAAATGCCTGAGAATTTTAATATAAAACCTTTTATTTAAAATTCTTCATGTTTTAAATTAAATAACTCCCAAAAAATCCATTCATATATGTAGCCATTTAAAGGCTGCGGCTACTTATGTATGCATACACGGATATACGGAATCGCCACTGGTACAGAACAAAGATAAAAGGAAAACGCGGAAATTTCCGATGAGTTACGTAATTGTAATTTTAACTTTTCCACCACTTGTGTTATTTTTCACCGGGGAAACAGGAGCGTCGAGGTTTTTTGTTCAAACGCGGCTACACTCGCGATTTCACCACTAAAATGCTTGTTTCGACGAAGCACTTCCCCCTCATACCTAATACTTTTATCTAAGGAGGGCGTTGTTACAAAAAAGTTTATTCACCTTTGCGGAGGGATAAAAACGGAAGGAAAAAATGTAAAAGGAAGAACTACAAAGTACAATTTTACAATATGTCTATCAAGTTGATTGCCAAGCTCACACTCGTAGAAAATATTATATATTACGATACATGAATACGACTTAGTTTTGCTTTCGAGTGTACAAGGAACAGAATGACCGATGAGTTAAGAATGCATTAGCTTTACTTAAGTATATATAATATGCACGTGTGCAGTGTGCAAGGAAGTCAAGGAGATTGAGATATTACTGTATACTGTATACATATGTAAGTGCTTAAAAGGAAATAGAAATAATATACACGCACATATAATGCCATGCAATATGTTTGATCTAGATAGATAGATATGCCATTAAAATAACTGACTCTTTTAATTAATATCGCAAACCTCCACGCATTAAATAATATTATACAGTCACTTTTTAATTTACACAGCCCTTTGTACGCGTCCATGCATGGTTAAAATTCCGGACAAGCAAACTAAATTTTAGATTTATTGTGCTATTCAATCGCAATTGTTCTCACTAATAAAATTACTCCTACCTCGGCGAGTACAACAATAAGTGAAATAACAAACGTCGAGCGAGATAGACTGGTAGAACTAAAACCATACCGGTTCCGATGTCTGACAGTGGGGAATTGTATTATTGCTTACCAATTTCGGAAACTAAATTCAACTTAAATTAATAACTGTAGTACGTACGCCAACAGTTCGCATACGTTCATTGCATTGTAATAAATGAATAATGTAATTATTGTGTATTTAAGGCAGGAGAAACAAAACTACAAAGTAATTGCATGGTCGCCACAATCTTAAAGCGAGACCCTAATGTGACTGTAGTCGTAATTTTCGGTAATCTCAAAGTAATTGGAAAGTAAATTACGTGTAGCTTAAAACATATTGTTTTAGTATACAAGCATGGTAACATACTAGTACATTTCTTTTCACAACGTAATAACATATTAACACGTTTATCCCAGACTGAAATGTGTATTTATGTATATACAATATACATATATATACATGTTTTTATAGGAATTGCAGTACTACAATGGCGCAAACTAGAGTGTGAATTGCATAGAAATTATTTAGTAAAGTTTCCAAATTAAAATAGAACTATATTCTAAAACATGTTTCTATTTCTAGATTTCCCGTAATTAATAATAACAAATTAAAACAGAAATACTTAGGTGTAAGATGCTGTAGCAATAGTCGTCACGATGCGACTTCCAAACAATCTAGTAGAATATATACAAATATAGTTCAAAACAACTGGTAGCCAATAATGACTTAACAGACTCAGTGTTCAGAAAGCGCACGCTATCATGTTCACAAAAGGAAAAAAGAAACAAAAAAAAGATTCCATAATTAAAAAATAGCGAAATATGGTTGCGAGCATGATTTAATGAGACTTATGATATCCACAGACCAACCAATAAAGTTACCGTCGCAGTAGTTCCGAAATGACCCTTTCTGAACAAAGCTGTAATGCTTATTCACTGTTAATTGAAACTTTTCCCACAAAGTTACTAATCTTTTTCAAATTATAAGAAACTCACTTTGACGTCTTTAATACTTTTATTGCACCCGCTGTGGTGATAATTACAAGGCCGGACAACTTACAAGAGGAGATCGCCAGATGTTAAGCTCAGCTTTGATCCCGGCTTTGCCAGTTGTTGTAGTAGGGACCCCTTGAAGTACTTTTCTAAAATATCAGCCATAAATGTCTAGGTATTTATTTTTTACGATTTTTTAAAGTTTAGAGAGAATTGATAGTCTCGCTTTGTACACTCGAGTACGAGATATGGTAGCTAGGTACTCATAGCGTAGTGGTCACACCCAGTGATAGTATGTGGAAGGACCATGGTTCGAATCAGGACGGAACCGTTGTTTTCCTTTTCCCTTCCACTTACAATCGACCAGCTATTACTATTATATCTATAGATTGCTCAAAGATACTCACTCTGTGTATTCGTTCCCTGTTACTACATGCACGTTCAAGGGCATTTTACCAATCTTCAGTATTTATGTGTTCCATCACTTTTCTAATGTGTGTTATAGTTCTTTCACCATAATTGCGTTGAAAATGCAATGATACAGTGATAAACGTGGAATTCTGTATATGCTGCTTCTTTAGCTCTATTATCCATATTATCATCTAAATATTCTTTTGTGTTCATAACTTTTAATAATTGGTTTTTCGTATAATGATCCTCACGACACAAATTACTTTCTTCTAAAAATTATCTAATCTTTCTTATTGTTACATCTTGTAGGAACCCTATTTTGCCGTCGCGAATGATAAGGAGTGTATCACAAAGCTATTTTCCAAACATTTTCCAACTTGATGATTTTGTATTTTTAGCAGATAATAGCGGCCGTTGCGTCCATCCTTTTCTTGATCCAGTATGAAGAATAATTATTTTTTTCCCTCCATACGGAAAAAAGAGAGATTTGTTAAAGCAACAAAGTATATTTTGTCAGAGGTATTTATTTAAAGCAAATAATAATTTGGTTAACTTAACATATTCGTCATATTTTGTCAGCAAAAATTAGTTGAATCAAACAAATATCTATTAAATGTTAAATTCAACAAAATTAAAATTTCATTCCAACAACTATAATTGTTTGGAGTCAAAAACTTATACCGCTTTCAAATAAACCATTAATTCTTAACGCCGAATTAGTATTCATTTTATTTAACAATAAAAAACAACTCATGAAACACATGTAGTAAAGTAAAAAACTTTGTTATTTCTTATATCTTGTGTAAGGATCTAGTTTCATATTCTCCAAAAATTCTATAAAGCAATTTTTTAACAATCAAAGTTTAGCAGAAAAAGTACATTTGATTACACTGTCAGGAAACCTAAGACTGAAGAAGCGTTAGAGTTTTATGTACCGGGTGATTCAGTAAGGGTGGCGACCGGCTGTATCTCGGAAACTGCTATGCCTAGAGCTTCGGGACAAAAAAATTCATAACCAATGTGGCCACCAGAAATATCCGAAAATTATTTTCATGTTCGAAAGTTTACCGCTAGGGGGCGTATCTGCTATGTTCAATCATAAAATCAGTATTATCTCAGAAAATTGCAGGTTGAGCTATAGTTTTGAATGGACCGTTCGAAAGCTGAGTTGATGTCGCATTATTTTGTTTAATGACTTTTTTTCATATCTGCCATAATAACGAGCGGGGAAGCCAATCAATTGTTCAATATGTAAATTTTAATATCTCCTGAACCATTCAACCAATCTGAAAATTTTTGGACTCGTTCGATTGAGCATTTCATGGGTTTTTTCTAGAAAAATTGTCGTTCTAGCATTTAGTTTGAAATA
Source organism: Cetonia aurata (assembly GCA_949128085.1). Taxonomy (NCBI): domain Eukaryota; kingdom Metazoa; phylum Arthropoda; class Insecta; order Coleoptera; family Scarabaeidae; genus Cetonia; species Cetonia aurata. The sequence goes on from OX421887.1 coordinate 26,660,027, forward strand.
GGTAAACTACAGGGTGTTTTCTGTAGTGATAACATATTTTGGTGAATTTCAAGAAAAAATTAAATATAACCGTGCTATATAATTACCAGTGTCGCAAGCTAAATTAAATTGTTGAAATTTCAGTGAAAACCGCATCTTAATATCTCTATCCGTTCTCGATTTATCGCCAAAAGAATGAAATTTGTAACAAAAATCAACTGCGGCCATGAAAGTAGGCGATGCGACGAATGGTTTCCATGGAAACTACGAAACTATCAGATTGTTTATTGCTTATATCAGCTAAAAATAGTCAAAACTGAATGGAATAAATTATTAACGAGAATAATAACAGCAAAAAGAAAATATCTAACCAATAATTTTAATTATAAATGTTCGTAAGTTTCATCCTTACCATGTCATCTTACATCAAGAATTAAAGGATGGCGATTTTGACCATACAGCATGCGCTATTGGTCAGAAAGCAATCCTCACTGGTTACATAAAGTTCAATTTCAAAATCGTTGGCGTGTTAATGTTTGGTGTGAATTTTTGGGGGAAAATTATTGGCCCTTACTTTTTTGAACAGCGTTTAAATGGTGTGGCTATTTTTTGGAAAATATATTGCCTTTATTATTCGAAGATAGTTCCCTGGAGACAAGAATGGGTATGTGGATTCAGCAGGATGGTTTCTCGGCGCATTATGCGCGAAGTGTTCAGGAATTTTTAAATAACCGGTTCCCAAATGAATGTATAGACTGGGGAAGCATTTTTTCTTGGCCGCCGATGTCCCTCGATCTCACAGTAATTGATTTTTATACATGGAGTAGACTTAAAGATATAGTATATAAAGACCGCCCAACAACACCTGATAATATGAAACAAAGAATTCGAGAAGCCGTCAGAAATATTTCCATTGCCGAGGTAGACGCGAGTATATTATCCACAAGTAACAGACTCAATTTGTGGGTTGCCAGTGATGATAGACATTCCGAACATTTATAATTAAAATTTTTGGATAGATATTTTCTTTTTGCTGTTATTATATTCGTTAATAATTTATTCCATTCAGTTTTGACTATTTTTAGCTGATATAAGCAATAAACAATCTGATAGTTTCGTAGTTTCCATGGAAACCATCCGTCGCATCGCCTACTTTCATGGCCGCAGTTGATTTTTGTTACAAATTTCATTCTTTTGGCGATAAATCGAGAACGGATAGAGATATTAAGATGCGGTTTTCACTGAAATTTCAACAATTTAATTTAGCTTGCGACACTGGCAATTATATAGCATAGTTACATTTAATTTTTTCTTGAAATTCACCAAAATATGTTATCACTACAGAAAACACCCTGTAGTTTACCTATTTCAAACTAAATGCTAGAACGACAATTTTTCTAGAAAAAACCCAGGAAATGCTCAACCGAACGAGTCTAAAAATTTTCAGATTGGTTGAATGGTTCAGGAGATATTAAAATTTACATATTGAACAATTGATTGGCTTCCTCGCTCCTTATTATGGCAGATACGAAAAAAAGTCATTAAACAAAATAATGGGACGTCAACTCAGCTTTCGAACGGTCCATTCAAAACTATAGCTCAATCTGCAATTTTCTGAGATAATACTGATTTTATGATTGAACATAGCAGATACGCCCCCTAGCGGTAAAATTTCGAACATGAAAATAATTTTCGGATATTCCTGGTGGCCACATTGGTCATGAATTTTTTTGTCCCGAAGCTCTAGGCATAGCAGTTTCCGAGATACAGCCGGTCGCCACCCTTACTGAATCACCCGGTACAAACAATTTTTTCAGACCTATTACTATCAGTTAAAACCAGGATCATAGTCATAAAATGATTCTGTGCTTATAGGTATACAAAGATGGGTAGACTCATGATAATATATAGAGCAGTAATATGGTGACTAAAACATTACAAACAGAATGGCCAATATTCAAGTGAGACCCAAGTCAAAACTCGTTTGCTATGAGTGTACTATAGAAATTTTCACACATAACAAACGCGCTTGACAGAAAAGGATATGTAAAAAAAATAACCTTAATAAAACTCAAAAGTGAAACGTCACGAAATAAGAAATCATGCCTACAACAGGATAAAATATGTGCCACAGTTACACCAAATGTCAACGACTTGTAGGAAAAAAAAACCAAAAGAGAGAAAAAGATTAGGTACAAAGTTAAAACAACGAGAGGACTAATGGAAGCATGCAGATTCGCCATTAGCACAATTTGCGTGGTAAGAAGAAATCCATATCAAGAGAAAGCTGAAAAAAATGACATACATGAAAGGTACACCTAATCCTATAAACGCAACAAAGTAATAGGGATAAGAAACATCCGGGTATCTATTGCGGGAGGTTATCGAGTCATCCGAAACAGATTAGACCTCTGATCATTGGATCAGACCTTTCGACATTTCTAACAGTGACGCTTTCAGAAAAAAAACAGGAAGGCATATTCCAGATATCATGGTGCGTTTAGCACATATTACTCTTGTACAATATTGGATATTTAAATTATATTATATACACTCAATGTGAGGTACTTGCGTTCTCTGCAGAATTGCATATGTCAAAAAAAAACACTTTTATATAGAAAAGCTTCCACCTATGAGAACGAATGTGCCAATAAATAAACTAAAGAATTTTCCTAGCTACTTTTAAGATGTAAATTAATCTAACTTAGATTCAAAACACATTGTTCTATATTTCTTATCTGCTTCGAACTTCCGTCAGAAAATTTCGAAAATCGATTACCCAATATCGGCAAACAGTTTCTATTTTCGCATTTTCCCCTCTGCCTTGTTGTTGTACCCCTTTTCTGCACCCCGGAGCGGGTGACCCGTCATTCTACTCGATTCCCTGTTCCCTTCAGAACCCCTACACGAAATTATGACAGAGTTATAAATTTTAGTTTGTACGTAAATAAAGTTGAAATTGATAAAATATTGCAAAAGTTTGTAGGACGAAAATTGCATCCATGCATTATTCATGTTGCCCTAACTATATCAAGACTTCAAAGTTTGTAGAGGGCGGTGGGGGCTCGCTGCGATGGTTCCGTGGGGTGAGTAGTTGCTACGTGTGGGTTAACGTAGTCGTGCCCCGACATCCGACTGCTAACGAGTCAGAGAAGGACGGCTATAGTAACAGTAAAAGAGTTCTGGGAAAGGATATATATTACTAAATTACTTCGACAACGTCTTAAGGGAGTTAAATTATTATTATATATACTAAGGCGTACATTTAACGTATATGGTGAATACTGAAAGTTAACTCCGAAATTAGCTTTTATGTGACAATTTATTTCAAGAGGCAAGCAATAAATTTACTCTGGAAATGTGGATTATCATCAATTTTAGAAGTATACGACGAATCAAATTACATCTTGCAACTTGATATCATTACTTATTACTTTAAATTGTTATATTCAAGTGATAAGTGAAGCTCTCGTAAGTAATTAAGGTTCGTGCACTTCTTGTTCCTGAGCTACCACGAGATTAATAACGAAAAATAGCTAAAGATTACTTTTTAATGGTATAATTAGCAGGGCACAGTAGTAATAAACACTTAATAATAGAGGTTATAATAACAGAAAAAACTGGTTCATTCTCTAGATCATAAAGCGCATCACAAAATGAAATCGAAAAGCATCGTTCCTTTGCGAGCAGAATCTATGTTCAAATTATCCTAACAAAAGACATCCATATGTAAGAACCTATCCGAGTCTGTCTATTGAATAGCTTCATGAAAACGGGTACAAAGTATCAAATAAAAGAAAAAACAAAATATGTGAATCAAAATCTCCAAGTCAAAAGGAAATTTTTGCGGAAACAAAAATCAGCAACAGATTTGTTCAACGAATCTAAAAGAATTGACTATCATATATATCACATTGAGATTCACCAAGAGCTGTCTTAAAAGGATTTTGAAAAACGAGGAATTTTGTAACTTCTTCAACGCTATATTGTTTACTAACGAAGCGACCGTGAAACGGATTTCTCAATCGTCATAATTTTTGCAACTATTAAAAATGTGGATTAAATTAGATTAGATTAGCATTAGAGCAACCGAGTTTAGTTTAGTTTAACCGCGATCTGTTTAGGTCTATTGTGATCTCTATGTCCTAAAACACGCCCTCTCGTCTTCCTGATTAGACTTATCATCTTGGAAAGCGGCTCCTTTATATACTTATCTGCTATTGGATTCCAGATAATAGAAACCTGATCTTGTGCCATCCTAGGAGCACAGTTTGTTAACTGGTGCTTTCTTTTGTTTTGGCAGAATCTGCAACTTGGATCTCCTGCGACGTTTATGGTATACAAATACCTATTTAGTCTACAATGACCGGATAATAGTCCTACAATGTTTCTGTTTTTACTCAGTAGATCCTTTGTAAATTCACATCTTTGTTCTCATAAGAACTGCTTGGCCTGCCTTTGGCTTGGTCCACCATTCCTTGAATTTAGCTTATGTCTATTCGTTGTGAACTTTATTATTTGAAATTTGATGACGTAATGTATAAGCTGGTATTATTTGTGATCCTACTACTCGATAAAGTATGAAAAACGAAGATGTGCCCATGGTTTGAGAATCAGGCGTAGGTTAAAGAAAATAGATTACCTAATAGAGGATTTATCATTACTAATATTATTCTGCTATCAATATTGTACTTCGTTCTATACGCTGTTCAATCCTTAATTCCACTTCCTACCACTCAGCGTCCTTTCTCTCCATGTTTGTAATGTAATTTTCTCCTTTTAAACTCCGAAACTTATTACGGGAACTTCAATGGCCATTGTTTAAATGTTAGGATTTAATTATATATGGAATGGAAGCTGAAATAATTATATCTGTTTCCGTCCTCGTTTAGTCGCATGCGGACATCGACTGAGCCTGGTATACAAGTACAGAACGAACACTGGTTGAGTAGAGTGGCGAAGAAAGTTCCCAGGAAATTTAATTATTTTTGAAGTTTTCCGAGTCTCTTTTCGTTATAGTCTCCCTCTCCCTCTCCCGTCCCCCTGTCCGACGGTATCCCGCCCCTTCTATTCACCTCGATTTCTGGCAAACTATTCCGAAAATAGTTTAACACTGAAGGAATGTTTGAAAAGTTGATTGCGTCCGGGATTTTCTTCACTTGACTTTTGGTTGTCATTTATTGTTAGGAATTATAAATTTTAATTAGTTTTATTTAGTATAACAGGTAGAAAGATTTATCATGGTTACAAGAATTAGTTTTTATTAAACATATGAAATAGAAACTACTGCTTTCAAATAACTGTTATTAGAAAATAAACTAAGCACAGTGAAGGAATAAGGTAAGTGTTTCAGGGATGTGTCGTAAGCCATAAACTTTACTTTACACTACTTATACATAGGTATAAGTGCGAAATCGGAGAGTAATATACTGGGCAACTGTTTATTATAGTTTGTCCATCCATATAACGATTTGTTTTTTGAGGATTCTCGGGGAATATTCACTATCTGATGCCGTAGGTACCCAGAAGTTATGTAAATGAGGTAATGGGCGGTATTAGGAAAAAATGGATTATCTTAGGTGGAGAACTATTTTTGTAGATTTGTTCCGTTTAATACAATCCACCGCTTAAAATTTAAAGTTTATTATTCTAAAATAGTAAAGTAATGAATACGTCCCTATGAACCACCACCAATATTTCTTTTCTGAAGATCGAGTATTAGTTATTACTAATACTTGGTGTAATATCTCCTGTTCTCTATAACTATATATGTATACTTGATACGGCACTGGGTAGGATTCTGGCTAACATTGGAGGTGCGAATAGCAGAAAGAGGAAGGCCCTTTATGGTCCGCTCCATAATATTATCTTGTATGGGGCTCCTATCTAGGTGGAGGCGCTTAGTTGTCGTAAGCACTTTAATCTGTTGGTTAGAACGCAACGAAATATGCGCCTTAGAGTGGCCTCGGTGTATAGGACGGCGTCGACGGTGGAGTTACAGGTGGTCATTGGTGTGGTACTAATTGATTTAATGGTACAAGAGAAAACATATTTGACGGAGCTCAAAAAAAAAGGAAAAATTGGCAAGAAAGAGGTAAGAGAAAATACCGTTGGTTTATGACAGGCGCGATGGAATAATGAAAGAGAAAAGGCCCAATGCACGAGGAGACTCATTAAGGATATCAAATCCTGGGTGGGGTGCAGTAAGATATTTTTTAGCACAGGCACTTACTGCTCACGGGTATTTTAGGCTTTATGCTAAACGTTTTTGGAAAGATGTAACGGACGAGTGTGTGTATCCTGCAAAATCAAATACAGCGGAACATACAATTTTTCAATGTCTCCGTTGGTGCAATGATAGAGAGGCGATCAATGGCGAGTTTGCAGTGGTCACTCCGGAAAATCTATTAGAGCACATGATATTTTCTCCCGAATGTTGGGAGAGGACATGATTAACCGAATCATGAATTCAAATGAGAACGAGGAACGAGATAGGCAAGCTCACCAGCAGGATAGTTGAGAAAGATGGAAATAAGGTCAACCCAAAGGTTTATAAAGCGGTTCCACCAGTGTAAATAATTAGAAGAGAATGGGGGGTTTTTAGTGAAGTCTAGATCTAGTGTTCATAAAACATTTTCTCCCGACAACAAAAAATAACACTGTGATCAATGAAAAAGTCAATCGTTTACTGAAGCAACAAAGAAGGAGAGAAAATGTTTTTTTAATACCTTGCTAGATATTTACAGTATTAAAAAGTAGACGTTTTTCTTTGCTTTATTTGTTTCAATAGATAATACTCCACAATATGCTAAATTTTCTTTTATAATTTTTCTTTGCATCTGTAGAAAATTTTCTAGACCACTTTAAATAGTCTTTGAAAAGTTATATAGCTTTAAAAAATTTAGAAATAGCTTTTACTAATTGGGGGTACAAAATTACGATAAATTCATACACAAAATTATTTAGTATGTAGACAATCTTAACATAAATGAAATATTGCCGGTTTTTTAAAAAATCAATGATTTCGCAATAAAGAAAAATAAAATAAGTAAAGATAAAAAAGGGTAAAGAAAATACAGTGACAGTGGACAAGAGCTAAATAGGATGTTTACATTTTGAAATCAACCATGAAAATTAAATCTGTTCGTAATGATTCAAAATGATTAAGTATAGTTATCAAATAATTATATTAGGGATAATTGTATTTATGACAATTTGTTTCATAATTCTTCTTCATTTTTTCGTACATGATCGTTAGTTATATCTAAATAAACAAATCATTTTTTATTATATGTCCAGTACCAAAAAGCATTTTAACAAACTTTACTTTACTAAGCAGTTTATATCTGCTTACATCCAAACTTATTGATTATCCCTAAAAAAGTGTAACATACACAGTAACATTCGCCAATCTCTTATATTATTTGTGCAGTTTCCCGTATTATTTGCTTTATGCATCACATTTTAGCTGATTAAAGTCTCGTCTAACGTAGGGTTATGTATGTATGTGTATTCACATACTCTATGTGCCCTGTGAATTTTTTTTTTATGTATACATCAATTTCACTTTATTTTACAAGCCAGATGAATCCCAAAGCCACCTTTGTGTTTTGCAACAACGCCATACCGGCCTTCCTCCCTTCTCGTTCCCTTTCCCCCATTCCTTTGCATTTTCTAATTCGATGCTTCTGAGTCCAGATTTCTCTTTATGTACTTACCGATGGAGGTAAAAAAATACGTTTGACGCAAAAAAAACGCTGTAAATATGAAAAGCACGTCAGCAACACAGAAGAAGCAAAAATAACCAACGATCCATCCTATATATGATATATTTATCCGAACAATAGACTCTGAAGGATAAAAATAATTTAACGCGACCAATTTTATCACAAGAATTATTTCACTCGACCCGTTCTCGATGATAACGAAAGACCGATATTTCGAAATGATAAACAATTTGCTCAAAATGTAATTTTATTCACTTACTCTTCGGGGGAAGGGATAAAAGCGGGCCGTAAAAGTAATGCTGGAACAAGTTTCACGTTAAAGTAGTGCTTGTTGCCAACATATTGCTAGTTATTGTCAATAAATTTTATAAGCAATGAAGTGTAACCACCCCCGGATGTCTCGTAAACATTTTATTTTCATGAAAGAGTTTCCGGCAGACGAGGAATGGAGCTGAAAGCGCATATACGGCGCGGGTTACGACGAAGACGCATGTGTTCCATTCCAAAATAAATATCTTTATATTACACTATTTGTTTACCTAAGTGACTTTGGTCTATATATTTATATACGTGCCTTTCTGACGGAGCTTCAAATAATAAAACAGGAAGATTATTAATCCGTTCAAACGTTACATGTTCAAACACTGTTTTCAGACAAAACAATGTAAAATTGAATATCTTAGATGCGTTATTAACGACGACGCAGTGCTGAAATGAATATTACCGCGCACTGTTCTGTAATGAGATATTACCGTGGTGGGGGGGACTCTTGCCGGAACGTAATATAGGCGATTAATGTGCAAATTAGAAAAAATACTGTAAAAAACGTGTGCCACAATGACTTGTAATGCTCGCACTGTGAATCTCGCCGCTACGCGGCTCGAGATTCAAACTTGTACTCGCATTACATAAACGTCATTGTGACACTTGTGTTTTAAAATACTATTACAGGTCTTTACAACATAACGCACTGAAACACTTCCCGAGAGCAAAGACGTCAGAGCAATGTGTTCCCGACTTAATTCTTTGTTGTGCTAGTGTTAGGTAATGAAAGGATTCCATATGTCAAAGACGCAAAATACCTTAGGGTATGGTTTGATTAAAGAATTACTCTAGGCAGCTGCAAGAGGTTGTGTGGAAGAACATGGGCCCTTAGCCCGAAAATGTCTCTGTGGTTATACACAAGGATATATATCTAGATAGTGCCAAGAATTTATCTCTGCCTTACATCGAGCAACGCCTCTGAAGAAACGTCATATTCCACATTAAAAAGGATTAAAAATTATCTCTGAAACACACTCTCAGGTTAGAAGACAAGGGACCTGATGGTAATCAACGTTTTCTCTTGATATTTTGAATTGTATGTCTGAAAATGAAATTATAAAAAGATTCATAACATTAAAGCAAAGAGAAAGAGTGTTACGATACAGCGCATGAGCATCTTTTGGAATATTCACTTTTAGTTCACATCTATAGCCTTGCATCAGTATTGGTCACAAATATATTTATGTACATATATATAGCCTTATATTTCCTAACAACAAAAAACCTGAGTCCTAAAGTATCATCATATTAAAAAAAAATCTCTGGAGGGAGCGAAATGGTTTTAATCGCTCACGGGAAAAAAGCCTTAATCTGCCCCTGACTACATCTACATCTTAACAATTCTTTGCCAGTTGTAAGATTATTATAATATATTCAATTCAATATATTTTATAATTGTAATTCCTTTGCTTTCTTCTTAGGTAATATGTACGAGTTCAGCAGATTGCAATGCCTGGTATAAAGAAATGGTTCCGAAAGATCAAAATATTTTTAAACTATTCATTAGGGTTTGTTATAAAGTAGTGAACCCGAAACCTGAAACACCCTGTATTGATTCGATTGTACCTAATGTTGTTTCTAATTTCTATGTGCATTATTCGTTATATTCAATAAAATACTTCATAACAGATGCACTCAGGCATATCATAATGCAGAATGTCTTCGTTAGCTACATGTCGTCTCCCTTTACTGGATGAAACACGCCACCCCAATTCCCCCCACCACCTCTACCCAACGCCAAAAGTAATATTAAATTTTTATAAGAAGGGAAAAAAGAAATAGAAAAGACTTTTCCGAGTAATATAGGTTTATGGCTTCCATCTGTGAGATTACTTTAGACGTTTCAGAAGAAAGTGGACTTTTCTCGTTTAGACGGGGATGGAAAATCGCGAAAACAGAAACGGAAAACGAATGGGGGTATAAAAGAAAAAAGAACTATGGGGGTGGAAAGAGTAAATGGTTCGCTGCGTCTTTTACATGCACATCGTACATATGTTTGTATACAGTCTGTGTTCATATGTATATAACGTCGAAAGAGCACGTGTTTGTATGGATTTGTTGAATAGTTACTATGAAAGAATATAGTGTATGTAATGCAAAAATAGGCAAATTACTTACATCAAAATTAAAGATAAACTTCGGAAAGATATAAGAAAAATATTAGTTCAAATAGATATGGACGCTATATAAGAAGATCAGTTTCAATACCTTTTTCGGGTAAATTTCTTTTATTGTTGATTCTCAAAGATTATAAGCCTTTCCACGTCCTTTAGTATTACCTTCAGTAATTTCTAATGAGCAGACATGGTCGGAGCAAACTGTTTTAAAATACGAAACCAGTAATTTTGATTAATGCTGGCGCCCATCAAACCTCCCTACGGGGATGATTATTTGGAAAGATTTCCCAGCCTCATAAAAACCACAAAAAACTTCATTGCAGGTGATCTTCATTGTCCTTCATCCATTACTGAAAGCAATTATGTGTATGCGCCGTTCTCATCCTGGTTGCACCCAGACTTTGCGACTAGAAATGTTCTGAATAGTAACACCAATAATACAAGAGTTGAAAATCCCCAGAATCCATTCTGAAATTTCCCTAGATTTCTTTAAATTTTCCTCTACTTCTGACAATTATAGTACAAAGTTGAGCACTGTATTAACTAAAAAAAAAATTTGCTAATTTTTTTAAATTCAAAATAAAAGTTGTCCAAAGATTCACAACACATGCTGCAAAACTCTCTTTTCCCTATGTGATCAAGAAAGTCCACCATTGAACTCCTGACTCAATATCTAATTGACGACATTGCATCCTACTCGATTTTGGAATTCTTTTCCAAACTTTTAGCTTTTATATTAAATCAGCGGCTTACCATATGTACACTCTCAAGAAAGGCTTAGAAACCATCTTTTTTCTCCGCTTTTTCTCTTTTCACATAGAACATGTGTTGGGTTGCCATATTTTGTCTAAGTAGCACTTTTATTTGGGTCTCCCACTTTTCTTCTGATTGTCAACCAAAATTTTTATGTCATGTATTGCCACCTCAGTCAATCTTCCTTTTCCACCAAATGTCCTTATTAATTTAACTTTCTTAGCTTAAACTCTTCTTTTTATACTTGCCCAACATATTAGAATTTTTGGAAAACTAATATCTTTTCGTATGGTTTCGCCTCATCTACTTTGGAGAAGCATTTACAGTGCTCATTTCCAAGATAATAAAATAATATTGTATGGCAATTTCAACATGTAGCAAAATTACTAATAGCTCCGGACAGTCCGATTTTTAAGCCCGAGCCTATATGGTCTTCATCGATGTTAAACCTAATGCCCTTGTTTATATATCTTATAGTTATTCAACCGAGCTGCGTAAGGTGCTGATATCTGGCGGGGGTAGTATAAAAGTACTGATGAATGAAATTAAATACCGCCAAATATTCATTGGAATGCGAGCTATGTTGGTTGTAGATTCTGAAATAAACTTGGCAGTTAATAACAAAGTAAAACCAATCAAAATTAAGAAATTACAATGCAACATTATTAAGAAAAATGAATGGGCACGCCACACTTGACACGCCATCTGAACGCCACCCAAAGGTACTTCAAACCGGTTGAATAACTAGATATATATAAACAAGGCTAATGTATAATATGTATGGTTAAGTTTGGCTTACAATTAGACAAAGGCTAGACACTTTTTATTTAAATATGACTCAGCATATGTTCTCCCACTTTCGCCGCGACGGAAAACTTGAAAAAGTTTTGCATTTGCGTATCTACCACCGTCAAGGATAAGAAATGGTCTGGTAAAATTTGAAGAAAAGGAAAGTGTTCTATCTGATTCACCCCTGAACGTCAACGAGTAAAATGATACTGACAAAGTATGTAATCCAAGCTATAACGTTAATCAATTAATTCTGCACACATATAACAACAAATTAATAGGACATTAATTTATTAGAAAACGTGGAATTTCATTAAACGAGGAACACGTGCCCAATTTTTTTCATTAATGTTTATACTGTAAAAAACGTGTGCCACAATGACTTGTAATGCTCGCACTGTGAATCTCGCCGCTACGCGGCTCGAGATTCAAACTTGTACTCGCATTACATAAACGTCATTGTGACACTTGTGTTTTAAAATACTATTACAGGTCTTTACAACATAACGCACTGAAACACTTCCCGAGAGCAAAGACGTCAGAGCAATGTGTTCCCGACTTAATTCTTTGTTGTGCTAGTGTTAGGTAATGAAAGGATTCCATATGTCAAAGACGCAAAATACCTTAGGGTATGGTTTGATTAAAGAATTACTCTAGGCAGCTGCAAGAGGTTGTGTGGAAGAACATGGGCCCTTAGCCCGAAAATGTCTCTGTGGTTATACACAAGGATATATATCTAGATAGTGCCAAGAATTTATCTCTGCCTTACATCGAGCAACGCCTCTGAAGAAACGTCATATTCCACATTAAAAAGGATTAAAAATTATCTCTGAAACACACTCTCAGGTTAGAAGACAAGGGACCTGATGGTAATCAACGTTTTCTCTTGATATTTTGAATTGTATGTCTGAAAATGAAATTATAAAAAGATTCATAACATTAAAGCAAAGAGAAAGAGTGTTACGATACAGCGCATGAGCATCTTTTGGAATATTCACTTTTAGTTCACATCTATAGCCTTGCATCAGTATTGGTCACAAATATATTTATGTACATATATATAGCCTTATATTTCCTAACAACAAAAAACCTGAGTCCTAAAGTATCATCATATTAAAAAAAAATCTCTGGAGGGAGCGAAATGGTTTTAATCGCTCACGGGAAAAAAGCCTTAATCTGCCCCTGACTACATCTACATCTTAACAATTCTTTGCCAGTTGTAAGATTATTATAATATATTCAATTCAATATATTTTATAATTGTAATTCCTTTGCTTTCTTCTTAGGTAATATGTACGAGTTCAGCAGATTGCAATGCCTGGTATAAAGAAATGGTTCCGAAAGATCAAAATATTTTTAAACTATTCATTAGGGTTTGTTATAAAGTAGTGAACCCGAAACCTGAAACACCCTGTATTGATTCGATTGTACCTAATGTTGTTTCTAATTTCTATGTGCATTATTCGTTATATTCAATAAAATACTTCATAACAGATGCACTCAGGCATATCATAATGCAGAATGTCTTCGTTAGCTACATGTCGTCTCCCTTTACTGGATGAAACACGCCACCCCAATTCCCCCCACCACCTCTACCCAACGCCAAAAGTAATATTAAATTTTTATAAGAAGGGAAAAAAGAAATAGAAAAGACTTTTCCGAGTAATATAGGTTTATGGCTTCCATCTGTGAGATTACTTTAGACGTTTCAGAAGAAAGTGGACTTTTCTCGTTTAGACGGGGATGGAAAATCGCGAAAACAGAAACGGAAAACGAATGGGGGTATAAAAGAAAAAAGAACTATGGGGGTGGAAAGAGTAAATGGTTCGCTGCGTCTTTTACATGCACATCGTACATATGTTTGTATACAGTCTGTGTTCATATGTATATAACGTCGAAAGAGCACGTGTTTGTATGGATTTGTTGAATAGTTACTATGAAAGAATATAGTGTATGTAATGCAAAAATAGGCAAATTACTTACATCAAAATTAAAGATAAACTTCGGAAAGATATAAGAAAAATATTAGTTCAAATAGATATGGACGCTATATAAGAAGATCAGTTTCAATACCTTTTTCGGGTAAATTTCTTTTATTGTTGATTCTCAAAGATTATAAGCCTTTCCACGTCCTTTAGTATTACCTTCAGTAATTTCTAATGAGCAGACATGGTCGGAGCAAACTGTTTTAAAATACGAAACCAGTAATTTTGATTAATGCTGGCGCCCATCAAACCTCCCTACGGGGATGATTATTTGGAAAGATTTCCCAGCCTCATAAAAACCACAAAAAACTTCATTGCAGGTGATCTTCATTGTCCTTCATCCATTACTGAAAGCAATTATGTGTATGCGCCGTTCTCATCCTGGTTGCACCCAGACTTTGCGACTAGAAATGTTCTGAATAGTAACACCAATAATACAAGAGTTGAAAATCCCCAGAATCCATTCTGAAATTTCCCTAGATTTCTTTAAATTTTCCTCTACTTCTGACAATTATAGTACAAAGTTGAGCACTGTATTAACTAAAAAAAAAATTTGCTAATTTTTTTAAATTCAAAATAAAAGTTGTCCAAAGATTCACAACACATGCTGCAAAACTCTCTTTTCCCTATGTGATCAAGAAAGTCCACCATTGAACTCCTGACTCAATATCTAATTGACGACATTGCATCCTACTCGATTTTGGAATTCTTTTCCAAACTTTTAGCTTTTATATTAAATCAGCGGCTTACCATATGTACACTCTCAAGAAAGGCTTAGAAACCATCTTTTTTCTCCGCTTTTTCTCTTTTCACATAGAACATGTGTTGGGTTGCCATATTTTGTCTAAGTAGCACTTTTATTTGGGTCTCCCACTTTTCTTCTGATTGTCAACCAAAATTTTTATGTCATGTATTGCCACCTCAGTCAATCTTCCTTTTCCACCAAATGTCCTTATTAATTTAACTTTCTTAGCTTAAACTCTTCTTTTTATACTTGCCCAACATATTAGAATTTTTGGAAAACTAATATCTTTTCGTATGGTTTCGCCTCATCTACTTTGGAGAAGCATTTACAGTGCTCATTTCCAAGATAATAAAATAATATTGTATGGCAATTTCAACATGTAGCAAAATTACTAATAGCTCCGGACAGTCCGATTTTTAAGCCCGAGCCTATATGGTCTTCATCGATGTTAAACCTAATGCCCTTGTTTATATATCTTATAGTTATTCAACCGAGCTGCGTAAGGTGCTGATATCTGGCGGGGGTAGTATAAAAGTACTGATGAATGAAATTAAATACCGCCAAATATTCATTGGAATGCGAGCTATGTTGGTTGTAGATTCTGAAATAAACTTGGCAGTTAATAACAAAGTAAAACCAATCAAAATTAAGAAATTACAATGCAACATTATTAAGAAAAATGAATGGGCACGCCACACTTGACACGCCATCTGAACGCCACCCAAAGGTACTTCAAACCGGTTGAATAACTAGATATATATAAACAAGGCTAATGTATAATATGTATGGTTAAGTTTGGCTTACAATTAGACAAAGGCTAGACACTTTTTATTTAAATATGACTCAGCATATGTTCTCCCACTTTCGCCGCGACGGAAAACTTGAAAAAGTTTTGCATTTGCGTATCTACCACCGTCAAGGATAAGAAATGGTCTGGTAAAATTTGAAGAAAAGGAAAGTGTTCTATCTGATTCACCCCTGAACGTCAACGAGTAAAATGATACTGACAAAGTATGTAATCCAAGCTATAACGTTAATCAATTAATTCTGCACACATATAACAACAAATTAATAGGACATTAATTTATTAGAAAACGTGGAATTTCATTAAACGAGGAACACGTGCCCAATTTTTTTCATTAATGTTTATCAAAACGTGGCACGTAATTAGCAAACAAACATTAATTTGATCCCGCTTCTAATTGCCTGTACTATTATTGGATAAATTTAGATATTCGTCATTCAGATTCGGCATGCATAAACAATATTGAACTACCATTCTACGATATATAAGGTATCCTAGGTATTCGATCCCAGGCCGGGACGGTGATTTTTATTTGCGGATAAAAATCAGCCTTGAAATGCCTTCTTCTAGGATAAAAAGCAAAGCCGCATGTCTTATGTCAATGTGATCTTCGAGTTCAAACAAAATTTCAGTGAGGCCTCGCCCATCAACAAACAAACAGTTAATTTTTTTCCATCTAGAACATCAACTAAGTTAAACAAACTTGTTTTGAATAAAGTTGCATGCACCCCAAAGTCGAAACATTTTGACTATAAACTCCATCGCAAACCAACTTCCCCCAAGCTCTGTTATTACACCATGTGACAGCTTTAATTGGTAATATTCATCATTTCATAGAAACTATTATTTTAATATGTTTCCACCTGGTTTCTACTTCTACTATTATAACTATCGATTTTTATATTTACTCCTTTGCTGAATTTTCTCCAAACCTCATTTAAAAATGCAACGTTCTACTTCCAACAGTCTGGTTACGTAAAACAAGATGAATAATTACAAAAGTTACAAATAGAAAATTGTGAAGTAAAATACGCTAATTTACATTTTTATTAGTTCTTGTTCAATATGTAATTTACGAAGTTATTAATGGAACACGATTATTTAAATACCTTGTATGTATAGAAATTAATGGCATGTTGAAATAAAATAATTTACCGTTAGTCGACTTTTACTGACAAATACCTAACATATGTATTTTAGACAAAACTAAAATACACCAAAAAATGCGCTGAATTATATAATAAAAATCTTTACATATTACAACATCAATAAGTGATTTGTAAAAATATGCAAAAGGTAAGAAGAAATAGGTTCAATGTACATTAGATCTAATCCTATTGTAACTTCGATGGCGCCCTCTACATGCTAAAAACCAAAGTCAATCAGAGGATGGCCGAAGAGCCAAAAATTTAAAACTAAAACCAACCATTTCAAGGAAAATCTGTTGAATTGCAAAGTGTGTTGTGATTTCAATTTTTTTGTTCGTATAATTCGTACTGCTTATAATAGGAATTAGGAATGATTTAAAATAATAAGAAATGCATATTACCGGTACGCAAAACGCACTCGAGAACAAATTAACTACACACTCTTTGTACACTACATACATAATCTCATTATTATATTCTTATTTTTATACAACAGTGTAATATTAATGCTACTAAACTTTAAGTTATTAAATAAATAAAAATGAGGTTAGAATACAGCGCCAAATTCTAAATAATCATGGTTTAGCTTCTTACTTACCGTTTATCCCTATAATTGATACGAGATTTCCAATAATTTCTACACAAAGTCAAAAATCAACACCCACGTATAAATACAGAAATCGAAAAACACAACACGAAACATAAAATTAAGAGAGGAACACACACAGGAAAAGTATATATATAGTGCTGTCTTTTAATGCCGAAAACCAGATGATCACAAACAGAATACAAAATAACACCTATTGAACTACCAGTTATTATGATTTGTAATTTCTATCCAATAATTAGCGAGTCTAAACGAATTTATTTTATTTCTATATTAGTTTTAAATGTAATTTTGTGTTATGATAACATAATGTAATAAATTATCCATTCATTAAGTTTATTTATCACTGGTTGCCTGACTGTCAGAATTCATCGGTTGCATTTTCTGATGAAAGTAACCAGTAATAAATAAATAGGTAAAGTACATAATATGTAAAAAGCAACATATTGATATTAATGATGACAAACGCCAGCTTCTCACGAAGCATATGCATGATTATGTTTTAACATTCTTTTCAAAATATATTTTTTTACCACTTGTTGTTAGTCGACTGTCGTACTTATATAATCACCTTTCGATGGAATTCAATAGTGCTCACATAAATAATAAATGTTATTAAATAAGTATTTGTTGTAGTTAGCCTAAGACAGGGTTTTAACCAGAAATAGTTTAAAAAACGAGTACATCATCCAAGTTATTTTAAATGAATGATTTCTGGAAATTTATGAAAGGGTTTTTTTAACTGTCTCGTTTGAAATTTGCGAAATTGATAATGTAGCGGTTGGTAATGTATTGTATATATAAATTTTGCTTTTAACCTAAAGCGTTAAATGAACATGGTTTCCTGGCGTCTTGTTTAAACCATTGCCCATCTGCAACGTATTTCTGCGCAGAATCGCGGAGTCCTATAGACCAAGTAAGACTATAGATAAAAAATAAAATCGTGACCATAGGGAATAACATTGAAGTGAAATTTCTGTATAATCTCTATTCTGTGCTATAGTCAAAGGCACACTAAACATACGAGAATGAGAATCATATATATCACATTAGATATGTTTATACCAGCTATATGTAGGTACAACTAGTTCATATATTACATTTCATTTATTGACTCAATCCCATCGATCAAACTCTTCCACATACATAAATGAGTGCAAGTGCTTTAACACGTTGACTGCCGCATCTAATCTCGGTCACTTTGTCCTGTGCCGGGTAATTTTCGTAGTATAAATTCACATCACACACCAGTTGCGTGATCGGCACTCAACGTGTTAAGAACAGTAATTATAAAAAAACATAATTATATTAAATTGTAACTAAATGTATATAAAAACACTTAAGTAATAAATTATTTTCTTTATTTTAGAACTTATGACTTTAATATATACATTAATTCCCAAAATATCCATTTTTATTAAACATCATTGACAAAATATTCTTTCGGTAACAATTGCAACATTTTTTGATATGCAGCAGTCATGACTGATTTCTCTGTTGCTTCTATTGTGACTTTTACTTTGTACTTACTAAAACAAAAATGCAGTTCAGATTGTACATACATATTTTTTATATTACCTATTTTCAAGTTCTGGGTAAGAACCAAAAACTACATCGGGAAACTCTTTTACCAAACGATTTAATGCAACAACCAATAATTTCTCTGTCACATTGAAATAGACTACTTTCTTAAAGAATTTCTCATTTGAAACAAATAGTTTGGTGCTGACGTGCGTAAAAAGCTTCTGTAGCAATTGGGGTATTCCAGGAAACATATAAACGTTTTTTATAGACACATTAGGATAGTTCTTTTTTCCACCTTCTTTAGATTCGTCACTAAATGTCAATTTTGCTGATTTTGGTATCTATAAAAAACATGTATGAAAAAACCGAAACAGAAAACTGATTGTACAATTTACTTTAGCTAATTTCATTCCAGGATAATTTTGATCTGTTGTGTCATAATATTGAGTACATAACTCTACTAATATGGGATGTGTCACTAAAGGTTCATTGAAAGCCTTTGCCACAGCTGAAAATCAGAACATTCCATCTTGTTCTACAATATGAATTAAAACAAATCAACCTTCAAAGGTAACATCATCATGTGTAGGCCCGATCCCTCCTGATGTGATCACATATGTATATTTTTCAGAGAAATGCCTCACTTCCATACTAATATCATCAATCTCATCACCTATTACTGAAATCTTTATGCTAATAAAACAATAGATAAACTTAAACAAGAAAAACACACACTTTTTTAACTCGAACTCCCAAATTATATAGATTTTTAACTAAAAACGTTGAATTGGTGTCAGTTACCTCACCCTTCAATATTTCATCGCCAATAACTAGAAAATTATTGAGAATATTAAAAATAATTTACAAAATAACCAGCTGGTGTCACTTAATATTCCCGCAGTTCTTGAGCTACTTTTACCAGCCACTTTGCAGAAAGATCTATTTATAAACGTTCGAAATGATGTTGAAAAAACCATTTCCAATACCCTTTTGACCAAAGTTTTGACATTACCATAACCTCCAAAAACACATTTTTAATTTTCTCGTTTGTTATTGGAATCACCGCCATCTATCAATTTACCATTCTTTATTTTTAAAATTAATTTTTGTGCTGGTTTATGGATTTGCCCACACATATGGTGAATGTGGCCTATTGAAAGAAAAACATGAAAATACAACTATTTGCTATTATAAGGATATTTATTTTTGGTCAAACTATTTGCAATGTATAATTGTAAATATAGTACAAACATTACAAAACTTGGCTTTTAATCTTATCTTATAGCTTTATTTATCATTACATTAATCTGAATTAATTGTGAAGATAGGTAACCTATATGATGAATAGGTAGTTTATCATTTGATTATATCAGAGCCAGGTAACTAATCAACTACGTGGCTATAAATTTCTGATTTTACTACTTTACAAAATGAGAAATTTGATGATATTTCTTGTATTACTTCTTGTGAATTATTGTCACTGCGAAGAAGATAATGTAGAAGCAGAAGTGGACACATCGAAGTATTCCCGAGCTCAAGTTGAGGTGTGTTTATATACTTTAATCATATCTATTAAGATTCTGACGAATAATTTTACAGAGTTGTCCTGGATGTTCACTTAATAAATTAAGAGAAGTTAAAGCTTTTGTGTATGATGATGTTCCAAAGTATCATAATGTGAAGTTTAAGAAAATCCAAGGAGCACCACCAGAATTAGTATTTTTTGACAAAGACGATCAGGAAATAGAGCGAATAAGCTTGAAGGGATTAACAAGGGAGCAATGTAATTATGAACTAATAAGCAGAGGTTTTCTTTTGAAACTTGCAGCTAGAACACGAGCAGGCGCAGAAGAATTATAATATGCAATACAGAATTAGGAAGTTTTGATTATTTCGTTATGTATAGTGCAATAAATTAATTACATTTTGTTGTTGCATATGCAATATCTTTCATATATACTTATGCATCTAATGAAAATTTGCAAACACTTCAAAAATTATAATTAATGGTGGTTTAAGAGGTTGTGATTTTGTTTGTTGCCAGCAATTTTTGTTGTTTTAAGTTCAAAATAAACTAAGGTTCACAGTTAAAAAGCCCTTTATTTTAATCTCCCTAAAATATATAATACTTTGGAATGTAATAAATTCAATTGTAATTTATTACTGTCTAAAGTATAAACATAACAATATGTATATTTACACAATTATGAAACATCAAGAAATTGAGATTATCTTCTTGAGTACATTTGTTAAATTGAAATTTTAATATAACACATCCATTTTTGTACTTTTCATTATTTTCCTTTATTTATATATAATTTCTAGATTATTAGATACAAAAAGAAGCAGTAGATTTATATATTTTACCACTACGCAAATATTAGCCAAGCCAAAAATAAAATCGCTAACCACAAGAATAATTTTGAAAGGAATTGCTCTTCCATATACTGAGGAGTTCCCCTAGGAGCAGCGCTTGGTCGTAATTCACCTAAATTAAACATGGAAGTGAAAAAGCCAAATGGGAACACACCAATTCCAAAAGACATATGAAAACCATTATCTCCCAATCCGAAACCTAAAACACTAATAAATACAGAAAATATAAAAAATATTTTATAATAGATTACCTGGAAAAGCACTTCCAGGCTCTGGTTCGGTCCTTTGTCCTGAAGGACGTGGCGGAAGTTTTTCTCTAGGATCTTGTTGATTAGTACTGCCTCTACCATATAGTGGGACAACCTTATCCTTGCTAATAACTGCTTTACATACAGGACACACTTGATTGTTCGGTTTTGTTTCTAGCCACTGATGCAGGCAGGGCCAACTATAGGCATCAAATTATCACTAACTAATCTTTGATTAGAGAATGTTGTTACCAGAATAAATGGCCACACATACTAACGACTGCATCTCTTGCGGTGTCTAAGCAAATGTTGCATTCGAAAGTTGAACCATCTTTTTTATCTTCACCATCAGTGGCGCCTGACCCACTACCACTTTCAGATGGGTGAACTTTTGCGTTTCCACTCTTTTCCGACATGCTAAATAAATAAATATTCTAAAATGTTAATTTTCTACAAACATGTTTTGACATTAAATTTTAGGCTAAATCTCGGTTGTCAAAAGTTTTTCGATGTTGCTTGTGTTACACTGCAAAGATTGTTTCTGTTTTACTTTTAAGTGTACAATATTACTTTTCACATTTAGTTGTAAAACTCAATTCCATACGCAATATGTATAAATCAGGTGATAATGACGTAAATTCTTATCACAAACAAAACTTTAACACGTCATTGATAAAGAACTCTTTCTATAAATCATGTTTAAGTACAATTGTTAATCAACAGATGTCGGGATTTTGTGATTAATGAGGAATTGCACGACTTTTTTTTTATGTCATAGAATGATAGAGAATGTTGTAATATATAGCCCTTATTTAAACCTTCTTTTAAATTGTTTCTCATTAAGGCATAATTAATTTTTGTAAAGTGCTCTGACGTCACAAGTTCTTTCATTCATAAATTCTTAGTCGGCATGATTTGGCAATGGAGCGATAGTCATCGTAGTTCGCATCACCATCGCAGATAAGTAATAACCATTAATAACCTTGTTTATATATATCTAGTTATTTAACCGGTTTGAAGTACCTTTGGATGGCGTTCAGATGGCGTGCCCATTAATTTTTTTTTTAATAATGTTGCATTGTAATTTCTTAATTTTGATTGGTGTTACTTTGTTATTAACTGCCAAGTTTATTTCAGAATCTGTAACCAACATAGCTCGCATTCCAATGAATATTTGGCGGTATTTAATTTCATTCATCAGTACTTTTATACTATCGCCGCCAGATATCAGCACCTTACGCAGCTCGGTTGAATAACTATAAGATATATAAACAAGGCTAGTATGATGATTTTACGCCGCCAGATGACTAGTATGTGTACTAAAATTATGGCGCGCAATTTGAATACCCATATAATTTGAATTGGTCCTTTAAATTTATATTTAGAATTTTATAAATAAAAAACTGACACGATTTTAATATCACAAAAAACACAATAAAATAAATATACAGAATACCAGTCTAAGACATATATAAATCCATTCCAATAATACATTTGTTGTAAAATAAAAACAAATTAAAGAAAAAAGGAAATTATATCATTTTAAATACAACATTTTGAGGTGCAAATATAAGAAATGAAGCAATAAATTACCTAAATTATAAAAATATTATAAATAAATTGTATATACAGAATATTAGTTTGTATATGATATGAAATTGTACAATGCAAATGTTTTAAAGGATGTTAAAAATAAACTGTATATGTTGGATTTGTATTACACCATGGCTAGGAGAATGAGGGTTAGAAAGATATGAAAAGAAAATAAAAAGAGTCTTTATTGTGTGTATAAAATATTATTATTGGTACAATATATATATGTATATAAATACAACAATTGCTTTATTGAAATCTCGGCATATATTTATTCCACATTTGTTTATAAGAAATCACATTTGTCGAAAACAACTATATTATTTGACTATTTATCTTAGTCGTTTATAAAATCAAGTGCCGTTACAAATGTCTCGAATGTTATCTACTTATTCTTTAGCTCCTTTACTTAAACAAGCTATTAACTCTCTCACAGGGCATCGCCCCTTATGTGGCCTCCTACCTCCCCTTCTAGCCACCCCTATCCTCTCAACATGAACCTTTAGTATTCAAAAGTTGCCTCGCTCTTATCATTCTCAGCACTCTAGTTCGAATGTGTACCAACTACTGCACACATTCCTCCATTCAATACTCTAGATACACATTGTAGTTTCACCCCCTGGTGGTTGCATCTCACAGTGGAGCTATTCTCCACGTGCACGGAGATGCTTAACACTACTCATAAAAACTCTATTTCCACCCTCTGAGATACTTCGACACTTCGCATTTCAGGACAACATGTATTTTTAAACGTTTCGGCAACGATTATTCTCTTGCTCATTGAAAACAATATAGCATAGATTTTTAATTTTATTCTTGATTCTCGAGATTATTCAAGGAAGACGACATTCCAATAAACCAATTGTGTCTGATTTTAATAAATTTACATTAAACCTAAATCAGAAAATATGGTACATATATTCCTGAGCCATTGTGTTACCGATAAATGGTAGACTCTTTCCTTGATGTAGCAGTTTTCTCGCAACCATTCATTAGGTTCTTCGTTAGGTACACTTTAATTTTCCTTCTTTAAAATGTTTCAAATCTGAAAAGCAGAAATATATGTTAGTTACATCTAATAATTTACTATTTATGCAAGAAATTATAGATAGCCGCAATAAAATATACTAAATGCCTATTCGTGACATATTAACATCGCTGGATGTATATCTCTATATAATATAACAGAAACTAAAGTTAATTCCTTTTACGATAAATGGAAACAACCGATTGAATCCGGTTGCCGGCAATTATAAAAAGCCAAAATAAGGGCGAGATATTTAAAAATCGGCACGAAGATGAGTAGTGATACTAGAAATATGTCCTCAGAGGGGGAATTATCCAACTCAAATAATTTCCGGAATAACTGGGAAAGACTGGTCGGACCCGGAGTTCCAGCAACATAAAAAATGGCTATTTCTTCGGAAATAAAACCGATATAGGTTTGAAAATTCGTAGATAGTTAAGCAACGATATCCAGATGCACATATCCGGAAGTAGGAACGGCTAAAATTAATACCTTTCACGATAAATAGAAAAAACTGATTGAATTTTAAAAAGCTAATATATCTCCGGAAATAGGAACGAAAAAAATTTAAAAATCGGCATAGGGTTGAGGAGAGATACAGAAATATGTACGCAGAAGGAGAATTATCCAACTCTAATAATTTCCAGAATAAGTGGGAAAAACTAGTCGAACTCGTAGTTTCAGCAATCTAAAAATTGGCCTTTATTTCGAAAAAAAAAAAAACAATACAGGTTTGAAAAAAATTGTAGGTAGTTAAGCAACCATATCTAAAATACATATGCGGAAGCAGAAATAGCTAAAGTTAATACCTTTCCCGTTAAATGGAAAAAAAAAAACCGATTGAATCCGGGTTCCGGAAAATTATAAAAAGCCGATATATCTCCAGAAATAAAAGCGAGAGAAATTTAAAAATCGGCACACGAATGAAAATGATCCAACTGTAATAATTTCCGGAATAACTGGGAAAAACTGGTCGAACCACCGAAACCATAGAAATAAAATATAATAAAACCATAGAAGTAAGAAATGATAGATTATTGGTAACAAAACCATAGATATGAGATATTATAGATTGATCCTCATTTTCTCTTAATCCTTGTAAAATCTTATATAACCCACGGGTTATATGCCCACTTTAAATAAAGAAATATAATAATTGCATTTTATTTTATATAATAAATTTATGGCCGTCAAATGAATTACGAATGGCATGGAATGTCATAAAAGAAAGTAGTTACAAATTAAAAAGATGGGAAAACTACATTAGCGAATTATTATTAAACTTCATTAATAATAATAAAAAAATACAGTCTACTTACGTCATAAGTCATGGCTGCCATCATGGCTATCTTCATCGCCGGGATATTCTCCATACATATCAGCTAACCTGGGACGGACCTTGGACCACGGAACCTTGGACCTCGAAGCCTTGGACCACGGAACCTTGAACCTCGAAGCCTTGGACCACGGAACCTTGAACCTCGAAGCCTTGGACCACGGAACCTTGGACCTCGAAGCCTTGGACCACGGAACCTTGGACCTCGAAGCCTTGGACCACGGAACCTTGAAGCCTTGGATCACGGAATTTTGGACCTCGGAGCCTTGGATAACGAAACCTTGCACCACTGGAACTTCAGACCACCATCATCAGCACCTGAAATAAGCATGTAAAACATCACTTTTTTGTAATTACAGCTTATGAGGATTAAAACCAGGGGCGTATTGGACATAACAAGTGGTGGTTAGACCCATTGTCACTTATGTATCTCTGGTTGACAAAGACGCCGCAATAAACTGCTGTAACTGATGAGGACTTAATAACAGCAATGGAACGCTTCCTAGATTCTCATGCGGAATATAACGCAGTGGGATACAATAATGGTATCCATCACGTGAAAAGCAATCTTGTTGGAAATAAGATCATACCATATAATCAAATCTATTTAAACGGGCACTAAATATGCGCATGAGTGTATGATGCACGATTTGCGCCGACGGAAATTGTGATTATGTGAATTGAAGCGGCAACTCAATACAGCAATTTCGTGTTCCAAACACGACTATATTATTTAGTGGAAAGTATTTGTTACTACTTAATTGATTTGTTTCATTATTAACGTAGGAAAATGTCTGTTTATTTTTACAAATTTGCAAGAGGCGCTTTAAAATATGTTGACTTCTGAATGATGCTTGGATTTCCGTGATGGATTTATTAATATGTTTGCCCAAATCGAAGCAAACAGTCTCACAAGTTGACAAAGACCCAAAAAGAAAATATTTTTTCTTTGTTGTAATTTCTGCATTTTGCATTTTTTAAATATAAATTGAGTATTTTTTTTATTTACTGTGTCGTTCACCTAATTATTCCGTATTATCAATTAACAGAACGAATACGTTGCACATTATCGGAGATAATTGTTGAAAAGCAATTGGACAGAGAATATATTCTAGATCTAAAGAGATACATATCTGAAATCTTTTTGTTATATACTAAGGAGGAATGCAAAATGACATGAAAGTAAGGAGTAATGCGATCCCTTATACAATGTTTATAAGAACAAAATGGTTGAAAATATTGTTTCGGAAATTTAAGGAATAAATTGTTTAGATTTTTATTATTTGACAGAAAAATATGTTGATAATTGATAATCGTGGTTCGGTATTTGCGGACCAGTTCATCAACAAACAAAAAAAAAACGTCTATTCTCTATTAATGTTCTAAATATATAAGTTGTTTTTTTTTTAGATGTTACTTGAAAGCATAATTCACTATTTAATTTCGTCTGCAGTCACCAGATCGCAACATTTTACGCCCAATTCTTATCGAAATCGTCTATTTGCCTAGAAAAAAATGTCTTTAGGTTAGGATTTACATGTGTAGGGCGTTAAAAATTGCATCAGGTTTACCTAAGTCACCTCTGAAATTTTTTCTTAGACTTTTATGCATATTGATATGCGCGACTTAATGGGTAAAGAAATGGGAAAATAAATATATGTTTCTAAAAATCTCGCACTTACATGATGCTAACGAGGAAAGGAATGCTATCCTGTACTGTTGCCATCTCCTTCGCATGCCAACACCATCGAATGGGTAGGTGGCTGTTGGGATCACGAGCACATCACCTCTCTGCATCCAGAAAAGCAGTTATGTCGGGTGCTTCAGGGGCTTGGTGGATCGCTTGTCAATTCCTTGTCGTATATTTTTTAAAACAGACAACTTCAACGTTAAACATGAAATTATACAGTAATAATTATTTTAACACCAAAAATGACTATTGAAAATCATTGCGGGCATTCGTGTATCTTCCAACATCCAAAAGTACTTCCAACATCTCTGCCATCATTAACTCGAAACAGGAACCGTTTTGCCCAGACAACTAAGTTATTAATAAAAACCTATTAGGTACATAAAAAAAAAAGATAGCAGTTGTTCCTGTAATCACTATTACCAACATACATAGTTAAATAAAATTATTATTAATAAAAACCTATAACATTAACAAAAAAAAAGTATAGCAATTGTTCCTGTAATCACAAGTACCAACATACATAGTTAAATAAAATTATTATTAATAAAAACCTATTACATAAACAAAAAAAAAAGATAGCAATTGTTCCTGTAATCACAAGTACCAACATACATAGTTAAATAAAATCATTATTAATAAAAACCTGTTACATAAACACAAAAAAAAGATAGCAATTGTTCCTGTAATCATTACTACACACATACATAGTTAAATAAAATCATTATTAATAAAAACCTATTACATAAACAAAAAAAAGATAGCAATTGTTCCTGTAATCATTACTACACACATACATACATAGTTAAATAAAATCATTATTAATAAAAACCTATTACATAAACAAAAAAAAAAGATAGCAATTGTTCCTGTAATCATTACTACACAGATACATAGTTAAATAAAATCATTATTAATAAAAACCTATTACATAAACAAAAAAAAAGATAGCAATTGTTCCTGTAATCATTACTACCCACATACATAGTTAAATAAAATCATTATTAATAAAAACCTATTACAAAACAAAAAAAAAGATAGCAGTTGTTCCTGTAATCCCTATACTCCCAACATACATAGTTAAATAAAATCATTATTAATAAAAAAACCTATTACATAAACACAAAAAAAAGATAGCAATTGTTCCTGTAATCATTACTACACACATACATAGTTAAATAAAATCATTATTAATAAAAACCTATTACATAAACAAAAAAAAAAGATAGCAATTGTTCCTGTAATCATTACTACACACATATATAGTTAAATAAAATCATTATTAATAAAAACCTATTACATAAACAAAAAAAAAGATAGCAATTGTTCCTGTAATCATTACTACACACATACATAGTTAAATAAAATCATTATTAATAAAAACCTATTACATAAACAAAAAAAAAGATAGCAGTTGTTCCTGTAATCCCTATACTCCCCACATACATAGTTCAATAAAATCATTATTAATAAAAACCTATACATAAACAAAAAAAGGATAGCAATTGTTCCTGTCATCATCACTACCCACATACATAGTTAAATAAAATCAAATTGAAGTAAACTGTATGCAAATCAGATATTTGTTTCGAACATTATAGTGAGTTCGTGGCGCCACGATCAATATTTTTGCATAATAATAATAATTTCTTGATTATTACTAGCTAGCTATTCTAATCTAATTAAAAATATGGAAAACAGAAATCGCTGGACTATTATTTTTCGTAACTTGCATTTTAATAGACTCAAGAATGCGCAATTATAATTTCACTAAATATTTACCGGTTTCAAGTTAGTCATATTATTAAAGCGCGCATTTTTCATAACCTAAAATAAAATATTTTTACATCTTTTTAGGTATGGTCGCAATTGTTCCCATCACTATTACTGCTACTATAATATTGAAAATTAAAATGAGCATTAGTAAGCATTTAGTAAGTCAACTTTCAGTATCATTGTCATGTCCACAGAAAACGGGATCAAGAACTAATAACCACTAACAAGAAGCGTCCGGTGGAAACAGGAATCCACGAGGGCACGGACGGAGCAGCAAACAATGTAGCAGAAGTACAAGGGCTGTCCACCCTGGAGCTCAATCGCATCAAGCCCATATCACCGGCACATAAGGGGCGAGTCGGAATCAACTGCAGAGATCTACACCTTCCCGGGGTAAACAGACATGATCTGTCCACCCACGCTTTCGCGAGGATCACCCAAGTGCAAGCACCCAGATGCCCCCAGGAAGTGTCTACCCCCGTCGTTCGTGTACTCTAGAAGGTTGATGAGAATACCAGTCGGCACATTATTACACTCTCTTATGCAGAAAACGCAATAACACGCCTAAAGATACCTCCAAACGCAAAGTGCTAGCAGTTACTAACCCCACAGTCACCCATTAACTGAAAATGTGTGTAATGTGCTTGACGCACCACATAGTCCGGTCGAAGTAGTAATCATTTCGTGTCACGTCATGTCATGCTCATTACGCGTCATAATCAATTAGAAAAAAATGCAACCACATATCTAGCAAAGATGTAAATGAGTCCAGCTGAAGGCGAGTGTTTTAAGAATTAAATAATAAATTTAGTCTAGGTACCTTTAATTCTGCGCTCGTTGCTGAGATGTCCTCTTCATCTTCATACCTACCTATTTACGAAGATCTTGATTGGCTAACCCTGCAAGCAATAAATATGATTGTTTAGAATTTATACAATGCAGATATATGTTTTAAGTTTAAGTTATTCGGTGGAACAGCCAAGGATTTCCTTCGATGTGTTTGCGACAAAGACGGTCGCTTGTACTTTTTGCACGCATTGACAGAAATTCTCGATAAAGCGAGCGAATGGAAACACGTTACTGGGATATGTCCGAGGCTTAACATATTACATTTTAATATCTTAGAAACGCTCTGTATTACTTCGACTGATAAGAATAAAACGGCCAACAAAAACAAAATCAATCAATTAAAGAGGATTCTATGAAATGCAAAATTTACCTCCTATTTAGTCGATAAATTTGCATCTTCAGGGACTAGGAGTTATGTGCTGCGTAAGCATCCATCTAGTATAAATATTGTAACTTCTAAGAATAGTTATCTCAGCATATTATATCATATAAAAGTAGGTATCAAACATATGACAAGTCTACATTTACAAGTGGTGCAGTGCACTTCCTAGTAGTTGTCAACGGATCCAACAGGAATCCGTGAAAGTACAATTGTAAAAAAAGTTAAATATAAAATTGGTGTTCTAAGTAAAACTGTTTTAAAGAAAAGAAAATGTTTTGTTAACCAATTCCTAACCGGGTTGTTTAACTTACATATATTTGTACAGCATCTACCACATCTGGTAATTACCAATACACTAATGCTGCCAATGTCTGAATGCTTATCCGTTTTTTCTATATTCAAGTTGTTTTACAAAATGAAGGTATATTTTAAAATACTATATAATTGTATGCAATGAATGCGCTTCTTACAGTGTGAAATCATTAAATTAAATTAATTAAAAATTTCGATATCCCACACCAAGTAAAATTTTTAATATAAAAATTACCTCATATATTAATTACAGTGATTAGCAGGAAAGCATTTATTTAATACTATATAATTGTATTTATATAGAATAATCTAAAGTCACGTCTCTTTTCCGAAAGTAATATAGACTTTTGTACAAGCAGCGAGTAAAACGAAAAAAAAAGGGGGAAAATTTTAACTTTTACACAATTTCTAAATAAAACGAAAAAAAATATGTTAATGTTCAAATAATATGAATTCTTCGTTCAGATAATTTATCCGTTTGTATTGCTAGTACTTGTTTCTACCTCAAATTACAAATTGAAAATGTAATAGAAATTCTGTAAAAATCGTAGATAGGTAATGAAAATAGAATAGTTTATATATAAATAATTTAAAGAGCAAGACGAATTTATTGTTGGGTGAATTCAGAAATGCTGTTAAATCAAAACATTCGTCATTGAGTGACAGAAAGTTCTCTGCTATCCCTGTCATGAAAATATATAACGTAAGAAAGTTATTTTTAGGATGAAAGAGGTACTACAAATAAAATAAATATGTAAGTACTTCTAGCATACAAAGATATACAATAAAATGTAACAGCTCTTGGCAAGCATGTTTTTTTTTTATATACATCTGTCTCTTTCTGTCGATTCTATATTTCTTTGCAGAATAAATCATGAATTTCTGCGTTGGTGTCTTCTGCGATATTTAAACTATTTTGCGTCCAAATATATTTCATTAAAAACCTAATTTTTTATACATTATTTTAAATTTGAGACAACACAAACACAAACAAAATAATAGCTTCTTTACATTCGCAAAGATAACCATCCAATAGAATTTCGAAAATAAGATTCAAAAAAATAATTACATAGATATTTCTTAATCGCGATATATACGCCTATGTAGTAAATGTAATACAATATATCAAAGATACATATAAAATATCAGAGCGAACCAGAGTTAAAGCAAATAGAATTTACTCACCCTCAATTAACGCGTTTCACAGCAAAAACGTCCTCCCTAAGCAAGTTCTTCCGCGATTTAATTGCACACGCTGCTAACCGCACGTGTAAGTCTATTTCGCGACTTTATAATTTATTTAATTCACCTTTAACTAATCGAAAAATGTGGAGAACGAAAACTGATGCCACTTGTTTCAAAAACGCACGCTTGCTTTGTTAAAAATTCACGATTGTGATTGGACGTATATACCTATGATCGCGCATAGCTATCAATGTTTTTTGTCAAACAATATAGGTACGATATGTTTGTTCGTTTTTTACTCGAGGTTGGTGGAAATACTCTTTTATATTTTGTAGGTGAGATGAATTAAGATTGAAAACATAAATAAACGTTTTAGAAAGTAAATTATGTTTAGGGCCGGTATTTTAATCTCCTAATAACTGTATCTAATAACAATTTAGCTAATATATATAGGAAATATTTCAGTTGTTCAGCTAAAAACTCTTATTAGGAACTTTATTAGGAGATTGAAATACCGTCCCTTAGAGTAATTTCCTATATAAATTAACCATTGAATTAACTATGGAATTACCAAACACTAATGATCCCAATGTCTAAATAATTATCCGCTTTTTGGCTCAATCAAACCCTCACGAAAATTAATTGTGGGCCCCACTATAATACGCGTTTGATACTGTTTGGTTACTTACATAATATTAATTTCTCAAAAAATTCAAAATTTGTGGAGCGGAAACCGACGCCATTAGATTAAACAAAACCACGCTTGCTTTGCTAATAAAATGGAAAACGGTGATTGGTAATTGTCTCAAAAAGCACGCCATACCGGCCACCTTATTTTTGTTAAGCTGTTGTCGTAGGTAGAACTAATAAATCACGTTAATCATACATAAAATAATAAAGCAAACCAGAGTTAAAGGCAATAGAATTTACTCACCGGCAATTCACGTGTTTCCCAGCAAAAGGGTCCTCCTTAAGCAAGTTCTAACGCGATTTAACGGCACGCACTACTAATCACGCGTTTGAGTCTATTTCGCGACTTTATAGTTTAATTAATTCACCTTTAACTAATCAAAAAATGTGGAGAACGAAACCCGACGCTACGCATTTTAAAAATGCACGCTTGCTTTGTTAAAACTTCACGATTGTGATTGGACGTTTTTATGAACGGATATAACATGTAACACGGTAACCATTGGTAACTAGGTTTTTGCATATACATCTGGCGATTCTAACATCGCATTTTTTGCAGTACGGATGATGCATTTCTGCGTCCTTGACTGCCATTTTAAAACTATTTTACTAAGAAAATATATAGAGTATTAATTATGGATTTTTCATTGAAAACTTATTAATTTTTTATACATAACTTTAATTTTGGAACAAGAATACCGATGCCAAACACAAATACAATGATAGGTAGTTATTTTACATATGTTTTAATAACCATTTAGCAGAATTTATAAAATGACTTTCACAAAAAAATTAATGATTACACAATAAAGAAAACTATTAGATATATATATACAGTGACCGGCTTAAATGTTACAACATATGGGAATTTCTTTTATTATTAAAATATGGTAAAATTCTTTTGGAGGTTAGGTTCAGCATGTCTAATAACCTTGAAATTTATTTTGACACGCGTCACGTGACCACTAATATGGCGGGAAATTTAAAAAATGTGCGATAAATCATCAAGAAGTGAGGTTAGATGGCGTCATATCTAAGAAGGTTATTTGAAAAAGTTGCTTAGAATTCAATTCTGAGGCCGTATGCAAATTCTTGTAAACATATTTCAAAAGCATTAAAAATCACAATTTGTCCAAATATTTTTTAAATAAATTACATATTTTATTTTTTCGATGTTAGATGCTCAACTGAAGTAAAATCTGTTAGTTAAAACTAAAAAGTAGGTTTCCAGTATGACAGTTGCTGTATGCAAAAGGAATAAATAAATTTTACAAAAAAATTTTAATCTAGATTGCCTAGTGATTGAAACTTTTTTTTTGTTTTTTCGTTTTCTCCATTCAAGTGGTAACAGTTAGTCCAAAACTTATAACATTGGGTATCTCATCCTTCACAATGTTCATGCACCCATCGAAGGTATTTATGTAAGTAGGTTTTGAAATCAGAAAACAACGAATAATAATAAACAACAACAATACTCCTGACCTATAGTCTGTGTATGGTACTATGCAGGTGATGGTCACAAAGAAATTTGGGATTCGACATTATTTCTGCATCTTGTTTTGGTTTATGTTTAAAGTTCTCCAATTTATCATAAAAGAACGAATTCTGAAAGATTATAACCTCCAAACCGCGTAAAATAAACACAGAAATATCGTAATAATACGTTCATGCCAGCGCCATCAATCATCAATCGCGCAAAGCATGATGCGAACTCAGGGTAATAAGTGGTAATAATAAGTTCGCTGTTCGCATGCTTTGCGCGTACAGATGGCGCAAACGTATTATTACGATATTCTGTGTTTATTTTACACGATTTGGAGGTTATAATCTTTCAGAATTCGTTCTTTTATGATAAATTGGAGAACTTTAAACGCAAACTAAAACAAGATGCAGAAATAATGCCGAATCCCAAATTCCTTTGTGACCATAACCTTAATAATATCGTATTTCGCAGCCGGTAAATGACTGCAATCTGTGATTATTACGGGGGAGTAATTTCTATGTTGCCATATATTCTCGTTCATTCATAAAATTTTACTACGTACTTGTGACGTATAAAGATCTTAAAAAATTTATATTTCAAAAACTACTTTACAGAATGCCGTCAAAATTTCAGTGTAAATATATATTTAGGTCATGTACAAAATAACATTATTTTAACAAGAATTTAAAAAAAGTGCAATTCCTCATTAGCCAGCCGCCATTGCAATGGATTATCAGTGTTGCCAACGATAGAGAAATTTTCTCCTATTTCAGAGAAATGTATACCTGTTTAGGAACAAAGGAATTTTTTTTCTCATTAGAGATTTTTTTGAAGTTCTTGTTTGCCACAGTATACGCATCATGAAAACAGGCAAACACATTCGTACATGTATAAAAACCTAAAATACATGGCATAGTAATTGCGGAAAACAACTTAGGAATTGCAAATTATAAGTTATTTGGTATTTAAAATTAGTTCACGCGGGAATTTGAAGCGTTGGGATTGGTGCAAAGCCTCTGAGCGAATGCGTCACAACATTCTATGATTCTAATTGGACCGCTCGTACACGCATTTCATGCTTGGTCATTAAAAAAAAATCAATAAAATTATTTTTACTCCAGAATATTTTTATACTATATTCTTATTACTTCTTTGTTAGACTTTAAAATGTTTTATTCAGTATTTATTTCAATAGATTAAAAGCAATTATCAGATAGAGACTTGAGAAATACAATATATACACGAAGGTAATATTGGGAGTTTAATTCAGATAGGAAATATTGAACAAACATTCTCCAAAGACAGTCGAATAAGAGAAATCTTATTAAAAAAGTTGTTTTTCTGTTTTGTATTTTTGAATGTGAATGTTTTAATTGGTGTACAAGTGTCTACTACAGTTTAAAGTATATATATTATATTTATCCTCGATTTCGCAAAAAAAAAATATTTATTGCTGGCCTTATTATTCATTAAATCTAAGTACACGATGGAATCGATTAATTTATTTGAATGTCAATATACGTCAGATAACGAATTTAATATTGAATTATACTATCATGAGCAGTGGACTGAAAAACGACTCAATCTTCGCAAAATCTGGCAAATCACATGCTAAATCGATATTGAGAAGCGTTCAAAAAACCGACAGAAATTTATATCCCGTTTTTTTCGAAGGGGTAAATGTTACCCCGAAACCATTGAATCCGCTATCTTTCAAAGAAGGACGAGAGAGGCAGATTAGTATTCTGCATATTAAAGATAGCTCCGATGGAAATGCCGACTTTAGCAGTAGTTGCTTTGTTTCACAAATTTACCAGTCCAGTCGATATAGCACAGATCTAAATCAAATTTTTAGTTATGGAACTGCGGATACATATTTATCCTACGCATTAGATAGCAATAAAGACACAATGAGCTCCTATTTCGAAATAAAACCCCCCGCAGAGAAACCGAAGCCTATGCCGTCTAAAATCAGTTTATTGCTGGCCGAGACTACGACATTTTTCGTTTTTGACTTAGCCAGTAAAACTGTTGATAAGGAATCAGAAGAAGGTATGATAATAAAAATGATGATTCAGCTTTCAACCGTAGGTAAATTCTTTCCGCTATGCTTATGCCCGATTTCTGAAACGTTAAAGCAGCAGGTATGTATCTATCTGTTGTATCACCATCAATAATCAAATTGTAACAAAGCAAAACGGCGATAATGCAAACTATTAAAAATGCTAGTTTTTTATAGACATTATTATACCCATTCATACAGAAACTCTATTTTATGTAATATTCGACAGATATTTAAAGGATAACTCTGACATATTATATCTTCAAGATATCTCTTACGTACCAGAAATCGGGCATTGGAGCGTAAAGTCAGGCCAAATTGACCGTATGATTTACTTCTAGGCAGTCCTACCAATCACTGCATACAACATTTTCCTTGGGTTGAAAATGACCCCATCCCCATATAGAATGATCAAAATTCCGATTTTTTTGTAGGTGCAGAAACCGAGAAAGACAATCAGAATTATGAATTTTTAACTGAAGGCAGAGGTCGCAATCGTAAAGTAGTGAATGCGGAAGTACAAACTTATCCGGTTTTATTGAAAACCCGGGAAACGGAAGCGAAGAACGTACGGATGAGAAGTAGTTACGCTTACGCTTCCGGTTGGGACATGTACGATACGTATAGTCGCGAGGAAGAAGATGTTGAGCCGCCAGCATCACAAGATATAACATCGCACGTTTCAATCGATAGTGTGCAAGTGCCTACTGAAGAGAGACAAATGATGAAAATAGTTAAGAATCTCAGATTCTTAGATTCTTTGCGGGTTGTAGAACGTCTGCTCGCCAATAATAATTATAACAAACAACAGCAAATTTTCCGCGGTTTACTTGAACCAGACCCTTTCCGGGAAGATATAGAGTATGATTATAAATTGAATTTACTTTGGACATTCGCAAATGAAAAGACCAAAGGTACATATGATTACATTTAAATCAAGTTCCTAAATTAAAAATTAAACCAGCGGAAAGATAAGAACAAGAAGGGCCACTTGAGATTTTTAGCGGGTCCGGTTGCACGACTACAGCGGTAATTACAGCAGTCTCTTAATTTACATAGAGGGCACTACTGCAATCTTTGGATTTAATTTTAATTACAGTTTATACAAGATGCTAGGATCGAATTTCTTGTGATTGGAAGTTGTTCGTCGTCAAAAAATAAAAACTAAGAAACATATCTCATAGTTATATGTAATCATCAGCATGTGTGTGTCACAGCCATTTTGAGTTTACTTCGTTATCTAACAATCGTTCTTTATGATTAGTGTAAATTAAGAAAAAAAACGCCGACAGAGAGTGACCCTTCTTGTCTTACCTGTTCCCTGATTAAACTACAGGTTGTCCCAGTAAGGGGTGGGATATCTAGAGAACTACAATGGTTGTAGTGATGAAAGAAAAATCATAACTAAAGTGGCTACGAGAAAAAATAAATAGTCATATTAAGCTAACAGCCGACACAATTTTATGCGCTGAGGAGTAAAAGTAGTGGTCTCCTAGCCACACATAGAAGTCACAGATCCCTAAAACACATTTTTAACGATATCTTTGGAACTAGCAGAGATATCGAACTGAACTAAAAGGGAAAATGTTCCTCTTGACCATACGGACGTGATGAGAGTTGTAGGGAGCTAAAACAAGAACAAATTTCTAAATAAATTCTTCTAATCCATAAACTACATTAAAAAATAAAAAAAAAATAAAATTTACCTGTTGTATATAGTTGTGATTTTCCCAAAATATCACATACGTGATTACAGCCACCTCAAAATGTCGCTTACACAATCCTCAGGGATATACTCTACTCAAGCAAAGATTTTTCTCAACAAAAATTAATCCTGTAATAATGCTAACAATCACAAAAAAGTTTTTACCAACATTTTACGGAAGGAGCATATTAAATGTTGCAGCATGCAACCACTGATCCCCTTTAAACCAAACATGTGCCTTTTTAGTGCAGTTCGATATCTCTTCTAATTACAGAGATATCGTTAAAAATGCGTTTGAGGGGTGCAACTTATTTAGAGGTCTGTGACTCCCCCATAAGTGAATTTCAGCAGCTAAAAAAAAAAATACGTGTCGATTATCTTGATTAAGTGATCAGTTCTGTCACTTTGCTTGTGAGAACAGGCCCGCAGATTCGAACCGCAGACTCCGGGACTGATAGCCAAACATGCAAGCCACTAGACCATCAGCCGCGCTTAATAAATTATTCATATTGAGAATCAGAGAACATTTAACATAAGGAGAAATATAGCTTCAAACTTCCACGAGTTCTATGGTTCTCCCGTGTCGTATTTTCGATAATATTTAAATTTAAAATATCCCCTGACGTTTCGCCAACTTCTATGGTCGATACTTTCAAAGGCTGTATAATGACGAGTTATTGGCCAACTCTATTTGGTTATCCAAATTCCAGGTGTCTGCACCAGATTGTTTGGTTTTTCATTAGCTGAGTCAATAACCATCCTTCTAAGTTTCTCCATGAAGAGATTGGCCACTATACGGCTGAGTGAGCTTCCCATCGCTACTCCATCGTTTTGCTCATAAAGAGTTCCATTCTAAACGAAATAGGTGTTTGTGAATCATTCTCTGAACAAGTTAGTGATACCACAAGGAAAGAGATCAACTATGTACTGTAGAGTATTAGCTAATAAGCAAATGAGTCACTTTTTAATTTCAAGTGATAACAGCTGATTTTATTTGTCGTTCAGCAATGTTAGAGGTAGTTTATTTATGATTCCAATAATTCACGTAATGAAAAAGTATAAAGCTAAAAGTCTAATGGAAATTTGATCAACGTTTGTCTTTTATCTTTAGGAAGATGCGTAACAGCGATCTGTTGGAACACCAGAAATGAAGATGTACTAGCGGTAGGGTATGGAAAATTCTATTACGCGGAAGAAACTACCGGTATGGTGATGATTTGGAACATAAAAAACCCAGTACAGCCAGAACGCATGTATAACTTTTCTTCGCCTACCACTTCGGTCGATTTTTCTGAACAACATCCGAACCTTTTAGCAATCGGGTTCTACGATGGCAGCATTAAAGTAATAGACATATCAGATACAAATGTGAAATTCATAGGGGTGTCTAATAGAGAGGACAGTCCGTTATTCGAACCAATTTGGCAGATAGAATGGTACACAGATGACGACTATTATAAAGGGATGGAATTCCTAATGGCTACATCCCAGGATGGACGAATCAGCAGGTTTAATTTGGAGAATGCTGCTTATATGCCGTACTTTCATCTGATGCGCGTATCTAGAGCAGAAGGGAAATTAAAAGGGCTAAAGGTGGCTAATAAGTGCGTCCTCCCTGGCATTCCAATAGCCAGGCATCCAGGTGCATTAGTATTAACCCAACACCCGGTGGACTCTAATATTTACTACGTTGGAACTTCGGAGGGAGTCGTACACAAGTGCTCTAAAAACTACTATCATCAACATTTAGATCTATTTCTAGCTCACGAAGGGCCGATTTATCAAATTAAATTTTCTCCTTTTTGTGATAAGCTGTTTTTAACGTGTGGCGATGATTGGGCCGTCAGAATTTGGGCAGAAGGTATTTCAGAACCATTGATGGAACTGAGTAAGACCATGCAGACGATCCAAAGCGCGGACTGGAGCCCTTGTTACTCAACAATCATCGCGAACGTCTCTGGTAACGAGATATTCATATGGGATCTACAGCGGAAGGCATATGCTCCTCAATCGATTACAAAGTCGCCGTCAAAATGCCGAAGTACCATCGTGCAGTTCACGAGGAATGGTAGATGCTTACTAGTTGCCGATATAGAAGGAAATGTGCATATGTTTTCATTGGAAGAAATGCCTTTTCCGGCATTCTATCAGGCGGATTTAGCGACCCAATCTCTTAAGAGGGAATTGGTAATTCGACCGGACTTGCTGAGAAAAGTCGAGAAATTGGAAGGGTTAACTTTCGATAAGACGAAATTTAAGAAACACTTTCGTTAACTATCTTGTATGGTTTTTATGTACCAATTTTAATAATAATATACCACATTTTGCACAATATATCGGGTTAATTTAACGAACTGACGTTGGCAAACGCTAGTACTATAATCTACTTGGAGTTGAAGTAGTGTTTCGTTCTTTGTAGGCGTGGCACACTTGTTTGTCAATAGAAATTGTGAGAAAACTTTCATATTCAATCGGTTTTGTATTACTAAATTTCTGTTTCGCGATAATACAAAACCAAACATGTCAAGCTTAATTGCGCATATAACAAAATGCAATAATTGATAGTTTAGTATTCCTATTAGTCATATTGCGTAATGCTATTTACGATTTTACTAGAGTTTCTCAAATCTATTCCAATGCACGACATTTTACTTGAGGCATATATTACAGAATGATTTATTATGCAATTTATATGGTTAGATCACTGGATGGTACTCGTTATTGTCTATATTTGTATAAAATAAATTGTATGTCGCAATTACATCAAATAGATTTATTCTTAATATAATAATAAAAACACAATAACGTACTTAGCACAGAGATAATCACAAGAGATAGAATAAATGTATATGTTAAAATAACTAAACAAAAATATAAAAAAAAAATTAACATATTTGTTGCTTTCCATCTATGTGTCAGCTACACTTTGGCACATATGTGTAGGGTTTTAAAATAATGCCTTCAGATTTATTAATGGCCACATTTTAAAATTATTTGTATTTCCTGCATTTGCAAGTATAATTATGAAATTGCTACAAAAATGCATTGCGGTATATTATAATAATTTAGCACACGTCTGTAAAATACAATTTCGTGCATAAAAAAATCTGACAAAGAACACCAAAGTTAAAGTGGAATTGCACTGTAGAATAATAATATTAATACAAGTTTGCAGTAGTGAATGAATTCATCATATATACTAAAAAGGAAACGATACAAAAATGTTAAAACAAAGAAAGCTGTCATATACTTTCCTAAAAAAATAATAAATGTGAATCCTGTCACTTTCAGCCATATTATATAGATAAGTAGGTATACAATATAAGTTTTATAAAAGAGTAATAAAATAAATTTTATAAATCTATAGCAAAACAGATACAAAAGTGAATATGTGTATAAAATGGCATATTTTCAATATTTATACCAATTCATGTATGTATTACTATTTTCACAATATAAGATAATTGGTTAGCCGTCGCTGTCCTGTTTATATATTCGGGATTGAATGATCCATTAGATCCTTAATTAGTGATCCAGACA
This sequence comes from Cetonia aurata, assembly GCA_949128085.1. Lineage (NCBI taxonomy): Eukaryota > Metazoa > Arthropoda > Insecta > Coleoptera > Scarabaeidae > Cetonia > Cetonia aurata. The sequence continues at coordinate 26,700,784 of OX421887.1, forward strand.
TTCTGAAAATACCACACCATATATCTTAGCTTTAGTTTAAAATTATATAAATAGACTATATTTTTTAAAGTATAAATATAAAACTATTATTAATATTATTATTAAACTGTTTTAAGCGCATACTTACTTCTTCACCATATGATCATAAATGTAGCTGGGAATTATGGTAATTGTGACAACGTTGCTACAGCTATCAATAATCTTCGTAATTTCTTTGTCTTTTATTCCAACTACATTTTGGCCATCGATTTCCAATAACTGATGGTTTATAAGAAGACCGTTTTTAGCAGCTGAAGAATCTTTAACAATGCTTGTAATTTTGCCGTTTTTGAAAAGGAAACCAATGTGTCTGGTGCTGTCTTTATGTAAGGTGACGGTACGTTCAAATGGTCTATCCCGCAACGCTACTCTTATTCCATTAACCGGGCTCTTACGAAACAGATCATGTACTTTGTCCATAGAATACCCAGCAACAGTTGCTCCATTAATTTGAAGAATTTGATCTCCAAATCTTACACCAGCAAGAGCTGCTGGAGACTTCTCAGTCACCAGACATACAAAGACACCATTATCAATGGATTTTACTCGTATTCCGACTTTATTATCTTTATCTTTACATAATATGACCTACGTTGGAAATAAAATATTTACTAAGGGCCAAATAAATTAGTATTCTCATCTTACCTCACGTACGCCATTTGTCACTTGTGCCTTTTGTAATCCTAACGATTGGCTTGAAATAGGAGCTACCATATTTGTATACAACCCCGCATTAGAAATTTCAGTCTAAAACGCAAATTTGAAAATTTTAAAAATATTTGCTTTCTAAACGGGTTCTGGTGAAGTGCAGGTATGTCTATGCTTCTCATGCAATTCCAACTGAATCAAATTATCAACATGGGGTAGAAAAATATTATATTTGATTTTGTTTAGAAGTGTATTATATAAGTTTATACCCACGAAAAGGATCTAGCAATATAAGTATGGTAAAATGTCCCTCAGAACAGGTTTATGATAAAACTATTCCAATTAGAAAACAAAATTATCGCTACAATTTTATCAATATCACCGAAAATAACTGAAAGTCATCAACAACGTCGGCTGCAATATTAATAGATATGGATTTAACTAAAAATGCTGTTCTCCTTAAAAAAGATGAACTCTAACTAATTGTAAAGCCTTCAATTTGTCCACTACAATTATTACTACTATATCATTCAGATTAACCTCATAGTGCGAATATGCTAGTTCTATATTCTAAAAGTGTGAACGAACTATAGCAATTTTACATTTTGTTACCTATATTATGACGTACTGTAAAATTACAATCAACAAAAAGAATAGTATGTCATCAATATGTACTACAATTCCTATTCGATTGATTAAATAACAATGTAACATAGTAAAAAAATAAGAATAGGTTCCATTTAAAAAGTCCTCTAGTATTCCCACAATAATCATATTTTTACTGAAAACTTTATATTTTGCTGTGTATATTTTATGATACGCTAAAAATGAGAACCAACCCTTGCTACAACTCTGATCACCTTAATTAAAAAAAGTAGTAAATATATACAATGTACTAAAAATAGGTATGCACTAAAGGTAAGGAGACTATATTCTAGCAATGTGTATGTTATTTTTATTTTACGTTTCCATTAGCGTGACAACCGCCAAAAAGAATATCATAATATGTTGGTAATATGATATGTCTGCTAATAGTCATATTAAGTTCCACCAAAATATAATGGATAAGGCATACTAAAAAAATGCATAGTGAAAGTTATTAGTTCGTTAATACCCTTATTTATCCTTGCTACCTTTACATATATACTGATTCTGTTGATGTGACACTCTCTAAATGGAATAGCACACATTACTAATTATGCTTAGTATTTTTAAAATATTTTAAAAATAAAAAAAAAATCATTTATTATCACTATTATAGTAGTGACCTATATATTGTACCCTTTCGGTTTAAACTTTATATTATAAAACAAAAACAATAATTGATTTTAATGTTAAGAAAAACTGTGAAAATAAATGTAAAGTTGCATTTGGCATTACTGGACTATTAAGTGCTGCTTGAGGACACATTGACTTGAAATTCTTTATTTTTTGAGCTACCAATTTTTTCTATTTTTCTTTTTTCATATCGTACTTATTATTATTCCAATAATGAGATCGACAAAAGTACATGCTTTGACGTTTAATGTAATTTAAATTTTTTCACTCATAAAGATGATCATAAAATGATTCACCTACTCAGTTATATTAAATTCTTCATTCTCATTTTTTGTAACACAGATTTTGTTGAGAAACGATGAAACTCACACCCATACTTATGTACACTTAGCCATAAAAGTCTACATACGGCTATCCATTTGTTGACAGTTGTCAGCCGCATGTAGACTTTTATGGGTATGTGTATATGTCTAGAATAAACTGTAAGATATGTTCAACTTACTCCTTGATAAACAGCAACTTGAGAATATTCAGGCATATTTGCTGCAATTACAGCTTCTGATAGTTCAAGCCCCATGTATGCTCCTAATGAAGGATACATTGCATTTGAAGGGGTACCCGCTGCAGAAAGTGCTGCATATGCTGGCGGTGATCGATATGATTGAATAGCATCAACTTGTGCTTTTGCCAGTTGATCAACTTTCATATCTTCTAGACTCGGATATAGAGACATGGTGCTACAAAAAAAGAATAATCACAATAACATATTTGTTTATATCTACCACTGTAAAATGAAAGGCTTGTATTTAAAAAGAAGGAATAAAAGTTTTGTATACATACAACCTGTATATTTGAAGAATGTTTAAACCAATGAATCACTGATGTCTGAGAAACCAAATCCCATTTATTTTACTCAATTTTATAATTCGCGATATTCATAGCTTATCAACTTTCCTGCAGCGCATGCGTAATTATTTTTTAGTGGACAATAACAATTGGGAATACCAGCAGGGGAATACAAGCAGATACAAGAGCAAGAGATTATTTCAACAGTTCAACATCATATTTTTGCTAGGCATCTCTGCTAATACCAGAATACATACCTAATAGCTAATAGTAATACCACAGTAATACTATCTTATCCGGTCTTATTTTAAAATCACTTTGTATTCTGCTTGGTCAAAATATTTATTGTTTGTATTACGTTGGAATTCAGATAAAATTATGAGAGTACAAACTTACTTATAGAATACGATAAGATACTTTGGCATAATGATAGTGTATCAAGGATAATTTAACTGTAAATACCTTGGCCAACTAATGTATGAACATTTGATGTTGACCGGTCAAGCTATTTGCGATAGTCATACGATAATGTATGTTTGTGAAATTTATAGATTTTAAATAGGGCGCCTATGTACGTCGATATCTTTGCGTGTCGAGGTTGACCTCCCTGCTGAACACAGGAACACAGCGACCACAGCGACGAACTGTCAAAGGGGTTGGCAGTACCGCATAGTTAAAGAGGAGGAATGCGAGATTGCATATTGTCAACGTTTCGAGCTGTTTAGCCAGTGAGTTTAGGATGAAGTATGATGATGGGTGATCAGTTTCGTAAAGTTGAGCAATATTCACCAAAATCCTCACCGAGAGGGGCAAGATCCCCTGTTGTTTCGCGTCAAGACTCATCTGGAACATTAAAAACGACGATTTTATTGGGAAAGAACCCATCCATAGTCCCCAGTGGACCTTTTTATTTGATGAAAGAGCCACCAGGTAGCTATAAACATAAGCAAGTATAATGAAAATGGTGTGTGTAAGTTAAAATCTGTTCTGTAGGGGCTTCTGAGTTGACTGGAGCCACAAATTTGATGGCCTATTATGGACTGGAACATTCTTATAGTAAATTCAGTGGCAAAAAATTAAAGGAGCAACTGTCGTCATTCCTACCTACATTACCAGGTGTTATTGATGCACCAGGTCAACAGGACAATAGCTCTTTGAGATCTGTTATAGAGAAACCACCAATTGTTGGTAAAGAATTGTTACCATTAACTAGTGTTCAACTGGACGGATTTCGATTACATCCCGGACCAGTAAGTATTAAAATAGAAAATATGCTATTGCATATATTAATTAAATGTATGAATGTAATTTTAACATTATTTTTGCTTCAGCTGCCAGAACAATATAGATATGCAAATCAAGCACCAATTAAGAAACATAAAAATAAGCATAAGAAACACAAACATAAAGAAGGTGGACTGCCAAACCAAGAAACGCCAATTACAGAGGTAGGTCAAGATATACACGAAAAGAAACATAAAAAGCAGAAAAGGCACGATGAAGATAAAGAAAGGAGAAAAAAGAAAAAGGAAAAGAAGAGGAAAAAACAGAAACATAGTCCTGAACATACAGGAGGTTTGACACCAAGTCAACACACAAACACTTAACAAATATAAATATATTTTTATGTACAAATACTGTTATTTAATATTTTATTTTTTCCATTACTGTATTATAAATAAGACTTAATTGTAATATTTTTTAAATTGGTTTAATTTCTATATTCCTATTTGTATACTCATGACAGAAATACATATGTACATATTGATGAAAAGGCTGAAGCGGGGTGAAGACAATTGATTAATACTTTGTTGAGTGTATAATATAGTAATATAGCATACATGCTTTTAATTAAATATATCTCTGCATTAACATCTTTGTTAACACTGTTACCATTAATTAATGTTTAAGAATATATAAATCAAAAAACTAAATAATACAAGTAAAAAATGGTAACCATAGATTGAATAAGAAATACTGGGCCTTCTTTTAATCTCGAAAAACATGTATGATCAATGATAATGGCATGAAGGTAATGCTGTGGGGACTTATAGTATTTTGAAATTGATGCGAGAACACATGCACGTAACAGGCATTGATCGTTTATTATTTTTTCAACGTGTGATCATCGGCCGCATTTAGAGTATCAGTCAATTAAAATGCTATTAAAACAAGTGTCACAATGACGTTTATAGCGGCGAGAGATTCAAAGTACGAGCATTACAAGTCATTTTGGCACACGTTTTTTGCAGTATTTTCTCCTAATTTGCACATTAATCGCCTATATTACGTTCCGGCAAGAGTCCCACTAGTGCGTTTGGTTAATATTTCATTACAGCACAGTGTGCGGTAATATCATTTCAGCACTGCGTCGTCGTTTGTTTTAGCTTTATTGCAACATCCAGTCAGAAAAAGTAATATAAACCTAACTGATTATTAAAATGGCATTTGGCATATTTCGTCCTTTGGTAAATCAACAAATGTGTAACGGTTAATAGCAGCTGATTTAACAAACCTCTATGTTAATTAAAAAATTGGTAACTATCCTTTATGTTAGCCGCGATTACTAATAAACAACGTACAATTGTAAGTAGTATACAAACTAATCAAAAATAATAAGAATAATTCTAGTTTAATAAAAAGGCGGGAGTTTATTGAAAATTAAGGTGGCACTACTGCCAGGAAGTTTCCTTTCACCTCCCACCAAATTTGGAGATTGTTGGAGACTCCATGTTGTCTTGTTTCTCGTTTGTCGGCAGATCGTCGTTTGGCGTCTGGCGGTTTGGTTGTGTACGGTTCGGCTTGTAGAAATATTTTAAACAGCCTTGCATAAAGTATACCGTCATAATGGATAATCGTAAGTAAATCTATTATTATTCCTGTTGTTTTAAGTAATCTGGCATTTGTATTTATTTGGGATATATTTGCATCGTGCATTGTTTTTAATTATGTCATTATTTTTGAATTATTGATAAATTTTGTTCTCCTCCGTTAAAATTTTTTTCCAAATTTAAATCTTGTAAAAACAGTAAACACCGTTGCAGGTATTTCGTTTACCTGCAAATTGTTTTCTGTTGGCAAATTACTTAAAATAGTTCGTTTGTTGCGAATGATGCCACCCAAGCTAAAACATGGCGTCCTTTATGAAATTCCATATTCAAATTCGGCAAAAACAGTTACCAATGGCCATGCTTTAATGCTATTCTTATTTAACTTTTAGAATATAACGGTGGTTATGATGGAGGTGGATACAGCGACTATTCCCAACCGCCTCCATCTACCGCATACCCGGGTACTTATGGAAATAATACTACCGGTTCCAACGTTTCTTATGGCGGCCAAGGTGGATTAGGTTCGGGTGGTTCCGGCGGGAATTCATCTTGGGGTCAAGGGAGAAACAGCGGAAGCGGAGGCTATGGTAGTGGAGGAAACGGAGGTGAATTTTTTTTTAAAATAATTAACCAACGTGGTTAATATTAATTTTGAATTTTGTGCATACATTATGAATTAAAAGAATAAATGCTTGAAATAAAAGAAAAAATCATACATTCATTAGTTGACCAAAAGCGCGATAAATTAATTAACAATAAGTCAAATTTGGGTTCTATGGAATTCTGTCTTTACTATTGATAATTAAATTACTAAGTAAAAATTTCAGTGGTTTTGGTATTATCTCGTTCATTGTCTGTTCAGGCTTGATATAAGCAATTTACTTTATTATAGCATTAACACATTCCAAGTGTGCTTGAAAGCGTATTCTTTGTTGTTAGTCATTACTTGAACTATTGAACATACATTAATATATACAGGCAGCACCTGAAATTTTATTCACATTGAAATTGTAAAGAAATCTATTGCCATCTTGATTAAAATTTGTGACAAAAAGTATGCTTCGGCGAGAATGGAGGGTTTTTTGTAATAATCATTAGTGACATAGGCATAGATACAAAATAGAGTAGTTTTGTATCTTCCAACTGTGTCATATATTGAAACAAGGAATGATAGACTTACTATTCAGATTAATGAATAGTGGGGTTGAACTTCTCTTGAACATCTCCCCCTATATTTAAATTACTTTGATGCTATAAATATTCAAACAAATAAAAAATTGATTGTTCTTTGTTTTAGGCGGAGGGGGATATGGCAATCAGTCCGGTGGCGGTGGTGGGTATAATTCAGGTGGAGGGGGAGGAGGCTACGGAGGTGGCGGCAGTGGTGGGGGTGGATATGGAGGAGGAAGTGGCGGCGGTGGGTATGGGAACGGTGGGGGAGGTTACGGTGGAGGAGGCGGGTCATATGGCGGAGGTAAGTGTACGTTTGCTTTTAAAAGTGTCAAACTTAATGTATTTTCGTAATAACAGGACGTGGTGGAGGTGATTATGGGAGAGATTCCGACAGACGAGGAGGCGGAGGTTCATTCGGGTAAGATTAAATTAATTTTTAATTTATGTTTTATTGTCTACGTGTCATATTTTAACATATTCATGGCCATATTATGTCCACTGATCAAGCTAAATGACCATGAATTTGTTGGTATTTCACATGTGTATTTAATGTGCCGAAGCAAGTTAAGTGAATCGGATAGCAAGTTGATCTACAGATCTGAAAAGTCTGTACCTATCACTTTGCACATGTGAATTTGTCCTCTATTCACTGTTCAGATTCATATTTTCAATTATACCACTTGTTTGGTATATTTACATATATATTTATGTGTTTTAATTTGTTGCACTAGAGTTTTAATTCTGATGGTTAAACTTTTCAGAAGGGATGTTTTTCGATTGCATTTATTTTTGTAACTAATGTTTGACTTGACTGTTGATATGGGTTTTATATTATTTTTGACGCTTGGTACCGAGTAAGGTTTTGGTTATTGGTTATTATGAATCCTGATGACAGGGTTATAGAAATGTTGAATAAAATGAAACGTTTTTTAACGAGGTAAAACAAGTCGCTTTGTTTGGTAAATATGGTGAAACTCGTTAAGCATTGCAAAATGCAATAAAAATGTGATTTTATCTGAAAGAGCATAATGGTGTTGCGTACATGAATTGGTTAAATATTATTTGCATTGTTAAGAATTTTGGGCTGATCATAACTGAGGTTACATAGATAAAGGTCATTGAGGATATGATTTTTGTCACTCTATTGTTTGATTTTATTTTTATTTCTTTAATTTACTGTTATTAATACACGAATAACATGTAAGCACAATCTATGGTAATAGCGTTGCCATATAAGTTGTAAATGTTATCTAGACGTTAAATACCCTGACATGAAATACGATATTGAATTATTTTTTAAAAATTGGTTTATTTGTTTGTACATATTCACACCATTTTTATTAAGAGGGGGCTTTAAAGAGTGTTTGCGAAAAAAGACCGATGGGGACACTGCAATCGTTTATAATTAGTTTCCTAAAGATGTTGCTTTTAATTTTTAAATTGTACAGTAGTTGTTAGTGTTCGGATTACGCAACAGAAATGCAGAGGTCGCTAGATGGAAAAAATATTTTAAATAATATTTATTTCTTGCACATATCCGATTCCATATACGATGTAAACACTATCTAGTCGACTAAGTAATGAAGCCGGTCGTAGTTGCAATAAGCATTGCTTATACACTCATTTCAATGATTTAACAATAAAGGAAACTGTAATCTCGCTGTCACGACAATTTGCCACGCTCACTGTTTAGCTTCACGCGCAAGTTACAGATCCCTTCGGATTTCCAAAAATAATTGAACACTTTGTCGTTATTAATAATCAAAATATGTAACTCAGCAGGACGAATCTTAACATTGCTACTTAGATCTGGGTTTGTTTACAAGTTACAAAAATTACCTTTTTTTTCAAACTTACGTCTTGTTTTGCACGCTTATTAAGTAAATATAAAAGCCCAAAACAGGGCGTTCCCGAAAACAATATGTCTACAATCGTTCGTATAAATCTAGATATATTCCAATAAGTTAAAAATGAGTTATGTTTGTAAATTTGGACGGCAACGCCATCTCTTGATCAACGCCTTTTAAAGTCGCCTCTTAGGTAAAAAAACAAAAACGCATCAATGTATAATAATTAAACTAACAGTCAAATTTTATTCCTGCGCCAAATTTGATGCTTTTATTGCTAAAACGAAAGGTACTAAAATTGTGAATTTATATGAAACAATATAATATTCGAAAAAACGTTAATTAGGGATGAATATTTTTGGTATGTACATGTATTTGCTAATTTTGTGTAATAATTTGCTTTTGATTTTACTTATTTTTTTTTTTTCATTACGAACAATGAAGTTTTGTAATATTTAGTTTTAGAACACGTACAGAAGATCTAGACGTGTCAAATTAAAGAAAATTAGTAACAATAATTTTAAATTTCAATTTCTAACTTCTAATTTTAATGTTTTAATTCCGCTTATTTGTAAACTATAAATTTAAATTTAGCAAAGAGTAAATAATAGAGTATTTCCAAAAATCTAATAAAATTACTTCTTTAAAAACGACATTGTTACAATACGTTTTCAAATGTAATAAGAAAGTTCATATTTTTATTGGAAAACCAAGCTATAAGTAACTGCTACGATCCATAGATTTCATTTTGATACAGGTCTGTTGTATATTCTGCAATAAAAAAGGTAAAAAATATATTTTCTAGTCTGTAGATAAAAGGAGTGACATTAAATTTAGCATTACAACTGATCTTTGAATTTAAGGTTTATAGCGCTAAATGCAAAAAAAAGGTATTAGGTGTTAGAAATTACGACCTAACGAACGTGACTTTCTCTGGGTTAGGGTAGGATACCCAAATCAGCTATTATTAATATTGGCGTCTTTGATGAATACGAACGAACCAATACGCTTGAGTAAAATTTTCTCACAAATGAAGGTGTAATATTGATATTAGGGGTGGGTGGGTGAAACTTCGAACTTGACCGGACGAGACGTTACTTAATTTGCAGCCGAAGAACTCTTGACTTGACTCTTAGCGATAGTGATACGCAAAGAATTCTCGCCAACAAAAACGAAGTTGGCTCCTGTGTTTGTCACCCCTCGAAGTCTGCATCTACTGATCGTTTCCTTCTGTTTTAGCGGTGGCGGCAGGGGTGGTTATAATAAAGGTAAAAGCACCAGATCACAGTGACTGGTGCATTTTTCACTTAAACAATTTTATTTTAATTTTTTTGGTAATTTATTACCAGTTTTGTGAAAGAGCTATCTCTTCATAATTTTTCTGTGCACGAATAAAAATAAATGTGCGAGCATCACTTCTTTATATTTGTTTGTTATTGTACTTAAAGCCTCAATACAATATTTTCACTTTATATGAAATTGGAAATATTTATATTAAATGTGAAATGATCTTTTGTAACTATAAGCTAGAAAGATCTACGAGAAATTTTATATTCGTTCTGATGTTTGAATGGCCAAATTATGCACATGCTAAATTATTTTTATTATTTCCCGATTACTAAGTAACATGTATTATACTATTTTGAAGTTAGCTCTTTCACAACACTAAACCATGCAGTGTTAGAGATATTTGTGTGATTGGTTAGTTACATAAATGTTAATTCACAATATGCAGTTTGAACATTCAATTGTGTTCATGTTCAACAGTAAAAGCAAGCAAATTTTGTAACCGTATGGATTTTACCATGGTAGTTGAAATTTTGGTTTTGCGAGGTTAAAACGTGTTAGTTAATATTGAAGGTACACCTAAAAGTTTCTACTTTACTGATACGAGAAGTCGATAAAGTTTAACGAGGATATGATTTTGGTAAATTCGAGTTGATACTTGGATGGTAGTGAAGAAAGGTAGTTCTTACATGACAAAGTTTTATTACTGTAACAACAATAATGATTTGTTTTTATTTAGACGAAGATTGGCATAATGTGATCATGTGGTAGTTTTCCATTTTAGTTAAATAAAAACTTGGCAGGCACACAAAATATTAGTAACTTCGTGCAATACGAAAACGATTATTTAATTACGAACAATTGTATGAAACTTGTGGATTTCCATTTTCAACCATACATGTAATATAATGTGCACCTTTATATCAGGTCTGCGATGTAATGCGGAGTTGCGATATCTTGTATGTTTGTTATATTACGCAATAGTGTTTCTGTTGCATACCGTGCTGGGAAAACCTAATGCATTTCATGGTGTGTAGTTGCCATGTTTATCTATGTTAGTATGCATAAACGCGTACAATTTAGTAACTCCATGCGTTGTATATGTAATCCCCGGCTAAAGCACTAGGTTTGCCAGCACGATATATCACTCAATAAGTAAAAACAAATTACGGAAAATATTTTAATACGTTAACGAAACAAATGCTTTTTAAGCTAGAGTGAGAGGAGCGCGGTTGACTCTGCGTCGACGTCTGCCCAGAAAAATAGATGTGGCCTGACGGCATGTAGTCGTCACCCGCAGTTACCGTATAAACAAACTTCTTACACATACTACGTTATTAAAACTATTAATTTCTTATATATCCATTCGAGGTGTACCTGCTACATAATAGATACCGATATGTGTGTTGGAAGATCCACTTCATTGATTTTTTTAGAATAATTTTGGCAAACATTCTTTGTGGTACTAAAAATATAATGAAAATAATAAGCCAAAGAAAAAGAAAACACAAAAGAAGCAAAGGAGTGTTTGAATATCGTATAAGTGTATATAAGTCATTATTTCGCTTATCGTGGTGCGATAGGTGTATACTCTTAAATAAATTGAATTGTTTCATTAGATGAGTTTTTACTGACCTCATAATATTTCAGGATCTGGTGAAATGGTTGTTCAAGAAGATACAGTTTTTGTTTCTGGTATGGATCCCGACTTAAATGAGGAAGATATTGCAAATCATTTCGGCGCTATAGGAATAATCAAGGTAGTTATATTAGCTATGTTCAAACAGTAGATGACAATCGTTGGAAACGGTTAGCACTTTAAAATTGGTGTTCAAACAAGGACAAAATTGCAATTCTTTGTGCTGTAGCACTGACTGTTGCTAATACATCAGCAAAGGTTAGAATAATTTCTTATGGAACCACAGATTTCAACAATCTTAACAGACGATGGAAACACTCCAAGTGCCTTTTATTTTTTCTAACCCATTGTCAAGAATTTGACGTCACGTATAAATCACATGGCAAAGCGTGCTACACTATTTGGTGTGATGTTTCTTTTGTTCATTGGTGATGGCACACTCCTTTTAGTACCTGATGAAACAATCAAGTGACGCGAAAGCTTTTAATATATAGGTTTTAAGCAATTTAAGGGTATTTATTTTGGTTGCTTAACCCATTGGTCTGTTCTTGTACAGTAATCTACATTCTATAGTATATTAAAAAATGAAAACTTGGATTGACAAAATTGAAATAAAAGAATTTTTGACAAACTTTTCACGAATTTGCAATCGTCACTTGTTTGAACAAAGCTAGCTATTGTTTCTTGAAATTAACTATAAGCTTACACATCCATGCGGACTGCACTCTGTGCTTAAACTCCAAATTTGTTTAAGTCCTTTTTGATGTTCCGCAAGAATATTTTACAGCTGCCTATTCCTGGTCTACGATACCTAGGAAGTAGTTCAGTTTAATAAGTCTGTTACATTTATGCCCGTTTGCACCGACACGTTAAGCTTGGTTTAACTGTAGCTAACGCTTTGAATTTGCTATTGTATATTTAAATAGATTCATTATAGTCCTGAACATATAGTCCAAGGTAACTAGATTTTTTTTAAATAACACTTGATTTTTGCTCATGCTAAATAAACTCTCCTTTTCAATTCACACTAAATGTTTAGATACCTCATGCATGTTTTTATAGATAATTTGTGATTTCAAATAACCACTACGATTGGATAAAGCTGCGAATTAGTAAATATCCAACACTATCAGATCATAAAATATAAAAATAGTATGTTTTCTGAAAAAAAAGAAATTTAATGTCATTCGTCTATGATTATCAGAAATTATAGTACCTAATTTTAGTTGGCGGTTGTTTCACCATAATAACTAACCGTCAAAACTAATATATAAAAAATAATTTTGTATATGTAATACTTTTTCCTTCTTAAATCATATCAATAAATTCTTCTTTTGAATACTTTAGAATTTATAAAATGTATATACAATTTATTTAGTTTGTTTTTTTAAATAACGAAATAGAACTGTAATGAAAGACCCCAGTCTTCCGTGGGACACCTATACATATCAATAATTCGTTTTTTGTTTTTTTTAATACAGATTGATAAAAAGACATCGAAGAGGAAGGTTTGGCTGTACAAGGACAAGCAAACTGGTGTTTCCAAAGGAGAAGCGACAGTTACTTATGATGATGCGAATGCTGCTAGGTCTGCTATTAATTGGTTCGATGGCAAAGATTTCAGAGGAAATAAAATCAGTGTTCAAATGGCTACGAAGAGGGATAATTGGGGCAGCACGCGAGGAGGAGGTGGTGGCGGTAGAGGTCGCGGTGGCGGCGGGGGTGGTGGTAGTTTCGGTGGTAGACCAGGTGGGGGAGGACGTGGAGGCGGCGGCAGTCGTGACGGAGGTATTTTCCTTATTTAATTTACATGCTATCTTGCATTAACTTAATTACTTTGGTGCAGATCACTATGGTGGTGGTGGCGGCGGCGGAGGTGGTGGTGGAGGAGGTGGCGGCGGAAGCCTCCACAGAGACCGAGAATCTCGTGAGGGCGATTGGCGCTGTCCCAACCCCGATTGCGGCAATACGAATTTTGCGTGGAGGAACCAATGCAATCGCTGTAACGAATCTAAGCCTGAGAGTGCTGGAGGTGGCGGCGGAGGCCCTGGTGGAGATGACCGACGTTCGGGGCCCCCACGTGATAGACGCGATAGCGGCGGTAGAGGAGGAGGTGGCGGTGGAGGTTTTAGAAATGACAGAGGAAGCGGCGGTCGTGGGGGTGGATTTGGGCGCGGTGGTCCGAGAGGCGGCGGCGGCGGTGGTGGCCGCGGATACGGAGGCGGACGAGGTGGAAGGTAATTGAAATATTAGTTTTATAAAATGTTGTTCATGGAATTTCGATAATTCAAAGACTAATTTAATTAGATAGATACTTACAGTGTCTAGATTTGGTGTTAAAATGTGTATTAACATTGTAGACGTAAATATTGTAGTTCAACATAATAGGCGATAAGAAACCATTTTATTTAACTCTTTATACTGGCTTCTCCGGGTGTTAGTATATGAACGCAGTATACTTTAGTTTGTATATATTATAGAAGCAAAAATACGCTAAGGCAAAATACCCGAGGAGAGTACGTACAATTCCACCTCCAACCATGGAATTAGCAAGCACTAGTCCTTATCAGGGTTACCTTGATGACGGTAGTAGAACCACTGCCGAAACGTCGAATTTACAAAATCCAACAGACGTCGGAAACAGTCTAATCAACATCAACTCATATTCTTTTTATGGTTATGTTTGGCAACGCGTTTTTTTTTTTTTTTTACTATTGCTGATGCGCGACTTTTGAATAGCTTGGCGTAAAAATAATTTGGTGTACCATTTTTTCTTGATAGTTTTACCTTGTCTAGTATGACTTATATAAACTGCAGGTACTTTTTATTGATATATTTGTATTTAGTGCCAAACAAAAAGCTTCTATTTTTTTTACTAGCGTCCATCGGCGTTTACATTATAACTTGTTTTTATATTTGTTGCAGTTTCCCAATACTAATGTAGTAAAGGTCTATACCCATAAATGGTTTAGATTTACTCTTTTGGGATAAATTATATTGAACCCTATTAAACGCATGCTGAATCATGTATCAAGCGTGTATCCTGTCTGGGGTTACAAAATCTTACATTTTATGATTCAAGGAATCTATTAACAATTTTAGACTGCAGCAATGTAATTTTTCCGTATGCAAGCAATGTTCCTCATGTTATCTATACAATAGTGCTCATGCTTACGCATTCATATATTCACAAAGAACTCGTTTCAGTACTAAAGAATCACCAAAACCTGCGTGAAAAGTGACGTTTATCAAGCCTAATCAGAAATTTGATTCCTGATAAAGACGATTACGTTCATTTTCGGTGGACACTGCGTTTACTTTGGTATATTTAATTGTAGATTTCAACAACTTGCGAAATCATTTTACAAAATTCCATGCAGCGGAAATAATGGCAATTTTGTAATGCCGCTATTTATTATTACGTAAAATTACATCACATTCGCGAACAATTTGTTAATATGGCATAGTTGATTTAATTCTACCAAAGTACTTTAATACTGTGTGAGTACATATTTCGGGAAGAGATGGAAAAGAACTAAAAGTGATTTAATTCCTCGCAAATTCGTCAATAATGAGTCTTGTTCTTGACAATTAATTTATTATGGTAATGCATTTAACTAAAATTTAATTTTTATGGGACTTGTTTTCGTAGATATTAAATTGAATTGTAGCGACTGTGCTATTGAATTAATTATCTATATAAAGATATAATCTTAAATTCTCTTTCTATATTTACAGAGATCAAGGAGGCGGCGGTGGCCGTGATAGACCAAGGCCATATTGATAAAGCAGGTGCCGTCTTTAAAATGCATTTTGTAAATGTACATCTAGTTATTAGTGCAAGTACCTATCAATTCATTTTATAAAGAAAGATCGCGAGATCGTAGAGCATTAAGTTTTATTTTGTATTTGTGTTTTAAATTAAAACAGATTATTCACCCAAAAATGGACGATGTTTATTTATAGATATAGAATGATGCCGTTTTTGTATGTAAAATAATTATGTTTGACAATTTTGTATTCACCGTTGTATATAAGGATTTAAAATATAAAGGTGTAAACTAGTATTCGTTTTATTTCGGTATGTGATAATAGCTACAAATACACTGCCACTTCAAATGTTTTGCAGTTCCTCAGTTATCAATGATTTTTGGTATGCTTACATAAGGTTCGCCTTGCTTGCAGGCGGCAAATATTAAAAATATTTTATCGTACAGTTACGTGAATACCCCGTCAGTCAATTTTATATTAATACGCGTCGTTGTTTTTTGTTCTTGCGAAACAAATCTATATCTTGAATTTTCATGTTGAAAAAAATGTTGCTCAAGTTTCACGTTTCGTTATTCCTTGTACTTAAGGCACCTTTTGACAGGACCACTAAGATCTATTTATATTTTCTAGCTGATTACAAATGATTAGAAAACGATTTGAGTGACTTAGGTTGTCGATGTTATGTACTTGAATAGCTTCAAAAGAAAAAATCAAGTCAAGAAATCGACCCATTTTTAGCAGAAGGATTTTCTTATCTCAGTATTTTTAACATCTGCAAAAATTGTTGAACTTAAAATGTTTACAGATGTTCACTAAATTCCAAGGAAAACAAATTGTGACGATATCTATTCCGGTTTCGGTGAAAACGTACATTATGTTCGGAAAAATGTAATTTTTTATAATAGCTGTTTAAAAAAACACGCATTTCAACTTCTAAGAAATATTTAATTCCCTTCTAGTGGTCTGACTAACTTAAAAGTGGTACCAAAGTGTTCAGAATCGCAGGTGCAGACTTACAGAAAAAGGATTATTTTTTTCACCCATAGTGGCTATTATAGACTCGTCGTTGTGGGAAATGGTTTATTTGAGATGAAGTTAAGAATCGAAGTTCTTGTTATATAACAAATGTATGCGTTTGCGTTTATTATACCGGGTGCCCCAGTTCATAGGACTACTTCTGGTTCAAGAACAAATTTTAATTAGAAGGGCCTGCATATTCCGATTCAACGTAATTTTCTGAGACTGACATAGTATTTTAAAACAAGTGTCACAATGACGTTTATGTAATGCGAGAGATTCAAAGTACGAGCATTACATGTCATTGTGGCACACGTTTTTTTACAGTATTTTTTCTAATATATTATATATTACTTTCCGGCAAGAGTCTTTCCCCCCCCCCCCCCTTTCCCCCCCTCCCCCCACGTTAATATCTCATTACAGCACAGTATGTTGTAATAGCCATATCAGCACTGCGTCGTCTTTTGTTTTACCTTTATTACAACTTCCAATTAGAAAAATCTATATTTAAGTTTTCATTTCCTTGGTTACCAAAATTTGGAAATCTAGAGTGCTGCGAATATACTAAACATTTTCATAACTTAATATAACTACTAGAAATTACAATATATAGAATTTTTTGTTTTATATGCCTACTAGAACGCGACAAAGTGCACATATAACTCGTAATAATCGGTTTTAATCCCAGCTCTTTTGCTTCCTTTTTCAACAGCACTGAGATTGTGAAATAGATTATTTATCTACATATACGACACACCAATGGCGTAGGTTAAAACATAAAACAGATTAAATAGAACAATTAAAAAGAAAACGTATACGAAATTCGTTAACCAAGTTAATAAAAGATAACGTCGCCCACCCGTACTTTACCTTCTTTCTTTTTTTTTATGAATGCGATTAAACATTATTTAAAATATATCAACTGATCAAAAAGGACGTGATATGTAATGTAGCTATTTTTATCATGATTGCAATCATAAACTTCTTGTCACTACATGAAGATTATATGCGAAATTATATAATTAAAAAAAAAAAAAAATTAGGAAATTTAAAACAATTTATTGCAGTATATTATGTAATTACAGACCTCTTAGAAACTAATTCAAATTTCTCATAGTTATATTACTATTATAATATTATATATGATTATATCTTTATAATTTATTAATTGATGTCCAAATATAAATCACACCTCAGTCCCCTAACAAAGAATAAACATCAACTTCTCAACCTTCAGTTTCTTCGTTTGCGCCTTGATTCCTCCTCCTTCAAAAAAGTTAAATATAAGTTATAAATTTAATTTCCACCACTCTAATTTAAACAGATGTTGAATTTTACCTCTTCACGTTTCCGCTGGCAATGAAAACAGATAAGGATAAAAATCAAATATATGCAAGGCTAAGGAAAGTCGGTAAAAAAATGAAAGGATTACAAGGGTTTATTACCTATTACTATTTACCTTCTGTGTTAAGATGATTAAAATTCTCCTGAACAATCCAATGAAATCAATAAACAGATCCAAAGAATGCGCAACGAAATCTTTGCTACCCATTCTCCTCTTCTCGATGATCAATTGTGTATCGTATAGGACAAATCCACACATGGTAATCAGGCCTAAGTACAAATGCACTTGGAACAGCAATTTTGATCCAAAAAATAGGTTAGCAAGGGATAAGACAAAGATAGTATTCAACAATGTCATTAAAATTCCACCGAGATATAGCCATTTTCCTCTTTCGGTTAACATAGCGCAAATAGAGAATGACACAAACACTAATGTAGTTCCAACCAATGCTGTAATTATAATACTCGGATCTACCTGGATTACATGATCTAACAATGGGCCTAATCCTACACCACTGAGACCAGCGAAACCAAGTAGATATCCTACTCGCAATTGCAGTCTCTTTCCATTATCATCTGGTGTAGACATCAAGAGGAAAAAGCAAACGATTGCTCCTATTCCTGATAAAAATCCTGCTTGTAATATGTTGGTAAATAAATGGAGAGAGGCGCCAATGGCAGCTGCCATTGTTGACATAGTAAGGCAGGCATATACATTCTTCAAATGTTGCCTGACAGGTAGTTCGCTATTTAACAAACGTGGGTATTAAAAAAAAAACGAGACATCTAAACTTTTGGGTTTGGTCCAAGTAAAGTACTTACAGCTTGTTATTAAAGGAATTTACAAACGTCTGGACAGACGGTGCCATAATTTTTACTTTATGATCTTCAGTTATTTCACTAAAGACAATTGATTCACACGATAACAGCACTCTACGAGAAAACAATGAACTTTAACGACGATTACAACAAATTTATCAATATGAAGGGAAACGCGCAAATAATACACGTCAGAAATTATTCTAGACTTTCCACAATTTTCGATTAGTCATTGGTTTACCAAAATCACGTGATATTATAAACGCGGACAAATCGATTTCTTCTTAAATTATTGTTTCCAATTTCTTTTTGATAATATTTTAAGACAAATGTGGAATTTATCTGTTTTCTTTATCGCTTTTACTTCTATTTATTTATTTTTAATTAAAAATTTATAAACCCTAGTAGATACATTAGAAATTCCTATATTTTCATACCTGTTTTGATAGGTTGGCCACTCTGTTTGTCTTCTTGCTTAACCTAAAAAGTAAATGTAAGTTTCAAATGCAGCACGTGTAGTTTTCATATATTTGGTGTTAAGTAAGTTTATAAAAATGGGAAAGAAAGGTAAAATTGGAAAACAGCGCAAAGATAGGTACTATCAGTTAGCTAAAGAAACCGGATATAGATCTCGTGCCGCCTTCAAATTAATCCAATTAAATAGGAAGTTTGAATTCCTTCAAAGAGCTAGAGTATGTGTGGATTTATGTGCTGCCCCAGGTGGCTGGATGCAGGTTGCTCGGCAAAATATGCCAGTCTCGAGTGTTGTAATTGGAGTGGACTTGTTTCCAATAAAACCCATACCGGGTTGCATTGCTCTACAAGAAGACATTACAACAGACAAGTGTAAAACTGCTTTAACTAAAGAATTAAAGACATGGAAGGCTGATATTGTAATGAATGATGGTGCCCCAAATGTTGGCAAAAATTGGTTACACGATGCATATTCACAAGCGTGTTTGACTTTAAGCGCTTTGAAATTAGCAACACAGTTTTTGAGACCTGGCGGGTGGTTTATTACAAAAGTTTTCAGATCAAAAGACTATAATCCCTTAGTATGGGTATTTAAGCAGTTATTTAAAAAGGTCCATGCAACTAAACCACAAGCATCTCGTAATGAATCAGCAGAAATTTTTGTTGTTTGTCAATATTATATTGCACCTGATAAGATTGATCCAAAATTTATGGATCCTAAATATGTATTTCAAGAATTAGATATAGAACCCACAAATAAGTTGAATATCTTTCATCCTGAAAAGAAAAAGTCAAAAGCACAAGGATACCAAGAGAATGATTACACATTATATCATAAAGTTCCCGTATCGGAATTTCTAAAACATTATAACGGGATTGACATTTTGCAAACAGCTTCAGAGGTAACTTTTATCTTTTAGGTTGATATATATATTAATGTAGAGTCTTGATTACCCAAGTAGATACCAATTTGTTATCGGGCCATTCAATGTTACATGTACACTTTTATAATTGTAATTTAATTTTCTAGTTGTTTTTTGATGATGAACGAATATCGAATCATAAAAGTACTACAACTGAAATTAAAGAATGTTGCAAAGATATAAAAGTGTTGGGTAGAAGAGAATTGAGAATACTACTGAAGTGGTGGAAAGAATTACATGAAGAATTTTTCAAGAAAGAAAAGGATCCAGAAGAGATACATGAAAATGAAGTTGAGGAAAATAAAGATGATGAAGTGGATGAAGACAAAGAAATACAAAAGCGAATTTCAGAATTGCAAGTAAATAATTTCCTTATTTTGAAATGAATTGAATTCAAACTGTACTGATAACGTATTTGAGATAAATATTATGCAAAATTGATGTAATTAACATTATAATCACTGTTCATTTTGTTTATTTGAGTTTCCGGTTAGGGAACAATTGAAATTACTGTATGTGAGAGGTTTTGAAAATTATTTATTGTCTTTTTCAATCACAAAATAATTTATAAATGAGAACAATTTTTTTATTAAAAAAAAAATTATAAACTATTTTGTGATGAGCGAAATTTTAGATTAAAAAGCATATAAAATAATTGTTGAAACGTCTAAAAAACTGTAGAGTCAGTAATTTACCAACTTGCAACTCTAATAAACAAATCATTTCTAAAGATGAAAAGAATCATCTTATGATATTGTTTGCATTTCAACACACAAGTTATTGTTTTAACATTATTTTATTGCATTTTGCATTCAATATTAATACTATATATTTTGTAGAGTTTGGACATTTATACTAATTATTTTCGATATTAAATTGGTAATCTACATTTTAGGAAGAAGAATACAAAGAAGAAAAACGCAAGAGGAAAAAGGTTTTGAAAGAACGTAAGAAGTTAAATGAAAAACTTAATTTGAAGATGGTTATCAAGGATGATGGTGGTCCTACAATGGAAGGTGATGATATGTTCAGTTTAAAACTAATCCGAGACAATCAAGAAATGTCTAAGATAATAGACCAAGCGCCAGAAGAAATTGCAGAATCAGATGATGATCATAAACCAAGAAAAGTAAAGTATGAGAAATATGAAAAGGGAGAAGGTCATCTAGACAGTTCTGGTTTATTCTACAAGGACTCTGATTCAGAAATAGAAATGGCATCTGATGAAGAAGATGAAGATAGGGAAATAAAAGAAGGTTTAGGTAGGTGATACAAAATGCACATACGATGCATATTATAGCTGTTATATTACATGTTATCTTTTTATAGGATTTAATAATTCAGACGATAGTGAAAGTGAGAGTGTGGAATCCAGTAATAAGAAACAGTCATCAAGAAAACATCCATTAATAACAGATTTGGATAATAGAGATATTAAGCAAAAGAAAATTCATAAAGCAGATTTGTGGTTTGAGCGAGATATATTTAAAAATTTAATAGACGAGAAAGATGAAGACTGGGATTTGGATAAAATGGTTACTGAATATAACAATCAAGGCATCAATATTCCAACAGAAAAAGTTACTAGCCAATCTAATGCCAAAATAGTGTCAAAGAAAAACATTCTAGCCACAGAAACCGATGAAAGTGAAACAAGTGATAGCGATTACGATAGCGACAGTGATTATGATGTAGAAAAAGAAATTGGGAATGATAGAAAAGTGAAAGAGAAGAAAGGTTTTGAAATTGTTAAAAATAATGGTAAATTTGTTTAAAAATATTTGAGTAATTGTTTCTTAGTCCTGTACTTCTAGCAAAAAAGAGAAATGTAAAATTAAATGTTAGCGAACTTGCTTTGGGTACCATGATGATAAACAGCAAGAAGACTAAACGTGACTTAGTAGACGCTGCATGGAACAGATACACATTTAATGATGAAAGGCTACCTGATTGGTTTGTCACTGATGAAGCTAAGCATATGCAAAGAGAAGTCCCAGTTCCAAAAGTAAATTTGAAATTTTTCAGGTACGTAGAGAATACCACTTGTTTTTATTTTTTCTAGGAATTGGTGGACGAATACCAGACAAAACTAGAAGAAATTAATGTACGTCCAATTAAGAAAATTGTGGAGGCGAAGGCTAGAAAGAAGAAGCGTGCATTACGAAAGATGGAGAAGGCCAAGAAGAAAGTAGAAGCTATAATGGAGAATGTCGATGTCACTGATAGAGAAAAAATGAGACAAATAAAACAGTAAGTTTTGATGAACTTTGTAACCATATATGTAAATTATGTTATTGTGCATAGGTTGTATAAAAAAGCTAAAGCTGAACCGAAAAAGGAACTCACATATGTAGTAGCTAAAAAACATATGGCTGGTAAGAAAGTTCCAAGGCCTAGCGGTGTTAAAGGGCGATATAAAGTCGTAGATCCTAGAATGAAGAAAGATATGCGGTCTCAAAAAGTAAAACTTAAAAAACAGGCACACAAGAAGGAAAAAAACGTTAGGCATGGTAAGAATAAGAAGCCTGGCAAAGCGAAATAATGTATATTATAAATCTGTGTGTACAAATTTTGAAATTTGTAATAAGTTGTAAATTATTTCGGAGTTATTTTTTAATAAAATAAATACGATCCTGTAAAACGCATTTGAATTCAATAATTTTGATTTAAACAAATTAAAGTTTTTTTTATCTCAGATTGGACTCTGTTCTTTTTTTTTCGGTCATTAAATAATATATATAGATAAAAGTTTAAGAGTACAACGTTTTGGTTTTATTTAAAATCTTTTTCTAGGAGAAACTTGTTTTTTAATTTTAATGTCATTTTTTACAATCATTTATATTTTTTATATATGTACTAGAAAAAAACTTTTAAACCATTTTTCTAATTGGATGTTGCAATAAAGCTAAAACAAACGACGACGCAGCGTTGATATGAATATTACGGCTTACATATGTATATGATTACCGCATACTGTGCTGTAATGAGATATTAACGTGGGGGGGAAGAAATCTTGCCGGAACGTAATATAGGCGATTAATGTGCAAATTAGAAAAAATACTGTAAAAAACGTGTGCACAATGACTTGTAATGCTCGTACTTTGAATCTCTCGAGGTTCTTGTACTCGCATTACATATTTATTTGTTTATTTATTTGGCATGCGGATTTGCAAAAGCAAATATGTGCCTTGTCATGTACATACATTCGATACAACAAAATCAAACATAATATAATAATAAAAACTACACAAATTACTAGTTCACATAAAATTCATTTATGCTGTAATAGCACTTGTCTATTAGGTACGCTATTAACTTTTTTTTATAAACGTCATTGTGACAGTTGTGTTTTAAAATACTATTACGTAAATGTCAAACAATTAGTAAATGTACGGTTGCGGAGTCAAAAAATGGGTACACTTGACATTTTTTATGTAAATGTGTTTTTTTTTGTATAAATCTTCTTAGCTCATTTTAAATCAAGTCAAATGTTTAATTGTCAAAATTTAAAAGTCATAGGTTCTGGTTACAGAATTCAATAGGCCTGACCATTGTCCTGACGTTGTTTAAAGCCATCAATATATGAACTGACATTTGAAAAAAAAATCAAAACTGACAAAAGACTGATTTACAAAATTAAAATATTGCAAAACGTAGCCTAAAGAGTTGTACGCATTTTTTGATTCCGCAACCGTACTTCTTGTAATTATTCTTACACTATGTGAGAATTAAACTGTCACACAAACATTCTAAAGCTAAAGAGAACTATGGTGTATATGCAGTAAACGACGCCAAATTTAAATCGCCTCATTCTCCCCGGATTAGATTGAATTTAGAATTTTAGACGGCATTGTATGCTGCACCAAGTTTAAGGACGCGACGTGAAACTCGAACAATAGTATTCACGGGCAAACTGATAATATATAATTAGTTAATAATACTCGTGTAATTTAATATATCTGTTTATTGCATAAAAGATCTACACTTCATAGCAATGACAATTCAATTATCGCCTGTGTATTCCTCCACTGGCAAGGTTACGTCTCAATATACAAATGATGTTCTATTTGATTGTTTGCTCTACAAATATTCAAAGTGACACTTAATAAAGATCAATGTTATTTTTGTTTAAATTTGTATTGTCTGTTATTCTTGGTACATTGGACTACATCGTGTCTTAGGACACTGCATGGCGCTCAACCTTCCTCAAAACTATTGCTATCTCTTGTTATTACAACACTATATGAGAGAGACAGCAATAGGTTAAGGCAGGTTCACATCGAGTGGTCTAAGGCTAATGTAGTCGATTGTACGTACATCATCAGTATTCCTTAGTTTGGGAATAACTTGGGATATTGGAATGACTTTGGAAGCATTAATGAGTAGGTACCGTATTTTGACAGCGTGTGCTTTTGCGAAAGACACCGATTCGAATAATGGTGACAAAAGTAGGCAAACTGAGAACCGAGAGATATCCTCATGCAAATTCTTTGAGAACTCAATGTTTCTCAAAAGATCAACTTGCACCCTCATTTCGAGGGCAATTCGACAACTTTGAATCCCAAAAAAGTTCGTTCATTTTGTGCAGTCAAATGTTGATATTGATATTCTAAAGATTGCCTAAATTTGTTAGGGTGCTTTATCAGTTCAAAATATAGACGTTTAAATTCTCCAAATTTTTCTCTCACTGCGTTTATAGCATCGATTGGCCATCTTCTGGTCCGTTTTCTCGTACGCGATAAACTTAAAACATGAGGGCACTATTTTCTGCCAGCACAAAGTTGCAAAACTTTAAGGGCGGCATCTTGGAAATAAGTACACTGACTAAAATGTAAAATGCCAGAGAATATCCTGATACTCCTCACACCCATATCCACAGCTCCACTATATATCATACCGCACCATACTGTTTAGTTCACCGGTCTCCTCGTACTAAGAAATTAGAGCTCACTACTCCGAAAATTGTCAATTTCAAGGTAAATGGACAACGATTGTTATTTTATGTGAATGAAGACTTACTTGTCCGTTTGCTATACAATAAATCTAAACGTACTAACATCGCTAACAAAGAATAGAACTTGGAGGGGCACCTTACTTCGAACTGGAGGCATGGAGACTACCAAAAAATTAATGGACAATTACGAAAAGATGAAACACATAGGTTGAAAAAGAACTTGTATAGGCAACAGCAGATAATGTTCACCAAGCATTGACCTGAGCATTGACTGATAGTAGTTTCCGAATTAGGTCGTCCATTATTAGGGTCGCCACCACCAAAAGAGACAAAACTCCACCCGGCGGGTATTCCCCATTGAATGATTATTTAGGCACCTAGCATACTATTCCGCAATTATATTCTATAAACCAAATCTTCAAGAAAATACAAATCATATTAAATGTTGTAAATCGTTCAGGTTTACACCATTCTGTATTAGCTTTTTCAACAGTGACTCAATTCTGAATAAATATTATTGATTTATATTTATATTTTATGGGAATAAATGTAGTTTTCTGTGGAATAAAGATAGCTTATGAAAAATTATGTTTTTGTTTATTCGTTAGTTACGATTATAATTCTCAAGCTATATTGACAAATCGAGGAAAATAAGCCGCGACATCTATATTGCGTCGTTGCTGTAACATATCGGCCTGGTCGATGATCGCTCGACAGGTGAAAGAAAGACAGAATCTAATGATGGAGGAGGGCCGAAGCACCCACGTCTGGCCTCGTCTCGACCGTTCGAGACATCGGTAACCTTGCTAAACTTGACCTTGTTATATTTCAGTAGCACACACCACACAGTAGGTACTCTATTTCGTGCCTGTGATCCCATAGCGTGCGTGGTTAACTATCAAAATGTATCATCTATCTATATCAACGAACTCTTCGGTAACGACTTCAAATATCATACGATTAATTAGTTTGTTTTGTCATATTAAAATTGAATTTATTTAAAGCAAGAAGCCATATTTTCGAAAAAAAATATCATTTATCAAATATAACTTATTGTTAAGTTATTTTTTTAAAGTTTATTGTAATACATTATACCATATTTATGACTAAGCATTATGTTAATATAATAAACATCCGCCAACTCTAAATAGAGTTTATAATTATTACTTTTTTTCTGTTGTATTCATGATTTTTGTCGTTATGTAGAGAAACAATGACTGCAAACTTTATAGCTAGTGACAGTATAATTATAATAAGTCATATAAGCCTTGTAATAAATCGTAATATATCGATGGATACTGGATACCAGTAAATGTGTTATTGTTCTCGCTTTAGTACTATTTATTATATTTGATTTATAATAATAAGTATTTTTCTCACAATCAGTGTATAGGAAGCACATTTACCTTCTTTTTTCTCTAAAAGTCTTTCTATATGTATGTACAGATTTTATCGTTTCACATTATTACATAGTATATAATCCTAAATACTCTGAGCAAGATCCAAAATATATTTTCCACTGCCGTTGGCTCCATTTCAAAGTTATTTCGTGGTACTTCTATTATAAAAATAATAAGAGAAAGGATAATCAATTCCTAAATTTCTTCACGCCTGTAGATAACGTTTTAATTCTGTTTTTCGATTGCTCTGCCTATTATAGACATTCCTCAGTACACAGAAAGAAGGATTATGGCAGCCACAGTTCCAACAAAATACTTAATTATTCAGATTCTGAACTTTCGCAATTTATTTATTGCTTCATCACAGAGTTAGAAAAAAGTATAATTGTTAGTGAACAACAATAAACATCGGTTGTGTGGGCATTATAGCATATTAAAAACTTTGAAAGTCAACAATTTTATATTAGCCAAGTCACACACCATCGCAGTTCAGGGAAGTAAATGTAGATGGCAGGTGGATAATTTAGTATGTAAGTTTGTATTTCGCGCCTATTTTGACCGTTACTTTTAGTAACTTTTCGTTCAGACTGCCAGTACCACACGTAATAAACGTCAAAATCGCGTCGAATATAACCTGGAAATAGCATTTTTCAAACACCGTTTTTAATACTTTCTTTTCATTTGCGTACCTAATGAATGGTCATTTTGAACTCTGGGAGAGATGCTTTATCCGATAGCACACCTATAAATTGCAAAATCGTTCCCGTTCAGCACAAAGTCTGATTCGGATCTTACTCCATGATTAAGCTAAGCGCATTAATATACTACTGTTAGGTAACCCTCACATTGTCTGAGAGCCCTGGCTGAATGCAACAAAGATACTTTGGTGAGGGGACTGGGGCATAAGGGTCAAGTAGTGAATAATACAATAGACTGATTGGCCGTGTTTAATCAGAATAAAAATTTCTTAACTAGAATCATTAATTCACAGAAATTGCCAAAAGGTCAATATTAACTGTACTTAAAGTAACTTTTACTTATATAATTCATATAAACAAAGTGATTAATAGATGTGATGTATTTTTGTTTTGTTTTCAATGTATTAAAATTAAACACCAAATAAGAATTTATGTCTTGAAAAGTTGTATGCTGAGCTTTCCGACGAACCCACCTACTTATAGCACGAATTTAGGAATCATACCAACGCGACAAAATACATGTAATAAACAAGACTCGTGGAAGCAATAAACATAAAGGTTACGTGACTTCTCATCGCAAGTTTATTTTCGTAAATCTCGTGGAAAAATTGGGTGTTAGTGGAACTCGTCGTCACATAAACACAGAAGGGAATTGGTAAAACATCACCGGAAGATCAGGGACAAGGCCAGTCTTCCATTCCAACACCAAATACATACGGTTTGATTAATGTCTTTTATACACTAATTATACCATTTGCTTATGTACAGTTATTATTTATGGTGTACTGTTGCGCGTAACTTGTTAAAGTGATGTCAACGGTGATACGTAATTGCCGGAATCGCATTATATGCACGCTAGGGCTAAAAATGTACTCCTAGCGAACTACGGCCTTGACATTGTGTTCAGCCTGGTGCAGCTGCATCGATTTGCAATGGGAAGGAACGAGGTGACCTGATCCGACCTAGTTAAAAGGTGAGATGGAAGTGGATTTTAGAATGCTACTAACCTACTTTATTTTTCGATTTCTATAGATAATCATAAGAACAAGAAGATGTTTAATTTTAAAAGCATGATCTATATTAATTTGTACCTCAGCAATATTTTTCTTATTGTTAACCGAACATAGTAGGAAGTCTTGCAATCAACAAGTATAGTGGGGTTTTATTTTAGGACGGTCTGTTTTGTGACGATTCACTTTTACTACTATACTAGTGCCGTACTTACTTACACAACTAAATAACGAGATGTAAATGACAAAATACAATACAAAGGCAATCAACACGACCTAATTTTTCGTGTACCTTTGCTGATGAGCTTGTATATCTCCAATATAGCGTAGTTAGAAGTCATGAGACCACCGGCCAAACATATTTATTATCTGTCACTGTCACAAACATTTATTATCATTAAATAATATTTTAAGTACCAGCAAAAAAGATATAGTATATTTGCAAGCATGAAATCCAATAAATAAAAACCTACAGCACAATTATTTTCAATCGGTGGAAACCCCGCCCTCACGCGCAGTTTATGTTACGAGCTCGAAGGGACTGGCACACCTCGCTGGATGAACAGCGTGCACTACTGCAGAAACATATTACAACAAAAACTGAATTTCGCATTATGTGCAAATCACGATCACGAAAATAGTGTTCCCCATATCCTTTCGGGTGTGTATCACTCCACTGAGAACGCCGTCTGGCTATCATCAATTGTAGTGTAGTATTTGGTGCATATTGTAAAAAATGCAAAAATCGGGTTTCTTGCTGTTCTAACAAATTTATTTATCACCAGTTCCTCTGCGTTTTTGTTTTTTATAGACAGGAAAAAATCACTGTTCTTGTCATATAACAAACTTTGACAATTTTTAGTTTACTATAAACTTCAAACATTTACAGTCGTAATAGTAGTGCGAGAACGAGGGTTTTTCTTAAAGAGTGTTTGCGAAATCGACCGATGGGGGCACTGTAATCGTTTATTATTCATTTTTCGTCCTTCTTATGCAATATTATTCCTAATGTTGCTTTTAATTTTTAATTGTACAATAGCTGTCAGTGTTCGGATACGCAACAGAAACACAGAGATCGGCTAGGAGATAAAAATGTTTTAAATAATATTTATTTCTTACACATATCTGATTCCACATACGATGCAAACACTATCTAGTCGTCTAAGTAATGAATCCGGCAGCAGTGGCAATAAGTATTGCTTATACACTCATTTCATTGATTCAACAACACTTCGTCGTTATTATTAATAATTAATATACGTAATTTAGTAGGACGAATCCTTTCATTGCTACTTCATGACATTGATCGAACTTCTTCGTATAACTTCGTAATATATAAACATATAGAAACGTATTTGCCGAGAGCATACGAAGAACTACGATCATTGTCATAGCCTCCGATAAAAATGAGTTATGTTTGTAAATTTGAACGGCAGCATCATCTCTTAATCCTCGCCTTTTAAAGCCCCCTCTTAAGTCGTTTTCAAGTGCGCCATAATTACTTAAAACTAGCAATAAGTCACAGCGCTTTCATCACAAATGAATGTAGTCTTTGGATCAATAGATTATTTAGTTTTTTTATATATTCTCAAATCTATGATTAATTTGTCTCAATACACTGATTCTTTAGAACCAATAAAATTGGAACAAAGTATAGGAGTTATTCATTTCTTGTTCTGTTATTCTCGCTGAAAGCTTTTACTTATATATGGATGCTTCGCTCCGATGAAACATAGCATCACTACTTAGAAACACGTCAAATTGTTGCTTCCAATTTTATTCTCCGTCAAATTCCTAAATGTTATGATCTTGGAGGTATATGGTCTAGCAGAATAGTATTTTGACATAGAAATATGGAATATGAATAATCATAGCTGATATTTACATAAATCATTCGCAAAATATCGGCATCCAAATTAGTGCAGCATTTGACAACAAATTGCTCTTCGATTCGCTTGAAATAAGTTGGAAATAAAATGTATCATTAGTACTAGAAACAGAAATTCTGAAACAGATTCACTTCATTTATTCTGCATTCGTTATACAGCCAGCGTTCTTCTTGTTATTTCATGAGCATTCATTAACTATAATACCTGAACAATGAAACCCGCACATCGTACATATACACAACAATATCCCTGATACAGCGGTTGGATGTTTGGACGTTCGCCCGGTTTCGGTGTGTGCAAAGGTCAAGGTCGTCGTCCGCTAGTCGACGTCGTTCGGTTATCGATTTGTAGGCGGCGCTAGCGTCGTCGGTAGATACACAATGCCAAGGCCCCCCGGGTCACGGATAAGGTCAATGGAGGATCACGCAGTCGGCCTGTAGGTCCCGCGCTGTTCGTTCTAGATCAGGATTTCGTGGATGAGGGCGGTGGATAGGGAGAAGGGATGAAGTACGGGCGGGTAAAATTGATACGAAAGACAAAGAGGAATGTACTTACGTGCTGCGTAATGCGGAGGAGCCAGTTATTTGTTTGTTTGCCCTGGCATTTCGTTAGCCCGTATTGTTTTGTTAAATGCCAGTACATATTAACTTGGTAAACATGCGAAATAGTCCGAGATGGATATTGTTAAATTTATGCACGTGTCTGTAAATTCTTGGCAATGTTAAATTAGGAATAAGAAAAGAAAATATAATAGTATCCTAATGGAATAGATTGTTTTCAAGTCATCGTTTCACGAGATTCTTAGACAATTTGGTTGAGTGATCTATTTCCAAAATTAGTTAATGCCTGGGGAAAACATACCGTCTGTGAGATTCTGTAAGTTCTGTCAGTGAATGGCCACGAATCTGACATAAGTATACAGGGTACAGCAATAGTATGTCCGTCTTTTATTACTTTTATACTTCGATATACAGGATATTTCATAAAAAACGGTGACACTCTGCAATTCATTTTTTTGAACGGAGTTAGTAGGCAACTACAATTTAAGAAATATGGCGAAGTTTATCTTAATTGAGTAGTATTTCATCTGATTTCGTAAATCTAACATCAAGCGGAGCGCAAAGTTACATTTTAATAGATATCTATTTCAGAAAATTAATATAGTTAACTCCAAAGAAGAAGAGATATTTTTAGAGCGCGTTACATATTTGCTCTAGTTAATAAATTTACTCTGAAAACGGGGTGGTCGCCGGTGAACAACCGAGGTGGTGATTATAACTCCATTTTTCTTTCTGAGTTTGTTTGAAAAGTATTCGTCATTCAATTTGATAACATCTATAGTTAAATAAAGGTTTGAAAACGGAATTAAAAAAAAGGGAGTACCGGAATGTTACCAAATTTGCTAATGAGTATAAATATACGGGTACACTACAAAAAAAAAAAATAAACTTGAAGTGCACTGATCATTTATCAAGCCTATTACATACGTATGCGATGCAATGGTTTCTTAATTATTCGCAGTAGTAACTTTTGATTTACGACGTTAACAATAACCTACTTGATATGATCTTGTATGAGCTGATCTCTTTCTCCGGTGCTCGCATTAGATTGAGAAAGTAAATTAGAACTAATGACGAATCGCGAAATTATTCCGCCAATTTCCTCCTCTTCCGCGTTTGACATTCGATATCGCCACAACTGCTAAGCGGAGGATAGACGACAGACAGTACGCAAAATAATACTTACGCATGTAGACGTAAGCTCCATCCGCTTACCATAAACTAAGCGTTCTATCTTCATTCTATAAATAGCAATTTTAATGTTGGAGACATACTGTTCCAATAATAATGTGACAGCTCATATTACTTATCTGGTATCTTCTGTACTTACCAGTTTTTTTCATGGCCTAGGTGATTAATAAATTGATGTACGCTTTTCATATACACTTGAACGATATTAATATTTATTACAATAAAATTGTCGTAGATTATAAACTTTGATTCAAAAGTTACAATACAATAATAAATTGCCTACAAAGGTAAATATCGCATACAAGTTAAAGTATCAGATCTTGGAGTAAAATTACAGAACAAAGTTGCAAAATTAGAGATAAGAGAAGCCCTGAAGCGTTCAAATATTCGTCTGCACAATAAGAACTAAGATTACCTACGTACTACGTATGCCTTTAAAAGATTTTGAAATGAAGTTAATGCTTTGGCAATTTAATTTCTGAAGGTTGTGCGATACAATAGATTATACAGGGTGAATCACATCTACTTTACTGTGTATTTACTCGGAAACTAATGGAGATAAAAAGTTGTAGTAGACGCCAGTGTAATTTTTCGATTCAATATTTTATTCTTTTCAAACAATCTGTTCAAAATGCCGGACACGATATTATAAGAAGTTTTTCTCTTCTTATTTTTGACTAAGGAATCGCTATACAAAAACCACGAGTTTCTCTGCCGCACACCTGTAGCCCCACTATATACTGTTCTTCTTTATATTATTGCTAAAGTCAATTTCATCTATGTGCATATGTGCACTTATATAAGCACATTTGGTTACTTATGACATCTGTAAATGTGTGCTTCGTTTTCTAATCCCTACTTGTGTTCCTACTCGGGAGTATCATTGTCCTCTGTGGTGTACAATGATGCTTCCGATTAGGAACACCTTTCTTTTTCAAACGATCACAACCACATATTGAATTTATTTGCACCAGAGACACAAATTGCTTCTTAATGAATTACGTTTCTTTTTTTCCTTAAAGGAGTCATTTCTTCCACGTAGATCACAAAATTGCTTGTACATTCAACCCGTTTAGTGGCAAAATATTTAACTCCGAGAGTTCTTTGAAGGGGGAACATCGAAGAAGAGTTAAAACGGTGTCTTGTTATCTGTGTTTTGACTTTTCTTTAAGAAAATTCCTTAATCAAAACATTGCCTTTTTTGTGTTTAATTTATTATGCAACCCTCTTTCGTAAAAGCACAGTATAACCAGTACCGACATTTGTGGTTATTTTAAGCACGCATTTCAATGGCCTTCAAATTAACAGTGAAGTTAGGAGCATCTTAATAAGCATAACCGTAAGAATGTGAAAGGAGGGGAAGAGATAGAATTTTTGTTGGCAGTTCAAACAAAATTGAAATTTATCAAGAAGGTAAACTAAGCAGGTATTGTATAAAATATTAGTTTTTACATATATAAATATTATTCAACTGTTTTGCATATCTGTTTCAAAATTTATTGAATTTTGATAATTATTAAGTAATGTATATCGTTTTCAAAAATAACCTTTTTATAATTAGTTTTTACATCAAAAGTTTTGGTGTTTCCATGATCGAAATTGTGTAAACTATGCATTGCTTGGTGTTGGGCTAAAACGCCGTCCTGTAACTTCTTCTTGCCGACGTTTGTCCACACCTGTATGGACATCTTCAGGGCTGCTTCTTCCGTCGTTGTTGACCTAACACTGACCAAGTGATACATAGGGATGGGTTTATATACCGGTAATGGTTACGGTTCAGTAGAACGTGACAGATACAGTTCAGTGGGAAATGCCGATGACGGTTGGATTCTTTGAAAATAAGGGATATTCAGGTGTTGTGCAGGACATATCCGGCATCACGCACCTCAACAACACTCAATCAATATAATGACGATACCCTGACAAATGGCATCCTTCATGTCATGCAAATTACAGACTCTGTGAGGGTAAACAGGACTGTTGAGATCACAAACTGATAGGTATGGAGGCTTGAGGTGTCACAGACCATTCTCAAAACATGATATTAGTTTTTTTCTGGCAGCTTGTCGAGGAAAACATTCTTTGATATGTGCGTCCCTATCTAGATCTTTCCCATTCTATGGATTTATTCGTTGTGTTGTGGAAAAACGATGATTTTACTACGACTTTAGATGATATATCTGTAATACCCCTAGCAGCACAAATCATCGGCTAATGATCGGCTTTATATAGGGCCGATATCCTGATGTCGGGTCGATATCAAAGATATTGTACCGATATCGGCTTTCTACCAGTATACGATATCACTGCGATACAAAAGATCCATTATCGGTAAAATATCGGTTGAACGTTTGATGTATCGGCTGATAATCGGCTGGAAACTCAAGACATATATCAGGGCGATATCATTAATAAACGCCGCTGCGATATTGATAGAAATGAGGTATATGGATTTGACTATTGTCATTTTTTTGACGAT
Organism: Cetonia aurata; assembly: GCA_949128085.1. Classification (NCBI taxonomy): domain Eukaryota; kingdom Metazoa; phylum Arthropoda; class Insecta; order Coleoptera; family Scarabaeidae; genus Cetonia; species Cetonia aurata. Next base: position 26,734,901 of record OX421887.1, read on the forward strand.
AGGAAGTCGGCTAATATCCTAAATCTATACGGACTGGTTGATTGAAATATAACCGCATTACAAGAGCGTTCAGATATAAAATTTCAACGTTTGAGACATCAATTGTGAAATTAAAATTAATATCGACTATAAAACAGTTTTAGAAGGTGAAGCGATTGATAACTTAAGAATATGCAAATGCAATTTTCTAACTCAGCCGTGATTATAAAAATTGGCATCTGAACGCAATGTTTATGGGAGTTAGATCTACGCGCAATATCTTACCACCACCACCTACCACAATCCATCATAGCGTTCCTTATTTCCTTATTGCAGTGTGAGCATGACGACCAGGTGGAGTGGTTGCCATTATTTATTTTGTCGCTGCATTATAGTAAGCGTTGTGCACATTACAAAATGGGTGAATGAAGCTTATAAAGGTAAGGAAATTTTTATGAATAATGTTTTATGTATGTATCAAGTACATAATTTAATTTAATGATTAGTACTCATTTATTGTGTAAATATGCAGCGTTAACAAAATGGAAGACGCTTGTAAATTTCTTATTTTACGTGAAAGCATTGTTTCTACAATATGTGTAGCGTAAAAAACGTTTCGCATTAATAGAATAAAATAAATTACAAGCGTACTTCATACACTAAAGAAAAACACTTTTTTTTAGATACGTATGTGGTGCTTAATTGGGGGAAGTACGTTAAAGGAAGCATATATCTAATGTTAAAACAAATCCTCTCGAAAAGTATTAATGTGAATTATTCATGAAAATAGAGACAATCCAAAGAAGCTTTTGATAAATTGGAAATATACATAGTATTTCTAGGTAATGTTACATGCATTATTATTTTATTTGTAACTCTATATCAAAACTGTTATTTTTATTTACAGAAGCAATTAGAGTCAAACAGCCGGATGGGACAGAGACGAATATCAATAGATGAGATGGGGGCAGAAAAGAAAGGAAGAAGAATATAACATCTTTAGCGAACGAATAATTTAGACGACTGGATTTTTTTTAGGTATTACTTAGAATTTTTGTTGTTATTGATTTGTTAAAAATGAAACTGTAACAAATGTTAAATTACTTTTCGTTTAAAATATGCACATATTGAGTTTGTTTTCGGTTTCATGTTTTCCTAGTTATTTTCAGTTTTTGTTTTTATTAATTATGTCGTTAAATATTTGTGTCAATTACTCATAAATAAACATATTAAGTATTTTTATATTAGTACTTTTTCTTGAAATTTATTGCTTTATTTACTTTCTATTACATAAAGTCTTTCCTTCATTATGTATATTATTTTATGCGCATAATATTCTATTTTGTCATGAATTATTATACACAGAAAATGGTGGCAAATAATTTGAAAAACATTACATGTGCAATGTGATTATGAATCTGATGTATTTTTTCCGCATTGTTCAATATGAATATGACTATAGAGACTGCCCCGAAATTAAATGTTCAAACACAAAGGTGTTATAGTGGGTGTCATTTCCAGTCGAACTAATCCTAGGTGTGATTATTATTCGATGCATAGTTTACGAATCATTTATTTTTTCTAAAAATCTTCCTTCATATAAACGTTCATTAAATTATCAACAAACAAAAGAGTACGACAATAAGAATGAAGTTATTTTTTAATGAAGTTAAATTGAAATTAAACATCGTGATATTATCAAAGGTACATCCTTTTGTTTAACGGCTTTGATATTTCAGAAGACGTTGATGGTTTCTAATTTCTTTCTAAATTCTAACATTACAAAAAAATACTGTTTTTGCCTATAATTTTATGAACGTTTTTTGTGGAAGATCTTTATAAAACTCGCAAAAACCTTATTAGAATTGAATAATCACATATGGGGCTAATTTGACTCGAAATTATACTCTTTATAACCCTTTTCCGTTTCGGGAACTACTTTCGGGACAGCCTGTATAAATATCCACTATCGTGGATAGACAAACTACATACTTATATATAGAAATTAGTCATCACACCAATATCGGTGCGATATCCCAGGACGACTAAAACTTTATCGGCGGAGCATAGAAAACGTTGGGTTCAAGTATCAATCATGTATCGGTCTACTGACGATACTGTATCTAATTTTAATTGTATTGATATCGGATAGGTATTGGAGTTTCGATATCGGATAGATGTTGGAATTTCGATATCGGATAAGTATTGGAATTTCGATATCGAACCAATATTGCAAAATGTTCACATTTTGTATCGGTATGATATCAGCGGCCGCTATAATTACGACATCGGTCAGCAATATCGGCGAAGCTTAGCCGATATCATGCCGATTCTTGTGCTGCTAGGGACTTTCTGTAGAACTGTAGAGCTTTACGTTAGTTACTCACCTCAAGAAATGCATTCACACAACGGCGGAAACAAAAATCTCACTTCCATCAAAGTAATTCCATACCAATGTCATTCGCTCTGCTTTATATGCATGTATGTGCATATGCGTACGCAATAATTTATTAGCTCGGTCATTATATTTAATGCTACGATAGATTACGCAAGTACTAAAGGCGCCATTTCTTTAAGTAAAAGAGTCTTTAGTCGCTGAATCATTATTCTTCGGCGTCTATGTATCAGTATCTTGATTAAAATATGCTTGATTTTGCTTATATCGATTGTTAACTGTGAGTATTTTCTTGTTTCTTAAATATATGAACACTTTCTTAAGCGATAAAACCAATTTATTGCATCGCAGGTCTAACATACGAGATCCAGTCATAAGAATCGTGCACGCTTTATATTGCATTCCGAATGTCGCAATTACTTGTTACTAATAAGGCATACAGGGTGTGTAGAAAGTATTGCACCAAATGGAATTATAGAGAGACGGTTTGACATTTAGATTTGACATTTAGTGGGGTTAAATTATAAATAAATACTCATATTTTGATATGAGTTTCATTCGTTTTGTGCAACCATCTTTAATTTTTGTAAATGGTAACCCAGTTTCATTAAATTTGCAATGGAAGTCGATTCGAATGGAACTCTTCCTATTCTGGATGTCCTAATAATATTATGTCTACCGCAAACCCAGATACTACAACCGTTACCTGAATCTCTTCTCAGAAGAACGGAGTCATGAATTCCGTAGTACAAAGAGCTATAGCCATATCCGAACCTAACTCCTTATTCCAAGATCGTTCTTATGTTACCGACACCCTAATCAAGAACAATTATCCTAGACACCACATCCAAGGTTCCATAAACTGACACCTGCATCGTATATCCAAAGTATCCACCAACACCAACCACCTCCTATACCAATCCAATGTTTATCCACCCTACATCCTGCATCCAAGGAGTTACCGACCGTATAGGAAGCATAACGCCTAAACACAATATTGAAACCGTTTTTAAATCTAATTTCAAAATTTCAGAATCCTTACCTATCAAAGATCGTAATCCTCTAGAAGCTCCTGGTGTTCACCGAATTTCATGTTCGTGCGGCAATGTTTACATTGGTGAAACAAAGCGTTCGATGGGCACGTGTGTTGCTAATCATATAGTGTGAAAATCGACTACCAAATCTAATTCAATTATGACAAAATCTTATCTCAGAATCCTTACTACTATATAATCCGAGAATCCATTGAAATCCATAAACATCCTAATAAATTGACCGTGACGTTGGGTATCTCCTGCACGATACCTGGAAATCCGTCCTTTCCAATTAATCCAAGTTTATTAGTTTCAGGTCCGCAGTAACGAAAGAAGCAGCTTTGAAGATGTCCCGCATAAGTGTGGACGAAACTTCGGTAAGAAGAAGTTCCGGGACGAAGTTTCAGCTCCGATACTAAGCAGTGTATAGCATGGACAACGACCGCGGAAGCCTTCGTGCTTACGCAATGCAGAATTATAACTATAAAAATAGTTTGAATCTTTTTGATTCTAGAAACTCGCAAACTTTTTGTTGCTGGAAGCTGTATCACTTTAGCACTATTATATAAAAAAGGAAAATCACAATTACCGTTCATATAGTACGCAACCTATCGTTTGCAGTGTATGTTACGTTAATGGTTAGCATTGGATCTTATAAAAATTCTAACAGGAAGGTAATAAACCTATTTGTTTGGTTGCGTAACGAGCAAAGGTGTCTGTCCCACATATCGCACCGTCACCGACGTTTAGTTTAACAGCTGCACTGAGGCCAATGACGCGCCTCTCATTATACTGAAGAATAGGTGCTTTAAGAGCGAATAAATCTGAGAAGGATGTTTCGCGTTATGAAAGGGAACAAGGTAAAATTTAAGAGCTCTTTTTAGTAACACGTGTACAGACGAGTTACAATACTCCTATAATGCAATTGAATATTAAACGTACGAACGTACAAAATATGGATCAAGGTAGATTGTTAGAGGAAATCGGTCTGTACCTAATTACGTGCCGATTATGTATTTCTAAAAATATAATTCTTCAAGGGTATTATTTACAGTGTACAAAAAACAATGGGGCGCCACCTTATTAAGGCCACTTGATCTTTCGACGGTTCGACGGTTGGCGCTCGTGAGTAATCCATTTAGAGGATACGCTATTTCTCACACAAGCTTGCAGCGTCACCAACTTAAAACGAAGTTAGTAACTAGTACTAGAATAGAAATCCCTAATCATCTCAAATGTTTGTGGTTTGTTTAGTGAGGTTAAATTTTAGTATTGGTGTTTACCGCCTTTACCCATCCTTTACCACAATTGCGAAGTGTTACAATTAGTGTTTAATTAAGTTCTTTTTTGACATTGCTGCTACAACAACACATAATAAAAATTAGATAAATAGCATGTAGTGTGTGTAGTAAAATATTTGCTCATACAACATCTAGAGACAGACATTATAAAAAAAATCATAGACTCCAAAAATGCAATTAGTATTGTTAATAATAGAAGCAATATTCACTGCCCTTTATGCATGAAGGACAGTAACCCATTTAAAACTTATGAGAAGCTGATACAACATTTAGGAGAACATCATGGAACAACCGTAGAAACTGAAGCATTGGAGTTTACTGAAATTGAGTTCAAAAATTGGATGCAAGAAGATCGAAAAGAAGTAAATTACACCCTAAGTGTACACCTTATTCTAGGTTTTGTAAGATATTTATATTGTTTTTTAAAATCTTGTACATATGTTTTATTGATTCTTAATTACAAATAAGACTTTAAGAACATATTTATTTTATTTTTTAATGTTTGTATTCAAGAGTCATCAAATTAAAGTGTTTTGTTAAAATACTATCAAAACTTTTTGTACAGCACCTCACAGCTTTTTTAATAGCCACTAAAGTTAAAATATTTTGACAATATTAAATCGATACATCTTCCTGTAAGAAATATTACTTAAATTCAACTTTACTAAATTTCTAAATGCAATAATTATTAGAAGTTGTAAGATTTGCTTCATCTATGGATATAAAGTTGAAATATTCTTTTAGACTGTTAGTTTCATTGTTTAGCTCCAAAGACATATTTATTATGCTTGCTGCTGAGTGTTTGGTTGCGTATGAGCAAAAATATGTTAGTACAAACACTAAATACGATTCTATTCATTTTCTTACTATAATAATTATTATTCAGCAGGAAACAACAAATGTCAACTGCTGCCGTGTTGACCGTATACCTATTGAATAATCACATAACCATCGTTTAACCTAAAAATCCACTGACACTTGGTAGAATCAGTAGAATGCTTGGTTTCAAATTATTAGGGACTTCCACTTTAGTTACCTTATTTTATGTTGGTAACATTACATGCTTGTGTGAGAAATAGCGTATCCTTCCATTTAGTACTTCGGGGAATATAACGTGGCTCAGCAATTCCACGACTAGCAATACCCATGAGACATTCCTATTTACTTAATTGCTTCATCCCATCAAACCCTAATATAGTTTTATTCGCGTTTCGCCTGGAAACCTTCGATTTTTCCGACGCGCTACGGAATACTCTGGCCCGTACCGGTTCGAAAACAGTTACTAATTAGTCATCTTCTCACCCATTTGTACCGTTAGGAGGGCGTGATCGCGCACTATTTACGTTGGCGATCCTGGCTGTGCTATCCCATTGAAATGAATGTGAGCATGGCGAGTATTAATTTACAAGGTCGCCGGTTGCGCTAAGAATATTTTTTCCGTTTATTTTTACGTCGCTTGTCATCCGTCATTATGACAATTGTTTAGATCCAGTTATACAAGGCATCAAACAATTAGAGCAGAGCTAATACCAATTTATTGATTCCGTGAAAAATATTTTAATGTGTTGGCGCTGATATATTTATAACCCTTGCAAATTAGTTTTAACATTAAATAATTCCGTTGTCTATAAGGAAAAATGTAAACAAGACCTAAAATACAAGAAACGACATTTATTGCATAACCTCCTAAAAAAATAAGAAATAGGTTGTAAAGTAAAATTTCAGTTATTAAATGTTATAGACATGTCAAAATTTAAAATGCTTTGTCTCAACCTCCCGTGGGAATTCTGGGCTTTTCGGGAGTAGTCCAACAGTAATTTGTCATCATCTACTGGTACTGTTTAATTCAATAAGATATTTGGTTATTTGAAATAAACTAAGGTTAAATTAACAAATAATTTGAGTTTAGGTAATACCAAATACTTATTCGTACGGTCAAACAAATCGGTTTTTCTCCTCAGTTTCAGAGTATAAATTGAAGGATCCGATGAAGGCGAATGTCACATCCAGCGATTAATCGTGATGGTGATGCTCTACATGATTAAAGGACTGACTATTGAACGATTTTTGGATGTGCAGCTGTAGATGTTTGTTGGTCAACTTTGCTTGAAGATGTTTTGCGAACCTCTGAAACTAGATGCTGGTTTCTTAAAGTTAGAGGAGGTGCTGGCTCTGTTAGCTGTTTTGTAAAGGAATGCTTCGCGGTCACCATTCTCCTTATTCCTTACCGCACACTATAACCAGAAGAGATTCTCTAGATTGGTGGAAACAAACTACTACCGACATGATTGTCCTATCATATTAATGTTCTATACAAGTGAGAGGTATAAATTCTGGTTAAAGAGACGTGCGTATGGTGATTTCTGTTGATTGATGATTTTTTGGAGTTCTGATCTATCTAAAAAATGTTGTTCACATTTTATTTAATAGCTTTGAACATGAGGAATATTATATCTGGCTGTTATTGCATCTTTTACTTGGCTGGTGTTGCGCTTATGTTTCTGTGCAATACCAAGATAGACGTATGTGTCATGACCCCTTAATCAGGCCAAAACTGATTTGTCAATCAACCGCAATTCCTTTCCTTTCTCAACATCCCTTCCTCTGTTTAGATAATCTGTCAACTATTTGTTGGTGTTAAGGCTCATACTAATTTCCATAGCTTATTTGCACATTGTTTCCAGCATCTGCTTTAGCTCTTGTTAGTTTCTGCGTATATTGTCAATAGAGGGTGAGTTTTTTATATGGCGTAAGTTCATTTATTAGATAACTATTAGCTAAATTAAAATTTTGGTAGTTGGAATGTATATTGTTGTAATAGCTTCACCGCCTGAAAATATTTACGTACACCGAGTGATCCGTAAGCTAGTCAGGAATAAGAAGATAATTGCTTTAAAGGAACACTCTGTATATATGTAAGTAGCTTATAGTGTTTCACATTAACTTACCAATATCTTTCTCAGTTTTCCTGAAAAAATGGCCACATCTACGAATTTGTCCAAACGGTTTAAGCTTGACCACTCAATTTCTATACTCTTACAGCCTGAGTATCTCTGCATCTTAAACCGAGATTAGCATTTATAATTTTTATACTGTGTGATTGTAAAGCTTGGTTGCATTTGGAAAACTTCAATTACCGAAGACTTGTTTATTTTAAGAGGAACAGCCTGTATTTTTTTGTGGAATCTTATAGTGCTAAAGAAGTTTTTCAAAACATGTGCTATATCCATCATTTATAGTTAAGAGATAATTAGTGTTCTATGAAAAATTACATAAAATTACTCTTTTTTTAGTTACTCTATATAATCATATAGTAGTTGTGATAAAAAACCATTTCCAAAAATGTCGAACAATTAGTAAATGTGCTTCTTGTAATAATTTTTATATTATTCGCTCTTTTTCGTTATTTCTTTCACTATTTCATTTTGCTCTATTGGTCACTCAGTTTAATTTGTTTATTTATTTACTGGTTGGTTTAATTATTGCTCAAAATGGATTTGGAAGGTGAGATTCTTTTTCCTAAAAAGTAGAAATCCCGTCAGTGCCAGGGGTGAAGTTGTTTGGTTTAGATTTCAATACTGCGCTAAGATCTTCTTGTAGTATTGGTTGGATATGATGTGGATGCTCATTATCGTACTGTTGGATAAATTCAGCGAAACTGGTGGAAGCTTTAGTGTCCACTCGCACTGTATTTGGTTTCTCATATAGTGTTCTCCAATTATCCTCAAAGATCCACACGTCGGGGTTTAATTTTGGAATAATTTTCTTTCTTAAGAGACTACTGGAAGGGTTGTTGCAGAAAAGTGTGTTCTATTATAGGTCTTTTTGTGCGCAATTAAGGTCCCTTTTATTTACAGTCAGAGCTCTTATTTTATCTGGTTATTGCTAGTTAGTCGTCGGGGGTATAAACTTTTTAAATTTTGTAAACCCCTAATTATTATTATTAATTATATACATAAGCCCATTTATGTGACGACTGGCTCATCAATAATCCGTATGGTATAATTAATTATTCAAAACTATATTTAAATGTTTCCTTAAATTGTTTTTGTAAAAATCCCAAGTTTCTTCTGCGATTATTATTTAACAATTATATAATGGAATTAAGCACATTAAAAAGTAATAACAAATATATTATGCAACACAATGATGAAATCGCTATTATCGTTGTATAATATGGACAACAAAATGATACCAATAATTAACAATCTTTTAGCATTGTACACCATTTAATTAGTCTTTGTGTGTATTCAATGTCATTTGGGTAGTAACTAAATGCAAAATACAATAAACGTATTTTGTATTGTACATTTTATAGGCGCATGCACTGACGTACGTACGTATCACACACACGCTTGCTTATTATATTTATTTCCGCGGTATAATTTTGAATAATTTAACTGCCTTAAAGTGAAATAGCACAAACGATTATTGATCAATCTACAATTTGACCTTGAAAGGTGTTACATGTGCAAAAATTTTAATTTGGCGCCAAATTAGATATTTTGGTATGTTCTATAAGCTAAGAGCTGAGCAAAACTGATTCCACAGATCATTTTAATTATTGTATTGTACCTACGCAGAATGTAAATGTATGCATCCCTTTTTACACGTGTAGGTGTGTACCTACTCGATGTAAATATTGCTTTCATAAGCAAAACCAGTCGTTTAGCCGCTAATGTAACTAATAATAACAACGGTAATGCGTAGTGAATGAGCTATAAATTAATAATATCTGTCGTAGAATTGTTAATACCGCAAACATCCGTATGAGCGAAGGGCAGAATAAAAGTTGAATTGCATTTTTTTCGTTTACGTAACACGGCGACGCACAGCAAGGTCATAATCATCAATCAAGGACATCGTAGAGAGCATTCATGATTGTGCATACACCTATGCACACGTATGAAGTCCGTAACTTATACTGGATTGTTCAAAAGGAGTGTGCTTATGTACTTAAGTGCGGATTCACGCATTCATGTCTTTCGCTGGGAGTGTCTTGGAGTTCCGCTTCTGCTTTCTAAGCTCAAGGAATATTGCTCGCATGAAGGCAGTTTTCTTAGAAAAGATATATTTTGATGTGCTTGCTTTTGGTTAAACACTGTCTCCACTTATCTCTGTATTCCAAACTGAACAGAATGGACAGCTTTGATAGGTTATGTCCCTAAGAGTTTGTTAGGTCTTAGATCAGGGGTAGATAGTACGGATTTGAATGTTGCTCTAAGTTAAACATAAGACGATCATCGGTATTAACATCTAGCAATGTAACTGTGAACGACACAAACTGGCTAGATAATAATTGTCAAGGCTTTTTATTTACCTTTATATACTGTGACCTACCAAATAGCAAAGTTCATCAAGGAGTTGTGAGATTCTATTTCCAAGAAATTTATCAGGATGAAGATAGAACAACGGCATTTCTTAGTAGAGCTAAGATATGAAATTCCCATTGAAAAAGAAAGAATTGAATTTTAATTGAACCACGTTAAGGTTATTTGTCTGTGTTCGCTTTATCTGTTGATTGTGAGCATCTCGTATACCTCAACGGTCACCCTGTATAACATGAGAATCCCCAAAATGCTGTAAAGCGTTGTAGTTATGCAAGCACATTTTTTAAAATAATGCAACGGAAATGTCATTTTAACAAAACATTTCATTACCACTTTTCACTGAATTGCATATATAACAATATGGGATATTATGTGCATATATATGATTGTTTGTTTTATAGTTTACACTCAATTTCTGCCCAAGCAAGCACGTAATGTCGGTTTGAATGTGTGGAATTCGAAGCAACCTCGTTGGTTTTGACCTTTATTATTAACGTGGCGCGGAGTGTAAAAATAAAACCGATAGGCGTTACGATTTCAATGCCGAGATGGTTTATAGTGTGCATTTGTACATACGTGACGTACATCGGCAACTTTTCCTGTATGTACAGAGTTTTCCGAAAATTTAAACAGTTATCGCGCAAAAACAAATAATATTTGCTGTCATTTTTTTATTTTTATTATACTGGTTTGTGCTTTTCATTTCTTGAAGCAACATTTTCATTAAATCTTTTTGTACAGGTACTTATACATTAAAAGAAGTCAGTACTATTTTGAACAAACTGCGAATTTTGGTAGTTGTAGCGTTATCTAAAAAGAGGGTGTCATAAAAATGCTTAATAACTTTGGAATTATTTTGTATCACACACCCTTTATCTACAGACACTATGTTCCTTCACACTACATAGTCGCTACATAATAGATGTCCCGTGTTATCGATTCTTATCTTCCTTCGAAAGGTTTTATAAAGTCGCACGGATGAACATTAGGAAGTAATCGCCTGCGAGAAAAGTAAAAGCTCTGTAATGACCGCGATCGCAATCGGGAGAACGCTAGAACTCTGATGGAGGTCGAAGTTTAAGGAAGGTCATTTCTGCGCAAGGTGAGTCCGCTTTCCACTTGCGCGGGTTCCCAACCGGGAGGGGATGTCTTGTTACGAACCAGGAAATGTAGAAGTGGAAAAAATCGCTCTTGACATTTCTAAATACCACCTACGCCTCTCTTTTTCTCCGTAATAATCCTCAAGTTTCTAGATTACATCACATTCTCCAAGAGAATCGTCGTAGAGGATTTCGACGATTTTTATTTTTAATTGGAATTCAGTAAGAAGTTGAGTTTAATTAGGATATTTACCTATGCTTAAAAATATTTTTATTATTTAGTATATTAAGCAATAAAGACTACCTAAGTGTTTGCTAAACTAATAATTATATACTCCTGGCTGAAGTGTTATATTTTTTCAGATTTGCATTAAAAGAAGGAATTATTAACTAAAGACAATGTATGTATAACTCATTTTATTGAGAAAAATAATAGCAAAAATAAAGTTAGCAGAAGTGACAGGCCAGGATAACATAACACCAGAAATGATTAAAAATATGGAGGAAGAACCATAACTTTCTAACAGAATATAATCAAAGTAGGGTATCCCAGAAGATTGAGATAGAGGAAATTGCCATCCATTGTTAAAAGCGGTAATCACCGTGAATGCAAAAAATTAGATTTTCCTCTCACAGCAGAGGCAACAAAACCTCGCATTGCGGACATCCTCTTTCAACCCTAGTGTCTCTCCCATGATGATTGTGTAAACTGTTTTTGCTTTAAGCATGCAGTCTACATTCTCCTACATCTCTCCTAGTCTATCCACCTACAGCTTCTTTCATTGATCCTTTTATTCCTTGATGCGTTGGAAATTGATATTTCGAAAGTATTATCAAATGCCATCATGGATCTTATAACAGTCTGATATGATAATTACATCATTATTGGCTGTAGACCCCAGGTTGACTCAAAGAGCCTTTGGCAGAACCAATATGCTTATTGTTTGTTGCAATTCAGTTTCTGGTCGACTATAGCTCCCAGATATCTTAACGTATTGGTGGCTAATATATAATTTGAATTAAGGAAGTTGTTTTTGCAGAACATTTTATGAAGCATTAACCTACTTTTAATACAATACCAGTTAGTTATTTCTGCTTCAAATATGTGTTGCTTATGCTTCATTTATATTATTATAATCTAATTTATGCATTTACCCAATGTTGATGTGATTTTTTTACTCTGTTACTTCTATGGAAACAGTACGTATAGGTAATAGTTACATTTGGTTCTCGAGGAGTAGATTCTCTATTAGTAAGAATTTATTTGCCTGCGTGTTCTTTTTTTAGAGCAAAATAGAGGCATTTGTTGTGCCACTAATTATTAGTTATTATTGATAGAACAAAGCAGGTCAAATTTGCAAATATGCAGATTTCAGTAAGAAAAAAGAAAAAAAAAGAACAATTGAATAGAGAACTGCAAATTTATGTTTTGAGTGTGATTCTCTTGAAGGTACAATTGACTTCCTTACATTTGTTTTATGCCAATAGCGTATTATCATGCTACAAAATTATTTGCATTTCAGATTATACATTTGCTTTGCATAAAAAAATAGATCGACAGTGAATGCAAAGATATCGAGACTATGATCTTCAGATTTGAAGATCTGGAAACCCATTGCTAATTGAATTTGATTATTTGTATCATACCAGTCATTACTGAAAGTAGTGTTCAAGTAGTCCTGAACTACATGATAATTATCCAGGTGTAATATCTTATTAAAAACTCAACATCTGTGTTTCTTCAAAGGTTCGCAAAACAACTTTCTTTAGTTCTCAAGTATTAGTTTTTGTTTTGTTGTAATTTAGTTTACTTGTGGCTTTGATTAAATAATAAACGCTAGTGTTGGGTTGTTACGGTTACGAAGCAATCTGCTAGTTTGTAGCAGCTAACGGCCGTTAGTAGTTCGTACCATGCTAATAAATATCAAAAGAAGCTGCTATATTCTGTAGCGGTTTTTTAATATACTATTAGGTAACCAAACAGTCGTCCAAAACAATATTGCTTTGTAGCAGGTTGCGAAACAGAAAGCTAGATTTATATCAGTAGCAGTTTGTAAATATTCTGCTTCGAAAACTGTTTCTTTGCATTAGATATTTGTCGAATCGTAAACAACAGCTGCTTTAGGTGTACGTATTCGTCCGTATTACGTATGTATATACGTATATAATTTATTAATTTGGAGCATTTTATAGTAGAAGCCCCCCAAATCATTATTTTCATTTGATTATTAAATTTTTACTGTTATTATGAAATAGATTTGAATTATTCTTTATTTATTAGTCGATTGTTTTTATTATTAGACCTTCAATTATTAGGCAAATATGGCGCTATATTAATTATTATTTCTTAATATTATAGGTAAATCTATAAAAAGTATATCGATATATGTATGTATCCTGTGAAACCTTCAGTTTAGGCAGATATTTCTGCGTGTATCCCTAACACGAGTAAAATATTTCAAGCTATAATCTCTAATACAAAACTGTAGGCGCATAGAAACTGTTTCATATATATCTACAGAAAGCAGCAGCTTTTTTAAACTGCTAACTAAAAGTAGCAGAAGCCGGTTGTAGCTGCTAATGCAAAATAGCAGTTTTACACATCACTAATAAACGCTGTAGGAAACTGCAGTAAAAAGGACATAAATCCTAGCTTAATTTATTTGTTTTCGTTAATCTATAAAGTTTGAGCATAAAGAGAAGTTATATAATCATACAGCCTGTTTATTCTACAGGTATAGGGAATTGATTTTGATTTATTGATATTAAAAAAAAAAAAAAAACTTTTGACTTATACGCCTATTTTGCGGTTTATACATTGATGGCTTTTTTTTTATTGAAATTTTCAAATCAATTTAAGAAACTAATAAATTTAATAAGTGGTGATTCAACAAATTCCTTTCCTAGTGGAATGGAAGGCGTAATTGTGCTTCATTTGACTAAAATATCAAATTTCTAAATTAAACCAAGGACGAATTATTTTTAGCCATCTACACGATTCGACTATCTTGATAGCGGAGCTATTACATAATCTTTTAATTGAAGAATTTTTATAGAACGGCAACCAATCACTATTGAAAAAAAAAAAAAATACGGAATAAAAAATATTAGACACCCGGAATTCACTTTTAAGGATAACACCGACGCTTGAAAAAAAAATGCCTCACGTTCGATTAACATCTTCCGCGTTTATTTTAAGAAGCAGAAGAGTGGCAAAAATAGCCGCGAAGATGCTATAAAAATCGTGAGGCAATTACCAATGTGAGAATTTATTGTTTTCTATCACCTTGCGATTTTTTCTTTATAATTTTGTGATCCCAGGCCATTTACTAAAGTGGTCATTTCGCGTTTGTGTGTCAGATAAAAATAGAAGAGTTTTAAAAATAGATATTCTTCCGCATTGCGATTGTCACTTAAATATTATTCTTATATTAGCAATATGCAAATTATGCCTTACTATCTCTTTTTTTGTGTTGGTGGAGCGGCATGCAGCAACAATCCTTGGGCACTAACATATAATGGCAGATATGAAATATGAGTTTTTTGTTTTTGTGAATTTGCTGTTTACAAATCTTGAACAGCAACATAACCTTGAAGCTCTAATCCACATAATAATCGCACAAATTTATACTTAAATTAAGATTAATAGTAAGTATCTATAAAGTATATACCAAATTTCTTGTGCGCTATTTTTGCCGAGGTCCGATTTTATTACCAGGTGATTTTCATTAGATCCTGTTTTATATTTTTCCTCGTGTTTTCCGTCTTCATCACCAAGGCTGAGCAAACAATGTAATACCCTTACTTACTCTATATTTATAACCACGTCGTAAATCAGGAAGAAAAGTATAGTGTGTTAATTAATGATTATATAGAATGCTTTTTGATGTAATTGTATTGAGTAAAGAATCTATAAATCAACGTTCTTTAGATTTTTTTTCTCTTACTTATATCTTCAATTTAACAGTATTTCCTTTTTATGTAGTAAAATTACTTTAAATCCTTGATTGTTACAAAAACTTTGCGTGTGCAACCTTTTGTGGACTCCCACGGTCTATATATCCACTCCGAATGGCTTTTATAATTAATGACAGTAATAACAACAACATATAAGAAAAAAAAACGACCGTTGTAATTGCAACACTTAATTCTTAACAAGCTTAAAATTAATCGGTAAATATGTAATCATAAATCTTTCATTATATAATTAGATTATTTTTGATACATACAAAAGTTAGGTTTGTTAATTACCTAATAGATTGGCATATTTAAATAAATAAACTTTTTGCTCTATGAATAGGTATTATACGTTCGAAGTTGTTTGTAAAGTAGTAAAATACGATTGATACTTTTTTTTATCGAAATCATTTAATTATAATTCGCACGTGGAATATCCTGGGTGGGGCACAACACCTATCAACTCTTTTTTTATTATTGAAATAACACATCCAAGAATATGTATGTTTATACCCTAACACTATTTGATACTAAATTGTTTTTGTTTGTTGGTGTATGATATTTTTCTATTAGGAATCAATAAACGATCCGAGAGATCAGTATTAAGAGTTCTGCTGGGATCGATGAAATTCCTTGCTCGCTTTTAAAGCATATTTCTGTGTTGCTGATCCTCTTGTACAAGTATTTAATAGGTGTTCAGTAGAAGGTACTTTCCCAGGTATGTTAAAAACATCGAAAGTAATTTCAGTTCATAAGAAAGGAAGTACAAAAGAAGTCAGTAATTACAGACCGATAGCTCTACCATCTGTATTCGCCAAAATCTTTGAAAAAATCATTAATAAAAGAAGAATTACTAAATGCCGGCCAATTCGGTTTCACACGTGAAAAGTCGACCTGTGACGCAGTATATAATGTACTAGACAATGTTTTTGAAAGTTTAGATCAGAAGCAGTATGTTATTGGTTTGTTTTTTGATCTAAAAAAGCATTCGACACATTTGATTACACCATTTTACTGGAAAAGCTATCTGTGTATAGTCCACTCTTATTACAAAACTTAGTCTCTTCCCCTCCGGAGGGGAGCTGGTTTGGGTCTCGCTCCAGAGAGGGCTGTACGAGTGATAGTGTAAAATATGTTGCCTATCCAAAACAGGTATCTAAACTCCTCATAATATGACATATTTATTATCTATGAATATGACAAAAGGGTTGATATATAGTGCAGGTGCTTTCGATCCCAGGCCGGAGGCGGTGATTTTTAATTGTGGCTAAAAATCAAAACATGCCTTCTTCTCGGATAGGAAATAAAGCCGTAGATCCCGTGTCAATGCGATGTTTAGCAGAATCCCTACCGGAGGTTGAAATGCCTTCGGGTTCGGCAAAATTTCAGTGGGGTTGGTACAATACGTCAAATAGATGTCATCGCTTAGAAGTGTGATTTGGTTTGAAGGTGTATTTCACAACCCGAAGCTTCGCCTAGCAACAGCATCCATACATACCAGAATACATACATACCTATTGAAATTACACGCTTTGAGCTCACAGCGCCTCTATGAACAGAGACCGTAACCTGCCAAATACGCCCCCCACCACATTCCAAACGTGTACCCACTTTTTAGTATCAAGTTTACTATCTCTTCTAAGAGGAGTAACTTATAACTTATTTAAATCCTTCTTGTCGGGTAGAAAATCGTTGGTATGCTTGTTGGGCGAGAGTAGTAGCATACTGAAGCACTTTTATTCGGATGCCTGGAATGTTACGAGCGGTGTACCACAGTGTTCTATACTTGGGCCAACACTGTTTCTATTATACGTGAATGATTTGGAATGCGCGCTTGGGCAGTGCTTGCTGACGCAGTATGCGCCGACGATACAAGTTGTGTTATTTCTGGTGATCTAATCTAAAGGATAAGTGCTAACGAGGAGGATAAGACCGAGCTTATTCATTACAAAAATGGCCATTCAGCTTGTCCAAGTAGCCTTTACATAATCACGAAGGTTTTATCTGCGGCAATTTTTGGTGTCTGTGTTGATCCGAACCTGAAGTGGCGTGATCATTGCACTACATTAAATAAAAGTATATCAAGATCGTTTTATGTTCTTAGAAACCTATGACAGTGCTGTGATTTAGAAGCACTAAAGTCTTTTGATTTCGCTTTTGTGGAGTCGCGTCTGCGTTACTGTATCATTTTTTGGGGCAGTTCAACATGGTCTTCGCAGTTATTTATTATTCAAAAAAAAAAGATTCTGAGGAGTATGGTTGGTGTTGGTCCCCGGGAATCATGCCGTGAGCAAGAAATTGCTCTTGCACACACTACATTAAAAGACCATGTATCATACTTACGACTCATTGACCCTCGTGTGCTAGAACTATATATAGAGCACATCGTACATTATGGATTCACTTTTACACTACTGTTGAAAAGGAATGTAAATACAAAGTATAGTAAACTGGAGGTTAAAATGTTCACTAACAATATGTATGTACATATACTTGAGAAAATTATTGAATAGATTTTCCTTTCATCAACCAAACTTGGATAAATTACCTTCTAAAACCGACGGAAGGCTTCAATATCACGTCCTCGAGACCGCATAGACACTTCCTCCTAACTATTTTGCCATTCGATTTAATCTAAAAGCCGCTTACGCGGAACAAGTAGGAAAACACGGAATTGTTTAAAGTTAATAGTGCGATAATGTCAGGGTCTGCGTGCCTTCTGCGCCCCCGCTTTTTTTTTATTATTACCGCTGCTTGTTTATTCTCGAATCCCAGATGTGATGGTCGAGTGTCTCGGTTGCAGATTACCCGCTGTTTTATTGCTGCGGCATGATTATCCGTGTCTATGTATGTCTTTATACGGTTCGTTCCCAAACTTTCACCATCAGTGAACGTTCTTGTTCGCTATTCTAGTTTTGCAGATCACATCCCGTTAGAGACGAAATAGACAATGAGAACTACAATGAAGCAACTATTGCCTGATAGAATGACCTTCAAAATACTAGATGTTAATTAGCAGATTTATATAATGTGTGAGTCAACACTAATCTGTATTCATGAATTTAGAATTGATACTATAATAGTTTTTTTTATATAAATATCTATTTCGGTATATTTATTTATGTAATTTTATTTAAACTTTAGTAAGGCGGATATTTTAAACCAAAGATCATTGTTTATTAGTTCAACGTGTCAGTATACTAATACAATGAATCGTAATTCTGTTCTTAATAACCTATGATAACAATACAAACACAAAAAGTAGTTTAAATAGATATTATAAGTTTAGCAGGTCTCTCATTAATTTTATGTGCCACAGCTATTTTTCTTCTATCCTTCAAGATAGAAGTATATTGCAAGAATTAATAACTTTTAATTCTTTAGATTCATTTCGAAGTTTCATTTGGAATTCGAAATATTTTCAGCTTCGTAGCCCATCATGTGTACAGGAAAACTATAACTGCAGTCGATGCAAAAGATTCTTGAGATATATATTTGCATCTCAGAGCCCAAGTATCCTATTTTACTTTCCTCATATGATTAGATGCATTATACACATCATAAACAACAAATCTATTCTTCAGAACCATTAACGTTATATGAGTTCCAGATGAACAAATTCAAAAAATAAGTATACAACTTAGAAAACCATTTCAGTGCAGATGTAGCGATAATTCCCCGTATCAATAGCTCTATACACGGTGGGCATCTGAAGTAATTTTAATGTGTACAAAGAAATAGGCGAGACCTCTTTTCGAAAATGTATTATACTAGGTCACTAAAAATGTCTTCTCCCACGCATCTGTTTTCTAAACAAGATGACACGAACTAAATCGAGAACTCTTTTACCTCTCCGATGTCCGCGATGATATGGCCTGACGCGACGAAGGCGTGTACCATATCGTCGTAAGTAAAGACAGGCGGTTCTTCTCGACGTTTTCAGTCTTCGTAAGAAAGCAAAACAATTGCTTTCACTTTTTCCGAGTCGCCGGTTTTGTATACGACAAGGAAGAAGTAGGTTTTCGGGTCATACTATTAAATTATACTCACGAACTTTCTCTTTCAGTCGAGAGCTTAAAGGGAGAGGTCAGATTAGTACAATTTAGTACAGCCACCCAATAATGAATACATTTACGGACATTTCATTATCATTTTTGGTTTGTTAAATTTTCTTCACACTTTCAATATATGTACGAATTGTTGGTTAATGTATTCTAAAATTTCTAGTTTGAGAAATTTTAAACCATTGTCTACCGGAAAATGCCTTCTAGATTGTGTGCTGATATATATATTGTCTCCTAATAATACTTTATTATATTATATTGTCATTCGTTCGTCTATTTAAAATATTGTTTGTTGGGCTGTTGGTAAAAGTAACTATATTATTAATTTAACTATTATTCATGATATTTCAATTGTATCACTTGTATCAGTGGCAGTGGCCAATGAAATCGAAAGTTTCTAAATAAAAATAAATGTCATACAATCTTGCGGAACAATAATAGTACATAAAGACGCATCTGCTTGCGTCCCTTTAGATAAAGTATTCCTTAAAGGTGACCAACTAGAATACTCCAACGAAGTCACATATCTGAGAGTTATACACCACCAGAGACAGAATTATAACAAACAATTAGACAGAGGCTCTCTGGGAAGACTTGGATGATGTACGCAATTTAATTAGTGTTTCCGATTCATTGGACAATTACTATAGGTAGTAATGTTATTTTTCTTTTAGCATTATTACATATTGTCTACGTATCCAAATATAAATATGCATGGGTATTGCATTTACTTACATTGTGCTATACATCAGTACAACGCTCGGGGTTGTTATTGTTAAGTCCAAGGCCCTCACGGCTTATCTGTTCTATTATTTATCGTAGCGATTACAACGTTCTTTTTCTGGGCGGAAAATTTCATTGTAGACGAGGTCATTTGCTTGTTAATCAAATAACAGAACAATCACCATCACGGTCAATAATCTATACGTCTATACATTTCATATACATAGGCCTAATAATAACAAAGGAAATGCATGAACTTATGCAGATCTGTTTACATGTATGTATATATATATATATATTGTCATAAATGAGTAGCTATTTTCTATACATGGGATACACATATTAACGCAGAGGTTATTCAACTGTTCCTTTCATTTCTTATAATCATTATTTTTTATGTAATGATTTTATAACTTTTGTAACTACATATTTTCTTTTATTGATCTGTAGAAAATATATTGCATATTTGCCGTCTTGCCGGCTTTCTAAGATCTGTATTCGCGACAATTCAAATTGTGACTAAGCCGAATACCTCGTTAGCTCAACTGGCAGAGCGCCCGCCTGGTAAACGGGAGGGGTCGGGTTCAAATCCTAGACGAGGTAAGATTTTTATTTAAACATTGTCTCATAGTAATTACAGTGATTAGCAGAAAAGCATTTATTTAATGATAATCACTGTAAGAAGTGCATTAACTAAACTTAATTATGTGTTGTTCCTATTCAATTTAAGATTATTTTGTTGCGCCAATCGCATCAATATCAGTGGCGGCTCGTGACGTTCTGTTCAAGGGAGGCTACTGCACTCTTCTCAGTCAATAAATTATATTTTTATAGTTATTATTGTAGCATTGTAAGTGTAGAATAAAAATTGAAAAAAAAAAAATAGATTAAAATAAAATATAAATTATTTTCTAGCAAGAACCACGTAGAGGAGAGTGAAATCTTGCCTGGATAGGAAACTGGATGAGGTGATAGGTAAAAAGGTAATAAAAACGTAAAAATAAACTCTTGATAAACGTAATAATAAACCAAAAATAAACTCTAAAAACAATAACAATTAAATTAGAAAAGAAAATTGTAGATTCTTTGTTTATATTACAAGCTTTACTCAAAACTAAATTTAAGGCATGAGCATGACAATGTACAAAAAGAGCTTGAGGTGCAATTGTTTTTTTTTTTACTTTGTAAACCATTTAAATGCCCTGCCATAACAGATGCACCATCATATGTTTGAGTGACTAATTTTTTTTTAAATCATATTTTTCGCTGTTATTTGATAAAAGGTTAAATAAATCTTCAGCTGTTCGACCGGATGATACGTCAAAAAACTCGAAAAATCTTTCAATAACTTCACCGCTCTTGACATAACGTAATATGATTGATAATTGAGACTTACAGTAAATATCTGTGGTTTCATCTACTTGCCAAGAAAAAAACGGAGCTTCTTCAATTTCTGTATCTATTTCTTGTTTTAATACAAAAGAAATACAATCTATTAAATCATTTTGTATAGATTTAGATGTACTCGAAAAAATATTACTACTAACAAATTTATTAAAACTAGGTTCATATTTACTAAAGAGTTCGAGTAATTCTTTATAATTCCCACGATTAAAAGCATCTGAAGTCCCATTGTCTCCCCGAAAAGCAAAATCTTGTGATGCTAAAAATATTATTACCTCTATTAATTTTCTTAAATTTTTGCGGTTTTCTCTAAGTTCACTATTATAGGCAATAATTGCATCTTTGCGCGCGCTGTCTACAGCAGTAGCAACATTTTGTTTTCCAAATAATTTAAATTTGCACAACGATGAAATGTGTTCTTTAGACTTAGAATGCCGTTCAATAGCGCGCGGTAGATTTTTTAAATCTGTATAACCTAATTTCGACCACGTTTCGGTTTGGTTACAAAAAAGTAGACATGGCCAACAAAATAATCTTTCCCGTTCAATTGAACCAGTTAACCAACCACATTTAGTGTACCATAATGAACTAAAACCACGATTTTGCCGGTTGCCGTTGTTATAGATACTACAGATAAATTAGGCCGTGGTTTCTCAATGTTTTGTACGATGTGTAATTTCGTCTCTATGTTTAAACCACTAAAAGAATTTCTTACCAACCAGTGGAGGACAATATTTTGGCAAATTCTAATTTCGTTCATTTTATCCATTTTGTGTGCGTAACCTAACAAAACTCACCAACTCACCCAACGCATTAGTACTGGGAGTTGGGATTCGCATGGGCAGTTGCGTAGCAACGTTTTACGACCGATAACGCAACATGCTGATCGGGTAGGATCTCACCGCGGCGGCAAGCCTCCATCCATACGTATTCGCCGTATAAAGTGCACGTGCACTTACGGAGATACATTGCTTTCAGCCATGGCATTAATCATCGGTGCGGAGCCAAATCTGTGGTTAGCCTCCTCGCTTGCTATTATAGTGCGTACAGTAAAATTTCACGCATTATTGGAAATTTGTTTGCATTTTTAAATTAGGTAATGAATAAATATACTAAATACAAAATATGTGCATATAAATGCGCATATTTTGTCGTTTTACTTATTACTGTCTTGAGGATCACTTTTCTTTTTAAAAATAGGTACGATCTTGCTTATTTTCAGACTGCCTACCACCACTATTGTAACAGAATGCGAAAAAGTGTGCTGCGGAACATATCTAGGGACTAGAATCTGTCATTGGCAAAGCACCTAAGGTAGCTAAACAGCAAATCAATGTATGGTTAAGTATCTATTAACTTTTTAGTTCAGCATCTATGTATATTGGTTCTATATTTAGTTTAAAATATTCCTGCATACGTATCATGTTGTTATATTCATAAACACCGGTCACTAACCGATCCCACTGTTGTATCTACCGACCCAATTAATGTATGGAAATAATACCCAGAGGGCATTCGATATACGTACATAAACATACGTTGTACAACATATCTATACGTAACTCGATTACGGCTACGTTTCGCGTCCGCAGTAGTTTTTGATTCAGTAAAGGTGGCTCATCGGGCAGCATTTCCTTGGACGGGTGTCAAGGAACTTTTTTCAGTCCGTTCGTTTTTATGTGGTTCAAATTCGTCGATTGCGATTATTGTCAATAACAATTCCATTTATTACAATACGAGGTAGATACAATAGCGATCGATGACTTCTCAACGGAATTAATGCGGTTTTACGTAACAGGAACAAAGCCGTTGGTTGAATGCGTAAAGAATCCTTTGTCGATAAGTATCAAGGAGGTGATTGACCCATCACATAATCCCACTGAATCAGCGGAAGGTGTTGAAGTTCTGAATGGGTAAAACAGTACTGTGAGAACAGAATGGTTGGTTTATTATAAATTTATTCAGTTTTCCTTGATTAAAATCATCTTTTTTTTTTTTTAATAAAATAAAGTAGCTATTAGATTTTGGGCGATTCGATGGTCAAAGATTCTTGTTTTCTTCTATTATAGCTTTAAAAAAAATTCTATTAGCAATTCCGGCTATGTCTATAGAAATAAATATGATGTGAGTTTAAAAATTGGTAAATTAAAAATAAAATGCTTTTACAAAAAGAAACAAATTGTAGATAATTGATCGCTTAACGTTCAAATCATATTTTTATATTTTATTGCTTATAATAAAATATACTATGTTAAATGTAAAAGTCGGTTATGAAAAAACATAGAGAAATGATATTTCGATGTTCTGATAAATTGACGGTTATTCTATACCCCTGAGAATTAAACATTTCAAAACATCAAAATTTGTTTAAACAGGTTTCTCCATAGTCAAGTGGCTAAACTTAGAACTGAGCAAAATTTCTCAATGAACTTGAGTCTGCAAAAGACTCATATGTAGTACTTTATAATAATTAATGAATCAACAAGAAACAAGTATTCTTTCTAATTTAGGTGAATTTGAACTAATTCATTGTCTGCGTCAATTAGCTTTTCCTCAGGATGAACAGCTTGAAACGTCTGTTTTTTTAAAGAACTACTGATGACTAAATAGTCGTCAGGCGCAAACAGTACACATTAAGTTTAAAACACAATGTACTAAACTTAGAGCATTTTCACCATTGACCTATATTTTTATGAGAGTAGACACAAGATTGACGTAGTATCTTAGTGTTTCTTTGGTAATGCAATAATATACCACTATATTGGAATATTAGAACGCAGTTCGACTAGCTTCCACCACTGCCTAGCACTCCTAGCAGTTGAATTGAATGAGCCAACCAATTATGTATTATATACGATAAGCCTTAAGTTACACCAGCTCTGATTGGCCCTGTTCATAAGTCTGAGGAAGCATTCAATAACTGTACTTTTTATATACAGAGGTAAGCAACTGTATGGATCCACTTGCATATCTTTGATATGGCTACTTAGATATTAATAATATTTTCACAGTTAATTAAATACAAATCGGGGATTTGATTTATATCCGACTCGGACTTCCTGACGATATCTACTTTTTTATTTTAAATGAAACTTCCTGTATATTTTTACGAATTTTAGTAGAGCCCTGCTTGAATAATAATAAAGTTTTATTCAACAAGCACAGAAATATTTACTTAAAAATGATACTGCAAATTTTATTGAGAATAGTAAAATGAACACATAATAAAATCAATATCAGATAATAAAGTTTTCGAATTGATGACCATTCTTGGCAATATCCAAGTCTGTGAACAAATTCTTGAATGAGATTTGCCAAAGCCTCGACACGAATGAATTGCACTTCTTCAAATATTTTTTGCCGTAACTCGTCCAGATTTTGCGGTCGTCTAGTATAAACAACAGATTTTAAATGACCACAAAAGAAAAAAATTAGAGGATTTAAATCTGGAGACCGTGCAGGCCATTCAATGAATCTTCTGCGACCAATCCATCGATTTGGGAATGTTTCGCTTAAAAAATTCTAATATTAAGGGAATAATGAGGGCGTGCTCCATCATGTCGGAACTAAACATTTTCAGGTATTTCTTCATCTTCGGCAATATTAGGAGCAACCTGATCACGTAAAAGTTCTAAATAACTTTGTCCAGTTAGTTTACCATGTACGAAAAATGGACCAATAATACGGTTCCTGAACACACCAGCGTAAACGTTTAATTTTCGCGGATGTTGTGTATGCGTTTCTAGCATCAAATGAGGGTTATCTATTGACTAATATCGACAATAACGATGGTTAACGGTAGCATTCAAACAAAACGTAGCCTTGCTTGAAAACAGCAAATTGACTACAAAAGAGAGCCATACGAACTATTATAGGGATACCTAAAATTGCTCTTGCAGAAATCTTTTCAAATAACTAGATTGTTAACGCGACTTCGAGCTTCAGGTACCGCGACCGAGGGCTGCCGCTTAACCGTGAGAGCCGATATGTCCTGCGATCGGGGATCGACGTAGACTAAACAATGATGTCATCTCGGCCTCGCGGAAGAAATTAGGGACCACGGTTGTACCTCGGAAGGGCACTTGTTTTCGGGCAGTTGTCGAATTAATATCGAATGATATAGTTATTAATGTTAATCCTTGTTCTTATAATTCTTTAATAATATAGTTATTGTGGTTACGTTCAGAGACTTTTATTAAATCGTTTATAGAAGCAGCGGCGGGATAGGCCTGCGTGCTTTTTGTTAAATTGCAGTGTCTATTTGTGTTTAAGAAAATTATAGTGATTGGTGCTTTTCCTTTGTTTCGCGGGACTGCAAACTGTATGTATATCTTTTCTATTTACTTGTGACACTGATTAACGTACAATTTCAGTCAGTAAATAGTTCGAACATTTTATTGTAGAATAACGTATAAATTCTCTGTTTGACTAATGAACAATTTATTTTGTGTATTGTCCGTATTGTGTAACTTTCTTGCGGAAATAACGTATATTGCCAGTTGCGCCAAGAATTAAAGCAGCTCCCATTATTATTAGTTTTTCGCGGTTGCGTAATATATAGCTATTGTGTTTTTTTTCACTATTCACGCTTTATTTTGAAATGGGACGCAAGAGATCCCCTTCTACATCGACCTCCAATTCGAGTTCAAGTGACGATTATAATTACAAACGTAAAAAAGTATCGACTTCCCACTTGCGGAGTCGTGAAAATTCAGATTCACGGGTCGAGGCGCAGAGCAGCAGTACGCCACCCTTGCGCGAACGCGAAATTTTGCGTGAAACGGTTGCTAGCTCGTCCTCGTCTCATGGAGATCCCTTTGAGCGAATTAATCGGTTGGAAATATTACTTGAAAAATTGGCAAATCAACAAGTAGAAGCCCCACCAAAACCATCCAAAACTTATGTACGGCCGGAATGTATTCCTGAATTTGTGCCCGGAAATCCAACCCTTAGCTGCATGAAATGGATAATCAAAATAGAACAATTTGCGTTAATCAACCATTGGGACGAGCAAGGTGTAATTTTTCACATGCAAAGTCGCCTTGGTGGTTTGGCAAGGAAATGGTACGATAGTCTGCCTTCGTACCAGTATAGTTGGGATGAGTGGAAAGCGTTGCTATTAAGAACATTTCCTGAACATCAAGATTTCGCAGAAACTTTAAAAAAATTGGTAAATCGCTGTAAAACACCGTTTGAGTCGTGGGATCAATATTATTTCGATAAAATGGATTTACTCAATGCTTGCGAAATAAATGGAAAAAAAGCAGTTTCCTGTGTAATAGACGGGATTCCAGATAGTAGTATTCAGGCTGCGGCACGGGTTGGTAGATACCAAGCTCCCGACATTCTGTATGCGGAATATCTGTCAACGTTGCGATCGGAAGTCACCGGAAACGTACCAAATATACAACGTGGGCAAGTGAAGAAACTGCGTTGGGAGCGTCCTATCGATAGAGATCTAAATATAAGAAGAAATAGTAGCAAGGCAGTGAAAATACAGCAACGATGTTACAACTGCAGAGAAAAAGGACATTTCGCAAATAGATGCCCCAAACCCAAAATTGAATGCACAAATTGCAAGCGTATGGGACATCTTTCCAAGGACTGTCGAAGATTTATTGTGAAAAACCAAACAGTAAAGCCTCCAGTGAATGGTTCCAATGATCTGTATTTTTTCGACTGCTGGGTGAACGGAAAGCCAACGCGGTCATACGTGGATTCCGGCTGTGGTGCCATTTTGGTTAAAGAAGCAATCGCTAATGACCTAGGGGTCACTCTTTCTCCAACTACCCTTAAAGTTTCAGGATATGGAGGATCTGAAGTAAATGTTGTTGGAGAAATAGACATTGTGATTAAGATTGATTGTGTAGAAGCGACAGTAAAAGCCTTCGTCGTCCCTGACTGGGCTCAAGAAATACCAGTTATAGTAGGGCAGACCTTATTGAATAAGCCTGAGGTAATCATGATAATTTCGGGAAAAAAGGTCAGGTTGATGTCGGCGCACGATGATCTGAGCGATATTTTGCAAATAGAACCAAGAAAAATACCTCTGTGGGCAAAGGAGGATACAGTTATTCCACCAAAAACCACAGCATTAATAGCCGTGACTTCAACGGGCGCTGCTCAAGGAGAAGTATTCGTGCAGGGAACCTTGAGACCTATACCAGGACGAGAGTACTGTGTTGATGACTGCGTTACGAAAACTGAAGACGGTTTCGTGACAATTACAAACGTCTCACGACAGGAAGTTGTGGTGAGTACAAAACGTGTATTAGTAAGATGTGTACCATGTTATGAAGACATATCTGTAGATCCGTTTATAAGCGTTTCCTTCGCTGCACTACGAAACAGTGAACCTTTCAGTGCTACAGATATATCTTACAATGTTAATTTAACACCTGATAAAGTACACAAATTAGTCGATTTGATAAACGAATTTAGATGTTGTTTTGCTCAAAATACTACCGAACTGGGGAAAACAGATGTATTAAAAATGCCGATTCATCTCAGTGATGATAAACCAGTTGTTTATAGGCCATATCGTCTCTCTCACAATGAACGAAAAGTTGTGAGAAACATTGTAGATGACCTTTTGGACAACGGCATAATAAGAGAGTCGAATTCTCCATATTCCAGCCCCATATTACTTGTAAAGAAGAAAAATGGAGAACAAAGGATGTGTGTGGATTATCGAGCTTTAAATGCGAAAACTGTTAAAGACAGATATCCACTTCCACACGTTGATGACTTCCTCGAAAAGATGAAGGAACGAAAATATTTCACTAGTTTGGATTTAGCTAGCGGTTACCACCAGATTATGTTGGAAGAATCAGCCATCCCAAAAACGGCTTTTATAACCCCAGATGGGCATTATGAGTATGTGCGCGTTCCATTTGGGTTGGCAAACGCACCCGCAGTGTTTCAAAGAACCATCAATAAAGTTTTAGGAAATCTCCGGTACGGTAAGGCCTTGGCATATATGGATGATATTTTGCTGCCGTCCACAAGTTTCGAAACTGGACTTGACAACTTGAGAGAATTGTTTAAAGCTCTAAAAGAAAGTGGGCTTACGTTGCGGTTGTCGAAATGTCAGTTCTTTATGGAAAAGATAGAGTACCTTGGTCATGAAATTAGTAGCAACGGGGTACAGCCAGGTAAGAGGAAAACTGAGTCTGTAGGAGGATACCCTATACCTAAGGACGTTCATACAGTTCGCCAATTTTTGGGGTTGGCCAGCTATTTCCGTAAGTATATAAAGGATTTCGCCACGATTGCGAGACCTTTAACGACCTTAACGAAAAAGGACGTTAAATTCCTTTGGGGTGACGAACAACGTAGAGCTTTCGAAACCTTAAAAGAAAAGTTGATTTCACGACCGGTGCTTGCTATTTACGATCCCGAATTAAAAACAGAAGTACATACTGATGCTTCGAAGTGGGGTATTGCTGGTATTTTGCTCCAAAATCAACGCGACGGTTCGCTTAGACCAGTAATGTACTACTCTAGACAGACGACCAAGGAAGAACAAAGATACCACTCCTATGAGTTAGAAACATTAGCAGTCGTCAATACACTGAAGAATTTTAGAGTATATTTAATTGGAATTCAATTCAAGGTTTTGACGGACTGCAATGCAATTCGCACAACACTGAGCAAGAGGGATCTAATTCCAAGGATTGGGAGATGGTGGCTTGCCGTACAGGAATATACGTTTGATGTTGAATATCGTCCTGGGAAGAAAATGTCTCACGCTGACGCCCTCAGTCGAAATCCTTGTATATTAAACGCCAATACTGTAGATATTCGCGAAGAAGACTGGATTTTGAATGCCCAAGAAACTGATGACCGATGTAAATTAATAAAACAAATATTAGCGACGACCCCAACGGATCATGAGGAACGTGAAATACACAAACACTATTGTTTAGTAAACAACAGGATCTACAGAAAAACACCCCAAGGAAAGAAGTGGCTCATACCGAAGGCAGCGCGACGACAGGTTGTTATGCAGCTCCATGATGGAATTGGTCACCTGTCTCTAGAAAAGACGTTATCAGCCTTAGCAAAGTTCTATTGGTTCCCAGGGATGCGCAAATACGTAAAGAAATTAATCTCTTTTTGTTTGCAGTGCTTATATAATAAGGATCCGGGAGGGAAGCGACCTGGCTATTTGCACCCCATAGAAAAATGCGCGGAACCCATGGATACGATACATGTGGACCACTTAGGCCCTTTTGTAAAGTCAAAAAGGAAAAATAGGTATTTAATTGTTGTTGTTGATGCTTTTACGAAATTTGTTTTTATGAAACCTGTACCATCAACTCAAGTGCGACCATTGGTGGCATTTGTTAACAATATAATAGAAAATTTTGGTGTTCCCAGGCGCATAATTACAGATAGAGGTACCTGCTACACAAGCAAGCAATTTGAGGCATATTGCAAAAACTTAAATGTAAAACATGTCCTGAATGCTACAGCGACTCCCAGAGCAAATGGCCAAGTGGAAAGGTACAATCGTACAATTTTGTCTTCTCTTTCAGCATCAACTGAAGATGAAGAAAGATGGGACGAAATGGTGAGTAAAGTACGCTGGGGGTTGAATTCTACAACGAATTCGACTACTCAGAAGTCACCTTATGAATTGCTCTTTGGGTATGCACCCAGAGGGATTGCAAATGCGGTGCTGGATAACGAAGTTGTCATAGAACCAACTAGAATTGAGGACTTGCAAGTCGTAAGAAAAGAAGCTAAACGTCTAATGGACGTTAAGCAGGGCGAACAGAAAGCCAAATTTGATGCGCATCGATACGCTGGACCAAGATATGGAACAGGACAGCAGGTATTAGTACGAAACCTTGCAACGTATAGCCAAGGGCAAAGTAAGAAACTGCTTCCTAAGTACAAGGGTCCATTTGTGATCACACAAGTTTTGAAACATGACCGGTATGTAGTGGAAGATACAGAGGGTTCTTCTCGATCGCAGAGAAGATACAAAGGCATAGTGCCCCTTGATAAGTTAAAACCCTATGGTATCTTAGTAAGCTCGGAATCCGACGACGGAACTGAGGATGATGAGGCCTAGAGTTTGAGATCTCTTGCATGTGTGTGTGTGTGTGTGTGTGTGTAAATTAATTTCACTGTTTTAGCTTTATATGAACGTTTCACCGAGAACAACTAGTTCGGTAACCATAATTAGATATAACTAATGTTATTGGTGTTATTTTACCTATAGGTAGGTACAACCAAGGGACGTCTCCACGAGGACGTGGATTACAGTAGCGTGGCCGACTGTTAACGCGACTTCGAGCTTCAGGTACCGCGACCGAGGGCTGCCGCTTAACCGTGAGAGCCGATATGTCCTGCGATCGGGGATCGACGTAGACTAAACAATGATGTCATCTCGGCCTCGCGGAAGAAATTAGGGACCACGGTTGTACCTCGGAAGGGCACTTGTTTTCGGGCAGTTGTCGAATTAATATCGAATGATATAGTTATTAATGTTAATCCTTGTTCTTATAATTCTTTAATAATATAGTTATTGTGGTTACGTTCAGAGACTTTTATTAAATCGTTTATAAGATATTTTGCCGTTGCCTTGTTTGTATTTATATTCAATTCATTAGTCTTGATAAAGAACTTAAATTCTGAGATACCGCGTAACAGAGACTTTCATGAGCTTTTTACAAGAGGTGCTAACAATTTCTGTATTCCATAGTTCACAGGCTGAGCTTGTTCTGTGTAACCCGGTGTACGTCGGTATTAAGCTAATAATGTAATAGTCTTATTCCTGCTATAAGAAACTAAAAAAATTGCTTTAAAAACATTTCTGTTAGATAATTGTTTGTACTCGATAGAGGAATATAACCTTTTAGATGGTAGTAAAAGCGCGCAATAAACTAGAAGTTAAATTTTCGAATAATTTACTGCAATAGTTATATTACTATCGTGGTGAAATGATAATGCATATAATTTAAAAGGTTTCCAACCAGTCACTATGTATACCTTCAATAGATATAGGAGAAATGGGTTAATGTAAAGTTGTACTAGAAATGCATCGGCTTTTGTGTTAATTAACAAGGAAATACATCCAGACAAATACTTCAGCTCTTGGGCTCAAGGTACTACTTCATGATTTACGTTTTTGTTTGTATATACTTATACTCGTAACTCGTAACCGTTCATAACATTGGAGAGCTTCCCTTCCACTATGAATCCCGCGAGAGATAACAGCGGTAAACATTCGAAACAATATCTCTTTTTTTCTCTCTCCGCCGTGATCTATACACATCAACCGACTCCTATTCTGCACTACATCCTTTGGCCGCGTTCTACAGTCGAGATCGAAAATAGGCCGTACGAATTGTAAAGATGAATCCGCCTTGACCTGACCCACTTTCCGTTGAGTTACCTACACATTTCAGGCGCCCGT
The DNA here is from genome assembly GCA_949128085.1 of Cetonia aurata. Classification (NCBI taxonomy): domain Eukaryota; kingdom Metazoa; phylum Arthropoda; class Insecta; order Coleoptera; family Scarabaeidae; genus Cetonia; species Cetonia aurata. The sequence goes on from OX421887.1 coordinate 26,766,617, forward strand.
AAGAGGCCAAGTGCATAGCCAAGGACCCGGTTAATATCGGCGAAGTTCCACTGTTTGTCGTCGTTTCGGAATTCCGTCATTACCTTCCTCTTACCTCAGCGAGAGAGCGCCTCCTTTATTGCAATCCGCGCCGTGCATTCCGGATGTTTAAACGGAAATAAGCACGTCTATTTACGTGTATATGTAACATATATTTCACAGACTATGTGACGGCTGTGAGCCAGTTTTTATGACTTTATTTTGTAATGTACGAGTAAATTGAATTCCTTGTCCTTTAAGAAATAGAATCCCGATAGTGTTCAAATCGGTTTTATTTGCAGCAGAAGCACATAAATACAATATAAACATTCTCATATGAAATTACTGTGAATCATGTGGTCTCCTAATGCTATTTATTTACACCAAGATAATTTGAACCTTCTTAGAAATAGAATGCGTTCCAGGTTTTTTTGTTTTAAAATAGAAGTTGGTATGTCAATTGAAATTTATTTATAGCAGCCGGAAATAACACGCTAAGTGATAATTACTCATGTTTAATTTTAAAATATTTTTTGCTATATGTGTATTTTCTACAATTAATTTGCTTTTGTATTAAAACACATAATATCAAGCTTTTTTATATGAACCTTAGTTTATTGAAATAAAGTTAAAACGCGTTCTATCAAATACATATCAACTGCATGGAGGCTGAACAGGTTTACTTTTATTCTAAAAGCTAGCAAAACGGGAGAGAGTGGAGCAAAATCTCTGAGACCAACAAGTCTGATTTCATTTATGCTGAAGACTCTAGGAAAACTGCTAGCTCATACAGAGGGCCGAGCATGTTTTGCAATTATTTTACGCACTTTAGATAAAGATTAAAGTTATGTTGGTTAAATTACGTTATGGAACTACGCATTTTGTGAAAATTGCGGCAATATTTAAATCAAAGATGTTTCGTGGTTTATGTTCAGACCATACCGCAGATAATGGATAATTTTAAAACCAATTGGAATGGCGACGATTCATCAAATGATTAAATTTAATTGTTAAGGAATAAAATTGCATATTTTACTTGATAAATAAAGAAATTACGGGAAAATATAAACATTCTAAATATAGTACCCTCTCATATTATGTATGTACATACGTCGATTCCTTTGTGGTGATGCATTTCCGCTTCGGTTAGCAAAATATTTTCAGCAGTGGCGTTGGATATTTTCGTTTCTCGCATGTACTCAAACGTCTAATTCTTTCTTCACAAGTTTCACTTCACTATCGCAACTGTAAACTTGTTTGCCATGGCCTACTAGATTAAGTATTTCGATTAAAAATTAGTTTTTTTATATTTTATTAGATAACTGGTAGAAATCGACCCCATAAACTATAAATTTTTGAAAAGAGAAAAAACACTCTCTAACTAGGCTTACTACGATTTATATTTAAAAAAAATCAACTTTATACTGCCTATGACAACAGCGAAATTCTACCAGTGCTTCAGAACAATAAGGTGAAGATACTCTGGAACTTCCTCTTTTCACCAACCACCCAAATATCGACTAATAACCAGACATGGTAATCATAAATCTTGAGAAAAAGACCCTCAGCGTCGTAAAAATGTCTTGCCCTAGGGAAAAACTCTATCATTAGCGGAAAAAAGAGGAGGCGGAAAAAAATTTAGAAATATACAGATCTGATGTTCCAGTTACGAATCTCATATCCGTCCTACAAGTTATCTTATATCTCCATTATTATATAAGTCTTGGGTGGCGTGGCACCGAGTGTCCAGCACCACATGAAAAACCTCGCGAAGGCTGCAGAAAAGCTAATCAGCCTAATAGGAACCATGCAGAAATACGTTATACTGGGATCCTTGCGCATACTGCAAGCCTACGAATCCATACACCCAACAGTTTTGCCGACTTTAACCAGAACCGCTTATCCACATCACGTTGAGTCGGCCGTGACATTGAGGGGGCACTGTAAACGTGAGCTGCAGTGCTTCCCACTACAAAAAAAAAATTAAAAAAAAAGAATAGTAGATACATACTATTTTGGAATTTTGCAAGAGGATATGAGTTATAATGACGTAATGATGTACCTATTACTTAATAGCAGCATAAATATTGATGGGGAATTTCTAAGGTTATTTTTTATAGATAAACCATATGAAGGTGTTTGAACATTTTAGTTCGAAATAAATACATCCCCATATTATATGTAGTATAGTAAATAAAGTATACAGCAAAGTATAAGATGCTCTATTTATTCTATACTGAAGTCTCTGTATATCTATTTTACACCGAAATACTTTTTTCTTTACTTACATTACGTTCACCTTGACTATAGAGTATTTATATATTCAAGGCAATGCTTGGAGAGAAAAAGACGGCCAGCCCTTGAATTTTATGTCAATGGAAACAATAAACTGTTTGCAAACTAATTACGCTAGAAAGGTGTCGTAAATCGGCAAAGTTATTCTGACGAATGATCTATCCATACGATTTCGGTTAGAATTAAATTTTAATAAATAAAAACCAATATAGATATTTCTTCTTCCTATTTATGTAAATCCATTATGACGTATTTGCATGTATATTATTTCGATATTAAAAATTTAATTTTATCTTAAATCCGGATATACGTACACTGTACACACCAATATGTAGAATAAGTTATATACTGCGGATTTCTAGCTGTTTCTATTGGAGTCTAGCAGTCTAGCAGTTACTAGTCCTTCTGACTCAGCCCAACTTCAACTTAATATTGACACAATTGTTCAATGGTGTTTGAACAATAATTTGAACTTAAATGTTAGTAAATGTCATGTTGTTAACTACTGTAGAAAAACTAATCCTTTTGTAACCACCTATTATATACTAAATCAACCCATATCCAAATCTGAAACCATCAAAGATCTTGGTGTTCTTTTTGATAGTCGTCTCACTTTTAACCCGCATATTAATCACCTCATATCCACAACTTCCAAGAAACTAGGTTTTATTTTGCGTGTATCTAGATATTTCACTAATGTTGATACCTTGAAATCTCTGTATTACGCCTTCATTATTAGTTTCCTTGAATATGCTTCTGTAGTGTGGTCGCCTTATTACATCTGTCATCAATTATCCTTGGAGCGCTTACGGCGTCGTTTTTTTAAGTTTCTATCATTTAGGATAGATTCTGTTTATCCGCCCCGAGGTGTTGATTACCAATATTTGCTAGACCGACATAATGTTCAATCTTTGTCCACTCGCAGAGAGCTTCACAGTAGTAGATTTATGTGGAAGTTACTTAATAGTGTGATCGACTGCCCTCAACTTCTTGGTGGTGTAAATTTTCATGTGCCTCGCTGCTCAGCTCGTTTTCCAACTACGTTCTCCGTTCCTGTTCTGAAAACCAATTTACTTCGGCAGTCACCACTCTACAGGATGTGTAAAAACGCGGATAATTGTTATTTTGACATTTTTTTCCAGCCCATTTAATTACTTTTTTATGTTTCCTTTATAATTAGTTGTAATGAATTTTGTTTTTAGTTTATTTTTGTATATCTATATTCAATTTATTCATTCAAATAAGAGCAAATTTTATATATTTCTCTTCCAATTCACAAACTACATTAAAAAAAAAAAAATTACCTATTTTTTCTCAAAATAGGATATTTTTACAGCCACATCAAAATGTCCCTTACATAACCCTCTTTTTTCTTTTATATCTCAAGAACGAAATTATTGAGAGCATTGTTATTTACTATAATATTTGTGTTAGGTATCCTTAAAGGACGTGACAGTAAGATTTTGGTTAAAAAGTGCCTAAGGGTTAAATGAGTTTACTCTTACGATTTTTAGATTTTTTTGATTGGCTTCTATTTGCCTATGCCACTTTTTTCCCCAAAATTCTCTGACGAGGGTTTTACTCTTATGTTTATTGTCAATATCGTATGTATCTTGGTAACCGTTCGATGTAGAAAAACATTTTCTAAATAAAAATTAATCTAGTAATGCTAACAATAACAAAAAAGTTTCTACAAAGATTTTACGATGTTAAAAATGAGAACATCACATCAGATTCTTTAATGATATTGCAATAAGAAGAATATGGAAACATACATTGTTGGTCTAAATTTTTTTTTTAATAATGGTTTTACTGAGGAGCGGAATGAAAGTCTTTAAACTCATAGTCATGGAATTTTAACATGTTGTAGAACAATATTAAGAAATTGTGTTGTTGATTTACCCTAATTTTTTTATGTTTTATTGTTAGAGACAACATTTTATTAATTTGATTAATCTGCAGTAAAAGCTCATGCGACGCATACGTCGAATAAACACCAAACTGCTTATAATACAGGTATCTCAATAATCTCTTTTGTATTCTCTCAATCTCCAAGCTGAGGTAGAAATAATAGGGATTCCATACAACACACGAAAATTCTAGCCGCGACGTACATACATAGGCATAATAAAGAGTCGTCTAATAATAAATTCAAATTATGAAAGTCCTCACAATTGCGAATAACGAATAACATACCCAAGCATTCTGTATGACTTCGTGGCAATGTCGCGAATGTGCGCTCTATAATCGAGTTTATAATTAATCCTCACACCTAAGTGCCCACCACCTGGTTCCAGTCATGCACTTAAATTGTTCTTAAATTTTCATAGTCGAGTAAGTAATGGATAAAAACAACTCGGAGTAGTCTTACCACTTCTTAATACTTACACCAAGGAAGAATTATAAACATAATGTTACGTTTAGGAAAAAAGAATTTTCTAAATTTAAAGACCATGGATTTATGAACGCTGTATAAAATGTAGTGGATCGTTTAACAGAATTTGGTATATATGGCTTTTCGTCTTAGGCTGTAGTAAAATAACATTATTATCTCTAATGGCTTGTAAAATATAGAATATTATTTAAGGAGATGCAGAAATGGAGATTTTAACAAAATTGTAAATATTTCAAAAACAGTTAAATTCAGATAAAGATCCCAAAATTGTGCTCAAATAATCTGTGGAATTCATGATGGCAAGAGAAGCATAACATTTAATTTCTAATGATAAAATTGCTATCAATATTCGGTATAATAAAACGTTTTCGGAGTATGAAATGATTCTTCAGGTGGGGTTTAGTTATTAAATTTTTTGTCATATTTTCCTTACTACAATAGATCGCGAGAAAAAGACAGTCGACAAGTGGTATGAAACATCCTATGAAAGTATATCTATATTATGTGTATACACATACGTAGTAATATAACACTTGCGTCTATATAGTTTGAATACTTCCGTTATTATGCGATTATGTTTCGTTTTGAAAAGACGTAAATTCAGACAATAATGTCATGGTCTTGCTGAGGTCAACAATTTCCGAACGTCTGTTTCTATTGAAATAATAATACAATGACAATTGATATGTATATCTATCTGTTTGTGAAAAATTTCTTTCTCTGTTTACTAAATTTAAACATAGATTATTTCATAAGCGATAAGGCCGGTCTATATTTTAAGCAATAAAGCCTTATTAAATGCACCAAAACGCAATGCAGACCTTCATAATTTATTTTCCTTTCTTTTGCAATTTGTAGTAGCAGTTAAGCTAATAATAATTTCTGGTTATTTTTACGTCAATGTATAATATAGTTTCTGCACAGACATCGCTGTTTTTAACTGATAAATGCAGATTTCTACATAAAAAAGAAAGATAAGAAAGTTGTTGGTTGCAGTCGACAATTGGGACATTTTTATATTTCATGCGATCAACGAGTGAATTTCTTTAACATTAAATAAAAGACCTCTAAAAGAAACTGCTCAAACTCTGGGACTTGCTCTTCTAACACGACACTTTATAATCTGATCACACGGCTCCCGTCGTTAAGGAATGGATCGTACACGTCCTCCATATATGTAAAAAACAGGGTGGTGTTGACGTTGACATACGCTGGTGGGTTGAGAGTTTGGCTTGTGTCCCCATAGGGAGTACACATCTAAACACTTTACTCCCTAACAATCCATGGAAGATGAAGCTAGAGATGCAATAAAGATGAAAGTGGGTGTGCACTCGGAGTGACGCTGATGTTGGCCAGTATGCAGAAACTCGAGTCCATTTTTAGTGCTATTCCACTTTTATTGCTTTTGATGGTACGACGATTTCAGTAATATACCATGAGCACCGCCATGGTAGCTTTTTTCGGTTCTTATTAAAGGGTATATTCGTCCACGATACTGTAGATTTGTGGTAAGGTGCCATGAAGTGTTTAGTACTTAATGAACCGTTTGATAATGTTATTACATACACACAATATTCAACTTTGATTTGTTGGCTTTACTTTTCGGTATATGTATGTAATAGCAATTATTTTAGCGACTCGTGTATGTACTACCCTCTATGCTTAATAAGTTTTAAACTACATTATTTGCCTTATCATGATCGACAATGCAGAAGAACATAATATAAGTACATTTGAGGAGAACTTATATTCACCTGAATGCAATATGACTAACGGTTTTTTGCAACGAATACGCATACCTAAATATCGACGAGGTTTGCGCGTGGATATCGCTTCCTAAATTAAATTTCCCATCCAGATTTTAACGATAAAAAAATCTATTCCGGGCAGGAAATTGATGGTTGCCTTATCGCGCGTGCTGCAGCGAACGCGAACATGGTAATTGCCCGACGACGGAGCGGTTATTTGAAGCTACGGAAAGTTTACTGATAATATCGGTAAAACCAGAAATAGATAGAATCGGAATTGTTTGAATAGTAGAATTGGTCATTGTGAATTCGTTCAAGGTCTTACATAAATCATATACGGTGAAGAATGACATTTAACTTTAAGCACGCAGATCATTAGTCATTAAGAAGAGAGACAGTATGTACGTGCTTACGTCGCACGACCCTTAAGTTCTGTTGTAGAGCGGATGTTATTTAGAGTTCATTAAACAAGTTTAAGTCTTTACGGTAGATCGGAATCTTGTTGAACGAGATCTTCTTTAGGTCTATCACGGAATGAACAGGGCATCTAACTTTCCTGAATCAACCAATTATGTTTTGCAAAGTATTAGAAGGCGCCTTTTACAATAGATCACAATAGACCTTAGAAGGGCACAGTGAAACGAGACCAACGCAGCAGGTTCAATCCTAATCTAATTTAATCCAACTTATATCTATTTATATACAGATATATACAGATTTTTGAAACTGTGGTTGTTGAACAGCTTCTATCCTTTTTCAACAAGCACAATCTCATCAATGAAAATCAGCTTTGTAAGTGGAAGAAGCACTAACACAGCACTCTTTGAATATACGATTTGGATACTATCTAATTTAGAAAATAACAATTTAGTCTGTGGTCTCCTTTTAGACCTTAGCAGAGCATTTGACACTACGTCACATACAATTTTACTTCATAAACTTTAATGTTACGGTGTGAGGGGTGTGGCATTGGAGTGGTTCAGGTCATACTTAAGCGATAGACAACATACAGTTAAAATTAACACTGTTTCTGGTGTATTCCATTCTAATACGCTCTATACAAGTGTTGGTGTCCCCCAGGGTAGCGTACTGGGCCCACTTTTATTCTTAATTTTTGTCAATGATATTTTTAAAAACGTCTCATGTACTAAAACGCAAAAAATTATCAATTATGTGGATGACACAAATTTACTATTTAGTGCTTATGATTTTCCAACTTTAGTACGAACTGGAACTGGTATATATCGTTCCGTAAAACAATATTTTACAGAAAATGATCTACAACTAAATAAAAATAAAACCTGTTGTATACTATTCAAAACTAACGGGGGCATCACCACCCCAGTGGCTATCGTATTGGATGGGGATAAAATCAAATTATCAAAATCTTGTTGTTTCTTAGGTATCTGTATAGATGACAGCTTAGATGGAGTGACCACATAGAACAGGTGTGTGGAAGACTCAGTAGCGCTTGCTTTGCACTGAAAATTTTAAGTAGAATCAGTAATTATACGACACTTAAAGCAGTATACCACTCATACTGCATCTCAATAATCCGTTATGGAATTTTGCTATGGGGTAGTTCCCCTGAAATTGGTCGCGTATTTGTTTTACACAAAAGGGCTGTGCGAGCGCTGCTGCATATTGGCAGAATGAGCTCTCCAACTGAGACAGCTATACGTATGTCTATAATACTATATTTTGCTATTTTGTACTTTCTTATTTGGGTACATTCTAAAATTTGAAGAATTTCCATAATCTCCAAGTATTATAACTAGAAAGAATCATTATGCTAAGATATTTGATATTCATTTTCTTTGTATTACATATATAAAGATGTACAACATACAGAGAATTTTCTGTTATAGAAATATCATTACCACATTTCCTACTACTTGATTAAAAGAAAATGTCATTCAGTTTCTCCGGTTAGTGTTCGAGATTAACCTACCACAATGTCGTGAAATTGCTCTTGCGGTTAGTAATTTCCTAGCACTAAGGGAATATCGAACTAAACCGCAAACTAGGAAATGGTACATACGTGCAAATGCATATATGTATATGCACTTAATTTCCTTATTTGTAATAATCGCATTGCGATTTGAAATACTCTTAATTCTATTCTTCCGTTACTTCATCAGATGTATACTAATTTAGGAGGTTCAGTATTTAAGTAATATTCCAGCTTGCTGAACGTTCCTTCCTGTATCCATGCTCGTTATTCGTATATATAAGGAAACTTTTTTTCTAAGTAACTGAATAATCTATCCACAATTATCTTCTCGAATACTTTTGAGATCCTAAGCGTTATTGGCCTGTAATTCTGACATGCATTCTTATCTCCCTTCTTAAACACTTGTACTACTTTGGCTATTTTGAGCTGAGATAGAAATATAGCTTATGCAACGCAAGCATTGAAGATTTGGCTTATACCTAGAGACTAACTTCTCCCTCTGCTTCAGCAAAACAGTTGAGATGTTGTTCTATTTCTTGTGGCGTAATTGGGGCAAAGAAGAATCATCGTTCATTATTAAGTCTTAATTCTGCTAACAGTGCAGTCGCTGATTCGCATGTTTGATGTTTGTACATTGTTGGATATCTTTCCACCAGCAGTAACAAAGTATTAATTTATTTCTGTAGCGTTCTTATCTTGAGTTTTTGTTTTATTAGTTATTGTTCCATAATGCCTTTATCTTATTCTCATACCCTTCTTCATTGGATCAACTTCGTACTTGAAGCTCCTTTTATTATTTTGTGCTAATTATCTTTCTGCCTTTTCGTATTAAACCAAAATCACGCTCATTTCCATTCTCATGGCTCAGCCACACACGTTCATTGAATCGCGCCGTGTCATTCTTCGACAATTAACAATTTAAAAAAACAGTTACCGCTCTTCCGCGTTATTCCCCCTGCCAAGTTAACGCGTCGCAGGAATTTAAATTTAAATGGCGAACGTACGCAAACACGATACGCGCAGATATAAACACACGTTCACGGGATCATAGCATAGAAAAGCGACCTCTCTTCTACTATTCCGTCCTCCTTCGGCGCAGCAGCAGGTCCGTCCAGCTAGAGAGAGACGGAACGTTGATTAAGAGCGACCTTGACTGGTGATTAGAATAGCGGTTCCGTTATTTGTGCTGTGCGCAAGGTCATGATTGTCGACTGGCGGCTGCACGAACACGACGACAATGACGACGATTCATTCGAGTGTTCGTTTGCCTGCGCCGTCGTTACTATACTAGCAATCCCAGCACTATCGCAAACGGGCGGCCACAAGCAGCCGCGATATTAGCATAGCGTATTGCGAGGCGAATAGTCGAATCACGGACGTAAATGTTTTAACACCAGGAAGGAGTTTAGAACGTTGAATCGAGATCGTGAAACGAGAGAAGGTCGAATGTATTAGGAAATTGCAACAAGCAGTAACATATGGCGCTAATAAATCTCAGGAAAGTAGTATGCTAAAAGAATTGGAAATGCGACTATCACAGTTTGAAATTCTACCCGAATTTCTTTTAGGACACTCTTTTGAAACATTCTCTATCTGCATAACATATGAAACCAGGTAGATATAAGGTTTCAAGATAGATACTTACCTTAAGAGTGTTCTATAGCAGTGGTCTGCAACCTTTTTCCACCTGCGGACCGGCAAAAACAAAAAATTTTATTGTGGACCGGCAGACTATTAAGAGTGAAATAAACACTATGGTGAATAATATTTTTATTTATTAATTAAACAGATCTTCAAAATTTATATAAAATTATTTAGTGAGACTTCTGTTGTTGCTTGTTTGTCAACAAGTCATTTATATGTGGTTGCAGTTTTGTTTTTGAGAGACGAAGAGCTGCACTAACATCCATTCGATTTCTGTGCTTAGTTTTTATTATTGACATGGTAGAAAAAGTCATCTCGCACACATAAGAAGTCGAAAAATCAATCAATAATTTGATCGCTTCGTCACTCACGCACAGCCTTAGCAGACTATGACTAGGATTCGAAACAAACGACAATTTATTGCTACTTGTGCATATACAATTCTAAATTTGATTATTTTAATGCGGTACTTTAAGGCATTTTTCAGCGTCCACACATTATTTTCCAAAAATTAATCCTGTGTCTCGACAACTTAAAGCAATTTATTATTAATCGTATTTGCAACATTGTATTTAAAATCAAATTGTTATAATCATTAATAGAGAAATCGTTGTTTGCAACATTGGTGGAGGCGCTGGTTAACTATTCGTTTTCTTTTGTATTCAAAGGAAATTTTTATTACCTCCATACGTATAATGTTTGTGTACTTCTATCAATCGTTACTATCGCAATGGCAAATTCAACAAGTCTTTATTAATAGAAGAAAAGGCCTAGTTATTTAATTTGTTAAACTTTTTATCTTCTATTCATACTTTTCAAACTATAAATAAAATAGAAAGTTTATTACTTTTACTTCGCTATATATTAACATCGCTTTTGAGATTAAACATATTTGCGGAAAGTTGCAAAAGCAGTTCTGTACGATAACAAATCAAATAATTAATAAATATTTGAATTTTATTATTACTATATTCTATCGTGTTCTATGTTAATATATATATATTATTAGCGCTACAGGCCTTCGAGGCCCTTGGCTTCTACTTTCTTGACAACTTCTTTCCACCTATTGCGGTCCTTCGCTCTCTCCCTCCAATCATTTATCCTCGCCTCTTCTATGTCCTTTTTCACTTCTTCATACCATTTCTTCCTTGGCCGTCCTCTCCTCCGTTTGCCGCCTTCTCCTTCATATAATACCTTCTTGGCGACTCTCTGCTCTGGCATTCGAATAATATGTCCCAACCATCTAGCTCTCTGTGCCCGGATCTTCCTGGTAAGTTTCGCTTTCCCATACAATTTCATCACCTCCTTGTTTGAACGTCTTCGCCACTCGCCCTCCACAGTTTTGTTACCTCCATAAATTTTCCTCAGCACTTTTCTCTCCCATATATCTAATTTCCTTTCATCCTCCAACGTCATTGTCCATATTTCGCTTGCATATAAAACAATCGGTCGTATGATTGTTTCGTACGCACGAACTTTGGTTGCCCTAGCCACATTTTTTGCTTGCAGCATTTTCTTCAGTGACCCAACTGCTCTGTTTCCTTTTAAAATTCTTCTGTCTATTTCATTTTTTTCTTGAGCTGTGTTTGTTATTGTTACTCCTAAATATACAAATTGGTCTACTCTTTCAAATGTGTATTGCTTTTCCTTTGACGCGAGCTTAATATATTTGTTCTCTTTCGTAACCTCTGTGCGCATTTCCATGTATTTTGTTTTCTTCTATGTTAATATAAATGCTAAAATGCTACAACGAAAAATGATGTTTCACATATTAATTTAATTTGTCTAATGGTAAAAAATTTTATATTTGTGTTTATTTGTTTTTCGTTAGATATATCTGTAGCTACTAATAAATAAATATTCATGGTCGATCTATTGGTTTCACAGAACTTTTATAACAGTACATTTTTTCCGGCTTTGCTCTTGCCTAAATCTTGCATATCGTGAGAGTTCAAATTATGATAATAATTATCTTATTACACCTTTTTTTTAAGGACAACATGATTGCATAAGTATTGCGCTCTTAGTTTTAAACCCCATCGAATATTGGAAACCTCGAGAGTGACTTGACTAAATCGATTAATTATATCGCCTTGTGTTTGCAATTTTTTTTTCTTATTATGTGAAATTCTCAGAAACCGATGCCCAACGGTTTCGGAGAATTTCAGAAGGATAAAAACAAAAGCGAAACAGAAATGGAATCCTTGAATTGCGTAGGATTTACCGTTACAACTACGCAAAAAGAGCCGCTAAATGAAACGGTTACTTAATTATTCCTTTTACGAGTATTGCCAAAAAGTACTCGGTATTATTATTGCATCAAATCAAATAAATACGGCAGGTCAATTATACAGATATTGAGAGTGTTCGCGCAGTTGTTGAATTATTTCACACTTTTTTCTTGTTTGATTGCCTACTATTTCGGGACGACCTTGCACGATTCTTACAGGAAGTGATATTAGTGCGACATACAAGTTCTACAAGGTCGTTAGCTTTCTATACCGCTATAAAGCTCTCTTAGAATAAGAAAAAAAAAATAGTTGGGGAAGAGCGATAGAAGAGATTTATGCATAGGGTGAGAGAGAGAGAGAGAGAGATAACGAGAAACAGCAGACAATAGTAACTGTGACGTCTGTGTCTAATTGTATTATAATGGAATGTTTATGTCGATGCAGTTAGGTGTGCATGTGTCCGATGAAAAGAATCGATTTGTTTTGATTGAAATGGGTCTTGTTTGTGGTCCCCTTGTATTATTTGACTTCTCAAGGTCGCGTAATATGTATTCGGTTACTCATGGACATATATTTACATGAGCTTTACATATTATTGTATTCAGGCTTGTAGGTGTGCTTGTCAAACATACAAAGAAATTGGGGAAAAATGTGTTTTAATTCATCCTGCTAACGGGAAAATTTTAAATTTAGTATCGGCTATAAATACAATATTTTTCTAAGGGTTGAGAGCTAAAAGCGATGTGCATTATTGCAAATCATTTTTAGGAATGATTGCAAATAATAGTGGTCTGTTTTTCCTTTAATTTTAAGGTGACGGGAATCCCACAAAATATTAGAAGTATTATTTCTTGCTTTTATTAATGTCTGAGTATACAATGTAATATTTGTCTGTTATTTTGTACATTGAAATTATATAATGCAGTAATCAAAGAATGTGAACGCATGCTTGACGGTATGAATCATATACTTTATAGAAGTTATATTTATGATTTTATTAATCTCGAAACTCAACGAACTGCCAACAGTGTGATAAGATTAGCACCAGTCCACCGACGTATTAAAGGACAGGTGCTTGTATGTAGATATAAGTTTTAACTCTCTCTTATAGACTGTACAGCTTAAATTATATGAATGATTATTAACTATTAACGTTTATGCATGCATACAATTCTAGGGTATCAGGAATTTATTTAGGTACTTTTTCGTATTTATAGTTCTATATTCTCTGTTGCATTTAATGATTGCTATGTGGAAACAGTTATGATAACCGTAATTTTCTTAAAACAGGTATTTTTAATATTTATTCTTTTTATTAATTTAATCTTTGTTGATGTACTTTAAATACTATATTTTAATAGACTTAACGTTTTAATATCTTTTCATTTACTGATGCTGTTAGTCATATTTTTCTTTATTACTTGTTGTTTATTTATGCTGTTGGTTAAATTGTAGTTTAACATACTTACATCTCCTGGAGAATTGCGTATTTTGTTCTAAACATGTAGTTCTGAAATTTGTATGCAGTAGTTTTCGCGTAAATAGCTTTAATTACAGCTTCTTTTAACTACTTTTCGCAGTAAACAAGTTTACGATAACCAATAAGTGGCTGAAATAGCGTGGCTTTGGGCACTACAGGTGACATTATTTGCACATCTAAGACGGGATTCACAAACCTTCCTTGATAGTAAAGGTTTACGATATATACTCGATTGATCCTCAGTTTGATCTTGGCTTTTTATTATTGTAGATTGTATTCGCTCCTATTTCGTTTGCTTATGTGGATGTTATGTTTAAAGAATTAAGAAAAGGACAGTGTTTTCTACACATACAGTATGTTCACTTAATATTTCTTGGAATTGTATTAATATTTGTTATTTACATTTTAAAGGTATCTAATCTGTTACTTATATGAAATCAATATATATGTGGTGTTTGCAGCATTTGTGCATTTAGGATTCTTAGGCATAGAGGCGAAGAATTTCAATAGTATTCAAATTCTGTTGCATGTAATTAACGAATATTTATTAGTGATTTTTGCACGAAACGTTGCCAGAAAGAAATATAATTTTGCGCCATGAATCCATTTTTAAAACAAAATTGTAAAATTCATTAAGGGCTTTACTGTAATCATGCTTCATACCAAGCTGTAGGAATAAATTCTGATCTCAAATGAAAAAGGAAATAGAAAATTAAAAGGAAATCATCCAGAGATTCGTTATTCCAGTAAAAGACGTGATGGCCTAGTATGTGGCGCCCTCTGTGAGGTAAAGAGATAGTTTAAAATTGTTTTGATTATTTGGCAATGACGTATTTTACGGGGATTTAATGGCTGGCCATCTGCCGATTTGCGATTTCCACTTTTACAAGTTTTATGCTCATAACAACAAATATATTTTGGATGTTCTGTAGTTTTTAGTTGAACAAAATATAGTAGCTTTTCATTTAAAAATGCCATATCGTCACCTTAGGATTATCTTATTCGATGTCGCCTTTTTGCGAGTATTGCATTTTGGTAATTCTTCTATACCAACTGCTATTTACGAATCTTCTCGGTACATTCTCTGGAGATTCTCCCAGTATATAGGCCTATTACAGTTCCTCTGCCGTTTTGGAGCCATTCGCGTACCACTTAATGGCATTTCTGCTGAATTTCAAGATGGTGTCTTAATCCCATCGGTTTTTGATGTTAAGCTTTATGGTAAACTCTTTTACAAAACTGAACTTTGTTTTGTCATATCGTCCTGGGACATGTCTCGGGTTAGTCACCTTCAGGAGGCTCAGATCTATGCCTGGTCCTCTTGCCGTCGATCACTCTGCTGTGGTCTGTTTGGCTATGCTCTCCACTGAATTGTGGAAAGAAGTAGGCTTTAGTACCACCTTAATACCTGTCGTTGGATGGTTATGCATACACATGGTAATCTTTGTTCTTTAGAGAAATTATCTCTCGCGGTAGCTAGACTAGTTCTTTTGCTACAAGCCACCACCTCATAAGTGATGATTGGTCTCACTGTTGGTGGATGCATCCATATTTGGTTTGCTTCTCCAGTTAGTACATGTAAAGTTTTACAAACCATTCGGTCCTTTTGCCTTGTTGGCTTCTTCAAGCTCGTGCTTAATCCACATAGCCTTATTATTTAGGATAAGGCCTAGATGTTTGACCTCCATTCTCCAATATATGTTTTGCTCATCAATTTTTATGGTCTTGAGATTGGGTGTCCGTTTTTTCTGTGAGTGCTATTAAGGTAGTCTTAGTGGGGTTGATGTCAAGTCACACTGATTTACACCATCTTTTCGTAATACTCCTCTTTGAACTATGTCAGAGGGGATATTCTCAAATTTTCTGCTTGCATATATGACTATATCATCAGCCTAAATCATTTTAACTTTTACTTAATGTCAAGCTCCGCATAAGTTGTTCTAACTGACTCTATTATCTATTATATATGACACTTTGAATCAATAAATCATTATAATTAAGTGTGGAAGTAACTTCTCCTCGTGGACATCTTCTGGTCTAACGCAACCAGAAATATCATTTTTTTAGTAGTAGGTTCTTTGACCCAGAAGAAGTCTTAAATACATTAAAATTCTCGTTTTCAGACATGTGGAGTTGATCCGTTCAATATAAACCATGAAACGAAAAAATGAAGATGCACAATAGCTCAACCCAATCTCTATATTAAAACAAATTTGTTTGCCAAGAAAATTCCCAAAATATTTTAATGCATATTCTCTATTAAAATTAAATTACTAATTGAAAAGAGTTTTTCTTCAAAGAACAAAAGAGCTTTAAAGTAAGACAAAATTTAATTTGATTTTTTTTTGACGCCCTCGTTTCTAATAAAAAAAAGTTAATGGTCACATTTGGTATAATGTTTATGTAAGCTGCTCTATTCTTGCAATATATTCCAAAATTGGATATTAGTTTCTATTTACACTTTAAGGAGGCAGTATTCAATGTCCATGTCCAGGAAGCTGCTATTAATCTAATTTCCCAGACGAAGTTCAAGTTTGTTCTCCAAAACTCGCTAAGTAGTATTTATATTTAATTTAGAAAAGGGTTTGCTTTGATACATTATGTTTTCGGTGGATCACTAAAGGTACGAATATTTAATAACTGATATATATATATATAATAATGACCTTCAATGAGCAACTTGCACGTGGTTATATTGGCTAATAACTCGACATGATTTTATTACAGGATCTTTACCTTATTGGGTGTTTTTGTAGGGAATTGTGGAAGCGGACGTAGGGCTATAAATCTAAGTCGAGGCGGTGCTCTGCAATCCGATATGTTACGGTGTTATGGTGATTCGCGAGAACCGCTCTAAGTGTTATTGTTATTGTATTATTATCATTATTGTTAAATCGAGGGGTTCCTTAAGCGGCTCAACTCTGAAACATATTTAGAATGTATTTAGGAAGCAAAGAGTAAAGAGGTTAATAACGTTTTACTTTTGTATTAACTGTCCCCAAAATTAACGCCTACATTTTGGATGTAATTTTAGGAAATTATTGTATATTGTTATTGTATAAAATGCGGTAATACTGGGAATATACCTACATATATAATATAACATTGCTACAATCGAGATAAAACATGGATTCAGTTTGCACAAACTCAAACATTTTTATTGACTTTATTTGTAATCCGTTGATTTTTTTTTGTGCGTTTTCAAGAATAGCCTTAAAACGCGCACATAAATCCGCCATTGTTTTTCATTGAATCGTGTCCTCAGTAATATTCGCATAAGTATTTCCAGCACTAGTTGTCAGTGTGAATGAATTTTATCTGTAATTCCCAAACAACAACCTGCCTCTTTCCGAGAAACCTTATCCGACTCAGCTTCGCTCATAGTAGAAAAAAAGCGAGCAGCGAAATAATAAATAATCTGAAACGAGACGCGACTATCGTATGACTTGTTTTTCCTGGAAGATAAAAATTCATGGTCAAGTGTGATAAAAATCAAGGTGAGATAAAATTATCATGAAACGTTCCTATTTGCGCATTTCATAACTGCTTGTGTGTATATCTGTGTATGTATTAAAACTCGCGATATTGCCGTCGAGTCACTACTTCAAGCGGCTCCATATTTATACCAGGGTCCATTAAATAGTTATTAACGTATTGTTCAAATATATTGTGAAGGACGCTTAAAACTTGAGCTTATCAAATACTTCTTGTTTGGAGTATTTTACCGTTAATCACTACCATGACCTTGCTGTATAGAAACGATTGTTTTAATTGACCCATGCCAGTATCGAGCTTACAGTGTACAGTGTACAGTAAAATATTATCGTAGTACTTTGTTTGTAGTCATACCTAATTTTAACGTTTGTTAATTTAAAAATACTGTTTTTATTTTATTTATCGCAATGCAATGTGTTGCTTAAATCTAGTTCAAATTGCTCTCTTTGTTTGTCCAACCTAAGCTTTATTGCAGTCTCCGCACTCACTTTCATAAATGCCGGACACTTTTTAGTTTTATTTTTTCTATCATAAAGAAACAAGGTATTCCCCTAGATTTCTGTTTAATACATTAGTCACGTTATAAACTTCCACCTTTGTTTGCTTTTGGTATCAGTTTTTGATAAATTTATGTTTACATAATGTTACAAATATTATTCGCGCCTTTAATCTTGTTTACTGCTTCCAGTTGAAGCTAGTCGCTATCAACTTCATACCACATACTATCAATAGCTCCATTAACTTTACGGTGCTGTACTATTCTCGACACCTCATATACATGTCTGCTTTTAGTTTTATTTTTTATATTCATAATGCTCACATTCTTTATCCAAATAGCTTCATATTCTGACGGCTGTTGATTTACATAAAAAGCTACAATTAGTTAATGTTTAGAAAACACACTTTATTGTGTACTTTAAAATAAGAGCATTAGAAAGGTTACAACCACTACTTCTGGAAGAAAGAAAGATTGCATACGACAAAAAAAAGCGAAATACCTTTTTGACTTTAGACTAAATTCACATATCTAGAAAATAACTAATAACTATCATCGTTCTGGACAGATGTGGGGGTCTTTAGTCTTGTGGCGATCCTGTGGTTGTACATAAAGGCAGATAACGGAGCAGTGGTATGCTGGCCACAGGTACAGGAATATAAAAGTTCGCTTACTTGTGTGTATAAGTGCTATGAAGACGACTTCGACTTTTATAACAGAAGTAATTCTAATCCTGCACCACTTACGTATAGAATGTAGAAATCTACATACAAGTAATATCTCGGTTAGTTCCATGAAAGACATCATTAACTTACACGTGTTTAAACTTATACTGCCAACTTAAGTTTAAAGAAGAAAAATTCCATGACCTCCTAAGAGGGTAAAATTAATTGATCATATTGTATATTGTATTACATGTTGCAGCTGTAGAGTCTACATGTCCACAAGGCTTTGCTGCTCTTACCATGATAGAACGTTTTTATATGTCACGAATGCCACGGGAATATTTAATTGCGAAACTAATCGAATTTGAAGAGATATGAAATTTCTAGGTACACGATTATTTAGGCGAGGACACGGCAAACAAATTATTTACGAAATTCTAAAATAACTTGGCGGACGTGTATGCTATTTCAGGTGTTAGATTTTGTCGAGCGATAACAGATATTTTTTGACCTTCGCAATAGGAAAAATCGCGTGCGATACCATATTTTACGTATGAATATGCACACACACACACACAAATACGGAAGGTATTTACGCAGTACTTTTAGCTGTTAGAAGGGCACACACGTACAGATAATGTCAATAATTATATCACATGTTTGCGCTTGTCGGATTACAGGGTATTGATTAGTAAATTTCTTGGAAAAAAGGTGACAATGAAAGCATTCTGGGTAATCTAATAATAGGAATACATTTATATACTTTTTTTTGGAATCATCGGTTACATGAACAGGCGTTTCTTTTACATTTGTGGATATATATTACAAATCCTGTTCAAGATTCGTTTTTAAAAGTGTTAAAAACATTTTAAATATGTTCAAACATGCGTTTATATCATAATTAGACTGCTTAGAGTATAAATAAATACGTATAGGTACATATATACATTTAGTTAGCAACTAAATAATGTTATTTGTAGGACATTCAAGTTCCAATAGCATTTTTTACCTATGAAAATTTCTATGGGCGACGGCTATTTGTGCCAGGATCAGAAATAAAGTGTGTCCTTGGCAATGGTCCTTAGAAAATGCATTTTATTAATAGTTCATTTTTACGTAGAAGTAATTCAAGCTACGGTGTAATAGAATGAATTAGCGAGAGGCGTGATGAAGATAGAGAATACTGTTTACTTCCAAAACCTTCTACGCATCTGTGTTTATAAAGATGGATGCAAAATAATCAGTCGCACCCAGTTAAGACAACAAAAAATTGTACGAATATTTTATCTGAAATTGATGATATTGCAATACGTATTTGGAAAAATATCACAGTGTATTCTTGTGAAGTATTCAACAATATACGCTATACTTGGTTGATTCGGAGCGACTGAATTAATTAGATCTGAGTACATGTAGATCGCAAAATAGGGAATGTCATTTATGTAAGTGTCGATACATTTTTCTGAAACAAGGATTTTTGTTCCACTTTAGAAGATTTTGCAGTTTTTCGCTCGTTATTTTAACGTGTTTGTCTCACGTTTCTGTTGTACTCAGTATTTTGAGATAACTCAAGGTTTGCTACATATTATTAAATATGCTGCTTAGAAATACAATGTAATAAAATTTATTTCGCGAACAGGAAGCCCTACTGCCAAAAATATATATACAAATTTAGATTTTGGCATTGAAACTTCTGCGGTATTGCAATTGTTCTTCTACATCTATATCTTTAAAATGAATCTACCATAATTATTGAAACAATCACTAGTTTTTTACACAACACGACAAAACAAGACAAATTTTAAATATATTATATCTACTGCTGAAACACTTGCATATAATAATGTCGTTGCGCTTTACTTTTGCAGCGCTCTGTACTTAACGTGCGCATGTACATAGCGTCCGGTTTAACCTTGATTTATTTTTAATGTATGATTTAGCCGTAATTCTTCTAATAATTTTATTTGTTAGACGCTAGCCAAGGTTAAGGTCATATATAGAATTCTATATTGTCAGCCAGGATGCTCCTGCGTCGTTGTATGTGTTAGTGTCTCGCATGTTGTTTTGACCAAACAAGCAACAACGGGCGATGTCATACAATGACACACAGAAACACATATATGTATTATGTGTGTTTATTCGTACTGTTCAAAGATGCAACAGTAAATATCATATTCTTACTGTAAATGTTTCTTTTATATCAACAAAAATTTCTAGGGTAAAATTAATGATTTAATAACGTTTTTGCATTACAAAGGATTTGTATTGTTAGGATTGGGGATGTCAGATTACGAAGATTCAATGTTAGTAATGGGAACACCGCAAGGTAGCATTTTAGGACCTTTAATTTTCACGGTCTAGTAATATTTTCAAGGTCCTGTGTCACTTGTTCCCACCATGTTGTTCGTGGTCTGCCCTTCGGTCTTTTACTAAGAGGTCTCCATTCCATTATACCTTTCGTTATCTGGTCTTTGTCTCTTCGTAGAACGTGCCCCAACCACCTCAGTCGTTGACATTTTATAAATTTAACAATATCCCCATCTTCTATTTCATGTGCTAGTTCGTGATTCATTCTTCTACGCATCATACCGTTTTCTTTTTTCGGTCCTAGGATAGTTCTTAATACTTTCCTGCTTCCTGCTATTATTATAAGCATTGTTTTTTATATTTATTAAATTACCTGTAATATATATTTATAAAAATAAAATACCTACACGTACACTCTACACTCTAACGAAGATTTGGTAAAATTCCTGTACCGTTTCGGGGCAATTATATTACCCCGAAACCGTACAGGTATTTTACTTGTTCAAGTAAAATGACTTTGGTGTGAAAATTTACCAAGGAAATTTACTGGGTAAATTTCATTTTACTTAGTAATTTTCATACACTAGTAGTAAATTTCTTTGGTGAATTTCCCCATCAAAGTAATTTTACTTGCGCAAGTAAAATACCTGTACGGTTTCGGGGTAATATAATTGCCCCGAAACGGTACAGGAATTTTACCAAATCTTCGTTAAAGTGTACTTACAGTTAACCTAAAAGAGGGCGATACGCAGGTAAGGTGTATTTCTCTGTCATATCCAAAATAAATTGCAAAAAGAGAAACTCTTTCAAAGCGGCCATGAAGAATGTAATTGATTTATCTAACTATCACATTCTTTTAAAATAGCAACACGCAAGTGCTTCAGAAACATCATAAAATCGTGCTTTTATGTTCATAAAAAATTTTAATGTGCAAAATATATTTATTTATTATAACGTAAGAAATAAAATGTAATTGTATTGTTGGATTTGATGAAAAGCCGTATTAAACAATAATTATAAAAAATAATAACTACATAACAATTTAAGTTTGCTAATTACTAACGTACTAATTAGTACGTGAAAATCTCAATAAATGACGTTTGGTTATTAACAATTCGAAATAAGAAAAAGAATAAAAATTATCAAATATATTTTTTAATTTTATACAAAATGCAAATGAATAAGGTTTATTAAAACCGAAACGTCTTAAATTATAATTTTGGTTATTATTATTATTTTAAACACCTAAAAAAACCATATTATATCGAGATAAGAATTTATTTTTTTGTTTATTAACTCCTAATCTTCACTTTTTATTTATTTGCGGAATTAACTACGTCGTCTGTACCAATTACGCACACATTACTAAGAACTTATTTCATACGAAACATAATTTGTGGGGCATGTACATAATGTGTAACAAACATGTTGATGTTGATACTATTTTGCTTTACTTCGCAGTACATTCGAATCTTGGTCCGGAAATAGAAAAAGAAAGTCCTAAAAGTTCGTCCTCAGAACACGAACGAATATTAAAGCGATCGATAAACAATTAACTGTTTCAATAAACGTTAACCTTCGCGAGAACGGAGTTATTCCAAGCATTGACATTGAATACTTCGACCGGCCCCCGGCAGCGGCAGCAACAGTCTCACTCTTATCACGACGTCAATGCACACGACGACACATCGATTTTAAAACAAATATACCAATGGTCAAGGTGATTATTTCAAAGAAATCGACGTACCCGTAGCGTAAGTGCAAAAACCGCTACCAGGCAGTATCATTAATAAACGCTAATGTATAATTTAATTTAATTTAGTTAATATTGGCAACATTTAAAGTGATGTGTATAATAAACTGTTCGTTTTATTCGCGTTAAAATTAATTAGCATTAAGGACAAAGATTTGACATTTCGTTTCTTCCGTATATTCTTTGCGATTCTAAGGCGACTACGTGACATAATAGTTTAGAGGTAACCTCCAAATATACGCACCAAATAGTAACCGACACAATTGTGCGATTTCGCTAGATTTTCTGACCTTCGGATTTTTCATAGCCGATACCTCACGTATGCGTCATCGGCTTTGTTACAGCGCATTATGAATATGTAGCAATAACATCTCTCCTTCCTTTTCTGATTCTGTTCGCTGTACTGCTATAGTATTAGCCAAAAACTCAATGTTATTTGGATGACTGACCAATGTATGTAGAAAATATCTAATAAGAACTAGACATAATTGTGCAAATAAATCCAATTTAAGTAGTGGAAAATGTATCCATTCAATGCCGACTAGATATACAGGCGCAATACATGGAGAGAGAGATACCCCGACAGCTAGAAGTTGGTGGGGGACATATCGTCGGGCCAACCGGGCGCAACAGCGATTTGTAGATGTTTGCTTGCAAACTGTGTTTAATAAAATAAAAATTCTATTTTATAAAATAATAAATAAATGAAAATAACTAGCCAAGCTTACGTTTTTGTAGCTTTCTTTCGCGCTGACTAGAACCATTGAGTTTTTGATTGTTCATAATGCAAACGAATCTTTTGATGTGAACTTGTTCAACTTTTTATGATACATAATGCTGAAAAGCAAACGCAGGTTTTGCAACATTTCTAGTTCAGGTCAAGCTATAGAATGTCATTATTTCATTTGTTTCATATTTCTGTTAATATGGGGAATTATTAATTCCCCACTACATTTTGAAAGGCCCGCGCGTCTATGAAAACTCAACAATTTCAGGACTCCCGCATGTGATTTGAACGTGCATTCTTATTCTGGCCCCGCAAAATTTTTGACCTGGGCCCCTCAAAACGTCACCCCTGACCTATACAGTGTGAACTTAAAGTGTGGTATATTAAAAAAAATAATCAAACTCGATCGTTTCTCTAAAAAACGCTGAAGCTCCTTTTTAAAAGAGCAAGTTGTTCAAGGTTTGTTTCCTTATTACTAACTTTCATAAAATTCGTTGTAGAATCATTAATATTGCTTTTTGACATATTTATTCCTATTACCATTGTTAAAAATAACATTTGTAATCTAAATTACAATGGATTTGGATTTGCATATTTTATAAATATGAGCCTTTGTTTCTTATTCATAGAAACACATAATATATCTGTATGTACTACATAATTGGAGTTGTCGAAAGCTTAAATCGGCGATGATCTATTTGGATAGATATTATCGATAGAATCGACTAACATGGAACACAAAAAATGTTAAAGGACACGCGGAAGCAATATAACACCTGGTACGGTTTCGATATTAATGAATCTGAACAAATACAGATGGAAGCAAGCGCGTGCTGTAGTGTACACCTGCTTACAGTGGGGTTTAAAAGTAAGAGCCATGAAATTAGGAAATGTAGTAGAAATAGTTATTTGCTTTAATTTATTTTATGAATTATAATATATTATAACACTAAAAACTACTAAAATATGTTGTATGATATGCAATAAACCGTTGGAGAGTATGCAATAATATATGCAATCGACATTTTAATTATATTCGGGAATGAAGAAAGTGCCACTTTACCGAATTGAGCTATGAATTGCTACGAATGTAATTGTCAACGGGTCACTTCCGTTACTTTACCATCTATGGACGGTAGAGTACAATAAGTAAATACCAAAATGAAATACCAACGTGTCATTTCCGTTACTTTACCGTACTCTTCTGTGAAGGTACCGAAGTTTTTCTGGGTTCGGTTGTCAAAATAGGTGTCGAACAACATGTCATGGAAATAAGAGTGATCTGTATTCTGAACACTACAGCTGCAAATAAATTGATCTTAGTAAGTTATAATCATGTGGTAGTTGAAAAAATATTGTACGCACCACGGTTGGAAAATGTCTTTATCGAAATCGTTTGGTTACTCGCCCTGACTCCCCAAACTCGTTCGAAAAAACATGACTTTCCAGCCTTGATACGTAAATAACTATTAAATAATCAAGCTTACTTAGTTTGCAGAGAGGGGAAAACTCTTTTTTTTTTATGAATGCTTTTAATGATTTAAAGTGACAAAATCAAGTTATTGAACTCAAATATGAAATTTTATTCAAATATCAATTTACTGAACTTTACTCCTTCATATTCGTTAAATAATGTGGGAAATTTCCTAAAGTATAGGTAATTTTACTAAAAAACGGAAAATTAGTCAGTGTTTGGTGATTTGCCCCCAAATGGTACTGGAATTTTTCGGAGGAATCCTGGTAAATTTACTAAAAATTTTTAGTGTGTATCTTTTAAAATAGGTAGTTAAGTATATACATTTATACATATCTGAGTTTATGTCCCTGTTCATTGAGTGAAAGATCTCATTAACTGCCTAGATTGTATATGGTTGTATATGTGCTATATTTAGCAATTAGACGATTATTTGACCGCTACACAATTTGATAAGAACGTGAATATCCGATAGTATGCCAAATCACGTTAAAAGTAAGTGAACGATAATCTTTAATCGAAATACGAAATGCATTTTTTTTTTGATTATGAATTCAGTTAAATTTACTTATTTTGTAATGAATATACATGATAACGGTAGATCTTACTAAATCGTAGAAGGCGCCACTTTATCAACCATAACTAGTGATAAAAACTCAACGAATAACAATTCACTTCCCCTTATAATGTATGCAAATTTGTCACTACCCTTACTATGGTGAAATAAGGGAACTGCCACATTTACGAGAATTTCTGTAATAGAATATGTTAAACCAAAGGAATATATATTTTTTTTAAACATATCTTTGTTTCAATAAAAAGGAATAATAACATGTTTCTATTTTTTGATCTAAAGTATGTTGCCTTAAATGAAATAGATTTTCTATAAGTGTAGTTACAATAAATATTATAACCAGTATTAAATTTTTCCTGAAATCTAAATTTACAATTACTTCTGTCTGGACAAAACTTGTATGTTTGTTAGACACTGGCGTAGATCTAATTTACAGGCTGGGAGCTCCTGCCTGGAGGTCTTAAGATTCTTTTTTTTTTTAGATATATGTGTATTTTAATTACTTTTGTTTTAATGAATTTGTTGGCGTCTTATCTTTTAGATTATTCAGAATTAACTAAACTTAAATTAAGTAAAGAAATTATTTGAAATACGCAATATCACTTCTCACAATTCCTAGTTCTTCTTTATATGTGTATGTTTAAACATCCGTGTTATTTGATCAAATCATTTTCAATTGCCGAAAATATCCGGTTAATTTTATGTGTTTATCAAATCGGCGCGGTGTAGTGCTGCGACACGGTTGACAAGTCGCGTCCCTTACAAAAATTATTTAAACGGCGAGTAAGGTCAATCGTATTGAAATGTTACGTAATACGAATTTAGCTTCATATACAATTAACCTTCAACTTGTTGTCATATGGGATGGCATTATTATAGAAACAGGTCGATATGACATATACACAAAATACGCACACGTGGAAGTGTGGAAGGATAATTAATTTTATTTTAATTCTTTTCTGACGACTTGCATACCTACATACGAATGTACACAAATTGATCCTTTATTTACGGAAGTATTTTCGTCAAATAATATAAGAATCACATATTGTTTGCTTAAAATATTAATTCTCACACACTCTTGTCACTCAGTCAAATATTACGTCGATTTGTACTCGCTTTAATTAATAATATATTTTTATAACCGCTGTAAACTTCCAGTATATTATTCGTTTCAAGATATAGTGCGGTGCCGCCTACTGTGTTTACACAGCTGTTGGAGCTTAATGTCCGCACTGTATCTTGAAACAGACAATGCATATATTTACAATCAGTAGGAACTGTCGTAAATAATAAATTATAAATAAATAGGCATCAGTCTAAGAAGCAAGGGTACGAGTTCGATTCGACATATTTCGACATAAACATATTTCAGCATCTCTGATAGTGGGATACCTAGCTTCACTAAAGCAGCTCATAGGTCCAGGCCCATAATCTTTTTATTCTATTCTTATAATTCTAAATGTAGGTACTATTTACCCTAAATTTCCAATTATTTAACTTATTTTTTATCACTTCTGGTTTTACCGGCAAAAAGAATAAATTTAAAAATTTAAACGGGCTACATTACAGAGTTACAGAGTATATTTTTGCATATTCTGATTCTGTGTAATTTTCTGAAACTAAAAACATGTGATTTGTTAGTTTCCGTTTCCATGGTTACAAAAATTGGATTGTTTACGTTTGAATCTAGAGCAGCGGTTCCCAAATATTATATACTCACTCACGGACCCTCAAGTGAATTATCAAATAACAGGGACCTCTATGTCCTTTGTTTAAATCACACCAATGGTATGATGTTACCAATGTCTCCAGAAGTTTTTCCGAATTTAGTATATTTCAGCGACCCAACGTCTAACTCAATCAAAATATCTGCAGGTAAAATGACTACCAATAACTATTTTTTTCTAATTAGATATTGCAATAAAGCTGAAAACAAACGACGACGCAGTGTTGATATGAATATTACCGCATACTGTGCTGTAATGAGATATTAACGTGAGGGGGTGGGGGAGGTGGCACTCTTGCCGGAACGTAATATAGGCGATTAATGTGCAAATTAGAAAAAATACTGTAAAAAACGTGTGCCACAATGACTTGTAATGTTCGTATTTTGAATCTCTCGCATTACATAAACGTCATTGTGACACTTGTGTTTTAAAATACTAATTAACTGCTTTTATTGTACAAACATTAGACAGTCCACGAAATTAAATACTTTGTTACTAAGAATTCCATATTTAGAAAGCCAGCATATATTTTAATGAAGTCTCGGTATTCAGTGTGATAGGTGAAATCTATTATTTTTAATCAAAATTTCTTCAATATTGGGCCGTATTCTGGAAATGTTTACACGAGATTCGTCATGAACGTTGAGTCGAGTTGTGTAGGTATGTTTCAAGGGACAGAGTGTTGAGAAAGCCTGCTCACAAATGTAGGTTGTACAAAATGGAAGTAAATATTTTAGTGCTTTGAGGAATAATTTCTTCTGCTCTAGTTGTACAATAAGCCAGAATTATATAATTTTTTCGGTCATTAAAGATAGTTTTCAACATTCCATTGTTCAACAAATCAATCAAATTTTGCAGGTGAATGGATTTCTTATCCAATTGTTTTTAAGATCTGATACGGGAAAATGCTCTCCCAGTCCGCCTGCTAAGTTGTTGGGACGCACTGACAACGCAATTTTTTCGGGTAATTTCTCATAGCTAGATTCCATAAACTATTGTAGAGTTAGGAAGTTTGTAAACGAATTCTTTTTAACTCGTTTGGCCCATACTTCAATGGCCGCTTCAATTTTATTTTCAACTCTGAAGGTGGCTTAGACTAAAGTGATTTCACTAATATTTGACAAGACGAGTTTATATACCGAAAATAGCAAATTAAAAGAATAACTCCTGCTGTTGTTTTCTTTTATGTTCGTTTATTTGAGACAAAGTGGAGTAATAATCAATAATAAACAATAAATAACTATTACCTATTTCTAAGGTAAAGGCAAATTACTTACACGAAATGCTCGAAAATTTGTTTATTCTTGTCATCACATATCTGAGATCTTCTTACTGTTGAATTAATGCCTTTTTGTAAAATGCATCTATTTATCCTACGAAATTTCTTTAGTACCCAGGCTATGATTATATTGTATTTTATACACGTTTTTTTTTTTTTTCAGAAGCCCAAAGGAAACAAATACATTGGTTTTAACACCCACCACGAGCACTGGATCGACTCCAACCAAAAAAGAGCAATCGGGTTTTGCTTTGGACGGTTGGGTTCGGGATTCTTTCGAACTAGTACGGAGCACTTTATTTAATTTCATGTGTCATAAAAACTTTCGGCTGTTCTTTTTCCATCAGACCGATCCAAGTAAATTTAGTGTGCATAGTGCACACTGGGAAAACGTCTGGGAAATATGTAGACCATATAATCTCACCAAAAGTGTACCTGTTACTTAAGTATTTAGTAATAATATTTCAACATCTTGTTGAAACTACATATCCCAAATATCGTCCTTCACATCACGTTGCAACGAATTTAAAAACTGTTTACTCGTTAAAATATTATTAAAGATTATGGTTCCAGTTATTCCTTTACTGCTAATTCCGTGTCATGCTTTAAATCCGAAACATTCTTCATATTGAGGTTTACCATGGTTTTCTGTCGCCAAGTATAGAACGTTATATATATATTTGTTACATAATTGATTACTTGTAGAAGGAGATTCATTCGATCATTGAGAATTTCTTCTTTAAATTTAAAATCAAAAAGAATGCTTAAGTCTAGTACGCTTTGTGCCTAAAAACACAAATGTCATCGAGTGACACTGACAAGCCTTGGATAAGGCGAAACATGTATGTTTGTTAATAACGAATTTGTATAATTTTTTCTGCATTTTAACTGCTTGAATCGTATGTATAAATCGCTATTTTTTAGGTTTTAATCACTCTCTTTTTTGTTCTGTTTTATAAATTAGTTACGAAAATTTTCCATTTGGCAGCACGGGAGTTTCTTTTCGTTCCTTTGTTCTGCTTTCTCTCTATTTTTTTTTTTACTTGCGTAAGAAAAATCGAACCCCCTTTTCAGAAAGCTACCCCCCGACAAACGTTCGTTTCAAGGGAACCCTATACCTTCGGTAAGCCGCCCTTCATTTTTAACGCACCTTTCACCCAACTCCTACCACCAGTGAGCCGGTGGACCGCAGTACGATCATCGTGGATGCCCTTGCCGACGCCCGCGCGCCCTTGCGAGAACCGACCCGTACAAGGGCGGAAAAACACCCACCCTAGCCCTCTCTCTCTCTCCAGTCGCCCAAACCTCCCGCCTCTACTGCTTCCCTCTCGGTTCAGCGTTGACCTTGACCAAGGCACGAGCTCCTGAATTTTCCGGGATTCAAGAACTGGAAACTGATGGAAACAGGATCGGGCGGGGGCTCGCCGTCAGGGGAGCCAGGAGCCCGGCTCGTGTACGTGTGGGACGCTATTCTGATGGGAATACGACCGGCGAGGTGGGCGAGAGTAGATTGGAGCAATATGCGGGAAAGGAAGCGAGAACTTCGACGGTTGAGTAGCGGCGAAGAGAATTTGATGGTTTGCCGCGTTTTCTCGGGGTAGTTTTGGTCCATTTTAATGGCGAATGTTGATGCGAACGGGAAGGGAGGCAATTTATGAAGGTTGGGGCGTTCGCTTGCTCGTTTATAGCTTTCGTCCTTTTGAGCGCGAAATTGCGCCGAAATGGGGTCCGTTCAACATTATTATTTTATAGGAGATTAGCAAATTGTTTCCTTTTGTTAGTCACAATACTTTCAGTAAATATTTGGATTAGACAGTATATTTTCTAAGAGCATCTGAAACTTTTATACAATCTTAATTATAGAAGAATTCTTTTACTACCAATGTTGTTTTTGAAAAGTAAATATGGGATAGCAGAATAATACTCACATTTCATATAAATACTGTTGTATAGTTTTCAACTATCACACGTCGGGATGATCGATCAACCACAGCGGCCTGACGGAAATAATGAACTCAATACCAGCTGGGCTAAATCAACACGAAAGATTAGAAATGACATAAATTCATTTCGTATGTAAAACCAGTTACTTACTGAATGTATATTTACACTTTAACGAAATTTTACATTTGAAAATTACAACATAATATTTTTGTAACTACTTTTGCATACAGAAACTACTTACACGTCACAATGTTGTAATTTTCAAAGTGTAAACAGACATTCAGTAAGTAACTCGTTTTACATACAAAATGTATTTATACATCGCACTGTAAATTTACATTTTGTATGTGTATTTACATTATGGTATCATCGTCCGTGTATACTAGAATCTTAACGCCAACTGTCTTTTGCCAGTTTCGACCTTAATTATATAAGGAACACATTTTATTTATTCTTAATGCTTTTTAATAGTTACAGGTTTTAAGAACATTATAGGTACATACAAATGAACAAGCTTTATGAGATGAGAGCATAAATATATCTATACTTGGTTACAGTTACAATGAAAGTAAATCTTATAAATCACGGTTTGTAACAATTGTTACCCAGCAGTAAAAAAAAAACTTTTGAATGTATGTTTCCGGTAGTTTTTTTAAGAGGCGAATAATCTTCAAAAGACCACTCCCAGCCCTAGTTTGCACAGTTAGATTTTTACCGGCTTAAAAACCACTCTGAAGATAATTACGGAATTCTCTTTAGTATTACTTCAAAGAGAAAATATTAAGTCATATTGTTAGGGTGGGTTCTTTCTCTAGATGGTTAGATGACATTTTATTTAAAAAGGTTAGTTCAAAAAGTTACTTAGAATTCAATTCTGAGATCATATTTATAGGTTTCACTTCTACTAGCTACTAAAACTGTAAAAAACTAAAAAAATATGTCAACAAACTATTGGGAAATATTGCAGTTTTTTTTTAAATGTTTACAAACATTTACATACGGCCTCAGAATGGAATTCTAGGCAACTTTTTCAAATAACGTTTTTGTTTTATCATCTCATCTAACGTCACTTTATGCCGACTCATTGCACATTTTTAAATTTACCCCCATGTTAGTGATCACGTGACGTCTGTCCAAATAAATATTGAGGTTCTGTCCCGCCAAAAAAAAAAAAAAATTCCATATTCTAATAATAAAAAAAGTCCCATTTGTTGCAACATTTGTGCCCGTCACAGTATAAGAACAACTAATAAGTGTAACTTCAAAACTGACACCAATAATTTCAGCGGATTTTGTCATTTTCTCTTATAAGAAAATAATTTAACATTGTTATCCTTACGAATGTTCACTTGTTTGGAAAACTATGCCTTTCTGTATTTTCTATTCCTGTTGCACTTTGTGGAATCTTGTGTATAGATTTAAACACTTTAATTTTTACTTTTAATCATTAACGTCAAAATTTAACAAACCCTTCTACTGAATTTGTACGAACTGATCCAAACTACTAATTTATCTTAGTTTTAAGCAAGCATTCGCTACATGCTTAAAATGAACACTGAATACATTTGTTCTTTCTTCAAGATCAATTTTCATTTGCAATTTCTATGAATCAATGTTCCATCCTACAACTGAACCTGATGATTGTTCTACACTATTTTTATTTATTAATTAACGATCCACTTGCGAAATAAATTCCACAAAAGCCGCCTACTCGAAAAGCTAATTCCATCTTCGATAGCTTTAGTTCGGTGAACATCCGCGCGTTAGCGACAGATGGCGCACCGAAGTGGAGTTGGCACGCCTATCCGTCCTTCTTCAGCCCCGCGCGGCGGTAATAAAACGCAGGGCAACACGCGAAAGAACCTTGACCTGCACCACTCACAACCCCCCGAAAACCAGAATGAACTCCGTCAAGGCTGGCCATGAATGGGGTAAAAATAGTGGGGTGAGCTCACGGGACCTTCACGCAGAGGCGCCGTTTCAGTAGGCCGTGAACCGAAAATCAACCGCGCGCCGTTCCGGCTCTCGTTTCGATCATTATCGTGACTTTCCTCCCTCTCGGCGTTATCCTACGCTACGCTTATGCGCTTCGTGGAAGCTTAGCGGTTTTACTGTATATTATACAGGGTTTTCCACGAAAGTGGCTAGTTGAAAGTTTTCGGGCTTGACGGATCTCTCGAGATTTAAAAATTTAGGGTTTGCACTTACTTTCTTTCTAACATATTTCCAAGTTTCTTACTCTTTCGGTTAAGCGGAAGTCGCCATGAACTTTGTTATTTTAAATAGAACACGCTGTATATTACTACATTCTTTTGTTTAAGATTCTCTTTTGTTCTAAAGTGTTGATTTTCAGTAAATTTCCTGTAAATTTAGGATTACAAACGTTGCAGTCGCTTCATCTATATATCCAATAATGATGTTTGTTTCGACAACTAGAACGGTATTGTTATCACTACTGTCCGGATACTCCTTAGAGGAGGTTTTCGAAACGCTTTTCTCGTTGTCAATTTCCAGGTACGATTCATAATTAGTGATTTCCTTATCCGTGACTAAAAATAGTGCAAAATCCTCGTCATTAAATATCTGATGGTTGTATGAATAGAGTGTAGGATCCTGTTGGAGCAAATGAATGAGCAGCTTTTCAATGTTAGGTACCTTATAAATATGTTTGCTTGAAGTAATTTGCTACTTCCGTTTGAGGAATAACCTACTCAGGGTTGTTGATTGATCATACATTTGGTTGTACGATATTTTTAAAGGGAAAAACCTACCCATCAAGTGCTTCAAATTAGCTTGAATGTGGAGGAAGAGACAGTCATTGAACGGAAAACTTTTTTATTATAATAATTATCTGTTTGAAGAAATTTTGGGAGGCGTCTTTTTAAATCTCTCTGTAATTTCCGTCGTGGTTAAAGAAGATTACATAAGATTTACCCACTTAATTTTCAGTATAATAAAATTAATCAAGTGGATTACCACATAATAAAGCAAATCAATGTCAAAAACTGAGTACAACCCGCTGATATCTGATAGATATCATAAGCTTTCAAATTTATCGTATTACCTGAGAATTAATGTACTCATATTAACTAATAAATGTCTACAAGCGTAAGCAGTGTGCCTATTAATAAAAATCCCAAAAATATATATGTACCAACGTAGTGAGTGATTCTCCAAGGTCGGCGGATATCGATAAAATTCATTTTCGATAAATTCCACAATGCCGAAAATCTGTAGTATATAAAATTAGCGTCGCCTGATGTACGCCTATCACGATACCGAATTACGACGAATAATCTATCTTTTCGCCAATTTTTTTTATGTCGAGGGCACGAAGATAAACTACGTGGAAAATTATTGTGAAAAAAATGCTATCATATTCTTCGTAAATATGCACGCTCGTAAACATACGGGGGTGGATTACAAAGCGTCGTATATAACCACAATATCGTGAAAGCTTTCTCGCTAGGACAAAAAAGCTTTCCCGTACGGGTATGTGTGTGTTCTCATGAAAGAATGCCTTTATGTGATGTAGATTATGTTCATGAATATGTATTATATGTCTGTGACAAATGAAGTTAGCGTTAGGTGCAATTTTCTACATTATCGTGCAACTTGAATTGAGCTCAATTAATAATAGTACATAACGTGCGTTAGCGCTGGTAAAGTATCCTTGCTCTCAAAACGAAGTTACCACATACAATTAAACGGAATTAATATGTTCTCTTGCTGCCACAATTCGAATTAGACGTTTAATATTGCTTAAATAGGCGTGCTGATAATTTCATTTTCCAACCATCCTTGGATTACGTACTAAATTCCTTCCTTTGTTTTCTTTTCAAGTCGTTATTATCACTAGTTACCGTGGTGGAATTTTTAATCAGTAATGATTGCTGACAAAGAGCGTGCAAATTAGGTCAAGTTATGTGAACAAATTCCTGGCTTCCAGCAGATTTTACAACTATTAATTATTTATTTGTTTTACTGTTTTACCTCTCTCTATTAGATCGACATCCAGTTTCTTTCGTACTGATCAGGATATTATGAAATAATACTTAGGGGTATAGTACCTATTTGTTCATTATTATAAAATTTTCTAGAAAAATTAGGTGAAAAATATAATAAGTAGTTAAAAACAAGGGAAGGGAGTGATTGCCGAATATGTCAACATCAGACATGGGCAGCACTGTTTTGAACTTATTAGTTCTCGTCAGCATGCCACAGACGAGACACAATCAACAACACTCCACCACGCAGGTAAATGCGTTGATGACATATAATGAGAAAAGTGCCCTCCTCTCGTGAGGGTGGTCGATGGCTGGGCCTATAATCCACTACTGTTTGATAGCTTTGCTATTCTAACGTGAAGGCTACAAGACATCTTACCTTCACGGGTAGATGGCGTTGCCCTTTCCTCATCTACAAATAGTAAGTAGTATTAAAAGATATATGTTGTATATTATAAAAATTTTGAAAAAAAAGACTAATGCCTCCCAAAACATAAAAAACAATTATAAATAAAGCAGGGGATAAAAAAACTATGTCCCAAAACAGTTTTATTTAATAGACTGAAGAAACCTGATAATAAACAAATATATACTACAAGATTATAACAGTCAAAAGAGAGATATATAGAAGATATCCTTCCAGAAAACTATAGACCCGTAGTTATCAACACTGAATACAGTTCTAGATAAATATAGACATAAACAATTATCACTACATCTAAAATATAAAAACTTATTAAGCAAAGATAATATGCATTCCAGAAGTAATGCGGCATGAAGTGAATACATAGAGAAGAATGAAATAATCCATAAAAGACAATACGCATTTCGAAAAAACAGCTGTTAATCATCTATTAAATAATATAAACGCGAAGGTTGCCCAGAACAATACATTAATAGTTGTACTTTTTATCGATATGAAGAAGGCTTTCGATACCATTTCTAAAGAAAAACTAATAGAAAAATTAGACCACCTAGGCATAAAAGGAACATCAAAACACCTAATTAAAACATATTTCACTGATAGAAAGCAAAGTGTCATAGTAAACAAAATCGAAAGTCAACAGCTATGCGCAGAATACGGAATACCTCAAGGAGGAAACTTACCACCATTGCTATACATAATACACTCCGCCAAAAAAGTATCGCATAATTTAGTTTTGAATCATAAAAGTATCGCATAATCTTTGTTTGTAGCATAAAGTTGTAAATATACTTTAATGCGCTCTAAGATATAATTTCTATGATTGTTTAAATAAAATACAGGCAAAATAAAAACAAGAACTCATACTTGAGATTTTTATTAAAACAAGAAATTATAATTTTGGAAAAAAAAATGTCATAACAGTAGCTTTTAATACTGAGTATTGCCACCTCTGGCTCTTATGACCGCTCGCATACGGTTTGGCAGCGATTCGATTAACCTCCGTATATAAGCCTGATCCAAATTCTCCCACTCGTCACGGAGAGCATTTTCTAGTCCATGCAGGTCCGCTGGGGCAACATTTTGGGTTCGTATCCGTCTGTGAAGGAGGGCCTACACGTGCTCGATAGGGTTCATGTCCGGACTTACCGCAGGCCAATCTAAAACTGGAATACCAACATCGTTAAGGTATTCCTGGACGATTATTGCAACATGCGGTCGTGCATTATCGTGCATTAACATGAATTCGTTTCCTATAATTGGCGCATATGGTACTACATGTTCTTCTAAAATTTCCGTTATATACCTGTGGGCAGCCAGTGTACCTCTGTCTACTGGTACTAACTCTGTACGACCTGTTAAACAGATGCCTCCCCAAACCATAATAGAGCCACCAGCGAAATTAGGTCTAGGTCTGATATTACACTGCGAATAGCGCTCACCGTCTCGTCTGTACACTGAGATACGACTATCTGAGGTGTAAAGACCAAATCTTGACTCATCTGTGAAGAGTATATTGGCCCAGTCATTAATGTTCCAATTTAAATGTTCTCTGGCAAACCTTAAGCGAGCCACTCGGTGGTTCCTAGTGAGACGAGGGGCTGTTACAGCTACTCTAGCTCTTAATCCACTCTGTCGTAACCTATTCCGAATAGTTTGAGTACTCACACGAGTATTTCTGACTCTAGCCAAGTCGTTCTGCAATTGTCTCGCAGTTACATGTCTTCGACGTAATGCTTGTAGTAGTAAATAGCGGTCATCTTGGCGAGTAGAACATTTTGGACGACCTGGTACAGGTCTTCTACTGTAAATGCCTGTTTCCCTATATCTGGCTACGGCTCTAGAAACACTTGACTGATTGATGTTCATCAAATTAGCAACGTATGCTTGAGATCGTCCATCTTCGATTAAAGCAACTATAGCAGCCACTTGTTCTGCAGTTAAATTGCTCATTTTAGTTTTAAAAGCGTTGGTACAGAACTCTGACTTCGCACTTTAAAATTTGTCCGTATAGGAAGACTTTCAATAAACAACTGAACAAACCTTACACATATGCATTTTTCTAAATGTGTTCTTTTAGGAAAAAAAAAAGTAAAAACGCTAAGTTCCATTATTTTGTTAGTGTTTTTATAGTTCACATACACGAGGCAAACTTTTTGTGAACGTATAAAAATATCTTGGTTCATAAATGCCCTTTTTTAGTTTATGCGATACTTTTTTGGCGGAGTGTATATACAAACGATATATTTGACAATAACAAAGAACGATTACAACAACATATTAACAAGGACAAGGACATTAAAAAAGTGGAAGAATGGTGTTATAATAACCTTATAACAATAATGAAGAAAAAACGGAGTATATGGTATTTACAAAGAAAACAATCCCCCTTACTTTCAACATCAAAGTCAAAAAACGATCAATAAAAGAAACCAAATACTTAGGACTAACAATATAAAACGATTAAAAATGGGATACACATATAAAACACCTGATCAAAACAAATATCAGTGCTATAGCTGGATTGAAAAAAATAAGAAAGGTAATCCCAAAATATATGAAAAAGTCGATATATAATTCGCTGTTTTACGTCACATATGAACTACCTTATAAACATATGGAGCAACACAACCAAGAAAACTTAAACAAATTACAAAGACAACAAAATACTATATTAAAGCTGCTATATTCAATGGATAGAAGAACGGCAACAGCAGAAATATACAGGAATATCCAAGAACTAAATTTAGAACAAATGATTAAACGAAAAAACCTGATACTATTGCATAAAATGAAAAATAAACTAATAAAAACAAACAGCACTTTATCGAATAACAAGGATATACATACATATAATACAAGGAGACACTCGCACTTGAGAACAGAGAAAACCATTAGCAATAAATACAAAAAAAATTCCTACACCAGAAACCATAACCCAATACAACAAACTACCTAAAGAAACATAACTACCTAAAAAAACATAAACACAAAATATGCTACTACAACACCTTATATAAAAAGAAAAAGCTTGAGAGGAAGAAGTAAAACAATATCGCTCTCAATACCGATAGTCCGCGACGAGACATTTTAAGCCTCATCACCCCGCGACGAGGACCGAGGACGGGAAGACTCACGTCGACGCATCGTGTTGTAAGTACATGGATATGGTACCTTACTATGTATTATATACTGTGTTGTATATTATCCAAATGTATCTACATATAAGATGCCGGCAGTACGGCTTAATGGTACGTTGCATCATTGTCAGTTTTGTGCGTCTACATATAAGATGTGCCAATAAAGTTATCAAATATCAAATATAAGTCAGCGGTTACCGATTTATTAAATAATGTTGAGCAGAATCTCAAAAATAACAACACAGTGGTAGCAATCTTTGTAGGTATGAAAAAGGCATTTGATACGATATCAAAGACCAAACTAGTAGAAAAACTCTATAACTTCTCTATAACAGGAAAAGAATTAAATCTAAAAATTAAAATACTTCAAAAACAAGAAAATATAGCACATGCCCAGGGAGGAAAGCTGAATGAAATACAACTTGATGAGGACGGTGTACGGTCCTGCAAGTATATGTAATCATAATAATAATTTTATTTATGGACAGTACTACAAGCCGATTATTTAATACATATTGTCAAAATGATTACATCATCGATGAGTGTTCTTCCTAGGCTACTTCATCAAAGATAGGATTTCTTCACCTTTCGTGGTTACAGAATGGTGTTACGGCTCGAGTCGTTTCCACTATTGAAATTTAGATTTGTACCTAGATCTGTACCTCAATAATCTATTTAAACTTAAAAAGAAACTTTAATTCGAACAAATCTTATTTAATTTAAGGGACCTATAACATACAAATTACAATACAAAAATAGTTCATCAAACATTTTCCAAAAACACTCTTATATACATATAAATTGTGCAAATATCTAAACTATATGCCAAAAGAATGCTAACAATGGTGGTAAGAATCCACCTTCGGCATCATCTTTTGTCCTCTTGAGTATTTCCCGTATTTCTTTCTTGCCGCAAATTCCGGAACACGAACATAAAAAAGGACAGACAAAATATAAACATACATAGTCAAAAAGTAACGGAAGAACATTCTTGGCAGATAATTTTAAGATTGGTAGTTGGAGCTGTAAGTATTAATGACCACAATGGCTGGAAATCATAAGACTGACCTTTGCAACTTCGGTTAATCTAAACGCCATGGTCAGTAATTGGAAAGATTTGGAACACCACAGTGTTGGAGAAAACATTATCGATACTTTGTAAATGTCTGGGAACAATTTCGAGGCAATAATTTTTGTTTTTTTGTTTACATTTAATAATGTAATTTGACAATCATTACACCTACATGAACCTCTAGCTAAATTTTACACTATAAAATAAATTATCACTTATATCCCGCTTAGGTCGATCGTTCTATTAAATTGTATAACATTGTAGGCACTTTTTACGTTAGCGATCAATTTTTCTATCGGTTCGCATCAGCCTTCAGGACGCCTCCCATTTGACCTTAATTTTACCGATAAATCGAAATTAGCGTGTAAAAATACCGATTGTCACGAGCCCGTTTTAATAATGACCTTTACTTTTTTCTTTATCGCGGGCTCATTACAATCTCGCACGTCACGATTAGCGTTAATGAAACGACAATTAAATCGTACCGTGTAGGCGCTGCATATTATTCTTCGTGATGCGATTTCGTATTGTTTCGCGATCGTATTTTTAACTGGAATTAATGTGCGAAATAATTATGCCATAATTCTACGGGCGACCTGTTTACTTTGCGTCTCGCAGGCGAATTAATTAGAAGGATTTGAGGGGCATTGGGGATTTGGCTGTTGTTGTTTATTCAAAAAAGTTTAAAAGCTTTTCGTCAATTACATCTAGGGCCTATAATATAATTTGCTGTGTTTGTTATGTATAGTGACAATAAAGATTTATAATTTCTATAGACGGAAATTTATGCAATTTACGTTGAAAGAAATAATTTTTTAAAGCAAGAATATATATTCATCCAGAATATTCGGCTTTGCTCCAAAATGATGTGAATAATTTGAAACTATAGTTTTTTTCTGAAATGCGTTTTATGACGAATACTTATAAATTTTATTCTTGTGTTTTATTATTTTGTTGTGTGGGTGTTAGCATATGTAATAATAACTATCACACTGACAAAAGTCAATGCTGGGTTTTCCACTATCACCAAACAACAATGCATTGACTTTTGTCAGTGTGATAGTTATTGTTACACCAAAGGTTCCAAAACCCAATTACTGGATATGTAATAATCACCAAAATAAGTTTAGGAAAATTAGCCAACATTAGCCAGCTAAATAAAACCAAAATACACATTCACTAAAACCTATATAGAATATGCAAGTATTAATAGTGTAGTTTTATTTGGTGTAAACTAACATCATGATGGTTTTACGAATCGTTAAGGTCCTAAATTTGAATTCATTAAAATATTTCATTAAAATTATATGTACATAGAACAATGATAAGACCAATGATAATATATGCTGCGCAAACAATGACACTTACAAAAAAAGAAGAACAATATCTCAGAATAGTAGAAAAACGAATAAGGAGTATGTAATAGAGGGAGGATGAACAACGAAATAATGAAAGAGTTAAATGGGGAGGATGTAGTTAGAGAAGTAAAGAAGAAAGAGATGGGGTGGCTGGGACATGTATGGAGAACTCGACTGCCTTCGGTGTTGTGCTCGGTGTTACTCTGGGAGCCGTCGTGTAAAAGAAGAAGAGGGAGACTCAGAACAAGATGGCTGCAGGATGTAGAAGAAGATCTTGGAAGAGCAGGGGTAGTGAAGTGGCAAGAGAAAGTCGGACTCAAAAAGAAGAATTGGCGATGAGGACTGATCGATCACAAAAAAATTGATCTAGAAAGCTTCATAGGCAGCGGTGCAATCCCATAATGGGGTGTTTTAACCATTATATTTATAATTATTTCTTCTTCCTTTTTTTATTTAGCTTTTAAACACTTCAGGTAATTTTTCTTCTTTTGCTTGTTTTCCAATTCTGTTAATAGCAATATTTTATTTTGTTCTCTATTTCATTAATCACTGTTTCAAAATCTTTGATTTTATCTTTAAGATGTTTATTTTCTTTGTCTGGTTCTTTAAAGAAAAGTATTTCATTATATTTGTTTAAATATAGAGAAAGTTCTTTCTACATCAGAACTAGTTGAGCTAGTGATAGGTGCATATTGAAAATGAAACCTGTGAATACGATAAAGAAGCACCGAAATTACCAGAAATGTTGTTCAGTTTACTTAAAATTTCATCCAATATTGTAATTGCTTCTTCCAACATGAACGTTTGCGTTTCGAAATATTCTGTTTTTGGGTATATCGCCAAAATATTTTTTAATGAATTTTAAGTTACTTTGCAAAGATGGGTCTTGCTACTATACTTTGTATGGCTCTCTCTAAAATATTTACAGCATTTGCGACTTTCTCCATGTCCTCAGAATAAGAACAGCACGATTCTAACCACGTATCCCTTCTAGTTATGATAGACGATGGCGGTAATGGAAGTTACGGATATTTTTCTAGAGCTTTCAAAACAATTTTCTTAGTGATGCTAATTAATGGATTTATATTTGGAAATAGTTCTTTGATGAACCCTGAAACTCTATGCAAAGCATGGCCAGTACATGTAATATGCAGCATATTTTCAAATTTATCTTGTAGTATTCTACCAGCTTTTATCATATAACAGATAACTAAAAAAAAGTACGCCTTCTTCTGGTCTTGCAGTACCTTGGAATATATCTTCAATGCTGTTAACAATGACTTCTGCCATCGTATTTGCATTTACCCTGTCAAATATTTTGGTTGCGGTGAAGTCCAAAAATAATTGTATCCTACATTTTCTTTGTTTTACTTTGGTATATATTTTTGGAAGATAATTTTTACGTAAAGTCGATTCGTCGGGAATATATTTACCTGTACATTTTGCAAGAAATTGTCTGTAAATGGGATTATCAAGCTTGTTAAATCGAATATTTGTAGCCACTAGTGCTCCCCAAAGATCGTTATGAAAATTTTTCTTGGTGAATTTCAATTTTGAGATGATTTAGCAATCTTGATTTTTGTAAACATTTCGAGGTTGAAAAATGATAAAGAAAGTTGGCGGATAGTCCAACATAGCTTCTTGCTTTATCCATTTTTTTTAAAAACTTTGACATTTTTTAAATAAACTAACTACGCATTCGGGATTAGATTGTCTTTTCAACAATATGACATTTTAAAAGCAGTTTTTTCTTTTTAATGTTTAAATGGTATAATTCCTTTCAAAAGGTGCATTTTGTTTGCTTATCTTAAATCTATGTATGTCCTTAATTCACCTATATTCATCCTATAATTTTTATTTATTAAATATTACTCCATTTATATGCTCCTTATTCTAAACATCATCCTTTGGCTGTTCGAAACGACCGCAGAAAGCTGCAGAATGAATTCCACTTCCGGATAGCGCGACGTCTCTTCATACATATTAAAACGTTACGTTTTTTCGAAGTGGCATGCTCCAATGACACACAACAGGCCAGATTATACTCCACAATAATCGGACGACGGCGACCTTCATCTGTTATCAGAATTTATTAGCAAATTATTTGTAAGTTAAATATTTTTAAATAGTTCGCCAAGGTCCTCTTCCCATCTACATACATACGTACGTTCAGCGCACACACACGCATGGAGGCTTCGTCATTGCCGCATTTCACCGTATATGTGACTGTAAAATAACACACACACATATTACGAATTCAAACGAGTCCGGTTTCGTGTTTACATGTGTGCGTTTGTATGTAACAATGAGGAAAATGATTATGATACGATGGGAATGATGTTATGGTCACACGGAACAGCAGTGTCAAATCGACAATGAAACGGATCGTGAAGGATGAAGCGGTTATTTTTTTTATTCAGATTGATGACTGTAGTCTGTTATCTTTGTAAATTGATTAAATACAACGCGAATAAATCAGTTAAAATGTTAAAAAGGAGGAGATAATTTGAAGGTCCAATCGCTCAATGAGAGATACACAAGATATCTGATCATTCCACGCTCACACAATTTTATTAATTTGTGACAATTGTATAGGAAATTCGTTGTTTTAAACTAATTTAATCATAGCAAGCTTAAAGTTTAAATTGTCTGTCTCAAATCCGACCGTGCCAAAAATGTATTGCCTGTCAAAAATTCATAAGCCGGGAAGATCTACTAGACCAATGGTGTTAGGCATAGCTTCATCTAAATATAAACTTTCCAAATGGCTTTGAAGTTGCAAATTCTTTAGATTTTGCGAATAAGATAATTGATTGAATTAAAAGAGGTGAAAAAAAAAACTCACAACTGTAGCACTGATAACACTAAACACTTTCAAACGCCTTACCACAAGTTTTACTACGCTGGACGCACGGTTCAATAGCAAAGCTATCATTAGCAGTAAAACTGAGCTGACAGTTGACTGCAGGTCAAAGTAAGCGTTGAGAAAAAGCACTTGTAAATTTACATTTTACAATATAGGGTAGAGATAACGAAACATGGTTAGATAGTATATTTCATCCTTAGTATTCACACCGTTGTCGATTGAAAATGGAAATCCATGAATTTCCGAAACAGTTGTCCCGAATTCATAAAATCGTGTATTGCAAAGTCATCAGATATCTTATGTGTCTATTAGCACGCTGCACTTCTTGCATATCTTTGTATACACTTAACAAAAACTAAATCGGTTCTTGTTTACTTATATTATTACAGCAAATTGAGCAACTAAATTGCTCTTTTAACATTTGAAATTTTAAATAAGTTAGAGGGAAGTATTGAAGTATTGAGTATTATCCCTCCCGTTCAAGCGGATG
Source organism: Cetonia aurata (assembly GCA_949128085.1). Lineage (NCBI taxonomy): Eukaryota > Metazoa > Arthropoda > Insecta > Coleoptera > Scarabaeidae > Cetonia > Cetonia aurata. The sequence goes on from OX421887.1 coordinate 26,810,183, forward strand.
TTATCTTTAAAGTTCATCCAAAAAGTTCAGCCCCTTAAGGCAGCTCTTTATAATCTTTTTGAATGAGGTCTTTCTCAGGTCTTCTAGCGAAAGGTCAACCTTCCCAAAAATGTCATAACTGATCCTCGTTGCGGTGGGGCAGTGACAGCAAATATGCTCAAGTGTCTCTTCGCTCTTCAAACACAGCTGGCATTCAGTCTCTTTAGAGAGTCTGATTCTATGTAGGTGATATCTGAGTTTGCAGTGACCTGTAAAGACAGAAACTATTATTTTGACATTTTTACGGTCAAGTTCTAGTAGCGACTTGGTTCTGACATGATTGAACGAAATACATCTTTTCGCATGTACCATACCAGGACAATTGTTCCAATGTTGGAGCACTTTCTGATGCCCCCATACATTGATTTGCTGTTTAGCTACCGCAGGTGCTATGCCAATGGCAGGTTCTGGTCCCTGGAAATACTCCGCAGCACCCTTTTCTGCAAGAGTGTCTGCTTCCTCATTGCCATGTATGAGTAAGTGCCCAGGTAGCCAGATTAGGAATACAGTATTAGCAGTCCCCATTGTATTTAGCGTGTTTTTACAGTTCCAGATCAGCTTCGAGTTGTATTTATGCGCCTCTAGTGCTTTCAGCACCCCGTGACTGTCACTGAAAATTTTTATTGATTTGTGTCTGATGTTTTATCTAAAATCTCTCCAGCACACATCTAAATGGCATTTTCAGCCTGAAAAATCGTTGTGTACCTGCGCCAGAGCTCTTTCGTTGCATCTCCATTTATCTCTGTTTGGAAAAGAGGTAGTGAAGTATGCATTGATCATTGGTCGAGTTCGATCATTGTAATAGGCTCCGAGTGACGTAAACACGAGCTGCTTCTGGTGGTAGGTCCAGAAGAGTTTCCAATGCCAATGACAGGGAAGAAGACTTTGCTCCTGTATTTGCCATACTTGCAATCGTTTGTATGGATGTAACTTTTGCTGTGGCTCTGGGTTGTTGCGCTTTCTGCCACCACGCTGTCGGTCATAGGTTATAGTTGGATGTACTACGATCACATAAAACCAATGGATTAGCTTTGGGGATACGCTCCAAGATTTCCCATATATTCTTCGGCAAATCCATAAGGATAACCTTGGCTTGCGAGTAATCTTTTCCAAATGTGAATTCCAGGTTATTGTCTTATCAAATAGGATGCGTAGATATTTGACATTATCTGCAAAATCAGATTTTACACCTGGAATAGTGAGTAGTCTAAATGTTCCACTTTCCTCTTCTGGGTGAACGGTACCATCGCAGATTTGTTTAGTTCGGGTTAATGCTCAGGTTCTCCCTGTTACACTAGCTACAAATGACGTTAATCACCTGTTGGAAAGCTGAGGAAATTTCCTTCTCCCCTTAGAAGAAAGTGTACCTGGTATGTTGTTGTATTTTATTGGAGGGAGTGAAAACTTCTAATAAACCAGCATTGCGTATAAATAAACTGTAGCCCTAAATATTCTATTATTCTATTCAGTATGACGTTAGTTTTTTTTTTTTACTGTACTGAGCCGCTAATAATTCGATATTTATTTGTAATAGAACATAAAGCACCATTAGCTTTGTTATTGCTACAATAGAATATGCATTATTACTAACTAAACTTATCCAAAGATTCTTATTCTATAGATGTTTCTATTTACAATATTGCACACGTTTATACCTACAGCTAATTGGTAATATGCGTTTGTTTGTGCATTTCCGCCACGGTAACCTTTACGCTTGCTTCATGCGTTAAACAACACCGCTACATCGTTTTTATGTTCATCGATATGATGACTAAAACCACCTTCGATTAACTGTAAAATTAATCAGTCGGAAATCCTTCAAATCACATACAAATTAACTTTCAGTGCAATATTTTACGGTTTCACTGACAGTCTACCGATTTTTGCAATGTAATAGTCTATGGGAAACAAAATTACACAGCAAAAAGAGTGGCGTATTTCCACCAGCTTTCGAGCCGAAACTGTGTCTTTTACTGTAATCGCTTTTTAAAGAATCCTGTACTTTAATTACTACTTCTATTTAATATTGTTACGATCGTGGTCCTTGTATACATTGTGGAAAATTTGTTTTTCGATTAGTGTGAAAAGTAGGCGGCGATCAAGACGGCGTTTCATTTTCGTAAATACCATCCCACTTCTAAGCCAGTATGAGACATTAAACGGAGGGATATAAGTGAATTTCGGCGAATACCAGCAAGATGGAGAGTTTACCTAGAGGGCGGATGAGGAGGATAGTACCAGAAGAGAGGGGAATAAAGAGTAGGGAGAATTTAGAGGAGGGTAGTGCCAGTCTGAAGGTTGAAGTTCAAGTTTACCACGGGGCGCTCGTCTAGCGGCAGAGAAGAAGGCCGACGACGAATCGTGGAGAGGCGGTTAAAGGATACGTCAGAGGCCGTCTCCAGGACGACGGTCTCCACCCTTGCGTGACGTCCATCGTGACGCACGGGTACAGCATCCCGACGCAAGTGGGCGACCTTGGTACGGAGCTTACCCCGCGTCAACAGTCGATAACGTGACATTGGCAATCAATTCACCTTAGTACCTCCGAGTGAAGTTATCCACCTGCGCGGGGTTAGAGTTGAGTGTCACTCTTTGAACGCTTTTGTCGCCATTATTACCTCCATCATCATCGTTAACGCTAATTGACTGGGTTTCTTCTAGGAATCTGATTTATAAGTACAGTTTTAGCTTCAGCTGAGCACTCTGTTGTTATACGTAGTAAACAATGTTTGGAAACCTTGGTAAAGAGGAGGGAAAGGTTTCTTGGTAATGTTTATTTTTAACAGCAGTATATATATGGTTCTAAACCTACGTAAAAAATGTCCATTGAAAGGTTATCGAAGGAAGTGATGCGCTATCAAGAATCTATATACGTAAATGGTGTAATCTGAACATATTCAGAATTAATTAAATTCCAACATTTAAATTAGATGTTAGTTATAATTCTTGCTAAATAATGAAGAACTATAAGTTTTGAATACAGCAGCTTGTAGCTTGACATCAGTCAACAGAAAAATTACCTATATAACATAAATGAGAAAATATATTTTTGTGCAATATTATTAAAGAATAAAAATTCTTCCCATATTTTAAGGAAATATTTTCATTGATTACACACTTCGGTTACTACACTAGCTAGAGAATTAGAGATCCACACAGGTACAGATCGGATTTTCTTTTCATCCCTCAACAACTCCGACCAACAGATTATATTATTCTGTACATAGTAATTTTGATTTACATGAACAGATTAGTGTCCTGAACTAAGGTCAATCGCTTCTGAAGTGCACTCCTTTCCGGCAGATTTGTCTGTGAGTTCATTGCTCCTAGGTCAACTTCCACTGATTTAATGCGTGACATTCTACATCCGTCCTTCCGGTTACATAGTCTACATATAGCTTTGCCTCTAAAGATTCATATTCTGTGTAGATACCTTCTTAGGTACATAAGTCCTGTTAACAGACTTGTGCTCGTTCTAAGTTGTATTCGATTGAGACTCACCACATCCACAATCAAGTACTGTGACAGTTTTCTTATCACCTGTTTATCGTGTCTCAGGTAAATCCATTGAAGTGGCACTATATAACCCCGTTAAGATTCTGGAAGAGACCAGCAGCAAAGGTGACTTTGTGTGCATTCATTGAAGACCATACTCCTTACAAAGAAATTACTACGGCTACGAAATACAGAGGATTAACATTTTAAATAGAAATTAGCTAAATTACCTCTAATGTTCTTCTGTTTTGTTATTACGATGTCTTTCTTTTTATTTATTTATTTTTTTACCCAGGAGGAAATCCATTACGGACGATGTGTGGGACTCCAGTATGGTTAGTGCAAGTACTGTATACCCATTAAAACCTCCTGCATCTGCAGCCACTAAACACACCCGGTACCGTCGTGCAACAGATCATCAGGTGTGTCCGGTATGAGCTATCTTTATGCTTAAACTCTATTGCATCCGCATCTTTCTCCTTCTCTCTTCCAGTTCTTTGTCCTTCATGATCGCCGAGATCATGGACTGAATGTCTCTCCAATTAGCAGGGATTTCAATCATACTTGCTATAAGGGTCTCCGGCGTAAGTATATATCCTATTTTCGCATAGGTTTCAGCCCTCACACGATCCCACCTTTGGCATACAAAAATGGTGTGCTCCACGGTGTCAATTTGCCCACAATAAACACAAGTATCACCCTTTTAAATCTCATGGCATAAGCCCTGAAGACGCCATGCCCGCTTAGGACCTGAGTCAGATGGTAATTCAGGTGTTTATTCCCACAGCAAATCCAGACTCTAACGTCACTTATTAATCTTTTCGTCCACTGACCAACAACGCGCTCGGCCTCCCATCTCTGCTGCCAGGTATCAACGATGTTAGCTAGCTTGAGACTTAACCACTTTCATATCCGAGCTTCTATATTGGTGCAGATAAGTTCTTTCCTGGACTTGAAGATCGATCGGCACCGTGCCCGTAATCACCTGGAGGACTTTTCCAGACACTGTTCTAAATGCGGACGCTACACGTAGGAGCATGGCCCTCTGAAGCCGTTGTAGCTGGACGTTGTATTTTTTAATTTCAATGATCTTGCCCCCATACAGGGGCTCCGTATAAAATGATGTTATTCATGGCACTGCACAAAATGGCGCGCTTCAGACTACCTGGTCCTGCTAGGTTAGGCATCAATCTTGTCAGTTTCGCAAGCCTGTCTTCCCCCCCTCAAGTTGGAAAGAGTTTGGAAAGAGACTTGTTCTCTTCTACGGGGAACTTTCATTATCACTGCTTCCGTTTCCTCGGGTGCCAAGGCCATCAGGTGCCTCCTGATCCACTCACTAACCCGTGAGAGAGATCGTTTACATTTGCCATCAATACATTCTCATCGTCAACGCCAACTACCAAGGCCAGATGATGGGCATAAGCAATGCGTACTGCATCGCCAGTAAGTTCCAACGACATAATGTCATCATATAGTATATTCCAAAGGGTTGGCCCAAGTACCGACCACTGCGGGACTCCCTGACCGATCTTCATTGCCTCTGCCTTATCAAGCATTATCTTCCTATTGGTCAAATAGCTTATTATCAAATTGACAAGAGAGTCCGAAATGTTTCGCTCTCGTAGCTTCCTAACGATTAAATGATGTCTGGCCGTATTAAAAGCATTCTTTATATTAATAGTGATTAAGGCGCACTACTAAGGTTTGGTATTCTTTCGCCATTTCAATAACCGTTTCCACGGCATCTATAGTAGATTTGCCTTTCCGAAAACCATACTGAAAACCATGCAAACTCTCCCTTTCCTCTAACTCTTGTTGCAATCTGTTTCTTATCAACGTGTCCAGTAGTTTGCCTACCGTATTTAACAGGCAGAGCGGTCTTCTGTCAAATACATAGGTTTAAGTAAATTATTACGAGGACACTGCTAGTCATCACATATAATAGTACTAATATCTGCAACTAGTTCTTAACCGTTTAGTTTAACGAAGATGATGTCTGCATTGAATTATATTGCTCCATTTGCATCATTCTAATCTAATTAAGTACGCGTCAATGTCGTTGAAAGTCGATGTAATATATCTTCATTATTTTAATTTCTATTTTTGTTAGCCTAGAGATCGTCTTTTCGTTTTAGGAAAGTCAAATCATCGGATGTGGAATCTCTTAATTTCTTTATTCCCCTTTTTTTAAAAAAAATAATTAAATATTAGTCTACGCCTATAGGTTTCTATGAATGTAACATGCATTTAGCAATAAAAACTGCGTCAAATGTAAATCGTAACCTTGCAACCTTGAGTATTTTAATCACTATTTTCATTGCTCTGGTAATTGTGCAAGTACACGCCAACAAATAAGTACAGAAAGCAATAATAAAACGTTAATACGCGTATTTAAATAACTTCATATACATACGAGCTAAACACTGGTAGCGGGCAAGGTGACTCTTCGTCCCATTCGTAAAAATCGGAAAGATTTCGATAAGGAACGAACGCGAACAATACGCAATAAAATTAATTGGTAACTCAGAGGATTTGGTATGAAGTTGTTTTTCAGGGTCGACAGTTAAAGCACCATTGCTGTATCAAATTGTAAATTAACGTAACCTATGCAATTGTTTTATGTTGAGTGTATTGTTTTTGCATGAGACATTAATGGGTTTTAAAACACGTGTAATCGAGGTAAGCTGGGTTTAATGCGTTTCTTTGCTCTCGGATTTCTATATCATGAGCATGTTATTAAATTTAAACTAAGGTTCGAAGTAATTAGGATTTTAAATAAGCATTTGTTGCTCATATATATTTTGATTGTGGAATTTCTAGAATTTTCTTTTGTACAGGACTACAAGAAAATTCCAAATACGTATCCTAATTAATTAGCTTCACATAGATACTGTGTTTGCACTAAAATCGTCTGATAATAATAAATAATTATCATCTGATAAACACTGAGTGCATTCAACTACAGTAGAAGACGCTTAATGTGATCATGGATGATGATATCAATCGGCTAATATTGTCAATTATACGAAGACCCAATCGTTTAGATAGTAACTAATGGAAAAAAAAACCTGTTATTGTAATCAAAACATGGGTAAATGTTATTGGTTTTATATTTTGTAAAAAGTCTAAATTTTTCTATGCACATATACAGAGTTTTTGCCGATTTTAATGATTTGAAGTTGAAGTTAAGGAAGGGATCTGGAACGATTTGGAAATTATTGATTTAAATGTCAAGATAGAATAACCAAAAATATTGACATTATTAAATTTAATATCTATTATTAAACTTAATATCTATTATATATACATATTAAAAGTATATTAAAAGTAATTGCATTTCTACTTGAGAAACGAGAGATATTAAATTTAAAAGGGCTAATGATGCAGTATTGTCTACAGTCTAAAGCATTGTGAACAATTTTATAAAGAAGCAACATAGTCAGCAGCCTCCTTCCTTCTTTTGGACCGACTCACCCTTGTCTCAGTGAACAGCATAGCACAAACTCCAGATCACACTGGTCAACAGTGAAATTGCTTCTTAGGTGAAAATACCCAATCCTGAATGAATTCAACGTGCTGAACACGAATATCACATTGAAAAAAGTTGATTGGCTAACGTTCCAGAGATATCGACGTTTTGTCCATTGTATAGATGCTATTGCATAATGTAATGCAATTTAGTGAGAAATTACGAAATTTTGCGTCATATTGCATCACCCCTTCATGCAAAGAAGTTAATGCAGCATTTGCTGCACTTTCTTGATTCCCACTTAGATTTCTTTCCTGATAACTGCGGGCAGGTCAGCGATGAGCACGGCGAACGCTTTCATCAGGACATTGCCACCATGGAGCAACGGTACCAAGGCAAATGGTCTACGTCAATGCTAGCTGACTACTGTTGGACAATCAGTAGAGATGCTCCACAAGTCCACTACAAACGGCAGGCCAAAAGAAGTCGAAAGCCAGAAGCAGACTAATGTTTTCTTACCATGTATTATAATATTGACATAAGTAAACTTTTTCTGAAATATGCGTACATATTACAGAAAACCCGTAGCCAATTCAGCTTTTTCTTAGTCATTTTCGTGTTCAGCACATTGAATTCATTAAGAAATGACTATTTTCAGCTTGGAAGCATGAACTTTTCGAAAATTTGTTGCCCAGTGTAATTGATCCACACATCAAAATACTTATAATAAGTGATTTAAATAGAGCTGTCAACACAATCAACATTGTCAAACGGCTTAGTTACACGAGAAGTAAAACCAAGCAGCTTGAACGCCTGTTAGGTTATGTTGAAATAAAAAATTTGTATCAAATAATACGTTATATAAATCGTTAACTACCTGTACTCTATTGATAAAAGTATTACGTAAGTGATAGTTGCACAATATTTTAAATTTTCTTTTAGTAACAGTAATGATTAATTAATTAAAACATTTATCAATATTCAGTGAGAGCAGAATGCGTGAAATCAAGACAAAGACTATTGACAATGGATGGTTGTAAAAACTTTAAGTTGAGGTAAAATTAAAAAGAAAAACATGTTATATCCAAAAAAAATTGGACAATATATTTGCCGGATATTGTTATCACTTTTATCAGGCCTCGATATGACTCTGTTAAGCGGCTGTATTTGCATTCTTCTTGCTTTCCAATGTCCAATTGTGAAACGCGAGACGAGTATAATAACTAAAGCGCAAGGAGGAGATTATGAAAGTAGCAAGACTCGACCTTTATATTTATAAATAAAACATATAGAGTACTCCTTTGTCTTCTTCTTCTTCGGGGTACATTCCTGTGCGCAAACAACCGACAACGGCGTATCTACGAAACGCATTATTGTGTACGTATATGTATGTGTCGGTTGGCCCACGTGAATGGGGCAAAAGCGCGCAGTGAAAACACCAGGAGCTTTAACTTTGATCGCACTGTACCACCTCAGCCGAACGACCAAGGAGGTCAAGTAATATCCACAGCGTTCCGTGGACGACGGACGACGAGCGAGAGCGACACATTCGACGGATGGAAGGAGAGAGAGGCCGTATCGTGGCGTTATCCGCCGAAGAGACGATATCAACCACAACATAACAAAGGAATAGCAATAGGAATCTAAAGCAGGGTCGCGGCTGGTACCCTTGAGTCGTCTTTACAAGGCCATGTGCTATCCCATACATCCTACGAGGGCCAATGAACGGTGCTACGCACTGAACGACGGCGGCGAGGGCGTACTATAACACACGTCGCTGTACTAGTTTGATGTGATGGTCTAAGAACGATATATTTATGTGTGTAGAACCGACACCGACTTCCTAATCTGAACTTGTAAACAGATAAATGGTGACGGCACGAAAAGCTTAGTTAAAAGTTGCAGTTTTAAAACTAGCGGTCTCATGTGATTTCGACTCTGGAAATACCGGCGTTCTTGAAGACATCACTATTTAATAAAAAAAATATACTGAGTGAGTTTTTTATCTTGAATATCTCTAAAACACTGCAGCAAATCAAAAAAAGATCTTAATAAGATTTGTTATAATGTAGGGGGCTCACTGAACGGTGCCGAACTCGATCCCCCACCTCACCCCCCCAAGGTGGGAGAGGGGACAACTTTGAAATCTTAAATGGGAACCTCCATTTTGTATTACAGATTCGGATTCTACGTCATCACATATGTAGTTTTTGTTTGAAACTTTTTTTGCGATTCGTAAAAAATTGCGCTGTAATCGCAAAAAACATGATTGTGAACGTCTAGAAAAACTACACAAAAAAGAGAAGCAAGGAAACATGATTTGGTGATTTTTTTTTTATTTCAACATTAAATAACATTTCAAAAAGCCATTCAACAACGAAGAACTTCACTTTATCATACTCATTTCAGAAAATGTGTTCGAAAATTTGCCCTTCCACTTCGATACGTTTATTTATTCGCAATTGGAATGATTGCACACAACTGAGAAGTGTTTCCGGCGTAATCCTTGAACAAGCGTTGGTGATTCGCTCAATCATGTTTTCCCTCGTGGTTGTCATTTCTGTATAGACTTCAGACTTTAAGTGGCCCCACATAAAAAAGTCAGGGGAAGTAAGATCTGGCGATATTCCAGGCCAAGACACTGGAGCACCTCTTCCGATCCATCTAATACTTCTCGTACTATTCTTGAATAATGTGCTGGACAACCGTCATGTTGGAACCACATTGTTTGTCGTACGTCCAAGGGATGGTCTTCAAGTAACACTTGAAGTTCGTTCTGTAAGATGTTTTGATATTTTTCACCATTTAAGTTTCCATCGATGAAATATGGACCAATAAGCTTATTGCCAATTATTCCAGGAGGAGAGAAGAGGGGACACAATAGATCTTTCAGGTCTCAGTGTACTACCACCCTAATATCACATACATCTTTCATGGATTTTTCTAATTTTAATTTTTGTATTTATAAAAATATCAGGTATTGAAGGGCATACTGCAGAACCTACATCATTTATTCAGATAAATGCATGTCTACCGTATGAATGCGAGAATTTAGTTATTCTGAAATAGTTATTAAATATTTGTTTTAGGTTATATGCGTTCAGCATTGTTTTTGTTCTCTGATGGGTGGAGACTGTGGCTTGAAAACTCTAACAAAAAATCCAAAAGAAAAAATGAAAAAAATCCCTTACCACAAAAATATAAAGATACAAATCTAAATACGTATTTCACTAAGTTGCCATCTTCAGTAGAAAACAAGTGAAGAGCAGTGTTAAACGTAGTGTTTTCGGCTAAGGTAAACCTTGGAAGATATGCTCTTCACCAAAACACTAGTGGAATAACACTGAAGATGGCAACTTAGTTGCTGAAATACGTATTTTAGATTTGTATCTGTATATTTTTGTGGTAAGGGATTTTTTAATTTTTTCTTTTGGATTTTTTGTTATTGTTTTTGTTGTTGTATTTGTTTGCAGACTAAAATTGATATTGAAATCTCTAGCAACAAAAGTCATTTTCAATGCCCCCTTGTGTAATGAGAATGCGAGCTGATTTAATGTATGCATGAACCTCTCAATAGTTGTTCCATTAAAAGTTCTATTTTGGCGATTTCAATTATTTGTCCAGTAGATAATATTACTACATCAGATCTGTCTATTACTTTCGCATTTACTTTCGTTATGATTAATGAACCAGCGTGAGTAGCATTCGATTTATAGAAGCAGCTCGTTATTTTATTTTTTTTAATATTTAGGCATTTCATCTTTTCTTAGTAAGAAAATGTTCTGTTATATATCAGATAGGGATATAGAGATGTAATTTTACTTTTTTCAAAATGTAGTTTGGTAGTTATATAAAACAAAAGTTAAAATTACTATAAAATATATATTATTTTATGATATTAACCGCAAATTTACAGCCACTAAGGTAGTTTTTATGTATTTTTAAGTCAATTTCCTTAGATAATGTTCTTCTACATCAACACGGATAGCAGTTTTGCTTAATTGCTTTCTGACACGTAAAGAATTATATGGCAGATAATATAGTTTTAGTTTTACATAAGATGGAGTAAATTTCCGGTGACTTTTTACGGTGTGTCTTTAAGCTTTTACAATTTAGGCCCTTAATATTTTTAAAATGTCGTGCAGTCTGCGTTGAAACCTGAAACCTGCCCGCGCAAACCTAGTCCTTAGCCTTCGCATAGCAGCAGCTTTGGCGGTTGCAACAGCCACGGCAAGGGTCGACGATTTTCGGAATGACGAACAGGCGGACGGCCCGACACCCCTGCGACGCTCTTCACAGAGTTCAGTGGAAAAATCGTTGAACCCTGATGGCGCGGTTACGTCCTTATGTCTTGCGTTGACTGGTGTGCGTGAGTATGCTACCGCAGCCTTCTGCTTTTTCTTCATCCTCTTCTGTCATACCACCGTCGTCTCTTCCTCTCCGTCGGAACGCGCATTCGGGTTAGCCCATTTTATTGTTTCTTTTGAAATTTTTACCCGTAGACTTTACTTTGGCAGAAAAACTGCTGCCGTACGTGACACGATTTTTAAAAATCGACCGGGCGACGGTCGATTTCATACGTTAAGGGTTCCGAAATACAGTCGAAAATTTATTTTCACCTCGTAGGCGGAATCCTTATTTACTGGAATCGCTGCTTATCGTGCTATTTTCTTTTTCAATCGCGAAAACACCTTGTATTTATATCATCCGGTGTATTTTTCAGCTCTGTTTGGTTTGCTACAGGCACTATAACCTACTAGTTTTGTGGAATTTCCTTTGTCAGAGGATGGGCTAAAATATTCAAAACAAACGAAGGTCGCTCGGATGAAACCCGATGATCCCGATTTCGATTCCCCACACGTATCTCGACATTATTGTTCGCCTTTATTACATTGTTTTGATCAACCACAATACTCCAGGGTATAACGTATGACGGATAATACGGATAATATGTCTGTGCAAAACTGATGACTCATCTTCTAAATAGTACCTTATTTATCTCTTAATTTCCTATATAAAGGGTGCTAAAAATAGCAAAATAGGTAGGTTAATCGTTCTATCGTCATAAAACGGTGGATTAAAGTTATTTTAGTTCAAATTATTTTATTTATATTTGCGTCATCCCTCACGGATATGGATACGTAAAAACTTTAACTGGAAAGAGATCATTCCGTAAGACGTGGGGACTTTACGGTCAGTAAAATTTTATATATTTGTAAGTGCTAATAAAAGTAATTTCAAGTTCAGTGTTACACGTCTTTTTGTAGGCGGAATGCAGAGTGAATTGTTAAGCGCAGGCGTTACAAGAAAGAGTGAACGATATACTTCTCTTGGTTAATCTAAGTTTATTCGAAAGTTTAGCTGAGTTGTGCAATTTGGGTTACGATATCTATTGCGCTGGTTATCTATTAATATAAACATATCAAAAATAAAATTAATAAATATTGCATGGGAATTATTAGCTACAATGCAAATCGTCCAGAACAGAGTAATATTTGTGTGGACCTCCAAGTTATACGCAACTTAGAAAGGTGGATTTACCTTGTTTTGTCCTGTGAAATTCAGAGAGATAGATGAATAATAATTTAGACAAGCTATTTTTAGAATGGAGGAATAAGTGTAAATCTTAAAAATTAAAACTTTCCATTGTAGAACTCTAATATAAAAAAATCAACACATATAACCAAACATATTTATATTTAAAGCTTTTAAGAAAATATGGATTTCAAATTAATTATGTCCCAAGCAGGTTTCTATACATCTGACATGGGGTTTATTGCATCAATCGTCTAAAAGGATCCCGTTAACAAATGATGCGAACAATTGCTTTCGACAGTTGATGATATCTGTCTAAACTAGCTTACATTAATAATCCAGCTATAGTTAGATAATTACCTGTTTAACATGGCAATAATAAGAGATATTACTTACATAACGAGGAGGAATCAGGAATATTTTTAATTAACGAGATTATGCAAAAAGCAAGAAGGCAAAGAAATAATAATAATAATAATAATAATAATAATAATAATATGTATATTTGTCCAACAGATACAAATACCCAATTACAGGACAAAATGGAAACAGTTGTTACTATGACAAACAATAAACAATATATGGAAGTTTAACATAAAAATAATCCTACTTAGCTTATAACACAATTATTAATTAATTGTAACATAAAAAAAAAAAACTGAAAATACAACTGAACTAGTAAAAAAAAGAAAAAAAAAGAAAAGAGTTATCATAAATCACTTCGGGCTATATTAAGTATATCGGAAAGAGGCATGAAGTTGATGTCGCAGTCATGTGATATTAAGTTGTAGTTATTACACATTCTAAAAATAGGAGCCAGGTATGCAATATTTGTTCGTGGCACTGATAAATAAAAGGTCATGTTATACCTAGATGCAAGCCGTGGTGAGAAAAAAGGTAAATTAGAGACTAAAAAGCTACAGTCAATGACATTGTGCACAGTATTATATAAGAATTTAATGGTGTTCATGCGATAACGTTTCTCCACCGAAAGCATGTCGAATTCTTGTAATAGCAAATTGTAATCGTAGCCACGGGGTGGATAAGTACCTTCAACTCTGAAATGCAGGTACTTGAGGAACTTGCGCTGAACTCGCTCAAGTGTCGTCTTATGTGTCTCATGCACAGGATACCAAATTAAGGATGCGTATTCCAATTTAGAAAGCACATAAGAGCAATACAACATCCTGATGGCGGACACGTTAGTAAACGGTAATGTATTACGTATCACAAATCCTAGCATCTTCAATGCAGATGAGACAGTTCGATTTATATGCTCTACAAAAGTAAATCCACTATCGAAATACACCCCAAGATCTTTTATTGTTGTGCAGCGCTGCAATGCCGTGTCATCAAAAACATAGGTATGTACAACTGGAGTGGTCTTTCTAGTATAGGTAATGACTCTGCACTTATTTACGTTCACCGCAAGTTTGTTGGTATCGGACCATTGTTCAATGGACTTTATTTCAGCCTGGAGTGCATAACAGTCTTCAACAGTTGTTATTGAAGAAAAAATTTTCAGGTCATCTGCAAAGGCACATTTCCTACATTTCAGGAGTCCAAGTAGGTCGTTGAAGAAAACCAAAAACAACATAGGCCCAAGATTTGATCCTTGAGGGACGCCAGAAATTGCAGAGTAGAATGCAGATTTGAAACCGTTATACGTGACATACTGCGGTCTCTTCAAAAGGTAAGAGCCGAAAAAAAGTATCCACGGGTCACAAAAGCCGAATTTCTTTAATTTAGTTAGAAGTATCCCGTGATTAATTCTATCGAAGGCTTTAGCGATGTCAGTGTATATCACATCGACTTGTCCGGAGTTGTCTATTGTATCGATCACAAATTGTGAGAAACAAGCTAAGTTAGATGTTGTAGAGCGCTTTTCCACGAAACCATGTTGGTCAATTGATATTTGATGTTTAATTTGCGGATATATCTTGGCATAGAGAGCGATTTCGAAAACCTTAGCAAAATTAGATAGTAAGGCAATTGGCCGGTAATTTACGACATCATCAGCAGGACCGCTCTTCAATATAGGAGATACTTTGGAAATCTTCCATACTTCCGGGAAAACGGACGCCTTCAACGAAAGATTGAAAATCATAGTCAGCGGATAAACGAACAGTATGCGACAGTCCCTCACTAAGAAGCTAGGCAAGTTGTCATAACCAGAGGTAAATTTATTTTTTAGTTTCTTAATTGCTTCATTAACTTCATTCTCTGTCAAACAAAAATTCGGAATTGATGTAGTGTGTTCAAATGTAGCGTTGTAGCTGCTGTCCGTCTCGATGTAAACACTGCTGAAGTACTGAGCGAAGCCATCAACAATGGCTTGTGGATCATTCAAGGAGGCATCATCATACCTCAACGACGCCGGAATTCTAGAACAACCGCGCTTGTTCTGGATGAACTCCCAAAAAGCGTTTCTGTCATAGGATATTTTTAATTCAATAGAATTAAGGTATTCATTGTAAGCTTTTCTTATCTGCATCTTCGTAAGCGATCTGTATTGTTTGTATCTTAAAGCATCATCGGTATTTCCAGATAATCTAAACTTGTTTCTATATTTATTCTTAAGTTGAGTGTTTTGAATAATTTCTCTGCTAAACCAAGGTGGGTAATGTTTACTTCTATGCTTAAATTTTGGCACATGTATATCTATAATCTCATATAATCGTTTATAGAATTCAGCGCAAGCGACATTCACATCGTAAACAGACAGCAAGAAAGACCAATCAACTTCAGCAAGTGCAGAGTAAAGCCTAGGAAAATCCGCTTTTTTGAAGTTGTACAACTTGTTAAATGGATGATACGGAAAACTGTCGTTATGTAGAATTTGCGTATACACATTTATAGTAAGTGCTGGGTGGTAAAGATCTTCAGTAACTAAAGGTATATCATCTTTGCATACTAATATTTGTAAGTCAGATAATACTAGGTCTAGTAGTCTATGATTAGCATTAAAAACATTATTCAGTTGTTTTAGATTGTTAAATTCAAGAAAGTGAGTAATAGATTGACATTTAAAATCATTTAAATTGAGATCACTAAAGTATGGAGCATTAAAGTCGCCCATTACAACAACATTCGAAAACGGGGTAATATATATTTGCAATGCCTCTGTAAATGATTCATAATCAGGTTTAGTTACAGTAGGTGGAATATACACAGAAAATACATAAACAAATTGACTATTAAACTTACACTTACACCCCACTAAGTCAATATTAGGATGCAGTGTGTGAATATTACTTAAATCTAAACTGTGGGATAGAATAGAATTGTTCACAGCAAGCAAAACACCGCCACCTCGCGATTGATTGGTTGTTAGAAATCTGCGGTCACATCTGAAAACTGTGTACGATGTCGGAAAATATTCCAAGCTGGAAATGTCTTCTGAAAACCAAGTTTCCGATAAAGCAATGACATCGTAATCTTCTGAACAAACCGACACATAGAATTCCTGCTGTTTCGTTCGTAACCCACGTACGTTCTGGTAATAGCAGGCAAGATGTACTCTGGTGGACAAATCACTTAGTTTCCCTGAACGATCCTTGGTATTCCCTTGATATACTTAATCCTAAGATTTTCTTCCCCCTTCGCCAACCGCGAATTCATGTCTTCTTTGACCTTCTTGTAGTACGCATTTTGTCGAGGTGTTTTGTCTAAAGATATGCTATAGGTTTTGTACAAGCTGTTATCCTTCAGTTTTTTAGCGTTTCCAACAATTTTATGGACCATGCTTTCATGCGGCAAAGAGATTCTTATTGGTCTGCCCTTTTCCCTGTTTGGGTCAAATTTCCCTAAACGAACCGGGGTAATGTCGCTTACATTCGCATCGGCCGATAAATATTTGATTATTTCAGCGGCAGTTTGTTTCTCCTGCTGCATTCGATCCCCCCTCGTAGAGGCACCACTTTCGGGAACGCCATACAATATAACATTGTTTCGCCTTCTTTGACGTTCACTAACTTCATTGACAATTTCTTCGAAACTAGAATCATTAGGTACCTCTGTTGGACCGGCAGCTAACTGAGCCTTTAAAAGTGCTATTTCATTTTTTAAATCAAGAATGATCGTTTTTAAGTCATTGAAATTAGTCTCAACATCCCCACAGTTTCCGCATGTCCAATTGAGATTCGATTTGGTATTAATTAGGCGCACCTCACTAGCAGTAAGATTAACGCAATTATGATTATATTTCTGATTACATTTAGCACATGTAACAGCTTTATGAGGCTCAATAGGTAAATTACAGCATTGGCAATTGATCCCAGTCATTATGAGGAAGGGAAGAAACAGTTAATCATACAATAATTCAACATAAAACAGGGATACTCGCTTCACGCTAACGGTGCCCGTCGTAGCGTCTTAAACATATACGTACACAATGGATAAATACGGGCAACGGTAAGGTTCTCGAACGGGATGACAAAGGTAAAGCAAAAACAACATACAATCTCTAAATCGTAAAAACCGAACGATCACAAAAAAGAATACCTAAAGAGGAAAAATATCAATGTGGAAGCGACTAAACTCAAACTTACCGCTTTGTTTATAAGCGATGAACTACACGTGAACAATCAGTTTTCTTACTACTGAAATATGTAAAATTTGCTCTTTATAACAATATCAAATATGTCTATAATTTTCAAAACGAAATTGGCAAAAATGAAGAATAAAGCGGGAGCAACTTAAACGTGTTTGTCACAGAAACTATACACTATACACATGTCTACTAAAAAGCATCATTTATAGAATCGCGCGTAATACAATATATCAAAATCTACCTTCATAAAACGTATAACGTATAACGATTGTTTCTTATACGATCTAACCAGAGGTAGATTAAGACTTTTTTGCCCCTGGGCGATTAAAATTATTTTGCTCCTTCTCGACCTTTTTTTTTAATATGATGGTACTTGGGGAAAAATCAATTGTTTTTTTTTGCTATAAACTACAAAACTATATTTGCGAGGAGTACAGATACAAGACTATAGATTTGAAAAATGCTCAAGCACCTTATCTTAATACTTTTTTCTTTGCTTTAATGGTACACATCTATTTATAATTTCATCTTCAGAAGTAAAATTGAAAATATCAAGAGAAACATTGATTAGCGCCAGGTCACTTGTCTTTTCGTTCGAAAGTGTGTTTCAGAGATAATTCTTAATCCTTCTTAATGTCGAATAGGACCTTTCTTCGGAGGATGTTGGAGGAGTTGATCGATTGAAGGCAGAGACACATTTTCAGTACTACCTAGATATTGGGAAATGTCGGAACCAGTTTCTCAGATTTTAAACTTTGTGGAAGTTCCTACAAAATACTACTATCCTGAACAGCGCGAATTAAAAAATATTTATACTAAACAAGTTTCTGAGGAAAATAATCGTCTAGATCATGTTTGTTTTAAGTTGCTATACGCTTTTCTTCCGATGATCCATTTTGTTCGAAAACCCGAACATATCCAAAATTTTGTCATATGCTATTTTTCTTTTTCGTATATAATCGTAATTTCTTATACCACAATTACAAAAAAAAAACAATGCAATTATTAGAAAGAATTACAGGACAATCTTCTACAAAATATGGTGAAATGCTGAAATATAATAAATTGCTCATGATGAAGTGAAAAACCTGTGAAAGATTTTTTTTACGATTATTTGCAATTATTACCATTGCACAGATAAAACTGTCTAATAGTTAGAACAAAAAATATTTGTACATACAAATGTAGTTAATCTTATAATACAAATATATAACGATCGGTTTAATATCACCAATTAAAAATGTTTGCTGATTATCTGAAACTGTATTATAGCAAAGTTTTATACTTATATAGTAGGAGTACCGTTATACTTATAATTGGTTTAGCTTCATAAATATGTGATACTACAGAAATTGTCGTAAAGATGGTCCTACACTTGTTTCATAATTTATTTGATGGATTCACATTGTAGATATCGTATAGAGGTACCGTGATTGACAATTGCTCACGGTACGAGTACGAGATGCTTCCACACCGATACTCCGCAGTTAATGGCCGGTCTGATCTCCGCAACCATGTACAATGCCACAGCAATTTGCGCGCAGTCACGGGCTAACAAAATTATAGGAGATTATAATAATTTAGTAGATTGGTTGCAATTTTTACCGTAACAAGATTAAATGCAAAGAAAGAGCCAAATGTGATGTCGTAGAGTTAATTATAACAAGTATTTCTTAATTATCCATTTTAGTACTGCCAGAAATTAGTATAGTTTCATCTTAAGTCGAACTCACAAATTTCGAGTTTACCTGTATAACAATAATAATAATACGGATTTATTTATAATCAAACTATTATAAGCTACTATAATATCCTGCACTATCAAAATTTTATTACTATTATTAATGCGTTTTGGATCATAAATAATGTAAGCCAATTTATGGAGAATATTTCTTTTGATAAACAAATCATGAAAAATTCACCCATTTGTAGTCAACATTATAAGACACACTGTATGTGAAAATTGTTATTTTTTTCATATATGTTCGACGAGGACAAGTTAGCGATAATTTGACTAGAACAATATTTTTCATTTCGGGATCAGAGAACCTAAAAGCAGATAGCTACGTAAAGAAGATGGTCTCGAGGGTGATAGTTTAATTTAGAAGACGAAATTAGTCTTCTAATGTGTCCTGCAAACCCAAACAAGACCCAATTCTTTTAATAAAATAATTTTTCCTGTTTATAAATACATAAAGAAAAACACGTTTTATTTGGTGTGCTATTTTTATGAAAGCATACTGAAAATGATGTCCTTCCAGATTAGAATATTAGAGCACTAATTACTGATCCAACTGTTAAATGTTTCCAGATCCAATAAATGGGTTAAACAAATGTTATCATGTCAATAAAGGTGAACAAATTTTTGATTAGATAAATATACATATTTTTCTCGTTTTTATTAAACATCAGATTTACGACAGAATAAATATTAGCAATTGTAATTTCGGTGATATTATCAAAGTAATTTCAGCGTATACATTGATAAGTATCGCCATCAGGCAAGTTTCTCTATACAGTGGATATTATACACTACTCTTACGTCTACAAATCGCCAAAACAAACAAATATGTGATATAATAACAATTTTCTTGCTTCTTCCAAGGTATGCTTAGAAAACATTTTATTGCGGTACCATCATTTCATTCTCATTTTTCATATTCTTAATGTTGTCTGATGTGATACATATGTATATTATCATACAAAACAGTGCAAATCAGTACTAAAGGATTAGATCTTGTTAAATCTAGGATTAATGAATGAATTTTATTTAACGTTGAGAAATTTCAGAATACTTCATAAACATAGATCTTAATTTGGGGCACGTTTTTAATTCCGCATGCAGATTCTTTAGCAGATCTTCAACTCCGTCGGTTTCCTTAAATAGAGTTATACAGCTTTTTTAAACCTTAATAAAGTTGTTCCGCTCTTTCGTCCGGGCTTCTATTAATAAAAAAAAGTTTTGACTACATGACAAGAGACGGCATCTAAATTACAGACGTTCCTTAAAAAGAGTCGTCGTACAATTCTTTATCCGCTTGTTTATAAACAACAATTAGTCTCTCCAACATTTACGAAAATACTCACCGTTCTGTCCCCACAAAAATCCTTCATTCTCTACTATTATCGCCTTAAACTTTACCAATCTCTAGCTGGTGCTGCGAACAACGACGCTCTTTAGAAAAGAACGATTTTCGATTTTCTTTTAACTGATTAGCTCTTGCGAGATGTTCACGTGAATCCAGAAAAAGATCGGTCGAGCATAAATAGTAAGCGCGTGAATTGAACTCCCCTGATGAGAGTGACTGACTTCTATATCTTCGCCTGAAAATTACGACTATCGCAGTTCGTGCCAAGGGAATTGTGTTCTCGTACAAATTTGTGTATGCGCGTCTGTTTGTTAATGCGTACGCAGAATTTGATGTGTTTGTTGTTCTGTGTCATCCCCAGATCGCGGACGAACACGTTCGCTTACAATAACGATAAAGTAATCAAAAGTGACACTTTAAATTGTCTTGATGCACCAATTTGTGGTGAGCGTTCTTCCTTATTTATGTGTTTTTCTGTCGTCTACGGTTAACTTTTCGCATCTCCGTCGTGTGTTTCCTTTTTTGATATTATTGAATAGCATGACTAGAAGTATTTCTTCGACGAATGCAACGATCGTATCCGCGGTATATTGGAAAATCCTTACAATATATGCAATGAATTACGTGGAATTATGAATAGGATTATTTTCGTTACCTGTGCAGTTCTGTTTCCTGACTTGTACTTCTTAGGAATTGAAATTATTTTAATGAATGCATACCATTTCATCGAGATAACGGTTTCTCAATGTTATGTTCTTTGAATTTCTATTGTTCATTCCAAATGTGAACTTGAATGGGTATTAGTAGCTGTAAAGAACTCGATTGTAATATCTATCTATGAACTTGTTCTTGATTTTTAATTTTACCATTTACGCATAGAGCGATATTTTAATAATCAGCAACAAAGGCATTTCGTCCAGTAAACGACGTTTTTAGCGCCATCGCCCACACAAAAACATCATTAACGTCTAATAAAAATATTTTTCGTCTACAATTAGCCGTATCCGTTTTACTTGCCGACTTAGAATAGTAAGGTCGTCTTTTATAGTTTTTAAATAAGAGTAGATAATTCGCGGTTTCCTTCGCTAATGCGCAGCGCCGTAGACGTATAACCTACGTATATGTACGGACAGTTTTACGATTTTACAAGCGTGCTCTATTAGTTCGTTCTACCTTTTATCCCACACGTGAAACTATCATTAATAAATATGCGAAATGTGTAATGCCATAGTAGTAATTATAATACTTGGCACACATCGAGCATTTTAATTGTCAGTGAAACGTGTAAACGGGAAGTGTTAGTTCCTTTCCTCGCCAAATTAACACCCGAAATGGTGCAAACGAGATGCTTGCTTGTAAAATGTGTCAAGGCGAGAGCGCGGGAGACTTCTCTGCCAGTGATATTGACCGCGAAAACTTTTATCGCTCAACTAACCCAATTCAGGCGGAGGAAAGAGAAGACGTTCTTAAAAAAATTAATCCCCGCATTCATCGCGTTGGTCCTTGTGGCAAACATTAAGATTAATACTTTAGTCATCCGTATATTAATTCATCGTGATGATAAATTTAATTTCAAACACATGTTCTAAAAGTAATTACCACCAAGACATAATTTTATCATGTAGTATATAGAATCAGAATTTCCAAAAATAAATTAAATGTTATGCTAAGGTAAACCTTAATCAAAATATTGAAGAATTACGTAAACCGTAAGTATAATTTCTAAGGATTTCATGTATGTAATGTTAGGGTGGTATCGTGTTTTTTTTTTTTCGAGAGAGGGGGAAAATCTCATCTATCAGATGTCTTTCAGTGATCTACTCGGATTTGTGTAAGCACTACTTGAAGTAGCTTCATCGAATGGTGTTGGCAAGACATCTAGTTAGCCTTCCACTTTCTCGTTCGTCCTTTTCATTCGCAGTCAGAATACTCCTAACTAGACCATCAACTTCTTCTCAGCTCTCGGCAGAGGCTAACATTTTATGTATCACTCACTAACAACTTTTGTATCACTCAATGTCTTTTGAGTATTCCATCTCTAGCATTTAAAGAAGGTATGCTCCAGTAACTCCAAAGACAGAGGTTTGTCCCATTTACTCTGAAGCGGTACAGGTACACATCGAAGCACCCATATCTAAACACGAACTAGGTGGTAGCCAAATTCCCGCGTGTTCTGAAATACCACGGTCTAATATCTCCTAGTATCAACCTCTTGGTCTACTCAGCTATCCCATTATCCTCATCCCAGAGGTTTTGCAATTCTTCAAGGGTTTGTCTCATGAACTCTTTAACAACATTAGTTTTAAATTATGCTGAGCTGTCCTTTGGCTACCAGATCAATAGGCGGGATTTTAATTGGGCTTTGGTTAAAACAGCCCAGTAATCATCCGAGCGGATTTCGCCTGATATCAAGAAACCTTTGCCTGTGAGTGCGTGAATTTCAGTCAGATTGACGCTGAGTAAAGCTTGCTAAATTGATCGATGGAGGCATACACCGTTCTACTCCGTTCTCTAGGACCTTACGTCCTCGGTATAAGTGGTTGCACGCCAGCTGGAGCCTTGTGGCTCGGCTATTTTCCTAACATGGATGCACATCCTGTATATATTTCATTTTTTGGGTAACTTTCGCTCCAGGATATTTAATTGGTAAAAAGGAAATGACCAATTAAGCAAGATCTTTTATTTCATATATGTTTTGCCCAGCTAAGTATCGACTACATCGCAGGTATAGTTTAATTTAAGGGCCCGATGAAGACCAAGTATGGCCGAAACGTAGCTGGATACATTGTGCAATATAAATTAGATGATCATACTCAAGACAGCAGCCTTTTTCTTTTTACAACTTTTTTGTCACTATGCATTTAATTTTTTTAGAAATAAACTATGTATTTATCTATTTATGGATTACTGTCACAGAGCCTTTGATAGGACTCCCATCTTCATACAAGGAGTTTTTAACCACGGTAATCAATCTTCTTACGAAATTATTGGTGGTGCAGATTTATGCTTATACCTCACTAAATATACGCCAAATATTGAAAGTGAAAGGTTTTCTTTTTACAATTATCCTTTCCTCAAAAACGTTTAGTAGCTGCAAGTAGCTCCAAGAAACATATTTGACATTAATATATCTTTCTGTTGGTAAAATACTTTCCAAAATCAACAAGTATTTGTTGTTAACTTAGGATGGTGTTGCAATGAGGTGCAAATATGTTTAGGAAAACTCAATATTCTGCAGGCAAAGAGGCTACGGGAAAAAGAGTAAAAAGGAAAGATACACCTGCATTACTTACAACTTCATTTATTTACTTGCAATTTTCTTGACATTGAATGTACATATAGAAATGTTTCCATCTATATTACGAATACCTACGCAAGAAGGCAAAATTAATATTAGCCGTCTAATATTATTTTTGCATACGTTTACGAAACGGAAGGATAAATTATAGATAAAATTGAAGGTTAATCGCTAAAATTAACACACATAAGCACACATTGAGCTGATAATATTTCTCCAAAGCTACGCTGGTGCTAACCACGTGGTAGTATACATTTTTCGGCGGTGCGCGCGAAAGGCACGTGTATCCAAAGTGATCCAGAATTGAACCTTGGATTAATAAACGAACAAGGCCGTTGGGTAATTCATCTAGATACGCGCACACTAGCAAAATTCGCACGTATGTTAGTGAGTATACGATTAACATGGACTTACTTAGAGCGTTATTTCAGAGAGTGCGAAGTGCTTCGCAGAATTTATGCATATTCTCGGGACGGCTCGCGAGCCGAGATGAGATGACGACGTCCTGGAATTGGCCTTACACTCATCGTTATTGTTATTGCCATTAGCGTTAGAGTCCCGTCCCACATTTTTTCCAAGTTGTGCGAGAGCGAGTCACGGTCATTTATGGGGTGGGATCTGCGCGGGCAATAACCGGTTTGGAATGTTAATTTTGTGGAATTGACGAGAGAAGTTAATTGAAGGCATGGCAATGTTGACAGTTTTGGATTTACTTACATGTGATGTCATTAACGCCGTCAATACAGGATGTCAATAAAATACCTACCTAACTACATATAACTTGAACACTTTTATTTAATATTCATATTACCCCATAGCTTTGGAACTGTCAATACTTGATCCAATTTTTAAGAAAGGTGGTATTGATGATATTACGTACTATCGGCCCATATTAATTAAGAACCTTCTAAAATCCCAAATAATTTTTACTATGAAAGTTCCTTCAGTAATGGATTCAGAAATAAACATATTATATAGAATTATATAAATGCCACTTTTTTGACTTAACGAAAACATTTGACTGTGTTAATCATTCTTTTCTCTCAAATAAACTTAAATATTATAATTTTTCAGATAATAGTACCTATCAAGTTACTTTCGTCATTTCTTGATGACAGGGAGCAAATAGATAAATATAATTTAATGACCATTTGAATAATTTACAAACAAAAAGAAAAACAGAAACACAATAAAAATGCTGGTGCGAATGTGCACTACTTGTGGGGCTGAACAGCAATTCATAATGATTAAAATTTTACTTTGAGCACCTGAGTACCGGGAAGTTTATTCTTATGCCTAATATTTATATACGTAATCTAATAAATATTGCAGAATAATAAAAACTTAGTTATTATTTCCTCACTTAGTCAGCCGATGTCTCACTTATTTTAAGCACTAATAGAACCAACATCGCAAAATTGTACTATTAATATTTGTTTTACTTATTGTATGTATGATGAAAATTATACATAAGGCTGGTCTCGCTACTTATTTCAACAAACTAGCTACTGTAAATCATCAAGCTTAAAATTACATAAGTATCTTTGGGAAATACAAATATTTTATTTAAGATAACTGAAAATGTCGTTATTTCTTACATATTTACCCTCAAGTAAGTATAACCGATTAGCAGTTCTTATAAAAGGTGGTTTATCTTTTAAACTTGCTATTGTTTCTAGAAAAGATTATAACATTCATACGTGATAACAATAACAATAGTTTTACGCGCAGGAATGGTAATTTATTATTAATTAATTATTATTTACAGGGTACAGTGCAAATCAAAAGTCGCCAAAATGAATTTGAAGATACTCTTTCTTTTTTTTTATTTTAACTAGGCAAAAATGTAGGTATTTTAAATTCCATACTTTAAAAGCAAATGCAACCAAACCCTGTTGTTTCTTCTTACATACTTTTTACGACTGTTGTTTTTTAATTGCTCATTCTCGGAAGGCGCATCACTAAGCCGTGTAGACACATCAATTAATGAAAAATGTGCAAGCCGTAAAATTTCGACGTTATTATTCTTCTTCAACGCCACACGTCAACGGAAAGCAAACTAAACCTCCTAAAAATATATTCCTTAAGTTATCTGTTCGGCTGGGGCATTCCGGTGGAGTTCATGACCTCTAAAAAACTTCATGTTTTATGCACCCTCTATTTTTTCATTTCACGTCCGAAATCTGCAGAGGCCTCGCCGTACCTTAACGCCGCCCGTCTTGATCCGAAGAAAAAACTAAACGATGAGCTATTTCTGAACCGATGACTGGACGTGCATGTGCACACATTATGTATATACATCCACCCACTCGCGTCAGTCGAAACGGTTAAAAGTAAGTGAAGAAGAGGAAAAAAAAGGAATCAACATAATGGTTACCGATCTACAATTTTGGATTGTTTGCATTGGCACGGAACTACCGTGAAAACGGGACGGGGCAATAATTCCTTCTTTTTAATTAAACTCCTGTCACTGTTTATATTCGCAAGACCGTTTCGTTTTCATCATTACTCGTGCGAGCTTTTAATATTTTCGTTCTCTTAATTCCATCTCAACAGCTCATTGTCGAATTGTCAGGGTACAATGACACTAGTGTGTATAAAGAAAGTGTCCCAAGGTGTAATTAGTATCGTATTACAATGATTCAAAAGTATTTCATCTTTAATGAACCCTCGGACCATCACACAAGATATCAAAGAAAGTCTAAGAGCAAACTTGTGCATAATTATCATCGCCATCTTTCCCAAATATTTCTGGTCATCAGGAACTAAATTGCACCGGTAAAAAGCAGACATTGACTGAAATGGTAATAACTTGCTTAAAAATTAATGTTGATCAACGAAAGAAAATGTTGTCGAATAGGTAAGGTTGTATCGAGTAAAAAAAATATTGTTGTACCGTCACTACTTGTTTATGAAAATGAAGTTAAAAGTATAGAGTATTTGAGACTGCATAAATCGAAGAAACAGCGTATTTGTTGATACAGATATAAGTTTCCTAGCTGTTTTTGTGTGGTGGAACTTATAATGGAGACTGCAATATTATCAAACAGGAAAATATTGTGAACACTAAATACATTTAAGATAGAAACATGGGCTTTGATATCTTAATAGATTAAATGTGTCGACACTATTAAAGCAGAGATAAAGAGCATATATAATGTAAAATTATGTATCTCTGTTTTTAATATAAATTTCTTCTAAACAGTGATGTTGTAAACGTTTTTGTGTGTACTAAAACAATTCGCGTACCTCTTTTGATAACAGGTCATTGATAAACAGTGGCAGTACCTACTTTTCACTTATCACAATTTTCAATTTGGCCAGTGAAGAATTAATAATTCTGCAGTAGTCTTTTCAAAATATTTTTGTTAGTAGCTGAACGGCTGCATTTTCTGCTATTTTTAGTCAAGAGACTTGTATACAGGGTAACAGTAACAGAAACTGTTACTTTTAGTCTTTGTGCAGACCCGGTTGAGCAACTTAGGTTGATTTTCTATTGCCAAATGTTGACAATTTTACCGGTAAACAGAACCATTCAAATAGAAAGCGCTCCAACACTGATTATTAAAACAGCATCCTTTAAAGTAATTTAAATTGTTTGCGCGAACGCTACTATCTGTGACTGGGCAACATTAACGGCGAGCTAATGACAAATGAATGACAATTCTTTCTCCTTGTACAACAACCACGCTCTGAGTACTAATCAAATCAAAAATTGGCTGTTCCGTTCATTTCATATCCCTTACGACATATTAATTTTATGCTGAAAAGGAAAAGGAAATTAGGAAAATATAAAGAACAGTTTACTACAGCTACTTGCGATAAAATATGTAACACGCGGGCGTTTCTTATTTATCTTCATGTGGACGTGCCTCTTTCGCCGAGATCTTCATCACGTCCTCACCAAGTCTTTTTCGTTCGCCTGAGATCGTTCTCTATGGCGGCCGGCGGCAAAGTTGAACGACCCAAACGTTTATCGCTATTTTAAAAATCATCTAGAAATAATTTTACTGCTGGGCCGGTATATCAGGGGACGCGCTATCGAAAAAAAAGTGTGTGTATCTCTTTAAATACATTCCAGGGAAAACTATTTTTACGATGGCGTGTTTAATATGGCTAGATGTATGTATATGGCATGGCAGTGACTTAAGAAATGAACTTATAGTCACGCTTACTGTAAGATTATTGTTTCTCTCAGTTTATAATAAACATTTACTGATAAGCAAAAGTATTGAGACGAAAAGTCGTAACTAGAAACGAAAGTTAGCCTGTACTTCAAATTACCGTAATATTCGAAAATAAAAAAAAACAATAATTTGGAGGATGTAGGGTGCCCCCACATACCGTTGTTAATTTGTTTTAAAAACTAATTTGCGTCATCCTTGTCTATTTAATATGCTTCAAATTATCTAGACATTAGAAAGCAGCAAAAATAATAATATGAGGGACACAAGATACCCCTGTCACCTGTTCATATTTTTTTTTTTAAAAATAATTTGTCATCCTTGGCCTGTAATATAATATATACTTGATATTACAATTTGTTAAAAAAATATCTGTCATAGCTTCTGAGATATTTACAAAAATCTGCAAATCCTGTAAATCTTTGGTAGGGGCTGCAGCCCGAATTCGAAGCATTACTGAAATTCCTTAAATTCTCATGTGGAATTTTAAAATCAAGCATCTGCGGTTCAAACGATGTAATAATGCGATAAAAGCGATTATATACATATATACATAAATATAGATAGCGAGAGCCGGCCAGGAAATATTTATTGCTGATACCACTTTGGACCTTTGACACCATTCAGGTGATTGTATTTGTTTATAAACAAGTGTATGTACTTCCACTTGCACACATGATAACTACAGAAATATTTGTCAGCCTACATGATACATACGCACTGCAAATTACCTGTACGTTTCGAATTACACGGCAAAGTTAGATAAGATACTAATGCGTGTATGTTTTTGCGCGAAAAAATCCTTTAATCGTTTCACAACGTTATGACCTTCCAAACGAATTTGCGACGCACATGTTGCATATAAAAAAAGTGTCCGATACTTGTACAGGTGATGCCAATCCCGTCAGAGAGATCGGGCTCCGGTGAAAATAGAACGGTAAATCGTGTTTGAAACTTGTCCGTGGCACATGTTGATGGCCGAAATTGCGGAAAAGTCTTGCGTTCAGAACAGAAAATCGCACCTGCAGCAGGTGTAGCGTACACCTACTTTAGTTTTTTTCTTTCGTTGTCCTAAATTGCAAAATCGACTTACTTCATAATTATGTATGTACTGTTTTAGCATTTATGTAGGTAAAATTTAATTTGATAAAGTCACTCCAATTGGTACATCAATTTAAATAATCACCAATTTCTCCACATTTCCTGCATCATAAAATATGTTGACATTCGAAATGTTTGCTTAGCGTGCCTGGAAAGTAGTATATGAATAGAATAATTCTTTTATTCAATGTAATTAAAACATTACACGAAACGTCAATAAATATGTATAATGGATATTATAGAATAGGATAGAATACCTATGTTCAAGATCGGAACTTTCTCTCGATTACTTTAAAAAATTCCAGCAATCCTTACAACCCACAGTAAAGTCTCTGCATTTTTGAAATTGCATTTGAAATAAAGAAAGTAAGTTTTTAAGGACATCGAAGTATCAACAATCTACAGGATAATCTGGTATGAATCATATCAATGCTGAATAATTCTTTATTTAGTTTATTCAAATTATTAATTATCTTTAAATTGAGCTCTAACTTATTGTTAGATATGTCCAAATATCCCACTTTGTGCTGAAATTATTCATTTTTGCGCAATCTTTATTGGCAATTTTTTATAAAATTAGAAAAGTACCTAGATCATCTTTTCCTGTTACGAAAGTTTGTCAATTCTGATCCTTCAATTTTAATCGTATTTCAGTCTTATCCATTGCAGTTAAACTATTTACATCAGCATTAAATAAATGCGTTTTTGCTGTCACTGTAATTTAATATGAGGTAATTTTTATATTCAAAAGTTTTACCTCGTGTAGGATTTGAACCCGACACCTTCTGCTTGCTGGACAGACGCTCTACCAGTCGAACTAACGAGGTGTCCGGGTCTTCACAATTTGAATTGTCTCAAAACAGACAATTCAAATAGTGAGGACCCGAACACCTCGTTAGCTCAACTGGTACAGCGTCCGTCCGTTGCGATCTGAGTTTATGTTACATAAGGAGTATATAAATTGTTTTTCTAATCGATAAGGAAAAACATATAGCTTAAAATAAATATAATTTTTTTTTAATAATTAGTACATCGTCCGAACATATAGTTGTTACGGCTCGTATTCTCAGACTCAAAAAATTACGGAGAATCCGAATATGCCGAATATATACAGGCACATTCCATTTAAAATTTTAAATTTATTCGTATTTCTGGTAAAACCGGAAGTAATAAAAAAATATAATATAGGTTGAATAATTGGGAATTTAGAGTAAATAATGCATTCAAAATTTTATAAAATGAATATGTATAAAAAAAGTTATGGGCCGGCAGCAGTAATTACTAAACTCACAGCATTACTACTGGTGATGCAGTGCAGCTTGTGGTAAAGTGTTTTAAAGTGAGTAGAATTTGCTAGAGCATGTGCAGGCTTTCCACTTTTATTAATTTACTTGAAAATTGCACCAGACTTCCAGACCATCTGGCTAAAGAGTATCAACGCAATTAGTGTTGATTGAAATGTTGAGATTCATTTTACGACATTCTAAATCTTTGTTCTTCATTTGTTCGATCAAAAATGAATATGCTTAAATTATATAGAATCCTTATTACAATTTTTATAGTAGGTAGCTACTATGTTTGAATTGACATTCCGGTATAGATTGTTGCACAATTAAACTCATCATTAAATGACTCTAGCCAATTACTGTGAACATTTTCAAGCTTTTACGCAAACCCAGCAAAAAACTAATCTTATGCCTCGTTCACTGCTAGATTTTATTTATTCTACTTACAATAATATTATGTTTATATGTGATACTTTGTTCTTTTAGTTGCGCTTTAATTAATTTCTCTCTAGTATTGGTTTACAGTTATAAGTTATTGAGTGTAGTTGTTAACTTTTTTTAACTTGTAATTAGTATAATTTAGCAAAATATAACTGAATAAGTAAATAATTAAAAAACTACATAATTCAAAGAAGACCAAAACGCTTTTTTTCATCAAACAGCGTAAAATTCAAAATAAGTATTGTATTGCCGTTCCGAATTTGAACTGGGTAAGAAATCAAAGTATTATTACATTAACTTTCCACTATAAACGTCATTTGGCAAAACTTCGAATATAGTTGGAGGATTGCTGTTTTGTGTACCTCTGCTATTATTTTTACCTTTTACTTTAGTATTTTATTGCTATCCGTGCTATTTTATAAATAATCCTTATCTCCAAAATCATAGCATAGTGGATATAATTCGATAATTAATGTATATATGAATGAAGTAGTTGCACGATAGTTTACTATCCCCAAGAATCTCACTATACAAACTAAACCGAATAAAAGCAAGATGTATATATTAAAATGCATGGTTTCTTCACGTCATCGTAAATATATCGCAAGGTCAAACCAGTGACCGCGCACCGCTGCCAACAGATCCGCCATATAGCACAGTTAGCTAGATCTAAACAGAGAGGTAGACAAAAGAATTTTTTATCATTTTCCGATAAATATAGAAAATTTAATCAAGTCAGTCAAAAAATATAGAATACTAAAAGAAATGCTTACGCTATTAAAGCTAAAAACAAAGTAAAAATTCAACAATACAGCAACTTCTGATATAATAGACTTCCATTAGACGCGGAAACAGCTAATATGGGAGCACTCTCAAATTTCTAGGAATAGGTCAAAAGATGATAGCGGTCAACATTTGCCTTCTGTTTGTACAAACTTACTTGTCCTAGTGAACAATTTTGGAAAGAATAGATTGGTATCACATATCGGTATAGAATGTAACGATAACTCTAATAAATACTTTTGTATACGCTATCGAATTGTTTGATAGTTTTTAATAAATAGCAACCCCATCACTAATAATAATACAACAATACAATAAAACATATATCAAAGAACCCCGTATGTGATCTAATATGTGTTGGAAATTTAACTATTAGGTAATTGTTTTATGATTTTCATTTATTTCTAGTAGGGTAACTAAGAGTACGCAAAAAATGTTTTGTACTGATGTAAACTCAATTTTTTTTACGCCAAATCACATTTCAAACTCTTAAGCACTATCGCCCGTGCTTTTCTTTGCCCACTAGTATGATATTTCATTTGTAAGGAATACCAAGTTTTATTCTTTGTATACATTTGGAGATATTTTTATGTAATTGGAGAAATGGAAAATATTAATGAGAAAGCCTTAAAGGGCACCTCTCCGAATGGACAAAAGAAATTATCATGCTTTTCATAATTCCACCATCTGTTGCTAGTCACTCAGGTGTGACAAAAACTAATCATTAACAGCGCCCATAAACCTATAATTGGATACCTAAGTACCCAAACACTAAAGAATAAAGAAAGATCAAAAAAGGTCGAGTGTTTTGACGAGACCTATGGAGATACGAGCAGTTCTCTCAGCCAAATCCAATTATCGATATAGCCGAGATATCGAAGTATCGCTGTGCCATTTGACCGAGTTCTTCAAAAGCCATTATTTGATTGCTAATATTTGAAGTCCGCACTTATAATGTAGTTCAAGATACTCCAGGCAGGATTTACAATTGGGCTGGGTTTGCGTAAAAGCTTGAAAATGTTCACAGTAATTGGCTAGAGTCATTTAATGATGAGTTTAATTGTGCAACAATCTATACCGGAATGTCAATTCAAACATAGTAGGTACCTACTATAAAAATTGTAATAAGGATTCTATATAATTTAAGCATATTCATTTTTGATCGAACAAATGAAGAACAAAGATTTAGAATGTCGTAAAATGAATCTCAACATTTCAATCAACACTAATTGCGTTGATACTCTTTAGCCAGATGGTCTGGAAGTCTGGTGCAATTTTCAAGTAAATTAATAAAAGTGGAAAGCCTGCACATGCTCTAGCAAATTCTACTCACTTTAAAACACTTTACCACAAGCTGCACTGCATCACCAGTAGTAATGCTGTGAGTTTAGTATTACTGCTGCCGGCCCATAACTTTTTTTATACATATTCTTTTTATAAAATTTTGAATGCATTATTTACTCTAAATTCCCAATTATTCGACCTATATTATATTTTTTTATTACTTCCGGTTTTACCAGAAATACGAATAAATTTAAAATTTTAAATGGAATGTGCCTGTATATATCTGCATATTCGGATTCTCCGTAATTTTTTGAGTCTGAGAATACGAGCCCTAACAACTATATGTTCGGACGATGTACTAATAAATAACAACAATACAATAAAACATATATCAAAGAACCCCGTATGTGATATAATATGTGTTGGAAATTTAACTATTAGGTAATTGTTATGATTTTCATTTATTTCTAGTAGGGTAACTAAGAGTACGCAAAAAATGTTTTGTACTGATGTAAACTCAATTTTTTTTTACGCCAAATCACATTTCAAACTCTTAAGCACTATTGCCCGTGCTTTTCTTTGCCCACTAGTATGATATTTCATTTGTAAGGAATGCCAAGTTTTATTCTTTGTATACATTTGGAGATATTTTTATGTAATTGGAGAAATGGAAAATATTAATGAGAAAGCCTTAAAGGGCACCTCTCCGAATGGACAAAAGAAATTATCATGCTTTTCCTAATTCCACCATCTGTTGCTAGTCACTCAGCTGTGACGAAAACTAATCATTAACAGCGCCCATAAACCTATAATTGGATACCTAAGTACCCAAGCACTAAAGAATAAAGAAAGATCAAAAAAGGTCGAGTGTTTTGACGAGACCTATGGAGATACGAGCAGTTCTCTCAGCCAAATCCAATTATCGATATAGCCGAGATATCGAAGTATCGCTGTGCCATTTGACCGAGTTCTTCAAAAGCCATTATTTGATTGCTAATATTTGAAGTCCGCACTTATAATGTAGTTCAAGATACTCCAGGCAGGATTTACAATTGGGCGGTAATTATCCGTATAGACATTCTTTATCATTTTTCTTATGGATGGAATAGTTATTTATATATCAATGCTGGAAAGCGATGTATAGTCGAACGAGTTTGGAGATGCCGAGCCGAGGCGCGAGATATTTCCAGCCGTGGTGCGTACAAAATTTCGATTACCACTTACTAAAATAAATTTGGTTGCATTTGTGTTCAGAATATAAATTTTTCATATTTGAATGACAGATTGTTTGACAGCTATTTTGACAAACGAACCAATAAACTTCAGAATCTTCACAGAAGCGTGCTAGGGTAGCAAAAGTGACGCGTTGGTAGTTCAATTCTGTAGGTGTTTATTGTACTTTCGCGTCCACGGATGGTAAAGTAACGGAAATTAAGCGTTGACCTTTCAATAGGGCGCTTTCTGTCTTCGAATGACTGTAGAAAGGTTGTACTTTAGTTTTAAATATCGCCGGAAATGTGCCTTACTCTAGTGATTTATTTACCAAATGATATCGAGAATAAATTATGGTTTTAGAGTAATTTTTTTGATCCCGCAGGAATGAGGAAGTCTTAAATAGGGGACAAGTAAATCTGGCATATAATTGTTGGGGAGCTAATAAAAATGGTATCATGGACAATGGACACATCAACATATTATTATAGTAGGCGCCATATTCAAGAGACTGTCTATAATAAATCATTATCAACACGGATAAAATTTGTTTCTAATTCATCAGGATTTATTGTATCATTCATTATGCCTCAGCATCCATATACATTTTGTTTTGGGGCATTAATTAATTTACTACGAAAGTAAAATCGCTTTTTTTTGTTAAAAGTTCGTTATTAGTTACTATAATCTTATTACAGAGAAAAATATTGGCAAATAATTGTGATAATTCTGCAATCCAAATTGTACAAATATGATTATAGCATTTTGAAACTTCAGTAAATTTCCGCATTAGGCAAACACAAATACATATATAGTTGTATTCCCAGAAGGTTTCATAACGAAGTTAACGGAATTGTTTCTCGTTATATAAATGTAGGTTCAGTATATTTTTAACAAATTAGAATAACAGACATTATCAGCAACCTTGAACATTATGATATAATCTGTAAACATTCTGCTGTACATACATACATATATGTTAAATGGGTGTAAATATTTTTGCAATACTAACGACTTTGACCTTTGTTCAAGGCTGGCGTGTGTGTAACAAAAGTTTTTTTTTTATTAAATGCTTCCCTCTGTGGAAAAAACATTTGCAAACTAGGAATGGCAAATTTAGTCTATCAAATGTGATAAAGATGGCTCCTACAGTTATTTGCGTAATTTATTTTATAGCTTTCCTGTGAAAACATGTGTGTAATCTATTAACAACGATACAATTAACATACAGTGAAGCCATAAATCATACTAGGAAATAAAGGAAGAATAATAGAATTCGAATGCTGTTCTACATAAATATACATGCGTGTATAATAATCCAATGAGATACATATTTAAAACGGTTAAACAAAGAAAGGAATTTGTGAAATTAATCTGCCCTTCTTTTTGGGACACCCGAAACAGGAAGGAAACGGACCTCAACGGAATTGTAGAAAAAAAAAGACAAACAGCACGCGATCTGTCGACGTACTTTCTTAAAGAATTTATTGTTCGATAATATCAGGAACGATAAAGTAGGTTAAGTGGAAAACGTGCCACATTCTAAAAAGAAATTTGCGAGTAGCACTTTCTCACTTTCCCTTTTTAAGCGCTTAAACTGTACTGACACAGTTCAGATGCGAGATCGAATGAAGAACTCGTACGTCCAAAGAATCGACTCTATATACATTTCGGGTATAATTGTAATTCGCAATTTCCAAGAGATGTCGCATTGCTTGCCACGATAAGTGTGCGTTTATGATAATATTATAACAGGCACAGGTCGCAGGAAATGCATTCGGTTTATAATTACACGAATTTAACGAGGGAAAGTTAATAAACACTTATTTAATAATAATTGTCTTCATGATGTCATAAAGAATTATAGCTGACAGGTGTATATATAGTAGATTTAACCGATTTTTTTTGAGAGTATACAAAGCCTAAATATTTTAAATGTTTGTCAGGCACCCCCACAGATGAAAAACTTCTCCCTCCTAATCATTATTACGACCTCGGAAGAAACCGGTTACCGTAATTTACCGGAGTGAAATTTGAACTCTGGACTTCAGAACTGATAGCCAAGTGCACAAGCCACTAGAGTATCCACCGGGCTAAATAAGAATATAGTAAAAGAAATTGCAAGTATACTCACAAACAGTGGAGTTTATTGCCCAACAGGACATATACCATATTAAGGACAATATGAAATAACAAATAATAATTGTGTATACATAAAAGAAAAAAAGTAGAAAAAGATATATAATTTCAACAAAGCAACAGCATTATGCGGGATAGCGGACCGGCTAAACCGCACCACCCTCCACTAACCCTCGTGCACACCTATGGTTTGGGATCGTCGGTACAGCTTGTATATTCTTTATTCTTAATTGATAATGGAATACGACCCACACAGAAGACCGGCTAAACCCCTCCCACTTGTAAAAAGACTCGTCGTTAGTTTGATCCCCATCACGACCCATCTCAGCAGACCCCCTATACCGCACCATTCTCCGCTAACTCCCGTCTACATCTGTGATTGGTTTGGGATCGTCGGTAAACCCTATATATTCATTTTTCTTAATTAAAAATTACACATACTGTATATATTGTAATAAATAAACGTGAAATTCTCGCCCTATATTCATTTTTCTTAATTAGAAATTACACATACTGTATCATCATTATTTTCCGTTGTAACACTAAAACAATCGAAGAAAACACAACATTTTTATCTGCTTTATATATCCGTCAACTATCGATAATTTACATAATGTTAATTAATAATGTGCTTATTTCACACCAAATTCGTCGTTGTTCAAGGTTTCGATATTTTGATGTTCGGTGCGCGACTACCTGCTGGTCGGCGGCAATATTACATAATTCGACCGTTCTCACCTATGCGCGGGCGTTGTCGGTCCGTTATCAAAAATCGTGAAAAATCGAAATTTCGGAAAAGGTTTACGCGTTTTCCCTCTTTTCACGACGAACGGGGATACTCCTGGTACCAGACAACCAACCGTCTACGCCCCCTAAAAATACTCCGGCGCCTATTCGCGGTCTACGATCGGATCCCTTGTAATAAAACATACCGACCATATAATTTGTATAAGAAAGAAAGGTGAGCGTTACTGCGTCTTAGCTCCAACAATGACACAGAAGGTGCCCAAGAACGTATCCTACGGAAAGCCTCTGCAAGGGCAAGTGTTACTCTCCTCGAACTAAAGGTACTTCAAAAAACGCCTTTGCACAGTTTCAATTTCTTTCCCGTGCACATCATAGTAAGGACTCCATATGACAGCAGCATACTCCAGCGGACCTAGATTTGATCCTTGTGGTACTGCTGATGCAACTGTCTTATTAGCAGAGGAATAACCGTTGAAAGATACATAAAAACTTCGATTGATTAAGTAAGACTTCATTAGTCGAATAAGGAAGGTACTAAATCCAAGGTTGCGTAATTTGTGCAGTAGGAGACCGTGATCAATACGTTCAAATGCCTTTGATATGTCAGTATAAACAACATCGACTTGCTGAGCATCCAAAGCCTCTGCCGCGTATTGCACAATGTGTTCTAAATTGGTGGTGGTCGACCTCTTATCAACAAAGCCATGTTGATCATGAGACATATAATTCGCTACAGCAGGATATAGGTGCTTGTAAATTGCTAATTCAAAAACTTTTGATATGCTTGATAATATTGAAATCGGTCGATAATTACATATGTCACATTAGTCACCACTCTGAAATATTGGACAAATCCTAGCGAGTCTCCAAATAGACGGAAAGGTGCGCGTTTTTTAAATGAAGTTAAAGTTTTATAAAAATGAACGTACTTTCGGTAAGATATAGAATTTAAATCATCTGAATAATCTTCTTTCTCTTTTATATCAATAAACATGACGTACAAGCAATCGAATAACACTAATTTTTGTGATGAAACACTCACGATATGCAGTTCACGATTAGGTGGGTGTTTCATCGTTTTCATAGTTGTCGAAATCGCTGTATGTATGCCCAGTTTTTCTTAGAAGAACAAATGAGCCCCACATGTTCGACCGATTTGAATGTCTAGGTTATGGACGAGAACTTGAACGCAGTAATTCGATTTTCGCATTCGATTCGTATCTGGAAAATCATCGAATCTTCCACGAAGTTTATTCGATTCATTTAATAGCACACTTAAGCCGGACGTAAAAGTAACACTTCGGGTTTTGTAATTTATCGCCTTGCATCTTTTGATGGATTATAATATTTATTAACTTTAGGCAGTTACGATGTCGTACTTTCTAGGTTGTCCATTTGCCAATTTCGTAACTCGCCATGTTATGAACTTGACCTTAAGCGTTCCATGCCAAAACTTCAAATACACCTAAAGTATTTATGCACATATTAAAATTTATGCGTTTAGTATATGCACGGGCACATGCCCACGGGTGTAATGCATTTAATGTGCGAATTTGCAATATTTCTCACATTTACAACAGTTTTTTTCGTCAATGTACCTACGTAGTGATAAGGATAGGAATTACCAACTATTCAGAGATATTATCGGTCGTCGCCGCTAAGCCTGTGCATGTTTATAAAAGCTTCAATGCGGAATGGAAAAATGTTTATCCATGGCGTTATAGAAATGTCGACACATGTACATACGTGCCATTTTTATCGACGTATTCGGATTGACCTTGAAAATATACACATACTGCTGATAAGATTATCTATACATCCTGGTAGAGCGTACCATTAATACATTACACAGTTGAACCACAATCGACTGTGCCACCACACAAATAATTAATGTGGTTATAAATGTCGTCATACGTACTTACGAGTTTTATCTGGATGTTGATTGATTAACCTTGAAAAAAAATTGAGATTGTTTCTATATTCTGATGTACTAATAAATGTGCCCCACGAGTGTAAGGTGTAAACGAATGTAATGCACAATCTACAAAATGGCTTTCTTCAATCTTTTACCTTTTTAATATAATATGATTTTAAGGACGCAGTAAGTCTTAGATTACTGACGGGGTACGTTCAGTGGTGTATTTAGAGTCAACACCACCCTGGGCTACTTAAATCTGGCTGACTCTCCTCTCCCATCAGTTGCGAGTATAAATGGAAATTATAGTAAAAATTCAAAATGTAACTAAAAAAAAAAGGTGTGTCAATACTTAAAATACATCTTCTACTGTCATTGAGTAAAAAAGGTCCTCCTAGTATCAAAACCGTATCCAATATTGTCTTTACTTAAATAAAGAAATATTTGCCGTCCCTACAATTTTACCGTCCTGGGCTATAACCCATTCAACTTATATGTAAATACGCCTTGGGTACGTGTTGCTTCTGATAAATTACGACATAGCCATAAATTTTATAAAAAAACGGCGTTATGTGTAAGACCCAACCAATATAATCAACTGAGAAACGCCCATGATAAATTAATTATTGAGATTATTTAATGATATGTAGTTTGCTAGCCCCTAAATAAGGCGAAATGTGGCTTGGCAAAATATAAATGACTGAGACCATTTTTTAAAATAATATACTGAATTAGTCTCTAATCGCTTAGTCGTGCGTGAATATTTGTTAATCATTTTGT
Source organism: Cetonia aurata (assembly GCA_949128085.1). Classification (NCBI taxonomy): domain Eukaryota; kingdom Metazoa; phylum Arthropoda; class Insecta; order Coleoptera; family Scarabaeidae; genus Cetonia; species Cetonia aurata. The sequence goes on from OX421887.1 coordinate 26,849,532, forward strand.
AGGAGCAACAGGTATCAATCAGCGTGATGTTGAAAGTAGCGCTCATAATACAAAACGGACAGTGTTATATATATACATAACTTGTTTCAATGTGTAACAAGTCGTTCCGTGGGAAAATCTATTTCAGCTACAAGTTTTAAGTTCATTCAGAATAAATTTTTAATTCCTTTTATTTTAATTGATTTTTCCATGGGCGGTAGCGTCGTTATGGCATTCACGCACACTCAGCTCCTACCATCGCGACCGCGTGGGGGAACCGCAAGTGTATTTTAATCACGCGTTTAGCACAAGTAGACAGGGATTCCCTAGATACCTTCCAGTCCGCTCTGGCTGATGTGTCGGCAAAGCTTCTGATACATGCCGAGCTTCTTATTCCCTGTCTGATTGTACACACTAAAAAATATATGCAATTCCTACGGAAAATTCCAGTAACGTATAAGGAAAATTGCCAAAAATTGGGAAATTTACTAGAAAACTTTGTTCTTCCAATGTTCCAATCACATATATTACGAATAAAAATAAAAAAAAAATGAATACTGATATAATAGAAAAATAATGTCCCTAAGATGGGCTCGAACCTATTCCACTTCCAGGTAAAATTCGTAATTCGTGCCCTCAACTAATTGGGCTACACATACACTAATCAGTAGTATACATATACTTCTTCCTAAGCTACAAGGGTTAATGTTTTTAAATAAAATTCTTCATATCTCAAAAATTAAGGCCCATGCACTTACCCCCGTTTACAGTTTTTCTACTCTTAACTCCCTCTTTCAAATGATATACGACTCATTTAATTTTGTGTTTTGCAGTTCTTGCCTACTCCTTGTTAGACTCAGATATTGTGTCAATAGATTATTAATATTTTATCACGCCTATATTTGTTCGAAGCTCGGGGATGACATTTTATTATGGGATCAATCATATCAGTTGGCTGGATGCTTTGTTGCACAAAAGCGATTAGTACAATGTTTTGCATGAGAAGAACTATAGGTCTCACTTAAAGGCCAATAGTATAATGAAGTTACTATTAGAATAACTGAAACATTAATATTAAGTCAGGGAAATTTGAATAGAATTGTTTGTACTGCTAACGATTTCAATGTTATTGTTCTAAACACGTCTCTGGTTATAACAGAAATCGAACATCGTAACTTTGACCCTTCAGCGATTTCTTTTACTTTGGAAGTTATAAAATCATTTACGACAGTTTTCATCATAAAATTTAATGGAAAACTCCGTGAAAACCAAACTGTTTATTACCTGCGAGTGTTCTAGAACTACAAATGAAGTATTTGTTATTATTATTTTTTAACGATTAGAGAAAGATCTATAAAATTCTATTATGGAACTTTTGTGTGTCATTAACGCAAACACCAAGTATTAATAGTTTCGAAAAACAATTTCTTTTCTCGCAGATTAATATATTTGTTGCTCAATAGCGCGGTACCTCCAATAAGTCTCTCTTCTGATCAAAATTAAACTTCAAATAGAAAATAGATGTCGGGTATTTTATTTATAGTGTTTCACGGATGCCTGCACGCAGCTTTCGCGACTACTGCCAATTTTTACCGCGTTTATTTTCTCTTGTATAATAATTTTTATACGTACGTATAACGTGCCTTAGAAACGATTTGGAGGTCACTCGAGGATTATTTTTACTTAAACTTGGCTAAAAGTTATTTGTCTCGACCTTGGCAGGAATGAAACAGTTATATTATCATAGCTATAGCTCTTTTCTTTTTTTTTTTTTCGCTCGCGCTTGCATGGGCTGTTGGCGACAGTGCGGTTACGTCAACTTGAGTTTTCCACACATCGGTGCCTAGGAGAATTTTCGCCAGAATAATGGTGTAGGAGTCACCCCATTACGGATATTTTCCAAAGGACGACCTTGCGCTTCGATGATGTTTACTTGGAAATATACAGTACGCGAGTTATATTTAAGACTACAATGTTTCTTTTAATGTTCTACTATAATACTTGTCAGAATTTGCCATTTTTTTATTATTTACATGTGTATCCTGTCGACGCAATAAGCATATATAAAATGAGTGTTAAATGAATTTATGCGAAATTGTTAGTCTATTTTGATCATGGATCAATGTTACACCTGGCTTTTTTAAAAACTGCCCTAGTAAATCATCTATAAAATTGTGCAAAAATTGATAACAAAGCTGTTCTCAGTTTTACAAGGTTGTCAGTAAATTTCACCCTAGCATCTATATTCTATAGGTGTAGGTATATCTCCAATACTCTGTAGTAAAAATTATAAATATGTGGTATTCAAGCTTGAAATGATTTTAATTTCAAACAGTCAACATTGTTGAAGCCATTGTATATGGGGTAAATTGCCGGATCTAGGTGAACAAAATTATTTCAAGTTCCTATAAGTTAGGATAGGAACTTGAGATTGCCGATTGTAAACAATAATAGATAAAAAAAAATTGTAAATGAAAGGGTTACCTATGCTTGTAGAGAACGCCAGTAAAAATTAATATTTTCGCAATTTTCTATTCTGTAAGCAGAAATATACAATCAGCCAAGACATTTTGTATAGTCAGCGAATTTTGTGTTTGGCTTCGCCGTCAATTTTCATAACAATTATGAGTTATTATGGCTTTATTTCTAAGAAATAGTGCTAGTTTTAGATTAGAAGAAAATGTCATTATCCCAAGTTTCTTCATTGTCTAGATAATTTATTATTCAAAATAAATAACTATACCAGCAACTTCAACTACATCAGTACCACTATCCATAAGGGCGGGCAAGATTCCGTCCGTCTTTAGCTTCACTAGGAAATGACTTCTAGATATTCCTAGTGGTGATACTGCTAAAGCTTACGTCCGCAAACCGAGGCGAGGTTCCTGATTTTCGGATGCCTCAAAAACGCCAAAAGACACTGGCATTGCCGCAATAGGGCAATAGCGAAGGTTTAGAGGGCTCAACCTTCATTTTCCAGACTGAATCCAGAGAGGCGCAGAGGACATCTTAAACTGCCCGCATGAGAATGGATTGGTCCAAATTTTTTCTGACGGTCAAACTGCCCTCAGAGCACTGCAGGCTGTCAAATTCGTTTCCGAAGGGGTAATGGGGTGTCATAGGAAGCTCGAAAAATTGGCTGAGCATCACAGCATTACGTTGAAATGGGTTCAAAGCCATTCTGGGATCAGAGGTAACGATATTGCTGACAAACTAGCTAGAGGCGTCAGTGAACGATTTTTCACAGGTCCAGAACCGACATGTGGGAGTTCTTATGGCGGCATTAAAGCCTTTGTCAGATCCGAACTCGCTGCTAGTCGCCGCTGTTACTGCAATGAACTTACCGGCGCGAGACATTTTAAAACCCTCGGGGTCCTCCGCAAGGTAGTTTTTATGCACAGGGAGTCTTAACTGACAATTACCCACTGAACAAACACTTGCACCACATAGGGCGAGTGGACTCTGCTCTGTGCAGAAATTGTGGGAGAGCAGAAGAAACTCCTGTGTACCTCCTGGCCGAACGCCCGGCGGCGGACAGGAACCAGTTTGCGGACCTCTTTGTTTGGGTGCACCCAGGTGGATAGGACTAAAACATCATGGGGCACAACAGTCGAATTGTCTTCAATAAATAAACCAAAAAAAAAAAAGTCAAGAGCCGAGACCGATTCATAGAGAACGTTCCACAGAGTAGGGCTCAAGACAGACCCCTGCGGAACGCCTTTATAGGTATATAACAGATTCCAACTCTCCAGCAAAACCTTTCTATTTCGCAAAACACCAGATATACATAGACAATGGAAACAGCCTAAACCCCAACATAATAATATACTCTAACTCAATGTCAACATTTTCACCACATGAGGTATTGTTGCTTCTTTCTTTTAAAATGTATATAATGTAGAAGAAACCGCAGATATATTCGCCTACAAACCAGACATGGTGGTTGTAGCAGATTCAAGGAAAATCATGTTTGTGCTAAATGTTTCTTTCAACTTTTAGCTAAATAGTGAAGCGAATGTTTATCATATTTTAATCACATATTTTAAAAATTCAAATTATCGCACACGACCGAAGTCAGGATACTGTACAAGTTAGCAAAACAGAAAAGTGGCAAAATAAAACTTGACCGCTACAGGCGAAATTAGCTTTTTTTACGAGTAGCATGCACCCGGAGCGAAATAAAAGACTACGATACGACATTTAAAATTTGTACGAATCCATATAAAGACGGTTGGGAGCAAAAAAAAAAAAACGAAAAGCGCCCGTTTCTTTCGGCATTTTATTGGTGCAAGTTAACGTTTAGCGTTTTTAATAGCGAACCGAAAGATTTACGAGCAACGTTCCGTGCGCGTTTATAAACAGATTAATTAAAAAAAAATGCATACATATACGCGGACGTGCACATGAGGCACAATGCAGGCGGAAAAAACGTTTGGAAAAGAAGGAATATAGAGCGTATTTTTGGCAGCGCGTATAAAAAATCTGTCCCTGACTTTGAGATGGCGGCAGTTCGAGCGCCTCAGCTCCGAGAGAAAGTTTTCCCCTTTCCGATATGGGCGCGCATGTATGTTTTTGTAGGTGTAAATTTGTATATGTATAGACGTTGGATGTTGTTATCGTTTCGGATACACACATGCATAAGTTATTTCCTATTCCTCGATCCACTCCCTGAGTTGTTGCAACAGTGCTGTTGCGCTTTCCTACATCTGTCGGCCTATCTGACTCCGGAGAGGCACGTGGCACTATTTTCAATCGCATTCAAGTGATGCACGTGGAGAGTGTGGGAAACGGGACCTGGAATGAATGCACCAGCAGTGCTCTATTAATTGTTAGAATTTCCCCATTGTTTGAGTTACTCTTTATGGAAGTAAGTATATGTTAACATAACTATTCACTCCTATTTTTAGTAGGTGGCTACTACGGAACTTCTTACTAAGGGTATTCTAAAAATAACAAACATGAGTACCTACTCAACAATTTTCAAAAGTCACTTAACGAATCATCAAACACTGTTTGATACTTAATTAAAAATAAGTTATGAATTGAGAAATTTGTTGTTATCAAAGAAATTAGCATCTTATTTATTTATTTGCGTCCATAATCTGTTATTACGCTGATTGTGAGAGAAATCAAATGCTTGGCTTAACAGCTTTTGACGTGTTGTTACGTGAATAGCTACCGGATCCTTGAAACGATCATTTATTTTTAGTTTTTAGATAATGAAATGCAGGCAGCACTACTGAGACCTAATCAACATTTTCTGTTTACTTGAGCACTTACAAAAATGTAGCGAATGCAAAATTGCGAAATGCAAATACAGCATTTTCAGTAAACTATCGGTTCGATTAATTTAAATATTAAGTTGTGAATTACTGAATTAAACCGCTGACGAATTTAACTTTCCTAATATTTCTAAACGATGCTTTTAATTGATCAATTAAACAATTTTTGAGATTGAACCAATTAGTTTTTGCGTTGTGTCTTTTCCTATTCGTACTCCGCTACTAGTTTAGTTAGTTTGGTAGTTCACTTAATGTTAGGTTTAGGGCTTCAAATTTCCTTTCTTTCCCGTATAAACCAGATGGTCACCGATAAGGCAGCTCAGCCTTCAGGCTTATTGTGCCACGTTTGTGTATTCAAGCCACCCACTCTAACATGGTGGTACCCTCCACTAGGTGGTCCCTCTGAGTCTTCTTCCGACCTCCCAAATCAGCTTTGCCTTCTGCGATCTAGTGTCTCGCAGTCGCAAAGTATGTTATCGGCTGTCTCCATATGTTGCTTATGTGTCCTTGGGGGGAGATGAGGCAACCTTTAGTTGCGAAGGCATCTGGTAAAATTCACGTATTTGGGCAGATGAGAATCCCGACGCTGCATACCAAGTGTTGGCAAACTTGTAGCTGTGGTGTGCTAAACCAATCTACAAATATGATTTAGGATGCAACGCAAAAAAAAATTGTACATGTTTGTATTTAGAGGACCTTTTTGGTTAGCTATGATTTCAAACATACGTTGGTAACAGCCATTTAATACCGCTACTTTGCGCCACTGAGATTTCTACCGCGCGCCATATGTTGCTATATACGAACCAAGAGGCCAATACCAATTTACAGTCAATGTATGGGCAGGTATTTCGATAGTTATTTCATAGGACCATACTTCCTTACACAAAGGCTAAACGCAGCAACACATTTAGAATTTATAAACCAGACATTGCTGGAACTGTTAGAAGAAGTACCATTGGAGACACGTAAAACCAATTGGCTAATACGTGATGGAGTTCCACCTCATAGCACTCGACCAGTTTCTAACTTCTTGAAGGCAAATTACAAATTGAAGCAAGGTGGATAGACCGCCGTGGACTAGTTTGATGGCCAACACGTTTATCTATAAAGCAATAGATGATCCCAAATTGAAATTTTATATGCTTCCAGTATGTCATTGCTTCTTCACAGTAAAAACTGCATTTGAAGTTTATTATGGTTATATTATGACCACTTGTTCAAAAGGTTAATGTCCAAAGACTCTCTTCTTAAATCATATTGCGTTAACTCGCAGTTCCGAATATATTTTACACTTTTCCGTACAACTCTATTTTTGGGAAAGAGGAAGAGGACATTTGCAACCGGGTTAAAATAATTTCATCTGCCGTTATTTGGTAGATCTATAAAAGACTAATTCAGTGATCAAACTAATTTCTTTTTATCGAAACTAAGGGAGTTTCGATTACAAAAATAAGACTAAAAACTCAAAATATCAATATCCGTTTGATCCCGTAAGTGAGAATCTGCGCCAAAACTGCAATTAGCGTTTTACAACACTGGACGAAGCTTACATATTCTTGATTCACATCGGCGACTTACTTCGGAATATTTACTCTTCAGAGGTAATCAGCAAAAAATTCCGCGTCAATTTATAATAACAAAGTTTTGAATCATCAAGGGCTGATTGCAAAATTAGGATCCAGGTGTATTTGCAAAATATCTACGACATATTTTTACATTCATGTATTCACACGGACGACTTTTAGATCAACTTGACCTTTGATGTTCGAGTTTGTGTATAGAACACGATAATACGTTGGTTTATTCAAGGTCATTTGGGACTGCATGCATAGACATCAAACTGATTTGCTTATCATATCACTAATTAGTGTAAAATTAGTAAGATGTTATTAAATATTTATCAAAAGCGTCGATGTCTTTTATATAACAGTTGTAGTACAAAATCAGACATAATTCTGTCTATTATGGTGAGAAATGTAGTATATACTGTAGAGATGTACATGAAATGAGTATCCGTTACTTATTATTTGTAACATGGCGGGATTCGAAGTAACGATTACCAGCGGATAAAAGTATTCGATATTAAAGTAACGAAAGTACCGAAAGTAACGAAAGTACCGAAAGTATCGAATGTAACGAAAGTAACGAGCGCTTCGTGGGCACAAACAAGAAATACGAAAGCGTATTTCTTTGTTTTTTTGATTCGAGATGTATTTCTGGCGATATTTGACCATCCCGGAACTTTTGGGACATCCGGTATACTTTTCTAGTTGTAAAACTCCTTATTATGTAGAATAAAACAGCAACCAATGAAATTGCGAAAATATAGATTCTTATTTCGGCTACCTTCCCAATAAACCTGTTAGAACCCTAACAAAGTACAGTCGCTCCTTTTACCTAACTTAGATTTTCATAATCTTACTCACTGCGCCAATTTATAAAAGATCGATTGCTATTGAAATTGTATTTTGTTCAGCGTCCTCGTCCCATATATCACGAAATTGATTATCCACGGAAAATAGAACCGTTAATTGGTACGTTCTTCTCGATTTGAACGCGGACCTTAAAACAATCGTGTGTCATTAAGCAGAGTTTCCTCCCTAGCGGAATGGACGATTCCTCTAGTATATTCGGTATTACCTTTTTATAGGCTTTCGTCTCCGTTAGCGCCGTCTCACCTTGATCCAATTCCGTCGTTAATCATCAATAAAGCTCCGGCGAGCAGCAGAAATTTTAATTCGCCGACGTCAAACCGTCGCGAAGCGATATCCATATTACACGGCTATCTGTACTATGTATTGTAAGTATATACACACACACACATGAATATGTATGAGTGTGTTTTCATATCGTATCAATCAATATTTCAAGGAAAAATCGGTCACCTTGTTATTTCACATCTTCCGTTTGAAGTAAACAATGCAATAAATGGATGTATTAATTAAGTTACACGACACGGTTATTCGAGGGGTCATGGTAAATAAGTTATTACTTAAATTAAATGTAATGCGTCCAGCACCCACGTCTTCTTGGAAAGTTGCGATGTAGTTGTACGATTAAAAATCATCTAAAGTTTTTTTACTACTTGCCCACACAGAGGGCAGCAAAACATGCTGCAAATTTACTGTACTGCAGATTAAAATCTGAAAATTTGCAGATCACGGTTTAAACATGAAACTGAAAATTAGCTCTTTTCATTTTTTTGTGCCTCCTGCAAGACAATATTGGTAGAACACGCGAATACTACTAAAAAGCTACCAAACCAATAATTCAATCTACTAAATTTTCTACTATCCCACTAGTTCAACAATTTGCCCACTAGGCGGGGGGCAAAATCTACCAAATCTAGTAGAAATTCTACTAAGTTGGCAACACTGGTCATAGCCTCCGACTGACGTAAACACGAGCCGCCCCTGCTTACAATGCGCGTCTCATTTCAGGTTGGAGTCAATAATCACTACCAAGAAACGAATCACCCAACATTCGGTGATTGACCTACCCATCAGCGGGAGATACGTAAATACCACGAGAGTTATACATCACTGGTTTAAATTCTAGGATGTTTGGCTTCCGTAAGTTCAGTATCAGACTCCAGTTGCAACACCATCCACTCATTTTGCCGACAACCTCTGTCAAACTATGTGAAATTTCTTCTAATGTTAAACCCGATTCAACCACTGTGGTATCATCTGCGTATCGGGAGCGAATGTATGGGCCCATGATAGCATTCAAGTCGTTCATAAAAAGCAACAAGCGTTGGGGCAAGTACTGAGCCCTGTTGAATGGCACGTACCAATTGCAATCGCTCTGAAAGGAAGGTTTTTCTTACACCGCCCTCTTCCGTATTCACACAAATGCGTCCGTGCCAACCATTCAGAAAAGAGTTTGCCTTACTCAGGTCAAAAAATACACTACCGACATACTCCTTGTCGCCTCTGCGTGAATGACTTGTCGCATAAAGTCATTCAGGTAGAGGCTCTCCTTGATAAAAAAAAAATTTAAAAGGTAAAATTTAAAAATATAATTTCCATTAGATTGTAATACATAGTTGTAATGCTAAAGTAATAAATTTATTTTTTTTTGGTATTAGCTGCCTTTTACTTTTTCTATTTTTTAAACATTTGTTACTTGGCCAAACTTTGATGGACGATAGTGAATACATATAGATTACTCGCATTGCCAAGTCAAACATTAACGATCCGTGGAATGAAATACGGCGTAAAAGCTTTTGCATTTTTGTATAATAATCATGGAAATCTATGAAATAATATTGTTTTATGAAACGTTTCGCACTACAGTTTTCCAGAAAAGAATGAACATACTGACTATTCGCATTGTTTTTTATATGAACACATCCAATTTAAACCGTTGCCCACAATACAAAATCGTTGCCCAAACTTCTGAACTTTTTTTAAAAACGTCGTATATTATGGTTAAAAATTCGCACATGTATAGATATCTGCTAACGTTATAGTATGTGTATAGCGATAATATAATTTTACGAGCGCATTTCGTCAAGGTCGTAGTTGATAATAAATATAGACAATATTTGCTATACGTATCGCAACCTTGCCCGATCTTGTTTGTCTAATTACGAAGAGTCGCGTTTGGTATTTTCGGACAAAATACGTTTTATTTACGAAGCACGAGTCGCTCGTCTGTTACTTTGTTGTTGTTTGTTATTCGTTGTAATTGTGCGCGCATGTATGCAAGTCCCTCGCATATGTGATCGTTGATCGTTGATCACGCTATCGATCTTACGATTTTAGGAATAGTACGACACGTATTGGTAGAATAATATGTGTGTGGTACTTATACCGTGTGCGAGGTACTGGTATGGTCATAGGATTACACATGAAGTCCTCGCAATATGCTGTGTTAAATACAGATAAAACAACGTTGAACGTTATATTGCGGTGTCAGTTGTGTCGTATTCTATTTATTGCGTGCGATTCATTTGGTGACCCAACTTTTATCTTGCACATGGTATCAAATCAAATATATTTAATTGAAAAGTTTTAAAGGTTAATTTGAACTGCACTCCCAATATAATCGATATTACATTTAGTTACAAATTGTTCCTTTAACACCGAAGAGCGGAAGCGATGGTATCCCATAAAGACTCATGCAGGCGCAGAGGCAGAGTCGGTTCAGCTAGGTATTCCAAGGAACGTCCGCGCGGAAACCGACCGCCAGACCATATTAAACATATTGAGCAAACCTACCTTGAAATCACTACCTTTAACTGCTCGCTCTCAGCATTCAAGCTGCTCAGTTCAAGTAAGTTGGTTGTCTAAGTTTTAAATACATAGTTTTGCGCAAAATGCCGCGTTATACTGTGGAGGAGAGAGCTGAGATGATGCGGTGGTATCACGCTGGCAATTCTTTTCAAAGGACATGCGACGTGTTTGCAGCTAAATACCCCAGCAGGCCTATTCCAAATAAAGCCACAATTTTTAAATTAAAAAATAAAACCGACAATACCGGTTTGGTCGAAAATTTAAAAATATCACATCCAACTCGCAGAATTTCTAATAATACGTCCGTTTTAGTATGTGCTGCAGTTGAAATAAATTCGAATATGTCATCTGGCACTATTTCCAATGATTTAAACATATCCCGTTCTACCGTTCAGCGAATACTCAAAGCAAATGGGTATCACAATTTTAAATATTCTAAACACCAACAATTATTTTACGCGCGACGCATTTAAGCATATTTTGTGAAAAGTTAAGTGATTTAATTAACCGAGATGCTAATTTGGTAAACAATATTATCTTTACCAATGAATCTTCTTTTCCTTTGGTTAGAAGTCACAATTTATCTGTGACAACATACTGGGCCAAGCAAAACGAGCACAGATATTTAAGTTCATCTAGTCAGGAACAGCAAAAAGTAAATGTTTGGGCGGGTTTGTTAAACAACAATATTATTGGACCTCTTTTTATCAATGGCAATTTGAATACACCCACATTCTACCTACTGTACAGCAACTTTTTTTTTTTACTTTCAGCAAGATGGTTGCCCTGCATATAATAACGGTTTCCTAACCGGTGGATCGGAACTCATTCTGAAAATATCAAATGGCCGCCACGTTCACCAGATTTATCTCCCCTCCATTTCTTTTACTGGGGTTATTTAAAAGAAATCATTTATGGCAATGAAGACGTTAGAGCAGTTAATGTAGAGTAGTTGCGCAATAAAATTGTTCAAACGTCAAACAATATTAGCCCAGAAATGTTGGAGAATATTAGAATGAATTTCTACAACACATTAGGATATTGTTTAGCCAAGGATGAGGCCATATTTGAACCTTTTGTTTGTAGATTCAATGATTTTTAAAAAATTAACGTTTAGACGCAAAGACTATTTTTAAGTAGATACATAATAGATAGTATAAATTACTGTTTTACGCTTTCATTACACCTTTTGAATTTATAAGTATACGTGTGTCCAAAGCAATACATATGAGTGGCTATGACGAATGACTGAATGTAGGGGAATACCTACTGCAGTAAGAAGAATGAGCGGGAGACGCACATGCCTGGTATAACCTTTGACTATGGCTGTAATTATCGTGTTGTATATACATATGTTTAGCATCATGGCCCCTCCAAAACGCCCGCGTGAAGAATCGTTAGGCAGCTGGATTAAAGATTTGGACTTTCTTAAAATTGTTAGTGATACAAATATTAACTGTAAAATTTCCTCAAAAACATTTAGATGTTTAAAAAAAGTCGAGACTAACCGCACATCTAAATACTGAAATGCATCGCAATCAGCCGAGTACATCAACATACAGTTTTTATACAGGCCTCTGTAAAGCCTCTGTTGCGGCGAATATACCTTTCAGAAAACCTTTCAGAAATATACATCTAAACATATTCATGATGAATCAAGTCTTCGAAAAACATATTTTCCCAAAATACATAAAGAAATTATGAATAAAATTAAAAACGATATAAGAGACCATTAGGTACTTCTAAACCAGTGCAGATGAAACTATATAATTATTTTTTTTTACATCCCGACATACCCACAGAACCCTATTTAATAGCAACTAAACCTACAAGACCTTTTTGTAAACCAGGTAAGTCAAACTTTCAGTATTGTAGTTGAAAGTTACATATTATAGTATATTTTATCTTTTTCCATTCAACCCACTTTAGGGGGTAAAATTATTTAAATTTTATTATCTTTGAGTTCTGTAAGTTTTCTTGTGACTCGAAGCGATTCCAGAGTAAATAAAAAAATTCTGACTTGTGGATGTCACAGCTTTTGTGTAGTCGGTCTCCCTTTTTTTAATAGCGTTTTGACTACTTAAAATCCCAGAACTATTTGTAAAACCTATTGAGAACTCTAGAACGCGGGCAGACAATTGGAACCCTACTCAGTGTTTCTCTAATTTTATAAATGTGGATCTAACTCCACAGAGGTTTCAGATATAATACCTTTGTTATCCCAACGAACAGGTTCGTATATTTTTCCTTCCCACCCTCTCCGTCGGGTTCATCGACCATTTCATTATCCTCAATCTCTCGATGCTATGGTATCCAAATGGCATTGATTTTGCATTTAAAACTTAGATCGAATCGCATTTCAGAAGCAATATAAACCGTATATTCAGAGCAGCTAAAAGTAGAAGTACACACACACGTATAGAACATTCATAACCTTAAAAAAAGTTTCTTTCCCCAAGTAAGGAAATAAAACCTTCAACCCAACATCTAAATAACATCTAAAGTTATGAAGAAATCAACGCAAATTTATGTTAATACGCGCGCTGAACATTGTTATCGTTTTTCTCGCTTTTTGTTAGCAACGAACGCTATTATAAATTGCATGTATGTACAACATACGTACGATGCCTATAAATTTTATATATTTTTTAAAATCCGGACAATTTATTATTTGGCTTGCCATTGAACTTCACAGTCTACTGGTGGTATTTATTCTACGTGATGTGAGAGCGGTTTATTTGAGAGGGTTGAGGTGTCAGAATTCTTATTTTTAAAAATTCTGTATTGAATGGGAGAGATTTTTTCATACTTCCTGGCGATGATGGTACTTAACCTCATTCGCATATTTAGCAATGACATTTTTGTCCATTAAACGGTTACAACTTTTTAATTAGATTCGTTCTCTAAATATACGACCTTTTACTATGTGCACGCACACAAAAACACACACACACGCACGCTTCAAATTATTATGTCGTGATGTTGCAAGTACCTAACTATTACGATCGCCTTCTTAAACCGACCCTGGGCTTTCACCGGTCTGACCTATATTTCATTCCCATTTTTACGTCAATAAAATTGAAATAAAGTCATTATAACAATTAGATACATGTTTGTTACGTGACCTAATCTACTGCTGGTTCTCGATAATTGCAAATGCAAATCTATCTACCTCTTTCCCAACTCTATGTTGCATGATGGATAGGTGTATGAACTGAAAATCTTTACAGGTATGGAATGCCTTCAGATAACTCCGCCCTTGAGAAAACACCTTTGTTGTGTACCTCATTGTGAGAATTGTTGCTCTTGTAGACTGAGTAGATGCTATACGTCAAGTGAAATAAAATGCATGTAATAATTTGAATGGCTATAAGTGAAAGATGCTAATACGGACGATAAAAATGAAATTGCAAATGTTACGAAAACGCTACTCAATTGTGAGGAAAGCGTATGACAAATATAATCACTAGAATTAAAGCTACTTTAAATTAAAGCAATATAAGAAGGAATGCTGAATCTAGATTCGAATGTCAAAAAAGGACCGGCAAGGCAATCCCGACAAAGTTGGGATAATTATAGAAAAAAAAAATAATTACATATATTACTGTAGATCATTTTTTCTTTCTATAAGAAATACAAATTGACAGAAAATTGGTCTAGGGAACAATAACAAAAAACAAAAAGGGGGCAAATAAGAGTGCAGCATTCAATTCTTTAATAAAAGTATATTCTTTATTGTGGTTTCAACTATACAAACTCCAATTAAGGATAGCCACCAGTACTTTACTGATACTCTTGTTTTTTATTTTTTAAGTAAAATTTTTGATAATATTAACCCACATTTCCCGTTCAATTTCATAAATAATTCGTCGGATTCCATCATCATAATTTGTTATTGGATGGTTGGAATATGCGAAAGACTTCATAAAACCTCACAGTGAAAAAATGCAAAGCGTAAGAACACATGTTCTCGCTGGGCAATTTTGATTGGCATTGTATGAAATAACACGGACCGAAAATCTCCCTTGCAACCAATGTTTGGTTCCTTGTACTGTATGGCAGGTTGCCCCGTTCTGCTGGAACTACGGTTGGAACCGGTTCTGTTAAACTATCGTCCAGATCTATGTCGCCTTATGCAAACCATAGAAAACTCCCTTGTCATATTACGTAGGGGTTACCATTCACTGTAATTGTAATCGTTCTTGAAGAAATATGGTCCAATAACTCTGCCAGACCACAATCCACACCAAACAGTTACCTACTCTCTGGGGGTGCGTTGTAAGTTGTAAACCCAATTAATGCGCTGGCTTGACAAGCTAAAGTTTCTAGTACCTGAATCGGATACTTTCAGGGTAGATAGCTATTTAATAATAATCTCAATAGAAATAAATCTAATAAAGAAGTCAAAATTAGAGACCCTATCTTAGGGTGAAGGGAATCACAATAGATCCAACAAGGTCGTGGTGAAGCAAGTCCCTATAACCACCATAATCTTAATTCAAATCATGGAGATTGCATAACTCCATGCCCGACGTTTCTATATTATCACGTGATAATTGCACATGGATATAAAGATAGACCGAAGAGTACGTCGATTGGCAAAAGTATTCTTGTACTGATCAGTCTAGATTCGATTTGATGTCTAGTTCTAGATGACTGTTCAGTCGTGTGAAAAACATGTGAAGACAAAAGGCGTTTGATCATCAAAAATCGTTTGATTGTACGGTTGCTGTATTATCCTTCCTCCGACTTACTGGTCTCTTCGCATGCATCCCAGAGATCTACTTTGAGCCCACATTTCTTCACTTTTTATGTTAATATTTTGAACAACTATTTCCTTAATAGGGCTCTTTGGCTATTTTCAGAAAAGAATACTAGATTTTAGCGCAGATAATTATTTAGTGTGTATTATGACACTATGCCTTTGTAGTGTAGGAACAATGTCTTGGTACTGAATCGGGAAAGAAACCCTTTTCAAAATTCAATGCCTCTAGAGGTATTGCAGATAGCTTACGAATAATTAGATAGGTAGGACACTGTCTATATGAAGGTGAGAACCTCGTTTTTGCGTTACCACGTTCATTATTTGCTCGCTTGGGATCACCCTATCTTTGAGCTGCGGTTTTACCACGAGTTTTAACTATTCTCTGTTTAAGTATAGAAACTATGCCCAGCATCGATGCATTATTAATGTTTTATCGTACACTCTAAAAAATATTTGCAATTCCTACGGAAAATTCCAGTAATGTATAGGGTAAATTTACCAAAAATTAGAAAATATACCTAAAGTTTTCTAGTAAATTTCCCAATTTTTGGCGATTTTACTTTAACGTATTCCGTAGGACTTGCATATATTTTTTAGTGTGTATACATATTTCATTTTGTTTACGTTATGGCATTATATTTTGAGACCAACCATTGCCAAAACCAAAGCCTTTGATAACAACAAAACTATTGATGCGAAAGACCGATTCCAGTCTACAGCATTCAAGAAATACACATATCACATCTCTTCTATCCTTATTTTAATTTAAATGTGATATATAAACAAAAAAAGGATAATTATTTTGCTTGGAATTACGATTTTAATGGGACTACGGTACCCCAGGTAACTAAATTATTTCATGCCATGTCAGAAATTAAACTGTTATAAAATTAATCCTGAGTATACCTGTAAAGAAGTCTTTGCTACATTGCTCCATTCGTTAGTCTTGGCACAATGATCATTGCGTATCTAATCTGAATATGTAAAACTGGCGAATTATTTTGCTCCACTATTTTAGCCTTAATTTGAATATATGTATGATGACTTTTTATGTATATTGACAAACCATATCCGATTACAATTAAATTTGAGAATTGGTATTTAAAGATGTGCAAAGATATAAAAAACTTTTTCATATAAAACTTCTTGATATTGTCGAAAATGGAAGTGGTTTATATTAAAGACAGTTTCTTTATGTTTTTTTGGTTTGCAACGGAAACATGTAACTTAAAGAAGTACAAGCACTTCCTATGGCATCATCCTGGTAGCTCCTCTTTCTAGGTTGATAATTTGGAAAGTAATCACCTTAAAATTGATACTAAAAGAATATGATTTTGTATTGTTTGGACTATCTCCATCGTCTATTGGATTTTGAAAATCCGACGTTTCGACACTGATTCTACAGCCGTCATCCGGGTAGCCCTGATAAGGGGATTACTTGTTAATACCATTGTTGGCTGTAGAATTATACGTATCTGTCCTCGGGTAAATTGCCTAATGCGTATTTTTGCTTCTGTAAAATAAAGTGTACACAATATTGTATATTGTGATTGTATAATGATCGTGAAACTACATTTATATGTAATATATGGCAACTCTCCCAGAGAAGTCAATATACGACACAGTACACTTTCAACCTAATCATGTTTTATGTTTTATAAATCAAGGCTTAGCAAAAAAAATTTTGAACATTTTTTCTATGGCTTTACATATTCTAATCCTCCAAAGGGATTCATTTACTATTGCTTGTACTGCAAAAAATCAAGTCAATTCGTTCAGTTGTTTTTGAGAGAACAAGCGCAAAGATACAAGTTTTTGTTGTATTACCCACAATATATTCATCTGCTTAGAAATAATCTAAAAAAACAATGCAATAATATTGGCGCAGGAAGATATCCTTAATATTTTCTATTTCTTATCCATAAAATATCATCTTTCAAATTCCGAGTTCACATTTTATATTCTTGCTGCAATTGATGCGTTGCTTTCAAAAGTTAATCATATTTCCCGTTGCGCGAATTATTCAATTCAGGAAGAGTTTCAGCGTAATAAAAGATGCATTATTTAATCCTTGAGATGTACGAATGTTTTATAATAATTAAAATGCACAAAATTTTGTTTTCCGTTTCTTTCTGAAATCACTAACACAAGATTTTCTATTTATCTCATTCGAGCTGACGCATTGCATAAGTTGCAGCTCAAGTGTATGTGCTAGATGATAAATATTACTACCTAAGACTATTGAACTAAACAAAAAAATGTAAATACAACCAACAATAGCGCAAGGAAAATGCCTTGGGATAGGCGAATTCCAGTACAAGCGACAATGTTATTACAGTAAGTACAATGCGCATTATAATATCGGGTAGCTAATGACGGTTTGCGTAAGAGAAATGAGAAGTACCGCTTATGTTTACAGCAATTTCAATGTCAGCTATTTTTGTCGTAAATTAGGTCAATACTGAATTAAATAGAACAACACACCAGTACGTGGTCAGTGTAATATGTATGGGCAAATACACATGACATATATACTTGTCACTTTTCGATTCACCCTCAGAGGGTGAGTGCGGTTACACCAGTAAATAATACCAGTACGTTTTAGTAGGTCATGAAATCATAGAACCGGATTGAATTTCGTTTATACTCTGTGCGTTAGAACTTTATGGTAATGACTATTAGTTATACAGTTAGAACTATTATCGTAGGTTGTTGGAAACATTGTTAACAGGAAATAAGACTGAATGTAGTGAGAAATGATGTCCGTTCAATCATACCCTTGTTTCCTTTTTTAATCTAATAAAAAAATCCCTCATAGTAAGTTACTGCCTGTGTTATAATGTCTAGCAAATAGGGTTTCATAAAACCAGCGGTATACGGTTGTAGAACGAACAAGAAAAAAGCTTTCTTCTTTCGCTATTTTTTCTTGTAAAAATTGATGTACACTACTGCCCAAAATATTATTAAAAAGATAGTTACAGATTTTAAGTAACGCTCCTTTCATGTGTTCAAAGTAATGTAATCTGTTTGTCAAATTTTTCTCTTGTGGAAAGTTCACATTTTGAGTCAGATGAAACACAGTATATAATATTAGAATGAAAATATACTAAATAAAAAAAAAAAAAAATTACGGAGTTTCCCCAATTGAATACTATAAACATTTCCAAGAATGAAATAAATAATAAATTATGTTATACAAAACTCTATACAAGATAAAATAAAATATCCTTGGAAGATCAAAAAAAAAAACAATCAAACGGTAATCGTTTAAAATAATTTTATTTAAGCCACAGCTGGAGGTGCAATGTAATGATATATTTATTGAATAATCTCTTGTAGATAGTTCGGTGAAATGAGACGCTTAAAATTAGATATGGTCAGGAATAATCACATGGTTTTCGCACATGGTCTTGACACGGAGCACATGACCAGTTGCCTGCATTAGTGATAAGTAGAGCTGCGACTTTTTACTGGAAATACAGCGTTGTCGAGTATACTCACTTCGATCGATCGACGAAGTTTCGACCACAGAAGTTGTTGTTGTATTACAGGTGCATTGTACATATTGAGAGCACTACTTTTGCGTAGTGAGAAATTATTGAATGTCAAACGTACGTAAAACGCAAAACAACCACTTACTGATCAAATGCGTTAAGTATAACACATATTTAAGTTATATATTTTTTTAATCAATGAAAGTTGCAGCTCTGGTGGTGGCTGCATCTCTACCTGTTAAATTAACAATTTTATGAGATCAAATATATCCTGCGCACCTTTTTTTTATTAAATATTGACCGCTGACCCTGTATATTAAGGTGATAAAATTATCAAGGAATGTCACATGTACAAAACCTTAACATCCTCGTTTATTTTCTCATAGTATAAAAATATTATTTTGTAATTGTAATTGTAATCAATAATCTTGGAGAATCATCTGTCAGACAGGCGTTAATGTGTAAAATAAACAGTTTGTTTCCTCTTGTTCTGGATGCTGATTATGGACTATGTACACGAACCGCTCGTACTTACCGATAATTGAAAATATTAAATGAATTCATCGCGGCTCAAGGCTGTCCGTATACACTCATACGTTACATACGTAGAACGTATAACAGCTAAATTATGTTTGCTGTTAGTGTCAAGGAACAAGGTCAATCATATCATACTGATTAACGTAAAAAACATTCATTCCTTGTTTAAAAATAAATTAATAAAGCAGATAACTCGAAACGCAGACGTGAATCTCTCGACCGATGGCACTCGACGTCGACGATGACGAATTCTATTTTTTTTTCCCCGAACAGAATTCCGATAGGGCCCCTTTTCTTTATTGTTCGCTGATTTTATTCATAAATAGCCACTGTCTCCTGCAAGCTCATAAATTGATTTATTAATTGACATAATCGTGAAAAAATATATATTTTTTCCTTTGCATTCAGAAGATTTTGCTATAAATACACATATGCAAGTATGGAGTATGATAACCAATAACTTAATTAAAGTAGAAGAAAAGACATGAGAACGTACATTTACCCTTTCTTTGGTACCATGAATTGACTAGACTGGTGATTCTAAATTTGAATGAGGCTTCAAATTACTAACTATATAGTGAGTAATTAGAGCTCTTCGAACCATCTTATTGTAATACTGGGTGGTCAATCCTCTATTCTTCCTCTTGTCATCGTCATATCTTGGTATTTCTGCTGGCCTCTTCGCATATCCTTCTCCAAATCTCCTGTTGTTCATCTTCTCCCTCCATTTCGTTATCTTCCTAGTCCTTATAGTATCGGCAATTTGGTCCTCTCACCTTGCTTGGGGCCTTCCTCTAGGTCTATTCCCACTAGGTTTCCAGCTCGTACCTTTCCTTATCACTGACTGTAATCCCATCGTACTATTATAGTCCAGTCAAATTAATAATAATAATTTTATTGATCTTGTTGATACAAAGATATAAGATAAGTCAGAAGGAGATATACAGCAAAGGTAAAACAATATGAAAATAAAGTGAGAATTTTATATAAAAAAGCCATACAAAAACTAGTAGAATACAGAAAAAGGAAAAAAAAAAACCACGATACAAATTACGCGGGCTAACGTACCGCTAATCGATAAATCTATCCTCTAGAAACTCTTTTTAGTCTAGATGCAAAGAAATGTTGATTTGTGATATCTTTAAGGAACTTCGGTAAGTGATTGCAAAAGATTATGCCTTTGTATACAGGATTTGTTTCATATTGAGATAATCGATGCTTGGGTATTTGAAAGTCGGTGTTAAATCCGGTTTGATATTCATGATTGTCTTTGTGGGTTTTATTATGGATGCTATGTTCTTTCACGTATATAATACATTTTAAAATGTATATAGATGTAATTGTTAGCAGCTTTTGTTGCTTAAATGCGTCTCTACAGGTCTCCCTAGGTCCAATACATAACATGTTACGGATAATACGTTTTTGCAGTATAAAAATCCTTTTGGCCTGTGTAGTACCACCCCAGCAAATGATGCCGTGAGTCGCGCTTTACTAAGGAAGCTACCAAAATAAAAAACCCGGCATATTCCAATGCTGGCTAACGTCTATAATCTCTTCATTGCAAAACAACTTGAGGCGATTCGTGAAGCTATAGAAGTAATATGAATGTTCCAATTAAACACATGGTCTATATGCAGTCCCAATAACTTAGTTGCTTGATGTTGTTCAATAGATTTGCCGCTTATCCTAATTAGTAAACTCTTATCGTCATTGGATGGAGTTGGGGAGAAATGCAGTAGTTTGCACTTGGTATGATTAACCATTAAACCATTAGCTGAAAACCAATCATTTATTGCGTTGACTTCAAATGAGCAATTAGTATGCGCTTCATGTTTATCTAAGTGACTAGTGATAAGAGTCACATCATCAGTATAAACTATGCAGGTGCTACGGCTAATTGCGCTTGAGATATCGTTAGTGTAAATAATATATAGAAGTGGGCCTACTATCGAACACTGTGGTATTCCTTGATTAACAATTAGTTCATTAGAACAACTGCACTCTATTGGTTGCATATGAAAGAAGCCAATCCCTACAGGTACCCCTCAAGCCGATAGCCTCAAGCTTAGTACAAAGTATCATGTGATCCACCGTATCAAAAGCCTTGGAAAGGTTCAAAAGTGTTCCCAGAACGGTATCTGCTTTATCCATCCTGGAGTAAATTTTATTAGTAATTAGTAATTACACCAAAAAAGGGCTTGACTTTGCAAATGGTGATCTACGTACTTCTAATTCTTTTAAATATTGTTGGGACCTAGGCCAATAATAGAAATTCAAGTTTGCAGTTGTGAAAAACCTGTGCGAGTTGTGCAACACCAAAGTAGCCTCTAAAATTTTGATTTTTTTTCAGTTTTAAGCACCCTAATCCTCTAGCAGTTAATCTGTTAGACAATAGTAAAACGCTTCATCGTCTAAAGCGCTCTGATCCCTTAGACATAAAATATAGACACTAAGTGTACCTCATAACTGACTAGCTTAGGCATCTTAAACTGCTATTTATTTGCCGCGACTATGTATAATCTCCTTAGGCAACAACTAACATGGTAGAATATGTATTAGTTTGCAATTGTTGGTTCTTTAATGTAAGATTCCAACCTCACGCTAGTAATATCAATCAGATAAGAAATTAACTTATTACCTTAGGGTAGATTGTTAATATCATGGGAGAAAAAAAAAAAAAAAAAAAAAAAAAAAAAAAAAAAAAAAAAGTTTGCAGTTGTGAAAAACCTGTGCGAGTTGTGCAACACCAAAGTAGCCTCTAAAATTTTGATTTTTTTTCAGTTTTAGCTTAATATCTCAAAAAATATGAATCTTACAGCGAAAACTGTTTAGTTGTCTCTTGCTCCCTTTCTGTTTAGATTTATCTAAACAGAGCACATCTTCTAGCAATGACGCTCATTGGTACCAGGTTTCCCTGAGATTGTATTTTCGATACAATATAGAACTGGGCATTTTCAAATTTTTATGTTTGCCTTTGGTTATTTTATATAGTTACGTTCTTGCGGATAGGAAGCAGTAAGATATTCCTCTTATATTGATTTCATTTATAGAGATATTTTTTCAAACATTATTAGCTAAGGAAACGATTTGGTTTCACCCAACACAGGTATTCTTACAATCATAAAAAAATGATCATACTAATAAAATGCACATTATTAATTAAGGAACTCCAGAGGCGTTTATGTTTATTACATTATTCGTACCATTGCTGCTTCTGTGTGCTGATTCTCGGGTAAGATTATTGTATGATAAAATTCACGCACTTAATTTCTCAAATTACTGACATAATATTACAAGAAACTGACTATTCAGCAGCAAGTAGATAATTTAAATTTATCCATTGTCCAAGTGGAAGAACGGCAAGTTCATTATAAACATAATTGGTTAATTTACCAAGTAAATCCGGCAGTTGTAAAACTGAACTATTAAGTTTCACTATTAATGATGAAACGTGCGTCTTGTATAGTGAAGTTTGTGGTAAAGTGTTTCACAGTGTGTATGTAGTGTCACCAGTTAATATTATTATTAATTAGCACATTATATTTTCAAATAAGGTTGGTAAGGTATACATATGTATTTGCATTTATTATCTATTTATAAGTACGGATATTAATATTGTTAAAATAATTAAATAGGCACTCTGACTTTGTCCTTAAAGAACAAAAAAAAAAAAGAATAAAACACAGTAGCCAGGTTTTCGGGGTCTCTATAAATCTAACCTCCTAATATAATACACGTATCGAAATTACATAAGCACATATTTCCTGTACATTCGTATATTTGTTAAGAGACATATGCCCAAATGCCCATACTTTTCATCTATTCCGTAGTTATTCTAGCTAAAGCACGTAAGGCAATGCATGCAGGCTTGCATGTGCGCGATATGATTCTATTGTTATTTGTCGTTCGGAAAGCATGTAAGAGTGAGACGACTATACAGAAAACTAACAGAGAAGTACAATCATCGCACGAGTGAAGAGCAAAGAGGGCAGTCGAAAACAGATAATGAGGTAAATATCCGCGACCTTGGCCTTGAAACTCATAGGCTGCTCACGTGTTCGTTATCGTTATTTTTCATCGTTTCTTCTTCGACTTCTATTCAAGGCGGTATCCAGGCAATGACTGTTATAAATTATAAAGTTAAGGACCCCTCACATGTTACATGTCTATTCCAGTTTATCGTGTTAAATTAATATACTACACGTTATGATATGAGTAGGAATGATATAACTTTTGAATTGTAATTGAGCCTAATTATTAGGTATCCAGTTGAACTTTAATCGTAACGTCTTTGATGTCACCTTAGCTAAAATGTCCTGTAAGAGTTACTGCTCAATTTTCTTACATACTATCAAGTATGTATTCTATTTCATACGTACATAGATATGTATACATAAGTTTGCTTAGATGAGTAGACATTTCAGAAATTCCACAGGAACTGGCTGCAGACGTAATAGAATAAATAATACGAATATTGTTTACTGATCCAAGGCCATGTGACGAATCCGGTGTTCACTTTTAAAAATAAATCATCCTTGAATTATTTTCGAAGTTTTGCGAAAAAAGCTAGCGCAAGTAGATTGTTTGTCATCTTGCTCCCTCCAAGTTTCGAGATATTGCATTGTTTTCAATTCGCGAAATTAGGAGATATCTTTATAGGCGTGTTTTTACTTTCAACTGCCAAGTAAACACAATTTCATAGCTACATATTTATCTAGAGAGAACGCTGTATAATGTATAAATTTCATTATGAACTATAACACCAGTTCTTAAGATTAAATATTGTTTAGTTTAAAATCCATATTCATTCTTATAGATATTAACAACATGGGCCAATTCTTGTGATCACGATAGAGGATTTAATGTCTCAACACACTCTAATACTTTCAATCAGTGCAAAGATTAATTTGTCGCTACTTCTTTTTTTATTTTTTCAAGATTTGATTGGTGTTAAACATGCATGAGTTGCAGCAAAACAATTGCAACATTCCATTTGAATAAGAAAGGCAAACATGGCAAACTTCAATTTCATTGATGCTTGCGTGTCTTATTAATAAATCCAACGACTGGTTCTCTCGATAATCAGCAGAATCGTGTCACAATCGCATACCTCACAACTTAACGCCGATTCATAACGCTATAATTGACCGTAATGTCCGGATAAATCGTTTCAGACGTCAATCAAAAGATATAAATGATATATGAGTGCATATTTGTAATATATACATAACCATTTCCAAACAGTAATTTGCCTGACGAAAAAACTCCATGTAATTACTATAATACGTACCACTAGATACCGCTGAATATCGCTTTTTCATTAGCCGCAAGAACGTAGCAATCTCATGTATGCACCACTACGTAATCTCAGATTCATAAGTACCTACTGCGGGTCACAATTGAATTAATTGGTTATTTCGTTCGGTGTATCTAAATAACTCGCGAAACCCGATTTCACTACTTCATGGGAAATACGTTTAGAATTAATTCTTCGCAAAACGGTTGACATATTGCTTATTTTGAATTCTTTTAAAAAAATAATGTTTGTTCTCGCCAATAATAATTGGGTATGTGAATATTTTCCTGTTGCAATTATAACATTAATTCTACAATCTATATACATATGCAGCAATATTAAATATTTATTTTGAAGATATAATTTAAAATTCTACCATGAGTGTTTTTACTTACATACATCATTACAGCCGATCGAAATGTGACAATAAAAGGCAATTAAGCCAAAGAAGAATATCACAAATATGTTATTAGCGTGTAACCAGTAAACATACATACATAAAACCTAATGTATTCATACATATCTACACATTATGTACGCGGCGTGCCGTATTCATGTGTTCTGAATAGAAGATTTTGTATAGGTGGCTGTAAAGTTGTAAAAACTGGTATAGTAGTAGTAGTGACAGTAGTAATAGTAAAAGTACCGTATTACTACTTGCTTCATAGTAGTGCGTTTATAGCAAATGGACGCACATCCAATTGGTAGTGAAAGGAATTAAATTTGGCGCGTCAGATCGAACTCGGAAAATCGCTAGGTTCATATTTAGCATTTAAAGGAATTCGGAACGACTTTTGCATGGTCGTTGTTGTGTTTTTGCATTTTGAAACTACCACATACTAACATTGTTTTACCAAACGTAGCAATTCTTTCATATTATACAGCGTGTCGAAAAATTAGTGATATATTAATGAATTTTTAAAGTTGTGAAACTCAATTTTGTGAATTCATTGGCATTATTTTCGCTGTCTTCTACATACTTATAATACTTAGTTAGCTGGTTGATTTTCTGTTGATCTTAACCTTAGTTATTTTTGCTTTTCATTGAAAGGAACATATTTACCGGATATAAGTTCTTTAGATTTGGCTCTTGCATCATAGTATTTGTAAAACAGTTTCACAAAGGAAAGTTATACGGTCATTCTGCGTATTTACGGTACATTTCTGCATACATCGGCTTTTCACAAACATGTATTAATTTTCTAATACTATTTTTCATATAAAAAATATTTCAAGTACAGATCTTTTCATTAGTATGTTTGATGTAACTAGTCAAAAACATGGAAAATAACAGTATTTAGGTAAATTAGACATTGCATTTATTGATAATGAAAATAGATAAAGAAATGATTGGCGCATCAAAATTCGTTACTCCAAGAACAAGGAATAAATGATAAGGAGTGCAGACAGAGCAGTGTGAAAATCGGGCTGTGAAGAAACAAAATTGGTGGATAGTCCAAACATGTCCCAGTTTCTTAAGCATTGTACTACCATGCATGTGCAAATGGAGTTGTATATTTAGGCAACGACAATCAATCATGCATCAAGACTGCGCTTTTATTTAGCAAGTTTAGGTTTACTGAAAGATTAGAGTCGAATCAGAAGTCTTTTAAACACTTCCCACAGTGGAAATCCATATATGTCAGACGATTGAATTGGACCTGCAATTTCCTTTAGTATTGTACTTCAGCAAATTTCTCAGAGTAAAGTTTGTTTTTAAAAACCTGGGTATCCTTTTTATGTATTTAAAAGTATGATCTACCAGGTTGGGCAAATATTGGCGAACCTGTCGTTCCTTCATCATATTTATCATATTTATCATATTTGTTATATTATTTATCAGATTTATTTCTTTGAAAGCAATATCGTTTACGCTATAAAAAAAAAACAGTTATTTGAAACGATAAATTGTTCTTTGTTAAAAAAAAAAAAACATTTAAATATATTTCTTTACAGTAAAGTATATTTTCAAGGATGCAACAAATCTTTCTACCAGTGTAAATTTTGTTTTCTTAGGATAAATTAGAGATTTATTAGTACCCTCATGTTAAACTATAACTGCCTGATATCAAGTTACACAGTGGTTTGTTTGCATGTATAGCACTGGAGCAGCAAGAAGCTCGCCAAAAGTGGCTATGGAAAGTATGCTAAATCTACTTCATCTGGATATTTATATCAAGGGAATTGCAAGAATGAGGGACATGTAGACAGAAATGTAGTGAAAACTGGATAAACCTGAAAACTTTTGGGCATGCTGAAACTGGCAGTGATACAATCATGCCTAAACTTTTCTATGACAAGCTCTTCAAGGTTACCTGAGATTGGAATAATTGGAGAACCAGAAACCAGGACTTCAAATTCTAAACTGGGTCGAAAGGAGACACAGATTCTGGTGCTGCTATTTATGGAGAAACCCAAATTTCATAGAAAATATGTGTCACTAGGGCAATACACTACCGTACATCAAATTGAAATAATAAATAAAACTGAATAAAAAATCTGCGCACACAGAGCACTATGGTTGTTTAAGGGCACTAGATACACTCCAAGCTAGTTTAGGAATGCCTGCAAAAGTAAAGCGTCTTGGCTATATATACACAACAAAATTACCTTGATGTGGATATCGGGGTATAAGGTTCTGAAATAACTTTCACGGACCCTGAACCAGTCAAGGTAGTAAACTGAAATCGCCTTTTGGCAGTACCGCAGGATGCCGGGGAGGACCTGGGGTCTTTCTTCTACACACTAAAAAATATTTTCAATTCCTACACAAAATTCCAATAATGTATATGTTTTCTATTAAATTTCCCAATTTTTAGCAATTTTACCTTATACGTTTCTGGAATTTTCTGTAGGAATTGCAAATATTTTTTAGTGTGTAGCGTTATGATGTGGATGAACACTGCTGTAATCAGACCGATGCTAACTTTATGCTCGCGAGGTGTCGTTGGCGACCATGATTAGGCTGCTGTCGGTTGGCACTAATAGAGACACTGTCATGGGGCTCACGGACGAGCGACGTCAGCTCTGGGGTGTCGCCCGCAAAAGAGTGCTCGTCCTAGAAGCTGGTACGGATAGTATATTCCTCGTATCTGTCTATGACAGACCCTACGATGCTTCTCCAAATGCAAGGAGGAGTACTCACGCTGTGGACTCCATTTTCGCCTATGTGGACGGAACCAGGACACCAAAAGGGACGGGGGCTGGTATTTATTCCAGGGAACTCCACCTTAAAAAATGGCCACTCGGGGATGGGCTGTCTGCTTTCCAAACAAAGGTAACAGCACTTACTTTAGCGGTCAACAACATATCTGGATTGTGGACAGAAATATTGGTTTGTATACAGACTTGTATCAGCGTTCAGGCAACCGCAAATAACCTCTAGACTGATGCTGGACTGTCACAGAGCTCTCGCACAGATCTCTGTAAGGAATAAAGTCACGATTAATTAGACTAAAGGATGCAACGGTAATCTGGGCAATGACGAGGCTGATAGGGTGGCCAGACGCGAATCCGGGACAGTTCTGTACGGTCCCGAACTGTTCATAAGGCTCACCGTCTCTGCCTTGCGTGACCAGATCAAAATTATCACCCATGAGCAATTCATTAAAGCCTGGGATGTGAATTACGCGTGTCGTTTTGCCAAGGGCACTTTTTCTTACCCTGATAGACAAATGACATCAAACTATCTGAGGATGTCAAGGGAGAACCTCCGCTTAGTGATGGGAATTCTAACTGGACACTGTCAGTTAAAAGCGCATCTTTTTAGGCTGCGATTAGAAACCTGTTCAATCTGTAGGGGCTGTCAGTTAGAGGATGAGACGACTGAGCATGTTCTCTGTGACTGTCCTGCCCTATCATCCATAAGGAAAACCATACTTGGGGACGTTCGGCTTGACATCGCCAGCGTCAAGAAAGCTCCCCTGGAGAATGTCCTAGCGTTTGTGAAGACAATAGGCCGGTTGACAACCTAAGTGGGGCAGCGTAAACGGAGGAAGCATAATGGACCTAATGAGGCCTAAATGCAGTGGCAGTAGCTACCGTCTAAGTAATCCAGAATCCAGAACCAATTCTGTGATATGTTGTGCAGTAATTGAGTGGATTGTAAGAAAACCACAACTTCTTTTAGTGAAATAATGTTAGATGTTGATAGAATAGCAATCTTTAAAGAACAGTCGAGGGTGAAGAAACAGCCTTCTATTGTGATCGGTGTTAAATCACCGACATTTTTATTTTCTGCCCCAAAATTGTTTATTTTACAGGCTGTTGAGCCCAATTAAATAAAATAAAGGTGTAAAACACTGCAATAGACCTATTGATCCCAATCTAACAATTTGTTTTTCTTCGTTTCTACGTTTTCTAGCAGCAAAATTTTACTTTTCAACAAAATTGCTTCACTTTCAGCCATCTTCATATACATTTGCACGGTACAAGGGCGACATGTAAAAGATATAAGCTATGTTCTACGCACCCATGGCGGTTTCATGGAGCGCTGCGCTATTCTCGTATGCTATACTATTAAATTGAAGGTTCGCTTCGAATGAATTCACTGCTAGAAAACGTCCAAAGTCTACGCTTGATGTCATTCACCTTTATTTTTATCGTCGAGATTAGTTGGCAGTTCATTCAGTAGTCGTCTAGCACGGTGATTATGACACAGTAGTACCAATAATGTATCTTTTCCAAAACAATAAAGAGTCGATACATATCTCCTGCAAGCAGGCCCTAGTATATCTAACGATAAATCAAACAGATTGGCAGCTGCAACTTTGATAAAGCAACGGCATATTTCAATTATTACAGCGTAAACACGGCATATTAGTATCTATCTGAGCTGAAAATCGCGTTATTATTTATCCATTAATTTACGTGTTAGTATTACACATAACATACACGAGTTGTTTAAATCCAATACTTACTCAAGTATTGCGCATTGCTTAGATTATGATGGCGATATAGTTTGAGGCTTTGTTATTAGGTTATTAAGGTTATTCGTTGTAGCAATCTCGAAATTAAATAATCCGCGTGGTACTGTATATAATTTCTTGAATGTTATAGTTCTCGTACTACTTATAAGCACGTCTGTGTGTATATTTATAATAATTATTATCGTTACATTCCTAATCAATTGCACGAAAATCATCTTCCCTTTACAACTTATATTTAAATGTATAATCGATGTGGATATTCTTTTAGGTTTATGCAACTGAAAAATCGCAGATTCTCAAGATTTATTCTTCATTCACTAGTTTACCGTTCCATTCATTTTTGTTCAACGCGATACTTATACGTTTGTTTATTCAAGTAGTTATTACTTCCTTTTAATAACACGTCATAACTCACTATACTACAGACGAAACGCAAAAGGCAGGTGTTACTTATTTACGGTAAACAGATTACGTAACTAAGCAAATACATCTATGCAAAGGATACAACATAAAATACTTATATGTGCTCCGTGGGTGGGTGTTGGTCATCTTTAAAAATAATTTCAATGTCTCTAAGAATGGTTGTTTGCTTATCTTTCATGTGTAAACTGACCGCAGTAGATGTATGCGTGCATTTGCGCATACCTACATACATCGAAAGGTCCATGCCATGAACTCGAGCTACTTGGAAGTAGGATGGTTTATGGCGTCGTAAGTTTTCCTTTTGACCATTCAGCAAATTTGCTTTAACATTAACTCGCAATATTACCAGACATGTTGTCATTACTTCCACGGTTTCTAGGGACAATGGCTGATGTAGGTACAATAGAAATTATATTCATATGTACATCCATTCTACTTTAAACTAGCAGAAAGTCAAATTTTGCAATTATTTGATCCTTGATGGTTAAAAACGTTTATTAATTTTTTTTGGGTTGGGTAGGTGATAATAGTTAATTTATTTACTTGTCTATTTATTGATTTAATTTTGCTTTCCGATTTGGAGAAAGCTTTTGATCATGTCAGAAGAAAAGATATCGTGACAGTTTCTCTAAAATCGTGGCAGTGCTTATCGAAGTATTAAAGAAAAGATAGCATCCGCATGATTTGATTATTCGTTCTGTCCACAGCGGCCGCTAGATTCTATTGTAGAGCGGATGTTCATCCAAAAAGTTCAGGTTCTGAAGATAGCTCGGAATCTTTTTTAATGAGGTCTTTTTCAGGTCCTCTAGGGAAAGGTCAACCTTCCCAAAGATGTCATATCTGATTCTTGTTGCAGCTGAGGGTATGTTTAACTCCTCTTAAACTATTCGTACTCAAAACACAGCCGGCATTCAATCTCCTCTGAGAGTCTGATTCTGTATAGGTGGTTTCTGGATTTGCAGTGACATGTAAAGACAGAAACTACTACTTTTACGGCCAAGTTCTAGGAGCTCCTTGGTTCTGATATGATTAAACCAAAAAGAATTTTCGTATGTACCATACCAGGACATTTGTTCCAATGTTGGAGCACTTTCTGATGTGCCCATACATTGATTTGCTGTTTAGCTACAGTAGATGCTATGCTAATGGCAGGTTCTCGTCCCTGGAAATGATCTGCAGCAACCTGTTTTTTTGCAAGAGTGTCTGCTTCCTCATTGCCATGAATGAGTGAATGCCCAGGTACCTAGATTAGAGATAGGTTATTGGCCGTCCCCACTGTATTTAAAGCGTAGTGCTTATGGAAGCTCTGATTAGGTAGATAAAAAGTTTAGACCAGACCACAATAAATCATGTCAGCACGAAGCAGAAAAGGTCAAAAATATCTGAAACTATATTATATAGTGCTCAAACAATTATGAGTACAGAGCACAGAGGCCATCACTGTTTCCTATGATCCTGGACATAGTTCTAAAGAATACAAAAGTAAAAATCAAATAATATGAAGTGAGTTGCTGAAATATGGAAAGAATAACTGTTTTAGAAGTTTCTTATGATATAATGATATTCGCCAAAGATGAAAAGACATTGAATAAAAACTTCGAAATATGTATATTGAACAGAACTAGAGGGTTTTGATACGAGATTAAGTCGAAACTAGACGAAAACAATAGTAACAATAACACGACAACGTAATATAAACCTGAGTGGAGAAAATTTACGCTAGAGGAGAACAGATATAAGCGTCTAGGATCACTGGTGGGACAAGTATTGAAAATAGACGAAGAGGCCAGGGAAATTAGTAAACTATTATTGAAACTTTATTCTCGTAAGGCTTTTAAAACAATTCCGAAAAGTTAGTAGAAACTACTGTATTTTAACTCTGTAAAGTGTAGTGATATAGTTATAACACTACCTGGGGCTTAAATCAACTCGAAAACTGAATGATTGCAACACCTACTACTAACTACGCATAAAAGCAAATTCACATTGTAAAAATGTTACTCCGAAACATACTTTGCTGGCTTTTAAGTATGTACTACAACATCGTATTTCTTTGTGTGTACCCAGAAAAGCAGAGAGAATTTATTTCTGTTGGAAAAAGAAGCTGTTACAATTAAAACAAAAACAAATGATAACGTCAGAAAAGGTCTAGAAATTAAGAAATAAAAACTAAAATTGTTTCATCAACTAGTGGCTTATTAAAGTTAAAATGCTGTGTTTTTAAAAAAATCGCTTAATAACGGGGTTATAAATATTGCACCCTGCACTATCCACAGCCTGTATATTATCCTTATTTCATTTTTTCGATGATATTCAGTGATTTGGTACCAATAGCAATTACGCATTGGTAACAAAACTTTCAAAAAAATAAGCAAATAAAATTCTAAAATGCGTCTTTAGGTTAAAGTCTCTTATTTTAATAATTCTTTATGCATTTCTGTCCAAAAAAAAATAATTGCTCTATTTTCTGAAGAATAAATTTTCATATAAACGAAAAATCGTGCTTTTTCATTTTATTGATTTATTTTTTTTTGTCTTTTGTTTGAGTTCATATGAAAAAATTAGATAAAAACAAAAATAAGGGCGAAAAGGATTTTAATTACTGTTGATTGTAATTTTATTGACTATTTTGTGCCTTCAAAATATCAAATTATCATTATTAATCCTTTCAATACTAATTACCTGCTGCATTTTATTAAATTAAAAGCCACTTCAATATCTAATTAATTTTGCCGCTTAGAAACGCGATATAGGAGTGCGGGTAAATACAAAGCTCCGCTTCTGAACCTCCACTGACAATTAGATTTTACCGTACATAATTGTAATACACGTGCTGCTTCTCCACTGCGTCTGTCCTTCGGAGCTCCCAATGCCCTACGACCTTGAATCCGTACTTCAAGCGACCCAAGCGTTCACATCAGCCTCGATAAATACTTAACGTGCGAAGATCATCCAGGACACGAGCGTATATAGGCGACAACAGAGCGTCAACGACACGCATAGACACAATAAAAACATTTTATTCAACTGTTTTTTTTTTCAACACAATCGGACAATAGAGGACGGTTTAAAAATAATTACGCATCTTGGTTTCTACCGGCCGGAGATCTCCTCTCTTTCTTCCACCGGTCTCCTTTAAGTATTATATATACGTATTTATGTATGTAGCAAACAGTGTGCGACTGCAAACTTTTCCTATTTTAAAGACTAATTGCCTGTAATTTCGAATGGAACGCTCTAATGATTAAGAGATTTACGTTTTGTATAGCGTTATAGTGGTTCGTCGGCATCGAGATAGAAAATAATAATGGTAATATGAGATAGAAAAAACGAATCGGTGCCGGAGAAAGTGAAAAGAAATGGAACGATTTGAAAAGTGAAAGCACTCCGACGAGAGAAGAAACCTGTTTGTTGTCCGCGAGCAATGTATTCCATAAGCGGTGATTATTGTCGACATGAAATACATTTCCCACGCGTGCCAAGCCGCGATATCAAATTCTAATTATGTATTCGAAAATTCTATTTTGGCGGAAAGCGCATTAGCACTACCATAATAACTTTCTTCTTGCTTACATTTATATCTGCTCTATTTTCTATTCAGATGTAACAAATCTGCTTGCATGGATTTTTTGAGGATTTACAGTAATTATTTGTTTAATTTCAATCTGATCAAATTATAAAATTACAGGATCATTTTACATCTAATAATAAAAAAAAAACACCAAACCCAAGTTCTATCTGATAATTCTGTGTTCTTATCTCTTCCTCTTGAAAGTAAAATGCTCATCTGCATTCTCAATGTGGCGAAGTCAATGATTTCTAATTTACGGTGTCATTGAACGTGCAAGGAACTAGGTTAATATGAAACCATTAACGGGCAATTTAGTTGGTTATATAAACTTTTTCTTTCAGGAAATAAATTATTACTATTTCCTTGCAATCAATGCACCCTAAGTTATATTTGGAGATAATTAATAGGTTGTGAAATTCTTAGGGTTTTAAATCAGCTCTTTACAGAGATAAATTACATAATTAGTTTTTTGAATGGTATTTTAATTACAAGGATGAGCAAAATTTTCGAGTAAACAATCTTGCAACTACAATATTGCTTTCAAGATGTGAATCCTGTCAATCTGTTTAATTGCACTGTCTTTTTTTAAATTGTTTTAATAAAATTAGTGGTATACAAATCAATTCTTATGTAAGATTATTCAAATTTGTAAAAAATATTATTCTGGTTGGTTGATTTCAAAAGTTTCTCTTGGAAGTTAAATTTTAACCCTGGAAAAGCATGCATTGCAACCTCCATTAAACCTAATTTTAAGTTTTTGTATAGGTATACTTGTTCTGGTTAAAAATCCTTTTTTGAAAAATTCTCCTATGTATTAATTGTAAGTTAGTTTACCATTTATTAATAAATAGAATTTGGCTTTATTAATTTTTGCTACAGACTTAAAAGGATACATATTTAACATTTACATCATATTTCAGTTTCTACTTACATTGGTTCAAATTTAATGATATTATTAATAATAGGTATATTTTAATTCATTTGGCATTCATTTGCTATCTTGCAACAAATTTTTAATAAACATAAAAAAAATTAAGGTACGCGGGCACATACTTAGATATGTTGTATTAGCACCTTTGATTAAATATATAGCTGAAAGTTTGATCCCTTTTGAATAAACATCATTCGAATTCCACAATAATAAACGTTGTAAGAAAAAAAAAGTACACTATGCTAGTGGGATAACGACAATTACTTCTAAAAGTCACTTACTTCTCAGTTGATGTCGTTTAATGTATAAGTATTTGTAGATTGGAAAGTTTTCAAGGTTCATTGACACCGTTCTTGTGATAAGAGAGTTTGCTTTCAATATGCATAAACAGTGAGAGCGGAGTGTCAGTTATTCGAAGAGCCGCTTTTAATTCTCCGATGGCAATGTTAACTTTACAGTGTTCGTTTTTCGCTTTATTATATTCCAATCATTAATGAAAATAAACAGCTGGGTAATTTAAATCATTTAACTCTGGCTAATACGTCTTTCAAACCGCAACGATGAAGTTACTTTGTCGGTCGAAGAAAGTGCAAGTATTCGCTCACAAAATAAACACTGTGGCCGTTGCTGTGCAGTAGAAAAGTGAAAGCGCGCGGGCCTCTTTGAACCAACAAGAGATAGTGAATGTTATAAACACATTTGTTGAAAAAGAAAACATGAAGGAAAAAATTGAAAGAATCTAGGCCGGAATGGGTTCGATAAAAAAAAAATTGGTGGATGTTAAAATTACAACTTTTCAGAATATTTGGAATTGTTAAAGTTGGCCCCATTAAGAATGAAAAAGAAGTTTTTGAGAAGTTTTAGCGTTGACGTTCATTATAACTAATTGGGATGGATTTTTTCAGACATCATAACAACAAAATAACTTAAAACCAAGAAAAGAGAATTACGACCTTGACAGAGATAATTATAGTATACAAATGAATTAGTATAATACCTACTTATATCTATATGTATTTAAAGAAGGTTGTGAAGATATAACTTCAACCATTTCAGGACTGCAGAAATGAAACGTATTTTAATATAAAAGAAAAGAAATATGAAATTCGAGAAAAGATACCAAAAGTAATTTAAAAGTCATTGGTTAGTTACAAAACGTCGAGCTGGTACACTTACAGCTTATGCTGAATTAAAGTGCAGGGGTTTGTTGAAAGGAATTCCATGCATGTTAAAGAATGAAAAAAAAAACTTTTGTCTTTCTTTCCTTGCTTAAAAAGTTCTGCAAACTTTACAATCACTTCCACACAAAAATTTAATCTAGAACATCCAAATATTTGGAATTGGTAAATCAGTTCAAAAAAATATTGATAGTAAGTGGACTCATAGTACAATCATATAAGAAATGGATTTAAAATGTGCCCCCTCAAACCAAGGCCATATTGACTGAAATTTAAAGAAATTTTAACATCTTTTTTGATAACGGTTATTATCACTTTTTAGACTGCACGTGCCGTATCTTAGTATCAGACATTAGCCTTGCATGCACGTGGATTTGAGTGTACTGTCGCCAGATAACAAAATATGCAAAAAATGAAATAAATATTATGAATCTATAATAATTTTCGAAAGATATCAGGAAGAATATCAAAACGAATATTCTCTTTTTAAATTTTCAGTTGTCGTTTTTTCCCCAGTCTCCATTATTATTGTCACTATTGCTTTATCTTGCTATTATTTTTACAATTTCATTTTATTTTGCAGTCTACAGCTAATCTTTCTATATATGCAAGTTTATTATCGATGGTAACGCACATTCTAAGAAATAATAGTGTAAATACAATGAAACAAAATAAATGATACCTATTTTAATTTCGAAAATATGCATAAACGAATGCGTAGTTTCAAATATACATATATTATACTTGAAACGTCAAATGCTTCTCCTCGTGAGTCAGGCTTTCCAATTTTAAGATCGATCTCAGCTAGAAAATATTTTGTATTTTATTTTAATCCTGCGAACGGTGTTAGTTAGGTATTGGAAATAGTGTATTTAATATTTTAGTTCATACATCGTCCTTTTAAAATAGGTTAATGTGTTATACTTGTATTTAGTATACATTGGCATTGCATTTTAAAAATTCTGCTTAATATTAAAACACCGTCGAACTCCGAAAGTTGACGTAGATCTGACGATGGCCAATAGTGACCGAAACATGTAATCTGATATTAACAGAAAATAAAAAAATTCTGAACGGTTTATGAATATTTTTCTAATATCT
The DNA here is from genome assembly GCA_949128085.1 of Cetonia aurata. Taxonomy (NCBI): domain Eukaryota; kingdom Metazoa; phylum Arthropoda; class Insecta; order Coleoptera; family Scarabaeidae; genus Cetonia; species Cetonia aurata. The sequence goes on from OX421887.1 coordinate 26,886,257, forward strand.
AACTAAAAAGTATTTGATTTTTCTGAAATTTGACAGCTGTTTCTTCATTCCTTTATCTGAATCTTGATGGATGTTTTTGAAAAACATATTTTGGTCTTTATAGCACGGGAAAAAAATGTATGCTTTTATCTCTTTTGTTTGCCTATATTTTTATTGGGTCTCTTCAAAATCTGATCCGAACAACAAATTTTCGAAAAATCAGATAACTATCGAATGAGAGCAATATTCCCTAATTGAGAAAAAAACCTGACTTTAGTAAGTAAAGTAATGTTGGTGATAGAAAAACCTTAATGGTTTATTTTCCGAATTTAAAATTTTACTTATTCTGATGTCTATTATTATTTTTTAGAATTTAGGTAAAAATATTTGTTTAATTAATGTTAATTAGTTTTAAATATTGTTAAATTAAATATTAATTTAACTCAGATATGCCTGAAAACTTTTAGTGCGATTTTTTTAAAATAACCTTTACTTTTTTTTTAGAACCACACTTAAAATCAGTTATGGGAAAATACCGTTTTAAAATAGGAATATAGAAAAAACAAAATTGTACAGTGACAATGACATTATCATAAAAACACCAGACAACAGATTTGTTGAATTAGGTTTTTAAACACTTGAAATAAATAAACAACCTCATAGAAAAAGTTGATTTGAAGCAAGTAATTTTATGTAAAAGAAATTTAGTCACCCAGAAAAATTACAGTTAAGATTCTAACACCGACTTGCTTGTACAAGCAACTTTAATGCAACTTAAAATAATTTTGTGAAATTTATTTAACGCTGTTCACTTTCTTTAATAACTATAACAATTTTTTCCTATAAAAACAATACCTATAGATAATTATTCGAAAGTTACTTACCTTCACTTTCTTTCTGCACATGGTGAGAATTTAATTTTCGATAGAATTGCAAATTGGTGTTCTTAATCTTGTATTAAATACAAGAATTTGTTTTAAAATCTCAACGATATGTATTAATACTTACTTTTCTACACTTAATAATTTTTATGCCTTACACTTCGATACTTTCTGGAGGTAATTTGAAAATAATACTCAGGAATAATATCACCAGACATAGTTTATTCTTATACATCCTCAACAAGCTCTTTCATTTTACAAAAAAGAGAGAACATTTACAATAGTAAAACATTGTTATTAATTTACCTATACAAATATAGAAAGCTGCAGATGAACAGACAGAATACTTTCACGCTTGTTTTACGTCGAAGTTATGATACAAAAACCGTTCACGAAGCATCGAAACTTCGTCTGCCCACCATCGCAACTTGTTCTGACAAAGAGAAATATAATTATTATCTATTATTTCAAATTTTTTTATACAACAATTTTTCCTTTTTACGTCACGATTTTATGACACTCTCCCATGTTGGTATAACGCCTCGCTCTGTCATCTCTTCCCCCCCAAAAATTCATTATTTTCTAAACACGACTGTAGCTGAGCCGTTGAAGGACACAAACAACAAACAAGTCTTTAGACATAGATTAAAACGAACAAGGTGTACAAGAATAGAAGGCAGTCGTCCAGTTACTACACTTCTTCTCCTTACATATTAAATATTACAATATTTCTTATTATTACTTCAAATATATATATATATATATAGTACGATAGTTTTTTATACATTTTTATCATTTATTAAAAGTGTTTCGTCTGGACAACGACCATCTTCAGTCTTAAAATACCCCGTCGTCGCCTAAAAATGACAAAGAAATGGGTGATGATACAACACGCAATAATGACAATGAAAATGATAATTGTGGTGGTGAAATAAATGACGATGATAGTGGAACAATGTGTAACCGAGAATTTTTTTTGTTGTTGTTTAACTTTTTTTTACAAACTGAGATACGTAAAACACAAGTATATATACACAAAAAATTGTATTCCTACAAAGAAATGTATCACATATATTAATTAATAATAATAATAATCTACATATATATTTATTTATTATGTATAATATTTATATTATATAGGATTGGTGCTGATGCCAAGTGATTAGCTTTCAGTTATGTTGTTTTCGGTTTTACCAACATGTTTTCTCGATGTCCTCTTTGTAAATCAGTATCCGTATTTCACAAATTAATCATAAATACTCATGTACAATCATAATAATTATAATAATAATAATAGCCATTAAATTAGTGATTGTTTTTATCCTTAACTAAGAGATAGGTTTTTGCGCCGATCCGTGAACTTATGGGGTTGGTCGGCTATATACAGGCTGTTCACGTCAACGCTGGTAATGGCGGAAGTAGGTAAATAGGTAATAGGCTATAATTACAATTATGCCGGAACTGTGGGAAATATGAGAGATCGATCAGGGACAAAATGGAAAAGGATGATGGGCTATTTTTTTTTTTATCTCGCTATCATTACACATTCAATATACAATAATAAATTATTTGGTTTTTTATAATACGATCAAAGAACGTCACCGGAAAAGTCGACGGTCCAAAACAAACGACAAACAACAACGGTCACTATTTAAAAACCCTATAAAATAAGAGTCACTCCACTTTGTACTTAGAAACATGTTTTTTTTGCTTGCTTTTAATCATTATTATTATTATTGTCCTTACTCGGTTAATTGTTTTCCGTGTCTCTTTATTTACACTTCCAACTTCACCACTCTGAGCGGTCTAGGTGACGGACTCGGTGATTTCTTCGAGAGATTTAATGGCTGCTGGGAATCCGGTATTTCCAACTGCAATTCGATTTTAGGCCCCAGACTTAGTAACGTCGAAGAGGGCGACACCGGCGAGCGTACTTGTGGAGGGCCTGGAGAGGTGGAGTGGGGCGATTGAGGATGTATATACACTCGTGTATAGTCCGTTTGGGAGATGGGTGTGGGCGTGTGCTGTTGTTGCTGCAGCTGAGACTGTGGAGGGGGTGTTGGGGTATTACTTAGGATTTGAGATTGTTGCCTGGACGTCGTGGTTATGACACTGGTCGCCCAGGCTGGTTGTAGAAGAGATCCTGTTGTTTTATACGGGCATGCAGTGGGAGCTGCGGACACGTGTGGAGACGGTTCACCTCGCATGATGAAATTATGTATAATATCGGTGCGCTTCATTTGTTCTGCCGTCATCCTCGGACCTTCCATCAGACTTTTCGCCAGGGTCGAGTGCGTACTCGATAGGGACGAGGAAGTTTGAGTAGTGGGCGCCGTCAATTGGTTATGTAATTGTGACGACTGCGAAACCACTACGATAGGCTCCGCTTCGGCAGAATCCTTATTCCTCAGCGCTCTGAATTTCTTATGCGGCTTGTACGCTTCATCCATCAAGGAATTCGTATCGTACAACGGCGGCGCTTGCAACACCCTTTTCAGCACTGGCATATCCTCTACGATATGGTGATCTTCCACTGAGGAACGTGGACTTGAACATACCGAAGTCGGCGCGCTCGGTTTGTCCAACTTTTCAGTACCCGACTCTATGCCACTATCGCTAGGGGAATCCAGTTTCCTAAATCTGGGTAGTTGAGGCTTCGAAACTGGAGTTATCGTGAGACCATTGTGTATTAAATGAGATGTGGCGGCTAGTTCGTCGTCGCCAGACGACGATGTCGAACCGGAGTTCGCCCTGTGCCTATGTGGACAGATTCCGCCGGATAGTGTCGCTGCCAATAACGGTGCGTTGCTCACGTTAGCGCTAACGTGATGCGTTTGGTGATGATGGTGGTGGTAATCGTTGATGGTCACCATCTCACCGGAACACATACTTTCAGTGCTCGATACCGAGCCTAAAGGACTCTTAGCTTCGTCCATGGTAACATCTGACGAGGACGACCACGAGGAGGCGGCCGGACTCTTACTGCTACTCTCCTCCTCGATCGGCGATCCCCACGACTGTTGCTGTTGCTGCATCATCTGCTGTTGTTCAGTCATTTTGAAGGCGAGCAATTTTTCCGAGTGCAAAGTATTTAATGTACGGAGATCGGGCACCTTCTTCATTAGCTCGTGCAAAATATCAGTCTGACCGGGGTGATTTTGATTGACGACCGCTTGCAGGGCGGCTTTCAGTTTATTCTGCATCTTCTCGATCAATTCGGTGTTACGCAAACCGGGCCTATCCGCCGCGATTACAACTACCGAGCAGAACAGACCGATTTCGGCGTCGGACAGACGTAACGAGTTCATCCTCTCCGCGAAATCGAACATGGAATCCATGAGGAAGCGAGCGTTCGAACTGTTGTGGATCGCGTCGCGTTTCAACACTTGCCCGTTCAGACAAACCATGCTGGCCGTCTGGGCGTCGAACATACACGCCAGGCGGACGAGTAGCACCTCGAATACGCCCGCCTTCAACAGCGTGACCTGGTCATCTTGCGCTAGCAACGAGAATCCCGGTATTCGTTTCGCGAATTCGACCACACCGCGGATGGCGGGCGAGAATCTCTTCGAAAAGTCCTGCAGGAGTTCTTGTTGACCCGTCAGCGGTTGTGGATTTGGATTTAACGGGCATGCCTGTAACAAAAGAGAATCGTCCCTTCAAAATTGGTGTCGTGAAAATAGGGAAAAGGAATTAATACAGGCGGTTTTCTACCAAGGTAGTCTCGAATACAAAACTATGAGCTACGCTTTGTTCTAATTCTACTTTCGTTTAGAAGAAGTTCGTTTCAATTAGTTGATGGGGAAGCTTTGTTTACTATTTTTATCCATAATAAATTAATGTTTTGACAAAGCAACTTTCTTATTCTGCAAATATAAGTGAATAAATACTTGTGTATTAAAGTATTATTGCTTTTGATTATCACTTTAAGAAAAAAGAAAATAATTCCAGCACTGCTGTTGGGCTTGATTGCTTTTATCCAAAAAAGGAAATGATATAATACCATTAAAGCGAAAACGGATTGAAACTAGAACATCTATTTCTATCAGGTAGACTTGAGTTCATATAAGCATACCCAAACCTTCTAATCTAACCGTTGCGTTCAGGACAGCGAAAACAAAACAGAACAAAACTAGAGTCTCAAAGAAGTTTGCCAAGATTTTCTTCGACACGAATTTCTGGTTTGCTTTTCTTCTATCCGTTTGGTGAAAAAACCGCCTTCAGGATAAGTAACTTTTGGGGTACAGTATAGAGAGAATTTATCGGACAAGCGTAGTGACGACGCTGCATTATGTAAGCGGAGACGAGCTAAAATCAGAATCGGGTGACCTTTCTACGGTCGCGCTGAGCCAAGGCCAAAGAAATATTGCGATCAATACGTGTTTGTCGGAGTGTATGTTACAAGGAGGAGTATGCATATATATATATATAAAACGTAAAAGCACGTTATCGTCGTCCGTTTTAGCTTGAAGGTCGCCGGTTCCCCTTCCCCAGCACCTCGATAACTTCGCATCGGATTTTGTGCGTTTTGGAAAATTAGAAGCGGAACGCAAATCTAATACACTTTACTATCGCGGACATCGGTAATGGAAAACCCGAAAAAATTGGATGTAATTATTTCGCACATCAACTGGTTTTAAAATGTTATAGCCAGTATTTGTTCCTCGGCTCGTTATTCTACTCTTTGTCCACAGGGCATGTCTCCACCTGAAAACCTTGATTATTTCCGTTTACCCCTCGCTGTATATTATATATATCGCGATAGCCCGGCAAGGTCAACAGGTCTGGCGATACGTTTTTGTTTGTGTCTAATATGGTTTCCTTCCGTTACAAAATAGAGTACTTCGACCCCTCGTATTTCAACCGAACGAAGCGAAGCCGACCACAATGTGTGTTATAGTTAGGGTGCATTGGCTCTGTCTCGGCGACGTTATCCGATACGAGTAAAAGGACGTTATCCGTCCGGAATATTCAACTTACCAAAGTAGGCGGACAGGCTGTATACGATGGTTGCTCCCTCGCCCTGGCCAGCATCGGCTCCACTTTGTCCCTGGTGAAATCGCAAGTGTCGATGTGCGCTCTGACCACTGTCGCGAGTAGCCTTTGTTCGTCTTCGAGCTCCGCTGTGACGGCTTTCTCCAGAGACCTCGAGTTCGAGCTCTGCTGCATGGCCGCCAGTATTCGAGCCTTTTCTCTTTTGGGCACCCGGCCGAATCTTACAGCTGCAAAGGGAGAGAAGAAAACGTTAATGTTATGCAATTGGGTCACGCATTACAATGTGTATAAGCTATGTATATTGTGAATATCATATCATCGTGCGAAAGAAAAGGAAGCTATAGTACTTTTGATCTCTTTTCAATCCTCATAAAATTTCTCAGAAGAAGTTAGTCGCTACTTCTTTTGAGAAATTAATTGGAACGTAAACTTTGTATAAGGAATAATTTTGAGTTTTGTTTGTAGCCACTTCGAGCCAAATAACCGGTAAACAATTAAGCAATAGTTAAAACAGATTAATTACAGATTAAAACAAGAAGGAATTACCGTAAACCTCATCGAGTATTGCGTGTATCTAAGCGCTGTGCGCGATTTAATTAAATTCTAAAGCGTTTTCTTTTCTAGGTTAATAGAAACAAACAAGTACATACGACGAACGCGCTATGTTAATCAAAACACACGCGACAGACGCGTCCCCAATTTAACGGTTCTTTTCTGACCCTCGAAAATTCAGTTAATCGACCCCGCACGCAACGCTTTCGCGATAATACGGGCGAACGCATATAAAAAATAAACCGTAGGGACCGCATTTAGTTAACCCTTTTTTTTTCGGGAGGACAACGACCAGCAACAGAAGCGGCACACAGAGAGTAAGTATATGCCGCACCAGGTGTTGTCTTCGCGCCAATAACAGCTGCCATACATCTGTCTCGCGTATACGTTATAATATAACCCTCGTTGGTGCAAAAAAAAATTATATAAGTATATACGAGCATGGACTTTATTACTGCAGCGGTTATAATGAAATGAAGGAGAAAGTACTGCGGGGGCTGATCGATCGATCAATCAAACACAGTGGGAGGGTGACGTCTGTCTACCGCGGCACTTTTGTTTTTGATTGACAGCTTGGATGATGTTATGAAATTTAATATTTTTTAAATAGTAAGATTGTAAAAGTTTTGATAAATGGAGAATATTGTGTTTTTAATTAATTAGAAAGAAAGGTAAAATATGTGTAATTGCACATCTTCAATTTCGTGAATATAAGATCACATTGAGGTTATGTTGGTGTTAAATAGGTGAGATTAAGTTTCGTGCGTTAGATACATTAATTTAGCCTTCTTTCACGTATGAAAATTGTAGGGATTTTTTTAATTCTTCGGACACATACGTGCGTTATGGTATTTAACGTTCCCATTAAGAATCCCCTTCAGGATCGGTAGTTCCTCACACATTTTCCTTCCGCGATCCTCGCAATCACTTTCACTATTCACAACATAAGGCGCCTCCGTGTAATAGTGGCTATAACGGCTGCCACTACTACCACTACTGCTGCTAATATAACAATCGCTCTGCAGATACTGTTGTTGTTGTTGATATCGTTGTAAATGTTGGCGATGATGTCGTAGAATCGGGCTGCTAGAAGTGCACGAACGACCTGGCATTCCCGACTAAACTAACCTCCAGCACATGCAACGCGCTTAACAGCAATATCGCGTCGCGCGGTACGGAATATCGAAAGCAGCCTCGCGCGCTGACGGTGAATGTGACTCCCCTCCTTTCCATCCCATACACTCGGCACACACACGCGCGCCGCCGGTCGGGGCTACGCTACGCTGTGTCGGCCGCCTCCCCACCACCCGCCGGTGTATTCCCCGCTTGCCGGAGCGAACGAACGAACAACGGTCGAACTTCCCCTCGAACACCCTTGAACTTGGGATTCGGAACGGTGCTGACGCGCGCGTTTCAGGTCCTTTGGCGGTTCAGGGTGGCCGATACGCTAGCGCGATCCGCGAAGGTCGCCGCTGCTGCGTCTGTCTCGCTCCTGTTATCGCGCGCAACGCCTAGCATTGACGCGGGCGCGCGCGCGCGCGCGCTCCGAGATTTATTTAACCGTTTAGGAGATAATGCGCATTTTAATTTACGCCTTCTAGCGTGCACGGCGGTGTTCGCTATTTTTCTTTTCCTATCCGTCCCACGCCGGTCGTATTCATTTGTTACAGCGCGCGACGTCCTCCTCTGCTCTCTATTGCTCGCGTGAAAGTAGCCAATACGGCGACGATAGCAGGAGAACGAAGAACGATTAAAATTAGAACAGAATCGAAAGTTTTTTTTTTCTTTCGATTTGATCGCTTTCGTTGTCGGATCAAGTGGGTTGTTTTCGTCGTGCGCAGGTGTTGGTTTGGTTGCCGAATCAGCAGGGGTTTACGACAAATACATAATATAGCTTTTCATCAAACGGTTTGTTGTAAATTGCGGTATAAATATAAAAAAAATTTGCCAGTTTATAATACGTTTTTTGCTTACAATTTTACGATATATAGGTTTACATTAGCCAAATTTGCTGAAAGAATAATTCTGAACAAAATATTACATTTAAATGAACAAGAAAAGTACTTACTCGTTTCTATAATAATAAAAAAAAAAAATACTAATAAAGTTAAATTTACAAAAATAAATAATACATCCACCTTGTAAAAAACACCTTTATTTAACCTGTACCAATTCATGCTCATTATAATATCAAGATCACTAACAATTTATAAATATTTATTTCGTTATTTCATGACTACTGTAAACTATGTATTCAAGTTTGATAGGTGAGGTAGAGGTACTGACTTTACAACGTGAGATTCAAAAACGAAAAGATCTTGAAAAGGCAGGCGAGAAAATCAAAGTAAATATTTTATATTTATATATAGATAATAAATTTGGGAAAGCTCACATCATAAAAAGAATGTATCTAAGTTTGTTGTTTTTATTTATAATTCATTTCTGGATAAGGATTTATCAAGATATTTTATTCAGAATCATATTCAGTATTTCTACAGTAAAAATTAAATATTGAGACAGTCTGTGCAAATTTACACACTAATAAGTATCCAATTTTTTAGGCGTTCCAGCCAAGACTGGATTTAACATTTTTTGAAAGTTAATTTAAATTGTTTCAAAGCTTTACTATGCACTTATATTTGCTTATATTTTATAACAAGGACTTTATAAAGAATACGAAATTCCCACTTAGAATTTTTACCACCCGAAAACGACTTCCTGTTTTTGTAGTTTGCTTTATACAGGTACAGGATTCGTTTTATTGAAACTTTAGAAACGTAAAGGTGATTCGATTAAATGACTAAAAGTAATTAATTATGTTTGATTCCGAACATTAAATTATTCGTGTGCTATCTTTTTTCACAATCAGTTGCAGCTCGATTATCAATCATGTATCGGTCTACTGATGATATTGTATCTAATTTTAATTGTATTGATATCGGATAGGTATTGGAGTTTCGATATCGGATAGATGTTGGAATTTCGATATCGAACCAATATTGCAAAATGTTCACATTTTGTATCGGTATGATATCAGCGGCCGCTATAATTACGACATCGGTCAGCAATATCGGCGAAGCTTAGCCGATATCATGCCGATTCTTGTGCTGCTAGGGTATTATTAGTTTTGCAGAAAAAACAAAATGTTTTTAAGAAAAGGATCATAAATGCTCCTAACTTATTAAGAAAATTGATTTCCTATTTGTATACAACGCAAACCAATGTAATGAACATTGGTTAATGGAAGTTTGCTTGGGAATGTTGGTGTTTTGATCATAAAATAGTAATAGGCAATTTCTGGCAAACATGAACTATTTATTCAATTGAGGAAGAGTTCTAGTGTATTTTTCTAAAATTCGAAATGTTCCATTAATGTCTACACCGCATGGTATTTAAATGGAAAGATGATAAAGTAACAGCACTCAAATAAAAATTAAATATGGTTAATTTTTTTAAGAATATTAATTTTCATTACCATTAATGCAATGCTATGATAAATGTTGTTAAAATACCAATATATAAAATGAAAACGAGATGAATGTTGCTTCTAACAATGGCTGCAATTGGTTAATTTTAATAAATAATATATCAACTTGCTGATGAAATTTACTACAATAATTTGATGACTAGTTAGTCGTCAAAGTTGTATGCAAAATGTTAATATTTTAAACCAATTAGATAACATGCAAAAACAAACATCAATTTCATTCATCATGTATCTCATAAAGATAATAAAATATTAAGAATAACTAATTAACTGTCCGATCAAATTTCATTGTGTCGTAATTTCATTTCGTGTTAATTTTGCCGCCGTGATGAATAAATTCTCTCTCCGAATGGTGAATGCGGTAGTGTCGGAAATAAACCGTTACTCGGTAACGGAAATTTCCGCAATCAACCCACCACCGCTGGCGAATCCATTCCCGGCGGGACCGTGTACAGATTGCACGGCGGCAAAGGGAGAGGAAGTTATATTGATTCGAGCGGAAAACGGAGCTATAACCTCCGTTGGCCCAGTTGTTTTTCACCAACTGGATTCTGTTTTGGTTTCGGCGTGGGCTGTTGACCCGTGCATGCGTGCCCTGTGCCGAGTTCGCCGCGCAGACGCCTGGTGACGCCGTGATGCGGCGTCGTGCCGATAGAGGGCGCCAGTTACTTAGTTTAAGAATTCGAGAAGTAAAATTGCCTTTAGAGACGATGCGATGGAAATAGAATTGTTGTGATTAAATATGTAATTGCATTTATGCAGTTTTGTTAATCTTTTCGTACTGTACGAAAAACCTAAATTAGTAATATATTTTACAAATAGGAAAGTACAAATTATATTAGATAATAATCTGTGCATGCAGACTACATAATCAACATTTTGAAGATACAAATATCTATTATTCTTATTACATAAGAATCCAACGTTACGAAAATAACAAATAACTTAGAATTATTTACGACATCATATTTCTAACACATGTTTATTATTATTTCATTTCCTACTACCTATAAGTAGATAAATAGCAACAATCTCGAGAGGTGTTGGATTTTCTTTTTCTCATACCGCTTGCGCAACCATCGCAATAAACAAGGCGACGACCCATATTTCGCATTTCTCTTAATGAGCGTCGGTTATGAAAGAAAGCGAGGTAACCCCACTTCCCCCACGCCGGCGAAAATTTCTCTAAAATCTTGACATTAGAAAGTGATTCTAATACATAGAGACACAACGCGCGCGCATACATATATGCTCGGGTGAAATGGAAAAAATCGAAGTCATCGACCGCTGCTAGCTGACTCGCTCCGCTGTCACTACAACGCGTTAAAAGTAATTTCACTCGTGGCACGATTAAAAAACGAAAACAAGAGGCGATCGCAATTACGAACAGAAGAAATTCACGCGCTGTGTGTTACGAAACAGCCCCCCTCCTCCCCCAGTCGCTGAACTCCGCGGAAAAAAGGGGGACACGTGAGGTATGACGTTAGTGAATTTTTTAGCGGAAGAAAGACGGAGAGAGGTGTGCTGCTAGAGCGAAGTGAAATGGGATCGAGTGTATGCGCGAATAGCGATAATATGGTTAACTTTCTATCGATAATAGATGAGCTATGCATGAGTGTCGTTTGAATATGAATGGGTGAATGTCCAAAAGTATTCCCTATATGAGTGAAGCTAACAATTTCAGTACAAGGCTCCTTGGTGATTAAGTTTTTGCGTTATCATTCATAAAAATTTGTTACAATTTTTCAATTCACACATTATTCCTTTTTTGTGATTTAGAATTGTGCAAATTCTTTGAAAAGGGTAATGAAATAAAGAAAAGGCACCAGGAAAAAGCAATAAAATGTATTTTGTTTCAAGCAATTAGAACTATTGATTTAACTTAGATGGTTTGGTTTTCTTAATTATGCAATTGAAGCAAATATTTATTTAATGGTTACACGCATTAAGTTAAGAAGATTCCATTCAAATATTTGCTACTAATTTTAATGAAACAAGCAACTAAATCATTTATTTTAAATACTAAGTAAATAGTACCTTCTAATTAAACGTCTCATCCTGACACAATTATGTGACACAATAAAAAAAATGTTATATAAAAAATATATTTTTATATATCAAAATTTTATTTTCTATTATTCTATTATTAATTTTTAATTTTTTAATTAATTAATGTAAATGATTAAGGTTTTATAAATAAACCGACACGTCTTACTCAATCTAATAGTTGTTTAACTATATGACTTTAAAAACCAAGAAGATCTACATATATACAAAATTTTGATTTTATCATAAGATCTATAAATTCTATAAATAATAACAAATAAAACAACTTTCAGTTCTGCACTGATAGAAAGGATTTTTTGTACAAATTTATTTGAAATTCATGTATAGGTCTTTATAAGAAATTTGGTTTTTAAGTTGCGAATCTTGGTAGTCGGTATAAGTTGTTCTAGGTAGAAGATATCATGATAATTTTTTTTGTCTTCTAAATGGAACACCCTGTACATTGTATCTATCATTTTCAAACTTTACGATAAACATTGAAAAATTTTTGTGTCATCAGTCATACCCTTAAATTCATGGGTTTTCAAAATACAACATCAACATCAACATTTAAACGACTGTAAAAACCAACTTGAATACGAAGAGAAAAACCGTTTACAGTTTGCTGTATCATATGATAACTTATAGAAAATGCGTTGTAGTATTTTTTTTGATTTAGTGAAAAGTATATTTTAAATAGCATATAAGCACAGTTGGAGCAACGTTGATAAACAAATGATGTCAATTCTCCATATAAATTTCTAACACCACTTTCGATACTTGTAAATTATCGACCAGAATTATCAATAGTTCTCTCTAACATGGATATTTTTTGTGTAAAATATTTCAAAACATTTTTAAATTTCCCTGTATAAGTAAAATAATTGGTTTGTATAACAATAAATAATATTTCATAAATAGAAACAAACTCGATTACTAAAAATAAATAAATAGAAATAAGATTTATTAATAAAAAAAAAAGTATAAATTAGCACAAATTGCACCAATAAATAATATAATGAAAATATAAAATCCATGTCTGTTATTTGGCATCTACAATTTATATTGGTGTTGACTGTTAACAGTACCTATTCATAAAAACCAGGAGTATGAAAAAAAAAATCATCATCATAACCTATACCTAAAAGCAAAACGCTTCCGAAATATAGAAGAGTTTTACATAAATCAAATTATTAAAGTACTTTTCATATTGCAGCGGATAGTCCATTTCAGAATATTAAGTTTCAAACGTTAATCGCTGAATTTAATTAAAGATATATAATTCATTACAGCACGCGGCGTCGTATAGTTAGGCCAATTTACCTGACAAATCCTTTTTTATCGAAAAGCCTTAAATAGTTCTACATTATAGTTGGGCCAAAAGCCTGGTTATTCAACGCTGCGTGTGGTAATCCGTTTATTGCTTGAGCAATAAATATTTTCTTTCATTTATCATTTAAAATAAAATTATTAAAACCCAAAATTAAACATACACACTTTAACACAATAAGAAATAATACAATGCTCCTCTTTTAAGATTTGCATCCTTGTAATTCTGGCAATATTACGAACGTAAAATATCACTACAGTTCCCGAACAATGTGTACACTTTTACTGGAGATTTTGTTTTTTTTGGTCAGTACATCTCCAGCACACAGTTACAAAATTAATGTCTTGCCTTTTTAACTGAAACATGCTTGCAGCAACAACATAAATAACAATTTTAGAGAGACCACAAATTTTTTTTTACTTCAGAAATTTACAGGCCTCCTCGCACTATTTTGACCCAACTATAATGCACGCAGATCATTAGACAAAAATAAATTCAGATTACATCAAAAAATTTGAAGATGATACAATATAGACATCCATTAAAGAAAATTCTATATATTTATGTATCATATATCATATCTCTAGAAATATTGTAAGAACCAATAACAAAACGACCAGAGAGTTTGTTACAACTAAAGGAGTTAGACAGGGTGGAGTGTTGAGTCCACTATTATTTATCACACTAATGGACGAAATCGCAAAGAAATGCCGACAGGAGACTAAAGGAATACGAGTGGGTGTAAAAAATTTACAGCAAGTGTATATAAACGAATTGTTATATGCGGATGGTTTGGAAGAATTACAAAATAAACTAAATATATGGAAACAACAACTTAAAGAACATGAAATGCAAATTAATATTGGAAAAACAGAAGTAATGGCTATCGCAAGAATACCCGAGTCTATAAACATAAAAATTGATAATATAAACATTAAACAAAGCGGAAAAGGGATCATTGGAACGTGAAATTATTAATAGAGTAAACTGTGCAAACAACTGCTTCTATGCATTAAATAAGTCGTTTATAAGGAAGAAAGAAGTCACAAAGGAAACTAAAATAAAGATCTTGAATAGTGTATATATACCAATACTAACGTACGGGAGCGAAACATGGACTTTAAATGAAAGATTAAAAAGTAAAATACAGGCAAGTGAGATGCGTTATCTGAGGGCTGTAGCGGGAGTGACAAGAAAAGACAGAATCAGAAACGATAGTGTGCGTAATTGGTTTAAAGTAGTGTCGGTAAATGAAAGAGTGGAACAAGGACAATTACGGTGGTTCGGACATATGGCTCGTATGAATAGTGACAGAAAGGTGAAGCAGATATGGACGGCGGGGGTGGACCATAAGAGACCGAGAGGAAGACCGATGCGGACATGGGATGACCAGGTCGCAGATATATTGTTGAGGAGAAATTTAGAGTGGAACCAAGCAAGCAGGATCGCCCAGGACCGAAGATTGTGGAAAAGCTTGTCGCAGTAATACCTCTACACCATAATGGTAGAAGAGGAAGGATTATATCTATATATCATATCTCACACCTGGAACATCCTGTATAACAATTTCTTACTTTAAAAAAAATACCCAATGAGAAATACCCATTAACATGCATAACGAGCTTTTTCCGATAAATATCTACCTGAACCTTAAATAAATTTGTGCAAGAATTTATTGACGCAATATATACATTACTTCCAATAAAAGAATTTTTTCTAATCGGATCGACTTTGTAATGCTCCTACATTGAATCACTCGCGCATAAACGTCATTGTGACACTTTAAAATACTATTTTCTATGAGTGCAAAAATATGTATTTATATATTATTATAATGTGATGCTAAAAATGGTTTTATTTAAACAAATTATTTATCAGGATCAAATCATTTATGTATATATTTGTGTCCGACGCGCCGGTTCTAAAAGACAACGTGAAATGTCAATCATATAATTGATTTAGTATATAAATTTCTATTAACGTCGATTTAACATAGAGAAAAGTTTCGCCACAGTGAAAGCTAATTATCGACAGCTACTCAACAAATGAATTATTTACTTGCAAGTGATTTTAGGGTAGTGACGCGCGAACTCCTTTCCAGCGACTATAATAGCAGTACCCTAATCAGTAACAGCTAGCGACGGACCTGCAGAAATGGCGTCAGCGCCGGTTGACGCTCTATTTGCCGCGCTCTCTCGCAATAATAATATGCAGTCACTACGTACACCTCTCTTGTTTGGTGTGGTGGTCGACCTCAACATAGTTTTAAAAGCGCCGCTGTTACGGGAGGTATTATGCAAGCGACCAATGAGCGAGCGCATGAGAGCCCTCAATCTATATTGGCGCGAACGAGATGGAGAATGTTACATTTAACTTTCGAATATTTTATACATACGTGCGAACGTATCTGTATAGTGTTATTATTATTATTACTATTATTACCGGCAGATAAATACGCATTCGCTGCTGGCGTACTAGAGCGGTTACCGCTACCGCTCAGTGTGCCCGCTCGCTTATTATGCTGCGCCGTTTGCCGTTGCGTCGGGGTTAGAATTGACCTACTATTGCAAGCACGGGGTCATTCAACTTCGTGAACTTTCTCGAACTAAGCAATCCGTTACATATAGCAGGTCATTCACCTCGCCCAGATTTGTCCTATATATACGTATGGTTCGTGCGTCATGTGCGACAAAAACGCTATATATACATGCATGCATAGTGTGTATCTTATATCTATATATGCACGTATTTTTAGGGACACGTTGAGATTACCAATTTATCCTTTTTAACTGGCGCATGCATACATTGATTTATTGCCTTAATCGATTACGATAAAAGTAAAGAAAAAGTTATCGGGACATAAATACATTACGTAAGAGTATCGTTTAAAGTGCATTCTGATTGATTTATAGCATCTACAACATACTAACCAGAGAAAGGGGCATAAAGGAAATAACGGTGTCTGTTATTGAGTTTATAGGTTAGATCTTTGTTCTTTATATGTTTAAAAATGGCGCCAAATTATTGGTACGACAAAGAACAAAGCATATCTAGATTTTATGACAAAGTAAATTATTTCTTTTAAAGCACTAAAGCAAATCAGAAAATATTCAACAATTTGATTTCTTCCTTTTCCTTCGCCCGATTAAAATTTCAATTTTAACTGAGAAAAGTAAAAACTTACCGTCTCGGCTCATGCCCACGGCGATGCATTTCTTCAGTCGACAGTATTGGCAGCGATTCCTATTGATCCGGAGTATTGAGCATTGCTGATTCTTCGTGCACGGCCTGTATTGGATCTTCTGTTGGATGCTGCGCCTGAAGAAACCCTGCGGACAATCATCACCACTGTCATCACAACCTGAGCTACTCGCTTCCTCTTCGCTACATTTATGATCTTTAGCTTCTGGCACAAGAGATTCGGTACAATTCAACACAGCCATCATTTTTAATTGTTTGTTTTTTTTTTTAATGTTTATCGGATGAATATTTGTAAATCAGTTTAAGATTACTGGGCACATGTTTTTGTTCTATTTATTGAGAAGCACTAGGTTATTTCCAAAGAAAAAACACATGTAGGTATCTATTAAAAGGTAATACGTCAATCGTGATAAGGTTATACAAATATATGTATGTGTATGTGTATATATATATATTGTGATACGTCTATACGCGACGATATCCAAGAGAACACTGAACCCAGTAAGCGAGTTCACCAACAGTTTGCCAGATGACCTACTTGTCGGTTGTTAACCCACCAAAGTGCTCTAGCGAGGCCAGTTCACTTGAAAGTAAAAGTGCTCGCTCTCTTTTCAACGGCGTGCGCTAACTGCGGGCGCGACAGAGACGCGAACAGTACGTTTCGTCACTTGCTAAAAACCCTAATAACGGGTACGTACAACGATAGACTGCTCCGCTTCTATCGAACAATACAGGTATTTTGTTTGATTTTTTAATGTAGTTAGTCTAGCAGCAAACGGAGCTAGTCGCTTTTTGTGGTCTCCTTTTTTTTTTTTTGTTTCTCTTCGCGTAAACTATTTATAATGACCAACCATGACGATGATTGATAACGACGGGACCCACCTATATTTACCTATGAGTGCCTAATAGGTAACAATGCACGCACGCATGCCGACGAAAACAGAGGGGAATTAGTCGAACCCGACCAGGTACATTGTTTCCGTGGTGGGGGTAAATTTCGAGGTGTGATAATTGATTTTCTAAATTTCAAGCAGGTATTTGCATGGAAGCGGGGCCAGTGACCGTTGGGGAATATACCAGATAGGCGCTAGGGTCAATGAACTCCCACAAACTGTATGCGTTTAGCAGTGCGGCTATTGTCGCTTCATTGTGGTCGCTCTTGGGTCCGCTGGACTGTTCTCTACCGATCTCACCTATACATACAACTACATGCACGACCGATCAAATCCACACTGGAAAATGCGATGGTTTTGGCCTACATTCGTCACAGTTGATTGCCCCTAGAAAATCCGAAGTATGACGCAATGTTCTTAAAAATACTTAATAATGCATTGTATAGGCACATTATTCTAGAAGGCATATGACGTCATAGTGATTTTATGGGGAACGGTTATGATAAATTAGTATTAGAGCATAATTAATATCATTTTGTTAACTTAGAAAAAATATCACTTCCCTGCAATACAATTTTTGCACATATTAAAATCTTTTTATTATATTCCTTTCACTTCTTTAGGATACTAGAAATTTTAGGGTGAATATACCATGAAATTGATTTGGCAACATATATTTCTTAACTCCTAAGAAAAGTTTAACACCCATTTTATTGATCAATTCCAAATTTGACTTTAAATATTAAATTGTATATGTCTAAGAAGTGATAAAAACAACTTTTTGTTTAATTAAAAAAAAAAATACTGAAAATAATTTAAACAATTAGCGTCTCTTAATAAAAAGAAATAAAATAAATATATATATATCTATTAGCTTAAAATTTAAAATTATAATCAAATCTTTTGTGTGAAAATATTTTTTTTAAAATTATAACCTTTTTGGAATATAATTTAAGTTTTTGATGGAGCTACTGGACACATCGGCGAAAAATTATTTAAATTATTTTTTGTTCAATTTATCCTAGTAATAATAAGTGGTAATACAAGTGTGCAGAAGTCCTTTCTCTTCAATATTTATTTTAAGGATCTTTCAAAGACTACATATTTCGGCTAATAACTTTGCCATCATCAGGTCCTGAAAAATGTCATAAGGCATATAAAATATGTCATAAGTTTGTATAATATAGTTATCTTTTAAATTATAAATACTTCCTTAAAATTTATCTATATTTTCAAACAATTAATTGCCTATGACGTTTATGCAAGACCTGATGATAGCAAACTTATTAGCCGAAACATGTAACCTTTGACAGATCCTTAAACTAAATATTGAATGGGAAGGACTTTACATAATTTTATTATATTTATTATTTAATAAATTATTATTCAAATTTTCATAACAAAATTTTATTTTTGCCGTTGTCAAGAAGAACCACAAAAATTAAAATAAGTAAAATAAAGTTATGGTAACGTAAATTTCAATAATTAATACTTGTTTTACTTACTACGTGGGTGAATTGAAAAAATAAAACAGAAAATAAAAAAAACAAATGGGATATCTAGAAATCATTGAAATTTTATTTGTTATGTAGTTATTATTTATTCTAAACGCCCTAAAATATGACGAAATCATTTATTATTTATTTTAAACGCCCTAAAAATATGACGAAATTATTTAAAGTAATAAATCAATAAAAAAACTGATAAACAATCATTTTGCTCCATATTCTTAGATTAATGTCAAAATTTTCGTAGAATTTTCCTATCTAATCAAAACAAAATGATTCGATCGGTAATCCCACCTTATAGAGTCAGCATGAAACGAAAGACCAACGACCGTAAAAATGATTTTTTAGTGCGTGGCCCACTTTCATTCGTATAAACAAAAACAAACAATGCCCAAACCGCGAACGAGAGAAAGAAACCACGGTTGTATAGGTAGTCATCTACGTAGCACCACGCGCGTTATTATTGCGTATACAATTTTGTTTACGCCAAGAAGAATAACGGCAAATAACAAAAGATAGATAGGAATTATTACGAAATAAATTTTTCACGCACCAACAATAGTTTCTAGGAAGACCAATAACCCGTTACAACGGCCGAATTATTAGACAAACAATGGGAACGCACACTCATGGATATTACGAGGAAATATGTGATTCCCCTCGATAGATATAATTACTATTACTAAAGGCTGGACTAAATATAAATGTAAATGCATATATGTATACAAAAAATAAATGGAGCGCTCACGCAACAGCACACTCTGCTGGTGTAGTATTTTACATATTCACGTGTCGTGTTGAAAAAGAAAAAATGATGATTCAATCGCTGCGCGTTGCTGTTGCGTTCGCGCCAGGGGTCGACGACCCGCGCTAGCACCGTACGCCACTGATGTACGGTAGTAAACAACTAAATTGGTCGGTCAAAGGCTTTTTGTCTCACCTCACACCGCGCACAAAGGTGTGATTGAAATTCTCGAATGTTCTGACGTCACTGACTGTCTAGTATTGCGTCATGAGCGGCGGCCTCCTTCTCCTTACTCCTACACGGTCGCACTACCCGACTTCTTGAGCTACCTACCTCAACAACGTGGCGCATTCAACCGTACCAGCGCGTAACAACAGCGGAATCAAAGAGAGCCGTCACCGTCTTTGGAAAAGGAAGTATTTGAGCTATGTAAAGAGGTGGTGACAAGAATTTTCTTATCTAGACTGTATGAAACACTATCTATAAATATAGTACCTTATATTTACTTATTATATACCAATGTACAGCCATAGTCAAAATAAACTGTGTGTTGCGTTTCAGACGAGACGAGATGAGTGCTCTCTCATGATTGCAACAGCTGATTTTCACAGGATCAATCGTTACATTATATCGTGCGTTATTTTATCCTGAAAGCGTGAATATTAATTAAAAAACAAATAGGGAGAATTTGACGTCAAGCCACACATTAAAACCAACATACAAATAAAATGTAAACTAAATTCCTTGCAGATTTGCTAGTTATCTGCTTAGTTAGAAGGAATAATAAAGTAATACTTTGACAATTTTGCATAATAATAGCTGATTTAAATTACTGGCACCAAAAGAAGCGCTTTCGATTGGCATTTGTATAACTCTGTTTACACATGAAAACAAAATATTCCACAAATCATCACGCCATTATGTATTCAGACTGTGAACGTCCGTTATTAACAACATTATTTAAATAAGTAATTAACAATTGTTTAATTAATTTATTATGTTAAACTGAAAATTTTGCTGAATATTCAGTTATTTTTACCTTTCCATGTTGTTTCCGCCAAAAGTTTATCTCAAAAAAAAAAATCAGGTGATGAATGCGAATTTGCTAGCTTCTCCTATTTCAAGTCAATGTATTGACTTATTTGAATAGTCTATCGACACATATGTACAGAAAACGCAAATGCAGTGATATAAAGAATTATTTAATCCCATATTTGATTGTATTAAAGTAATATTGTTTACGCTGAAGAAGCAGTTATTTCAAATGACATATCTGTTTCATTTCTTTGACTAACGAACATTATCATTTCTTTGTACGAATAAAAAAATCAGTAGACACCTCATAAAATCACAACCTACTAAATTGATACATATGAATATTACACATGCCAATACTTATTCAAAACAAAAAGATTTCTAAAAGCATTCTGTAAACAAAGGGCAAATGAGTGCATGTCGTTCCAAATTGTATTCCATATTTTGAGTGTGTCAAGAAACATGTTCAAGTTATTATATATTGTATTAAACTATATTAAATAGTTCGTTTTACACTAAAATATATTTTTTTATTGTTAAGTAATAATTTGCTATATTGAAGCCGCAATTAATTTCCAATGCTTTGTCTTTTTGACCAAGGCTGTATATTGTATTGTGCAAAAAGAGAAAGGCTTGATTACGAGCGTAGGAAAAGTAGTAACGTGTTCATTCCTCTACAGTCATTGCATCACAGCATTACATCAGAATAAATTTTTACTGATTATAAAATTGCAAGCGGTATCTTCCTCTTGCAATATTATTCTTATTTCTTTGTCGGAAACGATTCCTTACTAGCCAATCCCTGTCGTAGTTTCTTTCTATTTAATTTAATCATTTAAAGAACGTTTAATCCGCCTCACTTCGTTTTTAGGGAATTACTTGTCTGGGACTTACAAGCAAAGTCACACAATTCACCTCCGATTTTCATAAAATATTGCAGACATGTGGAGCAGACAAATGAGCGACCCGTATTTGGTTTAGCTGCGGATATTCAGTTGTAGAGGGAGTTAGTAGTCCTAAAGTTTCACCCCGAAAATACAGTTTTAGCGATATCTTTGGAACTAGAAGAGATATCGAACTGAACTATAAAGGAAAATGCTCTTCTTGACAATTCGGGCATTTTGGTTTGATAAGGAGATCAGTGGTGCATGATGAGGGTTGGTGGGGGTCAAAATAAGAACAAATTTTAACCCGCCGACCACGTAAATGAGAAAATCATATATTTCTATTACATTATCCATAAATTACATTAAAAAAAAATAAAATTTACCGGTTTTTGGATTTTTACAGCCACCCTAAAATGTACACAACGCTTTTATTTCTTTTCTATCTGAAGAACGAAGGATTTGAGAGCATTCATATTTGATATTTGCATTAGGTGTCCTTAGAAGACGAGACAGCAAGATTTTTGGTAAAAAGGGCCTAAGGATTAGATGAGTTTACTATTTTTTGGTTTTTTGTTTTATTCTCGAAAATGGCTCTTTTTTTGCTACATATGGTACAAGCTTCCATATTCCATTTGTCTATGCCACTTCTTTTCTCAAAGTTGTCTGAGGAGGGTTTTACTCTTAGGCTTAATGTCAATAGGGTCATATATCTTCGTAACCGTTCGATGTAGCAAAAACCTTTCTTAACAAAAATTAATCCTCCAGTAATGCTAACGATAAGAAAAAAAGTTTCTACGAACATTTTACGGAACGAGAATATTAAAAATTAAACTGCTCCTTTCCTACAAGGCAGTGATTTAATTAGCATACTGGGACAGGGATTTCCAGAGTTGGACAACTGATTATGCTTATGTTTATGAACGTAATTGATGAATGTTAGACGCATGTTAGAAAAATGAAATCTTTTTAATAAATGCTCTAAATTAAGCCCTTTACACACGATGATGCTTTGAAACTTTCGATACAATTGATAGTCAGATTCTGGCTAATTCGTCGTGGACGGAGTAAAAAAGATGTTACCACGTACTATAAATATAATGAATGATATTAACTCAAGGACAACAATACGTTATCTAGTACCCAGTATTCATCCATGTATTACTGTTTATTAGGAAGATGGTACGCTCTAACATAATTATAATACAACCAACTATAAAGTTAGTTGTCCCTATTGTTACTATCTATTTTTCTCAGTGTGGGCACACATAAAGCGTCTAACAAATCATATGATTTTTCTCAGTTTTCATCTATACTTTTAACCTAACTAACTTACTTATTAAAGTGGTATTGCTTTCAAATCGGATAATTTTTATGGTCGTTATTACCTAATATGTTTTTATGTAATAATTTCGAGTAAACAATATTACAATATTGTAGTGTTCTAAAACCGTCATTCTCAAGGATATAAATTTCATGTTTAAAATTTTAATTTGGGTGGAATATCACCAGCTGCCACTATTATTTCTTTTTCTAATTAGGATAAGTTCGTGTATTTACAACCAAGACATAAAATTTAATATTGTTTCTAATTTCCTTTCTAGAAACGCACTGCTGTGGTCTGGCAACCCGGTTTGCGTAATTCAGTTAAGAGTTTTTCAATGTTGCGAGAAATTTCTAATTGTTTTATTTTTGTCTAAGAGAGTTAATGTTTTGGATTGTTTAATTTGTTTATTTTATTGTTCAGTTATTTATTTTAATTTCATTCATTTATACATTTTGCTTTCGCGGGTATTGTATATATTATTTTGTTTTTGCGAGTCTGTTTGCGGACAGCTCTTGGTGCGTTGTTTTCGCACGCACCCGGACAATTTTATACATATACGGTTGTTTGAACCCTGTAAGTTCAGTTCCCTGATAACACGTGTAAGTAGAGATATATAAAAATTTGTATTTCATTTCTGCCATTTTGAGATTTTTACTTTCAAGCATTGAATTCACATTTTTGAATTAATATCGTTAATCATGGAACTCATTTAATAATAATTGATATTGTAATTTTGTGTACACAATTTAGATATAAGATCTGTTATTATTTTTACGTGCAGGAAGATAGTTTAAGTTTAAAAGAGTAATTTTTTTAGTTCGTTGTTAATTTTTCTGTTTTGTAATTATTTATTAATCACCTCGGGTTGGGTGAATAAAAGCATTGTGCTTGCCTTTAATTTTCATTTATTTAAATTACTGAAATTTTCCACGTGTAATTTAGTTGTTGTAATTTTGAGACCACGTGGATTGATTTGCAGAAATTTATTATCTTCCTGAACTTTTTGTTTTCTTTTGCTTAGTAAAAGGATTTTGAATTGTCCTTTTGTAATTTAAAGCCAGCAGTTTTATTTCGACCAGGATCTTACGTCCAAGGTTTTTTCTGCAAAGTTTGTATTTAACATTTTTTTTCTTTTTTTTTTTATAAAATAAAATTATAGAATTTTTATATCATTCAAAATTACTGTTCTTTTATTTTTAATTAAACCTTTTAAATTGTTTTTTTGGAGTATTAATGAAAGTCAGTTTTCTTTTAACCCACAATTTTCTTTTTAAAATTGAAACCCTGAGTTTAATTGTTCTTTTGCGCCTTAATAATATTGTTATCATTTGAGCTAGCTATTTTAATTTTTCATTGTAAAATTTCATTTTTACATTTTTGTTGGTACTTTCAGTACACAGCAGCACGTATAATGATTGTTTCTAGTGTTATTATCATCATATCTCTGTTACGTATGGATAGGTGCCCGAGTGCACGAAAACATTCAGTCAAATATCCATATACTAATGTTCGTAACCGCGCCTGTTACGAGATTATTTTGGCGTTGTTGTGTGGCGCTGTTCTGCACGATGTAGCCCTCTCTCTATCGTTCTCCCTCCCTCTACGTATACGTCTATGCGTGTAAATGTGGACTAAAATTAATCGAGGATCCATTGACCTAGGTTAGTTACAACACGATGGAGGCAACGTTCGCTCGCTACGTGGAACGTGACTTGCTTGGCGTGTGCCTTTTTAAACTGCGCTGCTTGCCGCTACTACTATACATATTACTGTAATAGTACCATATATCTCGTGTACGTCATCGCTGTGCGAGCGTATCGGTGTGGTCGGTCGATTTATTCTTTGAGAATTAAATTGAACGCAAACTTGTGATAAAACCGAATTGTTTTGCAGAATCGTTTGTTGTATCTATAATAATATACATATACGCGGATGAGGAAAGAAGACACTCCAACATTACACCAGCTCCTAACGTCGAGAAATGCCACGTCAGCGAGCGCATCACGATCTAAAATTAAATGACCGATTATTCCCTCCCAGTCCAGAAATACGCGGCGAGCAATTTTCGAATTTATGCAATGCGCCGCCGCCGGCTGCAACAATACGCCGCACGCTTATACGACGGACGTCGGCGGGCGCTAATGTAAGCCACCGTCATTCGGCCGTCCATCCACCTCCTCACCCTCCGCTAAGGTCACGCCAGTTCGATGAACTTCGTAGTAAAATCGTGCAGAAAACGAGGTCAAAATCCCCGGTAATAGTCGACTCACTCTTAGTTTCATGCCTTCGATTGGAGCATAGCATTAGGCGCCGTGCTTTAAAGGATGGGTGCGTGTCCGCGACGCACGCACGTGTCGTGCGAGATGTGGAAGAGCAATGGATGGATCTTCCTTTTCCGGAAAATCCGATAACACCTTGTCTCTACTTCTTGTACTTAAGCGGTATAGGAATGCTAAGCATGCACTGCTAAGCAGTGCGGTTAGGGTGCGTTTATAACGAACGTGCAAGCGTTCCTGCAAAAATCACTACAGCGCAATTATTTGCTGTTGGAGGAAATCCCGCCCTCACGCGCAGTTCACGTCACGAGATCGAAGAGGCGGGCGGAGCTCGCTGAATGAACAGCGTACAGTACTTCAGATACATATTAAAATAAAAACTGAAATTCGTGTTTTGTACGAATCGCGAAGATAGTGGGGGTGGTAATATCCTCACGTGCGATTTATAACGATTCTCCAGATTTCTTAGGATGTGTCTCACTCCATTGAGCACGCCCTCTTCAAGTAACAATTTGGGTAAATAACATTTTATTGTAAACTTCACACATTGCTAAAATGGTCCCAGCTAATAGCTGCTGGCTCATTTTTTTTATTTATAGGTATTTTTAATGAAATTCGAAATGTATTATTTACTGTAAATTTACTAATTACTTCACCAGTATTACAAATTTTATCATTTCCAATTTTACGAAAAAAAAATATGATTATATTAAAAATTTTAAATGAATGATTAAATGATTCTATGTGATTCTTTGAGTCAAAAAAAATATATGAATTGTTAGTTTTCCTTCTCTTTCTTACCACAAATTGTCACTATTATAAGATTAACCACATTTTGACAACTTTTTTATAGAATAGTTATTTAAGTATCAAGGTTGGAAAGTGATGTTTTATGAAACAAATTTGGTGATTGCGAGCCGAGATGAGCAACCTAACGAGTTCGATAAAGACACTACTTTCCAGCCGTGGTGCGTACAATACTTTTTCGATTGGCACATGGTTACCACTTAGTAAAATCAATTTACTTGCATTTGCAGTGTTCAAAATACAGATTGTTCAATAACTATTAATAAATCATACACCATTGATCCTCTGTCTCAATTTTGCCGATTAGAATGATATTAAGCACTATTCAAATAAAGTTATTTCTATATAGATTAAAAAAGGTGGACTGGCTTGTTAAGACCGGAAGTCGCATCTGCAAAATCGAATTTTTTTACCTAGAAAATTAATATATTTTGCAGACACCATAAACAAAAATCATCAAATATCACTATTATCTGCATTAGAAATACGGCTTCCAAACCTTGTTTATACGATAAAACATACACAAATATACCAGAAACCAGTGAAATCTAAAAAATGTATTTTTCGCACTTACGACTTCCTACTATCTTAGCAGGACAGTGGATACATTCAAAAAGCTAAAGAAAACGCGTACAATGTTAGGAAATTGCAGGAACACGTTTTTACTGAAAAACAATATATAGTTCTTTGAATTCTTGTTAATTTTAATCAGTAGCTACATTCCCCAGAAATGCTGTGATTATTGGTCTTTCAAGAACTAGGATCTTTACATGCGGGCACACAAAAAAAAAATCAGGAAGGCTAAGGTCAGGCGTCGTCCCTGTATACTTTATTGCATTATAGTCGGCGTATGAAACAAAAGAGAAGAGTGTTGTTACACTTGCACATAGAAATTAGATACATACTTATATAGAATTTAAATATGCAAGAATAAACAGTGTTTTATTTAAAAACTTTCTCAACATTTCTGGTAAAACTAATTCCATTACGAAATATTTATGAATGAGAAAGTTATGGGTCGGGCACCTAGTAGATCAATTTAAAGAGAATCCCTGCTGAAGATTTGTAATAGTAATAAAATAATATGTAAAAACTTAAAACGACTTAAAAGTAAATAAACAAATATAAACGTGGTGGTTTTAATACAAATAAAAAATGAAAACAATGTAGATCTAAAAAGATGGACGAATATAGATAAATGATAACAGGGGTGGTTCATGCTTTTAATGTTAGAAGTAGCAAAATTTTTAGCGATAAACTTAAGATAATCATAGGAGAATGAATATTCTTCAGCGGTGGCGCTTTTATATGCACATAACGCACATATGAACGAGGAGTGCTATGAATATGCACGATGCATGCACGTCTCTATGTGTTAGTATAAACGTGTACGTGTGTGATTCGCTTTTGTTTTTAACAAAGTGCGCTGTCGTCTAGCCGAGGGTCAACGTACCCGAAACTGGGTTGTACCCGTTGACGTTGCACGACTCCAACAGCAACGTCCAAGCAGCGCGGTAGGACAGCAACAACAGCAATAGCTCGGCAACACCAAGTCAACGGAGCGGTTTCTAACAGAAGTCGAAGACGGCCACGGAGTGGTGGGGGAAACTTCGCAATGATAACGGACCAGTTTTGCGCATGATCTAACCACCTCTCGGCGGCGGAGAGTTCAACGACCGTAGTATACATTCCTGCGTTATACGAAGTTCACTATTTGAGGCAACTGACCCGAATAATTTTTTTTTATTATTTTATAAATATATCTCTCGACCGAGCCGCAAATAGATTCATTTTTTCGCGCCTTCTCCCCTACCACCGTCGGCGTCAGCGTTGAACCGGCGAGAGTCGTATCGCGTCGCGATGGCATGATTAATACACGATATACGTTCCTACGTGTAATCGCGACCTGGATTTTTGAATTTTTCGCTTTGCTCTGATTTTTTGTTACCGTGTTAGGCGTGTTCGAGAACTTTCGGTTCAACGCGCGCCGCGCACTGCGGGGCAGACAAAGAAATGGAAACATAACCTCAAAAAAGAGTTTGTTTTTTTATTGTTGTGATCGTATACCGAAACTAGAACGAACCTAGATCGATTTTGTGCCAACCAGCGGAAATTCGTTCGCTGACTGTGATATTATAACTTTCTCGCTGACGATAATTTTTATTTTAGGTGAAATGTGGGTTAGCATTTATTTTAACGCCCCGTGTATATTCTATACGCATGCGTATCGAGAGATAAATAAGCTTAGGACAAGATAAGCGAAACGCAACCTCGTTTGAAACAATAGGAGTGAAAACATTGATTATAAGAGACGATTTAACGATGACCTATGTCGTGAATTGATGCGATTAAAATGCCCATTTTTTTAGTGACAAGATTGGAAAATTCTTTATGATTGCTATAATGCGATCTAATTAAAAAAAAAATACAGGATACATATACATTTAGGATATGATACAAAAGAAACGATAAACCACAATTCTGTTTTTCAGTAATATCCAAACGGAAACGTGTTCTGCAAATTATATCTTGAATTTTCCAGCCGATTTAGATTTGAAAAACCGTAGTGGTTAGATAAAATTCTTTCGTTTATTTTCAGCCAATATAATAAGGAATATGACAATTGTGTAATTTATTAAATAAAGTAAGAGTTATGTAAATGTTGAATTAGAATTATATAGGATATTTCGTATACATTAAATAATAGGTATACAAAATTTGTTGAATTTAACAAAGTTTGTTATTCCAAAAGGTCCGCAATAAAATTACAAATTTTAAAACTGCTCAAAATTGTTACTGAACATTTTTAAAGTTTCTTAAAGGTAAGAATAAACTTGAGCCGCATTAGCAAAGATAATTATTTAATAAAATTGCATACTTAGTCTCTTTTATTGTAGAAGTAACATAGGAAATATATTTGTTGGTTTTTGTTTGTTCGTGAGATAACGGCTTCATTTTTTATCCTTCTTTTGTTTAAATTACAGAACCATAATCTTTATCTTCGGAGTTTTTTTTACTATAAGTTTCTCATAGGTGTTTTTTTTAACTAAATATTTTAACATGTTTAAAAATTTATTTTAACATAATGCACAATTAAATTTTAATTTTTTTACAGGTGTTAAAATATTTAGTACAAAAAAATTTTGTCGAAATACTCAAGTATGATTATAATTCCCTAATTTTAAACCAAATAAAAAGGAAAAGAAATCCCTACGTAGCGAAAATGTATGTAAATAAATTACCGGTTACAAAGAAATAACCATACAAATTATCCCTTATAAAATCTTTATCAACTCGACCATTTATATTGACATCAATCAAGAATCAAAAAAATGAAAATTTGATAAAATTGCCGTATGCAATTTTGTGCCTCCTAAATCGTACAGTTAATTTACATTGGAATTTTCATACTTATGATAGGATTCTGTGCACATCTGTAAACCTTCCTAAAGGTAGACAATCTTCGAAAAATTGTGCCTTTCCTGTGTAATTTCCATATTTTTACACATACAAACATACATAGCCAACCGAGTTAAAGATCCAAGGTTGTTTGTTGATTCACAATTGGTAGTTAAAGTGTAGAAGTCATAAAAGCTGTTAAGATTGAAAACTTTGGGGTAATGATGTGCATTATCGTTACACCGTAATGTAATTAATTTAATCAATTCAATATCATTTTTGTTGTCGTGCACCTTCCGACTATAAAGCCCAATGATTATCAAAGCTACTCATCATTTGGACAGGCGCGCGTTCGGCTGACATCGACTTTTCACGTAGATACAACAACAACTGTTTTTAGGCATGGAAATTAAAATCATTACTTGCTTGGATGTGACGAATAATGTTTGTTGTTCGACCTTACGTGTAATCTTCCAATTCTTGTTAAAATTGTAAGTACTTTATAAATTACTATCCATTTCTTTTTTAATGTAATTTAACTCTGCACATTAGTTCACTCTATTATTATACATGCGATATATTTCTCAACTGAATTGTATCTTAGTATCATATTTATAATCAATCAAAGAGTAGAAACCGATGCCAGTCAAACTTGCACCGCTCCAAATGGTGAGTAGATTTGATAATCACTGTTACTTTAGATCACGACATTATTTAATCGGGAGGTGTACTTTCTCAGGGAAATATGAGTTCCGAGAGTACCATTGTAAACTATACATCTTTATATGTATGCTAATACATATGTATACTATGCTATACATAATGTACGAATGGTGGTCTTGTAAGTCTCTACAATTTTATCTAGCTGTAATATGTACCTACCACGAGAAAAAACACAAAATGTAGGTTATTGAGACATATGTATTTACATGATTCAATATCACATCTGAGCTTTTGAGATTGAGATTTTGGGCATTCTACTGGATCTTTATAATTATCCCTATAAATGTTATTTCGCGGTTATGAAAAGAATATAGGATAATGTACATCGTTCACGATCGATCTCGCATTATATGTGCATTTCATAAGGACTGTATTATCAACTGGATTTGATTACGATTGTATGAGGAAACAAATACTGTCAGCAAGGATGACTGTGTTGAACGCAATTTCAAGTAATTAGAGTTACAGAAGATTTAGTAATTGTGCCTGTATTATATGAATTGAGATTAAAAATACTTTCTGTAAAACTAATACGTTCATAAATAGCGATTCTTTTTTTTAATGCTACTCATTTTTGATCACCAAAAACCAAAAGCAAACTACTGTTAGCGAAGAAAATAATAACGATGTAGAATACGCAGTTTTGCATAAGCACTTGGGACATTTCTCTATAAAAGAATTTTGCGAAAATTTTTATACGGGATCGTAATTATAAATCAATGATTGTTATCTGTCAACTTTGGTCATTTCAAATGCCTTTTCTGCAAATTATGCAAATCAATCTGCAACAACTCCATACTCTACCACAACGTCATCAAATCCCACGCAAGAACACCATCATTTCCGTATACCTGCCGCGTGATATATGCATGCAGCATGCATCTATATGCATCATCGTAACGTGCGTGAATAGCAACATGTGTACGTCATGTTTGGTTTTGCACGCGTGTGCGTGAATGTGCTTCGATATTGCGTGCTCACTTCCATACACATGTGTGTCCGAATACGAACGGAGATGAAAGGAGCAGAGAAACATATTTGTGCATGTGCGCGAGTGAGTATTCGCGATTGTAAAGATAGAACTTGGCTATAGTTAAAGTGCAGTAACCGCGCGAGTGATATTCCGTTAGACGGAACGAACACAACGCCGCCGGAATCCGCAAGAGGGCGCTCGCGTGCTGCCCGCGCCGGCGAGCACGCTTTGCGAGCGCGGTCGTTCACCGGACGAGGGGGCCTATCGTTGCGCTACTGAGCGGCAGAACGGCGAACTAAGTCGCCTGAAAATCGATTTTCGTCGCGGTCTCTGCGAGGGAGAATAGATTAGAGAGAGATAAATTAGATTATCGATTTTATGACAGATATTAATTAAAATTATCAGACTCAAATTTCGAACTTTCTAATTAAAGGAATTTTACGCCATAACCTTAACATCCCTTTTCTACCATCCGAAAAAAAGAAACCCTTTTAATAATCCAATAAAAAAATCTGCAGGTAAAAATCACAACAACAAAAAAACCAAGGACTGAAAGAAACATTATACCTACACACCTTTTTTGAGAAAGGAAAAAAATTATCCGCCAAATACCGCCTTGAAAAATAT
The DNA here is from genome assembly GCA_949128085.1 of Cetonia aurata. NCBI lineage: Eukaryota > Metazoa > Arthropoda > Insecta > Coleoptera > Scarabaeidae > Cetonia > Cetonia aurata. The sequence goes on from OX421887.1 coordinate 26,917,925, forward strand.
AAACGCACAAAAAACCACCCTATAATATCCCCGATAATTTACTATAAATATCTATGGAGGCCGGCCGTTGAATAGCATCACAAAACACCGGAATCCACTTCAGAAATTAACTATCACCAACCATCTGTCGATAATGCGATGATTTTGGAAGGAAGGGTGCTGTTTGTTCTTCTACCTTCTTCCCTTTGGCAGTTGTTTCGCTGGTGCCCCTTTTTTTTGCGCCGCACTCTCGAAAAGCGAAAGGGACGGGACACGCAACAGGCCGACGTTTCGAAGGGGTTGCCGTTGTTTAAATTGGGGTTGCCAAATTCTGGTTATATTGAAAGTAAAAACGCGCGGATCGCAGGTGCCCGACGCGCCACGCCAAGGGTTGAGGGTGAGTGGCAGGTAGTACGGCCTTGAGGAACGGATAGAATCACAGAAAAAATATGTGTAGATTTTTTTTTAGGACGATTGGTTCCGAGGGTGGAATTTTTAGGTCTTTGTGTGCAACGCAGTTTGTTTCGTTATAATAACAAGACGGACGAACGTGTCTATGAAAATATAAAAGAATGGTTTATGATTGGTTATGTATTTTATTTTAACCTTCAACACGTCGAAATCTTTCGAAAATAATTTTTAATAATTTTTTCCTTATTTCTTTTTCTAATTTATTTTGAATCACTTTTAAATATGATTATTTCTTCGGGCTTTGAGTTATTGGAAAATCCATTTATAACACAATGGCAGTGTGTTAAAACTCCTTTCTATAATTATATGTTTTGAACACAAAACGACAGGATAAATTTAAGTAAAATATCAAGCCTCCTAATAATTATACCGTCCGCGAGGCACAAGTATAGTCAGGCCATTAAATATAGTAATGATACAGATATAATCATATTTTTTCTAAAAGAAAATGTTAATTTAAAAGGTAAAAAGTGAAATATGATTGCATAGAAGAAAGTTCACCTCCTCATTATAGGTGCATCTTATGGCAATTGTTAGAAAGAAAAAAAAATACATTGGCTCTTGTAAGCAAAACAAAAAAAAATAGGAGTTTTAGTTGATAACATTGCAGATGACGTGTTCATACACATTGAACAAAAAAACCATAAACAGAATTTAATAGTTAGCGGTAAATTCTGAAGGAAATACTTGATTTATTTCTTTATAGAAATCAAAATGGCAAAATTATTACCTATCATTAGTTCCATCATATTACAGTTTGAATTCTAATAAATTATGATTTATAATAATAGATATCGCGGCATCTTTTTCTATAAAAAAAATATATATTTTGCACGGGGTTATAAAAGGTATATTTTTAATTTACACAATTATATGTAATCATATTTCTACCTTTTACAATAACATTTATATTTAGATAAAACGTTTTTAATTATGCTTGAATGCTACTGTTTCCTCCATAACTCCACACAGTATTCTATATGAGTCAGGAGCGTGTATCCTTGGCTAACCATATTTGTATCTCACACACGGTATAAATAAATAACTTACAGCATTTGCAAAAATCTTACAACTTATTTTAACCCAATAATTTGGGAGATTTACGCAAGAATAGAAGAACATTTACTTGCTCTCTTTCACTCATAAGAGGAATATTATTTATTATAGGTGTATCAACGCACGAATTTTTATGATTCTTTATCGAACCAATTCTAATATTTAGCCTTATAATTTAATTTACTACTTTATTTTATTCAATACAATTTCGTGGTTTTAATGTAAAATAGATTGGAAATATGCATAGTTTTGATGATTTCCATCCATTAGTTGTGCGGACAGATACCAATGATGAGGACATGTTGGAAAAAGGAACATTGTATACTTATAGTAACGATTAATTGAATATGTAAGAATTCATCAACCTCTATATTTTTGGTGAAACCTATGAAAAATTTGGACGTGATTCAAGGCCAAAGAAAGAGCACTATTTGGTGATTTGGTCTTTTTGGCAAATATAATACTACATATATGAATGTATCTTATAATTATAATATTTTAGAAACTAATTACTGGAAAATTATATTCTTCAAGGATTCTTGAACAATACCCACATCCCTCACTCCACCCTCTTTTCGCCTGGCCCATTTCTCGATCGTTCTTTGGAAGGTTAATTATCAATCGTTGCCCCCTCTTCTTCGCGGGCGCCGTTCCCGCGTCCCACCGCCACCCATCAACGCCCGTTCATCCTACGACACAACGGCCGGTGCCCGGACCACCTCCTCCTCACCTCACTACATAGAGAAGCTGCTGCGTGTATCGCGCGCGCCTCCTAGTGGGCATTGACACCCGATTCAACCGACCTTCAACCGAGTTTTTGCGCCACACGCACAGATACACAACGCACACACGCGCGCCCCCCGGTATTTATATCGAAGAGCCAGCAGGACAGGTAGAAACGCACGGACCCGATTTTTCAAATAAAAAGCATTCTACAACTACACAATACACCTTTTACGTGGTGGCCGCTTTTGGTATACCTACATGTGAGAGCTTTTATTCTCTTTCGAGTAGTTTCCGCAATATTACTGCGGTAGACCGTCGTTATTATACGTAATTTTTGGCAGCAGGGGGTCGGAGTTTCGTATTACGTTTGAAACTTCCGGCAGATACACAATATGCCACTGTTTCGGACATATGTGATCTTGGAACTTTATTTCTAGTTCTAGCATATGGCCAGCATATTTCTCGTAAAATCCGAACGGGTAAACGACATTGATATGTACTGCTAAATATCAAGGCAAACGCTATTAGAAATTTTGAGGAAGCATTCCATTAATTTGTCAAGGTTCCACGAGGTTACTTCCTTGTCGATTGTTGAATTCTACATAGCGTTTCCTGTTCCGTCTTTTTAAATTAAAATTGGGTGCTTTGTACCGAAACCTTGCTTGATTATGATATTAGTTTAAGGATTAAAAGAGCACTCACCTTGCATCCTTCGCAGGAATGAACACCGTAGTGGAAACCGGACGCCTTGTCCCCGCATACGCGACATAATACTGTAGTACCATCGAATTCTGCCAAAAAAAGATATAATTAACACATGCTAATTATAAATAATTATAGATTAATCGTATATAAGAATGATAAGAAAGAAAATAAATAAATAAAAGCTCAAGTTCGCATATACAACAACACTCTGAGAAAGCCGAGTCAACGAACACGGCAAGAACTTTCTCTTTCAAAAGCCAACAACTGGCCGACAGCAGGCTTGCTTACTTAATATATTGCTCCGCAGTGAAAGTAAAAGAAGCTGAAGTATGTTTGGCGTCGTTTGTTTAATTGTAATTTTAATAGATTTGATGAAATATTAAGAATTGTTGTTGCTTAATTTACCTAAATTCAATGTTGGTTCACGTTGCGTCGAACTGATCGACGTAATATCAGTGTATTGATGATGACTAGTCGACTCCGGGATCTGTGCGATGTTATGCACGTTACTACTGTCCGGAGTCAGAATCATGTTGGCCTAAGATGAAGCTTCCGATGAGATCACACAGAAAAATTGAATACTTAAAACACTGTATATGGGTATAGTAAAATAATCCTTTCTTTATCCCAGCTTAGGAAAAATTGAGATCACAAAATGCACCTGTTGTAAAAACTCCATCACTGACACCGGTCGTCGGTCGGAAATAGAAATAGTCTATTTTCGGTTTATATACGCGACGACGGTGTATTATAATCGGCGCGTCCAAAGTCAAAAATAAAATTAGGAACCGTGGCGATTATCTGTATATACGGAGCACTCTCGTTCCAGATAAGATTCTATATTTAAAAATATACGCGCGCTCCTCCTCAATGTAAAAACTGACCGCAGAGGAGCTGCTGCACCACCAAATGCTGCGAACTAACTGAAGATAGTGAAAGTCCCAATATGTACTGAACGCGGAGTCTTCCAGTGTTATAGTAAATAAACGGCCTGGTCTCCGGCGATGTGTATTACCTGAAGGGCGACCGACAAGCGATTCTCGACCGCTTTGAAGAAACAAACGAAGGTAGAATATAGTAGGAGAGAGGGAGTAAGGGTTCACTAACACTCTAAACACACGCACACACACACATGCAGGCGGACAATATTTTAGCACTCCGAACAGAAGGAGAAGCGGCAAAAGCCGCGAACTTGGACGGGTTCATCGTATTTTGAAGTTGGAGGTCACTGACAACAAGATCGACGGCCGGCCAATAGTCGCGCGTCGCGCACCGCTCCGATTGGTCGGAGCGCGTCGCGGCCACGCCCCGGCCGTCACGAACGGGGGGGGCGAAATTAACCGAGGAAGCGAGTTCAACGCACTCGAACCTTGACTGAATTACCCAGACAGCGTGCAACGCAACGGCCAAGGCCACCTTCATTGCGCTCTCTCTGCGGCACTACATCACTCTCCAAAGCGGACCGTACGCGTCGACGGAGACGGATTGAACGCGCACCGGCCCGGGTGGGAGCGAGACAGAATCCTTTCACTTCACGAAGATTTCGGGCGGCCCACACAGCACACGCTAAAACACGCGCGCCCGCCGATATTTCGGTGCGACGACGGCGGACGTGGAAAAGGAAAACTAGCTGCGGATCGGGGAAAAAAAATAAAGCGAAACGGAAGGAGAACGATGTCGTCATGATGATGAGGCGCCTCTCTCCCTGTATCGTCTCTTTTAATGAGAGCGATGGTTCCGCGTGTGTGATACTGGAGCCCGAGCAGCGAGCCACGAGGATTTCTTAACGCGTTGATGATGTTATTATGTTCCTTTTTTTTTCTTAATGTGTAATGCCGTCGTCCGCCAATACTAACGGTTCGTTTACATATTTTATCAAGCTGTGGAAACGGGAGTGCAAAGACCTTTCCGTCTGACAGAAGCAAGGAGGAAACAGGGATGCTTCCATGGGAATAAACGTCAACCATTTTTCGTAAAATAAGTTCAAACCTACTTATCATCACCAATGTATGCTTACTTATAACGTGCGACCATATACACCATTGGAAATAGTCATTTTCAGTCAATATGCTATATACGAAAGACTTCTAATGTCGTGTCAAATTTTTAATAGACTACTACAGCACAATTTTTTTCTGTTGGCAGATATCCCGCCCATACGCGCAGCTGACGTCACGAGCTTGAAAAGGCGAACGGAGCTTGCTAAATGAAAAGCGTACAGTACTGCAGATACATATTACAATAAAAACTGAATTTCGTATATTGTACGAATCGCGAAGATAGTGTTATAGAGTGTTAGATAGTTATAACGTTTCTCCATATTCCTTCAGGTGTGTCTCACTCTAATGAACAGGCCATCTTGCTATCACGCATCCGCCAACTGAACAATTGTAGTAATAAGCAATAAAAGGAGATATTCCTGGTATTTGTCCGATTCATAAACGATAATCCAAATTATTAAGCATTGATTCTTGTGTAGTAAAGAATTATCCCAAAAAAGATAAAATATTGTTCCATAGAATTGATTTATTGGTATTTATTTACACAGATGAGGTTGCTTAATGACCGCGTTCATAAATGGTTTCTTGGCAAAAGCAAATTACTTTAGTTGCATATTCCTTCTTTTTATCAGGAAATGCTTTTGCAAAAGTTTTATCTTGAGATTTAAAGAATGTTCTTTAATAATCTATTAACATTGCTAATGACATCTCTAAAAAATCTTATATGCAAGAATTTATTCACTGCTATGAAAGCCAATCATCATCCTGTCCTTCGCTAGAAGACCGTTTAACACTAGAGAACAATTAATGCTAGCCACAAAAACTACTTGGGAAACAAGTCGAATTAATTTGTTAGATAATTTATTTAATTCGTTGCCTCATCGCATATTAGCAGTTATTGAAAAGCGAGGAGCTGTTACTCAATATTAAAATAAAAGATTTATTTCTATTTCTTGTGGTTTTTTTTTTAGGCTGAGGGTAATCCATTGTCGGTTTGAAAATTATCATCAGAGTGAAAAAAATCTCGAAAATTCCTCTTTCAAATTGTTAAGGCAAACTGGTGTCTAGATTAGTTCAAAGGACCTAATTTAACTATTTTGGTCGAAATGGCGTCAATTATGAGGTGGGAGTAATCAAGTATATAGGAGACAAAAACGATAACGACATGACAAGCATTTTGATCTAATGCACCAGCAATACAGTTAATTGTATTTTAATCATTCTTAATTTTTCCCAGTAATTATTTCTTTCTGAATTTTCTGGTATTTTTTGTTATAGAAAAGCCTTCAAAAATAAACTATGAATAAGAATAACAAGATTTTACCAATAAGCAAATTATATTACCAAACTATAACTAAATGTTGACCCTCATATATGCAAAACAAGATTGCTTTATTGAAATGAATTAGCAGCCAATTACCTAAGCGAGGTTATCATAGATTATGAAGGCTTCTAAAGTATTTTTGTCAACACCAAAGCCATCTAGAAGTTTCTTTTTCTGTATGTTAAATTTATTTTCAATTAGGACGTTTTTTTCTTTAACTAAAATTTCGGTTATATGATACAAAAATATGGAACAATAACGTTAGCTTTCTCATTACATAAATGACGAGAGATTACCTTAGTTAATGCAGTTAGTATTTTATTCTGCTCGAGATGATTTAATTTGGAATGAAAGACAATGATTTAGAGATAAGAAAAAACAATGCTGTATGTTGAATCTTTTTCGAATTGCAATACTTATCCTAGAATTGAGTAAACGATAAAAAATTGCTCACCAAAGGCATGAAGTGGCTTCTGATATTTCATTTGAATTATAAGTGTGTGTACATGTTACTTTCAGATAGGTAGTTCCAATATTAAATAACACCATTTTATGCATTCATTCTTAAAAAAAAAATCATTACTCTTTCATTATTTATTCTGCTATTTACGCAATAGAGTAGGCTGTGAACTAGATTCATTTTTTACGTATCAAATTATTTCCGATGTAAACAATCTTTTTTTTCCTTCTAGAAATAATTATATTCAGCAAAAAATACATACCAGAAGACAACGCTATTGCTTGCTTGCATGTAATGGGCAAGCAAGCAATCGCATTACTGGCGGGTACTACACAACGCATAAACGTCACATGTCCATAATATTTGCATAGGTTGTCGCCGGTGTCATTAACCTACGCTGCAAAAAAAATCGACCAGCCTCCTGTCAAGCGAGTGTATTGGCACAGAGCGTTGGGTACGTTACGTCAATTGTATTTATATTACAATGCATGTTTTCCGAGAATGCTCGTGAAAACTAATGCAACGAACTTTTAGTAGGTACATTTCTACGCAGCTCCTGTACGTGCATACATGTGCATAGTATAGGATGAGGAGGGTATACCTATGCACATTTTATATTACCAAAGAGTTGTCGAATCTGAAATAATCCTGGAGAGGGGTTGCACATGTATCTACACCCAAATTTAGTTACACAACATGTGACAGATGGCAGTTGATGCTTTTAATTCGACAACAGATGTTAAGAATTTTGGACAGACGTTTTCCTAACATATTCGAAAAATATGATTTATATCCAAGTATATGGTATAGGTGTTTACACATCTGTCCCTGTGTACAACATATAGGTTATTTCAATTCATGAAAATTGCAGAGAAATAAAATCCTTACATTTTATTAAATATTTGCTTTTAAAAATAAATAAACAAAAACAAATTTGATGTTTGTTAAAGGCAATTATTGTTCTAAATACGGATAAATGCACGATCATTATGTTCAAGTACTATATCCTTTAAAATTGTCACTACTATCATTAAGGTATCAGAGAGACCATGTCAGTTTATTTGTTTTGACCTTGTTATGCTGGTTAAAACATTTAATTGTTCCAGTTATCGTAATGGCGTTAAAAGAAAATGGTTTCTATTACCAAATATTTAAGATATAAATGACTGTTAATAGCCCAATTCCGTGATGTGTTCTTTTTCATTTCTATGTATTTGTACACAATATAATAATAAAAATATATCCATGTATACGCAGACAATGATTCCTTATCTCTTTTCTGTAACAAACATAACTTTAACAATTAGCCATATTAAGCAATTAAGAAACCGAAATGAATTCCTACAACACACATCGTTTCTATCAATTAAACTCTCTTAAAGCTAGCCAGTTGCTCTCGGCGGTGACGTAATGTAGAAATTTCGTTATTTAATTTTTTTATTTGGTGTCATAATTAATATCTGACGTTACATACGTATAGATGAGAGCGAAGAAAATCGATATAAGATCTAAGCTGGCGATATACGATTCTTTTTTGTTTCATTAGTGCGATCGCAGCGCCATTTCTAAGATTACTAGCTCTAGTGTTCGTTTAAATATAGAAAAAAGGTTATTGCCAGCGGATTCGTCCTTGAATTTAAACATGTATAATATAGAGTGTGTATGTATATAATGTACATATATGTATACATAATGGTATATACGTGTGAAGAACTTCGAAAATAGCAATTACAAACCTCAAGGTTAGCCAAAACTTATTAAATTAGCCATAAAGTGTAAGCACCGATACACATTGAAAACTCCACTTTAGTTTGTGTCTCAGGCAGTTATCGGTGCGCAGGTCACTGTCGCAATTTGGAAGCGGTATTTTGAAAGAGTTAAAGATTTTACAACGTTACCTAACCGGCATATAACCCCTTTTACATAAACTACATAAAATTTGACACAGATTCTTCTTCTCAGTCGCCTTAATACACTTTCACTATCGTAAAATTTTATGAATTTATTATTATTGTGGAAGACCCCGTAAAAATTTACTTTCGTTGCTGCATTGAGATCAAAATAAAAATGATGCGTTTACCGAGAAACGAATATTTGAAAAGAGACCGACCCTCTTTGGTTGTAATAATAAAAACATTTACCAGAAATAAACGAGGATAAGTCTCGGTCGCCTTGTGAGGAATTTTTTCGTTTACCAGCGATGCTAATACAAGATTATTCTTTACCCAAAAAAGTTCGCAAGTCCTGTTTTCCTATACACCTACTGTCAATAAATTTTTATTACGGTTGTAAGTTTAAAAGTTAAAAACCAATAATAAAATAAGTACCTCTAAACGTTATTGTAAAGGAATAAGAATCTTTATTTTTCGTTTTTCTTATGTAAATTTTGTGCATAGTATTTAGCTACCCATAAATTCAAAACTCCACAATTTTTCCAAATTAAATTTGTATGCTGTTTGACGTGATTATGTAAACAGTTTCTTCCACAATTTACAGATGCTTTTATTATTCCTGGAATAACCAAAGCCGTTATAGCTATAAAGCAATACTATTATTATGTGCATGCATCTTTTTTTATTTGGAGTGATGTGCAAGTTCTTCTTCTCTAATTAAGAAGTACCCGAGGCTCAATGTCGGGTGTGCCTATCGTAAAATTATTTATCTGAAAACCAGTTAAACGCTGCTTAGGGTCAACTTATGTTAGATGTAGTTTATTACACTGGTTGTAAGAAAGATAAACGATATACGTAATCTAAAGTGAGAGATTTAAATTGCACATCAGAAACATGTGATTCCTTAATGAGGAAATATATTGCTGTGACAGTTTATGAACTTTATTGATTACTTTTATTTCATTTCCAATTTTACAAAACAGAACGCAAAATAACTGCAACAATTACAAAGAGAAGAAGGAAAAAGTTAAAGAAACTAGTAGAAAGGAAAAAGAAAAGAGTTGGACAACATTTGGTGACAAGTTGGAAAAAAACTTTAGGGACAACCAGAAGCTGTTTTGTGGAGTATTAAAAAAGGTCACGAAAGAAAAGCAAACAAATAGAAATATAATAAAGGACAAAAATAACAAATCAATAACGGAAGAAAAAGATATGATGGATAGGTGGAAGGAATACTTCCAAGACTTATCAAGAGGACCAAGTCAACAAATAGCAGAGTCAACTGATCAAATAACCACTGGGTTTCCGAGGATAACAAGAAACAAAATCACAGAAACAATTGAGATCACAATATAAGAAGTCAAAGAAGCAGTCAAAAATACTAGAAATAGAAAGGCCGCAGGACATGACAAAATATCAGAGGAAATGCTTCAAAACATGGGCGAAGCTGGTATCAGACTGTTTTGGAAAATCTGCAACAAGGCATGGAATGAGAAAAAGGTAGCCAAGGACTGGACAACATTGTACCAATATGTAAGAACATTGAATTGTGATAGCTACCGGGGAATACCACAGCAACGAATTTTAGAACTAAAACTATGAGGCATCGTAGAACCTACCCTAGAAAAAGCACAAGCTGCATTTAGACGAGGAAGAAGTACGCAGGATCATGTTTTCATGCTGAAACAAATTACAGACAAGCCGATCAAGAGTAAAACGAAAGCGTACTTCCTATTCATTGATTTACAAAAAGCTTTCGGCAGAGTACCCAGAGCAAGAGTGTGGAAAATACTGGTGCAGAGAGGAGATAGTCGACTAATAATTGATGCAATAAAGTCACTATAAATTTAGAAAATGTAACCAGCCAAAATGCGTTTGAAACAAATCAAGTACCCACATATAAAAGCAAGGTCGCTACAAATGTGACTTAACCTCTGATTTAACGTAAACATATTATTATATTCGGTACGTGTGAAAATAAAAGGAGTGGTCTCCTTCAGTTTAAAGATAGATAGATAGATTTATCCGTCCAATAAAAATACAAAGAAGTATAATGGACATGTCCAGAAGTATAAACATATTGCAAATAAAAATGGTGACAACATAATAAATTCAAGTTAAAAAATAGTTAAATTTAAACAACACAATGTTATAAGTATTATTGCACTCCTATTCAAAACTACCTGGAAAATTGTCAAGGGAGTAAACACAATTGTCAAGTAAATAATTGTCCAAAACAAATTTGAATCTTCTTACAGTTTTTAATTCCTTAAAAGCGTCGGGCAACAGGTTAAAAAGTTGCAACCCCACAGAAATTGGAGATCTTTTCGTAATGTCTAATCTATTCAGGGCCAACCTGAAGTTGGCTACAAATAGGCTTTGTTTATTACATTTCCTTATAATGCGGCCCATTAAGAAAGAATTGAAAATAATATTGTGACTCATTCCTCTACCTAATAGCTTCCGTCAGTCTTGATTTCCAAATATTTCTAATTTTATATTTTTAAACATTATGCATTTTGGTGTCTGGGGGACTTTGAATTGTTCTACTAATTTTACTGCTGTAAGTTTTAATAATGCTTCTAAACCTGTTTGGACGAAAGGGCCTCCAACGACTTAATATTATCAAGAAATGGTTTTGTAAACATTAAAAAAATGTATTCAAAACCGTATCTAACATCTGTGTATGTTAGAAATTGTACTAAACAATGTCAAATTAAGTTTCCAAAGAAGGAGCAGGTTTTTCTTTTGATTTTTATGGGGTATGCTCAACAGTAAAAAAATATTGTCAAAAACATTTTACGTTCCTATATCTATTCGAATGTTCAACTTTCTTAAAGTACCTAACTTTTGAATAATTTGTAAAAACAATCTATCATAAATTTTGTTGAAGGTATTCCATTTTGTTACTCATTTCTTGTATGATGCTATCTCTTTTTCCCGATGTATATAAAAAAAAAAAAGATACCTCCGTTCTTCTTTTACATTCATTCCACAACATAATTCAATCCGATGTAATTTCCTGTCCTGATGACTCGCTCTCCTTTGTCAGAGATAAAAATAGCACCGCCAATAGCGAATTAAACCAGTAAGCGTTAAATACCGAGAAGGAAGGAGGTAAATAACACCCAGTAAACTCGATACGAAGAGGTCGAATGGGAAACAAAAGTCTAATATCTAAGACGGTGGAAAATGGCGCAGGTAATTGTGGCGTAATTTTTTCCTTCAGTTTCTCGATCTCTATACGATTTCCTCGTTCTCTCCTTAGCGTCCTCTTCTTCGTTCGCGTTCCTTCTCCTCCTCCAATACGCGCGCCGGCTCGTATATATTGTTGTACGTATGTACTTTTTGAGAGGTTGCTTCGGGACAGTGACCTAGACCACAGACCATCGACATTATTCGAGAATATTCGCGTTCCACGGCGAGGTCACGCCGAGTCACTTACCCCAGTGGTACAGAAACCAAGCGAAAAGTGCGAGTTCCTCATAGTCACCGCCATGCCAGGCCAGCCGGCCAGCTTAGGTATGTTTATGGTGTTAAAGTAGTATCGGTGGAGCGCGGTGTTGGAGTCGAGTCGTCATCGTGATATCGTCATTACTCTCGTGAAGATCATTACCGGGAGAAGTCGCAACTTCTCTCGGGTGAGCGGTAGCGTTCAACGGTGAAACAGACATTGAAATTCCAATAGTAATTATTAATTACGATCCTATTTCCGTCGGTTTCTTTTCGATTTTTAATATCGCACACCGGTAAAACGTTATCTCACCGTAAATGTTAGCGGAAAATCTCGCTTTTTCTACCTAGTTACATATCTTGTGTATTATTCATTTCAGGAAAAGTATTATGAGTGTTGGGTAACTTTACTATTTAGATTAGATTACTATTTAAATAGATTTACGAGACCACAATGAACAAATAAAATGATACTGCTGATAACTCAAATTTTCTAATAATTTCATGTTTTCGTAAGTTTCTTTCATACCGAAAGCATGTGCTACTGGAACAGAGGAAAATCTATTTCCATTATGCAAGAGTACAGGTTTCAAACTGGTTTTTGACGAGTCTATAAACAAACGCCAATCTTGTGGTTCAAATTCAATATCTAGGAAGTTCATAACCGAAGTTATATCATTGCAATAAATTAAATTTTCTTCTTAAAAAAAGAACTTTTTTTAGTTCTTCGTCACGGCTACGAAAACGGCACACCTTAGTATCTGGATGAAGCAAATTCCATTCTTTCAATCTAGATCCTAATAGTTCAGACTGGTTTTTTGACAATTTTAAGTCGCGAACCAGATCGTTAAGATCAGCTTGAGTTACCAAATGAGACTCCTTACTATAAGGTACATAGGTTGGATCATGAATTTCATCTGCAATTGCATTACATGAAGGTAACTCGATGTCATCATTTGCTGCGTCATTTGCTGGATTTGGCACTGCAGGTATAGGTAAATTAGCACTATGAGGAAGTGGTCGTGTTGCAGAACGTACATTTGCATATTTAACTGTATGTTTTGATGCTATATTTATATCATTTATACAAGTTAGGCAAAAGTAACAATCAGATACGTGGTCTACAGGCTCTGTCCAAATCATGGGTTTTCCAAAAGCCTTTCCTTTTGCCCAACCTCTAAGATTCTTTACACATGTCGTACAGCATATATGAGGTGCCCAATTCTTATCTTGATGAGCCACAGAGAAGTCAAAATAATCACGATAACACTGCTTTACCAGTTCAGTTAAATTTCGTCGCTGACTTTTGAAAGTTAGTTCACCACATACGTAGCAAAAAGAATTATGATGATTGATGCACTTCCTTTGCATGTTGAGAAAATAACAACGTTTTGCTTTTGTATTCTAAACTCAAAATATTACACTTTTTTAAATGAAACCTTGATGCAATTAAACCGTACGTACAGTAGTATTAACGGAAAAATAAGGTAAAATCATAAGTGGGTGTCACAACAAATCTGTGCGTGACAGAAACAAATTAGTTTGTGTTTTGCAATGAGGGTATATAGTAAAGTAATAATTAGCATACAGAATCCGTGTGGCAAAAACCTTGTTGATCAGTGTAATGAGAGTACTTTTTTTTTGACGAATGAAAATTGAAGTCGTTGTCTGTGGCGGTATATAGCATTTGAACGCCCATGAATGCTCTATGAAGCTGTGATAAAATACGTCACTGGGATATATCAATGAAGTTATCTGATGTTTCAAAAACCTAATAATAATTATATTCGTTAATTATTTATACTTGCAGACGATAAAAACCTACTCCTATAATCCAATAAATGTTTTGCAAACATTTTTTAACTATCCTTCAGACAAGCATAATTAAATGGACGAGGTAAGAGTTTAATGTATAGTCCCTTCCACTTACAATCGACGAGCTGAATTATTATATCCATAGATCGCTCAAAGAAGTTCACCCTGTATATAATGTGTAATATCTAAAGTTTCAGGAACAATCAATGGAAGTATACATTTTCTTCTGTCTGTCTTCTGTCTGTCTTCTGTCAGGGCATAATATATTCCTGCAGAACATTTATTTTCTGTTAGCGGGATACCCAACCCCCACGCGTAGCTTACGTCACGAGCTTGAAGTGGCGGGCGGGACTAGCTGAATGTAAAACAGTACTGCAGATACATATTACAATAAAAACTGAATCTCGTATTTTGTTATTTCTCATGGGCGAGTCATAACTTTTCTCCGTATTTCTTTGGGTCTGTCTCACTCCATTGCGCATGCCCTCTTGCTATGGAGCATCCGCTAGCTGTATATTCAAACGCGAATAACTCGAAAACAGCCCATTTAACGCCTCCCATAATTTTACACTGGTTTTCCACTTGCAATTTCAACATGACAATATATAAAGTATCTCATTAGAATAAGGAAGTATGCCAAAATTCATAATTTTATGGACAGCCTGTATAATTATCTAAGTCACCATTGTATGCAGTATTTGATGGCAAAAGGAGCGATTATAACCGATTTCTGAAATTCCATAAATTAAGCACAACGTACATTGTTCTGTGCTTATTATAACACCTTGTATATAACTGGCTATACCAGTCGAAAGTGCTATAAACGGTACAAGTCCACTATTTGAAACTATTTTTACATCTTTCACCGTTTAAAAGTGATTTTGGGTTGGATTTTAAAATCAAATTGGATCCCTTAAAATTGAAATTCCGTCGCAACAGAAAATGTTCTTGAGTAACACTGCATTGAGTCCACAAACTGACAAAATTTGATCAGAATATGCGATTCACAGTTCGGCAGTTCATTTATGAGGAATTTTTAGTCACCATTTGGTTTATATTCTTGTCATTGTGGAATATACTCCTTTGCATTTTATTCTAATAAAAGACGTAACCCAAAGAAGATACCCAAATAACAAGATTTCCAACGAAAAATTGTGAAAGTATGGCATTTGGGTAGTGTCGTCACATTTTGGGCAAGAAAAAATATTATTCCAGGTCATTGTAGTATATTTTCAATTACAATATCTTTCACTGTAAAAAAATATCAAATATCGAATCTTGAACAAAAGTTTTCATGTAAACCCATATGGAAATATATTTTCTGATATATAAATTAATTCAATTGTTGATCACCTTTTCTCTTGATAAAAATTGATTTGATTTATTTCTAACTTGGTAGCTGATGGAAGGAATAATTGGTATTATTTCATTAGCCATAAAAGTTATTAATTTTCCAAATTGTAACTACTACTAAAAATGGTCAAATTTGACGCCCATTTCATCTAGTTAAAATAATTTAGTATTGTTATTAATAACTGTGATACAGAATGAAGAATATTTCTGGAGATAACTTCATAGTCCATAGTTATGTATCCTACTTATATACATATGTATACACCAATGTGTGTTGTGTGGATGAGTTCAATGTCGCTCGCCTTTTTCGCAATCTCTATCTCATTTCATCCACTGCTTTTTGATCCTCTCTTTTTTTTTTTCTTCTTCCTCTGTCGTCGTATCAGAACAACAGAAACGCTTTAGGTCGGCGACTGACCATGGCCGAAGAAGAACACGCAGAGCAGTATTACGCATACATGCATAGGTATCCAAAGATGTATATACATATATTTTGGTTTATGGCGCCGTTGTCCGTTTAATAAGATTTCATAAAGTCGTTTCTCACGAATTAGAAACCGAATAACCAGCGAAGAGGCGGAAAATCAAAGCAAGATATATCATTTCTTATTACAACATCGACATAAAATATAAAGTCGGTATGCCTACTCGATCATTTTTCCTTATACGAAACGTGGCAATGAAAAAAAAACAAAAGAAGAAGCGGAGTGTCATTGATTCAGGTTGTGTGTACATTGCCCTTGTATCTACAAAGGAACGGATGTCAATGTCAAGAATATTTTTTGGATAGTACCATCGAACGCACGTTTTAAAATATTATGCGCTGTTAACATGTCACTTGTGTAGCTACATAAAGGAAGGATTACGTGACATGAAAATCAAACGGAAAATTGACCACGGTTCATTCACAAAATTTAATGCCGATGTTGTGGGTCGTCGTGTTCACGGAGCGACTTCAAATTTAACGAAGGCATTGCATATTAGACACATACAATCGGTCAAGCGTTTCGCTTAAATTCGAACGGGATGAATAAAGCAAAAAAGTTGCCCTAGATTGTTAAAAATAAATCTAAATCTCTACCAAACTATTGAGGTCGCAGAATTTGCTTTAGTTTAGAAGTTAGTAAATATTTCCATATTGCAAGAAACAAAAAGTGGAAATATCCCTCATTAAGATTTGGATTGCTTCCGAACTAAAAACATCAACGATCATAAGTATGACAGTGTTATTATTGCATATAAACGGGAACTAACCAACCTTTGATTTACAAAAAAAAAGTCAATAAAATAATGCAAATGATAATGAGCAATTGTCTATTGATGTGCGGCGGATGGTTTTACTTTCTCCAATATTCATTCAACTGTATTAATTTATTTATAGGAAGTTTTGTAATGCACTTTTAACCTGTTTTTGTGGTTGGAGAAAATTTAAATATTTGCGGTTTAGTGGTACAAATTACTTAATTTTGTTTTATAGGGGTATTTACTATATTAAACAAGAAACAAATATAATAAAGATTATTCCATAAAAAGCTCGATAGTAACGGTTAATGAAACATTGTCAATATTAAAAAAAATTCTTAAAGTTTTTCTTCTTAAGGCACGTCTTGGTATTGTGTCATTGTCAGTGTGAATGAACGTATATATACGTTGGATGGTCTTTTCTTTAACGTTTTTGTTTCCGGTTGTAGAGGTTATTGACAGTTGACGTAATTCAAAGCGAAACCTAACGGGTACATTGCGCTTATGAATAAATTATTAGGAAATCGGCCTGCGTTTTGTGCGTCGACTACATACACATGGTCATACGAACGTACGGCGTTAGAAGTTTGCGCTCTTAGCGCTTCAATGGCTCTTCGATCCTTCCTATTCGTTATTTGTCCTTTTTGCTTTCTTTCGCGGGTCCCGTTTCTTCTTTTCGGACGGGTTGACGCAATGAAGTCATACACAGAAAAGGTAGACGAACACCAAGTCGACTGTGCCACTAAAGTAATTGCTGCTAACCAGAAATCAAAACAAAGGTGCAATGAACCTTGGAATGACTACACATTTTTCTAGGAACTTATTCGATGTGTGCGCTTATTTTCAAATACGCTCGCGTATGGATGAAATTCCAAAGATGTGTGCGATCACAGCTTTTTCTTTACTTTTTTTTCTGGTTTTAATACTACGTATTAAAATTGCCTAGCCAAATATTTAGATCAATATCACTGCTCGGCTAAAATTCTTGTTCCATAATAAGCCTACATATATTTCTCGATTGAAATAGAAATATTTATTTGACTATTTATTTAACACAAGTACATATTTATTTCTATTAAAAAAATGTTGTAGGTTTAAGTGTTATTAAATTTTTTCATATAAAATATTTTATTTTCTTGAAATATTACTAAAACCAAATAGTACATAATTTTCTTCATCTAAGTACTTATCTTAAATTCTTAAATTTAATTATCCGGTAATAGCGGTAATTTCATATGTGCTTCTTGTTTATACCAAGTATGTCAAAATTTGAATCAGCTGTATATTTCGTTAAATATTCAAGAATTTATTATTCTTTGTCGAAGTACCTAAATAATTCTTTGCTTATGAAGGTGCAGTTTACTTGACTGGAGTCATAATCACTTCTATGAAATAATCGTTTTTCCATGTGTAGCGAATTTCAAATTTAAAACATGCAATGATTGTATGCTGCTATTATTGAAATTTTTACAAACTAATTCGCGTTATGGAATTTAGCATTTCGACATCCTATATTTCAGTCATTGTCGTTTAAAAGAAAGAAAATAGCATACCTCACAATTTCGCGACACAAAAAGCTTTATTGAAGCGCCAACAGTGTGGCGTTATGTCATACGCAAAGGTCAACGACTCCCAGTCAATGCAATTGCATACATGTATAAAAAATTATTACACGATAGGCATAAGTATGAATTCAACCTTAATTATCTGATTGACACTTGAGAATTATCCTTTGTAAACATTTTAGCACACGACAAATAGCTTTTGTTCGTTATGTTTTTATAATTTAGCATTATAGTACAATTTCGTTACGGAAGTAGGCTGCAGTTTATTTATGACCCAAATGTTTTCTAAAATAAACATCATGATGTCCCTAGCGCTGTTATTGCCCCAATGTGGCCGTAGTACTAAGCGATTTCTCGGATCCGTAGGGATATGGACCGAGACAAGGACGCACTTAAAGCGTTTTATTGCAACCAGAAACCTTGAAACTGTATCAAAGCATGTCAGAAGGTGCACCCACAACTATAATTCTTGGAAAATAGAGGACGCAGAGATATAACAATGATAAACGCAATATTTTTTCCTTAAACTGAAATATCAACAATTTTCTAGTTTGTGCGCCAGCGTATCTTACAAATCACAAAGCTATCATTAAAGTAAATAATCTTACAAATAAAAAACCCATTTATAAATAAATAATATTGTCATCGCAATCACAATGGAAAGTTAAATATCTGCCGATGCATAACACATTGTATAAATTATATAAAATCAATATATTTAGAACTGTGTAAAGCCTGAGATTCTTCCCTTTTATTGCAATTTAAAATAAGAAATTTTCTCTGAAAATATCCAGTAGGAAATACTCCTGAATCAGATGACGCATTATATTTTCAGCGGGGTTATTCACCGTTCAACGATCTATTAGACGCGTAAGATACGAATTCGAAAGGTTCTTCTTTCATCTCGTCATTTACGTAACGTGATGCGCGCGGTCGGAGGCGCCACATATTCTGCAAGATTTATTTTTGAAATTGCTGACCGAAATGTGGGCTGCATGTATGTATTTATAGATGGCAGTGTATGGATTCCGTGCCGGAGGCTTTACTTTATCTTAAATGCATGACAAATATGCACGAACATTTGGCTTTAAGTAAATAGATAAAGTATAAAAGACAGATTCATTTCATTTAGGAGGATTTTCGAAGATTTATGATATAAATAAAACTTAAAACTATTCCAAACACTTTTAAAAATATACGGAATGTTGCATTTCTGGTTATGAATTTCGAAATCTAAGAAATATAGTAGTATTTATTTAATCAATTAGACTCAGATTTATTCGCATTGAAGAGAAACCAGAGATCGTGATAGTTGCCGAAAACGAGAGAGATTTGCAACACAATATTAATATATGGTATAAAGAACTTGAACAAAATGGAATGAAGTTAAACATAAACAAAACAAAAGTGATGGCCATAGGAAATGAAAACATAGAACTTAAAATAGAGATTGACGGAGAGAATATACAACAAGTTAATACTTTCAAATACCTAGGAGTAACACTAGACCAAAATGGAACACAAGAAGCAGAAATAAATGAAAGGGCTGAAAAAACAATGAAACTGTACTATACTATGCAAAATAAATTCATAAATAAAAAAGAAATATCACAAAAAACCAAAATTAAAGTATTTAAATCAATTATTAGACCCGTCCTAACTTACGGCTGCGAATCATGGATACTAAATGAAAAACAAAAAAGTAAGATACAAGCAGTCGAAATGAAGGTCCTGAGAAGAGTTCGAGGAGTTACGAAGAGAGACAATATCAGAAGCATAGATATAAGAAAAGACCTAAACATACAATCGACTTTAGAATTTATAGAAGAAAAGCAGTTAGAATGGTGGGGACATCTATTGAGGATGGAAGCATCGAGGCCACTGAGAAAGATATGGGAGGCGAGAATACAAAAAAATAGGAAGCCGGGAAGACGTAGGCAAACTTGGGACGATGTGATAGGGAACATTTTACAGAAAAGAAATAAAGAATGGGTAGAAGCGAAGAAGATGGCAGAAAATAGAAGAGAATGGAAGAGGTTCGTCCATAGCTGAAAAGAAAAGAAATATTCCTACACCTTAATTGAGGTAGAAGGAGTTATTGATTATATATATATATGTATATATATATATATAAATTAAACTCAATGGTAGATCGTATAATACGAATTTCATATTAATCTGGGTACCGGAAGCACATCTAATAATTTTCTAAAATTGGCATTTTGAGATTGTCTCACACTCCAAACACCTGCATTATCACCACGTAATGTTAATTTTTTATCATATCAAATAATTGTTCTATCTCGTAGCAAACTAAATTACTTTAGTCCACTCAGAATTAAAAATTTCTTTTCTTCATAAAGTTTTGTGTCAGATAGCTTGTCCTTGTCATCCCCACTTACCCCTCAGTTTTCATAAATAATTCGCATTGAGCGCTTTCTGCCAAAAAAAATCATGTCGTTGGGCTTTGATACGAGAAGACAGTTCCATGAAGTTGCTTCAGCATTTAATGATTTTTAATAGATTCAGCTGCTGATGCCATTAATAATCTTTGTAATATGAGTCACGTTGTGTCTCAGACGAGAGCTGATATTATTAACTACCATATGTATTGCATCTTTCACTGGACAAGCACTTTATAATTTACTTCAATAAAAATTGAAAAATAAAAAATCACTAGGTTCAGACGGAATTCCGGATAAAAAGTTTTAAGTAGAGTTATCAAATCATTAACATTATTGGTTAACATGTCATTCCGTCTAGGGATATTTCCTGATTGATTAAAAATGAGTAAAGTTACCTCTATATATAAGAAGGTGTCAAGTTATAGGTAAGTATAGGCCTATTACTATTTTGAATTTGAGTAAGCTTTTTTAAATAGGATCATTTCTTTTATTTATAAACATAAAATATTAAATAACAAACAACATGGTTTCAGAAAAAATAAATCCACTATGTTGAGGCGGGGGATTGTCCTTCCTCGGACTTTTGTGACTTGAGCAAAGCTTCCGATTGTGTCAAACAGCGTAAATTGATTTCTAAACTTTGTGATCATGCAATTAGGGGTGTGGCTTCTGACCGGATCCAGTCCTATTTGGACGACCGGAAACAATATGTGAAACACTGTTGTCGCGATGGTACTGTTAACTCGGAGACATTGGCGACCAGCATGAGTGTTCCACAAGGTTCAATCATAGATCCTATTCGTTTCATTCTGTAAAAACCTAATGAACAAACTCAGTTTCCTAACTTATGTGTTTCATAATTTACTTACAAACTCTTCTTGAGGTTGAGCAAATAGTTTTTATTTATTATGCTCAGTTAGACTCAAGACTGAGATACGACGTGTACTTGTAGGACAATTCCACCATCTTTTCTGATGTTTTCTCAGCGCAAAAAACGCGTTTTGCATTGCATCGCAGGAGTATATAAAAAACGATAAAACCATTCATTCATTTAAAAAGTCACTCAGAGAGTTAATGCTGGGAAAGTGCTACTACACGAATTCTTTAACTAGTCTTCAACTTTAAATGTTATTAATTGATCGACTTTTCTGATTCCTATATGTAATTTTTTACATCTGAAATAAATAATATTAAATTTAGTTCACAATAAGCTTCTTCCAAAACAAGACAAATCGAAACAAGTGTAAACAATAGTGATTTTGCTATAAAAAAAAAAACCCTTTTCGTTCAACAAGAAATTATATATTTTAAGCGATATGAAGATCTACATTGTTTCAAGCCCTTTCATGGCGATTCTTTTCTATAGCGAGCGGAAACTCGTAAACTGTAACCACACAACACACGAGCCACTGATAAATACCATAATCAATAAAGAGCAGTAAACATTAAAAAAGCGCATGGCCCTCAATAATCCCAAACTTTCTTGCAATTTTCTCTGCGAATCTTTTCACACTTAGTTATTACCGAGCGATATACCTGCAATTATCATAATCAAGAATGATTGCATGGGCGCCCATCTGCCTCTTCCATAAACGGAACGAACAGTTGCGATGAAAATGTAACAACGAGCCTCTCAGAAAACGCCCAAAAGTGTGTGGGCCCCGACTACAATTACATATAACTGTTTATCAAGGGTGGCTGTTGACTAACAATAAAATATTTTTCCCTTAAGTATAAGGAAGTGATCGATAGACGTTCGCGTACGCTAGGCACGTGTGTTTTTAATGGCAAAAACGAAGCTAGGTATGTATTAGGTAGTTACGTCATACGTCAAGTAGTAAATAGCTAACCGCAGATTTTTTTCGTTCGTCCAACATAATGCAAAAGGTATAAAGGTAGATGTGTATAATAAACCTATGTGTGTATATGAAGATAACGGGTCTTCGGAGTTTTGTTGTAAAATAAATATCACGTGTCTTTTACTTTGCCGTACTACACATAGACCTACAAGCCTTCGCGTTCTGTTGCCTGATATTCGGCCTTTTGTACGTGGCTTGTCACAAAATATGTAAGGACACGCGGTGAAAAAGGATAGACACCAGGAAGTGTGTATTCGTTCTTCCTATTACGAATAAATTTGTATCACGTTACATAAACTTCATGCTTTATATTCTACGTATGTTGAATACTGCTGCTATATACTCCCTGGTTTATTTTATAAATGAATATGAGGGACGTATGAAATTCATTGTATAATAAAAACATGTATGACGTCTTCTTGTTATAACTGCAGTTGCAATTGAGAAATAGTTAAAGTAAAATTATATCTACCATTACATTTATAAACTACTTTAAGCGAAAAAATAAATTAACTGAAAAATTGGGGTAACAGTAACTGTATTTATATTAAATTTTAATTGAAGGTTTAAAATATATCTAGTTTATGTATGTGTTTCTCCTACATTTATTTCAGCGAAAAGGAAAACAAAACAGTCGTGCTCTCTAAACACAAGTGTTGCTTAAATGTGATCAACTCACGCATGATTTCTTATGCAAATTTTATTCGGAAATACGATTCTTTACAATAATTCTTAAGGCCATAGTCAGTTATCTTAAATGCGTTATCAATATTTTGATTCAGATTTGGAAGTAAAAGTAGTTATTTGGAAATAAAATTAGATGCGCAAATTTGTCATTAAACAAATTAGGAATCTTTATCTCCTAAACGTTATTTTTAATATTCTGAATGTTTTTTTCTGGTTTCTGAAAGATATTGCATTGTTTGTCCATTGCAATTTTGACAAGGTATTTTATACATATCATGTGTATTAAAGAATCTTTACACAAGAAATAAGCTTTTGAATTGTCCGCATTACTAAGAATTTTAAGGAACCACACCTTTTTGATTTTTGCTGCTGGTGTACTCTTTTTAACTTTTAAATTTGTTGTTTTGTGTCATTTAGATTAGACTTATTACTTTTAGCTTTATTCGTTATTTTCAGTAATTTAACGAAACACATTACACTTAAATGAACTGCTCCGAACAACTATTTTATTATTTGTAATTTTATACACTAGCTCTAACGTTTATGTAGACATTGTTTACGTATTTTTCCATATTTGCATTGAACACTTTATGTTTCCGATATTTCATATAAATAATTCGCGACTTCTTTTCTAAAATTTTCAATTCATCATCAAATGTTTTTACATTTTAATTTTTTAATCAAATTTAGCGTTTAATTATGTCATATTTCATTTTTGACTCTGTTTTTGTCATTAAATCGACAGGTGAATCCAACTTTTAACTTAACTAACTATATTCCAATAAATATTTAACCATTATAGTTTAGCAAAGACTAATAAATTAGCCGCTGGAAGAACTATGTAGCACAAAATGATATACACGTCTGCTCTATTTAAGTGTCTTTTTTTACTTATTATTGATCAACAGGACAGAGTTTTTTCGTTCTGATATGGTATACCAGATGAACTATAAAGTGCATTTCTTAAAGAATTCAGTTGTCATTATGTTAGCATAGTTAGGAAGATGTTGCTCTCCCTAACAATTAAAATTAATAACACCTCAAAGAAGGCAACCGCATCTTGTACCATATTGTATTTATTGTAATAAATTCGAAATTTCTAGATAATAGGTACCTCCACTTTATTATAACCATATTCTATATCTACAAAATTTACATCACATTGTAAAGTTTTTGTTTTCTCGTTTTACTTAACATATGAATATGTACTTTTCTTTTAATCTTGCTTTAAAGTTTCATTTGATGTGTTCCATATCTGTATTCTAAAGCCTTTCTTGTATTATTTTATTTGGCATTTTTTTTGGCATAAGTACTCGATATAGTATTAACAAAGAAGATAACAATAAATATAGCAAGTTAGCGATGTAAGATGTATTCTTCTAACCCATCGTCAAGAAATTTCACGTCAAGAACTCTATGGTGGAATTGGAAAGGTCTAATGCAAATCAAATTTTGCAAGCTTAAGATTTTGATAATGCAGATAAGATGAAATGAGAATATTAAAAATTTTAATTGAATTGAATTTGTTCATAACTCTTTAGGATAACATTGTAATCATAAGAAAACTGTTGGAAATTAAAGATTTTCCAGCATCTAAAAAAATTAGATGAAAAATGTTTAAGCATATATTTATTTGCGCTTACAAAAGACTATTAGATATTTACTTTATGATTATATTTGTGACTTTATTTCCTTTGTTTGCTTTAAGAATTTGTTCTAATGTTTTCCTTATACCTTAGAACTTATCATAAAGTATTTTATAGACAATATATGTATACTTCGCGGAGTATGGGCAATACCCGTACTCAATTCTCGCATCCTAAGTTTCACCGTCAACTAGCACAGTTCATGGGCTGAATTATCGGATTAGTTCTTCGTCACGATTTTGCCCAAGACATTGACTGACGTGTTAATAATTCCCAGGACGCGTCCGCTATGTCCGATTGTGAACTTATATAGGCAGGAGTGCGGCCAACCTGTATTATTATCGCCGCTCGTTTTCTATGCAATAATGCCGATGCCTCCTTACCTATACATATAGCGCAGAAATATCGGGTTTCACGTTGAGAAGAAGAAGAAAATGTACAGTTATTCGGACGGTAATGGAAGAGCAACAGAACTTGGGCGTTCGTTATTATTGTCGTACTTATATAAAGAAAGGTTTATTGCCCGTTTCGCGGTTACGTTGTTAATAAGGCGACACAACTGGTCATGTGTTGTAATTAGCTGCCTCCTGAAATTACGGTAGATAATATACTAATGCACATAAACATGTTGTGTATATATAAAATATAAATTACATATCTGTGTATGCTATTATCAAAAATTCTAGAGCGATTTCTCAAGAATTTCAATTCTCTTGCTAAGGTGACATTGTTACCGTTTGCGGGAATATGCTATAATCATGCGGTAAAAGGTATTTCGGCGGCTTAAAACTGCAGTAGCGTGACAAATTTCTCGGCTACCGAAGCAAATTTTGTTCTGAGAAGTCGAAATAGAGAATTTCGTCACCATGCAAGGTTAATAACAGCCATAAATTAACTAAAATCTCTTCAATGAAAAAAACAAAAAAACAATAAGGGCCTTTGCTTTTAATGTAACTTGTTTGGAATGTTATGTTACTTTTTCTACTTTTGTTATGTCAAGAATGGTCCTATCGATTACGTTTTTACTAAATATTTCATCCCAAACAGCATGGTAAATTATATATTTAATTTTGGTTTATGTAAATTTAGTATGAAATCTTAATTATAGTTTAAATTTATTTAAATTTTTATCATAAAACTATCAAAACCAAATTAATGTCATATACCAAAAAAGTTGTAACGAAGTCGTTTTGAAGAAAAAACGCAAAATATAAATATTAAAACCCTTACTTAAATCTTGC
Source organism: Cetonia aurata (assembly GCA_949128085.1). Taxonomy (NCBI): domain Eukaryota; kingdom Metazoa; phylum Arthropoda; class Insecta; order Coleoptera; family Scarabaeidae; genus Cetonia; species Cetonia aurata. The sequence continues at coordinate 26,943,804 of OX421887.1, forward strand.
TTGTTAAACATTAACATAAATTCACATTGAATTACCTAAAATCATCACGAACTCTAAATAAAAACGATGTAGGTACTTAGTATCTCCTACTGCATAAACAGGAAACATGTAAACATATAACAGTAACATATCAGGTAACAAAGAAATTATACACACAGCAATAACTGTTGCTTCGCGGATACAATAAAGACATCAATTCAGCCTCAATTATACCGTAATGGCATCTATTGTAGTGAATTCATTCAGTTGCACAGGTGAATACATTCTAATGTATGTAAGTCTGGGTCTGTTACAAATAGAGATACACATATGTATACTCATAATATATCGCATCTTTTTACTTTACAGTGAAATTTACTTTTCATTGTATTCGCTTGGCTGGTATTCAACCACTGTAACATCTGTGTGAACCGCTTTAGGTATGTTGTAAACTCACAAATGTATGCATTATATATCTATTATAAACCCGTTGAGTGTGTTACAAAATATATTTTAATCTTTTCAGTTCATACTCGGGTAGTTACAGTTAGAATCTCATTTATAATCATGACGATTTGCATCAAATGTTTTTAAACCCGTCTAAAGTTAAAACGATAGTTTATTAAGCCATAATTCAATATACTAAGCCAACTGACAGATTTACATTCACTATTCGAGGTCATTCTGTTTACAGTGCGCATTGCGTAGTTCTCGTTTTAGCGGAAGGGCACTTCTTGTAAATGATGCCCTGTCGTAAAACAATTTGTATAGCAAAAACGTTAAGGTCGGAACGATTATCTCTGGTTATTAAGTCGTTACCGAAACCCAGTTTAAGGGTTACGTCCTTGGTTAGTATCGTTGGAGATGCGTTTGGGGTGCCTCAGAGTGAAATTTCGCGGTAATGCATACGGTCAACAAGTTGGCATCCATGGTCGTAAATCAGCACTCCTCGACTCCACAGATCTCTCGTTAAAGCGTTAAGGCTAGGCGTCCCACCGTGACAGCTAGTCGATGTTACTACACCCACTGGTGGTTTTCGTAAATCCAAAGTCCCGTAATATTCGAGGAAGATGCCCGTAATTCGAGACAGAAGCGACATCTGAAGGTACCCAATTTATTTCCGACCGTTGAAAAAGCGGTAGGACGTACATTTTGGTTATGTACTTTTCTAATTAGACCCAAAAATTAGAGCGACTTAGGCACGTGAAGATAGGGAAATGTAACACACTTACAGGTGGTATTTGTTACGAATAACGGATAACAAACATAAATAAGGCAAAATCAATACTAGTTTAGTTTAAGATCGATAATTGTCTGTTGATCTGGAAAATTTATGAGGTCCACCAATAAAATCTCGTTAAATCAAGCAGCAATGGATTTAAAATCACATCTACGTATTTTATACATTATATAAGGAAAATAGGTATTAAAAATTAAGTGAAAGTCTAAATGCAACACCCATATGAGGTGTTAATTAGACAAAAGTAAAAAAAGTGTTTTAGCGATGATAAAACAGAGGAAGAATTAAGTCGTTTTCTGCTGATCAAATCAAGTTAAATGTTTATCAAATCTTTGGTAGTTTTTGTAGTTTATAATTCAGGAGCTGATACTATTTCATAATACTTCTTACCTAAAAACTCACTGGACATCGCAAAAGTTGTATGATACGTCCTAAATCGATAATTTAGCAAATTCTTTGTAAAAATAAAACTGTAGAGGATGTTATACGTTATACTTCTAATGTACCCCAAAACATAAAAAATCAATCTTCCAAAGGAATGTATTGCTATCAAATTAGAAAAGTCAAAGTCGTTTAGAAATTAATATAAAGAAATGAAGTACACCTTTGTGCAAATTAATGCGTAAAATATATTGTAAATGAAAAAAGTGCAACGCCATCTACCCGTTAAAGTAAGGTAGCTGGTAGCCTCCACGTCAGAAATAGTAAAGCTATCAAATAGTAGTGGAGTATAGGCACAACCATTGACCACCAGAGTGCACCGCACACATTAAATAACGTGTAAAATAATTAAACAAAAGGGAAGGTATAGAGTACCTATTGTTTAAGGGGTAGATGGCGTTGCAATTTTTCATTTACATCTTTATGTCAGCAGTGCATTTAGCTGCCTGGTGCAGTGTTGTTGATTGTGTCTCACCTGTAGTATGCTGACGAGAACTAATAAGTTCGAAACAGTACTGTCTGTGTCTGGTGTTGACAAATTCTTTGTTTAAGACAATTTTTGTTGAAAAATGTATTTTATTTACAGAATCAGTTATAAAATCAGAAGAATTAATATTCAGCAGCACCATCTTAATAGACTATAATTAATAATAATAATATTTATTCTCCATAGGATTAATGTCGGTGAATTACCAATCCAAAATGGTTATCCTATTCTCAATGAATAATTGTTTCACAGTTTTCAATGTATGACAAGGCAGCAAATCAGGATGAAAAATTCACATTTATTTCCGATAGTTCCTGGCTCACTTGATCTCTCTTTGATGTCTATATAGGTATTTTTGGCTGTTCATCATGCCTGGACCAAAAGAAAAACAGAAGCTACATTTACTTTACGAGATGTTGACTGACTGCTGAAAGTGAGTCCGTTGCGTCAATTTAGTATGTTCAATGTTCAGACTGTGTGATAACTTTGGAATGCATTTTCATTGCGATATCCATTGCTCATATGCACACAAAGTGTCACCTATAGTTAAAGAAAACAATCACAAATCTTATACGTAATCCCAAATGGTCAAAACATGCAGCACCTTATCATGTCACTTCGCGAATAATATGACTACGTGCACGTTTTAAGTAGCATTAATGTCTATTTAAGAGCTTAATTGCTAACTCCTTTAAATGTGTACTGAGTTAAAGAAGCCACTACCATTTTTCTGTCGAAAACTGAATGCTCTCTTTAAACCCATAAAATATTTCTACTTTCTGCCGAGTGGGGGCGGTAAGCGGACATCAAACGACTGATTAGTAAGCCGGGTGAACCGGCCCGATTTTCTAGTATATAATACTAATAATGATAGTACTTTTTTTTTACGAATAAAAGTCGAAGTCGTAATCTGCTGCTATTCTGTATAATATACACAGTGTGTAATGTGTAAAGTATCAGGAACAATCAGTGGAAACACATTTTCGCCTGTCTGCCTTATCTAAATCACCTTTGTATACAGTATTTTATGATAAAAAGAGCGATTATCATAAATTTGTCAAATTCAATTAAATAACCACAACATGCGTCGTTCCGTGTTTATTGTAACACCCTTATATAAATAGGGTGCAGATCCGCCATCGAAACTCCAGAGTGTTGTTGAGTAACACTCAGTTGAGTCTACAAACTGCAACAACTGAGTTCGTGAGCGTTCCTTGTTAATTCGAGAATGAGTCGTATCGTACCAATCTTTGAAAAGAGCCGGACTGCCTATCTCTAGTATGTACATCTCAACTATAAATAAAATTTTGGCATTCGGGAAGTATTAAAGTATAATAATTAAAATGCAATAACTACAGTATAAAATTTAGAAGTTATTTTAATGTTCTAGAACATAAAATCGAAACTCGTTGTTTAAGTTGCTAAGAGCTGAAAGAAAAAAGAAATCGGAACGGAGTTACTCAACTATCCGAGAGCCATTTTAACGAAAACAATTAGCGAAAGGGATTACAGCAATACCCCGGCGGCCGTATTTACAACGTCAAAACCGTACACATGCACACATATAGATTACGTCCTCCTATAGCGGCTAGTAAATAGCAATAGCGATGGCGAATACTAGGTGATTGACCTCCATGCAGGACAGTGGCATCGCAGAGACTCCTGCTCGGCCCTCGCGCAACTCCGCGCGTTCCTTCGCGCCATGCTCTCCGTGTTCACGACGTTGCGCGTTTTTTATTATGTAAGGTCCCACTCCGGTCGACACATCATCTATTTACAAACGCGTTACAATAAATGCACGCACGCACGCGGTAATACAAGTGCCATTGCACTCTCAACCCGTCGACCGACGACGATGTGCCAGCGATCCTGTTGGCGAAGAACGAGGAGGCGCAACGAAAAAAAGCACAATGCAATCGTTCTAGAATATAAACATCGAAGACTATGTCAGCAGTATTATACTTGCGTGAAAAAACAGTAAAATTATATGCCTTGCAATAGAATATTCTATATATAATATAATATTCACATAGAAAAATACTTGAATTTATTAGGATAGCATTTACTAGTTTAAATAGGTTGTAAAATTGGCCTAAATGATATTATTAAGGGTTGCTATTTTGAAGCAAGTTGGAAACAAGAAATTATACATTCGAATGGTTGCAAATCCGTGGGATTTCAAACACTTTGTTTTTCCTTAGATTCTTCAGCAACTTTTTTATATATTACTGCATGCGCTAAAACTAGTTTTACCTCTCATAACTTTGTAAATTAACGAGTCCGTTTTTAAATAATGTATAAGGGGAATACCAAGAAAATTTCCAGAGTACACGATGATGCAGTAAATAATCGAGATATTCCGGCCAGATCACAGATTTATTTCCTAGAAGTTGAATTAAAACAGATTGTAAAATTTCGTAGTAAGTAAGTAAGTAGGAGGTTTATTTCAATTACCAGAATAGGTATGAGACACGTCACTACAAAGAAGAACTACAAAGGCAAATAATACAACAAAGAAAAATACTACAACATAATCTAGAGTTCTATATCTTCATTAAAGTTAAGAAATTCAGAGATTGAGTAAAAACATTTTGTTCGTAGCCATGATTTGAGAGTTCTTTTAAAGTTATTCAGCGTAAGTGCTTTCCAACTATTGGGCAGACGGTTGTACACCTTAGTGCCTAGAACCTCTGGACTACTAGCCGTTAATTTCAAATGATGCTTCATAAGATGTATCTTCTGATGTCTGATGTTATAATTATTAGGATTATTATTTTTGGTTAGCAGTAGATGCTTGTGTTTATGGATATGACAGCAGGATTCCAATATAAACAATTCCGGTAATGTCAATATTTTCAGTGAAATGAAGAAGCCTCTACATGAAATCAGCTGACTAATCCCCGTAAGACATCTTATAGCTGCTTTCTGCTTGATAAGTATGTCGGTAGCTGAGGAGCTTGATCCCAACAACAATACCCCGTATACCAGGTGCGAATGAAATTCTGAATAGTATACTGTTTTTAAAGTATTAGAGTCAACTACGGTTTTTAACGATCTAAGTTTAAAGATTGACATATTTAATTTAGTTGCCAATGATCGACAATGGTTATCCCAATTTAGAGTAGCGGTAAACGATAAGCCCAGAAATGTTGCCGAATCGGTTGAAGTAATTGCGTTATTAGCGAATTTCAAGTCTATGAAATCGTTAATCTTTTTTTGTAACGTATGAAACAATATGTACGTGGTATTCTTACGGTTTAACGAATGATTGTTAGCACAGAACCACATAAAAATCTTATCTAATACCATATTCGCAATCTCTTCCTTATTATCTTCATCTTCAGACACTATAACGGTGATGTCGTCAGCATAACAGATAACCACAAAATCACACAGAAAATCAATGATGTCATTTAAAAACAAAGAAAACAGCACAGGACCCAAAACCGATCCCTGCGGCACTCCAATATTCGTGGGCAGCAGGGACGATCTAGTCCTATGCCTCACCCCGCCTCCAACTGTACTAATTTCTACAAATTGGACTCTGTTGGATAGATATGAAGTAATCCATTCTAGCACTTTCCCACGAAATCCCAAAATAAAAAGCTTATCTAACAGTAATTTGTGGACCATACAGTCAAACAGTCCACATATATCGTAATTAACGTTCATAAAATCTAAATTCTATTAAGTTTAGTTGTACTTAATTCGTTCTACAAATAAATCCATGTTGTCGTACCATTATAATAATTTTCAGAAGATTCAATTTATATTATGGGAAACTTAATTCAAGAATAAAAGTAGTAAAAGCTCATTATTAACTCCAAATGCCACATAATTGGCATCTTTGAAAGAAGTAATTACATGAGCATTATATATTTATAATGTGTAAGCTTTGACATGCATGTTGCTAGATATTATGCAGTTGCAATTATGCCTGTTATTCAGTAGTAATAAGCCGGATAAGCCTCTTCAATGATGAAAAATGAAATGCTTATGTCGTATAAAAACAAATGAAATTAATATGATGTAATCTGTAGTCGGGGATCTTAACACTATCACTTGCAGCAAGGATGAAGGTGTCAGTAAAAGACATAAGAGTTTTAGTAAGCTGTCTGTTAATAATTAGGATTGGGCAGTAAGTAGTAATCTTCTATGCAACCCATTTTAGATGATCTTTAGAGAATACAAGAACAAAGTATGTATGCCAAGAACTTTATACATAATTATAAATTAACAGTAACAAGTAGAATATTCTATTAATAATTTTGATTCCCCAATAAAAGTCAATGTTTCTTAAAGAAAAAAAAAAATGTATAATTGATATTGCTTTACGATAAACTAAATGAAATGAATGAAAAGGTGCGTAGTAGTATAATTTAAAGAACAAAATTTCTTCAATATTATTTAACCGGTTTTGATTATTCTTTTTATTTTTTCTTTTTTTGGGTATTCCGGTTTTTTCTTACTAATTATATACTGTTTTTACGTTTCGGAATTTTGTTTTATTCCTTTTTCAATATTTTATTTTAATCTTTTAGGTGTTTTCCTAGTTATTAACCTTTACGGCATTGTCAAAAATTTCTTTAAGTTACATTTTAAAATTGTAAAAGACACTTTAATACAATAACAAGTAACGACAAACAAACATATACTTCAGTATATGTTCTAAAGGTTATCTAAAGGTTAATAACTAGGAAAACACCTAAAAGATTAAAATAAAATATTGAAAAAGGAATAAAACAAAATTCCGAAACGTAAAAACAGTATATAATTAGTAAGAAAAAACCGGAATACCCAAAAAAAGAAAAAATTTAAAGAACAATAAAAAAAATTACGTGTTATTTTAAGTACTAATACAGTATAAACAGTATTGCTTTGTGGCGAAAAAATACGCTCAAATAAATGCATTCCTTTGATTTAAATATCGCTTCTGTCTTTTTATACATATGCAGAACAGCTTATGAACCTTAGTTCAGTTTACCAAAACCATCATTTAGACACCTATATCTATTAAATTGATTACTTAAATCTTTAATTAAACATGCAACTTATTCTGGTATAGTTTCACGTCAACCTCAATTCACTTTTTGCAAACTAATCGCTTTGCATATTTGCATAATGTGATATTGCAAAATTCCGCGTTAAGCTCGTTTTGTTTTATTGTTCCCTTGTTTTCAAATATCAACATAAACGCTAAAAAAAAATGATAGCCAATTAGCAGGTTAACTTTTCTATCTTCCAATGAAGTGCATTCCTTGTTAAATTTTAGGAAATGCAATACATTCGCAAAGCAACCTAAACAAATGCTTTTTTTTATTATGATTATTGTTATTTTTTTCGTACGTCTTATGAATATGTGTCTACATTAAAGCAAGTAACATTTGTTTCCAGAAGCATAAAATAGCTACCATACATTGCTAAATTTTCAATAGGAGTAAAATAATCTTAGGTGCAAGAAAATAATTTTCATTTAAACATATTCATTTAATTAAAGTTAACGTACTTTAATTTAAAAGAACAATTAGTCTATCTTTATATTCTTTTTTTGAGTGTAAAAGCAACATTGGGACAAAGAAATACGTTTAAAACTTAATTTCTTCAATATAAAGAATTTCTTCGATGTGGATACGTAGTTACTATAGAATATATCAGTTGTGTTGTAGTATATATCAGTTTTGTTATTGTATATCACACTATTCCTACGCTAAATCAAACATTAACACTTCATTATCACCGTGGCGCGGTCGACGCGTTACCCCGCGCCGGGATTGGCGTGCGAACAATGATGCGACCGCCAAGTCGGTGCTCTTGTCGAGATCGAGAGCCAGATTGTCCGGCGTAAAGGTAAACTTAACGGTGAAACAAAGTTCGACGTTCTCTGGGGAAGCTCTCGGAATGTAATAACAGCGTCTGCGTGTGCATGTGACGCGTCCCTCGACGTGCGTGAGGCGCGGGAGATGCACTATGCGTGAAAGAAACTAGAAGAGCCTGGGCGAATGCTTTCGCAGAGCGACGATGCTGATTACAATTGCGTAAACGGCCTTGTATCGAAAACGGTCGCTTCTCCTGCGCCGCCCGTTGAGGTAATGCCATTGATACCGAATTTTATGTCTAACAAAAAATTACACACGTGCGTCGATTGAACAGATTTGGTATTGAACGTAAACAGGGTGATGTTTTTAAGGTTATAAATAAAAGCCTGAGAAAGTAATCGTTTACTTTTCATAATAGCATGTTACACCATTTGATTTGTTTCTTTGGGGTCATCTTAACTCTAAGGTGTATGCCACGGTTCAACTTCCTTACAAGGGTTACGCCAAAAAATTATTGAAGAATGCCAACTACAGAAATGTTGTGAAATGTCAGGAGAGCATTTGAAGCACAATTTTACTATTGTATGAGGGTTAATGGTCATCATTTTATAAAGTAAAATCCAAACCATTTAATTTTAATCGTGTTTTATTACACAGGTTGCAAATTATGCCTTACTGATTAAAAAAAAAATACTGTTTTATACATGTTGCCGTAAAAGGAATTAAAAGACCTTTTGAAAGAGTGTCATAAGATCCACCTTTCCTATTAAAATTTTAAGGGTGAATGATTTTAAGTAAGTCATTAAAAGTTGTTCCCCTTGACAATTGACAGGTTTCGGTATTCTATATAAATCACAACGGGTAAAGAGCTATTTGAGGTGTGCCGTTTCAATTGAAACACAGACACATACTGCTGTGGTCTGGCAGCCCGGTTTTCGTAAATTCAGTGTTTCTGTAAGCCTTTGTCAATGTTGCGAGAAATTTCAAATTGTATTATTTTTATATAAGATTTAATTAATGTTTTGGATTGTTTAATTTATTTATTTTATTGTTCAGTTGTTTATATTAATTTCTTTCAGTTGTACATTTTGCGTTCACTTGTATTGTATATTGTTATGTTTTGCGAGTTCGTCCGTTTGCGGACAGATCTTTGTGCGTTGCATCGCACGCAGCTGAGATTTTTATACATATACGATTGTTTAACCTTGTAGGTTCAGTTCCGTTATAGACACAAAAGTAAGTATATAAAATTGTATTTCATTGCTGACAATTTGTGATTTTCAAAACATTGGATTGTTTAATTTATTTATTTAAATGTTCAGTTTGTTTAAATTAATTTCACTTTTTAATTTGTTATCATTTAATAATAATAATAATAATATATTTCATTCCATAAATACAAAAGTGTGTGGAACAAGTCAATGTCAATTGGAGTTAAAAGAAATACACATATACACATACACAATATACATCACATTACGATAACAAATAATGTAAAACTTGAGTGTTTGCTAACGTATTTCTATTGCAAAAATATCTTCAATTTTATATAAAATATTTGATTTAAGAATTTTCTTTAATTTGTTTTTGAAAGTTATGAAAGGCAGGATTTTTAAAATATTTGGCGAATGATTATAAATACATATGCATTGGAACAATGCAGTTTTCTGTAATTTAGTCAAGTGTGTATAAGGTGGCACCAAGAAACCATTTAATGTATTTCTGGTGCCATGATTATGTGCTAGTTCAAATTTTTAAAAAAAATCATTATAATTACTTTTGACAAACAATGCGCACTCAAGTATATAAATAGCCGGAACGGTAAGTACACTAAAGTCTCTAAAAATGTCTTTACACGTGTCAGGCATTCGTATGCCGAAAATTGATCTTAGGCACGCTTTCTGCAGGATGAAGACTCTTCCCACTTCGATGGAATTTCCCCAGAAGGCGCAGTGCACGCAGCTGTTGCTTTATATGTATGTATACGATTGTTTAACCTTGTAAGAGGAGTTCCGAGATTGACATGAGCGAGTAAGTAGAGCTAAAATTGTATTTCATTGCTGCCATTTTGTGATTTTTTGATTTTAAGTTATGAATTCGCGTTTATGATTGTATTTCGTCCATCACGGAACTCGTTTTATAATAATTGGTATTATATTCTTGTGTACACAATTTAGATGTAAGATCTTTTATTATTTTACGTGCAGGAAGATAGATTAGTAGTTTTAATTCCCTCGTGATAATGTTTTAGAGTTTAAATTTTCCGTTTGCTAGTTTACTGTTTTGTATTTTATAATTAATCACCTCGGGTTGGGTGAGTAGAAGCTTTGTGCTTGCTTTTAGTTTTCATTTATATAAATTACTTGAATTGTCCACGTTTAATTTAGTTGTTTTAATATTGAGACCACGTGGATTGAATTGATATAAAAAGGATTATCTTCCTGAACTATTTGTTACCTTTTGCTTTGATAAAGGTTTTAGCATTGTCCTTTTTTAATTTAGAGTCTAATACAGTTTTGATTTCGACCAGGACCTTTTGTCCAAGGTTTTTTTTCCTGCGAAAATGTAATTAACATTTTTTTTTTAATAATAAAAATTATTGGTTATTTACGTCATTCAAAATACCGTTCTTTTATTTGAGATCAAACCTTTTAAATTTTTGGAGTATTAAAGAAAGTCAGATTTCTTTCACCCACATTTTACTTTTCATGATAAGTTTAATTGTGAGAGTTTAATTGTTCTTTTGCGCCCTTTTAAATTTTTATCCTTTGAGCTAGCTAATTTAATTTTTCATTTTCAATTTCATTTTGCATTTTTGTTGGTACCTTCAGTACACAGCAATACGTTCCAAGTGCATAACTGTGACCCTCAATTCGAGAGTATATCCCCACCCCGGCACGATTGGCCGTCTTAAACCCGTCAGTATACCAGATCAGCTCCTGTCCTCTAGTGTCCAGTGTCCAGTGTCCAGTATGCTTATAGCTCCTTCCCGTCAATCTAGTATTGAAACCGTAGAGACTCTTATACCAATATCGTACCGCATCTCCATGATGTCCTCTCACACATATTCCGCTATTGAGATATGTCTTGTTTTGATGAAAAGATCCCAGCCAGTCTAAAAGTTCTCCCATAGCTGCCGTGGGTGTACTACGCATAGCTCCCGTTATACTTAAGTAGACAAGTCTTTGCACGTTGCTCAACTTTTGAACAGCACTATCTTGGCATGTCTTTGTCCACCATACTACCAAAGTAGCCTAAATGAGTGTCGGCTTTACCATCATATCGTATATCCAGTACAGCATGTCCGATTTTAGCCTCAATTTTTTGTGCGTCTGGGTACTATCAATCCTACCATCGCTTTCTTTGTAATTCTATCCAGATGATGATTCCAGGTAAGTTTGGTATCTAAAGATCCACAGAGTCTTAAAGAATCATCAATTAAAGTCGTATTAGTTCCACTTAGTTCAAAATTTAAACGATGGAAATTAAGATATAGACATCGTGCTGATCTGAATGAATTCTTATATACATTGTTTCAAAACCTATGCATTTTTGGTACAGTGTTATGCAATGCATCTTTTACGGGGATTCGAATGGACATCTATAACCGTTTCAAGGATATTTACGTTTAAGTTTTCAAAAAAAAAAAAGACTGCTAAGGCGTTCCAGTGTGTATCAAAGCCTCGTCTTGTGAACTCGACGTTTTTGTCAATTTTTATATTGTCGTTTTATATAAAAAAATATTTTCTTTAGAATATATCTTTTAAATAAAGTCGTCTACGTTAATTGCTGTGTCAGTAACCATGGATATTTGACAATATACAGGGTTAGTAAAAAGTCCCGGAACGGTCGAATAACTTTGTTATTTGAAAATTATGATTTCTGAAATTTGGTATGGGGGTATAGTTAATATAAATGCATTTTATGCAATACAGTTAATATTTTTTTCACTTCCGGTTTAATCGGCAATACGTCAAATTTTTTTTTTTTTTAATGGAACGCCCAGATTTTTTTAACACTTTTGAATGCAAAATAAAAAGCTACGTTCAGGAACTATTAAGATGTTTATTTTTATTCACAAAAAAACAGTTAAAAAATTAAAAAAGTGTCCTAATACAGAAAAATCAAGATACCTGTCTATTCAGGTTGCGATTACAATAATTGTTCAAAATGTTCTCCATTTACAATTTGACAAAAATGTAAACGGTCAGTAAAATTTCTTATTGAATTTTGTATTTGTTCTGAAGTGATGCGATTGGCTTCTTGAACTATTCTCTCTTCCAATTGTTCAAGATTATGGGGACGATTTTTGTACACTTGACATTTCATGTGACCCCAAAAGAAAAAATCTAATGGCGAGAGATCTGGCGAATGTGCTGGCCATTCGATTGCTCCTCTACGTCCGATCCAACGTCCCGGAAAATTTTCATTCAAATAATCGCGGACATTATGGGCAAAATGGGGGGGAGCTCAATCTTGTTGAAACCAAAAATGTGCATTAGGGTGATCACCTATGTTTGCATTTGGAAAGAGGGCCGCAAGTCCTGGCACAACCTCATTTCGCAATAAATTTAAGTAGACTTTGCCAGTTAAATTTCTTCTTATAAAAAATGGTCCTATGATGTTGTTTCCAACAAGACCAGCCCAGACATTCACCTTTTGAGGACGCTGTGTATGGACTTTTTCAATCCAATGTGGATTTTCAATTGACCAGTAGCGACAATTATGTCTGTTCACAGTGCCGTGGAGACAAAACGTTGCCTCATCTGAAAAAATGTGATCTAAAACATTAGGCTGCTGCTCGATCAATTCCGTCATTGTTTCGCAAAATTGTAGTCTACGATCTGGATCTTCTTCAGTTAACTCATGGACGGGATACATTTTATAGGCTTTCATTCAAGAATCGTATGACCAGATTTTTGAGAGATCTCATGAATTTGACCTAATTCTGTTGTGGACACGTGATGATTTTCTTCCACTGTAAGTAACGCATTCAAACTAGTTTCTTCATCTGTTGCTGTTAATGGACGTCCCCTTCTAGGTAAATCCTTCACCTGACGAAAGACTTCAAACTTTTGAATTGTTCGGCATACCGTACTTTTACTAATATGACGATCCGGATAAACAGTATTAAACAAAATACGAACCTCTTCAAAAGAACGTTGACGATCACCGTACCCACGCATCATTAATATCTCAATTCGTTCTGATTCAGTAAGTTTTTCTGCCGTTTTCAAATGTGTCAATGTTTAAAATAAGTAAATTTATAGCGATGCAAAAGTTAAAACGCTTTTAAAATTGTCAAATGTGACGGCAAAAAGAATGCAAACACTAAACAACAACTTTTTTCAAAGGTACCTACCTTGATTTTTCTGTATTAGGACACTTTTTTAATTTTTTAACTGTTTCCTTGTGAATAAAAATAAACATCTTAATACTTCCTGAACGTAGTTTTTTATTTTGCATTCAAACGTGTTAAAAAAATCTGGGCGTTCCATTTAAAAGAAAAAAGTTGGACGTATTGCCGATTAAACCGGAAGTGAAAAAAATATTAACTGTATTGCATAAAATGCATTTATATTAACTATACCCCCATACCAAATTTCAGAAATCATAATTTTCAAATAACAAAGTTATTCGACCGTTCCGGGACTTTTTACTAACCCTGTATATATATATTACAAATATTTGAGGATTTCTACGAAAGTGACGTCGCGCAGTACCTACTTTTATTCCTAAATTTTGATTAGAGAAATTCCCTGATCTCATACGTTTATATCCCATCGCGCGTGCGTTTTAAAGTAACCAACGTGACAGTGTAATATCTACTTACATAAACGCAAGTATATACTTTACGACAACACCTCCGCGCACATCTAACAAGATCGAATAACCAGGGCGGCGATCGCGTGCGCGCCTTATCTCATCTCCTGTCGGCCCTCGTCATCATCTCGATCATCATCTGGGAGGAATGATCTCTGCATATACTACAATACGCGCTGCACACTCTGCAACGCGAACATATTTACACGTCGCCGTTCGAATGGTGTACGTTCAGTACGTATCTTGTATGTATGTACGTAATGTATGTATAGTAAATGGCATCGGGAGCGCTAAACAGCAACGACCGTGGGTTCATCGCTCTCGAGGTCATTGATTGTTGTTGGGCCGTAAGCTCGCGATATACATAGTTCGTACTTACCGAGAGGTTACTCTGCTATGCGCGTACGGGCATTACTTGGTCGTGGTAGAGAAGGTGGTTGCATAGAGATAATGACATAATTCTCTTTCTCTGTGCAGAAAAATTGTTTTTAGTTATAACCTGGGCGTAATTACTGGCAGTAGAGACGCAGCTTTAGTACTTCTGTTAATTATACCTCTGCCGGCGATAAGTTCTAAAGAAAGCTTTAGGTGGGAACTGTAAAATTTTACTACTGTGTATTTTTGAGACAAGGAGGCTTTTATTTGTATTAACGACTTTGACGGTTTTGGACTTTTTTTTATTTCTCTCACAAAATAGTTTTCTGATTTTGTTGTGCAATAAATGAAGACATTTATTGTAAAAGAGTATATAAGATTATTGTATAATAAATCTTATTACAACTCTAATGTACATGATAAATGCCCATGTGAAGAGCTAGCTTCATTGTTAGTATAAATTATTTACAAAAATAAAATAAATAATAATAACAATGTTCAATTAATGATTATTACTTAGTTCTTCAAGTAGAAAGTTTCCAATGGTCTTCTAAAAATGTTTTTTTCTATTCACAGTAAACGTGGGAACATTCCTTTGAAATGTAGTTTACCATATATTAATTTTCTATGTGATAAACGGTATTTCAGCGTTTCCTACCACCGATACTTTATCATATTTTTAAATATATAATACATTCTAGTACACTACACCACCACATTGTAGGTATGAGGTGCACAGTCGAAGCAGTTTTTAAAATTACAATACCATACACTTTTGATTTTGCTTGCACCCGAATCATAGTTAAGAATAAATTGTTTTACCAAGAATAATTTAAAGTTTATTTAATGTAACAGTTAGAACTTCTATAGTATTCCATAGTTTTAAATTTTGGGTTTCCAAATATTTTATAGTATCTGTCAGTTGACATTGCTATTAATGTATATTAGACTATTTTATCAAAAACAAAGAAAATTAAAATAATAAAGAAAGTAAATTAAAAGAAGCAAAATACTATGGCTAAGAGGAAGAAATACTCTCTTTGAAACCATCATAGCTATTGCAATTTATTAAAGTTCTTAGACTGGATGGGGAGCTATAAGTGCGGGCAAACCCTAGCAGCTTACAGCTGATGTAAGGGTGCACAATAGATCAATAGGTCGCGGTGCAAGGTTACCCCAATTAGATCTAATCTAGTCTAATGGCTAATACTACTACTAGTATTACTATTCTCACATGTACTGTGTCTCGCAGGGCTATGCTAGAACGTCATATCATCAATTTTAAAGCCTGTCGTCAGTCCGTCTTATGATAATAATATGAAAACTACCGTTGCAGTTGCCCACAATATGTTATGGGAATTCTATAGGTGAATGCTTTGTTACATGAAAATTAAATCTTGATCCGGAAAAAAAAACAGGATTTGTTAGCATGTCGCCTTACACTAATTCTAATGAAGTGAGTTACTTTATAAAAATTTTGGCCAATTCAACAAGAAAACGGGTAGGTATTTATATAGGCTGCGATTTAGCCTGGAACATTCGATCACTAGTTTTTCGACCCCCAGAATTAGCAGACCAACAAGATTGAATAAATTCAATATCTCTTAATACTATGAATGTCCATTTTCCATTGCTTTGTTTTCAAATTATGGCTAATCGGTCATGATTCTTATGATCTAGAATCCTTGTTACAACGTTCATATACATAAGTGCTCGATATTTAAAGTTGCACATTTAAAAGAAGTCTGGTATGTTTAATTATAAACTCCTTTGCAATTTACAGTTACAATGAAATGAAAAAGAAATATAAGGTTAAATAACTCGTTGCCGATTATCATGAGTTAACTAATACATAAGAATGAATCCCGAAAGAATACAAGAAAAAACTTGGAAATAAAAATAAAGAAACTGTATCTAGAAAATGAAGTTATGAAACATTCACAAAGATATAACTAAATTGGCCCTTTACTTTTTCTCGATTGGTTCATTAAAGCAGAAAAGAATTTTTGGGCAAGACTTAGTATCGCTTAAGATCTGATAAATAGCTTTCTTATACAATTTCGCGAACTCGGCTATACCAACAGCAGAAAGCTCAATAAAGATGGTTTAAAACATGGGTGTTTAAGGAAAGTAGCTCGCCTGACCAAAGAAGAGAAGCGAAATTGGTAGATTTGATTACAGTTCCGCCAAATTATAAAAAGTGGATCACTTTGGCTCGCACATTAATTGGGACGTGGGTATTATAGCTGGGTGTACTGATATTATTATATAGTCTCCCGGAACTTAGATTCTAGAGCCCGCATATAAATAGAATTTTTGAAAAGCATGTAATGCATTTTGTGAAGGATACGCGTTCTAATTTTGTTCTCATGCAGAATAATGCTCATTTCCATACTGCCAACACTACGCCAGAATTTCTGCAGAACTACATTAGTGTGATGAATTGGCCTTTGATGAATCGAGATTTCCATTTTAACAAACAATTATGCGATGTTCTATGTCCATGCATAAGCCAAAGTGCCGATGCAACATGGATCCTGTAAGAACTGGGTCAAATAATGGCTAGGAAAGAACATACATATTTATAGTCACTGTCACGATATTTTAATGTCCTCGATTCGTACTGATTATCGGATTATAATATAAGGGTTACAAAGATTATAAGACGTTCAGTATTTGTCTAATGCGGGCTATTCCGAAAAATTTAAAAGGGGTTACAAATGCTGTTTTAAATAATTAAATATTAATAATATAATCGATATAATTAAACATTAATTAAAAACCAATCCATAGTTACTAAACGAATAACTCATTAGTTTAAATGTAAAGTGAGGTAATTTTAAAGTATCGTGACGGCAACTATAAATGAGAACAAAAATGTAATTGAAGGGGGTTATTTAATCAAAACTGTAAAATACTAATTTTATTTCAATGGTTATTTCACATTTTTCTATGATCCCAAGACGACAAAGCCCAGTATACCTAAACTTTAGACTTTATCGGTTTAGAACCAAATATTTAGAAAGCTTGAGGGAATACTAGAGTATCCTTCAGGTAAACATATGCAATTAAAAGAAACGTTCCAGTTTAATATTGGCAGAAATTACCAACAACAATTATTATAATATCTGATAGTCAAGCAGTAATCAACTCTAAGATGATTTGAGATTACCTATGAAAAGTGGACGTACTATGCAAATGGCACAAATCCTTCTCTTGCTTCTGAAGCACACAAAACTTGAAGCTAATAAAATAACAAATTGAATAAACTAAAAAGTGAATCCAAATATCGGGAATGAGGCGAGCTAAAACTGTTTTCTGAACCTATAGCCGGAAGGGATCTTATAGAATGCATCAAGCTAAGCAAAAACAATAGTCGTATACTAACAGGGATCCTGTCAGGCCACTTCATTTAATAAATTATTGAGTTATTGATCTTTTATTTTGGTATAAATGCGGCCATTAATCTACTGTCTAAGCAACATATAGTTCATTTCAATTAGTGTTTCAGAAATTAAATGAAGCACTTTATAAAATAAAGGCACAAATCACTTAGGATAATTCGGATTCAGGCAATTAATAACGTAAGTCATGAATATATATATTACGTATGTATACATGTATAAACATGGGTAGATCTGAAATGGATAAAAGTCAAATGTCAATAAAACATGTTTCGATGCAACTATATAAGTCGAAACGGAATTGGATAGTTTTGATATATGCATAGGCTAGAATGCTATAAAATTTTGTAGCCTTGTTAGTGGTACCCTTACAGGGAAGCCGCATAACAGTTATTTCTATATTATATGTATATAAGAAATTTACTGTGCCTTTGACAGCTGCAACTCAACGGTGGATACATACACATGTTCAGCGACGCAACATTATATAAGCTTGCAATGATTCCTACGCTATTTTAAGACTACTAAAATCTCACATTTAACGACTGTAACAGTCAAGTTTGCTTACGATCTTAATATGTGTATATCATATATGTAGTTAAATTTAGTTAGGTTATTGCAAAAATCAAACTGATAAGAGAAGTAGTTCATGATTTTTGTTTTGTTGGAGCTGTTTTGTCGGGGCTATTTTGTTGGGTCACCATATAAATTATAATTATAGTATGAAATATATAAAATACTTTATTTGCATAACTTCAAATTCGCATAAGGCATAGGCCTAACAACGATTTCCCTGTACTAACGGGAATCAATGCTATATTAAAATAGCAATTACAATTTCTTTTTAAGCATAGTTGAATATATAGATAGATAAATATTTAATAGCCTCTACGTGAAGAGGAAATAATTTGGAATTCGCCCATTTAGAAAAGAAGAAGCGAAACCGAACTTTATTAACATTAGCAAGCGCGGTAGAGTAGGTAATCATAACAAACGAGAATCAGCGAAGAGAAAAGCGAAAAAAACAAACTTGATTTCTCTGTCTATAGTCGACGTAAGGCTAGGTGAGAAGTTTCGCTCCACTGTCCTGTTCCGGTGAGCCAAAAACCCGCGGCCACCGGCCGTCGTCCAACTTCTTTCGCGTGAGTGGCCGAGCAAAACGATAAACAGGAAGAACATCACCGTAGATTTTACCGCAAGCTCTAATCACGCTTCCGCGTCACCGGCGATTACACCGAGGTGTTACGAAAATATCCCTGCAACCTCTCCGTGTAGATTTCGTCATTTTCGACCGTTCTACTCCGCACAGACGAACGGTAGAAACGAGAGCCGTGTACTTCCTGAGAAGAAAAGGACGGTGACGATGAGGGAAATGTGTTGATCTTGCCTAGTCTTCGGGTTAGTGTACCGATTTGACCGCGGCGACTGGATTTTACGTTCATTACGTGCGCTGATCTCGGAATAATATTCATCTGACGTCGTATTAGATGCCGACTAGAACGTATTGGACGCCGCGGAGCCGTTTACAGGAAATTGTATCCACGGGCGTCTACGTTATTGGAGGAATTAGTGCGCGAAAGATTGAATATCCAGCGTTAAAGGTCAATTATAGGGTTTCAGAAAGAGTCTTGGCAAGCAAATTGTAGTACACTGAACACAATATTATGATATTATATTGGTTCAAGGTTTTATTATGAACTGTGTTGTTTATGATGCATTTAACAATATGCTATAGCACATTAAGCGCAGTGCTGTTCATCGTAAAAACTGGACGAATATACATATATAGATATTTGCAGTGTAGAGAACATTCGTTGTAAACAAATTTAATAAACATACAAATATTATAAATATATATAATAATAAAAATAAGAGATACGAGTAACCATGAAAATATTATAGAACGAAAAACATACAAGATAAGAGTACGGCTTCGTATAAGTCACACGTTCTGTGGATTTTGCAACATGCTCACACGCTTCTGCATCCAGAAATAAAACAAATATATTTTAATTGTACCAACACTAACTAGAGGTGGACACTTTGGCTCTTTTCAAAAATTCGTACGATAAGACTCTTCCTTGGGGCAAGATTCGTATTGAGGGATTCGTATCAATTCGTACCGTTTGCTATCTACAGTGACAGCGCAGCGGTGTTAACAGTACGCGTACGAACGTTATTTTGAAATTACGAAGTCGGTTGTGACCTTAACTTTTGGTCTTAAAAAAAAAAGAAACTAAAAATATAATCAAACCAAATTTACAATAGTATGAATACCGGCGGGCGTAAACTGGGCACTAAATTTATAGATTTACTTGCCCTGCGAAAAGGTTCACTAAATTCTACAGGTAATCTAGACACCACGTACCCCACCAGTAATGAGGTAATTACATACGTAAAGTAAGAAGTTAGATCTGCTTTTATTCAGGATTAAATTAGAAAAGCCATAGGATTAAATTTGATTAAAAAAATGTATTTTAATAAATCAGCAAATATATTATTTTAAATATATTTTTATTTGTTCCTCTATTGTTGTATTATTCTATATATAAGGAAACATTCAAGTTTGCGATATCACATCTGAAGAAGCCGCTGTGTCGTGTGAAACATGTCATATTAAAAAAAAAGATGAAAAAATTTAAAAAAATTAAAAAATTAAATATATTTCCAGCGAGGAGTTTTCCAAAGTTAAACCGCGTTTAAAGCAAATACCAAAAAACAGTGAACAACAATAAAAATTAAGAAATAATTTTTTTTTTCAACGAGACGCGAAGCGTCGAGTTGAATGACAGCGAGTGAGAGGCGTTTGAATTTGAAACAAAAAAAAAATTAAGAAAAATAAAAAATATTTCCTGCGAGTCGCGCACTGTTGAGTATTCCAAAATCAAATACGTTAAAAAAAAAGCGAAAAATTAAGAAAAATTAAAAAATTAGAAATATTTTTAACGAGAGAGTTTTCTGCATCGAGTAGATAATTTGAGTCTTGCTAGTTAAGGTAACAGCAACATAGGGGGCAATAACACTCTGTCATTTTAACTTAAAATATTTGATCTGTTTAACCATGAAGTAGTAACAAACAGGTTTTTGATCATGTAACAAAATATGCTGTTTTGACTGTACATATTATATCGTAGTATTTGCTAAGCTGATTTGTTGAAGCTTAAGCAGATGGTACTGTATGGTGTTGGTAGTGCAGTTGAGGTTCTATTATTTCTCTAGTATTGATTGGTAGAGTTTGGAAGGTATACATAGAAGAGAGATTCCTCTGTAATTCTCTGCGATTTCCTTTCTTGTAAATGGATAGGATTGCAGCTTGATTCCAGTCACTCGGCATTTGTTTCTCTTTCTAGATAGCGTTCAGAGGGCCTCTGATGTCTTACTATGGTCTTGCTCAGAAATTTTAACATTTCTGCCGATATTTTGTCGCAACCCGGTGCCTTCCCTAACTAAGATAGATTTTACTACACCTATTGCTTTGTGTGGTCTTTTTAAAAAGAGTGCTGAACCCTACATTTGCAGGAACTTTACAAACAATCAATTAGTGAGGTTTAAAGTTAAATTAACTATACTGCATTTGTACCAACTTTGAAAGAATTCTATGTTGAATTCTACTTTTATTGAAATCAAAGGTATCGACATCCATCAAGTGTGCGATTTTTCAGCTTAGAAAATAAAATAAGAACGCAACTTATGCTTACCAAAATTTCATTGAACTGTCAGCATAATGAATAATCTTATAATGAATCTTCAAACCATCAAAGATACTGAAGCAACAATGAAAAGATTACAATCATTTCGCATTTTATTATTTCTTTGCTTTTGATATCATTTTATTCAAATATTCTAATACTTAACAATACCTCATGAATTTTGCAGGGCGATTATGTGGCAGAAACACGTTTTGTGTTGTTCCATGTTATTGTTTTTGCAATGAATTGCGAATTTCAATTTATTAATATTGATAACTTCAGGGAACTTACCTTGTTTGAAGTTCTATATATGTAAATTAATACCAGTTGGAATACAGGGTGACTCAACTTACCTGCAAGAAAACAATATGTATAATATTTTACCTATATAGTAATAAGATTGCAGAATTTTCATCCTCGCGTTTATTATTCACTATTCTAGGGAAATTAAGAATTTAATGGTTACCTAATCACGCACTGTTAATTCGCATGGGATGATCATATACTACATAAATTAACACAAAGAATCCGAATTGTTTTCAGAAGAAAAAAATCGAATCAAAATCTTAACAAATGGTTATTTAATCGTAGCGCACATAAATAGGGAACGTCCAATAGTGTAGTATATGCTGACGCTGAATACATCCAACGTTACAGCATTGCCGAGTGAGCAGAGCACGCGAGTGCTGTTCGATACGTTACACTTGTTATGTGTAAATGAGGTTACTCACATTATGTGCGGATTTTGACCCCTTTCTCGGTTAGAGACCTCCCGTAACCCGTTTTATTTATCGTTCATTCGCTCGCCGGCAACTGCCGCAACAAACTCGCTATATGCATGTATGTGTAGATGAAATCGGCGAAGAATACTTGTTCCTGAAGCTACAATGATTACGTTGACGGATTTTTCACATTTCTTACACAGTTGACAATAAAACTTGTTTCTTTCATTATACAAGTGATATTAATTGTTTAAGTTTTAAACATTTTTAATTTGGTAGTAAAAAAAAAAAACGGCCAATTAAGCATGTCATATATTCATCTTTTACTAATTGTTACAATAGCTACGTTTTAGTGAAACCATTCTCGTTTCTCAACCACCGAAATGTAGCTATTGTAACAATGATATGCTCAATTGCCGCTTTTTTAATTAATTAGAGCGCTTCACCTGTAAATTTTTTAATTAATTAAAAGTAGTGTGAGATGACAACAATTCTTGTATCTATATCTAAGCAATCGTGTTCAGTATATAGTTTAAATTAATTGGTTCGTTGCCTCTATCCTTCCAGGGAGTCGTTATGCAAGAATTAACAACGTCAACATTAAATCTACTGTTAGTTTTTAAGATAGCGACAAGCGTGCGTCAGTTTTTCTTACATATATAGCTTCAATTCGCAGGTGGATTTCTTTGTTTGTGAATGTACTACGTGGATATTTGCATATGTAAGTAGTTCAAGTATACTGGTTCTTGTTGGGTCACATAAGCTTCCTAAAATTTCCTTATGACTAATCATTCTTTTGCGTTCTGTTTGCTGAAGGAGACGTTGACCTTTCAAAGGAATGACTAGCCAGCAAAAATCCACTTGCTTAACAAGTAAAAAAAAAAAAGGTACATACCTACCTATAAATTTCTACTTTTTTTTTGTTGATGAGAAGTATTTCAAGAATATCGAGCGAAATTTCTCTTTTCACTTCCAGGTCGACGGCATGCTATACATGTTGAATGAATTTTTCTTCCTTTTACATAATTATGTCATTAAAATTATCCAACAGTTTGTGCGCTTGAATAAGTGACAGTTGCCGTATTGCGAAAGCGATCCAGTTTTGCCATATACATATTTCACTTGATGATTTCGAAATATCTAGCGTAACTACACTTTTTTAAATGTAAAAATACATGTATAAGAACTACCTGGTACCTGGAGCTGAATAAATAAACAGATTAAGCCCGCAAGAATTTTATTGATATATTCATAAATTGGTTAGAATTTAAGCTACCCCTTTTGTTTTATTTCTTGATCTTATACATGTTTATGCAAATTAAAATGAAAGTGCAAATTGGCAGTTATTACTTTATCGATATGATGTGATAGTAATACATAGAAACACATGAAATAATTTTTATGTGCCTTGCAATTAATTCACAAACGCAAATGCAAATGGATTATTATAATATAGTGAATGTCAAAAGTTAGTCAATCACATTAAACATTTGAAGCACTTAGTGTTTGTTTTAACACACAACTTTATGATAGTTTACGCCTTTCAATTATAAATTAGTGCAATTAGTTTTGTCATTACAGCGTTCACGATATCATCAAGGAACCATGCAATGGAAAACGTTGTTATAAGTAAATACATATGTATCATATCCATATGTAATAAATTTTATGCTAAAAATACTATATTAAAAGTTGGGGTCATCATTTATTTGTTCCAATTTTGGTAAATTATTTAGACATGCCTTGTTGAGCATATTATACTCTGCGATACTACTCTAAAAACAAAATTCTCTTTTCTACGCAAAAACAATATTTCTACTTAAGTAAAATAGAGTATACTATTAGAACACTATTAGATCAGCTAGATTTCGTTGTACGGTTTAGTTTAGTACGTCCCGTGCAATTGAAATCGTAAGTATGTACCATGGCACAAAGGTAAACCCGGACGATATGTAAGGTTATTTATATGGCGATCGTCCAAGTTTAACTCTGTACCATGTACATGTACTTAATCATAAATTCACAAATAAATAAATATAAAATACGCCAACAAAAATGTATGCACTAAAAATAAAGAAACTGAAGTTCATATCTAAATTAGGAATAAGCAGATTGTAAACCTAGCAACAAATAACATTACAGATTATATAAATTGAGCGCCCGCATACGTTAAACAAAGAGTGCCTATCAAATTTCGAATTCATCCTTGCTTCTAGTTTTGTTAACTGGTAATACAGACCTTTGGAGTACTTTTGCAAAATATTAATGATAAATAGGCAAGCGTTTATTCCTTATTAGTGCCTATACCTAATCCGTAAGTTGCAAGTTTATGTTTAATTGGGGTTATGTTTTTTTTCTGCTTTGTAATTTTGAAATTATTTATTGTAATTATATAATTCTTTATGTTGCAGAAATAGTTTAATCAATATTGAATCTCACACTGAGGAGCAACATTGACACATATTATCATGGTTGCAACTATTCCAATTTTTAGAGAAGAATATGTAGGTACTATCCAAACAATCTCGACATCTATTATTTGGATTCATAAGCTAGTACAGAGCTATTTTTTTTTTACAGAGCTATTAGTTAGTAAATAAATAAAATATAAGGATTACTAATAATTAAAAGAGTTTTCATTTACGCTAAACGCTAAATTTATTTTACTTAAATGTATATTTGAAAGCGACACTTCTTTGTATTAAAAGTAAGTTTATTTTGTTTTTAATAGTCAAAAGTAAAATAGATTTTAGATATAAAAAATTAAGTTGAATAAAACTTATATTGGATATAAATACAAATTGATAGGTATGTAATTTTACTAATATGTAATAAGAAGAAAAAAATGACTATCGCTTATTTAAAATTTAGATAACGAACAAGGTAATGTTACAATTAAGTTAAAGCCGACTATAAACAATTGATTTGTAGTTTGATACAACGATTATACAATCAAGCGCCATCTTATTTTAAAACAAAAGTACAACTGTAATATTCAAATGCTCAAAGTACTCTTACAACTTTCAAAGCTACATGTCTATTGTAAATACAATGATTATTTTTACTAGTATCCGAAGCAATTATATAGCAACGTATTGATTTTTATAGCATGGGAAAGGAGAATATTTTTGCGCGTGCAGTAATTCGCGCGCCGTCTATCGACTATGTGGCGAACCGCAGCGAGTGTAATTGCCCGTGCTAACGCCAGATGGCGAAGCTGGCCGAATCGCGAACGATAATTCCGATGACAAAGCAAGCGTGAAGCGAGCTTTCCATTGCCAAGGTCGATGCGCACGTGCGAGTCCTTATAAAACTAAAATAGATATAAAATATTAGCAGTAAACGTGTATCTAAAAAGAAAAACTGAAAATAAAATAAAATAGTGTAATTAAAAATGTAAATTGACCGAATTAATTAGTTTTTGTTCTTGATCATTAATATAAATAAATTAATTTTTATCTGTCCAGCGACAAGGGGATTTAGTAGTAATCTAGTGTAAGACCTTGTATAAGTTTTTTTGTAAGCGTTGTTGTATGAATCTAATTGAAAATGTAAGGTTGGTAATCGTTGTGTTTAAGTGTAGATA
Source organism: Cetonia aurata (assembly GCA_949128085.1). NCBI lineage: Eukaryota > Metazoa > Arthropoda > Insecta > Coleoptera > Scarabaeidae > Cetonia > Cetonia aurata. The sequence continues at coordinate 26,969,366 of OX421887.1, forward strand.
ATGTGCTTTTGTTATCTGTACTGTTTGGTTAATTTTGGTATTTTTTGAAAAGGTGAATGACATTTGTATAATTGGTAATCAAATTTAGTCTTGCGTTGGTTTTTTTATTTAATTTTGTCATGCAAATACCAATAATACTATATATTTCAATAATATACATATATATATACATATGTGACACAAAAAACACTAACCTGGTGTAGAATGAAAGTAATTTGAATTACTAATAACCTGACTCATTTTCCATCAATTTTCCCGCGACAACCAATCGATATTTCCTGAAGGAAAAGCTCCGATGATTCACTATTCGATTTCTTTTAACATAAGTATCCCATACCCCGAACTATTAATACCAATTCTCTTACTATCAGCCTTTGATATCACTAATCTACACTTGGCGTTCTGTTTCTAACAGTGCGACGTTCCGATGCGGTAGCGCGCATCGAACTACTTGTTTCACCTGTTGGTACACCCTAGGATAAATGGTTCGGATTCACCCCCTGCTTGCTATACCCTCGCGGCACGCGACAACCCCGCGTTCTATGCCACGTGTAGCGCCGATGCCGAGACAGAATAATGCAAGCCGGAAAGTATTTTTCGGGAGCGATCTGAAGTTGACAGGCGCTCGAGTTCACTATACTGGATCCGCGCGAAAATATATGCAGACATATACAATTTTGCCAAGGTTTTTTTTTTTCGACACGGGCTTATCTAATATCTGATAAGAGGATAGTCTTTAGGGGTCTTATCACCGAGTTCAACGATCTGGAGTGTCACCTCGCCATTGTAGGTTATCGAATTTTTACGATCCACGGCTGCTCGCGTTCTATTTTTACACGTTGTTGTTTTTTTTTCGTGTGCTTTAACGAATTATTTCTCGGAGATTGGATACCGACGATAAGAGCCATTAGATGAACCATGCAAGAGCAAACGCTAGGTAAATTACGGTGGAGATTATTGAGAAATTATTACATTAAATTAAAAATAGGGATGTGGAATGAAACCAGTTTTGTGTATAACGACTAATCGTGTTCAAAACAAAAATGGATTTCAAAATCGGCGCACCGGCAAATTAGTAAATGTTCCCTTAAAAAAAAAAAATGGATTACCATGTAATTATCAATGGTGGTTTATTTACTGTTTCAAAAATCGGTTTTGAAAACTGCTTTTGAAATCGCTTTTTCCTTAAAATTGATTTACCGATTCCGCACTAAAAACATAGGGTGATTGGTAAGCAAACGTGTTGCTTGTATAATACAACACCATCAATTAAAAAGAGTTCCTCAATGTTATTAAATAATATCATAGCAAAGCTTTACACCCATATAGTGGAAAACACGATGTTATTGTAACAGTTATAACTACATAAATATGAATTACAAAAATTGTCGCAAAGATGGCGGTACCATTATGTATGTAAAACTTTAATTATATTGAATTACAACGACCTCTTTTCAAATAAGCCTCATTTCTCTGAGTGTGCTCAAAATCGATCTCAGATGTATTTCGTTCGTCCACATTATCTGAACTTGTACTAACATAAGGCTTGAAGTGGAACGATTTCTTTTCAAATACGCTTTTGCTCGGCAGGTAACACTGATCACACCTCCAATATGCACAGGATATTCGGTAGAGACTGTAAAAAAGCTCACTTCTTCTAGTGTTAGTATTTTCCTCTTTTTTCCTTGAAGTTTATTTAAAAATTTTTGAACTACTTTTATAACTTCATAACTTACTAAATAGATTTACTAATCGAAATAATTTGAAAGTGACAGCCCACTAAAAATAAATACAATACAACTGACAAAACTGCGACAACGCATGCATGTAGTCATAATTTAAAAGAAGGAAAAAAGGAAAAAAAGAACCTTAACCACATTCTTTGAAATTGGAATAGATATTTGTATTGTTTTAACAGGAGTAACAAAGATGTATTTTATAACTATTAGTTGAAAATAACATATGTAACATACATTAAATATGTTTATATTTTCTAATCGTCAGTTTTAAAAACGGCATTCTTGTTCATTTAATATCAGTGCAAAAGTGCTTCCTTACAGAATTATGGTGAAGTATCACAACTTACCATTTCAAGAGTAAATGAATATTATTTATGAAAAAATGGTGGGTGTACACGAGGTATAAGACCCCTAAAAAGGCTTTTTGAAAAATCAAATTTTCTTTCGCCAAAATTATGGCTTCTTTTGGGTTTTCATTCTAATACAGTATGCAGCATATTATATACAAGAAAACATTCCTCCCATCTGGTAAGAAAATCGGTCATTCAATGTCCATAAATATAATAGGTAAATATAAAGTTATACGAATGGTTACAGCACGATTTCATGCACGTGAACTGCAAGGAACTGACGTCAAACAAAATTACATGGGTTTTAGTGATAAACCACTCTGTTGCAATTAAAATTTTAGGAGCTTTCGAATTGATCTTTATTTATCAATTTCATTATTTCCAAGTAATCTAAACTTTAAAGCATTCTATTTTCTTTATTTTAACATTAACCATACTAAATTTGAATTACCTAGTAATTCTTTATTCTTTCTGCTTTTGCGCTGTATTGTGGTTAAATCACGCGAGCACATGAAAATAGCATTGACGTCAATGAATCGCTCGTCCGAAAGTACACGATTCAGTCGATCGGTCAAACAGGTGGATCCTCCAAAAGGCGCACGTGTTGATTGAGTGAAATGTGTGAGCATTGTTTTTATTTACAGAAAAGAATGTCTGGAGACGACAGTTATAATATTAGATATCATTGTTTTGTTGGAATCTTGCTGTCTTTATGAAATATGTATGGCGATATGTTTACGACATGCCCTTGTCAGATGTCCGACTTGAAAATGTCTAATTTTAGCTTAAGAGATTGCTTATGTGTAACTTTCTTCGAATAGCACTACATCGACGTATAAACTGTGCGAATCGAAAGTGGCGACCTTGAGAAACCACACTTTAGAAACACGAACGGCTAAGTAACGTGTTATTTGATAATGCAATGCATACATTTGCAACATTACACTCGTCTTATGAGTATAGATATGCAATAGTGAACTAAAAATTAAACGGATGGTAATGCAATATAGTTAGCTAATAGAGCATTTTGCGTTTATCTTCATGCAAAATACTTTTAGGTTATGCAATTCGAGAATGCGAACACTATATAAAAACGAAGGTAATATATATATATAATCAAATCCCTCTTTTACTCTCAAGATGTGACGCGGTCTAAACGAAGGTAAATAAAAATAAAAATGTATTTGTTCAAAAAAGTTGAAGTATTATTTAATTGAAGCTAATTCCAGTCAGATATTCCTATCTACAATAAAATATGACATAATATGTCATCAGATACAGTTGGCAAGAGGAAAATTACTAATTCTACAACAAATAGTTATCCCTTCATGAAAAAATTCTGCTGTTTAGTAAAATTAGCTCGCTGAAATCAAATGTACAATTGGACAATTGCATCCCGCGAAGCATTGCGCAAACTGTTATAGAAATGATGAAACTGTTTTGGATATTAAAAACTCTAAACAGTAATATACAATGAAAACGACAAAGCAACCGTATTCGCAAATTTTATGTACTTATAATATTGAAAAAATGCAAATAAGTAAGAGTTATTTATAAAGAAAATAAGGTTTTGATTTTTAAACCAACGGAAGAGGAGATGAAGAAAAGTGGTAGGATCTTCGTTTGTGAGTTGGCAAAAATTTCCAGTTAACAGAATTCTTTTCAGATTATTTTTTGTTGATGAAGCAACCTTTTGTACTAACAGGCATGCTTCTTTACAAAATAGTCGATGTAAATTTAACAGCATTCTTCTCTTGACGAATTTTTATATTCCCTTAATTTACTGGCACTCTGTATATTATATTTATGTTTTTACAGTAAGCTCACCCCTTTGAAATGCAATTTTTTTTACAAATAATAACTTTTAAAATATAAAATCATAAAATTAATAATAAATGAGGATCATTTCGTCATGTCAACTCAATTCTGGGTCACATTGTATAAAGATTTTAAAATTAGGAGTGCAACGACCTGGTGCACGAGTTATTTAATTATATTATCATTATCATTCCTTAGCCTTTGTTCGCCAACTAGGCTAAACTTAAGGTATCATATCCTCAATCTACTTGACTTTTCTTATCTGAATCACCGGCTATATTGTCGCCTTCTAAAAGGAATTCAAATCGAACAAAGGCCATTCATACAAACAAACCTAAAAAAAAAAGATGGCAGGGTAGATTCGTACATTGATAAACATAACGCGATTCCAATACCAAATTTACATCTGTACATAGCTTAACGATCGCATATTTGCTCGGTCATTAAAGTAGAGATCTTTTGTGACTACAATAATGCTTTTACATAAACTTTACATACTTATACATATACATACAATACAAATGAGATTGGAAGTCTTGACCGCCTTCTAGGTTGTCGACCCAACCATATCTGGGCCGCACTCTCGATAATTATTACATCATTATTGAGTGAATTCCAGGGCCGTATCGTGTGTAGGTACGCCAACACATTACGCTTATTATATACATGTGTACGTAAAAGAACCTTCTCGCATTTTTTCCTACATAATAATTGTTTTAAATGGCAAAGATTGTTCTTTTATTGTTGACGACGTGGCGTATCGATTGTGAGCAATGCGTTACGTCTGTATTGAAATTATGTGAGCAAATACGCTTGGAGCACACAAAAAAATGAAGGTTAAACAAACTATTTTAAAACATATTGTGATTAATTAATAAGAGAACTACGTAGCTATAATAACTTAACGGAACCGACGGCGTTTTTATTTTATTTCGCCAAGTGATTTTACTTTCAGCATGCTGAAATAAAATCAAGATGGCGAAACTCGTTCCGTCACCTAATATATTTGCTAATCAATCGGAAATCGTTGCAATCATAACCTTAGTGTAGCTGAATCGGGAGCGTGAAGGTTGGCCGTCAAAATTTTTAGCACAGCATTCATTTCCGTAACTTGGTATAAAGTTGCACGGTTAATTATAATCGCAATTTAACGGGAATAATGACAATTCATTATTAAATTAAATGGTGAATTATGGCAACATACGAAGGTTGTTGCAAACAATCTAAATTCGTGGTTGTTCGTAATATGTACTTAATTTTAATTCCGCGCCATCCCCTTCTCTACATATTCAAAAATACTCCATCACCCAATTACATCGTAAACGTCAACAAGTGAAATTAAAATCACCGAAACGCGATAGTAAAAATTCGCTAGGTAAGTGGCGGCGCGAGCGGCGTTCTGCCGAACTTGCACGTTTTATTACTGTGACAGTGGCAGGTCAACGACCATACCGGCTCGAAAGTGGGACAGCAGTGATTCGCAAGGCCTTGGGCTAAGAACCTACTACCACACACTGAGACATCTACACTTTAGTTACGTATTCGTATACTTCCAAACGTATTATGCATATTACGTGTGTGAGTGTGCTGGATGTCTATGTCTATAGTAGAAAGAAGAAAAAAAGTGTATGAAGTACGAAGTCATTCGCGCACTCTGCTGGCTTCGTATTGGCGCCAGCTTGAATAAACTTCTGTTATGTCTAACGTAGGTACGGCGTTTGACTGGGTTCCTTTGTTTATTTCCAAGATCTGGCATGTTTTAAAATGTTGAGTAATCTATCCGAGGTTTACTTTTTTATACGTTTCTTTATATAGCACTGGAAACGGGGTTTTACGTATGCAGCTATTGTGTATAAGTGCAGGGAAATAAATTTCTTTAATATGCTTTTGCATATGAGATCATTTTGTTTCAGTAAAAACTGTAGGTATTTTTAGAAAATAGAATTAAGGGTAAATCAACAATTAAAAATATTTAAAAAAGTATTGTGGTAGTATGCGCAACTAGTTTTTTTACCACCACAAAATCTGTCCATTAAAATATTATAAAAAAATTACTGAAGATACTGGATTACATTATCATATTATATTATTGTTAAGGACGTTAATAACATATTTATTTTAGTTTTAAAGTATTTCTGTTCGAGCGTATAACGCAATTGTGTAGTGAGGAACGGCGATCATTTTTTTTTACCGCCCGTGTGCAATAACAACAGAACAATGTCCTCAACGTGCATGCCTGTACTCAGATCTGAGTGCAATCCCTGGAAGGTGTTTGAAACCAAGCAGAAGTTGGCAAAGTATTCGGTGGCCGTTCGATACTTAGTGCATGTATATTAATGACCGCACCCAGCCAACATCGGATATTATTTCGAACACTACACGATAGGCCTTATGTTCCTAAAGAAATAAATGTATCTAAATGTATGCATAAACAAGACACTGAAGAGCTGAAAGGCATTTCAGCAAATATTATCATAACGTATCTTCAATATACCTTCCTTATCGGAAAACATATCTAGACGCAAGTTCGACAGAGAGTATGTCAGCAATATCATTTAATTACGTAGTACTCCATTACGTCTTTCTACTAAAAAATAAGGCATCTAATTTCAGTTATTAAAGGTGTGACAAAGAGAAGCAGTCATGCAACTAACAAGAAACTTGCTACATATTATTAGATAAGATTTGATTGTATTTATTTTTTATTTTGGTTGTATTAATGGTTAGGTGACAGTATGATTATTTAACGTTGTGTTTGTATTTCACATATAAACATCGTTAATCGTCACAGTGCTAAATAGTTCCTTATCAAATAATGTTCCTATCAGCATCTTCACCTACGTACTAAATAGTCTATAGTCTATAACAAAGCCGAGGTAAGTTTATGAGACTATTATTCTATTGAAATATGTGATTTGGCACAAACCACTTGCGTCAGGCCTTAAATTTGAATTGCCCACCAATCAAAGTTTGCCATCTGTTGATAACATTATGACCGTTAAATGTTTTCAAACAATTCGAAGAAACTTTATTTCAATTTCAAAACAGTTTATAATTGCTCGCATTTTTTATACCTATACCCGAATTATTATTATTATTAGTATTATTAAAAGAAATGTTGTTAAAGTTAACAAACTCTGTTATTCCAGAAGATTCACAAGAAATTGTTATTGCAACAACTACCTAAAGTTTTCTTATTGAAACACTTTATACTTTCTTAAAGGTTAACAATTTTTTTAGCTAAAACAGCATTACATTATGTGCATTACTAATTTTCTGAATGATTTTGCTAAGTTGACAAGGGCGCAAAATTCTACTTACATAACAAACCTCGTTTATGGTAGAGTTTGTTAAATCAACCATTATTGTATGTTGATTCAACATAAAAAAATATTTTTAACTAACAAGTTTTCACGCTTGTAAAACTTACTAAATTAATCAGAGTTGTTACTTCAATGTAAAAACTTAAACGAACTGTTACTTAATACTTGTCATATGTAAGAAAATTATTAATTATTGTTTTATCCTTTCTGACGTTTTATATATTCTCTGTAAATGGTACTTAATCAGAATAAATTTTGGTCAATAAAGCAAAAGTGTTTCCAATATCTTCCAATATCATCCACTATTTCTGTTTCTCATAAATGAATACATTAGTCCCCAGTGATTTGCACAAAATAAAACAACTTCATTTCTAATTTGATTCTTTGAAGCAACCCGTAAGGGTTATACACATGTGTACTAAAAATTCCCTATCAATACAATCATATAAATCTTCATTCAATCTAGTTTTATCCAGGATTCCGCCGGCCTTCCCACGCAAATTACCGTAAGCGCAGCAGTAAAACGAAGCAACCGAGCTGCAAACATAGGAGCACCAATGGCGCCCCCTCTCGTTCGCGCAACGGAAGTGCATCGTACTAAGTAACCCCGTTGACCGAAGTGCATTAGACTCTCATAACCCGCCGTAAGTTTAGTGCACTTGGTGCATAGTATTCCGTAAGACGGCGGCTTGGACGTTCTTTCTTTTAAGTGGAACCTCCCGGGCGGCAGTCCGTCTCCACTCCGTCCTTAACTGTTGTTGTATACGCGGAAGGCACCGGCTTGGTGCTGGATGCATCGCAGGCAAGACGCACCGTGCGTTACATAATTAAAAAGAAATACAGAGCGGCGCACGGAGAGTCTTGAGCGGGCAGCGGTAATGTATTCAAGACGCGATCGCAGCCGGGAAAACGACAGGAAGAAAAACCGTCGGGATTTTTTCATTCGGCGCGTTCAGATTTAATGGCACCGTTAGATAGTTTGGACAGTTATGTCGGTAACAATAGCAACTGCCGTTCTAACGATATGAAATGAGTGGAATTCTTCGTTACTACCTTTGTCATTCTTTCAGAAGGAGCAAATTTGTATACAAATTGTATATTGTGATGTGTACGAGCTGTTTTATATATAAAATAAAATTAATGATGCTGATTATTTCTATCAGATAGACCGAACCAGCTGAAAGAAATTGCATCAAAATAATCTTGGGTATTTTAATTATTAAGGGCTTTATGTTGCTTGGAAGTCGTTGTTGTTTTTCAATTCGGAAATTCGTGGATTCTATTGTCCCGAATTAATAAAAAAATCACATGTGTTTGCAATATAAAAAAAATATAAGTATAATCGTTTGACTAACTAAAGTTTGAATTCACCTTGTATATTGTAACCTATAAAATTTAAAAAGAAATAGTTTTTTAGACACATTTTATTTGTGATGTTATGTAGAGATGCCTACCTTTTTGTCGTATTTGTAAAGAGTTTCTATATATTTGCTGATGTAGAGTAGAGTTAGGATTAGTTATGTTACAAATAAAATGTTCAAAAATTCATTTAGGGTGCATATCTAAATTACTGCAGGCGACTCCACCAAAATTGATTATCAAAATTAAATGCACAAACGCAACACAAAACGGGCTTCATCCATCCGGACGTGATAATTAGAACTCTATTGATAACAAATCTAAAGGCTATAAGCTAAATATGTAGATCAATAAATTATCATTATACACCGGGTGATTAAAAAGAAGTATAAGAAATTGTACTTTACTGATTTAATTGTACATGTAAAAATTAAAATGACATAAATACCATTTTATAACTGTGAATCCAATTACCCGTGGGGAAAAATCGAAATCGATTTGATCTGCCGTCTCTGTCCCGATGTAATGCCGGCTTTCACTGGCAATGGTCATTCAGATAGGCTGTTGTACTCAGTGGGATTCGATAGAAAAGCGAAGCAGGCGTTTTATTGCCAGAGAGCCGTAAAATATTAACCCGCAAGGTCCTCAATAAGTCATTTATTATTATAATTGTGCACGTTAGAGATTACGTAATCACCACTATACATGCTATATACATATATATCCATTTAGTGGACGATATGCGAGGCTAGTGACCCAGTTATGGGATGTGTTGACCTCGCTTGTGCCTAGGGTTAACGAACCTGTGACCTCGCCGTCAGCAACGGCGCTATATGCAAGTAACGAATAATACCGACTATCAACAACCCCCGTAGCGCTCTCTGCCCGGGCGCGATTTCTTTCCTTAATATTCCACTTCGCCTCCTACGAAGTCTTTGTCGCGGAGGCGGGTAACGACGTTTCCCAGCTCGCCCCAAGCACCCGTTCCGGTATCAACTCGCTACGTAAAAATTTTATATCGAGCACTCGGGAAGATCCAGATCTAGATCGTGTTGGCGGGTAGGTTCTTGAACCCTTCCTAATGAAGTCGCTGTGCGAGTCGACTTACCGCGCTTTTCCAGGTCAAATTTTTATCTGATACCGCGATTCGAGCTGAAACTCCATTAGTATAATGCGGCTGGCAGGTCGTAAATTGGGAGGGATGAGGATAATTCTTGCTGATGTATTCCGAACTGCACTACCTAAGTTTTGCGCCCACACGGAAAATTGAACTAAATTGGTTTTATTTACTCAGAGCATGTATACATATATCCACATAATGGAAGAACTAGAGAATCATTAATCAAAAGTTTGAATATCGTGGAAATGTGGAACGGTGTATCTTAGTACGAGTTTGATATTAATGTATGTAGTTTAGTGTTTATCCATTGTTGGAAATTGGAGCGATAAATTTGATCAATTTGTATAATTAAAATTCTGGCTAGCTAGTTTTGCTCTAGTTGAAATGATATCAGTGTTTAAATATTATATTACAGAGTACGTACGTATTTTTGTTGGCAAATAAACTAAAATAAAGCACATTTGCAATCAATTTAATTACTGTATTAATTGCAATTTATTGATGCATATTGTTTTATACAGAACATAACAGCAAATTTGCATGTAATTTTGCAACACACGCTTTACATTTATTTACATTTGCAAAACGTTATTTAGTAATTATATTAGAATATACAGTATATTTCCATATTCTGTAAAAGTGAGATACAAAGATTTAGTTAAAAAACTAACTCTCTCAGATGTAAATATAGTCTATTGATTAGGGCGCTGCAGAATCGTTCACTAATAATTTCTTTGTTCAACACATGTGTAACGGCTCGAATAATATGCAGGGAGCCAGTACAGTGTAGTATTTACTTCACAAAATTGAAAATTAAGCAAAATATTAAATAAAAGCTAATTATGTTGGAAATAATAACGAGATATAGTACATAGACTGCAGATATAAGTAACAAGATATTTAAATATGACTTAACCTAAATTTTCAGTAATTTACAGAGACAATTGGGATCGTAATTGTTTCAAACATTTAATTACACACACTCTGAATATTTTATTGATGCTCAAATATTATTTTATTAACAATAACAGACCTGAAACTAAAACCTGGATTTTCAGTACAACAGACGCTTTCGCAAAAGACTGTATTCAATAAATTTTACAAACATCTTTACTCTAAGCTACGTCACTGCTATTGAAAATTACACTTCCCTTTTCCGTTTTCTGCAATAAATTGTGAAATTTTATGTCAAATTTTGCATCTCAAATTATTATTGTACCCGAAGTTAATTAAGTAGGTTTTGAAATTAGCAAAAAAAATATTAATAATAAACAATACAAAAACAAAAACAGGTTCATTTCTATGGGCACTGCCCAATAAAAATAGGTAACCAATACCAATGCTAGTTCTAATTTTATGAGAATACCAATAAGTAATAGAAAAAACAGAAGTAATAATAATTAGTAACAACAATAGCAATAATTAATTAGTTTTCGATTTAAAACTCTACTTGTATAGAACCAAAAGTTGAAAGGTTACTGGGAAGGCAGCCAAACTGTTCCAGGTATTGAATCTCTGAAGAAGCTAATAATGAATTAGCAAAAGCTCAGATTAATATATGAAGGAATCATTTTAATTTGATCAATTTGGCTGCCATCCCCATAACCTTTCAACTTTTGGTCCTAACTTAGTACAGCCAGTACTACAACTTCGCTTCTACTTGTATATCTTTGATCGATCCAGTAATATGAAACGGATGTTTCATGGCGCAAAGGTAAATCTGGTATGTAGTGATTATAACCGTCGTTTGGAATTTTGTCGGTGGTATTTAGAAAAGGAAGAGCAGGATGAATTTTTCTTTAGAAAGATTATATGGACTGACAAAGTCTACATTACTAGTGTAGGCATTTTTAACACAAATAACGTGCCCCACACCAGATCCCAATCACCAATCAAATTGAACACCAATCAAATTGAACAAGGGAGGTACGGTTTTAATGTATGGTGCGCTATTATTGACAACGTATCATCGCATATCATATACAGGGTGGGCTACCACATACGGCGAGGGCTCTGTATGGAAAAGCATATGATTTCTTGAAATCCTTTTTATTTAGTTGAATTTAAAATTATTTCGAATTATACAGGTTGTTCGAGAAAAAAGATCCATAACAAAGTTACCTTTTTTTTTAAATGGAATACCCTATCTATAATGACATATTTGGAATCTAACGACCAAATTAGGGCAAGTTTATGTAATACTCCATATTCCTAAAACCATCGGTTTTCGAGATATTTTAAAATTTATGAAATTGCAGTAAAAAATTTAAGTTTGATTTTTACTGTGTAATCCAAAATTAAACACAGCTACCTACATTCATCATTCAGCTAAGAGGCTAAGCAATGCAATGAAGTGGAATTTTAGTCACACAGTTATACTGAGTGTTCAAAAACACTTGCTTAAGTTTGATGACCTTTGCAGTAAATTAACTTTCTTATCTTAAATAGAACAGCCTATATCTGATGATACTATCCAACGTAGAATTTAATTCCCTTAAAAAATATATTAGGGTTCCCTATACCTAACATAGTTTTCTTGTGGTTAGCATTTCATCTTTCCGAGGATTACTTTTAATACAATTTATTTAAATTCAGTTGGCTTAGACATAGTTACTAAGCATGTATAAACAATTTATCATATTTGACAGCAATCAATTGTTTATCTTTAGAAAAAAATCTAAATATATTTCAGGGTTTGCAGGAATTTTAATCAAATAAATCAGTATATTTTAAGTCTATTAGCTAAAGTAAATTCTTGAAATATTGTAATTTTTATAATATAAACAAACACAATGAATATCTTTTTCTAAATCAGATGTTCAAAATGATTTAGAAAAATGATTTAAATGATTGATGCACGTTTGTTAACATATCTGGGGTAGTAGTCTGTAGAGCACCTATTATCCTTTCATTCATATGTTCTAGTATACTCGGAGGTGTAGCATATACTATATCTTTAATAAACTTCCACAAAAAATAATTGTGGTCCACCTCTGCCTAGCCACTTGTTTGGAATTAGAACATTCAGCTGCTCCCGAACGTTAGTATGGAAATGTGTTGGGGCACCGTTTAATTGTAGCCACACACTTTCTCTTACAGCTAAAGAAATATTTTCCAAAAGCTCTTGAAGATGGTAGCGCAGAAATTTTTGTCTAAACTTGCCCTAAATTGATCGTTAGATTCCAAATATGTCATTATATATAGGGTGTTCCATTTAAAAAAAGGTAACTTTGTTATGGATCTTTCTTTTCGAACAGCCTGTATAATTCAAATAATTTTAAATTGTACATACAAAGGTCTAGCATTCAACCAAAGAAAAAAGATTTCAAGAAATCATATGCTTTTCCATACAGAGCCCTCGCCGTATGTGGTGGCATAACTGTATACCGGGAAGATTTAAAAGCTGAACGGTATCTGCAAATCTTACAAGAAAATATTGGAGAACTCATCGATGACATGCCATTACAACAAAGAGCTCTAATTTTTCAACACGACGGTGCACCAGCACACAGTGCTCGAATTATAACATAAAAGTGCCATAAAAATGTTAAAACGGTTTTTCCGTATCATTAAACACAAGCGAGTTATTGGCTATTTTCGAAAACCAAGAAACTCAATTTTTGGCTGTAACTAATATAGGTAACTAATTTTCGTTTTCGCCATTGAGAATATCTCGAGAACAGACATCGAGACTTGGCCACATCTTTTACTACCCCGTACACAGATTCAGTATCGAAACCGGTTTTTGATTTACGACGCATCTTATTTCAACAAACGTTATACATATTTTTTTAATTTTTTTAGCATCCCTTTAATAGGCAGCACAACAATATCATAATTTAGATCAGCCTGTATTACAAATGATTTACATTCTTTCTGTCTACCTTGTATTCTATTTAATCGTACATGTTGTGGATACTTTCTCCGTACTTATTTAATACTATTACAAAATCGACTCTGCTTATGTAGCAACACAATACATTCTACGTTAGACTACGTTTTGAAAGTAGTGTTTGCAAACTGTTACAAAATTCAATTCGTCCGCTTTCGTGCAGACATATTCCTTCTATATTATGGGTATTTACATGGATTGTAATTTTTAACAATCGGAATTCCAGATATAGTTTTAAATTTTACACGCCAGATCGCGTAGATGTCGTCGCGCGAATCATATGTCAAATATAATTGCGGGAATAACATTGAGAGAACGGATGCACGTGTGTGAATAAGATCAACGTCACTGAGTCAGGAATTCACTACAGATTTACATTTACCTACATACGTAAATGTTGCGCTGTTTTAGTTATTTGTAGGGATTAGTACGGATATTACAATTTTCATCGATGAAGAAATAACGAAATTTCCCATCGGTTCTCTCTTGAGTGTTCGATCATGAAAAAGCTCGGTTAAAGATGCGTTACGCAAGAGAAAACCGGTTGGAGTAAGCCGGAGGAACGCTGAACATCGAAAGTGGATTTCGACAAAACCGAAAGTGATCGTAAAAGAAATGAGGCCTAAACCGGTGAAAGTAGAGTAAATATTTTACGGAGAACGCTGCGGTAAGAAGACTATAACACGCCTCGACGACTCCCGGCCAATAATCCTCGGCATGAAAGTGAATCTTACTTATGTTAGCGCGTGTGATGCGAGTGAATTGGCCTGAGGAATTGGATGTTTTCACCTTCTGAATGTAATGTGAATGTATGAATCGGTATTTGCGCGTTTAGAATATACGTATATAAAGACGTTTTAAATATTAATTAATTAATATTTTTGTTATAATAACCCTTAATTTTGGTGGAGGCGCTAGAAGCGCTTTAAATATTTAAGAAACTTGCAATAAATGGTGACTGATTATATTCACGTGTAAATATTGCTATATGAGAAATTTCAATTAATCATTTAGGATAAATTTGCTCCAGTATCCGCATCGTCAAGATAGCTCCCGAAACTCCTTATTTTAAGCCGTTAATGTCAACCTAACACGCAACTGAGCCACTTTATTAATAGAGTACACCTCGTATTTGCTCCCTGCAATCCGAAAAACACGACGTCACACGAAATACGAAGCTCATCAAGCTAACAAACACCGCATCGTTCTAAAAATAGCAAATGATCGCCCATAATCACAGCTTAAGCTTACATTCAGGTGGCAACAGAGACGGAAAACGGGAGATAGCGAGTGAGATATAAGTATATCGGATATACAAATATGGGGTTGCTCGTCGGCTAGGAGAGTAGGTATTCCTAAAAATCGAGGGTTCATCTGGCGTTCATTCACCTTGAAAGCGATATGTGGGACAAGTCGGCGAAGCCTCCACCCGAGGCGGCTATCTCCGACGTCAAGTGCCTCGTCGCAAACGGCTCGCGAATTCAGGTCAAACGCGACCCCACGACGAGGCTAGTTCGTTGCCCTTTCTCGATACTTCGCTAGCCTCTGCGCCGGTCCGCGCTCCTCCAAAAGAGTTGCGAATGCCTGCAATCGAGGTCGAACGGCGCCTCGGCGGCAGGCTAGGGCATTGGCTCCGCTTGTTTTTGAGGTCACGATATCGTAAGTCGTCCGTATACATACTGCTACATACTATACATATACACTGCTATACAACGAGAAAGATTTACACACGTTTCGGACGGTTTCGCTCTTTCCATTTCACTCCCTCTCGTTCGAAGAGTGCCAGCGTACCTATCTGCGGATAGTGAAGTTATTAAACCGGTTTTCTAGAGTGTTCGTACTGGCATCAATGTCATTCTTATCTAATAATTTTTGTACGTGCGTACGTCACATGCGAGCTAAACGCTCGTTTTCTTTCCTTTTTTAGCTGTGCTGTATTCTCTTTCTTCTCGTATAGATAATAATGGAAGCAGCGCCTTTTTAATTGTCGATACGAGGATTCCGTATAATAAAACCTATTTAATGATTTGACAAATTTAAAAAAGGAACAATCGTAAATAGTTATATGTTGATTAATATAACCTCGTTCACTGCAATTGTAAGTTACTAGCAAAGGATAAAAATATTTGGAATGACAATGATCTATATCAATATTTAAATTATACAAAAATTTAAAGAAAGTTCAAATTATTCGTGGGCTAGTGTCGAAAGACGACGGAAATATTTATACTACTCTGTCCTCAATTCCTAAAGTATTGTTTCGATTCCAAAATCTCTTCTTAAATATAAATATTGAATACATGACTAATGATTTATGTCAATAGTAGAACAGGTTATAAACTCTGAAATATCTTTTTAATGGATAAAATAGATGAATAAACGTTTGCTATTTGTTTATACCTACTATTATATAATAAACGTAAAAATAACCCATTAAAATAATACTTTATTGTTTATATATCTTGTTTCCTAAGTATGGATCAAAAAAAAAATAAAAATGGATTACCTATTTAGTAATTAACTAGAAAGCCCGCGTTCCACCTGGAACGCACCACTTTAAAAAGGTGAATACGCCTCTTTTACTCGCTCTCTCTTAAATCGCGTAGAATAGATATAGGTATGTAGAATAGAGTTTCAATTTATCATTCATTTTTTTTATTTTTATTTTATTTATTTTTTTTTAAAGGTGTTTTGCTTTGGAAAACTCTCGATTTGGAACTTCAATATTTAAATTTTTTCTAATTTTTCAATTTTTCAAAATTTTAAAATATTACAATTTCTATTTTTAGAAATTTTTCAATTTTAAAATGTTTCATATATTTTTTAATTTATTAATTTATAAATTTATTATATTATTATTTTTTAACTTTTCACTTCTTCCAATTTTTATATATTATTCAATTTTCTAATTGTCCAATGTTTACTGTTTTAATTTTTTTATTTTTGCTTTTGTATTTAATCATATATATTACATAATTCTTTACCGTTTAATCCTATAGTAAGTTTTGCCAATTCATTAATTCATAATATGTTTATACATCTTATTTCTCATTAAAAATATAATATTTAAAATATAAATTTAAACGTTATTTGAACTGGCAGCAGTCAAGACAGCTTTTTGTGTTGTTATTCTGAAAATATTTCGTTTCAGTAACAACACATTTTTAACCTAGTTAGTAAATTTTTAAAACACATCCTTTTCAGATATATGATAGGTTCTATAAAATTACATTATTAATTATGCATGACTAACGTTTGAGTCGTAAGATGGTTTCGATCGTAACATCACGTTGAAACACAACGTTTCCAGCTTTTTTTGTTTAAGGAATATACCTATATATCTCTCAATAGGGCCTCAATAAGAACCCGCCTTTCGAATGTAAAAAAAGAAAAGATCGCACTTTGGCGCCAAATTATCAACATCAAAATCCATAGTTGTAACTTTGAACAAACAGATAAAGAATTATTCAAATTTAATTTAAATGTTTGTGTTCCTGAAGTGCAAACTCGGAATACAATAGAACGTAAAATTGTTAGTCATATCATAAACGGATATTTAGAAATGTGCGGTGCCCTTGTTGAATTTATAATAAAGAGAACAGAAAATATTCTATAATCATACTCAAAATAATGTCGAATGTGAGTGGACCCAGCGACAGGAAGCGAGATCTCCTGCTAGATCCTGCATGTAGTACAAACCTAGTCAACAGCCCTGGACACAAAAAAGAATACAGAGACATTTGACAAACACAAGAGAAATATTATTAATAGTTATTTGAGAAAATGCAATGATTTTTGTCAATGCGACCTAAGTTATTGCAAGAGTACCGCTGATTTCCTTCCTCATGGAGGAAGAACTGAGAACCATCTCGCTTGTGAGTGAGAGTCTGGTGCTAAAGTGCGTCTACAATGAAAAGCTCTGAATAAGGAGCAGAATGAACAGACACGCTCTAATTGGACGGAAGGCCACCTCCACAAACATAGTTAAGCTGATGTTTGCAAAAGTAATTTTCTGGAACGTAATATATAAATGCATAATAATGGTAATCAAAGCGAGATAGAGAGACGAAAGGGCAAACATTTTAGGTGATATAAGAAACTATGAAGACTTTCAGCTTGAAAACCAGCTGAAAAGACCATCTTGTTCCTCTGATTGTAGAAAACTTGCCTTACGTTAAGAGATGCAATTGTGAAAAGATAGAGAAAACTCATAAACATGATAGGACAGACGGTTTGGAGAGTCTCGCAAAATCATATGTGTATACATATATGTATGCCTACAGACTTACAGCTAACTTAACAGGCACTACATACGTATGTGCATAGGATCCAACTTTTTAAAAGTAAGAAAAAATTATGAACTAAATTTTGTTAGTTTTCTAAATAAAATAATTTTTTCCCATGCTCCTTTTGACTTATGACTATTCACTAATGTAAACCGATTTACCGAATGGTGAAATAAATCATTATTAAAATTTAAAAAATTATGAGGCTAGGTCATAAAGCGACCCGAAATAGAAACAGAAAAAGACAAATCTCGTTGCCTTCTGGTTTCTTTTCTTCGAGCAGATGGAGTAGGAGTAGGGCTGTTTGAACTAAAAATGAAATTCTGGAAATTTTCAGTAGATATTTTGGTGACCATGAAAGCTGTGGGGAACCATCGCAGAAAATAGGGGTGACAAAGATTTAGCTTTTGCTCTCAAGTCAATCTGGCAAAAATTACACAACACATCTCTCTGTTTTGAACACGCATTACATCATTTCGGAGTTAAATAAAAATAACAATAAAGATTGAAGAAAACAAAAACATTTAGAATGTATTGTTTGATAGTCTTCAACCAGAATGACATCATCTTCGTTTGATCAATCCATTCATTCCTATACATCGTTGCACATAAATCCACGCATGTTATCCATTTAAATAGTGAAAGACCCACAACCTACGATAACAGAGAACGAAGTCGACCGTCCTCCTCTCCTTTCGCGTCGGCTAATGCGATTCTCTCTGGATTGCGACATACGTAAAGCACAGTATTTAATGGGAACCAGTGTCGCTTGCACTCTTGCACACAGGTAGAACTCATAACCCCGAGGGACAGAAATGAAACTCAAACAGCGTAAGACGCGAGCAAGACTTTTTAGCACTACTGACACAGTGCAGCGGTGACGACTTTGCATAACTTTCTCCAACAGACGGCCGAAGTCAGGCCTGACCGGGCCGTCAAACTCGAAACACTCTTACTTGAGAAAAATATTTCTTCCAACGTAATTCTTTTATAAGCTGAGGTTGTATTAATTAGAGGGGCAATAACTTTTTACTGTTTGCAGATTTCAAAATAATTAATGTATATATGTACGTATATACTTGGAGATAGGCGTGAAAGGAACAAGTCCTTGTTTAATGCCAAATTCCTATCTAATTCTTATTTGCTGGCTGACAATTTGATTGCTTTGACACTTATGTGAAGGGAAATTATACAGGTTGGCCACATTTTAATAGGAACGCTGTTCCTATCTCGGAAAATGTTTGAGATACATAGTCGGTTAAATGGGAATAGAAGTTGCGTATTTTAGACATTCAAAGATATAATAGAAAATAAATGTCGAGCAAAATTTATTTAACTGTTAATATGCCCAAAAGAAATTCTATTTATGTACTTCGAATGGTTTCACGCGTTCGAACGTGAAAGATCGACAAAAGTAAAATTAATTTCACTTTCGTTCAAGAGGAGAAATCTATTAGAGAAAGTGATAAGTTCTAATTGGCGCCGAGTTATCATCACAAAGGAAAGAAGAAGCAATTTAACTTTTGCTTTTTTTTCTTATGTCGATGAATGGTGTTTAATCATTCGAAGTGTTCAGTATGGTATAATAAAAATAGTGACGGGAAATATTTGTTGTTTTGGGTAGTAGAAATTATGGATGTGTTAGATTAAATCGCTTAGTAACTATTTTTTCTGCTAAACTTATTATTAGAAACGCTATGGCGGTAATAGAATCAGTAGTTACAAATATACATATACTAAAATCGAGTGGAAAGGTAACCTATTTTACCAGTCGTTGGAGCATTGAACCTTCGAGGTTAGGTATGAATATATAGGTGTACGTTAAAAAGTCGCGTACATGCGCGCGCGTGTTAGTGTAGAAATATATTGTTAGGACGATTGCGGGAGAAGGGGTGACGGTATAGGGAGGGGAGGACAGTAATCAGCGCGGCCATTGGTTAAAACGCGGGACATGTGCTGTTTTTCGCACAACCTCTATTTAATTTCATCTTGCCCCAGATTCGTCGCTCGGGAGGTTAACGAACTAGCCTCGCCGCAATCGTCCACTTGACCTCCTTCCGTCAATCGGGCGTTAGCCGAAGTAACGTTTAAAAGGTTGGCAATGGCGGGGGTCCTGCGCAGAGGCTACCCCGGTTGACACGGATCTCCGAAGCGCGGCGCGAGAAGGAGAGTGAACGGCGCGAGTGGGACGACCGATTCGCGAGTAAGGACGCAGCGCTCGGTGCAACGAACTAGCCTCGCGCGAGGCGCCGCGTGCCCCAGTTAAATAGTACGCGTATTTGTTAACACTGAAAAGTGAAAACCTTAGGTAATTACGTCGGAGCGGCCTGGCAACGAGACTAAAATCAGGCCCCATAATAGCAACGGACTACGCTTGTTCGCATCGTTAGACAATTGAAGCGGAACAACAATACCATATAACGTGAAATTATCGTCCCTATTATCTTTGCCACTATCGTTTGCATGTGAAATGAAATGTATTCATTAGAACGATCGAAGGAAAACACTCCCTGCTCCTAAGGAAAGTTATACTTTCACTAGCAGCAAAAGATGTTAAAAAAAAAAAACTCTCATGATTGGCGGCACCTCATGATAATATGAGTGAAAACAGCTGTTCTTGGTTCAACAAATAATATTTAAAAATTGCAAATAAAAATATGTTTCATTGTTCCATACTAAAAATTAAAAAAAAAAAAACTGCCTTCATAATCTTTTTCATTAGTGATAATTAATCAAATCTTTAACATCTAGGATTGATATTTACTTAATTAGCAAAAGATATTCGCAAAAAGTAAGGACTGATTCCGTGAAAAACGTAAATATTGATTTTTTAGAAAATTCCAAAGAACGCATGAATTTTCGTTTCCAATTCTGGCAGTTTTGAAACGCAGAGTGCTTCTTTATAAAGTTTTATCCTTAAATGCTTTTTTCTTCAGAAGTTTCTTTGTGATGATGTGAAAATAAATTTGAAAAATTCCAAAAACATGTCAACTTGTATATATTAAATTTTTTCCATGTAGCAGCTGAAGATATAGACTGATGATAGAGTACAACGCCATAAACTCATGTAAGAGTTTATGGCGTTGTTATTTTTCTTTTAAATAGATCTTACTTTTATTTTGACGTCTCATCCAGCTGTCAAAGTGACAAGACAAATAGTTTGACAGAGTAGGTACAAAAAGAAATTTTTATTTTTTTTTATTCGATTCTGTTTAGCATTTAATAGTTTTTTTTGTTTACATAACTAGTCGAAATATTTACATTGATACTTCGTCAGGTAAATGGATTGTCAAAATGTCATAAGCATAGAATTTATAGGATCTCGTTTAAAAGCAAAGTAATAACGTCATTAGCTGAATTTCACAGTTCAGGTACTAAATCGTAAAATGTAGAGTCCTTACTTTTTAATATTAACTTTCTTAAAAAATTCCTTGTCTAAGTTATCAAATATTTACATCAGAATTTCAACTCAGAAGTTGCCATTTAAAAAAGACAGGGTGACGTTATCGAACTAACACAAATTACCTTGTATATTCGGATGCTGCATACAGAAATGTAGAATTCGAAACAAACATTGCCGTGTTGTTGGAATTTCAATAATTTGGAAATCACAATATTTAATATTTTTATACCTAATTTTTTGCACACGGATACTTTATCAAGTAAATTATATACAGGGAACCAGAGACTGAATTAGAATCAGAATTTATCAGTCTTGCAACTCTTCCAAAACACGAGTACTTGTCAAATTTTAGCCTTGCATAATAGGAAGCCTGAAAGTATTCTGTTGGAAGATTACATATTACAAAAAAAATACAGGGCTAAAGTATTTTCTTTTAAAATTATGTTAATTTACAGTTAGGTCAAATTTGAAAAATGTTAAACTGGTAAGAAGTCATTCTTTGGTGATGTAGTAAAATTGAAAACTTTGAATTAAAATAGCAAAACTTAATAAAATTTGATTACTTGAAAATATCGAAATGACCAAATTTATGGTCATTAATATATCATCTACCAATATATTAATAATTATGAAAAAAAATATTTTCTGGGTATATTTTGTCGTTACAAACGATTAACCCGGCTGATGATCTAGTGGCTTGCACGCTTGGCTCTCAGTCATGGGGTCACGGAAGAAAAAAAATAACTAATGCGTAGCTCAAAATCTCTATATAGCCTTTAATACCAGAAGAATCGGTACCAACTTTTTCCCTGTCACCCATTTTGCTAATAATTATGCAAAACTTTTCTTGATTGATAAATTATTCTTTTAGTGTTTTGTAATATATCGAGTGGTGCAATAAAAACTGAAACAAAGAAAGTAAAATAAAAAGTACTAGTGCAAGTATAATTAAAGTAAATCTTATGTTTTTATTTCTTTCCAGATCAATTTTCATTACATCTCTCTGTATAAATAATGAAAATATCTTGTTAAAAAGGTAGCATTTTTCAAAATTACTAAGCAAATTTCAATGTATAAAAGAATTATAATAGTTAACCCTTAACCATTTACAATGTATTGATTTTACACGCCAAATATATACACATACGTTTATTGGGACATAATACGAATGGCCTCCTCCAGAGAAGCCATAGGCATTCACTCTCATGGTCTTCTTTTATTCCTTGCGTATGTAATAATATAATTAGGGTGACGCTGACATAAATTATCTAATTAGAAGTTTTTTTATAGGTTTACATGACCGAAGAGGTGCTTAAAAATAAAAATTTCAAACTACTAACACTGCTGTCTATGTCTTTCCAAGATTTCCACTTTCATGTACCAAAATCTGATCTGCTTCAATGGCAAAACAATTGAGGAGAACATTTTGCTTAGGAACCACAAACTGATTTACGGAGTTCTGGTGTTAGATTGCACGGGATCATCGACCATTGCCGAACAAATCGGTAACGGAAATTGGGTCGGCGAGGTACATAATTGACACCTATTTTCGCAACGTCTATATATAAAAAATCTTGACACACATGGAAGGAATGCAAGGATTGAGGTCCCTCTGTCGAAAACAAAAGAGGATCGCATTCTTTGGCGAAGAATCGTTCTTGCGGCACTTCGGGCAACGAACGAGGAATGCTCCCAGAGAAACGCAACGACCACTGGTATTTGGGACTAGAAGTGGTCAAAAGGGTAGCGTTAGATAGGTCAGGTTGACATTTTTGATCATTGGTGACGAAATTGATAAATTTAAAGATCAGGTGCGGTGTCACGTATTACGTGGAGCATAAATAAGCAAGCCAAATTTAGGAATAATAATAATTCTGGATAAGGAATTATACCCCATTGATTTTATGTCTTCACTTTGTAATTTAGTAAACCAAGTAGCCCAAAAGGAGAAATTAATATGTAATCATACTGTACTATACACTGGATGAAATTCCCAATATTAGTAATGCCAGAATCAGAAAAGTTTTTTACATGGCAAAAGTTATTGAAAATCTCCAATACAGCTAGATTAGGAAATTAAGTAAGGAAAAAATCTTTTTGGCATGATGGTCAAATTATGCAATTCTTTATCAATTTATCCTATGGGTTTCCAGAATTTGTTACGTACCACATATTACGTGCCCAATTTGCAATTGTAGAATAGTGGAAACTATTCTAGGAAGACCTCAAAATAGATAAATAAAATCATGACACAAAGAGAATTTCTTTGATAAATCTACCAGATTAGAGTTACCAGTAATAGTGCGGTTCTTTTACAAAATTAAATCCCAAGCCGTCATGAGTTGATGCATGTCAGATCTATGAAAACATGATGTACCTATTATAAATTTTAACGCTCCAGGCTTCACACTAGCAGCGCTCGCTATCATTTATGGTTTTCGAATTTGTGTAAGGAGCATGGCCATTAAATTCACAATAGCTACTATAGCGTGTTTAATGCGAAGTAAAAATATGGAGCTTCGTTTTTAATTCTGTTTTTTTTTTTTAGTGCAATATATGAAATACAGGGTGTTTCATGTAAGTGTCATTATATCATTACTTCTTTTTTTAAATGACACACCATTTTGATATTTTGATGGCCCATGTAGTTGTCAAAGTAAGTGGGTATATAAAATATTTTAATACCTTACGTAAAAAAATTTTTTGGAAGAAAAACAATATTTAATACTAAAACACGTAAACGAACAAAAATTAAAAAGTAAACTCCTCATAGAATGAAATATTGACTAAACTCTAAAAACCGTTGTTTTAGATTATTACATGTAGCAGCTGAATATACAGGGTGATTCATGTAAGTTTTTTTATGTTATTATTTTTCTTGTAAATGGCAGGCGCTTCTGGATAATTTGTTGCCCAATCCCGTTGTCAAAGTGACAGAGTAAATATTTTGACAATTATTTTAGAGAAAATTTAATTTTATTCATTACTATAGATATATTTTTCTCAACTTAATAGTTTCTTTTTTTAATTTTTTTATGTCATCAAAAGATTAGTATTATCACTTCGATAACCAAACAAGATCATCTAATTGTTAAATAGAACTTCAGGGATATCCTTTAAAAACCAAGCAATGACAATCCCCAAATTTTGACGTCCTATTCTTCACGCTGGCAGCAGTTCGCAACCGCTTATGACCTTCGAACTTATAATAGGAACACGACTAATAGAAGCTACTATACTGTGTTTGTTCACCGTGAGGTGAGAATACCTACGGAGTTTGTGGGGATACTTGTATAGCATATGGGAGAGGGGGGGAGGGGAGGGAGGGGAGAATCTATACTGTCAAATGAATAGTTAATATGTAATGCGGATCCTTCATTTTAGTTTTTTGAAAGCCACGTATTAGTGATTTAAAAACTTGTGGAAGATTTAATATTTTTATGTTGGCATCAGAGCACACCATTGAAGTCAACATACAAATAATATATTACTAAATTCGTGTCGGATTCGCCAGTGATTGAATAAGAATAACAGTTTACTAACTTCGACAATCGAGAGCAGTTGTTTCAGTTGCCTATTTTATTTGTGGGCACGTGGCTTTCGAGATAAAATGAAGGCTCTATATACATTCTGGAAGAAATATTTTTATACATAAATTGACATATAAGTATAAAAGTAGATTTTATTTAAATATTATGTTTAACCCGAAATTGTGTGAAAAATAATTAAAGAAAATTTGACATATTAGACATATATATTTTTTTAATTTAAATGGATTTTAGACTAAGTGAGAAAAACGATTACAAGAGTACGAAAATTAAACAAAATGACGTTCATCAGAGAGTCGTTTCCCATTTATGTTGTCTATGATTGTACATATAGGCATTACCAGGAGCGCTCAATAAGTTTTGCGCCGTAATGTAATTAAGAGGTGTTATCTTGATAGAATTAATAGAATTATTTATTACAAATAAGCAGAATTAATTCAAAATATTTTAGTTAAAATTGTTCTTAGAAAAAAAAAAACGAAAAACAGGTACCATTAAAATGAAATTTTATGTTTCCAAGGAAGATAAATAATTACATTTAATTACCACTATTTTAATGAACAAAATTGCTGTTATTATTTGTGCTGTTAGCCATATGAGCTAAAACTACAAAAAAGATAAATACGTTACATTATAACTAGGTAATTTTAGTTGTTGAAGTAATTGAAGTATAATAGGGATAAATAAAGGCAAATTATTTAAGGAAAGCTTTTGTAATTGTACGGCGTTATGGAAAAAAAAAACGTGGGTGCTGCTCTTCTTATTATCCCCATCGAGTATTATTTCGAAATTTAATTTGAAATTCCATTTAACATATAATGGCAATAGGATAAACTCACCTGCTAATACTCTACCCAAAAGGTGTTCGCTGTCTTGCTGTTGTTGACTCTGTTGAGTATTCGTTTGCAGGACGTGGTCACTTTCAATTTCAGCGTCTTCATTAACACCTGCGGTCACGCAAGCCGTCTCCCTGTAATCGTTAACTGTCATTTTGTCCGTGTTTAAATTCTTATGCACAAATCCGGTGCTGTACTAATTGGAAAAAATCACCGCGTTTTCAGAAAGCTTACGCCAAAAGTTCTTATCGAAACGACAACGGCCGATGATGCACTCGTCCGTTATCAGTGAATCGTACTTTTTTTTTTATCGGTGTGTACCTCTCTCTACCACCAGCGATTTGTTGACATGCGAACTCTCTCTCTGCTTGTTAGCAGGAGGCAAGCGGAGAAGCGCTCGTTCAACTCTCCGTGTGTACTAGTGAACGTAATGTTTTACCCCTGTCGCTCGCTGTTTGTTGCTCTTGCCGTTCGACGCGCGATAATTCACTTGGAAAGACTTGGCGCACTGAAACGCGCCGACTACCAGCCAGCGAGAGTCGTTTTCGAACGAGTAGCGTGTGTTACGTCGCTGGATCGACGCGTACAGTATGCCTCCGCGGTATGCGTGCTTTGGTGTGTGTGTCAGTGTGTTTGTTGTATGTTCGAGCGAGCGAATGCTACTACTGACTGACCCACTGACTCAGTTCCTGAACGTCGAGTTCAACGTACTCTCCGATGGTTATATACGCTTACGCGATTTATTGTGAACCGCGCGCAATCGCCAGCGTACCTGCGATGCGCTCGGTGTCTTTCGCTCCTCCTTTCGTTTATTTTCTTTTTTTGTTCTCTCGCATTTAATTATTATCGGACCATTCTTGGCGCCGTTGCGCGAATATTCAAATCGGGAGAAAGGGGTTTGATGTTACTTCCTTTCCCTTTCCTCTATTGTGTTGCGAACCATCGCTAATTTCGCACATAAAGTCCCGCAATAAATAAAAGATAATCGTGGATAGATGTTTGTCATTGTTGCGTTTCCTTGAGAAACAATTGACAGTGGGCGATGTAAACCTAATGCTATTTACTTTCACTTTTATCTATTCGGTTGTTCGAGCTTTTGTATTTAGATACGAGGAAAAGTGAAAAAGTTCCAACTTTTCAATGGAAAATAGCTCGAGTAGAAATGTGTTCTGCCCGACATTATTACACCTGTAGCATTCGTGATAACACTGCCGAATGATAAATCAAAAATTTGCTTTTCCAACTGACGACTCTTACATAGATATACAGGGTGTAACAGTGGGAACTCTGGTAGTGAAATGATAACAATTTTTGAAAAGTTATCGTAATCAATCAGCCAAACGATATACTATTTACAGTTTTTGATTCACTTTTCTAAATTAAGACACTAAATTTTTCTTATATATAATTCAAAAACATTTTGAAATAATTATAGGTAATGTTAATTATATCTTATATAATAACATACAGGCTGTTCCATTTAAAATAAGTTATTGCGTTTCACCAGATAATATAGGTGAACCTTTTGTCACACCTTTTGTCTCACCCTGTATTATTAATTCTACAAATATTTTAATTTTGTACAATACTACAATGTAATGACTACATAACTATTAAATTTCAACCTCCTAACTGGAACATCTCATCTGTTATTGATTTTTCATTCCGTTCAACCTCAAAATTTCTCAAAAAACTGTCAAAGATAGGTATCGGATTTAACAAAACTTATTTATAATAACCTGCCAGAAAATTAAATAATATACAGGCTGCTCTATTTAAAATAAGTAAGTTGACATTTGTTTTCGGTAATGGCTCAGTATCGCCAATATTTTTATTTGAAATATCAAGACCAAAAACTCTCAAAGACAAATTTTCAGCATTCACCTGGTAATAATTCCCAAATTTTCCGCTAACCAACGGTTTAGATGCAACACCCTGTATATACATCTACACTTACTTTCATTCAATATAATATGAATCTTGTCTTGCTGTTGAAACAATCGTATTTAACGAAAGTGTATCTATTATAACATTCCATCACGATTAACGCCATGCATATTATTATATTTACATTAGTAGATCGGTGACTACGTCAGAGATTAAAAAACCTGCAACGTTTACCCGATCAACACACTAATTAGTGTAGAGTTGCGCCGAACCGCCCGACTTCTCCATGCATGCGAGCACATACCAACAATTTCCTCGCTGGCTCTTCTATTCGGGAAAAAATCTTTTTATAGAACGCAACGAAGTTGGTTCGCAAAATTTCGATTCTCGTTACCTGTGTACCCCGCATGGAGCGACGCCGCGAGCTCCCCTCAACATTAAAGCTGGGCGGAGGTGAACGGCCTAGGATTAGGCCGCCTTCAGCAAGACTAATCTCGATGACGCAAATAGAGCAGCGAGTAGCGACCGATGGTGATCTGAAATACGGTAATAAGCTCGCGCTAATTCGTTTCACGGCACACTTTTGATTTTAGTTTAAATTACCTGCTGATACCAGTAAGCATTTACACTGGTGCAAAAATATTTGTTGATTATTAATGGGTTTTTCTGAAGGGTTTATCTAACATTACTTGCGCGTTATTATACATAATAGGAATATTTTATAGAAACACAGAGGGTATTCCTGAAGAAAAGGTAACTTTCAAATTTGGTGGATGCGCTGGATAACACAATCACTTTAGCCTTACTTGCAATTGTAGTGAATTAATATTGGGTTGCTATTGTTACGGGACTTAAAAAAAAACGATAAATACGCTTCTGATTCCATAATTTTACTTTTGGTAACGCAATGAAGATGGTACTTCGTCAAGTATATAGCATTAATATTGTTTTGTGTAACCTTATCAATGTCCTGAAAAGGACTTCTTTATAGCTTTAAACGTATGTATGTAGAAAACCTTCTATAATTTGTTGTCGCTTGTATTGTGGAAGAAAAATCAGCACCAGCTTTTGTTCTCCAAAGAAAGGAACACTTTTCCGAAGCAACAATCTCTCTTCATGTTTGAATTTTAGATATAATAATAGAGATATTAGGATCTATTCATTTCCTTACACATATAATGTACAACAATGTGGGTCTTGGTGAATGGAGATTGTTTTGAGGTTTCCCGCGTATTAACCATAAACTAATCACCTTTCAAACCCTTGCTGCAATTAATTCAGTATTTTTAAAGAATTATGTATTTAAAAATTAATTTTTCAAAACCCTAAAATGCCCGAATTCTCTAGCTATACTACCTGGCTATACTGTTGTTGTAATTCTATATTAGTACTATTTGAGTACTATTTCACCACCGGAAACCAAAACAGATAGAAACAAATAGATTAACGTGACCTAATGTGACCGTTGGCGTTGTGGGCAAACAAATCGCGTTCAGTCATCGATCATCAGTCATTTATGCAGTTTTTATATGCATTTATGTCATTATAACAATTTTGATGTCAAACTTACTTGACTTTTGAAACAAATATTGATATCTAATTTACAGAAAGTAGTGCGACGTTTGCCCTCAACGGCCATATTGAATTTCATTTGACAGCTCGTTGGATTGATTTATAAGAATATTTTTTTTGCGCCTCCGTCCAGAAACACTGATTTTGTATTACTTTAAATCGGCCGGAAACTTAGCATTCTCCGGCCTAGGCCGGCAAAAAGACCACTATTGGTTGGCAACACTATATTGGAATTACTCAATTGCAAATGATTGGATGAGAGGTACAGGACTCAGAATGTCAATGTCAACTGTTTATCGCCGGATAAGATCTTATGGATTGCGTTCATATCGTCCATTTTTATGTCTTCCTCTTACACCACTTCACCGTCTACGCAGACTAGAGTGGCGCAACTTAAGGGTTAATTGGGCGCAGGAATGGCATCAAATTGTGTTTAGTGACGAGTCCCGATTTTGCTTGTAGGCCCACGATGGTCGTAGGAGAGTCAGACGGATGCGTGGAGAACGTAAAAATCCAACATTTTTTGTGGAACGCAACACAGCCCTCACTCAAGGAGTTATGATATGGGGTGCAATATGTTATGGTAGCAGATCACCCTTGGTCTTTATTGACGGCAACCTTAACGCAGCTGGTTACATTGCTAATGTGCTACAACTAGTTGGCCTTCCATATCTTCAGGGGCTGCAAAATCCCATTTTCCAGCAGGATAATGCGCGCCCTCATACGGCAAGGGCTACAACACGGTTTTTGGAAGAATCTAACATTGTCGTCCTCCCATGGCCTGCTCGGTCGCCTGATTTGTCGCCCATTGAACATGTATGGGATATGATTGGTAGGCGAATAGGTAATTTACCGCACCCTCCAGATAATTTACACGATCTTCAACAACGGATTCAAGAAGCTTGGGACGATATACCACAAGCAGCTATAGATCACTTGATTAATAGCATGCCAAGGCGTCTAGATGAGTGCATTACAAATCGTGGCGGAGCAACTCATTATTGAAAAAACTTTTAAAGCTTTTGTTCTTTTGTTTTTAAAACTTAATCATAACTTTGTTTCATAGAAATAGACGTTTTCTGAAAATTTCAATAAAATCGTTAAACAGCTTCTAGGTGTTGCAATTTTTCTGGAAGTCAGTATATATTCGAATTACTGACATTTGTGTGGTTAATTATAGATTCGATGACAGATGACAGAATTGTGAATATGAGTTAATTAAGAGATTGTGTAACGAAAATTCTGTCAATCTGTCATCGAATCTATAATAATTAAAATGGCAGAAATGTCAATAATTCCAATATAGTGTTGCCAACCAATAGTGGTCTTTTTGCCGGCCTAGGCCGCAGAATGGTAAGTTTCTGGCCGATTTATAGTAATGCAAAATCAGTGTTTCTGGACGGAGGCGCAAAAATAACTCTTCTGAAATAATGTTTAATATTTTTTAAACTAAGAAAATGTTCACTACTTGCGTTGCCCCTAGCAATTGTCAAAAATGTTTTTGGTATACCATGGTTATCATCTGAAGTGTTCAGTGTATATGGTTTGAAGGATGACCGCAAAGGGTAGCCATGCTCAAAACGTATCATAGTTATTTATTTGTCAATTTTACTTAGGGAATAATTTTATATTATTTATTTTGCATAAAAAAAATTTAATGAAATTATTTTATTATTTTGAGAGCTGCATTTTGTATCATTCTACGTTTATAAGTGCACAGACACACGCCTACTGCGCCCAAGAGAAAATCCGCACTTATAACTGCAACTAAACAAGAAGTTACAAAATAAGATATCACAACTTCCAACAAGCTAAAGTAAAATCCTGGGTATTTGTAGATGATGTGGCAAAAAGTAGGAACAAAATTGAAACGAATGTTAATGTGTGGACAGATATGCATATTTTAAGAATATAACGTAAAAGACTTGGAGAAGATACTAAAAGAAATAAACGGATTTAGATATCTTGGAAAAATTATAAATGGTTCAGAAACATAAAAAAAGAGAAATAAGAAAATGGAAAAGAAAACGATTTAAATTTTGTAAATTCAGTCAGCCTGGTTTATTCCAATCAGCGCGAATTTATTAGTGGAAAAAATTACAGGTATATTATTGTTGAAGCGCTAAGTGATATACAATACATAAAAGGATTTCGTGGATTCATATAAACTCAATTGATATTTTTTAAGACCTATCTAATCTATTTTCACCAATCACAAAATTCTGCTTCTTAAACTTGTGGATTTCTTTAGTTTCGCACATGTATTTGCTAATTCTTTTTTGCGCCCTTTTCTTGTTCTAACATGTTTTTCATTGTACATTATTTTGAAATAAACCATATTTATATATCTTTCCAATATATTTTAAATCGTGTACCTACACATAAAATACAAAAAAGGAAAATATAATATGATCTTGCTAGATCCTTTTGGTACAGTTTGTTGACGTGAAGGTGTTAAGGAAATTTACTTTAATTTAAAATGTACTTCAAAGCGTTTATTACACAAAAGTCCCTTAAAAAACACATGTGGTAACAAGGTACGAGATTATTTTATGATCAACACTAAAATCGCATTAAACAGTCAAAATAATAAAATTAGTTTTATTTTGACCTAGTTTATTCAATATTTCACATCTATTTTCGGCGTATGTTACCTCATTAAAAATGTTTATGTCGATTTGCGTAATGACTTTTACTATTTCCCGTATCGAACGAGCTGAAACAAGACACCACGCCACAGAAGAATGAAAAAGGGAGTTAAGCAACTACCTCCTTCAGTACAGTAAATATTTATTCAACTGTTTTTACCGTTAGCCGTCACTTCGTATGGCATAGCGTAAATCGCGTTGTTTGTCCGTTTTTCCCGTTCCTTTTTCCTCTTCCATAGCAATGTTGTATATAACGTAATCTGCTCTAACCAACTAGAGCAAAACGGCGTTCGCAAACAACAAAACTAAAAAAACCTATAATGAGTATTGCATAGGAACATTTCGTATGTAACGTGTATGTAACACAATGCAGCTAGAAGCTGCTCATTGTTCTGGAAATGTGTGTGCACTAATGCCGTACTTGATAATTTGTTTATTTATTTTTTCTTTTATTTTTTTTTTTTAATTGTGCTTGAACTTCCGTTATATAGATAGGCAAATTATCTCTGTACCGTTAACGGTATCGCCGTTCTATTGTTTGTAGAATTATTGTGTATTGTGTGCCCTGTTTAACGCTAGCTCACAGCGTAATTCGAAAAATTATCTCGACATGTAATATATTAATGTACAGTATAAAACCAGGTATTCAATCAATTTATAGGCCCGAACATAAAATCTGTTTCGACAGAAGGCTTTTCAGGAATTATAAGTCACTATTTTTATCGTTGCTTCGTAATGAGAATTCAATTTCGTGCAGCCAATGCATTAATTCCGTAATAATAATTACTTGTTTATGTAAAGTGACGGTTGAAATATAAATTGCCAACGTTCTATTGATTTTAAGTACTTCCACACATACGTAGGCTTTGCACAGAAACCATTCACTTACCTTCTCCGGTCGCTGCAAAGAAGATTGATCAATCCACCTCGATTATGTTTTAAATGTACGCAATGGAGATTGTACGCTGCATATTTTTCCGTGAAAATTGCTTGAATCCAGCGGCACGCTCTGTCGGCCAGAGCTATTCTTTAATAATTGGTTGTTGTGTTGTCGAAAGCCGATTGGGTTAACAACATAATTGCTGTTGCAAGTTTCGTTTTACCATTTCAATAATGTAATTGACAAAGTATATACCACGCCAATCTTTTAATATGTCAAAAAGGATTGCTTCTTGTTTAAATACCAACCTAATTATTTCTTGCGCTGAATATAAATACCGTTATATACTGAATTTTTTCTACTAAATGCACCATTCAACTGAATTATGTTTAAATGATGCAATTTACAGTTGGATATTACATAGGGGTTTTTGGCTACATCTGCAAAAATTGTTATTATCATGGTTTTTTATAGCAAAATACACAGTAAAAAATTTCTGGGTGTAAAGCTAAAAAAGTAAGTGGTAAAAAGTTTGCGTGTTAAAATTAACACCTAATTTGGTTAAAGTTGCATTTTGTTACCAAAATTATTTTGGTAAAGACACCTTTGCCCAATATTTGAAATATCTACACCTGGGGGTGTAAAAAGTTGACTTCGAAAAGAGAGGGGCGTACATATATACGCCTGCGCATGAACAATTTGATGTTGATATGAATTAAATGCAAAAGTATGGTTAAATGGCTGAGTACTAGTGATTCGCCTATCCCGTCGGCATATAAACATTGCATATCAAACGGTAAGTAACCAATTACACCATTTTTAACAATAGTTAGATATGTAGGAGGTACATAACACGTATCGTTTACAACCTATATTCTTTGTTGCTGTATTTCGTAAAATATTTGTTAGTTCTAAAAAATGTTTATGACATATTGTAGGTTATGTATATATGACTAATCGTGTAGAATGTAATTCCCTGTTCCCTCCATTCCGGTGGTTAACTCCATATTCCTTAACCTAACTGGTAGCGAGAAGTTTGAAATTTAATATATATATATATTTTTGTTAATATTAACTGTACTATAATATTGCCGTGCTGTGCAATGGTTTTTCTTTTATTGCATAACTTGTTTATTTAACCTTAATTATTATTAGTAATATTATTGATATATTGTCCCAAGGCATATTTTTGTTTAATCATTAGTGTTCGTATTCGTTTACATATATTATAGTGCATGTCGTTTAAACGTTGTTCTGTACATTGTGCGTTTTGCGAAAGCAAATGTTTAAATTCTGTTTTATACAAAAATATATTCGTAAATAAATTTTTATTAGCAAATTGAAGTTTCTTTTGGATCACTTCACCACCTTCCGTTTATTAAAGTGCTTAGCGTATATATACTGTACGATATACATTTACAGCTAAAAGCACCTTAATTACACTTACGTTATTCAGTGTAAAAGCTACACCCATGTAGTGTACCTCTAACTAACACCCAAAGGTGTACATCACCTCTTGGTAGTTTACACTGGCAAGTGTCTTACATTACACGTTTTAAAGTGTAGGATTTACCAAATCGTTTTGGTAAATTTTACCAAATTTCACAGTGTGGAAAATAGTGTGGACTTATATAGACCACTTTTAGTGTTAATTTCTACACGCAATTTTTTACTGTGTAGGTTATATAAAATATATGACGGAAAAAATTTGTGACAGTTTCTGCAAATCCATTGAAAATGCAACTTCGGTTCCAATTAATGTGCCAATTTTATAGTTATTTTCCGATATGAAAGGGTTAATTCGTAATTCCACCTCATTATAATTGTAACATCATCCAATGAGTAGGCAATAAATAATCTTTGAAGAACTAAACGCCTTAAAACATAGCTTATTCAATTGATGAAAACATGTCTACTTGTATATTATATTTAAGGATTATAATAAATAATCTTAAATAAAAGTTACTCATTTCAAAGTTAATTTATAGATATAATTGCGAAAATAAATACTGCACAGAATTCAGTAAGATTATAGTTGTGTGTTTCGATATAACTTTTGTATATGTTAAATCAGAACATTCTAAAACAGAACAAAGTCCATATGTACATAATAGTATCGCGTTTGTTGCTCGCACAATGTTCTAAACACAATAAAAAACTGAATTGCTAATAATGGTATCTCTGACATAATTATACAAACAATTTTGATATAGACATACATAATTTTTGTTAACTGAAAGAATAACTCACAAAAGAGCATTTTGATAAGATAATCCCTAATTTCAATAAAATTTTGCATACTTATACAATATACTGATTGTGAGTATATGTGTTCGCTGCGTTTTATTTGATATATAGATATGTTTACGAAAAGAAACAAACTCGTAATATAATAAAATATATTATACAATAAAGTCAACCGTAGAGGTAGAGTAGTGTTCCTAGTGATAAAAGTGGGCATTATCAACAAATTCCGAGAGGCTACTAAATTGGCAACGTTGTAAAAGCAATTACACATTGCACATTGAGTGTTTTCTTTTTAGTTAAGTGCGATATGTGATATTATAAAGAACTTAACCAAAGAGAATAAGTGATCGGTAAAGGCATGCATATTGTTATTGTCATGTTTGTGCATAACGCAAATGCACACACCTACATATTGCATTTTCGTAAATACAAATAAAATATGTTTTTTTGTGAAAACAACATTTTTAAAATTACCCTGTTTCGGCTATTTGTAGTCATCTGCACGTCTTAAAAACGTTACAAGAAACAAAAGATAGAAATAAGCCATGTGATAATATTGTTTGATTTCTATCTGTTATTTCTTGTGATATTTATTTGCTGACGATACAACTATAAGTTGTAGATCAGATGTAGAGGATGTGGCTATGGATGCAATGATAGGTTACAAGGCCTCACTACTGGACTGGTTCAATACGAACAAACTAGTATTGAATAATAATAAAACTCAGTGCATAACATTCTCATTAAGAAAAATTAAACAGGAATCAGATCCTGTTAAACTTTTGGGTTTGGTGATGGACAGCAAATTATCTTGGGTGGCACATATTGATTATGCTGCAACCAAATTGACCTCAGTTGTTTTCGCTTTACGAAAACTGGCTGACATTGTTTCTAATGATATACTTAGAATGGCATATTATGGCATGATGCATTCTGTTTTGACCTATGGTGTCTTTCTGTGGGCTCACTGTGCACAGGCTGCCAGATTATTTGGTATACAGCGAAAAGCAATTAGAATTCTTGGTGGACTCTCATTTAGAGATGACTGTACAGAAAGATTCAGAGAACTTAAAATATTAACTTTGCCTTCGATGTATATTCTGCAGTGCGTGGACTATGTAAAATGTAACATCGATAAATACAGTATGGTGCGTGATGCTCACCATTATGGTGTCAGAAATTCCAGTGATTTGTTGCTGGATTATACTAGGTTAAAAAAAACTAGGGTTGGGGCCAACTATTATGGTCCGTTGTTCTATAATAAACTCCCATTGGAACTTAGAGTTGCTGACTCTAATAATACATTAAAAGAACTGTTGATATCGAAAGCCTATTGGTCTATCCAGGATTTTATAAAAGATAAATTGTAATTTGTTGTTTTAATTGTTAGTCTTAGCGTGTTGTATATATGTATAACGAAATTCTATATATATATATGTAATTATATTATTGACGAGTGTAAACAACTTGTTTGGAATGGCACAATAAACGATACTTACTTACTTACTTACTAAGACCTGAAGATAGCTAGAAATAACCGAAACATGTGGCTTTAAAAGATCTTAAATAAACAGTTAAGTGGAATGGATTCCATACTTATTTTAATACGTAATACATAATTCCATTATATAGGAGAATATGAACGATTTTCAATGTTTCCAAATGTGTAAAGGAAATTTTAAAAGTTCTCATAGTAATAATTCAAACGTATAAAAATCACATTATAGACTTTACTTTAATAACTCCGATTTTATACTTTCGCGACTCTATATTTTCATACAATGCCAAATGCTGCTTTTAGACATTACTCGCTGTATTACTTTACATAAAAATGTCTTTGTGTGATAGTGAAATCTACCACAACTTCTTTATGTGTTTTATCGCTTTAAATTTTCCTTTCCATCGCAACCTCGTCATCCGCCGATACATATTTTTATTAATTCTAAGTAGCGAACCAACAGACCCGACTTTTTCTTGCGGTTGTTCATATTTTTACGTCTCTCCCATTTCTTCATTTGGAATTCTACTCGTGGCGGCATATCGATATATAGAAAGACCGTATTAGCCGAACGACCAATATGCGGCATATAAAATAAAATGGCGATCGGTGGTTCAGTGATCTAAATGTGTGTCAGCAGTTTGTTGTGTTTGTTTCATGTTACTTTTATTATAAAAATGTTGCGACCTCAATTTTTGAGGTCAACACGTTTCGGTCAACGAACTCGAGCACTACAACGATCGCGCTGGGCGAGAACGCTATAAGCTACCCGTAAATATTCACTGGAGTCCAGCAGCGTTCAGCGCTCGCCTCACCGCACTCCGTCCCACTAAGCTCGACTTATCAACTGATTTTTATTGTACCAAGGTCTCAACAATTATTTCATCGATTTTATTTCTTAGTATTTGTCATTACATGTAAATGTAATCGTATGCACACATAGATATAAACGTTCATATAGTATTTACCCTTTTCTGTATAAGAGTGTACTCAACTCATATACATGTTTGTCTCATATTTGTAAAACAGTCATAGATTTGTAATAGGTTTAACAAAGAGCAACATAAAAACAATAACAAGAATAACCTTTGGAGATTGTAATGTTTGTTCTTCCAGACTTGTACTTATTGAATTGTTATGTTTTTGTTCTTATACTGTAAACTTCTTGCGTAAAAATGTACTTGAAAGATAGTGAATGTTATCAAAACAACACAACAAAGGAATAGTAGTGACGTATTTTAAAACTATTTTAGATAGTTCTTCGTCTAATGTAAAAGTCCAATACACAAAATAATATTAAATAAATTTTCTTTTAATGTTCATTTTAAATAATCATGATAATTAAATACTCAAAAAAAAATTTATATCGTATTTTCACTTTCACAAAAGTGTGAACACATTTCAAAATTACAGAAACAAAATACTAAGGTAAATATACAAATTACACGTGAATATATAATACATTGTGTGCATAATGGATGTGTAATTACATATAGGTGTTGTTTTAAAAACGCTTAAAGTAAAAGCATATTGGCCTACCGGTTACCAGCAAATAGTGAAAGTGTTTTGTGGACTGCAAGCGGAACACAATATCCTCACCTTAAGAAATGTCTATGCAAAGGCATTTAAACTTAAGTTGCAGGTATAAGCACCAACTGTTGATTAAGTCAAAAATAAATCAAAATATCCATACAGTTTTTGCTCAAATTTTCGAATTGCATCTTTGCACCCCTCAAATATTATCTCTTATAGAGGCGTTCCAGCAATAAAAGAATATTGCAATAAAGTTGCAGAGAATTGGTATTTACTGAAGCATTGAATAATTTGTTTTATATAATGGTTAATATTATTAAAAAAAAAATAGTAGGAAAACTAAAGAAACTTAAGTCATAGAAATCTCACATAATTCTTACAAATATTAGCCCTATAGATTTATATACAAATGATATACCTAACTTATGAGAAATTATGGTGGAGGCGCGGGTTATAATTCCGCAGTGAAAATATTGGTTGGCATATAAAATGATGAACAAATAAACAGAAAAAAAAACTAGAATATCATATATTACAATACACTATTCTTTATCTCTTTATCAATATTTCAACTTGGCTTTTGCTTAGGTCTTTACGTTAGGACTTATAAACATATGAAATGTGTGTGTATATTGTATTGCATACCGATCGTTTTAAAAATCGCTATGAGCCAGCAATAAGAATGCATGAAAATTCAACGCCTTTCTAACATCATCTATTCCTGGTTTATTTGGCCCTAATTACTTGCGATTGATTGCGTCTGTAATGGCGGTAGGTTAAACAGGAAAGAGCGAGAACACACTCCCTCTAAATGACGCATTGTTAAGTAGGTATACAGGCTGTTTCAATAGTAGGGAACTCTTCTATAATTCGTTAACGGTGATAGATAGATAAAGTTTGTGCAAATTGTTGTAGGAACTTGAATGGCCTATAACGCAAAGTTATTGACATTTGTACACAGTATTTCGTAACCTAGCTAGAGCTTTCAACTTTATTTTCTTAAATACAAATGAAAAACGAATTTGAAAACTGTACCTAGGTTACGAAACACTTTGTATTAATGCCAATAATTTTGCGTAATAGATTAATAATATCTCCAATAAATATTTGAATAATATTGAGGATATTGTGTTTAAAAATAGAACGAACTAGAAGACTGCACCTAAGTAACGAAACACTCTGTACCAATGCCGATAATTTTGCGTTATGAATCATTTATATTCCTACAACAATTTGTACAAACGTTTACGAGTAATAGAGAAATTCCCTATGAATAAAACACCCTGTATAATAGGGGTATCTTTTGCATGTGCGCCTTAAATCACCATGCCAATATACTGCCAGTTTGCAGCGATTTTGGAAACGATTGGTATACGCACAAATGATACAGCTTTATACATGACGTTTTTAAATAAACGTCCAGTATATTAATATTTTTTCATTGCTTTATTCTGTGTTGTATTATTTGATTAGACCCCGTAGTTGGTATACCTAAGCATGCACGATCAAAGTATCTTTAAATCTCTCGCGCAAGCACGTGTTTCCAAATCGTTAACAATTAATTGGCTATTTTCACTGTCACTTTTTCGATCTCGCTCTAAGACCCGCAAGGCGTTGTATTCTTATCCCCCTTCCTCGGGATGCGAGGATCGACGTGATTCGTCTCCGCACTTCGGTATCGTCGACCGAGATCTACGTGTCTCTTTCCAGCACGTTGGTAAAATAGTGCCGATGCCTTCGCGGAGTTGTAGATTACATCGACCTAGATACATGCGCTCGGGTTCAACTAACTCTAAACAGGTCTCAGGCAGGCGAGCAGCGCGGCACACGAGCATCGAACAGCAACGATGACGTTTTTACTTTCTCATGGACAAGCCTTCTGAAGTGTTTCCCAATGAAATCGAAATTATTTTTAACCCTACTTCTTCTCGTGTGCACCGTTCACTCTCGTTATTTCGATGTATCGATGTCTGGAAGCCATTGTTATACACACATTGCATATGCAGGCATGCTTACATATCTGTCTTTGTCTAGATATAATAAAACATACAATTTTCACATTTTTTCGTATTATTAAGAAGATTATCTATGATAATGTAATCGTAGCATCAACAAATTGTAACTTTAAGTGTAAAATTATTCCAGAAGGGTTCTTTAAATGTGTGTAGTACCACAAACAACACGATATTTTTCGCGCCGATTTTGGAACCTTAATTTTTACTAATGTTAGATACAAAATAAGGATCCACCACTTCTCCCAGCCAAATTTAGAGCGTTTACGCTATTCAAAAAATATATTAGCATTAGAACAGTCGAGGAACAAAGACATGAAATATGCTGCAGGTAGATAGACTGTATGCCTTTACCCTTTATAGGTCTCTGAAATCTATGTTTCCCAACCTTTTTATAGAAAACGCTCTTTAGTAAAAATAAATCCCACTTGCGCATAAATACTACTGCAAAATTTCAGAAAAACTTGTCCTACTACGTGGGGTGAAAAGTAACCTCCTTGACCGCCAGAATGCGCTGCTACTGCAAAAAAGGTTATGGTGCCTTGAAGTCCGTTCATATTTAGGCAGACATGCCAAATTTCAGTGCGATACTGTATTTAGTTTTGACAGCTGATTGTTGTTGACGTGTTTGGCATCATGTTGAGTATGGACAAAAACGATTTTCGGTCTCTCATAAAACATTATTTTTTGAGAGGCAAAACGGCGAAGGAAACAAAAGAAAAGTTGGATAAATATTATGGGGCTAATGCTCCGTCAGATTACACCGTCAAATATTGGTTTCGAGAGTTTCGTGGTGGCCGCAACTCCACTACCGATCAAGTCCGCAGCGGCAGGCCCTCCGATGCGGTTACAGAGGACAATGTCAAGAAAATACGAAAGTGAAGGTGCGCGAGCTAGCAGATACCACAAAGATTAGTACTGAGCGCACACGCCATATTTTGGGCAATATTCTGCATATGAAAAAGTTATCCTGCCGTTGCGTGCCGCGCATGCTCACTCCTGACCAAAAACACGAACGCGAGAGCACTTTGAAGGAGTGTTTGGACTTGCTGATGCGGAATCGGGCGGACTTTTGGCGTCGATTGGTAACTGTTGATGAAACCTGGATCCACTATTACACACCAGAGAACAGAGTGAGTGCCCGGCAATGGACTGAAGCCGGCACGAGTGCTCCGAAGCGGCCGAGGGAGGCTCAATGGGTCGGAAAGGTTATGGCGTCGGTTTTCTGGGATTGTCATGGCATACTCTTCGTGGACTACCTCGAAAAAGGAAAAACCATCAACAGCGAGTATTACTGTGCATTATTGGAGCGATTGAAGGCCGAAATCGCTGCAAAACGGCCTCACATGAAGCGAAAAAAAAATTTGTTTTTGCAAGACAATGCACCGGCGCACAAGAGCATCCCAACCACGGCTAAAATCAATGACTTACGGCTCCAATTGCTGTCGCATCCACCGTATTCGCCCGATTTTGCTCCCTCGGACTATTTATTATCTCTTCCCAAACCTCAAAAGATGGCTCATCAATAAAAAATTCAGCTCACGCGAGGAATCATCGACGCCACGGAGGAGTATTTTGCTGAACCTCCCAAAAATTACTTTTCGGACGGGATCAAGAAGTTGGAAAATTGCTGGAATAAGTGTATCGAGCTAAAAGGAGACTATATTGAATAAAATAAAAAAACATTTAAAAAAAAATTTTTTTTCATTCCTAAGGAGGTTGCTTTTCACCCCACCTAGTAGAAAGGGTTAAGAGAGAGCAGGTTATGCAACTATCATAGCAGAAATTCTGGGGGAGAAAGAAGAAGCAAGTTGTCTACTTGGTGACAAGTAGATCTTCCCCTACTAACCAAAGGCAAATTTAATAACGTACTATGAAGCAAAATGCAGAGGGTTACACAAGTTATATAAGAATAGATCGAGAAAGAAAGACTTGACACCGTTTCTCTAAAAAGACCACAGTAGCAGTCATGGCCCAGATGGCCCTAAACCGCTAAGGCTCCAAAGTGAAGGTATAAAGATGCAAACTGCTAAACTTGAGCTATACAAGATACTAGGGCCTTTGTGTTTGAAGATAATAGGAGCAAGGAGGACTTCTCGTACAGCAGAAATAAAACGCTTTCTGGATCTCCTTTCTCTTTACTTGATGATAATGGAGGAGGCAAGAATAGAAAAATATGCAGCATCGGGGCACTATAATATTGCCA
The DNA here is from genome assembly GCA_949128085.1 of Cetonia aurata. Taxonomy (NCBI): domain Eukaryota; kingdom Metazoa; phylum Arthropoda; class Insecta; order Coleoptera; family Scarabaeidae; genus Cetonia; species Cetonia aurata. The sequence continues at coordinate 27,011,523 of OX421887.1, forward strand.
ATCACGTCATTTGGTTTCGACATAACTATATAACAAAAATCTCCATGTGAAAATAATGAACTAGATAAGCTGGAATCAACCGGACCACAAAGACAGACTCGATGAATTGATTTGGTTTACAAGCGGATAAAAAAAAACAAAAACAGGACCGAAGCTGGTATATATTATGAGGACGTAAGATGATCACACTAGGAAAATACAACACCGCTTTTCAAGCAGAAGTGTACTCAGTATTGCACTGCGCAATAGAAATCAATAAAAGAATTTTTAAGAACGAGCAGACAGCAAGGTAATACTTAGGATATTAATCAACCCCAATATACAGTCCATACTGGTTTGGAAATGTATACGAGAACTGAATCGATTTCATATTCAGGCACAGAATCTGTGCTGGACGTGTCCAAAAAGCAGAGCAAAGAAAATACAAAGAATATTGGAGCTACACAACATAGCAAATTCATGAATCGACCTTTATCTATCAGGACACTACCAAAGAAAAAGCCTAAGAATGTACTGAAAGGCCTTTCAGTAAAGAATAAGCATCAACACTGGAAATACTAGCCCCTGACTCTAAACGTAAAAAAGCAGTTTATGGCAAGCTAAAAATTAACCCAGAAGATTACTTTGATTAAACGGCCAGAGGCTTATACAGCTAACAACATAATCTTTGCCTTTTTTACCTGTAGGTGTCAAAGTTAACAAAGTTGCGCTAATCTTCCCTTGATCTTGTCGTCTGTTTGCTCTCTGCCCAAGTTGCTCTTCTCCTTTGAAGTGTTTCTGCTACACTCTTGTTCCGTGTGTATCGTGGCCGCCCTCTTATTCTTTCGCGTTGTCGGAGTCTCCCATACTTTGTTTTAGCCAGGACTCTTCTAAGGTATTTTATCTCTGTTGCTTGTATGCTTGTCAGTACCCAGTTTTCGCAACCATATGTTAAAATCGACACATATACAATGTTAACTTTTTTTTTACTACTTATTTCTTAATGGGTTAATACACTTCTACTTATTGTGTGGAATAGTTTATCAGCTAACTTTATTCTGTTGGTTAATTCATTTTCTCTGGTATTTTGACTCTTTATTAAACTTCCTAGATATTTGGATCATGTTATTTGCTCAAGTTGTTCTTGACTTACTCTCATGTTAATTGCTTCCTGCTCTTTTGCAATTACCTTTGTTTCCCTTATATTTTCTTCTAGTCCAAATTTAAAAGCTTTCATATTCCATATTTTGATATTACTTGAAAATGTTTTCAGCGGCCGTCCGCAAAAACACATATATCTACTTCTATTGGTTGCATGACTGTATTTTTTCATTTTCTTTTATGATTTCATCCTCTGCAAATATAAATAACGTTGGGCTCAGGACGCCTTCCTGTCTTACTTCTTTAGTTGTGTAAAGATCGAAATTTATTATTAAGTATGGTTTTTTTTGAGAAAAAAAGGTTAAATTTCCTAATGAAACAAATTGTTTAAATTCTCTATCATTTTTTATAGTATACAATAGCAGTGAAAGCGTTTTTACTTTTCTATTACCGCACGACTCGATTCTAGCCGGCACGTATCGCCTCAGTAAGGAAGGAAAAATGGAAAGCGCATTCTGCTCTAGAAAACCGAAGAGTGTGGTGGACTTGTTAAGAGGCTATATCGAATTGACGATTACTAGTCTGTAGGCAAAAAATGACGCAACACAATTAAAATTATCGGGAAAACAAAACTGTACATTAAAACATATTCAGTACTTATGTGTTCCTCATTTCTAATTATAGAGTAGCCAAAAATTATTGTAATTTGAGAGGATTTTATAGCCGTATTCGAAAAAAAAAACTCTCATTATTTGTTAGTGTATTGCAATATCTAATTAGAAACATCCGAGGTCGACAAATTAGGTGTATGCGTTAAATTTGCGTTTTTTTGCCAGTTCTATTGTTCGCACGAAATTTTCGATTTTGCACGGGAACGTTGCAATAGAACATTTCTCGGAAATCGTTCAAAAACAAAAGAGAAATCGCAGCTAATTAATAGAAAATTTTTAAAGTAAACATGTTGTAATGTTGCTTAAAAAGGCCGGTCCATATTAGGAAAAAATCAGTAAATATTTATGCGAATGCACATAGCGGAAACGTTTAATACAATTTAGCTTTAGCGAAAATATAATGCTCATTATAATAAATTTTATTAACACTTATTGATCTATTTAATTGCCATTATAATACAATGTATTTAACACCATCAATTAAATGGTTGATGACATTCCTAAAGTGTATGACACAAATATTCTTTTTTACCTTTATGATTGAAAGCACATTAAAATTGTATTAAAGAAACTGAGGTAAAGATGGTGCCTCTCATTTTTCACTAGTACATTTAATGTATGGCTGCATATAACTTATTCGACATTCAGTCTGTTGTTCATTATTTAGTAGTCGATGATTCGTCACTAGATTTCGATAGACATTAGTAAAGGTAGTTCTCAAAACCGATATATAGATAATTTGCTTTCCTTACGTTTCTCTTCTTCATAGTTTCATTATTATTGACTATTACGAATGCTGAGATTTTCGCCCTGAAGATCATAAAAAGTCGAATAAAATAAATAGAATAAAATTAGGAAGTACCGAAGTTTTTATTTCAATAAATTTTTAATTATAAATTACTTTTATTATACAGGGTAATATTCAGAAATATTACGTAAAACAAACTATATTTCTAACTTACAAAAAAATACTTGTCTTCTCAAAGATCGGAAAAACGAAGACAGTTCTCTTTTATTTATCAGCAACCATCCCATTACCAAGGGAGCCCTCCTGGCAATCCCAATAAAAAAAAAAAGGTCACCAGTAACCGCAGTCACGGACGAATTAAAAAAAAATTAAAACTGTAAGATAAAATAAGTGCTAAGTCGAGTCAGGTTTACGAACATACTTTACATCAATACAGTAAAATAAAACTTTCTATAATATAAATAAATTTTAGGGCACTCAATTCTTGGCATAATTTAACATTTTAGATTATAATTGCATCTTTTATTTTAGTTTAATGAGTTTGTTTAACTATGACATAGTTCAAAATATAATTTAAGTTCTTTGAAATTAGTTGAAACTTGATATTTATTACCGAAACGCGGCAATATCAAGAATACCATACAAATAAAATTCAAAAATAATATTATAGGCGAGAGTTATTTATGTCAACAAATTCGTGTTCAATTCGTTAGATAAATTATAGTAAAAATTTAATAATAATAGAAATTAGCAACATGATTTACAAGTTAATTGATGTTTATGTACTATTACTACATATTTAAAAATATTGAAAAGTGTTTAAAGATTTTACTGTTCGCCAAAATAAAATTTGAGTTAATTACCCAAAGCATATCTCCTTTCATTTTCAAAATTTAGACCGAGTTTTCGTGTAAAATGTGGTTCTTATTTTATTTTAAATATAGTACATTTAAGGAAGTCGTTGACATCAAAATAATATCACATACAATTATCCAGTTTTCAAATGACATATACTTTAATAATTACACCATTCCGGAATTCCACAATGACTCATTAACTACGTAGGGAGTGGGAAATTAACATTTCCCGGAACTCCAGCGCCCGAGCAAGGGTAAACACCCCTAGCGCTAGTTCGAGCACGTGCGGTGGTTATTCCGTGGCGCGGCGGGATTTTGAAGGCCAAGATCGCGCTCCATCGATTCGATTCGCCGCCACCGAGCCCGGGGACTCGCCGCGCATGGCCCTCTCCGTTTTCCATCCTTCTCTCGTCGACCGTCGAGTGAAGGCATGCACCGCTAGATGCCGCCTGCAGTCGAAAGGCGAACGGCCACCAAGCGGTCTACGTTCGAACTGCTTGCTGAAAAGTTGAATGGGCCAAGCGAGCAGCGTATATCGGAGCTTTTACACGTGGCGAATAATGAAACTACACGCGGTTACAGTGCAAGCGAGTAAACGTAATGATTACGTTGGCATATATTAACACTTTCAGTAGTTGTAAATATACGAAAATCAATCTAATCATTTCTACTAAACAATATAAGCAGTATATTCGTAAAGTTTTTTGTAGGATTAGTCATTAGTTTTAGATGTGTAAGTACATTTATTTACATCAATATCCGTTTTACGCTATGGAAATTACATCCGATATAATTAATATAAATAACGTTAAAAGCCAAGAAGAATAAGTTAGTTAGTCACAGCGAAAATCATCCTTAATTCTATAACATCTGGCTTAATTGATTCCATAGTAGTATGTATAATATAGAGAGGTAGACCACGACGAATATGGGATGAAGTTATTGGAGGAATATTAAAGAAGAAGGGAACGACATGGGCCAATGCGAAGGAAATGGCAAATAATAGAAAAAACTTTTTATATAACCAAAAATAAATGTATAGGTAACCCTACACCATTACATAATAGAAGGGCGTTGATTATATATATGTGTAACATAGCATTTTATAAAATAGTCTATAGGTTACCTAAAAATAAAGAAATATAAACATTTTTATTCGTATTATATACAAGAATAACATCTCTTGGAAATAAATGTAATATTGATGGTCACAGTGATAATCGTCCAGTTTAAAACAACAGGGAAATAAAGAAATGAAAGAGTTCTTTTTTTAATTATCTTAGTAACTTAATATTTAGCGGGTCATCCATTGCTATTTATCACAACAATTATTCTGTGGTTTATTTAAAGCACCAATTTATTAAATTAATCGAATGGGAGGATACGTGTTTAAACTCCATCTTCAAAACGTAAATAAAACACAAGAATGTTAAGGTGGTTGAAATTAGTTAATTTCATCCACCTAATGAAGCCACTGTGTGGTGAAACAATATTGTAGTGGACTACTATTTCAATATATTTTTTACTCCTTAACATTCTTGTGTTTTATTTACCAATTTATTAGTTGCTTCGGGTGACAATTTTTACTATTCTTCTTCAATTGCATGTTTGAGTTGTTGATTATTTGAAATGTTGTGTTTTTTCAATCTAAATTTTAATTCTTGCCATAGGTGCTTTATTACGTTCAAATCCGGCGATTGTGGTGGAGTTTGAAGCACTTTTAAGCAATCGTAGAACCCCGGATCATTGTCCTGATAAAATATAAATGTGTCCAAAATACTTAGTTTTTCCGCACTTTGTTTGACGTTATTCCTTAGTATGTCTGAATATAGCTATTTCTTCATTGTGCTTTCGATAAAATTAGTATTACCGATACCTACCGCCGATATGCATCTCCACACCATTAGCGATCCTCCTCCGTGTCTTATGGTTGATGTCAAATAAAGAATGAAACAGAGAAAAACAAGACGGTAGTAGTACTATTCCTAGATATGAAAAAAGCGTTTGACACCATCTCCAAAACGAAATTAGTCGAAAAAATTTATGCTCTGGGAATAAAGAAGGCGAATAGAAACATATTTGTCAAATAGAGAACAAACAACAATAGTCAACAAAATAGAAAGTCTACATCTCAAGCAGAATATGGAATCCCCCAAGGAGGGAATATACCACCGATATTGTACATAGCCTATACAAATGACATCTTTAATTTGAAGATCGACAGAGAAATATATGCATACGCAGATGATGTATGCATCGTTTGCTCAAGCAAGAACGACGAACAGTTGCAGCAACACTTTATAGAAGATGTGGAAAAAATAGAAGATTGGTGCTATAATAATCTAATAACGATAAATGAGAACAAAACAGAGTACATAGTATTTACAAAAAAAAAAAAAACATATAAACCCACTTTTAACATCAATATTAAAACACAAACCATAACTCAAACCTGCCAAATAAAATATCTAGGATTAACCATACAAAATGACCTAAAATGGGATACCCACGCCCATCCGATCCAAACAAACTTAAAAGACAAAAATAAATTTGTGGGAACAGTCATCAACGCAAGGAGGCCTTTTTCCACGAGAAAAATGTTTAAAATATAAATTTCGAAAATACGATTTTCGCTAGATTGTAGTATTACCAAGTTCCTTTTTATTTTTTGATCTTTTAAACATTTGTCCCTACTGCCAAACTTCTATGAATGGCAGTTAACATATTTTACTTAGAATTAAAGGCACACTTTTAAGACCGAAACAGTGTGTGTATTAATCTATTTTATTGTAAAGTTTTTATTTGCAGTTTAGGTAATAATGTTTTCTTTCTGTCATCCCTACACACAGAAAAATACATTCTCAAATTGAAAACAAAAAGTTGTTTAGTTGTTTAACAAAGTGAGCATTATTAAGAAGTAAGAGTTAGACTAAGCAAAATTTCAGTTAATTGTAAGTAATTATGATGTTGAAATTACCCATTTCCAAATCTAGATTTCCCTACTTTTAACACAAAGAATGATGATTTAAACATTATTATAGGAAAATTTTCTACCCATTTGCGGCAGTAAATACTGGAAGGGGAATAGTAGAAAGAATTTAACATTGTTTGCCGTAACAATGTAATATTATTGATTGGATAACAATCTGCTTTTGATTCGACACAAAACATAGTTGAAATAACCTTCTCCATTCAAGAGCATATCTTGAAATATTACTTCATTCTGAAACAAGAAATTGTTAACTCAAGCTAATACAAGTGAAAAAATATTTGTTTCTAAAGAAGTAAATACTGACTTCCTTATGTACAAAACAGAGATTTAGTCAAAACAGAGATTTACTTAAAACAAAGATAATATATTTAGATTGAGCAAATACTTTTTAGCGTGTACTTGAAAATCTCAAGGCAATATATTAGGTAGCTGCAGTAAATGGTGACTAATTATCTTATTAGATACTAATTTAATTAAAATATTGCTGCTAAGATTTGCCTGGGGATTTCCTAATATGAAAAAGAATTAAGAAACTTCTATATTATGCGTTTAAACCAGGCGTTGAGTAGGAGAATCCGGTAACGTCCTTAATTAGGTATTCTACACGTACTGACGTATCTTCCGCCGTTCAGAATTAATTGGTTCAATCACCCCGCGTTTTCGTACCCCACGCTAGCGGCCCCAGATCTTGTCAAAACACGGAGCCCCAACCCTCCGCCGGACTGGCAGTCGGCACGGAATGTACACGCAAATATCGATTGTAACGTGGGTGCATCGCTTCGGGGTCCAGACCGACTAACCGTCGTCATGACAACTCCCCAACTAGTGCAGGCATCCAGACGGGTTGCACCGGCACCCCGACGCCCTCCGTCGAACGCATACACACGGAAAAACTTTCTCTCTCTTCCTTCGTTCTGTGCCACCGCGACGCGCTTGTGTGCGTGGGCACGCGCGTGTGTCAGCAGTGCACGTACACGGGCGGCTTAACGCGGCGACGGCACCCTCTCGCTATGTTTCTCGGCCACCCTCGCTTTCTCGCGGAGGCCTTTCCCCTGGTAACTCACTGACTGAGTCATGTATAGCGAGCGACGTCGTCGTCGGGATTCAGGTGAAGGGGACGGAGTTAGGAAGCGATCGACCCGATATTTGGAGCGCTGGAAACCATTCCGAACTTTATTCAACCAAATGAGATAGAGATCGCTAAAAGGGAAACCAGAAGTACTTATTCTTGCAGAAGAGACGACTTCTTCAAAGATTAATGGACATCTTTAAAAGTAAGGTACAGAAAGATATTGTAAGAATGGACATATAGCTGATAGCAAAGATTTATTAATATGCTGTGTTAGACAACAAATACCATGTCACCTTCAGCTAATTTTTTAAAACTATTAACCGTTGCATGACTGCATACAGGTGTCTCACAAGTGATTATAAAGTTTATAAAGTATTAAACTAGAAATATAACAATAAGCATAATGAAAATAAACTGTGCAAATCTCCGCCAAACTACAAATTTTTTACGAACATAACTTGAGAAAATGTTTATAAATAAATATATAAAAAAACATTTTAGGCTTTTCTCTTATGCAGTCTTTAAAAAAATTTAATTCACAATAAAATGTTCTCTATTCACTATTTACACTTTCTTCCGATTCTACACTTTGTAACAGAACTTTAGCTTCATCATCTAATTCCATAACTTTTCGTGCTTTTGACTAACGTTTACTAGAAATATATGGATCGCAAGTATATATGAGGGTGTGGAACACATCTTCATTTGTTGACGATTGGGAGCATTTTTCAGCACGGTGTAAGCGAAAATTTTTATAATCCTTGTTCCGTGCTTCCTGGGCATCCTCTGAAAGCTGTCCAATGGTAGCAGGGCAAGATGTTTTATGATGTTTTCTCCATGGATTAACACCTTGTGAACAGAAGTTGGCATATAGTACCATCCGTACTCTTCTACATAATATTCCGCTGTTGTTCTTGCATATTCCCTGAATTTTTTTGCGTCAATAGGTTTTCCGCTAGCCATAGTTTGTAAAAGTATGTAGAATTTTTTGATCAGATGTTCATTTACTCCAGCTACATTTGCAGTACATGTGTAATTAACAAAGAACCTTCTGGCGGTGTTTCCATCATTCGAATATCCGCTACCTTGACGAGGTTTATCGACAATCAGCCCAAGCTCGTCTCTGAATTTTCTTCGTTTTTCTTCTTTCATTTCTTTTTTTTTCTCTTTTTTTCTTCTTCGCTTCGAGCTGAACTTTTTAAATTGTAAGTTATATGAAATACGTAAAATACATTATATAAATCCAATCCAGCAATGTAATGTTGAACGCCCAAATCTGTAGGCTTCTTGCCTAAACCTGTTTGCTTCTAACAAGTTCAAAATTATTGATTTCAGATGGCTTTGCGAAACATATTGTGCATGCTGAAGAAGAACACTTGCGTTACCTTACCGTCAATCACCGTTAAAATTAGTTCGTGTTTGTTCAGAAATCACCACCCAGCGCAGAAACTTCATTTTCTAAGAATAAAATAACTTCACTTGTTTTTGCTGGAGTTTCTTTACTAAACTCAATTGATATTGGACGACAATATCTGTTGGAAGAGGGTGTCTGATTTTCCCATATTACTTGACTGTTTTCAGAATTAATTAACTTTAGAGGAACTAAAGAAGCAATAAAAAGGTATGCATTTGAAATAAATTAACTTTCAAACAAAATTTAATAGACATCTATCTACTTTAAACATATTCCAATATGAATAACGTATTTAGCAAAATATGTATACCTACATTTAGGTACATCAATGTTCATAATCTATAATCTTTATTACGCAGTGCTCTGTTAGAAATCTAATATTTTAAAAAGGCGCAAGTAGGCGCAAGTTTTTATTACTGATTCTTAAAGTAGACACTCTAACGAATCGACCACCGTTTATACAATAAAAATATAATAACAGCAGTTAAGGACACAAACTCCCCCATGGAAATCGAAGACTTGGCCTCCAGTATAAGCAGCAGGGAAAGTTGCAAATTCGCTTCCTCCCCAGAATCACACTTTAAACCATCTACATGTAGGTACCCTAGTCTTCGTCCCCGTTTTAACAGCCCTTAATTTCCCTTTTTCATTTTCCATCGTCCTAGCAACCCCGCGCGATGACGAAAATTCGAAAGACCCTCGGGTCGAACTCCTTTCCGATGCGATAACGATAAAGGAAAGAGAAGGACGGAAAATATTTACTAACGCATTGATTTTCTTTCCTCCGGTTTAAAACACCTTACACCGACAAGAGCATTTCAGAACTTATGATTAAATTGGAGTGGAAAAGTATTTACTTGTACAAAACGACTTATCTTGCAGAAGTAAAACCTCACCCACCTCAGATAATATTTTCAACAAAAATCATGTCATTATTTTTGTGTTTAAACCAATTAGTTTATGGTGTTATTTTCTTCCCCATATGCAAGTAATAATACCCTTGGTTTGTGTGATAGATATTCCATGATATTTTAAATTTTTATTAGGAAATTGTAGGAATTGCTTTCACTCATTCGAGGTTAAAAGAATGTTTGTTTTGAACACAGACCTGTTCCTGTATTGAATATACGAAAACGAAAATCTGAAAGAGTTAGAGCGCCGTAAATGACCCAACGAACAATACTGGAGTTTTTGACTGAGAATGGAAATTATGCATATCAGTAAGTAATGTCAAATGAGAAATAACGTGTTCAGTGCGTGCTAGCGGGGTGCGGCAGAAAGGCAGTAAAATGAACCTACTGTAGCGTTGGCTGACAGGTAATGCTATGTTTACAGTTGACGAGACCAAAAATATTCATTGGCTCCTGAGAAAAAGAAACATAAATGATCTATTTCCTAGCTCAACAGTAGCAGATATCTTAGCCCTTTATCCTTCCAAATAACTTTCTTGAACGTAAATACAATTTTGACATACGATTATGTTCTAAATTTTTATTAAGTAAAAATGTGACATAAAAAATTAAATTATTTTATATATATGTATAAGTGTGACACACATATTCTAACCTCGATAATGTTAATGTATTAAAAGAAATTGTATTGCATATTATCATATTCAAAATAAAATACTTTTTGTGCAAGTTTTGTGTTTAATTTATGTAGCCATACTCCAACTAACAAGAACTAAATTGGAAATATATTAATTAAAGCGCGCTACTAATATGACAGAAGGTGCTTCTACGCGATTACAGATGGCACTGCTAAATTGCTACTTATAAGTTGGTCACTTTGCACTATAAAAACAAATTCTGGACAAATTTTACGAATTCATGATCTAAAACTAGAATTTTCTTAGCGAAGCACTTTCATTCTAGAAAGAATAAATGAAATAAAGAATTAACAGCACGAGTTTGTTTTGTTTACCACCATTTAAATATTTTTCTGGTACATATAAAACCGAGATAACAATTTTCTTTGTTCATATACATAGCCTACGCGTTACATCTACATCTAAACTCGTAGCTACATACATTTGTAATATATTTCCAGTTTTGCTTTATCTTTTCCGTGTCTTCTTCAAACAAGAGAATCTTACATTCATTAAACGTAACGCGAGTACACGAAACACGAGCGCAGTAAAGAACTAAAGTATATCAAGGTCAATACCATCACGGGGTAATTTAATTACCTTCATTACAGGTAATTACTTAGTATAGGATCTTACGGTGTTCACACCATCTACCTTATATATTTGATTCCGTAAAATTTCAAATACATAAAAAGAATCTGTTTCTGCTCTTCTAGTCAGATATTTTAGTTTAGGATTGTACAAAAACACTATGTCTAGTATCGTACAACAGTAGCACGTGTGTAATATCACTATCTTTATTGTTGTCTGGTATTTTATGATTTCTTGGGTTAACAAAGTCACGTACTAATGTTCGTAGTTTGTTTGTATACTACCGAATTATATAGTTCATGGACAAATTTTGTAACTATGACCACTCTTACTATATATACAGTGACAAAAATAATTAACGAAGCACCTAAGTAAATTAATATATGGAGATACACTCTCACTTAAGGTTTTAACCAGCGCTATTTATATGTCCCGGCGAAAAAAGCATTAAGTATATTAGTTTCACTGCCTTTCATAAGGACTGATAAAAATCTACATCGTCGCACTTTATGAATGTGATATTGTTGAAAATGAATTAACGCGCGCTACCTGTTTATATGATTCCTTGTTTGGCCCGGAAGTACCAGCTTGTTTCATGCGGACAGAAACGGATTACACGCACAATTAAAAAAATACAAAATATCAAAAATGAGTTAGTTAAATCTAGGTAAAAAAGAATTCATTACTGCTGAAATTGCTGAAAACTTAAAAATTAATCCATTATTTCTTGTATTCAAAGCCCCATTTATAGTTTATCCAAAATTTTAGTTAACGCAATTTCAAATGATACGAATAACTCCAAATATCACATAAAAAACTTATTGGATTTTTAATAAATTTTTGACACACTTGACAATAGCATTACTCACGTTTTAGAACCGTTAGACATTACTTCTCTTTACACTAAGTCGACTTAGCCATACAATAAATACATAAACATTAACAAGAACTTAAACATTGTATTTCTCCCCCTTAGAAGGAATGATTACAGTAAAGTGCACATTGCACAGATGAAACGTGCAATCGCTAAAGTAGGCTTGAATTATCGAGTGTTGCACAACACGTAAATGATGCCGCACATAGTATTAAAATAATAGGGCTTGAATTTCATCGAGAGAATTAGACATGTACGAAACCATATACATGATAATAGACTTTAATAACTTATTGAACCAAGAACATGTTCGGTATTGTGAGATTAGATTTAATGGGGGTGGGAGAGTAAAATTCCTTATTTAGTCCTTATAAATGAATATATAACTAGTATGCTGTCTTCATTCAAGGCTAACTTTTTTTAGCTGACCTGATGATGTGTTTACACGAAACCATAATTTTATAATGAAGAATCTGTGAGACCTTAGACCCGATTTATTTACCATTCTTTAATTAATAACATGGACAAAACTTTATTTAGTCACATATTCACGCAAATACTCCCCGTAATACGTTGATTTTTTAATGTCAAAGTAAGTAAGCCAGCAATTGGATGTCATAAATTACAACATATAAGAAAAACACCCTGTGTATGCAGGAGTTCTAAAAATAAATAACGATAAACGTGAATTGTAAGTGCAGCTATAACCATTGTGTGTATATTATAGGTACGGTCAAAATTCAATCGAAATGCCCAACCCAATGCCCCAGAGTCTACTAGGTCTAGTCATCGGGTAATACCGCAGCAACCTTGCACTTGTGCCTCTGGCGGAGGCGATGCACTTGCCTGATATACTTGCGTCTATCGCAGGCTAGTACAGGCGGTGGCGTTGGATTACTACAGTGGTGCGGGGCCGAGCGTCTGACTCATGAATCAAATTGCGTCGTGTACGTCGGCATTGATCAACGATATAATGGTAATAGGGAGATGACAAAGCGTTACAATTTTGCGTTGTCGTATTACAGGAAATTGAACATCGAACAACCATAAATCGAAGCGCATCTAAAACTATAGCAAGAGACTTTAAATTTTGATCGAATTAAACTATAAATAGCAAATTATCGGAAATAAACATACCTACACATATAAAGAAATCGAAAATAAACGTTTCTATTTTCATCCTGTCTCTGCCATAACACAACCGAACGCGTAGCGTTCTTTCTTTCCCCTACTTCACAACAAGGGAAGTATGTAGATTAATTCGAAAATAGAAGACCTTGATTTGGAATGTACAGCACGTCTCATCTCCGACCCGTTTTACCACTAAGAAGATAAAGATATTTGTGTTTTTGTGTGCCGTCTGTACGAACTGGCTTACATGCGTTCGTCATCGGACGGACCTACTTACGTTGTTATAAGTGGAGTTCTTATTAAAGTCTCGACTATATGGAGCGACATGCTTACCTGGAACAAACAAAAAAAAACTATAATGAAGTGCGAGTATGAAGCACATGGCTTATTAATGCTGTAAAGCTGCTTTCTGTTGGTCTTACGATTCTTTGAAATAATATGAGCGAGCAGTAAATATTTAAAACGATCTCTAAAAGCAATTACGCATTGACAGAATATGATTTAATTTAAGAGTATTAGTTACTATTATAGTAATAACATTTCTGCGCTATTGCGAATATTTTTAATTCTTACAAAATAATAAAAGAATTATTTTTGAAGTAAAGAGAACCATGAATGAAAATGACAATACTTGCTACTAGATCGCATTAAAATGAAGCTCAAGAGGTTTCCAATAAAGGACGATATGATTTTGAAATTTTTACAGAATATTTGCATGTTCTAAAACTATAAAAGTTGTCAGAAAAAGGAATAAAGTGGTTCATGATTTTGAAGCATATAAAGCATTGTACACTGTGTTTTTAAACTGATTTTGATTAGAATAACAAATTCAAGTCATACCCATAGGTCTTCTGCTTTTGGTTTAAAAATTTAATAAAAAATTAACAATAAGTTAATACCAAACAAAGTTGCTTATTAGCATTAAATAGTATAAGCACTAGCAATGATACAGGGTAATACGAAATTCGCGGACACAGACTATATGGGTTGACGTTAAGTATTCAAAACTGAAACAAATGTTCTTTTACCGGTGATCGCACCAATATTTTCTGACCTATCGTGATTTTAAAAATAAAAAATACAATACGTGAAACTTTTTAATATCAGATGTATATATAATTTTAGTAAATTTACCAGGATTCCTGCTAAAAAATTCCAGTACCTAACATTTGGGGGGAAATCACAAAAAATTGGATAATTTTACGTTTTTTAACAAAATTAACTATACTTTTAGAAATTCCCGACATATCGACCAGTATTTTTAAATTTTAGGTAAAAGTGCTACGTGAAAACGTAATTTTACTAAAATTTATATGCTTTCCCAGGGATTCTTATTAAATTACTTCGCGATTTTATCCACAGTTAGGAAATTTACTTAGGAAACCAAATACTTATAGTGCGCGCATGTTTAATTTTATGGGTTCAATTTATAGATAGATAGCACATAGCACGCACGGAAGTGGCAGTGGTCGTTCTTTTTTGTTTTATCCATCGGCATATTTAGGTAAGTGACTAATTTAAAATAAATCTAGTAGTTAAATAATACATTCTTAGTACCTGCAGCTGCATTTTCATAATTTACAAACGTTGAAACATATAGGTTTGTGCATATATTGTGTGTTTGTAACACAATATATCTAATTGTGTTTCAAAAAAATACATTGATATGCCTCGACAGGGTATATAAAATATATTTGTAGTTTGTGTATTACCATAATGTTAAAGTAAATATTTATAGATATTGTTTATTGTAGTCATACGTCGCTACTCTGAAGCAAAGGTTATGAAAGTATTATTCAACTTGTCTATTAATACTTAGAATATTATCTTATACCTATCTATACATTTGTTTTTATGGTTAAGAAAGCGTTTAGGTATAACAACTAAACAAGCACATAACTATTATACGCTTAGTACCATTAATGGTTTCTTCTACCAAATTTCGAATGCACAATATATATAATACAGTTAGCATTCTTCATACTTTATTTTTTATATTCTCTTCAAATAGGTAATTTAAAACCTATATTTTACACACATTACATATTGCATACTAAGATACTAATTGATATCTAGGCATTCATTTTTCATCATTGCTTACGATCTTGTAAGTATATCAATAATGAAAGGAGATCAGTTGTTTGTTGGAGTTCCTCCAACGCTACATCATGAAGATGCATCCTGATGCCGACACCCAAAAGCAGCCGATAAAGAAAGTCATAAGTTTAATGAAACCGTTGAGTACCATCTAAATGTATTATTGTTATTATTATTATTACAAGCATTGTTTTTTATATTTGTTAAATTACCTGTAATATATATTTATAATGGTATTGCAGTGTCTATATTAATCCTATTCCTTGGTTAAAATCAGATACTTACTCGATTTTACTCGTGGGGGTAAGGCATGTCTTTTTTATCAGCTTTTCCGTAGTACTGGAATTTGCAAATAGGAAAGTAAGTGAGGGATTTACAAATATTTTCACATTTAGGACAAACAGAATTTGTAATATACGAAGTGTAACATTAACGA
Organism: Cetonia aurata; assembly: GCA_949128085.1. Taxonomy (NCBI): domain Eukaryota; kingdom Metazoa; phylum Arthropoda; class Insecta; order Coleoptera; family Scarabaeidae; genus Cetonia; species Cetonia aurata. The sequence continues at coordinate 27,027,074 of OX421887.1, forward strand.
AAAACTTGTGAAAGAAATTCTATGTTATAAAGAAATGATCTTGGCAAACTATTTTCATAGGTATGGATTTTCCTACTTATAAACTTTCGTAGTATCGGAAAAATACCTACACGTAATAAAATTCATCGGTAAATTACAAATTTTAAGGATATTCATATACAAAATTTCTTTATGTATGTTCAGGAATTTTCCTAAATACATAGTAAAGCTCCATATGAAATTTCCATGTTAAACGATTTTTACTAGGGACCTTTTTTTATCGTAAGAAAGTTCAGTTTCTTCACCCAGTAAATTTCATTTTCTTTAATATTTTTCATACACTAGTAGTAAATTTCCTTGGTGTATTTCCACATCAAAGTAATTTTACTCGCACAAGTAAAATACCTGTACGGTCTCGGGGTAATATAATTGCCCCGAAACCGTACAGGAATTTTACTAAATCTTCGTTAGAGTGTACACTAATATCTACATGAAAATTTAATATTGTACAAGTTAAGGAAAGTGGCGTACTAAAATGTACTCCATTACAATGTTATATTTAATGTTTTAAATTATCTTTTCCACAAAGACATAAAGTACAGGGTCAAATATCCAGTAAATTATGAACTCATAAAGGCGTGGATGATAAAGTGTCGACCGGTTGTTATCCCCTTAATAATCTTGTACACTAATTGAAGATACGTGTGTTTATGAATAAACAGGGAGGGTGAGCTTATAAAACCCCGACAAACCGACATAAATACACATATAGCTACCCACAGACGTTGGTCGGTGTCGATGACTGCACCGGAATCGTGATGGAATAATAGACATCGGAGAAATATTAAAGCGAGAATGAATAAGTGAACGATCCAGACTGGCCTAGACGCGCTGGGGTGAGGTCGAAATAATGCACCGCACACCACGTGAAGAAAAAACGTATCCACGTTCGGTGTATGCTTGTGTGAGTGCGCACAATGAGCTGGACGCTGAGGGAGTGCGACGAGGACGGCCGGACTAGACGAGCGCGTACACGTACAACCCCTCCCTATTTTAAACAAATGCAAGTGGAATGCACTCAACGAGCGAGGACGATCGGAGAGGGGTTTAGGGAGGCGCGAGCGGAGCTAAACGAGGTCAGGGACCTGTCGGCTACCCCTTCCACGGACGTCTACCCCACTCTCCACCCGGTCTGGAGCGAGCTCTTGCCCTTATTAACCCTCATGCTAACTGACTCTCCCCGGTGCTTGCGCCGGCTCACCTATTTTACTCCACTTTCAATTACTTCCTCTCTCTGTCGCGACGGTAGGATACCTCTGAAGGATCTGTATTTTATGGCTGGAGCAATGAAGGTTGTATTTTTTCCATCTTTGATTCTTTCCATTCGAGAATGATTCGAATTGAAATTGAAAAATTTCTGTCAAATAGAAATGAAAAAGGTTGGTAAACAACAAACCTTAAAATTTAAAATCTTGGTAAATCTTTCCATTCTTTTCCTTTAGGTTGCAATTTGAAATAACCAGAATAATACAGTTACTTTATTTACGATGAAAGAAATAGTTCATTTCCTCGAATCCACCTGCGTCAATACATTAGATTAGAGCAACACTAACAATAAGAATTATAGTTGTAATGCCATACATAGTTTTATGTGAGCGACGAAATCTTATAAGCTGGGTATATTATGGTTTATTTATGACGAGGTTAATTTAATTTGAACATTTTAACCCTATCAATCCGATCATCCTAAAATAAGAGATCATGTATGTGAAACAGCTAGGAAAAGAACCATCTTTTTTAATACAATAACCGCAAATTCACGAAAAATCTAATCTGGGTTTGTCAATTATTTGTCATTAGTCTTAGATACAAAGAACGTATCATGAAATGGCTGCTCTTCGGTTGTCGGGTTCTCTACCGAGTAGAAAGTTTGAATTACTTGACGTTTCGATCATCTTGTCGTGATCTTCTTCAGAAGTGAAGTGAGATTTAATAGAACTCTGCGCATCTTCGACATATTTTACCTTCGACGGAGAATTGTACGAACAAACAGAAGGAGCCGCCATGGGATCACCTTCATCTCCAGCATTAGCTAACATTTTTATGGAAGCATTCGAGGACACCGCCATTGCATCAAGTGAGCTAAAATCGAAATGCTGGTATCGGTACGTCGACGACACCTTCGTCATATGGCCGCATGGAACTGACACATTACCTAAATTTTTGGAACACAACAAATATAATTTACCATGGAACTCGAAGAAGATGGCTCCTTACCTTTTCTGGACGTGCTACTCAAGAGGAAAGAGAACCAAATACTGGGACACCAGGTTTACCGAAAACCAACCAACACGGATCGCTATCTTAATGCAAATTCTCACCATAACCCAGCCCAAAAACCAGGAATCTTAAACATATTGGTGCATAGAGCTCAGACGACATCAGATGAAGAACACCTCGAAGCCGAACTCCAACATTTCAAGAACACACTACCACAAAACGACTACAGACTCAAAGACATTACAGCTACCATCAACAAACAACCAAAACAACAGGCAGAAACAACAACCACTACTGGAACGACTTGTCTGCCATACATCAAAGGATGCACTGACAATATCGGAAGAAAGCTGCGCAAACACAACATCAAAGTAATCTTCAATGCTCCAGAAAAACTATCTACAAAATTACTTTCACCGAAAGATCGTACGTCGCCGCTCCAAAATCCCCCAAAGTCTACGAGATACCCTGCACTTGTGGAAAGGTATACATTGGACAAACAGGTAGAAACATCAATATCAGGTTAAAAGAACATATGCGAGATACAAAGTATGAATACACAGACAAATCAGCAGCAGCAGAACACTCAACAAACACGAAACACGGAATCAACTTTGACAAATGCAGAAAACTAGCAACGGAACCACATTACTGGAGAAGATTGTACAGAGAAGCTATTGAAATACAGAAGAATCCGAACAATATCAACAGAGAGGACGGACTACAATTACCAAGTACCTGGAAATCATTCTTCACATCCCAACGGAGAGCAACGGACACGCCTCAACAGAGCGGAACGGTTACTTACCAAAGGACACACGACGATATATTAACCCGGAAGATCACGACAAGATGATCGAAACGTCAAGTAATTCAAATTTTCTACACGGCAGAGAACCCGAAAACCGAAGAGGAGCCAGCAACGACGGCTGTGAAAGCCTAAAGACTACTTTAACGTATCATGAGGTACCCAAATGAAGTTGTAAGAGCTGCAACATTGAACAAAGAAGGGTACAGCTTACGTCAAGTTCCGAGACGATTCTGTCATCCGTACTTGGAGACAGGTAGACATGTTAGAAGAACTAGTTAGGGTGGTAAACTTCCGCAACTGCGCATTTAGACGGCGCACAACTACTGTTAGAGACTTGAACAGTGACCTTTGAAGAGCAACAGGAATTCAAGTTTGTGTGGAAAGTGTACGAAAAACGTTGCGAGAGCTAATGTTATATCGAGGACACCTATCCGAAAGCCACGGCTGACTTTGGTTTACAAAAGGAACCAACTTGTGTTTGCTCAAGAACATGTAGATTGGAGATGGAGCAGTGATCCTCAGTGCTTTTCAGCGATGAGTCGAGATTTTGGTTGATACATCTTCGTATTTGGGCGCGTACAGGTGAACGCCATCGTAAAAGACTGGTTCAGGAAATGGACAGGTTTAGAAGAGGATCTAATATGGTGCGGACTGGAATCTCATTTCATAGTTTGGCTGGGCGAATGAATGCTTCCGGATATACTGAAGACATACTTACAAATCATGTAATACTTGGTAGAGCTCTTATAAGCTCTAGATTTCTTTTACAGCATGAGAATATAAAACAGCAGGCCAGGCAAGACGTTTCCTGGAAGAACATAAAATTCAAGTTATAAACTGGCCATATCTTAGCCCAGATCTAAATTCGAACGAGCATTGTGGGTGGCACCTCACCTAGAATCGATTAGCATACCCCAAGACTTCAAGAGAATATCCAGAAATTGATTGAAAGTATGCCACGAAAGTGTCGAGCAGCCATTAAATCTCGTGAAGGACTTTCTTTAGTTACTTAAGTTTAATTTGTTAGTTCGTTAAGAATTTTTATAGTTTATTGTATTGTTTGGTAGTGTTTGTTTGTGTTATAGTTTGAAATGCTCGAATTGAACTCATTACAAAACTATACAACACATTACAACCACAATTTTTAACGTTCTTCTGATTTCTTGACGCAGTGTAGGTATGTAACAATGTATATCTAAGGACATTTAAGAGAGTCATCTATTCCCGTTGATATAACTGCTTTAACATTTACCTCATCTTGTATGCAAGGAATGAAGTCATGTTGATAAGAACGAACATTAGATAAATTGTATTCGGCTTTCTCATTAACAGCCAAGTCCAAGACAACTCATAAAGTGTGTACCAATGCAAGCGAAACATCAATTTACATAACATCACGAAATACAAAAAAAAATATGAAAATTTATAGAAACAACACAGCTTTACCGTCATTGGAGTAAGCAATTAGTCGCGATGTAGTCGCAAATAATCGTCTTCACCACAGGACACGCCCACCGATGTAAGTTGCAACGTAAAATGCAACGGTTCGCTATAAAACCACCGACTACAGAGTTGCAGCAGTTTATGTCGCGGTGGCAACGAAGTAAATTTGGATTTTAATGACTTAGCGAACACCGCTATAAAACCGGAAATAACGAGCGATTCAACGTAATGACACCGCTGGGAGTCTGAATAGTTTTCAAAGTATGTAGTTTCCGTTTGCTTCTAGATTTGCCAATGATTTTTCGTCAAACTAGGAGTACCTACCTCGCTATGACTGTGCTTCTTTATAGATACGGCTCTTGCTTATTATTTTCTCATGTGTAAAATCGATTATTCTTCGAAGAATATCAAGGTTCTTTGTATTCTTACAGTTCAACGCGAGAGAAAACATGAAACGCCGTTTACCGATGGATCACGAGGTGGGGAAGATAAAAGAGAACGCGAAACGAGAGAAACAATAAAACGATAAAGAGGGAAGAAAAAAAAGAGCTAAAAATAATCATCAATGTGGCCTTCTGTGCTCATTGAAAAGGTTAATATTCCATTATACGCAGACGCTCGTAGTGCATGTATGTGTTCAAGTGGACGACTGAAAGAATGGTGGATGAGACCAGCAAGGGAATAAAGAAAATAATTCCACGCATTATTGGTTCAGACGGTGAGGCAGCAGCGCCTCAGCACTAGTAGCAGTAAATGCCAAGCGAGGTCAGTTGTTTGTGAACTCATTATCTAAGTGTCCGAAAAACGCCTATTAAAATAGACACACATCGACCCACAACACAATGCTAGTTTCGTGTGTTTACTTATGAATAATCAAATTGGTTATTCAGTTTAACTTTCAATTTCATCGTAACAAGAATCTAAGAGACTGGCTGATTGATTAATCCGAGTATAATGTCAAGGATGGATTTTCACATCCACTCCCCTAGAATTCAGATCTCCTGCTCTTTTCATTCCTGACGAATCGTATTAAAATATAATCCGATCTTAGTAAATTCTCGGGGCAAAAGTTAAGTTGACCGATCATCGTTTTAAAAGCCGCTCTTCAACTAATTTTATCCGCGAGCCGACCCCGTTTCAAGTAGACGTCTTTCTATTAACTTCGTTTTAATTACGTTCTTACGTTAAGGACCTCTGAAGGGGAGCGCTTATAAAGAACCCCAGACGACCACGACAGGCTAACAAAAAGGGAAAATTCCCATTAAGTGTATGCACAACGAAATTAAACAATGTAGAGATCGAAAGTACACCAAGTTAAGGAGAATAATTTGCATTTTAAACACTTGCAATACACACTCATTTAGTCATTTATTATTCTTATGATAATGTTGATCTTCAAGATATATAGGAAGTTAGAAATCGTACTATAATATTACATTCACAGAAAAAAAAAGGTAATTACTGGATGTAAAGATCCTGTTGCCTTGCTTTTGACGTCTAAAGATGATCTATTCCATCCCTTGCTCTCAATGTGAGTCCATTTATATTAGATTAGACAAACGCGTCAATATCTTAAAAACAGACTTATAATTAGACAACATAGTAACGATTGCAAAAATTTATCTAATAACTGTACAAAGTCCGCTCGCGTTGATTATTGTAATAGTACAGAGCACTGTTTTATGTTTGAAGATGTATCTTAAACGGGAAGTGTTCTAAAACTTATGCAAATTAAAAAAACAACATAAAATAGCAGTTTTTGAATTATTAAATTTCTTTTCTTACACTTTGTATAATATGAAAATTTTAAATTATTGACAATCATTATCTTCTAACAATAAGTATATCACAATATTGAAAACATGACACATAAATTTAAGGAAAAATAGCACAAATTTTTATAAATTTTTCAATATTACCTTTAATTTAATTTAAATTTTAATTATTTCAAATATGTGAGATGGTTGAAAATTATATTTTGTTGCAGTTTCTCAGAATAGAATTTAAGGTAAGAAACGTCACGGGGTATTCGAATGTGCATTAATTTTTATTTTTAAACATTTGCGCTAAACAAAACACAGTTTTTTTTGCCGTTCTTTCTATAATTTTTACATAAACAAAACGGAAAACAAAGATATACATTGTATGTACTCATACTCATAGATTTAAGTATGTTTAACAATTGTATGTTTTTTTAATTGATATCTTCTACAATATGTATTCACGAATCAACAAAGAATAATACAATATAGCACAATTCAAAATAAAGATTTTGTATTCTACTTCAGTTGTTACCATAAGATATATTTACAAAACATTTAATATTGCCATCATATACAGAGGTGACCTTTTTATACGGCAAAGTTAGCTGAATCGAAATTTTGATAAGTGGAATATATATTTTCGTAATAGCTTCCCAATCTAAAAATATTTTTACGTACACAAAGTGCTCCGTAAGCTTTTCAGGAATAATAAGACATATATTTTTAACATGTTATATATAAGTCGCTTATTGTATTTCGTATTAAATTCCGAATATCTTTTGTTAGAAATATTTTTCCATAAGCGGCTTAGTTTTGCGAATGTTGTCAATTTTCCTTAAAAAGTCGCGGAAACGTATCTACGAATTTATCTAATTATCCAAACGGTGAAGACACTCTAACCCCACATTTCTTTTACGTTATAAATTCAAAAGATCCGAATCCAAATACGAAAAACTGCTCTCTTATATTACAAATACTGATTCCAGTTTTGCAACAATCTTTTCAGCTCCCAATTAGCGTTCCTATGATGTCTCAGCTACTAAGCTCGAATCGAAGTCCCTCAATCGGCCCCAGGATTAAAAATACGTCACCCAAATCTTCGAAATCACCGGATTACCATCATCTTAGCACTACATACACAACACTCTCATACTTGTAAGTAAATTTTAAGTTAAATGACTCTTATTGTGATATAAATTTATAAATTTCTAGATATTATTCGAAAATGCCACTACATTCAGGAAAAATCGAAAAAGAAGTCCTCACAATTGTTTTCAAAAACTTTTATATCTCCTAGGCAAAAAGGACCCCAACAACGATGAAAGAATATCCTTTCCAACGATACGAAAACTTAAATCAACCCACATTCGAACGATCAGCGAAGGAACTTAATGCCTTAAAATCCATGGAAACCTGCCCGTTTTAATTAGCTACGATATAGTAAGTGTTTACTTTAGATTTTTACAATATGTTTACAAAATAGATAAATACATAAATCAAAATACATTTATATACATAATTTAATAATCAACGTATGATGCTGTAAGTTGTAGAGGTTAGGCGGGATATTATAGCAATATATATCATATAAATCAATTCTTATTTCGAAAAATCCACTTTAAACAATTAATAAATAAACCAACAAATACATATTTATGTAAAAGAATTATACTCATAATCAGTCACAGATATAAAAAAATCAAATAGTTTGAAACAAATACCGAAAAAGAACAAATAATGTAAGAATAATTACAAGAAGCACGCATCTGAAAAAAAAAAACAAATAATTTTATGTAATTTTCCCGTCAAGCCGTTTGTGAAAAAATATTTTTAATAAAAATATTCGGAATTTAGTGTGCTATACAATAAGCTACAATCTTATCGTTCCTGACAAGCTTACGGATCACTCGGTGTACGTAAAAATATTTGCAGATTGGGAAGCTGTTACAACTAATACATATTCCAATTATCAAAATTTTAATTCAGCTAACAGTTACCTAATAAATGAACTTTGCTATATAAAAAACTTATGCTGTATGTAAAAACTTGATTATACAAAGCAACAAAATCTAGATAACCTAAAAATTCTACAGTAGTAATCTGATATATCTCTAAAGAAAAAAGATGCATATGTAATATTCGGCAATGTATTGTATACGACATCATCTGCTGCGATTTATAATTAAAATTAAACACGGGCGTTTCTTATGTTCGATCCTTACCATGCGCGCTTTGTAGAAATCGCCAATTCGAACACACCGCCGTGTAAACCGACCTTCTATGTACTTCCTGTCTGCGCCGCTTTCGCCTCTACGGCGTGTCTTCCTACCCCCTTTTCCGTGCTATGCCGGTGAAGGACCTTGGTTGACTCATACGACCCCGCGTCGGCGTTCTTTCTGCCGCATTGAAATGGCGAGAGCGAGAGCCGAGCAAAAGAAAAGGCGATTAGCCCGGGAAAAGGGTTGGAGGCACGACACGGAAACGTCTGGAACGGGAGTAATAAATAAGAATCTGTGTGCTTGAAACGGGATGCTGGGTATGTAATAATAATGCAATTTATATGTATTATTGGCGATGTTGATCACACAGATATGATTCACGCTTATGTAAAGTTAAAGCTGTATAACGGGGTGGTCCAAATTGCTTGTCAGAATACGGCATCGCGGTAATCGTAAGAGATAGGAAAAAACGAATGCCCAAGTCTTGATCTCTTGAAAATTAGTTATAATCCATAGTTTTTGAGTTATAGCAAAAAATTGAGTTTTTCGCTTGTTGTTTATGTCTTTAACGATACGAAAACACTTAACATTATTAAAGCACTTTTATGACTAGAATCAACTAGTTAAATCATATTGTTATTTTACGGACCAGTTTTTGGTACAGTTGATTTTTTTTAGTGTAAATCGTAGTAGGCAATGGCATGAACTACAGAGATTTTTTTCTTTAAAAAATATATAGGTAATTTATAAGGTCGATTTATATCAGTTATCTAATGAAATATAAAAGAACTAACTATTTGCATTTTTAATTAAAAAACTATGATCTAGTAGCCCGTGACAGGAAAAATGACTATAAAAACTGTCGGTTTCTTCTGTCAAAGTCAAAGGTTTGACGTGCGTGTTAAATATACAGTCCATGGCCACAATATTACTAATACAACGATTGTCGGGCGACGGAGTATACGACTTTTATTATTCAACAATACGTAGAATACTGTTAGGAATTACATTCCTTATTTTTTTTATTTTTAATTCATTTAATACTAGTATTTATTTACCTGCATCTACTGATTACACAAAGGGGATTTTCCCATGTACCTGACATCACTGACCTCACTTCGAAGTTTTCTTAGGGGCACGTACTAGGTACTTTCCAACCCTACAATTAATCATTAGTTGCAAGGTATTTGCTTGTCGTAGTAATTAAGCTAGTAATATAAAGTGATATAAAACCACCCAAATTTGTACATCAGACAGTTGCAAATACGACCTTCACGCGAAAGAGTGAGAAACTTGAAGTCGATAAGTTTCAACTTCGTCGTGAGCAGGTTGAATACAAGTTTTACATATTTCGATAATAACCTGTGTAAATATAGTGTAAATAGTGACCACACGTGCCTTTTATTTACAACGGGTTGGAAAAGCAAAACGTAATTCCTTCAAACCAGGAGGAGCTCAAACAAATACATTAAGTAAATACTAAATATTCGTATTATCAACTTTAACCACCTTTCTCGGAATTATATTAGGTTCGAGAGTTTAAACTATCAACATTTTCAAGGTGGCCCTAATATTGTGGCCAGGGACTGAAGGTCTAAGAACTGGGGGTGCATTTTGAAATGAAATTTGAAAATTTTGAAATTGAGAATATCTCGAAAAAAGAGATCTAGAGTCCCTTTCCTATCTCTTATGGTTGCCTAGCTGCTCTATTCTGACAAACAATTTGGACCACCCCATAAATATGTGTACACTAAAGTGGTGGCAATGCATTACCCTGTCTGTACAGGGACAGAAATGCATCAGGTATGAACGATATGAGGGTGTATAATACAATAGTTTCAGCTTAGAAAACGCATCTGCACCTCTGACGTAGAACTAAACAGCTACCCAGGTGTTATGTGCCACGCATGGAATATGCGTTAGTGAATCCCTTCCAACACTCGGAATTTCTGAGTAGTATAGAATTGCGCATTGCCAACCCCTTATTATGTCAGAATGAAACGTGCTGCTGCTCTGGCGGTTAGAAGTTGTACCTGCTACTGATCGTTCAGATTAAATTGACAGTCCGAGTAATGTATTCATGTATATGTCTCTCAGAAGCTCTATACTGTCAATACTGTGATACTTTCGTTGGAAGGAATAATGGTCGTATATCAGGTGTTTGTGAGAGATCACAGTGGTAATATCAACTTGGAATAAATTTATACATACTATTCACTTTTCTAAAATGAAATTCATTTCTGTATACTATACAATTAATTTTTAATTTTTTTCGGGGAGATGGTCAAATTTACCCCAGGCAGGGCGGAATTCTATTCCCGCTACTGTGGTCGCTACTTGTAGACGACCTGCTGGCTATCATTGCGGATGATACTGTGATACTTTTAAGAGGATCGGGGCAGAATTTCTTCAGCTCTCCAATTAACAAATGGCGTTAATTGCCTGGAGGCAAAGCAGGCCTTGTAGGTTTAGAAGGGAAAACCTGAGCATCTACCCCAACAAAACTACGATAGTACTGTTCACCCGAAAAATGAGGGTGGAGCATTTGGTGCCACCCACTATCCACGGTGTGAAACTTGAATTTGCAGATAATGTAAACTATCTAGGCGTCCTATTGGATAAGACACTAACCTGAAATCCACATCTGGAAAAGATTACTCACAAAGCAAGGCTATCCTTATGGACTTGTCAAAGAATATGTGGGAAATCTTGAGTGTTGTTCCCAAAGCTAAACTATTGGCTTTATGTGATGGTAGTACGTCCAACTATAACCTATTGAGCGTAAGCATGGTGGCAGAAAGCGCTGCAATCCAGAGCCACAGCAACACTTGCATCCATACAAAGGATTGCAAGTATGGCAATTACAGGATCAATGTCTTCTTCCCCGTCATTCGCATTAGAAATTCTATATTTGTGTAGCTAGCAAGCTGCTGAAATCGATCACTTCCGACAGCATGCTGAGAATGCCATCAGACATGATGTGTAGTCGACCAATGATCGATACATACTTCACTACTTCCTTTCCAAACAGAGAGGAATAGTAACAAATAAACACATGCACAATAAAATTCTGTGGAAAAATCTTCATATCGCATATCATAAAATTACATATCAATGAATTCAACCACCCAATCTCAGTTTATACCTTCATGCAAAAGCAACTACGTACAAACGAGGCCAGGTATACCACAAATGTATTACTTATTCAAAGCTAAATTCATTAAAGTAAAGCTATAAATTTTCTAGTCAAAATGTATTAAGTAGCTGTGGGTTAATTTTAATATCTTATTCGCCACAATGGTATGCGCATTACGTATTTAGCGGTTTGCATTTGTAAAATGCGGAAACCTACGCTCAAGAACGACAACCGAAATAAAAGGACACGAACCAATTTTATTTAACGAGCGGTGAATTGCCGGAACAACGTCATGAGCGCGATTCGCACGAGTATACGACTTCCTAGTAGCCGTCGCCTGCGTGTATACAGTCCTTGGAGGCGAAGGAGTAGGAGGAGAGGCGAAGGATCATTGATTCACTTTGCACTAGACCTTGAATCTTACCGGGTCACCTCAACTTCCAATTTTGCTTTCGCCCGAGAGAGCCCATTTAGATGATTTCAAAGTTCGTTAAATTAACGTTCACCATCGGGTATATTTAAGGGCGCCATCATGAACATTTTCTTTTATGAAATTAAGGGGAGATAATAGTTAAATGCTCTTCTATTATATAATGGAATTTTGTAATTTTAATTAAATTACACGTAGAAAAAATATAAAGTAGTGTATGTCTGAATGTAATTTAAAGTTAATATCTGCTTCTCATACTACTGCCAATGATTTGGATACTCTTATTTAAGTAATAAATCTCATTTGGGAATACAAGAATTAATTTTGAAATTCATAGTAAATTTAGTTTACGTATTCCTTTACAGTGTGGAAACTGTTAGATCTTCTACTACTTCTTCTCTAAGAAAACACCCGGTTTTTCTTTTCTCCCAAGTTACAAATCGGATCAAAAATCTTGATTCAGTTTAACAATTTATTCCGTTTGAAGGGGCCTATTCATTAATATCAATCTCGACCACCAAATCCACCCACTGCAGGTGACTATGGGGGCAACTTTCAAATCTCGGATAGAAACTCCCGTTTCAATATCTCGAAAACTACACATCGAAATAAAAAACTTTGTGAAAACTTTGAAAGTTGCCCCAACCCTCACCTACAGGGGATAGGGGTGGTCGGTCGGGATTGATATCTTTCAGTAGGCTCCTTGCAGGTGAACAGATTCTATTCATAAAGTTTTTTGATCCGGTACGTAGTTTTCGAGATATTGCATTGTCTCAAGATAAAAAAAAAACAGTGAATTAATAGTGGACAAATCGCAACCGTGAATCATTCGAATGATTGTCGTTCAGTGAATGATTATCCGAAAGTGAATTTCTAATGCATACTTTAAATTGCGTGAATGTAATTTATTAATTCCATTGCAATTTTTAAATGGAAACATAATGACAAACGTAACAAGAGTAAAACTAAATAAATAAAAGTGTTTCGTCAAAACGTCAAATTAAAATTTTCACACATTAAGAAATTACAATTTTTTAATTTTTCTTAATTTTTGGTTTTCTTTTTTAATTTTTTTTTTTTATTTCCAAATCGGTCGAGCCGTTCTCAAGTGATGCTGCGTCGTATATCTGGCAATTGATTCTTATTTATATAGATTAACTTTAATGTGGGGTAAACAAGCATTTTACTCTCAACATTTGATTGAGAAGAAATAAAATTTTGCTCGTAAAGACTGACGTACAAAAATAGTGTCCAGACTAAAAATAACTGCTTTACGCTATCTGTTTCTTCTTACCCCCACCTTCTCTAAAATTCACTAATCACGCATTAAAACTTCAATTTTATGAGGTTAAGAAAGATACTGATAGTATCAAAACGTTGCAATGAGAAAAAATTAATAAGTAGATAAGCAAGCTCTGGCCAAATTTTGCCCGTTTAATTTATTTCCTTCATTATCCTACAGAGCATTATTGCGCTGTTTATTTTCATTTGTTCATTGGACTACACTAAGGTTTAGGACTATCCCCTGTGTAGAAACTATGGAAGAGCAGAAGAAACTCCTGTGCACCTCCTTGCCGACTGCCCGGCAGTGTACAGGGAGAGACGGAGTTGTATAAGTACTTACTAAGTAACTTACTCGACCAACTTGCGGACCTCTTTGTTCGAGTACAACCAGGTCGAGAGGGCTAAGACATCATGGGGGCACAATAGGTCTTAAGGCCGAGTTGCCTTACGGGGTGAACCTGCCCATGAAGGTCAAAAAAAAGGTGTAGGACACCAAAGGGCCCCGAATCTTCCTCAAAACTATTGCAATCTTTTGCTATCAGAAGACGATATGAGACAGACAGCAATAGGTTCAGGTAGATTCACATCGCGTGGTATCAATAAGACAACTTAATGTAGTCGATTGAACGTTCTTTGCTATATTACGAACACAACGAAGTAATGTTTTTATTACAAACAAATCATATGGGGGGAAAAAGTTTTCGCCTGTCCATTGTGTGCTAAAGTCCAGATCATCTCTGGTTTCCTTTCCATTTTTCCTCCGTCATACATGTAGTACCTAAGCCCTACTCAAAACATAAGTTTGCTAGCATGGTATAACTATTAAAGTATTAAAGTCTTCAAGTGGTTGATCTGATTGACTGTGTACTAAAGCAAGAATGGATTGAACATCGTATTGAATAGGCGCTTATTTTTTTCGGGGAAGAGATTGCCATCTAATCAGGGGATTCGCCACTGACGATCGCTTCTTCTAATATTTCCCCCTCATATTTCTTTTTTTTTCTTTTGTTATTACAGGAGATGCCTTTATAGGATATCGCATTGCTCCTGCATGCCCTTCCATTCGAGCGAACTGATGCAGTCCTTGAAAGCGAAAGAGGGAAGCCGGGAAACGATCCAGCATAGCTTTAGGGGAATCGGGAAACGGAGGCATCCAAGGATGAAGGATCATCGATTCCTCTCGCACTAGACCTTGAGTCTCACCCAGTCCCCTAAAACTCCGGGGGAACGGCCGCGGTTTGCCCTCCGCACGTGTATGCGTGCGCCGTGCGCACGTCTTTTTATGCGTGCATCGGTGTGCGGGTGTACTCTCTGACGAATGGGCAAACAGGAGCAAGGAAAGCGAATTCGAAGGGAACGTGGGGGCCTTAGCGCGCACGGAGAGGGAGGTTGCGCTGCTGCTGCTGCTGGGCCAAGGTTAACGGCACGAACTGAAGCTCTCTCTTTCTCTCTCTCTCTCTCTTGAACACGTGCAACTGGACATTATTTCCAGAGATGAACTTGTTTTTGCCGAACCGTTTTCGGTTTATAAGCGACGCCTGGGCAAAGAATTGAAATGAAAAAATTATGTGATTACTTTCTATTCCACGGGATTGAAGCTCCTTTGGGATGAAAGCGGTTTAATGAATTAAATAGGCAGATTCACACTGGAATTTATAAAGGAAATATATCAGTTGATGTAGATAGGGGAGATATTGTTTTTCACGCATAAAAAGTAGAGGAGAAGGATTAACAACAGCATTTTAAAAGGTGCAAATCCAACAAAACACTTTTTTTTTAGATGTTTTAAAAACATCGTTAAAACATGTCTTTCTTGAGGTTTGGGAAGCATTATACAGAGTGTTTCAGACCACTCGTCCAGGATCTTTCTCTCGCGATCTATGGCAGCTACACTCATGCGACAAAAAATTTAATAACAAAACCCTACCTGAAGAATCCTCTGAAAATATTTTCAACTTGCGAAAACGTTCCATTATACCGTCCTCCATTATAAGCTGATAGCAATTTTCTTATTTAAAATGGCATCATATGTTTTTCTTACTTCAATGAATTCTTTTTGAGATTTTACAAATTTGTCAAAATTTTGACATTTGCATCTCCGTTCTATAGTGTTCTGTATTTTATAAACTGTTAGAGATAATGATCTCATTTTATTACGGCATCAGAAAAATGGTCGTGCATACCAAATACTGTCGTAGAAATCACTACATTTTATACAGAGTGTTCATAAATCGATGGTCTACTTCGACACCTTTAATTATTTACTCATCTATTAGAATTTCACTACACTTCTTGCAGGAGGCTTTGAAAATTTGATAATTATCAAAACAATAACATTGTTATACAGATCCAGAATTGCCAAACTTGTGTTTGCAAATCTCGCTATATTTAGTCCAATTTTCATAATTAATCGCTCTCTGCTATTGTTTATATTATTGTTACACATTATTTTGATTCTTTTTCTTGTTCAAGATTTATAAGTTATTTTTTTTAATATGGCATTTTCAAATACAGAAACATTCGACATGTTGATGATCGTGGGTGAATGTAACAAAAATGTGGCGATTGCAGCGCGTGTATATGCCGAGAGGTACCCAGAATGACGACAGTTTACACGTAAAGTATTTTGGCCGGTGGAGACAAGAAACCGCATGTGGTTTCAGCATGATGGCTGTCCTACACATTTCGCTGTGAATGAGAGAGAAAAATTCAGTGAAATATTTCCGAATAAATGGATTGGGAAAGGGTCTGCAGTTTTATAGCCAGCTAGATTGCCAGACCATATATGTTTAGATTTTTATTTTTGGGGAAGGTTGAAAGATATTATTTATCAAAATCGTCCGAATTGTATAGAAGAAATGAAGATAAGGATAAGGGAAGCATGCAGATCCATAAGCAGAGAAGAACTAGATCGCGTGCATAGAAACTTTGAATCCCGAATAGAACGATGCATAGAAAGAAATGGCAGACATTTCGAATAATTTATTTTTATTTAGTTAATTAACAGGTACATTAGTTTTAATAATTTTTTTTATGATTGTTTTAACCCATTCTTTTTTTTTAATATTATTGCATTTAAGGAAAGTTCTCTAATGAAATGTAGCACCATCGTTTTATTTGAAATCTCTAAATTATTAACTATTATCTCCTCGCACATAAGCAAGTAACTTTTTTCTTATTTAATTAATGTAAAACATCGATCAGAATTGGGAAAATTAGATTTTAATGATAAAGTGTGATACTTCTGTATTGATCAAATAGCTTCGACAATCATCAATAAATCATTTTCATAGCCCACTGCAAGAAATGTACTGAAATTCTAATAGACGAGTAAATAATGGTTAATATCTCGAAAACCACTGCAAATAGGTATAGCAATCCTTAATACGTATCGACGCAAAATCAATTTTTGCATCGAGTTCTATAATTAGAATAGTTATTTGTATCACTAGGCCAGAAACTAAAGTTTTGCGAGTATGAGTACGGTTTGTGGGGCCGAGGCGAAGCCGAGGTCCCACAAGGGCGAATACTCACAAAAGAGTTTCTGGCCGTGTGTTACACACTATTTTTTGCGTCGACAAATCTTAATTTTATTGATAATAATAATAAAAAAATTGACGCTAGGGCGTTAACAGTACGGGTTGGCAATACATGTTACGTCTGACATTTGAGTTTGAAACTAGGATTAAGATACCTTAGTATTTTGACGTTTCAATTTTCTTGGTTAGTTTTGGTACATATTGATATTCATGAATAATAAGGGCAATGGAGAACCCAGATCATATTACACAGGCTGTGCAACAAGTTATTAACAATTTATTACTTGTAAAATCTTCCAAAAATTGAATTGGAAAGAATTTGAATTATTTAAGAGATTGTGTAACGAAAATTCTGTCATCTGTCATTAAATCTACAATTAATCACAGAAATGTCAGTAATTTGAATATAGTGTTGCCAACTTCTAGTGATCTTTTGCCGGCCTAGGCCGGAGAATGCTATGTTTCCGGCGATTTAAAGTAATGCAAAATCAGTGTTTCTGACCTGAGGCGCAAAAATGTAATGTTACATTTGAAAAAATGAAATTATCGGAGGTTAAAGGTGTCTGTCGAAGTTGACCATCGATTTACGAACACTCTGTATAAAATGTAGTGATTTCTACGACAGTATTTGGTACGCACAACCATTTTCCTTATATCGTAATAAAATGAGATCATTATCTCTAATTGTTTATAAAATACAGAATACTATAGAAGGAGATGCAAATGTTAAAATTTTGACAAAAACGTAAATATCTCAAAAAGGCTTAAATTTAGAGTTAGTAAACATTAGTAAAAAAAAAAACGAACCAGTGATATACGTACACATGGGTCTAATTCTAATATGTATATAGTAAATTAATTTATACAAGCCATACTCCAACTAAGGATAATTGAATTCTATAGGAAAAGGTTTCTTCACACTTGTTTCTAAACAAGTGTAGCTTATTGGAAGATAGAATTGTTTTGAAAATATTTATACCCAAATTCAAGCACGGAATGTGAAGTATTAAATATATATAATTACACATACAATGTATAAGAAAAGTCGCGTTTTTTTCTTTTTTTGCAAATGAAATGTAAATTGTTGGGAAGATTTGTGTAAAACTCGAAAATATTTGAAGCTTTCACACATTGGAGCACATCTTTTTCATTGCATGATAATAATTGTTAGATTCGTTAAAATTTGAATTTTGCTTTTATTTTAACAAGATGAATATTATCAGTTTTTTTAAAATTTCATCCATATTTGCCGTTAAATTCTCTTCCGAAAATTATGCGATAATTTCGAACCTTTCACCATTCATATGCCTTTTAGAAGTACTGTACCGCGGGAAACAGAACCAATAGGAAATTCAATAGTACTTAGTAAATTGCTCACGCAGTTTTTCGTGTTGACGAAAAGAGACAATGTTAAGTTCATTGTCCGTTCATTGTTCCTAAGGTTTAACGACCTTTAGGAGTAGTACAACAAGAGGCGGGTTGTAATGGACATTATGCATTACCATAATGGAAGTTACTGCATACATACGCAATGCGTAATAGAGTACTTGTTATGTATTAGGTAGTTAGATGTATTATGGTTTTATCTACACCTTGGACAACGCTTTTTTAATTGCTGCATCCTACATATCATAAAGATTATTGTTTCCATAACAGAGACAGATCGAAAGCTTGTAAATAAAAGTAATCCAATAATGTGTATCGGCGAAACATTCACGGAATAACTAACATCAGAGCAGCGACGCAATATAGCGTAACAACCAGCTGTTCTTATGCACCCGACTCGCCCCCACAAAAATGAAACACGTGCCACCGCAACAACAATCCACTTACCCTTATAGCCGTATATATTCCTGACGAATACCGAGAAATGTAAAAATAAAAAGGAGCTGCCAATGCTCTGGCCGGGTATAAGGTAATAAGAGGTTAGGGCGTAGGAGTCGTCTATATAAGAGATGAATTTTGCGTGGGTTAGGTGAAGCAAACGTTAATTTAATAATATCTTAATAAAAGATTTTGTACGGTAGCTCACGGTAAGGGTAAAAGTTTCTAAACGAAGAGAAAATGAAAAATATTCCTACGCCACAATTAAATTAAAATATAGTCTAGTGACGATCGATGTGCTCGCATAAATTAAATTCCGCATAAATTTAGATTTGTTTTAATACATCAACAATAGATACAGATTGTTTCGAAAGTACATTTTATAATTTTTGTATTACCTACATATAGAGTGTGCCAAAAAAGTAACGCAATCTACTTATAGCTTATTAAATACCAATTGCATGGAAAAATGTTCCTAATAAAAGATGTTTGGTGATTTATTCCGTATTCATTGATAAAAGAGCAATTAATTATCTTATCTTCAAGATTTTGGTTGCTATATCAATAATTTTTAAATTGCAATTCATTTTTTTTTTTATATATTCTGAAAGATAATCTTCTATGCACCCATGAATTTTTTCAATATCATTTTTTCACAAAATTTACGAGAAAATTGGCTGGAAAGTTGATTCACCCACGTGGATTACAGCAAAATACAAATTCTAGTAGGCTTATATCGCCTTATACTGACTTCAATTACCTTTCAAAAATATTATTAGTAAGTTTTAGACGTTAACTGCTCCAAATTTACTTAAAGCTTAAATGAGAATAGCATGGCTCATTTACGTGAAGGGTAAGTTGTCGAAATTCTGGTGATGGTAAGATACGGCGATAGTATAAGATCTCACGTCGTAGTCTGTATAATATTTAACGAATTGTATCTGGGTATAAAGAAGTATAGAGACACTGGTACCGTCAGAGAAGCCGTAAAATCTGGAAGACCAAAAACTTAACAGGTGGAGACCCGGTCTTGGATATTCTGCTATCCATCTTCAAGAATCAGCGAGAGAGATGGGGATGAACTCCAATTTGTCTCACCAATCGGTTGATAATTTATTCAAAAAAGGAAACATTGCATCCTTATAAAATGAAGCTGATACACGAACTAAACAACGATAATTCTCATACAATAAAGCGGAATTTTGTGAAATTAAGATGGAAATGTGGTTGTTATGAGATTATGTAGCTTCTGACGATATGTAACTAATGTATGTAGGTACGTAACTATTTTTTCTTATGACATCAACGTGGTGTAGGTGAAAGAAAGGAAAAATTTGTTGTTCTTAACTATGTGTATATTTGGTTAGTACTCTTCTGGTGACTATGTGAGAATGCTATATACAATGATATTGTCCGATTTATGTGAAAGTGAGCCTATTTTCCCGTCCCTTTGCGTTAGTTTAAAATGTATCTGAAGTACCTACTTAGTAAGAAACAAGAGAAAAAAAACGACCACCAGCGGCGGACATATCGAATTGTAGCAGTTTATGGCCTTCGGCAATTACGTTTGTCGGTAGTGACAATACTTGACTTTTGAGCGTGATTTACGATCACTCTCTCTTTTCAAAGGTTTTAAAGCCGAAATGAACATCGTTACATTCTTCGACAGTGGTGCAATCTGGGTGAAGATTCTGCAAGCAATATTTTGTTGTCTGATGAGGATACATTTTGCGCTACTTTTTTTGACGCACTGTATGCGTAGGTTGACTACTTAAGAGAACAGCTCATTAATGCTCCACATAGAAATTAGAGCATCAAGAAACTGCTACTCAATGTATCTCAAAGCTATTGAGTGAAAAACAAAAATGCGTGCTATGAAAAGCAAGAAGAGACGTTTCTTTAAGGTTTCTTGGCTTTCGCCGTGTTTCTCATGCTCCAGGAAATTCATTGCCAAAATTTTACCAGCAGCTTTGATAATGTTGATTCTCTATACTGTTTGTACAATCTGTGTCACTCTTCATTAGGCTTAATATTTTTGTTGGTAAGAAATGATACTTTGTACAGTAGAAGAAGCATTTTTTCTTTAACTGATTATCAAAGTAATTAGCAGAGCTTGGCTTGAAACCAATCTTTCACTCTGCCACTACTGTAAGAGTCGCGCATTTCCTTACAAGCCTTCATTGGTCAGAAGAAAGAAAGAGTGGTTTGTATTTGAACCACCCCAGCATTAAAAAAAGAAACAAAGAACTAACGATATCTTTTTACTACTTTGATAAAAACAGCTCTGAAGCTGCTTGGTCTTTCTTTCTTCAATATTTCTTCCAATTTTTGTTCCTATGCTGCATGTATTACAAAACTCTCGTATTCTTTCGTCTATTAAGCTAAGTGTTGCCTTATCTGCAACAGTTTAAAATGCACAAGAATTTTTGTTCGTTAGGCAATTATGTCTGTATAATACACAAATTAAGCTATTTTCACCATAAAAATATAAAAATATTGTCTCTATGATGTAAAACATAACTATAGCGGGGAATATTTAAAATACTACTGCTTGATTATTTTAAGTACATATAATTTAGATTATTGTGGGTTTTAGTGTTGTCAGTTAGTTTGGGATAGC
The DNA here is from genome assembly GCA_949128085.1 of Cetonia aurata. Classification (NCBI taxonomy): domain Eukaryota; kingdom Metazoa; phylum Arthropoda; class Insecta; order Coleoptera; family Scarabaeidae; genus Cetonia; species Cetonia aurata. The sequence continues at coordinate 27,048,402 of OX421887.1, forward strand.
AGCAATTGTTTTTATTTCTAGTGTGATAATCGTGTAAAAATTAATCCAATCAAAAAAACGTTTATTTTTAAAAAGAAATATTAATAATTCCAAAATTTAGGTCCCTACAAAGCCAAGATCGTGTCGTGTTGCTGGTTGACCGCTGGTGGTTTGCTTGGCTTTCGTCCCATAAGCGCTGTTTCGGTTCTTCGCCGAATCAGTGGTTTCTTTCTCACATAGGAAGCAAAGCAAGCCGTAGAGTCTGTCTCCTTTCTCTTTTATTGATAATAATAATATAGATTAATAGAATATAATATTTTCTTCAATAAAATCTGTTTTATTTGCCACTTGTATAAAACTGCATTCTTCTGCGATATTTTTATCGAACAGCACTTTAGAAATAAACGTAGGTTGATCTACAGTTTAAATTTTAGACGTTAAAAAAGAACGATTTATAGATATTATTAACTAATATCCTTAATAATAGTTTAATCGCTTCATATAAAATAATTTCTAGGTTATATCATAATACGTCTATGAAGATTCGTATTTATGTAATTTCTTGAGCAGCTAAAATATTCATACGCAAAATATAAAGAATCAGAGCGCGTGCTGCCATCTGTTCACAAATATAACAACTTTCGATAAAAGGTACCTGTATTCCTAGTTATTTATAATTGAAATTAATCAGTTGTGTAAATATCGTAATAAAACGTGTATGTACATAACAAAAATAATCTGTTAGGTAAACTAAAACGAATCTTTTCGATCTTCTTAGTATCAATAGTAAATTTTATTATAGGTATTAGATTCTAAATAAGTAATTAATAATTGCTCATTTCTTGAGTCTTTTAACTAAAATATATTAACTACTACAAATTTTATTAACTATTAAGTAATGTTTAATTATTTTATTTATACTTTTTGAAAAATCAAATTTATATCAAGGTTATTTAAGGATGATAAAAATAATATTATCTAAACTGGTAAAAGGAACTTTTACTAAAATTCATACTTATCATTTAGTAAACAATTTACAACACCTATTGTAGAAAAAATAAATGCACGTTCATGCTAACGATTTTTGAACGACTACATTTCATGTTCCAGAAACACTAAAATAAATTTCTCGGCGTTAATTCTGGGCATATATATATACATCCAATTTGAATGCGATATGGACAAATGTCATTTACGTTCACGCAAAACGATCAGAAATTCTCCATTGAATCCCTAGCGATTTGAGGCAAATGACCCGCATGCAAGTTTGTTGCCTTCATTGCCATGATGAGCTCTGTACAATGCTGATACCAAAATAACAACAACAGCAATAACTACTGGCCAATATACATTGGCATGTATACACAACATATCACATATGCATTTATTGTTTATGCAAATGTATACGTGTATAGATCCTAATATGGAACAACCGAATCGATGTTTCCATCTACATTGTGTTCAGCGTCCACTACAGTTAATTCTGAGTTATTAATAGTGTTAATAACATTCTTGCAACACTATATGAGCTATAAATGCACATATATTTAAGTATATTATTTGTCGCAATAGAATAATTATTGCAATAATTCAGATCAAGTACTGCGTCATAGTTAGTTTTTTTTTTTCTTATGAAGTGACGCTGCTGCTTCTATCTAATTGTAAGTTATATCCTTGTTTATATATATATAGTTATTCAACCGGTTTGAAGTACCTTTGGGTGGCGTTCAGATGGCGTGTCAGGTGTGGCGTGCCCATTAATTTTTTTTAATAATGTTGCATTGTAATTTCTTAATTTTTATTGGTTTTACTTTGTTATTAACTGCCAAGTTTATTTCAGAATCTACAACCAACATAGCTCGCATTCCAATGAATATTTGGCGGTATTTCATTTCATTCATCAGTACTTTTATACTATCGCCGCCAGATATCAGCACCTTACGCAGCTCGGTTGAATAACTATAAGATATATAACCAAGGGTTATATATACACATTGACTTCTTTCTTTGTCACACAACCCCTCATCACAGAATTCAAATATCACGAAAACAGCCGTTTCGCCGCACTACGCCAACTGTGATTACACCCAATGTACAAAGCAGCCCTTAGATAAAAGGTGTTTCGTATCTGAGTAACAGTTTTTTTAAGATTAACATAGGTCACAAAACTAAGTTAAACGGTATTATCTTTTTGTTCTGTTTTAAAATTACATAGTTTAAAAATACGTTGTATAAATAATATCCATCATTATTTGTACACTACTTAATTCATCGTAATAAATATATATATAAGCAAAAAGGACATAAAGGGAAAACTTTGTAAACATTTATTTAATCACTTAAATGTATGTATAACTATATTATTTATTAAAAAACAAATTTTGAGATTATAGTTATGCATTTTATTTGATATAGGTATTCTCTTCCACAATTAACAATTTTCCAGATGACGCAAGGAGAATGATGAAATGCATAGAGATAATCCACCACAGGAATCGTTTAAACTTTGCACATTTTATATGAGCGGGTTTTTTGGGGTAATCTATCTTTCTAAAATAATTTGCCTCTTCCACCTGCACCAGGTAATATCGTTTTTTTTTTTTTTTTTTTATTTTATCGGAACATTTTGTACCACAAAATATAATACCATTACACTGTTTACGAATTTATTTGCATTTGTACAAGTTTCTCTTATATTTAAGCACAAACGTAGTCGGTTTTATTACTGATTCATCGATAGGGTGATTGCTAAGCCAATAATAATTAGGGATTCTTCTACGCATTCTGAATTCTTCAAATAAACATTATTCACGTTGGACGTTGGTTCTCGGTAAATCGCATTTAATACCCGCGTTGAGTAGTGGATACATTTTAAGATACAATCGTCGATTCTAGCCAGTAGAACATTATTTATTAAAATGTAACACTTGAATCCAAACGAAGAAAACCATGTATATAGTTTTATATCTTGTTTTATTTTAGATGGTTTACGATATTATAGACGTTTTAATAAAAGACCAAAAACCAAACTTAGCTAAACCTACATACTTTACAAAAAATTTATTTACAAAGATGAAATAAACTCTTTGATGTATTTAGATTTAAAATAACTTAGTGTCATAAAAGGCGATTCACTTCAATGTTTGTGTACTTACAAGTAAAAAATCCCCTCAAATGCCGCACTGGAAATTCCATAAAACGTAAGATCTTCCTAATTGAAAATTAAACATATACCAAAAAATTTACTGATACCAACATTTTCATTCTCATTTACCAGTAGTTTAAATTTAAAAAACCATGAGGAGTATCTATATGTTAGCCATCGATTATCTTTTTCTCACGACTTAACTATTAGAGTTAGCTTAGTGCCTTCAAATTTTGATAACGCTTACCTAAAGAATTTTTTCACCTTCCAGAAACTAGATTATACCAGATGCACAGAGCTGTACGGAATATTACCAATATTTCTTTACGCCATAAGTAAAAATCATTAAGATAATAAAAGCACTACCCCATTCCATTTAAAATCAGAAAACTTCTGAAAATGAAAAGCTTCCGAAAATATTTGTAAATCGTCTCAAATGCAACATTATTCTAGCTGCGATAGTTCGTGAGAACAAATTAATGGAGGAAATGATCTGAAACAGTTTGTGCAATAACTATTATACTAATCTTTAAATTGTCTGAAAAAAAAAACTTATTGTATGTTAACATGTTCATCGATTAGTTATCTCGGAAATCATTATTATAATTAGACGGAAACAAAAATGATCCTTGCCAACACATACCAAGGCTGATTAAATTTGCCTCTTTAACACGTTTTAACACATTCACGCATGTTGCACCTAATTAATAACAAATGAATATAAATGGTCGTGACATTGGTACGTGCTGCGAGTATCGTCGCGGTACCCTTGAAACAACGATATAATCCAGATAGAAAAATACCAATGTGTATTTGCACGCTAACACTTGCACAGGTCTCCGAATCTCCGTTGAATAATCAAGAAAACGATTCGCTAATCGCACGGTTATTATTAGTACAGTCGGTATTTTTGTATTTACTCTTTCGTCGATAGTAATTCGAAATGTATCCTACTATTGAAAGTAGGTTTTGAGATCAGGAGTATTCCCATAATTAACTAAAATGAAATATCGATTATTTATTTATTATTAATTATTTTTGTTGTTGTTTCTTATTATTCGTTCTTTATGTAAATACTTTGGTTGCCTGTATTAACATTGTGAAGGATGAAATACCAAATGTTATAAGTTTTGGACTAACTGTTACCACTTGAATCCTGTGATGGGTGGAGACTGTGGCTTGAAAACTATAACAAAAATCCCAAAAGAAAGGTGAAAAAATCCCTTACCACAAAATTAGATAACAAATCTAAATACGTATTCCGGCAACTAAGTTGCCATCTTCAGTAGAAACAAGTGAAAAGCAGTGTTAAACATAGTGTTTTCGGCTAAGGTAAACCTTGGAAGATATGCTCTTCACCAAATCACTAGTGGAATAACACGTTGCCGAAATACGTATTTAGATTTGTTATCTAATTTTGTGGTAAGGGATTTTTTCACCTTTCTTTTGGGATTTTTGTTATACCACTTGAATGGAGAAAACAAAAAAAAACAAAAACATTGTTTCAATAAAAGTAATGTTCACTGGGCAGTCTAGATTAAAAATTTTCTGTAAAATTTATTTATTCCTTTTGCATACAGTTCATTGCAACAGCAACTGTCACACTGGGAACCTACTTTTTAGTTTTAGCTATATTAATTTTACAAAGTTTAATAAAATTGTATGAGTATCAACCATATTTGGAGATTTGACTTCAGTTGCGCTACTAAAACCGAGAAAAATTGAAATTTGAAATTTATTTAAAAAATATTTGGAAAAATTGTGATTTTTTATTTTTTTTAAATATGTTCACAAAAATTTGCATTCGGCCTCAGAATTGAATTCTAAGTAAATTTTTCAAAATATATATCACAAACAGATATCACGTCACGTGATAAAATATCACTTTTGCCGATTTGTCGCACATTTTTTAAATTTCCCGCCAAAATAAATTTCGAAGTATGTACTTAGACATGGTGAATCTATCCCCTAAAAAAAATCTTACCATACTTTAGTAATGAAAAAAAATCCGATATGTTGCAACCTTTATGCCGGACACTGTATAATGCAATTATGGAAAATACATATGCAATTATGATTTTTATGTAGGGGTCATAATTATTCACTTAATAATGCTACTATAAATTAGTAGAACACGTATCAATAATTGCCAGGTAATTTAATGGTGAAAGGTAAAATAAATGAATTATGCTATATCAGTACAATAATGGCAATGCATTTAAATATTTTAAATTACTGATACTTATTTCCAATGAATTAATTCCAATAAAAAATTATTTATTTATTCCTATTTATTTTCACATATGCAGATCTAAATAAAAAATTATAGTATAGAAAATCTGTGTAAATTATATCTTTCTTCTTTTACACCTCAATTATTATTAATAACAATTACCATCAATAATTATTATATTTTGAAATAATAAAAAGATACACAAAAAAAAAATATTGACTTCATCAGTCAAACCCGTAACCTACAGATTATGATCAAAGTTGATGAGTTTCAAGCAAAGCATCTTCTCTCAATGATGTAAAAACTTATTTTTTAAACCAATTAATTTTAAATTTGATTCCAGCAACAAAATCTTTGATCCTAACCAATTTTACGGCAGAACTGAGAGAAATATTTTTTTGTTTCCAAACTCTATCGAAAGCTACCACTTCTTTGAAAGAAACCTTTTCATAAGTGCAAGATTCATTCTGCTAATACTTAATATCATAAGTTATGACTAGGTACAATTTTGCAGCAAAATTATATCTAACAATTGCACAATGTTTCATTTCGTGATTAGGTACTTGTTTTGTTAATATTTTGTAGAAAGAAGATCGAAACTTGCTTTACTGATTTATGTCTTCATACATTTGCTTGACCTTTAGTTATCAAGGCCTTCTTATTAGATAATAACAGAAATTTCACTGAATTTATATCAAATCGTTAAGATATTGATAAAATTCTGAACTAACTAAAGAAGTGGAGTTACCTTATCGTTGACAGGGATCCTTACATGCCATTGTAAACTGAACGGACATCTAAGCAGGCTTGGAATAGCGAAGGAAGCCGAATGTAGATTTTGTGGGGAACAGGACGAAACGTCCATTCATCTACTCACAAACTGTGTTGCACTGTGCAACTCAAGGGCGCTGCACCTGGGAGCATGTGAAATCGAAGAGGGGAGTTACCTAATCTGGGGCCTTCGGACATTCTGCACTTCTTGAAAGGAATCAGACTGGACGGCCAGCTGTAAATACAGCGAGAAGAGGGGACACAATAGATCTTTTAGGTCGCAGTGTACTATCACCCTAATCACACATACATACATACCTTATCGTTAGTTTAAAGTTACGCAACGCTGATAAAGCAAAGTTTAGGTAAATGTTCTTCCTCATCGTGGCCGGCTGTATATAATTACATCGACAAAAATTCCATTATTGCATCAGAGTAAGTGAGCATTGACGCTTTTCTGAATACGGATAAGCAAAACATAAGCACCTACCCTACTAATAGAGATATTATTCAGGATAGACATAGTCTATTTAGTCTATTGTTATGCGCTTACAATATAAAAAAAAACAGAACTATTTATGTATGCAGGTCATTTTATACAAAACAACTATCCTTAATATGCATTTACTTACTTTTTAAACACTCTGCACGGTTGAAAATATATTTAGATTATATAATAATACATATGTTTAATAAAACAAAATATTAAGAATAGGTTTGTAACAAAAAACACAGGTTTTAGTGGAGCACCTGTATAAACACAAGAACAGCATCAGCTTTACTGAAAATCCTTCAAACACCATAACACTTAAATATTTTAGAACTAGCAGAAAAAAAAATATGTTGACGAAATAATATTGCAGTCGTTTCTAAGAGTACACAGTTCTAAAGCACTGGTATGTTTAGTAATTGCCAATTTTTACTACAGTGTACATTTTTTATCCTGCCAAAATAAAATTGTCCTGAAATATATCTCTCAGAGAAGCGAAATAGTTTTAATGATCACAGAAATAATTTTATTTTGTTTATATTGCTATCATAAAATCTAAACTTATGTACCCACATAAAAAATGCAAAAACATTCAAGTTTAACTAGCAAAGGTGCCGGCTAGAAAGCAAAATAAGCCAGAAAAGTTCGAAATATCCACATGACCCATTGTATTGTATTGCACCAGGGGTGTGGGCTGTACGAAGTGTCCTATAAGTCATTAAAGTTGTGTGCCCAAACACAACTTCAATTGAAATTTAAAGAAAACTTAATAAGAACTAAATTTGTTCCCAAACTCCTTGTTATACAGAAGAAATTGTTTAAAAGTAATTCTTTGTTTTAGGGCAACATTGTTTACAGTTATGTTTGCTCTAAAAAAGAAATATTTATTTGACTTTATTTCTTTGAACGACGCTATGCAAAACCAGTTTTATTTTCAAATTATACAATAGTGGAAAACTCTGGTAATACCAAATTTATTATGTTTATAAAAAGATAAGTTAATTCATTTTGTAAAGATCATAATTTTGTTATTACCACAGCTTTCTACTACTGTCTATTTCTACTATGAAATCAATCAATTCTTGCGATTGAAATAAGATGATTTAGATATAGACTGCTTCTACTGGCTCATTTTTAGTCGCAGACGAGTACTTATGCACAGAAATTTTAGGCAGCTTAATAAATGCAACAATAGCGACATTCGCAAATTCCAGTTCTATATTTAGCGATCAGCAGTTACACTTGACTAGTGTAGCCCCTCTGGCCGCTATTATGCAAACCACACTGAAAACTTACGCGGTACTTTTCTCATTTAGAGTCATTAATATATTCGGCATATGTATGCGGGAGAGCTGAGTAGAAGCCAAATAAAATTGTCAGGGTCAGGTATGACACAGTTTTCAACATCGCGACAGTTATCTTTATAGAGAGGCACGCTCGCTACACAAAGGAGCGCGATATATATAGAGATTTCGTTTAGGAGTAAACAATATGGTGATTAATACGAAACATGTATGTGTACGTTACGTTTTATCAGTACACACGTCAGTAACAAGCCACACATAATATCGCTCGTTATTTAATAAAAACAAAAAAAACTACATCTTAATCAATAACAAACAGAAAAGCTGTAAAATTCAGTTCTTTCTATTTAATTTTTTTACGTTTCACTTAATTCTTATTAAATTGATTTTTTTTAAAATCGTTCTATCAGCACATATGTATGTATGTAAACCGTTAATTTTTCTGATGCAATACGGTCAGTGAGACTCATCTCAAAAATTGACCGAATCCGACACATAATTGCTTATTATATGTTGGATATATAATAAGCAAGTGTATTTTTTTATATGCATACGAGTCCCGAAGAGAATCATCCTCTAAACACCCATAACAACACAGACTAAACGACCAGACTGTATTGACCTTTAGATGGACACATGTATATGCTTGTGTATATAACTATAGCATCAAAGCATACACATTTATTTAGTCTGGATGCATGAGTGTGCATCGATTAAGAATTTCTTGTCTTTTTTGTATGGTTAAAAAACACTACTACACACCAATATGTATGTATGTACCTATGTATATAAACCTGTCCACGGATATTGATACAGGAGCCTGATAAATGGCATCCACATTTATAAATATCCATAGACATAGACTAAATCGTAAACGTAGGTCATGATGACAATATTGCAGTGTGTCTTATCTGGAGGAGACTTCATTACAGAATTATATTATCTGCATTTTAAAAACAAGATAATGATAATGATCCTAATATTCATTGTCAACCATATTGGCGTATAGAAAAGTAATATCTTAGGAAGTGAATTATCCTTTCTCATGTATAGTTAAATCTTATGATATTTTTACCATAGTTTTTCACCCGCCATTTATAAAAATGAGGCATGCCTACGTAAATGTGTAACTGACCTTGTTATTTCCTAAAATTATTTTTAAAAGCGGTCGACCTCAGTTTAATATTAACATTAGATATATCCTGATTGTCTTTCCCCCTTCAATAATGTATTTTATTTACCATCTGAATTTAGTTGAACACTGTAAAGAGATATAGGTACATACATACATATATTTTCATTTACATAAAATGAATACGTTACCTACTGTATGAATTTATCATTAGCAATATTAATGACTTGATTGGAAGATAATTTATAATAGTACTCTTAATACGTGTCTGCATGGCTACAGTATTTTAGATAATGTAGTTGTTGTCCAGAAATAATACCTTTTATTGGAATATCTATTTTAGTCTGTGCAGTTGTGTAGAAAATGCAAGGATATACAGTGTGCAAGATTCGAGTATGGTCACCCGTGATAATACTTGAATTCTACTTAACAAAATATGATGCCACGAAATTAATGCCTTGTTTAAAAAGAAATTAATTACCATGTCAGTGATATACCGGATTGCGTGAGGTTCATAAGTTACGGATGACCATATTTGTATCTCGCATACAGTATATACACGTATTAATATTATTATAAAAAATGAGGTTATATAACGAAGTAAAGATTATGGGGGATATGATTTCAATTATAAACTTTTAAATATTATTTTATAAATTAATAAAAACAAAAATTTAATGCATGAATTGAGTTATTAAAAAAAGTTAAATATAAAACTATAGAAAATCAAAAAATTTGGAGTTTATCTAGTAAGTTAGAATTAGTTAAGTTAAAATACATATCTAAATTAATAAATAAAGAATAGAAAGTAAAAATTGTTGGCATTCTATCTAATAGAAGTGTGATTTGAACTACTTAATCCCTTCTAACATCTACAGTCTTAATATTGTCGATCTCTATGAAAAATTGATCTATGGAATAAAAACAAAATATTTTTTGAATTTTCTTAAGTGTATGGGTGAGCCAATTCCAATATAAATGCTTAAAATTTGCATGGCCAAAAAAGATACAATCCCCATATTTCTTTACTTCAATAGTGCCCATAATACAAGCACATTTCGTTATTTAAAAGATTTATCACCTCCATCAGTAGCCAATAGGACTTGAGAAAAGTAGAGGAATCAGTTCAAACACGCTTTTTTGAAATTACCGTGTATTGTTATAGAACAATACACACCAATATTTTTTTTATGGTAATATTTCCTTGTTCCAAAGCAAGTTATTTCAAATGATAAACACTTTTTTTTTTTGTTTTAAAAAGTATTTATTTGATTCTATTGAAAACATATTTGATGCTTTTAAAAGTAGGTACATTGCTTTACAAAATGATAACTCAAAAAGCCTAGAATCTAAAATTCAGAAAATCTCCAATAAGATTCTAATTAGATTGGTTTCTTTTTAAATACACTTAGATACGTAATGTGTTCTTTCATTAACGTCATAGCATAGGTTACAGCGAGAAAATTACATGTAAATGTTAGGCCATGCGATAAGGTTTATTTATGCATACAATGTTATTTTAAGAATTAAAATTATATGTGGAAATTATTATTATAATAGAAATTTATTCCAAAATAAATGTTTTACTAAAACTAATTTCAAAAATGATTATTGCAATGATCCTAGCTAATAATAAGTAGGAATATCTATTTTGAAATAATTTAGAAGAGTGGGTAGTCATAATACTAGACAGCCTACATTTAGTTTTGTTTTGAAACAAGCATATTGAAAAAATCAGAAAACTAGCTTCATTTATAAATAACTAAAAAAAAAATCTGCTCACCAACTCAACTAAATTTATCCTAAGTGTAGGTCATTAACCTTGCCAAACTACATCTGCTGCCAAATGGTGACGTAAGTTGCTGTTTAGTATTATTTTTTGAAGCGCAAAAAGAGAGACAGTTAAGTTCTAAATAAAATTCAAACTTGAATGCATATAAAAGCCAGAGACGATCAAATACAAACTCACCTAGGTCGGGAATTGAGCTAGAAGGTTCCTCGTGCCCCCTTTCGGGCTTGTTGTCTTTGGGTTTTGGAGGGCCCGGGGGAGGTGGCGGTCGCATGGTCGTCACTGTACTCGTAGTAATTGTACCGGACGCTCCTGCACCCGGAGGTGAAGACGTTGAAGACGATACTAGCGCACCGACACTTCCAGGTATCCGAAACTCTTTGGAATCTTGAGTTTTATAAATTATTGTTGATTGCATAGCAAAAATTTCGGAATTACTCAAAAAGGACATATCACTTTCAGTTCGTATGTCAGTTTTTATTTACGATATTGCACTAGTAGTAACTAAAAAAATATGTAGGTATGTCTTAATGTAAATGAGATCCACTTATTTTGTATTTTTTATACGGGTGAGCATAAGTAAAAATTGTTTTTGTTTTCCTCTCTTAGCTGTCCTTAATTTAAACAACAATCACAGAAAAAGCGCAGTCACAATGTTTGTTTTGGTTGGTTCATAGTTGGCGGAGAATTCTTTTCTTGACGGATATTTAAGGTTATGTCGCCGGTAGGATGGTGAAAATCCCTCTTACGTGAAAATTCTAATCGGCATCGGAGTAAAATCGTGTTAAAGTCATGGAAGGGATTCAGTTAAACTTGCGTCACTGCTTGACGATCGCGAGTCGAATGAAAGTGAAATTGAATGCAGTTTAGTTCGTGTAAAGGGGGTGTGCGCTTGCGCTGCCACCCCGTGTGTATGTATGTATTCAAGTCCCACTGTCTGTCTGGCACATGTACACCCCCATAGGGTAAGCAAAGTCTCTCCCGTCGGTGGCAATAGTAGTAGAAACAGTAGCAATGATAGTAATGACCGTACGGCTCTTCTCGAACTCCACCACATACGTGCGCTCCTATTAATCCCGCGCGTCCCCGCGTCAATTTACTGCCGGGAAAATACTCGTAGATTTTCGCGCGTCGAACTAGTTAGCTGCCGCGGCGTTATTATTATTATTCCGTTGTCAGTCGTCGCGCGACCGCTCGGGCTCTGATTCTGACTGCCTTCCATGCCCGATCCCGATCATGTCGCTTGGCCTTGTCCTTGAAAGCGGCTTCTGAACCCGGGGCACACACTGAGCGCGCGGGCTACACAGCTTATCGATTTCATATAGGCCTTACGCGCTGCCACGGTCGGCGTTTGGTCGACGCGACGCACGCGGTTCGGTTCGGGGACGAATGCGTTCCTCCGTCGGTTTCAACGCGCCTAATAACATCGTTGCCGGCGAAGTACGCACTGTTTGCCGGTCCGGACGTAGACTGTGCAATGCGTATCTTACCTACCTAATACATTTACATTGCGCCCATAAACCGATTGATAAGCGCATGTTTTAATTGAGGCGCTCCTAGCGTTTTTTCCGCGAATAGGCCGCCTTTCCGTTTCGATGAGTTCTCCTTGACTTTCTTTCTCGTCACGGAAGCAAACAGCTTAACGTTTTTAATTATATTACTACGACATGTGTATGTTTATTACATACAAAATTTCGGCGCACTATTGCTAACTTTGTTATTATTAAAACTACAAATTGTTTTTAGTACTGATCAAACTGCAATTATAAAAAAAAACATTTGAATGAAGCGTTTTCGAAATATGTACTTGTTAAATTGAACAGCCAATATTTTGTAAGGCAATGTAATTTATGGTATAAAAGCTCCAATACACTTTTGCCTTAAAAGGAATAATAAAAAATTACAATAGATTTTAGTTTAGGCCAAACACATAGATTCCCTGCATAAAAATCGCAAAATCAAAATAAATGTCAAAGAAGATCTCTTCCCTGAATTCCCAGTATTCTTAAAAATGGCGATACGTTGTTAGAGAATCTTCTAGATATAGTAAACTCTTTTACCAAGATTTCTCGCATACTTACGTTGATGATAGCTTTGCTACTATTCTATAAGTGCCATATTCATATTTCCCCACAGTATATATTGACTTTGCTTTTGAGGCTGAAGTCAATGTGATGTCCCTTTTTGATAAATTATTTGCGGCTGGAGATGACTCTATACTGGCTTGTTTAATAAAAAATTGTCGTTTTGCATTTGTAAAACCTCAGTTTAAAAACGAAGGTATTTCCAAGAAAATGGAAAAAGGTTTTTTTCTTTTTTTGTTTGTGGAAAGGAAAACTGCATGATGCTCCTTCAGGCAAGAGAACCCGGTGTGTGGGAATCTGACCCAGTAGAATACCCCACCTTTCGGACCTGGATTTACCTCGCAACCATTTAACACATGATTTCAAGATGGTGTCCCATATAATTGTCTTCTTTGTCTTGAGTACTGAGGAGAAGATAGCACCCGCATGGTTCTATTATTCGTTGCGTCCACCGCGGCCGCTAGGGCCTATTGTACAGCGGATGTTATCTTTAAAGTTCATCAAAAATGTTCAGCCTCTTAAGGTAGCTCAGAATCATTTTGAATGAGGTCCTTTTCAGGTCTTTCAGGGAAAGATGTCAAAGATGTCATATCTGATTTTTGTTGCGACGGGGCAGTGGCAGAAGATATGCTCAACTATATCTTCGTCCTCGAAACACAGCTAGCATTCAAGCTCCTCAGAGAGTCTGATTCTGTGTAGGTGCCTTCTGAGTTTACTGTGACCTGTAGAGACAGAAACTATTACTTTGATATTTTTACGGTCAAGTTCTAGTAGTTCTTTGGTTCTGACATGAACTAAATACACTTTTTCGCAGGTATCATTCCAGGACAATCGAAAATATTGGAGCACTTTCTGATGTGCCCATACATTTGCCGTTTAGCTCCGCAGCACTCTCTTTGCTAGAATGTCTGCTTTCTCATTGCCATGAATGAGTGAGTGCCCACGTACCCAGATTAGGGATAGGTTAACCACCAACATATTTACGGTGGTTTTACAGCTCCAGATCAGTCTCGAGTTGTATTTATGCGCCTCTAGTGCTTTCAGCATCGCCTGACCATCGCTAAAAATGTTTATTGATTTGCATCTGATGTCTTTATCCAAACTCTCCCTAGGACACATCTCAATGGCATAGATTTCAGCCCGAAAACTCGTTGTGGGTTGCCCAAGGTTATAGTATTTTCTAACTCTTGGATTACGACAGAATATTCCTAGAATGTGCAAAAGATTCCTGTGCAAAGACATTGCTCTGCTTTCGCGCCGTACGTAAACCAGCAAATACCTGTCTGCGTCAGTATTTTCTCGATACATCTCCATTCATCTCTGTTTAGAAAGGAGGTAATGAAGCATGTATCGATCATTGATCGAGTACACATTATGTCCGATGACATACCCGGCATGCTGTCGGAAATGACCGATTCCAGCTGCGTGTTAGCCGCATAGACATGAGTATAAGGCGATTGATTAGCTATACGCCATAGATAAAATGAAGTTAATCTGGCCGCCCTTTTCACAACAATGTGCAAAGGTGGTAGGTCCAGCAGAGGTTCCAATGCAAATGACTGGGAGGGAGACATTGCTCCCGCGATTGTCATACTTGCAATCCTTTGTATGGTCTTGCAGTGGCTCCGGCTTGCTGCGCCTCCTGCCACCATGCTATCGCTCCATAGGTTATGGTTTGTCATACTCCCATCACATAAAGCCAATGGACTAACTTTGGGGATGTTTCACACGATTTTCCGCATATTCTTCGGCAAATCCATTAGGATAGCCTTCCGAGTTATCTTTTCCACATGTATTATTATACTAAAATTATTTTTTAAAACCTTTAATTCGCTTAAAAGGGATTGCGCAAGCAATTTCACACTTATGAGAAAACAGACTGTAGATCAGCTTTTTTTTCTCAAAAATTATTGACCCTAATTTTCTCCAAATTTTGACAATATCTTCAACGTAAATTTAACAATTAATTAAATTAAAATTAATTAATTTATTAGCTTTTATTAGGCAGCAACTTAAACAATAAGAGAAATTTACACTTTTCTTTTTTCGTATTTAATGCATTCAAAACAATCTGCAATTTAAGGATCTAAAATTTATATCTATAGAAAAATGGTTTATGCAATTTCGAGAAAAAGGAACATTTCTCGGAAAATCGCAATTAAAGTTCCGATCCTCACATGTTACGTTTCATAGAGTTTATTTGAAAACACAAAAGGTTATGTATATAATAAACATTGAAATCATCAACTTCAACTAGATAGAATTTTTATAGACAAATTGTGCCAAAGTACTTGCAGAATTTTGAAGTAAAGAGGACGAATATTTATTTGTGGAAACACTAGTCGAAATTTTGTATAAACTTTACCGCCGTATGACTTTTTGCATGGAATATAACAAAGTATAAACTTACAGGTTATCTGAAAAATTTGCAAGGTGATATTAGTAATAAAATTAAAATTTCTAACACTTTACTTATGAATTAAGAAAATAACAAAATACGTGTCGTTATACTGAATATATCGAGTTAAACAAATCTGCATTCCAACAACACGCAACCACATGGTAATTAATAAGAGTAACCAGAGAAGAGAGAAAATGAAAGTAAAAGTAAAAGTAAAACGTTCTACTGACCGAGTGCATTAGAAATTTTCAGTCCCTCCGCTTCCACTGTAAACTTTTAAACGCAATAAAACAACAATGCTTGAAATTTGCGAAATTACACCAACTTTCTTTAAAATTTTAATTATAAGATGAGTTAGTAGTTTACATAAATATTCATAGATCAATGAATTTTTAACCCTGTCTGAGTCTCTATTATTTGAAAATATAATAAAGATATTTTCAAATTATATTTTAGATAAATGTAAGTTTATACTGAAATATTAACGATCTTCTATTAAGCACTCTCTAATTATGAGATATTAGATATTAGAATAATTCATCACAGAAAAATTGGAGCAAAATCTAGATTTGTTGGAGAATGATCTAGTATGGGACGCCTCCACAGTACGCTGCGGCGTACAGCAATTTCTGGATCATCACTTTTGCCGTCGTTGGATTGGTCGAAGGGAGCCTATAGAATGGCTTGCCAGATTGCCGGATTTTACACCACTTGATTTTTTTTCCTCTCAAATCTAAGGTGTACGCCAAAGGATTCAGCTTCCTTACAAGAGTTACGCCGAAACATTGTTGAAAAATACCAACGAATAAGTCTAGAAATGTTGCGAAATGTCAGAGGAGCAATTGGAGCAAGATTGTACTATTGGTGAAGAGTTATTTGAGGTGTGTCGTTTCAATTGAAACACCCTATATACGTACAGAAAATCTTACTTTTCTGTCTTTGGTAGTCTTCGTGATAAATTCCGCCGACACACTAATGGCACACCCGGCATAGTTTGGCATTTGTAAAGGCGCTTATTCAGTATTATTAAAAAAAAAAAATGCTGTGATAATACTGAAATGAGCTGATAATTGCTCACATTAGATAGTTCATCTGCTGTAAAATCTGAACAGATCACGCGCACTTCCCATAGAAGCATATTTGATGCCAACTCTATTAGTACCCATGAACAATAAATATATTATTTGTAAATAACTTTTATTATACAGTATTAGTCATAAGTATGGAATAGGCAATTTATCTCCGTAAATATGAACTTTATGACAAAATGTCATTAATAGAAGTTTTTTTACTAATTATTCTTTATCTCTTAGCCTGGTAGTTGTTTTTTTATGTCAACGCATTTCCATGGAAACGTAATTTCTTTTTGTTTTTTAAATGGCAACCTAGCAATTTTTTTGCTGATTTTTGTTCCTCTTTTTTTCCTTGAAATGATCCGGTATTTTTTTTGTGTAGTTTGATAACAAAATTTTAGAGAAAATGGCCATTATTTTATTTATTTACTAATTATTCTTTATCTCTTAGCCTGCTAGTTGTTTTTTTTATGTCAACGCATTTCCATGGAAACGTAACTCTGTTCCCTTTTTTCATATCATTGTGACGTACCTTTCAATAAGTTAACAAATTAATTTTATTACAGATAGTTTTATTAATTTGTAAACATGGTGAAACTCTGTGAAACTGAAAGAATTGAAATCCTCATGATGGTTGGTTATGGAGATCGACAACGTTCACACCAAGCTGTTTGTCATTTATTTAACAACGTTCATCCTGGAAGAGATCCTATTGTACAATCCACGGTGTCTAAATTGGTTAGGAAATTTTGAGAAACTGGAAATGTAAAAGATATGCCAAAGTCTGGACGTCCGAAATCAGCCACAAATAATGATCAAGCTCTTGATGTATTACTAAGTGTTATGGATAATCCAGTTACGTCAACCACGCAACTTGCTTTGAATAATGATATTAGTCAATCGTCGGTTGTTCGAATATTGAAAAAGAACAAACTCAAACCCTACAAGATACACCTTCTCCGTGAGCTAAACGAAGATGACCCAGACAGAAGAATGCAGTTTTGTGCAACAATGATGGAAATGATTGATAATAATCCAAATTGTCTAAACAACATTTTATTTTCTGATGAAGGCACGTTTTGTCTAAATGGATTTGTGAACAGACACAACTGTCGATACTGGTCTAGTGAGAATCCGCATTGGATGATGGAACACCATACACAGCACCGTCAAAAACTTAATGTATGGACTGGTATTATTGGGCAGCACATAATAGGCCCATATTTGATTGATGGGAATTTAACTGCAGATAGATACCTACTCCTATTGCGTGATCACATTGTACCCGATATTGTACAATTATTTCCGGATGCAGATCGACAAGGAATGCCAAACCGAGATATTTGGTTTCAGCAAGACGGCGCTCCACCCCATTATGGGGTAGATGTTCGCCAATTTCTGAATAACATTTTTCTCCGTCGTTGGATAGGACGTCGGGGTTCTATTGAATGGCCTGCTAGGTCCCTCGATTTAAGCCCCTTAGATTTTTTCCTTTGGGGTCATTTAAAAACTACAATTTACAAAGAAAGACCCCAAAATTTGGAAGATCTGGAAGCCAGAATAAGACATGAAATCGCACAAATACCACCTAATTGGCTGCAAAATTCATTACGCAATTTTTATGACAGATTAGGTTACTGTCAAGCTGCAGAGGGTCTTCAGTTTGAACATTTAATTTAAGTCAAAGATTATTTGATTGAATAAAATAATGGCCATTTTCTCTAAAATTTTGTTATCAAACTACACAAAAAAGATACCGGATCATTTCAAGGAAAAAAAGAGGAACAAAAATCAGCAAAAAAATTGCTAGGTTGCCATTTAAAAAACAAAAAAAATTACGTTTCCATGGAAATGCGTTGACATAAAAAAACAACTAGCAGGCTAAGAGATAAAGAATGATTAGTAAAAAAACTTCTATTAATGACATTTTGTCATAAAGTTCATATTTACGGAGATAAATTGCCTATTCCATATTATATAAACTTAGTATTAACATATGCGTATTCATTTTTTTTACTATCAGTATACATGATAATATATAGGTAGAGTCTAGATATGTACGCTAATAACAAAAACTGGTTCAAAATTTTATAATATAAGATATGGCTGTCCTTATGGAAGCTATAAAGTATATTTCCGCTGAAGGATATAATCAGCTTTATTCAGTGATTGACTGCAATTTGAGTTCTTGTAATTTTTATAAAGATAATAAAAAACTTGAAATGTTGATGTAACAAACAAAAAAGAAATGTTATGAAATATTGCTTAAGCATTTTTGTCAACAACTGTTAAAATTAGGTTGGCTTGGGATAGGTCATGCGATTACCTATCTTGGAGATTATTCCTTTATACAGTCAATATCGTGTACACTTTTGAATTGTAGATACGTTTTAGAAATGCAATCTGTATTGTGTTTGCGTAAAGTTCACCGTGAATGTCATATAAAAATAATATTGTGCATGGCTCTTATCGAAAGCCTTGCGTCACTTTGACTTATCACTGATTAAATAAAAAACAATAAAAATCGGCTTTAGGAGATGTGTACGAACGTACACAAACTGGTGATTATGTATACGTAATCTTGTAATAATTTTTGTTATTTCTAAGACATGTGTACATATGTGTAAAATTTTCACTTAAATTTCCCATATGTATGTTAATAGCTCTATGACAAATATTGCTGACCGTCATAAAAATATGTTTGGTAACTATTGTCGATAGGTATTTATTTTATTAATATGTGTGTATAACTAACTCTTAAAAATCATAGCCTGAAGTTGTAAGACACACTGTTATTTGAAGTAGCTAAAATGATATTAATTTGTCCTGAATGAACAATGAACATTTATAAAGCATCACATTGCAATTTATAGTTTATTAGGGTGGTTTTGCTAGTAATATACAGAATTTAACGTATAAATCACAAATCACACTTGAGAAGTAGATAGTCAAAACGCATGTTACGGTTTCAAGTCAATTTGTATAAAAGTAAGTATAAATAGTAAAAAATTGCAATAAATAAGAAAATGGATTATGTTAGAACTGAAGTAATCATATAAGCCTATTTCCAAAGCGACTTCCTCAAATCTATTCTAATTTCCTTCTTTTTAGAAAACGACCTCTAATATTGCATCCTTAATTGGTCCTATCAGCTTTGAGTGTGGCTTCTTAAGAGTCTGTTCTGCTTGAATGAATTTTCAGGCAACATCAACTCTACAATTGACCCTAGTGACTGCGGTGGATGGAGCTTTTCTATATTAAAAATAAGCCTCAATCTTTAATTTTAATTTTTTGAAAATAGATTTTATGGCATGGGAGTAAATAATCAAGGTTTTTATTTTTCTAGTTTTCCTGATTTTATTGCGTATCACAACGAGCTGCAAAATATCAATTAAGATATTAATTTTTCGATAAATTTTGTAAAGACCACGAACATGAAATAAGAAATTCTATCTGAAATAACGAAATTCATGACAATCGGGCTCACTTACGCATTGTGCGCTTGTATGTAATTGACAAATTTGAAGTCTACATGATAAATTAGACAAGACGGGCTACCTATTCCAGTTTAGCTCTATCTCAATAGATACGGATGATCTAAATGGTACATGATTATTGCAACATCCGATATAGAAGAAGTAAATTATCGCCATCTAGCCAAAGATAAACATTTATGAATGGTTGAAAAAGCCATCTTGGGTTTTCATAACTAACTTTATTCAGAACTTAGAACTTTTATTGAAAATTTGTGTATGGAAAACTTTATCATTTAATGGTTGCCCACTGGTGCTCTTTCAAACCATATCTTAAGCCGGTTTTGCGTCAAACGAACTAACCGAATTTGTGTTTTATCCCAATATTTTAGACCTTGGAAAATTCAAAATTCTTGTTTCCACCAAGCGAGGTACATTTTATTCTAGTTTGCGCAATCACTAACTTTAAGGCTATATAATGGTTTGCCCCGGAGATTTTCTTGCTGCTAATAAACACAATTTTGTTTGTTCACGTAACCATGTAAATTGAAACTTTGGTTCGTTAAAGAAGGAAATTGTTTATTAGTCGTCAAATCCTTCTAACATTTAGTTGGCAAATATCAGCCAATTTGCCTCAAGTTCTGTATTATTGCATTTGAAAAGGGTCTAGTTTCAAGAGTGTTTTAAGAAGCGAAAAACAGTAAACCTATGTAATTTCAAAACCGAAGCTTGTTTTCGGATTTCTGTGGGTGATGTTGTACACTTTGCAATAGTTCAGGAGGACGAATATTTGCTTCTGTTAAATTTGTGTACCTAGGACGTAATTAAATTGATACTAGATTATTAATTGACGTTGCAAAAAGCTTAATAAATACGACACTGACGCCCAACTACGATGTATAAGAACGGTTTAGTTCATAAAAACTGGGAACATAAGACACACATTATTAGATATCAAATCATTCCATTGCGACCTAAGCCAACTCTGCCATTAAATTCCCAAGCTTTGCTTTACGCAGTGCAAACAATCAGGCAATTATATCTCAACATAATGCTTTATATAAAAGCGCACAATTCATGAGACAACCAATAAACAGCGAATTGAAGGAATTTACTTGAAGAGAATACATATAATCATCTTTCAAACTCCCAGATGAAATATCCGATCAGGGGTTTTTGTATAAGATACCACCTTTAATCTTAGGAATTGTAGATTGAAGTAACCAGTAGATGTAGCAATTTAGCACCTGCGGTAAAAACTCAACATACACGGATATTACAAATTACTAGCTATCAACGGCCTAATTTCCTCCCATCAAATTACCGTATCACGCACCACGAGCGCAATAAAAAGTAAAAACGAACCGTAATAGAAGTTGATTGGCCGCTCCGAAAGGTAATCTTCCATCGTTCCTCCACTCGCTCAGTTTCACCATCTATATACGCAAGGACCCCGGACAGAAGAAAGAAACTGGTTCGTACGATCCGGGACGGAATCAAACAAAAAAGCCTGTTGGAAGAACAGCAGCAGCGCTTTACATTTTGGACGAAATGTCCGCCGTTATGGGTCAACAGCGGTTTGCTCTAAAGAGTGAGAGTGGACGCGCGGCTAGCTACCAGCACAGGGTCAAGGACGCCGATATCCAGTCCGATGGTCTCTCAAGATTTCCATCGACAATGAAGGCGATAAAACACCCGGAAAATGGTTGCGAGACGAAGATAGTAGATCCCAGTGTGTGGACAATCAACGCACACCATGTCTTATGAGACGTCGCGACGTCATGTTGCCCCGAGACTCTCTGGTTAACTAGACTGTATTGAATTAAACCGAGATAGGTCTTTTAAAAAGTGAGACGGAAAAGTTAAATTACTGAAAGGTCGATCGAACGTTGAGGCAACTCGTCTGGCATGTGTTTAGTAAGAACGCAAGTGCGTATGTGAGCCTGAACATAGGTGTGGATTTAACTGTGTGGGGTATATTTTTGAAATTTTCACAAAAGTAACTTTTGTGTTTCTACAAAGAACTAAAATTATAATTCAAATATTTTACCATTTTCCTCCATATATAGTCTGCATCTATATATTTTACAGGCGTATGTTAGTTATGCATATATGTATCTGCGTATTGAACAACCTGCTCCAGTAACCTTAATAATTAAAGCAAACCCGACGAACAGGTAACAGATATTTATATTTTATACTGGGACCAAAACAAAAACATTTGTCGATCGTTTTTAAATATTCACGGTTAACTGGAAAGTATAACGACCTAAAAGGACGTCTTTTTAACAAACAAATAAATTAATCGAATGGGAGGATACGTGTTTAAACTCCATCTTCAAAACGTAAAAGAACACAAGAATGTTAAGGAGTAAAAAATATATTGAAATAGTAGTCCACTACAATATTGTTTCACCACACAGTGGCTTCATCAGGTGGATGAAAATAACTGATGAATTAATTTCATCCACCTGATGAAGCCACTGTGTGGTGAAACAATATTGTAGTGGACTACTATTTCAATATATTTTTTACTCCTAAACAAATAAATCATACAATGTACATATGTACAACGTATGCTACTGTTGCATTAACCAATAACAAGTGAATGTATTGTTGTGAGCTCTATACGTATTAATTTCTCTTAAATTTTAATGTTTTCTATTTAAAAATTCTTAAGTTTCGGTATATATTTTTATAATTTCGAAAAACATTATTACCACCCTTTCGTTTAATTTAATATCAGTATCACCTTTTTTATATTATAAAACTATGACTATTTTTATACTTAGCGAAAGCTGCTGTAGACTACTCGATAATGCTTCAGTATTTAGAAATTATTTTTATTATATTAAAAGCAGACAGACATTGTCAAAGTAGATAACAAAGAAAACTGTTTAAAAAGGCTTACCGTGTTAACAAATAATAATGATAATCATAGTTATTTAAAATGTAGAAATTATTCCCTAGATCGCTAAGAATATGTTTATCCTTTGATGATTTTTGGGAAGTCCTTGTTTCGAAGATACAGGGCGAAAAAATGTGTTACCAAAAATTATATGCAAGGCTTCGTAATTTACAAGAATTATTGAAAATGACTACCTCCAGCTAGGGTGCAACCATCCAAACTCATTGACCTCATTGATTGTCAAATACTTTAAAAAACACCATAGTCATTTCTTATTGAGTTCCACCCAGCAATTATCCGATTTCTTAAATCTTCCATATTTTCCATTGAAGTAATGTAAACTAACAACTTTAGATGGCCCCATACGAAATAATCGATAGGGTTTAAATCCATGGATCGAGCAGGCCATAAGTGAGGTCCCCTTCGACCAATCCAGCGAACCCCATATGTTATTCTTAAAACCTCACAAGTAACCGCACTAAAATGTGCTGGTGCACGATCGTACATAAACTACATTACGTTTCTTGTTCATCCACCAGAAACTGAGGCAGCGATTGTTCAAAAAAGTTGCCATACAGCTCGCTAAGTCTTCCTGGCAGAAATACCAGTTACTCATAATTCCAACCCAAACGTTCAACCAGAACTGATGTTGAAAACGATCTTCCAATGCCTCATGTGGATTTTCTTCAGTCGTCAATGTGAAAATTCTTTATTGCACTTCCTAAAAAAAATCGATTCATCGGCAAAAAAAATTAGCGTCACTGAGTCAGGGGATTTGAACCAATATGTGCAAAAGCCATTGCCAGCATGCAATATGTGCAGGAAAATCAACAGGAAGAAGTATATGAACGCGTTGTATGTGATAGAGGTACAACAAATATGGCCTAAGAATTTTCTAAATAGTTCCAGTACTTATATTACATACACTACTTATGTTCCTCTAACATATTCAGCACAGTTTCTTCCACGTCCACCTTTCTTACTATGATTGGCCTTCCTGATCCTTGACTTCGTTATGCAACATGCCTGTTTTATGAGGACGCTGATGATTAGTTTGGAAGGACGTAACAACATGAAAATATATGGAATCCATAGGGAAAGCGAGCTAGAGAACTACTACAGGTAAGCAGGAAACAGCTCGGTATCATCACAGGTCTGATGATCGGACATACTCCTGTAAAGAAACACCTGCGTAAAAATGCCGTGTATAATGGGGACTCATACTGCGGATTCTGTGGGAGAGAACCAGAAATAGCCAAGCATATACTATGTGACTGCGAAGCATTATAGAGCGCAGGAGACAAGATTTATTTGGGGACCCAGATATGTGACGCACCCGCTCGGTGAAGAACCTGCACAAATTAGGAGATCGGAACACCATTTGGGTTGCATAAAATACGGATATAGAATAATAGGTCTATAGGCTGCAGTGCTTTTCGGGGACCATGAGTCGGACGAGTCCGTGTTAAAGGAAAAAGAAAAGAAAAACCTCTAATACCGTATGACTCTAATTTCTGGAAGAGTGTATCATGTTGAACACAGTCAAATGCCTTCCTCAAATCCTCAAAGCATTGCAATAAGGCTTCGGTAGTATATGGCCGTCGAAGTTGACTAATCCTTCCTGAAATGGTGCTGGCATTAGCCGATAGTTTGACAAATCCAGTAAGTTTTCTTTCTTACATATAGTGAAGACACCACCGCATTTTTTAAAATGGAAGGACATCGTTCTTAAAAGTTAATAATATAAGTAAAAATAGTAGCTAATAAAACACCAAATTCCTTTATGACGACCAATACAATATCATGAGGTCCTGGAGAGTACTTACTTAATCTTAATCTACTAGTAATTTTAATTACTGCATTTATTGAAAAAGATAGGTTGATTATAACGTCTTTTAACTAATAGGAAGGTGTGATGTCATATCAAATAGATTGTTGACGCAAAAATAACTAAATCTATTAGTCATAACCTGAGGATCTTTTAAAGTTTACGTCACTCCCTATACTGTAGATGTACTATTATATATATATATTTATTAACATAAAAAATCATTGTAGTCTATGTGTGCTATTTAGTAGTAACTCTTTATGTCTACTTAGGAAATCTCTCTAACAATAAGTTGAGGATAAGATTTTTGTAGACTAAATAAGTCATATAAGGTATTTGAATGGTGAAACTCTTGACATCGTCCTTCAACTGTGTTTTTCTTTTTTTTTTTCAAAGTTAAATCTAAATATGATGGAATCAATAATAATGTATGTATGTGTGGAATGTTCTAATCAACATCGCTGGTATAAATAAACTACTATGCCAATCGCTGAAGGAGTTAACATATTAACAAACAACAAATTGAAGGAATTCAAAGAATATCAGTTGGAACGATACTTTAAACTTAACCGATCACTCCAAATTTAAACCGACCTTTCGATGTAAACCTGTCGATATCTACGCGTAAGCTACGAAATCAAGTTTAGATGGGTCAAGTTCACATTGAGCTATTTCTGAACCTTGGAAGGGTAAAAAAAGTCCGCGTAAATGAGCCATAAATAATCGGCAGCCTAAATTTATCCAACCGCCGCCACTAATATTTCCGAGTTGCCTTTATTTCAAATACATATTTTATAGATTATCCAACCTTAAAATTATTTTTATTTTATTTTCTTATACAATATCTTCAAATGTCAATAACGTTCTTGATTCTGACGGTTTCTTTTTTATATTTTAAATTTATGTGCCCACGTGGTATTCCCAAGAACGAAATTCGCGTGATCCAGAATTCCAAACGAATTCAAACATTTTTATTTAAATATATCCAACCTAGACACACTTCAAATATACGAAACAAAGTGAACCTTGCCAATTTATGCGAAAAATACAATTTAAAGGATTGTGTTTTAAACAAAAAAAAAATAACGTTAGTTGTAAGTTTTATGAATTGCTTTAGATAAAAAAAATCCCAGTGAATTATCTTTCGCGAATAAATATTTTGAAGTTTTAACTTGTATATTTTGATGTATAAGTATGGGTATGCATAATAAATGTCCGAAAACGTTGTCGCCTTCAATTCCGTTTAAATCATATTGGCCGTGACTTCTATTCTGGACGTTGAAATTATGTTTGTGTTAGCAAGGGCGAATGACGCAAATAACCATTGATGTTAGAAAAAAAATGTAGAGAGCGTGAATAATTGTACTGAAACTGCGAAGTTTATTTTCTGAATTTGTGTGAAAGTAACTAGTATTGCCTAATAAACATACATACATATTGAAAACAATCAAATAATGTATGTATTCCTATATATATATATAATATATATATAGTAAATGTCAAAGTACTGCTTAATCCTACTTCAAATTCGACCAGTCGTTTCTAACAGCGTTCCCAGGATTCCTAGTGTGGTAAACAAATGGATCCAAGATGGGACAAGAGGGAGTCGACGTGTTTGGGTCGAACTGCCGTCTCCCAATAGCTTTAGGGCAAACCCGAACCATCTTTCAGGCAGAAATATTTGCCATAAATGTGTGTGTCCAAGAGAACCTCAGGAAAGTGATGAAAGGAGCTAACATCTATATATGAGCGTTCTAAAAGCAAATAGTTCTGAGTCTAGACTGGTATGAGGATGCTACGGGGTGGCTACGACAAACAAAGTCACACATGAGTGCCAGGCCATTCTCATATTAAAAATAACGAGGTTGCTGACCAACTGGACAAATTAGGAGTCAGTAGCCACTTCTATGAACTAGAAACAGCTCTGGGTGTTTCCAAAACCCAGATTAGAGGTAAGTTCCAGCAATGGGAGAATAAGAGCAATATCCCTCTGCAGTCAAATCTCTGGATAACTTGCAGCTAAAAGGTCGGTTAATCCTAGGCATACATGATATTTCGTATTGATACTTTCTATTTTCCACGTTTGTCATCATTAAGATTATCTGTTTTACGTACTTTCTTAATCCCACCTACATAAATATTTAAAGAATATTTTTAACCCATTTCCGTTTCAATTACCTTATAAATTTTTCCCAAAATTCTCAGTGTTATTTGAAGTCATTGGCCAATTAAATCTATTTAGCGCTGACCTAGGAACTTTAAAATTTCCGTGAGTCGACATTGCTTAAACAGCTAATCACTTGCATACATATGTACGCCTTCTACGTATGTATGTGTACCTACTAAATTATATATTATACGTTCACAATGGTGGGGACGACCGTTCTTGCGACCACATTGTGCTTAACGTACCATATGAGCGGTGATATATTCTTTAACCTTCTGAATGTTGGCTATAAAAAATTCGCTTCCGACACCGTTGAAACGATTAACCTTGTCGCGACTGCCTTTCTCGATTTCAACGATCTGCTGACCGTCTATTTGTTTTTGTTGGTGTATCTGTCTGAATACGTAATTACTTCTCGGTCCATATCGCAGTTTTCTTGTGGAGTTACAAAAGCCAACGATACACATTCTTTATGGATATTTTCAGACGGGGCCATCTTACCGATATGTATTTACTGCCAATCTGGAATGATATTAGGAATTAATATTAATTAAATTAACAAAAATTGACCTTGTACATCAATAACAAAATAAAGTATTTTTTTTAATATAACCTTATAACCATTCATTTTTCAGATAGCAGAACCTTAGAGCTTCCTAATTCTTCATTTTATTTACTTGCCCTTTAACGCTGCCTTCAATTTTTTTTCATTTTGTAGAGGTTTTTCTTTATTTTAAGTTTTTACATAGGTTATCTTGGTTCTTACTAGATTCCTGTGTTTAACTTTGGACCTACGTACACACATCCACCTATGCTGAAACTTTTTTCAACTATGCCTGAGACGTTCTTTAACAAAAGACATAGTCCAACTCTTCACAATCATGTTGTCGAATCTTTATTTTAGATCTGCAATTCATCTACATAAATTCTCCATTCTCTGATTAAAAAGTTTTTCATTGTCAACATCATTAACAATGCATGCATTTTCTTAGTTGTATTAGTTTCCATATGCCATTCTTTCATTTTCATCTAGATATTCAATATGCTTGTTAGGTAATTCCATTCAACCAAATCTCCTCCAGAGGAAATTCAAAATTGTTGCTTTTTTGGTTAAATTTAATTATAAGGGTCGCAAAATGTGTTATGAGTTTATAACAACATTTTCTTTGATTTTAATACTCTTTTAAAGAAAAAAAAATAAAAATTCTTGCGATCAAAAGAATCCTAGTGCCGTTTTTATTTGCAGCTACGATAGCGAACTGAGGTTGACATTCTTTTTACAAATTGATAAAGGTGTTTACCTTTATCAATTTCCCAGATATTTGATCAGGAAGGCAAATACATTTTAAATATTCTTTATCCTTATACTCACCTTAAATACTTGAATTTTTTCGAGTTTTTAATTTTCCGCATTCATATTTTTCGGTGAGTACTTCGAACCCAAAATTTAGAAAAATTAAAAGTAAAAGTTGGAGGCAACTTGGCTGGGTCTTCTCTACTAAAAGAGCATCACAAAATCCGTTTTTTCTAATTCCTAAATCTGACTGACTAATAAGAATGTAGCTAGTAAGTATTTTGTTTCCAAAATCGAAAAGATAGAACAACTCCTTCGCATTTTTTGGATAAATAAATTCATAATACAATTTAAAAAAATATCGTTGAATCGCAAAAACCTTCTGAGTGCTGAAAGTGAAAAATATTATAATTCTCAGCCAACTTCAAGTTCCAATATTCTAAACCCGGCTGATAGTTTGGTGGCTTGCCCGCTTGGCTATCAGTCATGAGTTCGAGGGTTCAAATCTCACTCTGGTCAGTTGCGACAACCATTTTTTTCCGGGACCATAATGATGACTAGGAGGGAGATTTGGCTCTGCGGGGATGCCTGACAAACATATGAAATGCTTAGACTTTATAAAATCCCTAAAAAGAATCTGGCGTAGAACATACTACAAACTGTAGGTGTCAGATCCCCCATAAAATGCAATAAAATTTTAATGATATGTCGGATAGCCGTGTTGATTATTGATGTCCATTTGTTCATATGTATCCGTCATTTTCACTATTAGCAGTATATGCACGTCATCTAAGCATAAATTGGGGAGGAAAATGGAGGAAAAGCAATAAATATCTAAAAGAGAAGCACTTAGACTGTCGAACACCGGTTTGAATAAAACTTATTAGAATAATTTCTGGACTCCATTCAACCCCTTTTGGTGGGGTGTTGTTGTAAAAGGGGAAAACAATTGTTTGGGGAAGCTTGATAGACCTAAAGAAGACTAATTTGATGATATATAACTTTTTCTTCTTTTCAAGAGTAGAGTGCAAAAAAGGCAAAACTAGAAATTGTCGAGATTTCAAGGCTAGATTTTGCGCTTTAAATGTGCGGTTCCGCCAAAACAAAATGTAGTACCCGTTGGATCCTAGATATGTGCCAAGATTCATTCAAATCGGGTATAATAGAATAGGTGCTTCATATGTAAAGTATTTGTATTTCTATTAAAACTATATATAAGTTAAAAGTAGTTAAATATTATTTTCTTGTTAATTTAGAAATTAAAATATGTACATTTATCTGATTTAATTGGATTATAATTTGATATTTATGTATCTCCCTGGCTGATGGGCTATAAATTATCATTATAATGTTGTTTTCTGTAAAAAAAAACAAGTTAATTCCAACCGAACAACGAATAAAAATTCGTTTTAGTTAGCTTATTTATGACGTTTATGAATATTTCCCAGGAACTTCCCGTCCGCTGCACCGGATTTGTAGAACGGTTCTGTATGCAATGTGTACAGTGGTAATGCGCTTGGAAAGGAAAAATCAATACATCGGTCTGTGTCTAGGTCTGAACACAGTCTGTCGGCCAGTGAACACGAGAACTCTAGTGAACATGCAAATACTTCCCTACAGACGCCACTCGACGTTTCGGACGCCGGACTTATTCACCCTACAGTCCGTCGAGGCTTGCATGTTCTCCTTCTATTAAGTCGGCCCATAAACGAAGCCTGACTATACATATAGGTATGAATGTGACTGAATTTCATTCCCCTCGTAACGATGAAATAAAAGCTTTAAATAAGGAAACAGTTAGAATGTAAAGTACAGTTTTGAAAGAATATAACCAAAAAGTATAACTTTAATTTTACTTAATATTATAGTGGTTATAAAATAAATACTCCATGTTTAAGTAATTATAGTTCTTTTTAACCATGTCTTTACAGCATATTTAATTTATAAGGATCTGAGTATTTCCTTAATTGTCCCTAATTTATTAAATTTTAATTAATCATTTATAAAATTCTGTAGGGGTAACCTTCCCTAAACAAATATAGGTATTATGGGATGGTCGATGTCAGATTACCTACTATTACTTCTCATTTAAGATCAAATATGATTTAAACTTTGCCAAATGATTTTCCTAACTATCATCTTGAAATTAATTTAGGAAAACCACATTTACCCCTACTTTATCCATAAAAAAAGAAATTTGTATAGTAATAATTATAGTAATATTCTTTTATTTCCTATAAAATACATGCTACATATATGCTAACATTATTGTTAGTCCAAATCTGTTTATAACATCAGTTAACTCTACACAGAAGCACATTTCATACTCTTACATTAATAATAATAAACCACCATTAATTCAAAAAAGCTTTCGCGATATAATAATCAACCAAGCAAAGTCTTCATAAGGAAAAATTTATGAAGAGAGAATGGTGAAGATCCTTTGGTGGAAAGTTTGTCTGCGGTAAATGGTATAAATCTCACAATAGCAAAACAGCTTGGATTACTCCTGGAAAATTGAGCAAAACGACCAAACCAAGTTTACTCACCTTTCAAACATTGCATCAGATCAAGCTGTACACCAACTACGTCCTAATGGTAAACTAGAAGAGAAAATTTCTAAGAAACCTAGGTAAATCACCGGAGACATACGCTGTAAACTAATGTCGGTTCTATATCTATATGGCGGAGATTTTATTGATCAAGGATGGGATCAGAACAGAAAAATAACCGGTGGAGACAAGGTCCATGTGGATTAAGTCAAAAGCTTTGGAGCTTTCAAATTTTCTGCGGTTAGTTACTGATTTATCGAATAACCATTGAGATATCTCCGAATTTCGTAATAGATGAAGGGAATCTTTTGTTGTTGCTTTATTAGAACATGGCAAGCCTGCCGTTGTTGTAAAGGAATTTTGTCTGCAATATCCTTCATCAAAGTAGAATATATTAAAAATCTTGGAACATGCATTTCTTTCATTGGTCCCACAACAATTATCGCACCATTTCTCCAATATGCTATTGCTACTACAAATTATCCTGGCAATGACTTGTTTAAAAGTAACACAAATAATTCTCAAAAGCTTCTTTTCGTACTGTGAACGAATTTGTAGATTCCATCGTTTTAAATGTCTGTGTACTCTCACCAGTAGGGTGCTCACATCTATTTTTAGCTTAAATTTTCTTTTAATTCTGTAAAGATGTGGTAGACTTGGATGGTGCTAGATCCGAATTGTTAGGTGAATGGTCAAGACAGCTTCACTCTCCTCTGAGAAGTTTTCTCAGAGGAAGCACATATCTTAAGAACCTAAATTTGTTAGATAAATTTTAAGATAATATCTGCTACACAATCTGCCCTAGTGGCCGTAGTTGGTAGGAGTATTCATCGAAACGTGCGGATGTTCTCAACAATTCAGCTCAATTCAAGAAAGATCTTCTGAAACGAATATGCTGTTATTGCAACTACTACTTTATATTTAATCATTCCACATCCACTTATTTTAAACTACGATCTACATTTGTGTTAACTGTATAGAGAAGCGAATAACATATTCGTCGTTGATTCACATTCCATTTAGATTACCGATACGCAAATGTTTGTATTGAAACAGAATCTTCTGAAAACACATTCCTAGAACCTTCCGTCTTCCCCTCGAGAGCAACGAAAATCTAATCCGACGTCCATCTAGCGTTTGCAGACGTCTCTAGAGCGATTGGCCATTCACCCGAGCACTCGGCCAAGGACGCGCCTTCTCCTCTAGTGCCCGCACACCGCCACTAGCGGTCCGAGCGTCCGTTTGGGCGTCACGACGATCTGTTTCCCTTTTCCCCGAAATCGCTGGAACGACGCCCGCGTCCTTCCCCATACCTTCCGCTGCTATTTCTTTTCGCCCTTCACCTCTCTCCGCCACCCGGGGCCTTCCCAGCTTCGCCGACCTCGCAAGTATATTTTTATTTCACCGAATTGTGGTATTGCGTAACGCCCTAATCTATGAACGTAGGCGAGAGTTATTTCCAAAAATACGTACTCACGCATTTTTTATTTACTTAAGTATAATGGATACATGTGGAGAAACATTTTGTGGAGTATATGAACGTTTTGGTCATCGACTATTTTTGTCCTTGTTTTTGTTTCTGTGAGTTTTTGCTGTAAACATACTAAAAGATAATATTTCTATTCACGCAACACATGCCATTCCTAAATCACACTTTATAAACGTAAAATGTTTTACCCCATTAAATCGTGCTTTCATATAATTAGCTTACAATTCGTTCAGTAGAAGCAATCGACAGATATTTTTAATTTCTCAAGGAACATCCAAAAATTGATAATGGCACAGGAGCCGGAATATATGAGGGAAAAGCTCAGAACAGATATTTCGATTAGATTCAGCGGAGACATGATGGTGTTCCAGGCTAAAGTTTTTGCAAACCAATATTGTGTTAGAGTGGTAGAGGGACGAGCGAACGTAAGTAATACCTTAAAGCTGCTAATTCCACAAGTACTAACTGCAAATTGATTCTCGATTGCAGAAGCGCTCTAAACGATGTGGGAGGAAAATATCATTGGAGGAGAATGTAGCGGCAGATGTATTGTATAGAAAGGCATCTGCTCTTTCCTCTCTTCACTATTACCAATTAACATGCTTCAAAGTCCATCAACTAGTGGATACTGAGTAAGTCCAAGGATTGGTGATAGAAGTCATCAGGACGAATACAGGTAAAAGAGTTCTTAAAAAAACAAAAGCCTGAATTGACAAAAGACTTACTGAGCAAAGATGGGAAAGTATTAGTCTACTAACTAGTTACTAATTAAGGATATGCACACCATTGTCCTGACAGTGAATGCTGTGAACTCCAAATCAAAAGGCAATTCAATGCAAACGCTGGGTTCGACATATCTATTTAACAGAAATTTTGAGGTGAAAACCATGGATATGATAACCTGGAATCACTCCAGCTCTAGAAACAGGCTCAACGAAAAAATAGAAAAATGTTGTCATTGTTTCGTATTTTGCGTTATGGCGTAGCATGAATGTGTAGAGCCGGCTTGGCAGGAATTAATCTTTTGAAAAAGTATTGAAAACCTTAGATCTAATGATTTCAATTATTAAGCAAAATTTTCGAGAAAGAAACAAAAGTACAAACTAGTTTAAAATAAAAAGCACAAAAATTTCAAATTCAAAATTGATTTTCTTTTT
This sequence comes from Cetonia aurata, assembly GCA_949128085.1. Taxonomy (NCBI): domain Eukaryota; kingdom Metazoa; phylum Arthropoda; class Insecta; order Coleoptera; family Scarabaeidae; genus Cetonia; species Cetonia aurata. Next base: position 27,081,671 of record OX421887.1, read on the forward strand.
CGTAATTTTCGGTATCTTTAGCTTGTACTCATGCATACCTTACGTCATCATCAACGGTAGATATATATGGTAAACTCCTTCTTTTTTATTAATTTCTTTCTGTATAGGACGCCTTAAGACCTATTGTGCCCCCATGATGTCTTAACCCTCTCGACCAGGTTGTACCCGAACAAACAGGTCCGCAAGTTGGTCGAGAGTTAATTTGCTTATGCTGGGTTCGTCCAAACGAGAGACCCCTAGACAGCTCCGTCTCTCCCTGTCCACTGCCGGGCAGTCGGCAAGGAGGTGCACGGGAGTTTCTTCTGCTCTCCCACAGTTTCTACACAGGGGAGAGTCCACTCGCCCCATTCGGTGCAAATGCTTATTTAATGAGCAGTGGCCGGTTAGGACTCCCGTAAGAAGTCTCAGTCTGGCCCTGCTCATAGAGACTGCCTTGCGGAGTCTTTCGTCGCCCGGATAAAAGCCGAGCATTTTACAGTGTCTCACGCCGACTAGTCCATTCCAATAGGAGCGGTGACTAGCAGCGAGTTGAGATCTGACAAAGGCTTTGATACCGCCATAGGAACTCCCGCACGACGGTTCTGGACCGGTGAACGGTAGACCACTGGCGCCTCTAGCTAGTTTGTCAGCAATTTCATTGCCTCTAATCCCAGAGTGACTAGGCACCCATCTCAGCGTAATGCTGTGATGCTCCGCCAATTCTTCAAGCTTCCTATGGCACCTCAGTACCACTTCGGAAGCAAATTTGACAGCCTGTAGTGCCCTGAGGGCAGCTTGGCTGTCGGAGAAAATTTCGACCGATCCTTTCCCATGCCGGCAGTTTAAGATGCTCTCTGCACAGGTCTGGATGGCTATAACTTCAGCATGGAAGATGGAAGTGGAGCCCCCTAAGCTGATGGCTTCGCCATTCGGTTCTCCATCTCTCCAGATCCCAATGCCTGTGCCATTCGGCGTCTTCGAGGCATCCACAAATTTTGAGGTGAAAACCATGGATATGATAACCTGGAATCACTCCAGCTCTAGAAACAGGCTCAACGAAAAAATAGAAAAATGTTGTCATTGTTTCGTATTTTGCGTTATGGCGTAGCATGAATGTGTAGAGCCGGCTTGGCAGGAACTTTCGGTATCTTTAGCTTGTACTCATGCGTACCTTACGTCATCATCAACGGTAGATATATATGGTAAACTCCTTCTTTTTTATTAATTTCTTTCTGTATAGGACGCAGGTCCCTTTTTCGAAATCTTAAAAAATATAAGAGAACTGTAAAATAGTGTTTATAAAGCATTGTTCTGGATTAAAAATACAATTTACAAACGTCACTAATAAAAATTTCCAAAAAGGATCATTTCTGGAAATTTTATTTCTCAAATTAAGATTCTTGAAAATCACCTGAAAATTAGAAATGGCAGCCTGTGGTAAATAACATTTCAAAAATGTAGAGTAGTCGATGGTAATTTTGGCTCAATGCATATAAGTTAAAGGCACCTATCAGTATTCTTGTCTGCACTAAAGTGACAATATACCAAAGAACGATCCTGACTACTTCATCTTAATTCAATATGACGTGCTTCGATCGTAGGTCATTAAACATTGTCCAGGCAAATCAATCAAAAAGCAGATTTAACGATCCCTTAGTTCAAAATAAAACTATACAATTAAGTTAAATTTTAGTTATTATGTCGAACTCTCTTCCTGTCGATCAAGTATAATACATGAAACGAAATTTCCATATCTTAATTGCGTTCACGAGAAATCTCCGTAGAGAAGTTCTTTATTTCTTATCTGCCGTTAACCTGGTAAACCTTTCAAACTCAATCACATCCTTTTCAACAAAATCTTCGTTTATATTTACATGCGATACGCAAAACGCAGATTATCCGCTGCGCAAATAGACAAAAAAGTTTCAACGGTTTAGTCTATCAAAGAGCGATTATTATTTATACATTTACACACTTACGTAGACGCGAAAAAAGCGAAAAAATTATCTCCTATGTGTAGATTAGCCTTCAAAATCGCAGGAGGCAATGACCGGGTGTCTTATCGTTGACATTGAATTTTTGCGCGACACGAAAATATTTTCGGCCATCCTTTTTCACGCCTTGTATATGTGTGTATGTGCAGAGAGCGTCCGATGTGTGTATTTTAGTTTTATTTTTAAGCACTGACTGTACCGAAAATGTGTTATTGGGTGCTGAGGTTACGTAAGTCGGCGGATTCGAAAACAAAGGAAATTATATTGAGCTTCGTGTATACCTAACACCTACAGTTAGAATTTTGAATATATTATATATTTATTTTGCGTTATTTATGAATTATGAATTTCATATACTCACTTAAGGAAATATTCAACTTGAGGTCCTTATTACATCAGACTGTTGCATATTATTACGAAATATTCTGGTATCTTTCGGTTGTTTATATTTTTTGACACTTAGAGCGCTCTTTTACATGTAAAATTGGGCTATTCTAAATTGTTTGTATTGTTTCTTATTTGCTTCTCATTTCAAAAGCAAATCTATTATATAAAAAAAGCAAAGTAAATCAATGTGGGTTGTTTTTGTTCTTCACTTAAAGAATTTTTATTTCATCCATTAAGTAATAGGTGAAAAACCTTCTAAGTCAACACCATATTTGTTTTTGTTTGTTTTACATAAATCTTTAGCAACGTTTCGACCAGTCCCCGGTTTTTACCCAGCTGTCGATTTTTTTCACAAAAAAGAAAGCGAAGTTAAGGTACAACATTCCACTGCCTGACAAAGAAATTAATTTTAGTAAAATGAAAATTTAAAAAGTAAGTTATGAATCAATACCGGAGTCTAAGATGTTAAAAATTTTAAATTGGGACAAAAAAAAAGATTATACAACTTAAGTGATTCAGTTCAGATTACAGATTAGTAGTATAGGTACATTTTCTAAAGGTATTTAGCAAACTATATGTATATTAAAACTAATTGAATCAATGCCGAATCCCTTGTTTAGATGTGAGCCTTATTGCTACCAAGCTTAACTTGAAGGAAAAGTAAGGAGACCCAAAATTAATATAGAAGGGGGAGAATTAATGAAAGTCAGCCAACTATTACAGGGTGCAACGGTCAAATATAAATCATCTTAGGCCCTTCAAAATAGGGATGAGGGCGTTACTGTAATAAGGATTGCATTAATTATTGCAATGCAGATGTTGCTTTCTTATAATAAAAAATACTTTCTGTGCTACTCTTATACTTTTACTTAATTACACAAATGTTTCATGCCCAAACTAGACGAGGAAATAACAAAATTCCACTGGAAAGTGTGTTGTTAACATCTTGTGCGTGCGTATAAACCGTCTTATCAAACATTGACCCTGAATAATAGAGCATAATTTACGCTGTTTATATACATAACAGGCTGAAACGCAGTCGTCCTCCTATTGATTGCTCCTTTTCATACGTAGTTTTTATACTAAAGTGTTTACTAGCTTAGCTTTTTAAAATAATGTCTAGCTGATTATGGATGCAATTTATATTAACATACTTGCGGGATGCAAGTATGGTCATCCGATAACACACAAATCTCATAGGACAGAATACTATACAGCTAATAGAGCTGCTACAAAGCCAAGATGATTCCTAGTAAACTTTAGCAGTTCTCCACTCTTCTGCTTATATGGTCCCTTGATAAAGGTCTTTCCATGAGTTTGCCTGGTTGTGTTGTTGCAGTATTATTTGTGTTTACACCCAACTCCTTACCTGCTTCCGTAGTGTTTTCCGTAGTTGTTTTTTACCACTCCTAGAACAGGTTCTTGGCCTATAAATGAAGACGGTGATTTCTTTCTTTCACGCTAACTCGTCGCTTCTTTCGTTTCCTTCGACTACCGAATGTTCGGACACCCACAGTAAAGTAACCTTATTACGATCTATCGGGCTATTTAGTTCTAGAGTGCATTCCCCAACCAATCTTGACGGTATCCTGGGGTCACTAATGACCTTTGCTTAAGCTCTTTGATTGATTTCTCTAGCACCATGCAATATTGCGCATGCCTCTGCTTGAAAGACACAGGCACACTTCTTAGTAAAATTATGATCATGGAATTTCTCACCTCACTGTAAATTTAAGTTGTAAACTGTAAACCAGATTAGTTCACCAGGCTTATATATATTTGGATTCATTGCAGCTTATCCAATTCGTGATGTGCACCTCGAAATTTCTGTTAAATGTTGAAATTATGTAGTCTGATCTGATTCCCAAAAATATATGATGTGCAATATTGTTGTGTTACAATCCTGTATATCTGCGACTTGGTATTTATTGCAACCTGAGATGCCTCATCCTTGCTTTCCCCATTATCACCAAATCGAGAAGAGGGAGTCCTAGAGGGCATTCTATTGCCGCTGTAGAAGTAGTTCTCATTACTCCTATTATTTCTATATACGCAAACCTGTCTTGCTGAGTTCTGTTATAGCAGTTTTCTGTTGCATCTTCGTCCACCATACCAGAGACGCATAAGTGATGCTCCACCATGATGTACGTCCAATGCATCATATTTAGTCTTAGCACCCATGGTTCTTCATGTGCTCTTCTAACCAGCAGTGTTGCCTCTGCCCCGATTTTGATTCTCTGAAGCTGTCGATTCCTAGTAAGCTTGGAGTCAAGAATAACTCCAAGATATTTTACTTCCTCGGATAACTTTATTTCTTTACTTGGGAGCTTTAGCGGTGCTAGATCATCTAACTTCCTCCTTTTCGTAAATGCAATTGTGGTCGTTTTAGAGGTTTCCGTTTCCTCGGTCCAGTGCTGTACAACTTGTAGAGCGTTCGGCATTCTGTCCCGGCATTCTGTACTAACGTTGTTGAATTTACCCTGGGCCAGAATAATAATACCATCTGCGTATCCCAAAGTACGATATTGTGCCCTTCATTGTCAAGTCTGACAAGTAGCTCGTCCACGACCAGATTTCACAGCGGAGTGGACAAAACTCCACCCTGCGGATATCTTCTTTCCACCTGAACCTCCAGTGTTTCTCCATGTTGATTGTGTAAACTGATCGCAATATTTTGGCTCTTTGGATATATGAATATGTTGCTTTAAGATATGATAAAAAATAGTCGAGGTAGGACATCGCTTTTCAAACCCATATCCCATTTTTTATACTTTTTTTAAAATAGAATTGAGAGATGATGCCAGAAAAATCAAAAGTTTCAGTAAACCACGTAGAGCTTTCTTTTTTTCCTTAAAAACAAATGGCTAAAGAAAAACAGTTCTTCACGTTTGTCATTGTCGAGATTCGAGAAGAAAATTTTATTGCGTTTTACAAAGAAACTACCTTGATTTCATATGCCTCCTTTATTTTGTAATTGTAGTTATGGCTTTCTGTTTTTACGCAGCTCTGATAAAACTATAAAATAGAACAAAATTATCAAAAAATAGGACAGAATTACAAGGATTTATATAATTCACTGCATTCTAGTTTATTGCGTCATAAATAGTACCAGACTGTTGCTTATTAAACTTCCGCTCTGTTTCGTCATCTTCCCCCACATACCTTGAGAATTTCTCGAATTACCCTCGTATCGTTTGCCCCTTACGTATGTATGGATAGAGCGCAGCGCAAGAACATGACGAAGCGCATAAGGACGGTTCGAGCGGCATGGAAAGTGGGGATGAAACCGAGTCGAGGGGCACTTGGATGGAGCTCTGGCCGTCTGTGTCGGAGGAATGGCACGCTGTTGAAAGAAAGAAACGGATATAGAATGGCAACGTCCTGCATTCAGGGACGTCGACCTGCACTCACTGGCTGCCGATGTCGGCGGTGGAGAAGCACCCCAACCCGGTCGTCTCGAGTGCAGATCAATGCGACGGCGGTGCGTCTCGGGCGTCGAAGTCATCGTACGGCGTCTGGCCCCACACCACTGCTCCCCCGTCCATTATATTCACTTGCACTCTCTCTCTGTTTTTCCCTTCGACCGGCAGCATAGTTACGAAAATGTGTGTATGTTGCATGCATGTAGGTATACGTCTGTACATTTGTATGCGTAGGTAAACTCAGAGATACACTGCCGCAGGTAGACCACGCAGGTCGATATATTCACACAACAAGTCCACGTTTTGTGTTTCCAGGAAGGAATGGGTGACTAGTGTTTTAACAATTAGGATGTTGGGCTTTGAAAGTATTGACATTTCATTGGGATGATATCAGCTTATGCATCGCTGATTGTCAAAATAAACAACTACACACAACCATGGTCAAGAAGAAACTTTTAAGTGAAAAATTCGTATATGCAATAGATAAACCGTTGGTCAACTAAGATCCATCTGGTTTTCTTTTATCTTTATTTTCCTAACTAAATAAATTTTATTACAAAAATACTATTCCTGATATGGAGTCCCCATTCCACAGTTTCTTATTGGTGAAGACATGTTCATTGCTAGGTCTTCATATATGTAGTTGCATATCAGAAGTTATGCAGTAATCATAACAGTCCTTCAATACGCTGTTATTTAAAAATTTTGTTCGGCAACTTTGAACGAAGAAATTGCAAAATGGAGCCTGACATAAAAAAAAACAGATTTACGAATTTAAAATAATTGTGGTATAACAAAGCAACCTCACAGCCAAGTGCTTCGAATTTTACCCTCTGATCAAGTAATTATGTATTAATATCCTACTAGATAACTTTCAAACTAGTTTGGGATTGCCTATTAGACCAAATAAACCCGACTAAATACAACAAAATTGTTTTGATGTGGCTGTCGGGGCATAAGGCCATAGTGAGCAAAGTGCAAACCAACTATCAAAAAAGGTCACCAGGGCTGTCAATGACCAAATCTGCACTACAGTTGCTAGACGGGTCATAAGAAAACGCCGGTACTAGTGGAACGGCTGATAGTCTAATGGGTTGCACACTTGGCTTTCAATCGTGAGATCCAGGATTCAAATCTCGCTTTGGTCAATTACGATAACCGGTTTCTTTCGGGGTCGTAATGATGATTAGGAGCGAGATTTGGCTCTATAGGGGTGCTTAGGCTTTATCTACTCCCTTAAAAAAAAGTTGATCGACAGAGTCACGGCAAACGAATAATGAGAACGGATAATATAACTGCGGATGTGGCTCTCAAACGAACAAAACAAAGAGTCACACGTTTGTTAACAGGACCCGGCTGTCTAAAAAAATGTTTGTATCGGCTAATAGTCTTCAAGGATGCACCTGAATATAGACCATGTAACGAGGAAGAAGAAACTGCTTTTCTTGATTTTGCTGCATTAAACCTCTTACAAATAGACAATATATCACATAAAATTGAGACCAGCAATGAAAGGTCTCATTGCAGACTGTGTAATAAGATAAGACAAGTAACATAACATCTTAATTAAATGTGGAATTCTAATGAAGAAAGACAGACAATTCTTCAAAATATGGATCAGCTGAGGCGAGACATATACACTCACGCATACCCAAAATGTCCGATCTAATGCGTAGTCTAAACGCCGTGTGCAACTCAAGTGCATGGAACGTTGCCCTCACACTGTGACTTAGACCGGACATTTTGAGTGTCCGTGGGTGCACACGTGCAAGTTAGCGCAAGATTTTAGTGTAGTTAGAATCTTTTAAAGACTAGATAACAGAAATGGGACATTAAATATAAAAATCCAAAAGATCCAAAGAAATCTTTCTGGCTGCCCACAAAAACAAATTTCCTTCAATTACATTGCTTAAATATAATCTTTTTTGAATAGATCTCATATTATAATAGTCGGAATTTAATATAGAACAAAAAAAAAATAGAAACAAGTTAGAAACTTGACGTACAACAATCTACAGAAATAGTGCAAGAGTATACGATTATCTCGATAAGAACAACAGTAGAATTCCAATACCAAACTTCGCTAATCATTATAAGTGCAATTGAAAACCTACACAAAGCAAGTAATGCTGACACAAATCCTCTGATTCGACGAAGAGCTGTTGTTACAAGATCGCATAAAGAGTGATTTGCAATACTCGTAGGTCGCTAGATGTGCACATTACCTCGCGTGAGTCATTTCTTAGTTGAAGAACTCCAGCTGGGACATTGCATCTAACCCAACGCAGGAGCAACACAATCACGTATTGTATGTATGGGTACTCGAGTATATACAACATGCTTTTGGCGTAAAAAACATTATCGCTAATGCCTTATTACCATTCTTACGTGGGTAATTTAAGTACGACGTACTGAGCACCTTAGGTTAATGAACCATGCCATCACGTTTGTTAACTACACACTTTTGATTTTTAAGAGGGTTTCTTAACATTATGTGTTACTATCTAATTGGTCCAAAGAAAGTTGTGCAATAGACTGTTACAAATTGTAATGACTTTTTATTACAATCAATCCTTAGAAACGATTACTCACATATTCAAAGAAAAACGCTATCCAATTATGTATAGATGTCCAGGTATTATACCTGGGCGTAGTCTTCGACCAGAGGAGGACCTTCGACCGGCAAGTGGAGACCATTACGAACAAGGCGGAGGGAAGACTAGCTTCTATTGCCAGGATTTTGCCGAACATCGGTGGGCCAGGAAGCGGTAAAAGAGCTGTACTTTCCGGAGCACTTCATAACATCTTACTATATGGAGCTCCCATTTGGGTAGAAGTGTTGAAAATCCGCAAGTATGCGAACCTATTAGCTCGATCCCAGAGGAATATATTACTAAGGGTAGCGTCGGCCTATAGAACCGTTTCCGGCCAGGCATTACAGGTCGTTACTGGCACGTTACCGGTGGATCTCATAGTGGAGGAGAGAGCAGTCGTGATGTTTGGCGAGGGCGAGAGGGCTCTGCTGCGCATGGAAGCACGCGATAGGTTCCTGGAAAGGTGGCAGCAACGCTGGGATGATGAAAAGGACAAGGCCCAATGGACTAAAAGGCTCATCAAAAACATTCGGACATGGGTCGATTGCAAACATCGTGAGGGGAGTTATTATCTAACGCAGGTGCTAACGGCAAACGGCACTTTTCGACACTATGCGGAGCGCTTTGGTAACGACGTAACGGATGAGTGTATGTATTGCGGGAAGGCTGACACGGCGGAGCATACGGTCTTTGAGTGCCCCTGGTGCTGGAATGAGCCTAGGCAAAAAGCTGAGGAGGAGACCAGTGTGTTAACCCCAGACAACAGGATGGTTCCGGGGAGTACTGGGTGTTTTTTGAGGTGGTTTCAGAATTATGTATAGATGCAAGACCCATAAAAAGTTTCACCTATCTTATGATAAAAATTTATTCTTCTACATTATAGAAAAAGTTTCTTTAGATTCTTGTCAAAGCCACCTCAAATATCCTCTGTTTGGATTAAAGATATTAGTTTCGGATATGAAAAAATTAACTAGGTTTAAGTAAAAGATGTAAATAGGATACTTTGTGATAGATAACGCCAGAAATGAATTGTTCCAGTGGATCCTTTAACGCCTTCAAATAGAATTATGTATGGACGTATGTCTCATAGGAAAATCTAGTTCACCCTAAATGCCTAACAAACAGAAATGTTTAGGCTTACCCGCAGACATCCGCGATCGTTATCCATAGTACACACCTCTTGGTTTCCGGATTGAAACCGCGTCCTAGTACTTCCTCTAGCCGACGTTTCGTCCACACATGTACGCGACATCTTCAGGGCTGCTTATTTTTGCTTATAATGGTGAAAACATTAAATTTGCATTCGTTTGTAAATATGGATACCAAAGATAGGCGTGTAAAAGTGTGGAGGAAACCCAACGAACCACTGCGGCCCAAACATGTAATGGGAACTGTAAAGGGATCACAATCGGTCATAGGGTGGGGTTGCATGATGGCAAGTAGAGTGGGTCAATTGCATTTTATATGCACTATTATGGATAGATGCGGATATATGGATATCTTAAAAACCAGTTTGACTGCTAGTATTGAGCAACTGGGTCTATCAGACGACTACTTCTTCCAGTAAGACAATGACCCGAAGCATACTTCGGGTCTTGTCAAGGAATGCTTACTTAATCATGTAAAAATAGCTTCATTCGCCGTCACAATCGCCAGACCTCAATGTAATCGAACATTTGTGGGATGAATTGAAACGGCGCACAGTGGATCGAAGTTGGTTAAAAATCGGACATAGCGTAAAAAAGCCAATCTTCCAGAATCATAATAAAATGCGTATAAGTGTATAGTAAAATAAGCATTAGATATGAAAATCACAATACAAACAAGTAGATTGACGAAATATCGAACAGAAGCAAGCCTGAAAGTACATGTTCGGAGATGTTACGCTAAGAGTGTATTTCGATCGTCCTCTTCAACTACTCAAATCTTTGGAATTAGAAACGATACGAAACTGCAATTTGCTCAGAATATACACTAACTATGTGTAATTCAACCGGCAAAATATTAGCAAATCATATTTGTAACTAACTATACAATTACCATTTCTTCAAGATGGTGTTCTATGACTCTAAATTTTAACTTCTATTAGCTTTTTAAAAAAATGCCCAAATTTGCCCAGAAAAAGGAAAACTGTTTTGTCATCTAGCATCCTTCTAGTACTTGCCCCAGCGATTTCAGCTGCTACTTCGCGCAACTTTTTGAAAAAAGTCGTTTTGTTTATCGTATTACCGCTTCTAGCATTCTCATAAATGCATGTTAATTAATATTTCTACGAAAAATTTGTTAAGTTATGCCATTTCAGTGACTAACATTCGATGTATGTTTCATAATCTCTTAGTTCTCGGATTAAACCAATTAGCATAATTATGAATGTCGGTCATATACCTACATTATGAGATCAAATATGCTATTTCTTTAATATGCGCTGCATTTATTGTATCGTTGACATTGTGTTATAATATTAAGTTAGAATTGTGAAATGTGCTGTGTTAGTTTATAATAATCGATTAATAGAAGATAAACAAAATGGGGTATCTTTCTTTATATACTTGGAATGTTTGACTTCTTCGGTTCGCGTACACATTCTAAGAGTTATTCTTCATCTAGTTGGATTGTAGCTAATGTGAATACAATTTATGTTTTACTATAGGTGCACATAAACAGGAACAATATTTATATCATTATCATAAATGTATCAATGTATCTACTGGTTAAAGGTAATAAAACTATCACAGAAAATTAACACATCTACTCGCATAGTAAAAATATGTGGGGGAACAATACATAATATTCTAAGTGAATTGACATTTGTCTCAAAATGGTGATTCGACGGTAGTTCTGGGCTAAATCCATATAAACAAACATTTAAAAATACGTTCTGTGACAAACGATACAAGCATGTTAATATCCAGCTATAACAGCTTAAATAACCATCCTAGATGCAAATGTAATCAGAAGGTTCGCCATAATCTTACAAGTGATTACTACAGGGCAAGAAATTGATTGCGAGAAGGAACAGCTGAAAAATTTATAAATGTATATGGTTTGTACTATATGCTAGCCCACATACATAAAATTTTATTGCATGGCGCAGATATCATTCAATATGTTACTTCCTATTATAGGCAAACTTTCATAAGAAACTGCTGAAGCTCGAAATAAAGATCTTAGAAGCATCAGGGAAAAAATAGCAGAAAATGCAGCCGTTCAGCTACTAACGAAGATATTTTGAAACGACTACTTATCACATTGGATCCATATATTTCCTATTCAAGACGAACATTAAACGAACATACAAGAAGTGAGTTATTACCAGAAGCTGTGGAATTATTAATTCTTCACCAGCAAAATTGAAAATAGTGTTAAGTGTAAAGTAGGTACTGCCACAGTTTATCAACGACCTGTTATCAAGAGAGGTAAGCGAATTGCTTTACTATATACAAAAACGTTTACAACACTGTTTAGAAGAAATTTCTATTAAAAACAGAGATACATAATTTTACATTATATATGCTCTTTATCTCTGCTGTAATAGTGTCGATATATTTAATCTATTAAGATACCAAAGCACATGTTTCTATCTTAAATGTATTTAGTGATCACAATATTTTCCTATTGCATAATATTGTAGTCTACATTATAAGTTCCATCACACAGAAACAGCTACCAAACTTATATCTATATCAACAAATACGCTATTTCTTCGATTATGCAGTCTGAAATACTATATACTTTTAGCTTCATTTTCATAAACAAGTAGTGACGGTACAACAATATTTTTTTTACTCGATGTAATATACAACCTTACCTATTCGACAAAATTTTCTTTCGTTGATCAACATTAATTTTTAAGCAAGTTATTACCATTTCAGTCAATGTCCGCTTTTTACCGCCTTTCGATCCACTGTGCGGCGTAGACATTTTTCCAATATAAACGAGTTAAAGACGATTCTACTAGAAGAATCGCAACATATTTCACCACAAACAACCGAAAAACTTGTGTCATCGATGCCATCTCGACTACAAGCCGTTTTAAAAGCTTCTGGCGGTTCTACACGATACTAAACTGCAGTATAAAAAAATTAAATGCATCGTATGTAGACTTTTGTTCACTTGTAATTCTTATAAATCTCCTTTTTATAGGATACAATTATGAGAAAGTAATTTTTATTTTATGTTTTTGTATTATATTTCTAGTTTCTTGCTGCCCGTATGTAGACTTTTGTTCAGAAGTGTATGTGTGCTCTGATCTGAGAGTCGGTCAAGCAAATGCGCAGGGTCGTTCATATCGAGGTCAACCACCTGCCCTCTACCGAAAGGTCGCGGTCATGACTCGTTCGGTGCGCGCAACAACCCCCAAACCGAACTCCTTCGGTCACTTACCTACCCTTCGCATGACACCAACGGCGGTAGCGGAAAACAACTACCCCTTGACTCGCTTCCTACTCTCCCCATTCCTCGAAGTAGTTTTTCTTCACGTCTGGTGCGAACGTGCAGAAATTGCCGTCTCTTTTTGCGTGTTCGGCTGCTTTTTTATGCAATGGGGATTTTAGCGCGCCGATGCGGTTAATGTGGTATAATATTGAACGTTCAACCTGGACTTAAGTGGAGGAAATTAAAGGAAGGGATCCGTTAGGATAAACGTTTTAATTCCCTTAGGCGACGAGAAACAATAGGGAGATGAAAAATATAGTTTACGATTTAAGCGAGGGTAGAGTTATATATATAGAAGACTTAGAAAGTTAATTATAGAGACGAATTAAAAATAGATATTCTATAGGAAGGGAGCAACATTATGTTTACATTCAACTTGTCTATATTCAGCTTTGATAATTTAAAATGTACCAAAAAGGGTCGCGAAACGACGAAAAAATTCATAGTTCACACGAAATTGGTCGAAGAACGAGCGAGATCAAATCAATGAACAAAATTTTATTAAACGACGAAGGAGATTTAATCGATAATAAAACTAGTCATGGTATCAATGACACCAAAGTTATTAAAAATAAAATGATTGCTTGATTAGCTAAATGAAATATATTATTGTCGTAAAGAATACCTGTTATATAATAAGCGTTTCTGATTTCTATTCATTTGGGCCGTGTTCCTTTATATATTTGGTGAATGCGTTAGCTATCATAACGTAGACTTTTCATTAAGGTATGTTATCAGTTCGGTCTTGCAAAAATTGCAAGCCGTTAAAACAAACATTCGAATAAGGTGGCCAGCTTAAGTCCGCTTGATTTCTTTCTTTGGGGTGACATTAAAGATCTTGTCTACATTACTTCAGTTTTAAGTTCTTACACTGCGAGAGCTGGAACACAGAGTTTTACATCAATTTGGAGAGATAACTTAAGAGATGTTGGAAAGAGTAGCAGGAAAGGTTCTAAGAAAAGCAAGAGAATGTCTTGTGCATAATGGCGGACATTTTGAATAAGCATAGTATGGGTGTCAATTACCTCAAAAATTATAAAAAGTTTTTTAACACTACGTCTTTACTTCTTAATGAATTTTAAAAGTTTTGGCACCAAAACTTGAAGAAAAAAATACCCACCCCAGTTACGTCAAAAAAAAAAACTAAATTTTGAAAATTTTGGTGGAAAATATCTAAGGACAGATAGAAAAAAAGATCAGATTCAGAATTATATCTCAGGATAACAATGCAAACCGAAACCAATTCGCAGCCACCTAGACTCAGTTTTAACATTTACATGGAACATGACTGAATACCGTTTATTTAATGATTGATCTCATTTGTTTCGATTTTCTTCAACTCGACAATCTCGTACAATCGATTACATTAGGACATGACTCGATGCACCAAATGCTGTTTATCTCTTATCGTCTTGTAATAACAAAAGATAACAATAATTTTGATTTAGGTTCAGCGCCAAGCGGTGTCCTAAGGTTTAATGCAATCTAATGTACGTCTAATGTAGTCAGGTTCCTAGTAAAATGTTTGAAAGGGTTTAGTGTTATCACCGCCACAGTTTTGAGTATTTCTGTCTTCTTGAAACTACTTTCCCTTTATGGTTTTGTGTACCAATCCAATGTTCGGTTTCACATTGATGCTGTTGTATTTACAACATAATTTATACCATTACAATATAATTTATATTTTATTTATTAACTGTTAAAAGATCCTTTAATAGCCACTAAACAAAATAAAAACAACGTATTGGTAAATTGTATACGCAGTTCCATTACAAAATCCCGGATTTACTCTTTATGTTTCAGCAATAAAAATTGATCAGTAAACAAAATATCTTCAACGTTAATATCAGCTGAAGACCTTCGCAGAATTGAAAAAAAAAATACAAACGACGTATCGTCAAGCGCGAAGTGTCATTTTTTGAATAACAAACGAGGTCGATTTCTGCGTTTGTTCCCGATACCCTTGTTAGCTTATTGACGCGTGTGTTTGCCATTACCGCTAAATGTGGGCGAAATTCAAAGAAAACATTCAATTCTAGCACACAATACAGGCAATGACCGGCCTTCAACTTGTATACATATGTGTTGGTTACGCATAATTTTATGAGATCTGCGATTGTTATTGTTAAAACAACATCGATAATAATAATGATGGTGGCTATGGTAAAGAAAATATTCGATAATTATGTTAATAGGATAATATAGTATACCGGGTGTCGCAGATTTAATGTTACAACCGATATTTCTCTTATTTGTAGAGATATAAGATCGAGCATGACGTCATTCAAAATGCTTTGCAGAATTCTAAAAGGTATACTGTTTAAAACTAGCCTTAGTAAGCCACCTTCCAAGAAATCTACCCCAAAACATTTTTTTTTAAATTGCACCTCTCATCCATTTGGCATTATGATCAAGATAGGAAGAGTTTGGAATATGATTGTATAAACGAAAATTGCATTCGAGAAATATTTAATACAGAATTATCATATCCCTAATAAATAACAAAAAGATTATTACAAAAAGTTAAATAAAAATTAAACACTTTAGTAATTCATAAAATTAATCCCTTACAGATATTGTTCAAAAAGGCCACACACTTCAATCAATGCTTTAGAAATCGCTGCTGTAAACATATTCATATTGTAACGGAATTCCATGCATGCTGCAATATGTTTTGTATTAGTAACTGTTTGTTAAATTGAAATTTTTGTTTATACCGTTGTATGTATTTCTTAATAAAAATAATTCTAACTTATAGTACTTCAGTCATAAAGTCAAAAGGATGCGGATGGACGTGTAATTTAAAAAGAAAATGGTTTTGGGTAGGTTTATTAGAGGTTGGTTTACTACGCGTAATTTTAAAAAGTACATATATCATTTAGAATTCTGCAAAGCATTTTCGGCAATCGGCAAAAGACCTTACAAACACCGTGACATCCAACGGAATATGCAAAATTCCCTGGCCACACCAGAAAACAGAACATAGATATGCGGTTGAGATAGCACAAAAGAAATTGCAAAGCACGTCTTTCAAGATAGTAACCATGAGATACGTTTCAAAGATATTGAAATTCTGTCAAAAACTGTACGCTACCATACGTGACTATAGCACGCATATATGTAATACTACTATATTGTGAGTCTCATATAGAACCAGTGGCAGAAATTTCCGCTGATGAAGGGGGATGGAAGATACACTTCTTTGTCTAACTATGTTCTCTGACAGTTCTTATGTTTGACAGACTTTATTTAGTCAAAAGTCAGAATAGTTGTCTATGGTCAGAATATAGGTTATCTCTGGTGAGAATACACAAGTCATATATGTGTATGTAAACAATAAAGATTATTTTAGTATATTATTGAATATATTTTAACATTGTACAGAATAATAATAATTTGAATTCTTTGGAACAAATGACATCAAAAGTTGGGAAAAGTTCTACCAGATATTTAAAGTATTCCTAGAGACTACTAGAACGGTAGACAAACCCAAACAAGAAGAAAATAGCAGTGTTATTTTCATCGATTGATGATGGGGCTTACATCTATATGATATCTACTGTTACTTATGCCAAGGGAGAGCAAAAATTAAAATATGAGGCTATAATCAAGAAATTTGAACTGGTTGAATATTATGAAAGAAAGGCTCAACATCGAAAAGCAGTTATTAAGTGAAATTGTCAACGTGATACATAAATAAAACCACACTGAGAAAAATAGATAGTAACAATAGGGACAACTAACTTTATAGTTGGTTGTATTATAATTATATTAGAGCGTACCATCTTCCTAATAAACAGTAATACATGGATGAATACTGGGTACTAGATAACGTATTGTTGTCCTTGACTTAATATCATTCATTATATTTATAATACGTGGTAACATCTTTTTTCTCCGTGCAGGCAATCTGAGAATATTCTAAATTTAAGTTTATTTTTATGTGTGAATTTTTTTATTTTACTGACCTTGTTTTCAGTATTTTTGATCATGTTTTCACTAGGAATAAAGTTACAATTTTATTATTTATTTATTTATTTATTTACTTTCTTAGGGATAGCAACGGGACGAACCCAGAACCGCTATCCACAGAAATGTTTAACAACTTAAAAATATACATTCCACTGGCTTAATGTAATTACATTTAATTATGAAAATACACTTAAAAAAGAGAGAAAAAAAAAAACAAGTTAATAATCCAGAAACCCACCAATTCCCCAGACAACTGAAACCGTTATTGCGCATTAATTAAAGTAAATTTTAAAAATTTTCCAAATGAAAACAACGATATACTGAAAATATCAACAGAAGGACAAACAGTGTTAAATGAAGACATACATCTAATAATAGGCGAATTTTTATGTGCGTTATTTATTGATGGAGGTGGTCTAAATGGCAAAACTGAACGAGTGGTGTAAGATGGAACATTAAAGTTAACACAAGAAAGTATTTCTTCGCAAAAAATTCTGTAGTTGCAAATCTTAAACAAAAATAATATATCTCGGCGAGTACGGCATGATTGCGTAGAAAGCATTTTGAACTCAAGCAAGGTTCTTCCATAGCTGATAACAGGCATGTGAAATCGGAATGTTAGAAATTTAACGAATTTTTTCTGAACAGACTCTATAGCATTAATATAAACATTATATTGGGGATTCCACACGACAGTCGCATATGAAAGAATACTATGAACATGGGCATAATAAAGGGTAGTAAATGTTGATAATTTGGAAAAAAATTTTGTTAAGCGGATAATAAATCCCAATTTTTTAAATACTTTATTAACCACATAATAAACATGCTTGTCGAATAATAGTTTAGTGTCGAGTAGTACCCCCAAATCACGAATTTCAGAACTACCGGAAAGCAAATGGTTATGTAAAGAATAAGGAAAATTGTATTTAATTTTATTTCTCGTAAAGCAAATAATTTTACATTTATCTAAATTTAAAGAGAGTTTGTTAATAATGCAATATTCTTGAAATCGTATTAAATCCTGCTGTAAATTGAATTGATCAGAAATAGAAGTAATTTCAGTAAAAATTTTAATGTCATCAGCGTATAAGAGGAATTTTGAAAAATGAAAACATGACGCAATATCATTAATATAGATAAGAAAGAGAAGCGGGCCAAGATGGGACCCCTGCGGCACTCCCGATGTAACTTTAACTAAATCGGAGGTAAAATGTCCAACTCTCACAGACTGCAGTCTGTTATGTACGTATGACGATACCCAGCGAACCAAGTCCCCATGAATTCCAGCAGAGTGCAACTTACCAATCAAAATACTATGGTCGATCCTATCAAAGGCCTTACTGAAGTCCGTATATACGGAGTCAACCTGGGTTCTACTATTGAAACAGTTCAAAATGTAATTAGTGTAGACGACCAAATTAGTTTCAACGGATTTTCCAGGACAAAAACCGTGCTGTTCGGGTATTAATACGTGTTTAACATTTTGTAGTAAATAATCATAGACTATGGATTCAAGAACCTTTGACAGAGTCGACAATATCGAGATCGGTCGATAATTTTCAACCAAGTTGCGTCTGCCGGCCTTATACAATGGAACAATCAAAGATCTTCTCCAAACAGCAGGAAAAACTCCTGTAGAGAGGGAGAGATTGAAAATTATTTGAACAGGTTGGGCAAGTACCTCCGCGCACTCGCGTAGAAGAATCGCAGGGATCGCATCAGGACCCGCGCCCTTGCGAATATCAAGCTTACGCAAACGGTCGTGAATCTGTGATGCCGTTACCGAAAGAAAAGCGCGAGTAGGTGCTGTCGAGTGACAGTGAGAATTAGCCAACTCGCCATCAATAAAAACAGAAGCGAAATATGTGTTAAACATATTACAGATAGATAGAGTATCCGAAGCCCTAGAATCACCGAAATGCATTACAGCTGGCATAACAGTACTACCGCGTTTGGACCTAACAAATTTCCAAAAAAGTTTGGGATTTTCTGCCATATTGTTCTGGATACTATCAATATATCTGTTGTAATCACTGCGAATAAGAAACTTAGAACGTCCACGCAGTAGACTGAAGGTAAGGTAATCGATCCTGTTTTTATATTTTTTCCATCTGTTATGATATTTGTTTTTCTCTTTTATAACCTTAATTGTTGAGAACGAAAACCAAAGGGGAAAGCGCGAACCGCGAACAAATCTGACAGGGACATGTTTGCTAATAATTTCTTTCAAAATACCGTAAAACGCATCAATAACCTCGTCAACGTTATCTGAGAAACCAAGAGTTTCAACCCAGTCGCAACTCGCAAGATCCCGCCTTATCGCGACGTAGTCAGCCTTATTGAAAAGAAAAATCGTTTGCGTTTCATTTAGCCGTTTGATATTCAAGATTTTTAGAGTAATATCTAAAGGAGGATGATAAGTATCTATTTTAATCAAGGGAGAGTTGCAAGGTACAACTGAGTCCACGAAATAATCGTTAGCAAATACTAAATCTAAAAGACGATTACAGGAATTGGCGACAGCATTAAATTGACGTAAGTTACAATAAGATACGGTACTTATAAAATCAATTGATTTGTTATCGTATTGCACAGGTATCAAGCAGCCGCTGTCAGAAGAACCCCACACAATGTATGGCAAATTAAAATCGCCCAAAACAACAATTTTGTCCTCAGGATAACTATTCACAACTACTAGCAAGTTGCTCAAGAAACACTGGAACGCGATGGAGTCATTCGGAGGCAAATAGACCACACAAATTAACAA
Source organism: Cetonia aurata (assembly GCA_949128085.1). Classification (NCBI taxonomy): domain Eukaryota; kingdom Metazoa; phylum Arthropoda; class Insecta; order Coleoptera; family Scarabaeidae; genus Cetonia; species Cetonia aurata. Next base: position 27,101,223 of record OX421887.1, read on the forward strand.
CCGAGTATTTTGGAGATCCAGAGATAACCACAAGTCCTCAGCATCACTCTGCAACCCCGATAAGTGCGAAACCGCGACACCGTCACGAACCGCCACCAACACACCGCCGCCATCCAACTTCTCAGAAGCACTAGATGATCTGTCTCGTCTGTATACCGAGTAGGTACTAGGAAAAAGTTCACCATCGTGAATATTGGAGTTAAGGAAAGTTTCTGTTAAACAAATGAGATCATAAGCTGCATCTGACGATTGAACAAATAACTGATTTACTTTAGTACGTAGTCCGCGAACATTTTGGTAATATAGAGATAAATCCATCATTCAATAAGGCTGAGATCGCTTTCCTTACTAATCGTAAGGATTTTGGAATGGTCATCACGGCGAGCATGTATGACACCGTGTTTGACCCAGTGATACTTATAATTGTTCGCGGCAGCAACTTCACGTACGTTTTTATAAAGTATTTTGTTTTGTAGGGTTAGATGTTCATTAATGAAAATATACTTGTCGAAATTAGGAATGTAAATGCCAGGCTTTGAAGTATCGTTTTTTCTCGCAACACGAGCAGCCGCCAGAATCTCGTCCTTCTTGCCGCGAGTTCTCAATCGGAGGATTATATTGCGTGGATGTGAGGATTTATTTTTATGGGCTACGCGATGGACGACGTCGATGTTAACCGCCTCAATGGGACAATCAATAGCTTGTCCAACCTCACCAACGACATCCAGTAGGTTTTCATTGTTCTTTTGGGGAACACCTCGTATCTCCAGATTGTAGGCTCTACTCCTTTGCTCTAGATTGTTGACAGTGCTGGCAAGCTCGGCCATCTCCGCCCTCAAGGAAATGTTCTCCGATTGCAGGTGCTCGATATTTTTGGTCTTTTGTTGCATAGATTGTAATGCATTCTCGAATTCAGCCACCTTTGTTAGACATGATTTCACTGAGTGCACAATATCGTCGTATTTGCAATTAAGGGAGCTAAGCTCGCGCTGAATACTCTTAAGTATTACACCTATATTTACGTTTGTCGCGTCGTAATCGTCGTCAACACCAACGGTTGAGCAACTCAAACTCTCTCTGCAATCAGGGCACTTCCAGAACGCGCCCGGAGCGGTAAGCGCAGGCAAAGCGCTCGCCGGCAGTTGGACGCATTTAGCATGATAAAACGCGCCACAGTCACCAGCACAAAACAGACCCGGAGACTTTTTGTTGATACTACACGTACACTTCTTGCATGTGGAAGACATCGACAACAATAAAGTTAATTGCCTCTATCACCGAACACGGAAAAGACGTTAAAAATATAATAGTCAATCCGAAATAAGGAGATCTAAATTATTAGGGATATATAATAGTCCAAAATTAAAGCACTTGTTATACTCTCGAAAAAACCAGTAGAAGAACACCGCGTCTACATGCGACATGTACACACGCGATATCACGTTAAAACAAAAAAATATTTCTAGAAATATAAAAAAAAATTTTTATTGAAATTTGTTTACATTTATTGAGAAAACACACACGCACAAACTTGATCTCTGTGATTTAACTATATGGCTGCTTCAAAATCTTCATTTTGGCCAGGTTGCTCAAAAAGTTGAATTTTGAAAATATGTATATTAGTCGATAAAAACCACTGTCAGCATGCCAAATATATGTTCGATTAAAATTCTAACTTGAGAAAGCCTGTATAATTGAATAATATCTGCTGTTCAATAAGGTGTCCATCGCCGCTAAACAGTGTAATTAACCAAGATAATGTTAGATAGGCAAAATCCCCTTTTAACAAAGTTTTCAAAACTATTTTCAGATGTAACCTTTGCATATATACCAGACCTCTTGAATACTCTTGCGTCATGCATGCTGCAAACCTTTCTTAGGGAAAACTTTTCTCATTCCGTATGTATGTGTTGCCAATATTTTGCAGCTCCAATTTCATCATTAGCGAATGAATATGTTATTATTATAGAAACTTCCACAAGCACTTGCTGAAGCAATGATGCAGCACCAAATAATAAATGTTCTCTATCCATTTCGATAAATATAGTTTCAGTGTAAGGAGTAAATCAAGAATATATAAATAAATAATCAAATAACACAAATTTGAACTGTCAACTGATTTTCATGTTTATTACGGTAAAATTACGCGCATGCGCACGTTACGTCAAGAACAAGTAGGAGTTTCCGATATATATCCATCTCCCTTTGACTTCGAAATTTTTTAGGATGTGTCAGCAATATAGTGGTATTACATATGTGATGGCACGACAGTATTATGAACTGACGTTTTAAATCGTCATTAAAAATTGTCCTCCTTGATATGACAATTGACAGGTTTCAAAATTTTATATAAATCACAGGAGGTAACGAGTTATTTGAGGTGGCTCGCTTCAATTGAAATGCCCTGTATAATTAGTTATTTAAAAAAATATATTCATGGGTCAAGTAGAAAATATAAAGAAAAATAGAAAAATGCAATTACTCAGTAACACTTGAAAACATGCACCTTCCTGCATAATGTCAAAGCGTGAAATATCGTGCAAAACAAAAATAGTGTCAAAAGAAGCTCGTCTTCGTGGCTCGAATTTCTGCTTTTCATTAGTTTCTAAGCAAGCATGAAAGGGTTTCAACTACACGGAAATCCGGTATTTAGTGATAATAAGGAATTAATTTGTATGGCTTTCTTTTCATAATCTCCTTTATTTAACATTCGTTTATATTACACTTCATATTACCGTTTTCAACTTATTTTTTAATAACAATCTTTGAAGAAAATTAAAAGTAACTGGCGGTATTAAGAAGCAACTTTTACGACCTAACTTTACATGGGTAATATTAATTGCAAAAGTAAGATAATCTCATTAAAGCCTGCTAACTGACAATTCAACTAATTATAAATTCTAAAATCGCAATTCCCAATTCAATGTCGCAGCAGGTTTTGCGGCGTAAAGTGATAGAATTATGTGTGTTTATTTGTACGTATGCTGTATATCAGATTACGCGTTTTAATAGCAACGAGTCGACCTTGGCCTTGTAACGCCAGGCTTATTATCTAAGAAGATAAAATTACTTGGAATATTTGGCCATCAAACAAACATAACACGAACTGTACATTCACTGACGTTATATGTTACATGTATGATGCAGTTAATTATGTTATACTGTTGATATTTTTGTACCGGATTATTCTAATGTTAGTTCGACTACTGATTTTGTACTTTCTAATGTATTTAGTCACTGGATCCTTTAATATTTACTACTTACTTATAATATTATTTCTGTATTAATTCATGTATTGCTATGTTACTTACTCATGTCAATGGTAGATATTTATATTACCTACTAATTTCATCATGTTTAGATTAAATTTAGATTTAATTTTAAATAAATAAAAATTATATATAAAAGTGATTCCCTATATACACTATACTGCACCGTACAAAATAATGGCAGTATGCGGTCAGAATCTTGAAAAAAAGGTAATAGTGTCCAACGAACCCAAGTACTTTTATTTAATCTAGTAACTAAAAGTAAAATTCTTAAATTTTAGTATTTTTTCAAAAATATTCAATATTAGATATTCTCTAAGGATACAAAGAAATAGCAGCCACTATATAATAATAATAAATTAGCATACTTTTTATGTACACTCTATAATTTACTACTTCTTTACATCTTGTCTTTATTGAATTAACCAATAATGAACCCATATGAAAAATTTTCCACAATTGATAAATTTTCTATTGGTTTGAATTCTAGCTATTGGACTAGTCACCTCAGAACCTTAACTACTTAATGCCTTTTGCAGTCAGTTTTTTACCTTGCGGCTGGTGTGCTTTGAGTTATGATCGTGGATAAACCCTCGACGAAGAGGCACTTCGTTCTCGGCATAGCACATACAGCAGCCTCCACGCGCAGCACACGTCATGAGTGTAAAGAGGCAGGCGGGGCCTAGTCGATGGGCGCCAAGACATAGTGAATTACAATATTCGAACGAATGCCGTGTAGGGGTACCTATACTTTACGTGCAAATTATAACGATTCTCCATATTCCTTCGGATGTGTCTCACTCCATTGAGCACGCCCTCTTACTGTCGCGCATCCGTCAACTCACAATATTTCGTGATACTTATTTCGAGTAAATTCAGGTACCCATGTTTACGCATTATCTATTAGAATAGAATAGAATAGAATAGAATATGTTTATTAATCTATAATAATAATTAGATAAGTCAAAAAGAAAAAATAAAAAATAATTCACAGAGAATTGAGAAAAAAATAAACTATATATAAGAAAATAAATCGAAAAATCAAATTAACGTAAGCCCATTAACAAAAAGTAATTCTTAATCTAGTAATAACAAAAAGTAAATGTAAAACAAGATCCTAATTAATAAAAACTAAAATTCATCTATTGAATAGCAACACTTATTTAAAAGAAGTTTTTGGACTTTTGCTCTGAAAGTATTTATATTTTCATTAGTCTTTAGGTTATGGGGCAACTTATTATACAATCTATGGCCCACATGCTCTATACCTTTTCCCACAATGCTCAAGTTAAATTTAGAATTATGAAAATAATGCTTTTGTCGGGTATTGTATGAATGGTAAGTATCATTAGTTGGATATTGATTTTTATTCTTGTGAACATAGCACAACGCATCTAAAATATACATGCAGGGCACCGGCAATATGTTGGATACTTGAAAATATGACTTACAGGAAGTGGTAGGTGAAATACAATAAATGACTCTAATTGAGCCAAGAAAACCCTCTGACACCACGGTGAATTGCCCCATAAAAGAATACCATACATCAGTCTAGATTGAATTTCGGCAAAGTAGACAGCAAGTAGAACAGTAGTGGACACACTGTTACTAAGGGATCTAAATAAAAATGCTTTGCTGTTAATAGTTTTTGCAAGATCTTTGCAGTGCTCTTCCCAGATCAAACTTTCTTGTAGGTGTACTCCAAGGAACTTCATCGATGAAACACCCTGAAGCAACCTATCATTAATTTCTATTGCAGCTGTAGTGTCATGCCTTTGTCTCGTATGAAATACCATGAAATTAGTTTTGCTTTCATTAATAAGCAGCTTGTTGGCAGAGCACCAGGTGTGCATCTATTATCTTGTAAGAAGACTGCTCTGTCTTTCAGACCCAGTTTTGTCTACTCTTGGAAGGTAATTGTTCTTTAAAATGTCCATGTACACTCACGGACACCCAAAATGTTCGGTCTAAGCCATAGTCTGAGCGCAATGTTCCACACACAAGAGTTGCCCGCGGCGTTTAGACTACGCATGTGACCGGACATTTTGGGTGTCCGTGAGTGTACAGATGCTTATCCATTATTAAGCGTAATAATATGCCGACACCATTTGCTGCCATACAGCACATTTTTTTTTGTCATCAATAAATATAAAAAATTGTGTACGTGGCTAATGGCTATTTCCAATACCAATAATATTAGTAACAACAACAAGTACGATGGAGGTTCTGCCATCGTACTTCACAGTAAACACCACATTTTTTTTAAATCGAGAGCTGCGTTGGATTTCCGCCAAACTTTTGTACAACCATTACCTCCGAAAATATTAAATTTACTTTCATCTGTAAATACAACACGTTCCCAAAATGTCGAATCAGTTATGTGAATGTTTTGATAGTTTTGGACGTATGTCTAGCGTTTCATTATGTCTGCATCTCTAAAAAAAGGTTTTTTTCTTGCCACTCTGCAATGAATATTATATTGTTCGAAAAATTAACGAAGATCCAACACAGAAGACCATGAAACTGAAAGATGTCGACCTACCAATTTAGAATAATCAGTCAATGCTGAAACTGTTCGTTGCTGTCTCAAACAAAATAATATTCATTGCAGAGTTTGGTTGATTTTGTATACTTATGTGAGTGCATCTAAAAGACAAAAATCAGAAATTTTGTTATTTTGTCTGTGTTATGGTGAAATATGCCTTCTATTAATTTTTTTGTTTTGTGATACTAAAATTAATCATTTTCTGAAAGAAAACTAGCTTGTTTCTGATTTTATCAAAGAAATGCAAGAAATCGCTGCTGTATGTATATATTTAAATGACAGATTGTTTGACACATTGTTTGAACACCATAAAATCTCAAAGCTCAAGGTGAAGACTATGAATAACTTAAATTTGGACTTCTCGATTTCTTAAGTAAGTATCATATGCCATTTAAATTTACAGCTTGTTAAAGAAAACTACATATTTTATAGTTCTGAAACATCCCAGTCGCCTTATGATCGCGCCAAAATAAAATTAACCATAATAAGGGGAATTTATTAAGGAATGAAGGTCACTAGTTTCTTTCACTTTCGCTCGAGTAAATTCCTCTTTTACTTTTTAACATGTACTAACAGCCTACTCAGGGTTCGTCACGCATCATGACCATCTTTGATTGTCGATAGGTTACTTTCACTTTTCCTCGAACTTTCTTCTCTACCACGTTCTTCTATCCCCGCCGATCTGGCAGAGTCAGCGAGCTCTAACGCGCAAACGGTTTCGTCTAACGCGCATCTACGTGCTTGTACCATAGAAAAAAAAATAAATAGAAAGAAGGCAGACTCCCGGGCACGCTAGAGAGAGGAGGGAGCAGAACGAGTTTGAGCGTTAGAAATAATCTCAGGCAAAGACAAAAGCGCAGCGTCGTCGGCCAAGGTTATCCTGATGCAATGTCCTGTTTAAATATAGGACCCCTCTCTTTTCTATAAATACGTTCACGATCTGTTCTTATTTTCAGTTTGTGTAAATTGATGAAAATAATCATAGATTTCAAACAACCATTTGAGAAAATAAATGGAAATTAATAGAAGAAATGAGAAAAAAATTAAATAAATAAAATTAATGGAAATGAGAGATTCCAGAGGTAAATATAATAAACAACGTATGAATGGCAGAAGAAGTTAATAATAGAAAATGAAGTGAACCAATGTAGTAACAACAAAGTAACAACAACCGTCTTCAAGTTCGTACTGAAAGAACAATTAATCAGAAATTAAGAAATTCATAATGAAAGCAACAAGGAAATTTTATCATATGCGGTTACGTAGATAATATAGCATTTGTGGCAAGGTAGAAAACAGACCTTAAATATATGAAATGGATAAAACTCTTTCTAATAACCAAGAAAAAATTATAAGTAGAAGACACGCCATGTTATATTAAAGTGGGTACTTTTGGTGAACAGAGATTCATATATTATAGATAGAAGCAATAATAAATAACGATAGGAGAGTAAAAGTAAAACTGTAATGGATAAAATAAATGAACAAGTTACATTAATGAAGGAATTCAAGCATACGTCGTTATTTCAAAGCAATATTGTCCACACTCAAAGAAAAACATATAGAGGACAGGTATACAAATTGAGGCATATTTTTTTATGCACTTTTAGTAGGGGTTTACAACTATCTAGTAGTTCTTATTCTGGCACAAACTGAATGCATTGCAACTACATTTTAGAAAGCATAGATATTGTTTCTTATTTTTAGTAAGTATTTTTAGTCTCATTCGTGTAAAGAATGAAACAAGTTAAATACACAGTGAAACATTAAAAATATTATGAGTCTGATTAAAGCTGTCAAAATTCTGTTTGTTTATTTATTAGCGGAAATAAATACATTGATATGAATGTATGATGTAAAGATATGAAAACGTTCATGTTGATAGACTTATGAATGTTTACTAACTGCTATAATAATTGGAAAAAATAATAGGAAGCTTTAAGAAGGATTTTTGTCTCTATGTTTAACCAAGTTTGTTAGGACAAGGTAAATAAAAAATAGACGAAATCAGATTCACTTTCTAGCATTATTTTCTTTTGGCATTAATTTTCGCTTGGTTTTTCATAGATTTATCTTCTATTTCTTGCTTTTCGGGAGTGTCTGTGGCAATTATTGATTTTCCACATCTTCTTCCTTTTTTATGTTCTTTTGCTTTAGGATGCAATCTTACGTACTCTGGTGTTATTTTAAATCCCTCATGCCTTTCTAGTGATCTATCCGTTCTTGGTAGTTTTAGACTGTTAAATACAGATTGTTATCTTGTTCTAGACACACGCGCAGATAATTGTTGACTTGTGATAGGCAGAGATTCAGATAGCTGTTGGCTTGTGCTAGGCAGAGAGACGGAAGACTGTTGGCTTGTGCTAGGCGGAGAGACAGAAGACTGTTGGCTTGTGGTAAATGGAGGTTTAGAAAATTGTTGATTTGTAGTAGACAGAGACTCAGAACAACTCAGAACAAGGACAATTTGTGCCAAGCAAACGTCCGTTATTTTCTATATTTTGTAGTATGTCAGATAAAGAACTACAAAGCACATTGCTTTCTTCGAAAACATGCCGATCGTATGGAAAAATTCCAGTTGCCTAAAATGCAGATATATTTTTTGGACCCATAAAACTCCTGCATGTGCCCTTCCAACACAGGCAGCCACAAAATATATACTAGAAGTCTGCCCATGGTGATGTGTCGTCCATGAATCAACTTCTGCATTGTAGTAATCTGTAAAAGGTTTGAAGACTCCTACATCCAGAGATGGAAGCTTGTTCGTTGAATAAGGTGGAAAAGTTTGTATTGTAATAACTGACCTTTTAGCCAAATTTAATCCCTATATGACTCTCACGAATTAACTTCTGCATTGTAGTAATCTGTAAGGTGATAGATATGTTGTAACAGTATTGAGTGTATTGGATAACGCTTGCACTAAGTGGCTAGACCATAGCTAGTTGACATGTTTTTGTTGAGTAGTGATATGCATGAGAAATGCAATAAGACACTATCAATTCCAAAATATTAAATAAACTAAAAGGTCCTTAAATCACTGATCACGTGGCTTTAAATGAAGACAGAGTACAATATAGCCTAAGTATAGACGTTGAAAACGAACTGAAACAGTTTCGGATTTAGTGTAGCTAACAATTTTCTTTAAATTCATAATTTAAGAATTTTTCAAATTATCAATGAAACACAAATGTCTGCTCTAAACTCTGCAATGGAACGTATAATTTGTGCTCCATATGCTCTAAAGCTGAAAACACTGAAACTCGACAGATATTGGAAACCTATATTAACCGATTTCTCCTCTCATAAAACGGATTAATCGATTTTAATTAAACAAACCGGTTTCGGAAACAATTTTAATTCATACTGTAGCAGTTCTGCGGCACTACCGTGTTGTATTTTCGTTAATATTTAAATTTAAAATATCACCTGACGTTTCGCCAACTTCTATGATTAACATTTTCAAAGGATGATGTATTAACGAACATGTGATACAGCAGAACTCGCTACAGTGTTTACTGAAGGCTATTTGCAAAATTGAGGTGAAGTGCAGTTATTTACATTTCTATAACAAACTCCATTCATAGGTTGACGTTCATTATATTAGTAACAAAAATATTTGCTTTGTGCAATGATGTATTTGAAACAAAATGCAGGTGTTTAACCATCTTACCTCTGCTACCCGGCATTTAGAAGTTCGCTATTGTCAGTGGTAATTGTTTGGTGGCATTTTTTGATTCTAATTTAAAAAAATTTTCTTTGATAATTTTATTACGGCATAGCAAGCCGTTTCTGGAATCACTACATACGCAGTTGGGCGCTATCTAGCGGGACTGACATTTTATGAATTTACATATGTCCCTTAGGGAGCGCTCATCTAAACTCTCGTTCCGCGATAAGTGACGCTTGGGAGGTAGAAACTCGAGTCCGTTTCTAGTGTTATCCCTCCCTCTCGTTCGTTCCATTCTACTTGTGCGACTGACTAGTTGTAAACGGCTTTGGTCTTCAATTTTCTGAATTTAAAAATTTGTGTGATATTTTAGCCTGTATGTATCTTCACGAAATTCGAAATACGCAACGTGTTCGTCGCCCCACTACAGCGAATCCCGAACACGCGCTGAAGATTGGATCGTACGTACGAAGCGTATGGACTAAACGGGAGATAAACGGAACGAGTAGCAGCATTACATACTACCACATACTACTATATACTACATACACATAAACGTTCGCTAAAATAAGTCGTCCTGACCTTGAACTTGAACTAGGCTGAGTCAATGCACTTGAGGAAGATTTTTAGCGAGCAAGAAGCGAGCAGCGCTGCGGGCTCGACTTTGGCGCGGCATTAATAAAAACAATCATCGTTAGGAAGTTGGACGAATTTATTTAACACCGAGAGGAATATAAATTTCTGCTTGCGCAAATGCTATAAATAATCAAGTCTTTTCTAAAAAAATAAATGAAAGCAAAATTCATGATGAACTTAGTAATTTTATAATTTCAGCGTTTATCATTCCTTCTAGTGTTGTTTATGAACTATCTGGTAGGTATATATAATTTTTTCGTTACTTATTTTCGACCAGAGGTTATTTTTAGAAAATATTTGGAGAAAGTACGAAAATTATTTGTATAACGTTCATATAAATATTCTGCATGTTGGTATCTACTTTCAATATGTATATACTTCAATAGATACACATACATATGTTTATGATACATACTTACAATAGCAACCAACAGCATTAACCAAGAACTTTGATATCTGCTGTGTACCAGCAACGGCAACGTTCTTAACAGAGAACATTCAGAAGAGAGGTCGCCTGATGTGAAGGACCTTTGAGGTTCGGTCAGTGACAGCGCGAGCAAAATTCCTACAATGAAAATTATACAACTGTAATAAATATATTTCGTGTCAGAACCGGCTAGTAACCCGTATGTGTTATGTACCTTTATTTCACGATTAAATTGAAATGGGACGACTGTCTAAAACAGTGATCTAATTAACTGTTCGATGTTTCGATAAATTTAGCACTTTCTTGTTAGGAAACGCTATAGTAGAATCAAAATCTAAAATTCCACACTAATTGTAACTAAAAATAAACGTTTTCGAATAAAATAACAAAATACAATAAAGCAATAAATATATATCTGTTAAACAAAATATTAATTAGGAAACAAGATATATTTTTAGGTATATTGCATTTAGGGGACGGTAAAAAATGCACCAACGGCAATATCCTCCCATGCTTTATCTTTGTCCTTCTAAAGAACTCTATCTGTTTTCTTGCATTCAATTATAGCTTGTTTAGATTTTATCAAATCGATTAGCAAGTCTATTTCCTCTGCAGTAAAATTAGCAGGTACTGAGAACATGATTCTAACATTTTTGCTAATTTACTTACTAGCAATTCTTTACAAAAGAAACTAATCAAAAAAATGTCTAACCCTTTGTTAACCGTCGGTACTCAATAGTACCTTACTAAAAACTCTATGTAATTTTTATTTAACCTTAAATAATTAGAAAAACAAAAATTCCAAAGAACGCTGAATTTGTCTCTTTTGAACTAATTTAAGTTTATGAAGAAAAACACAAAGCAATGATGGAAAACTAACATTTTTCATATCTTGGGCAACAAAGGGCTTAACACTGCAGTTAGAGGTTGAATTTTAATATTTTTCTGCAATATACCTACTTTCAGGTAAATTTTATGACTACCGGATATTTAAATTTAGGAATAACCAACTATATATACTTTTAACTAGAAACCTGGGCCCGTTCACCCAGCCAACTAATTAGTCGTTTGATGACCGCTTACGCCCCAACTCGACAGAAAGTCTGCGCTCCACCTAGAACGCACCGCTTACGCCCCCAACTCGACAGACCATCCAAACCACACCACTCTCCGCTAACCCCCGTCTACACCTGTGACAGGTTTGGGCTCATCGGTACTGTATATTCCTTATTCTTAATTCTTAATTCTCGCTGGAGATATATTTAATTTGTTAATTTCTTTTAATTTTTTATTTTATTTAAATTCAATTTTCTTTTTCAAATGCCTCTCATTCTTAAAAAGACTCGACGGTCCGCGTCTCGCCGTAGAGAACTCGACACTACGCGTCTCGTTGAAAAAGATATAGAAAGCCGGGTCCATTAACCCTGCCAATTCAATAGTGGTTTGATGACCGCTTACGCCCTAACCCCCTAACTCGGCAAAAAGCAGAAAGTCCACGTTCCACCTGGAACGCCCCCTTTCAAAAGGCTGGTACGCCTAGCCCCCTTTTTTAATTTTTTTAATTTCAATTTTCTTTTTCAAATGCTTCTCACTTTCACAGCATGATAGCATGGAGATTGACGTTGGCATACACATACTTATTGGGGCAATTAAAAATTTCATTTCTTGTGCCGCATTTCGTCAGTAAAAAGAATATTCAAAGCAACACATGGTAGGGGTAAAGCTGTTAAAATATTTAATGTAAAGAAATTTCTTTTAATTATTGGAAAAAAAATGAATATCTGAATAATTGATATTGGATTCTTATCATTCGCCAATATATTGTACTAATTCATTATATATTGCTCCTTTTGTGTGTTGTTAACAGATGAGCATAAAATGTAACGGTATGAATGGCACCTACGGTAGTTATCTCATTTAATGAATATACTATAAGGTCATACAGCAAACATTGAACAAGTCAATCTAATTAATTCATCAAATCAAAACCAGCAACTTATAACACCTATAGAGCTGTACATATATATATTTCTCGATATTAGAGTCTAACGCCCAAACTAAAACAATAAATTATGAGAAATATTTTAGGCAAGCTATGCACTGCTCAACAAATACTTCAGTTTATAGTTGGCTAGATACAAGCGCAGCCAATAAAAAAAATGTGTTTAAAATACAACGTATTGACCTTTCTTGGTGGATCATCGCAGAAGAATTATGATGCTGCAATTTCTCCTCTATTAATGCGATAAAATTGTAGAAGATTGGTATGCACATATATTTTATTAATTTAAATTAGATCTCTAATCACGAAAATAAACCAATACAATCTAAATTTCAAGATCAAACCAAAAAGATTGCCAAATAATCAAACATCTTTCATAAATATGCCTTCGAAAATTCGCAGACGGTGTTTTCATCGTCATTGAAACCCACAACTTGCGGTTTGCGCTAGGTTACCTAGCGACCAGAAGAGAGAGACGTCACATAGAGAATTCACAGAATCTAATCGAGTTCTAATGCTGGATTCGTTATTCTCGCTCGCGTATATTGTACTTGAAGTTGTCCTTGACCGTCAGCGGTCACTGACGACCGCTAGCGCTTCTATTGGAAGGCGTTAGAAAAAGCACGAGATTATATTCGCCATCGTCGACATCTTGGAAAAGACAGGGCCGTAATCGGAATAAAAGGTATATGAACGCTATAGCGTGTTTTGCCTTTCTGATTATAACGTTACCAAGAAAGAGGTTTCATATAGGTTCTGAACACAAATAAAGAGTCAAACATGTAAAGCTTTAATATTTCATCCAATAAATTGAATGAAGATCAAGGTAGCCCATACTAATATAAAGCATTTTAATTTCTTGCTCTTTTGTTTCTTCTAATAGGAGCATCAAAAGATTACCAAATTTTTGCAAACGAAGGAAAAATTAAATAGTAATGATAATAATCAAAATTGCATTTAATATAGGGCGATCACAGTTTAAAGCAGTATATAGACCTGTACTCACATTTGGCGCGGAAACATGGGTATTGACAAAGAAACAAAAAAGTAAAGTCCAAGCAATGGAAATGAAATTCTTAAGAAGAGTAAAGGGAGTAACGCGTAGGGATAAAATCAGAAATAAGGATATCAGAGAGGAGCTAGGCGTAGAATCAGTGTTGAGTTTAATTGAACAAAAGCAGTTGGGATGGTTTGGACACTTAAGTAGAATGGGTGAAGACAGACAAGTAAAACCAGTATGGGAAGCAAGAATTATACCGAAACGATAGAGAGGGAAACCAAGAACAACATGGCGAAGAACAATTGAGAAAATTTTAGAACAAACAGGATATGACATACCGTCAGCAAGCAAAGTGGCACAGAACAAGAAAGAATGGCGTACTTTAGTTTATAGTGTGTAGTATTATATTTGATTTCATCAGTATGTATTTAATTTAATTTACCTAACACCCATTTATGGTATAGGTTATTCTCGATGATATATATATATATAGGGCCATCACTATCCTAGAATTCACCAAATAAATTCAGATCCCATAATCTGGCCCAATAAGCTCTTCTTGATGACTTCCAATGACAGTCTCCCCAAAGATCGTGTACTCGATTAAAATAGCGACTGGATAGTTATAGATGATATGCTCCACTGTCTTCTGGTCCTCAAACACGGTCAACAAACAATGTCATTAGATAGTCATATCCAGTCTAGGAGCTGTATGAGCCTACAGTGAATTGTAAAAACAAAAACAGTTGTTTCGCCACATTCAGTTTCGAGTAATTGCTTTGTTTTAATATGGTTTAGAGAGATTGTTATTCGCATACACTAAAGTAATGCCAATTGTTCAATAGAAAGCAAAGAGAACGTCCATATTGGAATTGTCACCTCTGTTATATATTGTACAATATTAGATCATTTTCTCTAACTTGAGGTGAATAACTTCTTCAACCTTTAAAGTTCAGAAGAACATGTTTGACTTTAGCAAGGTAATGCAACATTATGCGCAGTTCTCTCATAATTCTAGAGATAAAAAATATTATAGTAATATTATATAATTGATTGATGAGTTTGGTGAATATTTAGAAGATTATGCAGTGAACGCTAGTTGTCGAAGCGACCACAAAATGGTGGACGAAGAGGAAGCAACTCGTTTGACGAGAACAGTTATCGCTTAAGATAAAAAACTTTGGCCCTAGCAACGAGTCTCCTGGAAAAGAGTGAAGTTATCTGCCCATGAATATGACAACTTATAGGAAATAAATTGAATATCATAAATAAAAGTAAATCGAATACAAAAATAAATAATAGAAAACAGACATGTACTTTAGCAGCCCCTTTGGTTAAATCAAGGATAATCCTTCTAACAGGTGTCCCACAAGCTCCAGGATACCGACTGTAAAAAATAACGAAATAAGGTGTGTCCGCTTCAAGAAGCAGACCTTAAATGATTTTACTTAAACGCCCCGAAGTAGCCCAAAATCAATGACTACTTCTTGAAGCAGATACACCTTCTGCTTCAAGAAGTAGACCATAAATGATTTTACACAAATACCCAAAATTTACATATATTATTTCTTGCGAATTTAAGCGCCATCTATCAAGAATCGAATTCTTATCTCCTTGGATAGGGTTTCAAAAATTATTGAAAAAAGGGTTTTTTTTTTGTTTTTCTATTAGATGTATATTTCTCGAGATATTTGACCGTCCCTGAACGTCTTGGAACAACCGGTATATATTTTCAATGTGGAAGTTAATTCTTTGCATTTATCTATCTTTGTTTCACATTTCTGTTAATTTTATGTCTTTCCCATTGTGTTGAAGCTGTTCCAGTAAACACCAAGATATACGAACAGTGTTATGACAGATCAAAGATAAACCATAGAGAAAAATAAACCAATTACTACCTATTATCTGCCACAATACAATTATCGTTAACTTCTTTTTATTGACAAACATTTAATTGACAGTTTTTAATCATATTACCTGACAGTTTAATATATATATGTAAGGTGTAATTAAATACATTTTTAAAGTACTGTCCTGCAAATTAGAGACGCCATTTTCCACCAACGACACTTGCTTCGCTCAGTCACTCCAGCAATGGCATTCCGTTGGGCATTCACCTGCTGCTTACTTTGGCCTTTGATGTAACGCAACAGGGCGGTGAGTAAATCGAACAATAATTTGCTACCTCCACGAGTTCAACGAATCAGATATGACCTTGTCTTCAATCGCTACACATTTTACAGTGTCCGCGAAAAAAGATTGACACCTTTTGCCAAAAGAGAAGGATCCAAGTAGACGGTTGTAAACAATTTCGAGCTGAGTAATCGGATGAGTCATGCGAATTAACGGGATATATAATAGCTGAAAAAGTTACATTCGCCACGATGGATCTGAAAAGAAACTGATCTTTGGCTAGAGGAGCACATTAATCCTGTTTTTCGCCGTCTGGAAATTTTCTGGGACTTGGAAAAACGGGTCACAAAAACAACAAAGCAATAAATTTCTGTATTTAATAGAATCTTTCAGAAATATAGAAAAGGGACAAGGATAATGGAAAAGATATACAGTGATAATTCAGGGTTCATCTGTGTATTCTTTCAAAAAATCATGTCCATTTAAAAAAAAAGGATTTAAATTGTACATATGGCTGTATACGACACCATCGGTTATGCCCTTTAAATTTTTTTAGTGCGCAAACTTTGCGCAGACAAGACAAAAGATCGTCTGCGAGGGAAACAAGGTCAATCGCCGACGCCGGGTCAGGGCGCTGACCTTGGCGTCGGGCGTCACCCTACCTTGAAAGAGACGACTGTATCGATCCCTCCTATTACCCTCAGGTTTTCCAGTAACGCGCGCGCAACCAAACAGTGGGAGTGGGGAGAGGCGGAAAAGCATTTCGAATCAGCACACCTGCGCAATGCCACCCTACACGACTCTAAATTACATTTCCGTCAACAAGTCGGCACACCGAACGTGTATCTTTCTCTAGCACGGCAGCTTTGGCTATTATTAACCCCCCTTGAGCCCCACGCAGCATCTACCTCTCCCTCTCTGTCACGCTTCAACGTGTGGTTCGTAGGGAAACAAATGAATTGCAAAATCATGCAACAATCGTCCGCTGTCGTTTATATAATCGCGGATCGGATACCGTTAATAGTATTTTTGTTTTTCGAATATCAGGCGAGGTGGGTTGTATTAGGTAAATACTGCGTAGCCAGGTTGCAGCCACTGGATTCGACGTATTTTAAAAGTTCAAGGATCCTGTCTGGGTCAAGGCCCTAAACTACGTAGCGCTTTTTTTGCCAAAAATATGCGGGTATTGCGAAATAAGTATCAGCAAAGTTTATTCATTGTGCTGATTCTAAATATCAAAATGTTCAATTATCGGATTTATGGTTTAGGTCAATGATTACTCATTTGTTTATTTCTCAATATTTCTTTTATTTGCATCGTCAAGAGAAAGTAAAAATAAAATACTTAAAAAGCTAACACGATACGGCAAAAAACAGCAAAGTTATAAACATTTACAAAAATGAAATTTGGAAACACGTTAAAATTAAAAACGATATTTGTCAATCTTTTTTAAAAAAAAAATGGGAATACTGGAATGAGGAAATCAAAATATTGGTAAAAGAAAAGAAATCAGCCTAGAAAAAATATATACAAACAATCATTCGTTTAAACCTTTTAAACATGTCACATAGTTTAAAGAAAAGTTTTACAATAAAAATTAAATTCATTATCAAAATGTAATAATTTTCATTTATTTTTAATATATTATTCAACATAAGAATGAAAATTAAAATCTAATAAAAATTCTAATTAAATATTAATTGAAAAAGAGCATATATGCATGCCCGAAACGTAATCAAATAAATACTACATTAATTCCATTGACCCTCTTTGTTTGTATTAATTATTCCGATACTACCAAGAAAAACAGAAAAATATAATAAATTATATAAACAAAGGCACAAAAAGTTAATTAAATATATAATAGTAAGAGAAGTAGAAGTATAATAAAAAATATCGTAAAAGAAGAGAAACAGAAAGATTGGGGAGATTTTGGGAAACAAAAAATGGAAGCGCATGGACGCAATGGACTAATAATAGAAAATTCTGGACAAAAATAAAAAAAATTGAGAGGATATCAAAGGAAAGAAATAAAAACAATAAGAGATAAAACTAATAAAATACAAACGGAATAAAGGAAACTCTGGGGGCATAGCTTGGTCGGAATACTTCAATAAACACCTTTTGATGGTGGTAAAAAATATAAATACAAATGAACAGGAACGATCACATGTAAAATGAGAGGAAATCGATGAAGCAACACGAAGAATTAAATTAGGAAAAGCAAATGGAGAGGATGGAATAGCCCCACAGATGATCAAATGGTTGAGAGAAAAAAGAAAGGAATTGATGTGGGAAATGTTTAAAGAAGCATGTAACGAACAGAAAATACCGAAATGCTGCAAAGAAAATTAAAATACCAATAAACATATTAAAAGGTGAGCAAATCCAATGTAAAAAGTATAGAACAATATGCTTAACACAAACAATATATGTAATATACAAACTACAAACTATATTATATACAAGAAGTTTAGAAAATAGACTAAGGAGATATTTAGAAGACAAACTAAAAGAAGAAGAGGCAGGTTTTAGACCAGCATGGCAAACAACATGAAATTTAGTGGAAAGGAAAATAGAAAAAGGAGAAGAAATGTATTTAACATTTATTGACCTAAGATCAGCATTTGACACGGTAGACAGAAGGGAAGTTTGAAAGAAATTGAACTACCCAGTGGACTAGTTAAAGCGGTCTGAATCGTATGTGAATCCGTAAGGGCTAAAATACAAATTGCAGGCCAAAGTCAAGAATCATTTATAGACAAAAATAGAATCAGTAAAAATGACGAACTCTTTCTATACAGACGCCGTAGTTCTAATTGTTAATCCCAAAAATTAAATGCAAAAACTAGTTAACATTTGGACGAAGAAGAGAATTTAAAAATGGTTAGCTAACATTAAAAAACCAAAGTAATGATGACAAATGCAAAGCAAGATAATAGATACAAGGACATTAAATGTAAAAACAAGACACGGGAAAACGTAACGACATACGAGTATCTGGGAAGCGTGGTAACGGAGGATGGAGGATGGAAAATAGACGCAGAAATAACAAACAGAGCGAACAAGTCAACGAAAATATACTACGCAATGAATAAGACAATACTGGGGCACACAGAAATATATATTGAAGTAAAAATGAAAATATATAATGCTGTAACAATATTTATGCATGTGAAAATGTGTTGAGCCATGAAGCGAAACACAAATCAATGACAAAGATTTCACTTTTTAATACATTGAAAAGTAATCAAACGAACACATTCTATAAGAATGCTATTTTTAATAAAATATTATTTGTTTTATGCAACATTGTAAAAGTGCAAGTCACACGCTCAAAGCAAAAATAGAGCAACGGAAAGATCAACAATATGTTCAGTTGTTGTTGTTCTAAGATAAATAAACAGGATCGCTCCATTCATAAAAGCGGGATCGTGAGGCGCTCAGCGCAACGACGCTAAGCTACCAGAGGCGCCTGGCGGCGCGGCGTTAAGCCACCAAGTGCACATGACCCTGCCGTGTTATTGAACGGTTATAAGTAAAACAGGCAACTTTACGTGCGCTCCACGGGCGAAAATACGGAAAAAGTATTCGGCTAGTTCTTCGAAATTTCCGACACGTTTTTGTAGCGCAGCCAATATGTTGGAAGTGCTGTATCTCTGTTGTATGTTAGAAATATAATGTCGGAGATACGTTCATTGAGAAGACCATTTTCTGTTTATGCCGGTTTTTTTATTATTATAATTTGCACTTCGCACGTTGTCTTGATAATGTGTTTTTGACCAACACATTAGAAATATGTGGCAAAATAAACATTTAATTGTTGTGCCATCGTAAATAGTGTTTGTTACCATTGGATATAGGTAAAACCTCTGTCCTTTATACCGAATATCGAATGGATACGGTAAGAGTACGTATACCTATACACAAATACAAGACCATATGCACGATTGCACTGCTATCTACCTTTTAGTAGTTAGCACATACATTATATGCATATGCCCATGCATAATTGGTTGCGTAGATATACGCATTTTTTCTCAATATATTTCTTTGTAGCTATGCCACCGTTTGGAAGTTCCTTCCTGTGTCTCCTAGATAGCGAGAGGTGTAAATAGAATTTTACATTAGAGATGTGCGCCATCTAGGAGACACACAAAGATACAGCCAAACGTTTAATAACTATAAAGAAATATATAACCAAAGCCTCCGTAAAAGAAAATATATTCATCAAAAATCGGCTCTACATATAAGTGTTATGCTATAAAACGAAACAGTTACAAAAATTTCCTTTTTTACTGACTTGAATAGCATTTGTAAATATTTTTATTCCACCATATAAATTTATAATAAAGTAGATACATACGTACAATATGAAAACTATGGATATATGTATCTTGCACATTTATGTTGTTGAGCGTAAGAAAACTGCCATCCTAGGTAAGATAGTAGATGTGTCATCGAAGCCAAAAGTCTTAACTCAAGTTTGACATGAATAGAGATAAAATAATTGCATTATCTTCAGTATTTCAGTGTTTCTCTGTTTAAATTTGAGTCATGACTTTTGGCATCGATAGTACATAGTACATTCCACCAATTGTGGAGAGGATTTTATTTGCTCGTAAGTAAACGAAAATAACTATGCAAAATCGAAAACAAAAATAATACATTGAAGGAATTGTAAATTCATCCATGACTTGCTTCTTAAGTTTTTCATTGATCACGTGGCTGTCGGAATAAAATGAAATATCTGTACCTACCTCATACTTTTTCTTTTTCAAATAAAATAGTTAATATATACCTAATTTCAATGCATCAGAGAGCACCACCTCACGGAAAATGTCCATAATGCTAGATCTACTTGTTGACTTATGTAGAAATCTGTACGTTACTGCTATTTCTGAGTTATTGGAATTATATATTAGCGAAGTATTATTGGCAACCTCGGTGACTAGCTGTGACTGCTTATATAAACTTTACATTATCAATTAGAAAAAAATATATGATATAAATAGAATGTCAGTAAGGGCCGGTATTTCAGTCTCCTATAAGAGTATCTAATAATAATTCAGTTAATAAGTATAGAAAAAATGTAAAGTTATTTGCGTTAAAGTTTTATTAGAAACTGTATTAGGAGATTGAAATACCGGCCATAAATAATTTATATTTGCAGAAACCTGTAATTTATGTTTCTGCGCCCTGTATCATTATTCAACCCAGTAATTCTACTAGTCTCCATGAGATGTCACTAGCAGTACTTGTAGTTATTCAGTGACCCGCAACCATAAATGGTGCGTTTCACGTTTGCTATTGGTACCGACTGAGCACGGCCATGTTAAATTCGTTAATGTGGAAAACATTGTGAGCACGTGGAAAGCAGATCAAGTTTTTGTCATTTTTCACGATATCCCGCATATTTCCGACAGCCAGCTGCACGAAGTACGAAAGCAGAAGTGACGTGAAACGATTTGAAATAACTGCCAGCGCTTTTTAGCACGTAAGTCACTTAATAATTTACAAAAATCTGCCTCCCAGACGGAAGCATGCAAATTTACAGCCTGGGCCGGCATGCAATTTCTTCTTAATTTAGCAGAAGTACATAGATATTTCCCTTAATCATACTAGAAGCGATCTTGAAGCTCATGCACAAATATGTATGATTAATTATTTATAAATAATTTTTGCCTCAAATTCACGATGACTGCACTTATTGCACAGGGCGACCAGATCTATTATTATCCCAAATTTCGTAGGTGTAGTCAGAAATAATGTAATTTTTGCTAATATATTTATTTGTCAACTACAATGATGGTTATTTTAATCAAAACATATTTTATTTACAACTGAGTAAGCAGTTATCGTTTGTTCAATACTTTTTAGGTTATGCTGTGTGCTAATTCAGAAACTGTTTATGTCGTCAAACATATGCTATGGGGAATACTTTGAATATGTCCGCAATTTTCAGGCGAATACAGTATATATTATAATAGTAACGTGCTATTCTCACTGTTGCTTCTTTTTGTTCTATTTTGAGTGTGTAAATATATGTGGTGCTTATTTTAATAACCTGTAATTTAGAACAACTAGCAGCTGTAATGTAAGTTTTTTTTTTTTAATATTGGTCTCACATTGAATAAACCTGTGTTTGACGTTATGTATAGCAAAAGAAATAAGTTCTCAGAATTCCAATGTCATAAATTAAAATCACTTTCTTGGGAATATAATAATTTATTATTACTTATTAGTATTTTGCCTAAATAAAAATATTTTATTTTAATGTTTGAAATGCAATAAATTGTACAACAAGAGCGCCCATTATTGATCTTTGTTGAACAAAAAATGAGCCACAGTATTTCAAACAATGGTGCATGATTATGATTATCTTTATTTGACCTTGCAATGCATATATATGTTTATGCGAAATGTTTATTGACAGATAAAACTAAGTAGAAATAAATAAATATATATACGTGTATAGCTAGGTAAAAGCCGTGAAGTTATTGTGTTATTAATAGCCCATAAATTATACTGATTATGCTTAAGTGTTCAAAAAAATATTTATACAAACTACCTACCGATTATACAAGAGTACATTCGCTAGGAATAATAATGTTCTTTTAAACAGTAAATTTGCAGAAATATAACAACCAGAACTTAAATCAAAACGAAGAAAGAAACATGAAAGAAAAGGCCAATTTATTGATGTATAGCTATCCTTAATGAAACTTAAAATTATTGTGTTAGATCTACATATCATATTGATTACTTCTTCTGTTTTATTTCTGAAAATGTAAGGATGCTGAGATTCAAAATTAATTTGTCTATATATTAAAAAAAATCTGGTATAAATTTATAAAAGTTGTTGGTTTCTTTATAAAAGCCGGCAATAAAAAGCGTTCGAATCTGCAGAAGCCGCCGGCGAAATTTTGTGAAAACTTGCCTATAGAATTAACTTTGCAACACTTTAAATTGTACTAATTTCTCTTTTACCCAGTTTTATAGGACGTGCTGGTGGCAAGATTTTCGTTTGAGTGCCGAGAGAGCCATGAAGTACTGCGTATCCAGCTAGTTAATATACGCGTAAAGTACAACTCACGCTGCTACGCAAATATTATACAGATGTCCGGCGACGAACCTTAGCGATCGATATATGGAAAACAATTCACCGGAAAAATCTGAAAACTTTCTTATTTTAAATAGAATACCCTGTATATTTTTGAATTGCCCGTAAAATTGATGTACGAATACTTATACCTAAATTGATTTGTCTTGAAGCTATTCCGACTCTGCGGAAAAGTGACATATGCAAACCTTTGGATAACTGCTATTATCTCATCCGATTTTCAACAACTCACCTGGAATACTCGCAGACTGGAGGTAAATGCATCAAGGTGGTGGACAATAATTGTATCTTATACAGGATGTACATGAAATTTGATATAAGATTAGTTTCGAAAAATGCAGAAAAGTAAAAAATTCCAGATGGAATTCCCTATTTTTTTTCTTCTTTATATTATTCACCGCTAAAAATAAGAGCGATTTACTTATAAGTTCCTTATATCTATCTACAAATGTTTTCTAGTTATTTGAAAGAAAAGTTTCTTCTCACATTTTAGAAAAATGTGTCAACTTAGCCATGACCAAGATAAATGCCAATTTGAATAGTAATTTTTAATTTAATTGAGAACAGAATAATTACCAGTCTGGGTCATGTTTAAAATGCCTTCCTTGAACTTCCAAACGCTTTATTATCGCATCATAAGTAGTTTTTCTAATTGATTGTGGAGATAAGCGTAAAAAACGTTCCTCACACGTTGCATGCAATCCTTCATGGTTGTTAATGGACTTGCATAAACTTGATTTTTTATAGTTCCGCAAACAAAAAAGCCGTCCATTATTTGCAATCCACTGATGATAAAATACAATTTTTTGACATTGAATAATAAAAGAAAAAAAAACAGGGGTTCCATTTGAAATTTTGACTTCTGCATTTTTCAAAGCTAATCCTCTATCAATTTTTATGCACATCCCTGTATAACATACAATAAGGTAAACATTTAACACCTGGCATATGTCACTTTTTCGCAAAGAATGGAAATATCTCGAAAATAAATTCATTTTAAGGGTAATTCAAAAATATAAAGTTGTATAACCGGAAGTGGTTGAAAGTTTTGTATATTTTGTTCGAATAGAACAAATTGCTGTTACTATACTACTAAATTTTCGGATTTTTCCGATGAATAGTTTTCCATTTATCGAGTTCGACATGGGACACCTGTATATGAACAGCAGCAGGTGGCGAAAACACTAGTTAGAAACACCATAGATAAAAAAAAAACTAAGATAAATCAAGAAATCTTATCATATCAAATCTTATGATAATTACAGTAATATTATTTTTAGATTTACCATAATTCGATATGCAAATATATAAAATATCTGACTTCACTAGTAACCCAGTAGTATTATATCACTGAAGATTACATGAAAAAGCATTTTATCCTAAAATTATTGTTTAAAATTTTCTCATTATATTATCAGATCATCTGATCTTCGGGGATTTTTATCTTTTTCGGTCGATAATTGCAATTTATTTACTAGAGGCTCCGTTAACAAGTGTTCAGTTTAATTTTAGCTAATTTTTAAACCTAAATAACTATTATACTGTCTTAAATGTATCGATTATCTAATGTGATTATCGGTTAAGTAATGGGGCCAAAAATTGCTTATCACAGATGGGAATTTTGTTGGTCGTACGTAGATAAATGCGAATATCATTATTATCGTATTGGGTACCAAGTACCTATTTGTATTTTTTCAGTTTGACAGAAAGGGAAAGTAATTTTAATAACATTAGTAGACAAATAGAGTGCAAAACTCTTATCATTGCTGCATTTTCTTAACAAGGAACAAAAAAATGCTAACCGTTCAACTTCGTTTAGCAATTTGTTAGATGTGTTGTGCACGAAACAACCTGTATATTATATTATTGAAATATACTTCATCAATAGTTTTTTTGGGTAATCTAACATAAAATTTGTACTTACAAGTATGTAAACGTAGCCATTGGAACAGAGCTGTCTTACTTACATTCTATGAGAATATTTACAAATAAGAAACTTTTATTTGTATAGCGATAATATAAATGGTCGCCAATAAATGCTTAAATCGTTACAATATCTTTGTAACTTTCTGGGCTGTTAGTAGATACCTTACGCAAACACTAATCAGAAGTGAAAGCTATTTTACACTATAATTAATAATGGGGTTCGCTCTGATTCTGCGATCTTGTGTAGAATTTAATTGAGAAATTGGAATACAAAAATTATTTTGCAGTGCAGAATTAATGTGTTGATCATCAGAATTAGTATTAATCAGCATACAAGCTGCATCTTATAAATAAATGAAAACTGCAGTTTTTCTACGCGGAATAACAGATAATACGAAACATTTTCTAGTATAATGTATTTGTAAAAATAAAATTCAAAATGAGGAATGCTTTTTAATTCACTTTTTCATTTTATTTCTCCAAATACATTTTTTTTAAATTGACTAATTCTTTTATCTGTTAATCTCTATTATCTATTATATATTATATTCTAGCTTTCTGTAGCTATAACCAGTTTATATCTTTTGGCCTTGTATAGGTGCTAGGAATGTGTTGAAAATTCCGTAATTTAGACGCTGGCCGAATAACGAGAAATGGGCCCAAGAGTGTAAAAATATTCAATCGGTGAAAGTATAGATTGTTATTTTTATAAATGTTAATTGTTTATTTTTGGAAGGGTAAAGCTTTATTAAGTAACCTAGGTTATGTCAGTTTTCAACACTTCTATAAATACCTATATTAAGTAGATTTCATAACATATTGAACATCTTAAAAATAAACGTACGTGCGATCTCCTTATTTCACTCGATCCGCCTATTCCTATCTAAATCCGTGGAAATTGTCAAACACATTACTTCGTCCTATTCAAGGAGATTAAATGGGGTTCAGGAAGAATAATCATGCTGAAATTATATAATACTAGGCATTTTCTGGAGATTTGTATAATCGCAAACACTGAATACGAATTTTATAGTTTTGATAAGTTTATTCTGATAATCCCCAGATAAGAATGGTTAGCAATTTTATATATAAAGTTATTTTAAGTACTTGGAACTACTTGAATTGATAAATATAAATTAATAGATGATAAAAAATTGAAATTCGAGTTATATGTTGTATTATAAGTACACTTATATAAAGAAATAATCTGCTCTTCAAAGCATTTATTTACTTTAATTTTTCTTGTTTTATTTTTAAAGTTTAAATTTCTAGGAATTTAATACATTTATAAATAATTCGTTCAAAATCTATATGCAGATTCTATAACTTAGTGTAACAGTTTGAACATACCTGAAACAAAAAAAAACTTGCTCTAATACAATCACTATTTTGTATTCGCTCACAAGAAGATGGATGAAATGACAGTTAAGTGGGTTATTGATCTGTTTAAATACACTTCCTCTAATAATTTATGTTTATTAATTTTTGATTTTCTAAATAATAAAGATAACCAATAACATCTCAAAAAAAAACTATTAGTACCTACAAAATGCAAAACGTATCCTATAAACTGATAGAAAAATTCATGCACGGATCAATGCAATTTTTTTTCCCACTGATTCGTGCACGATTTTTCATAAGCATTTTTAACAACTTTTATATTAGTACTGAAGAATTCAGTATCAAATCTCGAAAAATCATGCGCGGATCGATGGTAAAAAACTTGCCATTGATCGGTGTATGAATTTTTCTTTCAAGCAGTGTATGCATATAAAAATTAAGTGACGCGATTTGTGACTGCTTCTTTTTGCTGGCGCTCTGATCGGCCAATCGTGTAACTGATGTTAGTCACATGGTCACCTGAGGTAGGAGTGGTGGGGATAAAATGTACTTTCAGACCCTTATGCTATTTCTTGTGGGATTTTCAGGCTTAGCTATTCTACTTAACGAATTGTCATTTATCTTTTACTATTACTTCTCATATTTACCTTTTGATACTTGTGGGTAAAGAAAGAGAGATATGAGAAACAACGATAAGAAAAGGTTGTAATATAGTTATATTACAAGCGGAATGGTTCTAAGAGGGAGTGGATTCAATCAAAATGTTGATATATTGGTAAGGAAATGGTGCTGCTATTAATTTCACCAGATTGTTATAAAATCAGTAAGAGCTCTTAATAATTATAGCAACAGAAAGATCAGAAAATATGAAAATCTGCTATGTGGACTAATTTGCAATCGGGCGCCAGCACTATTCGTGTAAAAAGATTCATTTGGCTCTTTGTTTTTGTTCAGGGGAAAGTGAAAATGGAGTAGTTATTTATAGGCAGTGCCGAGATATATCGTTAATTGTCAAATCTTAAGCTCAGTTTTGATTCCGGTTTTGCCAGTTGGTAAAGGGAACCGTTCGAAGTGCTTTTGTAAAATATTAGCCATAGATAGAACTCTTTTTTTTTAGCGAGGTCGAATCTTCGATAACATAGTGTTTGTTAAATACACGTAACGAACATAAATAATGATACTTCTTTCTGAGTATGTTTCTAGCACCACCAAACACTACACAATTTCAAAAATGAAATTACATCTTAGCAATGAAATAAAAAATGCTACGTTTAAACTTGGTTTGGTGAATTATTTTA
This sequence comes from Cetonia aurata, assembly GCA_949128085.1. Taxonomy (NCBI): domain Eukaryota; kingdom Metazoa; phylum Arthropoda; class Insecta; order Coleoptera; family Scarabaeidae; genus Cetonia; species Cetonia aurata. The sequence continues at coordinate 27,128,590 of OX421887.1, forward strand.
GCCTTAAAATTTCTTACATCAATTAAGAAATAGCCTGCATAATAATAAGATTACAAAACCTCAATATTATATGCGCATATTTATTGGGAACTGTGAAATATTATTCTAAAAAACGTGAAGAATCACATATCGTTGCCGCTGCAGTATAGCATTAATATCTTATGTTTGAATATGTTGATATTTTTATACGTATTTCCGAGCAGTATAAGAGCAACCAGATTGCAAAAGAATATGACATTTATAAATCGAAGCACGTAGAAACTGTATCTGTACCACTTTCTAACTATCAAAACGCTACTGTGAATTTGAGCAATGTGGTGGACCAACATTTTGCACACACCCATAAATCTAAGTTTAATCTTGTTACGACATACTTCCTCAAACAAATAGTGCAAACATTTGGAATGTCGAAGTGATATTTGGCATTGTACTGCAATTTTTATTTTACGTCATTTTGTTGATAGCTCTGATTAAGATCACAAAATAAAATGATATGAAAAGGTTTATTGAAAATGTAATAACATAGGTATATGTGCCGGACATCAAATAAATAATAATAGTCCGGCAAATTACATAACCCACAAAATATTTTTTATCTTTCTCGTTCTGTTTCAATATTAATCCTTAACAAATCAAAAATAGCGCAAAAAGTAATGGTAATTTTAGATAACAAGCGTATAGCAATACGATAACATATTAGATATGAAAAAATATCCACATGATGAACAAAAGAAATCCTGAATAGCATGGAGGTAATGTTCCGATTAACGGAAATAGCAAGGACATATGTACATAGTAATAATTCTCTGTTCACATTATATATGTCCAACACTGCAAGAAATAATAGAAATGCTTTTTTTTTATCAAATTTGTCGTGGATAACCTTTATTATGTTAGGTATTTCATTATGATTTTTCTATTAGGTATCACTATATTAGCTTAAAACACAGGCGTAAGTACTTGTAAAATTTACTGAAATTGTTTGAAACCATAAATATATACCCTATACAAGCATGTACTTCTTTCGTGAACTTATGTAAAAAGGCAACTATGGAAAGTAAAATAGTACTAAATTTTTCGATTTTTTCAATTCATTTATTAAAATAATTCTGCTATGGCAAGGATAGGTTGCGAGGCGCAAATGCCTCTGCGATACATCCTATTGCATTACCTTCCCCTCCTTGTTTATTTGGTGTCTATTCCTCTAAATGGAGTGGAGATAACATACTATTGACAATGGTGGATATTGATTTTGTGGGTCTTGTTAAACTTGCCAGCCTAAAATTTAATAGCTATTAGGTGCAATATACATATAAGCGAAAAAGATTCCGGTCATAGAAATATTTTTTTCGACTCGTCAACTATAAACATAGCATTACACACAGTAGGCTCATTTTACCGCACCGCAATAACGCCCATTGCATTTTTTCTCATTTCACTGTTACTTTCAATGTAAAATTTCTGAATATTTTCTCAGTTAAAAAGTGTAATACATATGTCCTGGGTTAGGTCATTTACAGCGCTCCAACTCTTTTAGTAACTGAGTTGTCGCGCTGTAAATAACACTTACCGCACTCTAATGTCAATAAATAATAGCAAATATACATACTATTGAAAACGATCGGCTAATAGTCAAAACCTATTGGGAAAATTTGAACAGTTAATTGGAACAAATTTTCGGCATAAATAAGGGAATTAAAAATCTACCCACCATTGGAAATCCTTACATTCTAAAATTTATTTTTACATTTAATCCTTTGGCGGCAAATCAACTACAAAGGTCAAATGCGCAAGGGCCAAGAGGTAGCGGCATCTCTATCGCATACTGTCAAGAGTATTTTCTCTCGCTATGATAGTCCGCTCCGTCGCGGATTACGATGACATTTCAAGCCTAAGAATGCGATAAGAACACTGTATCCTACTGCAGTTGCACTCAGCACGGATATTTAATTTTTGCTTGAGGTCTTCGGAAACATAGGGAATCTCATGTATTGGACAAAGATATGGAAACAAGTAGGGAATATCGATGTGTGATAAAGATGCAGCAACTCATAACATTCGCCAGTACAATATCACAGTAGAATATAGCCTATACTATTTTCCTGTTTTATATAACGAACGAAAACCATATTTGCCTTTTTTTTCTTTACTTTAGCATATCCAGTACTCGCGGGTGTTCAAATAGTTAGTATGTATGTATACATATCACCTTGATACCTTCCTATTTTTACCTTTGAAACTGCAAACTTGTTATCCATTTGATTCTACTCATTGTCAGTTTAAATTTTAAGGTTGGTTCAGGTACATTTTTATTTTGTTTACATTTTAGGAAGTTTGTCTGTACTCCTAAGATTCATACAGTTTATTTGTTCTATTTTTAGCAGTGACATTGAAATATCTCCATTACCATACCAACACAAATATTTTTGTTTTGTTTAATATCTCTGTTAGCAAACATTTGCAATTTTTCGTAGTGATACTGTAGAATCTTTACTATATTATGCATTTGCAAACGTTCATACAATGAAAAAACTACTAAATTACACCTAACATACAAACTAAAACAACGTTATGAAGGTAATTATTTGAAAATAGCATTTTTGAGCAACGTTATATAAAATTTGGCATATTCTGCTTAAATGACTGTGTAAATCGACGCGACTGCGGTAAAGGCATATTCCTACGCCGCGTCGATTTTACCAATCCTTGCAGCATAGAAGGGCATTGTTCTAGAATACTTATCATATTATAAATATTAATTAAACATTTAGAACATTTATGTTTCTTGTTCTTTATAGAGTCCGAGAGAATTAAAACCAGGAAATATTAATTCTTATTATATTTCTAAACTTTTTGAATTAATTTACTATCAGATATATTTTAAAATATTTATAGCTCTACATTCCTTAACCATAGCGAATACTAATCTGTAACACGTGCAACATTCTATTTACTAGAAGAAGTATTGAAATTTAGATTAGTGAATTTTCTTTCTTTCATTTAATAGAATATTTAGCGAAATTAACGCTAAAAATAACTGAAGAAGCATCAAGGGCTTCGTGCCAAAACTGATTCGAGACTAAAACAGATTTTTTTTCCTTTATCTAAGCTAATTTTCACTGGATAATTTGCATGACTTATTGTTAATGAAAGATTGTGATATGAGTTGACCGCCGCTATTTTTATTTTCACTTCCAATCGAAATAGAAACGAAATCTTCAGTTTTACAGTATACATAATCTGCATATTTTATAAGAATACATTTTTGTTTCGTGTTTTAAAAACCCGGACATTCTGACGTCATGACGTTTAAAGAATCTTGTCATAGAAGCAGGTTTGGCTATAGCGGTATAATGTATTATTCATTATAGGAAATGCTTTTAAATGTGTTACTAACATTTTTTACATAGTTACTATATTTTAACATTAAAACCTGTTAATTCGGTGGTAAATATCGCTCACAATGACATAACTGGGATAGAATCGATAACAATTCTGCTTGCCTAGTATTCACTGCTTAATTCATTTATTACGTTCGTGATAAACTATTTCTTATATACAGCTGAAACAACTTGGAATTAGTATCTAAATATACTAAATCTAAATCATGGATAGGTAGGGATGCCGATATTATCGATACTTGTAAAATATGGGCCAAATAATATTGATGTTTTTCGATATGTATTGGTGTCATAATACTCTGTTGGATTTTTCTAAGCACAACTTTGAATTTCGCGCTATTAATTACTTCCTGAATGTTCACGCACATACATTTGCACATTAGAAAATAATTAACTGATTCGTATGGCAATTCGATGGCAATCGTCGAAACATGTAGTTATTAAAGACATTATTAATAAAAAAAGAATGGAATAGAACTTTTTCATCTCCATACATTTATACCAGATTAACTCCATTCAGGAGGATATGAATAAATACGTATTTATTTGTATCAAAGTCTAAAGAGTACACAACTCATTAGAATGAATAATCACGAATTTTCATTAAGTAGTGTAAACAATATGATTACACCAGTTTTTCTCTTAGAACTACCACATATATTAACGTCATTATCTTGAGTTTATGTTTATATTCATTAAATATTTTGAAATACTAACTAAACAGTTTTAGTTGAAGTCGTGATCGATATTATTCCATTTCTGTTTTCAATTATTTAAAAAAAAAGGTTTCAGATTTAAAACCGTTAAAACAAGCAAGTGTTTGTATAGTAGATTTATTTTTATCGCTGGTTAAAATAACAGCCGATATCCTTGATATAAAATTTATTAAGTTGTGCGATATACTTACTGATTTACACTTTATGTGACAGTTTTACCACAGACTACTTGACGTTTTCCAAACTACAAACATTGGGGTACCTACTAGAAAAAATATAAATACGCAAATACGAATGCATGCAATGGTCAATCAGCGCTATCTGTATGTCAGTCACCTAACTTGTGTACTGTAATATTTGCTGTATACTTTATGGCTTTACACGGCTTTACATACAAACTGATGCATGAATTGCACACTCAACTATCGTATGCGTATAACGTACTCGGAAGCATGCGCAATAGAAAGAGAATGTTCCATTCCCACGGGGCCATGAGCCACGTGGTAAGTTAAGCCGGTTATGTTCTAGTATATTGGTGACTGTTGTACAATATTGTTCTGTTTTTCGCACATTGACAAACTTATTTTTTTTTGTGTGAATTACATCCTGAACTCACTATCGCGAAAATCATATCAGAACGGAATTACTTTATAGTGTCTTTCAATATACCGTCTTTGTCGGATTTTAACGGTATTTCTGTCAGTTTTTTCGTCAAATTTGTGCGCAGTGGGCTTACGAAAACTGCTGGAGGTGGATATTTGTGACGACCCACGTAAAGGGGAGAAACATATACCTACTTCGGGGTTGATATTCAGCAAAATGGTAATAACGGATATTTATTCATATAATTGAAGTGTATCTATATATTTTTTTTAAATGTTTTAAGAGCTAACATAAAATTTTGTATTTTTTTTTATTTTTTTTTTGTGATATTGTATCTATTATAATTTAATACATTCTAGTATTATTACTGATAATTATATTCTTGCATCTCAAAATACAATTTATTAAGATTATCCGCTGTAAATGGACGCTCATTTACGAGTTGTATTAATAGTTTTTTGCATCAAAATGGAAATGTATACTTCCATATTACAATACAAAATAAACAATACTTTAACGAGTTTAGATTTCCAGAACAATACCAACGATTTATTGCCTGTATCGTAAAATTTCCACCGACGCTGAATTCTTGCAATTCAGCTATACCTATTTCACATTCAATTTTAACACACCGATATGCAACAACGTATTTTGCTTTTCTTTTAAATTACCAGAATATATGGGTTAAAAAAAATGGCGTTCACGCAAAATACCCAAGTCATTCTATATGGTTTTTCATGCATGGCAAAATAAAAATTGGAAAAAAAGCCCGAGTATAAAACCCAAAACTTGATATGCAGCATGAAGATGTAGTTATTCTTTGCCAACCTTTCAAAAATTATTAGTCGTATTTCAAAATTTTGTTGAGGTATTAATATGTAATAAATGTAATTTAGAGTGTCTTACATAAAAGAATTGTTTTTTACAAGAGCTGTCTCTGTGCGATATAGCTTTTAAAAATTAAATACACTTTTTGTTATCGCCGAAAAAGTAATTAAAATAACAACACACAAAATTATCTACTTACATTTTACTGTTTTTTTTTTCCTGATAAGGACTGTACATATTTTAAGATATTTACGATGTTAAAATTAATGGCGTTTGTATCTAATTTGTTTCTAGGTCAAATACTCCAAATGATTATCTTGTTTTAATGGATTACTGTGTTAAAGTTGTGTATTGCATTTAAATAATGCTGTTCTTGATAGAGTATTCTGGGAAGATGCTTTATACGTGACCAAATCCTTCAAATATTCCAGTAAAAAGTAGATAGGTACTTTCTTTTATGCATACCACCCATTTTGCAATTTCAATTTTTTATGGTCGTTACAAATATTGGACATCTTAACTTGTTTGAATAGTACACTCAGAAAAATAAAGTCTTTAAATTAACCAAAAAATATGTATCCAAATCAAAAATAATTATTTGGATTTTCCGAGTCGAAAACATCGATTTGTTACATATCATTTCCTTGGTTACCAAAGGACGAATTTGTATTTCTTAATCTAGAATACCGCTAATAGGTACATTAAAAATTCCCCATTGTCATTTTCTTTCATGCACAATAGATAAGTTATAGTTTTCTCATACAAAGAGGTTGTTCTTTCGTGGTACCCTATAAATCCTCTACCTCATTTTGACTGAGAAATTTTTACTGAATTCAGTAATTGCATATTCATACATTTCTGGGTTTATTAAAAAAGTTGTGAGCCTGGGCCTATGTTGTGGGAGACACGGTGTACTTGGAACTTACATTTCTAATGCGTTTACAAGGCCTTGCTTTCCAAATATGATACCTCATGTAGTACTAATGAAAGCCAATAGATAATCCTAATTATATATTTATGAGAGATAACAGCATCTTCAATTTTTCGTTATTGAAATTATATATTTCTGATCACTAATATAGAATAGAGATAAATATACTTGTATTTCCAACTACAAAAATGGTTGAAACTCTCTTAGTATATACTTTGCATTTACATATCTTTATTGTAATTAAGTTACTTTTAAATGAAAGTAACTGTAGTCATTCTCAAATATGTATTACAACCACCTGTTATCGCCTTTAGAAAATGACGATCTCTTTTATTTTTTAAGCCATAAAATCCAATGCGAAATCTTAATCAATAATATGGACATGTATACATGTCCATATTATTGATGTAAAGTTAGCACAATTATTAGCGTAAACATAATTGGTAATCCCTGCGTCTTAACAGAATCATGATTCCCCGATGTTCCAAGAAGGCCTTGGAATAAACTGGTTGTGGGGAATTTGCAATCTCTTCCGATAAGCACAAAATCCTCATTGAATCAATGGCCTTTTGTATTGATAATGCAGCGATTTTCATTATTTACATGACTAAAATGTATAATATATTCAGATCATAAACAAATATTTAAGAATGTTCTATCAAGTATATACCGGGTGTCCAGCCTAAGATGCAACGGTCCCTAGCCGATTTATTATTGTCTTGTCGAAAAAATGTTTCAAATAAATGTTGTCTGGAATCATATTCTACACATGCTAAAATTAGTTGCAGAAATGGCGGACTTCCGGTTGTACCGGAAGTAGATACTAACTTTATTATTTTAAATAGAACACCCTGTATATTATTGCACTTTTGGATTCCTTGTTAAATTTAAATAACAATACGTTAGGGATACATTGGGTCTAAATTGTACCGTTTCCGAATTACATGACGTTTTTCGAAAAAAATGACATTTGCAGTGTTTTCGGTGTTTGGAAATATCTCGGAAAATACGAAAGTTAGAAAGATGCGGTTTTCGGTTTTCGCTTAACCATGAAACAGCACACGTCTTTTATTTTAAAATTGTTGCGTTTAAATTACAGCGTTATTAAATAGGGATCTGTAATTTTCGAACTCTAAAATCATGGCTAACTTGATTTTTTTAAATTGAACGGTATAGCAATTTTTACATAAATGGACGTAAAATTTAATTTTCTTTCGATTTTATATGGGTATCATTGTGTCTATCTCCAACGGTTTTAGAGATATTCGCAATTTTTCAGTTTCTCACGATAGATACGTATTGCGAAGCGCCGCCGCTGGTCACCTTCTCGCATTTCCAGGCTTGGGACTGGCAGCAATAATACTGGCATGTTTAGAAAGTTGTCAACAGAACAAAATAGGACCACTAGAAACAAGCAAACATAGCAAAGATAAAAGAAAACATAACATTACTGGAATATCAATAAATCAGCACAACTACATTACTCTATCCAATGTATGGCGTACGTACACTTCGAGCGTCTTGCTCGCAACAGGCTACACTTTAAACGCTAGTGTTGTCATTGTACAGAGAATTTGTACAACACTATTATATTAAATGTTCAAAATGTTCGGCACTACATAATCGAAATCGCTCTTGCAAACACTTTTGAGCATTTCTGAGTATTTTTGGTGTGCCTTCTTGAAACACTCTTAAAATACGATGGCGCATATCATCAGGGTTTGTTGGTGGCGTCTCATAAACCTTATTTTTAATGAAACCCCATGAGAAGAAATCGCAGCTTGCAACTGATTTTCATCCGTAAGTACGTAGTTATTGAGGTTCCGTTTTGTACGTGCTACGGATCCAGTACTTATAAAACTACCCAGTAGCGACTGAAATGCCCTCCTATCTGGATGCTTTCTACATGGGTATAATACTTTGTGTAAACTCTTGACGCTAACAAAGCGTTTCTGTAACATTCACCGAGAACGAAAACCATATCTACTAATTCTTCTCGAGTAAGCGACATCTTTAATTATTATGTTACCAAACAGTACTCTGAATGTCAGTTCTGACACTTGGAACACTAATAACGGCAAGATACCTAGTGCGTTTTCAAGCTTGCGTTGACTTTAAAGATGCCGCTTTAAACATCTCAAGTATCTTTTAGACCATTTTGTTTATTTCTAGTGGTCCTATTGTGTTCTGTTGGCCACTTTCTAAGCATCCCAGTATTATTGCTGCCAGTTCCAAGCCTGGTGAAATGCGAGGGGAAGGTGGCCGGCGGTGGCGCTTCGCAATACGTATCTATCATGAGAAACTGAAAAATTGCGAATATCTCCAAAACCGTTGGAGATAGACACAATGATACTCATATAAAATCGAAAGAAAATTAAATTTTACATCCATTTATGTAAAAATTGCTACACCGTTCAATTTAAAAAAATCAAGTTATCCATGATTTTAGAGTTCGAAAATTACAGATCCCTATTTAATAACGCTGTAATTTAAACTCAACAATTTTAAAATAAAAGACGTGTGCTGTTTCATAGTTGAGCGAAAACCAAAAACCGCATCTTTCTAACTTTCGTATTTCCCGAGATATTTCCAAACACCGAAGACACTGCAAATGTCATTTTTTTCGAAAAACGTCATGTAATTCGAAAACGGTACAACTTAGCCCGAATGTATCCCTAACGTATTGTTATTTAAATGTAACAAGGAATCCAAAAGTGCAATAATATACAGGGTGTTCCATTTAAAATAATAAAGTTAGTAGTTACTTCCGGTACAACCGGAAGTCCGCCATTACTGAAACTAATTTTAGCATATGTAGAATGTGATTCGAGGCAACATTTATTTGAAAATTTTTTTCAAAAAGGCAGTAATAAATTGGCTAGGAACCGTTGCATCTTAGGTTGGACACCCGGTATGTATAATTTAAGTAGTATCAAAGTTGAGTGGAAAATCCCTTTTAATTGGCAGTAAATTAATTTTACTCTCCTTATTTGTGTCAATTTTGTTTTGATTGAGATATCTGTTGAAGTCTATAAACAAATCCTGGAGTTGATAAAGAGTTGCGTAATTGGGGATAAATTTCCTAATATTAGTATAAACTGTAAGGTTATAGAATCAGTTATCTCTGGTTATCTTTGTCTATAGATTCTAACAATTATGATTAGGTACATATTAGAACAATGTATGTAACGGGAAACTATTAAAGAAAATTAGATTGTATAAAAAATGTAAACACATCGTCTATGATTTAATAAGTACACGTATATCTTTTGCAAGTACAGTAAGAGTTACAGTAATTCCTTTTACAATACTCTAACAACAATTTGTCATTAACACCTCAAAAGATTATTAGTGAAAAAAGCGTGTAATTATACTAAAATTCCTCATTCAAATTTTCTTGCATTTACATATAATCAAATAAATAAAGTGCATAACTTCTATTCCATAAAAATCACACCATTTAAAACAATAATGGTACTAAGAAATAAAATAGATTCTTGAGTTTTACTTAAAAAGAAACTACATACATTAATAACATTTAATCATAAAATTTTCAGATTTAGCACCTAGATTTTGCTTTCTACATTACAGTAGCGTTACAAATACGCGATTAATTTTTGAAGATAGTTTTCTTGTATATTATTCGAAGTCTTTTACAAGAAATTAATTCAAAAATTGACCAAGCCACGTTGTCCCGGTTAAAATAAAATCTGCCAGTGAAACATATTGAACGAATCTCTCCACAATTATTAGAAGTAGGCATTTAATGTGTTGTATAACCTTGCACTGATTTTCAACATACAATGCAACCACATAACAATATATCGAGTGTCTCATTAGAAAAAGAAAGTGTATATGGATAAATAGATATGCACTCAGTCAATATTAATAAACCTCTATTGCCTATATTTAATTAGGTTTCTTTTGTATATTCAGGAACAGCACGAATACTAATAATGACTTTATCTTTGACGAATGAAAATTGAAGTCGTAATAAGTGTCTGAAGTAGTAGCAATTGATGCTTGTCAGGCAAAAGTTTAAAAGTTATTTTAAATAAACGAAATTTTGGTCGATTTTCAGGGGCAAATTGCACCGCCTAAAGGTGCAGACGTGCAGTTCTACCGCAGCAGAGTATGTACATGAATAACAAACACTGACAAAGTTTGTTGAGAATTTGCCGTTTTAGAGTTTGTGACCTTCCCCTGTGAGTTGCAAATGCTTGGAATAACATAGAAGAAAACTTTCTTTAACAATTAATCAACTCTATGCTTTGTAACGCTATTGTTAGAGAAGAATATAACGCATATTAACACTTAAATTTTGAATTACTGTTGTGTACCTAATAGGGGGAAATTTTTTTTTGGAAATTGTAGTATCTATTTCGTCTTATAGTATCATTATGACTACTATTACGTTGTGCTATTAAATTTATGAGCGGTGATATGTACAATAACCGCAAAAAGTTCATTTGTGTAAATGCTAAATTAGCACATACCATATATATTTCCCAAAAGAATACAATATTTATTTTTAGAATTGTTACAGTCATACAAAGTAGTACGATGTATAGCTTTTCCAAGGGAAAACTTCACAATGTGAACCATGAGTTTGATCATATGTTCTTAGGTCGAACTGTACACACAACTGTATTTTCTATAGCCAGTTTCATTCATGCAAGCCGAGAGTAGCCCAGGTGCGCACTATGTTTACTAGTGCATTAGTATATCCATATGCAGGTGATAATTGCAACTTACTATGCATTGAACGGCAGTGCCATATCTAGTTGAGGTCACTACACTGAGAAATATAGATATTAAAAACTAAATGATAAAATAGTATCAAAAATTATATTTTTGTTTATTGAAGCAACATATATCTACATTTTTTTTAATGTTATATTGTAAGGTTTTTCAATGATCAAAACGTTATCGGAGTTTAAAGAAACTAGCGATCATTATTGACTGTCATTGCGGCTCTTCGATTTGATTGGTTTTGCTATCTTGAATCAACTGACTCATTCTGCCCAATCGCTACGTCGTATTTAAATCTCGCGCGACCGCTTCTAGAAACTTCTCGGGCTACCTCAACGTTTCTCGTATTAATCCCGATTTTTCTGTTTACGCGTTGTATACAGAAAACAATTCCACCTGATGCGTTAGTCCGTGGTTAGTTGTTCGATTCATTGTCCGTTAGCACCATCTATGTTCATCGAAAATACAATTTAACTTGGCAGGAATATTAACGTTTACAACGCGCAACGAAAATAATCTTCGCAGTTAACAGAGAAAGACGATTAACTGAACATGGTGTATATGAATAATTTCATAATACGTACAATATTTCCTTAATTTAGCGTTAAATAACTTGCTGATTTCTTCGTGCTACCCGGACATATTCGTTTTATAATAATAAAATTCTGTATTTTTAATAATAGAACTACAAACATGTACATACTTGCTTAATAATTTCCGTTTTCGGAATTTACACCAATTAGATAACGTGGCTCGCTATGGCAATTAATTCGTATTAATTGCAAATCTGCACCTCGGTTTCTGCATCTACAAAACAGTGATATAATTAATTTCTGCATTAGGAAATTCAACGTAGTTAATTCACACTAAATAAAAAACATCTGCACGTTATTTAGGTGAAAAACAGCAAACTGTTCGTCCTGAGTTAACAGTTTAATCGTTACATTACTTATGTTGCTGATTAAAACTATTTTGACTGTCCTTTAGTTTAGTACACAATTTTGTTATGCACTAGGTAGCAACTGCAATGGGTTTCGCTTTCGTTTAATATTCTTATCGCCAATACATATTGCTGTTCAAAATTAAGTTTATGCACCTGAGAAAAATCGTTTAGCATTTGTTAGCTATTTTTGCATAATTGAAACCACCATTAAACTTGTAAGAAGAACTGCCTTGTTTATGAAATTCTTTTTTATGGAGATAATCTTGGCTATATACCTAATAATAATTTTATTTTGCCCTCCAATTTTGGTAAGATTCATTCATTGGCAATAAAAATCTCAAAACTCATTTTATTTTGTATTTTCTTTTTTTTTTTCTTGGCCAATTGGTATTTTAACATAAATAAAAGTTCTTCAGTTTTGTCGCCTTATAACTTTATTAATTAATTGGGAATAATAGAATTATAAAATTATAAGGGCAGTAAACTCAAGAACTTTTCTTTATTCAAATATTTTATTGCCGTGCCATGTATACAGTTTATATTGAATATGGATTATTTCTGGAGGAATTGCCATCTTTACAAAGTTTTAAATATTGTTCTATGTATAAAAATATGTTTCTCCGCGCAGAAGGCGCAATTGAGATCACTTTTATCTTGATCCCCTCAATCTTCTGTTTTCATCAGATTCAAAATTTTCTGGAGCTGAAATATCTTCCCATTCCAGTAACTGACGCGTGGAGTGGAGTTTGAGTTCAATTGCCTTCCTTTTTTCTGTGGAAGTCCTCCTTCATTTTTCTTGTCAATTGTGGATGCAGAGGGTTTAGTTATTTCTTCATCCGAGGTAGAGACTTTACTACAAGTAGCTTGCATTGTCGTAAGGTTTCGAAAATGAACTGGCTTTCGTAACAGTTGTTAGTTGGCCAAACAGTTGTAGCTCATGTTAGTGAACCAAAAAATCCTATATGTGAAACGACGCTGCAAATAACAGATGCTGCATAACGCTGTTCAAGCAATAATAAAGAATGCTGAAGCATGTTTAGCTGCTGCGTTGTGTGTTGGTTGCCCATAGTATTAAAAATCTTTGTATACTAGTTCTTCGTGCTTAACGAATTTCGTAACTCCCTGTATAATTATTAAACAATAACCTACCAGCAGCTGTACTGTGTTAATAATATATAATACTTCGACGCACATGGAATGTATGTATACATTTGTAAAGGTACCTATGCTTTGGAGCTTTACCCAAATGCGCCGGTACAAGAAGAGGGACGACAGTACCTAGATTTATGTAAAGATCTTGATGTATACCAACTGGTATACATCAACTGTATACCAATCTGTTATTTCCTTTCACCGAGCGCTAACGGAATTTATCTTAGTCACTGATTAAGTATTTTACGAGAATGAATAGAAACAAATAGTAATAAATTCTAATTCAACAGGTTTTTTTTTTTTCTTTCTAATATTACGTTGCAGAAATAAAATTAGAAGGTACAGCAACTTAACTAACGGTACTGGAATATTTAGAATATTCGCAGGGCATCTTTAGTGATGTTTTTATTACTACCAAAGCAGACCAAGTGATCCTTTTCAATACGCAAATTTTTACAAATTTTATTTGGCCCGTTTTCTCAAAAGTTTATGCTATGCAGCTGATCTTTTTATAGTTTATTAAGCGTCGTAGTACTCTAACTTGATCTTCCTTTGATTCCTTGATTTTCTAGACATTGAAAATTTTGAAATTTTCCTTGTTGATTTGAATACGATTCTTATTCGACTGTACAAAAAAAAAGGATCAAATAAGCAACAGGTAATGCATTTAGAGAGCTAAACCTTAAAAAAAAAAGAACGGACACACGATAGGTTGAACTTGTCGGGAAGGCCGCTTGTTTTTTCACGAAGCGAAATCTTCGGATTTCCCCTACTAATCGATATTTCATTAGAAGCATAAGAATATCGTTTGTCTTTAGCTCTTGATTTTCACAATTTGATCGATCTCAGTTTATCTTAACTGACTACTCAAGTTTATATGTTCTAGTTTTTTTTTTTTCCTAAGGTACCACTTTCTTTTTTTCAAAATAGCGCATTTATTACGAAAACATTTATTGTTCCAGATATTAAATTTTAAGTGGAAATATTTGTAGAAACGTCGTTCGAACGCTTTTTTCTTTTGCTATACGAAGGAACCAACCCAATAAGGTTGGTGTTTGGGTTGCAATGTCTAGAAAAGGAGAGAGAAAAGGCAGATTCAATTTTCTTGAATGAAGATATAAATGTAACAGAAAAACACAAAACTGTTGCAGTGATTAACACTACATCAGTACCAAACATGTTTCCATAAACTTCACTGCACTGGGCGCACGTTTCAATGACAAAGCTACGATTACCAGCAGTATTACTTATTTTAAAGTGTGTAGGCACTATAAATGCTCAGAACTATCGACAACGAATTTTGGAAATATATTTAAACAAACTATTTTATTGCTAGTGACATATGTTATCCTTATAAGCTTTAAAACAGGTTTCCTGGTGAGACTCTCGACCAACAATACAAAACCTTTTGTTTTTTTTCGTAAAATCATTTAAACTTCTTAATATTTTTCGAATATTCAGTACCTCTTAAATAACAGCGACGCCTTGTAGTAAACAAACTACTGAAACCTTTAATTCCTTGATACTTTTTGTACGCCTGTATAAACATTAAACAAGAAATATTTGTCCTACGGATTTCTTTATTCGCACCCTTGATCCTTCAAAAAAAAAAACAAATCTTATGGTTACATAAGAATATATGAATTTAGTTTCAACTTGATTCGCGCAATTTTAATTTTTAAGTTGCAAAACACAGTATAACAAAACACAAACACAGTGGTAAGCAATAAAATAAATTAACGCCGGACGAAATGATTTATTTTTTTTTATTATTTAAAAATTGCGCGGTTTTAAACGTTTATTGTTCTCCATTGTTTCGAATGGTTGCGCATATAGTTCAATTGTTCATGACGCCTTTCCACAACAACCGAACGCTAACATATTTAAAAGCGCAATTGAAATTTTTCTGAATATCTCAGATTCAGCCGTCCGTGCGTCTGCACTTTCGGTAATTAAGAAATTCTTTTGGACGAAGTCATTTACTGCTTCTAAATTTGTGCGATGCAGTAATATCGGATTTATTTCTTGTTTCTATGTACGTTGATATCGCTAAACCTACCTGGAAGTAGTAGTTAAAGTTTATTGCTTTATAACAATGAAAAAATAACTACCACTTTAAATCTTATAACTCACAACTAGTAAATACTAATTCTATAGTTCGTTATATGGCCGTAATCGATTGCTTATTTTCAATTCTTGATTATTTTATCGTTAGAAATGCCATTATTCTTACTCCAAATTATACAGATATTTCGGTAAACACTTAAATCAAAGCTTGCGATGCATACCCAACATTGTGTCAACATAACCTAATAGAGCATTTCTTAAATTATAAATCTTTATGCCAAATGTTGCGAATGTAACAATTAAACTCGGAGAAATTTAAAAAACCATTAGTTGACTAGATTAGTAGTTTCACATCATTCTTGTAAATAGGTATAGGGAAAGTCATAGCGAATCGATGCAGAATTAAATTCTGCATCTGATCATCCAATAAAAAGAGGCTGTTCCATTTGAAAAAAAGAACTTTTTCAACTTTGAAGATTTTGTAATTGGTTATGCAGTTTTGGACACCCTGTATGCGACAAATCAATTGTCAATGTGGATTTCGAAAGTGTCATTCTTGTGCTTCCATCTACCCTAGAAGTGTTTATTACCAGTCGAAAATGGGCAAAAGATACTGTGTTGCAAATACACTACATCTTTCAAAATTTAAAAAAAAATGAAGATATCTAAGTAGCAGTTGAAAATAGGTATGTATAGGGAAACCTATTAGAACTCATCATAAAATTTTCTCAGGAATTTAAGAATGAAATAATATGCAGGGTGTTCCATTTAAAATAAGAAAGTTTATGGCGACTTCCGGTATAACCGGAAGTGGTAAGACCCTGAACATATTTTAAAATGAAAGAGAATCTTGAATAGCCCCGGATTCCAAGAATGCAGAGTTGCAGGTTTTTTCTAACCTCGGAAAATTCTAACGAACGGCTACCGTGGACAACCCTGTATAGATAGACTCACCCTATATATACAATGGTGATAAACAATATCCTGTGGGACAAATAAGTAAGCATATTCATGCCCGCTTGCATACATCGGTAGTCATAATACGCGGGAATCACGGCAGTTTTAAAACAACAAGTATAACTGCACACTAAAAAAAATTACACTTTTCCTACGGAAAATTTCTGTAATGTATAGGGTAAAATTACCAAAAATTGGGAAATTTACCTAAAGTTTTATACTAAATTTCCCCTATACATTACAGGCATTTTCCGTAGGAAAAGTCTAAATTTTTTAGTGTGTGTGTATTATAACTTTGATACCACAACAAATTTGGTGTGTAGGTACCTATCTTTTTGGCCACCACTGTAAAAATTAAAAAATAATAACATTACCAATTAGTATGACTCCAATACTTTTTCAGCAACGAAAAAAAGGAGATTTATCAGTGTAAATAGATCACTGACCCAAGTTTCCCGTTAAGTAAGTTGCGTACCAGAACGATACACTTGGCATACTCAAACCATATACGATAATTTACCTTTATAAGATAGAGGTAACGCTTAAATGTAATGAATAAAGTAACTAAACACCTAAGCAGTTACATCTATCGTAAAGAGCACACGTGTTAATATCTTCCGTGATTATTATTACTGGTACAAACTTCCTGAGTTTTAATTGTAATAAGGATATTCTAAATATCTATATTTTGTTTGATTTTAGTATAATTGGTTAAAATATCTATATTGATGAAATTATTCTAACATATAATTAACCGTATCTCATGACAAATACTTAAGTTAAAATGCTCCCTATCGATCGCTAAAAATCTTTGAAGGCTCTTAAAATAATTCTTTTACGATCTAGTACACGGACACGTTTAAACACCTGGTCAAAGTACCTATCACCTGTTATACATATATATAAGATTGCCCAGAACAGAAATGGCATGTCATAAATCCTTCTAATATATATAACCTTTTATTTTAATGTCTTTGCACAGTATTTTATTAATATCTCAATAGATATTTCTCACATGGTATTTAGAATGTATTAGATTCGACGTTTTAATTTTATAGTTGGCCGCCTAAATGTTAATAGTCCTGATCGGCTGACCTTCGCGAAAGCGACGTCCTTGCCGTTATATATCGATTAGATTTTGTCTCGCCGTCGCCGTAGTTACTATACACATCTTTCCCCTAAATTGCAAACTTTCTCTCCGGTAACATTAGAATGTTATGTTATAGCGCAGCGTATGTGTATGACTCGTTTTATTTAGCAATTAATGCCTATAGCCTTCTCTTTTTCTCCTACTATTAGATTTCTTATCTTTCAGATAATGCCAAATGATTTCACACATGGATAAATTTACAAAGATGTGGTTATTATAAGAAATAATGACTTTCGTAGGTTTTATTTTCAGTTTTCTTAACATAGGTACTTAAATAAATGTAAATTCATGAGATAACACAGAATCTATCCTGCGTTTCATACCTCTATATCAGAGGCTCCCAAACTTTTTTTTCTCATATATTACATTGTAACATGATAACAGTCGTAATATAATTAAAATTAAATATTAAATAAGAGATGTTAGAAAATAGTAAGTAATTCTATGGTTAACCCATAAAAACATCCTACCGGAATATCGGGCAACACTTCAATGAAGTTATTTGCCAATTTTTCTTAGTCAACAATAAGTAATTCTATTCAATTTTGCTTTTGGAAGTATGTACTACATTGAGAAAAATAGATAATAAGAAGAGAAACAATTAGTGTATTATACCTAATTGTATTAGAGCGTATAATTTGTCTAATAAACAGTAATACATGCATGAATACTGGGTATTGGATAACGTATGATTGTCCTTGTGTTAATATCATTTATTATATTTATAATACGTGGTAACATCTCTTCTCCGTGTATCTTCAAATAAAAAGTTGTCTTATGCCAGGTTTTAAAAAAACCTACATTGTATATAATATTATTAAGAAAAGTGTTGCTATGTACTTAAGACGTTATCAGGTTAATCTTGATATAATGTTATTTAAACCATTCACTTTAATTGTTTTAATTTTCAATGTACCTGTGTTAAACCAACATTTTAATTGTCAGTACATATAATGATGCAAGCAGATATTAGGGAGATGCAAGCAAGAATTCAAATAAATAATTTTTTGGTTTTAAATGTATATGGGACAAAATTAGATCAACATTAATTTTTGCGCCTCCATCCAGAAGCACTGATTCTGCATTATTTTAAATCGTCGAGAAACATACCATTTTCCGGTCGATGCCGGAGTTATTAAAATTTCTATGATGTGGATTCGATGACAAATGACAGAATATTCATTACATCCGAAAATTATACGGGTAACTATTAATAACTAGTAACAACTTGTTAATAACCTATGTAATATGTATGAACTGGTGTCTCCATTGTCTTTATTATTAATAAATATCGATCAAAACTAGGAAAACGTAAAAATACTAGAGTATCGTGGTCCTTGCTTCAAAATTGCCAACCTGTATTGTTAACTCCCTATTATTATTCTATTTTTTTATTTATTTTTTATTTTCAACAAAATTAAGATTTGTCGGCGAGAAAAAAAGATAGTGGATCCCCTAGTGTTCATCAGGATAAATCTGCAAAATCAACCTAGTATAGTTCGTGGGAAAAAATACCCATAATAAAAAAAATAAAATGGTACAACCCCGAAAAAGGATTACATTATTTAATATGCAATATCCTAATACTATTTATTAGAAAGGTTATATAGCTTAACGCAATTGTGATAAGTTATTAAGTTCGGTGCGACTAATCTTTATTTATTTTTGTCAGTGCTCTATTAGATACTTCTAATTCATTCCTATGACTTTCGGGTGCATACGCACTAGTCCAAATTTTTCTAATAAACCAATGAAAAATTAATATTCTATTTTGTATGTTAAGATACGTAATACGTTTGTGTATCTACACCTACAGATATATAACTATTCGTATGTTAGTACAAATTTAATCGTTAAAACCACTAACATGTGGTCTGAAATCAGATTTTCATATAAACAGCATGCATATGTAAATTTATTTAATGTAATATGTATATTACGTATTCATGGATACATGCACTATAAAGATTAACAAACATTAAACACATTTAAAAACATAATGCCAATAAGCAAAATGTACACTCGCCAGCAATTGTTATAAGCATCCCAATCAAAAAAATAAAGGTAGTTGTTCCTAGAAAAAAGGTACAGTGAAAATATACCTGGCTACTATATTTTAGTTTTTATTTTGCTATACCACTATTATTTTATAGTTAGATTTTCAAAATATAATGAATATGCCGTTATCCAAATAATATGTTCGTGTTATTAATGTGACAATTGGGCGGTTCACATTTCAATATTATCGGTATCGGAATGATTCAAAAATATATTGTTCTATTTTTTATCGTATCAGAGGTTGTGTGAAGCATTCTTATTTAAAACAATATATTTTGAGTCATTCCGATACCGATATCGGTGTGTCTGAAACCGCTCTTACTGGTGCAAGAGATTATATCCAATATAACTAAATAGATTAAAACATTATTTTCATTAAAAATTAATAGGTATCCACCACTTCCTCTATTTTGTAACAGCCATCAATTTAATATATATATAGTTGAAAATATGAATGACTGTGTAGATTGTAGTCTGGTAAAAGTTTTGTGGGATAGCAGTCAAGAACAAAAAGTAAATAAAACTTCTTGTAATTTAATCCTAGCTTTCGATATTTATATTAATATCTTCTTCGGGGCTACAAATGTTACAATACAAAAAATAATTGCTTGTATTCGCTCGTTTCTTGGAAATGTGTAATTTATTTAAAAAATATTTGATTTTTATTTGTTTTAAATAAGTTTATAGGCATGTGCTTAGAGCATCTTTTTTGCCACTTCATATATTTTCTTAAATTTGCCGCTGGTTACTATATAAGTACAATTCAAAAATGAGCAGAATATCTCTGGAATAACTGTTCTATGGAAAATATTAACATAAATTGTTAGCACAGAGTATTTCACAGTAACATGAAAAATTATTTACTTTGTAGGATAACCTCGGCCTTAATGGTTTCCTAGTCGGCACGAAGTTGTTATATTTAGTTTCATTTATGCGATATTGTTCACGTGTGCTGTACAACTGTAGAATACGTGAGGATCATATTATATTAGACATAGGTGACATTTGAAATATGCAAACAAATAAATAATAATTTATTTAAAAGATCCGGTTCAATCATATTAGCATAAACACTTTTTTTTTCGTCGCTGCGATAAAGAGTTGCTCTACATTTCAAAAACGTGTCGCAATGACACGGTGATTACACAATCGGTAAGTTACTCAATTGTGCGGCCGCGGTGTAAGAATTGTTTTCTGCAGTGGCATACCTACATGCCGATAGTAAAGGAAATTATGAATATAGTATTTTCAAATTTCTAATAATAGATAACGTTTACAAAAAATAAATTACCAAATTATTCGAACTGGTTTGCTTATCTTGTTCTCAGCGTTAATTACAACAAGGAGTGCAAGGAACGACAAGGTCGAAACGTTAAATATTTGAAATATTTCACTTAAGCAGGAGAACTCTTAATGGAGATTGTTTTAATACATAGTGAATGTTACTTTTAATAATCAGACCACCGCGAAAGTTAGGATTATATTTCATATTAATCAAGGGAAAGGTGTCTATCTACCTTGTATTTCACCCAGGAAATCGGATTTTTAGCAAGATTTATTGAATGCGCCCCCTTAATAAGTACAAGTATACCTATGTGACCTGTTTTTTCTAAAAATACAAAACCGATTTAAATATAACTTTTTGCTACATGTTCAGAGAGATTTAATTTACACAACTATTTCTAAGTGAAAAATAAATTAAGAATACAAACACAGAAAGAATTTTCCACTTACATTCTAAAGAATTCCAAAAGATTATATTAGATCAAGGTTTCTCGCATTCTCTTGGTTTAAAAAAAAACCGCTGACTTCAAAAAATCATTCATCATCTGCTCAATAAATAAAAAGAAAATTTGATTTTGTGTTCTCGAAAAAACAATCTAAATAAAAAATCGTTTTGGTTTTATTTTTCAAATTGTGGATAAAAAGAGTTTGCTATAAATTATCGGTTCAGCCCAAATTGAATTTCTATCTATTAGTTTGCCAAATAGTTATTCCCTACTGTATATAGTATTGGGCCGTGATTATTATATAGTTTATTAGCTTTTAGATATTATTGCGTCATACGTTTATATAGACGTAAGAGGCTTAATAAGTGCGCAATAAAATCGTAAAATATACATAAAAAGCGAAAGCAAAATAGGCGCTTTCGTTTTAGGAATTAGATGATCGCTGCTTTCTATGCACACTCTGAGATCATTCTATTACATACTCCAAAGAAAGAACTTCACAAAAAAATACGGTTCATGATGTGCGGCTCTCGTCACAATTAAACCTTTTTTTAATTTTACCTTGTCGTGTTAAATATAACGAATTCATTCCGCACAAAAGTATGCATGACAAAGAGAAAGGAAGCAGCAGGCGGGAGCAGTTGCATGTTGTGTGGCATTTGAAAGCTGCCACATTGTTAATTGACTTACTTTCAAGTACCTACATTTACAAACTGTAAAAATACAAATAGGGCGCTTAAAACGGTGACAATGGACAAATAAATTAACGAGAATGACATAAAACTGTATCAAATGTCTGAGATACCGCAAAAAAAATTCTTTGTGAGATCATTTCTAGAAAAGACCAAAAGAAATATAAAATAACGGTGATATTTCGGTGTACGAAATCTTTGACGAATACGCAGTGGATGTTAAATTTAAGAACCGAACACACCTGCGTCAATCGAGTACTCCATTTTTTAAACATAAACTTTGGTAGTTATTTGTAATAACTATAATTTTGATGGAAATTCCACACATAAAAATTACAAAATTTTAAAAAAAAAACTCCTCGCACCCCATTTTAAGATATCTCAAATTCGCTTACTCAGTCCTCTTTAGTATTGTTTGTAGTTGTTTATAGTGATTTACTCCAAACGTTAACAAATGACTATAGTTTATAGCGTTGGGCGAATCGAATGAAAAAATCATTCGATAAGAACAAACGAATGATTTTTCGTTAACTAACGAGATTTCGAAATCTCTTACCTTAGTGAATGCAAAAATCGTTTTCCGAACGGAGTATTTTTACCGAATATTCAATCAATAACATAAAATCATTTCGTTTAGAATGAAAAATTCGGAATAAAAATAAAACGAAATCTTTTTCAGACATCGCACTAGCCGAATGTATATTATGTATAATAATGAACTTATATACTTCCCGAGTTAAATTTTTTGCTGCCGCACAAAACCACCATAATTTAATGTTGGCTTTGATGTTTGTGTGTTGTTTATCAATGGGTGTTTCCGGCTTTTATAAAAATATTATATATTTTCTCTCCCTCTTTTGTAATGCATATGACTTATAGCGTTTTCGACTTATTGCACTTTTATCCACTGATTGTATTTCCATCTTATTTTAATACGTAATATTAGTAAGGGCGATAGATATACTCCACGCGTAAAGTGCAATAAGTCGAAAACGAGGTGCAATTAGCCGCACCTCGAATGATGTTTACCATTCACGAACAAAACATCATTTTGTTGTAGCAGGACAAAATGTATAATATATTAGTCTAATTCCGACAAAATCTCAGACTGCTGATATTCTCACTAAAAGATTAACGAACGTTTCGCATATAACATTTTTGTTGCGCTAATCTAGCTGCAATAGTTGTCCAGAAAAGAATTGTGGACGAGTGGTCTAAAATACTCGCTCTCTCTATTTTCCTAGTTCTTGAAAATATAATAAACAACTTCTAGAACAGTTGACAGACAATTTGTAAAAAAAAAAGCATTTTTCCTTTAATCCCAGGCAATTTTTCCATCGATTCAAGAGCTAATCAAAGGTCAGATAACGGCAAACCTGTCAATATTGCCCGCCCGCGAAACAGAATCGTTTCTGAATGGGACCACGTGTAGGAGGTAGGTCGTTGGCAGATCGAGCGTTGGCGCTACGTTCGATAAAAGGGGCTGTTGTTGACGTACTACAAATTCTGTGAACTTGCACTACGTAACCAGGGATGGTGGGGGGTTGCTTCTACCTATCACTGTTTTATTCCTATTGAATAGAAATAACGGATAATTCACTGTTTAATTCCTGTTGAATAGAAATAACGGACATTTCTTATTCTAATATTTTATTCAGCTTTATAAGACGAAAATAGTTTGCTTTTAGAATAAATGTATATAAATATAAAGTAGGTATGCTGTTTTATCAAGCACCAAAATAAAACTGTCCCAGAGATTATATTTATAATAAACATTACCTCTTTTTTTCAAATAAAGTGCTGTGATAGCAACTTAGATGTCAAGGATCAAGTTTGTTTGGTAGATAAGAGACACGTTTTAGTCATGAACTTGAGTACTTCAAAATGAATAAATACTTTTTGAAGCGAATAAATAAAACGTGTAGCAAAATGAGCTTTCAATACTAGATTATTTGATTTGTAAATTTCGTAGGTATATTAATATTAAATCTTGAGGACTGCATTTGTTAGTTATTCATTATTTTCATTGATTGATCTATGTAGTTAGTAAATCATCAGAGGTTTATTTAGATGTGGAAATGGAGCAAAACGTTTGTTTTGCGGACGATTTTATGGCATATGTGTATGTATTTATGCACATACGTAATACGTAAATATTGATATTACTCGACATTTTCGGCGGACAGCGTTCAGGGAACATGAAGATGATATAGCCTACGAGGGTGGTGTTAAAATTAGGCGAGCTAACAAAGAAAACAAATTTGGGAAACATTTTCTTTATTTCTCAACATAATATCCTTTTAGCTCGATACACTTTTCCCAGCCATATTCAATATTTTAAGAGAACACCTAGGGACATATGTCCGAAATCTTGGGATTGAATTAGGTTGAATTTTCCAACAAGATAACAGCAGGAAGCACGCGGTTCGGGTCGGTAAGGCATGGATAATACATAGTGTTCCACACGTACGGGAAAAACCACCCCAAAGCCCCGACATAAACCCCATTGAGCACCTTTGGGCAGAAATTAAGTGTCGTCTAGACGAAGAGCCATGTTTTATAGAAAAATGGCAGAAGGTTGCACCAGATTTTACAGAAAAATTAGTGACATTTATTTTATCATTTATGATGAAACGTCTACAGACAATCGTCAAGAACCAAATACGAATATCTTTTTTAATTTTGTCGGTAAAATTCACTCTATCCTGAGGTACAAAACCCCACCGTGGGTGATATGTTTAACAGGTAGTCGCCGGCAATATTTTCCGAATGCGTCTCTTATATTTCTCTGTTTGTACCTGCAAAATTTATAATACTTTCGTCATTCCTCGAATTATGACGTTTTGAACAGTGGAACAGATGATAAATGCAAAATACGCACACAACTTCCAAAAACACTTACACAAACTGCAGTGAAGTGCAATGTAAATATAAAATAAACATGATAGAAACAAATATTGTCACAAATTTTTTAAACAGTAGAGATACCGTAACTTGGCGATGCAAGTCTAGCAATGTAGAGCAATAACGAAATATACATTTCCGAAATAATTGTTGAAACTTGCTTTATATTAATCGCTCCAATACTTCCAGCAATTGTTGCTGGATTAGAAAAATTTACTGTGCGCCTTTACATGTCCAAGTCGAATTTTTTTTTGTAACAACCTTCTCAAGACTAATTTTAAAGCTATATATTGGTACTTTTTATAGAATGCCCTTCTCAGAAGGTTTCATGAACAATACCTATAGGTTTTGTACGTATTACTTATAGCTTTCACTTTGTTGGCGGTTTACATCGTCCAAATAAAACCCCGTCTACGTCGCGGCCAATGCACCATCACAAGAGGGGTTGCGAGAACATTCACTCGTCTTAATGACAGGCGGGAGCGCGTGGAGCAGTGCGCATCTTTTTCGCAACGCGTACGACCACCGGAGGAAATTCAGTCGTACGGCTGCTAGTTTCTCGTACTGGTCACCTGTCACCGTTAATTTACGTCTGGTTTTAAATACGTAATACGCGTATTTGAGTCGACCTGTCTGCTTTTTCGTTTTCTTAGTGTTCCCATTTCATCGTCGAAGTTATTTCTGGAGATAGTACCGAAAACGTTGGGAAAAAGAACGCCGTATTCCGCGTGTGTGTGTCTGCCGGCTCCACTACGAAGGCCGCAATTTCGTGCCGAATCTTTGTGTATGTGTAAAATAGTACTCCGTGCGCGTTGATTCCAGACATTTTAGCGAAGGGAAACGCCCGGCTAAATAGTCGGGAATTCAATTCCTTTTTGCGCAATTATTCCGTTAATACTGAAGTAATTAGAGAAGGCACGTGTGGTGATTTAATACGTTCTGGATTTGTGGCGGAATAAAATAACAATGAGTAAGTAAGAAATCTGTGAAACCACGTGGCGTAACATTGCGTGGAGGGAAAACCTGTTTGAGTTTGAATGAAAGTGTGAATAGCGTATACTCAAAATGCGTGAACCTGAAAATGAAATTTAATAATAAAATGCCCACCTACCTAATAACTTTTTCTTCAAAAAAAAAAAAAAAAAAAAAAAAAAAAAGAAAGGAAATTTAAACTTGTTTAAAAACCAAAACAAAAGTTGTCAACAGTTTATAGACGAATAAAACAATTTTGACATTTTGTGTAGTACTGAAACTGAAAAACTAGACTTCTTATTTCAAAAGTAATACTGAGGAACGTGCTGCAAGTAGTTTTTTTCTTTTTTTTTCAATATTCAATTTAGCTACGAGAAATTGACTATGATATGAATTGAAATAACACTTTTTTAAAGTTTGTACACCAAAATGTAGAAATTATTCCGAATATTTTATCATAAATAAATTTGCACTTGACAAATGCTGTTCACACTAAGTTCCCATCTTGAATTTGTTTGTGTATTTTGCCCTTTTTTAAGACAGTATGAAACTTGCTTGAGTTTATTTCAAAAATTTTTCATTATTTCAAGTTTATATTTTTTTTATTTATTCCTGCATTCTACAAAAATGCTTCTTGTGTTTTACAGAATAAACATAATTTAAAAAAATATTTTGGTCTATACAAGGTGTTACAAAAGTAGGAAAATAAACGTTCGTTATTTTAGATGGAACATTCTGTATATTATTCTATATTTAGAATCTAAATTGGAAAATAATGCTTCATATTATCCAATATAGCTTTATGTTTTCCAGCAATATTATAATTTAATTTTTCGGTTACCACTTCCGAAAGTACAACCTTACTACACTCATTCGAAGATAGAAAACGCTACTTTATCGAATTGACCGGTTAAGGTCAACTGTTATTTTACCGTACTCTTCTGAAATTCTTCTGAGTTCGGTTGTCGAAATAGCTGTCAAACAATCTGTCATTCAAATATGAGTGATCCATATGCTGATCCGTACAAATGCAAGTAAATTGATTTAGTAAGTTATGATCATGTGGTAGTTGAAAATTTCTTATACGCACCACGGCTTGAAAGCCTCTTATCGAACTCGTTTGGTGCTCACCTCGGCTCGTAATCTTCAAACTCGTTCGACAAAACGTCACTTTCCAGCCTTAATATGTGAATAACTATTTCTGCGGCTAAAATGTAAAGTTTCATTTAATTTCAATAATTAGTTAATATACAGGCTGTCCCATTTGAAATAATCTTAGTCTTATATTTACCAGCTGACGCTAGTCATAGTTGTCAGCCTACAGTGGGTCTATTTTCATTATTAATCGTTCTTTGTTATTGTTTGTTTTATTGTTAGACGTTATTTTAATTTTTTGGTTTTCATGAATGGCACTCTGAAATACAGAAACATTCGACATGTTGATGATCATGGGTGAATGTCATAAAAATATAGGGATGCCAGCCATAGTCTGCAAACACTTTTTTCTACGACTATCGGTTTATGGGCTATTCTGTTTTGCTTGCCTTATACATATCTTGTAGTATACGAATACGTACTTTCATCCACCATGATAGTCTGCAACGTTTCGCAAGTTAACACTAGGTTATAAACAAGCATTTATCTAACTGAAGTTTCTGTTTTATTCTCTTATTTGATTTTAAGAAAATATTTTTCTAATTTGATGTTACAATAAAGCTAAAACAAACGACGACGCAGTGTGGTAATGAATTATTAACCCACTATTAGGGACTTTTACCGGAATGTAATATGAGCGATTAATGTGTAAATTAGAAAAAAAAAAGGATTATAACAAACACGCGTCACGATGACTTGTAATGCGCGTACATTAAATCACTCGCCTTACAACAAATGTCATTGTGACACTTATGTTTTAATATACTATTATTTTCTTAATTTTTTTTATTAGAATTCATGTTATATAATTTAATTTTAGAAATATTACCCTATTCTATAAAGTAATTTTACCTTAAATTACACTTCAATCGTTTAACAAACAAACAACCACCGTTTTCATTTTATTTATTTCGTTTTGTTGTCGCATACATAAAATCCACATGAATCTTACCGTTCTGCCACGCGCTGATACTATTTTTAAAACAGTCGGGGATGGCGGAAACACGATTGGTTTCAAAAACGCCCGTCCTTCAATACAACCGCGTGTCATTACAGCAGTGATGACGGTGCTCAAACAGTTCTCTCCTCTTCTGACATGTATTTTTATCCATAGAAAAGTATCTGTAATGGACGTCCGCGTCGGTTTAAACAATTATGTAATGGAATGTCCACAATGAGTCATTTATAACGTTATTAAGAAAAAAAAAAAGTGTAGGTCACGTTAGCAGTGTTTAATGTTTTAAGAATGTATTATATATTGTTTTGATAGAAAGTAAACAAACCGAAAATCATCAAAGAATACTACACTTATAAAAATAGGTTTTATGATAATCTATTTTAAAAGTGGCTGAAGATTTTAAGAAAGCCTTTTAAAAATAGTTTAATATGTACGACTATATAACATTATTTCAGGCTATAGCACTAAATTATTTCAATCCTTCTTCTTCCTAAATATACTTTACTTAAATAAATATATGACTGGTAATCTTC
Organism: Cetonia aurata; assembly: GCA_949128085.1. Classification (NCBI taxonomy): domain Eukaryota; kingdom Metazoa; phylum Arthropoda; class Insecta; order Coleoptera; family Scarabaeidae; genus Cetonia; species Cetonia aurata. The sequence continues at coordinate 27,157,092 of OX421887.1, forward strand.
CACACAAACCAGCCAAACCGTTGATTTTGATCCATATTCCCACTTAGGGAAATGAGAAATAAAAAGAAAAAATATTTTTTTATTGGTTTATAAAATAGTCTCGGTTGTCCTACATCTATTTATTTTACATTCTCGACAATTTCGTTCTGTAGGTAATAAAAAAATTGAAATAGCATTTGACTAATTGTTCTTTAACAAAATAAACTTCTAGCGCTGTAATCATATGCCAAAAAAAAAATAGTTTTTTGAGATAAAATAATAAATGGGCAGTCAATTTCCCCATAACAATAGCTACTCATTTCGCTTAAATTAGATTGATATATAAAACACATTCGGCTTAATGAAAATGCATTTTGGAGAGTTATGCTTCATGATGAATCCATACACTTTGACTGACTGGTATTGAAAATTTACGTTGCGGTGTATTTATTTACTGAAATCTAAGATTGCGAATCTAAACTGATACGGGGAAATTAATTCTCTAATTCTCTTCCAGGATTTTATCGTTAAACTTCGGGTCAACCGTGGATCAATTAAATTATGGCCCCGAGTCAACCGCGCCAATTGTTAGTCTGGACATTACCTACGATCGCTCTAATTTTCAGCTACTTCTGGTTCAAAAAGAAACGGATACAAGCAAAGAGTGACCCAGACAGTATAGTTAGCGAAAATCACTCGCTACGCAACGTTAGATCTCTGAAAGAGGAATTAGAAGAAGCAATCTCCGACACTACCGACGGGGCAAGTTCTTCACCAAATCGTTCCATCTCACGATCCCTGTCTGGGGTAGATTCGTCCCCCATTGATATCGTAATACCACGAGAGTTGCGTTCACACAAATCCAATCCAATCGTGATATCCGACGAGGATTTAGATCTAGAAATACAGAAAATTAAATCTATGAAAAGTGCCGCTACAGTTCCTTTTAATAAGTCGCAAACACACGAGACTGATACTGTAAAGAAAACACCACCGTCTGTAATAAAAAAGACTTCTAATACAAAACCGAAAGATTTTTCGCCACCAGATATTTTCGCCTCAACACCGGTTACACCAAAATTCAAATCGCCGAAAGTTATTAAGTGTACTCCCCAGAAAATCATATTATCTTCGTCGTCTTCACCGATGGCGCAGAAACACGCTAAAACCACCGAGGAAAAGCTTAGCAACTCTAAAGTGGAGATGACTAAAGAAGTAATTAACGATAGCCCCAAGAAGACGGCCGATATCTCAAAGGTAGTCGAAGAAAAAATCGTTGAACATGAAGAAATTCAAAGACAAACCAGCGAGAGGGATTCAGCAAACCACAGTCCAGCTGACGTTATGCTCGCTAGTCCATCATTAAGCAGCATTTCCGATAACCATAGCGAGGTAAATAATTCTCGTTATTTATTTTGTCCATCTCTGCAATGTTAACATTATCTCGCAGGGCTCCAACGATAGTGGAAAGGGTGGAAGCGATGTTGCCACACCACCTTCAAGAACTCCGGCGGGTGAGGGTTCTATTTCCGGAGATGTCCCGTCCTATTTGATTTACGAATTTGCCATTCCACAAAATCTGGTAGGCCGTTTGATAGGTCGCGGAGGTTGCATTATCTCAGAAATCAAAAATAAAAGTCGAGCACGGATATTAATTAAGAAGCATCCTACAAACTCCAAACAGAAAGTTTGCGCCATAGAAGGTAAATTGTCAAATAAATTTGAAGATAGTTAATGGAATGTAACTTATTTTTGTAAAGGTTCCCAACAGAGTATTGATACTGCTTTGCAAATGGTTAGAGAGAAGTTTCCTTTAAAGCGTTACCCGGATATTACCTTAGAACAGATTGCTATACAGCCCTCACCGGTTTCGTTGACACCAGATCAATTGCACGTAAGCAGATAATATTAGTACTTCATTACCTTCCTAGAGATTTTTCACAAATCTTTAGAATCTTAACAATATGGTTTTACATAATTCATTGTATATACTTTGTTCTAGTTAAAACTCATTGAAGGCATCAATAATGATACAATCATCAGCTGCATGGTAGCCCCGAACCACTTCTTCGTTCAACAGCCAACGCATCCGAGCTTTCCTAATTTGAACATCCTGAGCAATTGCATGAATATGTGTTATAATAATACGGAATCGCCACTATTACCAAATCCTATTAGTGAAAACACTATATGCGCAGCTCAATCGGAAGGGGATTGGTACAGAGTCATGGTGATGTCTACCGACATGGAGACCAACACTTCCTACGTCATATTCCTAGATTACGGCGGCTACGCTTTCGTAGAGAATAGTAAACTTAGACAAATTCGAGGAGACTTTTTATTATTACCTTTCCAAGCAGCAGAATGTATATTAGCTAATGTCAGACCTCTCTCAGGTTCGTAGAAAGGATATTGCTATTTGATGAATCTAGGCTTAATTTTGATATAAAATTTGCAGGTGAAAAGTGGTCCGATGAAGCCTATAGTATAGTAGCAGAACTGACAAAAGGAGCCTTAACATACACTCAAGTAGCAGACTACACCAATGATGGCGTTCCTTTAATATTGATGTATATATTTGTAGGACCACAGGTAATAACAAGATATTCTATATACTATATAGACCATACCGTATATTTTGTGTATTTATCTGTCTTAAATTCTCTTCTTCAGTACCTTTGCTTTAGTTTTCATAGCGATATTAATATATTTTTTATCGTCCATTGTACTAACTTTGACATGCAACTATGTCACGATTTTTTAATAATAAGGTGGCTCCTTAAATATTAATTATATAAATAAAAAGAAACGCCTATATTATTATACTAAATAATGTATTAGAAAAATATATTGTTGTAAAACATAATCAAGATGAAGGGTACAGGGGAAGAAGCCAGTTTGTCAAAAAACGTAAAATGTTGATGGGGAAGTTCAATTCGAGTTTTTTGGTTAATAAGACCAAAGTCTTTGCAGCAGTCTAGCGCATGGACATCCCGCGTTCTTCCCCTGTACTGTATATGTTTCAATGGTTATAACGTTTGATATAAAGCATTTTTGTCTGAACCACCTAAAAGATTAGCCCTTTGGCTATAAGATGGCGTGGAAATGTTAATTTCGTATTTTCTTTGACAGACCGTTTTCTTCCCCTGTGCCGTTCAAATGAAATACTTTCTAAAGATTTGAAAAAGGGTTCGCAACAACTGTCCTTTTAATTACGTGTCCACATATACTAACTTATTCATCACCAATTTTAAGTTCTAATTGTAATTGTAAGCCGAATTTAATTGTAAATTAACCGGAGTGCCTTTAAGGAGGTGTTTATATCAGGGTATTAATTTTTACTATCCGGTTTTTTTTTTTTTTTTTTTTTTGCTGAGTCTCGAACTTTCAACCCGCTAGTAATTAGTGTTTTAACCCAAACAAATGTTACTTTGAAGATGTTTTTCACTACTTGTGATAATTTGATCTTATTTTTAGGAGGTCGTATTCTTAAACGAAGAACTAGTTAATAGGGGCCTAGCAGAATGGGCACCGCTCACACAACAAGACGAAACAGAAGGAGCAGTAGGTGGCGTAATGTCGTAATTTTTTAACGTTTAAATGAAATTTACAGCGGAAATGAACTTTTTAGTCGTAAGCGTAACGGTCGACTTCGTCAAATTGACTTATTTCATTTATTAAATAACTATATAATAGGATAATGTTTGTTGTGAATCATAGATAAGAAGAGGATTTAAAATGTTTTTAACATCGATATTTAACTATCAACAATTTGTGTGAATTGCAATTTCATAGTTCATATTTGAAGATTCCTTTTTTTTTTTTTTTTCAATCAGATATGGATCGGTGATTTATAATTATATGACCGTATATAAATAATGAAACAATTGAAATACATAATTTTTGCTATTAAAAATAAAATAAAAAAAAATATACTTATACGTTAATTTCCTTTGAAGCATTACAACTGAGATGAAATGTTTCCATTGTTTCATAGAAAAAGAAAGAAAAAAACAGAGAAGCTTCAGATATTTTACATAACCATTTACCTCGACATATGATGAAACTATTATTATATATGCTAGATAAATTCATTCAAGTACATTTTTTAATAATTTAGTTGTGACTCGTGCGTATTATCAAATAGCTAAGTATGAATTCGTTACTTTTTTTTTTACCTATATTTATTTATCGAAGACGATATATTGCGTTGTCATGTGAAATTAAAGTTATATTTTTTTATGTTGTGTTAACTTACATTTTCGTTTTGTTTTTTAGTGACTATTAACTGCTAAACTGCGGCAAATGGTGTCGTTCCGTTTCAATTTTTTATGTCTGCATGTCGCATCAAATTAAAAATGGAATTACACGATTTGCCTTATTTTATTAATGATAATATGAATTCTCTGACCAAAAAATTACCGTTTTTAATATACGATTTTTGTCATTTTCTCACTAATAATGGAAAGAAAATTATGGTACATATGTAATTTAAATTTAACATATTTTTTATTTATATAAAAAAGTGATTTTCGAAACAAATTCTTCCATGATAGCTCAATAAAACAATAGGCAAAACAATATTTCCACCTATATCTGCATATTGGATGTTAATGTGAGTTTAAAATAATCCTTGCAACATTTCTCTTTCTTTAACTCTGTATAGTCTATGAGATTCTTGTATATAATGTATTTTTTAATATAACATGTAGACGTAGAAAGAATATTTGTACTTTTTCTTCTATTTTAAGTAATGTATATTTTGGGGACATAAGAAATACGTATTTATTAAGAAGACTTTACGTTTCTGTTTTTTTTTTATTCTTTTTAGCAGGGTATTTTCGTTACGTTATTTACGTTTATTTATTTAACACTAATATCTGAAAAATTATAATACACGATTGCAATCTGAAGAAACAGTATAAAGCTTCATTATTTTGATGTATGTAAATTTTTGCGCTAAACCCTGCTGTTCTTTTACAATTATAATTAAGCAGTTAATTGTACTAAATTTATTCAGTTTGTTCGTTCATTTCTTTTCTAATCGCATTGTAGAGAATATTTCCAAGAATCATGAATAAGTAGCTTTTGTATATAAGGAGTTTATTATTAGTTCTTGTATTATATATTACTATTATATGTTGCAGATTTAAATATAGATTTTACGCTCATATAAATCTTGTTTTTTTTATTATCAGCGTATACTTATTCTGGAAAAAAGTACAAGGTAATGATTAAATTCTCAACCTATAAATAACCGCATAAACTTGGAGATTTATTCCTCATGACAAACAACGACCAGTAGGTGAAAAAAATTGTAGTAATAGTTTCTTAGATATCCGTGAAGACGCCGTGGTAGATGTTCCTCTCAGTATTCACCAAGGACTGAAGAAACTCGTCATTTACAGAAAAACACAAGCAACTACGAAAATGATCAACAAGGTGATTGGCTTACAGCGACGAGACCACCGCGTGATGCGAAAGTAATTTTCTTGAAAATTAGCTACAATGTAACTTTACCACGACGCGGCAATTAAAGCTAAGCCATGCGAAGCTATGAAACGATAGAACTCATTGTCAATAAAATTCATCTGATTTTTGCTACAAACTTTTTATCAACCTAAAATACTAACATGTAGTATACAAATGGCAAAATTAAATCTAAATACTAAAACAATGACGTTAATTCTTGACTCATAGTTGAGTTATAAAAAACAATTAAAAACTCGTTTCAAACAAACTAATTCATGTCAGAAATTGAAAGAATTTAATTCGAAAAAATATTTGCTGATAAATAATATAAAATGAAAATACTTCTAATATAAAACTAAAAATGGAAACACTAAATCCAGAATTAATTTTAGTAAAATTCAAAACTTTCAAACATCAATTCCGCTATGTAGTTTGTACTTTTTCTTCCTTTGTGTACTCCATCACAGCTCTACCTCTCGATGATTGATATCATTTGATGATTTTCAGAATAACGCTCGCGTACTATTGCAATTTCAATTTCTAACGGCTTAATGGGTCACGCCGTTTTGCTACCTGCTGCTTTTCCTATAAAAGCATTATACTTACATATGTTTATAGTCTACCCACCTATTTGATGATACCCTGAAAATCCTTTCACGATAAAGTAAAAAAAAAACTTCTTGTGTAATTTAAAATCCTATATACGTATCTATAGAGATAAGTCTACATAAATTTATTTACTTAAAACTAATCCAACTTGTTTTGCTTTTGCGTTTCTTTTCCTGCACTTTTGGGCACGTAAATATGTTCATTCTGCTTATCTACTTTAGCCGCTATTCTCGAAAGCACAAACAAGAAGCTAGATAGCCTCTTGAGATAGGTCTGAGCTTGCTGAGTCACTTGCCCTGTGCGTACGAATGGAATTATGTGCCTTTCAGCTTTTCTACAAACACTTCTTGCTAATTGTAAACTTGCCGACGGAAGACCACTGCCCTAAAATGTATGCTCTAATTAAATTGCTACTTTACTCAATCAGTAAACGCTACAGGAAGAATATGATGTTCTGGTGGCGGCAATTCATTTGTGTACATTTGTATCCAATCTTCTAGTTCTCTTATGTGTAAATCAGTAATGTTGTTGATATCGCTGTTTTTACTTCCAGACATAGCTGTTGTGAGTTCTATTATAATAGTCTGTATTCGTTTTATTTTGTCACAGTATAGATGATTACAATCTCGCGCATGTTCCTTCGCCATTCTAAAAAGCATATCTTGGAAAAATATTTTTTACTCGCGAAATATATCACTAGTAACTAATTTGGTATTGATACATCTCTATTTTTCCCCCAAAAAATTGTGAATTTTTTTTTATCTCAAAAAAAGCTGGACGTCTGCGCATGATCATACCCTAAACTACATAATAGTTCCTCAGCGGATCCAATGGCATGAGATATTTCATTATCTTTGGATAAAACGACTCCTGTGTTTGTAGAACTCTGGCCTTGGTCCCCTGGTTGGTTAGATATGCGCCGTCTAAGGACAATATCTGCGTTACAAGATATTTTCTTATCCTAAATAAATCATATACTTTTGACAACAATTCCTAATCATTGAAACTGAATGAATAGTTATCAAACGTCTAAAAACCATTTTTCTAATTTTGACATTTCCATTAAGTCCTTTAACGTCACGTATCATCCGTCATAGTCATATATAATTCCTACGCGGCGCAACCACGGTGTGGCGCTGGGCGCAACTATTGAAATGATGTCAACTTTAGGTATTCGAATTTGCTGCTTTTCTAATTACTCCAATTCTGGTAGTTACAATAGAGCGCCCCTAATATTGTACAAGCACTTAATGCGGCAATGTGATAAATTACCAAAAGGTGCTAAACAACACTATAAATTTCAAATTCAACAGGTAATAGGATAAGCATTTAAACATGGTTATGTTGCTTACATAAATTATGGAATTTTTAGAGCTACAAGCAATATAAGGATGAAACTGAACCGCAACGAATTAAAGAGATTATAGCATCTGCTTATAAAGATATAGATTGGATAATGAAAAAGGTTAGTAAACCTATTTTTCCATGACCTAAACTAACAGCAGTACTTGCAGTATTCGAAAACCAATTAAATAAAATGAAGATACCTTTAATAACAAGTGGATGCACAGTTCCTCTCAACAAATTTTGGTCTTCTGTTTTAATTTTACATGATAAGCCGCACATATTGAATAAGAAAATAGCTGGCATAACTCAGCTATATTGTTACGAAGTTATTAAAACTAACCTAAAAGATATTCCAGAATATTTTACGCACCATGCAATTGCCTATGAAGTTCGCAATTTATCAGAGCTAACAAAAGAAACCTTATGTAACGTAATTCCAAATATATTAATTCCTTTTGATAAAACTTTGGAATTATGCGAGAGAGATATAAAATGCTTTGCAGATTGCCCATCTAAACTTTTTATATCATTGCGAGTTTTAATACCCAAAAGTGCGTTGCATAAAAAATGTGTAGAAATTGTAATACTTAATAAAGAAGAGAATATTGTAACATTTCATGGTGCTGAAGACCAAAATAAATGTGCCATAACTCCTGGTTTTCCATATCATTTGGAGTGGTTAGCATCTGGACATACCAGAATTAGTGTTGATGAGTTTGAATATGCAGATACCCCTAGTGCCAATTGGCTTGTAGATAAGGTGTTCTCAAAAATAATGAAATGGTGTAGCAGTGAATTAGATACTAAGCCTCAAGAATCATTGGGATTAATTTGTTTGGAAAAATATGTTAAACTCTACCAGAGATTAAAGGATAAATATGGAAAAGCAATGATTGCAGTAAGTTTTTCAGTACAAGCTTCAACTAAAAGCACTCGTATTTTTTTGATATGAAGAGGAAGAACAGATAATTTTAGAATAGAAAGCACACTCCTCCTAAAAAACATTTTTCCTCATACATATCTTCGAACTCTTTTAAACATTAGTTTGAAGTGGGGCTCTCTATTTTCTGCATATATAAGATGATCTTAGCTCAATAGCCCCTGCTAGATATTTGATCTTCAGCACATCTTCCAGTACCAAAGGCTCAACCTCTAAAGCTACTTCCTGTCTTTATTTTTCAAGTGGGATTATCCACTTTTCCCATTCAGAATTGTAGAAATGGTCATTTATCCATGTACCTACTACGGAGTTTACAGGGTGTGGCACCTAAGACGCCTCGAACCATCATACAAGATATCAAAGAAAGTTTAAGAGCCAAATTGTGCATCATTACCATCAGGTTTGGAAAGTTCTCAAAGAATACTTATTGTTTTATGTTACATGGCATATCTCCTAACATTAGCGGTTTCGTTGTTACATTTTCTCCTCAGTCAGACCATTGTTTGAAATGTTTTCTTGTGCAGAAACTAAATTGCACCGGCACTAGGCTTCGAATTTAGGGATAGAGTAAGACCCCTTATACCTTCACAAAATTTTTTGAGAGACTTGTAGAAAGAAGATAATTTTTGGTTGGCATTCGCAAATTGTAATTTTTCTTCTAAAATTTCAAATAGCACCACCCTAAAAAAATTACATCAATGGATAGCCGAAATTCTAAGTTTTCCATTGATATAATAAAAACACATTTCATAACAAATTTTTTAAAAAGAAAATGTTACGTCAATATCCTTTCCCGAAATCTAATCCGTCGTGATAAAATAAAAGAAATGCAATTCTCCAAACAGTAAACATAATAAACTGACAGAAGAAACATTGTTCTCTGATAAATGTGAAAATGCTTCGAACTCGAGAAGAAATGGTTGACATAGTAGATTTACAACTACTGGGACTATTCAACGAGCGGAGAGAGTTAGAACGAAGCCATTTTTTTTCCAAAGATAATGAATTGCCAAAAGACTAGAAATATTTTAGGAAGATTGCGATGGTAATGCGTTTAAACTTTCTTCGATATCTTGTATGATAGGAGAGCTATGGTCCGAGGCGTCTTAGGTCCTACACCCTGTATAAGAATTACTGAATGAATAAATTAAATTACAGACTTGGCCAGAAAATACAGACCCTTTAAAGTTCATATACGAAGATATAGCGATAGCATCTTACCTAATCTGCATATGGGAAAACATCGCTTCGTCTAAAAAGCCAACATTTTTGGATTTGGGTTGCGGAAATGGCCTTTTAGTATATATTTTATCCCAAGAAGGTTACGAAGGTTGTGGAATTGATGTTCGAGAACGTAGAATTTGGAAAACGTACCCTAATAACGTAAAATCATTGGTAATACATTTAATTAACGCGCATTTAAAGGGAATATCATCTCCCATTCTAGGTGAAAACTATAGTTCCATCAGCCTCTTCATTGTTTCCTGACGCAGATTGGATCATTGGAAATCATTCAGACGAGCTAACACCATGGATACCCGTAATCGCTATGCGCAGCTCCGTACAAACTAATTTTTTCTTATTGCCATGTTGCAGCTACGATTTTTCTGGTGTTAAATATGTTCGTAAGAATACATCAAAGAGCCAATACTTGGATTATTTAGATTATATTCAGGAGATTTGCAAATTATGCGGATTTAATACCAAAGTTGATAAGCTTAGGATTCCTTCAACTAAGAGAACTTGCATCGTAAGTGTTAGTAGAACTTACGATGCTGATAAGTATGAAAGTATAAACAATAACATAACGAAATTTATTGAGGATAAAACTGGATCCACATATAAAGCGAATAATGCGTGGATAGGTAATTTTAAACCGAGGAATAATGTGGAGAAAGTACAAAATTGTACGCAGCTAGATCGGGATTTAATTACTCAAATATTAAAGCAGGTTGCTAAAAAAATGTTAGAAGAGAGTTCTACTGTCATTGGAGATAACGGTAAGTTATGGAATAAGGGAAGCACACTACCATTTAGTGAACTTATTTTATCTATAAGAAAAAAGGATTTGAAGCAATTAAAGGATAATTGTGGCGGATTACAGACTTTGTTACGAAATCATAGATACATTTTTGAAGTTGATAAAGGTTACGTAAGCCTCAGAGTACCGAAAAAGTATAGCGAGACGAATAAATACAAAGATAAGTTATGTTGGTTCTTCAGAAATCACCCGGAAGGATGTCCAAACTCTGCAGATGTCTGCGCTTACAAGCATTGAAACGAAATAAAAAAAAAACATTTGGAGAATTTGATTTTTGAAATGACGCACACTGTTTTTTCGTTATAGATTATTTTATTTATATTTTTAATAAAAATATTATGCCTTTAAAAATGATTATATTTTTGTATACATCCTGAGAAGATTAAGATAATTTATTTAATCTACACGCCTATCTATTTATTGGGTCTAATATCGTGGGAGCTTAGTTATCTGCTGATCTCCCTTTTCTCAGTAGCTATCATAATTTCTTTGTTCATAGCTTACCTAAATCTGCGTCTTTTATTGCTTGTTCATGAATTTACTTACTTGGTGTAGCAAACATTTGTCATTTCATGTTTCAATAGTTGAGTAAATCGTCAATAAAAAAAAAAACGAAAAGCATTGGCCCTAGAAATGATCCTCGCGGTACCCTCGATGAAGGAAAATACTGATACGACTTGGTTAGTTACAGTAAATGGCTTGTCGAATAGGATTCCACAAGTGATATAGAGAACAACGATAAATTTAATCCAAATGTTGACAGCTTTTATAGGAAGATACCATGATAGTAGATATATGACATATATTTGCCGTTGGGCACAGTGTTGATCACAAAACACTGCGGTACATATAAGAGCACCTACTCTTCAAGTGAATGTCAGTTCTCGAAATTTCTAACGGCATTGCGCGATGACCATCGCCTAAAACGATGCCCAGTCAGCTGTCGACTAGATAAGAAGGTGTGACCATGTTAAGTATTTCAGTTACCATAGTTAGAAATATAAATTACATAGAAATCAGTTATCAAACGTTAGCAGTTATTTAGGGAATGCTAGTTCTTTAACCACAAGTTTCTTGAAAAAAATCCGTAGCTAACGCTAATTATCGCAAACATTTTAGAAGTTTTTTTGTTTTCACATAGTTCGCAATTTCTTTGAGTTTCTTTCTTACTATGGTATAAATATAGAGACATAATAGCTACAATATAGTTATTAAAATAAAATAATACATCCAATCTGAGCGCAAGTAGTCTAAGCTACCTAGAAGCTTGCGGCAATAAGAATACCAGTCAAGCTTTTCATCCAACTGTAGATACACCTTGTAGATTCATTGACCTTTCAATAACCCTGCGTTTAACTGAATATCATACATTATGGTCAGCTCTGGACTAGGGTGTATGAAAAAACATGTCAAATATCTTACAAGTGTTAATTTCAAAATAGTAAAATTGAAACTATTGACACAATTTCATCAAAAGGGTGTTGGCACGGTCACGAACCTGCGTAAGATTCATTCCAGAAACTACGGCATTAGTGGCATTCGCTTATAAAACAAATAAAAGTTAATAAATGTTCTTATTAATAAAAAAGAAAAAGTAAAGGCCCCATACCGAACCTCACGGCACTCCAGGTTACTTTGGTGACGTGGATGAATATTTTGCAGCAGTTTTAATTGAAAGGGCACACTGAACACTATCAGATAAAAATAAATCAACAAAATCCCGCACGCCGTAGCAATGAAGTTTGTGGTATGTATACTTCCTCATACGACTTTTCTGAGCAATTCTTTTGCGTCTTCTTGAAATTTTAACATATCCGCCGATACTTAATGGTTGTTAAGTGTTTAATCTCGTTTCATTTTATAAATGTTTTTCTTCATAGTTAGTAGTGAAGAACTAGTATATTTGCGTAAACGAAATAAAAACTATATAAGAGAATATATTTTTATTTTTTCATTGTTGTATTAAAATATTGCATCATTATCCTAATATACACAGTATAACTAATCAAGATAAATATATAAAATAATTAATAATAGCACAAATTACTTTAAGAAATATATATTTATAAAATCAAGGCAAAGAAAATTGGAATGATTATTATTACCATGTTATTCCATTGCAGTGAATCTAATAATAAAATGATATGGAGACTTGGTTTAAAAATCATGTACAAAAATGATCAAATTTTACTTAATACATCCATAAAATTAGACGTCCTCTTATAATATATACAACATAAAAATGTCTAGAAGCACCCACATTACCGGGAAAAATCGTGATAAACCACATATACAACAAATAGAAACGCAGTCGATATAAAAAAAAAAGAAACAATAATAAGTAAAATGTCGGGGAAATAAAAAAAATTAACGTGTAATCAATATTATTATAAGTTACAACAATAAAATTATCATTTTGTAATAAAAATATACTAGTTTTAACTCCATACGTCCGCAGATAGTCGTTTTTGTGTTTCCATTTTCTTGAGGTATGCGGTGGCCTGTTGTTTGTCCATTGATTTTTGAAGAATTTTAATCATCACGTTGCGTACATCGTTAGCCATGTGGCGAGCATCACTGCGAATAGAACAGTAGTATAAATACCATTTTATGATTTTATTAGCAATAAATAAACTTGTGTTTAAAATCACATGATATTACTTACCCGCAAATGTATAAATGCCCGTTTTCTTCAACAATAATCCTGTGAATTTCTTCAGCGTTTTGATCCATTAGATGATGCACATAAATTTTTTTCGCTTGATCTCTAGAAAACGCACAATACATTCTTATTACGCCATCCTTTTGGTATTCTATCAGCTCTTCTTCGTATATGAAATCTTCGCATTTTTTCCTGCATCCGAAGTACAATATAGTATCTCCTAAACTTTGGTCTTCCTTCTTCGATACACCCCGCTCTTGGATGAAGCCGCGGAACGGCGCTAAACCTGTTCCTGGTCCCACCATGATGATTGGAGTTTGTGGTTTCTGGGGAAGTCGAAATTGGGACTTCCTAATAAAGATAGGTACGATAGGTGATTCCGTTTCGTTTGGTTTCTTTTCCACCAACCACGTAGTCGCTACACCCTTATTAATTCTCTTCGTTGGAGTTTCATATTCAACAAGAACTGCTGTTATGTGAACCGTGTTGGGATATAATTTGGGTGAGGAAGATATAGAATAATATCTCGGTTGCAGACGCGGTAGAAGTTCGCAAAGATGATCCAAATCCGGTTTACACGAAGGCATATCTTCTAGGATATGGACAATATTGCGATTATCAGTAATTACCCATTGCTGATATAGAGCTTTGCCCTCGGGCGTTGTGCTTGCCATTAACTTGAGCTTCTCTTTCTCGGCTGGATCGCTAGCGTATTCGGAAAGCTCCTTCAACACATGAGTTCTAGGATTCATAGTTATATCCACGTAATGGGATAGAGCGGTACGATACGTGCATGGACATGGGAAAGGATGCTTCTTGCTAGATTCCTCATCGATATTAACTAACGTAAATATCGTATCCAGATCTCTATTGGTGAACTTTCCAATCTTTTCCACCAATTCTGAATTGTTCACCGGATAAACGGCTACGTGATCTCCAGCTTCGTATCGCATCTTAGAGCCTTCGATATCAAATTCTATGTGCATACAGGATCTGTCGCTGCCCACTTTATGAAGTTCGCGATTGACGAGTACTTTTGCCAAGAATGGATTCTTCGCATCATATGGCCTTTAAAAAAATAAAACGTAAACGGAATATTAAATTTAAAGATTCGCAAATAATAATTGTTAAACTTACGGTCTTTGAGTTTTGAGAGAATGCAATCTAGCCATTTCTCCGGTGAATACCCTTTCCGGAACTTCATCCTTGAATTCCTCGAGTTTGTATTGTCGCATACTAACGTCTTCACCCGTCGATTCAATGCCGAAGAATTCGCATACTGCCGGCCAAAAACCATCCTTCCACGTAATAAAGTCGTCTTCAATACTGCAGAAATTGATGAAATTAAATTAAAATCATAATGCTTTTGGTCAGTTCACTCACTTCGCATCATCGTCTCCTAATCCCATTTCATAAACTCGAGTAGCTCCTAATTCTTCCAGTCTTTTGTCGATATATTTTGCAACGGCATTGTAGTGTTCGTAAGTTTTATTTCCCAAACCAAAAATCTGGAAAAAAGCAGTTTCTCAAATGAATAATGCTGAACATACTCAAATTATGTTAATATAATATAATTAAACAGTTTCTCAGACTTTTCGCTAAAGTTAGTCGCAAGAATAATTTTAATAGTTACCCTAAAAAGACGCCCTTGTTTAACTGAAACCAAAAAGGAAAAAAACTAAAGTGTGTTCAATACCATCAATAGCATTAGTGTAATCCGTATAAATAACATCAATTTACTGGTAATTATCGATATTAATAGATGTAAACTGAGTGATGCCGACTAATTTTAAGTTGGTGACAGTGGGACGCTTACTGACGAAACCATGTTGGCTAGTGCTTATAAGAGAATTGACTTGGGCGTAAATGCGAGAATAAATACACTTTTCGAAAACTGTCGGAATTTTCACCGATATGGCCGATATTAATACAAATTTATTAGTTGAGTTACCAGTGGTCGGAAGAATATTGTTAGATACAGGAAGATAAACTGGGTTAAAGTATTCACAAAACCCATTAAGGATGGACTCTGAAGTTCATCGTTCATTACCATTGGTGTCACTAACAATGTTCTGGGAATGCCGTCACCTTTATTTTTAGTATGATCAAAGTTCCAAAATTTTTTGTGATTGCTTCCAATTCAAATCTGTATATGCACTAGATAATTATCATTAATTAGTTTTTCTAGGCTGCGACATACCAGGGAGCAATTTATCTCTTGATAAATGCATACATAATGTATATGCAAACGGGCACTTGACTATTTGTACGACTGGATCGGCAATGGAAAGGGCAGAACATCAGATGCGGTCCTCCAATAGCAGTTCAGCGTACTTAGAATGTTCTATCGTGCGATTACTTGCAAAATGGAGTGTCGTCGGTAGGTCACACCGATCACACGTAGGTAAACGTCGCGTACTGACACACGCCAGGTCCAGTGGGGACCAATGGGATACCGCGGAGCGACAATTAAAGTAATTGAATGGAAGAACAAAAAATGGAAAAACTGAAGGTGGAATATGAAATGATGACGGAGCAGCAAAGAAATAGGCCAATGGGGATGAAAATTGTAGATAACAGAAAATAGAAACGCTGAACCGGCAACAGAAATGAAAACAAGAAGTACACAGGAAAATAAAAATTGGGGAAAAGAAAAGAGATAAAACAAAAATAGGAACATAGAACGTAAGAACGATGTTAGCAATAGTGAAAATCGAAGAAATAAGTAAGGAAAAAGCTTTTGTAGAGCATAATTCGACATTTCGATGCTTTGCTATTTTTTTCTAATGAAGAAGAAATGAGTGAAATAATCATTTCTTCTTATTATTATTATTATTTGGCATCCTAGCTGATGGATATGCCTAGTACCCCTCTACGACATTTCATCTCCATACGTTAGATCCGGTACAAATACCTACTGTCTTATAAACATTAGGTAATACTGTTGATTATTTGGTAATTTACATTTATCATAGGAATGAACTTCGGATCGCGAACGTACAACTAATTAAAACAATAAACTTAACATTCATTCAATTTATGCAATATTATAGGTGCACGTAAAGTGCTGGAGTAGTGTTGAGGTCAGAGTAATGAATTTTCATATAAAGTTCTTATAAATTTTTCATATGTGGAGTACGTGCTATATTGTACTGCAACAAATTTTATTTAAAAGTCAAATCATATCTTTCGAGGATGAAATTTGAATTGAAATGGAATCGTACCTACTTCAAATAGAAAAAAATATGACAGCTTTGTCACGTAACCAATTAGTGTAAATATTTTAGCAAATTGCATGTTCTAGACTTTACTTGATGGGATAAAAAAAAAGACTATGCATAATGACCAAATTTACTCAATATTCAAGCGTGAGCATATCAGTTTAGATTACAAGCCAATTGATTAATTATCACCATTGTGTCGCTAGATATCTAGTAGAAATAATCGCCAGTAATTTAAAATTGATAATTATGGTAAAATAAATGTGTACTTTAAAATTAGGAAGCTCTATTGTACCCATTCGTAAAGCGTGAATCACTCTTAGCTTAGTCTAATCTAACATTACAGGTATTATGAAATAAATAAATACACCTAATACAACAAATAAAGCAAAATTTTTAAATTGCATCATTTACAGTTGGAAAAGAAACAGGCCATCTCTTTACATAGAATCATGGCAACCAGTATTTAGCTGATTTAGCCTTGAACTTCGGTCCACGCTAAGACCTTGACGAGGAATTATACGAACCTCCGACTGTAGCGTATCTAGTTGGTAGGTTGTATCACTACTTTCAAATGTCGGAATCTAATTCAAAACGAAATGTGCCTCGACAGTTCCAGAAGGATTACGAAGATTTCAGCATGTAACACGACACTTGTATCTCATGCTATTTCGATGTGATTAAACGTAACGAACATGACTAGACGTTTTGTGCTTATCTTATCTTGTTTTACAAGAGACGATGACATACCAAATGTTAAAGGATTATCAAAGTTATTGTAATCGGAATTTGGATCTAAATAATAGAGAAAATACGAGACTTTTATATCTCAAAA
Organism: Cetonia aurata; assembly: GCA_949128085.1. Classification (NCBI taxonomy): domain Eukaryota; kingdom Metazoa; phylum Arthropoda; class Insecta; order Coleoptera; family Scarabaeidae; genus Cetonia; species Cetonia aurata. The sequence continues at coordinate 27,174,198 of OX421887.1, forward strand.
TATTAAATTAATTTACAACCAAATTGTATAATAATTAAGCTTATACCGTGTGGATGGTACAAGTATGGTCAGTCTATAACACGACGCAATAGAGTAAGGTACAGAACAACGGAGGAAATAACATAATAATAGTAACGAAATTAATGTTACCTGTAAAAAACTCATTTGTAAAAATGTTCTCTTTAAAATGTTAATGTAGTAGGTTGGTAGAAATTAGCAGAATATGATTGCGAAAACCAAGAAATTCTTCTAAGAGTATGAGTCTGAAATAAAGATGTAATATAAAATATCTCTTGTCAGATCAATAAGAAAATAAAACTTAATTTTTGCAGAAAACACAAATGGAATCCGTTACCTAATAAATTACAAATTTACGAAAAAAGGTTTTGAATGGCTTTTTTTTTAATAGGAAAGCATGCGTTTTATGTCAAAATTGAATTGTGTTCTCATTCGTTAATTAAAATTCAGAAGAGATGAAGAAATGCTAAAAATCGTAAGAGTGCACTTAGAAGAGATCTTTTTGCGCGCCAGTAGACGTTATTTAGTACATATCGCCAGGTTTACATACGAGTAATAGGTACGTTGCGTTGAGAATTTAAAAAGAGATTATTTGCGTACAACACAATCATTTTCTGTTGGCGGAAATACCGCTCCTACGCGCAGCTTACGTTACGAGCTCGAAGAGGCAGGCGGAGCTAGTCGACGGATGACGTTCAGCAATATATACCGAATTACGATTTTTGAACGAATCGCGAAGATAGTTGGAGTACATTTACTTCGCGTGCGAGTTGCTCTTCTCTAATTTTTCTTAATCCACCCGAAAGAAACTTCTACAGAGTCACAAAGTTCAATAATAATACTGTCCAACTTTAATTCACAGCTTTTCGTCTTAGGACTAGTAATAAAGGCTGCAGCATCGATGTTCCTTGCTTTGCCCCATTCACCAGGTTCATACATAAACGATTTGTTTTATAAAGACAAGTAAAAACGAGCAAAAGACTGAGGTCAGTATTTTTGGAGTTTTTTGTTTTAACCTTACATTTGCACATTGTAAACCATAGTAGACGGGCAGACGCTGAATAATTTATTTTCCGAGAAATATCATTTATCATACATGTTATCGTCATTTATTATCACTGTGTTTATGACTTTCGTGAAGTGCAATCACTGTAAGTGAAGATTCACATTTAATGATTTTTTTTTTTCATTCTTTCTCTCTGTGAAACATGGCGGTCACACGGTGTGGTGTATTTTACATAATGCATTTAGAACCTATTGTTGTGGCAAGAATCGTTGATACAAGATGGCCGAGGAAAACGTGAAACTGCAAAAATTGTTGGTGAGAGCTTTTGTGCTGTACAAAAGGATGATCGTTTTTTGGTGTCCGCAAGTTGACGGAATAGAACACCTACGGTTTTGCTACGAAATCAATCCCAAGAAGTTAGTGATGTAAATGTTAGTGAATGGACCGTTAGAAGAAGGCTTCGTGCTGCTGGATCATCATACAGGTCCAGAATTGCAACGCCTGCATCGCGTTGCGAGCTTGGTGTTTGCTTCGGCTCACCGGGCATAGAATGATGGGGACTGGCACTGTTTTCAGATGAGTCGCAGTTTTTGCCTTAATGGGTCAGACGGACGTCGGCAAGTGTGAAGAAGAACCGGAGAATGATACGCTCCAGTTTGTATTGGCGAGCGACTTCCATTTGAACGTAGGTCAGTTATGGTTTGGGCAGGAATCACTTTATACAGAATTCATAGGTACATAACGGATGTTCTAGAAGATCATGTTATGCGCTTCATGATCACTATGAGCGAACATGGGATTTTCAGCAAGAGTTTGTCAGAGAATACTTGGATGTAGTGGGAAATACGCGGTTCAATTGGCCGGCCGTCAATCCGGACATGAATCCCATCGAACATTTATACTATTTATTTCTTTATACTACCACTACACGAAAAATAATCGACTAAAACCGCACATTTAATGAACTTTCTTTTCGCATTTCGTTAATAGCAACAAGTTATAAAGAAATGAGAACGGTATTGTTGCGTAAAAACAACAAAACGAAAGTGTATAGTTTCTAAGTTGTGTATAATAAGCGTAATTGGTCATTATTGAAACCGCGACCTGTAGTTGTCGCCAACGATAGTGACAGTGTAAAAACTTTTCAGTTCATTTCAACTATGTACGCGCTACGAGTATATCACTTTCAATTGCCACGTATTACAACGGGTTATTTGTTGCACAGGATATATTACCGACTTCTCGTGCAGAAATTGACGATGGGCATATTTCATGTCAATTTGCACGTCTGAAAATTTGAAGATTAAATTGGATAATTGAGTAATCGCTGTACTTTAATGTTAAATGTAGTAGATCTAAATTAGTTTCTTATTTAAAAACATCCAAGAACCCACAATAACGAACTTACTAAAAGTGTAAAATTCCGTTTTATAATGACTGTTTCTCATTCAAATAACCGCAACACTCTTGTTATACATAAAGAACTTTTTGATTGTACTTACAGCGTAATTCAATCCACTGAGATCGGCATCCCCATTCTGTAGCCATTCGTAGAATTCCATGGCGTTGTCTGTGGGATCTCCTTCTCCGTAAGTCGCCATGCAAAACACCGCCAACGATTTGGGAATTTGCTTCAAATTGACTAATTCTTCCTGTGTGACAAATAACAAAAGTATTCTTTTCGATCAATGTCGTTTCTAATGAGTCAGCTACAAATTACCATATCACATTCTTCAGGATCCGCCACCATTCCCTTCATCCCGTACCTCAAACCTTCCTTAGCCAATCTTCCAGCGAACTCTTCGCCGGTTCCCGTTTGGCTTCCATAAAATACCACGAGACTTCTTCCCGAGGATTTAAGTTTTTTGATGAACGAATTGTCTGTCGAAGATTGTAGAGGGATCGATGTCGGCCTAAGGTACGAAAACAAAGTGTTTTATTAGAAAAACGAATCGTTTAAATTCCCCGAATAAACCGCCGAATAGGTAGTACAAACAATTTCCACGAAAATTATGAAATAAATTCTGGAAGAAACCGCATTCTATTATAAGAACATACAAAGAAATTCTTTTGGCTCAGGAATTATTTACCGCAAGCGGCAAAATTCAGAAGAAATCTTATGTTAATAGTAATTAGGTTTTCAAAGAAAACAACTAAACTTTACTCTCAATCTCCAAGATAACAAAAAAAGGATAGTTTGTCACGTAATATATATAAAATGTTGCCCAATAATTCGCTCGCGTTCGATAATTATTATAAGATGTCGTTTTCAAGGCATCACTTAGGACTGCTTGAGATATACTGCACAATTTAGATATTTCTTTTACATCTGCACCGTTATTAACGGATTATACCCAACTCAAAATTCATAAATTCCGAAAATTACCTAACCAAACTGATGCAATACGGTTGGTATGTTTTAAGAAAATATGCGAACTATGCCCGAGTGGTGCAATTTTGATAAATTGCTTGGAGTTTTGGAAATTAAAATGAAGTATATAAGTACATATATACATCTTGAAATGATTCTCAAGCTGCCAAGTCTCATATCAACGAAGAGGACATGAATGATATGAGGCGAAGGATAAAATCTTCGTTGGTCAATTGGAGTAAATTAGAATTTTGGCTAAAACAATCAAAATTTGGACGCGATTAAAGGCTGAAGAAAGAGCACCTTAGGATGATTTAGTCTCTTTGACATATATGTATGTGTGTTACAGGAAAAATAGATTGTTAGTGAGAGTTGACTCTGTCTAGGAAGAGTTAACTTTTACTAAAAGTATCAGTAAAAGTTGATTGAATATAAACAGATCAACTTTTCCCAGGAAGAGTTGACTATGCCTGCTGTGATTTAGTAAAAGTTGATTCAGATGCTCTTCATATGTAACTGCGCGCGCCAGTCGGTTGCCATTACCCGTCTATTTGTTGTAATACAATAGCCACCAAGGATTTAGTCTTTCTTTTACATTGTAATTACTAGTTTCAGTGTGTAATAATTATGTCAGACTCCAAGACAGAACTGCTTCGTGAAAAAGTAAAGGTAGAACGCTCGACTTCCAAGGTAAATTTACTGACATTGACCAAATTGAAATACGAGCTACTTCAAAAGTAAAAAATCTAAAAACTACGAATAAAAAAGAAAGTTATGATATGGTATAGCAATTCTTAATACTTATCGACGTAGAATTCATTTCTGCATCGAATTCTATAATTAGAAATGTAATGTTATATTTGAAAAAATTGAATTTTCTAAAGTTAAAGGTGTCGAAGTTGATCATCGATTAATGAACACTCTGTATAAAGATATAACTCTACGACAGTATTTGGTATACGCGACCACTTTCCTTGTGCCGTAAGAAAAGAGAATAGAAGGAGATGCAAATGTCAAAATTTTTTCAAAATCGTAAATATCTCAAAAATGGTTAAATTTAGAGATAGTGAACTTTAGTAAAAATTGTATTCAAATAATCCGTAGAATTCATTGAAGTAAGAAAAAACATATGATTCCATTTAAAATAAGAAAATTGCTATCGACTTCCGCTATAATGGAATGTTTCCGGAAGTTGAAAATATTTTCAGACAATTCTTCAGGTACCGTTTTGTTATTAAATTTTTTGTCGCATGAGTCTAGCTGTCATAGATCGCGAGAAAAAGATAGTGGACCAGTGGTCTGAAACAGCCTATATGTAAATAGATTTCGAGTTACTATAATTTTATTAAGTACCTGGAAATTTCTTGTAAATTATGTAATCCTCTTATCTGAAATGGTTGATCTTTATAATATTATTTATAAAATCCAATTACCTACTTATGTCTAGCAGTTTCAAAACATCTAATTACAGTAAATTATACTGGCACAGATTAATCTGACGTAGCCAGCGCGAAGGCTAACCGGAAGTAGAGGCTCCACACGAATTCTGCCAAACCTTGTACAATTAATTTATTAGAATTTCAAACTGCATGATAATCATAGATCAAATATTAAAAAATGATTAAAAAATAAGTCATAAATGAAATATTCTATATCATAATCCATAAATCAAAAAATTCACAATTTTGTCCTACCTTAAATACCATATTACTGATATTACAAATCAAATCAAAAACAATAGCGAAGTAGCAGTAAAATCCCAGTTTCAAGAACTTATCAGTGCACAGACAGTTCCCTAAGTAATTCAAATATGTATAGCAATTTGTGATAACATAGTTAAGTTAATACATATTTCACAAATGTTATTAAAAAGTTCTACAGTTATATACGCTTTATTTTGTACAATAGTAAATCGATTTCAAATCATAGAAACCCAAAAATAATTTTATCCAGCTAAAATACCCCACTGTCCCCGATTATTTCCGGCTGATAGTCTAGTGGCTTGCACACTTAGCTATCAGGTGTAAGGTCCGGTGTTCAAATCTCACACGTCAATTACGATAAAAAAAATAAAAAATTTAATTCCAAATACAGAATATGATATAGCATACGAGAAAAACTAAATGATTTAGGATGTGAACAGAAAAACTTACTGTATTGTGTATGATTTTCCAGGTGCTTCTATTTGCTTTTTCCTATTTTTCAATAAATACCACGCCCCACCAATCAATAGAGATACGATTAACAATATATCAATTGTACTGAAAAGAGATTCTTGTGCTTCACCTATCTGTTCTGTACCAACGTCTGCTTCGACTTCCATCTTGGAAAACTGAAACAAAATGACAGATATGTTAGTTTAAGAACGCGATCAATGCTATGCAATTTAACGTAAATTAGCTATGCTAGCAGGTTTGAGCATTTTACCAATAAGAGTGTATGTGTCTATAATTTTGACCGTGTCACTGGAAATAATTTCAAAGCCAAAAACAAATAAATAATAGTTACACGAGTACGTGCTGGGTACCTACTTACGTATATTCATGTATATAAGTAATTATCGGGGACAATGCTAATATAGTATTAGATATTTCATTATCTGCTTAAGATGCTATTATATTAAATGCAATTACATGACAAAATTTAATCAAACAACTAAACAATAGGATATTTATTTGTCGACACTAAAAAATAACTTGAAAATGTGTGTTGTTTACCTATTTAGGATTTTCGGTAAGTAATCTGACATTTCGGTGCGACCAATCTTTGGAAATTTTCCGTTTACCTCTACAATGCCAATTGAATTACATTTGGTAATTATTAATCAGGCAAGACCTTAATGCCAATCACGCACACTTTCGTTTGGAGATAACAGCCAAGAGAAAAACCATATTAAATAAATTATAAAACTGCAAATGACCATTTTTTGATTTTAAATGTGAGTAATATGTTTACAATGTTAATTAAAACCATAAAAGTGTTCATTTAGCAACATTAGCCGGGGACTATTTAACGCAAATAGACTACACATTTGATACTAATATTGCTTGTGGTTTTTCTCGGTTAGTATTACAGAGTTAAATCCTACTGCCAAACATTCAGATGTTGAAATTTCCGAATATATTTGAGGTAGGTAGCAAATGCCGTATTTTTGTATAGATACCGCATAAGTAACAAATTTGCCAGTAATAATTTAGCAACACCATCTGCGATAAGATAAGAAACGCCATTAACCTCGGAATGATATTATAATGATATATTTAGGTAATGTTATTTATATGAGTTATTTGGATACTTATGTATAAACCTAAAAACTGATTAGCGTTTAAAGCTAAATGCTCTTTCAAACAACCAAGTTCTTTTAACTCGGATAAAAACTAGAGAAGTTATACGAGGGCTGTTTGATGAATACCCGGACTGGGAGATAGGTGGCGTTACTGAGCCACAATCATTTAGTATAACCTTTCTTTAGCGCGCCTGTCAAAACTTGGTGAGAATCCGACGCTTAGTTTTCCTTTAACAGCCATTTCAAAACAACGCCGGTCCCCACTCTAACTGTGACATCCTGTATATGTAATCAGGTTGTCAAATTATTACTAATTGTATAAAAAATTATTTTTTACAGATATCAAGTGGATAACAACTGATATTGTCAACTCATGCTGGTATTTTTAAACAAATTTTAGAGTTGCTGCTTTATTTTTCTTTTAATGCTTTCCATGTTGATTTCATATGCATCGCATGAGGATCGAATTTACACATAATCAACTCATTTGGCGTACCTAGTTATAAAAATTCTGTTACGTCAATGCAGTGAACCCAGCGTTTTCTTTCAATTATAATTATAATAATGTAGCACCGAACGGTTTCTTTAATAAAACGTACGTTAAAAAAAGAGTAATAAAATCGATATTCGCCAAGTTAAGAAGAATAAAATCACGTGTCAATGAAAAACTTGCAACATACTGATATTTTTATCAGGAAAGCAAGACACCAGAGGTCAAATGTTTAATTGCTGTAATCATATACCATTACGTGGTATACGTTTCAATTCGCTATTTGCTCGTATGAGATCTGCACGTGTGGCTGTATTCATTGTTATGTTACATGTGCGTCCTATTGCGTCATAGAAAATAGGTGTGCAATTTTAAGCCACAATTGTAATGAATGTAATCATTAACTACATATATAAGCTGGGACAATAGTGAATTACCAAGTAACTGAACGAGCACACGCGAAAATTCTAATTAATCTCCAACCCATGCAGTTAAAATGTTTTGAAATCGTAAAGTTTTCGATATTACTATGGATAATTTTAATTGGTAGGAGTATTTTTTCCAATGTAATTATAACACAAAAATGTTTGAAATTGAAAATTTGAAATTATTTGAAATTTGGGGTAAACCAAGTTTTGTAGTAATTGATTAGCTGCTACAAACTGCTAACAGCCGTTAGCTGCTAGAAAATAGCAGAATGCTTCGTAGCAATCCATCACTAGTAGTTTTAACATGCCGCATCTCTGCCGCATAAAACAAATGAAAAATAATAAATTATGTACCACGCGGTGTAAATGTCAAAATTTTCACAAAAATCGTAATATCTTAAGCGCGCCCTTAAATGTAAGAAGAATAAACTTGAATTTAAAAAAAAATTAAATTTTGTTTGAAATTTCCAGAAATAATAATTGAAAACTTTGAATGTAAAAAATGGCTTTGAAAGAAAGAAATGCTTAAAAATATAAATATTAATATTGTTGGATTAAAGAACGTTTTCTATCAATATAGACCTTAGGAAATATGGTTTTTAATAATTTTATTTAAGCTTTATAGTCTTTTTCGATACATAGGCTACCGAATACTTATTATTATTATCAAAATCTTGCATGCACTAATAAGAATTATTTTAAACACTGAAAATGTGTATCAATTTAACTTACCATCGGTACGGACAACCAAGATAAAAGCTTTCCTAAATTATCCATGTTAAATTAATAATTAAGTAGATATTTAAATGTCTGACACCAGTTTATAAAGTTAATTACTCTTGTCACTATCACATAACGATTTCAATGTTTTTAATACTTGGCTAGACGCTAGGAAGTGAATGACTGGCTAGCAGCAGTGAGCTTAACGTTGTTATATTGCTGTTATGCTGTTGGTGATTATCTGTTTATCTACCGTAATCTGAAAACTTCTACGTTTGTGACCTTTGAAAGCGTTCCCTGAGGTGAAATGTCATTTTGACGACACAAAAGGCATACGTACAATGATAATATTAATACAGACACCAAAAACCCTGCGCAATCAAATCTTGTATTACGTATCAGTAGTATTTGGTAGCGATGTAATAAAAAAGAGTTAAAACATAGATAATGTTATAAAAACATCAACATATTGACTAAAACTAATTTAGTTAGGATATACATATAATATACATACACTACAAAAAATATTTATCTATGTTTTTGTATTCTTCTTAAATATCGTTTAATTTAATATAATGAAAAACAATGACGGATATCTTTGCTTTGTTTTGCAGGTGTAAATACACATATTATATAAATATGTTATCCTATTTGGGATAAAAAGAAATTCGCACCTCAACCCAAATATGTTTCGCAAATACAATTCCAAGTGTGTTAAAATAAGTACGTGAAAAAGTTTAAATGACCTTGGATTAATGATGTTTATGACATCAATATAACCTTGTTAATGTAAAAATTACACCGAAAAAAAGATGGTTCAGTTAACCAAATCAAGTATCTGTAAAATTATTGAATGCGGTATCTCTGTAAAACAATCAATGCCTTTAATTGTTTTAATCTTTAATTTAATGTTTACCTATTATTTTTTATTCATTTCTTCATTTAATGGTTATACCAATGCTCTGAGTATTTCGGAAAAAGCGTCCAACGCAAAAGCATTAGCCTGTTAAAAAATATTAATAATAGCAACAGTATACCGTGTAAAGCCTAAACTATACCGGGCGTCCCAGTAAGACTGGTGACTGACGATATATCTGTAGTGATGCAAAAACGGTAGAAATCATAAAATTTGGTAGTGTAGATAACCTTTATTAAAAAAAAAAAAAAAACAAATTGAATATCTTATCTATAACTAATGTCAACTGATTTGTTTATTATAATTTTTGTGTGTTTACTTACGTACACATGTTATTTGTTGTTGCTCATCAATAAATTTTCTTATTCGCGACAAATAACTGACGTTATCGCTAATATTTGTAAATGTAAATGCATAAAAAAAAATTTATGTCATTATGTCCTTATGGCAACATTTGTTAAATAAACTCCTGCTGACACAGACGTTTACTCTGTGGTGCCAATAAAATATTTTTTCGGTATAAAATTTGATAACAACGAAAATAAAAAGGTATTTCTTGAGAAATTATACCGTTCAACATTGCAAAAGATAAGATATTTTTGTTTACAGCAAAAGAAACACCAATCAATTTTAACGTTCGCTTAATTAGTTTAAGTGATAAAAAATACTTATGCCGACGACATCAATTACACACGCAACAAATTTTCGCTTTTGGGTGCTAAGAAACGGGTAAGCTTTGGTCTCTATGCGATAAATATACATGTAAAACGCAACCCAAGATGTTTTTTTTTTACCAGCACGGTATATGAAAAAAACGCAATACGAAATATTTTAATACTATCAAGGATATTACAAAGATCTTTGCACTTACATATAGAACCGGATATTTTCAATCTACTTGCTAACAATAAGTAGAGTTGGGATATTTTAATTTTCTCCTAAAATTTATACGAATGAAGTTTTTCCTTAAAATATATATATTTTACTGTTTAAATCAGTTTTATTCTGTTTGTTTAGCTACTAAGATTGCAAATTAGAAAAATAAAACATTTTTATAAGAAAATAATGATTGTTATATAGTCAACAGTCGAAATAACTGAAAAAATTCAAGTGCATCTCATAGTATGGCCAGGGACTGTAGAACGCATCTCCACCGTTGCACAGTGGGGCAGAAACCCGAAAAGCTGGCCAAAACTCCAAATTAAAAAGTACCTTTAATTGGTTTTTCTTTCGTCCAATCATAAAGCACGATTACCGAGCTACCAGGTACATATATAATTATAGCGGTAGGGGTGCTACCCTATTACCCAGATTAGTTGCAAGTTGACTGTAACGACGGTGATTGATATTACGGCAAACGTAGGTGAATTTCAAAAGTGAAAATAAGTGTAAACAAGTGTTTTATTACAATGGATTCTTTACCTGGAGGTATGTACGGTCTTTATACTATACTTTAGGACATTCTTTCGTCACTAATTAGTAGATTTTTATTTTTTTTTGTCAATATTGGAAACTATATAAAATACCTTCCTAAATTAATATAAATTAAGAAATTTGTTATACTTCCGGGTCCTTCCGGACAAAAATCTTTTTTTTCCCTTGTAGACCAGTTATTTACTTATACGACCATGAAATAAAATTTTGCGCAAATTTGCGCCCCCCTCCAAAAAAAATATTTTAGTTTCACAATGTAATAAGTATCTGATTTATTTCAGGTTCGAAAACGCAACATATTACTTATACTAAAAGAACCCTAGTTGAAGTAATGCTTTCAAGTTCTTCTACAAAGTTTGAAGATAGATGTGCTCATCTGCAAAAATATATCGTTGATGATACTAAGTGCCCAGAAAAATCTGTAAGTGTGATTAAGCACAAACTGTCGCATTTCACTTCCGAGTTTAAAGCTAAGTTCAATGCTGCGCAACGCAAAACAGATAGGCTTTTAGCTCAAAATAAGTCGTGGCTAGATTCAAGTATGATGTTTACATACTTTGGACTTACATCAAGGGGTTCAGGAGGGCGCCCTAGTGTCGACTTTTCGGAAAGCAGCGAACGCTCCAAGCGCCGAAAAACAGAGAAACTAAGGTCAGAAGGCAGTACTGCTGAATTGGTATATGCAGCTCAGATGAGTCTTCGAGCAGAAGGAAGTGTTGATAGTGCAAGCTTAGTGAAGGAAATAAGTTTTTCAACCCCAACACGTGCTCAGAAATATCATAGCGCATACAGAGAATGTCAAAAACACAGAAATCAACTTTCTGGTGTGGAAGCTCTTTCTGTATTAGTTGAAGCCAAACTCACACGACATCAATACGACATAATCAGGCAAAGTGACAAAGAAAAGTTTCCTTCTTATAAAAAGGTACAGGAAGCGAAGCAAAGTTGTTATCCCAATCAGAGAGACATAAAAATAACAGAAACTATCGCGGAGGTTACACTGCAATCTATATTGGATCACACGGTTGGACGTATTATGGAACTGCAAAAGAATGTTTTGGAAGTGATTAAGCCGGAAAACTTAAATAATCTAGTGCTACTTTAATGTTATTATATGACGAACATTTTGCTATTTCTAGATCATTTATAACATTTTTATAAAATTTTAAGTACCAAAAATGAATTCCGGAGTTTTGGCCAGCTTTTCGGGTTTCTGCCCCACTGTGCGTTGTAGTGCTGGTGGGTTAGGTAATAGTGGCATGATACAACTTATATGTGTAAAGTGGGACGAGTGGAATTACATTATTTACTTCGATTATTACTAGGACCGTTCATAGAAGAATCACAAAGTATATAGTTTTCTCGAAAATTATTTCCATAGCAACAGACTTTTAATATTTCATTGGTAATAGTTACAAAAATGACAAATTCCCAGACTTGGACTATAGTTGCAAATAAATCTGTTAAATTGTAATATTATTTATCTTACTTTTGTAATGTTTATTAGGTGTCGCATATAAATACGTTGATATTCACTAACAAATTCGACCTTGCGCGCTCCCCACTGCATTCCAAAAACTATGCTAATAGATACAATAAAATCTCTAATATGTTGACTAATAATATACACTAAACCAGGCTTATCTGGGAAATTTTTGAGATTCATATTAATTAAATGATTAATAAGTCGGTACATAACATCAGATAAGAGCAGCATATCAAACAACCGTCTAATTTTTCCGAAGGCTAATATTATTAAATTAGTGGGAAATGATTGTACTGAAGGAAGTTGTACTCGTGTAGACTATATAAGTTATCTATAAGTAATATTTTTTACAGGTTTCCTTATCTGAACTTGGAACTATTAGTTTTTCTTCTGATGGACTTGCAAACATGTTAACTACATGCTTACAGTTCTAATAAGATGATAGTCAGTAGTAGTATTCACAATTTGCCTCTCTTATTAAAAGAAAAACCATTGTCAAATATCGTTCTTCAAAACTAGTCCACTGGCTTTGTATAACGGTAATATGTCCAATTACCGTGAATCCGAATAACAACTCCAGTCACAATAAACTTTGAGTTTCCTAGATGTACTGAATATATTCCCTCAAAAAGAAAAACATTTCAATAATAAAAAATATCTCATATGTTAAAACATTTGCATATATCGCTCTCGGCATATATCAGATAGGTTAACGCACTCTATAAAATCGGATTATCTTATTTGTAGTACCACAGTAGTATTATCAAAACAGGACAAAGTACACACCAAATTATATTATCAGTCGTAAAAAGGTACAAATTACACATCCATTTCTCTTGGTTATTAAAGGATACCATTATTATTATTTCAGAAAACGCGAAAACAAATACAATCATTGTGTACTTCTATTGTCACAAACAATTGAGTAACTTTATGTAAATATTATTTATTCTTATTTAACAGATATTACAGCACGCAACGTAAGGATGAGAATGCATTTATTTTCGGATGAATAATCTACAACCAGCAATTTTATCAACTAGAATTTTTCTGCGATACAGAAATAAGAGGATGATTAGTAAAAATAATTCAAGTGCTTAATAATGCTTATGCAAGTGTTATAATAAAACGAAATTCTGCACTAATAGGGATACGTTTTTACTAGATTTTGATTTGTCATATCAATGTAGAAGGTTATGAAAAATTACACTGTAGAATTTAGATGTAATCGCATAAAACCAAAAGTTTATTATCATCTATAACAGTGGTTCCCAACGTGGGCGGTAGCGCCCACCAGTGGGCGTTGTTTTAATTACTGTGCCCAGGTTAACTAGTCCATAATCCATAGTCGTAGTCCATGACGTGTCCCTTCGCGATTTTCTGCGGCTGGGCGCTGGGATCTATACAAAATGCAGTAAGTGGGCGCTAGGCGAAAAAAGGTTGAGAACCACTGATCTATAACATTAATTCATCGTCATAACTAAGAATTATAATAATGGTCAGACTGCAATAACTCTTTTTCCAAATAGAAATAACTTTAATATAAATAAAAGTTAATGTTGTTTTTGAAAAAGAATAAATTTCATTACAACATATAGTATTGCCTAGATTCGTTGGACAAATATACTGGAAGTATTTTTTACATCACGAAATACTTTTGGATACTTGGAGTATGTTTTAAATACCTCAAGTGCTTCTTTCTTTTCCGAACCAGTGTTAGTATCCAGTATATTTTAGGTAAACTACTGAGAGTGCTAAGTATCAGCACCCGGACTAAATTACTTAAAGTAAAAAGGTACTGAATATTTTACTTGAAGTACATTTTTACTGACTTGTTTTTTGAAAATTTAGCGACGAAACCCTCCTATCTCAATGGGTTCGTTAATAAATAGAAATGCCGCATCTGGGGTTCCGAAAATCCATGAACAATAGTTGAAAAACTTCTTTATCCCCAACGAGTTACTGTTTGATGTGGTTTTTGGAACGGCGGAGTGTTCGGACCTTACTTTTTTGAGAATGATGAAGGTGCTGCGAGTACAGTCAATCGCTACCGTAGAGTGCTACCATAAACCAAAATTCAAAATTCACCGCTTCAAGTAAAATGGATAGCTTACAAGTTGATTTCTATATCTATTTCTATACATTTCCGTTTTAGACTAGTTTCGTTTCGTTTAAGTAAAAATACTTTTGGTTGTAAATAAATGGTCGCATGTTTCCTTTTGTCAATTAATTTACAGGAAAAAATGTTTTACGTAACAAAGACAAAACACATTTTAGTTCTTTAAATATCTTGCAATAGAATTTATTTGTACCTCAATTGTGGCCTTTCCAGCTCTCGAAATAGTTAAAAAAGTTATAAAACTGTAAGTTCAACAGGAATACAATTCTGAGACTAAGAGGCCAAGGTATTTGCGAAGTCATAACATGGTTTCCAGACGAACAGGTCAACGGGGAGCAGCGTCGCTGATAACTTCTTAGAATATGTTTACCGTGAGGCCGATAACGGCTATTATGACGCAAGGCTATTCTTCAACCTGTTATGCTCCTTTGACACACTGAATATTGACTTTATATGTAATAAACTTTATACCTTGCGAATAAGAGGAATAGTCCTGACTTGGTTGCACTGTGTGTAGTACAAAAGTGGGATCATTTAAATCTACTGAACACGACAACAGTGTTGCATTTTGACACCACTCATTTTTTTAGTTTACTTAAATGATTTGAATAATTACATGTGTGAATGCCCGAAGGTGCATGGTCAATTTTGTTGATGGTACGTGTAGTCGCTGCATTTGCGGGCGGGGCAAGTTAAGCCGACCTCACACATTATTATTTCATAATATGAAAAAATCACAAGAATTTCCTTGAATGCATTAGACCATTTTAAACATTTCCGCCACAGCAAGTTAAATTGAATTAGGGTAGCTCACAATAATAATTTACTAATACAGACTACTACTACTATTGAGTAACCAACAAATATTCTCATATACAAACGGTTTCCAGAATTGTTTCAAAGCCAGCAAACTCAACGCAATACCTCATTTGAAGAAAGTATATTATTTATCTTCCCACATATTCAAAACAACAACCATTGTGGACGCAATCAATTGGAAGTAATAGGGACGTGACGAACTTTCAATAGATTGGTGTGATTTGTAGTAGCGGGCTGTCGTTGTGGCAGAAGGGAATTGAATTTACATCGGTGTATGCATGCTGCTAGCTTTGCAGCGATTCTGGAAACCGTCTGTATACTGCTGTTATTGATTCTCAAGCAGCTAAAGTAACGATATCCTATTTTAAACTCCAAAAAATATTAAAATACTACCAATTCCTTTTCATTTTGTATTAAAAATATTTAATCAGCTATTTTCTTACCTATAATTTATAATCACTATCCGTGTTATTGTCAATTTTGTAATTGTTATAGACGTGAAAAGTGTAGTCGTTTGCGTCTGTTACTTAAAAGGGATACGTGCACAGTGTTCTTCGCAACTAACATCAAGTATTTCATCGACTTCTTGCATATTTTTCATGAAGAATGGAGGTCAAGAACTCTGTTTGTTATTTTATAAGCAAGTCTCAAAATTCCAAGATAAATCGCGAGCGCGTAAGGTTTAAACTTAAACCACTTGTGTTGCAATTACAAACCAGGAACTTTCGTCTTTCACCAATGATGTATTTAATAACTCAACATAATAAGGGAGGAACGAGTAATAATTACACTGTAGTATAGGTAGCACACGCACTGATTTGTTTACAATAACCAAAAGTACGACACATTTCCAAATAGTTTCACCATTTTTTAACGTCGCACATGCACTGACACTTTCACTTGTCTCTCAATCAAGAAGGCACATTCCTCTTGTTAATTTATGTGATTTCACTTAACAAAATCAACTAATGAGGACGAGAATTTAACAATGATATACTAAATAAAATCTGTCCAGTAAATATAATAAAAGGTAATTTAATATCTTCCAAAATTCTTCAAGCTTAACTTTGGGTATATTCGTGAACAATTAAATTTCCAAAAATGCAGAACGTTTTGGTGTTAGTACGAAACTTGCATCTAAAACGAAATGTACTACAAACATCCACTCAAGCACTTGAATATCCCACAACTTCACCAACAGGTTTTATAGAGTTACTCGATTCCAATATTCCAACGTGACGTAATGAAAACAAACGTCACGCGAGAGGATTTTCAACCTTGTTTTCAGCAGATAGATTCGCAAAATCTGTTAACGCATTTGTTGCTAATAATTAAATTAATGTGGTACATAAGAAATGCATTGTACTGTAACAAAAGCAACTACGATAAGATTACACAATGTATCAAAATATTACTATCGGATATATGTATTTTTCTTGGAACACTCTTGACAATATAGTACACCATCTTTACTTAAACTTGCGCAATTATATAGTAAAGTAATTTCGAAAACGTTATTTGAAATTATAAAAATAGCACATAAATAGGAAGTATTTTAAGTAAATGATTTACAAGAAAATCTCTTATATCTTTTTCATAATAAATATTACCAAATTAGCATTTATTGCACCCCGAATGAATTCAAGGAAATGTAAGTTTCTTATTTACGTAATCTTTCCATGAAATCAATTAAAAATTAATTTTACTACTAATATATTATATAAAAAAACATTGTTAAATGTATATAAGTACTTTAATGTATTAAAAAAAATTAATTTAAGATGAGTAATAGGAGATAAGACTCTCGTGCAATCAGTAAATAAATATCATTTTAAAAAAGCAAAATCGGAAATCATTATGAGAAATGAAGAAAAAAGGTAAGATAATAAAAATTATCGGTATAAAGGTGATGAAACTAAAAAATTTAACCAAACTTGGTAAATTAAATTGGCTTTATGCTCTCTGAAATTAAAGTTTAATAGGGGTGGAAGATAATAGCCAAACTTCACTCCACTTTCTCAAAAAATCAGCATTATTATGAATTTAAAAAATAAAATATTAACTTTAAATATTTAGGAAGAAGAATTTATAAAAAATATCATTCGGTATAAATATCAATAAATAGTAATAACAAATATTTTCTTTATCAATCCAAAAAGAATTGTGCAATTTTCAGGGTAATATTCACGACATCTAGATCGAGTTCGAGTAACCTCACAGTATCACGCGAAATGAAGAAAACAGATTTCTGCTCAAATCTACGAACAAACTGCTCCCTACACCAGCTCGAGTGTAATGAGTATGGCTGATTCTAGATGGGAGGAGTATAACGGAGCAGGAGCAGATTAGGTGGCCAACAGGAACCAGTTCCGTTTGCTGCGAGCTTCGAACCAGGTTCAAAATATCAGGTCTGAGATTCCGCAGCCATCTCTAGGACAAAATTAAATACCTACTCCAAATTCATGAGTTCCAAATCACGGACATTCCATATGAGAGACTTTAATTAAGATCTTTAAATTCAACTTTTCGTCTAGTGTGCTATATAGGACTCAAATTTTTAAAACTTCAAACATATTTTGTTAGATAAGTACCTGCAAAAGTTTTTATACTATCTACTTGTAATGCTTCAAAAAACATCAGTTCCATTTGGAAAAAAAAAACCAGTTTTGTTTATTACTCTTCTTCTGTTATCCGTATTACAGAATTTTCAGATTTGTTTGGAACAGCCTGTATGTGATTTAGCTTTAATGCCATAATATTGAATACGTCTTCGTGCTTGTACCGAAATTAATTGTTTCTAAAACCTTAAGAATTTCATTTTATTCGGAAAAGGAGAAACAAGAAAAATTGGTCATTATGAACTGGTAAAAAATTATGCATAAATCCAATAGATCGATCAAAGTTGTGCCATTCCATTTAAAATAAGAAAATTGATACCAACATTAAATAGACTACCAAATATGTAGATTACTCTGCAAGTTTCAAAAAATTTCTACTAGAGATTCGAAAAATTCAAATGAGTCAGTGTCCTATAATAAACTATAGGTAAAACATTATCATAAAGATAAAGGCAATTTTCTGTTATTTCATATTTTCTAATTTCTTATCATCAGGTAATGACGTAAAATGTGAAAAGTATAGCCAACATGCCCCAACCTTCCCTAATAAACTAGATTGCATGAATACATATTTTGTAACTGTGTTTTCAGATAATTTCTAATTTCACCTTCGTTCAAGGATTTTATTAGGTACATGGTATATATGTATGTATATGCATAAATCATGGAGCACACGATTTAAAATTGACTACTGATGAATATTTATTTACCCACGAACGCAATTAAGAACAACCACACTTAATGATTGAGCTGTGATTGAGCATTCAAGCAAACAGGAAATAATTTTAAAGGGACACGTATGTATCAGTGTGTATGTATTTACTGCAAAAAGACACTAAGCAACTGTATGAAATATCCACCAAAAATTTATTTTTGTAAATGTAAATACACAACTGTATGAACTGTATAAGTCAGGAATCTTTAACCTACATTTAAAATAGTCGGTAGACGTGCACGTGATGGTTTCATAGATGTAAACACATTGTACATGCGATTTATATTCATAAATAACCATAAATAATAATATATTCTAATGATATTACACTTGTTAGAAGATTGAACATTTGCTATAAAGAACCAATGTACCCCAACCTGATACTTTTATGGGTTTAGGCTGTGTATATTCTTTTGCTTTGCTTAATCTTCAGTTACCCCAATAATATAGAATAATTAATAAGACAAGTAGCACGTTTACATTACACATATATTGTACGTGTACAGCACTCAAGATTTCTTTAGTAGTCTACATTTACAACAAGTAGTAATCACTTACCACAGAAAAGCACACAACGAAAATTAGTGGAAATATGTAATTATTCTGATTTGGTGTGAATTATGCAAAAGTTGGTATGACGCCGTTCTGTCCTGCGTTACATTTACACTATCACTAAACAATACGTGAAAACCACTGTGGTAAAATTATTAATGATTGTAGACACATGCTCGCGTAATAATCAGCCGGTCTGTCATATGATCAAAAACGCTACTGCGAGGTTGGTTGCATAACAAACAGGCTAAAGATGATCCTAAAATGAAGAAACGAAAATCCCAAATTGGAGTTTTTAAATTATTTTTATTTATTTCAAAAACTGTTTACATTCATGTTAGAATATGAACATAAAAAGAACAAGTTATATTTCTCGACACTTCCTATTACTACAATTACCACTGCTGTTTGATTTTGGCTTATTTTTGAACGCTAAAAACGAACAAAATGGAGGAAATTATTGTCATAGAATTGGTGGTTTTACTTACATATTAAATCAGATTCAATAATAATATCAGATTTCTCTTTTGCTTTTATGATGCATTTATCGAACGTTAATGCAGCGACTCTGAAAAACAACTTCTGAATATTTTCTTGGGTTTTGGAAGATACCGGCCAATATTCGGCGAACATGAACTTGGCGATTCTTAATGCGGATATTTCAATATTATCGTACGTCGCTTGAGACTAAAATGTGGAAAAATAAATTGTACATAGATAATACGAACTTAATATCTGATAACAGTGAAAAGACATATAAAGTGTGTAAATGGGGGATCCACCGCAAAACTTGATTTTCTGAAATTTTTAGTCAACCTAAACATAAACGTCAAAACAACCAATAATGTATAATATGGAAATAGGTTTTACTAGCATCTTATAATAAAACCTAAAAAATACTTACCACCAAATCTTTCTTTGTTCCAACTAAAAAGAGATATGGGTTCTCATTTCCTGTAGCAGTCAAAGCTTCATCTAACCATTTCTTACAATGAGATAATGTGGAAATATTCGTAAAATCAAATACCAAAATGACAACTGCAAAAGTAAGTACCTACATTTATTTGATTTTATATCACTAAAGTTACGAAAAAGCGTACCGTGAGCAGATCGGTAATATGACTGCGCAATACATTTAAACCTTTCTTGTCCGGCTGTATCCCAACTAAATAAACAGAGAATTTAATTGTGCTATTGATATTATTCTTAAATACTCACATTTGTAAATGAAAAGGTACATTTAAAATGTCAAACCGCTCCACTTCAAAATCCACGCCAATCGTCGCTTTATATCCATTCTCGAAGGTTTGGTGACAAAATCTTACCAAATTATTATAAATTAATTTTCTTCCTTACTGTATTAGATGAAAACGTATATTACCTATTAACTATGCATGTTTTACCCACTGACAAATCACCCAATATAATCACTTTGCTCATTTTCAAACTGGAGAGAAAGGTGCTAGTTCCATAATTACACACACTTTTTGTAATTTCACTAAAATCTTGTTCCCAATAAGGCGTTGCATTGTTTTTAAAGGGTTGTGGGAATTTATATATTTGCCGATTAGAATAATCTCCGTTCTGATGCATTTTCAGTATTGAAGTCGTCCTCATTTTGTTCACATTTGGATGACGAATTGTTTGTATTGAACGTAAGCAGGTGCCTAACGAATTTAATTGCTGTTAATTGGAATAATTCGGATATTCCTAGAACGCCTAAATTGGAAATATGTGGGTGTAAATATTAAGGAAGATTAGAGATCGTTTTTACTTAAATTTATAAGATGTTTTTCGAATTTGAAAATTTTGGTCGCTTCCAATTTATAACGATTTAGGTAAGTAATTAGTACTAGTACTAGTAGTTAGTATTTAAGTAGCATTTTCAATATAAACGTTTATGTAATTAACTTAATATTTCAAATGTTGGCGCTACTCTTGGACATATACCTGAAGTAGGCAACATCCGCCAGGCATGGCTTTGTGTGTTTCCTTTTAGTGACATTCTTTTCTAAAATGGCTCCGCCAAAGCCGAAATCTGCGGATAAACCAGGTAAGTTCTTGATAGATTTTGTAAATTAACTAACAAAAAAAGAGTGTGAAAGATTAATAATGTTTATGCGCATCAATTTATGTGTCTTTAACGCCTAACTTTTTATATATTAAAACCATATCATTATGTTTTGTATCAGCCACGCGGTACTTACACTGTACACATGGTAAAAACAATATATTGTAGGAACAGTAGTGAAGGATATGTAAGCACTTACGTGATGAGTTTTTAGCGGGAATCTCATTGAAATTCCAATGAAAATACAATGAAATGCTATAACTGATTAACTTTGTCTTAATATGTATTGAGGTTAGTTTGACTGCCACTCTCTGACTTTTCGTTATGTTTCAGCTGGGAAACCAGCCGAGAAGAAGAAGCCAGCAACTGCCCCTGCAGCTGCAACTGCAAGTAAAACGTCAACAACTTCAACAAAAGCATCAACGTCTGCAAAACCTGCATCAGCACCTGCGGCTGCCCCGAAAGCTGCTGCTCCCAAACCTGCAGCAGAAAAGAAAGTAGCACCTGCACCTGCCGCTGCAGCTAAAGCTAAGGGAACTGCTAAACCTGCTGCTGCCAAACCTAAAGCAACTGCAAAAGCTCCTGGAAAAGGTGTTAAGAAACCAACAGCGAAGGTTGCTGCTAAACCGAAAGCGACTCCTGTTAAGTCTGTTTTATCAAAACCGAAACGCCATGTTCCACCAAAACAGCAAAAGGTTAAACAAGCAACAAAACCTGTTGAGAAAGCTCGTAAAATTCAATTGAAGGTGCGTACTAATTTCCTTTATAAAGTAATTAAAGTTCATATATGATGATATAGATTGTGCGGGAATCTCTTTGAGAAAAATGTGTGAAAACAAAATTGCCACAATACTGAATTCCTTTTTTTCTTTCAAAATATTTCTTGGTTAAAATAGATTTACATCATTTATATTGTTACAGGTTATCAAAGGACCAAATGGAACACGTATTAGAAAAATACGAACATCAGTACATTTTAGAAGACCAAAAACTTTCAGGCCACCGAGAAACCCTAAATATCCTAGGAAATCGGTACCAAATAGAAATCGCATGGATGCTTATAATATTATCAAATATCCATTGACTACAGAAGCAGCGATGAAGAAAATAGAAGACAATAATACATTAGTATTTTTAGTCCACACTATGTCCAATAAGCATCATATTAAAGCTGCTGTAAAAAAACTATATGACATCAATGTGGCTAAAGTCAATACACTGATCAGACCAGACGGCAAAAAGAAAGCATATGTTCGACTTGCTAGGGATTATGACGCTCTTGATGTAGCAAATAAAATCGGTATAATTTAAGTGTTATTCTTCAAGTTGTTTTTTGTACATTTTCTGTATGAATAAAGTTGAAGAATTAAATTAGTTTTGTTTTATTTTTTTAATAATGAACAAATTAGTTTTTATTCTATACTTACAAGCAATTAATAATCTCAGTGCAATTAGTTTTTTTTGCATCACATTTTATGAGTATCAAGTTTGTGCGTTTTATTTTTCAATGCGATTAGATAAACTACATAGAACATTTTTTTATATTTATTATATATATTATTTTAAACAAAACTATTTTATGAAACAGATTTATTTAATAAATTCAACATGTAATTATAACTCGAAAAGCAGGACATAATTTACAAGTATTCATCAGCCAAAACCATTTCCTTATAGGATAAGATTTCCAATCCACCTGAACCTTTCGTTTCCATTCTAATTAATTCATCGATTGGCTTATAATGCCCTGGATCTACCAAAATTATCATTGTTAATTCATCTTCTACACGATCTTCTTTTTCCACATTCAATCCCTCAAACTTCAATATTTTCTCCTTCCATTTCTTGGAGTCTTTTCCTTTTAGTGATACCCTCAATCTCATTTGGGCTCTTTCAATAGGAATGGATTCCTTCAATAACTTAATTACTTGTAGCGCTTGTTGTTTGGCACTCTGATTTGGTTTCACAGAATAATGTATATCTTTCATGGCCTTTTCGATCATTGTAACAGGATAGGGACGTTTCAATTCAGGATTTAAACATTTATCAGCAACTGTTGTTGCTATATCTTTGAATAGAGAGTCAATTTGGCTGTGCCTCTCTTTGTCGCTCACTTGCAGTTCTCCTTTTTGTAATATTTCTTTGCATATTTCAGTGTGACTTTCTGTGCCGAATGCTTTAATTAGATCTTCCTTTTTTGCAACTTGTCCTTTGGATACATTTGTAAAAACAGTATGCGTTTGCAGAACTTCATCAATATCCTTCTCACTGAAATGTATTTGCATCAAATTTTGAAATAAATTAATTTTCTAATTTCATTTTCGTACACCTGATTCCTCCATGATACCACTTTGTTTCTATAACAGGCAATTTCAAAACGCTTTCCAGCCTTTTTTATTCTAACTACGGCTACATTCGTCAAACGTATTTGATTCGTAGGGGTAAATATTTTAGACATTACTAATCCAACGACAATAATTTCTCATGTATAAAATTCAGTTAGGTTAGGTTTTGAAATGAATAAGTCGACATTTGAAATGACTTGAAGTTAGCAATAAATTAATCCATCTCTACTTAATCTATAAATTATCTTTAATAAATTATTACTAATGATCTGAAACAGCTTCTATTATAGTAATTATGATACAAGAGACACATTTTCGTTTTTTCAGTAACCTAAATTTTTTAAAGCAAATTAGTACAATCAATTATCGATAGAGGTCACCGTATGACATGCCAAAAAAATTTAATTGTGATTGTGTTGTTATCTTTTGCGGGATTGGTGGAATATCGCGTATAACATCAAAAACATAATAAATTCTGTAGACAAAATGAAAAGTATTGAATGGGATAGTGAAATATGTCGTTGCAAGTGTATATGAAGATATTAAACTGTTTAATCAATTTGGGTGATAGTCGGTGTCCTCTTACTCATGGTGTTTTTTTTGTGTAGATAGGCATCTCTATGTGAATAAAAAAAAAGTTATGGCATTAGTGACAGTACAAAGGAGCCCCAGTAGCAATAATTCACCACAGAGTATAGTAAGTAGCAATTTTGTTATTTTATCTTTATTTGGAGTCTTTTTTCTTATCGAATGAAGTTTTTTTTTTTTGAGCTTTTAATGTTATAGTTTAATATAGCAAGGAAATATATTTATTGTGGTTCACTGGAAATAATACTCATCGTTTTTCTTTCTTCACAAATATATACCCAATAGAAAAGCATATGGCCCATTGAGTACGTAAATTTCTCTCTGAATTACTGGAATATCATTTACGTCTCTTAGAAATAAAGAAACAAAATATATTGAAAGATATGAAAATGTAAATTATGCAGCTTGGTGTGAATAATTTTCCTTTTTTGGTTATAATCGTGTAACGGTATTGGAGTTCTTAGTTTTTGCCGTCTGTGGCGCTGTAGTAGCATACCGATTTCCTACAATATTCTCCTTGCAATTGACAGTTTTGTTTGGTCGGCCGCATGGTTCGTTATAAATAAATACACAGACGAGATATCGGTTAAAAGTGCATACAAATAGAATAATTGTAGCGTCGAACTTGCACTTTAATTTTGACTTTCAGCGAAAATGTATCCAATTTCAATAAATCAAATTAAATAAGTTATTTTTAATACAATAAAACCGGTGTTGTATAGTTTTTAAAGTAGGGCTGTGAGTGAAAATGTTATATATATTACCGCCCCCAAGGGCTCCGAATCCTCCTTCGCCTTGGGATAGTATCTTGTGTACATCTGGAAACAATTCCAATAATGATAGATCAAATTGGACAAATAACAAAAACAATATCACTACTACAACAAGCGCTAATAAGCGCCCACCGCCGAGGGCACGTTTTCGAAACTTTAATAACAAAACTGATGTAAGTCACGATTATATGTATATATACAATTTTTACAATATTTATGTCTGATTTAAAAATAGTGGCAGTTTGTCAATTCAGTAGTGCCATTGAAAATTATGCCAACGGTTGTTCGGAATCCGTAATTCTTGTACTGTAAAGTGAGTCTCAGGACAAAACGATCAATGAATTCTAATCGATCGATATACAAGAAAGAACCGGTCAAACTCCTATTCATACTGCCTCGATTGTGAGCATGTAGTATGTGCCTTCGTTTGTACAAACTTGAAAGATATCTCTGATTGGTTTCTTCCTCCTGCTTTAAGTGCCGAACTTAGAGAAAAAAGTGCCTTATTTATAAGCTTCCTTATTGCTTGACAAATATATGTGGACATACTGTAAATACTAG
Organism: Cetonia aurata; assembly: GCA_949128085.1. Taxonomy (NCBI): domain Eukaryota; kingdom Metazoa; phylum Arthropoda; class Insecta; order Coleoptera; family Scarabaeidae; genus Cetonia; species Cetonia aurata. The sequence goes on from OX421887.1 coordinate 27,199,514, forward strand.
TTCATTTAGCTTTCGAGTGGGCTAATTTCAGATGAATTCTGCGTGATCAATATCAGATCAATATGATAAGATAAAATTACTCATTTTCATGATTTTTATTATTATTAACACAAAGAGCGGTACTTCTTCTGAAGGAATGTGTTGGCATAAAACAAAATTGATCAATCAAGAAATTGGATTGCTATTTCAGTATTTTAAATTTAGCTTCGATACGTCATACATCTTTATTCAAACACTATTGCACTGTGTCTGTAAGTACCCGATAAACTCCATACATTTTTACATTAAAATCACGTACTTATTCATCTTTTGTGTATAAACATTTGTCTTTACTGTATCTACATACGTATTATCTTATATCTATAATTTAATGTCAATCTTTATTTATTTTGTAAACATCCTTTTGTATCAGTGTTTATTTTGATTACCTCCATTCTAGCATGTTGTTTTGATTAACGGTATTTGTTTATTGTGACATTTTCTTATTGAAAGTAAACGAGATGAATTTTTATGAAGTAAGTGAAAATAAAAACATACATACCCTATTTTTGTATTTCTGTTTATTTTTTATTGAAATACTAGTGAAAACTCACTTTGAGGTTGCCAGATGCAATTAAATAATATTCTATAAAATTGCATTTTTTTTTGCTTTTTTCCAAGCTTCCCTACTGCTTTAGGTCGAACTAATTTGCGTATCAATAGGGGAATGCTATTATCCAGCAGTGGATGTAGTGAGAGTGCGTACTAGCGGTTTACCCTTCACGAAAATTGATCAAGGGTGCTAAAATTCTATCGTTAGCTACTGTAAGAAGCTTTAGAAGCGTATCAAAAGAAACATTTTGTGGTGGATTCGAACTGTTACTGTGAATTTGTTTACTAACCAAATTTGAATTTTGAAGAAGATTTTAAAAACTTGAAATGCTTTTAATTGTCTTGTTCTAAGTGATATTCTTTATGTTGGAGTTTGTATATAGAATTGAAACAATAAAGTGGCATCTTTGTTTATAAGTTCCTTGAAACGTTTGAATTCATTAATCTCTCTTTGCATACGAAAAAGTGAGGGTTATAGTCGAATTTTATTAGTCTTGCACTTGATATGAAATGAGGTAATTGCAATGTGTATAACAGACGCTATTAAGTGAAGGAAAATATTGTTTTTCCTTTTATTGTACTTAGTTCTGCACTACTGTACAGACTATTTTCAGAATTGCTGCAAAGTGCTTGTGCTACAGCGACAACTCATTACCTACTACATATCACATCGAAGTGTTCATAGTTCATTACGCCCTTACAACTTTGGGGTTGTGTAGAGTTCTTGTTTTAAACAAAAGGGAAGATATACTTCCTCCAAGTAACGTATTCATAAGTAGGAGTAATCTTTTGCATACACGCAACGAGTTTCCATGCATGCGTACAGCTAGCTTTACAGCGCTTTTGAAAACCGTTTGTATACTTATTATATTAATAACCCTTTACTCGGTTAAACAATAGAATTTTGGTATTATTCAATATTTATTTATTGTTCTTTTGTGCTTTACATTTTTACTATTGTGTTCTCTAAATATCAGGTGATTAAAAAAAGTCAATCATAAAGGAAATTAGATTTCCTTCTTGTATTTACATATATGCAAAAAGAAATAAAAGTTTCCCAGTGAAGAGATTTGAATAAAGAAAAGGTCTACTACCTACTTATATTTTTCAGTGTCAGTTTACCTGCAGCGATTAAAAAAGGATAGGTAGGGAATAGAATAGGACCGTAGAAGAGAAGTAAAGGAATACGAAAGGTAAACGTACTGCTGTGTACTGAAAGTACCAACAAAAAAATTCAAAATGAAGTTAAAAATGAAAAATTAAATTAGCTAGCTCAAATGATAACAATTAAATAAGGCGCAAAAGAAAAATTAAACTCAGGGTTACTGACACAATGAAACTTATTATGAAAAGTAAAATGTGGGTGAAAGAAATCTGACTTTCTTTAATACTCCAAAAATTTAAAAGGATTAATCAAAAATAAAAGAACAGTAATTTGAATGACATTAAATTCAATAATTTTATTATATTAAAAAAAAGAAAAAAAAATTAATCACAAATTTTGCAGAAAAAAAACCTTGGACAAACGGTCCTGGTTGAAATCAAAACTGCATTTGACTCTAAATTAAAAAAGGACACAGCTAAATCCTTTATAAAAGCAACAGAAAACCAATAGTTCAGGAAGATCAATTTATATCAATTCAATCCACGTGGTCTCAATATTTAAGCAACTAAATTAAACGTGGACAATTTAAGTAATTTAACTAAATGAAAACTAAAAGCAAGCACAATGCTTCTATTCACCCAACCCGAGGTGTTTACTTATTAAATTACAAAACAGTAAAATAAAAAAAATGAACAAAAATTAACTCTTTAAACTTAAAATATATCTTCCTGCACGTAAATAATAAAAGATCTTATATCTAAATTGTGTACATAAGAATACAATATCAATTATTATTAACTGAGTTCCGTGATGGACTTGATAAAATCAAATACGTGAATTCAAAACTTGAAATCAAAAATCACAAAATGTCAGCAATGAAATACAATTTTATATACTTACTTTTATGTCTATAACGGAACTGAACCTACAAGGTTAAACAATCGTATATGTATAAAAATCTCAGCTGCGTGCGATGGAACGCACAAAGATCTGTCTCGCAAAACATAACAATATACAATACAAGTGAACGCAAAATGTACAACTGAGAGAAATTAATATAAAGAACTGAACAATAAAATAAATAAATTAAACAATCCAAAACATTAACTACCTAAATCTTATATAAAAATAAAACAATTTGAAATTTCTCGCAGCATAGACAAAAGCTTATCGGAATGAACACGAAAAAGAAACTGAATTTACGAAAACCGGGGTGCCAGACCACAGGCAGTACGTACACAACGCCGATATACCGGATATTACCTGTTATTGTTTGTATAAAAACATCTGCTTTACGGTCTCGAAATGCCGAAGGAGTTTTCAATGTGGTCCATCATCATCGTGATTGTCAGAGTTAACTACACGGCTGTACCTGCTTGTGGGAACTTTTCCAGTTTTGGGGATCTCCTTTTTTTTCAATACTGGTATACCTATATCTAGCCATATGAAACTGTAACAGCTGCAGGCTTTTGTGAAAGATGTTCGACTTTTTATTTTTGTTGCTAATACTTCTTAAGATACCAAAATTTCGTTCTAGATGTTATTGAACAGGTTGCTGGGAAATAGTTTCAACTCTTTAACTAGAATGCTTTGCCTTAAACAGCGTTAATTTCCGGTAATGTGTTGATCTTTTTGTCATTCGTTCCATTGACCTACTTGATGATTGGATGATGTTTAGGATATAGTTATTTATATTTAGTTTAGTTTATTTGATGTTAAGCAGATATTTTTATAGAATTGTATATCCCATCCATGTATTTCTAATTTGTCTGGCCGCTATTACTTGCGATTCATTGCGTTCACAGCGGCTAGTAGCTGTTGTTTTAAACAAGTGCGAAGATAAATAATGCTCAAAAGATGTATTGTTAAGTAAGAGTACTTATTTTTCGCATACGCAGGTTGAATTTCCATACATCAATGCACGTGCTGGTTTTGTAGCTATTCTGAAAACTGTCTGTATATTAGATAATTTTAATAAAAGAAATCGCTCTATGAGTGCAACGTAACCGATTAGCGTTATTTTGTTAGCCAATCTTTTTTGATCATTTCGTCATTTATTTTTTTATGTAGTGGTAGTAGCTAAAAACGGCAATTGAAAAACTTACTTTTCATTTTATTTTAGTTACCGTGAAATATTTATTTAACAGGCTTCCCCTTATTTAAGAATTGTTCTTGTGTTCAGTTTAAATGATAATCTAAGAATTCAAATGGTCATTGAGACCTCTCAGATCTCTGTTCTTTGAAACAGCATCGAACTTCAGCGCCAGTTTCAATGTCACACCGCGCAATCGTATACATGACCAAAAATGGCATCGCTTTTTTAACGCAGTTAACACCGCACATTCTTGCACATATATGGGGAAAATGGTGCGTTTTGTCAAAGAGGTCAGGATCGTTTTTATCGGCGAACACTATCTATGGACGATAGTGTTCTTGGTACGTTGTAAATTGTATCGAAAATGAAAAAAAAAAAGAATCGTTAATGATGAGGATTGTGTAGGGATATCAAGTATTGCGGTAATGAAATAAAAAGGTTGTATTACAGCAAATTGTTTTATGCTCAAGTGATAAATATTGTATTTTCGTTTATGTACTGTTTAACGGGTTAAAATTAATGTACGGAGCAGATCACAAGAGAAATTTAGTTCCTTAGAAGTTATATCAATATTTACTTCACTGGAAATTCGCACTGGCAGCGTGCCTATGCATATTTTATAATAATGAGATATGCAGGCAAAATTTTAGATTTGTAATATCGGTTGCATATATCAAAGGAGTTTAGTCTTTCCTTGATATATTCCTAAACACTTATGATAAAGCACTTTTTCTTTTGTTAATGATAGGTTTCTATTAATGTAATTATTTGTAAATATAGATTCAAGTATTACCTATAGTTTTACTTATTAGTTTACACAGGTAAGTAAATACATCGTAAGTTAATTAACAAGTATTTAAATCAGAGTTGCATTTTAAGCCACCATTACATCCCTTAAAACCAAAAAACGGTACGCTAAAAAAAATATTTTTTGGTATTTTGTGCTACCTACCAAATTTTATCAAAATCGGGGTGGGACACTTGGGTGCCTTTGCTTGTCAGTTGGAATCAGTTTCTAATATTGTGCTTTACAAAAATATTTGGCAAAAGAAATCGATCCTGTAATTAAAGAAAAAGAATAGGAGCACATAGGAACACTTATATTATTAGTATTTTAGCTAAATAGGTATACCGTTGCCACTAAAGTGCTAGGAAAGGCTGATGGCGGTGGATTATAGTTCACGAAATCAAGGCTTTTGTGAAATAATAAGGCTTCTGCTAGTTATCGAATGCATTGTTCGTTACCTAGCAACTATATATACAAAGCAGTTATTGATCAATTCAGAAATAATTAATTAATAATGTACCGTTACGTAAAATATCACAATAAGATCAATGACGTGACATATTGTGTATATTACATAATTTTTCCGAAAAACTTTTACACCAATAATCATTATGTTTCCACGGAACGGTTTCTGTTTGTATTGTACCTACATAGGGCAGTTATTGATTTTTTTCATTATGATATCCGGAAAGGAATGCTTCCACTTAGAGTTTCAAGTTAGCGATCTTATAACAGCAGGCACAAACCACTAGAATATCTTCTCCTTATTCATATAACTCGACTGGATTCTCATTAATTACTTCGATGAACCGTCGATTTCCATTTCCAAGTCATTTCATTCATTGATTCATTACTTTCGAGAAATATAAAACTCCGCTAGAGCGATACGTAAAAGGACTCCCTTAGTTCGCATCTTTTTCTTCGTTTTCTACAGGCGGCCAAATAAGGTATCGTCCGGTCGCAGAAATATGGCCGTAAGAATCCGCCAAGAAACTAGTATCAGCATATTTAAATGGAAAAAAACGCAGAGTAAATCATATAGGTAGCTATTCAATTACTGTATACAGTTTGATGGTATTGTAAACATTTTTCTTTGGAATAGAAATATAATAGAAGGAAAATAAACCTTTGCGGTCGGACAGCACCCTTTGGCATGCCTGCTGGTTTGTTTAGCTCAACTAATTTTTCGGCACCATATGAAGGAATTTAACACAAATACACATAGTCGCACATCTGCATTAAATCTTGCCGTAAAGAAGTTTTTAGGTTTATTCGCAATGAACAAGGATCTTTCAGAATGACTAATACTATCATAACGATTTGGAAATTACAGATCCACAAAGTATTGTTCAGTTTTGCTGACTGGTTTTTGCCTCCATATATCAAGATAGTTCCCTTTATGTGGTAATCGAAAATCCGCTCTTTCGCAGTTTTCTTTAGAATCGTTTGTAGTTGTTTGTAGTGATTTTCCTTTCGTTTGTAGTTGAAAGATAAACAAATGGCGATAATTTAAACAAATTGTTTAATGGTGAATTTGTTAATAATTGAAATATCGGAAAACCGCAATAACTTATTCAGCTTATTAACTTTTAAAATGTTTCTAAAAAACAGTACACTATGAGTTACACCCAAAATTTTTTTACGCAAGTAATCTTCATGGAAAATAATTGTACTTTTGTCTCATATCAAAACGTTTTAAAGTCGCCGGGTTAATCTTTACAAGTAGTGATAATGGTTATTAGGGCCGTTAAATAAACAAACAAAAACACTTTTCATATAATACGATGGAACAAATGATAAACAGAAGTCCTTATTCTGATATATTTAGTATAAATAACTTTAAATTGCGGTTATAAAACTTGCATCGGCATAATAAAAAACAATGCTATCAAATAATTTCAAACATGACTATTTTATTAACAGCATTTTAGATACACCTAACATTTAAAAAAAATACATGGTAGAATTGAAGTTTGAGCAATAAGTATAAAGTATATAGTTTCAGAAGTACTCTAACCATTTCAATTGAAAGCAAGTAATTTAACTATTCGCTGGTGCAATATTAATTACTTTGACGGATTCTTTGCATACAAAAACAGGCCCTAATCTTAATAATTATATAACGTATGGCATTAATTGTCCGCAACATTAGTTTAAACAAATTTTCTCGCTTCAATGAACACGCTTACCTGCACCTGGGGAACCGACCAGACATTTTTCCCGCAAGTTTGTTTCTCAAGAAACAGCACTTTCCAAATGTCAAAAATGATTAATAGTAATGCCCCAACTATCTGCATACCCTGTGTTGAAAATTGAACGTGTTCTAGTGTTTCTAGATGGCCGAGCACACGTATATTTTTAAATTCACGCGAATGGGGTTTTCTGTTCTTGTATGTCAGCTTAGAGAATGTAAATTATTTTTGTACACCACGATACATGCACCTTATTATACAATAATGTCGATGTAGAAGTTTCTGGTCTTGTATCAATTTGGAAATGATCTGGTACATAGTTTCAAATAGCCTTTAATTTACGCAGTTTAATTTGTTCCAAACGATGTACAAGGTAAACAATTTACACTATCCTAAAGAGCAAATAATAAAATAGAATAAACACACAATAGAATTAAAGGGATATTTTGGAATAAAATGTTTAGTTTTGTCTTCTGTATGATCTATTATAGTGTGTGCTAAAACTATATACATAAGTCGCGAGTATATCCAACCATTGGAGAAGCATCACTTGTAAGTAGGTTGAACATGCTTCCATAAATTACATACTATTGCACAAACAGTATTCGAAAGCAGCGAAATTTCAAAATTCAAGGAAGAAATGAATCCGTTTGTCATTTATTTTTCCTCCATTATATATCAACGGCCTTACTTAACTTACGATTACGCAAAAACATCATTGTCTAAGCTGGTTGACTTTCGACAAGTGTTGTGGTAGTGGATGTAGCTTGTGCAAGTAGGTACTAACGTTTTTTTTTTTTATTGTTACACTATAATTTGCTGCTGGATCCATTACTGTTTTCTCTTTCTTTCTAGTAGATTTATTTAAAGGTTGTAGCGCTTGTCGTTCTGTAAAAATACGAAGGAGAAAATTGATTTTATTTAAAATTTTGAATTAACTCTCATAGAAGTGTAAAAATGATTTTAGATGTTTTGTTGTTATAATATAAGTAAATTATATAGGTACCATTAAGTAGTCCAACAAAGAAACTTTAGTTTTTAAAAACAATGTCCATAAGATGCTGATTTCTCGAACGTATGCATTCCTGGAAGCGGTTTCTGAGATTATGCATTTCCATAGGTATTGCAGGAATTTATTCTCAAATTCCCGTTTTTATCTGAACGATTGTCTTTGGGCCAGTGCAGTAAACTTTGCTCTTGAGATACCTCGCACATAATAATTAATTTATGTTAGGCACTCATGGTTTTGCGCACGTGTTTTTCTTGTTGGAGCCGTTTGATATGAAATCTCCGGAAACACTTCATGTTGTCGACTTTTTGTATTTAGTCTTCCATTTCCTTCACCTAAATCGTACCAGCCATTCCTATACCCTGGTACATTGTACTAATCTGTGCAGCTCTCTGGTTGGTTGATCAAAATAATCTTCTGGGTTTGCCTGTCTTGTTACATCCAGAGCCTCGCAATCAGAGAAGATGTGATATGGAGTTATGCTAGTGCACAGTGTTGATCCCGATTTTCTACCTAGGTGACCTTTCAGTGCACAATGTTCTGCCAGAAGATCTGCTACTATGCGAATATGATTTCTACTAACAAGCTTTAGTAGTTCAGTCTTCTTCTTGGATGACCCATGAATTTGTGTAGTGGTGTTGTTCCAGTGTTCGTTGTGTTTTTCTTGCACTCAATTCGCTACTGCCCACGTACTGTGTTTTTAGACACACTTAGAACAGGTTCTTGTATATGAAGCAGATAATGCTTTTCTTGCTAATTCATCGGTTTTTTTTTTTTTCGTTTCCTTCGATTCCCGAGTGCTTTATTGCGGTCTGTTAGGCTATTCAGTTTTCAAATGCAATCCCAAAACAGTACCTTAGGGTTCACTTAATAGCGTCTGGCAGTTTACCGCAATACATTTCCGCTTATTCTCTTAATTTATTAAATTCTGTTGCATAGTGCAACGATCCGCATGCCTCTGCTGCCCGAAAGAGAGCACCATATTTTCTTTTATGATAGTGTTTATATCATAAATTCAAACCGAGAACAGAGACAATAAACCGCATTATAGCATTACTCAGATGCCACATATATATATTTTTTTTTGTTTAATTTAGTCCAACGTGGCCATTCTTCACTTAAGTAACCGCTCCTTTTCACAATCTCTTAACGAGGCCAAGAACCCGGTAATTAGATAATAACTTTAATAATTTATAGGCACAGGCCGAGCCACTTATAAAAGTGCATCTGCTGGAGACCATTGACTTATTTAAATTTTATACTCGAAATGAGAAGAACGAGGACGTCAACTACGTTCTACATGCCAACTTAAAAGCGACTATATAAATTAAGCACGTAAAAAACTCATTCTGTTTATGTGCCCATAAGCTTATCAACGACATTAGATGTTGCATTTAATTCTAAATCCAATTGAAGAGACATGCTTAAACTTTTATAATACGTAGTGTGAATCTATTATAAAAAGGAATATAAAAAAATTGTGAAAATAGACTTGAATTTAAAAACGGTAGAATTGTACTTCAACGTAATCAACACTAACAACCAGTTTTCATTTGCAAGCAAAAAAAAAAACTATGGAATTCTCCTTCCATTAAAAGCATCCTCTTTCAGATATTGTATCAGCTAGTACAGAGATATGTTATTTAGTTTATGAAACGAGCACCAGGCATTGTTTACATTTATATTGGTGGTGTATTTAGATTTATCTTATCTGGTCGTGTATGTTAATTGCGAAGCTACAGTAAAGGCTTATATCGAGTGTATTATTATTGTCACACAATATTCCCTGGGTCATAAATTACATGTATCTCCCAATTAATCAGTTATTTTACAAACGGCTGCTGCTGTCTTTATGATTGTTTTAATAAGAAATAAAGTAGCGTAAATTACACTTATATGCATTTATTGTTATATCAAATTTATCAACAATGTTGTTCAGTATAGAGAATTACTTATAAATATAAACTCCAGAGAAGTTAAATTATTCCAAACTTCTATCTTTCTGCAATAGCATTATCCTCGCTTATTAATTTATACATATCTTTTATTAATAATGCAAAGTTGTTTGTACTTATTTAGTATAAACTCAAACTTTGAAACGATTATTTGCTCACAGAATGAGGTTGAAATAGGAGATAATATCACAAGCAACTGCTTCTAGTAAAACTTTTGGACATTATTAGCTTTCCAATAAGAGGCTTGTTTTATTACCATTGGTGCGGAACACAAACAGGCTTTGTTGGAAATGATTCGTGTAATGACTTCTCGTATTATACCTAGATATGATCACCGTTCATATCAAACGGCTCCAACAAGAAAAGCACGTGCGCAAAACCATGCTTGCCTCACATAAATTAATTATTATTTAAGATGGTTACACAGATTTTGTGTAAAAAATTTGAAGTAATAGTAGTTTCGTATTAGTAAAGGTTTGCTTAATTGACTCTTAAGTTATCACGGAATTGATTACCCCAAGATATTTCTAAATCGGGTGCATGATTTGGTAACAAAACATGGCAAGGTGAAAAGTTATATACTGAAAACTGCAATCAAAATAGATGCGGAGGTTGTATTGTACTTATCGGAGCAGAAATAAAATTTCCATAACAACACATCATATTTACCAAGTGTTCCAGTCTCCTCTTCCTGGTTAAGAGTATTATCGTGGTTTTGTTCGGGTTAATGCTCAGGTTTTCCTGCTGCACCAGCTACAAATGGCGTCCCCTGTTGGAGGGTTGAGCAAATTTCCTTCTCTCGGGATGCTCTTAACGGCATTACATCATCCGCATGCACTTTGGCTCCGAGAGCTTCAACGATAGCTAGCAGGTCGTCTACTAGTAGTGATCACAGCAGTGGTGATAAAATCTGACCCTGCGGAAACCCCCTGGCCGGCCAGAAATAAATTGCTTCGTTTATCTAAAGACAATTTGTATTGAAATGCTCTTGTTTTTTGGATATTTAAGAATTTGTCAAAACATCTCTATATCTTTTGAGATAGGTACTGACATGGCTTTAGTATGGCACAATAATGTTGGGCATGTCAAAACTTATTAAAAGAATAATTAAGTCTTGAATTGACGCCCCACTTTTGTTATTTTTAATCATTAAATTAACGTTCCCTCAGTCAGAGATGTATTCTTAAGTAATAAATGAAAGGGGGCCCAACTTAGGCTACCATAATTGTTTGAGGTTGCTCTACTCTACACGAGAATAGATGGAAATCCACAACCACGCATTGTCATGCATGTAAGGCTCCAGGCTATTGTGGAGGTCCCATTTTAGGGTAGTTCCGGCCCAGTATGCTTAGTACCGGCGACGCCTTATCTGCTCTACTGGTTTGAGTTATTCTTTTTAGCTTGGTTTGGTTGTAGATGGGGACAGTAAGGGTAGCTCTCCCCAACCAACAATCCAGAATCCAAAAGCGTACTTACGGTCCCAAAGTTGAATAAAACTTACCATTTTTAGATTACGATCTTTCAACCTTCTTTATGTGTATGTTCTTACATTTCTTTATTGCTCATACATTGTAGTTTCTACTTATTAATAGCTTGCTTTGTTGCTCTTCAATTACCTCGTGGCACCTACCTACTGCTTAAGTGCACAAATTGCCCATCTCGAAACGTGTACTTAAGTAATTCAATTCCTATTACACGTTAGGGGAAATAACATAGGTGGTCAATCGTACGGAAAATGAAAATTGGCGTAAAAGAGCAAAACATCCCGCGCGAATGCCATGAATGTGAATTAAAAAAGAGCAGAAGCGAAAGCCGCCCATCGGTAGAAGTCTAATCGCACACGGTTAAGATTGCGTCTCGTCCTACGCTTTACAAATTACACCCAGAGAGTGCATATATACAGTAAAATGCGGCCAATAAGATGAATCACGAGGCTAATTAGCGCGCCGGTCACGGCTTTACCGTCGTAAAAATGGGTTCAGTCAACTCAACCGGGAGCGCTAATACTAATACGAGAGACCTGCGAGCGCGACTTCCTCGTTCGCTCACTGAAATCGACCAAAACGAAGAACAACGAGGCGATCTATTAAATAAGACGCATAATGCCGTAGAGGAAGGCTGCCGAGCGATCAATTTCGCTGGGAATTGCCGGCAGCGCTCACCCGTTTGCTCGCACTCCTTATTAGATGTCAATGCATGTTTTACGCACCGGCTCAGATGAATTATGTTGGAGATGTTATTTAATGGGAACAGAAGTCGACGCGCGAGGAAACCTAACGCCGCTCTCTTCCTGTTTGTTTGCATGGGATGGTTGCGAGTGAAATGATTTAATACATCATATAGATGTATAAAAAAGTAAGATAGCAACTTTATTTATTAATGAAATGAGCTTGACAATGCAGGATGTGAAGTCCATTCACAGTAATAATGTCGGAAAATTCGAAATTAAAGTTTGAGTTCTAAAAGGCTTTCCAATATGAAGTCCCATTTTAATTTTAAACGAAATATTTATTTAAATTCAAAGTACAAACTCGATCCTACAGCTTTTTTGTTCTGTGTAAATTTGCTTTATAAGCCGATAGTTAACGTTCAAAATATAAGTAGATCTAATACCTTGTATTGCATTTTCCTATATTTTTTCTTCTGGGTTTTATTATTCTAGACCTTATCTACTCAGAGTTTATGGCACAAGATAATATTATCGATTATTATGCTATTATAGGTAAAACAAACGATTTTTTAAAACAAATATGACTCCGTATATACGAGTATAGATTAGTGAAATACAAAACAATTCTCGGAGCCTATAAGCTTATCCGCTGTAGCATTTTAGTGCGGTTGTTTTAACTGAAACATGTGCGCGCCTGCGGTTGAAGTTCGAATGTATACATACGTTTGTCTCAGCTTTCATGTACGCTAGAAAGCTCTCGTATTCTAATGGATTCCCGCCAGTATTAATACTCGCTGCATCTGAATTAGCAAAGTTCAACAAACTGTTCGGTTTTCCTTAGCGGCGGTTTGCGTTCTTGTAACTTTTTGGAAATTCTCCGCTCTGCAGTAGCAAGCCAATTATTGGTGATTTAAAGAGCTGAGCTAGAACGCTAGATGTCACGGAGTTTTATGACGTTGTTTAGAAGTTTACGGTTTAAGTTCGCCTCCATCTGTAGTAACCAAGAAGAGTGAATTATGACTTCTTCGCAAATCTTTGCAGTTATTTTATTTAAGAGGCTGCTAGGTTTCTTCATTACATATCTTAATAAGTAAATATTTTTAACTTCTTTAAGTGTGTCCTTAATTTTTTCATATCGAAAATTCTTTGTGCATTTATTAAGAAACCTGTTGCATTATTTACAGTAGCCGCCATACAACGCTTGTATGTTGGGAAGTTTTTCTTTTATTAGCTGCAGTGTAGAGAAGACCAGATGTTCTTTGGCCATTCCAGGCGTTAATCAGACATATGGGAGCTGTTACGTTGTAAACATACGTGCATTACGTAACCGTGTTTATAATTGCCATTGCTGTCAACACAGGAAAATGAGAGACACCATTTCACTTTTAATTTACGTATACTGAAAACGAAAGAAGTTGAGCGTTTTATCTATATGGAACTAATTATATTACGAACTTTCCTTTTTACTTTTAGTATTGGATAATTTTATTGCTTTGTAATACCAGAACATATTTTTTCTTATTTTCTGTAGTAGAGCTTTTATATGTTTTGAGATACAACATTATTTTTATTAAAATAAAATACTTGGCACCCTAGATAAATACAGAGGAACTAAGCATTTTATTTTTGCTGACATTGTTTTTCAAATTCTTTTTATAATTAGATAATAAATTATAGACTGTTTTTTTTTTTATAGATTTGTGTATAATATCGTGTTTCCTGCATTAGCAAGGTACACATACCTACATTTTATGTCCGTTGTGAATGTATATTGCTGGAAGGTAATTATTAACAACTACCGTAAATTTAATTTTATTCTAGATTCTGCTACCTATGATGTCATCGAAATCCTGTAGTTATTATTACATGTTACTTCCAAATAAAAAAGCATGACAAAATGCTTACTTTAAAATATACAATTATACTACATCAGAAAAAGGTGCCACCAAAATTTTCATTTTAATTTTTTTTTTTGCTATTTGGCCATTGTTTCATAATCTGAAAAGAAAAGTTTCCGTTTTAGATACTACACACAAGGTTTCTGTAAAATTTTTTACACTGGTAATGTGCCAAAAATTATGAAAATATGAAGTAAAAACCTGATAAAAATGCAATTGATAAAGACATAAACTCTTGAAATAAGTTTTACAAATAACATCATAATTCACTAACTATTGGATTGGTGAAACACAGATTTGAAGAATCTGACCTGTTTAACAAACGTTATCACCATATTAATGAAGATAATGAGTCCAATGTTTTTGCTTCTGTGGTTGAACAGCCAAGTGCGAGCACGAAGCATATCAGTGGAAACGCTGAGGTGTGTATAGGAGTACTGTTCAAAGGATTTTACGGAAACATAAACATCACCCTTATCGCACGCATCCATCTATCAGCGGCTAACAGATGATGATTACGGAAGGAGAATAAGATTTTGTGAGTGATGGATAGAAGCTAGTTTCCATCAGAGTAGTAGTTCACTACTCTAGAAATTAGCAACCAGCTGGAACTATACACTAATTCTTATCGGTGCACTGAAAAATTTTAGTAAATTAATTGTTGGACTGCTTATAAGATTAATATACAGGTCTAATAATAAACATATATATCTAACCCCTTCAGACATATTATTTTCCCAGGTATACACCGCACAGAAGGTGAACATTGTCTGTTGACATCGGGTTGAAAGTGTTAATACATAAAGTGTATTAATTTTTTTATTCTCTCCTAACATTTCAGATAAACCAAATAATTTTTTTTTAAACCAGGTCTAATTAATTTTTGCTTTAGAAAGGTTAAAGGTGAAATGTAATTCCTAAGAAACAGTTTAGTGGTAACACATAGGTATCTTAAAGACAATAAGCTTAGTGTTCTTACTTGTGAAACCTTTTAGTGGCACTCATAAATAGGATTATATAAAACATTCTCGACAGCTATAATGTAGAAATAAGTTTTCAATCTAAAAGCTGTGTATATGTGAGTTCGTTTGCGTACTCATTTCTTGAACTAACAAGCAAAATTTATAATTATAATAAGAAATATAAGTAATTTTGCAAAAATATGTAATAATCTAAACTGGCTTTTACTGGCGTTGCGCTTGGAATGTTATATTGTAGTATTGTTTGTTTAATTCTTATTTTGTTAATATTTTCTTCATGACAATTAAATTATTCATTATCTGACAACTACTGGTTTTGTATTTCGTTATTTAGTATATATTATGACGCCAGGATTGCGAAAATCCATATGCTTGTTCTTTTAGCGCCATGAAGCAGAAAGTACGCACAAAAAATAATTGCGAATGTTCTATATACTTACAACAAAAAAAATCTTTCAACTCTGGTGATAGTTTGGATCAATTTAACCCGACCCTTATGATACTACATATCTTACTTGTCCATGTCGATAGCTGAACGGTTTGCATGTTCGCCTTTCAACCTGTGGGCGCTGATTCGATTCAAGACTTCCATGGTGATTTTTAATTGTGGATAAAAATCACAACATGTCTTCTTCTCGGATAGGAAGTGAAACCGTAGGTCCCGTGTTAATGCGTTGTTGTTTTACGTAAAAAAATCCCTACCGGAGGTTGGAACTCTTTGGGGTTCTGCAAAATTTCAGTGTCAAGGTGTATTCTACAACTCGAAACTTCGCCCAACAACAAACAAACAAAAACACATGTTATATAAGTACAGATGACTATATACTCAGGAGTAAATTATTAAAGGAATGCTTGGATGATCTCCTCTGTTCTTTGCTTTTATATTCTCATTTATTTTTTATCTTCAACGGTATAAGAGAAAAGAAAAATGGGTCGGTTGTCCGTGAGATATAAAAATTGCTGTGCGTTTAAATGTCAACGGAGTTAAGTGGATTCCTTATTGAAACAAAACCTTATCTTTCAGAGTGACACAAAAGAGACTTTGCGTAATCCCAAGTGTCTCGTTTAAGAAAATCGAAGCTTCTGCGTCTATTCTTCTGGGTGATGTAACAGAGATTTGCAGGCACACATCTCGACATCATTCTATAGAGTTCGACCGTTCGTCAATTTAATGCACGCAAGAAAAACAGACGTTGACGCCTTCCGGCTCGTTGCCAAGGATTTTTACGTAATTATTTCATCTCCTGCGGCTAGTGTAAGAATATGTAATTCCAATTTCGGATTAATGGAACGCTTGGTTTCGTGGGATGGGTGGCACGGTTCTCTTGAATGGGAAAAAATTACTACGGATGCCAAAAATTACACTGCATTATCCGTTATTTAAACATAATCAACAACTATTATTGTTGGAGTTCCTCCGAATGGTTTTGTTTTTACATGGTGATTAAACCGTAACACGATTATCCCTCGTTCTATTTTCCCGGTGATGGAATTCGATTCTTCGCGTGGCCGTCGGCATTTGAACATCTGTTGATGTCGCAAGTCATGATCATACCACCCTAGATTGAAATATGAAAAGAAAAACACCAACCTTCCTTCATTCGGTTTGCCGCTACCGTAAATAGCTTGCAGTCGAAAATACGCGTGCATCCTCCGCGTGAATCACGCCCGCGGTTCTCCTTTTCGGTTTTTAATGAGCCGGCGCGCAATTTCCGCTGCCTCGCAGAGGTTGCTGCGAACAACATACTTATTGTATGAGAGGACAACAGTCGTCAGCTTCCGAATTGTCACTGCGGATGAGAAAACTGGGCTATTTATATTCTCCGGGGATAGAAATTGTATAGTTCGTGTCGATTTTGTCAACGTGGTCAATTATATATTTTCCCAAGCAGGATTCTTTGTGCGAATGCTAAACAGATATATTACATACAAATTAAAAATAATATAAGTGCTTTTTGGAATATTACCGGAATTTCAGGTATAAAGTTTGCACTTTGTTTTACATTGCTGATACTTTTGCGTTATTATTAGAATTGATTTTAGCCTCTTTAGTAACGCCTTTAAATTGCCCATTGGGTACTAATCGGGCATAACTAACAGAAACGTATACCTCTGGATATTTTTCATTAAAAAGTTCTATTAGATGACGATCTGATGTTATTACGCCTATGCCATAGCACTAACCAAATAAATTCGTTGCCCTAAAGTTAGCATTGTTAGTTGTATGTTTAAGTACTGACAATAAGTACTAAATAAATAATGTCAAACATTCACCATGACATCTTTCTTGCAATACGGACTGCTTATCTTAAAGGCGTTACTAAGAAGATTAAAATCAAATCTAGGAATAAGGCAAAAATATCAACAATGAAGAATAACGTTCAAATTTCATACCGGAAATTCCGGTGATATTCCAAACTT
The DNA here is from genome assembly GCA_949128085.1 of Cetonia aurata. Taxonomy (NCBI): domain Eukaryota; kingdom Metazoa; phylum Arthropoda; class Insecta; order Coleoptera; family Scarabaeidae; genus Cetonia; species Cetonia aurata. The sequence goes on from OX421887.1 coordinate 27,216,717, forward strand.
TTACTTACGCTATTTTTAATTTCCATTTCATGGCTTTATATTCTTAACGCAATTTCATGTTTTTTTATTTTATAACCAGCCTGTAAGTTTAATCAACATTTCGATTATCTGGAAGGATTTTTCAAAGTAAGCAAGGATGATTTTTTTCCGTAAAAACGAAAACTAAATAATTTATAAATATAGTTAGGTTCGCCCGATCACAGAATGTACACTGTGGAATTTTGTGATTTAATTGTGTTTTTCTTTTGAAAATAATTTGTTGAGCACAATTAATAGTTGAGCAACATCAAGCCTTTTCTATACCGAAGCATTCTGCAGATTTTCTAGGGCTTCACCAACGTAGAATCTCTGTCGATACTAAATTACGACATTGTTCTCTATATGAGCATTTTGCAAAAGGTTTCATTTAAATTAGTTTTGTTCTCTTAAAGAAAACGGGCCACGAAGGCTATAAGTACTTGTGAGTTATGCTTTTTGTGTGATTTTTATCCTGTGCAGAAGAACTAAATAAAAACACGAATTCAATTTAAAAATTAATAAATAGTTTAATTTTATTTAAGCGTTCGTCTTCCAATATTAGGTATATCGAAAGGAATTAGAACATAATAGCAACCTACCGAACATCAAATTGCGATGCTATACATAAATAAATAAATTGACTATTCCACTGCTCTATAAGTAAAGTTGGTAATAATGAAACAGTTTTAGAGTAGTAGAAATTTCGCACATAAATTCCATTGTATTGCCATTTTAAGATTTGCTAACCCACCTGCCCTAAATAACGTGCTTTTAAATAAAGTCGTTTTTACCTACCTATAATGTTTTGATTATTTCTATTTATAATCGAGTGACAACATATTTAGATTACAGATAACGATAAACTACACTTAGTGTATCGAGTAAGTAAACAGTTTTTATCCACGTTGATTTGACAGGTGAATTCCAGTATTTCAGTTTTTAATTTATTTTTGTATATACAGTGTGTTTCACTTTTCATGGGGACACCTAAATAACTTTTTTATTTTGAAAGCAATCAATATAAAATTTTTATCAGTTATGTAGGCCACGACAATGCATCTTTTCATATGAATAGAGTTTTTATAAAGTCAAAATCTAGCCAACTACGATTAAAATAAAAAGTAGCGTTTCAAGTCGGGTCATAGTAGCGATTAAGATAGAGCAAAAAAGTATTAAGAAAAGTTATTACAAATCACTCAAGAACTCCAAATACCAAATTTCTCTGAAAAATTTGTAATTTTACATTTTTCTCCATTTTTATGCCATCAGCAGATGATAATTTGTTATTGCAATAATAAGAGTGCCATGAAACAAGAAAACGATTCATCAGTTCAAACGTCAAACATCAAACGTCAATTCACTAAACAGTTTACTTCAGTTGCAACTATCGAACTTTGCTAAGCAATGGCCGATAGACATTTAAGTATTCCTGAAAAAGTAGAAATTATTCGAATTGTTGGTGACAATGTACGTTCTACCCGAGAGGCGGCTAGAGAGTTTAACGCGAGGCACCCTGAACGTCCACCCATCCGTCATCGAACTGTTGCATACTTGAATAATATTTTCAACACTACTGGAAATGTTACTAAACCACGCCCACGAGGATTGAACAATCGAGAACACCATTTAGATGCAGTAATATTAGCAGCGTATCGTAATAATCCTCACACGAGTTTACGAGATATGGCTAGAAATTTAAATATCTCTTACTCTAAAATTTGGAGATGTCTCCGTCGTCACAAATTGAAACCGTATAAGCCAAAATATTTACACACTATTGAAGATGGAGATCTCCATAGAAGAATGGAGTATTGTCTATGGGCTCAAGGTAATTATCTAAATGACAGAGAATTTTTGAAAAAAATTATGTTTAGTGATGAAGCTACATTTACTACTAACGGTGTAGTTTCGTCCCAGAACTGTAGATACTGGGCAACAGAAAACCCAAACTGGGTCATCAACTGTAAAAGACAATATTCACAGAAAATTAATGTGTGGTGCGGAATTTTAAATGCACGAATCATTGGCCCGTTTTTCTTTTTTGACACGCTAAATGCAGAAAGGTTTTTACATTTTTTAAATACTGAATTAATGGATGTGCTTGATGATTTACCACTGGATGAGAGGCGAGATTTGTACTTCCAGCTAGATGGATCCCCGGTTCATAACGCAAGAATAGTGCGAGCATGGTTAGACGAGAACTTTCCGTTAAGATGGATAGGTCGTAATAGCCCGTTAATAGAGTGGGCTCCTAGATCGCCTGACATTACACCACTTGACTTTTTCCTTTGGGGAACTATTAAAAATGTTGTGTATGCATCAAGACCTCAAAACATACAGGAACTGTGTCAGAGAATCCGACAAGCCTGCCGAGAAATTTCCCCAGAAATACTACGACGAGTTGCACTGAATCACAAAAGACGATTGGAAAAATGTATCCGTCTTCAAGGTGATCTAGTTGAAAAAGATCCTATTTAAAATATTGTTCGTTAAATTGTTGCTATATTTTGTTCTTTAATACTGAATAAAATTTGCGAATCGTTTTCTTGTTTCATGGCACTCTTATTATTGCAATAACAAATTATCATCTGCTGATGGCATAAAAATGGAGAAAAATGTAAAATTACAAATTTTTCAGAGAAATTTGGTATTTGGAGTTCTTGAGTGATTTGTAATAACTTTTCTTAATACTTTTTTGCTCTATCTTAATCGCTACTATGACCCGACTTGAAACGCTACTTTTTATTTTAATCGTAGTTGGCTAGATTTTGACTTTATAAAAACTCTATTCATATGAAAAGATGCATTGTCGTGGCCTACATAACTGATAAAAATTTTATATTGATTGCTTTCAAAATAAAAAAGTTATTTAGGTGTCCCCATGAAAAGTGAAACACACTGTAGATATATATGTATGTACTTTTATTTTAAAAAATAGAAACTACATACCTAACATTCTAACCTATAGCGACTCTAATCTTTCTACTTATGCCTCCATCACGTAATTAGTTATTTCAACATCTCGCAAACACCGAACACACCTCTTTGGCGATCTCTGCGGTGCAAGAGAAAAAAGGTCCGTTAACCTCGTGCTAAAACACGACCAGCGCGTCTTCTAAATCATTCCCGTTCCTCGTGATTGTATGAGCAAAGCCCGATCGACCGCTTAAATATGTGTATGCGTTCGTTCGTCTTACGAAATCGATAGGCCGACGGTTTCAGCCACTGATCCGAACAAGGAAGCTCTATTTAAAGCGGCAGCATAATAGTTGTCGGGTATTCGCAAAAAAAAGCATCTTCCTCCGGCATGAATGGATCGTTGGAAGAGGAACGGAATTCTATAACGTTCAACCTATCTATATGCAACTATGCTGTTCGCAACAGCAGATCTGAAAATACAGGGTTTTATTAAATTTCGTTTGAGTAAATGAAAAGGATGATTTTGAATACTTATGTTTTAGAGGACGTTATTCTAAATTTTAAGGTGCTAATCACTATTAATTTTTCTAAGCAGCTAAGTTATTATTATTATTATTATTTCAGTAGTATTTCTTAAGATATAGAAAAGATAAAATAGTGTACAAATTAAATTCTATATATTTACGCATATAATACACACTTGTCTTTATTTACAATTGCTTTTATAATGCAATGTTACATACTTTTAAAGAATTGCTATTGTCAAAGCCACCATTATAGTGTACAGCGGTGCATCGTTTTGGGTGCTCGAATATAAGTCGAATTTGACTCCATAATTGGCGTCCAGTAAGTTACTGTTACAGACTGCGCATAAATAATATATAAAAACATAACCCAGGACAGGGGAACCTAAGACAACAATTAGTGGATGTAGTTTTTGAGTGTCATACTGTTTACTATACTATACTATACTATTTATCGAGTTTGTTTTATATAGGGACTTTTAGCGATCTTGTGCGATATGTTGGTTGTTACACTAGGTTTAATGTAACTATTCAAATAAAATAGCAAGTTAGTCCAAGGTTCCCTTAAACCATGAAGGCATGCGTACTTTTGTAACGGTTAAATTTAAAAAAAAAATTAAACAGGAATTCAAGATACATATATGATAAGAAATGCAGGTCTTTTATTTGAATTAAAAAAGTTGTTATTATGTTTAGGCAGAAGTGACCACACTGCATGGATGAAAATATTTTAGAGACATCGAATAACTTGCATTCCCACAAAATTTGAATAAATTCTGGTGAGTGGTTCTCTTCCAATAAGCCATCCACCTTCACTGAATCAACAATGGGTCCTAAAATAATGAAAAAAAAAAACATTGTTCACGTTAAATAGTGCATTAAAATTGTACTGAAGAACTAGTTGATCAAAAAGATTTTATCAAATGACGAAGGAATTTATCTAGTAATAAATTATTATGCCTTGTATTAATGTAACCAAAGTCATTGAAAATCAAATGCTCTTAATTGGCTTAATGAAATATATTAATTTTATTCCTATAAAGATTTTTATCTTCAACAAGAAGTTCACTACATAGCACTTTATCTGCTCTACAAATTCTGCAAAAGTGATTTGCAGACAAACTTTCTAAGTAACCAAATATTTGATTTAAGGCTAGATTATCGCCGATAAATAATGCCATACTAAAGAAAACTTGAATAGTTGTGTTCTGGTAAGTTGCAGCAATACCTATATTTTCCAAAAATTCCAACTCTTTAAGCAATACATTAAATACAGCTTTATTTCCATATTCTGTTCTATCACTAGCATGAAATAATAGCGCGAGAAAAAATATCTACGTTTTATATTAAAACAGACAATTTTAGTACATATATTGTATTTTACTCTTTGGAAATAAATTTGTAAGAAGCAGTAATAAATATTCAAATCGATGCACTTGATAAAAATAGCGATCGGCATACACGTTTTCTAGTTTTTTAAACATATTTAAATTTCCCACAATTATTTTTTGTAACTTCAACGGTGAATCGTGAAATTACTGATAATGTTGTATTACATTAATAGTTATTTTAATACCTTTATGTTGAAGTTACAAAAAATAATTGTGGGAAATTTAAATTTGGTTGCTTGGGTTGAAACAACGTTTACGCGGTCAAAGCAGCTCTTCTTTTCAGTTAAATAAACGATATCAACAAATGCATTTCTTTGAACAAAAGAAATATTTTTTTGCACATGATATCAAAATTATCTATTCTTTGAACCAAAAAAGTATTTCAAAAAATTCTTATTTTATTTTGAAACAAATAAAATCTTCATATTTTTTTGTATCAAAGAAATATTGCTTTCACTTAATGAAATGATGCCAAAAAAATATATTTCTTTCGCTTAAAAAATCCTTTTTTCTGTGTAGACTATATTATATAGGTATAAAAATGTACATAAATGCATTTGAATTATTTCTATTTATTCATTGGGGCTGTGCTCTTTATATATTTAGTGAATGCGTCAGCTATTTTAACGTATAGTTCAAGGTATGTTATCTGTTCGTTCTTGCAATTAATCGCAAGCTATTAATACAATGGACAGGATATGATTTAATTAAATATTTATTGCGTTCATATATGGTGAATAATTTTATAAAAATTGTACGTAAAAAATAACAATGCATATTATCGAAAATTAATTATTGAACGTAATATGAAAAAAATAGTTACTATAACAAATATTATTATGGGACTAATATAAAGTGGTTTGTTGTAATATAAATATGTGATGATAACGTATTTATTTCACTAAAAAATCTTGTTATTACCTGAGTATTGAATTGAGTATTGTAATTTAGACAGCCCGTGGTCAACTGTCTCTTTATCCTTCCCTTCTCCCCAGAGAGTCTGATTTTGAGTAAGTGCTTTCTGAGTTTGTATAAAGACAGAAACGATTGCTTTGACATTTTTACATGATGAAATGCACGCTTTCGCATGTACCAAACCAGGACAATTATTCCAATGTTAGAGCACCTTTTGATTTTCCCAGACATTGATTTGTTGTTTAGCTACCGTAGGAGCTATGCCAATGACAGGTTCTGGTCCCTGGAAAAGCTCTGCAGCACCCTTTTTCGTGTTTGCTCCCTCATTACCATGACGAAGTGAGTGCCCAGGTATTCAGATTAGGAATAAATTATATTAGCCTTCCGTCTATATTGTTATTACTTAATCAAAAAATTTAAATAATACTTGACCATAAGAATGAAACATTTTGTTCTGTCAATGAAAATTTCCTTCAATAAATGTAGATTATTGATACAACGACCAGTATTTTTCTCAGTATTGGGACACCCTGTGTATTTTTTACAAACCTATGTATATTTATACAAGTATAATTTCCAAAAGTGGTTTATTGTTTGCTCATATACCTACCTATCCAGTAATTCAAATTGTATGTAGATAAGTAAATGATAAAGAAAATTCCGATCGTTGCATCAGGCTTCTCTTAGGATACCTGCCGTCTAATCTATATAAGTAATACTATTTCTCATACCCCCTACTAACTACTTAAGTCTGTAATTCTTATACAATATGTTATGCAATTAAATGATCGTATCTCGTGAATGCTACTTACATTCAATGCCTGCCGTACATATATTCTACGGCCATATTGGGTAGTGTGGGACAAATTGAAGAATTATATAGGTATGTAACTTACATATGTATATGTAAGATGGCTGACAACTTCAATAAATAATAGGTAACATTGTATAACTAAGATTTTTACTCAAACACACATAAGACGCCCATAAAATACATAAAAAGTTAGTAAGTGTGGCACAATCTTGTTCACAATCGCGGGAATTTCAAAAAGATTATTTGGACATGCATATAAGTAGAACCCGACTTGGCAAGCAACTTACAAAAAAAAAATTGTTGATAAAATCCGATTGTACTTCGTTAATACCTGTTTGTATCACCTTCTGCGCTTTTTTTGTACCCCAAAGGGTAAAAACTAGAGGGGAGGGGGTGAAACAATTCTAAACTAAAAGATATTTCGAAATTGACGACGCTATTCGAAAGAGCATCGTTTGTAACCGTTTGTACCACTTTTCAAATTGTTTGTACTACAACGAAACCGGAAGTAGAGACATTTGAAATTATGTCAAATAGAAAATTTTGCCATTATTTACGGTATTGCAAAACAGCTAACGCCATTCGAAAGAGCATCGTAGTAGGTAGCTTGCACCACCTTTCAAATTGTGGTATTTTTAACTGTGCCCAAATTTCACTGTAGAAGATGTCTGTAGAGCCGGATTTTAACGCCACAGAGTTACCGTCGTGCTCATATATTTAAAACCACGTGTCAATTTCCAAATTCATTATCGTTCGCCATGGTTTTAAATTATCTAACGAAGACATCGACCAGTTGGAATTATCCGACTGGTTGCTACTGGAATTGTCTAATTTTTATATTATTTCTGGTGATTCCATATTTTCATATTTACATTATATTTTTGCCCCAATCGATCAAAGATTTCACCCATATTTTGGGAAACATCAATACAAATATTTTTTTGTCATTTTTCTGTTCAAAATTGCGTAAGCATTTTTTCAAACTGGGGCAGATAATCTAACAACGTGGCTTAAAACGTAAAACTCCGATACCCTCTAAAGGCAAATTGTATTGACACATATACAGTGGTGACAACAAGGTGTAGACAAATACCTCTCTACAGTAAGGGGGTGACATAGGAGCAAATCTCTTCGAACAGGTAATACCTCTTGATGGTGTAATAAATGTCAAATTATACACGGTGGTACACGTTGTAACAAATAAAAGGGGACACAAAAAACCCTATACCTAACAAATATGCGAAATAGAAATAGGAAAAGATAACAAGAAGAAAGTGGTTATGCCTTGCGTCCAATAGTTTTCTACTAAATTCCTACAGATATTCAGGTGGGAAAAACGTAATATGAACAAGTGATCCGATTAATTCGCGTTAACCGTGTGAGTCGTGTTCCAACCAACAATAAAAGTTACAAAGGCACTGATAACACTCAATTACGACTCAATAGATCACCGGTAATTCGCAGAATCCACAATAAACGATGCTTTACATAAGCTATGCAAAAGTACGGTTGGCGCTAAATGCGTTTGCCTAGTAGGAGATGCGTTGTAAAAGTGTGAACAAATATGACACACCGGACATCTTTTCGGTAAAATTAAAACTTCTAGCAACTTGTAAAAATTTCCAAGATAACGTGAGAATATGCAAAGAATGGCAGAATAGAGGAAACGCAACAAAGTTGGTTACAGCGTGAGGAATTGGTTGTCAAAGATTTGGGAACCGTAGATTGATCTGTCAATGTAAAAATAATATTCTCACACTGATGCCTAAAATGATCTTGAAAGAAATGCATGACAATAATTGCAGATAGCAAAGAACGGAAATAACGTAAAATCACAGCAGTAATCCACGACTTGGAAATATACCAGGTAACTATAGAAAAATAATAAAAAATTGCTGAACTGTCACATGTTCTAGCATTGCCGGTAAAATAAATCACATCAATTCTGTATATTACACAGGGTGCAAAAATCGTTGGAAAGAAGATTGAATGTTATACAATTTGAAAAAAAAAACATAGTGGTAATCCTGTAAGTTCACAACTTTTAAGCAATTTAATCGAGGGACTCCAAAGAAGAGAGGTTGAAAAGATAAATATTACTCATTCAGCGAACCATCGTCGGAAAAAGTTTCATACCTTATCGCTTTTACCTTGAGATGTCAATAGAAAACCCGTTCATTTCTCGTACTAAACAAACTTTTAAAACAGCGTCTTTTTGTATGTATTAAAAATCCGATAAGGAATTAAGTTTTGTGTATTTATGATTATTCGTACGTTTGTTTGATTGATAAAAAAAGTTGGTTTATCAGTTTGCAAGATATTACTTTCTATTGCGCGTCTGTTGTCTCAAGAGTCAGTACCCGCTAATAACGTTTTTGAGTTTAGTTGCGAATCTTAATTCACTAAAGAACTTATAACAAGTGAGATATTTATTAAGTTATGTTGAACTCGAATTATAATTTAAGGAACGAGGTAAGTTGTGGTTTTTTTATATTAACTTTTTATTAAAAAAAAAAATAGGGTAATTAATTGTGTAATTCTATCTACACCGGAATTGATTTAAGAAATATTTGTGTAGACATTCTTAATAGGAATAAACTGACTGCCTTTATTCTAAATAAGAGCTAATTGTTTTTGTTCGCTTTCACTTTGTTTTACAACACTTCTCACCAATTTGAAGGAAGTTAATGTGGATCTACGCAAACAAACTAAATCTGTAGCAATAGCTGGTTAGATTAAGATAATAAACAACCGGAAAAGTTCATTTGCCACGGGTGGAACCTCTTTGTTGCGAATTACTAATTGTAAACTGTTACACCGATGTCATAATACTGCAAACGCAGTTACCAAAACAAGGACTACCGAACTAATAGGAAGTGGAGATTTTGTAAATAGGACACATAGTGATTGAAATTCCATAATAAACCACTATTTACCTAACAATTTAATATTTTTAAAATCCGTGCTTTGCCAATATAATAAATTTAAATGATTTTAAGTTGCACATCAACATAACAATATTTTATCTTGAGGTGACATAATTGAAGTAGTATCATAAACAAAGGCGGAGTTTTTTTATTTTCTAGAAGAAATAACACTTCAAATTATATAAATGTTATTTGTAGTCTAATTGTATTTTTTTAAATGTATAGGAATTCTTGTTACCTATATATATAATCCATTTTAACTCTATTCGAACAAGGGAGATTCGTCAAAGAGAAAAATAGCAATTATTTAAAATAACAAAATGAACATTTGACGTAATCTTAAATAATTTACCTGCCAGCTAGGTGAGCACCACTGCCAATTACAACCGGCGCTACTATCATTAAGTGCCGTGCCCCTCAGCAGAGCGAAATGTCATGCACATTACGCGCAGACAACAACAATACACTAGCAATCCGGTATTCATCACGAACCTATTCTTCACTTGCATCTCATTAACTTAACCCGGATTCGCGAGGAGGATCATCGACAGTTTCAGCTGTCGCACGATAGGTTAATGCATTCTTTGCGAAGATGCCTAGAACGCGACCTCGCTCGGTCGTCAATCGGTCTCGTAATCTGTGCGCTCTCCGATATTTTTTTACCTTTTGACGTTGGAGCGATCTAACATTTCTTACGTTTGTTTTTTTTTTTAGTTTCGACTTCGTGTCGGGTGTATTACTCGTAGCAAGGCCACAGCTCGCCGCGGAGAAGTTCTCCGCTGGTCGATGGCAGGTGGAGCGGATTCTAGTCACCGATAATGACTGGATTCCGAGCGGATGACCTTTAGCTCGTGACGTGAAAGTTTGCGATTTTGAAACGTATATATCTGCGAAGGTCCTTCTGCGATGCAACACTGTCTGGGATTTTGTTTCATTTTATTTGCTTAGTCATATTAGAATAGTATGTGCTGTTCGATATAAGATTACAAATCTACTCCAATAAACTACAACATTTATTCGGACGTGATATTTTGAATACATGGAAAATTTCCAGAACGCCTTTTAAATCTTCTTCTCTGTTTCTGAAGTTTTTTTTTTATAGTTATCATTTTTCCATCATATATTCAAGACATGATGTTATACTTTTAAAGGAAGCTATATAATTGTGGATATCATAGCATTAGCTGGTGTTGCGGCTTACGCATTTGCGTTCCTTCACGTACTTTATTTTCTAACGGAAACTATTAATTCTAGCACAATTAGTACTACAATGAGGCAAGAATAAGAAGAATGATTCCTCTGACTAACAAGGGGAGGTCGCCAGATATTAGTTTCAGTTTTGATCCTGACTTTGTCAGTTGTCGTAGTAGAAACCCCTTGGAGTACTTTTGTAAAATATGAGCCATATATTGCCAGGCATTTATTTTTTACGATTTTTCCCTGCTACCAACTGACTGGACAGTGATCAAAGCTGAGGTTACAATCTGGCGATCTTCCCTTGTGAATCTCATTATTATGATCATTTTAAATCGTATTTCTACTACATTACTCACCTAAATCAATGAAAATCATGACTACAGTGAGTTACAAAGAAATGCGTGTAGCCAGCTCTCCGTTCATTACAGCTAGGTTAATAATAGCTTTGTTCCATCTGAACTCGCAAACTGTCAGATGGACGTCAGACACATGCGCATTACTTAATCTGTTAGACATAAAGGTGTTAATTGCAAGGTACTTACTCAATGCGCATGCCTCTGACGTACATCTGACAGTTTGCGAGCATGATGGAACAAAGCTATTATATAGTATAATCCCCAAATCCTTCATTAAGTATTTTCTCGTTCATACGTTTCCCATCCCTTTTTATTTACCATGAGGAGCATAAGTGTAATGCATTTCCGGATTTTCCAAGACATTCAAGAGATCTCATGTTAATATCCTTCTATATAATTTACCCGTTGCATTATATGCATACGTATGATTACACCTCTTCTATTTTTCTTGTTTTTTCTCGTCTACTCTTGTGTTGTGGGAACTTCTCCCTCTCAGAAGTGAAACGGATCCAATGTCGAATAATATCTAAGTATTAGTTTTCTACGCTCCGTAAACCGTGACACAAAACGAAAAAACTATTAATTGATATACGCTGGCAAGGTAATGAGCTAGTAATTTAATCATCCCTACTTATTTTTTTAATATCACGGGCGAAGTGAACGGACGGTAGTGGTTTTGCTGCGGTAGGTTAGTTTTTATTTCCTTTTTTTTGCCCTGCAGTTCATTGTCACCTTGTGTAAACGTACACTCGGTTGTCAAAGAAAAAGAAGTTTAGGTAAGGACAGTTGTGTCTAACAGTTACATACATATATATATACAGGGTATCATTAAATGAAATACTATATTCATAGAAACGTCTAAAAATTTAGTAATACCTTACTAACAGCTAACTAGCCTTATCAATAAAAAAAAACAATAATACTTCTGGTTATACAAGTTTACTCATTTTTATTTAAAATCAACTTTTTTATTTTAAATAAAACGGTACATAAATCATCCTATAGTAAGTTTTTCGTATGATTTGTGATCCCTGAAGTCTTTGTGAGATATATGATATGTTAAATTTTAATCTTTGCACTCTTCAGGTGAGAAAAGAGAGAGGCGTTTGGAAGAAAACGAAAAGTTGTGCGGTTTAGCGGATCTGGTGAGGTGGGTCGTAATCCGTCATCAAACGAACGATTGCGAGACGCGAAGCGTCCAGTCTTTTTACAAGTGAGAGGCGTTTGAAATAAAGAGGAGAGTGAAACAACTAATGTCAAAAATATTTACACTTTTTAAAACTATAAATTTTTATATATGTATATACTAATGGGTATTGTACAGTAAGTTTATACTTTGAAAAAGTCATTAATGTAAATAACAAAACGTCAGAATTAAATTTTTTACACAAGAAAGTGCATACCTAAGGATTCAAATCATAATACAGTGAGAATGGACAAGAGAAAACATCAGGAATCTTGAAAATATTACTATAGAAAACCTCTGAACATATTGCACATTGTGTTTTTGCCAAGTTAGTTACCTGGTACTATAGATATTACATTGTTCAATGAAGCAAATATATAACACACACAAAGAGGAAATGTAGAGAACAAAAAAATTAAAGTTGGCAAATTACATTTGTAAATTATGATGTGAAATGGAAAGCTGTGTACTTATTAGAAAATGGAATAATTGTGAAACAAAATAATAATGCTTTTCCGGTGCTATATAGGTATGTTTGTCATGCTATTTTGTTCACTATTACTCATTCTAAGTATATTACAGTAGATAAACAATATACACTACTGTGCAAAAAAATGAGTGTTAGTGCGTACTTTTTGTTTGTAAAATTGCGATTAGAAAGTAAAAGTAATGTATTATTTCTTCATCATAATGAAACAAAGAAAAATATTTTGCAATACAGAATAGAAACCACGGATTTATACAACGTTGCTTATATTCTAGCTACGTAAGGAAGGTCAAACGGTATATACTCACGTTTATTTAAGAAACTTCAGGTTGCTCATAAAAATATGGTCATAAACGTCAACCAAACAATGGAAAATTTACACCTGAAAAAACAAAGCATAAAAAAATACCTATAAGTCGCACCAGCAACGTGGCAATCTTTTTGCTACGCCAGAACAAAAAAAAACAGATTTCAGAGACGATTGACAGTTCTGCGGTTAGATGCTTGTTAGAGTAAAATTTTATTTAATCCTCAATTTAACTATGAAAATGCAAGTAAAGAAAAGATCCCTAAGTAAATATAAACTAAAATTTCTATCTGAGCATTATAAAAATGATGGCTAACAATTTTCCCCATATTCAGAAAATAATTATTGTAAAACCTTATACCACATCACTGTATTGAACAGAATTGATGATATTGGTGACTGAATGGCTTTTGTATGCTCGAGTTTCGCCCTGTAAGCCCAGCAAACTGCTATCAGTAAACTCAGCAAGATACAGAGGCTTTCGTGTTTAGGAATAACAAGAGTAAAGAGGACTACCAGAGGTAAGGAGTTGGGTCAAAGAGAAACACAAAGCTCCCTAGAGCAACACAACCAGACAAACTCATATAAAGACCTTTATTAAGAGACCTTCAAAGAAGAAGAGTGAAGAACTGCTAAAGCCAAATAGGAATTATTTTTGCATATATTGCACGTCTCCTAACAGAGGATTATTTTGATGTACAGAAATACTACAGGATACCAGAATATCGAAATTGCTGACATAATTTAATGGGTAGAGGAATTTGGAGATATAGGGGAGACCGGGGCAATTTGTGACAACGCGAGAAATTTGAAATGGGCGCCAAAAATACCTATGTGGATTTAAAAATCTGAAAAAAATAATGTAGGTGGCGCTAGTGGCGTCTTAGGTTATAACGAAGTTTGACGCGCGTATCTGCCGTTGTTCGTTGTTATTGGCATGAAAAGTGTTTTCGTGTGTCAGAAGTAAAATTTTCAAATCTCCGATTTTTCGTTTTCACAACAAATTTGTAGGTTGTATATACCATTCGGTAAGTTTTACTTGTTCTCCACATTGCTATGCATATATTCAAAACACAAAAGTCATGCACCACTATGATATGTGTATGTTTTGCAAATGTAAACATGACATATGACGCTGGGGCATTTCGTGACATGAACACCCGGGGTATTTCGTGACAAATTGCTTTCCGTCAATTCTGATTTTAATTCAATATTTATCAGAGAATGTAGGCTTTCACGGCCGGTGTCATATGAGAAGGTATTTTCCGGGTTATTGGGCCGTGGTCGATGGGAATTTCTTCCGGACGTTTCGTTTACTGCTACGGTAAACATCTTCAGCGGGGAGGTCGAAGTGTTCTTCTTGGTTGCTCGTCGTCGAATGACTCGGTGTCTGGGGCACTGCTGTTATATATCAGCAGTGCCCCAGACACCGAGTCATCTGAGAACATCTGGATTTCGAGCGGCAGGAATCTTTCCCCTGAATCCGGACGCTTTCAGTGAAATTGATTTCTTGCCCGGTCAGGTCACTGATAGAGCATGGGGCGGAGAAGAACAATCACGGCCAAGGGCGTCAACCGAAAGCAATGTGTCCGAAGCTTCAGGGTCGAACCTGATCGACGATGACATTTCCCTCGCCCAAGTTCTCCAATCCATTCGATCGTTTCCAAAAGCAGGTGGAAGGAAAGTAGGTACTAACCAAAAAAGGTCGAAAACGCAGAAAGACTGGAATTCTGACTGACGTCACTGAAATGAACGCACTGGTAGAAGAGGAAAAACAAAAAACCAAAAAAACCAAGAAGAATGTAAGGAAGGAGTCTTCCACAAATCAGCCAGTTCGGAAACAACGTGGGCGCCTAAGAAAAGTGGTCCGCAACAGTTCTGATGATGACTCAAGTACTTCTGGATCATTTTTTTGTTCTTTTCATTTTGATTTATGTAACATTCGGTAAATAAAAAATTTTTTCCAGTACATTGCTGTTGCAAGTATTTGATAAAATTTATGAAGCCATTGAAACATGCTAGATTTGGGTATAACAATTGTTTAAATACAGTGTCACGAATTGCCCCGGGCTCTGTCACGATTTACCCCGGTATCGGGGTAATTCGTGACACGAGACATGGTCAGATATTTCACGTTCTACCTAAGACAAACATGACAGAAAAGCCACCCAAAAATTTTTTTCATAAACTACAGGGTTGAACCATTGAAAACTGATAGTATTTGTTTTTTTCTTTATAACAGTCTAATCAGGAAAAATTCGCGAACCCAAAATGTCACGATTTGCCCCGGTCTCCCCTAATACAAAAGGCCAAGAGGCTGCCAAGAGTCTCCAGCAGTCCTATGTTAGACGGCTTCCACAACAACAAAAAGAATGTATTGATTTTATTTTAAATTGTTAATATTTTATACCTAAGTGCTTAAAATATCATTATTTTCTTAGGACGCCGGATTTTTTTTTACACTTTACACTAATTAAGATTTTCCAGCTATAAGTATTTTGTTAATTGCATCTAAATAACCTCATTACATAAAATCGTAAAACTATGTGAAGGTCAGTTTTTACTTTCTGTATCCATTATTGCATTTTTTAATTTTAGTTTTTAATCACCACTCACAAGAATATATTGCGATATTTTCAAGCGTGAAGCAGAAAGTATTGCATACGTATATGATTCAATATTTGTGTTTGATATCCGGCCGGCATCGAAACTAGTTTATATTTATACAAATCTACAAAATTCCAAAACCAAGGTCGTTAAACTTTCAAAAAAGAAAAAAAAAACCCGCTGGGCTCAGTTTAAAAAAACAAAGACGCGAGTATAAAGGGAACGATTGCGAAATTTAACCAGTTCAATCGTAGGAGTCTTCGCCGAAAAAGAAGAGAGTGAAGGAGAAAACTTCGGCGGTGCGTATCGAATCGTAACCAACTAAATTGCGGTTCGTTGCGCGGTGCCGTATATCGTGCGCTTCCTTAGCCGAGAAGAGTCATGTAAACGTCCCCTTTCCATGTTTTGTTTTTTTCTTTTTCGCCTCTTTTCCTTGTATTTTTGGTCAGCTGTGGGCAACAATGCCTGCAATTCAATTGTACCCAATGATTCACTGTAATAGTCATATTCCTCTTAGAAGTTTGAGCGGTTGCGAGCTACACATTTTGGAATCTTTGTCATGACGACTTGGGCTTCAAATGTGTAAATGGAACACGATTACTGAATCTTCTTCTACTTCACTGCACTTTTGTGCAGGTTATAGACGTGGTCACCTGTTCCACCATCCGTCGAGTGAGTCATCAAGAGGAAATTGCAAGTTATTACCCTACGGCGATATCTTGGTATTTTGCTTTCGAAATAATACAATAATTGGACATTAAGAGGAGTAATTTATCAAAACAGGATGTTTTATTTGTTTTCACATTTGTAGAATTTTTATTATTTAATTACTAGGTTGGCAATTATAATTGGTAAATATATACAGAGAAATGCTTTCATGATGCAAGTAAACGGTCGGTTCCTATAAATGTATACGGAAGCAAGTATTTACTTATCTGAAACCGAATAAATTCTTGATGTAAGTCAATAGGCTACTACTAATTTGTACACCGATGCTCCGTGGAGAGAACACTGTAGAAGCGGTTTGGCTTTTAAAATAAATGTAAAAGACAAACTATAAACATAAAATAAAATGTGCAACGTATATCTACACAAATATGTATAAAATGTCATAGAAAAAAATCCGTTTATCGTATACTCAATTATAAGTATATTATGATAGTATTTGGGACATTTTTCACAATAACTTTGTTTATGTGTGCATTTAGAGGACTATATTTCTATACCACTATACCGTTTGCCGTGAAGTGTTGAACCTCGTATCGGAGGTTGGCTGGGATGCGACCGTTGATGTACACTCGCTAAGTGCCGAACGGCCACCGAATACTGTTCCAACCTCTGCTTCTTTTGCAGAGGTGGTAAGATAGCTCTGCTTTCAGGGAGTGCAGTCTGTAAGCTTCGCTGGTATAGCATCAATCTTGCTTCTTACTCTACCAATGTGAATATTACATTTTAAATCTTTATTTTATCTATCTTAATGTTAGCAGAACTACTCAATATCGTGGTTTAATACATTCATTTGATTATATTTTTTAATATTCCGAAATAAAATGCATTGGGTCTTAGCCTTTCGGAATGTGGCATTACAAACAGTTTATGTTATATTAGAAAGAAGTTCAAGAATGTAATGATCCAAGGTAAAGAATAAAAAAAAAGCACAAAGATTTCCTTTATTCAAGAAACACGGAGTCAAATATGATATCAACACGTAATTTGGAATAGAAATGTAAACAAAAAGAATAAGGCAGCTACAAACTTTTTTAACACGGAATTTAATTTTAGTTACATGGTAGGGATTTTTTTTTAATTTTAAAAACTTGATCCGCCTAATTCTTAGGCATACGTTTTTAATAATTGTACTATATCGACATCACAGAAATCTTAATAATCATTCAAAAGCAATCTTGGAAGAGAAAAATAATTATTTGAAAGCCACAACGATAAATTGAATTACCTCAAATCACATGACTTAGCAATAATACGAAACCCAAGTCTGATTTTGTATTGTGTAGGGCACTTTAGTTTTGTTTTGCCAACAATGTGAATAGTTTCACCTACGGAATTTCATGCTATAGAGAAAAATTTGATTCATTATTTTCATCTGTTGTAATATTGCAGTTTTTTTTTTTGTTTTCATCATTATTCATATTAATCAACTGGGCAGTTTTCGTTTCTTATTGAAACGTAGTATAATATTATGTATATTCACAATGTGATTTTTACTATCTGGTAATTAATAGTTCCCTATTATAGTGTTAGATATAAATTTACAGGTATGGTAATGAGAATAACCAGTTAAATGAAATTCAGTTAGGTATACCTGAATGTATTAGCCTTTTATATTACCTTTTACGTGTTTACATTTGCATAGTAAACATACACATATATAGTTGGTGTGTTGTGTTACTTTTGTATACATAGAATAAGTACAACAAAGTTGTGTAATAGTTTGCTGTATAAGGATTTTGCAGTTTTTGTAACAAAAAAAAAGAACGACGTTGGTAGATATTAATTTTCTTTACAAGTTTTGTTGTGAAAAAGCTACAAATATTTCGATGTCAACGCGCGAGATGTGGACTTTCTCTAAGATACTTGCGGAAAGTCATTTTGTTTTCTTTGTGCGGCTGTTATAAGTACACACCTAGGTCTATAATTATGCTTTACCGTTACAAGTTTGATAATGAAATATCTTCAATTAAATGGAATTTGTCATAAAAAGACTATAGTTACAATCTAAGATCGATGATAATTCAACGTAACATACATATATTAAAATAAAATTTTGGGACGTTGTCATTTCATCAACTTTCTAGAATATATACTTTTCAAATTTTATAGCTTATAGTCAGTCGACGAATTTTACAACTGGGTTACATTTTTTTTTTGTAAGCGCTGTACTGTACTGCCTGATTCAAACGAAGATTTGTATTTATTATTTAATAATATTTATTAATATTGATTAATTTAGATTTTCAGTGGTTAAAATTTACTTTTAAATTTAAAATCAATAGTTAATAATAATAAATTCATTATATTTTTTGATTTGTTGCAGGACTCCTCACTCGGTGTACCTGGAGATGACGTTGACGCAGGAAGAAGTTCAAAAAGGTAAGCAGTATTTTCAATTTAGTTACTTCTTACAAAAGTCGTAGGTATACAAATCTATGTTTAATGTCTAATATACAGGGTGGGGCATCGCATTTATATACGTAAAGTGGTATAATATTTTCAAAATACTTTTATTAGGGGTTACATAGATTCATAAGGAGTACGTTTTAAAATGGTTTCGAAATATATAGAGTGATACAAAAAAAATACACCCCAATGTGTTACACACCCTATATGTTATGTTATATTTTGATAGCACGGACTAAATAAAGGCAAATTACTGTTACATTTCGTATACCTAACTCAATCCGTTTCTGGGATAATTAACTATTCTTCAAAATGTAAACCAATGTTTGAGAGGTGTGCCTGGCTTGCATATTTTAAATTGCAATTATATTTTTAACAAAGCACTACACTTGACATTAAATTAAAATGACGCTCAAAAATTATACAGACTGAATAAAAACCTATTTTCATTTTCGCTATCATTAAAGGCAAATAACTTTCTTATTTTAAAGCGAATAAATTATCTTATTTAGATTCTAGTTTTAACGGCCTTTAAGATTGTATCTCTTATAGTTTCTTAGGAATTTAGAATTATCTATTTCAAATACAAATGCTTAGCCATTTATTTCTCAAAAGTAGGGTTGGACGAAACCCTTACCATTCACCGACGATAAATGATATTTATTAGCCCAACTCTTGCCGGCAGTACGGCTTAATGGTACGTTGCATCATTGTCAGTTTTGTGCGTCAAACAGCAATATGCATAACAAGTTGTTGGATGGGTGACCATTTCAATAAAAACTTCTGCCTAAGCGGCTCGGTGTGTCCGGCACCCTGGGGAGGTAGCACAATGGGCCCGGTAAGAGTGGCCTTGGTGCATGTGTTCTCACCATCTTCCCCGACCAGAACTTTACCTTACCTTACCTTTAGCCCAACTCTTCAACTGCATTTTCATTTATTCAGCTAATAACTTTTATTAGTAAATTGAAATACCATCCTTAAACTGAAATACCTAACAAAAATGCTAATATTTTAAGAAACGTTCAAAATGGTGACCACTTTTTAAATCCGTAGCTCTCGAAATGAATCTTTTGGTTTACAATATTTGGTGGTTTCGAACTATAACCAAACGCCATTCTTGTTCGTTCTTTTATATTACCGGGTGTGATGGTGTATCGTAAACAATATTTTTGATGTATCCCCGTAAAAAGTAAAAAGAAATCACCAATCGGTACGTCTAGCGATCTTGCTGGCCAATTCTATGGACCTCCGCGCCCTATCCATCTGTTGAGACGTCGTCTAATATCTAATTCATTCTGAACGATTGTTGGGAAGTGCGGGGGAGCACTGTCTAATTATAACCAAATTCTTTGTTGAATATTCAGACGTATATCTTCCAAAAGTATTGATTAATTATCTCTTATAAATCCCAGGAATATGGCGCCATTTAAGTGGCCATTAAAAGGTATGGGCCTTTCACGCACTCCTCAATTATTCCTCCCCACATATTAAGAGACCATCGATGCTGACGATTGGAATTTTCGTCGCTGTAGTAATGAAAATTATGCCTGTTAACTAATCCGTTCTTATGGAAAGTTGACACATCCGAAAATAATACATAATCCAGAAAATTTTCGTCATCCCCTAACTTTTCTAGAAACCATAAACAAAATTCAAGTCGGCGGTCGTAATTCTACGGAAAATTTGCAGCAAATTTTCTAATGAACGCTTATATCAGGATGATCTTTGTTACAGCATTTCTCAGCATAAATCCTTAGTCCCAGCAAACAAATTTCTCGACACCCTCAAATTACTAAAATCATATCAATCGTTCTTTCATGAGAGTAATTTGTCTTGTAAATAATTAAAATGTGTTTTTAAACAGCCTTATACAAAAGGATGGTGTTCATAGTAACAAATGACTTTTGTTTGATGAATAATAACCGCAGTTTCGTAAAAAGTAAATGGCTAGGTATTAATATTTGAAATTGTCAAGTCTAGTGTGTTGCTATAAACATAAATGCAATTTAAAATATCCAGCTTAAATGTGCAAGACAGACACTCCTCTTAAACTTTGGTTTACATTTTGAAGAATATAGTTAATTATCTCAGAAATGGATTGAGTTAGGTATAGGGAACATAACAGTAATTAGTCTTATTAACAAAATATGACATAATATATATAGTGTTCAATTTAAATTTTCATAATATTGATGTGTAATTTTTTTTGTCACTCAACAATTTTAAAGCATGCTTCTTATAAATCTATATAACCCCTAATAAAAATATTTTGAAAATATTATACCCCTTTTCATGTATAAACCGACGCGAATGTGGTGCGCCAACCTGTATGTATGTGTAGTTTATTGCTTCGAAAGTCATTATTTTTTTGATTTCCTGTATTTTATACGGATAAGGAGTGTTTATTGCATCTGAAGTCAGATAAAATTTGTCATCGACGGAGTTTCTAATTAGGTTTCATCAACAGTTTTTATTTGGCATGACGTAACGCTTAATTAAAAACGAGGAATATATAACAGATGGGCAGATAGGACTATATTGCGGTGATATCGAGAAATAGGCGGTACGAGTAGGTTCAGATTTTTAGTATAGTGTGGAACTGCTGATTTATTTGGATTAGATAAAAGGTATTAAGCTTTTGTTTACATGGTTGTAGATATATCTTTATACGTTTGTCTAAGCCGGTTACATAATAAAATGTTTCATATTATCATAACAACAGTCAGCCGTTATTAGATAGCTTTTGCATTCAAAAAATTGAATTGAAATAGATAACTTTACAATCTGCGTGTTGATGGATAAAATCTTGCGTCGTCTGATCAAGATTTGTGTGGAGGAATGTCTTTTCTGTAACGAACCACAATCGATCAGCAACATCTAGTAATACCCGCCTGTGTTTTATCAATGCAAAACTGATGACACATCTTTCGGCAATAAGCGCACTAAAAAAAAAGGTTGATATTTATTAAAGGATTTGAAGATTAAATGTATCTAAATCTAAAATGATTTTGTAGAATTTCAATTAAATGCCACTTTAGATAAAATTTAACAGACACAAATATAACTTTATATTACTCAGTTATCCCATAGATGTTGCAGTTTTGAACTTTTTGTGGTGGCGTGAGGTGTAGTGGTTAGTTAAGATTTCGCTTGATGCATGTGCTAAATACAACTTCGATTTGTTGCGATGAATAAACGCAAGGAGTAATGAGTGAACACGGCTGTTCAGATGTGATGGAAGGGATAATATATAGGTATGTAATCTAGATTTTTAATGTTGATTAATGGGGTATTGAAAAAAAAAATGAAGTATTCAATGTTGTTGGATTTAGTACCATTTAGCGAACCTTACATAATAATTTATATCGATAAAATCGAATTATTTGATTGAAAAGCAAATACACACTTCAAGCATACATTTGTATATAGATAAGTAATTTTAAATTTTGATCAAATGAAAATAAATGGGTATTTTTTTATTGACGTTTTTGTATTGTAAATAGATATATTATTTTCTTTTTAGTATTGTTAAACTATAAATACCTAAGCAGATGCGAACTTATGTTTGTAAAAGTACATTGATCAAGGAGAAGCTATTTTGGCCGTTCGCCACGATGTTCAACAATTGATTTTCGTGACTATACATACAATAGTATTTGAAAGTTAGCTCATATAGTTAGAATATCCAACATTACTTAAGACATAGCGTATATTAGATAACTTCTGCATGTATTTATTAAAACAAGGAGAATATATTACTCGCCGTTATTTTCCATAATCTTTAAATTAAACGTCATTATCAGATACAAGGAATTAAGCTTTTCATATTCTCCAAAATGAAAGCGAACTGTTAGTCATCGACATGTCTCATGTAAACTACGCATGGCGTTTGGGATAGAGAGAAAAAAATGTCCCAAGTGCTTCCGATTGTTTTTTTATACGCTTTCGTTTTCGTCGACTGACAGTCGTTTTCATTTTTTCTTTGTTCTGCATGGATGTTCTGTCGCCGACAAGCATTCGATTGTTCGCATTTTCACCGCATGTAATTGGTCATAGAAATTTATCGATACGCACGATTAGGTCTGCTGGTTCGTTACATGAGAGAACTGCTATCGATATATCAGAGAGCCGGTACCTAATAAATATTAGATCCACTGCTGAATCTTTGAATTAAAGTGGAGTTATCAACGTTATGTTTTCTACTATAACCGACAAATGGTTAATTTTAAAACGAACATTGCCCATATCATGCTATGAGTGCAGTTTCAAAATTATTAAATTTTGACTTAGGTGGGCTTTTTTTGCACCCTAGCACCCTTCCGTATCTGCATACATGACTATAACAGAACCCTAACTCAACTCTATGAATGATATTTTTGCTGTAGGTTACTATAACTTCTTATAATATGGGGGCTTTGAAGGAATTTTTCAGTAGTACGATATGATGCTGTACAATGTCAATACTGCACAGAGAAACTTGTAAAAAGCCCGTAAAATTGAGTGTTTTTCTTATTTTATACAGACATTGATTAAGAGATTATGCACAATGTCTCAGCATTGTTCGATTTCGGAGTTTTTTTTTTGTATTGTTTAGCAATTTGTTGCATTTTCAAACGATTGTTTAAAGGCGGTTGTAAAGGAGATTCTACACAATCCTAGTTATTAATGAGCTGATATATAGACGGCGCAGCTCAACATAGTAGAGCAAATGACTATCTGTTTAAGTAATGCAAAGCTTTGTGTTTAGAACCTACTTTATAATAGCATTTGCGGCAGTGATTATCAATAATGTAAACCCAAAATTGAATGTTTTGACATTCACAATGTTACAAAAAGCGCGCTTTATTCAAACTAATTCTTTTGTGTTTATGAATTTTGAATGTTCCAACTTAGCGGAACCGTACCTGTTACACAGACAAATTCATTATGGAAATGTTGAGAAATAGCGATTAGCTATACTTTGCCGATTGTGGTTTTGAAATAAAAATCAGATTAGCTTTTAATTAAGTATTTCAGTCAATGCATTTTATAATAGCAAACAATGTACAAACACGAATATAATATAATTATTTATCTACTTGTAAATACTAACACACAAACTAAAATAAATAAATTAGGTAATACACATAGTCAGTTGGGAATGTGATTGCTTTTTAAATAATGTATCTACTTGCTCAATGATATATTGTTTTAAGTTCGTACCGTTCCTGTTTTGTTACACAATTGCCACATGCACGGGTAAATCTGATTGAAACTTTCTATATACATGAAATATTATCTGATATGCTTGTTATACTACGCTAAATATTTCTAATTGTATTGGATATTTTTTATCTAGTATATTAGTTTATTATCGTAATAATTTGATTAATTTTTGCATATACATTGAAGTTTTATCAAACAATTATATTTTGAAATGTTATCAATATTGCACTATCGCTTCGGCACAAATTAATCCGATATCAGTTGATTCGATACTTGTGTAGCTTGGCATTTTGATAAAAGATGAGCAGATGAAACTAAGGGAAAGAAAACCATTGCATTACACGTAAAATAGCACCACAAGCACAATAGGTAAAATTTTCAATCATGCTGTTTCATTAATTATTCGCACAAGACTAAACATTTCTTCGACATTTTCGAACGGCTGACCCAAGCCCTTGACCGTATCTTATTAACAAGCATGCTGACTTACATAAACATTACATGTGCAAATATTTTTTAGTGTGTATGTTTTCAATTTCTGTGCAAGTATTTTTTAATTAAATGATATATATGTAAAGAAAATCTTACCTTTCATCTTTAGTAGTTTTTGTGATAAAGTCCACTAACATGCTAATGGCGCACCCGGGTACATAGTAGAATTATGGTGATGTGGTATTATTCTACATTATAATTTCCACATAGTGTGTTTCAATATCATTATCATGATAATCAGAGTTTCTATTTTGATGAGTTTGCACATTTTTGAGTGAATTATTTTGTCTAAAACGAAATACGTACATATATGACATGACTCAAGGCTAAATCTTTTCGTGATTACCAAATACATCATTCGGGCAAGTATTTTGTCCATCATTTATAATTTAATTCATTTTTGGAGTGACTTGATGGCTTGTGATGCGTTTGAATGATTTACGACGGTTTTAAAACGTGGCATTGTTATTTTAGCAATAAATTTCATCTCCCTGAAGCCTTTTTAAATTGGGAAGGGGGGTGGTCTTTATTTTCTGAGGAATAATTTTGCCTCTTTTAGTCTGGGAATAATGTCTGTAGGGCATAAACGTCAAAATAAATAATGCACGTAATTTTTTTTTATTTATCTTGCTATACGTTTCTGGGAATCAAATTGAAATATTTCGTCGTACTAAAGTACTTTCTATTGTCATTGCATTTAAATGATACTACTTCTATTTCAGATTTATTTAATAAATCTCACACTGTCAACAAGTGATATTTCCGATACTAATTATAATACGGAAGACACGGCGTTTGTAGGAAGCAATTTACGACAAGCCTATACATCGAATATAGTCAATACATCATTCATTACATAAGCAATAGTGAAAAAAATCTACATGCATAACAGGAAGTAAAAGTTGTCAGCGTTGTAATAACAATCGGCGACTAACAGTAACATATTGTCTACTATCATACGTTGGTGTGTGAATATAGCTTTTCCTTTTTCCCTTTAAATCCATTTCACGATCCACCGCGACAACTTTTCAATTTCCAAACTCATCATTCTCTGTACAGCCCTAGAATAATTTATGCCATTTGATTATATGTTTTCATGTTCGCATGTAGCGTTCATACATGGTACATACATACATGAATAGAGGTGGCATGGGACTTCTAAAAAGTGAAAGCTGCATAAGCTAGTCGCGATAAAAATGAAAACAGCATGTTTCGTTTTTATCGCAGATCGTGCTTGAATTTGTACTCGTACGTGAAAATAGAAGGTACAATAGAGATAGAGAGCAGACGAGACATAGACTGACATGATAAAACGTTAGTTCCTTAAACTTTGTTGTGCTTGGGCATTCACGTTTTGCATATCTAGGCAGGAGGTATTTGTAAGGTAATGTTCGTTATGTGTTCGCTTCGCTTATCTTTTAGTTTATGAATTGGTTGGTAGTTGTTTGTTACGCTGTGGTGCTTACGGCGCATGGTTTTGTTACAACTTTTCATAAATATAATTCTATTGGCGAAAAATATGTAAAAACATCGCTCGTTAGGCTGTAGTATTTAGCATTTCCAGGAAAGAGAAAAATATGCCGTTATTTCCAGAGAATAATTTTGTAAATAAAAAAGCGGAGTACTATATAATACTAGCAGATTCGCGACTTCGTCGCTTTTGCAATTTTTATCAATCCAATATTAAAAGCTAATAATAATAATTTTAATTTAATAATGATATACAGAAAAAGATAATTATGAAGAAAAACAGGAGTTGGGCGCTATTGATAGATATCGGAAAATAGTCTTTCATTCTTGTTTTGTCTTTCATTTCTTGCTTTTCATTCTTGTTTTATTGTGTGGATTATTTTACTTCGCACGAGGTACTTACTTAAGAACAGCATCGAATACTTTTGATTTTTAGTACTCGAGAACCTCCATCACTAATCTTACTTCCGCGTTCTTTGTCCGTGGTATAGACTTCTTGGTTTCCAAACGATCTCTATCTGATGAGGTTGGTCTCTCAATTTTGCATCTACACCTAAATATATTCCTACCGAAGACATCATAGCTGACATAGAGACAGCTCTTGCCAGAATCCCTAACATCGCCGATCCCATCCGTTATGAAACCTCCAAGATCCTTGCTAAATCCAACATACCGAAGTCCGAGATACTTGCCTATAAGCACATAAAATCCGATCCTAAAGTTGCTGTACTTAAAGCTGACAAGGGAAACACCACAGTGGTACTGGACAGTGGTGAGTGTGAACAGAAAATCCTATCCTTACTCCAAGATGGCTCCTACGGACTCCTAAAACGTGATCCCACCGCAATCCTTGTTACCTAGTGATTCCATCCCTCCTAAATTATACGGTCAACCCAAAATCCACAGACCCAAGGTTCCTCTACGCCCTGTAGTTTGCACCATTAACAGTCCTACCTACAAACTCTCCAAATACATCTCCAATATCATAAAAGCCTACACCGGCAACAGTGATTCCTTTATCCAAAATTCCAAATACTCTGTACAAAGACTAAGTGAACTGACAATAGATCTCCAGGATTTACTTGTTAGTTTCGATGTCAAACCCTTATTTACCAGAGTCGTATGTCCGATATCATCCATTTAATCTGTGAGATCTTATCTTCCAACCTGATGACTTAGCTAACTTGGTGGAAACCTGTCTCACTTTTATCTATTTCCAATTCCACGGCTGCTATTAGGAACAAGTTTTAGGTGCAGCTATGGTTCCTCTTTCTCCTGTTGTGGCCAACACCTTTGTGGAGGCATTTGAACAAGTCCTAATCTCCATAATCATCCTAATAACCTTAGCCGTGACCACGGTTACTTCCTACAACACCTGGAAATTCCTGTTTTCAGATAATCCAAACAATCCAACCGTAACCGTCACACCCCACTGAACTGTAACCATAACCATAAATCCACTCCGAGGTGTCGGTTCTTCAGTTTCAGGTCAACAGCGACGAAATAAAAATGTGGGTCCCAAACGAACGAAAAGTAAAAGTAGAAGATGAGACATTTTAGATCTAATTCTAAGTACTGTTCTCATTTATTGCCAACTAAATTTGTGTTTCACTATTGGATGAGAGTAAAATTTTTATATAAATGTAATTTTTTACATTATTAAAAGATCTATGTACTTATTCATTTGGAAATACAAAATATGACTCTTTTATGATAATAACATTGTACCATGGTACATATCTACGTGCATTAATTTTAGCTTCCCTTAAACCCATCTTATTAAAAGAAACAACGTAAAGATAGATTTATTTATAACCTAGTTCTAAATATATATATTTCAAGGTCATTTTACAATTATTTCCGTCAACGTAAACCAAAATAGCATCTCTATGCAATCTGAATGTTCGCAACTTTGCGGAAATTACATTTTCCCTAGGTACCATTTCCTTTTTATTATTACTTTCTACATCCGTGGGAATCTATAGGACGTGTAGGTTTTCGCATAATCTTTAAAGCTCGCATGCACAAATATTCCGTTCATGTTACACTTTTCTATATTGACGCAGCGCACACATGGGAAATTTTACGTAAGAACAGATTCGAGTGAAGTAGGCGTAATTTTATAACGCCTATCTAATAATCGCTATCTAATTGATCGTGGGAAACATTTTAGCCAAATTTGCCTTTAAATCAATTACTTATGATTTTATTACGCATCATATTGCATAATTAGAATGAAGGCTATAATTATGGCATAATTAATTTTTTCAATTTATTTTACGAGGTAGGTTGGCGATGCGTAGGATTTAACAGAGATTTTTGTGCAAATACCGTAATGTCCACAGTTTAGTGTTTGTTATTTGCTTATGGGTAAGTAGAAATATATTTGAATTACTGTGATTTAAAGGATGTATATTCAAAATTAGGCAACTTTTAGTTTAGAAAACTTTGTGTCATTTTAATGTGTTAAACAAGACCTGATTTATTAAAAAAGAAAATCACGTATAGTTAGGAAGCCTTGTATATATCCCGGGTAATATAACATAACGGCATGATGCAATATGACGATCATTATTTAAAACCGTTTTATAGCTTTATTGCAGGTAAAGTAATAAAAGCAGTTGTTATTGTGCCGTTTAACACGCCTCAATGATATAAAAGCTGAGAATCTTGAACTATGCAACTGTTTAAATGAGTTGTTTATTTTTACACCTCTGATTTCGAAGAATATGAACAAGATTAAACAGAACTGGACAGATCCAAGCTGATGCTAGTCAATTTCTGGAGAGATTTTGGTAATTGGCTGAACATTTCTAAGTTAACGATAAGAACATAATACAAGGAAACCCAATAATTTACTCTCCCAAATCTCCAGTTTCTTATCTTGTTTTATCCATCCTTCTCTGATATATAACGCAACTCATTTTAAGATCGTCTCGCAAATTCTAATTTTGACTGCTCTCTATTGGTTTCGTGCCTTTAATATTATTGATAATGCCACTCAGCTTCATTTCTCCTGAGGATTCTTTTACGTATTCGCATTCCTCTTCAATCTTTGCTGTTTGGAATCTGTTTAAATATGGTAATTCTTTAAAATGTGTACACTTTTTCTGTTGTACTTATTCAACTTGGCATAATTATTTTGCTGTGTTATTTCTACTATGAGCTCCCATATATTTTGTTTTTTAAAGACGACAGACAGACTAAAAACAAATCTACAGGAATATTTTAGAAAAGCTAAAGGGGAACTCCTCGATGGGACAATAAAATTATGCACCTGTATTTTTTTTTTACTCAACATACGTAGTGACCCTGTTAAGGTAAAGTTTAGATCAATTCAATATCGAATTGTACTAAATCTATTTACGCTGCAAGCTTCCATTTAACACCGCTGTACCATGAGAATTTTGAGCTCACGACTTGTTGTAATGAGTTTGTCGCTATCGCAGGAACAAGTGCAGAACGATCATTACCGCTATATCGGGAAAATCGGAAAAATTAAAAAAACTAACGTTGCCGAGCCAGAAATAGCGTGATGGAGATATTGAAAGGTACTTACAAAAAGGAAATTGGGTTCAAAAAGCGATTATTGTTCAGATTGGTAATCTGCAACGCTGCCAACCTATATAAATGAGAAATGTTACGCCTTCCAGTAAAAACAGATTTATTTTACCTAAGCAGTATGCGAAATTATGTTTGCTTATCTGTATCCACTTAGGGCATAATATATTAGATAACATGCCTTCTCTTTTTACTTCAAAGAATATGAAATAAAGGTTGTTTATGAGTGAATGGGGAGTGGAAGTCAAATCATTTATGCACATGTTGGAATTTCTGAACGAAGTATTGGGACACCTATTTTTAACTATATCAGATTTACAATCTTTAAAGTAAAAATCACATAAATTATGGATGTTTGTTGCTTTTACGGGAAAAATGTATGTAGTGAACGCTGGAAATACACAAGTAAAAGCATTTTATTAAAATAAAATAAACAATTTTGTTGGTCAAAAGAAAAAAAAAAACCACAAAAAATTGCTGTCAGTTAAACTACTACGAACTATCGAAATTGTCATCAGAAATTTGTATAGTTTGTTAAATGCAATCACAAGTTTGAACTATAAATGAATAAAATTATAAAATTTGTTTCCTTTTTAGTGAAAATAACATTGTTAAATCTGTTAATCAAACAGCAAAATAGCATGCCGTTGTTGTACCTATTGTTACCACTATAGATTGTGTAAAATCGTGTATAACATTAAGCTAAAGGCGACAACACATTATTAATTTTTATTCCTATACTGAACTGTATTACTTCAGCATAAAAATTTGTAATTTTAAAAATGTTCACTTAACGCACATCGAATTTTGGTTATCTCTGTTCCTAAAAGGTACAATCTATCATATAAGACTTGGGACCTATAACGAAAACATTTCCCATTTTAGAATATCTAAAATCAATAGTGTTTGCTAGCTATTAGTGAGTCCCAAATTCATCAGATTATACCTAATTTCAATAGGAGGAAAAAATGTGTCATTAATGTTTGAACATCTGTGAAGGTTCCAAGGATTTTAGTGTACGTGGGTTAGTATAACAAACACCAGGTGTCTACAAAGTCTATAGAAATAATTACATAATTTATTTGGGAAGTTTCACTGTCCATATAGGAACTCAGAAATGCCTGAAACACTTGGCCTTAAATAAGCTAATTAATAAATCCCTTTCGAAATGTTGAGAATACCATCTTAACGTTTATAATGAGGAAACTTACTAATTACTGTTACATTTATAAATTAAATTGACTTTTGATTAACTTGATGATAATGATTTTTAAAGCTCCTACTCTTACTTTTATTTTCTTTTAGAAGACCAAGGGCATCTGTGTATTAATCAAATTTAAAAGAAAATATACAGGGCTTTCCACGGAAGTGGCTAGTAAGAAGTTTTCGGGCTTAACGGAAGTATATAACCTTAAAAATTTGGGGTTTGTAAAATACTTATTTAATAGTATCTTACCTGGTATAGGCTGTATAACTTTGATGTTACAATAAATTTTATTTCCAAATTACATATTACCGTCATTTTGATTCTAAATCTTTTCGTACAAACACTTTTGAAGAAGGCTTGGAAGCTCTGATTGCTAACATTTTTATCACGATTATTAGTACAGGGAAATGTTATTTCATGGTTATATGCAAATATTTGAACAATTCTGTCAAATGCATTAGCTTCTTTTTCCATCGTCTAATGTCTACATTAACTGTTGTTACGAAAGAGAGTGTTGGTTTACTAATAATTGATCCCAAATAGTTTTTATTTCTATTTGGAATACATCACCCACAATCAATTATCAGTTCATACAATTTTTGTATGTTATCTTGCCACATCAATCAATTCGTCTTTTCCACTAAGAGACGTACCATAATTTTCTTTTTGCGTATGTCTGACATTTTCGAATTTCTACCATAGTTGTAACTTTATCTTTCTTTTTTTTTTTAAATGGAACGCCCAGTATATTATTGTATTTCTCGATAAAAAATTAGATTCAAAAAATTTATAACACAAGGTGTGAATCATTTGCAAGTTACGGATAAATTCAGTTTAATATTAGAAACTGTTAAATTTTCAACAAATTAAGGGAATTGTTAGCATATCAATAACAAATTATTTTATTAGGTGTTCAAACTGACTTACATTAGTTTCAATACAATGATACAGACGAGGTTCAAATGTTTTTCGCACATTATGTAACATCTCTGGGCATTCTTGAGCAATTCGCTGACGTAAATCAACCACAGATTCTGGCTGAGTTGCATGGATTTTGGTTTTGAGATATTTCCATCAAAAGGAATCTAGTGGGGTTCAATCTGGTGGCCTTAGTGGCCACTCCATCATTTGGCCCCGTCTGCCTATCTAACGAGCAGGAAATGTTTCGTTCAAAAACTGTCGTACTTATGATCATTTTCCAGTATTCCGGTTATTTTAGGATCAACAGCTTCTCTAAGTAATTTTGGATAAGACTTACCATTTATATTTCCATGAAGAAAATAAGGTCCAATAATATGATCACGTAGAATACCACACCAGACGTTCAATTTTTGTGATGTTTGAGTATGAAACTCCCGCCTATCGTGTGGATTATTTTCTGCCCAATATCTACAATTATGTTTGTTAAGTAAACCATTAAGTGCAAATGTATATTCGTCGGAAAAAGTATACAGGCTGTTCCATTTAAGAAATAGGGAGGTTGACCATTGGGAGGAGAGGGATAAAGTTACAAATGGTATACACGAGCAAGAGGATGTCTTCCTTTGAAATGCACTTGTATATGATTTTTATATAAAAAAAAAAAGAAATTGTTTTGAAACGCTAAGTTAAAAATTTATTCTTGAAAAAGTTTAATTATTATAAAACCAAAAAACACATTTTTAAAAATAAATATAATTTGGCGTGGTGAAATAAATTTATTTCATCTATTTTCTCAGGCAATTCCAACATATTTCAACAGGAAATCGATGGTTAGTGTTTTGTGATCCATCAACTTAATTGTTTTTACTGTTATCTGGTTCAGATTTGTAGGTTCTTAAATCGGTCAATGTTACTGGAAAGCGTTCGTGCTAATCAGGTGCAAACACTACGCCAAATAGCCGGTAAAACCTTTTGTTAGTATAAACATAGGCAAATTAGTAGGAATATTTAAATATGTATATTTGACCTCTCTCTTGGAAATCTTTCTCAGAATTATTTACTATACATATATACAAAGACATCAATTTGTTTACGCAACGCTGAGGTTGAATAACTTCTTTATACGATAAAAATGCATCCATTACGAGACTTTAATCGACGCATTCTCCCACAATTAAGTGAGATTAAGTAACAAGATACTATTGTGTTCGTGTAAATTAGGTCAAACCAGAAGTCGTCTTGTCTGCGGGGAATAGTTTTTTGTGTGCATTTAATTCGCTTTGCCATACCATCTCTTGCACTGCCTCTGTTCTTATCTGCAGCATCATCTCAAAGCGTTTGGTATGTCGAGATTCTCTTGCAAGAAGCACAGCTGCTGTGCTTGTCTAAAAGAGAGTTCATTGTCGTGTAATTGACATTTATATGACATGTGAAAAGAGCAGGAGAAAAGAAATTTATTTATGTATATAACTTCTAAACACTTGAATGTACTATGTTTAATACTTATTTGTTTTTATTTTTAATACGACTCACTGCCCTTTCTAAAACTATTTTTCTCGTTTTGTCAAGATGAAAGCCACTGGTTTTAATATAAATTAACGGTTAGACCTCGCGGTGGTATCTGTGGGCTGCTTGAACATAATTTAGTCGATACAGTTAAATATGCAAGGTTTGTAAAGGTATTTGCTTGCTTATAAAACGATTACTGTAAGGTAGAATCCTGTTATACGCATTATTGATTTTTAACTGTTTTCTTTTTATAGGTGGTAAAGGTTTGCTGTTTATAATCTATTCAGATTTCATAATTTCAAACATTTCCTTATATAATTATATTTCGCTACCAATATTTAACAAATTAGGAATTAATATAGATCAACTTATGGAATAGGGAGCTTTTATTTGAAAAATAGGTATACAAAAAGTTAAGATGGTGGTTAATAACCACCAGAGGGGTTTTAAAAATTTGAGTAAATACGTCTCCGTAGCGGACGGCGAGAAAAAATATCGTTAGACTTATTAGTTTATTGAACTGTGTTACCCACAAAAATTTGTAACATCACGAAGCACGGTAGTGAAAAAGTTGTCTGTTGTAACTCCTCGTCCTGAATTATAGTAGGGCTCAACCAAATCGGTTACTACACGATATCCTTGATTTTGTTCCCTAGCATTACCAGGTAGTCTACCAGTGTAGACTTGCAAAATACAAAGGAAAGACGTTCTAACATCAGCAGCCGCCCAAATTTTGATGCCGTATCTGGCAGGTTTTGATTTTATGTACTGCCTGAATGGGCATCGTCCCCTGAAGGCAACCAACTGCTCATCGACTGTTATATGTTCAGATGGTTCAAACGCTCTTCTGCAATATTCAGTAAACATGTTCCATACGTCGCTAATCGCCGCTAATTTGTCCGTTTCTTTTCTTTCAGGTCTGGTCAGTTTATCGTCAAATCTCAAGAAAACTGAAAGTTCTATAAATCTATTCGCGACATTGCAGCATAAAAAAAAGAGCGGCGTATAGTGGGATCAGTGGTCCACATTTCTCTTGTCGATTCCCTTCTGCATCTCAAAGCACCCGCTTTTATAAGAATACCTAGAAAACAGTCTAACTCGACATGATCCAGTGGTTTCAATTTTTTTTTTGATTCTGGATGCTGATCAACCCACAAAGTGTAATATCTTTCTGCTTCCTCGTTCGTATGAAGACAAATTATATCCTTGATTTCCGTAGTTATAAATAAATTAAAAATTTCCACAAAAGAGTCGGCAGTGCTACTGAAAGTTGTAAGACCAGGACGAATATTCAAAATATTTCTCGCAAGACGCTTAGAGCTCCGTCC
This sequence comes from Cetonia aurata, assembly GCA_949128085.1. Lineage (NCBI taxonomy): Eukaryota > Metazoa > Arthropoda > Insecta > Coleoptera > Scarabaeidae > Cetonia > Cetonia aurata. The sequence continues at coordinate 27,251,193 of OX421887.1, forward strand.
AGGACTACTAGTCCACTTCATACCTGATTTTGCTGTATATTCAGTTTCTTCTTGGTCCTCGTTTTCACTTTCGGTAACTGCTTGACCATTATCAACTGGCTCGACATTCTTCTTCCTCAGTTTTACTTCCACATTGTCATCTTCTGACTCTGACATATTTTCTTGCAAATTAATTCCCCCTCAGATTCCGAGAGATCACCACATCTTGAAGCTATTTCTGCAAGTTCTGTCGCGGTTAAAATCTTATTTCTATTTGGACGACTCATTTTCGATTATAAGCTGCAAATTTGCAAGATTGTTAGAATTTACATAAATACCCAAGGGGCCCCCTTACCTAAAATGTATAAATATTATACAGAGGTGGAAAAAGTTGCAAACCAATTGCACTAAACAAACACCTCAAACGTCATTTGACAAATAGCTGTAAGCTTGGTTGCCTACTCAACGCCAAAACAAAGTCACAGCAACATTTTTAAAAGTGGGGGACCCAAGTTACCCCGCTTGGGTATCTAAGGGTTAAATAAACAGAATATTTTATAAAAAATGATATAAATTAATCCTGTAACAAAACGCCAAGGATTGGTTTCGTTATAACATTTTTGTGTGATTGATTTGGCGGAGTTAATGGCTCAGTTACTGCGTATATCTCGATTGACTTACTTTTTGTCAGATACATTTGATAGGTCAATTATTGTTGGTTGCATTTGTGCCAATATAACTCCTTGAACTTTCATTTAAATTCCAATAACGATCACATGCAAATTTAGCTCTCATTGATTGCACGGAATGAATTGCCAATTTATTGACATCTAGATTGTCGCCAAGATATAAATGCTGCTCGATTGTATATGTCGAATCCCTCTTACGGAATTGTAGCCTTTAATATGTACATCATATTTAGTGAATAATTAACGATAAATGTACAATAAAGAATTTAGTTTCGTCTATTTATAAATTTCTTGATGCTTGCCTTGCGGATGATTTGCATATTATTAGAGAGGGTGGAGCTCACCCCAATTAGTACTTCCCAGATGATCAATTCAGCACCCTCCCGAAAGGCATGCGTCTATTGCGTTTAAATTGAATAAAATTTCACTTATCTGCACCATGACAAAATCTCCAGGGTTTCGATATTATTCCATCGACCGATGTGACATAAACTGTGATGTGGTAATATTTTTTTCTCTTTCGTTGCGCAGTTAGTTATTCGGGGTAGCGCACACGTGCATACGAATTGCGAATTGAGATTTGCATTTTTATGTATTCACGGGCACGTTTGTCCCCGTACAGTTACGAAGTGCAAACTTATAAAAGGTATGTCTATAAAAGGCCGCTTTATACCTTAGCGTGTATTTAAGAGATCTGACGTAAATATATTTTATATTATTTGGGCAGATAATGTTCATAGTCTGAACTGATACCAGTAGTATGTTCAATTATAATTACAGAAAAACAAAGAAACACAGGATTACAAAACTCGACGAATTTCTCATATAAGAACAGAAAAATAGAATCACCATAAATACAGCCAAGCAATATCAACAAAATCAATAGAAATATACAATAAAATACCTAAATCAATCAAGATGGGCAAACGCCGTTTCACATATTTAAAAACAAAACAAAACAGATACATATTGAGAAATACAATAAATTGACACATTCCAAATTCTGGAAATAAGTATTTTCGATTAGCAATCATTTTTGTTTTCTTAAAAACTGAAAATTCGTATGTTTATCAATGATTTAGTCTGCATGAAGTGACTTGCCCTCGAATTTCGCTTATTATCCTGAAAGTACAAATAATTGCCAGGTTAAGCTTGGGATGAACTGTAAACACATACTTCAGGGAACATACTTAGCACAATAGTAGTCCTGAAACTTGCACCGATTTAATAAAAATAATAAAATAAAAACGCACAGATTTAACGCCATATAAAATGCAGAGGTTAAAATCTAATATGGCGGTTGTTTGGATATAGACCCATGACCTACCGCAATATGTGACGTCACCAGAAATCTTTTTATTTCATTTACTCTCTTTTTAACCAAATGAGCTGCAATTGCTGATTTCATTATTTTCCTTTTTCTGTATATTTTCGATAATTCCAGGTCTGGTACACAGGGATCTAAACCTGTAACCAAAGGCACTGCATTTGCCGGAACAGGCAGTGACCTTGTGTCCTTTTCTAACCGACAAAAAGAATGCTAACCAATCCGTAGAGGACATGTTAAATACCATGACGAATTTGAAGATACTGGAAGAGAAAATTTTTGCCAAAAACAAACATATTTATGATTAACTTTAAGGCGAAGGAACCTATGTGTTCTATCGATTTTGAGAGAAACTCTCTGATGTCTTAACTCCTTATTAAAGACGTGTTGCTTGAAGTAGTTGCTGCTTTATCGACATCTCTCTCATTTTGAGGTTAGTTTTATCAATCTGTTCGTATTGAGGATACATGTCTAAACATTGAAACACACAGTTTGTTTCTGTATATGGTCTTTTCCAAGTTTGTCGATCAAGATGGGGAAATGCCATGTTATGATTTGGCCTAAATTTTGTGTATTCTTGTTGAAAATTAGTTTTTAATTTCGTTTTGGACTAACTGTCAACGAAGCTTGTATTATGTATTACTTATTTAGTATTTATAACTAATTAGAGTTATTATCTTGTAGTTAGAAGCGTACGTAAATCCTTAAAGATTCATTTAGATTATCTTCATGCTACCCTATAATTATCTTGACGTATAGATGCGTAATTTTCTCAATTTCCGAGTTAATTCATCGTTCTGCTTCTACGAACATTCAATATCGGGAATACACGGGCAATTCTACCATGCATTTCTCTAAAATTGCTTCTCCGGTCTCCGGTAGCACGTATGCAATGCACTACTACAGTTCCTCTTTTTTAAGAGTAGTTACCCGCACCGCCTGGTTATCTGCATTAAATCTTACCCGTATCCACACTCTCTAAGAAGACGGCTGTACTGTAGGTGCACAACGTATAGTTAGAGAGCAATTACCGGTCGAGCCCTGACTCATTAATATAAATGACGAACGTCGGAAGCTGGGTAATATAAACTGCATACTTTGTATATGGTACGTTGTTAATTATTTGCGAGCATTTGTCTATTGAACGCTTTTTCCTTTTCTACTCATAAAATAAATAGAGAAACAGCTTCCGTTGCATATAATGACTGACAATTATTTTCATCTGACTGTATAGGTGTATGACGGAAATTTTTGTACAACCGCTGAGGTAATTGCGGTCGTTATTCCTTATATGTTTTATTTCAAAATTATAGTTTGTACTTCTTTTTCTTTGCTAAGTAATAATGACTGCTATGATGCAATTAGTAAATATCCACTTATTTAGATACATTTATTAACAGAATTTCTGGAAATCTGGAGTTTTATGAAAAAATTAACTGAAACAAGGGAGTATTGAGTATTTATTTTAATGGCCTTTTGAAATACTACATTCTGACCTTTTTTTTCAAATTTATTGATTCGTTTTTGAATTTTTTAAGAAAATCTTTTGGTTTGTTTTGTTTTCTATTTCTAGCTGGTCAATCTATTTTAGAAAGTTTAGTGGCGTCAAATCATACGATCTGATTGGCCATCCTATATATCCTCTTCGTTCTATCCATTTATTTGGGAATATATTGTCTAACTGATGCCGTACTCGAACAGCATAGTGAGGAGGAGCACCATCTTGTTGAAAGTGTAATTCATCACCATCAAGTAGGATTTTGCCATCTCTATCCAGTTGATTTTCGAGAGCGTCATTAAGTAGCAGATTGATAGTATTTTCCAACACATCCAAATATGCTTGGCCATTTAGATTTCCGTTGAAAAAAAAACAATGCCTCAATCGCTTAGTCGCCCAAGATACTCGCCCATACATTATTTTTTCAGGATATTTAGATGTGTCTTTTTACATCCAGATGACAGTTTTTCAATATCTTATATTTGTATACAAATCCATGTAAAAAAAAGCATATTCATCACTGAAAAAGCTATTTTTCACAAATGCATTGTTATTATTAGTCATAGTAATAATTTCTACTCTTCTGCCTAAATCGTCTTCAATTAGCCGTTAACATATTTTCAATTTATAAGAATGGAATTTATCAAGTTTTGTAATTTTATAATCAGAACCCAAGGAAGTTCCAGTCGCCGCAGATATCTGGCGTAATGAAGTATTAGGATGACCCAACACTTCCACTTGATCGGCTTCATTTAAAAGTGTTAGCTGTTTATGTTTTACGTTTGCAACAGTCTGAGTAAATTTGTTAATAAGATTTAGAACATACATATGAGATGTGATCTTCTCCGGATGCCTTTTCGTTAAATAATCGAGCACATTGATTCTCGGCTTCATAAGTTAATACAATTTCAACTCTTTCTTGCAAACATTAAACCATTATTGTTATTTTATTTAAATAACTTTGGTTTGATAAAATTAAATAATAATTTATACTAAAGCAACAGGCGATGTGTTTCCAAACGAAGAGCACCGGAAGAAAAACTGATATATCCGCTTTTTATGCTGTTGCCTGTTTTTCGTGTATAGCATTAGTTTTATGTTCTGTACAAAAAATTGAATAAACCAACGCAAAATCGGCATCCAAATGAAACCGTTCCAAAACATGCATTTTATTTATTAAATAACTATAGACAGGCAAAAGGGAAGGTAGGAGTGATTGCCGAATGTGTCACGTCAGACATGGACAGTACTGTTTCGAACTTATAAGTTCTCATTAGCGTGCCCTAGGCGTGACACAATCAACAACACTCCACCAGGCAGCTATATGCACTGATGACATGATGATTTGAATGAAAAAAGTGCAATGCCATTTGTCCTTGAAGATAAGATGTTTATAGCTTTGCTATTTCTGATGTGGAGGCTACCAGACATCTTACCTTCACGGGTAGATGGTGTTGCACATTTTTTATCTACAACTACAAACAGGTTGACAAATATTCTGCACTAAACATAACTTAAAACTAATAATCATAAGGTTATTTATTTTTTATTTTTCAGAAATTTATAAAAGTGTTTAATATTGGTTTTTGTTCCGATGCTCCTAAAATACATTGACCAGCTCGAAATAGAAAACAAAACAAACCAAAAGATTTTCTTAAAAATGTCGAAAACAGATCATCAATTTCAAAAAAATTAAAGGCCAAAATGTAATGTTTCAAAAGATGATTAAAATGAGATATTACTCGATCTTTAAAAACATTACACTTTCAATTCGAAACATCTTTTATCAAATGACTACAGCCTCCTTTTGTCCCTTTTTTTTTTTTACTAATTTTGATTTAAAATGTCTATTCCATATGTAGCTACATGAGAACATCTGTTTCAGCATAAACTATTATAGAAAAGGTCAAATAAAACTTGGTTGGAATGAAATTCGAAAAATTATATACAAGTTTTCGATGATACCTAGAATGTAAAAATATGCTAAAATTGCACAGAATTAATCAAAATTTCCATATAAATATTACCTTTTCATGAGGGAATTCGTTTGTATTTAATATTTATGATTGCAATGTAACGGTTATGCAAAGCAACATGTGAATAACTTCATGGCATATTTTTATTTGTTTTTATTTATATTTTATTCTCTGCGTGATCCAACTTGTGAGAACAAAATTATTTGCAAAATATTAGTGTCACATAGGCAGGTAAGAAAAACTTATTTTCATTTCCAATATTAGTTAGAAATCAATAGTTTTAGATTTTGCAGAGTAATACCTATATACAGTAATTGAAAAACCTGAATAAAAGTTTTGCAATTAGAAAACCAAACATTTAAGTGTCTTACGTCACGTTTGTACATTGGTAGAAAGCTTCGCCATATTTGTATCGAGGAAAAAAAACTATTTTTGCTGCAGCATTTTTTAGTTCCATGGCTAAAAGTAAGTCACTTGATGTGAGTGGTAATAAATATGCTATCAGCTGTAATGTGCCTATACTTATTCTAACCACTCAATTTAAATAATTTATTGTGTTGTATAAGGAAAATCCGGTCGGGTTTTTGCCTTTTATAGCGAAGTAAAAGAGATAATGACGGTGAAAGTAATAAGTGTTTCTATTTCTCTTCAACAAGGTACCTAAACTCATTTGTTAAGGTATATTTTGCTACATGCGCAGGTAAATACAGAGTCGTAGGAACTTTAAAAGAACACCACATGCGCTTTACACGTGTATAAATAATAATAATAAATCCATTTTCCTTCATTGTTTTTATGGGTATCTAGACTATACTACACTTTAGGTTTTTATAATGCTATGATTGTATGAATAGAATTGTTATTGCGTACCAACGGCATCCGGAATAGGACTAAGCAATTGTATTACTTTCTAATGACTTTATTAAATTATGAAGATTAGTTACGCCAGTTTATATAATTTATGTCATTGTTATTAAAATATCACTTCAGACATTGTACGTTTGTATACGGCACCATTCCTAGGTATTTGGACGTACTGATGTGAAACATAACGAGTCATCTATTTAATATCTAAATTGTTGTCACCAGTTTTGCTTATATCTTGAGGGAAAACTTCATCCCCAACGATGTGTTTCTGTTGGTCATGGTTTTTGGATCGGCAGTCATCTGACCTTACTTTTTGAGAATGATGATGGCGCTGCGATGTCAGTCAATGCAGATGGCTACCATAAAATGCTAAAGGAAAATCAGTTTATAAAGCAAAATTTATCTTACATACATTTACAATTTGCATATTATTGCCTGTAATAATCCCTGAATTCCCTTTTATGGACGCTCAAATTCATCCATAATTCACGCTAACATAAAATTAACCCTCGTCGACACCCTGAAAGTAACATAATGTTTCTGTTAACATTTCTGTTTTTAGTTACCAGTTATATTTTTATCTGTTAGTTACTGGGGATTGACAAACCGGGCCAGTTCATTCATTTATCATATTTATTTTATTTCAGAGTTACCTAAGAGTTTGTAGTAAGATCAGGTCGTGTGTGGTGTGCCGCAGGGCTCGGTGCTGGTACCAACGTTGTTTTTAATATTTATTAATGACCTGGCGCATGTAGCCCGGCGATCACACACGGTTCTCTTCGCCGACGATACGTCTCTTACGTGGCACGCTTCGAATCATCACGACTTTGAAAAAATAATCAACGCCGACATTTCCAGGATTTGTGAGTGGTTTAATGCTAACGAAATTGCCCTTAACACTAGCAAAACCAAATTTTTACTATATAAACGACAAACTAGCCTTAATATTGTTATTAACGACAGTCTTCTATCCCCTTCTATTTTTGGGTGTCACTGTGGATACCGGCTTGAGGTGGACCGACCATGTTCAGCTGTTGTCGAGGGGTTTGACATCAGCCTGCTATGCTCTAAGAATTATTCGGCAAAATCTTGGTGAGCATACTGCGAGAAGGGTTTACTTTGCACTTTTTGAGTCTCGCATGAGGTATTATTGTGTTTCGTGTTGGGGTTTCACCACTACAACGAATTTATTTGAAACCTTTAAATTACAAAAGAGAGCTGTGCGGGTGGTTAGCGGAGTGGACAACAGAGCCCACTGTCGTCCCTTGTTTGTTTCCCAAAATATTTTAACTTTATACTCATTAATTATCTATGAGTCGGTGAGTATGGTGTATAAATATAGAAGCAGGTATACTTGTCGAACGGACATTCATTCTTACAATACCCGTAACTGCAATAGTATTAATCTGCCGAAAACTGACTCCTCTCTCTGTAGAAATTCTCTGTACTTCATGGGCTTCTCCTTTTTCAGAAAACTGCCTTCATCTGTATATTAAGTTCTCCTAATTTAACCATATTTCGACGCAAATTGAAGGCAATATTACTAAAACAACCTTTAATTTTAAATATTGACCTGTCTCCTCGTTGTGAACGTGTTTATTGATTCCTTTTTATTTATTGTATTTATTTATTGTGTTTTGTTTATTGTATCTTTATCACTCAGACAACATTTATTTGTTTATTGGCAATATTAAATCTATCTATCTATCTTTTATAATAGCTACTCTTTTTCTGCAATGTAAATGTATAACATGTATTGCTTATGCTTATGTTATGTATGTGTCTGCTCAAACAAAATAGAGTGCATCAGGCAAATAGAGGAAAAATATATTTATTTATTATGCATATTATACACCCTATTGAATTTCGGACAAAGCAATGCCTACTTATCATTCAACATTTAGTACCTCTTTCTTGTTGGTTACGTGAAGGTATGCCATATTAGATCTGAGGTTTTGATAAGCCAAACAATATTATGTAAAATCATGACACTTTTTCAAGTATAGATACACTGTGTTCTCTGATATCTAGAATTTATCGTCCAAATTTAAAAAGAATACTGAACCCTCCACTGTTCTTTTTTTTTTCTTATAAAACCCTCTCAATACCGTTGTTATGTTAGAGATATTATAGATACTAAACATATCAGTTAATATATCATAAACAATTGCCGCGTTGTAACACGCCGTTCCTATTGTGTAACAGAATAGGAACGGGCAAGCTAGGATGTTAATTGTTTGCTCAGTAACTAGCGTTCGGTTTGTTATTGATACGTCGACCTTGAAAGACAAAGGCGAAACGGCACGTACCGTATCTACACAGTGGTATTGGTTTACCGTATACACATTTGGTTTAGTAGATACTGAATACATTGCTGGAAGTGACATGCGATGTTTGCTTTGAAATTATATTCTAAAACCCAACTTCCAGTGTAACTACACTTCGGCGAAATTAAACCTGGTACATCCCGCATACTTGCAAAATTAATATCCCGAGAGAAAATCAATTCTGTGTTTGTTGTAAGGTTCGAGATCAAAGTGAAAATTATATGTAATGTATTAGTATATCAAACCGCAGCAAATTTAAATAGCGGTTACTACTACGTGATGTGTACTAGTACATTTAATTCGCAGTTTCTCACAGTTAAAATTTCATATTATACTCAGGCCGTTGAGCAAAATTGATGTAAATATACTTGAGTTTTCACCTATTTCTCCATAAAATTTCCTGAATAGGTAAAGTAAAATAAGATCAGTAACTTTACGTAATACTCTATAAATTTACATTGGCCACATATGTTGAAATGGAAACGAGAGGGGTTAGTTTGCTGGCTGTCGAGTTTATCAGCTGATATCGTTCACTGTTAATGTGTTAGAAAAGTTTGGGTACACCCATATTACAACGTCATTAATGTTTTCTATGCCATGTACTTTTGTAAATGACGGCTAAAAGAATCATAGATATTTTGTATAAGAAAATGTCACAATTAAAAAAAGCTTATTTTTAAAAGAAATTTATGACAAATGTGGATTTTGATATGCTTGCTGTCAGGAAAACAAAATTCAGCTGGAAAAATCAATGATGGCACTTTATTGCTTTGCAAATAGGTAATAGATCTGTTGTTAAGGAAACTTTATTTCGACGGGTATTATGTTAAGAGACAATAACTGTAGTACGGCTCTCCTATTTCATGGAACTTGCCCCCAAGTCAACTCCTGTTTCACACTTAAATAAAAAATTTCTTGCCAGATGGAATATATTATCAGACTTCCTGTCTCTGAAATGCCATAGAACGACGGACGAGCGCAATTTACACGTGCACTACTAGCTAAAACGTAAATTGACCCTGAAACGTGTCTGCAGCAGTAATGAAAGTAAACAAGCAGCCCAAAACGGGCGCTGCCGAAAATAGGAGAGCCCCGTTTGAAACGCACGTGATGGAAATTGAGGTGGTAATTGAGAATGTACAGAATCTTAAGGCGAGGTAGTATCTGCCATCGGCACAGTAATTACTCTAACTTACATTTAAAGTAGATGTGATAGAGAATCAGAAAAAAAAGGAATTACATTCGTCGACGGTAATGGCCAAAAGTGAAAGCAAAAATAGCCGTGTACGAACTGCCCAACCTAAATTTGAACATAGCGTTTGAATTATGTAATCATATATTATTATTGTATAAGCATGTTAGTTATTGCAATGTAGGTAATTGATTATTTTATATAGGTTACCAGTGGAAGATAGATATCGGTTATATTATAATGGCTATTCGTTCTAAATATTAAATGATAACCTTTCTCTTGTTTTGATTAAACCATATACAGCAACCGATAAAGAGCTTTGCGATGTTTAAATTATAATTTGATTTAGATAAAAGTGAAAGTCTATTTACTATAACCGTATACTTATTTGTTACTTTTCCTTCCCACTGCATAGATACCTGTAAAGATTGGTTTTTGATCTGATCTATGCGGTTACCTTAATTAACAAGATTGATAAAACATAACAATGTTGAATTTTACTACATTGCAAATAATTAACTGACTATAGAAGTGGTGATTTTATTGATACAGCGCAACTACAATATACTTACATAATTGGTTAGACAGCTACATAAACTTTACTCCGGCCTTCTAAGGAGATTTACAATAGTGAATGACTAATGACAGGGTCATCATCCAATACCGAAGTGAAAACTGAATAATCATATGAATGATTATAAGTTTTTGCAACTGGAGATTTATGTCCAACTGAAACGCATCTTGGGAAATAACTCCTATACTGGGTTTTATTTATTACCTTTTCAATAGCTAAGAATTCAATTTGAAAAGGCGAAAGCTATTCCTGGACGCACGTATGGATACGACCGTTTTTATCGACCGGCATAAAAACGGCCGTAAAATTTAATGTTTCAAACGCGAAAAGAAAGAACAGCTAGGTACTTGCATTAAACTTGGGAGAAGGCATCGGTTTGTTTAAAGCGGGTATGCGTTTTTTCAATACTACACAAGAATGAATTTAATTAATTAATTCAAATTAAATTAGGTTTTACAAGAAGAATTATAACGTTATTGACATATACCGTATGCGAGATACAAGTATGGTCACCCAATAGTATCTATAAACTCCGCACAATGAGAGTATGAACGATACAGATAGAACTACGGAGCCATTATTAAAAAAATCAGTTGCATGTGCGCTGTACGTACTTTGTTGTTGGGGGATTCGCGTGTCATTAGGTGACCATGCTTTGTATTTAGTATACGCTGTATTGACCCAAAGAAATATGTTTAAAAAAATATTTCTTTGATTTAAAGAATCCTTTTCATCATTAATGCAAAGAGAGAGCATTGAGAAGCATTACAGAAAACATTAGAGAAACTGCCGATGGAACCTTATAGGAAGGCCATTTAAAGGTCAAAGTTTAAAAATAAAAATAAAAGGAAAACGTGATTGCATTGGGAATCAACAAGTAGCTCAGAAGCTTGTAATACAATCAAGTCCAATCGTACAAATTGGAGATGAATTACTGCGATCTTAATCATGGAAGGAATATATGTACAACAACATTTTGGATGACGCAGCTGAGAAACACAAGGTTCTTAATGACTTGGAACAGACAGGTACATTAGCGCAGGGCTAAGACGAAGAAGAAGCTTATTCTTCTTCTATATATGTGTGTGTGATATTAGGGTGATAGTACACTGCGAGTCCCCTCTTCTCGCTGTATTTACAGCTGGCCGTCCAGTCTGATTCCTTTTAGAAAGTGCAGAATGTCCGAAGGCCCCAGATTAGGTAACTGTCCCTCTTTTCATGCTTCCAAATGCAGCGCCCTTGAGTTGCACAGTGTAGCGCAGTTTGGATTTTCTCTGCTCTACTTCATTTTTCAGTTTCTCCAGTGTTATGCTGCTACTTATTCCGCGAAAAGGTTCTGGCCCTACAAAAGGTGTTCTAGCCCCTCTCTTAGCGAGATTATCTGTTATTTCGTTTCCTTCCACTCCCGTGTGTCCCGGGCCCACAATAGGGCTACAAAAACTAAACGAGCTAGGCAAAAAGAACAAGGTCTTTTTGCCTAGCTCGTTTAGTTTTTGTAGACACTCCCAAACCATTTTGCAGCTGATTATGTTTGACGTCAGCGCCCTAATGGCTGCTTGACTATCAGATATTATGATAATTTCCTGCTTTTCATAGCTTCTGTGAATGTTGACCTGGACACATCTTTCAATAGCGTGTATTTCCGCCTGGAAGATACTTGGGTACATCCCCAAGCTTTCGAAATATCCAGTTCCCTCTGCCGTTTTGGAGCCATCTGTGTACCATTTAATGGCGTTTCTATTGAGTTTCGAAATGGTATCTCTATCCCATTCACTCTTGGTGCTAAGCTTTGTGGTAAATTCTTTCACAAAGTTGAACTTCCTTGGCATATCGTCTCGGGGCATGTCCCATTCTTCTTCTATAGTGTGATTGAACAAAAAAAAAACAATGATTTTTTTTTACTATTATACATTTCTTAGAGTGCGGGATTAGTGACGAAGTCAGTGTCAAGTCAGATAATTAAATATGAACGTGTTGAAAAAGGCCTATAGTCGAGGACATTGTTCGACCTGTTCTGTCGAGTCGTAAAACTTTTGAAAGCGTGTTTCTCAAAACCATGTTTCTTAGATTGGTTGACATTTTCTCAAAAACTAATGAACCGATCAGTCTGTCGCTTCACATGTATACTTACAACCGGAACTAGAACAACATTAGAATACTTCTTTCTGTAAAATTTACAGCTCGAAAACTGAGGGAAAATATTATAAAATACAAAAGATCGCCATTTTTAAACTTCTTTATATTTTTACTTAATTCTAGTTCCGACTGTATATAGGCATAAACACAAATTTGAAGAATTTTTTTGGTTTTTTCCTTTCAGATTATCTAGAAAGTCGCAAAAGCGTCAACAATTGCCGGTTTTTCTTTTTGTTCAATTTAGGTTTGGAGCTTTGCTACGATATTTTTTATATTTATATTTTTATAAACAAACCTGCTTCATAGCTTAAACGCTAAGTCATAAGTAATAAAAGGTTTCATAACGCTAGTGTTCGTCCACTTTCCGAAAAAGAATCTCAAATTCAGGAAAAATCTGAAGATACAGAGCAACTTGTTGCGAGGATTGGGCGGACATTTTAAACAATTAATAGATTTTTTTTGAAGCGGTAAGCAAAAATGCTTGTTATGAATGGAATTTCGACATATATGCATTCAAAGTTTTTTTGACTTGACATTGCTTCAGCGACACAGCTTCAAGCTGTGGCTGTCATGCTATGGGACATTCTGTATCTAAGTTCATACACCATTAATTGGTGCTGTTTCTCATGACTTAAAAGCTCTACGAATTTAACAACATATTCGTTTAAGTCTACAAAATGGAACGGATGCTAAACAACGAAAAATTCACGTTGCACATGCTAGCTTCATATTTCAACAGAACTTACCTATTTAAGTTGGTGTTTTTTACTTAACGACAAAGGTCTCTTGAGTAGTGTCGTGGTCGTTGATTTCCGCCGCCTAATCACCGCATTATGTTAATGATGCGACAACCAATCAGGAAATATCTACAACGGGTACTTTGGCTGCGGCTCTCACCGTAAATTAAATTTCATCGTCCAGGAAATGGACAGTGCGGATAAGTGTAGACATATGTACACATACTAAGGTACTTATGTATGCAGATACATATATAATATGTGCCGAACCGATGAATGTGTGCGAGATAGCTACACAAGCCGGTGCTAATTACACACAACCTGTTCTTATTTACAATTTTCCCACTACGTTCCCGTTGTATTCGCCTTCCTCCTGCAACACATTTTCTTTCTTTTACTTTCATATTCTTTTAAAAGTTATGTACTGAACAACTCTCTACGAAATGCTTTCGGTTTTATCTTGTACATTAATACAATTTGCTGCAGCTAGGAATAACTTGCCTGGATATTACTGATTCAATCGCTTCAGAGCCTTCAATGCAGAAATAAGATAACCGAATGGAGTGTTGTAAATAATCGTTCAAACATCTCAGTAAATAAATGCGTATTTCGAATCAAGGTATGTACAAAAATCGACTCAATTTAATAAGTGCAATAACTGAACCAAGCATGTTGCTCTATAAAATAAATTAGATAAGTTCTCTTCGCTAATCTAACCTAATAGAATATAAATGAGCTAGTTAGCATGCCCATGTGAGTGGTTAAAACTGCTCGTTTCTGCACTCAGAGACCTCAGCGAAGATAATAAACTTTATATTACGCAAATATTTATTTTCGTATCTTAAAATTTTTATTGTTGAGTTTAAGAGAATGAAACTGGAATTTATGGTAAATGGGCTTAGTACATTGTGTCAATTCCGTTTATCCGCATTTTATGACATAATAGCAAATAATGACAGAGGGGGTAGCAATTTTATTTTTATGGGAAACCATATACCTATTTTCTCTTTTTTCCCAAAAACTATTGGTCGGATTTTACTGAAATTTTCACAATGTCTTCACCAACATAAACTTACCATTTAAGGTAGGAAATATTGCACAGATGGTGGCATCCCTTAGTCGCCTTATGACCAACATCGACGGACCTTCCACAGGCTAGCTGAGACTCCTAATGTCTGTCACAGAATCCATACTCTTGTATGGATGCGAGATCTGGGCGGACGCCCTTAATCGAAACAAATACCGCCAAAGAATGGCGGCAGTCCAGAGAACGCATTGCTAGCTCCTATAGAACTGTGTCCGAGGCAGCCGTTCTGGTGGTGGCTGGGGTGGTACCTATCGACCTGCCGGCCAAGGAACGGAAAAGGATATGGGAATCCAGACAAACGGGAGGAAGCTCGATTGGAGAGCACACTCTCCGACGCTGGCAGGAGAGATGGGATACAGACAGTAAGGGAAGGTGGACCGCCAGACTAGTCACAGACCTGACAGCCTGGATGAACAGAGACCATGGCGAGACAGGATATTACTTAACGCAGTTCCTGACCGGACATGGGTACTTCCATGATTACCTGTTTAAAATGGGGAAAGTGGATGGTGCCCAGTGCCCGTATCGGGAGTCTGAGAAGGATGACGCTAACCACACCTTCTTCGAGTGTACAAGATGGAAGTCGGAGAGGGATGCGTTAATGGACCAGATAGGAGAATTTTCACCCGACAACATCATCGGGAAAATGATGGAGAGTCGAGGAGCATGGGAGGCAGTCTCTTCGTACACTGAGAGGGTCTTGAAGACCAAGAAACAAGAAATGGATCGGTAAATACGGGACACCACCCTGAAGCAATGTGCAAAACGGAAACCGGGGTGGAATCATGTCCGAAAGGGGGGTTGTTAGTGGGTGGAAGACCCACACACCGGGCGAGTGCGTCTCTTGCCTCGTCCGATGGTGCTCACGCATTTTCCCCCATCAAAAAAGAGGTAGGAAATATTCGAAATCTGGTAGATTTTATTAAGCAGCAACTTTCGTTTTCAACTCTCGATTTTTTCTCGGCAAATAATTTATTCAGAAACGGTTCGTTGTAAATCTAAGGCCTATTAGCACAAATTGATATTCATCAAAAATTCTGTGTCAGACGGCAACAAGCGGGACAACAAGACACCTAAGCCTTCCTCATCGGAGCAGATACCGGACTCCTGTTCTTCGGGAGAAACATCTAGGCTTTCTTCTTCGGCCCTAGGAGATTCCAGCTCTATTTAAAACCTAATGAATAAGGGTATGACCATTGCAAACATTTTCGTCTAAGCAAGTCAATCATGAACGACACCAAACCCATGTTTCTATAATTGGCCCGTTCTTACTTCTGATCAAAGTGTGTTCATGGCCGGACCCAAAATCCAACCGAATTTTTCAGTAACGTGATTTGAGTTTGCGTTCCAAATGCCAATGATCAACGATATAGCCCCGATATAGGATGTTTCATCAACGAGGACCAGCGCCAAGGGAGTTCGTTTGTGATGTTCTTAAGAGATGGACATAGATAGAACCGAAAAAATAAATATTGAAGCTTCAAGAAAAGCAAATCTGAAGGCAATAAAAACAAAGAGAAAATTGAAAGAATTGTTACAAGAAGAGCAAGGTGGCGTACGATGCAGCCTTGGAAATTTAATAATATTCGTAAGTTTATTAAGAAGAATTAGCTAATCTACTTTTTTTATTAGTATTATACTTGACTCTATCTATGTCCAACAAGAAAATAACAAAAATTCCAAATTATTCGGAATCTAATACAAATAAACTTTTTGGTCAATTTTATAATTTGCTAGTTGCTGGATCATGAGTCATTACTCCAATTTAAATTTGTTTTTACGCTCCTAATGGTCGAAGTAGATTTTACACCAATAAAAAAAATATGCTTTTAACTGTAGAAAAATACTTCCAAAGAAATATTGTTTTTTTTTTTCAATACTATGCTTTCAAAGAAATTTTTGTCAGGGTTTTGTGTTGACATAATACACGTGTGTGGAAAGTATTACAAAAAAAAAAAACATTGTGTAACTTTCATTGTATGCTATTTCATTATACAATGCCTGGCTAAGATATTTCACATCCATATAAATCCTACATGTCAGGGTACCTATTCCAGGGATTAAAATTGCGATTTTATCTAAACACAAATAAAACCCACCAAACGCTCGCTGCGAGGTTAAACAAACACAAGTGCAATCCTCATCATTTCCGGCCAGTGTTTAATTAATTTCGTTTTAAGCAGAGAGGAGAGGCAGCCTTGACATGATTTAACGACGAAGTGAGAATACCAAAGGGATATCTGCGGAATTTAATGACGGGCAGGTTGGAACTTCACAGGCATGTCTCTTTCTTGGAAGTATTCTACTGAATATTACATAGAAAGCAATTTATCTAAAGATTGCTGCATGATAATTGCGTTAGGCCTAGCTTTCTATTAGTCCTGCCGACGTATATAAAAGAATTACAGAGGTCATTAATTCAAGAATATTTTGTTGACTTTTATTAATGAAATCTATTCGGTAAAAGAAAAGCAAGTGTTTTTGAATTGCCTTATAGATACTTTACAAAAAAAAAAATTGTGTTTGCAAGGCGGTGGTCCAAACTAGCAAAGCACTTTTTGTGGCAAAAGAATGGTCCTTATCCACCGGCAAATTTTAAAAATAGAAAAAAGGAGACGGTAACCCCAAGAATTTTCGTTTAAAAATATATGGTAAACACGTGCAAACACTTGTCAGACATACAGTTCGCTGCTTGTTTCTAAGAAATATTCCATCCACTGGGCCGATGCCGATGATAGCCGCAGAATTACCCAATTTTTCAAACTATGCTTTATAGTTTCTTAATCGACATTGGTTTCAAATTTGAGAAGAATAGAAAGAAAGTATTAACATTTCTTAACAAAAGCATAGACTAACAGCATAATAAGTATTTGTGGACAAGCATTTTTTCAAGATTTCAATACTGGTCTAGCAGCACCAAGATGTCGTGACCAACGTTGTATGCATTAATTCATGCTGGCAACGAAAAAGGTTTCGTTTTGATGAAGTTTGGAGTTTGTGCAAAAGATTGGTATTTTACCTATTTGTTTCCTAATTTGTTTGGTCATTCTGTGGTAGTTCTTAACAATGCATCCTAAATACAGTCGCAAAAGAGTAGTTTTTATAAACTATGTTTATTATAGTTGAGGAACTTGGATATTTTCATATTTATTTGCAAAGTATATGTAAGGCAATTCAAAATCACTTGCTTTTCTTTTGCCGAATATATTTCATTAATAAAAATCAACAAAATGTGCTTGAAATAATGACCTTTGGGATTCTTTTAAATACGCCGGCAGAACTAATAGAAAGCTAGTCCTAACACAATTATCATGCAACAATGTTTACATAAATTGACTTTTATCTAATTTTATAAAGATTTGATAAGCTATTACTTAATCTATATATAAAAATCATGTATTTTTCAAGAAACGAATGTAGCTGTTTCGAAGAATCATACATTCAATATTTACTTGTTAATTTTGGTAGCAAATTTCCAAAATATTGATGGTTCACGTCTGCATTAATCAGTTAAACATTCCAAATCTTTAGGGTGTTCCTGTTTGATACTCACTTTGTATTTTTCGATTCCTAGAATTCGAAAATATACAACTCCTGAAGATTCTCAAATGTTGAACGAATGCCAAACACGTGTCAATTCGTATTCTAACGCCGTAACCACCAACTGTGCAGTCATAATCGACTCCACGCTTAACGCCTTAATGTAAACGTATTAGCGATCGTAAATGGTGCAACCAAATGAAAGTGCATAGAGGATGCTAGGATATTTTACCTAACAAATATGCATTTGGATATATCTATCGATACGTTGCAATTTCTTTAAATGAAAGTGTTGGATTCACGCCAAGTGTAAGGTGTTCACAAGTCTTCGAATTCAATATTTACATATACATATACGCTAATAATCGATACAGCATCAGAAATAAATGTTTCTAAATACGCAAATTAAATAAACGTTTTTCCTAGAAATCGTTATATAATAAAAACATAAACACAAAAACTTATTTTAAGATTTTGCCATGTTAGGCAATGTTTTGGTCGTCTCATATTATTTTAATTGAAAAGTTGAATGAATAAATAAGCTAGAAACCCACAAGATAACACTGCTCTTTCAAATAATTAAATTTTTACAGCATTTTATACTTATTATATATGTACAACGAACAATTCCAAACTTACATATTTATGGCGTCCGTTATCTTACTATTAAAAGTAATATATGAGAAAGTATAACTTGTGACCAATTTCCTTTTCTTTATTTTCCTTGAGCTTGCATACCTGACTGGCAAACGGAATAATTTAAAATGAAATATTCAGCAAATCAACTTCTTACTACGTCCATTTACGACACTAATAAGGTTTCTTATCACTTTTTCTTCCAGTGCAGTATCCACAAGATACCGTTCTTTCCTATTCATTGATTATTCCTCTATTAATTGACGATATTAACTATAACAGTTGATATAGATATGCACATATATGTAAGAATAAACTAGTTATTGCTTACAGTAACTTGAATACTCAGATGATTATCTTGAAGCACGTTAGTATACATAATTGATATCTTCAAATTACAATTAATACGGTAAATTGTACTTACTTATAGTGCCTGCGTAGATAGATTTACTTATAAGTTTCCGTAATTATAAGATGCAATTATGTCCAAATCTAGATCTTGTATCTTTGATGATCATGAATAAAACATATCCTTTGCAGTCTTGAATCCTTGAATGTTTGCTGTTAATACTGTCGATTTTCTTTTTTGAATCATACGTTTAATTATTTTTTTTTCATAATTTTTTTTTTATAAATCCTTTACACCCACATTAATTTATTATGTCGTTTTATTTTAGCTTGCGTTATTTGGAAGCGACTGCCACCATACTATCGGCGTATTTACCGGGCAATTTATTTTTATGGCTTTCTGCGTTTTTTAATGTGTATTACGCGAAGGTTAACGTGTTCAATATGGTGAAGAATCCGAGGTCTTCAGTTTCTTTTTGGATATCAGAATCAACGTACAATTATTACCTGTCGAACAATCCTCTGAGTTCTCCCTTTGCGTCGTCGCTAATAACAGGTATTTAACGTCGGATTTGTAGGTCGAAATTATAGGACTTGCATGAGGTAAGGTTGTATTGTTCGTGCGCGTATCGAAAATTTTGCTTGCGCCTGAATCGGTACAACATAATTGAACATTCCTTTATGGGTTTCTATACATGCACAGTGCGAATTTGGATTCTGTGACAGATTGTCAATCATCATTATAATAACAATTATATATAGGCGTAAATGGTATTTCTGAGGGATATAATTTGCGCTCTTTCATCAAATCCCTATGTAAAGGAGTTAAAAATAAGCAATGATTTACAATACTTGATGAATATTACAAATGTAACAAGTTTAATTCAAATCCAAGAGTGTCAATGTAGGTGTTTCAACTATGTGTTTTCTGGAAAATCAGAAAGGCACTATATTTGGGTTGTAATTTGAAATGAATTTTAAAAACTTGCATAAAAAATTAACTATAAATTATAGTCAAACAACGTCCATTTGTTTTCTGATATTCTTATTTTTTTGTAAGACATGACACCTACATACATTTAGAATCGAGCAATCAACAAAGGAATTTATAAATGACTAGGAACAACTTTTTTTTTATCTTTTTAGTGTAGCTGGTGGGTAAACATAAGCAAGTTGTTGCGGTGTTAAAATAATTAATGCAATGTCTGTTCAACACCATTAAGTATAATAATTGCACTTGTACGTTTTTTTAAAAACATTTGTATTTTACCACTCCTTGTTATATTTTCTAGATTCTTTTGCAACAAAATCATAAGCTACGTTTTTACATGGTATAAAAATGTTAATCGTATATAGTTATATTTCTTTTATCCTTGAAGTAATTTTTTTGTGTTGTATACATATAACCATTGATCATGCCTAAGTAGCAAAATTATGAAGTATATTTGTTGTTCACTCTAATAGTGAAAGCCTTAGCGTAAAGTGAAAGTGTCACAGCTGTAATAAATTAACGAAGTTAATTTCGTTTTGTTGTGGTTCTCTTACGAGATTTTGTTTGTTTTGTTTAAGATTATTATTGTACGTCACTTGCACGTTTACGTCGTAACATTCTTTTGCGTTGAAACACGCAAAACTAAGAATTTCTTTTACAACCTTCGCTTGCAAATAATCGCTTGCCATAAAATCGCGAAAAGATGCATTAATTTTCTGCTGTATTGCACCTTTCCTGCTAATAATTCATGAAGTTGGTAATAACGAGTTAATAGAATCACGAAGGTCTGTCGGCGTTTATATTTTGTTTTCTTGAGTTATTAGCTTATTAGGTATGGTGTTAAAATCGTTCTTGTGAAGGCCGTTTGAATTTTTATTGTTCATTTATATTTTGGTATTGTAAATTATAGTAATTACACCGATTCAGTGCAGTATTGTAAAAGTTGTTGCTTGGAGCCTTACTCTTTTAAAAAAAAAGTTGCCTCAACTTTTGCAAGCATATCATGTTCTAATAATACAAGCTGGTTTTTCTTTTTGCACTACAAGTTTATATTTAGAGATACTTATCTTAACTTTAAATTGCTTTTAAGTAAGAAAATATTTTTAGACACAATAAAAACGTACAGATATGGGGTATCTAAAAATATATTCAATGCGCTGAGTCCATAAATGGCAAAAAACGAATTTGTACATGAAAAGGCACCTACTTGTAGATAAATTACATCATCTTACAGATAAAGAACTAATTTATGGCTTGCATATCAAAAGTATTAAATTACAAGGGTTTTGTATATAAAAATTCAAGAGGGTTTACTATACTGAGTGATTCAGTTTGGCATTCGCATTCGCTCACCTGCAATTTTTTCCTTTTGGGGAAAAAGTAACCACGTGTATTCGTCAACGCCATAACAAAACCTATTGTATGGGATCATCGATTTATCTTTGTGATGACATCTGCCAAAATTCTTCAAAAGTCACACCTTGTATTCTATTTTGCACCATTTGGTTTTAGTTCTAATTCCGAATATATATCGTACCTCTTTACTTTTGGGTAGTGTAACACTAAAAATTGCGATATAGTAAGTTCCAAGAACAAAATAAATACCCATGAAAATAATTTCAATTCACTTTAAACTGCCACCAACAAATATCATGGCGCGTCGTTTAGTTGAAGTTTCTTTAAAAAAAAAATGGTGTATTTAAACCAACAGAAGTTAGATATGATTTTAATCTACGGAAAATGTCAAAGAATTAGTAAGACTGTTTGACGTGCCGACAACGCTATCCAGAGAGAAAATAAAGAAAATAAGAAGAAATAAAATTACGGTTTTAGCTCGAGTAAATGTACATTTCCACATGTCCATTCGGCAAATAGCTGATCAAACTGATTTTTCATCAATTCAACGGATTTTTATAGATTTTACATTGTATCTCATATAGTCAGACGAATCTCGATTTTATAATTGTCACTACTTGTCGGAACATAATCTTCACTGGCTTCGGGAAACCAATTTGTGACATCCCTAATGAAGGAATTATTTGATCCAGATTTTATGAAGGCAGACTCACGGTGAAAAAATTGTTGAAATTTCTAAGGGATAGGATTCAAATACGATCAAATCTGATATTAAAAACTCATAGTGACGGAATTACTGGATTCCACTAGATGTCTTTCTCTGGGCATATTTTAAGGTGGGACCATCTTGTTGATTTTGAAGGTCTAGGTCATAGAATAAAACTTGAATGTCGTCAGTTGAATCAAGAAGTTCTTTTGCGTGTCTGCATCCTGGAAGTCTTGAACGGTGCACATTTTGAGTATTTGATAAATTAAGTGTTTTTGATAAAATTATTAAATAGATTTTTCTAACACTTGTTTTCACATCTGATTAAATTTTTATTATTTTTCTGATTGTTTTCTATTTCATAGTAGTATGATACATATTCGGAATTAGAAATAAAGTACCTATCAAATGGTGCAAACAATATACAGGGTGTGATTGGAAAAAAGAAAATGTTGACAGTCAACGTTGAACAGATGTCACCGCGAAGATAAATTGATTATTCCATCTAATAGGTTTTGGCATGGCATTTACGAATATATATATGGTTTGTTATAATTTTTGCTAAAAGTAAACAAGTTGCAGGTGGGCGAAAACCAAACTCTGAATCACTTGTATACGCCCGATATGTTCGGCGCGTGGATTGTTGAAGACTGACAAATTTTTGCGTCATCGTTGGGAGATGGTTAATCGCAACAAAATACAGCTTTGTGCTCCACGTGGCACCAGAAACGGTAGGATAAGGATATAACAGTGCCCAACATTCTACGTGGACGTCCAATCGCGTCAACTGCGAACAATGCATTATGGGAAGCCCATTTTAACCGTTTTAGTACTAATGTATGCTTAACAGTATATCTTTCGGATTTCAAAGGCTTTGAGTATTAAAATACGCTTTAAAAATTTTAACCAAATTGAATAGTTTAGGTCCAGCATTTTTTGCATAATGGAAAGTGTCTTACTCTTTAGTGCTTTTTTTTCAAAAAGTACCCTATAGAAAGTGATTCAAACATATGACGCACGTGGAAGTTATATTCATACGATTGAAATATATGTAGGTATTCCATAAAATTCAAACATAAACAGTAAACCAGTTTCCTGTGATGGGTGGAGACTGTGGCTTGAAAACTATAACAAAAATCCCAAAAGAAAGGTGAAAAAAATCCCTTACCACAAAATTAGATAACAAATCTAAATACGTATTTCGGCAACTAAGTTGCCATCTTCAGTAGAAACAAGTGAAGAGCAGTGTTAAACATAGTGTTTTCGGCTAAGGTAAACCTTGGAAGATATGCTCTTCACCAAATCACTAGTGGAATAACACTGACTTCGTTTTTTTACAAACAACAAGGCTTATATACTATCTAAATCTAGTGGGACGTAACGACCTAGCAAATAAATTACAATAATTCGTATAAGCCGGACTCGGGTATAGGTCCTTTGTCGGCATTCAATAATTTACATTTGTTCTTAAGTATATAAATACTTTCGTAACTATCCAATTCTCGAAAGTTATTTACAGTTTTAACTAGCCTGAGGCTATCTGTAGGCATCCCGTGACCTGTGTTTAAAATATGTCGAGCAACGCAAGATTTATCTGGTCTGTTGTATTTGAAATGTGCACATGTTCACCTTTCTTTTGGGATTTTTGTTATAGTAAACCAGTTCTTTTAATCACTCAAAAACAACCGCATGAATAGAGCTGATTTTTTTATTACAATAGAAGCGATAATAAATGGATATAAAAAAAATATTTAAGATCAGAGAAACCAAGCCCTTTATCACCACATAGAATCACATATTTTCTGTTGAAGTTGTGCTCATTGCTCCTGTGTTATTCTCAAATTAAAGGCTGTGTTTTTTGGTTCAAATGATTCTTATCTGTTATGCATAGAAAATGTTAAATTTCCAAAAAATTGCGAAACCGCATTTCAAGAATTAGAACCACCTGTTGCTCGTTACGATATGTATCGTGATTCTATTGTATTGTTATTTTTTCTCTTTTCTTATGTTTACAGTGCCGAAGCCGATAAAGCACCACCGATATTAAAGAAATCATGATTAATTCATGAACAATAGAGTATTAATAAGATTCAATTTATGCATCATCAGCTATAACATCCGTGGGTAATGGTCACGTAGGTTATGGGACGCTTGTATTTCTTAAATGCTAAGCAGACAATACTTATTAAGTGGTTGGTTATTTATGTGTAAAAGTTGTATTAAACATTTTTTTTTTGTATACGAATACCTTGTGTATTTACTAACATAAGAAATAAGATTTTTATTTATTATTACGTTATCAATGGAAAGCTTTCTACTGTAGTCATTAGTTTGCCTATTATATATGCACGAGAGATTTGATTTATTACATTAGACATACCCATTAAGATTTATCAGCAGATATTTAATCAGAAAATTAGTATTGAGCCCCCGACCTATGTTAATCAATCAACAGGTAAGGCGTGGACGCGGTAAAACAAATCTCCACCAGGTGGTGCTGTGTTAACACTCTGCATACATATACACTAGTAGTGTATAAATATAATGGGAGCGGTCGAGTGTAGGGCTATCTAACGTAGATTTACGTCAACCGAGAAGGCTTTAAGCTCTTCCTGAAATTAGCTTGAAAGCATCGTGAAAAGCGACAGGGGAGTGAACATTGAATTACCTCGTGAAATGTGACGTATGAAAGAAGAAGGGAAGGTTAATGTATCTCGTATTTCCCCGTGAGTTGAAAGCAGGAGCCCTTTATTAAAGACTACTTGTGGTGGGCACTTAACTATACTAGTTACGTCATATAAAAATGAGTTGTGAGTCTGTTACAAGTATAAATATTTTTTTATAGTCGGGTAGGATCAAAATAGAAAATTCCAAAGTAATTAAAGGAAAGAATTAATTATTTTAATATCAGCAAAAACTCCAGAAGTTTTAGCGTAGGGTGTCCAAGGTTACTATTGTCAAAGGAAGAAGAAATAATATTTATTTAGGTTATATCTACTAATGGAATTTTCTACGAGATCGCTAAGATGCAAAATAACGGAAACGATTAAATTAACGGCACACAGTAAACTGGTTCTGACAGAAAAAACAACCTGAAATCTATCTGACTGGATGGAACGAATACAAATTTGGCTCCAAGCCTGATATTAAAGTTGATTTATCCTTAGAGATCAAAATATATATAAAATGAGAATTGGATACCGCTAATCGTATAAGTGCTTTAAGAAAAAAAACAATTCTATTGATGAAAAACATTCTTCAGAATCTTCTTATACATTGAATCGGATAAAAAAGATGTTAGAAATAAGAAGACAGGTCAAGGTCATATAAATCGATTCGAATTCGATTTTAGTTTTCTGATTGCATCCTTTGTATTTGTCAAACAACAATATATTCTGCTCGAGTCTGATTTCTATTTAAAATTAAATATTCCAGTTAGGGTTTAATAAAAATATGAGCGTCATCTTCGATTAAGTAGCAATAAATTTTTATTTGTTGAAGCCGCTACACATGTCTATTTTTAATGGAAAAATATTACTCTTATAAATTTAAGACAAAGCAAATTTGAATATCAACGAGGTCATGGTAACAACCGCGAGTGGTTAAAAAGCGCTTTTAGCCAACCACTTAGAGTTGACAGGCGAAAGAAATTCAAATTACATCTTACAGTAATAGAATAATAGGCCTTCAATTGTGTGCTATTAGTGTGGCGTGCGAAAACATTAGGCGTGTTATTATGGGACGATGATTTATCTTGCGAAATCTGTCGTGATTGCTTTCTTTGTTCTTCATGAGAGACTTTTCTCTGGTCTATTCACTCTTGCCTTACAATGTATTTGGTATTGAACAGTTTATTTGCGGTATTTATGCCATTACGAAACTGTAAGTATGAAGTGCAGTTATGTTATTAGAAAAGCACCTTGTCAATCGGTAATTGATTTTGCCTACTTTTTAAGATCCAGCACATTGTTCAGTGAAAATATGTTCTGGTAAAAACATCTTTGTTTGGCTCTATTATTTCTTACACTTACAATTACTAAATAATGTGAGCAAACAATATATCATTTATATAAAAATATTTGACCATTGCGAATTAAGATAATGTAATGTTTCTCTACTATATTTTTCGAAATGGTTTTCTGAAATCAATTTTTAACCATCATCCGTGAGTCGCAACCGATTTTAATTTTGCTTAGCAATTTGAAAAAAAAATTGATTTATCAGACAAATGCCCCAGACAAACTTCTCCAGGGTTAAGAAGGAATTCCACATTTAAATGAACTTGCACTAGTATTCATTTTTAAATCTGATAAAATAATTTGACAATAAATTCTTTTATTTTTTTCAGGTACGTACGTATATCGAAAAGGTTTACACTCCAGCTTGCCTTACGTGGTAAGTGAAATTAACGTGTTGATTTTCTGTATATATAATTATTAGTTTCACCTTTACATTTACAAGGACATTTATATTATTTTACGAATAAATATTTTTGTTTGAAATATCACGTTACTGACGTCTGTGCTTGTATACATAGGTGTGTATAAGTGTAAATTTTTCAAATGATATATAATAAATTAATTAACAGAGTACATGAAAGCCCATATATTAGTTTTACCATTGCAACGCATTATACATCGGGGAAACTTATATAACAAAATTCTTATAAATCATTTGGCTTCAAATTGCCGAAAATGTCAGAAGTTGTTGAGCGGAACTTTAGACTTTTTTTTTTATCTTCGGAAAGGAAGTTTATGCAAAGTTATATTTAACTTCTAAATCTAAATTCCAAAAGTTTTAACAACGAAATTGTTTGAGTTTTAAGGCGGATACGTGAATTTAAAGCAAATAGTTAATGTTAGTTATAAGTATACATATGTCATTCTTAAGTAATCTAAGAATAATTGGTATCCTATTAAAATGAAAATCATTACGTGTAATGTAATGACATAGAAATATTTTAATAGCAGAGGTATGAGAGGAAGCTGTTTCATCATCTTTCTCTCTTATTGGTTATACTTTCACAAAAATTAATAATGATAATTGCAGATGCCATTAGCTGATTAAAGTTTGATATTTCCAATTTTTTGCATTTGTTTACTGAAAACCAAAACTAGATGTTGTAGAGTAATTGCTACCATGATTTGTAGCAATTCGTGGTGTAGTATTTTACTAAATCGAGTATAATATACATATGTATGTATCTCCTATAATCATTCTAGTTTCCAATACTTTAAATGAGACAAACTATAGTTTTTGCACTAATAGTTACTTAGTAATTAGATAATCCTAGTATATATATATATTTTATGAGCGAAACTTTTCACATTTTTAAATTCTTACTGTGTATCATCATTTTTCTGCTGGGTACAACTATATTAAATTATACCTATATTTAACATTGATCTAACACCAAGATCTATTTGCCGACTATCTTTTTCATGTTTTCCTAGAATTCTCGAATCATTCGCGGTTATTTTTTATCGGCTTCCACAAAACAATTTACAGAACTAGTCTTCAAAGTCTATTTCGCTTATCAGCCGCGGTAGTTATTACTTAAAATTAGTGGAAGTTTATCATAAACAAACATACCGAGAGCACACAAACTTCCGGTGTTAGAAAACTGAAACAGTATAAACCACCTGACGTTTTTCTATATTTGTTTATTAATGTGAAGTACCTCTAGGAAACATGAAAACTAAGTGTTGGCTGCCTTAAACTTTTTAAAATATTTATGAGATGACATAACTGTGATTGTACTTTGTTATCACATGGATTTGGGGTTTTTTGGCATTTAGTGGATGTATGAAAACTTCCCTGAGTCACTTGTATTTGTATGTAATGCCCTTCGAATTTGAGAATTTATTTTAACGAAAAGAACTAGGCAGAAAAAACAATGCTAAAAACTGAGTCATTCAAGCTTATTAAATACTTTTTCTATGCGAAAATTCCATCGCCACATGAAACTCGACGAAAACTAACATTTGCTACATCTTTTGAAGTGTTGTATTTCGGAAGCTATTGAATGTACAACACTCAGAGTTAATAGTTACAGATTTACACTTTGAAAAAAAAGGTATCTGATTTTATGCTTATACAGATTCATATACTTCGGAAGTTAAGGCACAAATTGGAATAACGTCATTTAGCAGTTTAGCCGATATCTTTCGAAGCTGCAGATATTGATTCACACTGCTGGTATTTGACCTAAATAAATATCGTTGGCAACTATGGTATACACTGCTTAGTTTTGGGGCTGATACTGTGTCCTACAACTTCTTCTTGCTGACGTTTCATTCACACTTGTATGAGGCATCTTCAGGGCTGTTTCTTTTGTAGCTGCTGACCTGAAACTGAAACTAATTGTTGGCCACTAATTTCAACATTGTTTTTAATAAAAATCATTGTGCCTATTGGCAGGTATCGATAAATATATCAGGAACTTACTCTTTATTTTGACTGGGAGGAAGTTTGTTATCAATTCTGAATTGACAAGACTGCTTATTTGCTCAGACAATTTGACCGAAATAATATATTTCTCTGTGGCCGTTGGTGATCTCGATCGTGGCAACTTTAGCGTTAAGAATGTAGTATTTCATACATTTTATAGTTAAAAAAGTAAAAGAAGCGATAAAAAAGGTAAATGTCATTATTAGGTAGAAACAAGGATTAAAGAAAAAACCAAGATAAAATTGAATACATAACACGACAATTTGAAAAGTTGAAAATGCGGTAAGATTGATTGAATAATACCTACACATGCTGGTGAAGAAAGGTCACATGTTCAAATTATATGAGATTTTAATGAAGTTTTTCGAATGAATCTTGGTTATATGATTAGTGATTACGTGCGTAGGTATGTACAACTAATATTCAATTGATTGTATTCTTGTCCTTTCTTCATATCCTTGTAAACACTTGAAATTAGATTAGATTTAACTAATTCCATTATTGGTTTTCCTATGAAAGTGATTCCTTTAATCGGACAGTCTTTTCTTGTTTATGTAAGTATATGCTACATAAAACCTTTAACCTTCGTTATTAAATCGACCAATAAAGCATGCACAACAAGACATAATGACGAGCAACTCGGGGAATACGATAGGCAAAAAATGTATGGATACCGCTTTTACTATTGTCGGGAACGAACGTAAATCGTCTCCGTTTTATGCTCCAGTGTCGGCAGGATAAAAATCCTAAATAATTACTGGCGCCACTGTTTAATAAGAAGAACATGCGACATGGCATAGCAGAAGTCTAGACTATTGTATAGGTATGTATTTGTGCGCATCTAGTTCGCCTTGCGTGCTACGCGAAAGAGGGGGCAACGTCCTGAGACGCCACTGATGACGACGCTAGTTTCAGTTCACAAACAACCCTCTAAAATAGTGCCGTGACTATGGCTCAGTTACCCCTTCTGTTCCCGTTCTCGTAATAGCTTGGGTATTTAAAATTTAGGGGGAGCAAGTTATTTACCCTTCTGGGGATTTAGCGTAGAGCAGCTGTCTCGCCTGTTCCCCGCTTTTGTGTCCTGCACCGGCCCTAGTTCTTAGATAGTTTATTAGGATCCCTTTTTCCGCAAGCGAAGTCTCTACTAACAAGGGGTTTAGCATGCGGACTCGCATTTCGCATTTAAAGAGGATTATAGTGGAATATTTTAAAATTAAATTTAGGTCTAGCATTGTTCTTTTCTATTAATTTTTTGACGAATCTATCTCTTTGGGATTAGGAACATTTAAGAAGAGAATACAAATGTGTTTGAATCTTTGAAGAATATCTTTTTCCGATAGTAACAGCTGTGACATCAATGTTGTTGTCAATAACAAGCCACTCTTTAAATTCAGCAGTAGGTATATCATAGGGAAAAGCCATTTTTTCTTGTAATAATTGCATTTTTTCATTCGAGAAGCCACCACGTTTTAAACAGTTTTGAATTGTGGCTTGCGTCACGTGGTGCCACAACGCGGTTATCATAAGTAACGAATCCAATAGTGATATCTTTCTCGTCATTCGCATTTAATTGCGTAATTGGTGTAAATGTTCTAAAATACGAGGTCTCATTTAGCGGCGGTGATAACATTTTAAAATTCGTACAATTCTTTGATGACAGGGCTGTATTAAACAAGTATTCGCTGGCATGAATGTTTTTAAAGTTTCAATTAGCAACGTTTACGGTGCAATTAACAACAGTGGATGTCATCCATGCGTTTCAGTTTAAATGGTAATCGACGGGCAACATTTTAACACTTTTCTAGTGTCGGAGATTTTGCTGTTACCCATAACTAAAAGATTTTTGTTTTCGCTGATCATTTTACTATTTTACAGTCTCTAGCATTGTCGTTTTTGACCAATTGTAAGTTACGTATTTTCTGGCAATGCATTATACACTTTTTTAAGAGAATTTCGCTTATAATTTTAGGGCACTCCCGTGCAATTCATTCATTCGCTATTTCAAAATGGCATCTTTCTGTCCGTTACTTTTTAAGTTCATTTTACCATGTTATATCCCAAAGACCCCATTCGGACATAATCAATTGTAAATATCTATCATAACATCTACATAACTTCAATACGTTTGGCATATAGGCTTTGAACCCGCAGGCCAAAAAAAAGGTTCATTTTATTTCATGGAATTTGTAATTGATCTTCTATTTTTTAAGATTTTAGTAGTGACTGTGAAATTTTCAGTTGGGTATAGCTGGATTTCTTTGGCTCATATTCAGTAGATTTGTGCTTAAATCTTAAGCATAAGAAAAAGATAATATTAACCGCGGCCAGATTAGCAGCTGTATGTTATTAAACCAAATGTTTAACTTTTTTATTCTCAGATGTTAAGCATAAAAGAACATGTGGAAAAATTTTCTAAAATACCTACCTTTTTTATGATATGACTTTGGACAAAAGTGATTCCCTTTCGTTTAATATACGAACTTGTTAAATATGCCAATGAAAAGAAAAAAAAATGTCTTGCCATAAATACCTAGTTTCTTCAAGGTTTTTGTTTAACGTCAAGCATTACAACTTCTGTGCAACTTTTCGGTTTTACTAACAATAATTTCAGCTTCAGCTCGGTATCTTTCATTGTGTAGCGACTGTACTAGCTACAGCCTAGTCAACGGCTAGCCTACATATTATACGTTGGAAGCAACTTCTGTTGACGCAAACTTACTTGCCTGAATGAATAATATTCAACTTTAGTGGGGAATTAAATATTTGGAATGTTTCATTGTTTATTTTTCATATTTAAATTAACTAGTCAAACGATTAGTAGTGTGTAATAAAAAAAAAATGTGTAAAATTTTTAGAAGCAACATATTAGTAATAAAAGTTATAAATTAATAACGGCTCATTGCTTTATCATATTTTTTGTATTACCATTTTAAACAGCAAATTCTATCACAGTAGACTCGATAGCATTTTTCTGATATACTAATTTATTGAAATCGATAAATG
This sequence comes from Cetonia aurata, assembly GCA_949128085.1. Lineage (NCBI taxonomy): Eukaryota > Metazoa > Arthropoda > Insecta > Coleoptera > Scarabaeidae > Cetonia > Cetonia aurata. Next base: position 27,282,612 of record OX421887.1, read on the forward strand.
ATGTACTTATTAATGCCTATAGGCACTACAAAAATATTTGCGAAGGTGATTATAAATAGTAAATATGACAAAAAAAAAACGATAAGATAAGAAAGATACATTTTAATTTTAATAATTAGGATGTTTGCGATATTTATTCTATATAGGATGCGTTTTTTCTTATTAAAGTTTAAAAAGAAGAATGAATTTTTATCCGTATCCAACGGCTGACAAAAAAGCATAGGCGTCAACGGCTTTTACAACTCTGCAATGTTAGGCGCCCTTAATGGTTTGACGTCGGTTGGCCTCGGCAGCTTAGCGCCGTCAGCGTTCTACATTGCTCGATGTGCCTCTTATTTCTTATAGGTGGCGCAATTGTCTATATTTACGTTGTTAGATCAGTGTTGTTAGCGACGAAATATTTTCCGCCCGATGTTTTTACTTCGGATTTGCAACTCGTACATTTGGTGCTCAGGTAGTTTGATTATTAGCTGTTTCTTTTTTAAATAATGGTTCTCTACGGAGAGAAGCATTTAAACTAAAAGAAAAGAAATTTTTTTTAAATTTTATATTAGCGTTTTTTGTTTGCTTATTTACTGTTAATTTATTTATTTTATCACTACACTAAATGTGCTTTTACTTCAAAGTTAGACATATGTAACTATATGTATAAATATTTACAAATTAATACCTGGTCAAAGTTAGGTATTTAGTGAAATTCCAAGAAATTTAGAGTAAACAGCAAGCAAGTTTTCAGAAAAATTTCTCTAAGAATTGGCTTGCCTGAAAGTAAATCTTTTTTGTGCACGACTTAGTATACGTGTACAATATATGTACCTATCTATTAGTGGCTAATGTAATTCAAAGAAGTTTTTTAAACGAATGCTGATAGGGTTGAAATGTTCTTAGAAAAAGATAGACTTCTTAGCACTTAGCTATACGTTTTTGACATTTTATACATACTTTTCTTTAACTAACTTTAAAGTTACTGAAAAGTTCTAGGCGTCATACGTTTGTGTAAATGAATGGAAGTGGCAATAGTATTTATCAGTGACAGTTGGTAGTGAATTATAAAAATGTCTGGAAAAAAGGAGGACAGTATTTTGCGATTTTAAACCAAAACAAGAAATATGTGGCTGTATAGGGTAATTTGTAGAAATTGCAAAAAGATATTGAAGCAAGACTCGAAGCATACCATAAATTGGGTTTTAAGCAACAAGAAGTAATAACTGAAAGCAATTCTACTAAGAGGTAAATTGGCATCACAGGTGTTCTCTTGTTAGGTATACAATTTGTATTCCTATTAGTTTCGCAGCCGAAAAGTGGTTTTAAAATAATTTTTATTATAATCCTCTTCGAGGATACAATGTAATATGGTCAAGGGATGTTACATTCGTGTTTTGCTGTAAGGAACAAAAATTAACAGTATTATCGAAAAAATATTCTCTCCGATTACGTTGACAATGATTACTTGCTTTATGCTATAATGTATACACAAAGAAAATATTGCACACTATTGAATAATTTTCATTCATGATCATGACAGAGTGTAATTACATTGCATGTCACAACATTCAAGCGCAAGCGATTATTATTACCCACGTAATGCTTATCATTATTACCAGGTGTGCAGGAAACATGGCTATTAGCTTTAGCACCTTCACATTTTAATCATCTGCAAGAATTTATTTCAATGTCACTTGATTAGGTTGTATAATTCCGTGACGTTAATTCATAGAATTAGGCCATAGTCGTACCAACACAAATTAAAATCATCCCATATCTCACATTATTCTCCTTGTTAACCACCCCTTCGCGAATGCTGAACATGACGTTGAAAGCGGCGTCTTGTATTCATCGAGCGTGAGAGAACCGCAGCTAGAACTAAAACTTACTCTTGCAAGTCGAGTTTAAAATCAGAACCATTTTGGGGTGCTTACCGCGAACACGATTTCGCGAAGCGAATGAGGTTTTACGGGATGCCGATCGGGGAAGCAGAACACGCGGTGTCAAGGCAATGCCAAGAGCAATTCCTGCTTCCTGAACTGTGAGCTTGTCGGTCAGTAGGTCATAAGGTTACCAGGACGCCGCTCCGTAGCGATGCAAGGAGATGACGTTATCGATGATTACGTAAGAGCTGTTTTTTTGTTCTTATACAAGTGTTACGCTAGATGGAGATATTTTGGTAATTTAGGAAAACGAAGAAAGCGGAACTGAAATTTACTCTTAAGTAATAATCGAAATTGAAAACGTAGTATTGAATTATTCTATTCAAAATTGACTTGCATTTCTAAATTTGTTTGGAATAAAGATTGGGTTAAAAGTATATTTTTATGCATTTGCACCTGATTTTTAGTTGGTTTTTAATCGTAATTTACATTATTCAAGGAGTAAGTAATACAATATTTTTAAAATTAATAGTTTTATTCTAAACTTGACTCCGAATAAAAATTAAAAAGTGAACCTTTTAGAATTATGAAATTTACGAAAAGTCTAAATCATTATTTTTATTTATTATCTAAGTAATTTATAAGTAAATTTTGGATTCCCGTATTATACAACCAATGGAACCATTGATATGCCCTATCGTAAACAGCTAATTTTTACAAAATAACTGAAGGTTTTAGATCGTTTATTGAAAATCTCTTATATCAAAAATAATCTTTCCTGATATTAATAAGGTGAGTTGTTTAAATGAAGTTTCTAGTATCTAAAAAGTTTTAGAAGTAGTTCTGGTATACACTTCTTGGTTTCCGGGTTGAAAGTGCGTCTTAGTACACTCCTTTGGCCGACGTTTTGTCCACACTTGCACGGGACACCTTCAGGGCTGCTTGTTTTGTCGCTGTTGACCCTAAACTGATGAACTGATGCATGGGGATGGGTTTATAAGCGGGGAATGATGACTTTTTCGTAAGTTCTGGGGGCTATCTAGGCTATGACTTGGCGGATGTTATTTTTTAGGTGCTGCAACGTTGCAGGTTTGTTGGCATAGACACTACTCTTCAGAAAATCCCCCAAAAAATCCAGTGATGTTAAATCCCATGGTCTTGGCGGCCAGTTGACGTCACCGCTACGTGAAATAATGCGACCTCTGAACTTTTCTAATATTGTATGCGATGTGTGGCAAGTTGCTGATGTCTTCGATTTCGTTATCGAAAATATTAATCTTTTAAAAAAAAATATCGGTTAGCATGCGCCCATAGTGTTTATCATTGACTGTTATTATCTAATCTTTATCGTTTTCAAAAAAGTAACGAATTACGCCACCTGATCACAATTCCTCACTCTATATGCGCCAATTTTGTTTATTGACCTGGCCAGAGAGTTGCAAATGTGCCTCATCACAGAAGAACTTTTTTCATTTTAATCAGCATTAACTTTCTGCTGCTTTACCACCCAATCTGCGTAAATTTTTCGCTGTCAATGATCTGTCGGCTGCAGTTTTTGTATTAGTTGTATTTTAAACGGGTGTAGATGCAAGTCTTTATGCAAAACGTGCCGGTCTTCAAGCCCGTCTGGACCCGCTAAAGATGGCAAGTGATCCTTCTTATTCTTATCTCTTCGCTGATAGGATCACCCATTATTTAATCCAAGTGTAAGTAAAACCTCAAGAACATGATGTAGGTACTACCAGTCCTGTTTTTTTTTTTTTTTTTTTTTTTTTTACAGAAAAGACAAGATAACCTCATCTTGTCTTTTCTTTATACGGCGCGTGATTGTAGGTTTCTATAAATGTCTCTAAATTTCTAAATGCTATGCTTTTACACACATTTATTTTACATAATTTTAAATAGCCAAATTTGTATTTTTGCGTAAAGTTTTTGTCGTAACACACATTGTTACATTAATTGTGGGTTTTTATGTCAGGTATACGAATGAAAAAGCGTCTTTTTGATGATTTAGTAACGAAATAATGCTCATTGTTGTTATTCCCAGATTATTATTTCGAGTAGGTACGGTTTTTAAGCCAAACGCATGCACGTAACAATTTCCACGAACAACAATACGTGACCCACATATTCCAGACGTTGGCAGAAAACGACGTACCTGATAATTTTACCGCCCGCCACCAACTCCACGCTAACTTAAAGGAGGCATACTGACGGATGTGATAGGTTCAGCGACCTCTGATATTTTTTTACATCGTTTTGACGTTCTAAGTACGCCGATACGTTTAACGCCATACGTCGAAGTGCCTACGTACTACGTGCGGAAGGGTTTGCATGCATCACGCAAGTCTCTTTGATGCAAAAGACAATTAAATCGACGTGGCCGACCCGATATACATCGCCAGCTCGTGCTTTGTGGCTCTTGTCGTTCGCCCGAGTTGATACGGCTTGATACTCCATTGTAGTCGTCGTTCTGTCCACTTAGATAAAGAGATAGGTTGGTTATTGCACGTATTATATGCTTTATTGTTCCATAATTGCAGTCGTTGGTAGCGAGCCTTGTTCATACATTGTTTCGAGATGATTACTATGTCATACGCGGAACGTACCGACTCTGGTTGCTCGAAGGAAACGTGAAATTTAAAACCAATTTTCTTCCATGTTAAACTGAACATCTGCGTACGAGGTAATGGATGAATTTCTCTTCCCAGACACAATGGACAATCAATCGGAGTCAAACGACGTGCAGGGGTGGTATTAAGCACTATAATTCAAGTGCCCACGTGCCCTAGCTTTCTCCTTGCATGCGCCTATGCAGGCGTGAGGATGATCGAATATCTACTTGCACACAATGCCATCACAAAGTTTTGAATTGCATTAATAGACAGGAACCTGTCAGCTACAATCACCGTCAGAGGAATCGGTTTAATTAGAAACTGCGTAAGGTGATAGCATTCCTAATTTTTATATCCCCGAATAATCGAATGCATCAATGGTGAAGTAGAGAATATTGAGGGGTTACTGTAGTGGGTCACTACGGTGTTCTAATTGGTCAGTGTGTTTTGCTAGTTGCTGTATTTCTATTGCTGACGCTTACTGACGACTGACAATTAGTGTGAAAAGGCTGAGAAGTTATGTAGGCTATTCTATATCTATCATAAATATTGTCAAAGGATTACTTGAAATTGTACATCATAATTAACATGTGTAAGGTGATACAATATTAAATGTCTTACACAGAACAAATAAAAGTAAGTCTTAAAACGTAAACATATTAAAGGAATAATGCTTAGATTCTTTGTGCGGAAGAACCCTAAAAGAACCATTTCTTAAACTCATCATACATCAAATATAGTCATCCCACACAGAGTCAACATGGAATATCTAAAAAAAGAAAAAATGGATCCGCCCTTCTATAACCAAACCCACCGCCCTTGTGTTGCAGAAAATTAATTTCTGCACTTTCTATTTCATAGAAAATATAGATCTTGCCTCCTTTTCGATGTTGTTTATAATTGAAAAAAAAAAAAAGAAATTAATCCGCCCCCTATGCGCAGCCCTTCCTTGTTGTGTAAAGCTAACTTCTAAAGTTCTTGTATCTATGAAGAAAAGCATTATGTCTTAATGCAAAAATAGATTACGCACCAATCTAAAAAAGAAAATACTTTCTCTGAAAAAATAGATTATAATTTTAGATACTTGGTTGAAACTAGTATAGTTTTTATAGATTTTAGACCAGGTTTGCTACCAATTGATGTCGAATTTTGCCGTAATAAAACGCTACCATAATATGCTGCATATGCAAAAAAGATTTTGTTAGTTTAAAGCATCGATGCACAGACCGCGGCCCGCCGGTCGAATACTGGTGGCCCGCCGACAGCAAAAATAATACTCTCGTACATTCGAAAAATATTGCCACGCTTCAAATTAATAAATTCTTTTTCAATTTTAATACATTATTATCAATTCTTTATTGTCTTTAATTACCTATACTTCTGGCGGCCCGCCATCAGTTCATGATTTGCCCGAGTGGCCCCTAGTCTTAATAAGTCTGTGCATCCATGGTTTAAAGGAATCCATCATATACACGAAATAACTTTTTAAGCAATGTGTGTATGATTTAGTGATGAATAGTTTAACAATGATTACCTTCGTTGGTAAACTTGTATTCACATTAGCAAAACGTCTTAATGTAAATAAAAAAGTACAGCGCCATCTACCCGTGAAGGTAAGAAGTCCGGTGGCCTCCACTACCGCTTAGTAACTTTTGCTATTACTGATATGAAGGCTACCAGACATCTTACCTTCACGGGTAGATGGCGTTGTACTTTTTCATTTACTTATATCTTATAGTCAGCAGTGGATTTACCTGCCTGGTGGAATGTTATTGTTTGTGTCTCGCCTGTAGCATGCTGATGCGAACTAAAAAGTTTGAAACAGTACTGTTCATGTTTGGCGTAGCACATTCGGCATGTATTCCTACCTTCTTGTTTTCAAAATATTTGATTTTACTCGCACCAAAATTTCAACGGCATTACAATAATAATAGTAGCAGTATATTTGCAATTAAACTGTTACAAGGATTGCCGTAATACCCTAATAGAAAGTGGACATAACTGATATAAAAAGTTAATTAGATCAATAAATTGTGGCACTCCATTTAAGATATAAAAATTGATATAGCAAAAGTGCTAAAAAGCTGAAAATAGTATACTTAAATATATCACCGGATCAGAACAATTCCCACGGAAACTTCGAGAAGTTTTAGTGAACCAGTTCGATGAAACACATGTATACTTATCTTGAGAGTTTAATTTCGAATGAATCAAGACAAAATATTTCTTAAATCGACAATCTACATGATCTGTGTATTTTAGAGTGCCTGCGTTGAAGTCTCGAGGAACTATGGCGGCTGAGAAGATCTTCACCGGTAGTATTTATAAACAAAAATATATTCGAATACCCATGGTGGAAACCCTTTCGTTGTAGAAATATGCCGTGATTAATACTTACAATAAATAATACTTTATAAGTGGCGCATCCACCAATTTTGTTGATGAAAGGTAATTTTATCAATAACGAAAATCTAAGCGAGCGGACAAGAACTAGTAAAACAATAAAGTTTGACGGAGACTTAGAGATAACTTAGATAACCCTAGAGATTTATATGAGCTGCCACAATATTTTTCTTTGTCTTTTTATTTATTCCTTTACTTTCTATTAGAATAGAACAATGATGGAATACCATTAATATTATGTTTCTTAACCTGGTAATTGGTGAGCTTCAATTTAACGATTAGTGATAAATCCCCTACTACACATAAATTCATATAGTATATTGCCTCGATTTAGAACATGAATGAAAAAATGGCAGAAATAACGGCTGTTACATACATTGACGTTTTGCTATGCTCAGTTCCGTGTGCCACATTTCAGTTGGATAGAGATTTCACGCTTGAATTAACAACACCCTTGTGGAGTAGTTGTCTTAAACGTGCCTACAGCAATAAATTTAGCGAACGATATCCTTTCTGTTAGCAACATTACCCTTTTTATTTTGTAATGGATGGTGATGGAAAAGATCGAACAACTGACAAGACTAAATAACATTCTTTTAATGTGTTTTTTCTTGTTTCTTAATGATCCAATGTTTTTTGTTTTTAGAAGTTTTTATGTTACCAAACAATTAAACATGATCGGTTTGTTTGCAGTTATCCGAATTAAAATTTAGTTTCTGTGTAAAATATTAAAAATATGGTTGTGAAATGATGTGCATTATTAAGATAAGTAATTATTGGCGGTCGCATTGAGGCCTTCAGGCTACGAAAACTAACATACATATATAATTTAGGTTAGGCGTGTCAAATAATTTAGAGAATGCTTTCTTTGATTCTTTTCTCTATAATTACTTATATGGAACGTCTATAATTATATGTAATAATTAGATTCATAATTATTTTCGTATAGATAAAATATTTGCTAATTATCTTTGCTTTTACAATATTAACCTAATGCATCTTCACGAGTCATCATGACGAAATCAAATCTTTCTTTTTCTTTACCTGTAATTTTTAATAATAAAAAAAGATGTTAAATATATCCAACTTAACTGACATACCGAGAGAGAACCAAAAGCTATTTAACCGTAGCCACATGCAGGAATGTCTGACTGCAGTGCGTAAAAGTTAAATCTGAAATAAACACGTCACTTATACCTGTGCTTTACCTCTTTGCACAGCATACTTATTATAATGTTTACGTTTGAACCTCGAAAGCAGCCGGTTTTCCGGTATGTGCTTGCAGAGCTAGGCAATTATACAAACGACAACCGAGAATTCTGCTTCTATAATTTATGATGTTAATTTTAATTTCATTAAGACTGGAGTTCTCCCAAGTCTGAGCATGAAAAGAAAACTTTGCGTTTAGCGTGCAGTCAACGTGCTTTGATAAATAGTAAAAATTAGCATTTCCTTCTGTAACTTTAAACGTGTATTTTTAAATAGTGAACTTGAAACACCGTTGCTTCGTTTAGGAACAGTGAACTCGGATAATAATTTTAGGTAAATATTAATTAAGAATATTCTGGAATATTCTACAATACAGCAGGTATTCTAAATGTTCGTCTTACAGTTTACTGGTTTTCTTTCAAAATTGTCTATTTGAAAATTACTGTTACCTATATTTGTATTCTTTAGAATTTGACACTACAGATTGTGCTCTTCTTTATTTAAGTACTTATGTATTATTATTTCTGATCATATACACCAGGACGACCTTTATTTGACTTCCGAGCCATGTAATTACACCATTCTGTAGAATTAATTTATCACTGGCATTAAAAATTCTAATGAAGTCCATTAAGAATCGGCGCGAAGTTGATGGGCATTAACCTACCAGCCACCTAACTGTAAATTAGTGAACCGTCACGCAAATGCTCAATGTTCTGGTTGACAACTGCGGGATGTAAAACATAAAAGCAACATCTAAGCCACCTGCTGTCAACGGCCCAAGCATGCCCTGCGACCAAGAAGTCAGCAAAATATTTCTGTGTTTACACTGTCACGCTTTTCCGTTCATTTTAGTACACGAAGATTTGAATTTGTAAACCGTTAGCTGTGTACGGAATTCTTATTTACAATTAATTTAGACCCGAAGAAATTTGTTTTGACGGGTATGCTGGCTGCTGTTTTCGAAATTTAATACGTAGAAGAAATTACGTTATTAGAAGCCGTAAAATGTCAGGTCGAACAGTTCAGAAAACATGCACGCACATTCGTTTATGCACCAGGAATCTTCTCATCCGCTTAAAGACCTGTTCTCAGTTTATTTTTCCTACACTCGTCTGCCTTGTATCGTCCGACCTGGCCGAGTTGATGAAGATACGACTCGCAAGGCACACATACTGGCATTAAGGGGATATGAAGGTTATTCAAATAAACGTTAACCTAAGCACATTGCTCAAAGTATTTTCGGTTACAGTATAAACATGCGTTCGCTGCTTATCTTCGTTTTTATAGCTTTACATTGTAATGAAAACTAGAATTAGTGATTGTAGACGTATGCGTTTGACACCTTTTAACGATATTAAATTTTGTTTGAAATTAAATAGTAAAATATTAATGAGTATTTAACAAAATAAAATTTATAATAATTTTTATTCTAAGTTACTTAATAAACGTATCTTATATATATTTTTTCTAACTTTAAAAACAGGAATTGATAATAGTTAAGAATAATAGTAGTAATAAACATTAACCTATTTTTATTTTTGTACAGTTTATTATTTATTGTTCTCTGATTTTAAAGCCTTCACTTATATATCTTCAATTAGTTCAATAATATTGGGGCGAAAAGTTGTCAATCACAGTTTCCACGTTAATGAAGCAAACAAACAAAAAATAATTTCTACGTGTTCTTAGATTGATAGTATATATCAAGTATGGGCCCCATATCACTCGATCTTCCTCATTTGGAGTGAGTATGAGTAGGTAGTGTAATATTTTTTTTTAATTGGGTTTTTCAAAATGTCTCGTGGGCCGGATCAAATCTTACAGCGGGCCGATTGTTGCCTACATATGGTATATATGATAGAAACTAAAATAATAGAAACATACTGATATTACAGGCTGTCTGTGTAAATTGAATGTACGTTTTCACTTTCATTATCATTGTAAAATCTAATTTGAAACAATTAACACAAAAAATAAATGGCTTCGACTCCGTCTCGATTCGAACCATCGTTCCCTACCGCATTCTATGCCTGTGCATTACCACTACGCCATTAGTAGCTTGCACAACGCATTCGAGTGTACTTAAACGAGACTATCCAACCACTGTAAACCTTAAAAAGTCGTAAAATCTAAACGCCTGGCCCTACCTGGGTCCCTACTACCAACTGGCAAAGTCGCGATCAAAACTGAGCTTAACATCTGGCGACCTCCCCTTGTAAGATACTGGTAAAATTTCTAATTTTCTGGTTACAATGTCTTCTTACTATTAGTGTTTTGTCAACTCCCACAGTGTAGGATAATAACACATGCAATTACTTCCCAAACACTGCGATCTTACATTAAATTGAAGAATTACATACAATTACATGACTCATTGACATATTCAATCGAACATGCAGGCGTCTCTTTTACGCCTGCATCTGTTACTTGGCGTTACAATCAAATTATCCCAGGTTGAACCGGCACGAACAAAGAAATATTTCAATCATTTTCTTCTCGTATAGACGTTAACCTTGTCCGTGACTATCTGTGTAATACGGTGATGGGAGATATATTCGCACTCACAAATTTTCTGTAGCGCGATGGGAACACGTGACCTTACTACACTACTATATAGGCGGAGTTTATGTTTGTGTGCGCGTTTGTGTGTATACACGCTTTTTTACGAACAAAAACGGAGTGCGGTGGTCAGTCGATTTGACCGCCTACGCCAACGGTTATGCCGTCATCGCTTCTCAATAGGAGCGCACGTTTGTTGGCACGATCAGTCGACTTCGAAAGCTCGGAGATTGTGTTGTTGCCGGCGCGATTTCCTCGTTTTTGTTTTGTAATATGGTTGGAAATATTATTTGATCGGTTAAAGGTGACGCAATAAGGAGGGATTAGATTAGTTGCTGCATATCATTCATATTGGATTCTCTCTACATTAACCCGGAGTTCGCTGTCAATGTTGACAGGTTCGTTTTTGTAACTTTGGAAATCGATTGTTGTCTAACTCGTGTTACTGGCTGGAAAAGAGTTCTTTTAATTATACTAACCTATTCGTAATTTCTTTGCATTTTTTCATCTTATTCCTTAGTCTATTCAACTGGCAGCATTAATGTTTTCTTATTTCCATCTTATGATGTTAAAATGTGGTCGTAAATTATAATGCTCTTAGAAGCCAACAGTAGAAAATGCAAGTAAATGAATTTGCTTTTGATGATTCATTATATTTTGATTTGATTGTTTAAGTATGATATGTTCAGCAAACTTGGTTGTGCCTACTTGAATTTTGCATATTCCTGTTTTTGATGTTTATTTATAAGAAGCCATTCTTCTATTCCTAATACCTGTTGAGCATACCATTACGATGATTCATTTCTTGTGTAAGCCTGGTATTTTTTATGTGTGAATACCTCAATGCTAATTTATTATAATGTAAAAGTAAATGGTTTGGGACATGTTTTAAATGTATTTCTAAAAGGTTGCCATTATTTTTGAATTCCCGTTTGCCTTAGAATGAGTTCAATGAAAAAACAGAAAACACGAAACTTAAAAGAATATTCTGGGAAACTATACTTCCTATTTATAAATTACATTAAGGCCGCATTACATAGGGAATCTTTTTATTATTTATTCCAAGTTAAAAATTCATTACTTTGCTATTTGTTTGTGCTTACAAAATGACATCTAATCCTGCACAAGTAATAACGCTGCTTTTTTTAACTATTAAATTTGACATTTTTTCAAGAAATTGTAATGTAAAAAATTTATTGTAAAAAAAAGTTGCTTATCCATTCTTCTATTTTTTCATTAAAATATGGCGCGAAAACATTCCTTAACGTATTCATCAATTTATTACATAGAGGGGATGTGCTGGTCAGTAGACATAACACATGTAGAGTTAAACCTTTCATATTATTGTTTACGAACAAATGTAGGACATTTTGCTAGATACTCTAAGATTCATTTATTGCTGAATAAAATCCAATGATCAAACATTTACAATTATTTATTTTGAGTAAATAGATTAGTCTATACGTTTTATATTTCTGTGCCTATCTTCAAAATCTCATTTCGTTCGTATGCCCTCCACAATGGCTATGCAATTAAGGTAGCATCAACGCCCTATAGTCAAATCATGGAAATCTTCTTTAATCCAGAAATTTTTTGTGGAAACTTTTTCTTAAACAAAGCTGATCAATTTGTCAAATATCCAGTGACGATTTGTCGGAAAGAGCTTATCCTGGACCGCCTTCTAACTAGGAGTTGTTGAGTGCTCTCCAAGATTGCCCGATCCCAGCTTATGTAATCGCACATTATATAGGGATATCTGAAGCTCAAGACTTTTGAAACTCTCTCCCCAAGAGTCCAGAACTTCAAACTGAAAATCGACGAGGAAGATCGTGCAACACTATGAAGTGTTAATGAAAATTATCTCTCTAAACCCAGAAAATGTGAAGTAAATTGTAATATATAATTTTCGGTATACGATATTACCTACTCAAAAAGTCAAAGTTTTTTTTTAATAGACTATTAACTTCCATTTTTAACGTTTTTATCATAAATAAAAAAAAAATGTACTTATGCATAAGTGTAATAAATAAGGATGTAGTTGAACTGCCCAACATTTTCATTCGAGAGAGCTTAATGACTTATGTAGAGGTAAATTTTTAAAGTCAAAGAAGCTATTTTTACAGAAAATTACGTTTCCTAAATATTTCCAAATTATTTCTTCCTTTATACAGGGTTACTACAAAAGAAGTACACACTTTCAATGTTTTATTAATCCAAAACTAATAACGTTATTATGAATTCGTTTAAACTATTTTATAAAGTGATTCTTAAAGTTTACTTTGGGAACTCATAGGTGCCAATATGGGCTCCTCCTGTCCCACGGCACAAATCAAGGCGATAGTCTAGTTCATTCCAAACCCGGTGTAACATATCTATATCAACACTTTCCACAGCTCTCTTGATGCGTTGTTTTAACTCGTCTAAATCATTAGGAAGCGGAGGGACGTAAACAAGGCCTTTCACAAATCCCCATAGAAAAAAATCGCACGGTGTAAGATAGGGGCTCCTTGGTGGCCACCGTACGAGAACGCGGTTGTCGGCTATTGAACGGCCTATCCAGCGCTGTGGAAGTGTTTCGTCCAGATAATTTCTAACGACACGATGCCAGTGAGGAGGTGCTCCATCCTGTTGAAAGATAAAGTTCCCGCCGTCGTCATGCAGTTGACGCATCAACCAATTGATCAACATTTGATGATATGTAGCTCCGGTTACTGTGTTTTCTTCAAATAAGAAAGGATCATACACCTTTGTGCGAGATACAGCACAGAACACATTAATTTTTGGAGAATCACGCAAATGCTCCACCAACACTCTCGGAGGTTCAGTCTCCCATATTCGGACGTTGTGTTTATTCACCTTGCCACTTATGTGGAACGTTGACTCGTCACTGAAAATTATCCGCTCGCAAAACCCATCTTCATTACGTTGCAGCATTTCATTGCAGAAATCTTGACGTTTAAGCTTGTCATCTCCACGTAGATGCTGTACCAACTGCAATCTGTAAGTTGTCAGTTTTAGCCGTTTACGTAAAATTTTCAGCACAGTTGGTTGTGGAATTTGTAGTTCCAAACTTGCACGTGTTGTTGACTTTTGTGGACTTCGTTGGTGAACAGCGCGAAGACGTTCCACTGTTTCTTCTGACACACGAGGTTTTCCCGGACTTTTGCCTTTACATAAACACCCTGTCGTTTCAAATTTATTGTACTAATCGTAAATCGACTGTCTAGTAGATGGTGGTTTACTAAAACGTGTTCGAAAATGTCGTTGGACAACAGTTACGGAGTTCGTTTTGGCAAATTCAAGAACGCAATATGCTTTCTCAGTAGAGTTCGCAGCCATCGTAGCTATTATGCTTGCGCGGTACTACCAACTGTACTATCGAAACTTCTACAGTTCCTCAACCTGACCGCGCAAAATGCATGTCGATATCACAAATAACTTTTGTTTTATACAATACCAAAGGTGTCTATTTCTTTTATAGTAACGCTGTATATGAAAAGAACATAATTATCCATTCCGTATAACCCCTAAAAACTATTGTATGCTTGTGTGAAAAAGATCAAAAGAAAGGCTAGATGGTTTCCGTTTTTAGGAACAGGAAAATAGCATTATTATGTTCCGTCAATTCTGGTGATTTCTTTCAGCCCCTTGAATCATTATCTTACACATCGATAAGTATATGAGCAATCTTATCCGTTACATTAAATTCCCTTGCGAAAATCAAACATCTGTACAGAGTACAAGTGCATTAGCAACAGAGAATTATTAGCGCGAATTCCAATTCAATTGGCAATGCCTAATCGATTGTTCCTTCCTGTACACATTTCTTAATAAACACCGTTCTGCGTTCTGAGTGGGTAACTGTAATGGTCAATTAAAAAAAATGGAATATTATATGCTGGAGCAGAACTATTTACAATAAAGCAATTTTACAGTATAGTAATTTCGTGAAAATAATTAGGATCTATTTTCAGTTGGCTATCCCTTGTTGTTAACTCATGTACTATTCGTAACACGGTTCGAAGCCATATTTTTTTGATAAATAGTAAAACAAAGTTGTTGCGGATAAGAATACAAGTGATTTAGAACTCGACTAATTGTTCGTAAATTAGACATCGATGCAACAAAGGTTCAACAGATTTTACCTAATAATAAATACCGTACTTACAAAATTACGACTTTACTAGACTGTATATCTAATGAAAAATTATTATTCTTATGCTTTGGAAACAACACAAAATATCCTGAAAGCAGTAACAGTTTTCGCGCAATCTACGAACTTGTAGATATATTTTTCATTTATATTCCATATGAAAATACTAGTTTTTGTTACGTGTGGAATATCCTTCGTACACCCGTCTAATTAATATTATTGTTTCAGCCTCAGCGAGTGCTATTTCGCGGGCAAAGGCACTGCCCTTGTGTTGCCTGCCGAGGCCCAGAAGTCTAGCAGAAAGACCGAGGCCAATGGCAGCAACATTCAGAAACATCTGCAGTCTATGTTCTACCTCTTACGTCCGGAGGAAACGCTGAAAATGGTGAGTACAATAAATTACATACATAGAAGGGTATTTAAATTTTTCCGCTTTTATAAGCCAAAGAATTGTTTTTTAATTGTTGCGTTGAATAAACGCTCGATTTCATTCGCAACGACGTTATTTTTACTCAAACTCGCTTTTCTTTCTGAATGAGTTTGTTAAATCGCAACACGTACAAAACTACTACGCATTTTTTCTAGAAATTCGTTTTAACAGGTTTAGGAATAAATTACCTTTAAAGTGTGTCATTCCATTTGCAATTATAAAATCGAGTTTGAGCGTTTGTTTTAAAAAGGATCTTCTCGTGCGCGCCGGAATTACTTTCTATTTTTTTGCCGACTTGACGATTTGCGCGATTTAACTCGGATGGGTTGGGGATCGTCTTCGCAGTTGTCTGGTCCAAAGTGTGTAGGCGGTCGTTTGAGTATATTTGTGTACCCACGTAAAAATTAGAGATAGTGGAGTGAAATTGCAACGGCTTCTGGGCGAAATTTTAATGGTGATCTTTGGAATTTTGGATAGCATTCAAATTTATTTACGTTGAACATCCTTTAGAAATTTTCGGAGGCGTAAGTGTATATTTATTTTCAGTTTGTAGGAAAACTTGTTTTTATCTTTCCATAAACAATGCCTCGCTTGGTGACGGCTTTAGATGTTGGTTATATTGATGAAAAAATTATGAAATATTGGAAATTTTTTACGATTTGCAGGATATACTTGGAACATTAATCTTTTTTAATATTTTTAGTAATTTTTCTGAAGATTCTACTATATTTACACACAATTTAATCTCTGGGTCTATGAAACAGCTATTTAAATTTATTTATTTGTTTTTCTTTCTTTTTTTGCAATAAACATCGTTTACTTAAGTATAACTATATATGTTTTTTGACGTGCTATAAAGTCGACGTATAACGCAGCATATAGATTTGCGTCATCATTGAGATTAATAACAGATTTTTATATTTCGGCAAGTTAAGAAGCAAAAATATTAGTGAAGGGCAAATGATATTTAAAAAAGTAATTTTGTCGTCGTTCGTTGAATGATCATACCTGCTACGCATTCCAATATCAATATTGCTTGGCTGAGCTGTGGATTTGGATTTTGTAGCAATTTTTCTTGTATTCGAGGATCTATATGTATATATCTGGTTCCATAAATTCACAAGTGATGACAGTTTTCCAAGATAATAAATTGATTAACCGTTTATTATCTTGTTGCTGGTCCCCCTTGAAAAATTTATAGTGTTCTTACATCAGGTTTTTAATCGGATTATAATACTCATCGAATTTGGCCATGACTGTCTACAATTTTTCCTTATTTTTCTCTACATTATATTCATATGCATTGTACACCTGTAGATCTTCATCACCTAACATATTAAAAAGTATCACAATTTTAACTTTATCGCTCTTATTTGATTTATCGCTGACTAACAGGTATAACATCACCAGTAAAATAAAATTCTGTGTTCACTCATCTTAAAGCAATTTTCCTAGTTTCACCAAAACGTTCACCAAACGACAGAACAACAGGCATTGTGTTTTAACGAACAGACATCGCTAGTTTCTGCTAATACTATACTATATATAGCACATTATAATCCTAAGAAAGAAGTAGCATTGTCTATAGATGCTAGCCCATTTGGAATTGGTGCTCTAATTTTTCAGGACAGTTGCTAATTGAATTTGCATCCGTATCTTTGACGTCATCTCAACAGCGATGCCACCACATAGAAAAATAATTATTAGCGATTGTTTATGGTTGTGAACGATGCAATTATTGTTTATATGGTCGACACTTCAAAATAGAGACGGATCACTGACCTTATTGGGTTTACTTTAAAAATCTTTAGACAAATTGTCTTCTAGGTGACAAAGACTTGCTTCGGGTCTGTTTAAATATCGATTTATTTTAGAATATGTTCCTGGGAAGAAAAGTTCCAGACACCCTAGGCCGAGATGCATTGAAGAAAACTTTAGAAACTGGCTACCTAGACACAAATTTGGGAGTGTACTCTATTATTTCCATGTCGAAAGAAAACGAACAGCGACTGAATTAATAATGATCTAACTCTTCAAAAGATAGAATTTTACATACAGATTGGATGGCCACAGCACAAGAGTAATGTAATGGCTGATAACCATTTTGGCACATCAAAGACGAAATTTTCTTACATAAAGGTGTTTTATTTTTCAAGAACTAACTTGTTTACTGTTAGTGGATCTACTACATCAATCATATCCAGGAATAGTATCGTGCAAAAAGCGCGCCGAAAAAGCTGTTTACTAACCAGGTCCCACCTCAGATGTCGAGGAAATGGTACTACATTGTGAAACTTAGTGGTTGACGAAGAACGAATAACTTAACCTAAGCCTTAAAGTAAGATATCACCACAATAAATGAATTAACTGAAGTTTTTGGTGCGTTTGTATCAGTTTCATGATCTTTATTTCTTTATACAATTATTATCAACGAGAAAATTTGCTCTCACGATATGTGCTACAGTAAATTCCGTCAACCGCAAGAGCAATCGGGTTAAACACGAAGGAATCCTGCACCAGCTCTATCTATCCATCGTTATTTACCATAACGGTCACGTAATTTGTAATACACTTTATAATTTTCTTTGTGATTATATACATAGCACATTGGTTCCCTTTCACTGTTGTTCTGTTGCGATACGCCCGTTTTGTTTCTCTCCTTTTTAATGACGCTTCATTACGACGGAGTCGGAGTGAGAACTCGTGGGTAATGCCACCGAAGTACCGTTACGGTTCTGCCTTCTTCTCTTTTCGGTGTCGTTTCTTTTCCACGGAACCGCTGTTGGTCGTAAATAATGAACCTGTGTACTTACATATGAACAGCACGCTACCCTTTTTTAAATAGCACATACACATAATGCATAATCGCAATGCCGGAGATCCTTTCCCTTGTACGCTTCGTCGTGGGGTTACTGCTTGGGCGATGAGTAATTGCCGCTTTAGGATTACGCAAGCAAGAAAGAATAGGGCACTTAGATCAATAGGGAAGCGTTAAGTAAGAATGATTTTAAATAGCAATCATTTAACTTTGACGTTGCAAGCACGACTTTGAGACTACTTATTGATGGTTACAAGATTCAAGTTTTGTGAGTAGAGTAGTTAGTATATACAGGAAGCGAAAAATGAAAATTTTAAGCTCGAGAATAACGTTTTTTCAATCGGCCTTTCTTGGGAAATATCAAGGTTCAAACTTGTGAAAGATCATCGTTGCCCATATGAAAACTGTATTTAATCACTGTAACGGTTATACAAAAATCAAAACTAGTGATAGTTAACTTGCAACACATGTTGGAAAAGTCCACCACCAGCCTGGCAATTTCAAGTGCAAGATTAATAGTTATCTCCCATAATTGCACTTTATTGTGAATCTCCCCTGCATAAACTAGTTATTTTACGTGGCCCTAGAAATAAAAATCCGGTGAATTTAGATCTGGTTGATACCAAATCACATTAGATTAGACAATACAAGTGGAGCATCTGCTAAAAACTCATTCCAAGTAGGAGAATTTGTATTGACAGTAGACCACTTGTTGATTGAAAATCTGTGTTCATCTGAGTTGATCTGGGTTGTCTCTGCTGCTAACCATACATCATGCCCATTATGAGTTATTATAATTATAATTGGTCAAAGTAGCTTCGTCGGGCCACAAAATGTAAGGAATTAAGTTAGAATATTGCCTGTGCTGTTCGAGAAGCCATCGCGAAAATGCTAATCTTTGTACTTTATCTCCTGGTTGTAAGTCATGGACATGCTGATGGGAAGGATGCACAATTTCTCTGTTTAAAGTCCTCCAAACGATGTTTTGAGAAATTTGCAGACGGGAAGCGATTTTTCTGGTACTAATACCTGGTTCGTCATCATTTACCTTTTTTTCCTTTGCAGCGATGTATCTCAGATTTACATCACCAATATGACGATTACAAATTCCACATTGTGGCAGTCTTTAAAATGCATCAGAAAATACGCGGCCAGATGGCTGACGGAAATTTTCTTTGATATTTTCGACAGTTTTCATTAGAGCATTGAGCAAGTAGAAGCATTATCTTTGCAAAAGTCTGGCTGCTGCATTACATTCTTCACAAAATTTTTATCTTTTTTATAGTTTCTGACAACTGTCAAGTCTTTTGTTTCAAAGCAACTTCCATGATTTACTATTAATTTTATGGACTAAATTTAAATAAGTTTAGAAAACTTCGTGCTTTGATATCTCCAAAACAAAAGCCAATCGGAAAAAGCGTCATTTCGCTTTTTTTTTTGCTTATAGAATCCAACTTCGAACGCGAACTTCCGTTTATGGCCTCTTGATATAAATCACCTAGCATTTTGGAATTGCTTTTGTGAGGAGTACTCAGTCAGTGTCAGTGCGAAATCGTTTTGAATATATTTATACCTATAAGATAGATTTTCTTAGCCGCGTATTTCCCGTTCCTCCAGCATACTTACTACAACATTTTATACATTTTGTAGATGATTCTTTCTGTAATTGCTGCTAAGGTGCCGTAACTGATTACTCGAATTGATTTACTCACTTTCAATTATGCCTTTGAATGCGGAACACTATTTACGGTTATCGTAAAATTGTTAGTTATATTAATGGATCAGTTTAGATATGCAACCGCAGTATTGCTTCCGTGTGTTGCACGAATGTTTTTTGAACCCAATACTGCCAACTGCAGCTTGTTAAGTTATAAATTATTCAATAAATATATTCAGAGAATTCAGATCACTACTTTAACCACAGATAGCATTCGTCGACCGTCAGGAATGAAATAAGCGAAATTACCATACGCATATTAACGAAAGCATGTTAATTCAGTTGTAATGGGGGTTATATGCATCAAAACGGAGCATTTAATCTTTATGAATATTTGGCGTGCATACTTATTTCTGGACGATTTTCTCCAACAGAAAGAAATACGGTGTCAAATCTGGCCGTGAGGGAACTATCATCGGTAGTTGTGGTTACTTCCATATGCACGAGTAGTTTGAAGTAAGGTAATTAATGTTTCGGTGTTAGATATGTACCGTTTCGATTCAACGATTCCTTACACGGTGACACTAGTCTCTCTACAAGCTAATGTTAACAAATTACCAATTACACAAAATAATATATCGTTCACGATGTTAAAATCAACAACTCCTCAGAGGAATACTAATGTAAAAGTTTTCACAATTTGAGATACGAAAGAGAAGCAACCAAAATAGATATTGATTTTACTAAACTGCGGGGTACATATACACTATTTCGGTGAAGATCTAACACCGTTCCCTTTTACTCCGAGATACTTTTATCTGTGTATAAATGAATGTTTGCAGATTGCACACATATTTCTTTAAAATTGATTGAAGGAACTCAGTAACTATATACATTAGAATTCAGCACTTGTCCCTGTGATTCAGAATTAACAATAAACATTAGCTCTCATATAAGGAAAAAAAAAAAAAACGAACAGGTGCCGTTCTGTATTTTAGTGTAGAAGCTTATGGAAATTGCTGCTCGTGCTTTTGATACGCTTTCTAATAGCAGAATTTACATTTAATTGAAGCGAATGCACTTTGAATAACAGATTTACACAAAACATTATCCCCAACATAATGAAGCGGTTTAAAACTATAACGATTGTTTGATTTGAAATGCACTCTTTGTTCATTGGCATAAATAGTAACGCCCTATTAATAGGAACTTAAACTGAAAAACGGTTGAATCATTCGCATTTATATGCGCGCGTTCTTAGTTTAGTATATAGGCCAACATATAAGCGAAATGCAACAAAAAATGCCGAGACAAAATAGAAAGTCGCTTTACACTAATTGCCAGTCTAAGCGATGACTATGCAGCTTTTGTCGGGCATACATCTGAATTTGAATGCACCAAAAGCGGAAGATACATAATAGAATACGTATAGCTTAATTATAATTTATGCGAGCATCGGAAATAGGTCAGCATCTGCATCTAAAAAAATGCAGGAAACTGTTGAATATGCGAGGGTTAATAGAACTTTCCCACACAAATTTTTGGTTCGAAAATGCAATTATTGTTTTTAATTGGTATACATCGAACAATGAGCATTCTGTATTTTATTATTAATTGTAAAACATAAATCGTTTAGACAAAATGAACAATAAAGCGCGGCAAATTAATTAAATTGATATTTTAAGATAAGATTATATCTTTTTATAATCTCCCCAAAGCAAAATTTTGGTTGTTAAATTCTGTCATCAGATATCAGAGGAATTGTCGAAATTAATCCGAAACTACGCACCATGAATGTTTCTTTATTCCACAGGGACATGATTAACGAAATAATACGTGGTAATCAGGAACAAAAACACTGGGATAATAAACAGTAGGAAACTTGATACTGTTTCCGCCGCTTCAAGAGAAAAAAGGTACATACCACATAAATGCGTAGGAACTATAGAAAGAAACACGCTTGCATATGACGAAAACGTGTTTGTGTTTGCCTCCTAGACGCGAAACAGAACCAGCTGAAACACGTGTTGAAGGGTACGCGTTGTTTTGAATTCATGTCAATTAAAATTAGTGCTTAGGAGGTGGAAACGTCGTATAGATAAATAAATATGGGCATCGTGCAGTAGTAACACGTAACACGATACTTTGGAAAGATGTTTATCAAGTTAATGTTAAAACTAGATTAAGGCTGATACTGTAGGTTCGTTGTCAAAGGTCCTCTTAATGTAATATCAGCGTAATATATTTTATAAATAAATGAGAACTTATGTGTTGTGTGTTTGTGAAATTTATAATAAAATCATGTTGTACAAATTTTTAAGCCAACCGCAATGGAATTCAATAATTCAAACAAAAATGTTGTTAAAATATATACATACGTGCATACCTACAATCTTTGAAAAATTTGCATTAAAAAATTGCGTTGTATTTCCGTATTCTTTATTTAAGTTCCAAATTTGTTACATACACTACGGTTTCTTGCATCCAATTCGTCATCTCACCCTATTGTTCCAGTATCCGTTCTCAGAATCTCTATTTTCCATAATTGACTCGATTTTTTGCCTTTTTTTCTTCTCTAACATTCTAAAGCCTTTTCTGGTATTCTGTTCTCGTTCATTCGTTTCGTGTGATTGTGTTAATCCCAGTTGATCCAATTTACTTATATCCATCCGCAAGGTCATGCAGAAAGCATTACAAAAGAGATATTTGAGTCTTTGAGCCCATTATTGGAGACGTAGGGATTCCGAATTCTTGTAAAGATCAAAATAAGTTCTAATACGCTCTAAATCATTTCCTGTTAAACAATAAATGATTAATTGTATGGAAAATTTATAATTAAACTAATTTATCTTTAAAAAACCATTTCTATTCCGAAGCTTACAAACTCTAAGCTTGCTAAGCCCGTAGGCTTTTGCGGACCGTGCCTCCCGTCAAAGCGTGTTAACGTCCGCTATTCGAAGTAGTTAAACGAACCGGTGACCGATCTAGCGAAGGTATCTCCCGTTCTTTTTGTTGTTATTTGCACAATGGAGCGTGACACACATATCTCGCTAAGAGATACCGACGACCATCAAGACGCGCGATCCCTCGCCTGGTATTCGTTATCTAACATATACATCATCGAATATCGCATTTGCTTGGCCTATTTTCGATAATGCAGAATAAAAATCGGCGCGAGCTATCACACCTTAAATGGGGAGCGCATTTTGTCATCTCGATTAGCGACGCAAGACGGAAGTCGTGATGTGCTTGTTTGCAATCTATCTTTGTTTTCGTATGTATATGTGAAAGTTGAGCGATCGAACGCTTTTAAGGCTAGGTGCCAATTATAACTATAACGTTAGTTGATAAAAATGAGAGTCTGCGATGTGTGTGTAATAAAGTGTTTCCAAAGGTGTTAGTTATACTTTCTTTTAAGAACAAGTTTCCTTATTTTGTTCCCACTTGGAAAAGAATTTTGAAAGTTTTCTTCAATAAAAAGGTTATAGGTGTCGATTTTATTGCTGAGAATAGCCGTGATAGTCATTGATGAATTTAATGAAGCTATTAAAAATGGGATTACTAGAAAAGCATAGTTAGCATAATTAGAACTTCCTATAATAATGAATTTAAGTAGACGTACCTTTTACGATTTAATACTATGTAATTTGATAATGCAGCTAAATTCAAGAGTTTTTTTTCTTATATCTAAGCTTTCGTAGCCTTTATTTGCCACTTCATCAGAGACAGATCTATAATATTACAAATTAACAATAAAATGGAATCACGTATATGAAAGTTTAAAATGATTAGGTACTCACTTTAAGAAAAACTAATGACAGTTGAAATTGAAAAATCCAACAAACATAACCTCGAAGGTTCTAATAAAGTTTACATTTATAAGATTCAAAACTATACGTAATCACTTTTCAAACAATTCACATACACAACATATTAAATGTGGTTTTGATAGTGACCATCGTTTAATTTAGATTATTTAAGATTAACATTGTGAGGATATAGTACGATACGCAAAAGCTATAAGACTAAAATGGTTTGGACATGTCGAGAGAAGCCACGAATTAAAAACAGGATACCATCCTTACAAAGATATAGAGGCAGACCCAGGAACACTTGGCGTCAGGAAATAATTGCAGACCTTCACCAGATGGGAGTGGAAAATTGGAATCGCCGATGCAGGGATAGACAATTGTGGAGTGCAGTGGTACAGGAAGCAAAAGTGTGTGCAAGTTCATAGAAAAAAGGACTGATCCCCTATAAAATGGATTGTAAACATCCTTTGGATGGGCTATGACCCACTAGGGATGCTACACCCTATATATAAGATTAACAACGCAAAATTGATGATATGATGACAAAATTGTTTTGGAGCGAACTTGCTACAAGTAGTGCTGGGTCAAGAAGGTGCAAATAACTATCGTTAGCGAGCTCATGTCGTGGTTTTCGAATAAAACTCCAATCTACCAAAGTGTGCATTTGTACTAAAATTTTCAATTTATGTTTTTAAATGATTAGGTAATTATAACATATGATATATCGTTGTAGAGAGAATTTTTTAGAGTTTTAAAATGCGTAATAAAATTGGATAAATTCCATTTAAAATTTTGCGTGTATTTGCTATATTTAACACATTTGATGCTCAATTGTTTTTTATTCTCAGGCATATAATAGTTAGATGTATAAAACAACTTTTCTTCTGTAACATTTTGTCGCATCTCTAACAACATCTGAGATATCTGGTGTGATAGCTAAAATCAAACAGACTAACCTAAAAATATATTACTTGCAGCCAATAAGTACTTTACTAATCTACTGCAAATTTGATTACATCGTCGGCTAAAACTATTTTTTAAACAACCTCTAGCGGATACAAAAGAACAAGAACAAAATAATTCATTTTTTCATTTCATATTTGCTTCATTTTTTGTCAAATTTAAATAATGTGATCGTAAAAATGACACCGTGTGAAATGCGATTTGCCCATCACTATTTTAGTTTTTAAAACACTATTAATTTATAACAATACCAACAAACCAATAACAAACTGAATTACCAATCCTGTCATCTACGTTGCAGAACAAGCCTTCAACATACAGGAGGAAAACGAAGCTCTTCGCAACACATGTTTCTTCATGCATGAATGTTGGTCAATCGTAGAGATAGTTATTAGAGTTATTACTACATATAGATAGTTATATAAACATGTAGTAAGCTGGTAACAACATCATGCCTCCCTTTCGCACTCACAACAATGCTCTTATTTACTTTAAATACTACATAGACGCATTACAGTTCACCAATCGTCATCAAGACCTGTATAAAAGTGGCGGGATTAGGGACTATTCGGGTGTTCGTATTTGGAATGGAGCCTACTGTATAACCTGGAGTGCAGTTTATACAAAAAAAAATTGTCGTTTTACAAATTTCTCAAAGCCCTTCCATGGTTTTATTTTCACAAATTAAGCTAAGGGATCCACGATGTCTTATAAATATTTGTACAACTACAGAAAAGCAGTAATTAACGCGTTTACATGTCAGAACCGTCCTCTAATTTGACAGATTAATAAACGAAAAACAAAATTCTTGTACTTATAATAATACAGATCTAACGGAGTGAGAGAGAGGGAGATAGAGCAAAGGCTTGTGTATGTGAAGGCTGTTTCTTCCTTCAGAAATCTCATATATGGGCAGATGCCTCTCCTTACGAATTAACTCTTTCTGGTCTTCTCTCCTTTTTCCTCTTGCAAAACAGAATTACCGTGTATAGCACTGAGCACTAGTCGTCCACTTATCTTCACCAGGTTTCTAGTCTCTATCTTGAGAAACGCCATTAAAATTTTAATAAATATTGATGAAAGCGTTTTTTACGAAAAAAAGAAACGGCTAGAAGTGAAAGAAAATTGACGTGAATAAACCGTGCATGGTCGATCGTTGCTGAGTTATGCATATTTCAACATCTAGAATGTCGCTTTTAAAACGCGCAGGTGTACATACATATACCTATGTGCACTGCAACTATAGTTCGCTTGTCTCTTGATTGTTGCCGCCTTAAGTTCAGATCGATACATAGTGTGTAATAGTTTATTATGATTTATAAATTGCAACAAACAGTGAATGGTAATGTATCAGGTTTGTTATTATTGAAATGTCATGTTGGGAAATCTTTTATGATTGTAAAGAATATGTTGGAGGTTAAATTGATAAATACAGTAGCAGCTAGCACAGTATGTATTAGTGATTGTTTTCATATTTTAAATCCATACATTTAATATGAAGTGTATATCAAAAAGGAGCAAATTTGCTGATGTTTTCAGAGTTTATGGGAATAATTTCTGCTTGTGTACACTGATAAGAATGAAATCTTTCATTCAACAAAATTCGAATCCTTTAAGTGAATAACCAATTTATTCTTGAAACAGTTACTTATATATCATTGTTCATTTAGAAATAATCGTTACATAAAAATTGGTTCTTACTACTTAAAAAAATGTCGCAAATGCAGTTTTGTTTATAATTTTGAATTTTATGCAATATTTATGTTTCAGACGATCCTCCTATATAACATATCTGTAATTTTTATCAGTGGCTTACGGATCGACGATTAACATTTTCTTGGCATAGTTATACAATGAAATCTAAATCTTAGAAACACTTCTCGAAGATATCGAAATAAAGAAAAGAGTTTGATGTAAAACTATAAGACACGTCATAAGTGTTTTTCTATCAATTTTTTCAAATTTGAATAAGCAATTAATTATGAATCGTGCAACTAAAAATTTTCTGCGTAATTTTTACATTAATCGCGAGAAGGTATTGGTGACAATTGCATAATAAAAACTGCACTTTCCTGTTTCTCTTTTAAATGAAAAATAAGTATTACTAAACTAAATTTACTATTTACAGACATTAAGATGATATTGAAAAGAAGATAAGTTGATATTGAAAAGAAAGAAATTCATATTCTTACGTGCATCATACTTACCGCATGCTTTATTTATCGTCACAAATGCCACAAAGAAAAGCAAAAAAAAATCGTAAAAATAGAACGGCAGAATCCATCAGGTTTTCTTTGCTCTGTTACGTAATATTTGACGTAAGCGCAGGTGACGCAGGATAGGCACAAGTGATCGATATAGAATGACGTAACTTGTGCAAATGTTAAATGTAACGTGGGATCGAACCCGGCGTTTGTTGAACAGGTAAAAATATGCACATATTTATTTGTGTATATGTATGTTAAACAATCTCAGTGGTTTTAGAAGCGTGTGCATGTGTTTGTCTTCAAATAAAGAAGCCAAACCTAGTTGCGGATAAATGGAAACAAGGACGAAAAGATACAAATTTGGTAAAGAAGTGTCCAGAATTTTATCGATGAACTACCCTGTTAGGGTCGACATGTGAAATTCTCTCGCGTTCAACACAGCGAACCCCAAAATCGTCCACCTCCTCTTTCTGGAGTTAGACGTTTAGATGTTTTCTTAGAATAATATCTAACGTACAATCACCGTGACGACCGCCTGTCTACTTTTACTTAGGTAGAACTTCGACTATTGCACGAAAAAATTGCGATCATCAAATCTCCTTGCAGAGTAATTTGTTCAAAGTTACTTCTGAACCCCACATCACGGCTTGATCGTGCCGCTTTATCAGCGACGAAAGGGTACATGAACCACAGATTCCTACCCTAGTTGAGACGTATGTTCTTTGTCTTTATGTAAAATTCTGAATTGTAGAGAGTGGACCAATAAAAGCACATTTAATTATTGAATAAAAGACATATTTTTTTTTTATTTACATATATACCCGTTCAAAAGAACGTGTGTTTCATGCCTAAACATAATTTTTTTTTTGCACGTAGATTTTTTGATTTTGCTGTACCCAGTACCCAGTTGGTAAATGTAGTAACAAGATTTGAGGTTTCTCGATTTGTAGCATCATTTTAGTCACTGCGACGGTATTTTCGGTTAGATCATTTTGGCTGATAACGATTTGATGAAAAAAAATGCAGATAACCCAGCAAATGTTTAAAACGACAAAATTTAACAATTAAACTGCCCAAATTTTTTGATAATCGGGGTATGTGTATTTGATGTTTATGATATTTTGATCCCAGCATATTAGATTAAAAGAAATTACCATGACAACTAAATGTTGCGCCATTATTGGTCTACTCATTATATATATATGAAGCGATTTTTTGTTCCAACAATCAATATGCCATTTTCTCATTAATGTTTTCTATAGGCAGCTATCCATATGCTTGTCATTGCTTCCTCTACACCCTTGTGCCTATGTTTTTCCTCTTTTAATCTTCAAACTCAGGTCCACTGTCATGTCATATCTTTATCGTTCATCTCACTTCACTTCAGTTTAAGTGTCCATGCCATATTAATGTTTCTCTTTCTACTTTATTTTTAAATCGTTTTCTGTATTCAACTTTTTACTCCTGATATTATTGGGGATGTGTTAAAGTCACGCTATCAGTTTTTATGGTTGAAGTCAATGCTTTTTTGAAATGTTCCAAGTGTATAAACGATATAATATGATTCTGTCTATTATAGTTTAGTATATTCTACGTTTTTTGTACATTTCCTTATGCCTTTTGATCACCATATATCTGCTATGTAGCTGGCGCCTATTACTACCTGATCGATCGCGAATATCACAGTGCAAGAAAGGTGCAATACTTTAATACTTGTAACATACCCATGCATGTATTTTTATAAATTTGCTTTTACCTCAAAAGATTTCATTCGCAGCTGTAGGATCGCTTTATTTTTTTTTTGTTAACTTAAAGCATTTTCTACAAACGCAGCCAATAATAATGTAAGCTAAACAAATTACACTAAAAAATCCAAAGGTAATATTGGATCGAGCAGTATGTTTTACACTATACCTGATTCATACTATATTGAATTAATAAAAATATTATAGACAATTCGAATACCTGCATTAAATATTTCATTATTAATAATCATAATTTTAAGAATTGGGTATTAAAGCGAGGCGCTAAACTATTTTTGGCCATAAGAAATAAAAGCTTGGCTATCTATGCCTGATATTTTGCAAAAAGTATTCCAAACGATCTCTACTAAAAAAAAAAAAAGCCTCGAGCAAAGCTGAGTTTAACATCTGGTAAGCTCTCCTTATTCCTTCTTCTTTGTGCGATAATGTATTTAGTCTCCAGTAAAAAAGCAAAATGTACTTGACATTTGACATATTTGTTCTTTCCATTCGCCATTTGATTCATATTTATATTCCGTGCGATAGCTAGTTTTTCTGTTCAAATTATTCATTTTCGTCATCAATAATTTTAATTAACAACCTCTTAAGAACTTAAAAAAAGGGGAAGATTATAAATCACAATTAAGATGATGGCCTCATGCATATGGATGCAGGAATTTTCATTTATAGGTGTCGGTGCTTGTAATTTTAAAAACTAATCGTAATAAATAACGTAATAATGAATACGGATGCTATTATTAAGATGATATATTGCCACCTTTTAATAGACATGCAGCATATATGTATCTTCCTTTAAACAGTGCACATATTTTAACTACCAAAGCGCGCAGTAGGGAAATTTATCTAGAGGACACTTAACGAAACAAAACGCTATTGTGTGAACACAAAAGTAGGTTTACAATAGGCATTAATTTCTGTGGATCCATGAATGTCTACATATGCAAATGATCACCGGATAACACAACCAGGGAACTTTATAATGTGTAGACTTGTTTACGTGTATGTCAGACAAACAATACTTACAAAAAGTTCAATGTTATGCGTATTCATTGCACGATATTACACGATATAAAAACTGTATAATCCATGCGTTTGATTGCTCTCCCATTGTTACCGCGATTTTAATGGATCGTAATACAACAATTGAAAGATTATTAATTTGGTGTTATAATTGGATTTCACAACAATGTCCAAAACCGGTAAAAAGCTCGAAAATATTGATTTGTATTGTATCATGTATACAAATAAATGACAAAATTATGTTTATTCGAAGACAAGACCATAACATAAAAATTAATATAGAAAGTCATTATAGTTATGATAGGTACAATACCCCACTAATATTATGTCTCCCCCATGCTAACGCCAAGCCTGGATTTCTTCGGCTAAGCTCGGATTCGCAAGTATAGAAAAAGAAGAGGGAACGACATTATCTTTGTTTGGTAATCACTCATTAATATTGTTACATGTGAACGACAGCATATTGAGTACAAGAAAAGCAAAATAAGTATACAATAAAATTATTAATAGTTCATAAGTAACTATACATATACAAGAATTTATTGAATTTATTGCAAAGACTTCAATAATAATCGCGGAATATAATAAACAAAAACAAATTTATGTAAAATCGATATCCAGTAAACCTTGAACAATTCAAATAGTATACCCAGAAATAATTGCATTTAGTTACCTCAGATGTATAAAACTGCTAGTTAGTAGTAAACATTGTAGGATTAAAGCTATTATAATATTTAACAGTTTATCTTTAAAACTCAAAATACTAAGGACTTCGTACATATTCGGATTTAAAATTTATAATTATTAGTGACCGTTACTTTTATCGCTAAGTGGTGGCATCCTGTGGCTCATCTTTCTAACTCGCATATATGTGATATCGAGAAGGAACAGCAAGATTAAATATAATCAGAATAATCAATATTTTTTCTAATTCTTTTATTACTACATTAGATAGATTTAATAGCCGAAACATGCAACTCATCGTCGCAAGAGAATGACATAACTTAAGGGGGGCACTGTACATATTCGTACACCACCATCAACACCTATGCGCCCGTTTGCGCTGTACAACCGTTTTAATTGTGTTGCGCCTATTTCCATTTACTTTTCTCGACAACGCGCGAATGACTCACGGCTAAGTTATGAATGTGACTGACCTATACCGCCGGTTTTACATAGCGTGAGTGTATTTGGATTTGTGTGCGTGCTGTCTTATTCTTCCACATAGATAAGTATTTATGCGAGGACGAAGTGTTTGGAGATGTTACGGAATATTTTTAGCGAAACGCATTTCTACAAGGTTTTCTACTTTACGGTTTCTGCCATCTGGACGACGCCCATCTAGCGCGAAAGTTACGTGTTCGTTTTTGCAAACCCTTTTGTAGCTGGAAATGTGGAGATGTATTTTGGTCGGTGATCTTAGAATCATTATTCATGACGTTTAAAATAGAAATACGGAATATATGTTTCACTTACTTAATGTCTAAGAACACTATAATTTATTATATAGGTGATATTTTTGTCATTTAACTAAAGAAGGTATTCCCAAAGTAATGCCAAAAGGTAAAAATAACATTATTAAAACGAGTACACGGGAAAATAAGGATGGAGAAAAAAGATTTGAGAATTTAACCACATTTATATTGCCGAAAAAGTTATTTGTTTTATCAGTATTAACCTGCTACAATCTCACTTCATTTGAGCCAACTTTCTTACTTGCTTTTGTACATACTTCAAACTTCTTGCGCACGACTTGAATTTAATCCTTATTGTTAATTCGATATTACATTGACGTAGGCGCAGAATTTCATCTAATTTCATCATATCGCTGCGTATATTTAGACCACTAAAAGCGGTGGCCTACTTTTCAAGTAAAAATCTCAGTATGCATACATACAACACATCCATGCAGAGAAGTATGTTAAGTTCATATGCACGTTGTTGCACTTACGTATTTAATACACCGTTTGAGAGCGATAAGCATCGGATTTTGCTATATTTACAATCTAGGACAAACGTACATGGTTACTTAATGTACTTTTAACTTTTTCAGAAGAGCGATTAGATATATAGGGTCTGAAATTAATTTGCTAATTAATGTATAACGATTATCACGCATTTGCAATAATTGTTAAATTATTTTGCTGGAAGTAAAAGCAATATTACCTTGCTCAAGGCACCACCTTAAAAAAATATGCCGTTTTAATAGGTAAATGCCCTCTGATAAAATAGCTTTATAATGCAAAGGAGTTCTTCATCAAATGGAACAAAAATAAATCAGATAACAATGGATGATATTCGAGCTGAATCTGAGGCTCTGACATTTAGCGAAAAGGTCAATCGTTCGCCATTAACTTTGGATGGAAGCTGGGATAAAGGTGATGTCAGCAGTCATTTAAAATTTGCGCGAAATGGTGGAAAATAACATTAGAGCTGTAATCTAATAAAAGATAAATTAGGTAAGTTTTCTTTAGGAGTAATTTTACGAACTGCTATTGATTTTTCTACATAGTTTTTATCTCGGTTTTTAATAACCATTTTATCCATCATTTCGAAAATTCTTTCAAATTTTATTTTATTTTTAGCTTTTTTGGTTGCACGAAATTACTTTCTTTAAATATCACCAAGTTTTTAGTTTGGAAGTTCCACATACGAGATCAATTAAAAATTAATTACTTAGACGATTTTAGACACATTTTGTTTTAATTCATGGTAACGTTAATACACCAGTAACAACTAAAGGCATTTATTTATTAAAGGCTAGAAAAGTATTGGCGCTTTTGCAGCTTGAATTGTATAAATCACTTGTGAAACACTATGGAACAATCTCGTTTCAAACACTACATTTGATACATTCTCATCGCTACATTTGGTGATAAACTTAGCTTTGCTATAGACTAAACCCTGCTCTATGGTGCTAGGTTTTGTCCGAACATAAGTAATGACGAGTACACCTGATAAAATTTAAAATATTTCGTTTCCTTTTACTGACCACTAAATGCAGTCTCCATGCATTTACAAAAATAGCATTCGGCATATGTATACCTGCAAAGAGACTACCACCATTTCTTTCCTTGAATTTGAACTCTTGTCATTATTCGCTGCTCAATCTAAAATATTAGCTTGCCACATATATACTCGCCTAAACTATAATTCACAAATAGAGAAGGTTGTGACATATTCAGTCTCTGCCGATCTTCTCTACAGTATAGTTTCACAGTAGAACTTGACTTTACAGAATTATTCAAAGATACGCAGAGTAGTAGCATAGTAAGAGAGCCCCGGTCACTCCGCGCTACCTAATTTTAATAATCCACAACAATTATCCCGAATTAATAAAATCTTCTTTCTAAAGCGATATTTTGTGTCCCTAAAGAATCAGTTAATTGCTAGTGTCGCACTATTGTTTTTGTTTTTTCTTTCTTTATTGTTCAACTAAAATCGAGTTCTCTCATTACATGCGTTTGGAACACAGGAAATTCGCTTGTAAATCATTACTGCTACATACTTAGTCCATTCTAGATTTTTAGATTTTGTGTAGCGTAGTTAGGCACGTTCAATTACATGACCTTTACTGGGTCGATTGTGCTATATACCTTTGCTAGGCGGCGTCACTCACACATACTGGATCAGAACTCGCCCAGGATGGAGATTTGAAGAAGAAGCACTTGACATTCATATAAAATGTGTTCTGACGTTCCGTGCTCTAGATAATATGTTCAGAGTGAACCATTAACCAATCCTATGCAGTGCATGTGTTTACTAAGGTTGCAGTGGCCAATATACATTGTATGGTTCAGACCCACAACTTGACATAAATTACTTCGAGAGAGTTGCAGACAATGTGTGTTGTTACCTTGGATGAGAGCCCGTGATCGCGACCCCCTACACCTAGAAGACTCTTAGGATCATCACCTTACAGCCTCTCTGAGCCCGGTCTTCTTACGAAAAAATCCAGAGAAGGGATGCATAGAAGTGCTTCCCCATTGCCAGCGTTGACGTTCTATACATTGCTCCTATTACGCTGAAACGTGCGATGCGCTGCACAAGTACCACCTCGTTCCTGGCTGCCACTTGTCTCACTCCCCCTTAACCACCAAATGAGGACGCCATAGATTAGAATGGGTTTATTTGTTGCAGTATACAACCACAAAGTAATTCTCAGGAAGAGCTCCTGGATCTAACCCAGAATGCGACGAGACTGCCAGAAGGGCATGCATGTTTTCTCGGCTTTACTTTAGCGTATTTGCTCTGGGTTAACTTTCACAGGTTTTTATAGAATTGTTACCAAGATATCTACATTACAGTCATCTATCTGTATATGATGGCTGATGGTCGAGTGACTTGCGCGCTTGGCTATCAGTCACGGGGTCCGGGGTTTGAATCCCAGGGCCTGCTCTCAGAGTGAGGTTTTCGTGGTTTTCCTCACTCCTTGGCAAATGCTGAGAGACAAACACCTTAAGTCGCTCCACGGGCGCAGGCGTAATAATAACTCATGGCCGGCCGATGCCCCCTGTAATTGGCGAAAGCTGTTGGGGGATGTAAAGGCATGAATTATTATTATTATTTATTATTATTATTATATCATCCACTGCTTTTCTTGTATTTTTATTTTACGACAGTTTTTATAAGCACTATTACTATGTATCTCAAAAATTGAAAAATTTTGTCTGGGATAGAAAATCATCTTATAGGCTATATCTTTACATTATTATTGAATTAATTTGTATTTATGCAGGAGGATCGTAAAGACTTCTTCTATAATTTAGCAATGTTTCGTTTTGAATAAAAAACAACTTTGTAAAATTCTTTCCATCAGTTAATCTATATAATTACTTGTGTCTTATAGGCCTGGCGCTTTCAAGTGCCCATTTGTACGGATCTAAATCTAGCTGGCGTTCTTTTAGTAGCGGTTGAGTGCCAGTCCTTTCAATTCGACCAGAAATAATCAATCAAAGACTGCAGACGTCACGCGCGTTTATTGTCCCTAATCTTTCAAGTACCTACCATTATGCAGGGAAAAGACAAACGGAAATTGAAGCTGTATGGTTGCTCGGTACGGACGAAAATAGCACACGGAGAGAGAGAGAGCCATTTGGCTTAACCATCGTCAAAAGGCTCGTCCAGAAAATAATTGCCTGTGGGAAAGTAGTTGAAAGTAATCACCATTAAATGTTAATCTGTGCGTGTGCGAGAGAGGTCGCCTTATCGCCAATTCCTTATATGGGGCACAGCTGGGCGACAGCGATTAGCACGTGGTCGGAACGCGACGGTCTTTTTAAGCGGGAAAGGCGGCGCAGATAATTCCGAAATGGTCCCAAAATAAAAAGCGAAACCCAACTGTTTCCATACCTACACACGCGCAGATATACACAAAACATAAACTAAGCGCGAGTGTAATCTGGAACCGCGCCAGTAGGACGTAAATAAACTAGCCAGGTTTAAAAATAAAACGGCTTGAGGTTTTCCTTTTTGGCTTTATTCGGGAAAATCGAGCGTTTCTGGGAATCGCCGCGTTCCCGTCCAAAAATACGCTTTGTCCCGAAGCAGACAATGCGACGTTACCGCCCAATATATCCGGATTTTTATGGTCATTATCCTTCAAAGAGATGCCGACATTAATAATTGTCCAGTTGTCAGTTTTAATGACTTTACCATGCCTTTACTTTAAGTTCATTTCATTTAGTGAATTTGTGTCAAACGGCTGTTCAAGTTTATTGTTTAAAGGAAAAAAATGTGATTTTATTATCTAACCTTTCATTTTCCGGTGTCTTATACTGTAAAAAATTCTACCGTTAATACTAAAATATTTAGAATCAATCCAGTTTATGTAAATTGCAATTAAACAAATTACAAAATTATTGTTAATTGTATGGACATTTTAAAAATAAAGAAAGGCATTTATAAACATGATCAACATTAATATTGACTGTATGTATTTAGGTCAGAAAATACAATTTCGTCTTGACAGTGTTAAAACAGTAATTTTGGAACTCTTACGGATCTAACTAAAATAACGGTTCCCGTCGATCTAACCATAGATACATTGATAGTTCATTGAATTTGTTATTTTTGGTCTGAATTTTGGATAGCTATTTTTTTTTTGTTTCGTCTACCCATGCAAAAATAAAATCCACCGCAAATTTTGAGGAATGTAAATCGAAACTCAACGTTCTTTATGACAGATTGCGGTTTCTTTACGCGTTGAAAAACGATGTTGCAAAATATATCTATCGTTTTGATATGCATATGTACCTATCTACCAATTTTTTTTTCTAAACTTAGGTATATATGTATGTATGACTAGCCTTCGGCTAATGAAAGACACCCAGCGTACGATATGTACTGTTTGATATGTTAAAACAATGCTTTTAAAACACCAATTTATTCATTTTTGAGGTAAAACTGACTAAAGATTTTGGGTCTTTTTTCCCATCTCTTCTAGCTGCATGGACAGTAGAAGCGCTCTGTTAGTTTACACTTTACTTGCAGTGCAACACGTGTTGTGTTGAAGAGCACTTACCTTTTTTTTCTTCACTTGTAACAATTAATGGAGAATTTTGTAGTGCAAAGTTGCATCCGTGCAGCGTACTAAATTGGAATTGCTTAATAAGCAGTTGAGTTGAAACATAGGAAATAGTAATGCAGGCTTATCACAAACGATGCAAGCTAGCCATTTAAAATTAGAAGCTTTTTTTGCAATTATTGTATTACAGAAGCACTATGAAGCTGAAAATATTAAAAATTTACCGGCTTTCTGATGCACCAACCTTTAATCTTGCAACCATTTTCTATTATCTTTGACATCGCTCTTAGCTATCTGGATATTTTGAATCAACAGAAGACGTCATACTTTTGCTAACGGTATGTAATTGTTCTGATCATTCTTTGATTTTCTCTCACCACCTCCCTTAACATCCTAGAACTCAGGGACCTCATAATAGAGGTGTCCGTTTTAGTGTTGTCGTGAGACCATAAACAAGCTATTAAGTTCTCCTCACCCATACAAATGCATACGTGTACGAAATCCGTGCTTCCCGTGTTTTATCTTTTCGCTCGCGCGTGACTCCGACAACTAGCCGTACAATGAAAAAATACCTCACTGGTATCGCGCCACAACAACGCTGACAGAGCCGGCGTTGTAAAGATAGTGAAAGTGTCCGCCGCATATAAATGATCAGAAATATGTGAACAAGAGGTGCATACGCATACCTGCCTACATAAATAAATGTACAGTTGGTACGTGCAATAATCTTACTCTATAATCGGACTCTGCGCGTGCATGGACGGTATTCTTTGTCTCCCGAGGCAGAGCGACTTGCAGAGATAGAAGAATATTTCGCTATGTGAGGAAAGTTCAGATGTATGCTTCTATCTGGGTAATTTATCTTTGTTACAACTGCAACTTAAGTGACCTTTCTTGTTTATTGCCCATCATAATATATTACCCTTTCATTAAATACCTACACTGATAGAAAGGTTTCTTTTCGTTCATTCAAACCAATATCGTTTACCTATCAAGGGGAGCTGGCCAGATGTTAACCATAGTTTTGATCCCGACTTTGTCAGTTGGTAGTTGGGAGTACTTTTATAAAATATTATCCATAGATGGCTAGGCATTTATTAGATTTTTTTTAAGTTTTTTAAAATTTACAGTGGTTGATAGTCTCGCTTAAGTACACTCAAATACTCAATAGGTTTACAAGCTTCCTGTGTTTGAATGCTGAAGGACGATGGTTCGAATCTCGATGGAGTCGATGCTTTCTTTTTTATTTTTTCATTTTTTTTTTGTTTTAATCGTTTCAAGTTGAATATTAGAAGCAAAGAATCAATTAGGATGATAATAAAGGTGCACAAATGCGTTCAATTTACACAGACCGCCTGTCATATCACTATGTAATAGGTGTGTTCGAAAATAAATATGGGAAAAACGGAAAGCATATAAATGTTTCGAATTAATATTTACTTTGGATGAAATGTTTGTATAATGTTATTATTAATTTGAACGATATAAATTAATCCTTATCCTATTGACATCCAATGCAATTAACCGAAATGATTTATTTATGATTAATTTATTCTCTGACACATTTAATTAAATACTGATATTAGTAGTCTGTGCAAACTGAACATATTTTTGCACCTTGATTATCGTTCTAACATTTCCACATAAATGGGCCTATCAGAACTGGTTTTATATTGAATATGTCACAGTTATGTTGCTCTTGTATTGTTAAATACCATAGAAGATACAATTTAAGTTTAAACGATTAAAACATAAAAATAATTGAAAAAATAAAAAAGAAAGCATCGGAGTCGGTCGAGATTCGAACCATGGTCCTTCTGCATACTAACACTGGGCTTTACCACTATGCCACTTGAAACTTGTAAACTTATATTTGAGTGTACTTAAGCGATACTATCAACCACTGTAAACTTTAAAAATTTGTCAAAAATAAACGCCTGGTCATCTATGACTCATATTTTACAAAAATACTCGAAGAGGTATTAACAAAGGCGGGATCAGAACTGGCGACCATCCCTCGTAAGTAGTAAGTGGTATTTTTCGGTATTGTTTAATAGATACTTCTTCTAAACAAGGATATATTCCTTTTATTACTGCACTAATTTTTTTTTTTTTTGAATCAATGAATAGTCAATTTTTATTATAAAGAAATATTTTTCAATCAAAACCTACATATATTAGTTTTAAAAGAATAATTAAGAAAAACATAATTTTAACTTATAAATCTCTTAAATCAAAGAAAAGATATTTATTTGCAATAAAATCAAGTGTAAGAAGTATTTCGTCATAAAAACAATTCATTGGTCCATAGCACATTCTGCCACTGTTCCACCATCTAGTCATGATGTTCTCAGATCCACTGTAACCTTTTTAATCGGTTACCCTGACATAGCATTCCTTTACGACCTGCCACGTGACCCTGTAGATTTTCTTCCGCCAACCGGCTTTTGACCGTGGTAACTGAAATCGGATACTGACGTTCGCGATTGAAGCTGGTTGCTATTTCTAGTGCTGTTTTTGTACGATTTCGTTTGCTTATTAATTGTAAAGAACATTTGCATTTTTAAAGTTTAAAAAATTATTACCTATTTGTGCTGATTTTGTATCATTGAAGTATCTGATATATTAACACTTTTGGAAGGCCAAATGTAAAAAATAGTTTTTGTGATTCTGTAGTAGTATTTGATATTATAGCCACTTTTAGTCAAAGAGACAATTTCTGTTACAACTAGAAAATGCTTGCCCATAATTGAACCATTGTACCTCAGAACAGAAAAATGTAAAAAAACCCTAGAATATACTCTTTTGGAGAAAACTTTAATTTTGGGAAATAATTGAAATAAAGAATTCATTAGAAATAGCTGTTCTTTAGATCCCAGAGAATATTGCTTTACAATAAAAAAATTGTTAGCATAAATATGTGCAGTAGAGATAGAAGTTCAAAATTTAGCTACTTATTTGATAGAATTTATCATTTTAAAAAGCATCATTTAAAAATAGCATTTAACTTATTATCTGAGTTATTTGCAGGCGGTAAAATTGGAAAGCGTCCATCCATCTCGCACCAGGTATTTGGTGGTTGTGTCTAGGATGGGAACACGCGCGGAAGAATCCTGCCTCTTGGGCATAGACTGCAACGAGAAGACCACAGTAGGTTTAGTCCTACGAGTGTTGGCCGACACTGCCATCACTTTGGATGGTGATGGGTAAGTACGAACTCTTCTCTGCTTAATTTTGCGTAAGTTGCCTTTGATTTGGGATAATTTAGCATCTTCTTTAGGTATTCGTTAGTAAAGCTTTATTTGTATTTCTCTTTATAACTTGAAATAAATCAATCGCTGTGCAGGGAGGATAAAATTGTCAATGTTAGCGTAAAGTTCGCTGTCTCTCTTGAAAGGTTTCACGACGCGGCCGCAACCAGGCTTCTTTGATAGGGCAACGCCAATAACATATTATATTTACAAGAGAGTTAACGTGTATTACAAACACACGATAATATTGCACCTACTTGTGAATGTGTATAATACTACATGTTTACCAGAGAAGGTCGTTTCCTACTTAGCAGCAGTGCATGGAACCTTAGCCTATACAGTTTTGCTCGTTTTCTCTTTTCTTCTTTCCCCGTGTCCTCCGGTTAGATCTATCTCGACCGGAAGAATCGCAGTATAGAAACAAACTATTACTTAGAGGACGCCGGGAAGAAGACGAATTCTCGTTGGAGTAATCGTCGAATCCAGGTTTCTAGTACGAGATGCAAGTGTGTGGTACTTCCAGCAGCGCTAATGGCAGGATTTGTGTCGGAGCGCAAGCCACTGTAACAAGTCTCTTAATGGAATAGGGTGCGTAATTGAGGCTTGCCGCGCATTAGGTAA
The DNA here is from genome assembly GCA_949128085.1 of Cetonia aurata. Classification (NCBI taxonomy): domain Eukaryota; kingdom Metazoa; phylum Arthropoda; class Insecta; order Coleoptera; family Scarabaeidae; genus Cetonia; species Cetonia aurata. The sequence goes on from OX421887.1 coordinate 27,322,490, forward strand.
GTGTAGGAAGTTCGTGTGCGCGAGAAAATACATTTTGTGCGATGTCCGTGTATAAGTGTGCTGTGGTATATATGTGTTAATCGTTAGGTTGTATAGAGGCGACGCGAGATATTTTAAGAAAGTAGGTTATGTTTGCCAATAAAGGAACGGTACTTTAAGTGAGGAAATTACAATGCAAATCTAGGCAATTATGACTAAAAAAAAAAAACTATTGACTATTGTATAATTTAACTTTAGCCAGCTAATTGCATACACAGTTGTCAAAAAGTTATAACTCTATAGTGTAAAGGCTTATTGTGCTCTACCTGTTACAGAAACCACTCCAGTATACCAGTGCCTATACAGACTTACAGGTCCCTAGCATGGAGTAGTATGTATCTCTTTGGTTCAACTTTGTCTTGCCCAAACAGTTGATGCTTCTGGTTCCTTTTTTGCATAGTCTACTGTCAAGATCTTCATTGAGCAACCCTAACTTGTGTAGGTGTTCCTTTATCGATGTATGTTCCGACAAGAAACCAACAATTATCCGTAATTGTGTAATAGTTCATTAGATTTTCCTTGTCACTGGCTTACCTATAAATTGCTTGCCATGCTCCTATCTGGTTGTGTTTACCCAGTACTTCCTATGCTCTTCTTTTATCCAGTCTCTTATATGGTTTCGGACCACCTATTGCTTATTCCCAAAGCCGGTTCTGGTCTTTGGAGTGGCATTTCTGTTCCTCGTAGAGCGAGTTCATTCACTATCCCATTTCCCTCGATTCCTTGGTGTCCTGGTATCCAAATCAGCTCTGCTCTGTTTCTTTCTGCCTGTTCCCATAGTTCCTTCAGGCACTCCCATGCTAGCCTCGACGTCACTTCGCGATTCGATAGGGCCCTAGGGGGAAGTTGGGAAATACCTCTGCCTGGAAAACAGTAGATTATTAACAAAATGCTATGGTTGTCGCTTGGTGAGGTGGCGTTACTTCCCACGCCAGTGCCTGCGCCTACGCAAAATAAAAAAGTTATAGAGTTGACAAGCTCACAGTGTTACTAAGTTGATATACAGATCAAAGAAAAGTATTCCATAATTTTTTTATTTAGGCTTCGAGTTAAGAAAATTTGCTTTGCTTCATGCAATCACGTGCAAGTCCATTGACACTTACCAACAAACTATCGAAACTATCGCATACTGATATAAAATGTCTGGGTTCACAGATCATTAATAATGGACCACCGCCTTGATTGGTATTTGTACTTTTGCTACTGGTTTTCTAACAGTATATCGTGGTCAATCATATCAAAGCTCTTAGTAAGATCACAATACAATAACATATATTATATCTTCAAAACAAAATCTTTGCTAGTTCGAGAAAAACTACGCCGCAGTCCGAAAAGTCCAAACACTTAACTAACGTAATTTTCTCATATTTTGTTTGGTCGTCTCGTTTCGCAATTTCATAATCGTTCTCAATACCGTGCTTTGAGATTATACAATTTCATTTCCAATTGAAACACCTTGATCCACTCCATCGTCGCCATACTGTCTATCTACTTTTTCAGCTATTAATATTCTACATAGTTTGTGGTTACTTTAGAAGCAAGTTGTAATTTTTCTTTCAAGAAATTCTTACTACTTCCATGTTGGTACATGATGTTCGGAACTCCTACTAAATCTGTTATTCTTTTCTGGTCGCGTCTGGTCAAAGTTTTTTTTTAGAATGTAAATCCAATGTAATTGTAGCCTACGTCTTCCAATTATGCACTATTGTATTCGACGTTGGTGGTTTCCAGATTTTAATTCGATGTTTTTATTTTTTGCAGAGGTTTCAGTGTCAGCATCTGCGGGAGAAACCACATATTCAAACCTGTGTCCGTGCAAGCTATGTGGTAAGTGTTAAAATAAAACGCCAATGTTACACATTCGTTTTATACCTGAAACTTGTATGTGACAAATTAGTCGGGATATGGATGCCAATCCTAAAAAGGTTATGTTTAAAATGCAAACATTTACTTTGACCTAATTATTCTCCTTGTTAATATGTATCAATGACTTCGCCCGCTACGTTTCAATGCAATCAAGGATATCGGACCGTAAATCAGTGCTTTTCTGTGCAGCCAATTAATCATGCGGATGTAAAAAAAAGCTACCTCACTTTATCCTAGCCCTATATGGATGCATGTGTGCGTAGATGTAATCTTTTGCAACCACCGATGTATCGTTAATAGGGAAGCTTGCGCTATTTAAAACAACGGAAGAAGAATCGGCGCTCCCTGGCGTCAGATCGAAAATAGTAAGATTGGTAGTATAAATATTTGGATAAAGCAAACCTCAAATACGCGCAACGTCCTCTAATCTCGACTATTTTTATATTGGCGCTTTAAATATCAGCGCTTGTGGTAGTAATTTTAGATCAGTTTTTTCTTGGGAAATGTTGGTTTTTCTTCTATCAATCCAATTTTAAAATGCTAAACATACGGTCTATTACAGTTTATAATTAGGATTCACATCTTTGCCGTGTGTAAAAAGTACAGTTTTTACCGTATTTCTTTTAACATTTAAGTGTTAATAAATCGCATCAGCATGCATTACTTATCCATCGAGATAAATGAAAAGCTTAGTTTAACAGTTTTTGAAATGTTACGGTTTGAATCATTGATTTAAATATTTTGCTAGATGAAACTGAGTTGTCGCGTTGTAAATGACACCCATCGCACTCTAATGTAAATAACTAATTACACCCGCATCCAAAATTTTCCGGATATGCATAACAGTCGTAGCATATGGCTTAGTAAAATTGAATTTTTGAATTAGTTTTTATTTATTTCTGACATTTTTTAAAATTAAACCATCATTTTTTTTTTTTTAATAAAGTCCTGTTATTTTTATTTTTAAATTTAAGGTTATTTCGTATTCTAAAATAGGTGATATATCCACTTGGAATGGCTTAGGCATGTTTTCAGCTTTTTTTAGGTATCATTTAAAATTATGCAAGGAAAATCTTTTTAGTTCGGCACTGAATGCTCGAAAAACATTTATCTGAGAAATGTATTTTTTTCAATAATTTCAAAAACCATAAAAATTTCAACCATTGTAATGATTATTACAAAAGCACATTTATAACAAATAAAAAAATTAAATAACTCCAATTTATAAATTAATAAATGAATAGTGTTAATACATAGTAGTATTTACAGACTTATTTATAAAAAGTCTTCAAACAAATGACCATTCTTTTCTAAGCATAGGTAAAATGGTTTGAAATGCTCATAAAACTTGTTGACGTAATTCTTCTTCCCTCTTCAAATTACGTTGGTGCACATAGTTTTTGATGTACATCCAAAAATGAAAGACTAGAGGAGTCAAATCTGGCGATCGTACAGGCCAGGAACCAGCTGAATGCTTACCTATCCATCTGTCAAAAAATCTATTTGGAAATATTCGTGAACAGTTCTGGAATTATAAGCGGGGGTCCCATCTTAAAACCAACACATTGTTAAAGTACATCTAATGTAACGGTTTGAAATGCTTCTAAAATCAGTTGACGTAATTCTCCCTCCGTTTGAAAGTTACGTTGGTGCACATAGTTTTTGATGGACTCCCAAAGATGAAAGTCCAGAAAAGTCAGATCCGGCAATCATGTAGACCAGGAAACAACTGAATGCGTACTAGAATCCATCTGTCAGTTGATAAATATTCTTGAACAATTCTGAAATTATGAGCGGCAGCTCCATATTGTTAGAACCAGAAGCCATTGATTTCTGCTAGTGGTAAGTTATTATCGAACCATTCTCCCAAATTATGCTGTAGTAAATTTCGATTCCGCTCCGGTGTTAGTGAAAAAAAAAAAAATATCCAATTAGCTTCCCCCATACTGCAATAAATTGGCAAGCATCCTTCCAAATATGTTTTTATTCGGCTCTAATCTTTATTTAAATACATTTCCTCAACTTCTCGAGTATGACTATGGCATAAAATGTAACACTTTAACATATCAAACTTTTCCTCAAAAGAGAATTATCCAACCGCCGTTTATCGAATTAGATTTTGTATTGTGAAAGAAGTAAATTGTCGTGAAAGTCGAATGTTTTTTTTTTTTAAGCCTTGATGGTATGATTTTATTTTTTATATTTTATTGACTAATAAATTTTATGGAAATTTTTGTGCTTTTTTGAATTATTAAAAGAACGTTTTTCTCAGATAAATGTTTGTCGAGCATTCAGTGCTGAACTAAGGAGATTTTTCTTAGTCTAAAAAGGGTGAAAATATGTTTAAACTATTTCAAGTGATATATCACCTATTTTAGAATAGGTGATGATAGTTTCTCGAAAACGGAACATCGTACTGCAAATCATTGTTCAGCTTAAAAAGTAACAATGAAGAAGCAATTTTAATTTTTTTATACCTATCTTTTAAAAAATGTTAGAAATAAATACACCATGTAAACGGTCCTTCTATTGTGCAACTTTTTCCTAATCTAACCAATTTTGTAACTCTTAACGTTTCCAAGATTCCAATGCTATCCCATTCTTGTCTTTGACTGACTATATACCTATATTTATCTCCCTTCAAAATTGAATTTTATTCTAACTACTTACTAATTATAAAATCTGCTTTAAACATATATAAATCAGGGTCGTGTTATTGCGTTAATAAAAATAACTAGTCAGTATACTATACTCCAACATTTTGGGGAACCTCCAGACAAATCTTGACAATCTCAGTCTGCCCGAAACTTATTTTTAAATCGTAGAAATCAAGGTCACTGGCCATACAACCGAGCAAAATCGCCGCAGATCGGCCTTTTTTTAGTATCGCTAACATCGATGATGCCCATTAATAACCATTCTAATTACTCGAAGATTAATTTACCCAGACTCTCAATGTTAAGGCATGATGCGTACGTTCTAAGACTTGCGGATGATTAATGGTCTAATACACGGCCAATATACGAGTTTATTAAACATGTCGTATCCCACCGAAAACTTTAGTAACGCACATATTGACACTATCCAGCATCACATGGAATTCCCCCATCGGGAGCCTCAACACGCAAAAAAGTATAATCCATCGCATAATTACAACAAGCAATAAGTCTGGTATGAAACATTAAATGATTAGCGTGCGTCGTTTCGGTTTCTCACATAAGCACGAGCGTTCTCGGCGAAGCTTGTAACTTGTATCTAATCGAGAACAACGTGAGCGTATTGAGTACCCGTGCAAGGATGATTTTGAAAAATTTACGATGCGCAGTATGTACAATCGGGCTTGGATAGACCTCGACGCCTATAATAAGACAGTTAAGCGTCGTTGTTTTGTGGCTGCCCCTCTTCCACGACGCCTTTTCATCGCGCGCGACTCCTAATATGGATTTGACAAGCGGGGCGAGTGATTATGTTCTAGATACGATTTTATTTTTTCATTGGGAGCAATTAATGCAGAATAAAACTGTGAAAGTCTATTCGGGGGCGGATTACTTTGGAGGCGAGGTTTTCCGAGCGTTTATTTATAGATTTTTCGCGTGACTGGATACACCAATAAGTATTTATTTGCCCGTATATTAATATAAGCCCATCCATCATAAATGACACGGGAAAGCGATCAGCGACTAATAACAATTTATTAAGCCTATTAGTTTGTCAGTGTGCGTCATTAACCTGTAAATTATTAATTACTTTATGTTGTATCAATGTTTTCCTTTCGGGACCAGTATTTCTCAACCCGAATTGCTACTTCTATGAGTTATAAGTACTTCTAAATATGTGCGCTAACCACAAGTAAAAAGTGATTAGTTTAAACTATAATTACATGTTTTATTGGCATTCATAACTCATAAAAAAAACCCAAAACGCGTGAGTTTTAATGACACAAAACAGGAGCTCTGGCTATGTAATAAATTTAACTTTTCAAATAAACATCATATGCATATCTTGTTTGTATCTTATTAGAATTAATACGTGAGGTATATTCTGCTTGGATTGATTCATCCTGTCCACTGCAGCCACTAGGACCTATTGGAGAGCAGCTGTTATCTTAAAGTGTACTCAATAATTACATGCCTAGCGCTTTGAGGTTGCTCAGAATCCATTTAAAAAGCAAGCTTTCACATACCTGATTCTCATGGCGATTGAGCAGTGGAAAATATGCTGTGCTGTTCGTCCTCTAAACCATAGATGAATTGATGGTTTATTCAAGGTATTATTTTTGGTTTCGATTTTGGATAGCTATTTTTGTCTACTCGAGTGCATGCGGACTACCTTACAATAGGCCTTTGAGAGCGGTTTCCAAAGGTTCTAGTAGAACGTATGCAAACCGGTTTAAATACGGTAGACAACTGATGTAAACAAGAGCGACTAGTTAATGCTCTGAAAACACAAGCTGTCAGGTTTACGAGAAAAAAAAAGGCTAGAAGATTTACAACTACTCGTGTTGAGAGGGGAAAGGATCTCATATGCCAAAAAGACGAAATACTTTTGGGTATAATTTGAGCAAAGACTTACATGGAATCGAATCCACATAACCAGAAAACAACTAACAGAGCCACTGGGCAAGTGCAGGAGGTTGTGTGGTAGAAATTGGCGTTTTGTCCCCAAGTGATTCTGAAGCTATGCACAAGGATAATTAGACCCATGATAACATACGGATCAGTAATATGGTGGCCAAAGGTGTGTCAGGTGGGGACTGCCAAAATGCTACTTGGCATACAAAAGCTGGCTTATTTGTATGTAATTATATGCCAGCGCTACAAAGTTATATACAAGGAACTGCTAGGTCTGCAGAATACATACTTATGCACAGTCATGCACCGTTAAATAATCAACAACTACTAGACGAACTTCAGGAATCGCCCCTTGTAGGCGTGCTAAAGGACTCCATGGTTCACAAATTCAATATAGATAGAAAGTATCAGATTATAATACCTGATAAGAAGAACTGGGAGAAAGGCCCCCTAGTAAGAGTGCCCTCTAACTAGTACAGAGATGATTCTAAAACTGATTATGGCGTAGATGCCTGTATATACGGAAAGAAGACCTGATGGGCACCTAAAAGAAACTAACATTGGCCTGGATTCTCAACCACACGTGCGTGAAGAGAAATGAGGCGGCGCTGGCGGATAAACTGGCCAGAGGAAGTCCGTCAAGGTCATTCGTTGAAGCTGGCTCTTCCTACGGCATTACCAAATCGTAAATGAAAAAGTCCATCAATGAGTGCATACAAGTCTAAGAAGTGGTGGCATCAGTCAGAACAAGAAATTTAATAAAGACCTCCTGCGTACAGACAGGAAGACTGTCAAAATAGTAACTTTGTTGACCGATCATTTCAGACTAAACAGGCATATGCATAACATTGGCTTGATAGATGTCGGTATCCGCAGATTTTGCGAAGAGGAAAAAGAAGCTCCAGTTTATGTCAAGAGTTCTAGTAGTGGGGGTAGGTAACTCCACAGCTAATAACTGTATGAAGTAGACGTTCCCAAAGACGATCGGTCAAATTAAGAAGGCAAACTTAAAGAGCACCTTCTAGGCCTAGGACAAAGGAGGTCACAATAGATCTCAAAAGATCACGGTGAAATAGCTCCGTATAAAATCTACATGGAAAACAATAAGTATTCACTGGTTCTTCTTCTTCTTCTTCTTCTTCTTCTTCTTCTCTTCTTCTTCTATAAAGGGATCTTTTGGTTTTTGTTCAGGCTGGTGGGCCAGAGAACTTTTCTAAAACCATTTACAGAGTTTAAACGTTTCAAAAATAAAAAAACAAAACATCAGTAAACGTCAATCAAGCAACCACTACCGGGACAAAGCATTTGAGTAGTATTCACTGGTTAAACTACAATTTGTAGCGATCCCAAATATTTTACAGGCATAATTTAGATTAGGAAATTAGTTGATCTATCAAGAAATGAATTGAAATCATACTCAACTTTGAACATACACGTTATCTTCTGCGGTCGTTGCTAATTGGTTTCTGAGTAAAAATCGCGTCCTGGCACTGCTTCTGGTCGACGTTGCACTCGCATGGAACATCTTCAGGGCTACTCCTTCTGTCGCTCGCAATCCAGTTTTAGCTCAACAGCGAAACGTCGACTAGAAGCAGTTTCAGCTCGTGGATTCAACCTGGAAACGAAGTAGTGCATGTTCAGTTTTATAACAATCAGTTGAAATTTATCACTAAAATAAATATGACTTCTGCTTATAGCTCGTAATTATTTATTTATTTGCTTTTATTTTTATTATTAGTATCTACGTAAGCTGTTGAAGAGCTGATGTGGAACGCCGACACATTACTACGTAGAATCGGTACAAAGTTTCCACACATTTCACTTGTAAATTATTGCAATGTTGGAACTACCCTGCACGAAAGTATGACCTAAAGCATTACCTAACTTCATATTTTAATGTTATTTAATCTGTGCACAAAAAATAGTAAATAAATGATCAAAAAATCTGGAAATGTAATGTAATCTTTTGCGAACACTAAAATTATCTTATATGTATTTCCAATGAAACTGTCACGGTATTTCCCGTATTCTTTTTTTCGTTACAAATTAAAGCAATTAGCTTCGGAAATATACTGCGTTTCGTTGAATTTAAAACTTACTTCAAGTCAAATGGGTTTGTAAATTGGATTAATTGCTAAAGCTGTTGGGAAAGTTTGTTTTCCTTAATTGCTTTCAATGCGGCTTAGCTGAGTATCTTGCAGTACGATAAATTGGACTCCAAAGATAGATTATACATGCAATTAATTATTCGTTATAAATCACAGTAAGTTCACATCACGAGCATGTTTTGACATTATTGCAACTTTGTAATGTTTTCCTACAACAGTGTAATATATACCTTTAATGTTAGTGAGTCTGTTTTTTGTTGATTTTATCATTGTACAAATAAACACTGGAAACATGTTCCTAACTTAGATATTTTCTTCTTTAATTTTCAACAGTCCAATCAGCTTACCAATTGCAGAGTAGAACTTTTCACTCATAAACAATGCACTGCGTTGGAGTAAAAATTCACTCACGTGTTAATAAAACATTTGAATTTCTGATAAAGAAAATGGTAAGGTATATTTGAGCTTATGTATGCCAGGTTACTGCGGGGTTCCTAGAAGCAATTGAAACGGAACCCCACCGGCCCCGCATGTTGTTGTATGAGTTTCACTAAAATGGATGGTGAATATTTAACGTCTATTTCCCATATTAGACGAGTTCGCGATGGTGTGCAGACTGCGATACCAAATGAAGCAATAGCTGCTGGAACTTAAATGGCCCCTCCTTGCCAAATACGCCAGACGTATTACCATCTATTGTTCCTTTGCGTTCTTGGAGGAACGTGTTTAGCGAGATATCTCTTTGCTAGCACCGCATTAAAAGGGCATTTCTTTTTTGTCAGTTGATTGTGTGACTGAGTTATTGCCTAAGCTTATTTCGGTTTTACAAAAAAGCTTGTGTGGCTTAGAATGTGTACACATCTGTATACAGCTAGACATGTTCTTAACCTTTATTTCTGTTTTGTACGGATTTCTAGGAATTGTTAATTAAACGGATTATTTTAATTTATTAAAATTATTTATTATATTATTTTTTTTAATGTAGTGGATGATTCGAGTTGAAATTCAGAATATGGCCTAACGTTATAGGTTTTTTGTAAAGATAACAGCAACACGGCCATCGTTAATTTCCAGAACATCCAAGGAAAGCAGTTTATTGTAATCCTAGAGCTCCATAGTAAAGAATAATCTATATACTGTGGTAATCATTAAACTCTTTAACTAAACAGTTTAACCGCCTCCTTTATGCAACTCCAAGAACGAATCATCATATGTACAAAGAAACAAATGTTCAAATCTAACCTATTTATCACAAAACCTAAAAACCTATCCATAATGATTTCAGCAATTATAGGACTCACAAACAGTGCATCCCTCAATAGGAGTACCATAAGTTTGTTTAAAATACTTATCTTGAAATTATGTGAAATTCAATTTAACTCTCTTCTTATCAAGAGACACGATATATGTGGTTCACAACCATCACATCTTTTCTCGAAAAAAGATGCTATTTCTTCCCAGTATGTATTTAGAAAAAAAGGTTTGCTATATCGTGAATTTCACACGACCTTCGCCTAAGAAGATAACCCAAGCGAAGAAAAAACATTGCCAAATAGGGGGAAGCTGGGTGCCCATCCATATTCGGCCATTCAAAAATCTTTTCCCACGATTTCAGAGACGCGTGTGGCTCAATCGGCTTCGGAACGAATATCTGGTGTAATTGCTATTGAGAATTATTGCTTTCGAGTGCCATTTGACAAGTCAATGATGTGCGATTCGTATATTATTAAAGGTTTTCGTTAACGAGTGGCAGGAAAGTTTGCAAAGTTATAAATAGAAATCATATACATATGTACGTAAGAAGCCAATCATTGTATACATTTTGATTTTAGTAAGTATTTATAAGTATCACATTGCTAACTAATCAGTTGTTATTGATCGAATGATCAATGCAAGGATTGATTTCTCGATTTTTTTCTTTATAGCAATTTAGTGTCCGATTGAATCAGCTCCATTATACTTTATTAATATATTTATCTCGCAAAATTATGGATTTCATTATGCGAAAAATAAATGTTCTGTTTATATACCGGGTGGTGCAATAGTGTGACAAAGTACCAAATCTCCCCTATATTACATAATTTAAAAAAATTATTTTTGTGAAAATTGTATGAAAACAGAAGGACTACACTTTAAAAATTTTCTGAAAGTGAGAGGCTAAGTAATATAATTTTTTAATTGGTGTTTTTGCACGTTGGATATCCCCAATTTGGCCTATACGACCCCATGATCAGTTTTGCATTTTATTTCGCCGTGGCTAACTTATTAAATAAATTGTGAAAATTGGAAGAAAAACGTGATATCCTGCCATAACTTTCAACCTACACCAATTTTAATAAAAAGAAATCACGCCAACTAAAATAACTGCTTAGTAGAGAGTAGTGGCTCAAGCTTCTACATATTTCAACACTAACATCTTGAAAACAATTCCTTATTCAGATCATCATGTCTTCGTTTGTTGTAGGTGATATTTTATTATAGACTTGTTCTTTAACATGAAATTCATTTTAGTACGATCTGGCGATCTAGTCAGCCAGGGAACTTTTCTTCCAGCCGAACGATCTTGGTATGTCGCATTTAAGAATTATATGAAACGTCCTCTATGATGGATTGGGGCTGCATCATGAAATGCAAATACCGTCAAATCGTGTGGGTTGGTGCCGTCCCATATACGCCAATTGTGCTTGTTAACATAGCCATTCATAAAAAAAAATGCGCCTTATCGCTAAAGATGATTTTTCGATCAAAATTGGGGTCTCTTCCAAACGCTCTGAAGCCCAGTCAGCAAACAAACGGCATTGTCTATGGTCATTAGCTTTGAGTTCTTGGGTCAGTTGGATCTTGCACGGGTGTAAGCCCAAGTCCCGATGCAAAATTCGCCAAGTTGAAGTGTGCGAAAAGCCGAGTTCTTGTGCACGGCGAGAAATTGACTGCTGGGGTTCTCCTGCACACTTTCATGGACCGCGGCGATGTTCTCGGCCGATCTGGCGTTCCTTTGACGTACGGATGTTAGTCGTCTCAAATTTTTTCACCAAGCGTTGGAGAGTCGAGTTTGAAGGGCCACCGCGCCTGCTGTAAAATGGGGGCGCAACGTTTACCCTAGCGAACACTCATTTTGTTAATAAAGTTTTATCATTTGGACGTGCTGCTCAATCGTGTAACTTGCCATGGTGATGGGCTCACTGACTGAATAATAAACAACGGATTAGACAGACCCCGCCAAAACAGCATGACCGCCACAGGCTGGCAACATCGAGCTGCCCCAATTGAAAAAAACCCTTTCAAATTTTCAATCTTATAAAACAATAATTGTAATTACTGATAGGTTAACTACAAGGGCAACATTATTTTGACATTGTTTTTTTTTGTTACCATTCTCGATGGTACAATTAATAGAAGAGTAAAAAATAAAAAAAAAAACTAGATGAGATTGCTATGTGTTAGAGGACTAACAATTGCACCTATAAGATAAAGAAAAGTTAGATTCAGGTATCTCATTAAAAATATATATATAATTTAGTATTCATCTTTATAACCAACACCCATAATTATTTAGACGCTAGTTTAAATTCTCCACTAAGTATTTATCTTCTTTGGTGTCACTTTTTTTTTCTATTATAATTGGTGTAGGTTGAAAGTTGTGGCAAGATATAGGATATCATTTCTTCCAATTTTGGTAATTTATTGAATAAGTTATAATAATTTAATAAATCTACTAATCATGGCGTCATATGGAGAATTATTGGAAGAATCCAAACGTATGAAAACAAATAGCCTATCCCATTTAAAACATTATATTTTTTTAGCGCCTTGCTTTCATAAAAAACCTTTATAATCAAAAATATTTATAAACTATAGATCTCTTGTTCTCATACAATTTTCACAAAAATAGTTATTTCAAATTATATAATATAAGGGAGGTACTTTGTCACACTATTACGTCACCTGTATATACAATTCCTATTTAACGGATAATCAATATATATATAAGTAAAAAACTGGTTTATGTTCTTTTTCCTAAACAATATTCGGTTAATGATTTATGCATTTTCCCTGGTGCATGTAGTCTAACGAACGATGGGAAGTCGGAGACCTCGCAATGTCGACGCTCTCAGCGCTTCTAGCCGTTTGTCCGTCTGCGACCGCGTTTGGTGTTCGACCTTTCCTTTCCCATCTAACCGGCTCGACTGGGACGCTCTCCGAACGGCCCTATCGACTAAACGCTTGAATGGAGCCCGTCCGATCGGTTTTTTCTACAAAAATCAACGCTCCGGTACCACTCTGGACGATGCTGCGCCATGAATAAATGCATGCGAGCCGTATACGTACATAAACGCGAACGAAGAACAACACAGAAGACTAGACGGGCATTATTCCGAATGTTCGTTGAGGTGGAGACACGGGACCCGACTTATAGCTATACTGCAGACCTCGTCGTCTGTTGAAGTTGATCGGTTATCGTGAATACTACCGTTAAGATACGTCGAGTGTGCTGGATCACCTTTTACGGTTTCCCGATTCGAAATATCAGGTGTGCGGAGTCTGAGTGATGGATTTTTTACTACAAAAGGTAAAAGGAACAATCGAAAAGTCGGATGACCTGATTCTGGTGCGGAACTCATTCAGCATTTTGGGGACTTTCACGGCTTGCCTGAAACGGAACTGGTATACAGTGCTTACCTCTCTAATAAGTATATTTTAAAAGCTGCTTTGTAATATTAGGAATTTAAAAATATTGCATTTTTTGTTTGGTATGAGTCAGACTTAATTATAACAGAAAATATAACGCCACATTTTAGCATATTACTGGAAATTCAAGTATCACTATAAAATTTTTGTTTGGAGGACAGGCAGATTAAAAAAGTCATTTATGCTATTTCACTTTATTTTATTTTTCCGATATTTTAACCAGTATCCTATACTTTTTTGTTACAAATTGACGAACACGAACATATATTTACATTGTGAATCATTTAAAGTGATACGCTACCGTTCATATATTTGGGGAGGATTAAAAAATACAGGTTTTTTTTTTAATTAGAATAAAAACAAACAGTTATTTGTAATTTATGAGATAGAAGATAATACTATTGTAAATTATGTTCATATATATAGAAATGTATATTCTTCCATATAATACACAATTAATTATTAATATTTCAACTTTGTTTTTTTCGTCCCCAAATATGAACGGTAGTGTACATGCAAACAACCCAGAAGGAAATCATATATTTAAAATTTGAAGTAGGTAAAGTTCTTATGGACAGAGGCGACTATATTTCTACTACCTGTACCTCAATTGCTTGATACTACGTTACACAAAAGACGACCTAGATATACATATATATTTTTCTAGACGGATGACAGGTAAACGTAAACGTTGGCGTAAAACCAAGCAATAGGCATGCTTTAAACGGTGGTAATAAAAACGTTCAAACTTTATATAAATTGAAGCAAAAAGCTACGAAATTAAATATTGATGTAAAACTAAAATTGTCATGACAAATATATCCATGATACAAGAGTCTTGTTTAAGTGCAACACTCATTATATTCTACAGTATCGTGTTATGAAGGATATAATAGACGATAGTTAGTTAGCTTTTATTCGTTCTCATATGATACAAAAAATTATACAATACAATAATAGACACTACTGATATATAGTACAATTGGTGTTCAGCGAAATATTCTGCTTTGCTTCTCAAGTAATATGAATTGAATTCGTCATTCGCATTTTCTTATTATCGTTAATACTACTTTTGACATACCCACTCCAAAATCTTTCTAAGGGTGATCGATGCTTGTAACGTACAATGACTCCGCGTTATGTGGCCCGTATAGGGTGGAAATCACTTACAAGTGCCTTGTTGAGCAAGCTATTGCACTGCGCTGAAATTAATTCTGTTGTGAAACTGTTCTGAATCATATACAGATTGCATTAAAACCATTGAACCTGATTATTCTGACAAATATACAGTGTATCCCCGGATGGACTGAACAAGAGGAAAAAATAATTTATTTGTAGCTTAATTTGTAAAATTTTTTGCTTGCCCACCAATTCCGAAACAAACATCTAAATATTTTCTTCTTGGCAGCTGAGAAAATTACAAAAACACAAAAATGTAAGCAAAAACGTTTCTAAGTTTCATGACAACCTAATAAGTAATAATAATATTAATAATAGAATAGTTTTGGGCATGTTTCTACAGAATTTAGAGCCAGTATTGTAGCAGCATCTACTTCATCGTGTATCCCTATTCTTTTCTTGATGTACGCTACCTTTTCTTTCAAATTTTTCTACCAAATTTCGGAAAGGCATTAACGCACACGTGAACATTAGGAAATTTCTGTTGAAATTTTTGAATTGCAAAGTTATAAGAAGCCGCACTAGTTCCATAACATTTGCGTTTTTTTGTAATTTTCTCAGTTGCTAAAAAAAAATATCTAAATTTTTGTTTCAGAATTGGACAAACAAAAGATTTTATAAAGAATGACATTTTTTCGTTGAGCTACAAATAAAATGTTTTCCCCTCTTGTTCAGTTCATCCGGGGACACACTATATATTTATAACAAGAACCAAAAGAAAGTTTTTACTATATACATACTTAACTTCGTTATTGAGTTATAGAACTGCATATAATGCAACGTCCTCTAGTTAGAATAAATATATCCAAAAACAATAAAATAGACTTCATAGCATTTGCGATGGTCTTAATGGTAAAAAAATTTTCTATTATGATTTTTTGAAAATTGTAATTAAATTAACTTAAATGATGTAATTGGAGTAGCTAGTTGACTATTATTTCCGTGTTTCATGCTCTTTTTTGTTGTGATAGTAAATAACTCGTATAAGTGTCTGCAAATTTCTCTAACAAAATCAATCGCTCGACCCACGAAACCGCACAAAAACAAAGAACAATGCACGTATGTACATAAATGCCTGGTTCGTTGACACGCTGTCGGTATTGTGCGTCGCATACAAAGTTCTTGTCTATGCCGCCGCCGATGACTACGACCGCCACTTGTTAACTCCGTCAAGAGCGGCGAGCTATTCGACATTGACCCGCCAGCAGACGTTCGACTTTGCTGAAACTGCGTTCGCCTCCCAAGTAGCTCGAAAATAATCACCAAATATAGCCATTTACTCGAACGAAAATGAACAGAGTTAATAGCGAAAGATTATGACGCAGATTGATGTTAATGAACAGATTGTATTTGGACGTATAGTATAGGTTTGCCCCCTTTCAAAAAAAGGAACACGGATCGCTTGAGTTTATTATTTATATATACACTAAAAAAATTACACTTTTCCTACGGAAAATTCCTGTAATGTATAGGGTAAAATTACCAAAAATTGGGAAATTTACCTAAAGTTTTATAGTAAATTTCCCAATTTTTGGTAAATTTACGTTCGGAAAATTCCTGTAATGTATATAGGAATTTTCCGTAGTAATGTTAGTTAGTTAATGTGTACAGTGCCCGACACTTGATTACTCTCACATTGATGTAATTTGGTTCAAATATCGCTGGGAACATTCATATCATATCATCATCAACGTGTACACTCAACTTTCCCTCAAGATTTCGAATCGCTAACTTTTGAGACATTTTTAAAAGTTTCATTGTCATTTCTATCGCGACACTTGATTACTCTCACTATATTTTTTAATCATAGTTACCTAGGGGCCGTAAAAGAAATGAGAACTACGTTCTTTAGCAAGAAGTCAAGGATTGTTCCACAATAGTTTTGAAGTTGTGACTACTTGGTTGTCAGTATGGGCGCTGGAAGAACCTTATGTTTAGAAGAAAGAAGAACAATCCAAACTCTTCGACAAGAAGGCTAATCGAATCGAGAACTCGCCAGAAAAATCGGCTTCTTGTGGTACAGCTAAGCAAATTAGGGATAGAATCGGAATTCATGCCTCTGTACAAACAATTCAAAGAGTAGTAAAGAAATGTTTGAGGTTGGCATCACGTCGTCATAGCCGAGCTGGATCAGTAATGGTATGGGGTACGATTTCGAGTCGAGGAACAGTGGGACTAGAAGTTCTGGAAGGAAGACAGATTGCTCAAAACTACCTGGAATTGCTCCAGAAATAAGTCGTTAATATTGCTTTGGCGTTTCCCGATGAACAATGGACATTTCAACATGATAATGCCCCAATTCACACAGCAAGAATAATCAACACATGGATGAACGACAACATTATCGATGTTTTAGAATGGCCTGCTTTTTCCCTAGACTTGAATATTATAGAAAACTTATGGAGCTGGATGACGAGACAACTTTACAGCAAAGGAAGAGAAAAATTGATGTTATCCATAAGAACCACTTGAGAAGCAATGCCAATAAATTTGTTAGATCATTTATTTAATTCGTTGTCTCATCGCATGTTAAAATGAGAGATAGGTGCTTTATTTCTACCTAACACAAATATAAACATGACGTAGTAAAAGTAACAAAAAATAGAAATTCATAGAGAAAGATAGATATATTTTACATTTTAAATATTAAACATCAATTAAATATGGCACCCAGAAGCAATTAATTAATGTTCGAAAGTAAAGACAAACATTAAATGAAATAAGCACAAACAATAACATTTTTACTTTATAGAAAAAATGTACTTTACAGCTCAGGAGGTTGAATATTTTCATTGTTGCTACAAAAAATATTGAAATATGAAGCCGATAATTATATACCTAGAAATATTTTTTTCAAGAATCATTAAATAAATATTAGTGCCGTGATTGACCTTCGACAGGATAATTTACAATACGAACAAAAGGGAACGTTTTGTATAAGAATAGTTTCCTAATTTTTAACAAAGGTGTAAGTAGTTGTGACGACTCTTTAGCGTGTTTGCTGTAGTAACTATCAAACCATCAATAATTTGTTATGACATCGTTAAATGTTTTTATCAAGTTGGCAAGTTTGGATTTTGTGCATCCTCATTTTTCGCTCCGTTAGTTGGAAAGGTGAAGGCTGTATTTTATCGTTGAATGTCACTTGGATTACATCATTACTATAAATTAGTTTGTTGGTTAGTATGATCGATAAAGTAAGCCATGAACAATGTTAGTGCCGCATACTTTTTCACACTGATATGTGTATGCATGTGCGAGGTTTGTGTGTTAATTATTGTATACATATGTGTGTATGTATGTAAAAACAGTACATACAAGTTTATGTCATATTGTTTAGTTTTGATAAACAGTCTCGTCATTAGTAATTGACCTACTTTAATTCTGCCTATTTTTTGAATGCTAATATTATTTCGTATGAAATTTTAGTGATATTATGATGCTGAAGATAAAGTGCTACATATTAATTTTTCCGGTTGAATTGTATTCAGAAAATCCGGGCAATTATAAGAGCAACTAACTTTATTTTATGATTCGGTTTCAATGAATGAAATTCTAGTATATACCAGGCATATAGTAGGTACTAATTTTACCTTGAAAAGCAGTATGTACATCTGCGTTTATCTTGTCACATCTGAAACTATTTAAATAAAATTAGCATGTTACGAGAGATAACGCATGTTCCAAGCTGTCAATTAACATAGCAAAAAATCCTACACACCAATAATTGCTCGAATATCAACCTTTTTAATCTTCATATTAAAGTACTTTCAGATTGACACACATTTGATATACATATGCATGAATGTACATACATCAATAGGTTGTTTAATTTTATCCGTTGGACGTTCCGATAGTTTCGTTAATTGATTTTAGCCGAGCGTAGATGCAGGAAAGAAACTGTCAAGTTATCCTATACAGGCATGCACAGGTGTCTGTGCTGTACAACTACTTGTTGCTATTACTAAATATGGGCGCCATCAAACGACTTGTTTATTGATATTAGTCGCATGAACCGCCTTGCACGTCTCACCTCCTCCTTATTGATTTTTCCACGTCCGTTCTCTTAATTTGCACATTTCTAAAAGCGACACTAAGCTGTAGTTAGTTTTTCGATCGACTCGAAACGAATCGCACGCTCAGTAACCGATCCTTTCGAATGATTTATTTTGTTTTTTTATTTTCGCATCAAACATTTGTCCCTCCGCCTGTTATGTATACGGTTTTCGCATAACGGAATTAGAGTGCATGTTGTTGATGTACAAAGAAAGACGATCAAGGATGGCAATTCACGCTTAAAGAATTTTTTTCGTGAACCTTCGCCTAATAACGATCGCTGATGTCAGTGCTAAATTTTACGTTTAATTTCTTGAAGTGAAGTGTGTTTTTTTTTCTTGTGTACATTTCTATTTCCGTAGATTTACTAATTAAAAGATAATCCTCGACTAATTTTGCAAAATTCACGAAATTAACCAACCACCTAATTACTTAATTAATTTTTCATTTCATTTCGTGAACATACCAAAGGTTTTAACGCGCGTATTCTACACTTCAAACGCGTTTTATAAATATACATACGGTGAATAAAATTCCATCGTATTTCATAAAGACCTAATAAAACTGCAATCCAATTTCAGGTTTAAACCGCTATAATGTAATGATCGTCCGTTATTAAATTCTATTTTTAGATTAATGGAAACGGCATACATACTTTGTTTGCCCGTCATTTCATCGGAATGATATCTAGAACTTTATTGTTTGCATAAAATATTAACGTGCTTTCAGTTATCTGCAAAAATCAGATGGTGTTGCATTTAAAAAAATAGAACTACTAAAATTGCAGTGTTACTGTTATTTAGACGAAAATACATTTCTATCTGCAGATTACTAGCTAAGTTATCTACGAGGCCTGTCTGAAAAGCTCTCAGCATGACATCATGACAAACTGTGAAACCAGAATTGTATTGGAAAATTTCATGGTTTACACAAAAAAATTCGATCTATGAATTCATTCGAATAATAGCAGCTGCTGGAAATTGACGTGTTATTGATTTTTTTTCTTTAAATGTAAGAAATTTAATATTGTATAGTGATAACTTTTTTTGGTTCGGAAGGTTCAGCACCTACAATAACCATCCGAAGTGTATACATCACTTTATTTTCCACTGTGAGAAAATGTGCTGGTGTTGTTTAATTCCGTCATACAAGTTTAAAAAATGATCTGCGTAAAAATCATCCAAAAACTGCTAGACCAAGTTAGTATGGTATATTTGGTGTAAACTCTGAATATTATTGTAGAAAGACCCGTTTTAAAGAAGAAAAGCGTCATTTTTTATCATGAGAACACACATGTGCATACATTATTTTTACGATGGCAAAATTCAATGAATTAATCTACGAATTACTTGAATATCCAGCGTATTCAGGAGATTATCTGTTAATCGGGCCAGATCTAAAA
Organism: Cetonia aurata; assembly: GCA_949128085.1. Lineage (NCBI taxonomy): Eukaryota > Metazoa > Arthropoda > Insecta > Coleoptera > Scarabaeidae > Cetonia > Cetonia aurata. The sequence continues at coordinate 27,342,400 of OX421887.1, forward strand.
AAATTCTTGGCTTGAAGGTGTTATATCAAATAACAAAAAGCTGTTCCGGAACCACAAGTTTAAGTTTGCTTTCATTATTAGACCAGAAACTTCTCAGACAGCCCTCGTATTTTGCTAATTGTAAGTGGAAATTTGAGTTTTATGTAGACACTTAAAACCTTCTCCAAATAGAAAGCAATTTTCAATATTAAGCAATACTAAGTAACCATTTTCTGAAACCCTAAAAGAAATTAATATCTGATTGAATAATTTAAATATACATACACTGCTCACAATTTTAGGAACACATATTTATATCCTAATAACTTTTTTAATTGTAACAATATGTATACAAATCTGATGAAGTATATCTTGAAGAAGAGAATCAGATTTTACGTAACAATCTTAAGATATCACTACCTATTCAAAGAAACTACCAGAAATAAAGTGAAACAGAACAATGTAAATTTTATTTTAGAAGTAATGTGCTTTGACAATTCATACAATCCTTATCGCTGTATCAAGATCAGTGAGGTAAAAGTCATGCGTGATGATACTATCGACAATGGTACCAGTATTTGACAAATTGCATGAAATTTTTAACGTCGTAGAAACCGAAGAATATAAAAGAAGCATTGGATAAGGCAGTAAGAGGATTACAAATTTTTAGTACTAACTTCCCTTGCGTTGTCTCACATCCACAGCTAAAGCTCTTCAAATCTCGCTTAGAAGAACCCATGGTGTGCAAATATCCTACCGAACTTTTTTTGTGTCGTTTAATTTTTGGTCGTGAACATGTCGAACCAATACTCTTCACAGATGGGTCACGATTTCATTTAGCTCTATTTGATGGTCGAGTATACATGCATACCGACGCTCATATGAACGCCATTCTGTAGCAACCGCACAAGAAGTCGAAAAATATGGTAGCGCGGATCTGTGATGGTTTGGGGTGAAATGAGCCTTGATGAAAGAACATATTTGGTGGTAGTTCCACGAAGATTAGATGCTCAACGGTACATCGATCTTGGATGAGCATGTTATACCAGCCGCTTAGGGTATAGACCTAAATTTTATGTTTATGCAAGGCAATGCAAGACCTGTGGCCGTCACCATAAATTTTCTTCAGCACCTCAGGATTGAAACAATGAATTGGCCTCCGCTAAGTGCTGATTTAAATCTCATAGAACATCCTTTGAGATTTGTTAGACAGGCGTGTTTGGATGCACCAACATCCACCTCAAATCCTCCAATAGCTAACAAATTTATTGAGGAATAAAATCTTGTAGTTTCTTTGAATAGGAAGCGATATCTCAAAGAAAGTTCCGTAAAATTTGTTATGTTTTTGCAAATTCATTCAATTAAAATGTTATTCTTTATTAGATTTGTTGTTATTGACGTTGACGTACATAGTTTTTCCAACTGTATGAGCATTTTAACTTTAATCTGTAATAAACTCCGCAAACAATGATTGCGTGATCTTTTTTCCCAAAACGTAATCGCATAAGTATTAACGTATTAACTAAACCGGCCATATGTGTGAATTTAGAATTCCCCACGACCGATTCCAAAACAAGAGACGCCGACGACAACCCAAGAACGTTTCGCCTGTCTGCTCTTGTCGCGGCTCTTCTATAAGTGCCAAAAGGAATAGTGCGAACACGGTGTTGGTGTGACTAGGAGGCCATATACATGCTGTTATGTGTGTGTGTGTGTATCCCGTCATCGATTCCGATGGCCATGTTCGGACTCCTCAATGACTGAAACTGTTCTCGTCGCGACCAGTCCGCGATCGGCTAGCGAGACGTCAAGTTGATTCGGTCCGTTTTCAGCCGTTCTATTTAGTAGTTCATCGCCGGATCCGTGCGGTGGCGTTGAACACACGCGTTCGCGGAAACGCCGACTTGTGGCTAGTGGTTTTTATTTGCACAGTTTCCATGCGTTGCTGATTGGTTCTGTGTTGATTTTCTGTGGACGGTGGTGTCAGCTTTTTTAACCGATACGTATTAGCACAAAAGCCTATGACAATGTTATAATGGTTGTCAATAGACGCAATAGTGTGACCAAACCTCCTATGTTCGAATCTGACAGGTAATGGATCTGATAAAAATTAGAATACATAGTAAAAAAATAAATTCATTTTATTGACCCTGACACTGAAATAATTACTTTAATTGTAGTTAGAAATGTAGTGATTTTCATGTTTTTTTTTTTTAAGTTCCTAGTGAACTTTCTATAAACAAATGAAATTTAATTAAGAATGTAACTTTGGTTGTGCTAAAATTGAAATATTGGAATCAAGCAGACAGCCAATTAGAATATTATATTTCTCCCCCAACAAATGATCATTCCTATAAAAAAATATAAATGAAAACTTTGGTTGAAATAACATATTGATATAAGTATCTACCTATGTATATTTGATTGAGTTTCAGATTTTAATTACCTCTATTCAGGAATCGCACCAGATCTATCTACAACTCATTTCTTCCTTAGGAGATTAAAAATTTAGAAGAATATATGATTTACACAGTATAAAATGTGGGTACATTGCGTACTACTAAACTAATTTGTTCAGATAACATGATAGCAACAATGTCACAAACTAAAAGCAACCATAAAATTTCTTTACTCCTGGCTAATAAAAGGTAATTTTATTTTTGAAGTCCCATGGTTTGGTGGTCACTGACACGCTTACCCAGAAGGAGCACGTGTATTTATGTATGCACCTATATACAGTTGCGGCCATATAATTAGCAACGAGTACAAAGTTTGTTTTGTTTTGGAATTATTTCACCTCAGTAATTGAAAAAATTGTCAATTATACTTATAATTATATATTCCCGCCTTCTCAGTCATCTAATCTGTTTTTGATTTTATTTATGGGGACAAGTAATTAACAACACTTATATTTTGGTAATTAAAACGGTCTTTATTTTTAATTTAAATGAATACACATTTTTGTGACGTGTCTAATTTTTTCTTGGGAATCCCCTACTCAATCAATTACCGCTCGGCAACGCTTATTCATGAATTCTACAAGCGTTCTGCAGAACTCTGGTGGAGTCGAATACCAAGCTAATTCAATTGCTGCGTAAAGCTTATCCAAACTTGAGTAATAGTGCTCACCGACCTTCTTTTTCACGGCATACCACAAATTCTCAATTGGATTGAGATCGGTACTACACGCCGGCCAGCCAATAATTGAAATAGAATTAGCTATTATAGTATCCTTAACGTTGCTTGCAGTAGGGTTTGAGTCATTGTCGTTGACAAGTTTCTAAATAATAGTCGAATTTTCGTCAGCAGAAGGGCACAACAACATTTTCCTATATATGGATGTATGATGTTGGTCCATTATGTCTACTCATTAAATTAATTACAGTGATCAGCGGAAAAGCATTTATTTAATTATTTCACACTCTAAGAAGGCTTTCTAAGATCTGTATTTGAGACAGACAGCTGAACTGGCAGAACGCCCGTCCTGTAAACGGAAGGTGTCGGGTTCAAATCCCACGAGAGGTAAAATTTTAATAAAAACAAAAAACAAAATTGCCACATTTTGTGACAACAAAATTCTTGCAGTTAAATATTTTAATAAACAAGAAACTTAATCGGATAGCATATTAAACACAATAACTTTCAAATTGTTTGATACTCGATCTCCTAGGCAAAGATTTTTTCATTGTAATTATACATAAATATACTATATGTATACATATCGTCCAGGTTTACCTTTGTGCCATTGTACATCTAGCCATCGAAGTAGACTGTGCTATATTCTTTTTGTTCGCTGTCAAGGTATGCATTGTCCTACTATTTAATAAATAAGAGATGTCCGGTTGCAACATTAATATTCTAGTTTTAAAATTTGTTCGTCATTTGAAAAACAGCCTATATATAACACTGATACGTACTTTAGTATTTGGCAAGTCTATAACATAAAGCTTGTGTTTGGCTTTTTTAAACAGTTACTTAGAGATTTATCATTTTTGTTCTGCTCAATGAAATCCTAGAACAAAACATAACTGTTATAGTACTGAATTAGGTAATAAAACCTACATATTTCTCGTTTACGTGTGCCTTTCAAATTTAAGTTTAAAATTAGAAATGTTCTGTATGTTTTATTATTTTTTACATCGTGTTTCATATCAATGTTTCCTATTATTTTTTTTTAGAAACCGGTTTCAATATCGTTATTGTCCCAGCCTACCTTGACAGTTTGAATAAATACCTACATATATATATATATATACGTTTTGGTCTTACTTTAAATGTATCCCGTTATTGCATTTTATATTTTTCAGTGTTTATGTCTGAATGTGCAATGAATGGATTATATTATTTTTCATGCTGTGAACATTTTGATTTTATTGCTGCGTTAACTGTAAAAATGTATTAATATCAGCAAACCGTTTATAGCTATTATATAACATTTTTATTACAAGTAAGTAAAAGCATTACTTTATTCTTAGCACGTTTATTTTGAAATACGTATACCTATACCTATGTTTATATAAAAACTTCTAGATTGATTACAAGGAATCAATTTGGAGCGAAGATTGTGTGCACGTTCATGCAATTTCTTCGTAATTTGTAGATACAAGCTTTATTGCTTTATTGATTAGCTTTTTACTCTGCACTTCAATATTGATTTCCTATGCCCTAGCTAATGCTATTATCACGGAACGAAATAATAAAGTTTTACGAGGAAACAATTAATATACTCTTTTTCCTCCTCCTGCTCAATATTACATGGAAGTTATGTTCGTATCTCGACACGTGTTGTTTAATGTTTCGTATGTTTACGTTCCCGTTACGATGTGTTTGCATAACCTTTGCGTTACAATATGCGGAGCAGACGGATGGTGTGTGATATTAAACTGTTTTTAAAACATCAGGAATGCCGATGCGTGTCGCTTGTTCGTTAATGATGGGATACCCTTTTGTGGAAATATTTCAGTATCGTAGAGAATATCTGGTTTCATCCATTAATTTTATTGTACATTTTACTGATAATATTAATAGGTATTTATCACTTAGTGTTAATTCTTCAGATACGCCTGTTGGTTATTTAATATCTCATTATATTCATGATTTCTTATCAGACTGGCATTGAATTTTTTACATATCAGTATGCATTGTTAGAATAAGCATTATCATTAATGAAAGAGAACTGATTTCTGTTGATTTTAAGTTTCCTGTGATGGGTGGAGACTGTGGCTTGAAAACTATAACAAAAATCCCAAAAGGAAAGGTGAAAACATCCCTTACCTGGATGTTTTCACCTTTCCTTTTGGGATTTTTGTTACATTTTAAGTTTGATTTTTATATATTTCAACTAGTACCTTTCTTGTCTATGTTCTTTTAAACGTTAATTTCTAGATTTTTGTAAAGGACAGAAGCTTTTGATGCATTTGGTTTCTTTATCGCAGATTGCTTTTACAATCAGGACTCTCAGACACTTTTTTTTTTAATGTAACTTCTTGTTATTGTTGTTTCCTTTGTCGTATTTTACGTTTTTGGCAGCGAGTATTGTACTGAAAACACATTGTTTTAACAGCCTTAAACGCTGAACAATGCTTAGTGGTTTTCATTGTAACTTGTTTTTCACTTATAGTTGTCATACAGTTTAGATGCCGTTTATCACTTCTGAAACTTCTATTAATCGAAAATTCGCATATATTTTATCATTCTTACTATTACGCTGATGCACCAGCACTGCAACGGTGAGCAATCGGCTAGAGGTAGCGAAAAAACGACAAATTTTTTCTTTTGCTTTATATTTATGTGACCTCATGTGGTTATTTTGGCAGCAAACACAGCTAGCTTAAAATGAGCCGAAATATTACCAACAGATTAAAAAGAACACTCCATATCGATATTTGCAGTATAGCCTTTGCAAGATTTAAAGTAACCTTGCTGTGTACATGTTTGTTTAGTGTAATTGTATATAAGATTTACGTTGTTGAAGTCTTTTATATGTCCAGTTTATTAGCATTTTATCGCGATTACAAAGATATTTGCTCCTGCATATTTTCAGACCTCTTTGTTGGCAGATTATATCTAACAGTATTTTACCAAGGTTTCAATGTTTTATTGCCACTGACAATAAATACTCCCAACATTGTATATAAATAAATAAATGGCGCATATACAGTTATCTATCACCTAACTGCATATAAATAATTGCGACCGTACAGCAGTTTCGACATTTACATTACATGTTATTAACATGTACGCATAAGGAAAGGCTTATATGTAATCTATTTCAGAGTGATACGAAGAAATTGCGTGTAATTTACTGCTATGCACAATTTGAGATTTAATAGCTTTGTAACTGTAAAAAATATATATCCGTTATTGGTCTGGCACGTGATAATTACCCAATAAACGTTTCTGTTAAATTACGAACTGATTTGTCGATGCAAGGGTAATAGAGTTAAGTGATTAAGTTGATTCAGTATTGTACGATTACATAATCGGTTGATTTACATTTCGTGATGAAAAAATTATACAATATAATTGAATTCCGGGAATGTAAATTTGTGAAACCACACATCTATATCTGCACGGATACATTGGGAAACAGAAGCGATAAATGGGGTATTTTTACGGAAGTTGTGGCCTTTAAGAAATTCATTTGTGATAGAATCAAGTAACATTGGTGTCACAATTCAGGGAGATAACTGCATTTATGTAGGTACATACGATTGTACTATGTAATAATCGGGTGTTGTACGTTTTTTTATCTATACTATTTAGAAGGTATCACATTGTTTTGTGTATATCGAAAATGATCCTACTAAATTCTGCTTTCAGAAATATGTATGTTATGTATGCGTATATCAGAGAAACCTAGTTACAGGAACGTGTTGGGGAAATATGAGGAATCTATTGAAATACCAAATATTTATGTATTATCGAAGCTGACCGTTGCTGTGACATTATCAACTCAGATGTAACAAAGTCCATGGAAGAATGAATATAAGAGAGTTTTAAAGGAGCAAAAGCTTGACTTCATGAAAGACTTGCTGACTTATTAAAATGATAATAGGACTACTGATCGGTCGCTGTAGACTAAATAAACACATACATATTGTACTTACATCATCGGTTTGGCAGAGGATGCCAATTGCAGATTCTGCCAAGACGCAGAGAACACTTGCACTGAGAGAAATGAAAAAAATGTTCCCAGGATTTTTGCAGTTTCAAATATTTATACTTTGATATAACCATTAAATAATGAAATTATAGTCATGCGCATGATTAAGGTAAAATATTGAAGGTTTAACGAAAATTCGAAATTAATTTGTTCAAAGTAATGTCATTTTTATGTTTAAGAGCTATTCAATATACAGGGTAACCCACTTGGTTTTCTTTATTAAATAGTACGTTTAATATTGATTTTATCAACAATGCATGTCCCCAGAGATGAATTGGAAGAGAAGGATCTGTAAATTGGACACCCCGATCACCCGATATAATCAAAATTGATTTCTTTCTATGGGGATGTGTCAAAGAACATTCTAAGTTAGTTAGGCTAGTTATGTATCGTTAATGAATTTAGGTAAACTTTACTTGCAGATCTACATCTGGTATTTTACCAGCTTAGATCCTGTTTAAATCACAGAAATTATGTATTTATCTTTGTTTCCCGAGGATTTGCTGGAATCTATAACTAACTAGTGACTAAATCGTTTTTCCCATGCAAAGGAATAAACGTGCATGCATACGTGGAAAGATTTAAATCAGCGTTTTCGTCAAACGTTCCAGGAACCCAGACAATTGAAGAACGACGCAATCGCGGCTTCCAGCGCAACCGTGTGCAATCTGTCTCTCTCTCTTTATAAGCTCGCAATCGCAAATCAGTTTCCTTACATATCTCGCATACGAAGCTATTTGCCGAGCACAATTACATTGCCGCCCTTTATTTCTTCTCCAAGCATTTATTTAATAAATAATTTCACTTATTCATTATCGAGATCATTTAAGAAATATCATAAGATTCATGTACCAAATTGCTCGGAGACCAAATAAGCACTTGACCTTGATTTTTCGATTTATGTAATGCCGCGAAAAATGTAGTGTATGTATATGTATAACAAGTAAAATTTCATTTTCTAAATACACTTGATGCCACTTAATAGAACTACATCGCGATAGCAAAAATAATAACAGTCGACTAATATACATATATCTCAGGATTATATATTAAGTTTATATATATATATTTTAAATTTTAATCCGAGTTAAAATTTTTAATAGAAATTGATTAATTGAATATAGTATTTATTTAAAACTAAGAAGTGGTTCATAATGGAAATGAAACAAAATAAAGTGTAACAAAGTAGTTGCTAATAAATTCGTTCATTGTCGAATGTTGTATTGATTTCAGCATTCTAACAACGTTTTCTTGCTTAAGTTCAGAGCAAAATGTACAGCTTTCAGTGCAGTTTCATAGTTAAGTAAGAATGCTCGATAGTACAAAGTTGCCTCGTTGGGGTTGTTAATTGAAGAAAACATCTTATTTTTCACAAACTTTATTTTATACGACGCGTTTCGCTAAACGTTAGCTTCGTCAGGTGGATACCTAATAATTATTCACAAATTGTATAGGACAGAGTTTATATACCTTAAGTAAGCAAATAAACTATCAACAAGGATTGATAATCCATTCTGACTTAAATGTGCTTGCATTCTTCCTTGAATTGGTTTAAGAGCGGGGAATTATTTAAATCTGTTTGTTCGTTTAATAGCATCTGGGTATTTCTTAATCGGTTTATTTCTAATGATTCTAAAGTGTTAAGCTTATAACTTTTATTACATGAATGTAAAACTTTGAAATTGTCGTTAAACTGATGGTTACTCTGAATTAAATGATTAGCATAGGTTGAATCTGTTTTGTTTTTTAAATAACTATTTTTGTGTTCTGAAATACGTTTTTTAATTGATCTACCGGTCTGATATGTTGTTAATATTTTCTGGCGAATATAGCACTGCCATGTGTGTTTACCATTTCGTGTTTTCATCGTTCACTATTTTAGTATCTTTTTGCTCCCTCTTTGTACGATACCTTTACATTCCTCCGTTCTTGGAACCGTTTGCTGCCTTAAACTCGGTTTTTCTTCTTGTTTTATACCTAAATTCTCAACTTATTATCACATGCGAAGGTAATTCCTACTAATTGTACATAAACTTTAGCAATTCATCCAGTTCTGTCTTATTGCAGTCTAGCACTAATGAATGGGTGATCCTAGATCTTCGAAAATCAACAGGAAAGAGTTCTTTTATCATCTCATCTCCCGTCTTGGTGTAGCCTCCGCTTTTTGTTTTCAGCTTATGTATCGAGCTTTCAGATTTTTTGGGTAATATAATAGTGCTAGTCCTCACAATACCTCCTCCGTAATTCTTTGTTTAGATTTTTCAAAGCTTTGTTATAATCAGTAAGGGCCGATTTATATTCACTTCAGACTGATGTTTTCTTAGCTGTATTGAATTTTATGGTTAAAGTACGACAGAATTGAGTGGACATAGTATTATATTTTATTATTAATTATTTGTTTTGTAGGATGTTTTTGGATATTATTTATATTTAACTATTTGATGTTGTATATCATTAAATAAGTATGAGTAAAATTGATAGTTGAATTAAAAATCAATTCTGTCGCTGACTGTAGCTTATATATTATTATAGGTATATGTATAGGCTTTATCTATTAGCAGGCTAAACCTGTATAAGTATATGAAACGTTTGAAAATTCTGAGTAATATTTTTTGCCGGGAAAAAATGTTGTCATTTGACGTGTTTTCAAGTCCTACAATTTACCATCATTGAGATTTGATTATGAGTATTCTTGTCGTTATATTTTCACTATTTGCTACAGCGACTACTAACAATATCCTTAAGGTTATAAATAACAACTTTTGTTAAAAAAGAAACATAAAGCGCAACTATTATGTTCACCACAACCGGGACTAGTCATAAATTTTGTTTTGCAGCTGTTATTGTATTCTTTTATTTTAAAGCTTTGAAGTTACAAAAACAATGTAGTATTTCAAAAATTCCCAACACATAATAACTGCCTAGATTGTGTACGCGGACACAGTTTTACCTTAGATGAAAGGTAAATGTATAAGCTGCTATTCTGGAATTGACATTATTTTCTGTTCAAAAGAGGCAGTTAATATAAGTATATTTTTAAGTGGCAGCACGTATTTACGAGTATAACAATGTGAAATGTTTAACAATTTTATTATTATATGAAGACACGATCGTAGAATTTACTGAATACAATACAGAACGTCAGTTGCTTCTATTATTTGACATAGCTTTTACGAAGTTCAGCTATAATGTTAGAACTTGTTAAAATTTATTTATAATGTAGTTAATGTCTTGTAGTGTAATAAGAAAAGCACTTAGAAGAAGGTGTAGCATGATCGACGGCAGAAATCTTTATTACATTTAAAAAGTGGTTCCATATAGGGTTATATAAATAATATTTGTGGTCTGGTAATTTATATCCAAGATCCAGTACATACCGAGAAACGTATTAGATAGAAGTGTATCGTTTACTATGACAGATGGGCCAAAGTAATGTTTACTGAGAAATGATCCTTTTTAGTATGTCTCTGACAGATTCAATTTACAAATTCATGCATATATCCAGTTATTTAATTTTGTGAGTTGAATTACTGGGTCACATTTGGTTAGATTTAATGCTAATTGAATTTTATGCGCGCAAAAACCATTTATGAGGCTGAAAAACGTGCTGTTTCCAATTCTTATTAAAGAGACAGATCGTAATGTTGATATATAGTAATGCCACAATAAATTATATTTAATTAAAACAAGAATAGTCAAATTATGAATATATAAAATCATCAAAATGCCACTAACAACTCGCAAAAGTATAAACAAGTCAAATTCAAAGAAATAAATAAATTGAGTAGTGCTTAATAAATGATCGACATACATTAATCATTACCCAATTTGCCTTTGCTAGTTATTGTTGGTCGCATTTTGATTTGACTATAAATAAAAACATACATATTTACTATTTGCTTTAATTAAATGCGGATTCATACTACGTTATCCAACGTCATTTGAAATATTTTTGTATATACTTAATGTTTTTATAGCTATAAAAGAACTAATTGATAATGCCTTATTATCGTTTATTATCTTATCTTATGTGACAAACCACAGGAAGCCACATGTTTCCTTTTTAAGGTATCCGTTAACCATTATACCGTCTTTAGCTGATTTTACATTAGCAATAAGTGTGATTATAATTCTGGTTAAAATAAATTATGGATAGCGTAAAAAGAAAATGTTTTCAAGGTTAGAATTGTAGAGTTGTAACTATAACATATTAGAACATGTTTCCCTAAATTCTTGTGGTTAGAACATGCGCAGAGTTATGCTCATATACACAGCCATAACTATTTATAGCGTTAAACGGGTTCTAGAACGAATACTTTATGCTGTTACTTATTTATTATTATGCAGTTATTACTGATACAACCAAATTTAAGGACACAATAAAAATGGTACCGTACCATTGAAATTACTGTGACTATACAAGCTATACTTTATCACTTACAAGTTATACATTTATGCAGGCCAATATACATATAAAAAATCGTGTGTTTAATAGTAAATTTATCGAATTCTTTTCTTACAGGTCAGCATTACAGACGCTTCATAAAGTCAGTTCGAAGGCGCGCGAAGAAAATTACTACCAAGGTGGACTGAGTCACAGCTGGGTGAATTACTATGAAGAGAGAATCGAGTCGGACCGCTCTTGTCTCAACGAATGGCACGCTATGGACAATCTTGAATCCAGGAGGCCACCCTCCCCAGATTCTGTGCGTACTAAGCCGACCAAAAGAGAGGAAACGGAAATGGTCATCAAGTCTAAGTTGAAGGAAATCATGATGTCAGTCGATTTGGACGAAGTTACTAGCAAATATATTAGGAGCAAGTTGGAAGAAGACTTGGACATGGATCTAGGAGAGTATAAGAGCTTCATAGATCAAGAGATGCTTACGATTCTGGGCCAGATGGACGCACCGACAGAAATCTTCGATCACGTATACTTAGGATCCGAATGGAATGCTTCTAATTATGAAGAGTTGCAGAGGAACGGGTTAGTAATTTTTCTTAGATTACATGGCTAATTGACTTTATGTTTACTTATGTAATTATTATTTTTCAGCGTCGGTCATATTTTAAACGTAACAAGAGAAATCGATAATTTCTTCCCTGGAAATTTCGACTACCTCAACGTACGCGTTTATGACGATGAAAAAACCGACCTCTTGAAGCACTGGGACGACACCTACAAGTACATTTCCAAAGCCAGGCAGCAGGGTTCGAAGGTACTGGTCCATTGTAAGATGGGCATCAGTCGATCCGCCTCCGTCGTTATAGCCTATGCAATGAAAGCTTACAATTGGGAATTCAGAAAGGCTTTACAGCACGTCAAGGAAAAGCGAAGCTGCATCAAACCGAACACTAGCTTTCTCGCGCAATTGGAAACGTACCAAGGAATGTTAGTCGCTATGAAAAACAAGGAGAAGTTACAACGGTCCAAATCGGAAACGAATCTAAAGTCTCCTGGGAGCTGTAGGGAAGAAAAGGTATTAGTGGGAAGTAAGCCGACCCCTTTGATCCAAAGCATAGCCTACAGTTGTAAATCCGGTCAAGCTTTAAGACACGCTGGAACACGACCTAAGTCGTGGTCTCCAGATCCAACCACAGCCTCCGAATTGTTGCCTCATGTGAAGCTGCCGCAAGTGTCACGCTCTATGGAGTGTCTTCACCAGAAAGGATCATCTACGAGAGAGAAGCTAAAGCCACTAAATATTGATTTGAGAAAGAGATTGGCGAAAGATATATTAGGAAGAAATGTGCTGTTACCCTGCGATAATGGTGAATCTTATAGTGTTTCTCCGAATCAAATAATGCATTTACCTGGAAGTCATAGGGATTCATCTGAACCAGCTCCGGCTTCCGTAAAAGATAGAATAAACGAATTGGAACTTCAAAAGGAAAAGAAGAACGAAAAGAAAAAAATGGTTTTAAATCTTTTGCCTCAATTTAATGGGGTTGGGGCTGCTGACGAAACGGATACTGATACTATTCCGGTAGAAGGTGTTGAAACGCAGACCAAACATTCACCACCGATACTTAGAGCGATTATAACTAAAAAAGAGATCTGGGATCCGGGAGAAATAAATACGGACCAGCAACAAGAGCAGTCCAGCAACATTGCTACTGCTTCAATTTCTTCATCTAAAATTATTAATGTAGATAATGCCTGTGATGTTCAATTAAGTAGTGTTAGTGAAGGACAAGCAGTTTGGACCTCATCAGCTGTTTTAAAAACTGAAAGCTCTTATTTACCGACAGAACATGTAAATAAAGAAGTTAAATTTTCTGATAGCGATATAGTTCCTGATGTACAAACGCGTTCGAAGTCAACTTGGCGGAAAGAAGACGATCCATTTTCAAATCAATTAGACAGAGTGTTCGACAGGGAAGAAAAAAAACACAATAGAACGTCAACGGCACCGGTGCTTCCCATTCATGTAGATTCCGAAGAAATCGCACGAGACAGTCCGTCTAGACAAAATTCTTGGAGCTCGTATGATAGTGCTGTGGGTCTTGGGTACCAAGGCGAGCGACGAGATGTCCCTTCAAGACATAGTTCGTGGGGTTCCGGTGATACGCGAACTTTGCCATCCAGAAATAGTTCTTGGGGTTCTTATGATATGAGACCCGGAGGTACTTTCGTATACTACGTCAACGAGAAGGGTGAAAAAGTTTTGCACCCTAGTTGCAGTGATCTCTTAGACTCTACCATGAGCGGAATGTTTCAATATGACAAGGATGATTTACCATGGTACCCTGGTACAGTGAAAAGAACTAAACAAAAATTAGACAATGCGAACCGAAAAGTAGATAGTGACATGTTTAGTGATACAGATAAAAAGGAACCGATGTCGGATTATGAGGATAGTAACAATTTAAGCCCAGTCGAGGCTTGTAACGTGACGTTGATCAATAGACATGTGACAGCGGCCCAAACAGACAATACGGATACGAATTCTAGTGCCATATCCGCGGAAATTGACATAGTGAAGCACAAAACGCCTTTGACGAATACATCTCGCCTATCTGTAAGTGCACCGGAAACGTCCTCAATGGAATTAGTGACACAAGAATGCTCTCTATCTAGATCAGCTTCGAATGTTTCGAACATCGGTCGCGTATCCAGTGATGATTCCAACTCGAACATAATAAACACCGTACAATGTTCTTCTGTGAAGCAACATAAAAATTTCTTGGAGAATTTACACAGAAAATCGTTTCTACGTGACGATTCAGCGCCGCGCGACGAGCAAACTACAACAAATTGCTCCGGAAAAGTCCGATGCCTCAAAGAAGAGTTTGAAGCCAAGAAAAGTTTATGTGACAACCCAGACGAGATCAAGCACAAATCGAGAAGCACCTACCTTAATTTAGATAGAGATAGCAAAATCGGTGACGTGAGTTCGAGCATTTCGGATCCTGGCGAAGACCTAAATTTAAAAAAACTCATCGGAAAGTTTGAGATAAGCACGAATAGAGAAAAAATTAACCATGATACTTCGCAAGTAGTCATGCGATCGAAACAGCAACCGAAAACCTTATCGAAGTCGACGAGGCATTCCTGTTTCGAAGTATCTATGGAGAAGAATCAAGCACCTGTGATATCGAATTTTACTAAAGCCCCCGCACCGGTCTTAGAGAGGGGCGCGATAGATAGCGAATATAAACGACCCCCTGTATCGCCTACGTCGGGTGTCGTCGTGGCTACGGTCATTGCGACTGCCGCGGTCAAAAAGCAACAGCAGTTCGGCAAAAGTCATCCCCTGGCTAGGTTGAAAATAAGACCCAGACACAGCAGCCCAGTTTTTAATACAATGTAAATGAAGGATGAGAAACAATTATTGATATGCTCAATGTGAAAGGCTGTATAAATAAAATTTTGTGTGGACTGTATTTATTTCGCTTAGGTTCTTAAAGAAGGTTCAGAAAAGAAGATTGCGTATTTCTTTTACATAGTGAAATAGGCTTTAAATCAAAATATGATGACAATATTCATCAGAATTCAGTTAAAAATCAAAAAATTTACATAAATATTGTAACTTGTAATCGTGGGAAGCGTAATAAGTGATTTCTTATCGACTATGAGCAGCTTTACAACTGCACAATTTAAAATACGCAATTTGTGTTAATATTTTTAATTTTGCTATAGTGTATATATTAATTTTTATATGTATTTAGTATTTCTTTATTCTATACATTTTTATATTTTAAAAACACAAATTGTCTGTCCCCTGTCCACACAGAATTTTAATATAAACAATGTAAATTGTAGCAAACAACAATATTGTTTTGGTAAAGAAAATCTATTGCATCTACCTTCCCAGTTGTCTATAATGTTTTGTCAACACAGATATTTCTAGAGAGAAATTTATGTGAGCAATTCTCAGGGATAGTTTTGCAGCTCTGTTTTTAGTTATTAAAAGAAAGTCGGAAAGCGAAATTCCAAAGCAGTATTTTTCCAATTTCTAATTTTAGTTTAACGGAATGAAGATAACGTTAAAACGATCTTCATTTTGAGATTTCTCTCTACTGCCAAAGTATTAACGATATACTGCGTGAACTGTGGACCATACATACAATACAAGGTTACAATGAAACAACAAACAACCAATATAGGTGATAATTGTATATTTAAATATAAAGCAGGGAAAACAGGGGAGATTTTTCAATTTTAAGTTTTACCAACATATCAACACAGCACTGTCAAACTTTCATTCGTTTAGACAATATTCATAAAGAAAAAAACATTATCTGCATTATTGCATAGATAAAGAAATGAACAAAAGATAAATAGATAACAAATTACACCCTTGAAATAAACCATTATTAAGAAATAAAAATTAGACTTGGCTGTATAAAAAATCTAGTCTTGTAATAAATGTATGCACTGTTATTGAACGAAAATGTATTACTAAAGAAAAAACTTGGCATATATGAGCATGTGCCTGTTACTATTATAATTAAGTTTAAATTACTGTATTCTTTTATATGTAACTTCTTTTTGTAAAAACTGAATACTATTAGAAAACTATATATACAGGGGGTGCTTATTTCTTTACTATTAAGAGCCTTGATTAATTTTAATTAAATTCTTTACGAAAATAAATGCCGTTGATGTAGAATTTAGGAAAAAATATAGATATATTACGTAATTGTGTATCATCTTTTAATTGAAGGGAATTCGAGAAAGATTATACTAATAATTATTTATTAAAGCAAATTAATTTATCTCAAATGCTTTTTTATACATCAAAGAAGAAAAAACTGAAGCGGTCGTCATAATTTCACTAGAAAGAAATTTAATGTATGCATATGTAGCTTTATCTGATGCTTGTAACTACATTAAGATTATTCAATGACAAATATTGTATCGAATATGCTTGGTAGAGTGCACTGTATATACTTTTAACTTACAGTTAAAATATATTTAGAAGAATAAATAACGAGAAATAAAGATCGTCCTGTATATATAGGACTTCCTTTTCGCGTTACGTCTCTTTGGACGTACAAACAAGATCTTTCCTTAAAGTGAAAAAATTTGTGCAAGATATACAAGAATATATAGTGATAGTACGTAAAATATTTTGATTAAGCAATTCATTATAATATTCTAAGCAACTTCTGTATTTTGCTTTTTGTTTTATACACTATCAGTGCATAGATATGGAAGAAAAAGGAAGGAAAATTACTAAGTTACTTTGTTTTTTTTTTTTTTAATTTAAGAGAAAACACTTAAAAAAAGGACATTTCGGATTGTAAGTGGGGAAGGGTGTTGATCACGCGCACTTAAAGCACCCTTACTGGACTTGTTGTTATCTGCTGTGTGTGGCGTCTTCAGCTTATTGGATCCAATTAAAGTTGAGTATGAACTTGTGCAGTATCGCAGGTGAGCCGCCGCCGAATAAATTTTATTCTTGTATAATGAATTGCTAATAAAAAATCTTGTATATTATATATATAAAAAAACACCTAAATACACATTAATGCAACAAACTCAATTTTTTAACTAGATACATTAATAAGATCTTCCTTTGTTTTTCTTATTTATATAGATCTTCAACATTAATTGACATGTTAAATCTTGTTACTGCTTTTGTGTGCATATGTGTGCGATAGTTAAAGAAAAATAAAAAAAAACAATTTTGTACTATAGGGTGTAAAGTATGTTGTCAATATATAAAAATATATAAGTTTTATCACATAACGAAAAATAAGTTATAAGATTTAAATGATAAAGAAAAAGGAAAAGTAAATATGAAAATATATACAGAAACTCAGCAACTGTGCTATTTATTTATTAAATCTCCATCTGATAAATTTTTTTCCCGCTAACTATGGCAATACGTGGAATGTTCAGTGATAAATCTACTCTTGAAGCGGCACCCAGCTTGCTTTTTCTACGACCTTCTACTTCCTTTTTTTGCTTAAAAGGACCTATAGCCATAGAATAGACAGCCCCTGGAAGCTTATTAATGCTGCCTATTGCCTAGAATTAATAAAATTTCTCATAAAATTGTCATGAACGTACAATAAGTAGAAAACCTGTACTCACATGCATGGTTTTCGTATCGACAAGTCTAAAAATATTTGCGTCTGTTCCGCCGCATATAAAGAATTCATTATTTATAAACTTGCCGCAGTATAGCTGGGGAGCAAAATAAAATCAACAAAGGGAATGGGTCAAAATGAGAACTATACCTTAGCTGTAATAGTATCTGGTTCTACAGTGCTTATTAATTTACCTGAACCGTAATCCCATAGCTGTAAGGGATTGTCTTTTTGCCAAGCGCAAGTCAACACCTACATAAAACAGTAAGTAAAATATAATGTTAATACAGTACATACATTTTGAATTTCTGTAACTTAAGTATAATTAACAATAGTTTTGCGTCAAAACCTCAGTTCCTTTAGGATGTATATCCAGGCCATCACCGCAAATATGGATGCCGGAAATGTAACGAATAGCGAAAGGTTGTCGCACATCCCAAAATTGCACCACGTTATCCCAACCTCCAGTTATCAATTCATGGTTAGAACGCGGATTAAAACAAGCAGCAAATACTCTCGATGTATGTCCGTCCAATACGCCAGGTGTATTACTAGAAACCCATTATTTTCAAAGATCTTTCAGATAATTTTAAATAGAATACCTTCCTGAAAATATCCGCTCCTGTACGCGATTTTCCTCATCGTACAAGTAAATTTTACAATCATCTCCACACGTGACAAATTTCGGTAATCTCGGATGATACGCAATACCATAAGTTTGTCGCTTTTCCTTGATGGTATATAAGCATTGACAGAAATTATAGTTCCAACATTTTACACAGCCATTGGCGTCTAAAAATGCGGGTGTTATTTCATTAGAAACGGATGCAGCTATTCCAAAAATTTCTTCGCTTGAGTTTTAAAATTTAATTAAATAAAACTTTTGAATTAGCTGTTTCTATAATCTTTGCTGTATATTACAAGTGCAGACAACCGTCTCAGTAGTGGGATAATTCTTTGAAATCGGCCTATGTTTTATATTGGTTACTGGAGCAGGATTTTCAGCTATATCTTCATCAGTCAGTGCATGGACTAATTCCATTGTGTTGGCTTTATAGAATCTAACGACTCCATCCGTATATCCAGCTACTAGTTGATCTAATTCCTGTGTATAATGAACACATAATGATTCTCTGTTTGTTTCACTAAAAAACATACATAAGCCCATAGTATTTCCTTGTTTATATAACTTACACTACATTAACCACAGTAAAATTAGAAACTAGCAAACCATCAGTAGCGGCTACTTCTGCCAATAAATTGTCTACTTCCCTTTCGGGGTTTTTTACGAATGTCTGCGTTATTTTAAATTTATTTGGTGCAAGAAGTTTTCTGATAGCTTTATTAGGTTGACCCGCCTTTTGATCATCTGCTTCTGGAGTGGTCATTGCAAAATTTTAAATGCGTTTTCCGATACACCATGAGTTTCTTGAAAGATTCTGTCTCATTTTCTTTCGATTTTAACCTTTAGACCACATATTTCAAAATTTCCTTTTCCGAACTTTATTTTTTAAGCATGATGAATTTTGACATTAAATAAATGTCATCAATGTTTTTGGCAGTGCAAGTTGTACATTCACTATTTCGTAATTGATTTCGTAGTTACGATAAAATATAGAACAATTAAAATGTTCGCAATTTATTCAGCCTCGAATGTAACAGGAAAGAGAGGAACTTTCTGGGTAGCACTAAATATTAAAGTCATTCAATGTGAAGCTAATACGGGCTTTCCGCTTTAATAAGGACCAGCTCTCATCCACTCACTGATCTGTTTCAAACCTTCATTGGTGCAGTTCATAAGCGCGTGCTGTCATCGCCAGCTTCCACAATTAGCGCCAGATCATCCGCGAAGGCACTCGTAGCAACATCCACTGCCAGCTTTAGCTATAGTATTCCGTCGTGAAGAATGTTCCACAGGGTCGGCCCCAAAACCGAACCGTGCGGGACACCGCATCCACCATCCAGGATCACTCCACGGTCAATCATTACTTCCCTATGTTTTAGGTAGCTGGAAGTGATATTAATCAAGTCTTTTTCTCGGAGCTTCCTGATGACCAGGCTATAACTAGCCGAGTTGAAGGCGTAATTTACGTCGATGGTTATCAGGACGCAACACCTGCTTTCCAGATTCTCTAGTGCATGAGAGGTACGAGTTTTCAGAATTATGATTACCCTGGCCACCTTTCACCCATCTGGTATTTCTTGGGTTGTTAATTGAGCGTTCATGACGGTTACTATCAGCTTAGGCAAGATATTTAGCGCTATTTTAATCGCCTATGGTGGAATTCTATTTTAGCAACTGCAATATCCAACTAAGCTAACGTGAAATGTTGAACATTAAATTAGATTCCACACTTTCACCCTCCCAATAAGTGTTGTATTAACAATAATATTTTGCATATATACAGATAAAGGTAAGCCGAAGATATTTTAAATTATCGGTGAATCTACCGATATATCACCAGTTGGCTACCCTGCTGCTTAGGAAAAGAATGCGCTCGTAATATGAAAATGCACCGATTCTCCTTTGGTATAACTGTGATATAATTTAAACACAATTGTTTATTTTTATGATTATATACCTATATTAAATTGTCAATGAGCTAATGACAATAAGGATACAAAGATTATTAAAATATAGTTTCGTAGTAATAAAGAGTTTTTATTCAGATATAAAAAAAATATTATAGTTAGAGGTTCATTACCTACAATCCTACATGTACTCTCTGGGTAAGTTGGTATAGAATAATAATATACATGCGTATTATACATATAAAAAAATATAAATAAATGCAAATGTTTAGTAACCGATGTTTGTTTATAATCCCTACAGTCAACGGTTTTAGTACTAATTAATAACCTGGAAATGCAACGTCCCTCAAGAGATATGCTTACGTAACGAATAATGCAAGAACCAATAAGATATAATAGCAGCACACTAATCCAAAACACCTTTATATAGTACATGCTTTCTACTTACATATATAGGTGCTGTAGCATTGCAGCTTCTAAGAAGCGATAGCTGTCGACAAATTTTTGACCGAAGAAGATTCTTATGCCAAGGCAAGGGTACTTTATAATATATAGGAATTATATAACCATAAATAAACCGCATGGTAAATAAAATATTATTCACCATCAGCTACGATACGCTTTACTGGCGAAGAAAATCGCCTTCACTCTGGATAGGCGGTCTACTACATTGTAAATTGTTATTGTCAGGTGACATTTATGTAACAGAACACTGTTTATTTTTTTAGTTCCGCTGAAGATGTTCGCCGTAGATCGGAACGAAACGTTACGGAAGTGATTCCAATAGACCATAATATATGGCTCTACAGCTCGAAATCTGTTACTTCATTCAAAATTTTATATATTTTAATATACATATTTCTTCTTTCGATGCTTGTAGAACTCTATGTTGTAGAATGAAAGAGAATCAAAAAAATAATCATTGTGTTTATCTGTTTCTATATCTACGGGTGGCATGCTTGTATTTGTTGGTGTTGTCAGGTTGTCAAACGCATCCCATCCAAACGTACAAAGTTCCTACCACAGTGTTGCCAAACTACTTTCGTTTTCGACCTCGTGTTATGTAAATTTCTTAGAATTTGGGAACTATCTATGTTGGGAACCCCTAAAATTTTGTTCGCAACTCGTGTATGGGTTGCGCTCCCTAGTTTACGCACCACTGCCCTAGGTTCAATGGGTAGCGTCCGACATCGAAAGTGAACAAGTGTCACAAACATTCAAGAACAATCCCCGGTGAATCACTCCTATCCATCTCCGAAACTGGGACAAAACAACAACAATAGCATTGATCCTACTAGAAACATGATGTACATAAAATCCCTGGAATATTTTTAATAATCTAAAAAAATAAAAAATTTCAGAAATTGGAACTTATACTTAATTAAATAATAATTATGTTACACAACAGATTGTGGTGCTACGCTGTTACACCATTTAAATTATATTATCGTAGCATAATTCTGTGACGGTTAGCAGCATTGCTGCTCGCCACAGAACTTGTATTTTGGTGGATGTGGCGTCATCTAGCGGACATTTTATAGATTTCTCGATGGTTTCAAAACTGCATCTGCCGTCATGGCGAGTTCAAAAGAACGAGAAAAAGAGCCAGAATATGGTAGGTCTTAACATTCTGTGATTTTTTTTTTCAAAAGTTTACTAATATCATACACGCTAAGGGAATTGCTACCGTTTTGAATAATGGAGATTAAGAAAATCATTGAAAAACGTCTACTATTTATAAAAATCGTATAACTGTCAAATTACTCATTCTAACCTACAATTTAAATTGCAATAATCGTGTTTATAAACATTGTATGTACAATCATAACAAAGAAAACGTATTTTTCTAGTAGTATTGTGTAAATCTTGGTTTAGTTGCAGAGACTAAGCAATCTGAAAATAAAAATATGAGAAGAGGTAAACCACAACAGCAAATATACAGACCAGGCAGTGGTCCATTGAGGAAGTCGATTCCAGGGATTGAGGAAACGGAGTCAGATACGAAATTAGTAGTTGTTTCTAAACAAAATAAGAACAAACCTGTAGGGTTGGACCGCTTAGATAAATTAAAGAGTGCTGATACTTCACCACGCGATTCAAGTGCTGCTATAGAGACAATTACCTCAAAGTTAGGTGACGTTGCAATAGACAATGGTAAAAGGAAACTGAAGAAGCCAGAGCAGAGTTTCTATGTAGCTAGACCAGTAGCTTTAGCTAGAGAAGCAGCAACTATTGATGACACTTCAAACAAGCCAGATTATCTGAAAAGCAACTTAGAAACTGATATACATGCAAATGGAAGTGACAATTATAACAGTACTATGCAGGATCGATTACATAACACTAGAGGATCAAAACGATATTCAAATAGGAGATATGGTGAGAACTTAGACAACCAAGATGACTGGAGAACATCACACATAAGAGGCCCAAGACAGGGTTCAGAACCACGTGCAATGTCAAATCAAAATAATAATTATAACAATAGAATCCGTGATACTAGAAGTGTAGAGCCTGTTGCCATTCAAAATCGTAGTAATTGCCCAAACGACAAAGTTATGAATCGACCCCCTAGTGGAAGAAGGCACAGTACTATAGGCTTAGAACAAGATAAAAGATTAAAGAATTTAGATAATTTACCACCTAGGTTAAGGAAAAAGTACTTAGAAGATAATAACTTACCAGGTATGTGTTTTTTTTATAAAGTTTTAAATATAACATAGCATGCCAAATGTGATGACTTCCAAAAATATAAATGTGCAAGTAAATTAGAATGAAACAGAGACTTACTCCTAGAATATATATTATTGTACTATCCTGTATGTATGCTAAGAAGGAAATCATAGGAAATTAACTTTGTCTTCCACTAAGACTTGGGAATGCTACAGGTGAAAATAAGTATTTGTGATTCTTTTATAAATGGAGTTATCAGATTTATGGCTAGTTTTTTTTTAATATGTCCTTCAATTAGTTTAATTTTTTCTCTGGATCACTAGAATCAGTACAAAGAATACTCAAAATAATTGCAATTGAATCTAGAAGGTTCTTAAATATATTCATTGGCTAGTGTGTTGTTTCATTGCGACAATACAAGCTGGAACTAATAGGTTGATCACCAACTTCTCACTCAATCTTATAACATTTATTGACTTCCGGATGATTTGTCGGACTTGGTTTATTACCTTCGAGGTGCCTTATAGCCCATTTAAGGCCAACTTCCTTTTGATTTGATCTTGGAAATACCTTATTAAAAATCACCAAAAGTAAATGTAGCTGAATTCTCTTTACTTTCTTTAACCTGAACAAATGATTGTGGTATTTCAGTTTTATTGTTTTAGTATTTCGACAATAGTTACACAATGAAGCTGATAAAGTTTCCTAGCAGTATTAATTGGCGTGAACCAATTATCCATATCAATATTTCAATTAGTACTATGAATTAGATTATTTAGGGCTCAATGAATACTTACTATGATACTTAGCAACAGGAACTTTTTACGGAGTTGAGCCTCTATCAATATATATCTCTGCATTTGAAAGACAAAAAGTTTTTGCAGCTCAACAATCTTAATACCTTATTTATCTGGTTTTAAGGGCAGATACATTTTGAATGAGCACCGTTCCTTATAGCTTACTAATTGTTCATCTACGCTGCAATACTCATAGGTGTTGAGCATTAGAAATAATATTGTATTTTCTTCCGAGATGTTTGAAAAATTGCTTCTGACAAAATTCTATTACATCTTTTCTTTCTTTAATATAATACGCATGCCGTATTAAAAATTAGGAAACCACCTTAACTAAATAAAATGTAATACAACTATCTTATTAGATAAATATATATCTATATATATATATATATGCCAGTAATACTGCCCGGGAATATACTTGTGCCCTAAACACAGTATTTGCACAACACAAAAATCACGTATTAATTAAATACGTGTAGCAAATCAACTAACTGATCTGCGCATACAAGAGATTAGCAGAAACCACAGTTTCGAGCTGCTATGTTTTCAAAAATAGTAGAAGGTTTCAAATGTTGGGGTATAACCGTACCTCAAATACCTTCTCGTAAGTTGAAAACGGTTTACATTAGAAAATAAATTATATTATTATTATTAAGCGCATTTGCATTACATTTTTCACATTGTGTACATTGTGCTTAATAATTTTAATTACAGGTAATTACAACAGGAACGAGGAGCAGTGGGATGGTAGCAGTATAACATTTCAAGGTTCCCAAAATTATGGACCAAAACAAGACTATAATTACTCTACTTTACCTACGAATTCTCATCAAAACATCCAAAATCAACGTCAACAGAGTCAGAACAACGTGATGTATCATACACTGCCAAGTAGGGGCCCTAGAGGGCGTGGACGCGGTTATTACGATTATACTAATGCGATTGGAATGTACCGTTCCGCAACTCCTGAGAGAATGTACGCGAGCCCGGCCAATTCAAGACCCCACACTCCTCCAACATTTGATAATACAACTAGAAGTAATGAGAATTTGCATCGTCAGGAGGGTGGCTACCATAATTATAGAAATGACAATAGCAAGTATTCAGATGAAAGACGAAGTGTGGATAGATTCAACGACGAACGTAGAAGGAGGGATAGATTTAGTACTGAAAGAGATAGGTATAATAGGGGCATTGAAAATAGATATAGAGATGATAAGTATCATCGCGGCGATGATAGAAATGCTAATAATAATAATAATCAAAGCTCCATTATGAATAAGGATCACATGAAGGAAGTAGTTGTAAATGAATATGTGGAGCAACCAAAGACTCCGAGACCATTCAGAGAAAGCTTAGAAGCTCAGCTATCGCCAGTTTCTCCTCCTACACCCCCTGAGAAGAGTATAAAATCGACAGTTCCTGTGAATAATACTATATTGGTATGTATTTATTTTACGGTTGGGCAAGGTAGGGAAAAATAACTATCCTTAGCGAGGACTAGACAGACTCGTGTTTAGTCGACTCTCGGAAAAGCGGATAAGCAACACGAACCCCTTCTCCCGAGACGAATAAACACGAGGCTGTCTAGTCATCGCTCACGATACTTATTTTCCCCTACCTTGCCCAACACTAACTTATTTGTAAGTGAAATAAACTGGTATATTAAGCAATACTGCTTTGTCATGCTCGCTCTACCACAAATTTTATCACCCTGTGTTCACACTATTCTTAACTGTACGTCATTTTAAAAGTAATTTAATTTTTTAAAGTACACTCTTGTAATTCATAATTCGAACAATACGTGAATAATGTGTGTATCGAAACCACATTTACACTTTTCAAATTAAACATAGTGCATAGCAAATGCAAATCACAAGTGTATCTATAATATTGTACAATAGCTTCTAAAAGTAAAATGTACTGCTCGGTACTCCAGTGCCAGATTTTAAAGATACACACATCGTAAGAAATTGTAAAATTTACAAAACAAAATCTTGTTGATCATTTGCCACCTAGTGATATTCGCTTAAAATTATGAAAACTCTATCTCGTGGTAAAACTAAAGACAAACAAATAGGTTAGGTAATACAAATCTCAATTTTGCAAAATTTTACCTAGCACACTGCAGGTATGAACCGAGCACACTCATTTCTCTGTGTTGAAGAGCATTTTATATAATATTGGTTTCGGTCGACCATCTCTCAATATCCGTCGAATGAGATGAATATGCCTAGGTTTACATTTAGGGCGTTTTTCTTTAACTTTTATGTAAATGATTTCCTTTCATTGGTAAACTGTAAAATTACTGCTTAGATGTACAGATTTATTATGGAATACCTACAGTATTTGATTGTATTTCACTTCAGAAAAACCTAGATATTGTTAATCATTAGTGAAATCAGAATAAAATTTAATTAAGTTATTCATAGTTATTGTTGGGTTACCACCCAACATCCTGTACTGTTTGCTTTTACCGTCCCAATTGCTATTTTAGAGTTTTTTTTATTGTTTTTTTACAGTTTTTCTTGGCACATAGCTATAGTTGGTATAATGTCATTTGTTAATTGAAACTTTAAGCATTAACCCTTAAGTTCATAATTGCACAGTGATGCTTGTTTTTTTTTGTCTTGACTGAATTTTATTTATTGGGTAAATATATATATGTATGTATATATATTATTTAGCTTTGATCCAGGCGAAGTTGATTTCACTTGCTTCCTATTAAATATATTTTACTCGAGATTGGCTATTATAAGAACCGACTTTCTTATGCCTTCAAATATAGAAAAGTATAGAAGACGAAATATAGCCGTTAGTTTGTTTTTCTTTATTGCCAACTTTTAAGATTTTATCTTTATTGTCTTTACTATTTAATGCTATTGTACATTTCACAAGCTGCAACGTATGGCAATATGACCCGTAAGATTGCACATGCGTTTATTCCTGTGTTAAGACAAACAATAGTCTTAAAAGTATTTTGCTGAATTGTTTTTAAAATTACATGTGCTTTAGGATTGGAGCGAAGAAGTTGAACTGAACGATAAATTAGAGGCTGAGGCATTAAGTGATGCATTAACTAGATCATCATCAATTGCTAGTCTTATGGAAACTAGCACAAAATCTCTACCACCTTCAACACACACAAAAAAATCTAAAAAGAAGTATGTATCTATTAAATTGTAACAATAAATTTTATTGCTTTTGGAATTTCTTGTGTTTCAGGAGGAATAGGCGAAACAGCCAAAGAAGGTTTGTTGTTTAGATTTTATATTCTGTTCTATCACTGTAAACTTTAATTTATTGCAGAAGCAATAGTAGGAATAGAGATCACACCCCTGAATCATTATCCTCGAGACAACAACCCAAAAATCAAAATAGAGACGAAAGAGCCATGTCTTCCGATCCTTATCACGTTAGAAAAAGTTCCATTACAAGTACTGATTCAAGAGATAATTTCAAGGTTCCTGAAAGTAGAAGAAGAAGGAATTCTCGAAGTAAACGAGATGGTAGTTATGACAGGTCTTCGAGAGGAGCAAGCAGAGAGTCTAGCTTTGATAGAAGACGAAAAAGTTCATGCAATGAACAAGAAAACTGGCGCGATGAAGCGCGGAAAAGGCAAAATTCAGAACGAGAACAGCACCAACAAAATCGAGATGCAGATAATAAAGATGTTAGGAAAGGGGGACTTTTAATTCTACCATCAACCACCAGTGAAAACACTAAGATTTTAGAGCGACCAAAATGTCCCGATATCAGCAGAAAAAGCTCTAATGTTGGGCAAAAAACATTGTTTGATCCTAACAACCCACACAAACCTATTATTGTAAAGTCCCCGAACAGCAGAATTAGTGTACCAGGTTTTGCTGATAATATGGAAACTCCTCCGCCGCAACTTTACACCACTGATCAGTTTGGTAATGTAAGACCTGCTTGGTATGATGAAAGTTCTGATAAAATGAAGCAGTCACGTTATCCGGATCTTTTAAGAGAAATTATCATAGCAGATACTGAACTTCAATGTAATATTAATTCTGGAATGATTTTAATCAATTGGGAAAATGTATCAGTATACAGGGATTTCCTAATGAAAAGCTTAGAGTATCTCCTGTGCAAAGATATGAAATTTTGCCAATCGGAAAATGTCGAGCAACATTTTTGGAAGATTTTGTTTTATAACATAATCGAAATGATGCGTAAAACCATTTCAACAGATCCTAGTAATAAAGAACAATATAAAGGGTTCTTATTGTATTTAATTGATGAAGGGGTGAAATACTTTGAAATGTTATTGGAGAGATTGGAAGAGGTTTATAACTTTAAAATTGGTGATTATTTGGGATACAATACTACTCCTACAAAAGGAAAATTTGTCGGGCTGGTTTTAGTTTCCATTCAAAAGATTTTCTTAT
Source organism: Cetonia aurata (assembly GCA_949128085.1). NCBI lineage: Eukaryota > Metazoa > Arthropoda > Insecta > Coleoptera > Scarabaeidae > Cetonia > Cetonia aurata. The sequence goes on from OX421887.1 coordinate 27,370,500, forward strand.
ACTTGGGGGATTTGCTAAGGTACAAGGAGCAAGTGAATGAGACCTCGAACTATGGAAAATGCAGACAGTATGTACATTTGCTTAAAGTTTGACAGAAAGAAATCTTGTTTCTTTTATAGATGGTATGTTAAGGCTAACGAAATAAATCCTAAGAATGGCAAACCTTATAACCAACTAGCGTTATTAGCAGTATATGCAGTAAGTTGGATTTTAAATATTAAATTAACAAATGATTAACTTGTTATACATTTTCTAGAGAAGGAAATTGGATGCTGTTTATTATTATATGAGAAGTCTAATGTCCTCAAATCCTGCACCTTCAGCACGTGAAAGCTTGAATTCTTTGTTTGATGAAAATAGAAAGAAGGTAAGTATTGGTTCTGTGTTACCTAAAATCTGAAATACACATTGTTACTAAAGGAAGTATTTTTGTTTTATCTATTGCAAATATGAAGATAATAATCACTTATTGTTAGATAACGAATACATTTATGATTATTTAGAACTAGTAGTAAAACATATATATGTGAGCAATACCTGGATTGGTAAAAGTATATAATTTAATTGAATCATAAGAAACATTAATATTGATCTCTTTAAAATTTCCAAATATTTTACAAGAATTTATAATATATAAATGATTAAAAAAAAAACTGCGGAAATGGGTAAACAGGGATGATATAAATGTGATGTAAAATATTTGAATTACTCATGATAATCGCCTGCTTTAATAGAACACTGGAATGTGATATACTGTTAATTTTATATTACATTAGACGTTCTGTTTGGAATTTTCGAGCGTACGTAACTCTCTCAATGAGTGTTGCATAATCAAAGCTGCGGTGTCCGAGTGGTTAAGGAGATGGACTTGAAATCCATTGGGTTCTACCCGCACAGGTTCGAATCCTGTCCGCAGCGACTTTTTTTCATTTTATTTTCTATTATAATAATAATTTAAACATCTATATATGCAATAATAATAAATTTAAATACGGATTTCATTTAAAAGGAAGATAAGACATTTCCAAATAATTTTTTTGTGCCTTTTTGTCACTTTGTGTGAAGGTGAACTCAATGTTAAAACATTGATATCTTTTGCAATGTAGAGGCGTATATTATTTATATAGTATTTGTTCTTGCTATGATATTCATGATTGTAAACATTAATTTGTGCAGTGTTACACAACAAATTGTGTTTAATAACAACAAAAGTACTTTCAATTATGAAGCTTATTTTATTACACAAAAGCACGTAAAAACTAAATGTGTAACAACAATATTGAAAATGTTTTTGTATTATACTTAATACAAACAAAAATGTATCTCCCACAAATAATCTTATTTGTTTATATCAAGGATATGTGTATAATACATAATGGTAATTTGTTTGTATCTGCCGAGATATATGTTGGGGAACATAGTACCAATGCAGAGCTTTTACAAAATGAAGGGGGAAGTGAAAAGTGGAGGAGAATTAATTTCACGAATTTATTGCGTTACAACAAACTGGGATACCAATCTATTGCTCTGTACAAGACAAACCAGAACCTTTTTTGCTATTAGTAAGATTTAATTAATCTTGCACATAGGCTACATATGTTACCTGTTGCTTATGTGTCCCCTCTGTGGAAAGAGACCGAAATCTGAAACTACTCTAACGTTAAGCCCAATAATTTGCCTATTTTAGTTGAAGAGGGCTGTTTTGTGTTATAGCGCAAAGCATCATCTTACGTAGGGTTTGTTCTATGGTAGATAGCAGTACGTAAAGTGATTGTTCTTTTTGATTCGAGAAATATCTGTTGCTTCATGACGAATATTCACATGAAAATAAAAGTAATAAAAGAAATATTTTTATCTTATTTTTATCTTGTCCACCTCCGATTTTGCTAAAATTTGGTAGGGACACAGAATACCGAAACATATTTGACACGTATTTTTTTCAGCGTCCCGTTTTTGGGTTTAGCGGGTGTAATAGGATTTTTAGATTAAATGCAATGCGGCATTAAATTTTATTCTAAGAATCTAAAGAAAACTAGTCTACGGTAGGCGTATATAAAAATGACGACATCTTCCCTAAAACGGATATTAGACAAAAATCCAAAAACACGTAACTTTAATTTTTTTATGTAGTTTAAACATAAAAAGAGAAAAAATAAATTCATAATGTACAGGGCAGTGGGGAGACAAAAAATGATATATTTGAACCCCCTAACGACCCAACGGGTGCGCCACTGTTCTTTTACAACCTAAAATGTAGGGTAACTAACAAGGAATAATCTCGTGTTTACTTCTATCCCGATATCTCTTCTTGTTTCCGAAATATTGCGAAAAATGTATTTTTTTTATATTAACCAAAAAACGGGACGCTAAGAAAAATACGTGTCAAATATTTTTCGATATTCTGTGCCCCTACCAAATTTGATCAAAATCGGAGGTGGACATTTGGGTGCCTTTGCTTGTTGGACATTTACAGCTCACAGCAAAAATCATACATGCAGGAGAACTGCTGAAATAATCTAAAAAGGGCGGTTGTTCTTGTTACAATCAATATAATGGATACTACTATAGTTTAATATCTACAGTGCTCTTGTTCAGCTTTGTGAAAGAATTTACCACAAAGCTTAGCAGCAAGAGCGAATGAGATAAAGGCATCATCTTGAAACTCAATAGAAATGCAATCAAATGGTACACGGAGGACTGCAAAACGGCACTGGGAACTGGAATAGGGATATATGGGCCTAGAACCAAATATTTCGAAAACTTGGGAATCTCCATTTCAATGGCCAGTTCAACGTTGACAGAAACTATTTAAAGCAACAGATTATCATAATATCTGATAGCCAATTGAGCTCAAATATAATCAGCTGCTAGATGGTTTGGTAGTGTCTAGAAAAACTAAACAAGTTAGAGAAAAGGGACAAGGTACCCCTCTTTGCTTTGCGGAACACACAGGTGTGGAAGGAAACGAAATAAGAGATAATCACGCAAAGAAATGCTCTGTAATACCCTTTTAGCGGGATAAGTAGCATTATAATACTGGAAAAACTCAAAAATGAAGTAGAACAGAGAAAATATTGAGAGTATCTCCATGGAATGAGGCAAGCTAAAACTCTTCTATGAACTTATGACCGGAAGAGATTTATAGAATGCACCAACCTAAGTAAAAGTAATATTCGCGTATTGATAAGGATCCATCAGGCCATCGTAAACTGAAAGCATCTTAGTAGGTTTGGAATAGCAGAAGAAGTCGAATGTAGATTTTGTGGGGAACAGGTTCTCGTGCCTAGATTAACTTCATTGTAAAAACGAATCAACAGCAGAAGAACAAATGGTAGTGCATTATAATTATAATTTAGGAAAACTTTTTCGTCAAATTGAAAAAATTCTAAACTGAATTATTGCAACGGTAGAATGCACTATCAGAAGGTACAAAATCGAAAAGAGGATTGCATATAAACCAAGAGAAATTCCAAATAAAAACTGTCTGAGCTAGAGGAGAGGTGCATAGTAAAACAAAAAAAAAAATACCTTTTCATTAGTGCTCCAAAACTGGCTTGTCATCTTAGTAAATATATAGTAAAGGCAAATAGTGTTGTAACCATGAATAAAAAAAAATTACTAACCGAAAAATTACGAAATTACATCTGAAAGGCGTCAGAGGAAATAAAGACAATCCTACAAAATATTGATGGTAACAGTTAACTGTCATAATGCATGTATGATTTTAGCTGTGAGATGGATATTTTTGAGACAAGGATTATAAATTTATTATTTGGAATTAAATACGCAAATTAAAACATACTTCAACCAAACTTTATTTATTGAACTATTATTTTTCTTATAATTTAAGTGTTCCTAGCTATACATATAGAACAGTCAGAGTTACAGTTCTATTGATCATCATTGGCATAAACTTAAAAGTCATGACATTTACCCCGTGCTTAGAAACTTCGAAGAAAACCATCATCTAACACCAAAAGATTGCTTTATGCTGTTTTACAAAATTTTAAAGGAAAAGTATCGGATTGAGATGTTGAGTGTTAATAAAGAATTTACCATTTACAGACTTTTGCGGAAATTTAGATGTGACAGTTGTCAATGAGTCATGGATATAAGTGTAATATTACAAAACCTTACTGCCACGTTAACTAATATCAATGCACCATAAAACGGATATCTTACTGTGTTGGTGGTATGTGCATGGCAATAAAAAGGCTTGACGTCGTCTTTTATAAAAGCCGGTTTTAAAGCCATAACTGTATACCACCAACACGTTGTTCAAATGTGGATATATTGTACTTATATGTAGGAATGTAACTGCTAGTTGCATAAGCCTTTAATTTTTTTCTCAACATATTTACTATACTGAAATAAGTATCAAACTGATGTTTTATCTCCTAAATGTATGCATCTTAATAATAGCTTTTAAGTAACTTATATATTTGTTCGCTTCTCTAAGCTCACTGTATGTTTGTTTTTCTTTTTCCCAATGCCGGCCGCCATCAGTATCTGCATCAAATATGTGTACGTATCCTTATTTATAATTTAACTTGTTCGCTCCTATGCACGGCGCGAAATTACATTAGAGAAGAAAGGTCACTTAACAGTAAGAGTTCATATGTAATATTTTGCGAAATGTTGGTTTAACGAGGAGGAATAGAGGTTTTATTAGCCGTTTGTCGTCTCATTTAAAGAATGGCGGCAACTTGACGAGGTCAGGTTTGGAATTTTGTTGTTTTGATATGCTGCGTGTATGATCACGCTTGCGCATTTGCGTGTATGTAGAGAACTATGCATTTATTTGAGGTAATACTGCAAATACAGTAAGAGCACTTTAATTTTTATTTCATTCAGTTTGTTAATATACAGATAGTGTTTCACTTACAATGAAAAACCTGCGTTATTTGCAGAATAAGCAAGTAATAATCTTGTATTTCTCCAATAAGGTTTCATTGATTTACTTTTGTATGTAGTTGGAATAGTTTTGTTATACAGCATGCCTCCGAATGGGACCTAACCATAGTAATAAACTCAAATTAGTATTTTCAAAAATCATAAATTTGCACTATACAATTGGTAGTCAAATGTCATAAGAACGTCATAGATTACATGCATCGATATTTATCCTGCCTCCACTATACTCCATTCGTTTTTTAAACATGAATTCGTGATTTGAAACCTGTTATAAAACTAGTTTAAAATCATATAAACCTGGAGCAATTAATTGATATATATGTAGATTTAACAATGAACAAATCGATATATTTGATGTCCCAATAAATAATATTCTAACGTACCGTTACATACTCGTATTGTCTTCGTAAAATCTGCACAGAACAACTGCTTAGTATTAACGAAATACGACATGCGACTGTATCTTCACTTAGTTTTCCTTTTATTGCTATACATTTATCTCCTTCTTTGTGGACGTTTGACTACTTGTCTTCCATTATTTATCATCGTCATGCTGAACTGCATAAATACATAGTACCGGTTTATCGTATATTACAACCTCGGCGGTATCTTCATCGTCTCTCATTTGAGTTTCTTATTTCTTTGTTCTACCGGTTTTTAATGCACGCGTCTCTGCTTATTTTAGCGATTACAGTATCGAAAAGGTCAAAAATATATGACCGCTATGCTGTTACGATGGTTAATTTATGGAGTTTCTTTGAATTTTGGTTGATTATTGCTTTTAAGTGATCTTTTCAGTTCGCCGAATTCAAAGAGGTCCGCTTAATTACAGATAAAACGTAGAGGTTTTAAAGATCGAAAATAGGTAGTCTAGAATGAATTGATTTTTGTAATCTTTTAGTATAGATACGAAGACAAAATCGTAAGATTATGCATAGTGTAGGTATCTTGGATATAATTTGAATCCTACTTTTATCATTTTTTTTAGTACGAACAAGGGGAACGTAAGAGACGAGAAGAACGCTTGGAAAGAGCCAGGCAACATATGAAAGAAAAGGAGTCGCAAGCAGTAGTCAATCATCCGAATTCTTTGCGGCGGGAAATTTGGGTAAGACCCGATGGAGGACGTAGGGTGCATAGGACTACCTCGGCGGTGCCAGAAACTCAACACATGGATTCGGAAGAAGAGGACTTGGCTGCCTTAAGCAGCGTGGAGGTAAGTTGTTGTTTTAAAATAGTGAATAAACGGAATATTAAGTATTTCCCAATTTTTAAATTTAGGTGAACAAGAGATTCGTGACCAGCTACCTTCATGTCCACGGCAAGCTAATTACTAAAATAGGGTAAGTTTGTTTTGTTTTTAATGCCTGTTTGCACCGACCGTGATGTTTGAACACACAGCGAATGTTACATTCTAAGTATCACTTAAAGTTAAACTAAGCTTAACTTGTTGGTGCAAACGGCCGTAACTACTATAAACTTTAAGGTATTACCAGTCAATGATATGCTAAATTATCATGAGAAGTTACTATAAATAGTCATTTACATTAGAGTGCGGTAGGTGTTATTTACAGCGCGACAATTATAGGTTTCTTTTATCATTACCGGTAAGAGGTTCTTTTTCAAAAGCTGATAAGGTCTAGTTCAGTGAATTGTTGACTCGCACAAGGTAATTTGTCCTTTAAAAATTCCGAGATCATTTGTTTCTGCCGGTAGTTTCCGTTTCCCTATCATCCAGATTTTTTTATTATTTATTTTTTATTATTAATCTTTTCTTATGACATTTCATATACCTGTTACTGCGATGCAATCCTTGCTATATCTTAATAAATAGTGCTTTATATGAACGATTAAGTAAAAGGCCGATTTTCTTGGTTGGTAGTGTGTACATGTTCTTTGCAAACATCGTAGTATATAGATGTCTATCACAGTAATTACATGCATATTAATCTCGGCAAAAACCGGATTTTTTTTTATCTAAAAATCCAATACTCGTACGGTTAATTACCGAACAGAACTCATTAGTTTCGTCTCGTTCATTTCATCTCGCGATATTTCGGTTGAGTGACGCGCACGGTTGGCAGTTCCATTACGGCACGGTCGTGTCGCTCTGGCAGACGGAATTGAGAGGATTCGGGAGGCGAAGCTAAATATTTTGTCAAGCCTGCGGTCTCCTGTACCGCAGTTCGAGTGTTTATCGAGTTAATGGTGTTTAATGTCGGACCGGATCCGGCGAGTTTGGTGGACGACAATAATTGAAGGTTTCTATTTAATTCCTGGAGTTGCTGTAGAGGAGCACGCGTTCTTATGCGGGCGGACTGAACATTAACTCTAATAAATTAATAATACCTGCATGATTTTGATGAAATATGTTTTCCGAGTTTGGTAATTTCCCGGGTAATTTATAACGACTGCTGGTAGACATTTGGTATGAAGCCATAGTTAAATTTATCTATACAGTAAAGATGTTTCATGGATTTGAATGTGAATTCGGCGTCGTAAGAAGGATAACGTTTAGATTGCTTAATGCAATGTGACTAGATTAGGTGATTTATCATAATTTGTTCCGGATTTTTTTTTAACGTTTACATTAATAATTATTATTTTTGCAAATCATTGGTGATTGTGTAGGATGAATATGGCAACTAACAAACTTTATATTGCTTGCATCACTCGCCATAATGTTCCACAATGTTAATTTATTAAGTTCCTCATATTTTTTCTTGCTGATGATTCTCAAAAATAAAATACTAATACTATAAAGCATTTGAAGACATTACGACTTTTATATGGACTCCTCCTAGATAAATTATACGGCCAGTAGTTATTAATAATTTACAAAATACAGTAGTACCCTCATATCCGCGGGGGTTTAGTTCTGTGCTCTTCCGCGGATACTGAAAACCGCGAATAGTAGCGAACGCTTTATTGCCGAATACAATATGAAATATGAAGCAAAGTAAAAGAAAAAATAAGTTATATAATATTTATTTAAAACAAATAAACAATAAATAAATAAATATTCTTGTGCTGTGGCACAAATAGAATTTAAGTTTAATAAATATATAAGTTCATACATATGTACATATAGTACATATTTACATACACAACAAGAAAATATAAAACAAGAAGAACTTTATCATCGTGAGCTACATATTCATTCATCTTCCTCCAAGTCCAAGTTAGCAGTTGATTGTTTACTTAGATCCGAAGCAAACGATGTTGATGGCTGTGCATTATCGATAGTTTTGTCGACTTTTTCAAAGAACATTTTGGTAGTTGTCGTTTTTGTCTTTTCATTTCAATAAACAAATCCTCCAAAGGTTTCAAGGCGTCTGTTATAGTGCGAGTAATTTTTATACTGCGTTCCATTATTGGATCATATTCTACTATCTGTTCTTTTAATTTTTGAGCAGTTCGAAATATCGCTGAAAATTTTTCAAGCGTCCATGCTGGCGGTTCTTGTTGACCCTCATCCTCATCGTCACTCGCTTCTGGAGAAGATTTCACAAGGTCTACCAATTCCTCGTTGGTGAATACTTGATCCTCTTCGTTTATGTAATCACTGAGTTCCTCTTTGGTTATATCGTTAAATCCTTCTTCATCTATTTTCTGCGCTATGTTAAATATCGTTGTTAGATGTGAATTAATATCATGTTTGTCTTCAGAACTAAGAACGATATTCCACAGATTTTTCCAACATGCTATTATCGTTTCTGACTTTAATTCCTCCATCGCTCCTTTGATAAATAGAATTGCGTCAGCAATTGTAAATGACTTCCAGCATTCTATGAGCCCGATATCAGAACATTCGTTAGCCATTGTATACAGCATTTCGAAAACCTGTCGAATATATATGGCTTTAAAGCATCTAATGACACCTTGATCAAGGGGCTGAAGCAATGAGGTCGTGTTAGGTGGTAAAAAAACCACTTCAACATTTTTATTTTCTGTGCATAGTGACACAGGATGCCCAGGAGCATTGTCTAGTATCAGCAGCACTTTAAATGGTAATTCTTCCTTTTCCAAATATCTTTCCACTTCCGCAATAAAGCATTGATGAAACCATTGTGTAAATAGAACAGCCGTAACCCACGCCTTTCGATTTGATTGCCAAAACACAGGCAGGCAAGCTTTATCTTTGTATTTAAGAGCACGTGGATTCTGTGATCGGTAAACAAGTCCAGGTTTAATCATATGACCAGCTGCATGTGTACAAAATATCAAGGTAAGTCTATCCTTAATTGCTTTAAAGCCTGGTGCACTCTTTGCAGTCTTATGAATGTAAGTCCGTTGAGGCATTTTTTTCCACATAAGACCAGTCTCATCGCAGTTAAAAACTTGCTTAGGATGATAATTCTTTTCTGCAATAATTTGTTTAAATTTTTCTGGAAACAGGGCGGCAGCTACATGATCAGCCGACGCAGATTCCCCTGTCATTTTTATATTTTTTAGATTAAACCGAGTTTTAAATCTATGCAGCCACCCCCTACTTGCTGTGAATGATTTTCCTCCCTCTTCAGTATAATCTTGGGTCTGCATATCTTCATATAAAAACAACGCCTTTTGTTGTAACACTTTGCCATCGATAAGAATATGTTTTCTTGTCATATCTTCCACCCATAAATTTAAGGCATTTTCTACCTTAAGTAACACTTTATTACGTATTGTGGTTGCAACTTTTGCAGTTTGGGGTGCACTAGAAAAACTAGCTCGAATCTTATCTTTGTTTTTTAACACTTCCCGTAAATTTATTGATCGATTGAAACACAGGGTTTTTAAAAAGAACACTTTTTATTTCCTATGTTTTAAAGAAGACGTGTTTATACCATTGCTGTTACAAATAGACTAACTCTATATCTAATTACATTATACTGTCTTCGTTCGTAATCTTATCTATGGTATGTGTCTATTGTCTACTCTATTCGCAGCGTCAGCTGTACCGTTCACGTTACACCTCCGCGGCTAGAAAGGTTCTTGGCGATCCTCGGAAAGAACCGGGTCCATGTTTCCTGGAACGTCGCCTGACGGATTCCTTCTTCTTAAATATTTTATTTTAATTTTACTGTAAATTACAATTGCAAATATAATTATTACAATACAAATAATGACAAATGAATTCAAATAAGAATGATGCTCGCTGACTCTTCTTAACTCGGGGAATGCGGCCTTCTGAAGGTCCTCTTGTATCCGATTAAAATCTTCCAAATTAATTTTATTTAATTTAATAGGTATTTTATTTTGACTATTAAGAACATGTGAATTAATTTTTGGTAAATGAAATATTTGTCCTTTAATTATCCCTTCTTGATAGGTAAATTTTTCACTATTAACATTGACTGAACAATTCGGTTTTATTCTAACTAATATGTTATACTTTACTTCTAAAATTCCCGTTTCATTACACTGATAAAATATTTTTGTTTTATTAGGAGCATGCATTAATAAATCACCGGGACCAATTTGCTGTACTAATGTCTCTTCTACGGTAATTCCAATTTTGTCGCAACTATCTTTGTTTTTCATGAGATTTAATATACAATTTTGAGTTTTCGGTAATGGTTGTTCCTTGCAGATAAAGATTTCTTCAATTTTTGGGCATAAACCTGTCTTCATAGCATATGTACTATTCTCTATTAACAAATACGATTGGGATAATGGGATTAAATGATTATTATAAGGAATGGAATAAATGCGATAAAAATTATATATAGGATTAAATAATATGGGTACAACTATATTAAATGTTATTTCCATATCATCTACGTATGTAAAGATACTAAAATATTTATAATAATTAAAAGTATTTCTTAATATTAAAACTTGCCCTGGCTCATATAGGGATTTTAATTGATTATTAATATCTTTTATACCACTAATTGGCATAATCGATGGGTGTAATTTTCCCATACTGGCGAATATAAGCGCATCTTGAATTTCGATAAATATACTGGATACTAGATCATTACTCTGACCAATTTGTCCGATCAGTATTTGTAATATTTGATAGTGTTCCGAAACTGTTATCTGCGCCATTAAAATATCCATTTTATCATTTATGATTTCTTGATTCTTAGTGAGTTTATTAAAAAGTTCACTAGTTTTGTGTGAAATCGATTTGAGCATTGACATACTCCATTCTTGTTGTTTTAGTAAACTATGCTGATTTTCCTCTAATACTTTCATTGTAGAATCTATTCTTGCTTTCTCTTCACTATCCATTAATCCAAACAACCAGTTTGCTGCATTGCCGATTATATTTAAGGGCGATCTTCGTTTTCTTGGATATTCTGGGAATAATTCATAAAACTTCGATTCTGTTTGATAAACACTCCTTATTGTTTCCTGTATGATTTCGTAGATTGATTCATCCTTATCGTGTAGATTATCCAAGTAAGTATAAGTGGTTTTACTTTTGGGGAGAATTCTTTTAGCGTATGTTGTGTTAAGAGTTTGCGCTTGCTCTTTCAGTTGTTTAATATTTTCTAATAAAGTTTGACCTTTTATTTTATAAATAAAATTATGATTTGCCTGTATTAGTCGGGCTTGTCCCAATTTGTATGGGAGGATGTAATTCTCGATCTGTTGAACTTGTAGTTGGCTGGTTACGATTCCGATCATCGTTAGTATCATCGTCGTCCCTATTGTCTTCATCCTGTAACAAATGTTGACCGGTAAATTTTCTTTTCTTCTTAATTACGTCCTTTGATAATTTAGCTTTTCTCGCGGTTTCTATAGTTTTTTCATTTACTTTAACAACCTTTTCTTTACCAAACTTAGGTGCTAATTTATTTCGGTGTTTCTTTTTCACATATACTTGTTGGTTTGCTTCTACATCTTCAATTTCATTTCTATTTCGGTTTACCTTCTCACAAGCACGTTCTTTTGTTCTTTCTATGTTATTACGTACTTGATCATTGATACGTTTAATTTGTTCAGCTCGCTCACTTATAAATTGTTGTGTAACATGTTCTTCATTTAGGTCAAAAGGTAAATTTGTTTCTGAATGTCCATTAATAACTTCAAAAGGGGTAAATTTTGTACTTGAATGTAAACTATTATTATAGCCTAAGACTGAGTTTAATAAATGATTTTCGAAAGTGTTACCTCCTTCTAACAATTTACAACGCATTGATTCAGTTAATGTACTATGAAAACGTTCGACAATTCCGTTTGATTTTGAATTTCCGATTGCTGTAATATGCAATTTGATTTTATGCAACTGACAAAATTCCTTTAATAATATGTTATCGAATTCTTTACCGGGATCGGCTGTTATAGTTCGTGGTAATCCGTGATGCGTACTGTATTTTATCAATTCATTTATTATTGTATTCGCATTTTTATCTGTTACTAAATACGCTTGACCATACTTGGAGAAATGGTCCACTATGGTTAAAATTATTCTGTTATTCATAAATAGCAAATCTATATGTAATTGTTCGAATGGTCTTTTTGGAGTATAAGTATGTGAGATTGGTTGTATCTGAGGCATTCTATCATATTTAGCTAATTGACAAATTTCACAATTGTTAATATAAGTGCTTACTGTTTTCTCTAAATTGGGCCAATAATATTTTCGTTTTAATGATTCATACACTTCATTTATACCTCGATGGGTAGTTTTACCTTCATGATAATATTTTATTTTATTTTGTTGCTCTGCTTCATCTGTTATATCTTCTATTACTTTATTACAAATTTCTACTTTTAATTTTGTGAATAATTCGTGTATAATTTCAATAATTTCTCTTTCTATATTTTTATGTTTAAAATAAATAGAATTTTTCTTTCCTGGAACCAAACATTCTTTAATTGCTCTAACTATGTCATCTCTAGGTGCTGTTAATGGCAATGTGGCGATTGTTCTATTTTTACCAAATATTTTTTCTCTTCTAATTAAAGGTGTAGTTAAATTGCGTGTAGCATCTAAAATAATTTGAGTATCTGCTAAATTTAATATTTTTTCTGTATAAGGGATTGATATTTCTACTTGGCCATTATCTGAATGAATAGTATGAACGCTACTTTCATCGCTTACTTGATTGTTATCATCATTATTTTCTTGGGGTACACTATTTATAATTTCGTCTAATTCCTCTATTGTTATTTGAGCAAAGGGATCGTCGCTATTAACGACTAAAGATTCCGAATCACTGTCTATACTGTTTACAAAATTTTCTACCATTTTTATTCTTGATAAAGGATCTGCCTGATTTGATTTACCTCTTTTATAATAGATTTCGTAATCATATTCCGCTAACTTTAATCTCCATCTAGTAAGTCGAGAGTTGGGGTCTTTTACAGAAAATAGCCATTGTAGTGGCTTATGATCAGTTTTAATAATAAATTTATTTCCATATAAATAGGGTCGAAAATGTTTACATGCCCAAATCACTGCGAGCATTTCTTTTTCTATTACCGCATAATTAACTTCGGCTGGATTTAAAGTTCGTGAGGCGTATGCAATGGGGTGATCGTCTTGTGACAAAATAGCTCCGATTGCAAAATTAGAAGCATCTACTGTTAATTCAAATTGTTTAGAGAAATCTGGATATTTTAATACGGGGTCGTTACACAATAATGTTTTACATTTTTCAAAAGCGTCGATGAATTCCGGAGTATGTTTTACTATTTCTCCCTTTTTCAAACATTTTGTCATTGGTTTTGTGATTTTAGCAAGATTGTATATAAATTTTCTATAGTAACCAAGCAAACCTAAAAATGATTTAATTTCTCTCTGATTTTTCGGAATTGGAAATTTTTTTATTGCCTCGATTTTCTTAGGATTTGGTTTAATACCATTAGGTGTAATAACATGACCTAAATATTCAGTTTCCTTTCGTAAAAACTCACACTTATCTAATTGAAGTTTTAAATTGGCATTTCGTAATTTTTCAAATACTAATTTTAAATGTTTGATGTGTTCATCTAGTGATGGTGAGAAAATTATAATATCATCTAAGTATACCAAACAAAATTTATTTAATATATCTCTTAGCAAATCATCCATAACACGTTGAAATGTGGCTGGACTGTTTTTTAAACCAAAGGGCATTCTGAGAAACTCATAATGTCCGTGTTCAGTGTTAAATGCTGTTTTAGCAACAGATTCAGGATGCATTTGAATTTGGTGATAACCGGATGCTAGGTCGAGTGTCGTGAAATATTGACAGCGTCCTAATTTGTCCAATATATCTTCTATATTAGGTATAGGGTACCGATCGTCAATGGTTTTCTCATTTATAGCTCTATAATCAATCACTAACCTGGTTTTTCTTTTACCGCTTGCATCTAATTTCTTTTCTACTAAATTTACGGGTGAACCCCATGGACTTTGACTAGGTCGAATAATTTCGTCATTTAAAAGTTGACCTATATGTTCTCCTATTTCTTGTTTCATGACATAAGGGAAACGTCTAGCTTTAATAAAAATTGGTTGTTCATCTTTAGTTTTAATTTCATGTCTTACACAGCTGTTGAAAGTTAATTTATCTTCAGGTCTTTTAAAAATATCAATGTAATTTTTACATAAATGCAAAATACGTGACTTTTCTTCATGATTTAAATGATCGGTTCTTAACATATTATTTAATCTTTGTAATGACTCTGAATCTTGTATACGATATTGATATACGTGATAATTTTCTAATGGAATAGCTTTTAAAGGTTTAATTTGAATCTCTTGTTCTACGTTTGATAAATTTTGAATTTCTAATAATGCTTTACCCTTTTTGACAGTTGTTATACAATTAGGTATTCGAATCTCATTTTGATTTATTTCGTTAATCATTATATCACCTTCTATATAGTTTACAAAAACTTCTTTAATTACCTTTTCTTTCGCCGGTATTTTAATAGTTTCTAATTTTTTAAATTTTATTGGCAATTTATAATTGTCTCTATATAAGTTACCTTTCAATAAATCTATGTTAAATTGCATCGCTCTTAAATCGTCTAATCCTATAATACCATCATAGAATTTATGAAATTTAAACATAACCATTGTTAAATAGCCGTTAGATTTTAATTCGTGAAAACAAGGAATTTTGGCAATTTTGTTAATCAATATGTTACCTTTTGCAGTTCTAATTTCTAAATTTTCATAAAAAATGTTATTAGGATAATAATGGTTTACAATTGCGGGGTCTATCATAGAAATTGTACTTCCTGTATCTACTAATAATTTTAAAGGGGGATTTTTAATTTCAATGTACGGTAATTCGTTTAAATTTAAGTTGGAGAGTTCTTCTGTGAGGCAGCTGTAATAAAATTTTCTTCTTCCTCGATTTTTTGTTGTAGCTCTTCCTCGTCGGTGACATTGGGAATTACATCAGATTGAGACTCTATAGGTGCTACTGGAATATACCATAATCCATCGTTTTCGTTATATATTGGTTGAGGAGTTTGTTCATAATTTTCATTTGATTCCACTTCGTTCATATACATTTGTTCCGATATTGGTTGTAGCTGATTTGGTCTTCTGACGAAGCTCTGTGGCCTATAATTTGCTGATTTCGCCACTGCTGTGGATACACCTGACATTGGGGTTGGTTTCGCCATGTCTGTTTTATTTTGTCCGGGTGCGAAAGCATTCTTCGGTGGTCCAAAGACTTGTCTATTTGTTGGGAAGTTCGTTTGCTGAGGATAATTTGGTTTGGGGAAATTACTTATTGGACCTCTGGGAAATGAACTTGATTGGTTAAATTGATATCGCATAGATGGAATATTCGACGTTTGGGGAATCTGCACCGCAGATTGGTATTGACGATTTGTATTTAAAAATTGTGGTGGGTATGATTGAGGAGTTTGACGTGGTACAATAAAAGGTTTCTGATGAGTTTGTTGAAATTTGGATCCTTTTACGGCGTTTGATCGTGATTTAAAATTCATAGCGTCTTGAGCTAAACCCATAGCTTCTTCTAGACTTCCAGGTTTTAGTGGTTTTACGTGAATTTGGATATCTTCGGGTAAATTTATTAGATAAACTTCCAATGCGGTTTGAGCATAGATGTGAGCTCTTTCTGCTTTATGTTGGATTCCCGCTTCTTGCGCTAATTTGGTCATTAATTTTGATAAAAGGTCCTGGAGGCGATAGCCAAACGACATTGGGTCTTCCTTTGATGAAATTTTGGTATTATTAAATTCTTGAAGTAATTGACCGAAATCCCTTTTATCAGCAAAATAACTGTAAATGGCGTTTTTAACTAGTCCCCATGTATTTAGTTCGTTACGCGAGCAAATTAATGTTTTCGCTCTATCCCTTAATTTTCCTAATATGGTACTAAAAATTACGTCTTTAACTTCCGCATGAGCCGCATATTTCGTACAAATGTTATCGCAAGTATTTACAAATAAATTTATACAACTTGTTTCGCCGCTAAATATCGGTATGGTGTCTAATTCGATTTTTAATAACTGATAGTTGATTGCCATTCTTGTTTCTAAATCTAAAATTCCTAATCTTTCTACTAAATCTTCCAGTTTCGTTTCGTTTCACTTTGTTTGGGGGATGTTTGACAGGATCGTCACTTTCAGGGAATTTATTGGGTATATCAACTCGGATATGTATTTCAAATAATGAAATTGGGACTCTAATAGTCAAGGAGTCGTATTTGTAACTTTGAATAGTACTCACTTTGTCTTCGAGGTTGGCAAGATGACTTCTTGTTTCAGACGTTGGAGTGTGTAGGTACAACGAATATAGCGACCCACCTTGCTCTGAAGGTGCCGTAGCCTGTCTATATTTTCCCTAACACTCGGGTCCTCTTGCGTCTGCTTGTTGTTCGTCGGCTTTTGAAGTATTGAAATACACCAAATTTCGGAAACACTGTTTTCACAAATTTGTAAAGCCAATCCTACTGACTGCGCCAAATTTATTGATCGATTGAAACACAGGGTTTTTAAAAAGAACACTTTTTATTTCCTATGTTTTAAAGAAGACGTGTTTATACCATTGCTGTTACAAATAGACTAACTCTATATCTAATTACATTATACTGTCTTCGTTCGTAATCTTATCTATGGTATGTGTCTATTGTCTACTCTATTCGCAGCGTCAGCTGTACCGTTCACGTTACACCGTATCGAAGATTCGTTTTTATTGTATATTTTAGCAACAGTTGCAATAGATTTTTTTTCTATTTCAATCATATTAATGATTTTTATTTTTTCACTAATAGTGAGCATTTCACGTTTTCTTTTTGGTTTAGAAGCCATTTTAAAATGATTTTCAAATTTACTTGCTTTATTTAAAAACTATTGCTAGCACTGTCTTGTCCGACAATTCGAATAGTACTAAACTCATAGTTAACAGGAGCGTTTATATGTACAAGTAAAAGCGAGTGGCACCTAAAGCACGTTCCAACTTGTTTAACTTATCATAAGAGAGTGCCGAATTCAGGGGGTGGCTCATATATACGACGATATATCGACAAATGCTCCTATAACTTTTAATAAGGCTGGAATGTCTTTATTTGTTTCTGTATTTATTGATATAACGCGTTTTCTGCTAATCATAGGTAAATCGCGGATGACTGAAACCGCGGATACGGAGTCAGCGGATAACGGGGTACTACTGTAATTTGGAGTCTGATAAATTCAATATAATTTGCACAAATTGTTATAAGTTCCATAGCAAAGCAAAATAATTCTATTCACTTTTGTTTGCGAAATGCACAAACCTGCGAAAGAACTTCATTTCTCAGCTATTTTGACCATTTGCTGATTGGTCTGTAGCATTATTAAGATAATCAAAGTTGATGTAAACTGACGGGCAAATTAAACTGCAACAGTTATTAATGTGTAACACTTTGTATTTAAGAAATAATTATCCTTAAGGGTTGACAACTTTGTTTTCATGATTACAAGTATATGAGAATCGTAAATAAGCTTTGTATGTCCGGAAGTATAAACATATTTCACTGAAGCTAAACATAGAGTAATTAAAAGTCAGTGTCTTCAACGTGTACTGCTAGAGAATTCTCATATTGTATAAAATGCACTTTTCCGTTTCCACGATGGAAAGACGATTAAATTCTTTCAGAACTTCTTTATTACTAATTACATTTACATTCACGTCTATTTAATCGTAAATTAAGTTCACATAAAGTTATACAAAAGAATAATTATATTCATTACAGTAAATTCTTCTTTATTTTTATTACCTCTTAACGATACAAGGGAGTGCAGAGTACTATATTTTCTGGATTGTTCAAATTGTTGAATATATAATATTACAGTTGAATTTTATATCAGACCATTCCCCAAACTTAGGCCTCTAAGAACTTAAGATGCTCTAATTCGTCTGTTAAAATATTTATGCACAGTTGGTATAATAAAAAAATAAAGACATCGGGGACATTTAGAGGGACAGGCACAAGCTCCAGCACTTTACGGCCCCTGAATAAATAATACCTTAATCCGAGAATATGGCTGTTAGTTCTAGGGATATGTTATTTATTTATGTTTAGTTGTGGAAAGTCTTGAAATTTCTAGTATCTAACAAATGAAAATGATGTTTCCGTGGTAGTTTCTTGCCAGTAGTAAGTAAATTTCTTTACTTCAAGAATTTGTTATCAATATATTTTTCTGTCACCTTTTTTACCGGGTAAATTGGAAAGGTTTATTACTAGCGATATGATGAATTTAAATATCACATGAATAGTGATAATGTTCAAAGTATTTAAGTTACAACGGAGGTGCATCAGATTGATTGTGAATTTAGGCTTTAGAACTGATTGTAGGGAAGCTTTTACAACTTTAAAAATCCTAGTTACACCAAACGTATATGTATTAAAATGTATTATTACTTATATGAAGGCAAACTTAGGTAACAATACTCTCATTAATGGTTTTTATGATTACCTGGCTAGACATTGTTAACCATTGCCTGGAGGAAGAAACATTTCTAAGGGGAATGAAAGTGGTAAACGTGGTGCCTATTCATAAACAAGGTGATAACAAAAAGGTAGAAAATTACAGGTCAATATCTGTGCTTATCTAGAGATATTGGAAACTGTAATATTGTTTGAGTGTTGCCTTTTTTGAAAAACAAACATATATTTACACCTGCCCAACACGGATACAGATGTGGAAGATCCACAATAACGGCGTTAATAGAGGCCGTAGAAGAGATCTTAGACGCGCAAGATCATCAGGAGTATGCGGAAATGATCTTATGCCAACTAAACAAAGCATTTGACACAGTGTCGCATAAACTGCTACTTAAAAAATTGGATTACTACGGCATACAAATTATTAACCTGTTACCTGAAACGAAATTAGTAGTGGTGTGAAATCTCTATCTATCTTCTAAGATGCAGCCAATAACTTGTGGATTCCCACAACGGTCAATTCTTAGCCCAATACTCTTTATAACATTTATCAACAAGTATATATCATAAACCATGCCTATACGATGATGATATCTCCTTCGTGGTAAGGTCTGACAGTCGCTCTTTGATCAAACAAAAACAGAGGTACTTACATTTTCGATAGACACGCAGCAACATGCGGTAAACTTTCGTCACGGTCGATGGTGGGCTTACCTGGTCGGAGCATGTTTTATCGATTACTTCAAAACGAAGTGCAGCGATATTCACTATCAGAAAAATAAAACAAGTGGTTTCTCATGAAGCTGCGAAACTGGCACACTATTCTAATTCACAGCGTGGCTCCCTATGCTATTATTATCTGGGGCGCATCACCAGAACTACAGCAAGTATTGACTTTACAGAAACGCGCGACAAGAGCATTATGTGGATTATGGACGCTTGATAGTTGTCGGGAAATATTCAAACAAGAAAAAAATCATGACAATAGTTAATGTGTACATATATGGTGCTGTATAAAATATATCCATCCAAACAAAAAACAATTCAATAATAACTGCGATTTTCATGAATATAGCACCCGAAATAAAGAAAAACTAACAATACCACGACAAACGTCAGTGAAGTATTGGGGCGTCCGACTCTACGATAAACTACCAACTTATATAAAAGAAATGAATATGAGTAGATTTGACAACAAAGACATACAAAGAATATGTTGGCTCACAACGTCTTTTATACCATTAACGAATACCTTACACACAATTTTTAATCATAATCTGATAATGTTCAACCCCGCGCGTGTCCTTTTTGCGTAAGATGTTTTCTATATTTCGCACTAGGCTTCACAATTTTTATGTATATGTATGATTGTATCACTTGTTTGTCTGTTTTTTATATATAGATATAAGTTTTATACATATTTAAGTGATCACATGTTTTTGTAATAAATAAATACTACTACTACTTCTACATGATGACTATCTTAGATTACGTCAGTTAAGATTGCAAAAAAGTTGTAATAGCGTCAATTATTTTGCTATTAAATGGTCTTCCTTTGAATTTACCTCTTAATTCGTTTTTTAAAAAAAGCTTCTATTCAGTCAAAGAATATATGTCCAATAATTTTAGAGCGGATATTGCTAATGATTTCATAAAGATGTTTATTTTCAGTCCGGGGTATTCTTAAAGTACGGGACACATACCATCTTCAATTAATGCAACAATTTGTCCAATGTTTACATAAGCTAACGGCATTGTCAACCAGTGCGGAAATTGTTGTTTACTGTCAAACTGGCGTCCATTAATAATGCAATATTAAGTCTACTTGAATCATTTATAAATAAAAGCTAAGAAACGCTGACTAACTTATTAATGTGGATTACAAGAAAAATGTAAATGACCTATAAGGATATTCAGTAGGTTAATGTTAAAACATGGGGCATATTTCGCATTAGACTGTACAAGACGAAGCTTTAACAATAAAAATATAATAATTAAAATTCTTATTTAGACAAAAGAGCCAACATTTGTTGGGCTTTAATATATAAATATCTAAGAGTGGCCGGTCATTTGCAGCTTATTATTAGTGTTTTTTTATTTGGGCCATTCACCATTAAAAGAAAGGTGTGACATTAAGCATTTTACAAATGCAGTTCAGGTTTATATTTTTCGATTTCTTCGATTAAAATTGAAACCCGTACGAACTCATTAGTAAAAGTAACATTTTCACTAAAACTTCGCACTCTTCTAACTAACCAATTCAATCAAACTGAAATTAAATTTGTATGCCATGTAGTAACATTGACGGCAGTGTTAACGAGACTCTTCCTGTTCGTCTGGACGAAACTCGCCTCACGAATCGCTTCTTTCCAGTGAATTTTCCCTCGTTTTCCAACTGCACATGCGTCTGCATCACAATTTAGATCGAAACAACTGTGCAATTATTACATTACCCGTGTAATTCTTATGCCGCTCTTGCCGTGCATATTACGACATCGCACGCAACTCGTACGCCGTCGCAATTAAAGCGATCCGTTTGCCTAATTGTCGCCAACTCGGACGTTCGTCCTCTGCCTACTGGCGACTTAATTACTCCCTCATCTCTGCAATTGGCGACTGATTGTTAATTTGGAATTTGATACCGTAGAGTTGTTCAGACGTATTTTTTACACGGAGTAGATTGTACGTGATGTTTCCTCAGCGAGATTGTCACTTTCAGTGACTGCAAATGGGATTTGAATGAGCAGGCAGAAGGTTGTAATTGGAAACTGAAAGTGCTGAAAGTTGCTTAATGAATTTGAGCCTATACAACTTGATTAGATACATTTGCAGCGGGCAGGGTATTTTAGAGCTTATAATTACTCACAGTCAAAGTGTTCCTATAACTTTTAAGAAATTATAAACATTTGCTATATCCTATAACGAAGGCATCGAGATACCCATTCTGATCAATCGAAACCTCGCCAAAATATGCATCGTGAAAGCTGTCTCAGGATTGATGTTACAAGAAGTGTGATGTAAAAATTTTTGAATTTTATTTTAAGATTGTAGGTATAAGTTCCGCTTAGTTGGAAGAGAATTTTAAGAATATTTTCAATTTTTGTAAAACAAGTTTGCCTTGACAATAAGCCGAAAACTATTGTTCTTGTAAGTGAAGTACCCTTTCTACTTTCTACACACTTTCCAACACTTTACCACAAATTTCACTACACTGGACATACCATTCAATAGGAAAGCTGTTATCGTCAGCAGTAAAACTGAACTAACACGAGTTCTTTAATAATTGAGTTTGTTCTGTAATTAGCAGTCTTAATATCTGTTTAATAAAGTGCCCAAAAGTGTCGAGGTGTGTTCTCCAATCCGAAGCTTGGGTTTTACTCCTGAATGGGACAAAAGTTCAGTCTGTAAAGTTTCATGGAAATCGGAATTTGGCAGTTGCCGGTGTTTCTTTGTTAGAAGTAACGGCAGTGGATTAAGGATATTGTTTTGTACTTGGAGGGATTTTTTCTTTGACAGCTATAAATTGCCTACGTTACTTATAAAAATCTCCAGAATAGAAGAAGAAACTCACGAAGACATAAAAAGACAAACATTCAATCTAAAATATAGTCGCCGTCAGGATATTTTAAAGTGACCTCAATTCGTACTAATCGGATTATAAGGGTTCGTTATTGTGCTTACCTGTGAAGGATAATCGTTTACAGTATTTGTCTAATAGGGGGGTATTTCGAAAAATTTAAAAGGGGCTACGGATTTTAATTAAATTTTATAATATTGCACTTTATATTTAAACTAATGAGGTATTCGTATAGTAAGCATGGATTGGTTTTTAATTACAGTTTAATTATATTGATTATATTAATAATATTTAATTATTTAAAACAATACTTGTAGCCCCTTCTAAATTTTTCGGAATGCCACCCAATATACATATATTTATTATATTATAATCCGATTAGTACGAATGATGTCATTTTAAAATATCGTGACGGCGATGATAACTACTGAGGGCAGACAGGAGATTGGTATTGGGAACGTTAAGAAGCGAGTAAAACAATTACATGATTAATATCGATTTCAACTTACTTCAAAAAGCAAATAAATCTTACAAAATAACTAACGAATTTCAAATAAAAACGAATTCAGACAGTAATAAATAATTTTATATAAAATATGTGCATTTGTGCATACTATAGTTATAGATAGAAGTTCTTTGCTTTAATAATATCCAAAATTATTGGAATTTAAAGAGGACGAAATTCGCGATAATGACATAATAAAAAATGCAGTAGATATACGACGAAACTAGAGTAAAAAAAAACGTAAAAACCGAAACGCTAACTGTGCAGGCCGGTTCCTACTTCGATCTCGCCTGAATATTAAGCACCCTGTCGGTTGGCGATATTTTATTCATAGCGCGAATTCCGAGTCTCATTACATTTGGTTCGCTCCGGCTCCGGTACTGTTAAAACGATGCGAAATCGCGGATCAACGGCACATCGGCCGCTCCAGGTGGCTATTTTTAGGCCTCTTTTTAGGACGGCGAGCTCGTTTCGTCGAAAGAAATCAATCGAGTACAGTCCGGGTAATAAAATGAATGGACGCCAACACACAAAGTTGCAACTTAAATAAGGTTTTGTATTTTTTCATTGTCGTCGAGTTCCTCTTTTTGTTCTTTAACCGTTTTTGTTTGTTCCAATAAAAGAAATAAGCTTGGTAAACCAGAAAAGAAAAAAATCTACTGTTCTTTTCTGGTTTACCAAGTTTATTTTATTTTCCTATAATATTGCTACTTCAGTTTCTTTTTGATTAACTTTGTTTCCGAAGTAGTCAACTTCACGAACCTACCTGTTTCTACTAGATCCTTTTTTCCCTCCGTTTTTCTCTATAAGCTCATGCCTTTCTCTGTCTCCGTCTTTTTTGTATTACTTTACGTTGCGTTTAGATTTCCGCATTTGTACAAAGTATAATAAAGGCTTATCTGAGCCATTCGAATTAGTCTCACATTCTATTTGGTCATCACTACTAGGGTTTATCAGCTGAATCCTATTTTCTTCCATATTATCTCTTATATTATGCCATAGAACAAGGCGCAAAAGCCGTATCTGGGATCATAGACGGATCATATGGATGGACTTCAGTTGATCTGAAAGCAAATTGTAGATTTTAAGGTGATATTGCTTTTGGAAATACTTTGGAGAGTATTTTGCCAAATCGCATACGAGTGATTTTGCTTTCTGGAAATTGTGTCCAATAATTTAAAACTTCTTCGTCCCAGTAGTGTTCAAAGCTTCTAAATACACATTTACCCAGTGGATGCAACTCACGTGTGGTATTACTTTGGAAGCAAAGTAAAGTAAACTAATTTTTCAGCTGCACCGTCAAATATTAAGAGTGCATGGCCATCCACTTTATATCGTGATAAATGTGTCGACCATTGTATAAATACATTAGTTATTATGCTTTGGGCGTCATCACAACTTTAGTCCCAGGTGGCATGTCATCCATCCAATTTTCATTTTTTGGGTCACCCTTAAACAATACCAAATGAGGGATGCTTGCCCTATTGCATTACCACACGCGACTATGCATGTTCGACGTAGCATCAGCATGTTCTGATGCTACGATGTGTACCCTTCGCGTACCTTTTTGAGCTAACATTTGTTGTTGGTCTGCAACTTTTCTCATCCATATTGTAAATTAAATGCAGCTTATCGAATAATTTTTTCTCAGTTAATACCTGTTTAAGTTTAAGAAAATAATCATTGACGATATATCTGTTAACTTTCTGAGCTCTTGCCGCGTTTAACATCTGGGCCTTTTTAGAGGCAATCTGAGGATACTTAATTTTTTAAAGTAATAATTTAAGAAAAATTTTGCACTAAAGTATCCGCTTCGATTGTTACTCTAATCGTTGGAATAACATATTCATGTTAGCGTTGCTTTCCTTTATATAAATTTGTAAAACTACCTTTATATAATATCAGGACTCTGGAAAATGGGGTATGGCGTTATTAGGAGCTTGGTGTTGTTTGGCTATATTTACATCAGTGATTTAAACACTTCAAAAACTGCTAAACCGTTTCATTTATTTCTGTGTATGCGCGAATTGGCCTTTAAGCGAAAAACTCGCTGACAGCGATTTCATCTTGTTTCCCATCCTTTCCCGCTCGATATTATTTTTGCCGACAAATGGGAGCGTGCGAATTCGCTACATTTTCAACTGTCTCTCTGGCACGTTTCGCATACTAAATCGTCCTAGAGACGGTCGACGAATCGCCGCCTATAGCCACGGAACGATCTAATCGCGAACTGTTATGTCAGGTGGCGCCACCGACTGTTTATGTATGTGAGTGCCGGTGTACTGCCCTGAACCGTCCGCTAGATACCGTCGCATGCGTTATGCAAAGCAAGAGTCCGTGACACTTCGAAACCAAGCAGAGCAATACTTTTATTCTTCTCGGCTTTCTTACGCTGTCCTTTTCGTTTTTCTCGTCTGCTTCTCCTTTAAATAGGAATTCGTCCGGCGGTTTCCGCAAACGTGTAAAACGCCGTGAGAAGTTATCAGAGCGGATCATTTGGATTTAGGAATTTGGTGCGAGGTTCGTTTGGCGAACTTGAATTTTGGAACGCTTTAAATTGGACGCAAGAATGCAGTGTCAGTGAAGAAAATCTTAATTAGTTAGAGAAGCATGTTTTATTGTCGTTGTATAAGAAAAAGAGTTGTTCCTCATGGCACTCATGTAAAGGTTTATAACCAATATTCATAGTTTGTAGAGAGAAATTAGAAATTAGTGAAAGAAGATAGGTATACATATTAAGTATTCAAAATCGTGAGGAACACTAAGGCAAATATCGAAAATGCTACCAAAATGTCCTGCATAATAATTTAGAGAAAAGAATAAAGAATATGGATAACTATTTTGTTTATGTTAGTTTTATTGATACCAATTTATATTAAAATGTTGAAGAAATTTCAGTCATATTAACTATCAAATATCTTGATTGTATTAATGTTGAACCAGAGAATAGTTTTCGTTCAGCTAAGGAAATTCTGGTCAATATAGTAGAAGCCTATATAAGCATTTAATTTATTTGTAATTATTTTTACTCTTACATGTAATTATTAATTCTTGTGGATGTTGTAATGTAATTACACAATTTGATCTAGTTAAATAAAACATATGCTGAGTGGTATCTGAATTCTGCATTAGCATTATTGACACATTCAAAAGGAGCGGCACTTGACGTAAATGCTGGCGTCCCCAGTAGATGGTGAATTATTGTCCTGATTTTATTTCACTGCTCGTCGCTCGTTTTTATTTCTATCAATCTAGCGTGAAATAATGGATTCTTAAGCCACATGTTAAACGGGATACTGCGTGTGGCTTATGACTACTGAAAGATGTGCTTGTGGCTTTCTGTTCATGCATTAAGTGGCACTGCGTGTTTAAAATTTAAAATGTTCTGAAAAATAAGTAACTGGCATACATTGTTACATATGGTACAATGGAAAATGTGGATGTATCTCGATCTATTAGCTAAACTTTTTATATTACGACTCTTCCAATGTAGCTTCTCAAGGTAATAATATTAAGCATTTTTGCACTATATTTTTTTTTTTTGTCATATTTGTCGTTTCTTCTACATCTACATAAAAACTGTCGTAATTGTGTAATTTTCCGTGAATGCTACAAAAGCCATACCTATTTCTTTTCCCTGAAGTTCCAATGTTCGCCAAAAAATTTTATAGTTTCTAAAATCTTCGCTTACCAACCCTTTGGTGTCGCCCAATTAATTTCCCTCCCTTAATTAGATACTTACTATCACTCACTGTGTCATCTTGTAGTTCATAAATGTTTTAAAGGCAACTTTGCAAGAAAAAACAAAAGTTGGGATGAAATCCTGAGCACAACAGTTAGTTCCGGATATATTGAGAAACAGTAGCAAATTGCTAGAAAAGCTATAAATGAAATGAATGACATATGTTGTAATAGAAACGCAAGAAGCCGATAATAGATTTAAAGCAGTCATAGTAAGCCAAAAATCTTGGATCATACAGATTCTATTTATGTTTCAAATTTTTAAATTTATTTTATGCTTTATTAAGAGAATATTACTGACGATACCAATGAAAGATATTTCCTTTTAACAAGTGAAAATCATTGCAAATTCTGGTGTCGAGTCGGTAATTTTCATGGTGTCGCGACTGTACATAAGCACTAATGTCCAACAAAACATCGTCCGCTAAACAAACCTTTTGCAAGCTACTGTTTTTTTTTTAAAAAGGCGGTTATCTTATTTTTTAATGATGTTGTTTGTTGTTTGTATATTAAACGTTACATTACCAAAAAACAAAAAAAACTAACTGATTTGGGTTGTCACTTGCAACTGATGTACTGACGAATTAGATACTTTTATCGGAGTGTAGTTATCATAGATACTTAGTCTGGAACACCTGATATCTAACTGCACTGCTATCACAGAAACTCCTGCCAACCATCTTGGCAAAGATGTCGTAGACGACGGAGAAATACCCTCTCTGAAACCATCACAGCTATTGCAATTTATTAAAGCTCTCAGACTGTATGGAGAGCTATAAGTGCGGGCAAACCCTAGCAACTTATAGCTGATGTAAGGAGGCACAATTGATGAATAGGTCGCGGTGCAAGGTTACCCTAATTAGATCTAATATAATCTATCATAGTTACAGCCTACAATTCATAAATAATATAACTGCTGAATTATTCAGGGTAAGCTTTGAGTTACAATGTTGTGTTAAATAAAATGGTCAAAAGTCATGGTATGGGGATGTTTTATTGGTGTAAGGCCCTATTTACAAAATTGATGACATCATGGATCAGCGGAAATACGTCCAAATATTTAGTGAAGTAATGCTTCAAAATGGATTTTAATGCAAGCCAATGATCCTAAACATACGAGTAAGACAGCTAAGTAATGTTTTAGGGAGAATAAGGTTCAGGCTATGGCGTAGCCGTAAACTTCAATTGAAAGCGTATGGGGATAAAGCTGCCGCTGAATAATGGAAGGTATGTTAAGTATCACGCTTTGCAATACCATATGAACAGTTAGCAAATACAATGCCGGATCGTTGTTAAGCTGTAAGAGCAAATAAAGGACATGCAGCAAAGTACTATGTAATTACATTCTAAGTCAGATTTACTATTTGATTAATATTTTGAGTTATTTTATTTACTTCTCCAAACTACTGTTATTTTATTGTACAATCTAAAGTCGAATAGTTATTAATTTTTCATTTTAGTAATTGTAACTCAGTTATTAATTAAAATATTAATAACTGAGTCACATATTAAGTTGTTTATTGTGCTTTATATGAAATAAAATCTTTAGCTGTTTCTATTATTTTTATCTTCGTTTTGAGGTGCTGCTATTTTATTGAACACAACTGTAAATACCTGATTTATATACACTTAATGTGAATTTGCATAAATTCTACTTGTGTCTGATCTAAATGTCCTGAAAACAATAATATATATGAAAAGGCTGCCGTGAAATAAGCCTGTAATGGTATCCTCAGTCTCAATCGAATCTGATTTAAGCGTTCCTTCTATTAGTCCTATAATTTTGTTCCAATCATATTTTTTTTTAGAGTGTCTTACATGACACATGCATGTATGGGTATATCTTCGACATTTATAACGCGGAAGTGTCTATCAGACGCACATTTATTTAATACGTTTAAAATTATCTGGTACTAAACTTTATTCATAGTATGCACACGTAGCCTTCAAGGAATAGTGGGTAAAGTAGCGATCATGTCTACCAAAACGATGCAAAACATAACGAGATTTCCATTTGAATTAATCTCCATATCGGTCTTAAATCTGGCGGCAATTCTGGCATCCTAATTAAATTCAAACCACCGCCAGGACTTCAAAGACTCCTATCACCGGATCCCGACTTGATCAATCCTTACATAATTACCTATCAAAGAGAGCTATCGGCGTCGGTTGACGCCGAATATCTAGTTAGAAAATTTGACAGCATAATCGGTCCCCTAATTGTCCGTGTAATTAGGACTGTACGCGATGGACAATGGCCCCGAAATGACGAGGCAAAAAACAAAAAATCGTCAGCGACATGAACCACCATCTCGTATATGGTTTTTAAAAAGGGCCGTAAAGATCTTCGAGTTGTTTGTCTCTTTCTCCGCGCAAGCGAACCTGTATATATTTCGTTACGGAGGAACAATGGCATCCGATGCAGCGCGCTCTGCATGAGATATTTTTTTATGATTGAGTATCGAACCTATTTATTTTATATTCCGATGGCCCTATGGCCAGAAGTGAATTCGTGTTATTCCCTTTGGTTATATTTAATAGTGTCTGAGATCCATATTCCTTACATAAACTTTGTAAACCAAAGACGATTAAAAAGAAAGACATACTGCCTAGGGCTTCCATTGAATTTTGGCTTTGTTGTTGTTCTTGTATAATATGGGTCGTTACTTGAGCCGCTATATAATGATAACTGGAATATTTTGGTATGCAGATAAAATCATAAAGTTTTTAGGGCGTTGATTTAGAACAATTAGAATTAATGCTTTCATAATTTATGTTCATTTTAGCGTCCTATGTAGAGTTATATTGTACACTACCAGACTAAATAAAAGAAGAACACTTACTGAAAGAAGACGGTATTATATTTACACTTTAAAGCAGATAAAACAAGTGTTAGAAATTGTTTAGTAAGAAAATATTTTAGATTCGTCATGTAGCTCTCCTTTATTTTTAATGACTGCAGTACCTAGTCGATGCATTGTTTTTATTAATTTTGCAAGAGTAACATTCTATAGTAGTTTTTAGTTTCTGTCTGTCTTGTAGTTACATGCAAAACAAATGTTTTTTTTTTTTTAAAGAATAGACCATAAGTCTATTCTATCCAAGAACGTGTGGTATTAGTGAATTTGCTTTATAAGAATGGGGGGAAACTCGCTTATTCAACAAAAATCGTGCAGGCCAAAATGTGCAAAATAACCACATACTGGAATTAATCCAAAAAAATTACGGAAACGGGTTCTGTACATAACAAAAAACAACTTAGAAAAAGCGTTTACAACTTAGTTGGCAGATGCCCAAAGTTCAAATAGTGAAACTTTTTGAAAATCAAAGTGTGTCGCCGAGAATGATAAATGGTACCATATCAGAATGTGAGCAAGGTTTGCCATGACTAAATCTTACGAAAAGTGAAAGGCAGAGACTGTTAACTAGATATAGAGCAAACCAGTTAGTCGAAAGTGTCAAGAATAAAATTGGGCAGTCATTGAGAAGAATTTTACGTTACGGCGTTTCCAAGGATACAATTTCCAACTGGAGAGAAGAAGTGTAAAATATCACAAAAGAAAGATATGTTCTAAATATACACCAAATCAGTTTGCTAGAATATCGACATGTTGCTGTGCTTTAAGGCGCACTCATTTTGCAAATAACAAAACCATCGTCGTAGATGATGAAAAGTACTTTACTTTGTAATTCCAAAGTTAAAAAAACGACAGTTTTTACACCGACAATGTAGAAGAATGTCTAGACAATATAAAATACAAGTAAAAGGTAAAATTTGCTGATAAAGTTTTAGTTTGGGGCGCGATGTAAATTGGTGGGATTTCCAGACCGGAAAGACGAGTTAGAGGCGAAGCTTTGGACAGTCGAAGTTATTTTAACAATTACTTAACAAAATTGATTAATTTTATCCATCAGATGCATGCTCAAAATGATGTTATATTTTGGCCAGACTGGCTGAGCTCACAACATACCTTTTGTGCCAAAAAACGACAACCCGTCAAATTTACCGCAGATTCGGCCATTTGAAGATTTCTGGAGTCAATTTGTCTCGAAAAGTGTATAATGAAGGTTGGGAAGCCGAAAACAAGCAGCAAGAGAGAGAGAGAGAGCCCAACGCTGAATGTTCCCAGAAGATTGCCTATTGTTGAAGACTGTGGACCTTTACATTTAATTTAAAAATAACAAGTTTGTTGTTTAGAAAGCTGTTAATTATATTTGTTTTGAAAAATTGCCGTAAAACCATTTTTACTTTTTAAAGGTTCTAAAGAAATTTGTGCCAAAACTTTTAAGACTTAACAATATACTCACTGGATGTGCCTAACCAAATATTTTATTTTATAAATTGAAGATAATCTAATTTTTTACTGACCTTACTGCAATATGGCGTAGAGTTTGAAGACCTTCAAGAATGACCCGAGGGTAATTTCCGGAGCCTATGCTTTTAAACTTTAGAGTGCGTTAATTGGTAGATATTATTGAGAAATAATAAGGAATACAAATTCTCTGTGATGACTTGTGTCACTATTTTCCTTTTTATGTCATCGGGTGTTTTACAAACATTTATTGAAAGATCTAAGCAAGAAGCCAAGCATGTTTGCATAGTTTTGTTCCTAGTATGAGTGAAAAACCTTATTGTTTTCAAAATATAACTAAAATTGCTAATAAATCGATAGTCTACGTTATTGCCATCACACCTTTAGCCGCTTTCTTTTTTCCGAAGCTTATAAATGTGTTAACTAGTGTCGAAATCGGTGAAGTGTGTACTAAGGAAAAACGATAACATTTTCCATTACCACTCAAGTATCTGGGTATCACGTGCTAAAACGTGTTTAAACGTAACCTTCCGTTCCCATAGATCTGTGTGTGCATGTGCGCACTTAAATAGCACACAAAGCGAGAAGTTTGCACTAACAAAAACAGGAAAAAACAATAACCATCGTAAAATCTACAATGTTGCAAGTCGCACAAATTAGCTCCTTATGAATGACTGTTGAGGGAGGTAAGTGTCGGTAGTGTGTTAAGTGCGTTCGACTGGTAGGTATAGAAAAATTTATTGTTTATCTTCCGAGAAACGCGTCCATTTAGTATGTAGTATCTTTGTGGTGTTGTTGCACTCGGCTGGCAACGTTCAATTACCCGTCAACTTGTGCGACTGAATGATATAACCCCAACAATAATCACTGACTGAGTCCTTGCAGAATGGGTGTTATGCATCTAAGAATGTATGGAGCGCGCATTATTCGCTGGCAGACGTAATTAGTAGAACGCTAATGTTGTTTATGTATGAGGTATTACATTGTTATTTATCAGTTGTAATGTTATAACCGCAAAAGGAAAAAAATACTGTAAGAACAGTTTCTCATCAAAGTGCGACAGGTAATCTCTAAAAGATACTTTAAAAATCTAATGAAATCAATTTAAATACTGAAAAACCGGATAATCGGGTTTACATGGTACATATACTGTGATCAACTGCTTTCGTTACACATAATTTGTAGTTACTCAAAAAGTTAATTGAAATGAGCCATCTAATTTCCGATATCCTTTAATTTTTTTTTAAGTTTAACCCATGAAGCACCTGTTATTGAGTTCTTGTCAATGGAGTTTAAATGAAGCTGGCGTATAAATTTCAAACGAGCATGAATTAGATTCCGTGCTTACCGGGTATATTACTTTTTAAGTAAATTAATGTGTGTGTAATTATTAGTTGTGAAAACTAATCCTGGAAAAATAATTGTTTTGGTTTATTTTATTTTTCGAACAATGTTAAAATACCAGTGTTTTTATTTCTGTTGATAATTCTAAATTCTTGTTTAAAATTAATAAACCATATAAATATTAGCATTTATTTAAATGAGACTGTTCTCACATGCCCGTTGCGTGAAATACATGTGTCGTGCTTGCTATGGGGTATCGCACCGCATAAAACAGACGTTAGATTTTGCTTAATTCACCTAGCTTTACTTAAAAATGTTTCTCAATGCAGTATTGTTTAATTATATTTATGTTTCTAGGTAGGTTAGGTGATATATTAATTTTGTACTTTAGTTTATAATAAAGTTACATATTTTGTTTTTGTTTTTATCATATTAGATAATATGATATACGAGGATTTTATTTATACCGAAGTAACTTCTCCGAATGACTTTGTATTCACGTATTTTGTTTTATCTCTACTCATTTCAACCCCATTAGTTGTGTCCCTCTATTAATGTGTTTGGAATTCTGAAGACGATATTCTCATTTACTGCAATTAACAAACGTCAAATTAAAGACGTTATTACTGGTAGTTAAGTTATCTTCGCAGATTGCCTATTCGCTATTAAACTTAAAACAAAGAAGTCAAAACTAACTGTCCAAGTCGACTGCTGCCAACCTTAGCTCAGGCTGTTATATTGAAGTGTCTCGCAGAAGAGTTAGAGATCGCCGTTTTTGTAAGCGGCAATATAACATCGGCCGGCAACAATCGACTCAAGAGAGCTTATGTCGGAGTAG
The DNA here is from genome assembly GCA_949128085.1 of Cetonia aurata. Lineage (NCBI taxonomy): Eukaryota > Metazoa > Arthropoda > Insecta > Coleoptera > Scarabaeidae > Cetonia > Cetonia aurata. The sequence continues at coordinate 27,403,567 of OX421887.1, forward strand.
CTTCCAGGAAGAATAAATTATCTTGCGTACATTTAAAACGTCAGCTGTTTCGTATTTAGTATCGGGTTCGTTCATAGTACGTGCCGGCGTTTGTAGTACGGGGAACGTAAAACTGGTTAATTTGCGTAATAAAACGTTAAACTTAATTAACTGAAAATAATAGTAAGTCGCCGGGAAGTCGAATGCCCTTTCGCGCGCTCTTTGGAAAGCTTATACGAGCCCGCTCCTTATTGTTTTCTTTTCTTTTTCCTTTGCTTCATCGTCGTCTTATAGGCTTTGTGCCTTTCTAATGCCTAGTCTCTCTTGTTACTAGGATGGAGAGTTTCCAGGAGACTGCGATACAGATGCTGAAAGAATTTCGTGCCTTGCTACAGAACTCGCCCGTACCCCTGCCTTTTAAGAGGTTCCTGCAACTGTTGGCTTTGAATATGTTCGCCATTGAGAGCACACAGCTTAGAGGTAGGTGATTTTAGCGATTTTATAAAAATAAATAGAATAAAGGCGATTGTATTTGTAATCAGATGATTACACAATTCGTTAAGATTTATAAATAGAAATAAGAATGAAAAAGGTTTACAGATTAAAAAGTTATATGTTGTCGTGAATTGTGAAGAAAGGTATATCTGCTCAAAGAGCCAAATTCTTTGTTATCAGTCACAGTCTAAACGTTTTATCAGGCAACTAAGAACCTGGCATAATGGTTAGATTGCAGCTTAGTATTGATATTTTGGCTGTCTGACAGTTGTACAATATCCAAGGTAAGTTAGTTATGTACTAGTTGTTTCATTGATTTTGTTTCGATTTTTTTTTTGCATAATGCATTAAAGACGCTTGGAGAGGAGTTTCTATGATAGGTAATTCCAACAACAATTCAAAAAATAAAACAAAATTTCAAAAGTTCCTGCAGACCTGTACTTTACCAACTTATACCGCCTATGTGTTTTTGTAGGAAGGATATGTTTTGAAACTCAGATATTTTAATATCGAAAGATTTTCTATCGTTTATTTGTAACTCTCTGCTTACTATATAAGTAGATAAGCATGTGGAAGAAACATTTTATAATCTAGAGGGAAATTAGTTGTTTCTTTTGTTTTTTTTTTGTGTTGCAATGCAAGTTAAATCACAAAATTTAATTTAAATGCCTTGTTTTGGTTCCTTTTAACTTCTTTGATGATAATATAATATTTAGGTAGTGAAAATCCCGGCGCATCCACCAGATGTTTCATACTTATTTACCAGATAGGTAGAACGTTCACAACTTCTGGTAACAGATTTTATTTTTAAGTGTTTTAATTTTTTTAAGATTCATTTTAAAATCGGAAAAGTTTTGAAGAAATTGAAAAAAGAGTAGCGGGAACTCGATTCGCACTAAGCAAAAATTTTATTACAATAGAATGCTGCAAATTAAAAACTATGGTTGTAACTTACTTATAGCTATCCTGGTTTTATTACTTATGGCATTCATTATTTGGTGAACGATTTCTTTAATCTTTCAATTAATCTATTTCCCAAATCTAACGCGTCACTCAAAACATGTTAAGCAGCGTACAAACTTTCACTAACTTCTTCAACATATCACCACGGTGAACTCGCAATGACATGCCATTATAAATAAGAATGCTTTATAAATGATTTCTTTTATTTATTTGACACTCGGAATGATCGCCGAAAATGAGAGTGTCTATTCATCGAATATCGCCCGCATTCGAATGCATTGCCTTCATTTTTCATGCCAGATGCATCACCTACTCAGGCCCGACTATAACGCCAGCATTTTTCATTCAACCTTCAATGCTAAGCCCGGGTGTCATATATAGCTATTGGGGGAAAGGTGGTGACATTCAGGTCTGAAAATTGATATATCTTTGGGGGTGGAAAGATTGTATATGCGAAACGAATTGCACTTAAAATGTAGGCGTGAATTATCACAAATTTATATTCACAAGCTTGCAGTATTATTTACGATTAAAATCGTGTTATATCATCCTAAAAATCGAAAGAAAAAAGATCATAATGTCGGAAGGGGCAGAGAAGTCACAGAGATTTATAGGATACGGAAAACTTTTATCTTCTATGTCTATAGCAGGGAAGTTACTTTTATCACTTTATGATACATAATATAGAATGGATAAATCAAGAAGTTCGACAAAACAAATTATGTAAGTGGAAGAAAACAAGGATGCGATAATGATGATAAATGTGAAAACTGTGGGGCTAAAGCGGTGGATTACTAAATTAATATACGAAAATGGGCTAAAATAAAATAGAATTCAAAATTTAAATTTCCACGATTTATACTTCTACATATCGGAATTAAAGTATGCACAGATTTCCATAATTCCAACATAAAGAGGTCCCGACGGTTCATTCGCGCACAAACGGCGCAGATAATGGCAATTTTGATTTAATTATCCCCATTGTCGTTGGTTTTAAAACGAAAATAAAATAATAAAGGAAGAAACGTAGACAACCTGATACGACGTCTTATGCTCCTCGTGATTAATGATCGGGTCGTTCTCGTCGAAAGGGCGAGTGAACAAAAAGGAACAGAAAGGAAAATAAAAATCTGGGCGCGTATAATAAATAAAAGACCGTATAAGGTATCCACTTCTTCTCTTGTTACATGTGGTCTCTTGGTCGAAAATTGATGCGGATAATGGCTCCATTGAGTGCATTTTAGAGGGCGGACATTACATATTCATACGCGTAGGTATGGAGGGACTACGCACACTTATGCATAAGAAAAGAATTCGAAGCGAGACAGTCCGGGACAGGAATAATTAAAACGAAAACCGGTTGGTTAGTAGAAAGGAAATACTACGATATTTGGACCTTTTGTGTGAGGTGTGATTTTGCTCTAAAGCTAGTTTACATATATAATAATTAGCATTTAAAAATTATTTAAATTATCAAAATATTTGGCAATTATGTCATTAATTTATTCGACCATTTCTGCTATGAACGCCGTACACAACGACCGAAATTTCTGCTAATCCACAAGTGGCAAAGTTTCTCAAAGTGAAACAAGTGTACAGCGTCAAACTTCTACTGAATTTTTATTTTTTAATAGAACATATCTTACAAGAAGTTTACATCAACAACCTCAAGCTAACACCATTCCTTATTTATAAACTACTATATATGTCATTTCTTTCTTTTTTTTTTTTACCGAAAGTAAACAAAACGAACGACATTATAAACTACTATATGCAGGATATAAAGAAAAAGGAAAGTTAAAATCGCGATGAAAGACGCTAAGAAAAAGTCAAGGGAAGATTTTGGGCAAAAGCTGAATGAAAACTTCACAGACAGCCAAAAACTGTGTTATGGGAAGCAGGGAAAGGAGAAAGAATACAACATGATAAACATAAATAACAAAGACGGACAAGTAATAACATAAAGACAAGATAATGGAAAAATGGAAAAAACACTTTAGTGAAGGGCACAGAGGAAAATGACTTGGCAAATGATTTGGCAAACGGTTTGGCAAACCGTTTTCCAACTCACTTGCCAAACCGTCTGCCAAATCATTTACCAAATTGTTTACCAAACCGTTCGCCAAATCATTTGACAAACCGTTTGCCAACATTGACATTGACGATAAAAAAAAAAATCGAATTTTTTGATCGAAGCAGGAAGGATACTTTATTTACTTTGTGCCGTGGTCGACATGTTTACTTTTTTTTTATTTTTCTTTTTAATACATTAAAAAACACCTATCGAGATTTCGATTGAGAAATGAAACAAAATGTTTTTCGTCAATTAGCCAATTAAATTTCCTCTGCCGTATATTTTCAGTAACGCGTAAAACCCGTTCCCTAAATAACACCCGACTCTTCTCAGCTCATTTCAATCATTATAACGCCTCGATGTACTACACATCTGAAATACTGTTTCCAGAATTACAATTCTCACGAACGTGCACGTGTAGAGCAAGGTGCCCATGAATCCGACACGATCGCCTCTTTACGCTGCTCCCTATCCATCACATATAATTAAAAGTGCTAAATATAGCCTCAGAAATAACACTTTTGAGAGTTTAATTGAACGTTATTAGCGTAAAAAAGCGATGCATCCATGCACGGAAAACACGTACTAGCTACATGCCTTACACGCGTACTACGTACTCTTCCACCGTTTGATCTGTAAATACGATCCGGCTGTCTCAGGCTATGCACGAAATTACATATATGAAAGCCGCGTTTGACCGTCTTTTTACGATTTTCTTCGCTGTTTTTTCATCGCTTGCGAGGCATTCGATGTCCTTTCTCATAATGGTGAGGTCTTCCCTTCGTCGTAGTAATGAATAAATTGGTTAATGTATCTTCGTTAAAGTTTCCGTGACAGTTGCGTGAAGAAAATGTGGGTAACACGTTTAAAATCAAAGTCAGAAATTTGCTGTCAAGATGAACCTTCTGTTATATTAATTAATTCCAGAGAGTCTATTTCATCATAAGGAAGTTACCGTTTGGTGGTCCAGAGGAATTATTGGTCCTTATTTCTTTCAAGACGAACAGGGAGAGGCTGTGACTGTTAATAGGGAAAGACATCATGCCATGATAACTGATTACTTTTGGCTTAACAAACGTTTGATTTCAACAGGACGGTGCCACCTGCTATTGTACTGGTCGAGAAACTATTGAACTTTGAAGGAAAAATTTCACGGTTTTGTAACCTCGCGTATTGTGATGTTAACTGGCCACCTAAGTCATGTGATTTGATGCCATTAAATTTCTTTTTGTGGGGTTATATGAAATCACAACAAAAGGGTTCCCAACAAATTACTAACTCCTTCTTCCTAACGAAAATTTCCCAAAAAAAAGGTCGCAGGTGTGTTAGATGGCGCCACTTGGAATTTCGCGGCGCCCCTTGAAAATTTGCCCCCTGAGGCTTTAGCCTAGTTAGCCTAATGGGTAAAACGTCCTTAATCATCAGATGATCAAACGTAAATCTCGGTCCCCAGCATAACTTTCTCTCATTATTAGACAATAACATCGGCCCAACATCTTGTTCTTTATATTAAATTCAAAAAACATTCGACTCCCCAACCTACTTGCTTAAGTAATTGTAATAATGTTTGTAAGTTGCTCTTTTGATGTAACAAAACACTACATTTTGGTAAAGTAAATTTGTGGCGCGTTTCTGAAGAATTTATATGACTTAAATCCGACAGTCTTTACCACTTTGTTGCGGGATTTGCGCTAACATAAAAAGGAACTTTTAAGGAAATTGCAAGACAATATCAGATGTGACGATATCAAATCATTTCCTATCGTTTTAAGTAAGAAGCAAGCAAGTGCTGAACTTAAATTGTTCTTGCACAGTACAGTCGTTGAGTGAAGGAATTGTAAAGAGACGCAGTCGTACTCAGTTTCGGGGGTCCGACATCTAGGTGGCGCTTCAACTCTTACGCGATTCTTATATCAGACTTAGTGCGCCATCCACGCTGTCACAAATTAAATACGGTTACGGTTTTGGACTGTCCATTCTTATGAACAGTATTTATCATATTTATCGGTAATTGCTAAATTGTGCCGTGACCGTACTTACTCTCAGTACAGATACTTCACAATGGATATTAATAAACCATAATACGTTTTTTTGTAATCGTGTGTAGTACTTTTATATTTTTGTGTTTATATTTTACACAAATAACTTATTTACAAACAGCTGTTAACTGTATTTGCAAATTTATGCTTCGATCCATCATCTTATACTAGTAAAATACCACACAAAACACACTTGTCTCTAACTGTCACCGTTGTTTCGACAATAAAGAGCACTTTACAACATCAGAAAGAGCCGAGAGATCGAAATCGCAAGCGCACAGTAATTTTAATCGTACCGCATACGTCGTCCTCGTAGCGAACAATTCATTCTGAATCTGATACGAGTGCGAAGTGTATGCGATTTCTCTCGTCAGCGGAGACGCTTTTACCAGTGCACGTACCTATCCGACACCTCTTGGATTACGATAATCATCTGTACCGTTAGTTTAGACAATTAATTGCTGCGGAACAACCCGCAACAGCTACTGCGTGTCCGGGCTATTTTATATATTATACATCAGTAAGGACGATATGTATATAACACCGTTTACGTCGCAGTATTAGACGTTGCTCTTGGAATGCCTACTAAGCATTTCCGTATTCAGTTTACACAGAAGCGCTTGTATTTAAGAGAAAATTGCCGTGATAAATTTGATGTTTTGATGTAAAGTATACATACAGGGTTTCGGTAAAGTAAGGCATCGGATTCTTTGTTGTTTTCTTGCAAATTATATCCATACCTACAGCTGCAGTAAAACGTTACAGGCACATAGTAGCACAACAAATGCCTATAACATTTGGCGGCGCTTGTACAAGCGAACGATGCTTAGCAATCCCAGCGTATTTCGAACAAGGTAGTAAGTATCCAACTAATAATACTGCGGACTACGTCTGTCATTATAATTTTTAACCGTGTTCTTTGAGTGAGTACATGAATGAGGTCTCGACCTGGGTGGTGCAGTGTATAGAAGCAGAGAGCTCCATCTAGACAAAAGCGGGAGCAACCAACGAATAGAGCACCAGTGATTTATTGCTGAAGTCGGCAGTAGCACTTTTTCATTACTATCTTTACTATCGTCTTCAGCAAAATAATGAATATATTTATTGTTTTGTAGTGTTTGTACGTTGAAGTCCTTTCTAGTACCAACCATTGAGTAATATAAATACCAAAATGTAATTAACCTGTAATAAATTGTAGAAACTATTCTTGGTAATTATATTATTTGCAGTAAAAATTTATATACCGCAAATTAGCATAGTATACCTTTGAATGATCCAAGTGAATATAATTACTGCAATAATAGACATCTTTTTGTAAGATAGGTGGTGGGGGTTATGCCCATTAAGTTTCTATTGAACCAAATTTAGCGTTCCTTAAAAAACGCCTATATTGTCATATAATTATCTCACAGATCAATTAATTAATTATCAAAATTAAACATTTCCTGCCGGAACGTAAGGATCTCATTGTTCCTTCTGTAGATACTAGTAGCCGTAACATAATTGTTCATATTACGTCAAAGTTATTGATCGAATCTTGAATTCACCAGTTAAGAACATTCGGTGTTTCTTATATATTCAGTTAGTTCGAAACCTAGAAGTTTAAAACGGTCAATTGACTTAAATTTACTCAGATACACGATTAATCAGAGCTCGAAACGATAATTTTAGGTTAAGTCGTCCATTGCCTTGTTAAAAAGTTATTAGATTGTTTTCGAATCACAACTTAGACATGTGCTTAATGTATTAATTGCTCAAGATTTTCTATTTTAATATAAATTGTTTAATTTACCTGAATAGGTGTTCTTGAAAATATCATATGAGTTAATTTTATTGTTTTCTGCTTTGATTCGACTTACGGACATGTGTATCAATCCTGATTATTTACTTATTAATATAATCTGTTTATTTTACCTGATAATTTGTGGTTTTCTTGAAAATAACCATTCCCTTTTCTTACACATCACAGGTTTATCGACAAACACAAGTATTGGCGGTAACAATTCGATACCAACAAGACATTTTTAAATTTGAAACCGTAATTACTCTGTGTGCCCAACATAAATAAGTTTCCAAATAAGGGGGCAATAAGCTAGATTTAAAATTTAATTTCAAGGCAAATAGCGTATTCTCGTATCGTTAAATCGAACCTAAAAGACGAGAATAGACTTGTTTATATTCCTTCAAGAGTCATTTTTAGTATATGTAAAATAATCACACGACCAGTCTGCTTAAGAACTATATTCAAACTAAACTCTTTACAATTTCTTTACATCAAGTTATGATTCATATTCTTTGTTAACAATACGCAGGTAGAATTTGGGTCTCGCGTGATATACCTTTGGATCGATGATTCACAATAATATGCAAGGTCATCTTATGCAATAAATGTGATAACAATAATACATAATTAACACTCGGCCATCCTGTTCGCAAAGCGTCCTCGCTTGGCGTCCTTCTTGTGAAAAGCATCTCCGTAGCGGAAAGTGTCTTCCCTGAAACAGTACAAAGAAAGACAATACTGATCTAACATATAAGTTCATGTTTCCAGATATTGGTTGCTTTTATCTGTCTTCTCGCAGACCTTAATAATTTTATTATTACCTTCTAACAGGCCCTCAAAAAAGGTGTGCTTAATCATATGCAACTACTGGCTTTTAATTTTTGTTTTTTATTGTGTATACACGCCTTATAAATTTCTTTGCCTTCTCACAGGCCATACTCTTGTCTTCTAACAGACTTATGTTCATAATTCTTTAGCTGTCTACCCATACTTATCCTTCTAGTAAGTCCACTAATTCATCAGTACCTAGAGTATACAATAATTAACATATATTTTTCCCGGATTTATTTCAAAAGCGAAATTTTGTCCAACGAATTCCAAAGTGCATTTTTGTTGAAAGCAATATTAGAAAAATAGAAGATTAATAAATTGAGGATCAGGCTTAAGCAAAAATGAAGCTTTGTGCAATAAAATGTTGACAAGAAAACAAGTACGTCCATGTCTTCAATAAAAATAGGTTGACCGAGTTTTTGCATTAAAGAAATATATTTTTACCGTCTTCTACTCAAAGCATCCAGGGTTTCTCAGCTTTTATCTAATGGCGATATTTTTTACCGTGAGGCATTCTATATATTCTGAGAAAGCTGTTTCCTAGTATTAATTACGAAATGATTGCTTACCCGTCATTAATTCTTGCTCTGTTCTCAATCTATATGTTTTCATGTAAACACAAAATTATATTTACTTATCGCAGATATCTAACAACTGAAAGTGAATTACCTATGATAAATTACCGTTGATGTGATGTAATCAAGATGGATATTAAAATCTCGATTTTTTATTTATGCCATCATGCAATTATTATTAGCGTCCAGTATATCCAAAATTAACTGTGTAAAGTTCTATTATAAGCGTTAGGTTTTATAAGCGGCCGCTATATTCTCCCTGAATGGACCGAGCAGAAAACTATTAAAATATCTAATAACTTTATTAATAACCAGAATATTCCTGCGTAGTGCTCCTCCGCTATAACGCGCTCGCCTCTAAAAACACAGCGTGAAAATTTCCCAAGACAAAAAGTTGCCTTCACAAAATGAAAAATTGTGTAACTGCCCGGTTGGCAATTAGGGACTCCCGATACTTTCTAGCTAATTTACATCGACTTATGTTGTTCGGCGGCAGCGGGGAAGAATTCCTCAGAAGTTAGCCGGCGTTTATGATGGTTTCGTTAAGTTTTTTCACACCATAACTTAGGGGAAAGCGGTTCTGTGTTATTATTGGTGTAATTGATTCCGGCGCATCGCGGTAGACATTTTGCGAGTAATAATTAGCAGCGTTCGGTTACTTGTAATGAGGTACGCCCACTTCGTATAAAGAAACTTGTTAAAATTAATAGAATGCGACGTGTTCGTTTGGCTATGTGCGCTTGTGCGGTACTTTTTGTACTTCAGATGTAATAAAAATTACAGTTTAACTTCTCTTGAAGAAATTTTAAAGAAGCAGTGGAAGGTTTAAAATTTTACAAAAAACCATTATACAGGGTGGGCCAGCACATACGGCGCGGGGGATTTTTTGAAATTCTTTTTATTTAGTTTAATGCTAGACCTTTGTATGTACAATTTAAAATTATTTTGAATCATACCGTTCGAGTAAAACAATCCATAAGAAAGCTACCTTTTTTTTAAATGGAACAGCCTATATATAATAACATACCTATTTGGAATCTAAAGACGAAATTAGGGCAAGTTTATGTAATACACCATATGCCTAAATCCATCGGTTTTTGAAATATTTTAAAACTTATGAAATTGCAGTACAAAATTTAAGTTTGATTTTTACTGTGTAATCCAAACTTAAACACATCTACCTACATTCATCATTCAGTTAAGAGGCTAAGCAATGGAATAAAGTGGAATTTTAGTCTCACAGTTATACTGAGTGTTAATAAACGCTTGTTTAAGATTGATGACTTTTGCAGTAAATTAACTTTCTTATCTTAAATAGAACAGCCTATATCTGATAATACTATCGAACGTAGAATTTAATTCCCTTTCAAAATATATTAGGGTTCCCTATACTTAACATGAATAGTTTTCCCGTGGTTAGCATTTAATTTTTCCGAGGACTACATTTAATACAATTTATTAAAATTCAGTTGGCTTAGACATATTTACTATAAGCATGTATAAATCATTTATCATTATTTGACAGCATTCAAAACTTACTTTGGTTAACCTCTAAAATTTATAGTTAAATCGTTCCAAAAAATGATAAACTGCGTTTGAAAAACCGATGGCCTTAGGAATATGGTGTATTACATAAATTTTAGTTTCCAAATATGTCATGATATACAGAGTGTTTCATTTAAAAAAAGGTAACTTTGTTATGGATCTTTTCTCTCGAACACTCCGTATAATTCAAAATAATTTTAAATTGTACATACAATGGCCTAGCCTTCAACTAAATAAAAAGAATTTCAAAAAATCTTATGCTTTTCCATATAGAGCCCCCGTATGAGGTGGCCCTCCCTGTATATCATTTGATTTAGAAATACTTGCGGAATTTGAAAACAGATAAAACACGTGCTACTGACGTCGAAACAGAAGATTGCATTTCTCCATACTAGGTGGTACCTATATAAAATATTAATTTTTTAGACCTCAAATCTTCAGATTTTCTTAAAAGCTATGACTTTCCGTGTGCTTCTCCAGTTTTCCTCCAATCGTCGATGTCAGTATTTTATGGAAATGTTGTTAAGCAGCATAATTCTTTCGTAGTCGATGGATTGAGTCGTACCTGTTTTTTTTTTTGTCAATACTGGGATTGTTAAACTCGCTTTCTCTTCAACAGTGCATTTTTCTGTTTCCAAATTTCCTCAATTAGGCTGCGTGTTAGTTTTAGCAATTGTCTTCCGCTCTTAAAAGTTTTAATCGGCCTACTTAATACCTAATTAATTGAATAATTTTCGTGAAGAATGCCTATCTGCAAAAACTATGTTCAATTAATCTTGCAAAACAATTAAAAACTGGGGTGCTTTGAAAATTCGAAAGAGTAATCCAATTAGGAGAAGCCGTCGGCGAAATTAACTTCATTCGTGAAATCCGAGAGGGCGCCAATGAATTAGGTATAGTAAAACTGCTCTTCTTGACCGTAAGAAACTAAAACAGCTTTCATGTAAATTTATTACATGTATTTCATGTTTAAACCGCCAATAAGATTCAAGAAGTTAACGTTGTCAAACGCGAATTTAAAGTTTTAGTAAGCAAACTGGGTTTGGAAAAGATTATAACGTAACGTTTCGTCCTTTCCCGTCATATTACTTTCCGGAAATGAAGGAAAAAAAAAAACGACAGGCGAAACCAAAAACTCGTTTTAGGAAACCTGCTGATGCAGCACCATACGGCCAACTTCGTTTAGCGTCACGTCTTCGCTTTCGTCTGCAATTGATATGACAGGTCGTTAAGAATTAAATTCGACAAATAAAAAGGACGTTGAGAAAGAAGTATGTATTCAGAAAGTTTCGTGTCGCGAAAGAAAAATGGAGAAGTCTCGACTTGGACAAACTACACGGCTACATGTGGAGCGATAACTTTGAAAATACGATAATAACGTTTTAAAAATATGTTGCCGGTGTTGTTCGTACGATAGCTATAATTTAAATACCCAAACGTGTAGGGTCCCCATGAGTAAAGTAAGTTAGCGTTGCGGGAGGTGGAATAATAACCATTAAAATATTTTGCGAATTATAAATTAATTATGCCTACTTATGTATAATTTTTAATCATTGTCATTTCAATCAAAATTTGATCTGGTCAGTCGTTTTTCTTCGTTGATCCCTGTAGACTATACATAACATAGGTCTGGCACACGATGCTGTGTATAGTATGCTTGCAGGACAAAGAGAAAAACCCAATTCATATTCTGTGCAAATCCGATGGCAAGGTTTCTACTACTGGTCTCGAAGAAGCTACATAAGAAAACCCTCTCAAAGGTGCTTGCTAAGAAATATTGAGAAATTTAATAGAAAATTTTAAGTATGTTTTTGATAATGTTATCTCATACGTTACTGGAATTTTAAGTACTAATTGCAATCATTTTTTAGCGTGTGGCGACAGGTCTAATTAAGAAGGTGAAATTAGAGAATATTTTTTAGGCTAAAGGGGATCATAGTAGGTCTGGCATATCTGACCACGGCAGTAATACTCAGAGTAGAGGTTAGGGGTTTCTTCCTAATATTTCGCTGTTTCTGCTGGTGATTATAGATGATTTTGCAAATGGAAACGTTGGAAAATTTGATCCGTGTTTATAACAATTTGTTTCTTTTTTTTTTACCAAGAAATCACTATACAAAAACCTCGGAAAGTCCGACTACTCCTAGTCGGACTTTCCTAAAAAATAGCATTTTTACTTCCTCGGAAGCTGCTGGGGATAGTGACATTATTTTGTTTTTTTTTTGTTTATTTCTTAAAAGCTAACAAATAGAAAATAATTTTTTTTCAAAAAGTTTCAGGTGAAAGGACCACTGAATTTCTCTACATTTTTTGTTTCTTTAACTAATTTTTTGCATGCAGAACAAAATGCCAACTAAATTTCTGGGAATATATTTTCGAAATAGTTTCCTTTAAAGCCATACAAACCGCTTTTTTTTTAATCAATTCTCATTTTAAACAATTGCGCATCCATTGAACTTTTCTGACATTAAAAATGCTAATTTTTTTTTGACATAAAGAATGTTTTTGGCATTCTTTCGCAGGTTACATTTTTAAATTTCCTTTTTTGTTCTGGGCGCACAGACAATTCTCAAATATAGGTCTTATGGCCTTCGTTAGATGGTTTAGTACATGGGTATGCTTGTTCTAAGTTTTTTTTTATTGTATTTAGATGTTTACATCGAGATTTATTGTACAGCTTATGGGAACGGAGCCTCAGAAGAAGGACTGAGGTGGTAGTATCTTTCCCGTTATTCTTTCTTTATTCTTTTGAGATCACCACATACCTGGCATCTCAAAAAAAAAAAAAAAAAAGATTTTACCTATAATTCGCAAAAAAGCACGATTGTACAGGACATTTCGACGGAAATGTCAAGCGATGGTAGATATATACATATATACAAATTTAGAGTATTGCCTATGGCGATGAAATCAATTGGAATTATGGTCAAAGTGCAACAATCTGGGCATCTTTAGTGCAGACAAATTATAAATGTTCTCCTGAAAAGATTGTGTTTTTGTCCTGGGAACATTTTCCTCCAAAACTACTTTAGATAAAGTGATGAACTATATTAGTTTTCAGTAGGCATGCGTCGTTAAAAGTTATGAGTTTTCTTTAAAAATTATTAGGTCATAAAAAATATTTTGTGGATTTATGTCCAAATATTGTTTTTTATATTAACATAACTTAATCGATAAGGATATCGTTTTTGAACATTTCAAGAAAACAGGATTTTGACTAAATCATTTAATTTAAACTGTTGGCACAACACGGGCGCTCACCTCATGAAGCTCAAAACCAAATTGCAGCACCATATTTGCTTAAAGAGGCATATGTATATAAACAATGGCTGTGATGAATTGCTTATGTGCTAGCTGTAGATAGCCTAAAGAAAAATTAATCTAACCTTTGACCAAAAAATTATTTTAGCACATAATAGCATCAGCAATTCGTGTTCGCAAATGTGGAATCTGCACATGCTGGATCTATGTCTATAAGATATTTTTACGTTAATGATCTTATTTTAAAATGCTTAATCACCTCTTGAAGACCGTAAACATCCTGTATTTTGGATATATCGTTTATATTATGTACTCAACCTGGTCGACACGTGGATATATCTTGCAGAGGGAAATTTTCGGATTAATATTGTTTAAAATTGTGGGCTCAAATGACAGAAACCGATAAACCCTTGCAGCTTTAAATGTCTTTCCTTCTTTCTTTCTTCTTAAAATTTGTTACGGAATTCATTGCATAATAGGTATATTACTATCGCTATGAATAATTTGTATAATTCTCTTACAAATAGAATAATCCGCACATTAAATGCACAGTCACTAAAATTAGTTCTATTTGATTGTTACGTATGGTTATATACATTTTAATGATGAAGAAAACGGTAAATCATTTATTTATTTAGAAATTATGACCGAATATTTGAATTAGAAGTTTTCTTTAACTTGCTTTTTTAGTACCTTAACTAGATACGACAGACCATTCATCATACTTTCGAACTAATAGACAAAAAAATTGTGCGTCTGTTCAGCTAGGCGCCATTTATATTTATGTAATTACTATGACCGCCCTGAAGGAAACAGTTATCGTGCACCGTTAATGAACTTTGGCATAAAATAGAATTCCATTGCCTATTTTGGTCGAAAAAGAAGTTGTTCCGAAGTTTATTTAGCAAATCCGCGAAGCCCCAGAATGGCGATAAATCAAACGGAGATTGTATGGTTTTAGTAGCATTACGTCTTGGAGTTCAAATGTCACGGGCATGTGTGGCTATATGTAAAATGAGGAAGTGTTTATAATGTGTTAAATTACAACTGTTACAAGAATATTTAATGTTTCGGATGTTATGTAATTTATGATCTTGAGCAAGATATACTCTCTCTGTTTCTTCATGAATTAAGGAAAAACAGATTCAACGCTATTTAATCTTATAATATAGGTTTTTAGATACACCTGATTCTTTATATATATATTGACATTTTATATCTGTTACGAGCCTTAATATGCAATGCAACATCTACCATGTCTATTCTGTTATGATTTTGTAGCCACCCTCAAGAGATCGCTACCGAAACCTGTTAAAAATGATATATTATCCCCAAGGGGTCCATATACGTATACAAGAAGCGTAGACTTGGCAATTTGGTAATACACTCGTATGCGGCGCATTTATCTCAATCTAAAGAACGACGTCAATCTTCCCTCAGCGAAGTCCTACGAACCATGAGATCTTCAGTGTAGTCGTATTTTATGCGCATTTTATCCTAATACGTAGCAGATGTTGTCTTTTTGGAAAAGTGGCGGAGTTAGACTAAAATCCAGCCAAATCGAAATTGCCGATAGGTGTTTACCCCGTATAATGTTTCGCCTTGATGTTATCCGTCTTTCTCTCCCTTTGCGACGAGAAGGTTAAGAAAAAAGCTCCTTGCTGTTAGTGTTAAATGGCTCGAACTATGATCCTATAATGGAAAAATATTTATTTCGGCAAGGGGATCACGTTTTTAATGTAGAGGAATGCAATTTAGAAGCCAAGGGGGCTTGTGAGGCGAAGATTAATTTAAATAAATGTTTATTGTTCGAATAGTTTCACTGATCTGTTGCAATAAAAATCCTTAGCACTGTTGGTCATCAAATAGAAATAAAAGTAAGTGTAACCTCCCCACCCTTGAGAAGGGGGCTTACGGGCTACGGACTGGCCAAGCTATCGGGCCTCGATTACCATTCGATAATGTGGATAGGTTAAAATGTGTTAAATAATTTAACACAGCTAAAATGTTGTGGAATTAGTTTAAGGAAAATTTAAAAATTATGAAATTGCAAATCATTTTAAAGTGACGTGCAAAATAAAAAAAAAAGCAGCGTCGTGTCTTTTTTAAAGAGGCGTGTTAAAAAAAAAAGAAATAAAAAAAAAAATTAAGAAAAATTTAAAAATTGAGAAATTACAAATTCTTTAAATGTGACGCGCAAGTCGAGTGTTATAACAGCGAGACTCGCAGCGTCCAGTCTTTTTTAAACAGGCACGTTTGAAAAGAAAAAAGAAAAATAAAAAAAAAACAAAAAATTTAAAAATTATGAATTTGCGAATCATTTTAAAGTGACGAGGAGCGTCGAGTCTTTTTAAAAGTGAGAGGCATTTGAAAAAGAAAATTGAAATTAAAAAAATGAAAAAATTTAATATATTTCCAGTGAGAATCGAGAATTAAGAATAAGGAATATACAGGGTGTACCGAGAGTTAGCGGAGAGTGGTCGAGTTGGGGCGTAAGCGGTGCGTTCCAGGTGGAGCGCGGACTTTCTGCTTTCTGCCGACTTGGGGCGTAAGCGGTCATTAAACGACTAATTAATAGGCCGGGTGAACGGGGCCGGTTTTCTAGTTACAAACAATTTTGCAGATCACTAATTATTATTATTAGCTGTTGACCACATGAATTTTACTATATGGTCATTTGATCTTTAGCTTAGAACGCAAGAAGGTTAAAAATAGGTAAAAACAATTGATAATAGAAACTAATGTTGATGCCTGATCTGGGTACCAGGGCATTAGGAAATTGAGGGCAATGAAAAGGCCGACGAACTCGCTAAGAGAGGGTCAGAGACAAAAATGTACGGACCAGAACCGTTTTTTGGGATAACAAAACAACGGGCCATTTGTTTTGTTATCCCAAAAAACGGTTCTGGTCCGTACATTTTTGTCTCTGACCCTCTCTTAGCGAGTTCGTCGGCCTTTTCATTCAAAACATGCAGGAGACTGGGTTGGGATACTGGAGGAATACTCTTGGTAAAATACCTAGAACCTAGAACTTCTACAGATGAGCAGGAAACTGTTCGATATCATCGGTGCGTTGGTGAAGGATCACCTGTCTAAAAGTGGCGTAATAATGGGGCCTTGGATTGCTGATGTTGTGGGAGAGAACCAGCCACAGGCAAGCAAATACTATGTGACTGCGAAGCATCAAGGCGCAGGAGACAAGGTTTATTTGGGGAATCGAGTGGGTACCCAGAGATGTACCGCACCCGCTCGGTGAAGGACCTGTACAAATTAGTAGAGGGACCCACCATTTTAAAGTGGGTTGTGTGAAATACGGATATAGCACAATAAGCTGCAGTGCTTTTCGGGGTCATGAGTCGGATGAGTCCGGGTTAAAGGAACAAAAAGGAAACTAAACATTGTAGCCATTTCTGCATTATTTGTCCCTTTTTTCGCTATAGTGTTCAAGACTTTCTTTATAAAAAAGCAAACTACAAAAACTTTTAGAAATTGTTTCGTTTCGTATGTTGTCAATAACTTTGATCACTAGAAATATTGCAAACGTTTATATAGATCCATAAATTGTGCGAAATTCCTTCAAATTTTCAATGATGCGAGTCTTCTAGTGACTTATATGTATTGGATTTTATTTATGGACGTACAATCATGGTAAGAAATTTTTGGACACGCATCGAGCACCGAATCTTTTCGTAGCTATAGTTGTCTCTCTCATTCCCCCTCGCCTAAGTTCTGATACAATGGTCGACCTTGATAAAGCGCTCTCAGTCGGCAGGTAGCCGTCAATGCTAGGGTTTATGGTTTTGTGTTTACCTCTTTATAATTGCTTGTAGGTGTAATGTGAATAAAATACAAAATATACCGCACAAACTACAAAAACTTATGCACAGAGTTATGTATGAAGCGCGCGCTTCCGTTTGGAGTCGAGGTAGTTTCTGCAGCATATACATTTATAGTAGGAATATGACTATTTTGAGAAAAGTAATTTATAAAATGACTGCAATATATTATTGGATTGTAAGGGGTCTCGGGATGGCAATAATAAACACTTGCACTAATCTGCTGTAGGACCGTATTAAAGTTTGATGTAGCATTTTAACGATGATGGATCAAACCTCTTTAAACAAAATAAAAAAAAAAGAACCGAAGAACAATAAGGGGCAAGCTATGTATTGGATTATTAATGAACTGGTATGACGATAGGAAATTTCTCCTACTTTAAAAAATATGTATATAAAAAAGAAACTAGTCCCACAGCTGATTTCCACAACAAATATAACTATATTGTAAATTTTATAAATAAACAAAGTACATTTAATGAAATTAATTTTATTTAAAATTGCAAAGTGTGGATTCATAGGCATTAAAAAAAATACGTTGGCAAAAATATGTAATATATTTAAAAAAATGTAAGTGGTCATTATTTCCTTGCCGGTTACAAACTTTGCACCGACTTTAATTATTGGTACTATTTCCTGTAGGGTAATTGTTCTTATTTATAATATAAAATTCCTTTCTCTTTTATTTTAACTTTTATAGTAGGATTAGTGGAGCAATTGTTGTTTGCCAATAGGAAGTGTGAATTATACCTCCAGAATTAAAGGGGCTAATAATACCTAATACCAAAGTGTGTAAATTACCCATGCCCTTACATTGATTACTTTTTTAATTAATGTGTGTATTTATGTATTATTTAGGTATTCTAAATTAACACCTGACTGCAATAAATATATCCAAGAGCAATTATTCAGTAATTACTCTGTAATGCAATTAAAATAATATTAGGATTAAATTTCTTTGTATGCATAAATACTTTAGAATTGTGACTGGGGAATTATAGAGATTATTGTATATTTAAGAATTGCTAAATTCTTTTTTTTCTGAAAATCTTACAAAATATAAGCCTTTCAGCTAAGGTTTCCAAGTTAGTTAGAGGTCAGTGGTACTGTAGTTAACATGCGCGGTCCGGAGACAAGCATAGAAATAAGGGCAAAGGTGGTTACCCTTTGGGAGCGTGGTTTGTCTTATAGGCAAATTGCTGCGGAAGTAGGTTCATCAGTAAGTATTCTCTTTACATATCCTTAATTTACAAACATCGTTTCGGTTTAAATGAAACGAAAAAAAGTTGTTTTTTTTCTGATTATACACCACGTGAACGTTATTTAATATACTGCTGGTTTATTACAGAAGTCACTCGTTCATTATTGGGTGCATCGATGGCGAACTGAAAACGAAAATGTAGCGCTGAGAACTAGGCCAAGGCCTGGGCATCCACGGAAAATTACCCCTGACGTCGGAAATACAATCCTGGAGTACGTAGGACAACATCCAATCTGTACATCTGTGGGGATAGTTGAAGCACTGCATTTAAATTGCAGTGCCCGTCTTGTGAGAAACTTTCTTCACAAAAGTGGGATTCACTGTCGGCGTCCGGCGAAGAAGGTAGATTTCTTGGAGCGCCATATTGTGAGTCGACTAAACTTTGCGCAAGCAAATTTAAACCGCAACTGGGATGTGGTTATATTTTCCGATGAGAAAGTATTTTCAACCTCTCAGGATGCGAGAAAACTGGTATGGCGCCCTAACAACACTAGATTCGAAGAAAGCAATGTTGTCAGAATTCGGCAAAGTAGCCGAATTAACTTGGCGTATTGGGGTTGGATGTCCAGTGCCGGACCTGGAGAATTGACCCGGATTGAAGCACGCATGGACGCCATCCAATACATTCGTGTCCTGGAAGAAGTGTTGCTTCCCAGTGTCCGAATTATATACCCTGCACCTCATCGGATTACACTGGTGCAAGATAATTCTGCAGTCCATTCAGCTCGGATCGTGAGGGATTGGTTTGCGGAACATCGCAATGAAATAGAAGTCCTTCCCTGGCCAGCAAAGTCCCCTGATCTAAACCCCATTGAAAACTTGTGGGCGGCTATGGGAAGAATGTGGGATCTACGCGATGCACCAGTTCCGCGAAATCAAGTAGAACTTCACCAACACGTTACCGAGGTGTGGGAACGCTTTAGAGGAAGGGAAACTTGTTCGAATCTCGTGGCGTCCATGCGTGGACGATTGGAGGAGGTTATAAATCGGAACGGGTACTGGACGCGTTATTAATAATTTTTTTATTTGTTTTTTTTTTAAATTTTTTATATTTAATTGTTTTTTTAGAAGAGGATTTTTTTTTTTATATTTTTGTTTTTTTTTTTGAGGAAGTTTGACAAAAGTGATATTCTCACTGTTTACCCATCTTAGTTATGATTTAAGTTGTGTTTTTGTAGTTTTTAGAATTTTTTTAATTTTATTGTTGTTATAAGTTTTATAGTTATTATTTTTTTCTTTTACTGTTCATGCATGTTTTCTTGCTTGATCGTTTTGAAAAACGTTTTTTTTTTTTTTTTTTGTAATTTCAGACATGTATTTTTAGTGGTGACAACTCTCAGAGTGTAGGTTTTACCGTGCTTTTCCTCACTCCTAGGCGAATGCTGAGAGCGAACATATTAAAGACGCTGCGCGGGCGCAATTATTAAACTCTGTTTTAAATTTAATTATTTTTTTTTTACCTTGTTTTCAACCTATAACTATATAAGAAATACACTAATGAAACGATATTGGAGCTATTCGCCTTCAATGACTATTGTCCCATCGCTTTTTAGCGCAAGTACAAAAAAGATCCAGTATCTGTAGGATAATAGATATTTTGCCTATTTATAATTTCTTTAACTTATGCGAGAGATGTTCTTCTTCATCGATATTTTTCTTCTACCGTTTATCCTTTAATAGTAATATTTTAAAGTGTTATTTTTCCTTTTTTGGGTATACGGTAGATATAATTCAATAAAATTTTACATATGTTTAACTGTAATTTATTATTCTACGTTCAAAGACAAATCCGAAACGTAGAATAATTAATTACAGTTTAAATATGTAGCAACACTACGCCATCATTTATTTAATTGATGGGGATCTTTTCTTAGCCGTGCTTGTAAATGAGTGTATATCGGGCAAATTGAGCAGTGCTTGTTATGCGCTCAAAGTTATTGCACAAAATGTGAGCATTGAATCAGCTCTTTCAGTATATTATGCCAATGTCTACTCTCGATTGAGATATGGGATTGTCTTCTGGGGAAATTCCATCGACGTGGGGCGAGTCTTCATCCTGCAGAAAGCGTGTCTACGATCAATTTTTGGCATACGAAGGCGTGACACGTGTAAAGACATTTTTAGAGACTTTAGTGTACTTACCGTTCCGGCTATTTATATACTTGAGTGCGCCTTGTTTGTCAAAAGTAATTATAATGATTTTTTTAAAAAATTTGAACTTGCACATAGTCATGGCACCAGAAATACATTAAATGGTTTCTTGGTGCCACCTTATACGCACTTGACTAAATTACAGAAAACTGCATTGTTCCAATGCATACGTATTTATAATCATTTGCCAAATACTTTAAAAATCCTGCCTTTCATAACTTTCAAAAACAAATTAAAGAAAATTCTTAAATCAAATATTTTATATAAAATTGAAGATTTTTTTGCAATAGAAATACGTTAGCAAACACTCAAGTTTTACATTATTTGTTATCGTAATGTGATGTATATTGTGTATGTGTGTATATGTGTATTTCTTTTAAGTCCAATTGACATTGACTTGTTCCACACACTTTTGTATCTATGGAATGAAATATATTATTATTATTATTATTATTATTATTATTATTAAATTTTTTGGTTTTTGTTTTTTTCTCTTGATTTAGCGGCTTGGTTTTTAAATTTAATGAATTATTCAATAAAACTCTTCATGACGTTTCGACAATCTTATTTTTCATTGTTGTCTTCCTCAGATTATTTTATATAATTCCCGAAATTTTGTCTAGAAATTATGAATGGATTATGTTATTAACATTTTTACAACTTTTTTATGCGTTTTATACTTACAAAATTAAAGACATTCACACAACATTTTAAAATAGTATTAAACATTTTTTTTATCTTTTCATTTTTCTTAAACATATACTAACTGTTAATTGTCATTTAAAATTATTATGCATGGCGAAACATTTTGTGTGAACACTGGAGAACTACATTTAAAATAAACCGAAAGGCACTCTCAGCTATGGGCGTTTTTCTCCTAAATTGTTGTACTAAAAATTGTTTATTTGTAAATTTACCTATATATATATTACTGACGAAAAGTATGTTGAAATGATTGGTGCATAAATTTTTGATAAGTTTTCTATTTCTGTTTTGTCGTTTACTGCGTTATTTTGTTTTTTTATTTGGATCATTTCTAATATACATCGCGCTTTATAATTTCTTTCTTTATTTAAAATACTTGTATTATTAAAATTGAATGTGTGTTAAAATTTTAAATGTAGTTCTCCAGTGTTCACACAAAATGTTTCGCCATGCATAATAATTTTAAATGACAATTAACAGTTAGTATATGTTTAAGAAAAATGAAAAGATAAAAAAATGTTGAATACTATTTTAAAATGTTGTGTGAATGTCTTTAATTTTGTAAGTATAAAACGCATAAAAAAGTTGTAAAAATGTTAATAACATAATCCATTCATAATTTCTAGACAAAATTTTGTGAATTATATAAAATAATCTGAGGAAGACAACAATAAAAAATAAGATTGTCGAAACGTCATGAAGAGTTTTATTGAATAATTCATTAAATTTAAAAACCAAGCCGCTAAATCAAGAGAGAAAAACAAAAACCAAAAAATTATTTATTTAATATCAGATAGAACAAAATGTTCCAGTTCGATGGGCCCTTACAAGAATTGCAAGACCTGCCGCAATTTTTTCTTGAATATCTAAAGTTACATTCCATTAATTTTGGGAAACTTTTTTTTTTCAATTAAAATTTATAGTCCGTTGTTTATTAAATGTTGAATAAGTACCGCAAGACATTATAACTAAAACAAGATTAATTGTCATCATTAGTTTATATCACCTCTTCATATTATGCAATTATACCTTACTTTTACAATAAGAAATTAAGGACACGGTTAATACTTTTAAATAGATATATCGTTTTTAAAAAATACTAAAATTGTTTTCAAACGGTGATTTTAATAATAGCTACAGAATTAATTACATATTTTTAAATGTTACTTTATACATACAAAACTTATCTCTTTAAGCTACCGAACGTTGTTATATTAATTGCATTATGTTATGAATAGTTATGATTATAAATATTGTATTTCAATGCTAACTTTGGAACGGGTAAGCTTCCGAACGCACAATCTGTACTGCATTATGCCTTCATAAATCCTATCGCTACTGTTTCCCGTTTTCTATAAATGGTTCAAGTTCAACATATAATAAATTTGTGATTATGAGAACGAGCAGGTAGTAGTATAGCGCCTGCGGCAAAATTTGCGGGGTAAAACGGGAGGAAGAGATAGCAATAGCTACGAGAAAGTTTGCCTCGATGCGTGTCCTAATATTTCATACCGTAGCTGTACGTACATAATTGTATATTTTGAATAGTTAAATCATTAAAACGGTCCCAGTTGGTAATAAATAAAATGGAATGATTTTCAAAGCAGCATGGCGCCAAAATGCCTGCTTAGGTGTTCACTACACGCAGTGTCTATATTTATTAAACTTTTTAATATGCATAACTTACAATTCAATGTACCTAACGGTATTGTCATTTTTTTACCACAACACTAACATGTGTTACTTGGTTGGTCATTAGCAGTCGAGTGGCTGATTTATTTTCTGGACTCTCGTATCTATTAGATATCTAAGTTTTGTATTTATATCCACGCTTATAGCTATATATTTTTTTCCAATCATAGGGTAATGTGGTTTATAAGTGTATGTGCTGTTTTAATTCGCGTTACATCCTGAATAAACGTAATTCATTTCTCTGGTGGGAATGAGAATTCTTTTAATGTTATTTATCATTACAAACTTAAAGAAAAAACGAACTGACTCGTAAGAATAAGAAATTATTATTATCATAACGATATCTCGCCATTATCCCCGTTCCTCGAACTCGTTTACCACCGATTTGTTATTGTAATAATATCCCAGATCCAATTCGCTACTCATGCCAGCGTCAGTACACGAGCTTCTTAATTAATCAACTATCTGTCGAATTAATGGCGATAATTCATTATTCACTTGGAGTCCGTAGTAATTATGATTAATTAAAAAACAAACACAGACACTGTTATTTTGACTGTTCCATCTTTTTTCTTGTCACGTTGCCGTTTCTCTATCTCTCTCGCGTTAATTCGCGCTGGTCGCTGATTCATTAAGAGCGAGTCGAGCGTTGCGCTTTTTTTACCTTTCACTATTTAATTAATGCTCATTGTTCGGAGTGTCGTTAGTAATCTGTTTGAGGCAGCGTGGTTGTTCGCGAGCGTAGGAATCGCCATGGGAACAGCATAACGCGTTCGCTAAGCTCGCTTGCTCGGAGAGGAGCTTCCAGAGTTAGACGGCTTTAAAACAGATTTAATTCACCGAAAGGGAGAATAAAATCAAAGCGATGAGAATGACAAATGATTCGAAGAGGATTAGGTAAGAAGTTATGAAATGTTTTCCGTACAAATAGATTTAAATGTGTAATGTTTACATAAGATTTTTTGTGGATGAAAGATTCATATGTATTTTATTAGGATAAATTTTAACAATTTTGGAATTAAAGAAATATAATGGGATTGGAAATCGATGAGAATACAAAATTTTTAATAAATGTAAACAGTTTAGTGCTGTTGCACTCACCCTATAACAAATTCTCTTGTTTTCTTAAATTATAATATGAGGGTGGATTTTGAAGAATTGTTTTTCTGTTAATGCATTTGACAATGCCTCAATATCTGTAGGGCACATATATATATATTTTAAAGTAAAGGGAGCAGTAAAGAACAGATATACTTTGCATGAAACTATGATAAAACCTTCACACGCTTCGCCGTCTTTGGTTGGTGTATTTATTACTGGACGAAGCTTCGGGTTGTGGGATACATCTTGACGCTTCCAAACACTGTGACACTAGTCGGATAAGCTAGTGAAATCCACCCTAGATTTGGTTATTTTTTTCTAAAGTTGCTTTATTTATTATATTAAATATTCAGAACTTTTAACTTTGTAATTTTTAGTTCTTTCAATGGATAAATAATACCTAAATTAAATAAACAGTTTTTCGCTCATCCAAAATAAAAGTAGTGCTCCTTCTTTTACAAATACTACATAATACGTTTTCTGTGTTTTTTGCATAGTTTCGAAGCGCATTCGTCAAGTCAGAAACTTTTCAGGTATCCCACCATGCACTCATTTTTTTTTTTTTATCATTAATTGACTCAACACCAATCCTATTGATGAGGGTATTCGTATCTTCACAATCGCGATTAATTTATCCAAATGCCCGCTTCATTAGTTTTTCTCCATATGTACTTAAATGGTAATAAATTGGCGCTCACCGGGAGGTTAATGTGCGGAATTTGTTATTAGCTTCTAACTGTCGTTCGATTTATATTATGTCTCTGAAAATAAGCAAAATATGCGCATTATATAACAAAATATACAAGATTTTTAATGCCAGGAAACAACCCGATTAAATAAGGACACAACTTTAAGCAGCTATTTATATTTATTATTTTTATTTATAATATGTTATTCTTTGTTTTTTATTATTTGTATTATTCTGCAACGTTATACGTATAAATTTTAATATGTTGTGTTGTCCTTGTAGTTATATTTTGATTTACAACTAAATGTTGTATTCATATTCTATGTGTGTCTCTTCTACTTTTAGAGTTATGTATCATGGTTTTCATTAATTTTTCATTATTTCGGTTGTATTTATAATCTTAGTAGGTGTCGATTGCATAATGACAGTAAGTTTTTGAACTGATACCATGATGAACATTATATTTATCGTTTATTTGTGTATGCCTATTGCACAAACGTCATTGTTCTAGATACAAGGTGTATACTTACTTACTTCAGTTTGATATTATCCCCTAATAAGCAAATTCTTTGCTTGTGTAATTTGTTATTTTGTTTTTTTATTTACAACTACAAATTAATTTGTTTCATAAATTAACCTGCCAGTTGCTTGATTGCTAACTGTTTTACAGCTGTTTTACATTGTAATTTATTATTACTTACCTATTAAAGAGTACAACACGGGTTTACCTCTAAGTAATAATATTGTTTTTATTTTTTATTGCTATATATGTTTGTATCACTCATACAGCACTGATGTGTTGAATTTTTCTTTTTTTTCTGAAGCATTACTAATGTATTGTTTATTTCTGTGTCTGTTTGCTTTACAATTGTTATTACTCTACATTTACGGTGTGCATTTACCCTTATTAGTTTGATTTGATCCACCGATAAGCAACTCCTTTGCTTGGTGGAATTTATTTCTATATTTAAATTTACATTTACTTTGTTAATTTCTGCTATTTAGCAATAGGGCGCAGCATAAGTACGAATTTTGATTTTATCATTTGTTTTCTTTTATTGTTACCATATTGTTATTTATTTTATGTTGCTATACTTTGTACATTACATTATTATTGAAATAAAACTCATATTACCTTCAAAAAAAAAAACATGAAATCTGTTGGATTTATGAAAGTTGGCCGTGTGTGTATCTATGTCCTCCTTACTTATGATCTATTCACTTATAACAGTTACTTTTCAAAAAAATGATGACGAGACAATTAACTACAATTTTAAGTAAATGGTGTAAGTCATCTAGCAATTTAGCTCCCTTGAACGTTGCAGAAGATCGTTTAACATCACTGAAAGTAATTGAAACATTTTTAAATTGCTTACATTATAAAAGTCTAATAGTCTATTTTAATGCCATCTATACATTCCCTATTTTTATCTAAATCTTAATGTTTTAGTGAAAAGCAATTTTCTAGATATAGAATTTTGCGAATGATGATAATTTGTACACAATAAAGGATGCGTTTGTAATAGTATATTATTATTATCATTATTATCATACATAACATGTTATAAATTAGCGCCCACCGTGGGGCCATGCTATTATGTTACTTGCAGCAATACTTAACGTGTATTAATAGAATTTAAGTTTATAATAAAAACATTTTCTCTTTTATTATAATGAGTTTGAAAAAGGAAAGAAAAAAAACTTTTGGTGTGAAGTACATATCTTCTGTTACATTAAATCGTTCATAAAATATCATTTTTAATGTGATAGAAAGAGAGAAGCTGGCATTTTTTTCTTTACGATAAAAAATAGCGAAATATAGAAGTTGCCCAGTTTTTTTGGTAATATTCAGGAATCGGTTAGGTATATTAATTGGAATTTTAATAAATAGATATTTTACTACTATAGATTGAGATTGGCCATTATAGTTTAATGAGAGACCAGTTATTTTAGGAACAAATTTAATTTTTGTTTTTAAAGAGGTGTTCATTACAAAAAAAAAGTGACGTAGTGTTATTCGTTATTTTATTTCTGGGGAATCATTATGTTTACCTTACGAGATGATGTCATAAGCTGAACATAATATCAATATATCAAAATTATAGCAACAACATTTTGATTATCACTTAAATCGCGGATTAGAACCTGTAATAATAGATGATGGAAATACAACTTCTAGGTTACATTAACATTCTGGTCGTTAATCAGCGGAGTCGTTTGGTTTAAAAAGCGGCACGTCAATCTCTATGTTAATAACTCAATTACAGCCGTCATTATAGCACTGACAAACTTCGTTATATACGCTGTTGTCGTGCATAACCGTACATAAATAGATGTGTACCTACTTACACGCGTTAAACCTATTTAAATGTCGAAGATTTAAACGGTTAAATAGATGCGACAATCTCGCCGCCGCTGATACATTCACATTTGTATATATTAATATGTAGATCGAAGAGCACCGTTACGTACGCGAACAGGTAGGGACGTACGTAATATGTCATTTTATTGCCACCGTATTCGACATTAAGATCGACAGCGGATAAGCCCGAAATATTAAAGGAATTGAGCAGCCGGTAGATACAGCCGTTCTACGCGTTCGTATTCGCAAACGACGTACGAATTTTAATTGCAATCGTAAAACAGATTATCCTTTCCGATTTTTTTCTTTTTGGCAGATAAGGTATTTCGCCTTCTCGTCTTACTTATGATCGCGCAAAATTTAAGACTTTCCCGCAACATATTTGACTGGCTCGTATATTAACGAAGACGTTCGTGTGGCCAATTTCCTACGCATTCCCGTGATAATCTCTCAGCTGCTAATTGATGCAAGGTTCCGTAATTTTTTTCTTCCTCGCGTGAACGTTTTAATACGTGCAGTTATTGCCTATCATTAGAAGCTGTTGCGTGTGTACGCTGTAACCC
The DNA here is from genome assembly GCA_949128085.1 of Cetonia aurata. Classification (NCBI taxonomy): domain Eukaryota; kingdom Metazoa; phylum Arthropoda; class Insecta; order Coleoptera; family Scarabaeidae; genus Cetonia; species Cetonia aurata. Next base: position 27,431,471 of record OX421887.1, read on the forward strand.
CCGTAATAGCTTAATTTCCAGCGAATGTTGTTCCCACATTTTCTCGTAACTGTCATTAACGCAGATAATGTTGATAACAGTCGGCGGAGTTTTTGGTATCGTCTTTCTATTTTAATGGGGTCCTTAGAACTTTAGCGACGAGGAAGGTTTAATGGGTAGGATGTTGTAAGAATTAGGAGTACATGGGAACGAGATAGTTAACTCTGGTTAATATTGAATAACTAAATTAGTGTCTAAGCATTGTAAGAGAGAAACATGTTGCATTTTTTTGGAATACTCATTTATAATATTATACCAGTAGTTATCACGTCTTGAGTAGTATAATCATTCACGCCTTCTTGATGATCAAGAGGATCAAATCGATACTGAGTGTCAGATGGCTATCATAGCCAAATAAGCCATAGAGTTTATAGAAGAAATTTCAAATTTGCACAATTGCTGAAAAGGAAGTTACATCATCTGGTCTTATTTGAGAGTAAAAAATATGGTGTTTGTACCAGTTCTCCGACATTCACGATGGCCATGCGTCATGAATAGCCACTCCGTAAAGTGATCCAAGTGCACCAAGAATAAGCATTGTGCTATACTAGGTTTAAAGTTTGTTTATCAAAACCTCAAAAATGTGAAGCTGTGAATTTAAGTATGAAAATTTCCGGAATTTCTTAAAATACTGCGAAATTTTAACAGGCACGAGTGCAGAGAGTACAAAATTTTAAAGAGAATGATGTCGAAAACTGCGAGCTATATCGGAAATACATCCCCAGTGTTGCCGTTAATATTTGCAACGTAAGCGCGCTCGAACAACTTACGCAATACTGGCGGGTCTAGATCAAGTATGAATGTGAATTTCGTTGATCAGGAGACGAGGACTGCAATAAAGGTCGAACGAGTTCTATCCGATGCATTAGAAATACTCAAACGGTGGTGTTAGTTGTTCAAAATTCGACATATTCGGGGCTGAATAAACAATATTCAAGACAAAAATATTATTTTGTTTCAATAGACTGTACACAATTAACAAATATAACTGCAATAGTGCCAAACACTGATCTACTTTGCTTTTTGGAAAGACATATATGTAATACCGTCTTGAGTTAAACCGTTGGCGAATATATTGGCTTTGAGCAGCGAAAGGGTTAAGCGTGTTAAATGTGTTTGTGATCTTCATCAATTAACATGTAATTTTACGAAGTGAGATAACTACAGGATAGAGTGAAATTAACGAGCTGCAGTGACATACAACCGCAGCGGATTACATTCTCCAAGGATCTGGTCTGGGACCATTTTCATTCCTTGTTCTACATAAACTATATTCTAAATAATACAGGTAAGACCAAAATCTCCATGCAGACGATCTTCGTCCTTATGGTTGGTGCAAATGAACTTACTGAAAATTCGCACGTGAGGACGCAGCTGCCCCCCGTATCTTCGCTATTCGTTTAAATACGAAATTTTGTTGGTTTCGCCTACCTCTTAGAACTCGTGGCAGTAGAAAATAATACGCCTCTACTGGAAATTTACTAGCGCCATCTACATTATGATGAGATGCTTATGAAAAGAATTGTAAAAAATATGGCAGGTTTGGGGTAATTGGTCTCTCGTTATTGAGTTTTTTCCAAAATAATTTGATCGTAGAGACTGTGTAATGTATTTTATTTTTGATGAATGAAGAAAAAATAAATTATTAAACTACGGGAGATATGGAGTATTCGGTCTTCCATCATTAATATTTTTTTCGAAAATAGTTTGTGTTATTTCAGAGTATCTTTTAAAATGAAGAAAATAGCTATTATAGTTTTCGATATTTCTAAAAACTAAAAATCGTACACATCTTTGGCGGAGGTTGTATCCTGAAATCGGGCGATTCAACTGCTAAAAAAAAAATTAGTTTTATTCTATAACGACTTTTTGCTCATAACAATTCTCAACAGAAAGAAAACTAAGTATAAGTACTGCTGTGTACTGAATGTACCAACAAAAATGCCAAATGAAATTTAAAAATGAAAAATTACACCATTCATTAGTCTATTTATGTTTTGCTATGTTGAACTTAATAAAATAAATATGAATATTTTTGCTGTTGATGTATATGATTATCATATACATATCTGTCATCAACGTTTATGTTGCATAATGTAATTGCAAATTTTCAAGATATTAATTAATTTCATTATCCCTCATAGCATAAGACATAATTACCTCTAGACCGAACAATCAAATTCGTTTTCAAATTGACCGATAGAAGCGATTTATTTCCTACTGGTATGCAACTTTGTATCTTATTAGATTCTTCAGGAATTTCATTACAACATTTTTGAGTGATTCCAAACAGTAAACGATAATGCGGTTCGTAATCATTTTTTCTTCGCCGATTCATTGTGATGTCCGTCTAACGATAATGGAGACGCTTTTTTTGCCTACCCGATGGTCCTTTTCTGTTATTAAATTTACTACTGGAAACGCTGAAAAAACGCTAATATGTCGGAGTGCGTGTAATAGCTCTCCACGCCTGCGTTCGCCTCGGTTGCAGCCTAGGTTGTGTAGTGGATAGGAGAGAGGTCATCGCACCAAAATTCAATTACTGGCGCTGCGCACCGGTGATCGGCTACCATAATATTATCAATGTGCAAGCAACGTTTAGATATATGATTGCGTTTGTATGGTAGGTATGTATCTATTTATGTACATATAATCAATGTTCCTCGAAAGTATACAGCCATACAAGTAGTTTTAACAACTTTAAACTAACAATAAGTGATTATTAGCAATGGGAGGCTGCCTATTTCTTGCCGACTCCTACGTTTGCATGCTTCGCTACTTTCCTTAATGAGCTAAGCATATGTTAAAATTTATTTTTATATTACTGTATTCCCTTTTTCTCCTTTAGTTTCTCAAAAGTAAATTCGGAAGAAAAGAATGACTGTTGCTAGTATTTTAGGAAATAAAGATCGCCAAGGTCTTGATCAATACATCCCGAAGCATGGTTAAATATTTTAAACACCACCCAATTTATTATCATTATCCTGACACACCCTCTCTTGATTAGACCCTCTTTAATATTTCACCCTTTTCTCCTGTCGCACCCACGTTCCCTCGCCTTTCCTTATTACCAAACCGCTCCACCCCAAAATGAGCTCCCTTCGGGGGTGTTCTGGCACTTTTTAAGTGCATTGACTCCACGCAACGCTGCGTCGTCTAAGCAAATACGCAAAACGTCGGTAATAACAGAAAGGCTACGCACAAAGAAACGTGCAACATCTATCATTGATAATTTATCCGTATCCTAACTGGCGGTTAAATTTATATACAAGTGCGAGGTTCCTCACATGTGTTATGGTCAGCAGGATGAATGGAGCCTCGTGCAACTCCTTTTGTCCCAAGATGTTCTATTGAAATAACGTTGGTACCATTTGGGAAGTACAAATTGTGGATTACAATAACAGAAGTAACAATAGGTTAGCGTACACTTGCGTGTGCGCAAGATATAGGATAGAATATTTTGTACAGCGAGCTAACTGTATAGATTGTTGCGTTTGTGACAAGAATGATTAAGTATATATTGTTTTGCCCCAAAGGTTTTGCACAAGACCTTTGCTGAAAGTATAGTCAGATATTCTTTTTTACTGCATATCCATAGTGTAAGGGGATATTTACACTGGAGTAGCTAATCTACCACGATATGGTATTGATGGGGATTTTTAAGAATCCTTCTTCTTTATTTTCATTGCTCTCTATTTTTCTATTCCAATTTCTCATTGCCATTACCATATATTTCTCGCGTACTATTCTGTCATGCGTAATTGCTTATAAAATTCTTCTATTTTTGTTACCACTGACCCCTTTGTAATTGTGCCTATTTGAATAACTGTTAATTCCAATTTTTATATTACGAGGAAGAAATTCGATTTTTTTTTCTCTAGCTTTTATAAGGCAATTTAATTGTCTTGCCCTTATTTAGGTGAGGGTGTTATAAGTCATTATTTGGTAAACTAAGCAATTCATCATTATTGTGTTTCTAGCACTAGACATTTTACAAAATTTGACGAAATAGTTCAGTGAATCCTGTTCAATATCTTGGTGCCCTGTGCTAGTCTTTCCAGGTCTCTGGTTGGTCGATCGAAATAATCGTCTGGTTTCATTTTTACTTGCCAAAAATTGCAAATTGTCTTTTTGCACCCAGAGCATTCACATAAGATGTGGTCTGCGGTCTGTAGCGTTGATCCCTATTTTCTGCAACTGTCCTTTCAGTGCATAATGTTCAGTTAGGAAACTTGCTACTAGGCTAAACATAATTCTTACTAAGCTTTGGTAGTTCTTCACTCTTCTTCTTTGATGGTTCCTTGAGTTTGTCTGGTTGTATTGTTCCGGTATTCTTTGTGCTTCTGTTAGATTGAACTTCTTACCAGCTTCTCTACTTCAAGGACAGGTGATGGGCCTATAAAAGAATGATACCTTTCTTGTCAACTCGTCGGTTTTTTTTTTTCGTTTCCTTCGATTCCCGAATGTTCGAGCACCCACAATAAAGTAACTGTATTGCGATCTGCTCAGTTCTCGGATGCATTCCCAAAGTATTTTTAGTTTTTATAAGCCCTTTGATTGATTTCTGTTGCACAATGCGATGTTGCGTACGCTTCTGGTTAAAAGACACTGGCATATTTTGCCAGTGAAATTGTGATCATAGTATTTCTCACCTCACTGTAAATTCAAGCTCGCCTTTTGATCCATCTGTAAATGCAGCCAGCTTGTCCAAGTTGGATTAATTCCATGATTTACACCTCAAAATTTCTGTTAAATAGATATGTCGAAGTCATGTGGTCTGATCTAATTCCCATGAAGTTGCCTTCCATATGATGGACTGCAGTATTGTGTCCCAATCCTGAGATTTCTTGCCCCATTCTTTTCTCTCCCATTATCAGCAAATGGAGAGGACGGTGGTCCAGGATTCATTCCATTGCCGCTGTGGGGGTAGTCCTCACTGCTTATATTATTTATAAACACGCAAGCCTCTGTATCTTGCTGAGTTTAGTTATACCAGTTTGCTGCTGCATCTTTGTCTACCCTACCAAAGATGCATAAGCGATCATGGGTCTGACCACCATGATATATGTCCATTACATATTTAATCTTAAACCCCATGTCTTTTTATAACCCTTCTAGCCCATATAAGTGTTGTCTCCGCCCTGGTTTTAAATTATCTAAACTGTCGATTCCAAGAGAGCTTAGAGTCAAAAATGAGACCAATATGTTTCCTCAAATGACTTTATATCTTCATCTAACTTTCGCGTTTTCAAGAAGGCTATTGTGGTCGTTTTAGAGGTGGTTTAGGCACTCTTCCTTGATCATTATTGGACAGGTTGTAGAGTATTCTGCATTTTGCCCCGCACTGCGTTGTTGAATTTACCCTGGGTCAGAATGTCAATATCATCTACGTATCCCAAAGTGTTATGCTCTTCGTTATCACATCTTACTAGTACCTCGTCCACGACCAGATGTCACAGCTGAGGGGACAAGACTCCACCTTGCTGACATTCTCTTTCGACCCGAACTACCAGTGTTTCTCCCATGATTGTTGTGCAAACTAAATCTCCCTTTAAGCATGCAGTCTATACGCCTGCAGATTGTTTCTCGCCCTTATTTAGGTGAGGGTGTTATAAGTCCACCACTCGATGAATTCAGCAATGCATCATTATCATGTTTCTAACGCTTGAAATGGTAAAAGCGTTTGAAATTTTACAAAAATTGACAGTTCAGTGAATATACCCTATTGAAAACTTTAGTCTGTAATAAGAAGAAGTTGTTCTGCGGCAGGGAAACGATAAATTTGAGCCATTTTCGCCGACTTTTGAGTTACCTCCTGGGGGAGTATTATTCATAAATTTCCGTCATGAACGAAGTTCCAGTAATATAATTTGTTCCTGCCATCTTATTATTGATTAAATTAAACTGGCTGCATTGACTATAAAGAAATTATAGTAAAAAGCCTTATTATACCATAATGTTATAGCCCGCCCTACAGTGCGAATTGTCAACGTCCATTTGTTTGGTCTTTTGAATAAAAGCGTTGACAAGCCAATTTCAAAATAACGAATAGGTAATCGTAGTGTATATGATAACCCTGTATCGCGTGAATATATCTGTATACTCTCTGAGGGATTAGTGAAGTAGGCATTCAGTGTGAGTAGACGTGTTTGAAAATAATTATCGTCTACAGCGCTTTTACTCGCGCAAAACTAATACACGGCAATTACGTTTACCGTATGTGCAGTTGGTTGTCGTCTTGGTCCCAACAGCCGTCTCAACAATGAAGTTTTGTGTGTCGTGTGCACGGCGCGCTGGCATATGCCATATGCATATCTAATAAATACCCGCTCGACGTTGTGTATTACGCGCCAAACTCTCAATAAAGATAACAATGTAAGGGGCGTACGCGTCGATATCCATTCATGAGTAAGTACAATTCATTTTTCCGTACATGTACACGCGCGTGCAAGTAAATATAGGCATGCGGCCGCTAACTGGTACTGTTTTCTTATTGTACTTACGGCCGTGCGTTGTTGTTATCGCTATAATTATAGTTGTTATACATTTGTATGTATACATTCTGTACAGATTAGTTAGCTATTCAAAGAATGCGCGTTTGTTTAGCTTCGATTAATAGACGATCTAACAATCTGAAGCGGGTCCGATGTTCTTGCGACAAGTTTTATGAATCGATTAATTCATTTGTAAAAGATTGTATTTTTTGGTGTGAAAACTTTCTTAACAAACGATGCCGGGCGCGATGGGACAATCGCTAGCTACTTTTGTCCCAATTACCTCAAACTTTAATAACTTATACAATTATAATAAAGGCTTAAATCATCCAACACATATATAATACCGGACATAGTATTAAAATAGAAAATCTTGAATTAATGAAAATTTAAATTTACTGAGGGAGTTAGGCACGTACGAAACAATTTGCATGTGAAAAGATTCTTATATTTATATTTTAATTTTTGGCATTTTAGCACGACAACTTGAGCGTTAGAAAAAAAGCAAAGATAGATATTATTTTCTTCATAGATCATTGGTAAGAAATGTAAATTATGAATATCCGAAAAAAATGTTGGGAATAAATAAATTAGTGTAGCGCGGAATGATTCCATATTTTGTATGCCCTTATTAACGTGCTTGAAAGAGAAAATACGAAAGTTTGTACTAACGTATGTCACATAAGTTTTGGGGAAAATAATTAAATTCTTTAAAGTAAGTGTAACGTAATTTATTCAAATGACCACTTTACCAACATTTTACCTTATATTTAAATTAATTAAAACTACAGTTGAAATAATGACAAAGGGCCATGGTCCTCAATGGCACGCAGTTTTTGTCTAACTTGTCCCATCATGTTGTGAACGATGTTTATATCAATTTCTCTCATCTTTTGATATATTCTTCGCCTTAGTTGAGCTTCATTTTGAGCTTCCCACCCATTATCATATACTTTTCTGGTCAATATTCCCCAAAAATCTTCGATGGGTCGAGCTTGTGGCACATTTGGCGGTTTGTCTGCTCTTGGCACAAAGGGCATGTTGTGAGCTTCTAACCATGTTCTAGTCGTTCTTGCATAATGGCAACTTGCTAAGTCCGGCCAAAACATTATTTCTTCACGTGAATGAGTCGTAGTAATAAACTGTAGCAACTTCGGTAGGCATCTTTCGGTATAAATGTTGGCATTAACTGCCTCACCCCTCACATGCGCAACATAAGGTCGTGAAACTCCTCTCTCCGATATGGCACACCAAACTAGAATTTTATCTTCAATTTTTTTTTTGGTTTTATATTTAACATTATCTGCACAATTTTCTATATTATCGGTATAAAAACCATCATTGCCTTTCATTTCTGAGTGAGAGAACGTAAAATATTTTTCATCGTCCATGATGATCACTTTATTGTTTGCAAAATGAGTTCGGCGTAATCTACGACAACACATTGGAATTCTTCGTAACTGGTCCTCTGTATAACGTGGACATTTACGTCTTTTACGAAACTTTAGACCTAACAATACCCTTCTGAGAAACATTAAATCTTCTGGATAACTTTCGGCATGACGTTCCAACGCGGTCTTTTGCACTTTCACAGATTTGGTTGGCGCGATTTTCGGTCAACATTCCGGGACGTCCGCTTTTTGGTAAATTGAGGCATGGTATACCTTGTTCACATTCTGCAATTGTTCTATAAATGGTTGTCTTTGAAATATTTTGATTCCAAAATATGTTTACAATTTCTTGCTTGGGTACATGTCCAACCAGGCTGTAAATGCTTTTCCGTATTTCAAGTTTGTACGACATAATTGGACAAATTATTTGACATCTATGAAATGTCATAGCAAGTTTGAGTATTAATGAACATATGTTTATCATGGTTACTAGATTGCAAGTTATTTACAGTTATTTTTACGCCGACGAAAATTTTCCCAAAACTTATGTGACATACGTTATCAGTAGGTACAATGCCATAAAGTCACAAAAAATTGGTGAAAGTTTGGAGTATTTTATTAAATTACATAATAAATTCTCATGCAATTACTACATTTTCACATATTATTTTTAATGTATACAATTCGAATTTTAACGCTCCCTAATCATCCAAATTTTAAATTACAACATACTTGCATATTTCGTAACATAGTCTATAGCTATAAATAATAATAATAATGATCACCAAAAGAAGTCGTAGGAACGTAATCATAATCGGACATATTACGTTTGTACATATTAGGCATCGACGAAATTATCCAGCTTAATGACTCTCACTCTCTAGCTGGTACGAGCCTGTGTCATTTGAGGTTATTAATGTTGCGTTTTTCTTTTTTTTTCCCCGTATCGAAATTGAATTTTTTCGGTGCACATTGAACTCCGATGTCCACTCGGGCCAGACATTTTCTGGACCGGTCGCTTCCATAAAGGTGCGTTCCATGGGACCTGCATCGATGCCGCAATCTATAGGAGGAATATTTTCGGATTATACACGACATTAATTGTTTTATGCCCATTCGATGCGGTCCGCGGTGGTTCAATTGACTACGTGCCAGGAGCGGCGTAGGATGTATCGGCGCTGTAATTTAATCGCTTTCTGTTACCGGCTCGCGCAGGATGACCAACTAAATAACCTCCGGCAATCTCTATAAATTATAGAATTTCGGCCGAAATTGGTTGAAGTAATTTACGGCCGCACCAAAATGGTCAAGAGCGATATTCATAAGCTAGCTGATATAATAAGCGAGGTAACTTTAAAATGTAGAATTTGAACCGTAAAATCCAATTAAAAATGTCGAAAAGTAAATTAATAAACATGAAGGAATCGTCAATTGTGGATTATGTGTGCTTCTAGTTCTAATATACTCCGATATGTTTGTTTCTCAACTCCTCTCATTTAATCACGATAAAATATGCAAGCGCAGTAAATCAACTGAGCAGCATTATACTACAGAGACCCATCAGACTTCCTTGTTTCCAAACAATACACCGACTGTGCATATCTTGGCGGACCAACGTTTTCCACTTTGAATTTTAGCAGATTACGGATGTCATGGGAACCCGCTGGCTGTGAGATAGGGAGCTGGCAGATGAGTAAGCGATCAAGTAGAACAGAGTTTGATTGATTACTCTATAACTCCCTTACTTACTTCGTGTCAGATGTGTGAGGATGCCTTTAGTAGGATTAAATTGTGCACAACCATTACCTCATACCTTCTACATGTATTTAGGAGACAATTGAGTGATTATATTTTGTAGCTCCGGGGGAACCTGAAGTTTGCAATAATTTATATGTAAATAACATTTTCAGGTCGAAATGGTTTTCTGAAATTCGACAGGTTGGCTATATTTTTTAATAGAGATGATATCACCAAAAGTATAAAGGACGTATAGAGTGATATTAAAACAGCTATAATGCTACAAAACAAACTACAAAAAAGATCTTATGCATTAATGTCCGTAAGTTCTTCGTTTTAAAAATATTTAATAAGTTAAGTTTATTCAGTAAGCTCACTATTAACGTTTGCTTCTTTGACGCAGCTATCTTTCATCAAACACCCATGAACGCCAATAAATGTTCCAACATTAAAAGTATGCCTTAATGGTTATCTCTGTCGATAGTATGTTGAGCTTCGGAAAAAATTGATCAAGCTTTGCCATAACAGATAATCATATTTGTGACTAGATTTTTTTATTTAGTTTTACAGGCTTAAATTTTTTGCTTCTACTTCAAGTTTGTGTTTATAATGAAGTACTCCTTTGGTTCTCCTTCTGACGTCTCAGAAACGTGAACATGCATAAAAATTTAATAGATCTAGGAAAAGTATCTATAAAAACCGTTGTAAAATCATAATAACGAATACCTAAACACTTAAGTTAACAGCCACAGATGTAATGCAAAAAACACGAAATTAATGGTAAATCATAGAGATGTTGACATAAATATGACATAGCTGTATGTATAAGCTCAGTAACACATTTCATTCAAGTAGAAAAGTAAAAAAATAGAGCTATACTCAAAAGTAATAGACATCTCTATGATTTACCATTAATTTCGTGTTTTGGCATTACATCTGTGGCAGTTAATTTAAGTGTTTAGTTATTCGTTTTTATGATTTGACAACAGTTTTTATAGACACTTTTCCTAGATCTTCTAAATTTTTATGCATGTTCACGTTTCTGAGATGTCATTTTTTTACGCACTGAAGAAAGTATTGTAGCTGTATTAAAATCTTACAGAAATGCGACAAATTATTAAGATTCTTTATTGAAATATTATTTATAACGCATTTAAATTAAGAGTTTTATTTTGTACTCACTTTACTTTGATTATTGGCAAAAAATATAGGTGTCTAATACATCTGAGCTTATCTGTAACTATTATATTCTGCAAAGTCAGTACAAATAGTTAAATACCTGAATAGGATCAATTTTTCTATTCGTATCATACAACGAAACCTTGAGCACACTTCATATATTAATTCACACAGTCTAGCTAGACGCCGCACATTTCTACTTTGTGTAAGAGATACGCTTATTGTTAGACTAAAATGGCACAGAACCACACCCACCCACGGATCAACGACTTAAAAATTTCACATAACCCAGACAGTAAAAAAAAAGGCAACAAACGGTCAAAACGAATATGTAATTCCGCCAACGCTGTGGCTTAGCTTCACGTAACTCCGACCAGACATAAACCATTCATATGTCGTCCTTTCCGTCCGCTAATATAACAGCTATTATTTTGTATGCGGATAATAATTTAGCAAATGACCCGGACGGAACATTATGGCACATAAAAGTATGGGAATGCGCGCTATACGTTTGTCGAGATCCCTGTGTGGAATCTCATTATTTACGGGAGTCTTGGTCGACGGGAATTCCTAAATTTCGTTTCAGAAAGTCTCATATCTTAAGGTGACTCGTTTTACTTTGAATAATCTGAAACCGTGCGTTTGTATAAACTCAGCCTTAATTTCACCGGTTCACTTCCAGTCGGTTTATTATTAGAGTTCTCCGTATATAAACAATCGGTGGAAATAGGCAAAAATTGGAAACCGTTTATTAGCGAGAAGTACCGCTGAGTGGACGTTGCGCTGGACGATGGTCGCTACGCGAACGTGTGCGCACAAACTTGATTAATTATCTGACACAGGAAGGTGCCGTTACGCGGTTACAGTAGGCATAAGCAACCATTTTTACGGTGGTTTTTACTTCAGACCGTATCGAATTCATGGAATGTAGACGACGACAGTGTTGCTTCTATTGCATATGCGTGTATTTGGATCCATATGATTGTCTTTTGTCGTTATTCCCTCTAGTTAGTAACTAGAGCATTCTTAGGGGCATCTCATTGTCGTTCGGTTAGTGTAATAATACTATTTATTTATATTTTAAACGAGGTACCGGTCATTCCTCCTCATACCACCGAACAAGACAGATCTGCTGCTGTCGGGATTGATAATAAATTTAGTAACGATTTTGTTTAAGTTTAATTAAAATTAATGTTTTAAATTATCAAGTCTAACGATGTATCCTGCAACACTTTTATTTTATTGTACTCAATTTTAACTGAAATACGACTGGGTCAACAGCATCGTTTCTAGCCGTATCAGCGGGGTATAGTCCCATCTGTCGATGTGGGGTCTTTACTTATGACTCATAGCTTGTAATTTGTTAAAAGTAAGGAAGGTGACACTGGGGTATTTAAAACGCATTTCGTTTATTTGAAGGTTCATATTTTAAAATAAAAATACGTTAAATTTACCTATATTTACTCTTGTAACATCAATTTTGGAACACAGTGTATTATAAAACAGTGTACAAGTGGCAACATATCTTTGGCAACAGCGTTCGAAAAACTTATTAGCACAATATAAATTAATTAATCATTGATGACAGATAAGCAGCTACTCCATCGACGATAAAAAAAAAATATATAGATCTGCACACACTTCGAGAGGTACAAAAATAAAAAAAAAAGCATTTAGATTATGCGGTTTTGAACCGCCTCAAATCCAAACATTTAACACTTGACGGCTATAAATCGAACTTTCAGTATTCAAAGGAATGGTGCTATAATTTATCTATGAGAGTGCAGATATCTTTAGGCGTAGTTAGTGAAACCTTATAATCCATATAGAAACGTATATCAATTAACATAATAAGAGAAGATGCCGTACCCTCGCTTATGCGTTGCGCGCTCATTTACATTATATCGCGCAAAGTTTATGTTGTCCAGTATTACGTCGCGAATTAAATGGTTATTACTGCGATTATTGTGGCGATGTAATGGATAAAATCATAATTTCGCCGCTTTCCTTCTCGAGTTGTGCTTGCGCAATTATCCGCGGAAGAAGGCAACGTTCGCTATATGAGACAATACCGCAATATTACTGACTATTTTTAGATTAAAATTTTAGCATGTTAACTTAAAGAGGAGGAAACGAGAAAATCATGTTGAGCGGGGTATTCACGCGACAGCAGAAAAAAATACGAATGTGCACACATTTAATTGCTATTTTATGCGATGTTGCAATACTTTACCGGATTGTATCTGTTCGTAACATCGTTGTAACTCGCCTTGTAAACGAGATTAAAACATCAACTGTTCGACGATGTAGTCGCTTCGCTCTTGTCGCTTGTTCATACTTATGTGTGTATGTATATAAGGATCTGAGTAGTTTTATCGGGCTTTGTCTCTTCTTCGTGGTATTATTCAATACACGGGAAGTTACAAGCTATGCGTGTGTAATGTCGCCTTAGAAAATAATGTCTTAGCTCGAATAGTATGTTAGAATTGGAAGGCTCCATGGGAGCATTTGAATAATGCTAAATAGAGTTAATATATTTTAATTTTCATTCGTATAGGCTTAAAAGTAGTTGCAATTTTCTCGTTATTTTTGTTACATCCTAACCGAAATCTATGTATAAAATTTTATTTTCCTTTCATTTGACTATAACTATCCGATATTTTCATGATATATGAACATTTTTAACATTTAGTGCACAAAAGTAAAATGCCAAAATTCTTAATCGAGTGATTGTTCGCAGATTTATTAATTACCTTTAACTATTAACATACAGTGTGATCTTATATATATGCGACAAACTTTGTGAGCTGATTCCTAGGGTTATTATGATCAGAAAGGTTCATATGAATGAATATTCTTAACGGCTTAGTTTTAAAGTTATAGGATGTTTAATAGCACAGAGTGAGCAACCGGATGTGACCACCAGGTGACCACGAACGTCACAGAAAAAGTGTATTTTTTGTTTTACTGTTTACTGCCCTGCTTATTGTTTACGTTCTGTCATCTGACATTTAACGTGTTCGAGAAAAATATATGACACGTCTCTTATTTTAAGGTTAAGTTATACACACATTGGCAAATGTGACATATCTTGTATTACTAACTTAAGAATGTTGCCACCTTAAAATTTAAGGTCGCACCAGGTTGCTCCCTCTGTAAATTAAAAAATTTGTATAGTATAACTTAATATTATATCTACCACAGCAAAAACATTCGTTTTCAACGGAAAGCATTTATTTGTCATTTCAATATTATTATGTCAAAGTATTGTCAAATTTTTCTGAAATTTTTCACAACTGATTTGTGCGATATGTATTTTCTTCTTTTCGCCGATTTTGCCAATGGTAACTCACGTCGTCCAGCTAGACGTCTTCAATGAGAACGATAGCCAAACCGTGTCATGTCAAGTTTTAAAAAACATACGACTGATTGTGGGCACCCACGTACAATTATAACTCCACAAGGAGAAGAAATTGTATTAAATGGAAATGAGGAATATGATTCTACGAGCAGAAGAAAGGTTGCTTTTGCCTTAAACATAAGTCAGCTCATAGTTTGGACAATATTCAAAAATCAACTGTTGTATCCATATCACATACAAGCAGAGGGTACAAGCACTTTTCCCAGCAGATTTCCTGTAAGGATTGGCTTTTTGTCAATGGATAGATGCTACAGGAAATCGCACCAAATCTTCAATTAATTATTCTGTACCGACGAGGCTACTTTTCCAGAAATGTTATTATTAATTTTCAAAATAATCACATATGGACCGAAGAAGACCCACACGAAACATTAGAAGCACCTCATCAACATCAATTCTTTGGTAAAGTTGGCTGGAATTATTGCAGATTATTTGACAGGACCATATTTTTTGCCGATGAGGTTCAACGAAGAAAAATACCGCCGCTTTTTTGAAGAGTCCAACTACCGTTGGAAGGAGTCCTGTGGCAATTAAGATTCCATAGGTATTCTATGCACATTTCAGTTTAATTGCTCGTGAGTTTTTGAACGATGCGTATCTAAATCGGTGGATAGGCCCAGGAAGTCCACAACCGTGACCTCCTCGATCTCCAGATTTCAATTCTCTAGATTTTTTTCGTCTGGGGTTACTTTAATCACTAGTTTATACGACTAGTTTATACGACTTAAAATAGAAAATATTGATGAACTGAGAAATCGTATTGTTGCAGCATTTGAGACAATTCGAAACACCAACGATATTCTTAAACGCCCTCACTAATCCATGCTACGGAGGATAGAAGCTTGCATTGCAGTTGAAGGCGATCATTCCCAAAAAATGAGTTTTAATAATAAAAAGCAGCTAAAAGGAGTAGTTTCACCATTGGAGAAATACAATGCAATGATAAGTCGATCTTTCATTTCTTTTTAGAAATAATAGAAGCTATTCTTCACACTCATCTTCTTTCGAAACGAATAATTTTGATTTAAAATCTCTAAAGCCTTGCAAAACTATGACAGGAATGATATAATGATAAAGATATAAACAGTAATAACATCACATGTTTAAGTTCAATTTTTGAATCATTATGGAAATACTTTAATTTTTGTTTTCCTTTATAACTTTTTTTTAGTTAATAGAAGCAAAAAAGATATACATTTACTCTTAGGAAGTATACTGACTCCGTAAAGGTTAAGAACTGGACTTTAACATTTTGGTTTATTTTACTAAATTTGATATTTTCAATGTACTTACTCTACAAGTGCTTCTCTTACCACACGAAAGACCTTGTGTGATACTGTATAATATAGAATCTAAATACAGACTGTCTGTAAAAGGTCTTTACACACTCCTACCACATATTCCTTAGAGCAAAATAAGCCGATTTAAGTAAACTTATCTTAGTCCAAAGTCGCTTACTTTGGGCGCTATGCGCCCTTAAAGTTAAAATTTTGAAATCGTTTTTTTATTATAAATTCAAAACGGCTTATGCGATTTTAATAAGATTTGGCATGGTCAGTTAGTATTATTGGACGAATGTTTTGAGAAAATTTCAAGAAAATACTAATACCGGAAGTGAATGAAACACCCATGACCATTATGAAAATTAACATAATTTTTTTTGCTGTCTATAGTAGAGACACGAAATAATTTTTATTCGATAGAGTATTCAAAAGCGATCAAATTATGTCTCTTGTAAAATTTTCTTATTTTTATTCGTTTTCGAGAAAAACGAAAAAAAGTGCTTATGGTCGTACGATCGAAAAAAGCAAAAAGTAATCCAGTCGCCTATGATTTCTATCATCAACAAATGAATTTCGCATGACTAAATCTACTGCTCAAATAAAGGCTACAGGTAAAAGAATAGGCTTAGTAAAAGTTCACGGTTTCGAAGATTCTGGGTAACTTATTTACTACAAAAACGGCACTCTTTATAAAAATTGATTACTCTAATGGCTTTTGCGAAATTTGTATTTTAATAATTCGCATCAGGTTATTTTACACAAAAATTATTAACAAAATTAAATAACTGAAACATGAACACAAATAATAAATATGTCACAAAAACTGTTGAAAGTGTTCTCCATTTACACGCATACAAAGATTTATACGACGAAGGAAATTAAACTGTACTCTTTGCAAAATTTCTCCATCACCTCTAAGGTCAGTTATTGCATGTTGAATACGTTGCCATAGTTGTGCTTCATTAGCCACAGGTGTCTTGTAAACCACGGACTTAAGATGTCCCCATACAAAAAAAATCAGCGGGAGTTAAGTCTGGAGAACGTGGAGGCCAATTTACAGGAGCGTCATTACCTCCACCTATCCATTTGTTTGGGTATACTTGATTTAGGTAGTTTCGAACATCTACTGAAAAATGTGGTGGAGCTCCATCGTGCATGTACCACATATCTCTCCGAAGTTGTAGAGGTAAATCGTCTAACAAATCTGGCAATGTATTTTGTAAAAATTGCAAGTAAATGTCTCCCGTTAATATTTGTGGAAGAATAACAGGACCAACAATAAAATTGCCAATTATTCCAATCCACACATTAAGTTTAAATTCGTGTTGAAAATGATTTATCTTTATGGCATGCGGGTTTTCAACTGCATAAACGTGTTCGTTATGGAAATTAGTTACCCCTCTTCTTGTGAAACAAGCTTCATCCGTAAACAAAATAGTGTTGCCAAAGTTTAAATCTGCTTCTCTTTGCCCATTAACAAAGCGACAAAAACCCAGGCGCATTTCGGGATCATGTTCTAAAAGCTCTTGAACTGCTATTTTATGGTATGGATATAGCAACTGTTCTCTAATTACTGCGTGAACGACATCTTTACATACTCCTACTTCCCTACTATTCGTCTAGTACTTTCATCTTCTTCAACACGTTCTAAAATTGTTTCTTCAACTTCAGGAACCCTTACAAAACGCTGCCTTCCATAATCAGCGGTTGCAGGAGCAAAGCGACCGGTCTCCCGAAGACGTCGTTCAACGGCAGCAAACGTTGGGTGACTTGGTATTCGACGATTTGGAAACCTTTCAGAATACACCCTAACACACTCTCGAGTATTTCCTTCACAAAATCCAAATACCAATAGCATATCGGTATATTCTGCATTGGTGTATTGTAAGGCCATGATAAATCACGAAAAGTTAAGCTTTAAGGTATTTTAGATTTGACAGTATTATTATTTAGCCATGCGAAATTCATTTGTTGATGATAGAAATCATAGGCGACTGAATTACTTTAAGCTTTTTTCGAACCCACGACCATAAGCACTTTTTTTCGCTTTTCTCGAAAACGAATAAAAATAAGAAAATTTTACAAGAGACATAATTTGATCGCTTTTGAATACTCTATCGAATAAAAATTATTTCGTGTTTCTACTATAGACAGCAAAAAAATTATGTTAATTTTCATAATGGTCATGTGTGTTTCATTCACTTCCGGTATTAGTATTTTCTTGAAATTTTCTCAAAACATTCGTCCAATAATACTAACTGACCATGCCAAATCTTATTAAATTCGCATAAGCCGTTTTGAATTTATAATAAAAAAACGATTTCAAAATTTTAACTTTAAGGCCGTAAGCGACTTTGGACTAAGATAAGTTTACTTAATTCGGTTTATTTTGGTCTAAGGAATATGTGGTAGGCGTGTGTAAAGACCTTTTACAGACACCTTATATAATGGGCAGGTTTTACAATTACGGTAACGACATGAGAAGTTGCATTTAAATCAGTTCTGCAGCGTTGATATCAGTATACTAGCTTTCGTCCAAGAAGTGTTAGATGTTGGGCTACCCTAGGCGAAGCTACTTTCATTTAATTTAACTGGCTGTGGCGCCACATATCCCATAACGTTATTTAGGAGCGTAACTGTACATACATATATCGTCTACGTGCATAAGTGCATATAATAATGTAAGTATATACCTATCGTGTCGTGAAGAAATTGTACGACCTCGGATCCCGAAGAGGATCCAATGAGGGAATGAAATACTCGCTTGGACATTAGCATAAACCGGTCGGATATATGCAAGATCTAAAATTATCTTTCCTGAAGAACAAAAACTTGTTCACGTTAGGCCGACGGCTGTAAATAGACTCAACGCAAATACACGTATACTCGCACAAGTACACCGAGATCTGTTTCCTTTTTCTTATTACACCAGCTCGGTCTTTTTTCACCTTTTCTGCTGCTCCCTCTTCTCTTGGTAACCACGTTTACTTCTTCTCTTCCTCCAACGTTCCGCAGTGTTACATGGAATTACGCACAGTCCGAGGATGTAGGCAATTATTGCGTACATAAAGACTGTGCAATATTTATGCAAATAAGGGAGAAATGAAAAAGTGCGATTCCCGCGAAGCTTACGGTTGTTGTTCGACTGATTATGATACTTACCAGGGCAGTAATGGGACGATAAAATTTGCGAGTTAGGAATTAGGAATCGATAATACATTTCCGTGTTGCCAATGACTAATTAATTCTCAATTATATTAGTAATTATCATCATTATTATTATTATTAATATATATATGTTATTATTATAAGAAAATATTGTGATAAAGTATTTAGAGAATCTAGTTATATTCAAATCTCCAGAATTTGTAATAATAATGATCAGGATGGTTGATTTTTCTCTCGGTAGCTTAAAAAGTTGAATTGTTTTAGAGAAAACTCTCATCGTGCCGCTCACCACTGAAAAAGTTCATCTAAAAATTTAATTTTAGCGGCGGCACTTTGTACTGAAATCCGACTCAAATATTGTGTTTGTAACAAAAGCCCTTCGTAGGGATCATAGAAAATATTTGAAGAGTATCTAAGCGCGCTCATGTGGCAACATTTAGCCTGCATGTATTTACACTACAATCAACCGTTTGACCCATACATCCCCGTGACAGTAAAAAAGCATTTTCTTATATGTAAACATAACCAAAAAAAATGTCTCGTTTTAAAAGGGTAGTTGTATGACATATATTAAAGCTACGGTTTCTACTACCTGTTTGTCTCCCTAGTAGGTAGATGAATTTGTTTCATTGCTCAATTGTTATATTGACTGATTAAATAAAGCAATAATAACAAACCAGTAAATTAAACGCACTATGTGTATATATGTGCATCTAATTCAGTTTTGTATCTAATTATATACAGTTTTCTAAATATTTAGTTCTTTTAAATGTCTATAAAACTCATGCTAAAAGACTCGGTCAAAAAAAGTTATCAAAATGAAAAGTCGATTATTATATTGGGTGGAAAGGTTGAATAGGGCATAAAACACGGTCATATGATCACTTTTTTACATTGTTGTAGTTAATAAAAATATGTGCCGAAGTAACACTTTCAATGTTTTTTAAACCAAAATTTTACGTGTTCGACTTCCATACACCTGTATAGTGGATATAGACCACCTGTAATGACACTCTTATGAAAATAGATAAACTTTACTAAGCTGACTGCTACAAGAATTCAAATGAATTCTAACACAAAAAGTGAAGATTCAAAATATATTTCGAATAGCCCTCAAATTGGGGTTGGGGAGCTCATACGAACCTATTTCACCGCAACATCTTCAGATCTACTGTGATACATTTTATCCTAAGCAATATTCTGTAATTTTAGCTTCTTAATTAGACCTCTCATAACTACCCAGTAGTAGAAACCTGTACCCATATGAACTGGGGTTTCTTCCTCCTCTTGGCGGGTTTTGGAATACATCTTGGCACTTCTAGGCACTGATATTTATTGACGATTGTACCATTGTAATAACATGTTTTCTTTTTTTCGAGCAAGCTCTGGCAGCACAAAATTCGCTGCATACAACATAAAACTTTGTTTAGTGAGTAGTGTAGTTCGACATAAAAGTACTCATCTAGGGTCTTTAGTGTAACCAACGCCACAAATGTTATAGTTTTGACGATGTTAAAACCAAGTATTTTCAGCTTTCGGGTGGCACTACAAATTTAAATCTTTATGGCATAAACCATATGGCAAAATTCAAAAGTGTGCAAGCTGTATCAATTGGGGTTGCCCTAATAATTGTGAATATCTCTACGAGGGAAAGGCAGTAATTTCATTTTCTTTACTGCAGAAATTAACACAAAACGATAGCTTAGTTTAATTATAAAACTTCGAAAGTGTGATCCAGGCTACTTGACGGAACTTTAAACTTAATGCAAATTTGGATAATCGAGCTTTCTGGCAGTTTTTGTTTGTTTGCATTATATTTGCACTTATTTCTGTCCTAATGGATTAGGCTTTCCATAAAATAGAACTTATCAAGGCCGTATCAAGAACAATTTTAAGGGCCTACTGAATATGATCTAGGTTGCATTCGCAATACTGTCCTCTACAATCTTCCAACCACCAAACTTACAACTTACACATTACTTGCTGTGTGTAACCATCTGCAGGTGAATTATTTTGTAGGTCCGATTTTTTGCGTGGCGTATAGTACCTACTGCAGATATATATTACAATAAAAACTGGATCTCGTATTTTGTGCGAATCGCGAAGTTATAACATTTTGCTATATATCTCCGGGTGTGTCTTTTGACATTGAGTACGCCCTCTTGCAATAGTGCATCCGCCACTACAAAAAAATTCACCTGTACATGCTTCGTATTTCAGGCAAGGCAAGTACGATGCAAGTTGACAGACAAGCCAATAAGTTTATTTATTTGCCGAGTTGCTTTTCCCTTCTACCAAGTTTGGGCGCAAGCAAATATCTTGCCTGTTCACTTGATAGATCGGGGACATGTTTTTGAGAAGGTTTTGCATTACAAGTGTGCAAGTTTAACATTCATCTCACCAGCAAAAAGAAAAACCTACCTGAACTTGCCTCAAACACATTTGCTGTTTAAAAATTCAAGTTAAGCTACTGATTTGACTTGCTTCTCAAATGGCTTCATGTAAATCCGCTTTAAGAAAGTGATGGTTTTAAAGGTGTAGTGGTTATTTGCTTGGCAGTTTTATATTTAGATAAATTTGTGGAACCACAACACTTCAGAAACTGTTAAATCGAGAATTACAATTGTGTCAGGGTAGAGTACACACTAAAAAATATATGCAATTCCTACTGAAAATTCCAGTAACGTATAAGGTAAATTTACCAAAAATTGGGAAATTTACTAGAAAACTTTTTTGGTATATTTTCTAATTTTTGGTAAATTTACCCCATACATTACTGGAATTTTCCGTAGGAATTGCAAATATTTTTTAGTGTGTAGCTAAGAATTATGGAAAAAGGTTTGAAACAAAAATAAAAGAATTAACACGGAATTGTTTTGAGTGTGATGGCTCTGGTAATTAATAAAGCTACAACTTAAAAATGTTTTATTAAGTGATTATTTTGCTGCTTTATACTAGTCGATACATAATACATAAATCTCACACTGATGACCAACTATAGGAACTCGCTTTCACATTGTTGGTTTCTTTGGTTTTTTAATTTTAATCGTTTGAACGAATTTATGAGGTTAGGCTTACAGAATAATTTACATGCTATTTACTTTAATTGATATTGTAAACGGTTCAGTTCTATCGTCTACCCACTCTTCCTTCTCTCCTTTATACGCAGTCTCACTGTCAAGGATAAACTACACTAGCGAAAGCAAAAGTAAGTGAAAGTGTTTTTAAGAAATGCATTGAGTAACAGAGCGACAAGGCCGAGGCGGTTATCCGCCTCCATGCAGCTGACAATAGACACTGAGAACAATATAAGATCACCTCTAGGTCTGTGAAAAAAGACCATTTTACGCGACATTATCTACTCCAAATGTAACTTCTCGCTCGGTGTCTTTCTCCGCACGAAAAAAGAGCTCCTCTTCCTATTACATCTATTTAACACCGCGGTATCGCTCCTTTCTTCGTTATTCGTTGCTCTCGCTTCTTGTTCTTCGCGGCATTACGTGCCTGGCACAAGGTCGCTTACGAATACAGGTGTGAAATTTCGATGGGAAGATAGAGTGAAGGGGTAATTATGTGTCAGTTTCTGGAGGAAGAATGCGGTTTATTGTTGCACTCTTGTTATTTCGCTGCCGCCTTTCGTTTTCTCTTTCTCTCTCGCTCTATCTCTTCTAGTGTCAGTTTTATGTTGCGACACGTGTTAGAAATTTATCTATGGGTTTCTGTTTTAATTGTAACTCGTTAGCGCCTATACACCTGTAAGATGTATAACCCTATGGGCGTATGTTGGAATTTGTAATAGCTACAGCTATAAGTCAGTTAGTAATAGACGTACACTTCTCACGGGAAAAATCGGTACACTAGCAGTTGATAATTTTATTTTTATTTTTGGTATTCTTAATATATTGTATAGCACAGTGGTTCTTAACCTTTTCAAAGTCACGGAAACACTTTCGATCGGAAGAAAACTTCGCGGAACACCAAAACCATTAAGATGATTAAGATCATGAAACCAATAAAAAGTTGTGCGAAACATACTCGTATCTTTTACTAATATTAAAAGTTAAAATGGCACACATTATCAAAAAAAAAAAATAATATTAAATATGCAATTTAATTTTTGATTATATATTAAAAATAAACTTTTTTCAACGATAGTGTACTTGTGTACTGTAGTGTCATCTTACAATTGGGGCGTAGCATATCTGTGGAGTAAATGATATTTAATAGATGACGCTGACTGTATGAACTGTTAATAAAACAGTGTTGAATTAATATAAACATTTAATAAAAATTATATAGAATTATCTACAAGTTTCGTAGCAATATACATATGTCCAAAACGTCATGAATAAACACTAATTCTACACACGATCGTCTTATTCCGATATTACCAAGAAACAAATAGGTTCAACATTAAAAGTTATAGATACATTATATAACAAAATTATAGATCATATAAAAATAAAAAAGCAAGCATTAATTTAAAATCTTATATTCGTAAAAACGCACTAAAATAATTGTTTTGTAAAATCGCATTTTAAATAAATTTTAATGCTATACCTGAGCTTGTCTGCTTTTGCAGATTTTAACAAGATCAGGTCTAATATGGGATTAAGATACCCTCATTTCTTCGTCTATATTAGTTAGTCTTTCACGTTTTTTAGTTTACATATTGGTTAATGTTGAGAAACCGGGTACACATGAATATGAGCTTGGAAACTGTGACAAAATTTTCTGTGCCTTTGTGGACAGAGCCGAATATTCGTCTTAAACAAAAATCCACAATTGCTCGAGAGTTATTTCATTGAATTTAATTTTTAGAGCACCATGCGTTAACAAGGTAATTAATTGTTCTTCTTCATGTAATGGAAACTTACAGTCGACGTATTAACTGTTCCAAATGGATTTCGTATCCAATCAATCCAACTTTCTATATTTAATTATCGGCTAAATATGCAATTTTAGCATACCAAATTTCGTTTTCAAAACATTTTACAAAAGCATTTCCAGTTGTACCTTCGTTTTGAAAAAGGGCTAACAATTAATTCTTAAGTTCTAAAACTTGGTATAGTACTTCACCCCTGAACAATCATCTTACATTTGTATGCAAGAGCGAAGGTTCATACTGAGCTTTTATAGATATACAAAGCTTTTTAAAAGACGGGTTTTCAAAGATCTTGACTTAATGTAATTTACCATATTCACCAGAATCCACATACCAGTTCATTTAGAATAAGTTTTGGTAATGTTTTTGAAACCATGATCTCTGTGCAAAAAAACAGTGCGTAAATATAATATTTGGATTTTTCTTCTTTGCAAGTGTAACAAATTCTTTAATAGAGCCAACCATAGATGGAGCGCGCCATCCCTACAAATTTCTAAACAGAGCTCCCATGACATTTTCAATTTTTCGAAATACAACGCAATACAGTTAAAAATATCTCGTCTTGTTCTATGTTCAGTAAGTTATCTGCAGCGTAGGAATTTATTTAATATTTCGTATTCATTAATGAAACGAACGAATCCTATATAGTAAATGATCTTTACCTCTGTCAGTGGACTCGTCAATTTTTAAAGCAAAATATTGTTTGGAAAGTTTATCGATAACTGTTTTCTCAATATGATCTGACATATTCTGAATTCTGTTTTTTTATTGTATCGTCCGAATGAGGAATTTTCATAATTTAATAATATAATAAACGTCTACTCTTTCACAACATAAAATAAGAGAGTTTGCAATAGTATACGGTTTTAACTTTATGAAATCAGTACACCACATCACTACCTATTCATAAAAAAAAAATTAGTCGAAAATCTTATATCAAATCAAACCATTCAATAGATATTGTCAGTGTCATTTCACAAACATTTGCTATTCTGTTACAAATATTTAAATTAAAAGCAAAGATATATCGTTTCAAATTTAACATAAACTTTAAACCATACCCAATTATTTAATAATCCAGAATGTAAAAATACTTTAGGGACTCGCGGTTCTATTAATCTATTGCCACCAGCCGAAAATACATACCTACATAAATGCTTTTTAATTCATATATTCAATAACTGTTTACAATATATTCCGCAAAAATTATATTCAGGTCATCTTTCTAGTAAGTATCGCGGTTATTTTGTTCTTTCAGTATACGTACAAGTACACACTGAAAAAAGGAGCGGATCCAAGAGCGACCCTTGCGGTACACCAGACGTCAAGTAGGAATTGAGAGATAATATATTACTTATGTTCACTACCTGTGATCTGTCATGCAGAAAATTACCTAACAATTTTATCGCAATATGGGAAAAACGGATATACTGAAAGATAAGTAAAAGTAGCCCATGATGAAGAGTGTCAAACGTGTAACAGATGCATATGCCTTTCGTCAGACGCTGCAATAACAGCATCACTAAAGTTCTTTTTATAACTAGAAAAGGGTGTATTTTATAATACTATTTCACTTTATTTTTGTGTTATTTTGCTGCTAAGAAAGTTGCACGGTTATAGCCTCTATGAAGAAATTGAAAACATTGGGGAATGTTGTTTTTATTGGTGTGTTTGTCTGTATCAGCTTACGCCTTTGTAAAATTTTAAATTTTGAAATAAATCATAAATATTGCTATGTACATCTTCAATTAATCGTTGGATATCCCTATAATCAAATATCGATAACTACGTGGATAAAGCACAAATTAATGATAAACTACTACACCAGATTGAATATTAATCGTAGATTAAGGCATAGAGGCATATAATTAAAGATGACGACATATTACCGAGTCGGAATCTAAACTATACTTAAACCACACACCTGAAGATCCGATACTCTTTTTTGAAGTTTTACGACGATAAAGTACTGTTTCGACTCTATATTTAGTGCTAAATTGCGTTCGTTACGTTTCAAAATAAATCCCAATTTACGCGTTGCGTTGTCGTAATATTTCACCTGGCCTGTTGCTGCCTCCTCCGACTTTCGAGGAGGCACGACAATGTCCGATCTCCCCGTGGCGTAATTTAAAGTTCACATTCTACCGTGGAAACGACAATAATTCTTCGAGACACAATTTCGTAATTGCGAGAGTGTAACGTTGGCCCCTAGCACTTTATACGATCCTGTGCGCGTCTGAGCATCAAATACAAGAGAAGAGCGAGCAAGTGGAGTGTGGAAATAATGAAACGGAGAAGGTAAAGAGCACGCGAGCGGCAACAGAAAGGAAATACACTCTACCAGATCCGCGGCCACGACCGTTAGTAACAATTATATGAATTTGCTTGACGATGACCGTCTTATTACAATAAAACCTCCGACTGTATTATGCTTCTGCACAACACGAATCGCAGCCAGTTGGTGCGTTCGTTGTTAGAACATTTCCTATAGCAACGCGTAAAATTCATAATTACTGTAACCTTCCCATTTAAAGTACAACGCTGTACGCTGCCGATGTAGTTTACGAATAGACGCGCGTGCTGTTTGCAAAACTTTTTGAAAAGTGATGTTTGGCACTACACATTGTGCTGTAATTTATCTCATAGCTCATTTACAAACACAAAACAAATATTTAAACTAGAAAATTAAGATACAAAAATTTACTGAAGAAACCACAAATTTAGAAATTTTTAATATCAGATATAAATGTCATAATTTAAAATTTTATAAACACAATCAAGTAGAATTGTGAACCATTATTTTATTAACGCATGTCGAAGTTACAATTTAGCTTTGTTCTCATTCATTGAACTTGTTAATTGTTTCAAGAATTTAAATAAATAATTAAAAATATATCTGTCAAGTTGCTGGCATCTAACGAGAAAAACAGAAAAGTTAACTCTTATCATTTTGTATAGAGAACTGTAATCTGAATTGGCAAACAAATTTGTATTTAATTGATTTATTAAACCTAAATAATATATTATAAAACTAGTGAAAAAGGAACAATAATTGAACGAAATGTACAATTTAATTGTTACGTTATACCGGAAGATTCTCCGAAGGACCTGCATGAAATCGGTTGATTAGTTCGAGTTCCAAACGCAATACAACGGCATAGGGATGTTTGGAATGTAAGTCAGGGAAAAAAAGAACTCTGTGGAAAAAAATTGAGTACAGAGGTGAAAAAATGGCGTGGATTGATAGACGCCTAAAATTTGGGTTATTAAAAAAGTGAAGATAAAGGATTATATAGAAAAGTATATTACCTACAAGTTAATCAATTTAGAAAAGGTAACTCACCTGAAAGTGACAGTGTTGTTCCCGAAATCGATTTTATCCAGGATAAAATAAATCTGGAAGATTTATTAGTATCCAGTAAACACCAATGCAGAGATTCTCACCGATGCACAATTCGAATTCAGACATCGAGAAACGGCCAGATGCAACAGAGAAGTTTCTAACAGGATATTAGGCTAGCAACTGAATTTTATTCAAATACAAAACTATTCAAGCTCATCTGTGAATGGAGACGTGAAAAACAAACTGTGAGTAGAGAGATACTTTAAATAAAAAAGGTATTTTTACCTATCGAAACGTAAGGAATTCATCATTCCGTCTGTAGTCACAACTGTAGTAATAGTTGAATTCATGTTATATCAAATTTATTCATCGAATTGTGCAAGTTCCACCCGTTAAAGTATTCAGATTTTATTTAAATTCTTTTAATACTAAACCTAGAAGCAGAAAACGGTCAATTGATTTAAATTTACTTAGTTTTACATTTGAAACAGACCTCGAGAAAAATAATTATAGGTTAAGACGACCATTGACTGTTTTAAAAGAGTTAATTTTATTGTTTTTCTGCTTTGAATCGACTTACAAATATGTTTAATGTATTAATGCTGATTATTTACTTATTTATTTAATAAAAAATCTGTTTATTTTACCTGAATATTTCTTGAAAATAACCACTATATTTTTATGAAACTT
Organism: Cetonia aurata; assembly: GCA_949128085.1. Lineage (NCBI taxonomy): Eukaryota > Metazoa > Arthropoda > Insecta > Coleoptera > Scarabaeidae > Cetonia > Cetonia aurata. The sequence goes on from OX421887.1 coordinate 27,459,101, forward strand.
CCGATCATTCTTATGATGAGCTATAATAGCAAATGCCAATTAATAACTGCGATCATTCCAAGCTCCTTTTTTGTTATATGTATACAGTTGGATGCTTTCTGTTGGGTAGTAATGCTTATATTATTATTTAAAGCAACTTTATTGACTATTCATCTCAAGTTACATAAAAACTGCCGGTCGTGCTTCTAAAATTTTAAGATTAGAATCTTATTTCTTTACGTATAAATATAATCATCATAGAATTTTTTTAATACAGCGAAACTTGAATCGCATATACCTATTGAATTCGAATTCCAGCAGTCCGCATACACTTGCAGCATCATACTCCTCTTAAAATTCTTTCGGTAATTTTCCAAATTCATACAGGCGTAACGTTAAAAACAATTACCGAGCGCTGTTACGCAAACGCCGCGAACCTCGTATACGCTCGACTAGAGAAGAACATAAGCGGTAGTGGGCTTCTAGCGGAGCTACTAGAGAAAGGAAGACCAGAAAACAACACACGCGGCTAACCTTGGCAAGGTCGTACTATGAGCAGAGGTGAATATCCGCGAAAGCTCCTGTCTAAGGACACCACGCCACCTCCTGCCTCGCAAATATTTAGATGGCTATCACTAATGAAGCCGAAACGAGACGAACCTAAAAGGAGACGGGACAGGACGTCGCACAAGAACTGGCCAGAAGAAGAGGAATCGTACAAACTCGTTTCTGAAACAATATAATGGGTCATCGTCGTCTCCGTCTTCGCAGTTTTTATATTCGGAATTTCTTGCGTGTTGCTGCTGCCACTCTGCTGGTCCTTGTTCTACGGGCCAATGAGGACGGCCGACGAAGAGTACTGAGTGCAATAGGAAAAACACACGAAATTCTTCATAACAAACGCAATAACGCGGTATTCCATGCTGTTATGGTGATCGCAATGGTGCTACATTTTGCAGGTGTTGTTATTACTATTTTGGCTGATCTTATGTAGGAGACGTATACATATCACGTTGACACAAAAAACAATTCCATTAGTCACTGCAATTGTAGCTAATTAGGAATTTTTGGCACAACTGTGTGAATACGATTGTCTGCCTTGGAATGCTACTTTGAAGGTCACATACCAATAATTATCAAACTGGAATATCTAAATCAAAAGGGGCTATTGACATTTACAATATTAAGATGTCAATAACAAAAACGATTTGAAGTTTAGAATAAGATCCATAACATTGCCATTAAGAATTCTGCTGATATTCATACATATGTAGCTTTGATTACATTACTTTTGATTATAGTAATGCGATTAACATTTTACAACTATATATTTCCTGTAAGGATTTTTTAGAATAAAACAGTTCGATCAACTAGAATAATGTTAAATCTTATAGAACCGTTATCTTGTCAAAGATATTGAACTAATCAGAAATGTAGAAAGTACTAAAAAGAGCTGAAACGACTAAACCCTGCAACATTTAAAACTATATAAGGAGGAGGACATAAATAAGAAGTATCTCAACATTGTGTTAAAAAGGCATCTCCTTAGGACAAAAAAATGGAGATGATTCAGGGAATGGAGATGGACTAACTAACACTTCTGAAAATTTTCAAAATAGCGATGGAAGTGAATTTATGGTAATTGTTCTCACTAAATCATTCAATAGCAAATTGTGTGGTGAGGCTATAAAGATAGACTAAAATATTTCAGGAACTTTGGAACTTAAACTAATGTTAGTGTATCATCACAGACACCACATGCTTTAAAGTGTCTAATCGTCTAGCAAGTCTATTGGAGATGGAACAAGAAGAGATGGGTTACGCATGAAGTTTCTACAGATTGGTACAAAAATTAATTTTGCCCTAGCCTGCTTCGTTTTTTAAAAGAACATGACTTACCAACCAAAGACACTTCTGCTTTTGGACAATAGCCTTGGACATCCTGAATGTCTTACTGAAATAACACGATTGGAAGTCAAAGTTATTTGCATGTCTCGAAATACAACATCGTTTTAGCAACCCGTGAAAGAGTTGCAAACCCCTTCTCCTCCCAGGTTGTTTTCCTCCCTGTTTAAATGGTGTGTTGCGCAATCTTTTTCCAGTATTTAGGTACAATTTTTAAATGCGGCGTGATGATATAGAATATTATTGGAGATATTAGTAGACTTGCACTAACGGTGGGATTGGGATGGGCAAGATCAAGCGCTCCCCAGTGAAGATCTAGAAGAATTAACCAATCCAAAGGATGAAGAATTATACTTCCCATTATAATTGGGTTCGTTTCCCATTGATTCGGCATATTCCGCCTCTTTTACAAATGAAGCTGCACCGCAAACACTAGGCTACTTGTGTGCTGAATTAATCTAGTTGGCTTGGTTTAGTTTTTGGTTGACAGGAAAGGCATTGTTTGTAAAATGATTAAATATATTCAAGAATTAACTCGCTTATATACCCCTTCTGGTAATCTTACTTTATTATCAATTATTGTTTTACATAAATACATGAAGTTTTTCGATAGTCCTGGTGCGAATGTCTTTCCTATATATCTACAATAGAACACCCAAACACGAATGCATGATACTACTCTGGTTGCAAATTTATAGTCTACGATCTCCAACTAATCATCGACGTGTCTCCTACACATTCGAGTACAAACGTAATTCACCTGCGGAGTAAGTCTCTGTGCCCGTAACAACTGTACTGGTACATCCACATACAAGACAGAACCGATAGTGTGTATGTCACTCTGAGAACCGTCTATCGGGTAGATCTGGTGATGCCACCCGCCGCGGTTTCGACGCGTGGGAGCGTGCATCTCGCCGATCCATCGTCCTTGGGTCCGTCTCGAGCAAGAAGCCCTTCATGTCGGCGGTGGTGCGGCCAGTCTGGACGTGCACTCCGTAATAATGCTTTCAGCACCACTTCGACGACTGTAACTTACCGGTGTCGAACGAACGGATTCTTTCCTTCCAGGCGTTCGTTTTGCGCTTTGAGATCGTTTTTCTCGCAACGACAAGAGGTATACACGTCGTGTCGCTTCGTCGTACACGTCGAATTTAAAGATTTCTGTACATGATTTTCTATTTACATGGACGTGTTGTGTGTTTGGGTGTAGGCCGATAAAATAAAGTGATTTTTTCGCTAGCGTAACTGTTCTTTATCTCGGCTCCCTCCTTTCTGTAACCTTACAGATCTGAAATTACCTCGCAGTTTCAAGATTGCTAGATTAGCAGAACCCGCGGCTACACAATTCTCAGGTCCTCTTTATTATGTACACACAACATCTTCCAAAGTTGCAAGATTTAATGGCGAATCGCATTTGTGTATGTTATACCGTGCTGATGATAGATGAACATGGCCAAGCGCATTAATCAGAAATAATGCAGGAAAAGCGAACTAGTAATCCACATGTCTAAGATGTGGTTTCTTGAACTTGATTAATCATCTAATTAATAGTTGAGGTAACGGCAAGAAAATTAGCCTGTGGCCTGCAACTCTCCAGTGATATTCAACTGATTGTGAGATAAATTGTACATTTATACGATTTTGGCAATAATAGCTAGTACAAAAAAAAAGATAGGGCACAAAATTATTATATACAGTACCAAATTGCGCTTGAATTATTGGTTAATAGCTGAATTTGGCGTACAGCTATATCGTTACTTATATTTCGTCGTTGTCCACTAAAAAGTGTGAAGTGAAAGAGGTGCCTCTTTTCCAGATTAATTTCAATTTTATCTTAGTTACTGCTGTTCCAAGTACTTATTTGTGGACGGTCGTTAAGATGACTTTTAATGAATTTTTGCTAGTTTAATTCTTTTTCATTAACTGAAGGCCAAGCAAGTTACTTGAGTAGTGTCTGTGGTTTGATGCCTTTGACGATTTGTGCACGCTAGTTATGCATAATTTTGTGCTACTTTATGCAAATGTCTCTCTCTCTTCTCTTTTATCATTTACTTTATTATTAACTCTAAGTCAATTAACGATTGACGAATATCTAGTAGTCGATTTCCGAGTTTCGAGCTGGTTTATGGAGAGAAGCAAAAGTATTACTGCACGACCCACGTCCAGTTTACGAAACAATGCTAGGCATGTAATGAATGATATGATCCACGTCAAGTTGAACATCAAGTGCCTATCTTTCCACAGAATCATTTCACTTACATGTTCGTTAATATATGCCGTGTTTATTGGAAAACATTTTATAGCTTAAAGAAAATTATTATGAAACATAATAAATTTACAACACTTTAAGAGTTCTGAAAGACGTGTGAGAATGTATCTGAAAATAAAATTCTTCATTTATTGTTAGGCATGTATGCACTACAATATTAGAGAACATAAATAATGTGCCTATAATCAGATATCACCTTACGATCTCCAACAATGTTGTATATAGTTATTTACGCTGTAATAATTTAAATAAACACGTAATTATGTGGTTGGACGACAGGAAGTGGTAACGTGGTAAAATATTGAATACGTTTTGTGTTAATAACACTCTTAATAACGGTAAATCTTCGGTAGATGAACGTCCTTGAGAGTTTATCTTAGTTATTAAATTGGAATGTTCAAGTATAATAACTAAATACAAGAATTTGAACGGATGCTGGTAATTTATAAATATTAATCTACAAAAAAAAACGTGGAAATCTTTAAATCGGTGCTTATGTACCAGTTTGCTGGCTTTTTAAAATTAAAAAGAAAATGTAGAATTGAAAATAGTTTATCAGTATCAATGAAATGGATGTATATGTAACTGTAATGAACACACTTACAGGCCATAATAGCTTGCACAAATAACTAACTTATAGACAGAAACGCAGTCAGAGAAGGTGATACTTTTTGCACTCCGATGACAGTTTATGTACATATATTATTATGTGATGCTCATTTTATACTTGATAGCTACCGCCAGTCACCTTTTTCGCATGTAAATCTGAGATACTTACCTAAATGCGCGTGTGTAAGAATGAGATAGCTATTGACTTACCATGGATAATCACAATTTTAACATTGCGTGCTCATTCCAGTTATGTATTTAGTTCATTAATCAGTACGTTTACCAATAAAAATCGTTAATCGTTAAGATCAGGTCATACTTATGAATTATGAAAAGCGATTATCAGAATTGGCAGGATATCTAAACTCTTAAAAGAAAACGAAAGATGTCTTATTGATACGTAGATAGATATACATTATTGTTTCTGACAAAATAGGCGATGAAATAAACCTTCCATAATAATACAACACTTACCTGACGAAGGGCCAACACTGGGTTTGTAACTACATCTGTTAAGTTATATTAAAGTAGACTACGCAAAAATTTTAGAAGAGAGTAATGAGAAAAACGAACTTTTCTTGCTGTTATTGAATATGAATCTGCAGAAGAAGGATCTAATGCCATAACATTAACATAAGAGAAAAATGAATAAATCGAAATTCCGTTGTGAAAAAATCGAAATTAGCATCCACTAAGAAAAATATTATTATAAAGTATGGCTGCGAAAATAAAATAACCAAACGATAGCATATGTAATTTCACGTCCTTTCCACACGGTAGGCAACGATGTTAGATCGGTACCAGAGAAAATCACTAGACGGTGTTGCCAGTTCTCCCTAGAATTCCGACTTAACAAAGAAAACAAAAAATTTGGGAAAAATTTTCTTTATGTCTCAACATAATCTCCTTTTAGCTCAATACACTTTTCCCAGCGATATTCAATAGCTTCGATACCCTATTTATAGTAAGAACTGCCTACCTCCTTAAAATAGCCATCAACGGCAGACTCCACCTCTTCATTGTTGGCAAATCTTTTACCACCGAGCCATTTTTTTTTCAAGTTTGGAAATAGAAAATAATCCGAGGGAGCTAAATCTGGCAAATAAGGTGCGTGATGAAGCAATTGAGAATTTTAATTCATTGATTTTGGCCATCGCAATAGTGGATGTGTGAACTGGTGCATTGTCTTGATGAAACAACACTTTCTTTTTCGCCAAATGCGGCGTTTCTTCTTTAATTTCAGCACTTAAACGCTGCAATAAGTTAGCATAATACTCGCCGTTGATTGTTTTTCCTTTTTAAAGAAAAGCAATAAAAATTATCCCCTCGCGCATCCCAAAAACGCCATGACCTTGCTTGCAGATGGAACTGTTTTCGCCTCCTTTGGACACGATTCTCCTATCCCAGTCCATGGCTTTGACTGTTCCTTTGTCTCAGGTGTGAAGTGGTGGACCCATGTCTCGTCCATATTTACGAATCGACGCAAAAACTCGGCTTTATTGCAGTGAAACATCGCCAAACACTCTATTGAAACATCTTGACGACGCTGTTTTTGTTCCATTACGAGCAAACGCAGAACCCATCTTATGCACAGCTTTTTCATCTTCAAATTTTCGGTCAATATGCGATGTATAGTACTTTTTGAAATGCCTATTATGTCAGCTAGCTCACGCACCTTCAGCCGACGATCATCCAATACCATTTTGTGGATTTTCTTAACCGTTTCTGGCGTGGACACCTCAATTGGTCGACCACTACGGTGTTCGTCTTGGCAGCTCGTACGGCCTCGTTTAAACTTTGCCACCGAGTATTTTATAGTAGTAAACGAAGGAGCAGACTCCCCCAGAGTAGAATCTAGCTTAGAATCGGCTTTAATATTGGTTGGACTGAGACCTTTCAAATGAAAGTATTGAATTATATAACGGTCACCAATTTCTTCCATGTTTACAAATTCACCGAGATCAAAAATACTAAAGAACGTGGCGCCTTGACACTTAAAACATGTTTTATAAGGTTGCCACTCCGGCGCTTGTCCAACTTAGAGGTTCCATTCTGGGGGAGTACTGGCCCAGTATGGCCGATTTTGGTGGCGCCTTGCCTGCTGCTCTGCTCGAGCTCATGCTCAGTTTGGGCTGGCTCGGGTAGGCTGTGGGTGAGCGATGCCGCCTAGGGGAGGTAGCACAATGGGCCCGGTAAGAGTGGCCTAAGTGCATGTGTTTACCACCTTCCCCGACCTAAAATCCAGAATCCAGAAGGTTGCCACTTTTTACCAAAGTAATTTTTTTCAAACTACTGTCGCCTTCTATACGTCAGGTCGGCTAATTTTGGGACCGTCCTCGTATTTATTTATTACCTAGATACTTATTTTATTCATATAAATGTTTCGAATTCATTAACGAAATGTGTTTGTTTGTGACAGAAAAGATGTGGCAACAGGTGTTGCTGGGGAATCTTATTCTAGCTCCGGTATCTAATGAATGGCATTTATATTTTATTATTATATAAAGACAAAACATACCAAGAAGAAAAGCTATCGAAATATTTACATTGGTCAAGAAAAGTTTTTTAACATTAAATATAATTATTAAATGCTTTTCTGCTATAACTGTAATTTTTATATTAAAATTTTACCTCGTGTCGGATTTGAACACAGATGTGTGCAGATGTTAGATATGCTAGCGTTGCAGACACATGCTTCGCTCTATCATTTCCGACGATTGCCGATTACGCTAGGTGACCATAAGACGTTCGTTTAAACAATGTTTAAAGTTAATTTTTCAAGTTTCTGTAACTGTAAATGTCGGATTTGGTTTTTCCTTTCCTCATATACATACCTATTTCTTCCTGACGACACGCGATTTTCAAAAATATGTTGTTAAGGTACACTATCCTTGTAACCAAGGATCCATAATACTGCTCTGTGCATAGATCTATGTGTTATCCACTATGTAATACTCCACCCATTTGATGTGTTGTCAAAAAGTTATGTCTTAAATAATTGTAATGGCTTTCCGCTAACATCATGTCGTTTTAATGTTTTGATAAGTAATAATCTATTGACGGAATATTTATGCTTGAGATAAGTCCAAGTATACTGCTACCGACAAGATTCTTCTCTCTGAATGACTAACAATAAGAATTCCAGTGAAGATTGACAAATCACTGTTTGCGTTGATTTTACACTTATTTAGTTGAAAAAAAAATGACATTTATTACAAAAAAAAAATCGTTACACACGTTCACAAATGCGTAGCTAATCCAAACAATTTAGAAATGCGCACACTTATGGGGTTATAACTTTCCGGTATTTTGGGATTAATTTTGTTATATATATATAGGTTTAATTAAAGCAATTTTAGCTTATATTTATCTGAAACAATTGTTTATTAAAACATATCGAATATCTTTAAGAAGTCCAATCTAACATTATTGATTAAAAAGAAATATGTAAGAAATTGTTGACGATCACAAATACTGAAATTAGAATGATATACAAATTCCTCCATTCAACGCGAACATAACTTGACTTTAGAAAAAAAAGCAAACCTACAATCAGTTTATTTGTTGAGAAGTTATTCCGTCTAGCGTCTATTACCACTTACTTCGTATACATATATATACATGATCATGGCACCTAACTGGCGTTAAGACAGTGTAATGAGAGCAAAGTAATCTTAAGAAATGGCCTCGTAAGGTGCAGTAGCTCGCGGGAACGGACAATGTTCGGCCTTGAAACAGCCTTGCGGGGGTCAGCACAGATAAGTCGTAGTTAACGTCGAGTGCTTAGCTAGGCGAGCAGCAGGCTTCGACCCTAGACACGAGACGGGGATGGAACAGGAATTTTAACGATAAAAAAGTGCGCGTACATACCTTGGATGCTAGGCGGCAACCATTAACCGAAATGTACGGTGAAAGGAAACGGAGGCGAAGTCTGGGACGACGACGTCGGATGGTTGCCGTTTTACGACGGAAATATCAGTTAAAGTCGGCAATAAAATTATCAGCACCAATAAAGGTACGGGGTCTAATTTTATAGGTGCATGAGAAGATAATTATAATTCATTCGACAAATCGTATTACACTTTCCATTAAGATTTTTAAAGCAAAGCGAAATTGCACACACAGCAGTATATTCTAGCTAGTTTTTTTTCTCCAGGAATGTTTCTCGTTATCGCTTAGACAGCTCAGTGTTAATTTTAGCTCTAGGTAATCGTGAAGCTGATAGAAACCCTTCCAAGTAGTTCCTTGGTAGCGTAATGTTATCAAAGATGCTAATGCATGTATATTTATATATTTTATGAAACTAAACTAACAGTAGTATAGTTCGCTTTATATGGTTGTTAGTGCTTTTATTGTATAAAACATCGATATTGGTCCGTGGCTGATTACCATTTAATTATTAAGATAATTTTTCTAATTGGTAACAGAATAAATTACGCGAAGTAGCCTATCATTGAGTTAAGAACTACCGTCCTGACGATTTTAAAACAAGTTTAAGGGGACATTAAGAAACGCTTAAATCCATGTCGTTTTTGGGCGAAGAAAATTGTAATAAGAGAAATGATGTTTCAAGCAATTATGTTTGTATAGTGGCTAATATAGCTCTCCTTTTCTTTTAATGTTTGTAGAAAAAAAAACAGGCGGGAAGCCACGGGACACTATTAAAACTAGGCAGGGTACTTCTGATTTGGGTATCAGAACATCAAAGGATAGAGGTAATGAAAATAATAATGAACTCAAAATCGGTTTCGATTTTGCAGTAGCATAATGCGAAACCATATAACTATTACTATGTAACTAACATCAGGAAAATATATGCGACAAAGAAACACCTACACAAGATACGAATATTTAACGGAAACTTCGACTGCAGCCTCCAACAAGAATCTAGAGAAAAACAAACATATGTATATTATAGAATTTTGAAGTTTTGGACCATTAAAGGCATCAACTACTTGAATAAGGTAAGATGGAGCGAAACTACTCCATCTGGATTTCTACAGTTAAGTGCAGGACACTGGAGTCACGACTGCCATATATCCCACAGTGCTTGATTTTTAGGGTTAATTAGCGAGCAAAGAGGGAACGATACTTGTGTTTAGTTACGTAGTTGGGCAGTTCGATAATAATTTGTGGATGATCTGCAGCTTTTAGGTTTATCTTCAAACCTAGAAGCCAATGCAGAAAATGCAATACAGAAATTCTACAAAACTCCTCTGACAAGTAAACTATTGGAATGGCTGGAACGATTTAATGGTAAAAGGTATGAGAGATTTAAAAAAAAAAAGCAAAAGGCTGTAGCTTTTCCCGAGACTCCAGGTAAAACAGTTGCTGCAAAATAAGGAAACTAGATTGCTCGTGGTCTTGACAAATGTCGTGGGAAAAAGACCTGTTGGAAATCGAAACCTTCTTTGAAAGAGAGTGTAAAACTAACCGGAGGTAGCTGAGAGATCTAGAAAGGGGAAAGTATTTATTCGAAGATGAAATGAAGAAAGAAATTGTAAATGGGCTGGGCTAGCATAGAAAAGAGTGATATGTGCCTCAGGTATTGAAATTGAGAACTGAAGGATCTTTAAAATTGCACCCAACAAGACTACATTTAATAGAACGAGTTATACCAATAGAATTAAGAATAATAAAATGGTTTGACAATATGGTCATTTCAAAATTTGGGAAAGTAAAGAGTTTCAGAGTCCATTGCTTTTTTCTTCTGTGAAACAAAAAAAAAAATTACACTGCAGATGTTGGATTCATGATCAAATAACTAAAATTCAATAAATGTAATGTTTTAGAAAACTCAAGAATTGTTTTTTGTTGCAAGGCAAATGTAACACCACAGTCAATTCATCTTCTTAGAAACGCTCTAAAAGGCAAAGCAATAAACACTGGTGTTTCTGAGGTTTTGAAACCCCAAATTTCTATTTTACATGCTTGTTGCAATTGATTCGATACTTTAAAAAATATCGATATATGCCGTACTTTTTTCTTTCCGAGATCCGCTGAAATTAATAACTGACTATGAGAGGAACACATTGAACTGGTTTAAGAAAGTTCATTATTATGCAGCTGCGTGGAAAAATATTCAGAGCAGCGTAATAGGTATTGGAATCTGATTATTTTGTTGTTAAATATTATAGAAATGGTAGCGAAAATCTAAGAAAAACAACCCTTGTTTCTTTGAATTCAATTAAATTTTTTTATATTAAAATCTATTTCCAAAACTTGAAGGGTTTGGATATGCAGTTATTTTACGGCGAGCTATATTTATCCAAGGACGCGGTATAGAAATTGCCGAGTTTAACCCATTCGTTGAAGAGGTCGATTAGGGAACGGAAGAGGCTGTCAAATTTGGAGTGGATGTAGTTTTAAATCACATACTAGTGGAGACACATGCCTGCGGTGACAAGAAATGCTACACATTTTATCGTAAGAACTATATGAAAAAATTACAGGCAAAATGAGAAGAAGAATCACCTGAACAAGTAGAAGTCTTCAAGACTAATATGAATAAAGTAATGAAAGATATCCTAGCTAGGTTTGAGAAGTTACAATTCTTTACGCGTGAATCTATTGCAATCCATGGAATGATAGCCCTATTGGAATACCGTGAAATCATAGTCCTGATGTTCGTTGTTGCTCGACGGAAATTGTAGAACTTTCTAACTTATACTTATAACAGTTTCATTTATATCAATACATCTATGTGCTATTTAGAAAAAGAAAACAAAAAGTGAAGCAGTTGATATCAGAAGTACTTTACTACATTGATTCATATATTTTTTTTTTTTAATATTATTTAGCGATAAATATATTTTTACTACAATATATATTTTACCTCTTATCGCATTTTGTTTAGTTTATAACTAATTAATAATGTTAAATTATTATTGAGATAGTTTTGGTATAATGCTGTGGGACGGACCGCTGTATGGGGACACCGAAAATATATGATTGGAAAGACGAATGTTTATATTATTGAAGCATATGTGTGAATTTATAATTCTCTTTACGTCACTAATAGTAAGAATATGTAATTTGAGTTATGCACAATCACGGACACCTAAAATGTCTGGTCTAACAATAAATCACAGTGTGAGCGCAACGTTCCACGCACTCCAATAGCACGCAGCGTTTAACATTATTGCCAATTGTCGTGTTAACAGTGTCATTTAACACTGAATTGCATACGATGCAACCAGTGATCATATTCGAAACTAGTGATTACCAGATGGCTGTGCTATTGTAACATCTTAAACAAAACATTTATCTTATCGATTTGTCTTCTATCCCTGTGCAGTCAGATGTTACATCTTTTAGAAATGTTTAATAAGATTCGTTTATAAATAAGCGCATCAGCAGAGTAACATCGAGTATACCTAGATGGTATTACATCCTTCACTTCATACCTTCCAAGCCATGACCCCAGAAAACCTCCTTGACATTCTTCTTCGATTTTGTTCTGGTTGTCACTGCGGAATTTTGGAGCGTCCGAAGCCAGATGCTCGCATCAGCGCGGTAGGCGCGAAAGAAACGAAATAAGTTCACGAAAACAACGACCAGGTGAAGGCTGAGGTCTGCCCCGTCCACGACTATGACAATGACAATGACCGTGCACGTCGATGGCGCGGAACGGCCGAATCGTTATTGTCGGTGCGTGCGTGACCATGCGCGGCAAAAGAGGGAATAAAAAGCCGGGCTCGCGGCTCGTAAATATAGGCAGTCTTATCTTTGAAACGTTATGCACCAATGTATCAAAGACGTTCAACGTTAATTGTTTTCCTACTTGAAGACTATGAGATGCTCGTAGATGATGTTGAAGTTAATCATAAAGCTGGAACAGAGAAATTTTAAAATAGCTTTTCCTTTTTTTTTACTTTTGACTGTCTAAAATATGCACAAATAAATAAACTCAGCATTTCAAGGCAGATTGATTCAGAAACTTAAATACTTGTTTGTTAGATATTTTTAAACCGATGGAGTTTCAGATTTCTTTATACTTTTCGTCTGCCTATTGTAAACTTTACTAAACAGAAACTAGCGACTTAGTACGGCGAAATCACCTTCGAACTTGATATTAAAAGCAATATTAAATGTAGTAGATATATGAGCGACTGGGAGCGACGATTTTACAAACCCGATGACTCTGGCCCAAGGATTTGTAAATCGCCCGAGTGTATAAAGATTCATTAATACCAGGGTTGGATACAGACTTTTATGTTATACTAATTCGTTATTGATCCACAATATAAATAATAAAAAAAAAAATCGGAATATTCAGTTTGATTTTAACAACATCGCCATTTTATCATAATAGATACTGCCCTTGCTAGGAAAGTGCTGCTAAATTTAAAAAGTAAAAATGCATTAATTTTGAAATTCCGAACGAAATTGTAAAAACAACGGTAAGAGCAACACAACACTTTCTACCGAAGAATTCGAGAAACGTCTGTGACAGAGAATATAAAAAATTATTAATATAATTATTGAAACTGACCTGCTTGGATACTTGGGCGGGCCATAAAGTACATTATTATGCACAGCAGAGCTATTTTGAGGTGGCGGATGCACGACAGCAAGAAGGCGGGCTCAATAGAGTGAGGCACACCTGAAGGAATATGGAGAATCTTTGTGATTCGCACGCGAAGTATAGTCACTTCACTATCTTCATTGTCAAGTTGATGTGATATTATACAGCCAATTAACCGAATTAATAACTGCTATTAAAACTTATCATAAACCAGTATTACATTTTTCTTCCAATCTGAACTTTATTAGATAATTTCTCCATGTAGAATGCTCAAATATTTATGAGCAGCAGTATAGGGTCTGCGGTGCCCATATTGCGATGATGCGACCGGCTATTTCTTCGCATGTCTTCTTCGCGATTGGAGATAGCGGACGATTTACGAATGGTATGAAATATGTACAGCGGCGCGCTTTTCGTTCGGAATTCAAAGAGAATACGAGTATGTGGCGCTTGTGCGGATTCTATTATTAAACGATTCCGTGAGAAACGGAACAATCACCTGCCTCTTATAAATTCTTGAGCCACTAATAAACCCCCGACACGTAAAATAGAATTCCTGTTAATAATTTAAGTATAAGAGGCGCACGGTTGCGAATAATAAACGCGGTAAATAAATATTATTGTGCGAGTAGATGAGCATACATCGCAGCGCCTGTATCTCATAAATCCTTTAAATATATATCGCAGGAAGAATGTTTATAGCGTCTACATAAAAAGTTACAAGTGGTTATTGTTTGTTCTTTTCAAGTGCGTAAATACAAGAAACATTGTAAAGCTATATGAGTAATAAATATATACAAGATTTAATACTTAATATTGTGAGTGTTGCTGGCGGTTTAGCAGTGCCATCAAGATACATGGAATATTACAATATGTCTGTTGGGATAAACAGAAGCTAAGCAGCTTAAATATACCGAGAAACAAGCCTGACGATACAACTTTGTTATGATACTTATTAAGTAATTAGCACTAACTTCCTAACCCTAACGTGTCTTCACTATCATAGCAGGTACTAGATTAAGGATATAATCGATCCGTTTTATAAGACAAAAACGATGTGTACAACGTCACTGAAAATTGTTGATTTAGATATGTAAATACTTTGGATGCCGTATAAGAGGACAATATTAAAATCTCTTATGAATAAGTGTTTATAAAAATATAATTACTTTATACATTATTGAAATCTCAATTAGATTTGATATAATAAATCCAATTGTTCTTAAAGCTGCAATAATAGTATTAATAATAATATTTATTCTCAATGAATCAATAACGTACATTTTATGAGTAATGTGAAGCTGGGGTACGAAAACAAATTACGAAAGAAAAGAAAATTATTAAACATTACCGATACTATTATAATATTCTTCTAAATTGTATGACTCTACATCACATAGCTATTTATATAGCCTTTGTTTCATATAACTGACACCAGAAGTTATCTGTAAAGCTAACTTATTAAATAATTTTAACATCCCCTTTGACAAAATGTAAGTTTATGACGTGGAAGTAGAAACTTTTGTCCATGCGTTGTAGGGCAGAGCCCTGTTTTTAAACTACTTTCAAAATACAGGCAATGCTTCCATTTAAATTTTATGCACTCATAAATATAAAGAGCTGTGTTTGTTAACAAATATTTGTTTCTGATAGTTCACCTGCAACTATCTGTAATCATCATTTTGTGTATTATACGGATTGCTTGTTTTTGTGAACAAAAAGTTTTATTTCACCTGAACATCACTAATTGTTTTCGATTTGTCAAATATGATTTTATCAATGCTAAAGCCCTATCACAAATTCCAT
Source organism: Cetonia aurata (assembly GCA_949128085.1). Taxonomy (NCBI): domain Eukaryota; kingdom Metazoa; phylum Arthropoda; class Insecta; order Coleoptera; family Scarabaeidae; genus Cetonia; species Cetonia aurata. The sequence goes on from OX421887.1 coordinate 27,474,196, forward strand.
AGCGATATATTTTTTTTTAACGAGATCGAATGATCTGTAGAATCAAACGTCTGAAATAAATTTTAAAAATATTCCAAATGCAATGCCATCCAATGCGAGCAACAACTGTTGCATATACTGAAATATTGTTTTTTTAGGAACACGCGTTGAGTTGTTTTGAATAGTTTAGATTTACAAAGAAATTATAGACATTGGCAGATAAACTTTTTTCAAAAATTTGAGGAAATGAGGCTAATATAGATATCGGTCTGAAATTTTCAATTAAATTAGAATCTCCTTTTTTAAACAGTGGTTTTACCGTAACATATTTTATCAGAGAATATTCCCTTCCCTAAAAAAGAAATATTTATAATATTGCAAAGTGGTTCTAGTATGCTATCGGCAGTTTTTTTTATAATAGCAATAGGAATCTCATATCCGCACTCACTATTTTTAATTCATTTAAGGTAACCTTATTAAATATTTGGATGTACTTAGATTTGTGAAATATATTGCACACATGCCTTGTCTCTTGAAATTTAGTAAAGAATCCAACCATGATAAATGATACAGGTTGTTCCATTTGAATTAAAAAAGTTGTTATACCGTGAAAAATTATTCAGACGCACAGTGCTCATTAAACTTATATAAGATAATAAAATAGAATTAATGTTATATTGCATAACCTGTTTCAGTTAAGGGTAAATTTGTTTTTTTGTAAAATTAGTTATACTGCACTAGGTAAAATCAATCAATAAATCAATTTATTGAGTGTAAAACAGCTCACAGGCGGTGCAATTTATCGTAAATTTTTTCTATTGCAAAGTATACGACTCAATCCTGTTACCTACTGATTGCTGTACAACAAATCACATCGTCTATGATTTACGAAGCCAACGTTTTTAGCTGATAAGCACCGGCGCAAAAATGTGTAGTCTCTCTGCTGGAAATAAAAGTTCTTTTAAAATCAAAGTCAGACTCTACTATACAGAATTGACCGACTTCCATTGTTATTTTCAGTAATTAAATTAAGTTTACTTTGCGCTGCCAAAGTCCCAATAGAAAAAATCATTACCTAGAAATACTGACAAGTTTTGATTAATATCTGCTTACATTAAGTTTACAAGCATAATTAACATACTTTAGAAACCGTATCTAATTATTTATTCGTGCCAATTTGTTTTTTTTTACTGTTTATCTATTCACATTTACCATATAATTTGATTAAATCTGTGGTTTGTTATGGAAACAAAAAGAAATGTTGTCGGCCACGGTGATTACGGTTATTATTACCACATTATCATGCGAATAACTAAAAGCCTATTAAATTGTAGTTCGATAATTGTATGCGTACGGGAATTCTTCAATAACTTTAAGACACCTGTGTGAGAGAGAGCTTTGTATGCGAATCCGCACGAACGGCGAAACGAAACCGCATAGCCGCCAGGGGTACGACGACCAGCCGCGTACGTGCTTTTCGCGATCGGGATAATCAACCGTCTCGTTTTCGCGCACGCATAGAGCACTTTAAAATGTCCGTGCGTGCACATGGGCGGTTGTACGGACAAATTGAGTCGCCGCTAATGAGGATTGCATCGACGTGAGAAGGTCACTTGGCGCCAAAGTGACAGAATATCTTCCCCTTCTTTTGGAATTTTACGCTCGCTGTTTTTAGCATCGTCGATTGTAACGACCATTTTTATATGCAATATATACAGAGTGTTACGCCGAACTGACTCATACAAATTTTATAAACTCATTTGATTTGGAGACTTAGAAAAATCAACTGTAATTCTATTCAAAAAAGAACACAATTAGATTTATTTTTGTCGACCTACAGAAACCCAATTGAAATTCATCTTTATTATTCTTAAAAAAAAAACTATTTTGAACTTCATAACGTTTCCGGTATACAGGATGTCGATTTAAATTTTATTTAACATTAAAGGTACAACTACAAGCTTCAATATACAGTATGTTCACGATGAAGGAAATACATAGGTCAATTTCTATTTTAGTACCTAAACTACAATGTATCATTACTTCCGGTTTAAGTGGGAATGCCAACGACTCTGTTGTTTCAAATAGAACACAATGCATATTTTTACGGCTTTTGATAGAGGTTATGTAGGCTTTACTATAAACCCCCAATATTCAGGTTCATTGTGAATAGTTTTTGGGGATATTAGTAACAGATATAAAAACTAAATTATACAATTGAAAAAAAAATAACTAGATTAAGTTTGGAAATACACTGAAATTCTTCTTAAAGCCAATGCCAAAGTGTCCTCATCTACTTCATAACATTTACGAAACAGAGGAATAATTGCTTCTTGGACATTTTTCAACATTGCTTGAGTAATTAAACGGATTCGCTCTTTTAAATCATTTAAATTATTCGCCCTATTTAAATACACCTTGGATTTTAAATAATCCAAAATTATCTAAGATTCCCGCTTTTCTTCGTTCCTGTGGGGAAACCACAGGCGGCCACTCGATAGTTTCTTTCAATCCATCTAATAGGGAAAGTCACATCTAAAAGTCTGCAACATCCATTGGATAATGTTGAGCTGCACCATCTAGCTAGAACCAAAGTAGGGTGTTTGGTAGATTAGCGTTTTCTTGATTGGGAACAGTAAGTAGTGTTCCCCAGTTAAAGTTTCTTCAAAATAATATGGTACCAAAATTCGGGTGCCAATGATTGCTGCCCACATAATAATTTTCTGTTGATGCTGAATGTGTCCAACCTGCACTAATGCGGATACTCTGGTGCCCAGTAAGTAAATAACGTAACCGTAAGAGTTTAGTAAAATTCAACCATTAATAAAGCATGCAATCTAGTACTAAATATTGAGATTTTAGTTCACGTGCCTCTGTCGAACAAAGAAAGGTTTTATATGAACCTGAAAAGTTACCTTTATGTAACACATTTACAGACAGGTATTAGTCGTCCTTAAAGGACGTTTATCATTTAGCCCCCTTTTGGCAACAGGGTGGAGGATTGTTATAAAGGATTTACAAAAGTTTATACAATATATTGATAGACATATAAAAATATAATATCGGTGATATATAACTTGGTTTTTTCCTCCATAAGAACGGTGTAAATCGCAAAAAAACTAAAATTCTTTGAAATTTCAAGGGTGGACTTGATCCTGTAAACGTGAAGTTCTTTAATAACGGAAATTTTCATTGAAATGTGAATGGTAGCTTCCTTTCTTGATTATGTCATGTTTTATTAATTCTGTTGGAATACCTCCAGAATCACAAGATCTTCAGAAGTGTAAAGAATCGAAAGTCTCACCTTATGAAGTATTAATTTCTTTTGGAAAGACTGCAATCGTCAAAAATTAAATCAGAGTTGTTGAATTTTAGAACTACGAAATCCAAGTGAAGGTGGAAATTTACTATAGATTGATAAAAATTGTACCATTATGTACACATTGAAAACAAGAGAGTTGATATCAACATCCTGTATACCAGCAACGCGATGAAGCTGAAAATACTTTGCAAGTGCAATCTTACAGTATCCGACACGAATCCGACACGAGGTAAAATTTTGTACAAAATTTCCTCATATTAAAAATTACAGTTAATAGCAGGAAGCATTTATTTAATGATTTCATACTGTAAGATTGCACTTGCAATATATATATATGCCGTACTGCCGGCTTCACATAAGATCTGTATTTGAGACATTTTCAAATCGAATTGTAACCAGTGCCTCGCTAGCTCAATTGGTAGAGCCTCATCCGGCAAACGAGAGATGCCTGGTTCGAATCCGACACGAGGTAAAATTTTGTACAAAATTTCCTCATATTAAAAATTACAGTTAATACCAGGAAGCATTTATTTAATGAAAATACTTTGTTCTAATGAATAAAATTTTTAGTAAAGGTTTGGAGAGTTTTAATGAGCAAGTTCGGTATGACTTAACATAATTAAGCAAATTCAAATCGTTCGTCAAATTTTACCGTCACTAAAATATTGAGTTTAATTGGTTGTTTTTTTTTTTTTTTTGCAGATCCCCAATTACAATCACAAAGCGGATATCGTTCAGAACTGCAAGAAAGGGCTCTCGTCGTTTCGTTGCAGATGTTCAGTCTAATTCTGGAACGATGTGTGTCCTTATTACAGGAGCATATAAAATCTAAAAAGGGACAATCCGCTTTTCCGCAGGACTTGCAGATTTTGCTGCCTGCGGTGAAGGTTTGGTGTGATTGGATGCTGTGTCATAGCGGAGTATGGAACCCACCCCCATCCACTCAGGATTATAAAATAGGGTAAGTAGAAAGTGGCGAAAAGAAGATTCACATAGTATTGAACAATTATTATATACACCATCCACTGTAATTTCATAATCGCTTTTTTATTTAACTAACAAGATGAATAGCCATAAATGGGAGCCGATCTCGATTAAGTGAAGCTAAACTATCACTTTTTATTAATTATTTTTATTATTGGATGTTTGTACATCACATCCTTATCCCTGCATGACTGTCTCTTTTTGTTATTCACTCTCGTTACTAATAATTCGTGATGCAAGAGCTAAGTCGGTGTACTTTTGGAATCGACATGTATTATATATATACTTAATTGTCGGTGATTGAAAATTGAATATCGAAACACTCATTAAATCCATCAATTATGAATCGCCACTACCAATCAAGGCTGTAATATTAAATAGTTCGACGCGGCTTACATAGCTTCTAGATTATTCTACTTCTAGTTGAGAGTGTGATCAATATAAAATAGATTTACCTTTCATACGAACTCTACTTTAAACTCTGTCTGAGACAAGTTGTAATTATTTTTCTTACATTAGGCCGCTTGTTTCCCTTGCAGGGCTCCTGGAGACGCTTGGACACGCATCGCAACTCTAATGAACCTCCTCGAGAAGCTGGATTTATCTGCTTGTGAGAACTTTATTTCCCAACTTCAAGAAGGTGAGTAAGATTCGAATTACGATTGATATTTACAATTTTGGAAACACTGCTTCTAAAAGCTTCTTGACGCCTGAATCACAGTTTTTCTGAGAATAAAAATACATAATGAATAACAATTCATTAATAGTTACTAATGAGAGATTATAAATTGCAAACGAAACTGAACTCATTCTAGAGAAAAAATACTACAATGTTAGACATTCACCCTGAGAACATGTACTGATAATAGTTATTATTTGAAATTTTACTCAAATTTGCATCCACATTGTGCCTTTAGTGAACTCACAAGAAACTCAAAAATGCCAGAAATCGAGACTCTATTGGCTATTGAATTATGAAAAATTCTTTGAAACTTCTCTCAGGAATTTACTAAACTTCATGTAAATTGTTATCAGAAATACTTTGATGTGGTTTATTTTTGGAAAAGAAGTTACAATTGATCTTGGTGGCAGAAAAATGGAATACGACAATCGGCATTTTTAGTGGACGTAGGTCATTTTTGTATAAAAATACGAATCAACAAATTGGAACTGCATCCGATCGAGGAGTCCGTGTTTCACAGAAGAGTTTCCATCGCAAACGGTCATTCCCCTATTTCATAGATTCAAATTCGGTGAATCTAAAAAGAAGATTCGAACTGAAGAAAAAGTTAGATTTGAACTAGCTAACTCTGAAAGCGAAGGCAACAGACCACCATCCGAAGAGATCAAAAATGAAACTATTACAGACGAACCTCAGGTGCAAATTCAAAATGCCGATGCGGATTTACAAAATCCCACTGTCACAGATGAAATTCTCAGGCAGTATGACTTAAACAAGGGTTTCTACGCCCAAATTATTCAAGTTTCCCAGACTATGTTATGTCAAGTATTGTCAAGCAAGGTTACGATGCCCCAACAGCTATCCAAGCACAAAGTTGGCCAATTGCAATGAGTGGCAAGAATATGGTTGGTATTGCCCAAACTGGCTCGGGAAAAACTTTGGCTTATATATTACCAGCTATTGTTCATATTAATCATCAACCACAAGTTTCACGTGGTGAAGGACCGATTGCTCTAGTATTAGCACCGACCAGAGAATTGGCGCAACAGATTCAACAAGTCGCAAATGAATTCGGTTCTAGTTCTTGTATTCGTAATACTTGCATATTTGGTGGTGCACCTAAAGGACCCCAAGCACGTGATCTGGAAAGGGGTGTTGAAATTGTGATAGCAACACCTGGACGACTCATAGATTTTCTTGAACGGGGTATTACTAACAAAGAGAAAAAGTGTATGTTTACAAAGGTTGTTTATCATGCGTGTAGCATTTGTATGTAATAACCAGTAATTATTAGCAGAATGACTTATCATTAGCGTTAGTCATTGTTAGCAGACGTGTAACTTTCTTACGATTTTCGTCATATAATGCAACATGTCATCTAGTAGCACTGATGAACTTGGTAAGGCGAAAGCGCATCTGCTAATGGCGTATAAGCCCAGAAATACCTTTTCGAGAATAATTCAGCAAGAATATGATGGTGTGCCAGGCTGTAACCGCAATTCATTAATGTGTCAGAGAATTAGAAAGATGGGCCGAGTCAGGTAAAAGCGTCCCTATTTTCTCCGACAGCCAGGCAACACTTGAAGCGATCAGTTGAGCAAGTGTTGGCTTTGTGATTGCAAAAGCGCCCTAAATGAGGTGGGCACCCAAAGGAAACTAAACTGGCCTGGGTTTCCAGCCACTCCTTCAAGGTCATTTGTTTGAGCTAGCCCTTCTTTCGGCATTACCAAATCGCAAAATAAAAAGTCCATCAACGAGTGGATACAGAGCAAGCCCAAGAAATGGTGGCAAAAGTCACCAGGACAAATACAATTCATATTTATTAAACTTTCTTTCATGTAAACATGTATAATATATATAATACGTTATGAAAATTCCCTTTTGGGTTTCTTAAGTGTAAGATAATTTTTTCATACAATCACACGTGAAGTCCATTATGCACATAGTTTTTTTTTTGCCCAGCGGATTGTTTTTTTTTTTTAGTTTGTTATTTGTTTGTGGATATAACGCTATTCCTTAGCTTCCCTAGAAGATAAAATATTTTGCGTTAGTAGTTACATTAAATCAAATATATCTTTGAATAATAAAATAAAATAGCTCATTATTTTAGAGCGCTTCTGTATTGTGTTCCAATAGTTACTAACAGCAATTACTGCAATCGTAGTCGACATGCAAGCGCCCAAATTTTTGTACTTCATATTCACGTCAAGTTCAAAACTCCACAGAAGATTACATAATGATATTAATGTTCGAGTGGATCAACTTTCTACAGTTCTCCTTTCTGTATCCTTAAGTGTCTATCTTCCCAAAACAAATTCGTCACAATAAAAGCAAATTACATCATTTTTAACCGTCATTCTTTCATTCTCGATCGAGAACTCTGGAGAAGTCATAATGAAAGAGAAGTCAAGGTCGACGTTAATTTGACGCACTTGTTCATCGTCTGAGTAGATGGACGCTGCAATTGTATAGCCAGAGTTAAAGTCAATTCATCGAAACATCTGTCCGTGGAAGTAGAAGAAAAAAAAAAATGGAGCGAAAAAAGAATTCCACTAATTCGCCGCTTTTCTGATGGGAGAAATGTGGTTTTCTCTAGTCGCATCCGATCTCCGAGAAGACATTAGAGATTTCACTGCAGTAGCGTCGCGTCGGTCGGTTACGCGCGGCTAGTTCCAAATTAATAGCGGACACATCTTACGAGGTCTTCGGATGATAACTGCGTGTTTGCATTGAGGTAGTATTGAGTTTTGCTCGCGTTTGCTTATGCCATTCTCTGTTCCGCAGGTAATACCGACAATCATATCCTACGTGCAGATCTAAATCTGTTTGTTGGAATAAAACGTGTACTACAGGACACGGATAATAAGGAGAGATTAATGTTCCATTATATATTATCCTATGTAACCATTTACTTATTCATTGTGCACACCTTTAATGGGTCTGCCAAATGGACGTGAAAAATTAAAGGTAATATCGCGTGAGCGCGTTATTCGTGCCTTGTATCCGATGACCTTGAGCATAGAATGCTAAGGAGGAAAAAATTGAAACGGAAAACGTATTAAATTAAAGCCCGTGTAATAAATTGCCGGAATGATTTTAACGAAACGAATACGGCCACTCGCTGGTTCGCGTGTATGGGAATCGAATGTATACATAAATAAAGGAGTGAAATTAATAAATTAATTTATAGGCATCCAGAGGAAACGGAATGGTTTGTCAACTAATTATTTAAGTAAAACAGCTTTTCATCCTGTCACTAACATAAAATTTTAATTAAGAGATTATTCAAAACCTGAATTTCTTTACAGGGGTCCATATGCTTTGAGGATGATATTAATAATAACGGTGCATTGTCTTCCTAAGATCATAATAAGTGTTTTTGTTTTGTCAATTTGGCATTATTTATTGTCTTGGCATATATTGTAATTACAAAATATCCCGTATCTGGAGGAACGTAGTAGTTTAGATGTCCTTACATTTTAAATGATTAATATCCAAAACCACTAATTGTCTTATCAAAGATTGCTGGACACTGATAAGTATTGTAATAATTCTTCCTAAATAACCTTCTGCGGACTTACAACTTATATTGTATAAATACAATATGGTTTCCGACGACAAGTGAGTACTACTGAATCACCACCTACACAATTATGTCAGCAATATTTGAATGCTGGATACATAATAATATTGAAGAATTATGGCCTCAGAGAAGTCATTGATAAGATTCATCGTCTTTCCATTTTAGATTTGATTAACCCATATTGGGCAAAGAAAAAAATCCATTGGCTTGTAGAAGCGTATAGATATATTTTAAATTTAAATTATATTGGAACGCTGAGCTTGCTTACATTTTATTTCGATCAGTACATTAACCCCATCCAAATGTTTGTGCCAAATTTCACCGGTAACAGTATAACAGCTAAAACGGTACATTTAGAGACTACAAATAGCTTTGCTGGCTTTACTGGATGGATCTGGATTTTAGGTCGGGGAAGGTGGTAACCACGTGCACGTAGGCCACCCTTACCGGGCCTATTGTGCTACCTCCCCTAGGTGGCGCCGCTCGCCCACAGCCTATCCGAGCCTGCCCAAACTAAGCGTGAGCTCGAGCAGAGCAGCAGGCAAGGTGCCGCCGAAATCGACCATGCTGGGTCAGTACTCCCCTAGCATGGAACCTGTAAGTTGGACAAGCGCCGGGCAGTCACATAAAATGTGTTCCGGCGTCTCGTCTTCTTGGTAACATGCCCGGCACAGTGGGCTGTTAGCCAAGCCCATGCAGTGCATGTGTTTGTTTAGCTTGCAGTGGCCGGTCACAAGCCCCACAAGTTGACGTAGATTACTGCGGGAAAGCTGCAGGCAATATCTTGCTGTCTTCGGTGATGGCCTGGGGATGGTTTCACGCGCTTGACGGCCGGTGGTTATGGACTTCCATCAGTGAAGAGTGGCGGTCCATTGCGTTATTATGGTGTTGAATGTAGCCGACGAAATGGGAAGAGCAGGTTCCGGCCCCACAAAGTGGGAGCGCGAGCCCCGCCCCGCCAGCCCATCGACAGCCTCATTACCTAGATTTCCTTTATGAACTTTAACCCACTTGAATGTCAAGGTATTATCTATAGCGACCGCTTCTAGGGCATTGTGACATTGAAGTACTAAGCCCGAAGTGATCCAATGATTATTAAGAGCCCCGACTGTCACTATAAAGGACAATACGCCTTCCCTTAATGGCGCTTGTTAAAATTCCTCCGGCACCGTGCAGGATTGCCAGCACCTCGGCTTGAAAAACCGTGGCAAACCTTCCCAGCGCCAGTCCTAGATTGAGGTCTAGGTCAGAGGAGAATCGACCCATCTGTAAAGATGGCAATCGAGGATTGTAGTTCGACCCCGGGGTCAACAAGAACATGGTAGTGTCTGTTGAAAGCAAACACGGGAGGCACAGCATCCTTTGCTGCACCAAGGAGAGGCACCTTGGCGGCGCCTTCAGAAATGATGGTCGCGTGGCTGCGTCCTCCCCCCGCCACATCCAGAAGACCCCGGGATTGCAATCTTATAACCGCCCTAAGCGCCGACTACTCCTCCACAAACAAGTCCAGGGGAGGAGGGAGGCACATAGGAGTGCTTCCATTGCCGCCGCAGGCGTTGTGCGCATTGCTCCTGTTACACTGAGACATGCGATGCGCAGCATATGTGACAGTTCGTTCCTGGCGACCACTTGTCTCACCCTTGGCCACCAGACGAGAGCGCCATAGGTTACCATTGACCTTATTATGGCAGTATACTGCCACAAGGTAATTTTCGGGGAAGTTCCCAAGTCTTACCCAGGATGCGGCGACACTGCCAAAAAACCATACATGCTTCTTCAGTTTTTGTTTTGACGTGCCTACTCCAGCTTACCCTCTTGTCAAACACAACGCCCAGATATTTGACATCGTCCGAAAAACTGAGAGCAGTGCCAAATAATTGTGGTGGTTGCAGTTGTTCCACTTTGCTTTTGTTGGTAAAGAGTACCATCTCTGTTTTACCTGGGTTTACAGACAGGTTTACTATTATTTACACCAATACCTCCAAATGGAATAAAGGTTGTGATTATGCGATTTTTGACGTAAATATGGGGTCGATTTTTAATGAGTTTTATTAAGTCATTTGAGGTGAATGCGTAAACTTAGATGCGTTTCAGGAACACATTTTGCAACTACTCGAATTACATCTCATCAGCAATCACCTCATATTGAATTTATTTTAAAGATCTCGTAATAGTATATCACCGCTACACGAACGGATTCAAAAAATTGATATTTGAAATTCTAAAACGCGAATTTTGCGTCCGTATTGCATACCAAGTACAATTTGCATTCAATTTATTTTTTCTTTAACACGTAAATGCACACGCACGATGTATATATGTAAACTTGGCCCATATGTTCGGAGAATTTAAAACAATTTCTTAACATTCTGCTTAGGCTCAAATCGATCCTCGTTTACACATTGCAAACGGCTACATCTTCATCTACCCAGACGCTAATCGCTAATTTATACAATTAAAGGGTGGCCGCGAATTATAAACAGATATCGTTCGCGCTGCTGTATTATCATTTTTACACTAACATTACATACCGTGAGTTCTTAGGCGTCGTTTGTTATCCGATTTTATCGTGGTGGCAAAGTCATAAGTTTTTCGTCATTACCATTTTTGCGCAATCTGTAGAAAGCGTGTTTTCCAACTTTTATCGAATTTGTGTGGGTGTGTTGCCTAAAATAATGTGCCGTATCATATGTATGTATCATGCGCCTGCATAATATTCTTTTGACTTTGTGGGACCGACGTTTTATTCTCAATTTATGAGAATTTCGGATATAACACCTTTTATGCATACATAATGGATTCGATGAGTGTAACGGAAATATACATATGCAGCTACTTCATGAATAAACTAATCGGATTTATGATGTAGAGTCTGTGATTTAAAACTGATTGCTTTGAATTAACAATTATAAGAGGATTTACGTAATATTTTATGCAGTTTTGATGGGGCATGTCGTCGCTAACTCTGATAGAACCAAAATTTCACATTCACTTATTTTGAAACAGCTTACTGATGATTAATATTCATGCGTTATGTGTTTGATGTGATGGTATGTTTTAGCTACTAGAAATTTTAGATTTTACATGAAAGAAGCAGAGTTTTAAACTAGTTAGAACCATCACAAAATTAATTATGGCTTTATGGAGGCATTACACTAACACTTCTACAGTGGATAAAATCCAGCCTGGAAAGTAGGATATTACAACCACAATCGACCAGGATACTATCGGAGTTTTGTCTTCCTTACTGTGGGCTACCCTAGTGGACGATCTAACACAAAAACTGACAAGAAAAAGTGTTCATTGCTGACGACCTTACAAAAGTCGTTAGAGGGTGGTTCCCAAAAGTTCTTGTAGAACGTATGCAAACCGCACTAAATACTGTAGACAACTGGTGGAAACAAGAGCGACTATAAGTTCACGAGAAAAGAATGCTAGCAGATTTACAAACATTAGTGTTAAGTGGTGAAAGAATTACATATGTCAATGAATCAAAATACCTGGGGTATGGTTTGATCAAAGATTTATATGGAACACGCATATCCAGAACACAACTTGCAAAGACTATTGCCCAAGACGGGTACAGGAGGTTGTGTGAAAGAAATTGGGATCTCAACCCCAAAATAATTCTGTTATGCACAAGGGTAATTAGACACTTGATAACATACGGAGCAGTAGTAAATGGATAAGTAAATCGCACGGTGCTGACGAGAACAAGGTTTCTAGTACTGGGAGTGGTATTTTTTTGTAAAAAATATTAACAAGTAATAAAAAAAAAAACTAAATTTATGTACTTTGTAGAACTTCTACGTTTTTCTGTGACTTTTTAACTTCTAATACTAACTATGGTGGTGTTTATAACGCCATTAATTTTTTTTTTCCTTCTTCAAACCTAATTTTATAATTATAATTTTACCAAGAGAGATTTTCTTAAATGACTTTAAATCCCGACATGTAACGAATCACATGACAAGTTTGTTTGTAAATAGTGACATCCACTATTTGATTAAAAGAAATATGTTGCAAAAAGAAGTTGTCTGATTTTAGATAGCCGTGGTTTGTGTACTTTATAATGTATTCAATATTTTCGACACTATTTCTATAACTAATTTTATAATTCTTTTTAATATTTCTAATTGGGACTTTAATTTAAAAGTTATAGAGTAGTACATCGTCGTACGATCACAGTTGTATGAAATTTAATAAAGTGTACCTCTGCAAATTTTGTCCAAACAGAGTTAAATATCCTTAGGAAATTCTCTTAAGATAATTCTCGTATTTCTGTCTTGTCTGCATGCGTGCTAAAGAAATTTTTAGCAAGAATATTGAAATTCATTTACGTTGACCTTGTTCCTCTTCTCATGTTTTGCGCCTGTTTTGTGAATAACGGAGCGACCTATACCCCGATACAAATTGACAGTTATTTCGAATGTTTCCACGCATCGAACTATCACACCGAAATGGGAGTACATGCAAATGTATGCGCTCGCACTCGGATTTGTTGTTTGTTTTACTTTTTTAAAGTACAGTATTAAAACGTTCCTTTAAACAGAAGACAATATCATCACTAACGCATTAATAAAAGTATGATTTCTTCCTTGCAGGGTATGAACAAATTCGCTTGCCAGAAGATGCCGTGCTTAGCGAATTCACTCCGCTGATGCATAACGTCCAAGACCCAACATTCGTTTCTAAAGATTTCGACTTGGAATTAGCCCAGTTCAGTCTACGCATTAACAAACTGCTCTTCTTCGGAACCGTGTTCCTCTGCGGCCTCGAACCGCCCGTACTTAAGTTAGAATTCGAAAACGACTACAACGAATACATTTCCGTTGTTAGGACGTCATCGAGTAGAAGTTCACCGCCTTCGCCGCCAGAACTGGTGAGCTAAATACGCGAACGGATATCGACAATGTCGTTTTTTCAAATTTTATTTGCAGAACAACGACGACGATCTCCTGGTTGAAAGTTTCAGCGAGGACGAGGAAGGGGAACCAGAGAATAGTAATTTAGTCGACAATGCTTCTTCGGAGATCAGGGATCTGCTAAGTAGAAAGGTAGAGTTGGAGAAGAGGCAAAGACACCAGGAACTTCACCGGCAACGAGTACAGGTAAGTGTGCGGCAGTGCTATTCAAAATTTGAAAATACAAATGTAATTTGAGCGAATTCATGGAGGATTGCTAATTCAAAAACTTTAAATGAAAGGATTAATAATCCTGCAATATTAGTAATTTTGGGAGAGATGAAAATTCTAATAGTGGATGACGTTCGTTTTTTTTTGCAAACTATCAACCAAAATAATTTTAACAAAACATAATAATTTAAGATTTAGTGCCTCACGTGCTAATTGAATAGAAATTAGTAGGCGAAAAAAGAAAGCGTTTTTTGTTTTTTTGACAGAAACACGTTTTCTTCTTGTAAACGTCGCATTTCTAGCGATAAATTATCTAGAAATGGTAATAGATTTGTTTCCAAAAGACGCACGTGAACATGTTGATTCAAATTCTCGTCAATAAAATAAGGACCAACGATTCTATCCTAAAAAATTCCGCACCAAACATTTACTTTTTTATAACGTTGACTTCGTTTTTTAATGACATAGTTTGGATTTTGAAAAGCCCAATAGCCACTGTTTTGTGATAAATCAGTAAAGAAGATCATTCTGTGAAAATCTGACCAACCCACAAACAAAAATCCAATAGCTTTTGTTCATCTCCATTTACAAGCGTATGTCGGAGCTTTGGTTGAAACGGCCAAACTTTGTTCAAACTTTGAAACATCGTTTCTGTAAAGATAACTTTGGTGTTTCTATTACTGAATCTAATACCAAACGTGTGGATGTTAGCTGTATCGTTTTCGTTGTATTTTTTCTTAGATTTCTTAACAGCCACTACAGAATTACAAATTTATTTACAAGTTTGCGTAGTGCACGATACCACAGTGTTTGATAATTTTTCTTGAAACATGTATCTTACCGATATACTATAGACGTTTCTACTAATGCCTTTTTTCCTCTTGTCAACTCCATCGGGGGACACACTGTATATTCCGATTATCAAAATTTTAATTCAGCCAATAGTATTTAATAAATGAACTTTGCCGTATAAAAAACTCATCCTGTATACGTGCAAGTATAATTATCTATTCAAACAAAACAGAACGCCCGTCGTTTATTGAGTACATATCTTAATTGTCAGTAAACTGCATTCAGATAAAGTTCAAGTTAAATATACACTCGACTGGTGTACGACAACATGGCAGATGAAATAAGAGGTTTCAATCACGTTCTCGTCGACGCCAAATTGCCAATCATCTCGTGTAAGAAACACGGTAGATTGGCACAAGTCCAAATAAGCAGGACAGCCGGTGACATACGAAGACTAGGAAGTAAACTAGGTATCGCCGTACGATGCACGTTACGCCCACGTTTTCCCACGATATCGAAGAACTAGGAGAGGACGACGTAACAGGGCCACGGCTTCGCCATGGAGGGCTCCTTCGGCAATGCCACTCTTTTCTCTCTGGCCGCGTGAACGTCGTCGACATCGGCAACGGTTCCTCGGCCGTTCCGGAATTTGAAATATACGGAGAGGCGACGCCCTGAATTACAAATTGGGGTTCACGAGGCGAACATCGAAAACGAGGTCTGTCTCGCGCTCCTGTTTTATCAGTTATTTTCACTAGTTCTTTAGAAAAGAAGTTTATATTAATCTTTATTACTACATGCGTCTAAATAAATTTATTATTTATCTGTTATTATCAATATACCTACCTATACACTAGTTTAGGAGATAGTATACCTCTATTGAAAGTTTTGTTGACATATTATATGATTATCGGATGAGTCGCTATCAATTTTGAAACGGTAACTAGACCTAGGCAAAACTTATAAAAGTTGAAAACAATGCTTATGATGAATAAAATTATATCTGTGAATTATAAAATTTATTATTGGGATTGCAAGTAAAAATAACTTGGAATTGATTCAACAGTGATGTAAAAACTGTTACGAACAAAATATTGTTCATAAATTTTGTCTAAACTTTGTCTTGATATTTTGTTTATACCGTAAATGATTAAATATTTTTTTCTATTTCGCACATAAAATGGGCACTTTGTACTACTGTTTTGCCGAAAAACATTGTCATAAAATTCCACTTTGTACAACCAAAATGGTGACTTTTCATACTACGTGGCAGATATTGGCAATGCAGCTTGTGTTTTGTTTGTTCAACACATTTTTGTTGATAGAGAAACGACGAACGATTTCCTTTCCGTTAACCACAAATTACAAGCGGAAGAAGAATCTAACATTATTATAAACCATTACGGAGTATTAATGAAAATAAACGCAAAATAGTGCGCTCAAATTAGACCAAAAAGAGGACTCGACCTTGCAAAAGCTGATGTAGTTCTAATTTTATTTATATGTTGTGGAGACCTAAGCCAATATAAAAAATCTAAGTTTGCAGCTTTGAAAAATCTGTGCCAACTGCTTATTGCTTGCTATTAGGCAATATCTCAAAAAATATGAATTTTACAACAAAAGGGTTTAGTTATTTCTTAAGTACATTATATTGCCTAAAATTTGACATTTTGCAGGGGCTCCGTACCTCCAATACTCTCCGAGATACATATGTTCACAACTTGGTATTTTTTTTTTTCCAAGAAATAAAAAAAAAAATTTTTAATCTTTTTGCTCAATATCTCAAAAAAAAAGAGCAGCAAAAATTGTATAAATCCCTTTTAAAGTAGGTACATGAAATTGCTTAAAATTTAGTGCTTTACTAGAAACCCTATGTTCAATGCTCTCCTAGATACAGCTGTACAAATTAAAAAAAGTAAAGAAATTGATCTTGGAACAAAAAAACAATTCCTTCCAAAGAAAACCTTCCTTTATTAAAAGGGTGACTTAAATTTTAGTCACCTTTTTAATAGAGGAAGGTATAAAACTAATAAATTGTTCCAATGATTTTAACATGTACCTACTGATAAATAAATATGAAATTTAAGACAAATATCTACCTATTGGTTTCTTATTTCAACAATTTGATTTTTTTAACTTATATATCTTTTTTATCTATTTTACATTTTATATTATACTTTCATCTGTTCCTTCTGTAAACATAGGGCAGTCATCTTCATCGTTAGAATCTTCAAGTTGCAGTGCCATATTTTAGCATGATCAGCCACCATAGAATTTAGAAAGATCCGAGCGTTTTAGTCCAACTTTACCGCCAGTGAAACCTTTTTTGCATTTACAGGAAATCATGGGCAATAGAAGTTCATTTAATTTCCATCCCCATTTTGTAGGACTTTTGTAATTCCCCAACCATCTTTGAACTTGGTGATCGGTTCTGTATCAATGCTGGCTTGCAGCATCTTCTGTTGGCGGCAAACGAGCAAAATTAATTTTCGAATTGCCTGCAGATGTAACGATTAATTGGTAGCGGATCCTATTCAATATATCTTCTTTAAAATTACTTTCGTACGAAGCATTTCTCTCCAGCTTTTGCAATAGATTCCTGACTGGAATCTGACTGCAAGCAAACCTCGACCATCTCCAGAAGACGCGGATTCTTGTACAGGATGGAGGCAAACTTGGTCTTATCGTGGCCAAAAGGTACAAATGTGGTATCGCATCAGTAAACGCATGTAGAAAAAGTACTACCCCTAGTTGATGGGTGAAAGAGGAGCTTGATAATGGCATCAACCGGCTTCATTTTTTATATTCTTTTGTAGGTATATGTTTGTTGCTCCCGAGCCCAAACCATTGAGGAGAAATATATAATGACTCGGTTAAATTATTAGGTATTTGTTCCGATCGGCGGTTTCTTGGGCCACTTCAACTAATACAATTAGAGTCAGATAACAATGACTATAATCAGAACAATGTTAAATTTCAGTTACGTAGTCGGAGCAATGTCAAATTACAATTACTGTAATCTGGACAATATCAGATTACAATTATTACATAACTATAATCGCGATTCGTCTGTGATTACAGATTACTTGCCATAACGATCGCTGTGTGGACGATTACTGATTCCTAAAACTGTAATTGTAATCTGTTAATGTTGCGATTACATTACCTGTAACCCTGTAATCGATAATCAATTCTAAAATATCTAACTCTGATATATACCAACAATAAGGTAAAGACGCTGAGACATTATAGCTTTATCATACTTGATTGTGTAGACACTTTTGATAAGCTATGATCTTTGCAATTGCTGCAACTCCTTTACCTTATACTAGATACCCCTAAAAAAGAGCCTGCAGTACTTTACGAACACATCATTTGATTTCCATGTCGATTTTAGCTATGTGATTGAAATTTTCTGTCAGCAGTATAAATTTTTGCCAATTAAGTCTGTCTTAGGCATTTTATAGTCGCCGTGATGCATTTTCTAGTGTTTAATGGAAAAAGACACGGTTGTAATTTAATTTACTTTATGTTCCCGTCATTATAATATCTTAAACACTGGTGGAACGCATTTACATCTTGTAAGCAGCGAAAAAAGGACACCTATTACCTCCATCTAGTGTAGCTGACATAAGTAATCGACTCGGTAGAAGATAAAACCGAAACTCAGGAGAGAAACAGTTAGATATTTACAAACAACGACCGCCTAACGTTTTTATTATCGCACGTGTAGTCGCCTGTAGCATACATGCAAGTACCTAATGTATGTAGGTATATTGGCATGCATCGCGTTTAGTTTATTTCGCATCACCTCCATATTGTTGTGGTTCTCGTTTGCATATACATATATGCATATGTGTCTATTTGGTCGGTCTTTCGATAATTCCAGTATCTTTTCCTTCCTTGGTCGGTAATTAATACTCTTCCGTCGTAAATCTCTCATCTTATCTCTCAATTAATGACACTACGTGAAAACTGTTAATTATTGCCCCTGCATGTAGGTACCGGTAATGATTTAAGTACGTGTCAATAACACAATTACTGTTATTTACAATTCCCTACTAACTCGCAGGAATGTTTCGAAGCTGTGTACCAGCACACGTACCCATGCGAGAGGTACCTGGAAGTTAATTTCTTCTGTACACTAGTGTGCGTGCGTGTATTGGCTCCTCTCGTGTGTGCACGTTTGCGCTTAGTTGTTCGCGTTAGAATTGCAACACTTCACGCTTACATGTGTGTACGCCTGAATCGCCGTTTATCCCAATGAATATTAGTTAAATATTAGTTAACATATTAAACTGTACGATCTCAGGGTTCGGCACTAGTAGACTTGCACTTGTAAATCGTAAAAGGAAAAAGTGAAAAGATCCGTTAGAGTTTCTATCACAGTATAAGTATATAAGTATTTCCAAACATGCAGAATACATACAATGTAGTCCGATCTTGTACACTAAGGTGTCAAGGGGTCGACAGGATCCTTCTCTTTGATAAATTCCCTAAGCTAATAATTCTAGGTTATATCAAAGATTCCATTGTAAAGCTAATACAAAACAAACATTCAAATTCTTATGTGAAATAGGTGAAGAGAAAACGATCTCAAAGTGCAAGGAAGAAAAAAAATCTCAAAAATAACATCCCGGAACCGTACAGCTTTTTTCCTCATATTTTTGTTGCTATCTAGTCAGTTTCGTTTTTATTTTGTTCTTTTCAATTTGTGCTGATCTCCATTTTCTTGTCTTTTTTGCCATTTGCTGTATGGTAGTTCTGAATTGCAACAAGTTGCTTTTTCTGCGAATAAAATCTTATTAAATAAAAAAAATAAATATGCTATTTTTATATAAGCTTTTTAAAAAATAGGGATAGACAAAGTCTAAGCCGAATCTTCCTTGTAACATTCATCAAGGCCTATTATCAAAATTGACCAGAGCGAGATTTGAACCGGCAACCCCTTTAGCACGGGTCGAGACCCTAAGGTACAGAAATCGATTCACAGCGATTATCAAGTTATCCAGGACTTTTTTCCTCTCAGTATTGTTTTTGAGGTGCAACTCCAATGGAAGTTCGTTCTGGAATAAACTAATTTCTTTCACAATATGTGCTTGATAGGATCGTTTTAGTAACATCCAGAAGCAAGCCATCTTACACAACAAAATTCGATATTACTGCCGACATGGCATTAAGGTTGTGCAATTAAACTGCCCAATGGAACATGGGCCAAGCAAGCACTAAGTTTCAATATAAAACCGAAGATAAAATAACATGGATCCTTCCTGAAAGAACAGTTTGCAATCAAATCGATCACATATTGATAAAAAAAGAAAAAATAGGGTTACAGAACGTTAGATCGTACAGACGCACTAGTTTGGTGATCGCAAAGATGACACTGAAAAACTGATAATGTTAAAAGAAAAAAACATCAAAAGAAAAGGCTGGCTACGTAAATTGAACAAGAGCAAGAACTAAGTAGAACCAGGAAGGAAAGCATGAACGAGTAGAGAAGTATAAAAAATGTTTTATTAGAACGACTGGAAAAAATCATAGGAAGAGAAGGAGCTCCAAGAAAAAGACTTGGTTTGACGCCCATTGTGGAATGGTGACGGAGAACAAGGGAAAAGCAAGAATCAGAGTGTAGTAATAATAATGATACGAAGAGTCATTAAGGGAAGGGGTAGTGGAATGACGAACCGTCATCACCTATGAACTGCTTGAAGGCGGACCTTTAGAAGCGGCTAGGATTCCGTTAGGATTCTCTTAAGGCAGAATTATATCGAGGTAAACAGTTTCTATGATTTTTTTCTGCGATTTGGTACTCCATTCATAGATGAAAGTAAATAAAATATAACCTTCATATGAAAAATTTTACCTCGTGTAGGATTTGACCACCTCTCGTTTAGCGGGCGAGCGCTCTGCCAATTGAGCCAACGACGCCGATAGGTTCCTACGATTTGAATGACATCAAATACAGTTCTTAGAAAGCCAGCAGTGCGGCATTTATGCAGCTATTAGTGTATATAAAAAGAACTGCCTCTTAATTTAATTACAGTGGTAGCAGAAAAGCATTATTTCCTTTAATGATTTCACACTGTAAGGAGTGCACAACTGCGGGTAACTAATATTTCAGAATAAAGAATGAACAAAGAAGCTGATAAAACCTGGACCCCACCTCGCCTCGCCCACCTTAGTTGACGAAGTTCAAGATTTGATTTTGCAAATTGTTCAGAAATGACCCTATGTCTACGACAATTTCTCCTTAACAGTAGTAAATAGGATGTGTTTATCCATGAAATTCTGGGGTTAGAAGAATATGAGTTGCTGTTGTTTGGACTGTTTCCATCGTCTGTTGGATTTTGTATATCCGACGTTTTGGCAGTAGTTCTACTGCCGTAGGGTAGAGGTTGATATTCGAACGAACCACTGCCCAAACGTCGGATGTCCAAGACATGCGTTCTCCTGCAAGGCTTCCATATAATTTCAAGTACGTAAACAAACATATGTTTGTTTATTTGTTTGTTGCTAGGGGAAACTTCGGGTTGTGGAATACATCTTGACATGTTTGAGCATTGGCATCTATGGATGTATTGCACCGTCACCAATAAAATTTTGCCGTACCTGGAGGTGTCCCACCCTCTGGTATAGGGTGTCAAACATAGAACTCACATGGAACCTACGGTTTTACTTCCAATGCAAGAAGTCTTGGTAGGGAATCGAACACGCGCCTATGGGGTGAGAGGCGAATATGCTAACATTCAACCACCAGCAAAACAAATGTTAGACATATTGTTTCATATATTTAATATATGAATAAAGATGTTTGGAATAATTAAGAACTTTTGCTCTGTAGTATACAAATATAAACATGTTCGAAAGCCGAAAAAGCCTGGGCGTTACTACTCATTTCCTTTGTATAGACAAGCGCCGTGCACAAGGGTATTAAGTCCAGCTGTTTGTTATTAATTCCATTCCGCTGTCGAAAGCGCAGCCCATTTTTCATTATTGCTAATATTGCTGGGATAATCTGCGCATTCTTTATACCTCCTTACGTTTTTATTTTTCCCATGAAGTCATAACTTATGTACGCACATGTGTAGTTAGTGGAGATTCTTTGTTGCTACAATACTTTGTCTCTCATCGATATATCACAATTAAGGCTTTTGTGTCAGCATGTCTTTTTTTTCGGTTTCTTTTTAAACACACTCGGGGCAAGTACTTAAATGCTCTCTTGTTTGCAGATGTGCACACTCACACACATGCGTTTGTATACTCGATCAACAGCACCATGAAGTGCAACATATTTGCAGTGAAATATTTCAGTACTTACTAGCGGTTATAACATTAACACCTTGTAGCTTGTGTAGATAAATCTCATGTAAGTATCAAAGAGGTTTTCACGAGCTGGAGAATTTTTCACTTTTATGATTTCTTTCCTAAATCGTATACTTGCGCAATAAGTACCTTAGCTATATACTATGTTTGATGTTCTAATAATCAGTTTACATATCTCGTTTCGAAGCAAACATTTTCATATGAATACCATAATGAGCTACCGTTTTTACTAAGTAATTAGCGTTGCTTAAATATCTTTAAGGTATTTTAACTTGGACGTGAATTGTGAAAATCCCATCACAGGTCAAATGCAACAGTTAGCTGACTGTTATATCGTTTTTATTATGCAAATATACTACCATCACGTGAAAATTGTTAAGTACAATATCTACGAATAATACTAATGTCATCTAATGGTGTGGACATAAGCTGCTAGCAGATGTTTTATCTAAATACTATTTAAACTCGTTTTCATTGCTTCAAATGAAGTACCTTTTTACTATTTAAATTGTTGCCATTTTATCTAAAAAAACGTTTGTATTTTGGATCATTGAACTAAAATATTTTTAGGAAGCATTTCAATTCAAATTAGTTTGACCTCATTTCATATATTATTGGATCAATGCTGGGAGTTGCAATAGCAAGTATGTAATAACGACTCTACAACGATACAAAACGCCATAGCGATAGCGAACTCAGATTATAGTTGCAGTAGAGTTGATTTTTCTAGGATCGCTGCTATCTGTTCCAATAAAATTTACATAAGAATGTAAATTTTACGGTAAACAATTGTGCAAACCCATACTGCTAGTGGCCGTAAAAGCAAGGCGCCTTTCCTTGGAGTAAGACAGCGTGGCGTCCACCTTGTTCACTTTATCTCAATTTAATCGAACGAAGACGGAACGAGCCCCAAATACAACGAGAGGAAAAGAAGAAAAAATATACTAAGGAAAACACAGTTACGTGACCTTTGAACGAAGCAAGTGTGCAGGCAAAAGTTTTTATGAAGCAATTTATGAAGTGCAACAGCCACAAGTGTTGAACTGAAAAATAAAAATTTTTATCCGGACAATTAATGTGAATGAAGGCTCTCACTTCTCTGGTTATGCAGCTTGTCAGTTAACGACCAGGTCATCAGATTAACACTGCGCAAGCTGTATTCAATGGCTTTAATGATGCAAGATATGGATTATATTGTACAGCGGATTGATAAGCATAAGTACATATGAATTCAGAAGTATTTAATTGTTAAAATTTAAAGCAAAAAATCTTTTTTTGTAAAATAATAGGATTAATTTTTTCGTTATAAAATTTTCATTATAACTTTTCAAACAATACATATTTCTTCAGGTGTCGATGGAGAATTACTGTCATCTTCATAAGTAATCCACTCCGTAATCGGTTTTGTTTCCTTTGCACAGAACCTGACTGTTATAAAGTATTTATCTGTAACAAACACTTATATGACACAAAATCTATATGTAACATGACGTAAACTATACTGAATGTGTTACTCGCTTAATTATTCGTTACTTTATTCTGTACATCTGAATTTTGAGAACCGTAATTGGGCAAACGCATTACTTATGTAAAATTTAAATTTCACACCTTTTTCGTTTATTTTATGTTTATTTTTTTTTATAATTTATTTTAAAACATATATTTACATACACTAGAAATACTTGCAGAAAGTTGTTATCAGTACTGATAGATGCAGTTGTATGTTTTTGTTTCTCGTCGTAGATAATCTGCCAACTTGTTAATACGGTGGGAATAACCTCAGGGGATTCCACCACTTCCAGGTTTAAAAGATGCATTTTAAAAAAAAAGATGAAAAAGGTGCAACGCCATCTACCCGTGAAGGTAAGATGTCTGGTAGCCTTCGCACCAGAAATAGTAAAGTTATTAAGCAGTAGCGGAGTACAGGCACAGTCATCGCCTAGGAGAGTACATCACGCACATTAAAATGTGTAAATTGATAAACAATAGAGAAGCTAGGAGTGATTGCCGAATGCGCCATTCCAGGCATGGACGGTACTGTTCGAAATCTGCTGTTGCACTCTGGTGGGTGATGACCGTGCTTGTACTCCACTACTGCTTAATAGCTTTGCTATTTCTGATGCGGAGGCTACCAGACATCTTACCTTCACAAGTAGATGACGTTGCACAAGCTTATTTCATTGTTCGTTATTTCCGTCACTAAAATTTCAAATTTACGGATACTACCAACATAAAAAATACTTAATAAATTTATTTTGTACATAGCAGGTTAAGGGTCTGCACTGTATAGTAGAAATAAAACTGAGTGATTGAAACTTCGGAACTTTTTAAGCACTTAAAGAAATCATTAGATACAAATGCTTGCAAAACCAGTGATATTAATTGCCATTGAAAACCTGGGGCGTATTTATTTATAAATAAAAAATATGAAGATGGATATAATATTAAATTCTTGTATTTTTTTTTTAATTAAATTTTAGCGGCATTTTCTCAGCCTTAACTGTCACTTAACTGAGTCACATTGAAGGCGTAGGAGCCACGCTCGCTGTTGCATAAAATAACATTATAAGGCACATTTGTATTACGTCAATAAAATGATCGTAACCTATGAGCGTTCTTAAATGTTATAACAGAGATATGAGTTACTAAGTCCCTTTTGGTGAACAAGAGAAATGAGTTTGTTCCACATTACATTAGATGTACCGTTTTAGCCATTGCCCTCGATTTCCTCTTGCCTTATAATAGATAAAGACCAGTTAGAATAAAAAGTAAACTCCATGAAATTGCTCTGAAACCATATCGGCGGCAACGAACGTTTATCCATCCATCCTCTCACTGCTATATTTTCTGTAGAGATCCTATCGCTTTTATGGTTGTTAGTTTTGCTACGACCATAGGCGAAGAACGTAATCTAGACCGCCGACTATGTAAGAGGAAAAAATGTGCCGAACCTTTTGATTTACTTTGTTCTCGCCGGACACAACAGTATATTCTAATTTTTCTTATTTGTTTGTTTTTGCAGAAAATACTCAGGCAATCTGTGGTTAGCGTCCATATCGAAGTGAGGCCCAAGTATCTAATTCCCGACACAAATTGTTTCATAGACTATCTGGACATGATTAAAAGTATAGCATCGGCGCATGTATACACCCTAATGGTACCCTTAGTCGGTAAGTAATGTCGGAAAATTAGCGCACTTATCTTTTCCCATGGCCGATTTACCTGTAGACGTCTTGCTATCTTTCCCATGTTGCGGTTATTACATTTTGTCTATGCGCACTCCTTAATAGACGGTAATGAATATCGTCAAAGAGTGCGTCGCGCATATCGTTGCGCGTTTTTGCTTTTGTTTTTGCGTTCGGCGTAAAAGGGAAGATGGACGAGGACTCGGCGCACGGCCGATAAGATCTCGGCAATATAAAACGGTTTCGCAGATCTCTCCATGACGTTACCCAGACGCGCTGTTTACAAAAACGTAATTTTATTTCTGATTGAAATTAATCTGAAATTGGCATCGGGATCGTTCTTGTCACGCGTGATATAGTTTTAATATAACTATGTACGATACAATCGGCCATATTAGTCACAGAAGTTGAGATGTGACGTTTGTGATGTACCCTATCGGTTGTAAGCAGAGTTATTTCTAGATAATAAATATAATATTCATATATTTAAGCTTAACAATAAAGGTTGTAGCCGGGTAAGTATAGGTTGCTGGCCCCAGGGGAGCGCGGGGCGTATATTTAAATGGCCCACAGCAAAATTTTCAAATATTGAACGATTTTTGAACACAAAAATACAAACTAATTCTTATTTGAAAAATTTTATCCCACGATTGGGTTGTCCGATCGGAACGTAAAAAAAAATCTGTTATCGTCGACCATGCGCTCAATTTTTTTTATTTTATATTTAAAAGCTGTTAAGGTCAGAATAGCAACCAAGTTATACACTGACTATTACCTTGTGCTAGTGGAAACGACAATTCAGCTTTGGGTAAGTAACAAACATAGTTGTGCTTAAAATACGAATCAAACAAAAACAATCAGAGGATACAAATTAAACGAAATTAAAATAGCTTTAAAACACCAAAACATTGTTAAAAGGGACATGGACTCTTCAGCAAACACAGGGAATGGACATTCAAATCATTTCACAAATCTGGGATAGTTTCAAACATCATAATAAGAGCTGCGAAAGTAAGCTGCGGAAAAAACTTACTTAATAGAAACATTAAACAGACATTATGGTGGAATACGAGCATAAAGGAAAAGGTTAAAGTAAAAAAGCAAATGTAGCAAAGGTGCCTGAGCAATAAAAACAAACATACGTACCAAGAGTCAGAGAAAAAAAGTAAAACAGCTGGTCATAGGAGCAAAAAGAAGGTCATGGGAGAAGTTCGGAAAGAAAGTGGAGGTAGACTACTGTGCAAATTAGAAGTTATTCTACAAAGCGCTGTAAAATCTAAGAACTGAAGCTAAAAGAGATACCATAAAGCATATTAAAGATGAAAATGGGCAAATATTAACGTACCACTTTGACATAATCAACTGTTGAAAAACTATTTCCAAAGTTTGCCAGGAAATAAGCACTCCCAAAGTACTTATGAAGAAAAGCTGACCAAACGGTACCCAAACCAGGAGAATGACATCACGAATGCAGAGGAAGTTAAAGCAATGGTATGTCGACTGAAAAGGGATCAAGGATCAAGCATCGTCATTGGCAGAAAACAGGAAGAGATTTAAGATTATATACATATTATTTTTTTGATGAAGTAGCCCTTTTGATACAATTGCGAAGTTTTTGTAAATCTTCTTTTACCATTCCCCTACTACCTCAATTTTCTAGACGATCCAAGTGGTGCGCCATAGCAAAAAATCCAGAACTAAACAGGCAGGAAGATAGAAAACCACATAACAGTTAGATAAACTTCCGGCAAATGACATTTTCAAGACGATGATGGTAACCACACGTTCATGTGCATATAAGCAACATTAGAATGGCTGGCACGATTCAAATCCCAGATTCGATTGTCATCTATAGATTGCTCGAATGACGTTCGGATAATAAATCATATTTATTGCCAAGACGCACTTTACAAACACTTGTCACAGGGCCATTGTTAGCACGACATATGCATATGCATGTGTAAACATGTGTTGTAGGATAACGTTAACGTGTAAAACACGCGATTACGCTATCCAAAACCGCCATATGCAGTCGGAAACGAAAGAAATTAAGAAACCAGAAGTCATAAACGTTACCGTTCCTCCATAAAAAGTTGCAATTATAAATAATGTAATAATCAATATTAGGTTATTATTAAAGGCCTGTTCATAGAAGAATAACAAACTAGTCAGAGCCAATCATGTACTGTGGAATCACTCAGAAAACTGTTTCGAATTTCTTTTAGCTAATCGAATCGCGTCTAACTAGTTTGTGATTCTTCAAAGAACAGGCCTTACGTTATAAATGAATTGTTTACAAATATAATTTTTTTTTTAATAATATTACATAACAACAATATAATTAATAAATTAATAAAATATGGTTATGAAACGAATAAAAGTGTTAGGTGTTTTTTTTTCATTTTTAGTCTATTAGATGTATACCTACATGCTAGAACATGTGTAAGTAAGTATGTTTTATTTCTTCGAGTAATGACAACATTACATTCAGAAAGTCAACAAAAACGGATATAATAATTGACTCTAAACAGAAACAATTGAAATTAAAATTAAAAAGGGTGCAAATAAAAACATCAAAGCATGCATGACATGAAAAAGACAAAAATCACTACCAGAGAGTAAGACATTGAAAAAAATTCGTTGATGTTATAGTAAGCTTTTAGCTGAAGTAGGCGTTTTACATGCAACTTGTAGGTGGTAATTGATAACTCTTTATAGTGCGCGGGTAAAATGTTATAAAATTTAATAGCTTGATATGTATTAGTCTGCTGAGTTGCATTTACTCTATGGTAGGGTAGATGTAAATTACTATGATTTCTTGTTTCATGATCATGTAAATGCGAGCGCTGTGTAAACAAATTTAAATTTTCTCTTACATACACTAAACAGTTATAAATATACAAAGAAGGTATACTCAGTATTTTTAATTCTTGAAACAATTGTTTACAATGCTCTCTTGGGGACTTTTTGTTAATTATTCTAATTATTTTTTTTTTGGATTTGGAAAATTCTTAAAGCGTGAGGAGAACCTCCCTCTAATTGACTAAACTAAAAAAAATTGCATAATATAGCATTACCGCTGTTTTCGTATCGGTGAGATCCACTATCTTTCTAATTTGGTAGACATATGTATTTAATTTTTGGCATAGTTGATTAATATGACATTTCCAATTCAAATCAGAAGTTAACATAACACCTAGCAGATTAAAAGAACAAACATTACCCTGCCTCCAACTAAACCTTATTTTTTGTGTTTTACTCTCATTCAATTTTAACTTATTAGCAACATACCAATTATTAGCTTGTGTAATAGATATTTCCTCACTATCAATTAAGCCATTTATTGTACTTTGATTACTGATGAGAGTGGCATCGTCAGCAAATATTACAGTACTGCAATGATCCAAATTAGAAGGTAAATCGTTGAGGTAAATAATAAACAAGATTGGGGCAAGTTTGGATCCTTGTGGAACCCCTAAAGATATTTCTGTCGGACAAGGTAACGCTTGCTCAACTTCTACAATCTGCTCACGATCCTTTAAGTACGTTTTGAATAATTGCAAAGGTACACCTCTCACACCGTAATATTCTAACTTTTTTTATAAGAGCATCATGGTCAACACAGTCAAAGGCTTTACTTAAATCTAATGAAGTAGCAGAACATCTCTGTAATGTGTCAATAGCGATCGTTATGTCTTCAATGAGTCTTATTAATGCCTTAATATGTTATGTAGCTATCTATATCTTATTTCTCTCTTAAATTTTGGACACTTTTGTTAAATTGGGGTTGCACGAAGAATTTATTAAACAATATTGTTTTCTTAACGTAAGAAACCTTCATTTCTCATGATTTAGTTTTTCATGAGTAATTCCATTTTTAATCATCATACATGGACTCATCCACCATTTCTACCAGGAAGACTTACCACATAATGCAAGATTAATCGTAACTTTTTGAAACAATCGCTACCTCAGTTTCTGGAAGATGTACCATTGACAAAACAAAAATGCAATATGGTTTATGCACGATGGTGAACTAGAACGTTTTAGTGAGTTTTTAATAATAATAAGCTGGATTAATCGAAATGAACCTCACCTATGACTTGCTCGATTCCCGGATTTAAACTCCATGGATTATTTGGTATGGAACCATTTAAAGTCTTTAGTATAGATTTTTTTTTTTTTTGCTTTCATGGGCAGGTTTAACTCCGTGAGGCAGCTCGGCCTTAAGACCTATTGTGCCCCCATGATGTCTTAACCCTCTCGACCTGGTTGTACTCGAACAAACAGGTCCGCAAGTTGGTCTAGAGTTAATTTTCTTATACTGGGTTCGTCCAATCGAGCGACCCCTAGACAGCTCCGTCTCTCCCTGTCCACTGCCGGGCAGTCGGCAAGGAGGTGCACAGGAGTTTCTTCTGCTCTCCCACAGTTTCTACACAGGGGAGAGTCCACTCGCCCCATTCGGTGCAAATGCTTATTTAATGAACAGTGGCCGGTTAGGACTCCCGTGAGAAGTCTCAGTCTGGCCCTGCTCGTAGAGACTGCCTTGTGGAGTCTTTCTTCGCCCGGATAAAAACCGAGAATTTTACAGTGTCTCACGCCGACTAGTCCATTCCAATAGGAGCGGTGACTAGCAGCGAGTTGAGATCTGACAAAGGCTTTGATACCGCCATAGGAACTCCCGCACAACGGTTCTGGACCAGTGAACGGTAGACCACTGGCGCCTCTAGCTAGTTTGTCAGCAATTTCGTTGCCTCTAATCCCAGAGTGACCAGGCACCCATCTCAGCGTAATGCTGTGATGCTCCGCCAATTCTTCAAGCTTCCTATGGCACCTCAGTACCACTTTGGAAGCAAATTTGACAGCCTGTAGTGCTCTGAGGGCAGCTTGGCTGTCGGAAAAAATTTCGACCGATCCATTCCCATGCGGGCAGTTTAAGATGCTCTCTGCACAGGTCTGGATGGCTATAACTTCAGCATGGAAGATGGAAGTGGAGCCCCCTAAGCTGATGGCTACGCCATTTAGTATAGATACACTACTCCAGTGGAAATTATGGAAGATTTAAGAAGATTAAGCTGGATGTAACTCAATAAAAACTGACATTGATATTTTTGAAGGAGTTCATCAATCAATGAGAAGATTGGATGCGTGTATCCTAGCTGGAGGTAGTCATTTTCAACAGTTCTTCTCAACTACGAAGCTGTACATGTAATTTTTTGTAATAAAAAGTTTTCGTCGAAATTTTTTTTTGCCCGGTATCTCTAAAACATTAAAGGATAAAATATTCTTACAATTAGAATAATCCAGGAAACAACCCCAGCAATTTTTGCTGTACGTTTAATGAAGACTACAGAGATAATTGAAAACATTTCCAGGTTTCATGAAATCAATATATTACACCTACCATTCACAAATTGATTAAATTGATACCCAGAATTTTCTCGTTTGATGCCACCTTATTTTCGTCTACAAACGTATCCTGTTAAGAAACCTAGGGTCCCAACACCCAACATTAATTTCACACAGAACGCATCCCGATCCGAGACAGCGCCCCGTGACGCTAAGCCTAATATGAATTAATCGTTCCATTCTCCTCTCGGTCTCCACCAGAAGATGCTCGCCTGTCGTAGATGCGTGTGGTACATCCCCGGAACGAAATTGGTAGCGGACGACAGCAACACAGCGACGAGGGGAAATCTCACGACAAACTACAAGTCCCAGAGTCCATTTGTTCTTTGTCATATTTATGTACGTGTCTATGTACGGCCTTCATGTACCGTTTCCGCCGTCTTTTCTCCGTGAGCGAGTCCACACAATCGGACAATATTAAATATATGAATGCGTTACGTACCCGTATAACTGTGACGCTATATATGTATGTATGCGTATGCACCAGGGACTTGATTCTCCTGCACATCCAACGGGACCGGTCATATATCTCAATGGTATTAAATTGGATATATTTCACTATCAACCGGTTGACCGTTAATTAGACAAAAGATTTTATATATCTGAGCTTTGAGGTGGATAATCCGGAAAATGAATACGAAGACATGCGAACGTAATAGGGCTATTTCTTGTGCGAACAGTAACATTAGGTACACATGTTAAAGTGTGGAGATACACAGATATTGCGTTTTAGTCTACAAATACAATAGTAAAAGGTATAATAAATATGTTTCCGCGTAAAATTGGTCGTTGCTTTACGGTTATGTTGGTAGGACTTCTGCGCGAGTATTATAAACTCCGCGGCACGTACATACTTAAATATTACACCGCATTCTCTGTGCAAATACTGTATGTGCTTATGTATGTATATTGTATATAACCTTCCCGACACTTGCTATATACGTACGTATAATACACAACATTTAGGTTTCAATTGCTTGAGTTATTAGTAACATAAATATCAGAGCTAAAATTCTATAGACCGCAATGGCATAAACGGTTACGTGTTTCAATTATCTCCGCGCCTACGGCTGTGGGATTTTATTAAGAGTATTTATTAATATCGTCGTTCCGATTGTACCGTTAAAATAGACGACCAAATGAAATATAATTTCGAAACGGTCTGTCCGAGTTCATTGCGGTGTAAAGGAATAGCGTTTTGGAAAGTGTACGAAAATAAAAACGACGTGTTTGAATCGGTCAGTGGAACGGGAGATCGGTTTTAATTTTCGAGGGCGACCAAACACGAGTTCCCCAGTGTCCTTGTTTTATATATTGAAGGCGTCGTGGAACAATCTCCTATTTTATTTTTCTGAAACTTGGACAAAAACTATTTACTATTAGTATGTACGATACCAGAACTCAAATTTACACAAATCCTAAAATTGAAAATCTTCACACATGATAGATTCTAATGCAGTACAAACTTGTCACTCACCGATTTGCATGAAATTTTGTACATTTTTAGTAGCTACGCATTGAGTATTGTAAATTACCGCTTTCTGTTTGTGTTAAACTTCACTATAATTAAAGAGTCAAATCTCCCATTGAAGTTTGCTTTTTGCGATTTAATAGGAAGTTTATGAAAGGCGAATTCGTCCATATATAGCTTCATACAATCAAACCCACGTATGTGGAAGGATTTAGAGAAAAAGTCTAGCGCACATGGAATCATAGAAAAATAAAGAAGAGCAAGAGTAAATTGTGATCTAGAAAATTGTAAGTGATTGAAGATGATACTGAATTTTTTGCGTTAGTTGAAGAAGATATTCAATCCCAAATAGCTGGGCCAATACACAGCACTCCATTTTTTCTTTCTTAACAGTTAAATACTTCTGCTTCAACTTATTTTATTCCACTGGCAGATTGTTGAATGATACACAGCGCTAACAAATTGAAAAATTAGCGCACTCAACACAAGGATATAGATGGCCCAAATCTCTTATATTCAAACAAGTCATTTACTAAGTGGGTCGATTACACGCCAAATAAATAACATATTTAAATACAGAGTGTTCTCAGGATAACTAAAAGAGGCTGAAAATACCCAGCGAAAATGCTTTTCATTGGAACTGATCCCTGTTGTGATCTGCAAAAGAGCCACCTAAAACTAGCAATTAAAAAATTGGAGGACAACAGAAAGGCCTCCCACTGGCAAAACACGCCAGGAAAAAATCTGGCGGAGGGACTTTTATCAGGGTCGCCAAAGTTAGCAAAGATGATGCTATATTTCAGCAAAGGGGAACTTGCACTACCGGCAGGATTTTTGACAGGTTATGCAGCCCTACACTACCATCTATACAAACTCGGAAAAGCTAAAGACCAAATCTGCCGTCTAGAAGATCTAGAGACGGCAGAACACATTTTCTGTGAATGTGTTGCTGTCAGTCGTAGTTGACATTAATACTTCAGTAGGCCGTTTCTCACCCCTATTGAAATCCAGGAAGAAAATCCTAGATTAATTTGAGGGTTCATTAAAACTCTCCAATCATGTTAACACTCAACGAAGGGCAACGTTGCAATAGATCTATTTAGGTAGCAGTGGCAAAAGGCAACATAGTGGAAGATACCTTCAAAATTAGAGTGATGAACTTCTTTGAAGAAAAGAAGTTGTTCAATGATAAGCAGTATGATTATAGACATCAACAATCACTGCCATGTTTGAATTGATAGTGCGTTGGACAATAAGGATCCCATTCAATTGCAATGCTGCGACCTGTCAAAGGCTTTTGATTGTGTCGACCACTACAATTTGCTAAGTAAATTAGAATTTAATGGGGTCGGAGAAATACGGGTTCAACTAATGGGACGAATAGGGGACGAACCAAGGAGTATATGGTATGGACCACGTTAGTTTAAATTATAAACGTGTTGGAAGGGAAGTACGTTCAATGTAAAGATTATCCAACAGGCCTATTCTGGGACTTTTTCTTTTTATTTGTACAAATGCTTTGCTATCTAATGTGAAGTGTTCGCAAATCCTACGCCTACATCGTTTCAGCTACGCAATCAACACTGACTATGTCAGAAAATGTACTAATGAGAACTGCTCGGAAGTGGATTAGTATCAACAAATTGCAGCTCAACAAGCACAAACCCAATTGCTACAATTTTCTTCCAATAGCAACAATCCGCTGAGTTGGTGGGTGCCATTTTTAGAGTGAAATATCTTTTAAAGAATATATTCATCGCGCAAAGAGAGCGAAGTGAATTTACGCTATCTAAAAAGGTCAAATAAGTAGCTAGGGAAGATGCTTAGGTGTGTTTATAGGAAGGCAATACGTTTCATTCAAATTGGTTGGTCAAATAATTCAGATTAGTTGTAAATTCGACTGTATTTGAGTTCTAATATTGATATTAACCATCTTTCATGTGTTGCTGTTAAATTTTTAAGAGGTTTATCCATGATACTATCGATATCTATACCTTCAAGGTTAATGATAAACTTGTTTATTCAAATACCATTGTTAATTGTGCAACAATTTAAAATATTTTCTCAAATATGCAATCGTTCTCATATTCTGTTGCAGTTTTAAACGAACTGGAAGGCCTCGCGAAAGGTGGACGTAGTCCTGCACCTGTACCACGTTCAGCTCCAAATCCCGAGCACATGGTAATGGTAGCCGAATCGGCTAAACATGCCTTAGACTTCGTAGCCGTCAAAAATCCGAACGTGAAATGCATTACAACCAAGGGCACCATCTTAACTTCCTCAACATTTACCGTGGAAGACGATTCGGTGGCGGACGCTGCGCTGAAAAACGACGATAAGATCTTGGCGTCCTGTTTGGCGTTCTGCAAACCAAGTAAAGATCAAAATGGTGAAGGTAAAAATAGGTTTTAGGTATTGTACGAAATCTCTGTTTTTTTTTTTTTAATTATTGATGCAGGTGAACCTAGGAAATTATATAGGGAAGTAGTTTTACTAACAGACGATAGGAATCTGCGCGTGAAAGCGTTGGCGAGAGATGTTCCAGTTCGAGAGCTGCCCGATTTTATACAATGGGCCGGACTGGGATGAATAGTGAGTACACGATAGAACCAGCACGCAAGAAGATGACTAACAGTAAAACAAATGTTAAGTCACCAAGGCAGGTAAGGAGGTGCACTAGATTTTTTTTTCATCGTTGTATACAACTAGCAGGGGTAGGATAGATTTTCAAAGTGACCCAAGTTTTAGAGAAATTGTCACTTCGTCATTACTCTTGCTAGTGGGCGATTTATATCTTTAAAACTCTTTACATATTAAAATGTAATTTAATTTTGCCTCTTTTCTAATTTCAGATTAAAAATAAAATCAATTCAAACACTCAAATTTACGTGATTTTACGTAGTTGTTAGTCCAAAAGTCCGAGATCTCCGACGGGTCAAAAGTCGGGTGTAGTATTTTCATAGTTTCGTTTCTGTTCATTTAGTTTTGCATTTCCTTTTATAAACATATGTTCAAAATTTTCAAAGCAAGTAAACGAGCTCACCTTTCATGTGTCTTAAAGGCAGAGGAAGTTCTCTCCTACTGAATGACATGTCAAAAAAACGACGCTTGGTTGTGAATGTGCATTCTCAGAGATCAAAAATAACATCTATCAATCGCCAACTAGAAGAAAAAAAGGGATCTTAGCAATTCAGACACAACTATTAGATCTCAATCTGTCTTTTTCAACTAACCGTTAATATTACGAACACAATACATGCGTACATATCCGAAACACCAGTGGAATAATAGCAGGAAAATCAAAATAAGTTACTATACAACAAGAATTGCAGCCAATATTACATACAAAAGATTTAACATCATATTTATTAATTGTTATTATACTACTAATCATAATTATACACGCAAGTTTTTTTCTCTATTGTATTATGTATTATAAATTTTGGTTTTTACTGACAATGACAATGAATCATGTTATGGTGTATGATGATTGTACTTATCATATATCTTTCCTTGTTTTATTTTACACTATTTATTTGTGCCATTTTTTTATTCTTCGGATCGATGGCAGTTTACATAGGTGTTTACAATTATTATAATTATTCTTATTACTATTAATATTATCATATCAATTATTATTTAGATTATAATATTTACAAGTATAGATTTGTTATTATATACTGCAATTGTTTTGCTCAGGAATCTTGTTCATCTTTATTGAGGAAGTGATTTTAAAAGAAAAATGTAAATAAAGAACATTTATTGTCTAAATCTTATTTTTTTTTTCTATTAAGATAAACAACCTATTTCTTTTCAAACATACGTGTACAAATAAACATGAAACGGAGAAATCGAACAACAATTTGTCTATAACAGATTCCTTTCGCCTTATTCATCGTGATGAGCTGGTCCAGCGTAACAACCTTTCAAGTCAAAGCTGAGAAAAAGGAGGAACAAGATAAAAATGCGAGGTAAGCATGCATGATGATTCATCAATGGGAGGACTGTATCTTAACCCATGCGGCGAACACAAAATTCCGAGAAGAGTTACGGAATCCAGTATTATTTACGTTCACGACCTGGGTTTAGGTTTTTTGTGTTCTTGTTTGGATGATGCAAAACGATTCCGTGCCTCGGGTTCGACCATAAAACGCAGATTATAATTTCGTTGGGTTATGAAAGAAGGAATAACAGAATAAAAAGTAAAAAGAAGAGCAAATTTTTCTGCTCGTCTGTGGTTAGGATTAAATACGTAATTATAAGCCAGTTACCTTAAAGCGAATGGAATTTGCCACTAAACTTAGCTTCAACTACTCTATACGTGTTTTTATAGGTCCTTACAGGAAATTACCTTGAAGGTGTTATTATGCCGAGTGTTAAACTATACAATAATCATCCGGTTGGTTCTTCGAATCTACCTCCTTTTGTCTCTTTCACATATAAAAAAAGTACGAAAAGAAACATTCAAGGATAAGTTTTATGACTTTACTATACCAATAATACTAAACTATTCGTTAGTTGGAGATAGCCAAACATACAAAAAATTCATCAGTAAAAAAAAATATAGAATTACTACTTTTATGTATTTAATGCATTTTGCTCGAAAATCTGCAAATATTTGCTTATAAGACTCCGTTATCCTCCGAGACGAAGTGTGAAGGATCTTTGGATTACGAAAAATGTTGCAATTGTTAAAATGAGTATTAAAAGTAAGTGATAATTTGTACTAATATAGTCTTAAACCAGAATTTTCAGTTAGGACTATATGTCTCTTATACGTCTTGCTACTTCCAGGATGGATCCTTTCAGGAGCTGCTCGTCTATTTTTTTTTTTTTGTATGCCATGGCAAAATAAAAACCTTGACAACTAATTAATTGTGCAATACAGATTCTCTCCTTTTTTGGTAATTAAAGGATAGGTTTTTTTGTGTTTGACACATAATTTGCGAGCTCTAAACATTTTTATCCTTCAAGACTCTGTTTGAACGTTTCACAGTGGTAGTGGGAGTATCTCGGATACAAACAAAAAGTCATAATGAATGTTTCTTTACTGTAATTAATACAATATTTCTATTTGCTACTCAAACAAAAAAATGGGAAAGGAAGCAGGAATCAAAAACAAAATAAACGTGAACATTCCCAAAATTAACAGAAAATGGAAAATCTTTCATAAATACTTTTCTTAATCTTGTGAATTTGCTGATTTGACTTTCTGAAAATTTTTTTTTATTTTATTCTTTAACTATAATCTATTATGTATCTAATAACGTTGGTTCCATATCTTTCTGAGCACTAAAAATGCCCCAAGTGATTTTTGGAACCTACGTGCAGGATTGTCAAAAATTTTGAATACATTTACTCTAGCGCTGCGATGACTTGATCTACAATTTTGAAATTGTGTGTATGCTAACGCTAGACATTGGAGGTAGGTCTAGGAGATATTCCGTTGCTGCTGTAGGAGTAGTCCCCATTGCTACTGTTATTCTTAAACACGCAACCCTCGGTATCTTGCTGAGTTTAGTTATAGCAGTTAGCTGATGGACCATATCAAAGATGCATAAGTGATCATGGGTCTGGCCACCGTGATGCATGTCCGATACATCATATTTGGTCTTAACCCCTACGTTTTTCCATAGGCTTTTCTAGCCAACATAAGTGTTGTCTCGGCCCTGGCTTTAATTAAAACTCAAATTCAAGTAAGCTTCGAGTCAAGAATGCTATTGTGGTCGTTTTGGAGGGACTAATATTTGGTCTTCCTCGGGCCAGTTGTACAGCTTGTAAAGCGTTCTGCATTTGGTCTGCACTACGTTGTTGAATCTCTCCTGGGTCACTTTGACAATATCATCTGCGTATCCCAAAGTTTTATGCCCTTCATTGTCTGACTAATACTGCTATTATCACAACAACACAATCTTAATCAAAAGATTTGATTGAAATAAACTGATGATGGTAATTACCATTATATTTTTGGTACAAATGTATCAGATTCCAAGAATAATGACGCGAACACATGTTTGCACTGATTGAGGAAAGATGTCCCTGGTATAAGAAAGTGGCTACATCCAAACCACTTTATGGTTCATCGAGGCTTTCTTTATTATTTGGAACTGCTTGAAGGCATGTGTCTAATGCATTAAATGCCTCGTTATTTAAATAAACAGTCACAGTTCGACTTGTTGAGGACTGTAACAAAACGCCACTTTCTGCCATCGACCGAAAGGGATTTGATATTTATAGCTGTCTAAAGGTAAGTGCGGTGACTCCAGAATATTTTAAAATTGAATTAAATTAATATTAAAGTTTATTTGTCACTGTAAAATAGAACTGCATATTTCAAAATTATAAAGAGTTTTTACCTAATTTGAAAAATTTTTAAAAATTCAAATACGGTCATTTTTCTGGGGAAATAGCAATAGCAAAAATTATTGCACAAAGGCTAGTAGGTTTAGTGAAGAAACTTAATCATCTAAAAGACATGGTTGATGACAAGGGTTGCAGATTCCTAAACATTACAGTAGAGCTGTTTTATATGAGGCAATAATTTTCATTTAAACTTAATTTAAGGAAGATATGATTATTCTCAAGAAAATATTGCACTCCAAGCACTAGCTTTAGCAACATTAAAAAGTGTAAATGCCTTATTTATTGCAATTATTATTATATCTAATAAATATTTCTTTCTTCTTATCTGTACTTCAATTGTGACCACGAGCGGAGTTGTTAAAACTGATCAACGAGTATCGTGTAGCAAAAATTCGATTCTGCGAAAAGAAGTCGTCGCTAATCAACGGAATATTTTGCTTCAGAACCGGTATCTTGACGAAAACGGAATTGGAATTGACCAAACGCCGACAAACAACTGTCGGGCAACAACGATAAACTGTTAGTTTCTGTGAAGATCGACTGCTGCGGTTAAAATAAAACAAAAATATAACACTCAGACGATCGCCCGGGCAGAATTGTGTGAGGTTATTGTGTTGAGAGAAAAAAGATCCATTAAAAATTAATAGCTGCAGCTCTTTTATGGTTCGCTACGTCGGCTTGGGTTAATCTCAGAAATTGTAAAATAAAATTGAGGAATTACTTCAGAAAAGTAATAACATTGATACCAGTAATATAAGACCTAATCGTTCAAGTGAATTAACTGAAACTCTTGTGTAAAACTAGATAAATAAATAATTTTCAATAATTAATTCAAACTTTTGTCGCTAAGTTGCTTCTATTTGCATTCTTATAGATTGTATGTAGATATTTCTTTTCCATACCCTTTCTGCACCATAACGATTTTGCTAAGCTCTGACCATATCACCTCCCACTTAATGGAACTTGTCTACTTAATTGCACACGCCCAGTATATATTTAAGGCACGATTTACGAGAAGGAGACGGATGCAACGGGGAGAGAGGCTGTAATTATAATTGCACGATTCCTTCTTTGGGCTTTTCCTTTTTGGAGAGTTTGCTGCCTTGACGAAGTGCTAAGTTAATACTGGCAGTGGTCGTTGAGATAATCGCTTAAATGCAGGAAGTTCGTGTGCAATATTTATCTTGTTGATTGATTTAACAATGTATAGGAAGAGTAAAGTGTGGAGAAGGTTTTTAGCGAACAAGATGTTATCAAAAAATGTTCTTAATTTATTATTCGTGAACATTTACCGTTAATCACTGCTAGTTTAGGTACTTTATATGATTCATAAAGCTGCTTCCTTACGAGAAATAAAAGAACCCTTTTAATAATTAAATTTGATATAGTCTTTAGTACTTGTTTTATTACTGCATTAAGTTCTTACTAATTACAATGCATTTTATTCGTTTAGAAAACCAAACCTACCTGCAAATTATATAATAATCAATCAGAATTAAAAAAAATCATTATCAACTATAAAGGTTTCCTGAGAGGTGACGTATTTATTTCTTGCGTTATTAGACATCTCTGTTCCTTGCTAGACGATGCAATTTTCTAGACTTATAAATATAATGGAGCATATATGAAAGAAGTCTTATTTACACATAAATATATATGTACATAGGATAAGGGTGATAGTACACTGCGACCTGGAAGATTATTGTCCTCTCTATTCTTGCTGCATTTACAGCTGGCCGTACAATCCAATTCATTTAAAAAAATATAGAATGTCAGAAGACCCCAGTTTGAGTAAAAGCATTGAGGCATTTGAATTATGGTG
The DNA here is from genome assembly GCA_949128085.1 of Cetonia aurata. Classification (NCBI taxonomy): domain Eukaryota; kingdom Metazoa; phylum Arthropoda; class Insecta; order Coleoptera; family Scarabaeidae; genus Cetonia; species Cetonia aurata. Next base: position 27,514,246 of record OX421887.1, read on the forward strand.
CTACCGGCGGTTACTTAGGGTTTCATGGACACGCCACATAGCGAATAACATGGGAATGCGACGTATCGGCAAAGATAAAGAATTTCTACCAACAGTAACACAAAAAACTAGAATACTTTGGTCACATTATGTGCAATACGAAACATCGTATATTACAGCTTATATGACAAGGAAAAGTAGAAGGGCGAAGAGGTTCTAGAAGACGTCGTATATAAAGCATGGATTGGTATGAATTATATCACTTTACTCAGAACGGCTGCAAAGTGTATGGGCTAATGTTCACCAACATCAACGGGTCATACAGCACTTTAAGAAGACGAAAAATAAAGAACAGTTCCTACAAAATACAAATCTGAAGTTGTTTTATTTATTCATCACTTCGGATGTAAGTTTACAGACCCAAATATAATTAAGTCATATTCAGAGGTGCTAATAAATTGGTTTGGAAAAGAAGAATTTGAGGAATATGCTCCATATTTTGGCGAATTTTGAAAATATAAATTCTTAAATCCCGGATACCAATACCTATAAATTAAAAGATGCCAATAAAAAAAAAATATATCAAACAATGACTATAAACATGCACCTTATACAGGCTATACCACGGAACCCGTTCATTAGAAGTTTCCAGCGTTTCCTACTATTTATTAATTTGAAACTTTCAGGTTAAGAATAACCCATAGCGTTCTTTTGTTCTAAAATATTTTCGATGTTGTACAACTTCCGGAAGTACCGGAAATTGCTATCAACTTTCTTAATTTAAATGGAACACCCTGTATATTGTTGCATTTTTGGATTCTACGATCGATTCTACAATACACTGTATTAGGTTAGCCTATACCTATCTTTAACGGTTTTTGAGTTATTGTGATTTTTAAGAAAAAATAGTGTTTTGTTGAGGGATTTTTAATAGCTATTTTTTTGTTCTTCTTTAAACGCAAAACCTTCATATTTTACAAACAGCTAGTAAAACCATAAGGGTTTACGAAATACATTTCCAAACTTATCGCAGGTTATACAGCGTGTTCAAAATTTAGTGGCAAAGCCGAAAAACTTCAAATACTAAAAAGTAACTTTTTTCAAATAGAACACCCTGTATATTTTTACATATTTAGATGACAATTTAATTCACGCATCGATATGCTATAGGTATCCCTATACCTATCTTTAGCGGTTTTAACATTATTAGCGCTTTTTATAAAATATTAATTAAAACTGTACTTAAAACCTATGACCATTTGAAAGTAGGCTGTGGGTATGATTAAATAAACGAATGTTTATCTAGTTGTCATTCTCATTAAAGTCAAAAGTCTTTTTTATGAAATGGAAGCAATTAACGAGTATTCCAATACTGATATTTTAAATTTATTCTACATCCATGGCGAATGTGGAAAAATTCTTAGCAGAACTTGCAGAACATTTAATGAACGATATCCTAATTTACCGCCAATTACCAAAGGTAAATTTAGACGAATGGAGTCATGTTTTTTAAATACTGGAAGTGTTATGTTAAAAAAGCACTACGTAAAACCAATCGTTGAAGCAGAAGAAAATAAAATAAATGTGCTGGCTTATTTTCATGCTCATCCCCGGAGTTCGATAGCTGTAGCGTCTAGTGAACTGGATATCTCTCCAATGTCGATTCAGCGCATTTTAAAACGTCATAAATGGCATCCCTATAAGGAAACATTAGTACAAGCTTTCCGCTCTGGGGATGAACAGAGAAGAGTTGAATATTGCGAAATGATTTTATTAAAACTTCAAGAAGACGAAAATTTTTTATCAAAAGTTATTTGGAGCGACGAATCTAAGTTTAGTCGGGAAGGAATCCTTAATCGACGGAATAATCATTTCTGGGCAAAGGAAAATCCTCACGTTTTCAGAAATACACATTTTCAAGATCGTTACAGTTTTAATGTGTTTTGTTGTCTTTTAAATGATTCTGTAATCCACGAAATTTATGATGATAATTTAAATGAACATAAATACTTAGAGCTTTTGAGGGGACCAGTTACAAATTTTCTTCACACTTTACCTCCAAACATAAGGCAAGAATGTTGGTATCAGATGGATGGTGCACCTGCCCACAACACCAGAGAGGTTTATCAGCAATTGACCGAAATGTTTGAAGACCGGTGGTTTGGTTCCAATGGACCTTGGAGTTGGCCTCCTCGATCACCAGAATTGACGCCACTTGATTTTTATCTTTGGGGGCGTATAAAATGTGAAGTTTATAGTACACCTAGTCTTAATAAGCAAGACCTATTAAATCGTGTGAGAATAGCCTTTCAGCTACTAGATCGAAACGAAATAGGCAGAGCAACAACAAGGGAAACTAAATTAAGAATTATAAAGTGTCTTGAACAGAATGGGGATCATATTGAACATTTATAGTATTCCTCAATTAGTTTATATTATTTTATTTTTGGTTTTCTAGTTTTCTTTGTCGGTAAAATTATCTTTATTTGTTTATTGTGTTAATATTATTTTGTATTTATTTATTAAATTTATTTTGTAAACGTAACTGTCTTTCCTGTTGTCATACTCACAGTCTACTTTCAAATGGTCATTTTAAGTACAGTTTTAATTAATATTTTATAAAAAGCGCTAATAATGTCAAAACCGCTAAAGATAGGTATAGGGATACCTATAGCATATCGATGCGTGAATTAAATTGTCATTTAAATATCTAAAAATATACAGGGTGTTCCATTTGAAAAATGTTACTTTTTAGTATTTGAAGTCTTTCGGCTTTGCCACTAAATTTTGAACACTCTGTATAACCTGCGATAAGTTTGGAAATGTATTTCGTAGACCCTTATGGTTTTACTAGCTGTTTGTAAAATATGAAGGTTTTGCGTTTAAAGAAGAACAAAAAAATGGCTATTAAAAATCCCCCAACAAAACACTATTTTTTCTTAAAAATCACAATAACTCAAAAACCATTAAAGATAGGTATAGGCTAACCTAATACAGTGTATCGTAGAATCGATCGTAGAATCCAAAAATGCAACAACATACAGGGTGTTCCATTTAAATTAAGAAAGTTGATGGCAATTTCCGGTACTTCCGGAAGTTGTACAACATCGAAAATATTTTAGAACAAAAGAACGCTATGGGTTATTCTTAACCTGAAAGTTTCAAATTAATAAATAGTAGGGAACGCTGGAAACGTCTAATGAACGGGTTCCGTGGTATACCCTGTATACATATAGATAGTCAACATTAAATGAATAGAACGATAAAATAACGCAATAACATCTGTTTACCTTGCCCCAGTGATGACGTCCAATGTCACTGTTGTTTATGAATGAACGTGCGCATTCAATACACTAGTGCGTGGGATTTAGGCTCATCGAATGGGTACCAAATCAAACTTATATACGCATATTATAACGCAACCGTGTTATATTTAGTTTAGGACCTCGATTTTTAAGTAGGTTTATAATACCAAGTGCGAGTTGCAGTCAGTCCGAAAGAGACAATGGGCGTTTTCGAGTTTGCCGCACAACAGGCTGAATTTTAACGTTCTTTTTGGAACTGACGACATCGGATTCTTCGTTGTACAAGCGAGATTGTATACGAACGTAAGCAGTCGCCCACGCCGGCCAGTACAATACATACTCGCGCATCAACGGGTATTATATTTAACAAAGCTATTAGTGTACGTGCATATCGACGGTGAACGTACCGGGAATTCGTAAAGAGGGTAACGGTGTCTTAGCGAAACGTTTAAATAACAAGTTAGTAGCCTTTGCACTTGTCGGATTTTACGTGGGAATAGTTACTAAATATTTATTCCTATGTTGATTGGAGTTTGATTTTAGTCAAGGTATTCATACTGGGTGATCCAACGAAGCTGGAACCATACAGTGATGCAAGAGAAGCTATGCACCCAGGTGGCGCAAATATTAAAATTTTCTGACCATGGGCACAAACATGTCTCGTCAAAACCTCAAAATTTGACATAATATATTTTTTTAAAATACCATCCAAATTTCCGACTTTTTCCGTGGATTTTCCAAAAAGTTTCCGTCATACAAACCTTGTCCTGACAATTACGAACAGAAAAAGTAACTAATTTGTCGATGCGACTGGGCTGGTGCGGACCCAAGACACTGCATGCAGGGACATTCCGAGTAATACAATTTTGCACGGCGGTTCACCTATAATAAATTGCATTATGAATAAAAGTATAGTGTATACCGTCTCATCTAAATATTCTTTTGGATATAGCAAGGAGGGCAAAATTATTTATAAAGAATAATTTTTGGTAAAGAGCATATTAACAAAGTTTTACCTCTTTGTAAGTCCATCCATGGACACCTACCATACTGTACCTATCTCCGACTAACCTTTTCCAAGAACACTCCAAAGGATCGTTACTACTACCTGACAAAGTCACGGCCAAGACTGTGAGTTTAATATTTCGTGGATTCACCTTGTCGGTCTCAGTTTGCCAAATTTACCTTAGAAATTTGTATTTAATGAAGGCGTCTTCCCAAAATGTTGTTTTCTTGCTTACGAAGCGCTGTTAGGTGTTAGGGTTCTTAAGAAAGTTGCTTGAAAAATTTCAAAAAAGACCAATCATATATTTTAAAGAACTCAAGAATCGCAAGGTGCCGGGTACAGAAAAGATCACCATAGAAATGCTCAAAACTATGGGAGAATGCGGTGCCAAAGTACTACATAAACTGGTTAAAAGAATATAGATAGAAGAAGAAATACCTAAAGAATGGAAAATAGGGTTAATACTACCAACACATAAGAAAGGCAACCGTAACGATTGCAATAATAATTATAGGGGCATAACTTTGCTCAGCACAATAGTTAAATTGCTTGAAAAAAGAAATACTGGAAAAGCGACTAAGATGAGAGGTGGCACCAACCTTGTCAGAAGCTCAGAGCGGATTTAGAAATGGCAGGTGTAACCAAAATCATGTATTTTTACTGAAAGAACTTATTGATAGAACTCTCGCCACAGTGAAAACAACATTTTTCCTGTAGCGAGAGTTTTAAAAGGCATTCGACAGAGTACCGAGAAAGAAAATCTGGAAGAGTAAATGAAAAATTCATTAGAGTAATCAAGAGGATGTACAGCAGTACCAAGAACACAGTTATAAGTAAGAATGGAATGTCCGAAGTATTTACCGCAAAAGAGGAAGTCAGACAAGGAGTTTAAGTCCGTTGCTGTTCGTCACCTTCATGGATGATATAATAGGAGATGTAAAAAAAAAAATGAGCCATTACAGAAATTTGGAAAGAATTGGTGGATCTCATTTGTACGTTTGGGAATGATATAGCTCTAATCACAAGAAGCGAAAAAGGGCTAGAAGTAAACTTGAGCACATGGAATGAAGTATTGCTAAAGAATCGGATGAAAATGAAAAAATCTAAAACAAAAGTGATGATAATATCCAGAGAAAAACTGCACTGCGTAAGGATCTCTTAAACAAGCAAGAAGTGTCAAGGGAAACAAAGATCAAAGTTTATAAGGCTATATATATATAAGACCAATAGGCTGGGAAGGTATGGCTGTGAAACTTGGATTTTAGTGAATCAAGAAGAGAGCAAAATCAGAGTTACACAAATAAAGTATTTGAGAAACATAAAGGGAATAATAAGAATGGACCGCGTTAGGAACGAAGATATCCGGAAAGGACTAAACATCGGATCGATGGAGAATTTTATTGAACAACGACAGCTCGGATAGGGAGACTTGCAGAGAATAAATGACTCAATCCAGGTGAAGGTGTGGGAATCAAAAGTACAAGACAGGAAGAAACGATGTATACCAAAACAAACGTGGGATAACATAGTCGGAAAAAATCTAAAGAGGAATGGGGTAGAATGGAGTGAAGCAAAAAGACTGGCACGCAATAAGAAGGAGTGGATCAATTATATACAGGAATAACGAAACGGAAAGGATGACTACCACCCTATACCAAATGGGTAGAAGGGATTGATTATATATATTTTTTTTAATGCAATAATTAGAATTAGAACATCATTAATAAGCTATTGCAAAGAATTATTACTAATGATACCTAGGATAATAAATTATGGTCAGATTTCGAGAAATCTGTACTTTACTGAAAGTTATAGTATTTTGTTCGCAAATTGTACCTCTCAATTTATTTATTTATTTATCACTGGGCAGAGCATATTGCGTCATACTTTGCATTAGAAAATAACTAAATCGGCCGTGTAGGAATTCGTGATGACGCAATGGATTTCCCAAAAATTAACGCCGAATCCTCCGTTTACCAGAAGGTGGGGAGAAAGATTCGTGGAAGGACAGTCGCATTTTCGGAGGGTAATTATCGATAAATATGCAGATGGACGAACACGCCGGTGTGAACCGCGGCAATTACTGTAAACGTAAGCGTGGAAAGCAATAAATTTCGCCCTGGAGGACCATTTAACGTCCAGTCGCGCTAAATTCTTCTCCTTTAGTTCGACACGTCCGAAAATTACCCCATTGCTAAGCGGGTGTCGTTCGCGCGCGCGTCAACTTAAGACGAATTCTACCTACCGTTGGCGAATTACAATCGCACAATTACGGGGAAAAGGAAAGAATCGATCGCAGGCCGTATTAAACTGGGCGATCGCCGTCACGAATGTCACACATTGTCGCTGTGGAAAAACGCGGAAGGCTGTGGGAACGATTCTGATCGCATTTTGGCGATTATTTCGCCCGTTTCTGCGTGAAATTTTAATCGACGCGTACCTACGCTCATGCTTACGACGTCTCCAATACAAACTATACTGGATTCAGCGGTAAATAATTTATTATTCGCTATTGTGTCGGTCGTAAATTATTGAACGAAATGCGGTGAATTTTAATCGTTTTGATAGAGTCGGTGAGCGGCGGTACACATTGCATATGTAATCGTACTCTCGATGTATTTTTAGTCGTTTTATTCCTATTTTTTTTTTCGGGTAAAAATAGTGTTTCGAGAAATACAGCAGAGGTGTGCACTGGCCGCAATAGGTATACAAGACGACCACACAGGAGTTTGCTTTCAATTTCTACAGGTCAATAAACGACGTAATAAATTGTTTTATAGTATTGAACAGCACATCTTATGTATAAGCTTGTCATTGAAGACAATAGGTTGTCAGAGATCCTAAGATGTATTGTATATCACATATTAGTGGAAAGCGAAACTCTTGGAAAAATTAAGACGTATCGTCGCCTTAAAACTACAACTAAGTAACTAAAATTTATGGCTTTTGAGATAATCGAGAGTGAATATTCCAGGAACGATTAAAAGTCGGAATCAAATGTTTCAAGGAATTACAATATAAAGAATTTACTCGTAAAAAATAAAAAGACAATTACCAACGTAACCAGTCCTTGTAAAATACTATGTAAAACTGGCTTTATATAAGTTATATGAACTCAATAAATTGAAATTCAGATAAAAATAAATAGCTGAGGAAAAGCTTGTCCACGCTTTCAACTTCTTTAGTCTTCACTTTCTTCCGTCAGCGGGTCTTCAATGCAAATAATGGTATTAAAGATTGGGTCTTCTGCTCAGATATAGGAATATTTATACCTTTATATAGGGGCAGCAAATGGGACACGGGTTGAGAATTACGACAATTTCTGTTATAAATTTTGTTTAAACTCCATCATAAAGGGCTGACTACTTCTGAATCGTAGCCAACACATTTTCTGACACCTTTTTCATCGTTTTTTTTTTTACATATTCTCCTTTACGAATTCTTTATAATCATTTATTGCGTTTATTTTCTACTGGTGAACTATGTAAGGCTTATCTCCACTCCATCTATAGCGCTTTTAACTATAGTTTCTCAATCAGCAAGCCATAAAGCTTTTCAAACTTGTTTAAACTCTCAATCGCATTTCTTTTAACTCAAAATAATACTACTTCATTGAGACAAATAGGTACGTATTAACTAACAGAAATATGTATTAACTAAAAGAAATAATTGTTTGACATAAGGGCAAAGAAATATCTGTTTGATGTGATGAAGTCTTTTCATTTTGAGTGGTTTTGGTTTCATTAATAAGTTCTTTCATCATTTAATAAAATCGTTTTTGTCGATTTGATGAACTTGTTCTTCGGGCCAATTTTAATGCACTATTTCGTGTGAACAATGAAGTTTTTCATTGTTTCAGGACACTTTTCTGGTTCAGTGCATAGGATTTCATTCTACCAAAGCACATATTTGAAATGATAAATGTTTGCGGACCAGCTCAAATTCTTTGCCGAAATTCTTTTAATGTCGAATTATTTTTTATGGTGTGTTAACTCTCTGGACAATAACATGTTACTAATTGTAAATTTGAATAAATATGAGGAATTACTTTTAGAAAAGAAGAATAACTTATTTACTCACATATTTACAACAGACGCAGATGTTTCCATCGACATAAGGATTTACACGTGGTATTCGACAGTGATTTGCAGTATAGTTTCCGCCACTTGCGGAACTGCTCGGCTTTATCAAGCGTCAAACTAAAGACTTTGTTAACGTTATTGGATAATAACTTGGTTTCAAAGTCTAGTATGTTCTACTTTAGGTTATTGCTCCACCATATAAAATCAATGTTTGTCTGTTAAATAGAGGTTACAGAGCTATTTTTATGATAAACAATACAAAACTGCATCGTAATGAAATAATTAATACTTAGGATATTAAGTATATTTCGCACTAACACCATTTACAACAGTAAGTATAATCAAATTATCATTGTCGTAATTGTAAAATAATCTACTTTCATCGATATACAAGTCCATTTACGTCAAGATATAATTAAATAGAATATATCCCGAAGCAGGATGTATTAAAATAACTGTCGCAAGGTTTATAATTAGCAGCAGGCGCAAAACACTCATTGCACCGGAGTTAACGCGAACAGTAGACTCGATTTGACCTAAAACGAGGGCATTATATACCTATCAGAACAGATCCACAGTGCCTATCTAAATGGTAATGAACTTGAAAATTAACATTGCAGGAATATTAGAAAACTACGGCAAAAATATAAGGACTGAATTTGCATTACATGATAATGACACCCATTCAGAATTAGTATTAGCTTAATAGGCATTAACATGGCCCAAAAAATAAATCATTATTTTAACGAAACACTGAGGAGTGATGCTAAATCTGTAATCACATATTTGATTAAAGTTTATATTCCATTGTTAATGCAAACAATTAGTTATAAACTGACCACTTTAGGAAGCATATTACTCGGGATAATTTCAATTATTCCGTTTTATAGTTTTACAATTTATCAATGTGCGTTTGTAGGGATAATAGCTATTCAGATCCCAATAAGTAAACGTCGTCATTTTACGGATAACCACAATTACCATTGCAATTTTATTGATAATTGTGTTGATTGAATTTTAAGGGAATTACGGAACATTAAGTGTGAAAATAATTTTACGCCAGCTTTACCGCCTCCGATCGATGGATAAGAAAACGTAGCTTCAAGCAATATAGAGAGTATTAAATCTTGATGGACTATGTTGTAAAATGATGTCGCCATTACGAAAACTAAATGACATTGCAGCTTCATATATATAGAAATATGTCATCGCGGTTAGTCGCACAAGGAAAATTGTAATCATTTTTAAGATTTTTTTTATTAAATTTAGAATTTCAATTCAATTCAGTTAGGATAAAGAAAAAAAATAGTAAAAACTAAATACTAAAACTTAAATTGACGATGACTAACAGATTTTTAAAAGTAATCATTTGATTAATAAATACCAGCGGAAATTGAAATCATAGCTAAATCATATGTCACTGCCCCAGAAAAAGAAGATTGCATTTTTCGAGACTAGGTGGTTTACAAAAACATGTTAAAAAAGGCTTTTTCGTATAAATTGCTTTGATAGCTGCCGTGTTATTATTTCTTTTTCCACATAAAAAAGGAATGGTGAGAATCGCAAACCCGACAGGTCACGGAGAAACAAATTTTCTCGGCGTTTCCCTTTCGTTACGACAGGCGCGCTTTTGTAGAATTATGTATTTTAGGAACGCCGTTTTGTGTACGTACACGTAATACGGAATCCGGGGATAATTCGATGCCGTTTTTCTCGTTATCGCGTCGGGAACGATTCGTTACTGGGATGTCTGGGATTCTGCAGTTTAATTTATAAATGGAGCGATCCAATTACGTTCGCAGAATTACCATTTCGATTTCTCCAGCTGGCATCGGTATTTAAAACCATGCATGCGTGGCTACTACCACTGGCGAAGTTTTTATTGGCATCGGATGCTTTCGTGATGTAATTTTATTGAATATATACTGGAATTTATGCGAGAGTTGGTGTTTTTATTGTCTTTAGGGCGCAATTATGAGAGATTCTTCGCATTTATGCTGAGGATATGGTTTGGTTGAAGACATAGTTATTGCATTGATATGTTATTTTTTTTTTCGAGTTTTAAGATTCAAAAGCGCGTTGAGCAAGTCAGTTTTATTAGAAAAAAGACATACGGATAAATTAACAAAAAAATACAGTAAGACGTTACAGAAACAAACAAGTAAATAAATCCAGTGCTATAAATGAAATATTTGACAAACGCACGCATTGGTGACATAATTAAAAAGACCTACGTTCAACTACTACAACTTATATTTAGATAATGCTCGCAATAAGCATTTATTTGATTATAAGAGTTAGTTATTATGGTCAATAATAATCAATTATAGCCTAACACAGTAAAAAATTTCTGCGTGTAAAGCTCAAAAAGTAAGTGGTAAAAATTGCGTGTTAAAATTAACACCTAATTTGGTAAAAGTTGCATTTTGTTACCAAAATCAATTAGGTAAAGATATCTTTGCCCAATATTTGAAATATCTACACCTGGAGGGGGGGGGGGAGGGGGAGGGGGAAACGTTGTTCTGTTCATTGTGCGTTTTGCGAGAAAGCAAATGTTTAAATTCTGTTTTATACAAAAAGATATTCGCAAATAATTTTTTATTAGCAAATTGAAGTTTCTTTTGGATCACTTTACCACCTACAGCTAAGCACCTTAATTACACTTACGTTATTCAGTGTAAAAGCTACACCCATGTAGTGTACCTCTAACTAACACCCAAAGGTGTACAGTGTACATCATCTCTTAGTAGTTTTCACTGGCAAGTATCTTACACTACACGTTTTAAAGTGTAGGATTTACCAAATCGTTTCGGTAAATTTTACCAAATTTCACAGTGTAAAATTTACCAAAAATAGTGTGGACTTATATAGACCACTTTTAGTGTTAATTTCTACACGCAATTTTTTACTGTGTATACAGGCACTTAGTCGATTTTGTTGGCTAGAGGAGTCGAAAATTTACCTGCAGTGCACCACAGGAATGAATCAGAAATTTGGGAACACTAGACGAATTCACATTATGTCTGACAGCCAAGGGGCACTAAAGGTTCTCTCAAGCCGAAAAGTGTCGTCTCAGCTGGTGATGGAATGTCTCGACGAGATGGTAGAACTGTCAGGCTGGAACAGTGTAAGTCTGATCTTGTACCAAGGCATCAGGAAATTGAGGGCAATGAAAAGGCTGAGGAACTTGCTGAGAGATGGTCAGAAACAGAAAAATTCGGTCCAGAGCCGTTTTTTGGGATAACAACAAATGGCCCGAAAACATATAGGGGGACTGGGTTAGGATGGAACAACATGATCACTGGAGGAATACTCCTGGTAAATTGTATGGCAAAACTTTGGAACTGCTACAGGTGAGCAGGAAACAGCATCAGAGGTCTGATGACCGCACATGCTCCGGTAAAGGAACACGTGTGTAAAATTGGCGCGTATAATGAGAACTCAAGCTGCAGACTTTTTTAGCTATATAGTTATCCAACCATTAGAAATTATTTTTGGAGTCAGAAGCCCTGCCTGCAGAGTTAGACAAAGCTACAAAAAACCACTCTTAAAGATCTGACTCGGAACGGAAAGCAGAAAGTTAATTTGTATGTAGATATCTTAGATTACATGCTGTTATTCCACATCAAGTTAATTGTTTTCAACGTTTAAGGCATATAAGCATTATAAGGCATTACGCACATCTAATTCAATGTCAATAAACCAGTCAGTGGTAATTAAATTCAGCTTAGTGCCAATAATTGCATTTAGTTGATAGGTGAATTAGCTAATCATTTCTAGTAGAATTATAATGCGGTTCTTCGTCTAGACATTTCAATTAACTGGTATTATATTCAACTCGTAGACTTTGCAATTAGAGGATGGTTGCAAGAACTGAGACATACATATGAGCATATTTTATGAAAAATTGTGAATTTATAGTTTATCACACCCAAGCAAATACATACCCAATCTATTAATAGACATTGGTACTGCTTTCTACTAATTGAAAATAATTAAATTTCGTGCCGATTTTTTGAAACGCAGAGTCGTAAATCATACCAGACAGACTCTAGGAGGGGCTTTAGGGTATTAAAAATTCCTCCGTGCATATATATATAGTTGTAGCTACACGTAATATGTTTCCGACGTTGATAATTCCGTGAGCATAACCATAAATTATTCGGTTTTCGTTTTCTCAGATTATTTCAGTACATAGAAATTAGAGGGAGCGAGAGAGGACGACCCTCGTAATAAAGCTTTTATGTCTTGTCGGCCTGGACGTATGCATGTAATATAATGACGTAACCATAGAAAAAGAAGTACTTAATTTAAATCCAATTTCTTATGTGGATATATTCATATAATTTCTTTCCTTAATTATCATAATATAGTTACGACTCTGTTTGGTAAAGTATAATGCCAGGACTTGACCGTTTTAACTTTAAAAGATATGTTCCAATAAAAAGTATTCGAATGTGGCAGCGCTTTTTCAGATAACTCAATTTCACTTTCACTGCAAATTGTCGAATTCATACGCCATTATCAAATCAAATTAAAGCCTTTGAAAGATTGTGTTTATCTAATAAAGTTTATTGCTTTCTATGTCGTTAAAGCTTTCAGAAAAGTGTGTTATCTAGTTCTACGAAATGAACTTTGCTAAACTTATTTAGTTTTAATCCACTGAGAAAAAAGATTCTGTAAATCAAAAAAATTCTTTGCCGCTACTTAAAAGAGCAATTTCTTTCAGTTAAACGATATTTCTTTCCTTGAAATAGTATTATTTTGAGTGTAAAAAATATGTATTAACTGAAATAAATGATTCTTTTAAGTAGAGACAAAGAAATATTTCTTTGTTCTTTTTCTCCGTGTATGCAGTTTGTAGAGTATTAAAAATATCGACGAGTTGATAGTTGGTATTTTTGTTATCACAAACAGTATAAATACAGAAATATAAAACAAATCATTACAAACGAACAGTCATAATAGTTATTTCAAGTTGAATTAAATAAAAGAGTGTATGAGCATTGTTTAAAATTAATCATTCTCTTCAATGTAGACTCTAAAGTCTATTGCAAAGTGATGTTTTCCTATAATTAGTAAAGCGAGGTCAGTCCCTTAAATCTAGAATGTGAATCGGATATATGTAAACTCGGCCGATTATAACATTTTAATCCGTGCTTGCAACAAGGACGGCCTAAGTATACCCACATGTAAACTCGGCCGGTCTGAAAAAAATGTAAACTTGGCCGATTTACAGCTTTCCGAAAATCTGGACCCTGATTCCAATACCCTTCTACTAGCTGTCTGAAGCGCTTATCTTGTGGTACGCCTCGATTGACCAGTTGGTCTTCTTCGTGTGCTTCTACGTATTTCCGTCATTACAGTAGAATTAACACGGCGGCCAATTTAGCGATAGGACAAACCAACATCTCGATAGACAACAATTCTACTCCTGTCAAAGTCGCTAATATGGTGATAATTTTGATGTCTTCGAACTGGAGGCATTCTATTACGCTAAACACTAGTAGACGGAGGTGCAATAGCTAAAAATATCTGTACTAATCCGCTCTCATAGATCGGCATCTTCACGGGAAAAGATAAAATATTTTTCGCAAAAAATGAGTTTACATGTAAGTAAAATTTCTTGGAAATGGTATCTATCATTTCATTCTTGATGTAAAATTACTACATTACCAAAAAATCAAGTTGAAAAAATTATTTCTTCTGACTGTAACATTTCTAATTCACGGAGTGTACTTACTCAAAAACTAACCCAGCAATGGGTATTGTGTGTACATACATATGTATATTGTGTTCGGGCATCTTGTGTTCTGGTACCTAATGTTTTGACGCAACTCAATTTACTTGAATAGGATTTGAATTTTACAACAACTGGTTTTAAGAGCTATAGTAGCGAATATTGATAATATTGTGTTGTGTGGATTATTGCTGTGAGTATGTTTACCCGGCTGATAGTCTACTGGCTTGCACGGCCAGCTATCAGTCATGGGGTCGCGGGATCAAATCTCAGTCTGGATAATTACGATAACTAGTTCTTTCTGGGGTCATAGCGATGATTAGTTGGGAGTTTTTGCTCCGCGGGAGTGCCTGATAAGCATCTATGGCTCAAGCTTCAACTGTCCCATTAAAAAAAATGCATTATATATGCATAAGAGAATAAAAATGAACTAGCAAGATTGAATGCGTATAGTAATCGCTTTCGGCCTGTGGCGAGGTAAAAAATGGTTCCTGATGTTGGTATTTTTCAATATTTAAGTAGATTAACTAATTAAGATTAGAGCATTTTCATGAACCTTATCACACAGTAAATCATAGTTTAGATCTTTTTAATTGTGTTGCAGCTAAAACGTAATAGGACATAACTGAGTCAATAATCATACATTCTTTTAATTGTTAATAATATGTAATGATATATAGGAAATTCTATACAAGATGCGCGTCACACTAGTTTCGCCTCATTTTGCCATCGACAACTGCCAGTGAAACTAAGCATACAAACTATAAATCGAGGTACACCTGAGTTTGCCGAACGTGTTTCTATTCCCAAGGTAATTATTACACGCAGGAGCAAATGTTTACTTTGTGTGTATGTACGGACGTTCATTTGAGTAGTAAAGGTCTCGCGATTTGAAACAAAAGACTGACAAGTGCAACAACCGGTCGATGGACGTCATCTATCTCCGTCGGCTGACCAAGAAGAAGGCGGCAGAGACTCGCCGTTGTGCGGCTGTAGTCTTCGCCAGACGCGATCCTCGTTCCGCCATTAGAACGATCAGATAATTGGTACAGATAGTTCTAGAATGCTTTTTTAATTAATATCGTTTTAATTTATCGCATAGTCGGATAATTAATTAGTTATTATCTGAGATGGGGCGGCTTGTCGTTTTAGAAAGGTGGAGATCTTTCGCAGAATTTATATTCCCGGAAAGGTATTACAGTTAGAGTTCAACTTTTCGATGTCAGATACCCGATTTAGATATTATTATTGTAATTGCAATTGTATCGTTGCAAAATATTATTGCCCTCACGGTGTTTATGAAAACTATTTCACGTTGCGTTTTCGTGTATTACACACAGATGGCGCAAGTAGTTATTGTGGATAATCTTTAAAGACCTCAAACAATCGTCATTCACCTGCTTCCATACAAAAACCGAATCACTAATATGTAGGTTGTAAATACCTGCCGTGGCTTTCGTTGATTTCGCAATACGTTTTGAAAATTTGTCGATTAACCTACAAAAAAGGAATCCCCGGCAGGAAGAAAATTTACCGTTCTCTGCGGTCATTATTAAACATTAATATTATCACCATTACCATTATAGATATTATTATTGTATCGTAATAGCCAAGCGTTATCGCTTTAATGTTAAGCCGGCATAATGCATTAATTAAATTCCTTCAATTACCGCTATTCGTCTGCCGTTAAAATCAAACATAAACGCTTAAAAAATTCCTATTTTTACTGACACGCTCACAACCGCCGCTACACAATTTGTTAGCAGACGATTATCTCTAGCGACACTTTATAGAGGTATTTACATCGTCCCATTAAACATCCTTAATTACCTGTGTTCGTTGGAAGACGTATAATAATAAATCGGTAACTTTAAGGCTTTATTTAGTACGTTCTTCATCTTGGGGGAAAGGCTCTCCGAATGGTTCATATTTTGAGTTTATTGTAAAAATGTTAAAGCGGCATTTGATGGTTCACACGTAAATTTTAAAATATTAATGACTATTGGATTCTGTCACCTGTAGTCTTTAATTAGTATGTGCTATATATCATATCATTAAGGTAATTAATCTAAAAGTTATTTGAAACTTTAACTATATTGGACATTGAACTTTAACGATATTTGAGAAAATTACTAAAGAAAGCCGGGCCCGTTCACACAGCCTATTAATTAGTCGTTTGATGACCGCTTACGCCCCAACTCGGCAGAAAGCAGAAAGTCTGCGCTCCACCTAGAACGCACCGCTTACGCCCCACCTCCGCAGACCCCCAAAACATCGATACATCTTACCGTAAAAGTAAAAAAAGAAATACTGTTTGATTGAGGGGTTTATAATAAATCTCACTTAACGCAAAATAATGTTTAGAGACACTACATGTTAATGATATTATGAATCATTTCTCAATTCTTTTGTAAGTATTAGTATTCACTTTTTCAGTCCGTCATAAATTGTAAAAAAAAAATTATTAGTATTTCTATTGTTCTGCTTAAGCTGAAGGATAGCTGGCAAAGAATTATTATTATATCAACACGTGATCTCTTTTTTTATTTAATTACAGGTTGTTTTTCTTTTGTGGTACATTTTTTTTGCTGAATTACAGCTTAAAATTTTTATATCTAATGTTCAATTCATTAATTAAATTATTCTGAATGGATTCTATGATGAGATGGATATTTTGTATATTAGGAACACATACATCTAAACATGTGTGTAAATATTTATTTACTTATAGACACAATTCTTCGGTAAACCTTAAAACCTATATTTTAGATCATTTTAGACTAATGTATTTGGCAAATTACATATAATTATGCCATTATAGCAGTTAAAATATGTTATTATCTATCACCATGTGTGTATCACATGTCAGAGCTCGTACCACAAAAACCCAATTCGTGTTCGCGCGGTTTTCTTAGAAATCTGCGCGCAACATATCGCATTAGCATCGGTTGTTTAACTTGTCGACTGCCAACTGCCGGTGGTTTATTGTTCTAATACGTAAAAATAGTTCTTTCTTGACTGTCCGGGTTAATACGGAAAAAGTGGGATAATCGTTGTAGGTATTGCTGTGTACTGAATGTACCAAAGAAAATGTAAAATGAAATTAAAAATGAAAAATTAAATTAGCTAGCTCAAAGGATAAAAATTTAAAAGGGCGCAAAAGAACAATTAAACTCAGGGTTACTCTCACAATTAAACTTATCATAAAAAGTAAAATGTGGGTGAAAGAAATCTGACTTTCTTTAATACTCCCTTTAATACCTTTACTAAAAGGACTAATCTCAAAAATAAAAGAACAGTATTTTGAATGACGTAAAAAAATCAATATTTTTTATAATTAACAAAAAAAAAATGTTAATTGCAAAATTTTGCAAAAAAAAACCCTTGGACAAAAGATCCTGGTCGAAATCAAAACTGCATTTGACTCTAAACTAAAAAAGGACAAAGCTAAATCCTTTACCAAAGCAAAAGATAACAAATAGTTCAGGAAGATAATTCTTTTTTTTTTTATCAATTCAATCCACGTGGTCTCACTATTTAAACAACAAAATTAAACATGGACAATCCAAGTAATTTACATAAATGAAAACTAAAAGCAAGCACAATGCTTCTATTCACCCAACCCGAGGTGATTAATTATTTAATAGAAAACAGTAAACTAAAAAAACGGAAAATTTAAACTCTAAAACATAAATATATCTTCCTGCACGAAAAATAATAAAAGATCTTACATTCAAATTGTGTACACAAGAATAGAATATCAATTATTATAAAATGAGTTACGTGATTGACAAAATAAAATCAAAAACATGAATTCAAAAGTTGAAATCAAAAATCACAAAATGTCAGCAATGAAATACAATTTTACATATACTCACAGGCTCGTGTCTATAACGGAACTGAACTTACAAGGTTAAACAACCGTATATCATATCAAACAACAGCTGCGTGCGCTGCAACGCACAAATATCTCTCCGCCAACGGACGAAATAGCAAAACAAAACAAGATATACAGCACAAGTGAACGCAAAATGTACAACTGAATGAAATTAAAATAAACAACTGAACAATTAAATAAATAAATTAAATCCAAAACATTAACTAAATCTTACTTAAAAATAAAACAATTTGAAATTTCTCGCAACATTGACAAAGGCTTATCGGAATGAACAAGAAAAAAAAACTGAATTTACGACAACCGGGGAGCTAGACCACAGCAGTATGTAGAACGGGAGAATAGCTATTAGCGTATTATGTGCGAAAATATACTTAGAAAGAGCTATTGAGACGTTTTTAACAGCGTGCACGCATATACTAACTAGAGCTTTTTGCTGTGCCTGTGGTTTTCCATTTTTTGGACTATCTGTAGGTCTTGTATTTACTCGTTAAATGCTTAATTTTTGTTATCATACCAGCCATTCTAATATTCTAGCACCATACTTATACCTCTCCAACCGCTTAACAGAAATAATTCTGGGGCTTCATTTTTGACTTGACAAAACTTGGGTGTCTTTTTGGCTCCAAAACCTTATTATGTTTTATAATCCTATAGTAAGCATACTTTGCCTTTAATTAAATTACTATTTATAGTAGTCTGTGATATCCATATGTGTATTTGATAACATTACGGAATATCAATGTTACCAAATTTATATTGGAATCATCGGCACTCTAAACAGGAATTTAGTTCGAGTTACAGTATGCTGTAAAAAGTAATAAGGTTGTAATCAGAATCACACATGCAAGGGAATTTTCTGTGCAATGTATATTTACACCTGTAATATTCACCTTCTTAGTATTTTTACCTGCCTTTCTTATAAAATTACATGCCAAAATTACTTGACTGTTCGGTAAATATACAATTTATATAAATATTACATATGAATTTTACAGAACAACGTTTGAAAAATACATCAGCGTATGAAATTTACTGGTGGATAGAAATTTTACTCTATGAAGTAAATTTACCTGTAATATCGTAGGCAACTTTGTTACCAACGATTTTACATGTAATTTTACTAGAAATTTTTTTACAGTGTAGAGACTAACAAAAAAAGAAGAAGAACCAAAAATTCCTATTTCAATGACCAGAAGGGAATCTTTATTGTAACAGTTGGCAACTATAAGTTATTTTGCACATTCTTTAAAGCTTTCGAAATTAAGCATTATTTGTTTGTTTTCAAACATGGTTTTAAATTTCTGCAGCCTTTCTGGATATCTATAAATTATACTATATTTTTACACGATACCAATTTGTAACTCATCATTCTCAAATTACTTTGGACACTTTTAGTAGTCCTACACGTCTTTCCTCCTCGTGCTCAGACACTTGCGACTTCGTACGACCCCACCCGCTACAAGATATGAACCAAAATAAATTTTAGCAACGTTTAATAGTTGACAAGATACAACACCAGCCAACCAGAATGAATAATCATCCGAGTTTCTTTTAATCTCTGCTCGCCACGTTGTTAACAATGGTTCGGCGAATTTGTTTTATGGTAATTCGCTTTTGTCTTACGCGAAATGTCAGCTTGTTCCAGCTGACATATTTATGAAATAGGTGAAAAGGTTAAGGATCCGAATTGTAGCTGTAACGCATACGGATACCAAACGAAAATTTATTATCTAGTTACAGCGCGATGAAGGAACAATAGGAGGGTCTTAAACTAGAACATGTGTTTTGTGCTGTGTTATACGCGTGGATTTATTTTTGATTTCGGCATTAAGATTTATTAATTGAGGTGATGAAAGTTAGAATAGTAGGCCAAAGCTGTATGGTGTAATAATAAATTATAGGCAAATTTCCGTATTTTACTAATGTTGCTGATTATATTAGGATTGCGGTGTCTATGTAGGTCTACTTGTATCGCGACCTTTCCAGGTCTATGGTGCTTGTTTTTATTCCAAAAGCATTCTTTAGTTTTTCGTTTTTCAATTAAATCATCACCCTTTACGTGCCTACCTACCTTTGAGTTCTCGCAACCTAACAGTAAATACCATATCTTTACTAAGCCATCGCCATAGCGCACAACACGGATTGCGGTTTCTCCTCCATCACGGTAGAATCTGCATCTAGGTTCTTCTGCTAAACTGATGGTGTACAATCATGTTCAACGAAACGAACAATCGAAATTCGAAAACGAGTTGTAAGATTGAAAAGTTTACCAAACTGATCAGATAAAGGTAAGTGTTTAACGACAATGAATCGGTAAAATGCAAGTAGGAACTAGTAACATTTTTGTTTGCTGCTGTAGGAGCCGGCTGACATAATACTGTATTTTTGGATACATCTAAAACAGGTTCTAGGCCTATAAATAAAGTCGATGATCCCTTCTTGCCAATTCGTCAGCTTTTTCATTTCCACCGATTCCCGAATGTCCGGGCACTCACAACAAAGTAACTTTATTGCGGTCTGCCAGGATATTTAGTTCTCCAATGCATTCTCCAACCCGTCTATATTGTATCCTGGGGTCCCAATCCTACGTATCTGCCGCTTGGTATTTCTTGCAACCAAAAATGGAGATCTAGCAGGCATTCCATTGCTGTTGCAGAAGTAGTCCCCATTGCCTCTGTTATTCCTAAACACGCAAGCCTCCGTATCTTGCTGTGTTCAGTTATAGCAGTTTGCTACTGCATTTTGTCCACCATATCAAAGAAGCAGAAGTGATCATGGGTCTGACCACCGTGATGTATGTACAATACATCATATTTAATCTTAACCCCTAGGTCTTTTCATGAGCCCTTCTAGCCAACATAAGTGTTGTCTCCGTCCTGGCTTTAATTCTCTCAAGTTGTCGATTCTATATTTCTCTCTCTCGGGCAGCTTTATTTCTTCACTCGAGAGCTTTAGTAGTGCTAGACTTTCTAAGTTCCCCATTCTTGTGAATGCTGTTCTGGTCATTTTGGAGGGACTAATATTAGTAATAATAGTAATAGTGAACTCAGAATCTTTGGCAAGCAAACCTTACTCATATTTAATCAAAATTGGAAGTTTAAGTGTTTTTCCAATCCTACAATATTAAAAAAATCTTCATATAAATGATAAAATTGTTTATTAATTCCTTATGTTAATGATATCAAAATATAAATATGGAAGCATAAGCACAAAACTTGTGTGTAAAGTTGACAAAATAGTGCTTATTATTTATTTTGAAAACCTACTATATCTGTTCAATAAGAATACATTATTAGTTTAGACTAGCATGGGCATAATCTTTTACAACTGGAAAAATGGAGAATTAATACTGTCATTAGAGGCATGCTTTACTAATACAAAGAAGAACATCAAACTAAAGGCTTGACCAAACATTGTATCCGTGCTAATTTGGGAATTTCAAGTGTGCGTAGCGTTGACGGATAATTTCACTATCATTTTTTCTAGACTTTTATTTTATATAGAGCCTTTAGAGGAATGAGAAATTATCTTCCAGGATATTACGTGCGGTTGCGGGTATCGCGCTAAACGCCAATAATTAATATTTTTATTGTTCTTCTTCCTACGTTTATTTCTTCTCGCGAAGTCGTCAAAACGTGGAAGCTACAAGGGGCACACATAGTAGCATATGAGCGACGGATAAGAACAAAAGAATCACATGCACATCTACACATGCAAGTACGTAAGTACGTACACACACAGCCACAGCTAAAAAGAGTGAGATCAAGTAAGAAGAACGAGGACCGTGACCTCTTATACCACGCCGCCGCATTGCGGTCAGTCCTTGAACTACCGTCTATGTGTGTGCCATTGTTTCACTGAAGTCTCTCTTACTTTTGCTGATAGTCTCGCAGAAGTGTGAATGTTGGTTTTTATATCTTTTTATATACACGTATAAAGTGTTCACCGGAAAACTGTTCAAACCTACTGGGCGCGTTCCCTTCCGAGATATTTTGACAAATTAATAAGCGTTTCGCAAAAAATTTTTCTCTTAGTTTATTAATAAGTTGTTTACGTTTTTTTCTATAGCCCATCATATATGTTTATGGTGCAGCAGTCCTGTACTGAAAAATGATAGTAAATGCAGATTTTTATCATAGATCCAAATAAATATGACAGTGGCAGGCTCTTATGCATCACTAATCAGTTTTCTGAATATGAAAAATATATTTCTCATAGCTTTCAATTTTAGGCGTTCTGTAATATCACACAATCAAACTAATTATTTGAGTTCAGCTGGCCTAAAGCATAAGTGAATAACTATCAGGCAAAAATGAAACAGTTTAATAGTTCACTTAAAGGATACATACCACCAAATTAAACCGGTAGACATTTCAAGAACTTGCGTTGTACTCTCTCAATAGCTAATTCATGGCAAAGATAATAGGGTGACCGAACAATGCGGGCATACTTAAAGGAGTTAACAATGAAAAAAATATTTAGCGTTTTACATGCAGACTAATTGCTGAAATAACGATCGCATGACAAAGCCAAGACTTCTTAAGAAGCATCCATAAACGTTGTCAATGTGAGGAGAAAAAGAGAGAGAAGTGTCAAATAATATACCCAAATCTTTGACTTCATAAAGCTTTACAACAGTGATGCTGTTAATAGTGTAAGATGAAGGAAAGACAACACTGTTTCGAGACTAAGAAACCACATATCACTTGCTGATATAAATCTTAAGCGAATTAGCGGAACACTAACCGAGCAAATCATCCGAATCATTTTACAATCGGTCAGTATCTTCTGCAACATTAATAACTCTATAAATTTTAATATCATATGTATAAGCTAAAACTGAGCAGCGAAGGGTATTAAGGAGATCATTAATGTAAGCAACAAAATGTAGGGGACTCAGGTTAGACAACTGAAGAACTCTCGAACGAGAAGCAAATTCTTCAGGCTAAAGCCATTGAAGTATACGTAATTGGTAATCAGCTAAATACGATGATACTAAACGACTGAAAGCAGTACTTATTTTTTTTTATCTTCATGAGCAGGTTTAAGGCAACTCGGCGAGAAGACCTATTGTGTGCCCGCTATGTATTGGAGTGCAATATTCAACAAACTTATTTATTATTACCTATTGTCGTGTTAATAAATGAAAATAAAAGTAAATCATTGATGATAGTCGTATATGTTCGAGTTAAAATCAATTGAAGGTGAGGATATCTCCTGCACTTCTTTTGCTCTTAATTTCCGTTTATTAAACATCCAATAAGAAATTTATGCCCTCACGCTTTAAAATAACGATCCATCTCGGAACGAGCTCCTAGTACGTATCACATCGCAATCGATGTCATGATCCTCATTACTATTTTAGAGGCCTTCCAACTCGGGACAGCTAATCAACGGAGGAACGTAATGTTTCCTGTGCCGTTTCTGTTCACGGACGTAGTCGGCGCTGCATCGGCTGCAGACGTCGTCGTGATGCTTAATGAATTAGCGTTCTAGGAAAAATCGCAATTCTAAGCAAATATGCGTGCACAAAAGCGCGCTGCGTTCTTCACAACACTGTTGCATACATACGTAATGCAAAAGTTTTATGCGTTTAGTCGCGCTGCGACTGCCTTGACTCCAATGCACGAGTATTTTCGTTTGCTGACTGGACGTAGGACGTAGGTATTTTCTGTTTGCAATCGTGTATGTAAACGCAAATGCGGTGGAATGTGAAAATCCCTAGATTCCTAAGAAAATAAGCTTCTGTCAACATGTCATGTTACGTAAAATATTTTCATCAAAGAACGTAAAATTGCAACTGAACATTTTGATGATGCGAGAATATAAAATATATTCTTCAGTCACAGTATTTTTTTTATTTCCAGTTCATATCCGATATTATTTTTTTGAATGCCTTTATTAATTTGGTTTGACTACTTATAGTAACATTATTCCTAAAAGAAAACTACTAGAAGAATGAATGAAAAAAAATGCTTGTCAATCGGAACTATAAGGTTGTCTAATTTAATTTAGCAAACTGCAATAGACAATCGGGGTATCCTAGCAATAACTTTTGCATCTACACATCCACATATCAGAAACCATGATTATTTTCCACACGTTCCTGTTCAATTCTTACAAAAAAAAAAACAATCTCTTCGATTCAGGTCCGGATTCTCTTTGTCCGGATTCTCTTTGCTTGCTCGTCCACAATACCATTTGTAGCTGGTGTAGCAGGGAAAACCTGGGCATTAACCAGCGCAGTACCGTTCGCCAGCAAGAGGTGAGTGGAGCACTTGGTGCCACCGTCCTATTTAATAAAGTACAAACCTGGAATCCGCATTTGGAAAAGGTTATACGCAAGGCGAAATTCTTTTTTATGGACCTCTTGAAAAATACATAGCAAATCTTAGGAATATTCTCAAATTTAGTCCACTGACTTTATGTGATGGTAGTACGTCCAACAACCTGTGGAGCAATAGTATAAAATAGAAAGCTAAGCAAGACTTTTTTTTTTTTTTTTTTTGCTTTCATGGGCCGGTTTAACCCCGTGAGGCAACTCGGCCTTAAGACCTATTGTGCCCCCATGATGTCTTAACCCTCTCGACCTGGTTGTACTCGAACAAACAGGTCCGCAAGTTGGTCGAGAGTTAATTTGCTTATACTGGGTTCGTCCAATCGAGCGACCCCTAGACAGCTCCGTCTCTCCCTGTCCACTGCCGGGCAGTCGGCAAGGAGGTGCACAGGAGTTTCTTCTGCTCTCCCACAGTTTCTACACAGGGGAGAGTCCACTCGCCCCATTCGGTGCAAAGCAAGACTTACATCCATACAAAGCATAACAAGTGTAGCAATGCTTTCTTCTCCGCTCTGGCATTTGCAACTCCTTTGGATTTACCATCCAAGGAAAGGGATCAACTTAACAAGTTGCTGGAATCAATCACATCCGATAGCATGCTGGGAATGCCATTGGATGTACACTCCGAGTTGTGACACATACATACTCTATAGTTCTAAATGAGGGACCATATACAGCCAAAGAGGGTAAAATAATAAATTATTTTCAATCTTCAACTAGGAGAGACAGTTAAAAGCACTAATTTTAAGCAAAAAAATATTAATAAAAATTTCATTTATTCTTGTTAATGCTTTGTAGAACTAAACCTTCTTGAACCATTCAAAAATAAACTTTTTGTAACGCGGGGGAATGTTCAATGAATACTATACTAGAAAATAAAAAATATAAAATGCTATATTTTTAATATACACAAAATTTATCAACCCAAAATAATTTCGAGCTCCACTATACATTATTTAAAATTATTTAGCAGAGAAACTTTTTGGTGTAGTTGCACGCATTTCATGGATTGCAATAATGGAACTCAGAAGTAATGAAGTTTCCGTATATTTATAAGATTTATAACATCCATCCCGAAACCATTCTCATACTGATATGGATGCGTAATCTGAAATGAATCCCTAACGAAGCGCGTTATATGCAAAGTACTAGGCATGTTCCATGGGTTCATCATAAAGCCTAAGCAATTAATGACAGGAAACATTCCAGTATCGTAAATTAAAAATCCATTAATCAATTAGTGTTATGCGGTTATTTCATCATACATACGTACATGGGGCAGATCATATAATAAATATTGGAAGATGTACTGGGGGTCAAGAGTTCAAATGACTCTTCTTCACAGGGCATTAACAATCAAATTGATCAAGTGAAGGGGAAAATGTTTTGATTTACGATCCTCTTTATCGCCTTTCTTATTGCTGTGTAGTATCAGTTAATATTTGCAATGGTTATCATGATTATATTATAATGATTATAGAGTCATGGGAAAACAAATTGTAGATTCGTTAACATATATTAGGAGGTAGCGTATAAAAATTACACTTAAAAAGTATTTTAACAATGTAACGTAATCTCAATACAATGAATGATATTATTGCGAGGAAATTACATCGTCGTCATTAACTTTTACAGCCTCGTTTGGTATTACCCAATGTAATGATGCTAGAACCAACCAGACTTTTATGAATTGTTTTATTACTAGAACCATTATTTCTCGCCGAACGACGATAAGTAAAGGAATTGACGGTTTTCTAGAAGAAGTGCCATTAAATGCGATTTACGAATATTTCAGAGACCTACAATAGTTAAGGCTAAAAAGGAGATTGCGAAAAGAAAGTCGTTTTGAACATTTTGGTCAGCGTGCCAGTAAAACCCATAAACATCATTTCTTTGTAAGAAATCAGGTATTTTGGACTAGTCGTGAATGCAAACGCTTTCGCCGACTATACCGCATACCGGTCTAATATTGTTGTTCCTTAACGGTATTTTCAACTAGCCATTGTGTCTATATGTGTTTTGAGTATCATAAGGCAAAAAAGTGTTGCGAAACGTGAAAATTAAAGAGAATCTATGTTACGCTACTTTGGCATAACTTATCACGGTGCCCATTTACATAAACTGTGTCATATTTTCTGATTGCGGATTTGTTTATGCAGTGGTGTAGCTAGGGTAGTGCAAATATGGACAGCGTTTCAGCCTCCGAAGATATCTGCGACCCCAGCGGTGGGCGGCCGGCTCGGATGATAAAAAACTAAACGGCATGTTCCACATAATTAAAGGAACCATAGTTTAAGCAGCCCTAATTTTTAACATCATATCAAAATAGTGCAAAGTGTGTCAAAATAAAAAATATCGTTCTTCGTATGTAAAAAAAATAGAGTTTAGAAAGATGTTTTGTGTACATTGGCGCTGCGCCAAATTCAATATAACAACTAAATTGGTGTTTACGAACTTAGAAATATTTGTTTTTAATGAATTCGTACCATTTATTTTCCCCTTACTTTCAGCCTCTCCGACTATTTTTTTGGGTAGTTTCATTAATGCTTAAATACCACAGGCTGGTGTTGAATTCCTAAATTTGAGTAGCAGGAATCAAAGACGGAAAACGTATAGGTTAGAAACGCTTAAACTTATGCTGATAAATCGACACTAAACTAACTGCTTATACGGTTATAAACTAGTTTGGCAACTATTACTTTAAACAATTTTGCAGTGCTGCAAATGAGGGATATGGTACTATCACTTTTGATCTCATTCTTCGAACAATTTGGAAACTATTGTAAAACATATATGCAATCCTTGATGACAAAAGCAGGCAACGGTTGTTAATGCGTCTAAGCATCTGGTAATTCTCTATCAGTAAAACCAGAAAATGAAGCATACTACTGTCAATTCATTGAAGTATAGGAACTGTTACTAAAAGTTAAAAGTTTATGACAAAGAAATTTTTGCTTAGTTTGAGAAAATTATCAGTATAGGAATCGAAAACAATCGCTAATTCTGTAATTAAATCACTTATCGAAAATCGAAATAAGTTATTTCTCGATTAGGAAGAGCACTCACTGAGATATGCCAATGCAAAGTTCAATATTTGGAAGTCGGCTATCTACCTCCCTCGCAAACGTTTTCAAGACATGGACTTTTATAGCAGAAGAGATTGGCAAGACTTGAAGTAGAAAACAACTACTGGACAGAATTGTTATTTAGTCAACTGCGGTATCCGCCGACGTACATCTATTGCTTTTGACCTAAAAATTAACTTAGAGAGCTGCTTATACGGTTCAGGCACGTAGTGAAACTACCAAAGGAAGGCTCACACAGAACGGTCTAAGCGTTCATCAGTCAGTTCACTTTATATGTCTACTGTTTCGCAATTTTCTACCTTTGCTCCCTGATATACATCTACGCCAATAACAAGTTGGAATCTTTCTCGCGGTTTAAAGATGTTTTCACATCGAAAAGCATGCGATTTGTCGACGAAAATTTAGAGAAATACTTAATTGCTCATTCCTATGCATCGAACGACAATAAGTAGTAGCTCTGAGTCTTGTTTTTACGCACTTGACGTATTATTTTCCACTATTTTCAATCAGAGTGCGTATCGACAGCACAACACTGATTTGGCTCCAGTCGCCCAGTGACTGTGTTAATGACTTTATGCCGTGTATTGTGGGCGAGAATTGAGTTCGGCTTTACACCATTAAAACCGTCGCTGGTTGGTAATTGCCAAAAATTTAAAACCCTCTACTAAATTACCTCAATTCCACACTTACACTAGTTTATATCATGTTTTATGGAAATGCAAGTAAATTGGAAAATACTACTATAGCTCTATTTGGCAAAAAAGATATATATATATATTTATATTAATAAAGGAAATTTCGTGAGGATTGTCGAGGATGTATACCACTATAGTGATTAGGTAAATAACTGCATTTAAGCAGAATTGTGTAGTTAATTAAGATATTTTATTTCAGTTACGTAACGTTTCGGCTGTATTATATATTTTATTTTTATAAATATTCTATATTTATATATAGATTTGTACAAAAAGAAGATATTGAACCTCCGAGTGAATTATTCAGTTTTTATTCCTATTTATTTTTGTATTTTTCTCTCCAGCTATGTGCCGTAAATTTTATTAATTAATTTTGCTACGTGACTGCAACCATGTCCATATTGATGGGATCATTTATATGTTTTTAGGAATTACGGAGGTAGTAAACATACGCGATTTGGGGCAATTAAAGTTTCTTATTGGTTAAAGCAGGTTGCAACATAAATGCACTATTTTTGTGGTAGTAATACCATCCGCCACCCATTGAGACGCACCGAAAACAAATAAATGTTTCAAATTACTTTGGGAATTTCTAAATGGCCACGGTCACATCGACTCCGAGCTAGTTATAAGGATGTTGCGAGCAGTTAAAGGGAACATACATACGTGCGTATAGCAGTGCAAACAAAACATGTGGATTTTGTTAGTTCTATTCTGTTGGCACTAATACGCACCGCCGACACACAGAAAACCCTTCCAGGAATTTAAAATTAACACAACGGATCGCCTTCTACTTTTTGTGTAGAAACGGCCGCGTTGTTTTATTTAAACTGCGTGATCTGTCCACAGAAGCCGAATTTTAAGGATAAATACACTTTTAGTTTGTTTTAAAATGAATCTGAATGTTTTGTGGAACTACATTAGCACTATCACCTTTCTCTCTTATGGTACTTAAAAATGCATTTGAATTGTGGTATATTCAAGGAGTGTAAAAATTACACACCGTAGATATCTATATAAATTCAAAGGACATCTGTGGATCTGATGAAAACGCTAATATAAAACACCCTCCGCACATTATGTGTTTACACGTATGTCAGGAACTTGATTATTTACCTTCTTGTTATTACTTGGTCGTTAAAATCTCCAATAAATGGTGTGCTTTTATGGGGATATTTGATGAAGAAAGGAATAACACTTTCAGTAAACTGAATTAGAAAATCTGTTTACTTAGCATGGGAGTTGTTGTAACAAGCACGTGTTCGATGTACGTGCAAAGATTATTATCGCTTAAGAGCATTTTGATCGAAATAAAATGAAATATTATAAAATAGAAACGAAATCCATGAAAAAAAGGAAACACAAATTTAAATAATCGAATTGCATATATCATGTGCAAGATGAATACCTAATCTTATTTTTGGTATATAATTATTCAAAATTGTATACGCCTTGTAAAATCAAAATGGGATCAAAATTTGTAAAACTTTCACTAGCATTATTTCATATAGACTATATTTACATGGTTTATTACAGAAAAAGTAACAATAACAAAAAAAGAAGTACCCATGGGGTACCAATGGGTTAAATGAACGCGAAAGATTTGAAATACTTATGATGCTAAAAACTAACGAAAACTGTTAGTTTAAATCGGTTTGTAAATACATGGTGCTGTTTGTCGTTTGTGTTTCGTCTTCTGTTGTTTAATGATTTTTTAAAATGTTGTGTTTCTGTCCTGTTTACGATATAACTTTTGTTATTGACTTTAACTTTAAATAGTGTAACCTGACGGCATTACGGATTTGAAAAAGGTTGCTGAACCAAACGAAACGTTATGTTTAACTGATATTATATTATTAGAACAGCCATACGTCCAATTATTAAATAAAATAAAAATTAAAATTTCATAACAAACTTTTATATTGGACAAAATTTCCTAAAAATGAGTGTTAGCGAGAATAAATCGCCGTCTCCATACTTTCAACGAACCCTGTACATAGTTTTCACAGCTCTCTTGCCATGCCAAATTATTCCTCAGATTATATCTTTCCACAATCGAATAGTTTTAAAGACAATTGCCACGATAATTTTATCGCTATTCCTATCTTGGCATTTTGTCGGAACGTTTCGATTTTACTCAAAGCATCCAGCCAGTTCCACTACAATATTTTGAGGTGTAATTTATGCCGACAGTCAACAATCGATTCACGAATTACATCTCGTGAAAAATAACGGTCTCCGTGTGGCATCTTGTACGCTACGTGATCATTAAAATGTACTAAATTCCGAATAACTAGCGGAAAATATCTTACATAGTTACATGGGAACCATAGTTAGACATGCGTAAAGAATTCCTCTTTGAATGCATGGGCATATATACACGTGCATTTGTACATAATTTTAGACGCAATTATAGAAAAAGACGACGATTAAAGTAAAAATCTTTTAATGCGAGACGGTTGATCGCCAGTACTTAAATAGAGTTTTTCATTATCGGTGTCATGACGTTCACACGAAAAGTTTTTTAAGTTCGTGACTGTGAATTGCATATATTATAATATATGAATTAAAATAACACATCTATGCAGATATTAAGCGTACGCTTATGAATAAAATTGGAAAGAACGAAATAGACAATTTAAACACAGCAGGATTATATTTTTCAACATTACTGTATAAAAGCGCAATAGTAAAATAAAGAATGACACACAGATAAGATGTAATCTCGAAAACAACAAAATTAGCAATCATTGGCAATTTATGACGACATCGAGTTGGGTATTCCCACATTGCTATCTAAAGCATCGTACCGTCAACATAAAAACCTAAATTGCCCTGCCAACCCTCCAAATTCATGTTTAATTGGCAAATTTGCTGGACTCGTTCTACGATACACCATCCTTCTCTGAACGTATGTTCGGCTTTTCATACTTCGTATTCGGATAGCGTCTTATTCACCAGATAAACGGCATTTTGCCGAAGCATTGCCTTCTTGGAAACACTAAGTGCATGGACCATACGTTCTACAAAAAAATGGCATCATCCACACAAAAACGCACGGCCGCAATCCAAAACAGTCGGTTCACCCGAGGTCGTGCTACCTTAAATTTTAGTTTTCTTTTTCTCTACGGATTTTCCAGAACCAGCATGCAGTAATACCGGACGAACCACATCCAGATGCGTATGTCCACAGGTATTTTTAATGCGTTGTCGTATATTTGAAAATTGATGTAAGAGAAAGAAGCGCATTTAAACCATGACAATGTATCAGTTATACCAAATGCAGCTTGAATCGATCTGATTTCACAGCGGACGTTCAGTTGAATGCCCGCCGTCATTAATTATCGCAGGTTGACTGCAATTATTAATGAGATTTCGTTGGTCGAAAGACGAATAATCGATATAAGCGACACCCAACGTTAATCCGAGAAACCGCATTAATGCTGCATTGGTCTATAAATCTATGAAATTTCTCAATTTCACATTGCAGGTTTCTGCAATTCAGCCATGCACGGATTATTTATAATGGACGTCAGCGCTAAAAAAATGAAGAACTTTCATTGTCGATTATATTCACATGTGCAAATGGCGAACATTTATTTTGAAGATGTGAGACACCTCATTGGTAGTTCAAAAATAGTATTGATATGGCTTTGCGTTATCACACGTTTGTTGTTTTATCAATCTTGCAATGTTTGCTACGCATTTGCATAGTTGTCTGCCGATATCTCTAGCGAATGTAAGACAGCATGATTTCAAATAATGAAATTTGTGCACAATCAACATTTTACTGTTATTGTGTATTGATGCATTAGATCTGTTATAAAAGCTGACTCAATCATTAGAAGCATCAATGAACTTCAGTAGCTCTATAGTATTTTAGCATGTCCAACAAAGTCTGGACTACCCCTTGTTTAATTAGTACCGCCTATATTCATTACTTTTTTGAAGCGGGTTGCCATTTCGAAACACTTCTCTTCGAAGGTATTTTGCTCAGCACTTTCAAATTGTGATTCTGCTAGCACCTCTATTTTAGACTGAATCCTGTTAAATTGATCATATGAAGATGTGAATTTATGCACTTATAATGGGGATTTTAAATTCTGTCGATGTACCGTTTAGACAAAGTAATATTCAATTGTATATTTTTTCCAACCGAAACAATACTGTATAAGTCTACGGAATCGAAATTTCGATGAAAATAATAATTTTGTTTCAAAAACAGGAAGAAAACGGCTAATACACTCACCTTTCTCAAGCTTAGTAATTATTTATAAGTATGTTGAGTGTTGTCACCGAAACGTCGCTGTTGTAATGAAATGTTATAAGTGAATATAAGGATTTGCTCAATTAGCCGTTTCTTCCTGTTTTTGAAACAAAATTTTATCTGTTATCTGTTATATATATATATACAGTAGCACTAAAGGCCTAGAAGGCCCATGGCTTCGTTAATAATTCCTCTCCATTCGGTTCTGTCTGCTGCTCTCCTCTGCCAGTCCCGCACTCCAATAAATTTAGGTCTCTCTGTACCTCCTCCCTCTTCTTTTGGGTCTTCCTCGCCTTCTATTTCCCGCCAGTTTGTAGTCCCACAATGTTCTCGGTATTCCAGTTGCCGGCATTCTCCACATGTGACCCAGCCTTCTGATTCTTTGTCCCCTCGCTACTGCAACAATATTTGGTTCATCGAACAGTTCCTCCAGTTCTTTGTTGGTCCTTCGTTCCCAATCTCCATTAATCTTCTTTCCTCCATAGATCTTCCTTAGTACTTTCCTCTCCCATCTGCCCAGTAGATTAATTTCTGTCGTCCCCGTTGTCCATACCTCGCTACCGAATAGTACTAGTGGCCTTACTATCGTTTTATAGATCTGTTTTTTCAATTTTCGTGATACTTTCTTATTCTTCAGGATTCTTTTTAGAGCAAAGAGCAAGCGATTTCCCTGTGTCAACCTCTGCTGTATTTCTTTTCCACTCTCAGGCTTTCTATATATATTCATTCCTAGATACTTAAAGACGTCCACTTCTTCTAAGTTATATATCTTGCCTCTTTCTGCCTGTACCGTTAATTCGCATCTTTTGAATTCTCTGTCAGACCAGTTCATATATTTCGTTTTTTTTTTTTCATTTATTTTTAGTCCCATTTGTTGTGCAGCTGTTTCCAATTGTAGAATCGTCACTGCTAATTCTTTCTTACTCCGTGTTATTATGACTATATCGTCCGCGAATGCCAGTATTTGGTGATGGTTATGGTATATTAGACCATTTCTATTCATTCTCGCCTTCCTTGTCGTATATTCCAATGCTAGGTTGAATAGCAATGGAGACAAAGGGTCACCCTGCCTTAGCCCATGTCTCACCTCAAATTCGTTTGTCAACTGATCTCCCACTTTTACCCTCGCTATTGTGTCTTCCAGTGTCATTCTTGTTAACCTCAATAGTTTACCTTTAACTCCCAGCTCCTCCATCGCTGTGTAAAGCTCTTGCCTGTTTATTCGGTCATACGCTTGTTGGAAATCCACAAAGGCAACCCAGGTCTCCAGGCCATGCTCATAACTTTCCGCTTGAAGCTCACGTAGGGTAAATATCTGGTCCATCACTGATCTTCCTTTTCTGTTATCTGTTATCTTGAATAATTTTGTTTCTTTATGGATCTACTGCCATATATCTCACACAATGTGCCTTTCGATATCAGGCTTGAAGTACCAACTTAGAATTAAATATCTAATCGTGTTTTCCTTCAAGTTCCAAATTATGCACTTTTTGCTTAGTGATTAAAAAAAAATGGGTTTTTGATACATGTTGCCGTAAAGAGCATCAGAAAGACCTGGTAAATGAGTGGTCACAAAACTCATCTTCCCTATTCAAATTTTAATGCTGTGCACCCAGTAATGATTTTAAATCGCCCGGTCCATCATTGAAAGTTGCCCCTTTAAAATGACACTTGACAGGTTTCGGAATTTTATATAAATCACAGATAGTAAGCTGTGAATGTATACATCAATTAATTCAATTAAATTGAATTTTGAATTAGAGTCTACTTTAGATATTTGTGTCAATAATTACTGATTTTAAATGGGCAAATGAAAATATATAATATATTGTAGAAATAGCAATAAAAGCCTCATTAAATCTATAAAATGTCATCCCTTTCATAATATCTGTGGTAATAGGAATGCCGAAGTATTTGGAAGACCTTTGAGGTTATCATATTCAGACATGTAGATTGTAGATTTTTTCTTAAAGTAGCAATAATTCCAGACTCACAGTGCACAACTCTGTATTTATAATATAGTTTCCAAGTTTTAATCACGGTCGTAATTATTCGATCTCTTTTCTCGGAAGTTATATTCGTGGCATTAACTTTGAACAATGTTTGAGTAAATGGCCGCTCTTTTTTCAATCGTTTTGGATTCGTGGAAATGACGAGATAAAGTTGCTAATACGAGAAACAGCCTTCAATAATAATTTGTTTAAGAGAGCGATGTGAATACGTACAATGAAACATTTTTTGTACTATATTCAGTGCGATGCCATTTATTCAAATGCTAACGAACTGTATCTATTTAATACTTTTCGATTCTTCACTGGCTGTTTTTTTCTTACTTCTTTGTTCGAATACAGACACATTCAAAACTAATTACGTACAAAGGCAGTTTTAGTTTATTAATATTCACAAAACAAAAAATGGTGTTATTTTGATGTTAGTGTAACTAGTATAATGTTGTTTTAATTAAACTAAACGTACAAAGCAAAAAATATATCATACATAGTGTCTGCAGAACCGCTATGAAATATTTTCGCTATTTAATAATATATTTGTAATAAAAAATACATAAATACGGCCAATATAGCAGTACTTTGTATTATAAGAATTATTGTGCACATTAGTGAAAAAGAATTATGTCATATTAAAATATTAAAATATTAAATTGAATATTAATTATTAAAGCGTTTAAATTTAGTACAGTAAAAGTATATGGCAAACATTAATAGGTAAGTCGAACAAACAATAATAAAAATACCAAAGAAAGTTTAACTCACAAGGAATGAGCATTTCCCATATCATTTTCTTGGGTAGCTCTTTAAGACAGGTACAATTTGCTCTATCCATAATTTACATATTGCTGACCGCATGACAAACTATACTAAAATAACCTTAGGTTTGGAATGACCACTATTTATAGGAAATGTATATTTAATTTGATTGACATCTGTAATCGTTAGAGCAGACCACTTTCCGTGCGCGCCATGTGCGCCGATGTGGCGATGACTGTTTATGCATATTACTTTAATAGCAAAAAACCAAATGTATAATTAATTATTTCTGATAGAATAAATATCTTTAGTTCTATACTTATATCGGTAACAAGCTCATTTTGCGTCTCTATTCTATCGCATATTCTAGTATATTACGAATTACACTCCCATACCGGCGCACATGGCGCGCACGGAAAGTGGTCTGCTCTAGTAATCGTACACCTAACAAACGCACGCGGCATAGTAAGCTTTCTGTCTTTTAAGTTATGTTCTGTAACTATTCCTTGTTCATAAATAGTTAGGATATCTCTTTCTGTAGCATAAAGATTCTGGTGGACATAAACGACATCTCTCAAAACAGAATGTCGTAACACATGCTTGAATGAATGTTAGTGAAATACACTATTTTACAACTCGATGATTCTTCTTATGACAAATAGGACAAAAAACGGTTTTGTTGCGAATCTTCTTAAATGTTGATGCCATTTGAGATTTTAGTCAATAGAATACAAGGAAATTTTATTGTATCTGGCTGATTCCTACAAGGAGAATATTTAAAATTCTAAGTTTTTACCACGTTCCATGTTAGTTTAATATCTGCATCAGTGAGATATCCCTTAGATTTTTAACCGATTGGAAGGAATGTATCGCCCGCATGCAAGGACATTTCAACATTCTTCGCATTAGTCGTTAGTTCATATACATATGGAGATAATAAAATGTAGGAGCCCAAAACGGACCCATGCGGGTCTCGAAATTTTCTATCGTTTGGATCTTTTTGTGTCTCATTCTGTCAACCTGCCCATGAGATACGATTGCATCAACCCTAATGGTCCTTCTGTCACCCAATAAAATTCCAATTTATTTGGTAATTTTTTTATTATTCACGTTTCATATACAATCTACATCTTTCACAATATATGTTATTCGAATGATGGTCATTTATGAAAACTTATTATGCAGGAACAGAGTAAACTTTTACCTCAGAAACAGATAACAAATAGGTACAATTAATTACAAATAGATGTGATTGTTAACACTAAAGATTCGTGAAAAGAAAATAAGGTTTGAAGGTTTACCTGTTGAGTTAATCGCTTACTGAAATAAGAAATCTATATAGAATGCATGTAAAAATGGAAGTTCTAGAGTTAATACATGTAATATTTATTTTGGATATCAAATTATCTAAACTTAAAGAAACCGTTACCTCTAATTGCAATTTTTGGTTTAGAGTATATTACTGAGAACCTTGTTCTCATGTTTTATATCGTGACAGATTGCTTTAGCAAAGTCTGCATCAATTTGGGATATTTGACTAAAAGTTTTCAATAGATGTTATATTTTCCGTACTGCCATACTTTTATTATGTTTTGTTTTTATTATTAAAGTTTTGAAACAATATTTTGTATTTTCCTTCTCTTAATTAAATTTGAATTTCCGTATTTAACATTATGCAATTATGTATGGTATGATTCTCTATAAAATATGAATAACCATAATGCTGTCCTCATTTAATTTATGTGTGCTCACCGCTGACTTATTCGAACATATCAAAAACTTTCGTTCACATTGAAAATATTAATGTTGTAAATTAATGAGAATCTTTGAAAGATGCACCTCTTAAGACCTGTACATTCTTAATACATCCACGTACTCATTGTCTGCCTCCTCTGGTAATTAAGCGGTTACGAAGAGAAGAAACGAAACGAGACCAGCAATACACACGCCATCGCATTACCATCGCAATTACGCAGATTATTAAATTACTTCCACCTCTCCGTGGGATCCGCACACAACCAGGGGCAATGACAGACCTTCCGCGGCCTTGGCGGGATCTCCAGTTCGTCATCGAAACGATGATATTGTTTACTGAGGAGTCATTTGCCGTGCTGATTCACGCTCACCTGCGTCTTGTCGCATATTTGCATTGGCATAACAGCAGCCAAGCACTCATTAGCTACACGCCATTATTATTACTATTAGGAATAATTGTATATTCGCGTTTACTTTTTCCGTTTATTTTCCGTGATATTTTAGCGTTTGCCTTCATTTTAAACGATACTATCTTAATGAATATTTACCTCATTCGATTTGCCTAAATTACCCAAAATCGTTATGAAGTGTAATACTAGTGTAGGAAGTTGTTCTATGATTCCAATTTCAATTGCTGTTGATTAGATTCAAAGTATTTACAAATTTAACTACTGATTTGTGAATTCTCCAGATTTGGCACGCAACGCATGCGTGTTTATTCAGAAAATTGAGAGGGTACTAATAAGGAGCCCCTGCCGTCATCTTTAAGATAAGGACATTGTATAAGCTTACCCTTGTCCCTTTTATTATGTGCTTTCACTGTTGTAAGAAACTTTCAGCGGGTTGTTTCTGACGTCTAAGGAGAAATAGAATTGCGGTGTGCGATTCTAGAACCTATTTCTCAAGTTGAGTACTTTTAGGCGGGGTTCGAATTAGAGCCAGTTGAAAGTAAATGGCGTTGACACAGTCCAATGCTACCCTCCACTAAACACGTCCTTCTCCAATTGGGTCTTTAACTGCCGCTTGTTTGTCCGCACTAAGGGTGGTCTGAAACAACAACTTTTGACAACCATTTGTAGAGCTAGAAGCAGCGGTACTTTCTCTTGCTTCTTCGTTTATCTTCTTAAGCGGCTCATGGGCTGAGGTTGTGCCCTTCCTTATGCACTTCTGCATTGTTCATGAGATTTTTTTTGCTGCTTACGTTTAAGCTTGTGAGCTTCAACCTTCTTTCTCATTCCCTTCGATGTAAGCCTTCTCCCTACCCTGTTCTGAGGTCATCTTATAACGTACTAGTCCCTACTAGTAGGTTGTCCCAGTTCAGGTAGCTGATCGAATTGTTTTCCTCCTCTTCCTGATGAGCCAATAACGAGATATTTTTACGCCTTCCTTGTAAGGTATTCTCAATTTGAAAGTTGGAGGCTCTTATAGATGTCATGCTTCATTTTTAATTTCCCAACAGTGCTGCGCAATTGCGATAAATTTAAGTTTTCCTTATTCATAGTTGTACTGATAGTACTGACGAGGAGCTAAAAAAAAAAAAGAAAGGTCCACTTCTACAAAGCACCACGTAAGGCATTGATACAATGGGCGCAACTGCCACTTAAAGGGTCGGCTAGTGGAGGTTCTATCCAACTGCACAGCATTTTTAGTCTTAGAATAAAAAACGATAACTGGGTTTTTAAACCATTTATTACATTTCGAGTAGGTACATGTGGTCTTTTTAAAATCTACATTCCGTTGTCGAAAATGAATATATGTGAAGTATGTGATGATTGTTTTAAATATAAAATTGAAGTAGAATAATTTGTTCTGCATAATCAACGTCTTTTCCTAGATCGCAGTATAAGAGAATAACCCCATAACTTTTCCGAAGGCATAGTTTAGTAGAATTAAAACTATTATATAATACGTAGAATAGGTAGAAACAAAACCAGAAGTGCACAATCTAAACCAAAGCAATGGAGCTTCCTGAATAGCATACTGTGATAAAAGCGATCAAAGGGTTTTGGTAAGTTAAATTATCTTGTAGGAGCAATATTTTTGCTGGTGCTTTTTGCCTAGTATTTGCAATGCAATATACCGCAACTATGGATTATAATAGCTTTAGTTTTAAAAGGTAAATATAAGTAAATCTAATTATAAGAGATTTATAATGAGGAATATATTCTAAGTCGCCACAAATATTTCTCAAAGCCCAGTTCATTCATTAATTTCCAGTAATAGTAGTTAGCACAAAAATATGTCATATTTGTCGAGTCGTATAGGTGTACAGATGTAGAGCTATTCTAGACCTCATTTATCCATAATAGTCGTCACGATGGACAGCCTGCGAACCATATAAATATATCGTTAAATTACCTTCCATATGTCTGAATAACTGACACATTTGTTGTGAGTTGTGTACCTGGCAAAATTACGAGTTGCAAATAATTGTATTCGTGCAGTGCATATACATAAATATATAAATCCGTACGTCTATAAATACGTAGGAGAAAAAGCTTTCATCCGCCTGGTGAGACACCGACGACTGTGCTCTAGCGCGGATTTACATAAACGAACAAAGTGAATATTACTATTCCTCACTGTACAACCGTTGCCGAGAAATTATCGTTATTTATTATCGATTTGCCCGCGAGTTTACGACGCTGATTAAGTCGTGTGTATATCATGCGGAGGCAACTTGATTTTCTCAATTGATTGCACCGTACACGCCACGCTCTTACGTGAAGTCCTTTTCCTCAATAAGTAAATATTTTAATTCTCCATCGCCATCTGTCTTTCTGGTTTCGCGCGTTTATCGCATCTCGTTAACAATTTATTTTATAAACGAAGTAAATAGCAAAATATTGTGTTTTTGCGTATATGTCTACAAACCGCAACCTAAAATATTTTCCTTTATTCTTGCTGCATTTGCAACTGCCGGATCAATCCTATTCCTTTTAAAAAGTGTAGGTTGTGGGAACGTTCAGGGGTTGGTAGGTCTTCCTTTTCGAATTCATATGCTCTTAAGTATGGCGACCGTGAGCTAGACAGTGCTGCTTAATTTAAGAGAACATGGATAGATAACTCATCTTGCTCCTCACATAATGTAGAATCTCCTCTCTCAGCTTTTCCTATTCCTTAACCTATTCAGACATCTCTTTAGTTTGCAGTTGTCTAATAGGATCCCTGTTCTCTCTATATCCTTTTGCTCTTTGGGGAGCATAGAACGTATATCCTGGCCAAATAATAGTGTGGTTGAGTTGCCAGTTCAGCACACTTTTGTTCTTTCATTATTTACAGATTTTGCCAACTGTATCCTTCCATAATTCTCTATTCTCCGCTCTTCTCTTTATGTCCGTCCAACTCAAGCCAGCCGCCTCACACTTTCTTGTGATGTCTCTTCTCACTTGCCCTTTTTCAAAACATTTAAATTTTATCTGCACTGCTTTATTTTCTAGTCTCTCCAGTATTCTACTTATTCCGTAAAAGAATTTGGCCTTGGAAAATATTTCCACTCCTGTGCGTGCCGGAACCCATACAAGAATAATCCTGTTCCCTTTGCTAACTCGTTCTGTTTTCCTATGCATTTCCAACCCATCTTGGAGCTGATTACGTGTGAGCTCAGTATTTGATGGTTACTTGACTACCAAATATTATAATTTCTTGTTTTCACTAACTTCTGTAGATATTTAATTGGATGCATCTTTTCGCTTTCAAGATACTCACCCAAGTATATACAGAAACTGGCAAAGGGAACAAGAATAGGAAATATTGGTTTAGAACCAAATATTTTTCGAAAGCTATCAGTGGGTATACCATTTGATTTCTGTTTTGTTTTACCACCCCACTCACTCTTATTCCTTAGTTTTGCGCTTAATTCCTTTACAGATCTGAATTCTTTTGGCATACCTCCCGAGGCATGTCCAAGATTTGATGATCTTAAAGAGATCTTAAGTCTATGTTTAATGGTTTCTTCCCTGATCATTCTACGTGTGGTCCTGTTAAAAGCACTCAAATGGCTATCATTGGGCAGGTTGTCACTACGCCAGTTATGCGTGAACAGGCATTTTATAGCGTTTAGTTCTTACATCAGCAAGAGAGAGGTCATTTCTTCTGCTCCATGCCACTGACTTATAAGTAATGATTGATCTGACTATTGCAGTGCTCACCCAAATCAGCCTTTCTGAGTCGCTTCCATAGGGTTTCTGCATATCATTACGACTTTTTTGCTTTGCCGGTTACAGCTAGTGTTTATTTTATAAGAATCTATTACCTAGTATAGACCCTGAATATTTAAATTCCGTCTTCTCTTGCGCACCTACTTTTATAATCGATAAACTAATTTTCTTTGAAAGGTATCTTTAATGAGGTGGAAGTCCCACTGACGAAAAGTTGAATCTTTTTCGAATTATGTCACAGACGATGTTCTCTAATTTCCATCTTGCAAATATGACCATGTCATCAACGTACCCTTGATAAAGTGTGTCTAATTCACTCAAGCCGCTTAGAAGTTTATTTATTATCATGTTCCACATAAGTGACAATGCACTTCGCTCACGTGAATCAGAGGATATCCACGTACTAATCTAGGTTGCTTTAGCCCCACTTCTCCATCTGGAGGTTTTACCGTCTACCCTGCTGTTAATTAATGTCCTTTTGACAGTCGCATATGAAGTCAATCCACATTGGATTTAATCTGTCAGCTCCACCAATTCATTCTCATCAAGATTGTCTGGCACCCGTTTCTCTTTCTCCACCATTTTAAAAAAGAAACATGTCAGCCTAATGGGTTTTTAAAATTTATGGTGTGTGGTATCTTTTGCTCTTGCTTTTAGTGTGAACTTGACTTGTATCCCAGATCTAGATTTAGTTGGATTATGTGTGATAGGATTTCATCCTGCCCTCTCTGAAGAACTGGAAGAATCTCATCTACCTGTGGTGTTTTAAAAGGTTGTAAGCCGCTATACATACACTTAAGTAAAATGCATGAAGGCTATAATACAAATTCAGAATTTTAGGAATTGAAATATTACCATGGTTTTTTTAGTTTTATTTCATTACAGTTCTGCTCTCAGTTGCGCAAAATTTCCATATTTGCTAACAAAACAATGTAGGTAAAATTTTCATAATCACCTATTTTGCTGGAAGTACAAAATACAGAGCAGCGTAGCTTCAAAATGAAAACTTCTGCGATAGTATGCAGGTGTTCAACATACATACATATGTAAAGAAACCGATTCTGCTAAAATGCTTAACACTCAGCATTAACAATATTTACACTACTCGCCTTAGAAAAAGTAATATGTAACGAATGTTCCTCTCAACGTGAAATAAGATGAACGTGCGTAAGCTTGCTTGTACGTAAGTACAAGCTGGTACGAAACTTAGTAATATTTTGTTGACATTGCGCCGCCCATCTGGTGTTATGAAA
Organism: Cetonia aurata; assembly: GCA_949128085.1. Lineage (NCBI taxonomy): Eukaryota > Metazoa > Arthropoda > Insecta > Coleoptera > Scarabaeidae > Cetonia > Cetonia aurata. The sequence goes on from OX421887.1 coordinate 27,556,574, forward strand.
TGCCGGAAAGTGTTTACAAATATGTCATTGACTGCGAACTTAGATCTTCTATCCATATTTGTACAGTGCAAGTGTTAATACCAGACATTGCTTGGTTATACAAGCGGTCGGCGATATAATTTGACCGAGGCCCAAGGGCGTTAAATGAAGGAATTCTAATCAGATTGGTACCATTTCTAATACCTTCGAATGGAATTTGTGTAACATCCAGCGCACGTATGGACACGTGTTTTGGTGTGTATACTTAAGGAAAGGGAAATTCTAAATAAATATTGCACAGGTGCATCGTCAAGTATGTACAGTGAAACCTCTCGTAAGTGACACAAATCCCTAATGGACATCCATACGAACAATATTAAAATATGTCGCTCCTAATATATACACCCCTTTGCAATGGTCACACCTGCAACCGACGTGAACTTAATGGCTGGCTTATCGGAAAATTAACCAAGAAACAATTCCATTACCTGGTATATGCTGATGATCTGACTATTATCGTCAGAGAATAGTTTCCAACGTTCTGATAGAATGAATACAAACCGTTCTAAGCTGTCATGTTCACAAGAAGAAACTACTGATAAGCAAATCGCACAGGACTAACTGTCAAAAATTACAAGATAAAACAAAGGATGATGCCAAGTGATAGCACGGTCGAGAAATATAAGCTGGATAGGAACTGCCAGGTTAAAATGCCACACAGGACGCTACGGAAGAAAGGCTCCCTGATTAAAGCGGCGTCCTCGTATTACTATATTGACGAGTTAAATGCTGATGACGGAATGTGAGAAAAAGCCCAAAAATGTAAAGAGGAAGAACAATGTAGATAAGGCCATCGCTATAGTTTGCGGCCAATCAACACGATTAATTCCAAAATGCTAACTTCAAACTGATTTAGGACTGCAGAAGTACAAACATAGACAAAGCAGTTTTTTAAGGAATCAAGATCTGAATGCACATCCTAAGCTTCGCAGAGGATGCTATTTGTCGATTCTGCCAAGACAGAGAAGAAACTCCAATTGATATTCTGTGCGATGTAAATGCGATGGCTTGGCAGGGACAAGGTTTTTTCTAATCGGCTTGAAAAATTGAGATAGAGCCTCTTTCAAATATAATAGCTCTAGCCAATGACACAAAAAGAGAGAGCGTCTTCTAGTAGAAAGGGATCACAATATATCTGAAAAGGTTTCGGAAAAAGCAGGTCTATATCGGCACCCCATTTCTAATTTATTCTAATCTAGTGATAAGTATTGCAATTACAGAAAAAGATAACAAAGAAATATAAATAAAGTACGATAGCACAGCAAGTGATAACAAAAGTGGAAGTGCCAAATTAAGTATCATAACATAAACAAATTTTTATGTCACAGCTCCCACGAAGCTTATTCGAGTTTTTTGGCTATAGCCTAGATAGAAGATCAAGCAAGATATAACTAGAAGAGATTGTGGTGGCGGGTGTTGGATCAAGCGACTTCAATATGGAAGATCAATTTACCATTTCATGAACTACCAAACACAAAGTTGATGGCTGCTGGGATTCTTTCGAAGTAGAAAAAGAAGAATCATTCTAAAAGTACGCTACTGTCCATGTCCATATTCCTTGTAGTGGTTTTCAATAATTTGACCGCTTTAGTTGGTAAACGAACTAAGTGTATACCTGTTTTTTATCCCTTTTCCTCAGGGCAATGTGCTATTAAGCCCTTTTTAGGGTATTTTTCTTTCTAATTCACAAATATTGCATTTCAAAATTAATCATTATTCCGCTCTGCGTTTCAAATAGCATTTATATCCATACCTAACATTATCTTATCAACCTTAATTGAAAATTAATATAAACTGAATAAACAAACCTCGCAACAACTCATTACGATAATGAAACTACCGACATTTATTTCCATTTTCTTAAACAAATTTGCTGCTGAAAGCAAAACCAACAAAAAACCAAGTGCAAAATGCAATCTCGTTTTAATGACGCACTTCCGTTTTGGAGAATCAATTTGCGGTCACACCGCGTACACTTACAGTGTTACAATAATAATAAGCGCCCGCGCTTCTGAAGCAACCTCGCCCATATCCATAATAACTTTCTTGGTTCTTGTGCGAATTAGACGTCCTTGACCTCGGAAACGCAACTGTTCGATCCCGTCACGGCCTTTCAAGATCATCATATCCTCTGTCCAAAACGAAATAGAAAACGTAGCGGAGATACGCGCCACCGTCGTTAATTGCCAACTTCGGAACGTGGAACGACTCTACAACGCTCTAATTAAAATCGACGTCAACGTATCCGTCTAGGTACTACTTTTTCTTGAATGCGAATTACCTTAAGAACGTAGTATTTACGGAAAACACGATTTGAGTTCATGGCGAAGAAATTGAAAGTCAGAACGTATCCAGAAGTATCCTGCCTAGGTTTTACAACGTTTACTTTCTAACATGGTATAAATTGATGACTTAATTCTGTTCTTACGACTCTCTGCAATTAGTAAGATCTAATAATAATCTTGGTGGTAGTTTTCTGACATGGTGCCTCCGAAAACACTATAGGCAGTTGGCTTTTATATTTAATGCCTACATATCTTATTCCCTTTAGAGTGAAGTTTAGTTCTCCCACATATAAAAGCTCCCCAATCAGTCATTGGTTCGTAGTAGAACAGGATCATTACGGGCATCCGTAATTAAACCCAAGAAACTTGGTCAACGGTAATATTTTTAAGTATTTCTGCTTCTACCATAAACCAGTTAATACCTTGTTTCTTACTGACTGATACTGTCCTGATATCCTTGGTAACTTGGAAGGTCCTTGGATTCAACAGTTGTTAAATTCTGCCCTTTCAGAAATCCATCTTAGACACCTTTGCCTTGTTGTAGGTTTTTGTGTCTTTGCTGTGCAATGATGAGATTTTTCTCCGTGGAAACAACTCCAACTCGAGACAATCATACATCCCAATAACACGACGTTCTTGCATGAAATCCATCTGGTCTTGATTCAATGTTTTTTTTTTTCAGATGACGTTCTGATTTCTTCCAAGTTCGCGGTGGCGAGTTAAAATCTTTGTAAGTCTTCGTCTTTTCTCTTATCTTCGATATAACTGTAGATAGAGTTTTGGTCAGATGAAGCAACGTTGGTACTCCTTCCCCAATTAAGGTGATTATACATCAACTGTGCTGATGAATATCAAACGAATAGATTATATAATGGCCTGTTTATCTGACTGCATGTATTTGAATACCTTGAGTCTTTTACTAGAAATTATAAATTGACTTGCAATAATTGCAAGATTACAACATTAATAAATTAAGAGTTTCTGTACCACTTTCTTAATAAATCTTGCCGAATTTTGCCTTCTATTTGCTTTACTCGTAGAAATTTTTTTGCTTGCTGTAATGATTAAAAAGAATATCCTGGCCATACATCTTAATCATGCACGTCCATCATAAACGTTTAGAGGGTCAGATGTCAAAGATTGCTTACTTGCCTTGACTCTTTTTTCATTGCAACAATAAAATATATTACGCATACGTTCACACAACTTGTACTAGTTTCGATGGCCAAATTACATAGATAAGGGCAGTTATGGCGGCAAACATCTTAATTACCAGCCGAAAGATTCGTGTATCTTTGAACTAGATCAAAGGCGGCGGCCGAAAAATGTAATCGCCCTGAAACACGGACGCCGAATACTTCGACATGTGTGCGAACACAAGGGGCTGCTGTCACACGAGGGTTAAAAACGACATTAGAGCAGATCGTGTGTCGTACACATAGTCAGAGGAATGTTAGGGTGTGCGAACAGCTTTTGATGCCATTTACTGGTCCGTATAAACGCGAACGCGTGGGATTCCGGCTGTTTTTGTTATTGTTAAACCGTAAAAATAAACATTAAATCATCTGTTCTAAATTCGTTAAAAGGATGTGTCGGTTTTCTGGAGAAATCATTTTTATGACAGGCGATGAAAACAGAATGAAATACGAGGACGCTCAATTAAGGAATGGTATTGATTTTTTTTTTCGTACGTATATGTTTTGACACTAAGGCAGAGGTATATTGAGCTAAATGGGTAGATGCAAACATTAATTTTAATACTCATTTATAAGCTGAGATAAGCAAGGACTGTAGCGAACCCGCGACACCTGTAATAGTTGATACCCCTAAGCCACTCGGTTACCACCAGCTCTAATTAATGTAAACTATTTCAAACCAGCCAAAATTAAATGATATTTAATTGAGAGGTGTAATTTATTTGATTACCTTTATAAATTCATGGTTAATATTTTATTTTGTTTTTCTATATTCTGACCGTAATCGTAGAAGTTTATTTTTATCCAGTATATTTTGTGTTCTATTTGCGTTTGCTTATGATATTCTCCTCCATTTTAGTTTCTATGAGACGTCATATGCTACAGCAATAATATCTATATATTATCCGCGCGTATTCTACTAGTGGGTAAAACAAAATGATTACCAAAGCAACGACTACAAAGTATTCAACAGCAATGATATTTAACATCACCAATTAGTACTTAAAATACTATTCGCTTAAGATAATTAAATAAGTTTCTTGTTTAGTTTACTGTACACATATATCAGGCGCAGAGGCAGCAACGAGAATTGAGTTAAAACACATTTCGCAGAAACAATTGCAGAAGAAAAACGACTGCATAGACAAGGCAGAAACAAGGAGCTATTCTAGCCGGCAAAGAACATCAAAGTTCATCAATGTGCGGCATTCGTGTCTAATTGTTTCCACAATGACAAAGAGCGTTGTACAGTCAGAACAAACAGGAGTTGTCGCATTCGCGAAGAATTTCACTTTTACTACTTGCATTAATAAATTAACTATCAACATAGCGTTTTAAGATTGTATACAGGGTAATCTTTATACAGTTTCTGACGTTGAGTGATAATCCGATTTTATAATCGAGTGAAGCTAATTTTGCTTAATACCGACTTGCTGTTATTATTATATCAAATGGATTCGTATGATGTTCAGAAACTTTCAGAGGTTCTAAATTCTTTAGAGCGATCAAGAATAGCGACGCGTGGGTAAGCAAATGTATACATACTAACATGTTCCAAACTTCTGTGCATGTTAAGATCAAAGAAAAATAGAAAGTGAAATATACACGACAGTAGAAATAAAGGAGGAAACAGAAACAGAGAGACACTATGCAAATATCACTTAGTAGCTCGGCCTGTTGGTGTTTTAACATTCCAAGGGCGAATTTGTTTGCATCGGAAAGTAAATAACCTCTTTTTTATGTCATCTTCTGCGGTGTGTGAGAATTCTTTTTTCTTCAGAGAAAACAGGTGGATGCAGAGCTTCTGTAAACGCGAGGATTATTTACACGAAAAAAATATTTAAAAGAGTACGAATTCTCAAAAATATGGTTCTCAGAATGTTTCAGAGGAATCTGACCAAATCTGCGGTAAAAAATTAAATCCCAATGATTATGCTAATATGCAGTAATGTGTGTTTAAACTGAAATACTTTAATTTTTTAAGACTTTAAGTTTTTTTTACATCTTTTGCTTTAAAGACTTACTCAATTAATAAAGCAAAGTGAATTTAAAATATAACACTAACCTAGAATTTTTGCACACAACTATAATTAATGGACCTAATGAACTGAACCTTATAATAACATCGTAAGACCAGTTGTCCCTCAAAGGCTTAAATATATCGATAAATTGAGAATTCTTTTGCCTTGTCTCATTCTTCATTTGGTGTAGGTTTTATATTTCCCTATTGAGTCATACAAATATATCATTGCTCCCTACTTCCTTACATTGTTACAATTTCTATATTACGCTGCCATTTTATTTTAATTCCATATAAAAACATGAGGGTGTAAATATAGAACACATTGTACAATTGTAGAAGTCGAATAGATAATTAAGGGATGTTCTTCTTCTATTTGTCATTGAGAAGATATTTCAATTATATCGCGCAATAAACATCTTCCACGTCGACTATTCAAGAATCTGAGAACCCTAAATCATCACTTCCACCTTAATAACAACTACGTGACATTTGTATTATGTCAGAACAATATAGTCGTAATGAAACTCCGCTATTCCTTCTAACGATTTGTGGATCTAAGGTCCCACAGGAAATCAACTACCACCAGTTCCCTCTTTTGTCCGCAACCTTTATCTTTTTGCCGGAAGAAGACTCTATCGACCAATACCGCGCCGTACAGTTTAGGAGATTCCAAAATCAATTTCCTGTGACGAGCCTTAATACTTTAACCATTCCGTCAGTGTCTAATGATATTGGCGCAAGCATCAAATACACATTCAAATTTAAATGGGTGCACACAGAGAGAGAGAGAGAAGACGAAGGTATTGTTATAGGGTCTGAAGGGAAGAAATTGGATTTACGGAGTAGGAAGTCGGTGTGGTTTTGTCAATGTGAATATATCAAATTTAACGATCCTGCTTAAAAAGGTTAAGCGAGTGTGTTTACATAAATAACGAGAAAAGAAATTTGTTTAATTACTTTATATGTTACAGGAAATATGTGTGTGTATATATTCCTATATAATAGCAGTCGAAAATGTGTATAAAATACATATTATCCAGGAATTTTATATATTTCCTATATAGAAATCGGAAATATGTCAAGTCAAGATGGCACAGATTGCTAAATGATAGCAAGGAATAGGAAAAGATCGCTACCTGTTGCGTAAGAGCCGTGTTCTGGATAAAGATATTCTTGAAACTTTAAGGCTAACATAAGTCACTAAATTAAGATTCAAAGATACTATTTTCTGTCCGTAGCCAATAAAATGTAATTTCATTTTTGAAACCCCACAGTTTCGTTATCAAGCCCATTAAAAAAAAAAACCGCTATTTATGTTCGTAGACGTGCATTTTACAAACAGTATGTTATGAAAGATTCGATCTCAGCAAGAAAAGTTAAAAGCCAAATACTATGTCTCTTTTTCTGTTAGTTGGCTTTTAACTTTTATTGCATATTTCCTTTACTGCGTTTGTATGCTATTTTGTAATCCAGTAATGGTGAAGTATTGAAAATCTGTTCACCACCTTACAAATATACATATACCATAATGACATACTGCATACGTGGCAAGAATAATGTATTTTTATTATGCAGTCAATAAGTATTGACTGCATAGTTAATAGTAATTAATATATATTAAGCAAATTATATAAAATTATTTATTTCAAGGTGTCATTGAGAATGATCATTATCTATACATATATCAATCAACTTATTTTTATAACCTCACCCTGTAAGATTAAATTCTGTTGTACAATGCAATATGTCTCTGCTTGAAAGACACTGGTCCAGGAGGGAGGCATTCAATTGCCGCTGCAGGAGTAGTCCTCATTGATTCTGTTATTCCTAAACACGTAAATCTATGCATCTTGCTAAGTTCAATGAGAGCAGTTTGCTGCTGCATCTTTGTCCACCATACCAGAGATGAATAAGTGATCATGTGTCTAACCACCATGATGTACGTCCAATACATCATATTTTAATCCCCATATTTTTCCAGGAGCTCTTCTAGTGTTGGCCCAGCCTTGGTTTTAATTTTTGGAAGCTGTCGATTCCAAGTCAAGAATGATCCCAAGGCATTTCACTTCCTCGGACAACTTTATTTGTTCACTCAGGAATTCTAGCGGTCCTAAACCATCTAACTTTCTTCTTCTCGTGAATGCTATTATGGTCGTTTTGGAGGGACTAATATTTAGGGTTTCCTCCTCGATCCACTCTTGTACAATTTGCAGAGGATTTTGCATTGTCATCAAAATGACAAAATGACAAATGTGATCTACGTATCACAAAGTTTTATGCCATTCGTGCCCAGTCTTGCTACCAACTCACGGTTGATATATATAATATTTGTTAACAAAAAAGCATCGGGGATCATAATTGAAACTGATCCATGTCCTTTGGATTTAAACTTCTATGTTTTTGTGCTTAAAAATAAAGAAACAGCAGAGGATTTGCACACTGCTAACGTAAAATTGGAACAACAAGCTAAAAAATGTTCAACAGCATTAAGCAGAACTTCTTGCCGTTAATCTAGTAGCATTGCTGTAATAATTTCCGCACCAGAAGTCACACATAAGACGTGGTAATATATGAGACATTCTAGATGTGGCCATAAATAGAACTGATGACGATTAACTTGGTACAATGAGTGGAAGTTTGAAATAGTATATTAGTATATGCAAAATTTAGGATCACTATTTGTTCAAGAGATATTCGGAAGTTGTAGAAGAAATTTCTTGCTGCTGACTTACTAATCTTCAATCAACTAAAACCAATCAAGATATTAAGGAGTTCAGTTGTAAGAAAATTTGAAATACATAACTACAATTAAAAAAAGTAATGATTCTGCATGAGGGTTTTCATTTAATTACGCAATTAAAGTCCTAAAATGGAAATGACGATGATATATCATTTTCCTACATCTCTTAGCATCTGTTAGCAATAATTAATCTAGTAATTCATAAATTTCCTAGCAATTGTATTAAATTCCTGAATTGCATACATTTCCGGTAGAAAATAGACAATTAGTAACTGCTTTCAGATCACCGTTTTTAAAGCTTTTCAGAATTTTGTTCATATTACTTTATTGTTGAACATCATATGTGAACAACAATAAATTATTGAAATTTCGGGATAATTGCTGTAGCGCCGGGTCAATAAACCTAGGTGTTTTTCTTACGGGATTTTGTAGATGGTTTTGCATTATTTAAGCCGGATGTATGGAGTACGATGTTCACATGTTACCATTAATTCTTCTCCTGAGCCGGCTCATTAACTATGTCCGTATAACTTTACGATCATTACAAGATAAAATTTACGATGTAGAATTAAAAAAAAACAACTGTAGAATCATTCATCAAAAAGGCCTTTAAATGTACGAGTGTATCAACATATCTGTGGCCATTAAATGTTCGATATGGAATCCTCGCAAAAATGTGTGATTTTATACTAGTTAATGTCGCTAAAATATTTTACGATTTCTTGTAATTATAAACCGCATAAATTCAAAGCAACTATTCCGGGATTCCAGCAAATATTTTCGACTATACCAATTCACATTCTAAACAGTGGGATTACATTAAATAATTTTTTTAGGTAATCTTTAAAAAATCATTGCTTAAAAAAGATCTTTAAATGTACGAATGTATCAACATATCTATGATCGTTAAGTTTGTGTTTGATATGGGATCCTCACAAAAATATATATGATTTTATACTAGTTAATATTGTCAAAGTATTTTACCGCTTTTTATGTTTATAAAACGCATAAATTCAAAATTAACTGTTTCAAGATTCCGCCAAATATCTTCGATTATGCTAATTCACATTCTAAACATTAAGATTACATTAAATTAATTTTTTAAGTAGTCTTTAAACTTTGATTTATAGACAGCGATCGTGTATAAATTTGTTAAGAGTCACATTTTGATGTACGTACGCTAAGCCGGTAATTGTTTAGCAACACTTCATCAATCACAGTCGCTCTTGGTGATTGTCTCTTTTGATTTTGAAAAATACACTGTAACACAACCGTAATGATCTACGTATTAGTATGCTATTAAGCGCCGCCTCTGCACTAGGAGAAAGATTTTCGACAAGATTTATGAAGACCTGTCAGCAGAGAAATTTCGTATGACAACATCTTAGGTAATTATGTAACAAGTGATGATAAATTCTCTTTTTTTAATTGTTTAAATTGTCGTACCTAGCTTTGGTTATCTCGGCCACTTTTATGAACTTTACACATAATTGTCTGGAAAGCCACAATCGACATTTAACCCAACTTAGAGTAAAACTCCGTTAAGGAGTAGAAACAGTTATTAACAAGAAATTTTCTTAATTCATATTTGAAGGGTTTTATATTTAAATCTTTAATGAAAGGGGAAAGCACATTAAATAATTTGATGCCAGTATACATTGGATTATTTTCAAAGAGAGTTAATCGATGCGTTGGAATGGCGAAACTGCCTGCACTCCTAGTAAAATATTCGTGAAAATCCTTGTTGCGTGGAATAGTTAGCACTTTTAATAAAAGTAAGTAATTCGAATATAAATAAACGTGGAAGTGGCAGTAGATCAAGATTTTTAAACAGTAACCGACAGGAGTGACGCTTTTGCATTCCCGTTATAATACGTACAGCTTTTTTCTGAAGTCGAAAAGCTCTCATGGCATGAGACGCTCCTCCCCAAAACATAAGAGCATATCGGATGCGTGACTCAAAACAAGCATAATAATAATTTTTTATTATCTCGACACTGGCGACCTCTCACAATCTGGCTTGTGACAGTTTCTTGCATAACTCATTTATGTGCTGTTGCCAACCAAGATGTGCTTCAATGTGTAGTCCCAGAAAATTCACGGATTGAACTTGTTGGATAGACTTTCCGCTGACCCTTAGCAATTGACTGCTGTTTATATCTGACAATTTTGCTGTGAAATTCATAAATACTGTTTTGTCGACATTTAATTTTAAGTGGTTGGTGGAAAACCAGTTTACAAAAATATCTATTGTTGTTCTACATACTTGCTTGAAGTTCAACTGCGTTTGAGCCAGCTTGCAGAAAGCAGTTGTCGTCGGCGTACATAGTAAAAGTACCCGCATTACTTATACTTTATGGCCGACTACCCATTTAAACAACATAATTTTTTGTCATATCTCAGAAATTATAGCTTAAATAATTTCCGCTAGTTTCCGAGATCCGCATATTAAATATTGGAAGAAACTCACCCTGTATATTTAATTTGCCCAATCCATAAGTAAATATAGCTGAATCGGTCAATAAAAGATCTAATCTAATCTAGTTGTTTCATGTTATGACGTAACACAAATGAGAGAGATTTTATGAGAAGATTTGTAGATCAATCGCAAGCTACAAGATTATTTTACAATTATTTCGAGTAATTTATAATTTAAACTTTTACTTCCTTAATTCTGAAATCAAACCAGGAAATTAAAAGTGTCAGGTGTAACGTAACTATCTCATTTTTAGCGTATTTTTCATCACGGTTATTTAACTTTCATTTAATGGCAGTGTCAATGATAATCATCTATTCAGAATAAAGGAAATAGCAACGACCAAGAAGCATGTAGTACAAGGATTTTATATATCGTTGAACTTGTTAATGTTCGAATTAAATAAATATTCTTCACAGAGTGTAAAATAGTTTTTTTTTTCACTGTTATTAAATTCAAATTTATGATACAATTGAAAGTACAAAATCGAAATAAAAGCCAAATGTAATATATCTTTTTAATACGAACGGATATCAAGATACTTTATTTCCTTTTTTGGTAATCAAAACTATATTGCAGAATGATTAATGTGCGACTGGATACAAGCGTGTATATACCCTTTTGATTATAACAGTACTTAACGCCCTTGCACGCACAAAGATAATGGCTTGTAGGGATTGCAAATTTTAATTAAAAAAAGGTTAATTGATGCGTTCTGGTCGATCAAAAAAGGGTAAACGAATAATTGAAAGCTGTCTCTTGAATGTGCCCCCCCCCCCCCCCCCCCCGGCATTCCGTGAAGGATATTTGACGTCTGTTGTCTCAGCATCTAATTTAATTAAAAGTTAGATATAGATTGAGGAGCTTTCGTATTTAACTTGGAATTTAAATGAATATAAAACACTATTACTAGCGCACTCATAGTCATCAAATTATTAAGTTTCATACACCATTTAACCAAAATATGTAACTTTAAACTGGCGGTGTAACCTGAAATCTATCGGGAATCCAAATTTAAACTTTTTAAACAGGCTTTTAGGGTGATTAGTTTTTCGAGTTTTTTTTGCAGTTCGACGCACTAGCTGAACAACCACTATTAGACTCCACAACTTCCAAGAAGTATACATATATATATAGTGATATATTTTTTACTATTATGAATAGAATTTTGGGTTTGCTTTAGTAAGAACAACAAATCTTTTGCTTTGTGACGTTTCGGAATTTATTTATTCCTTCTTCAGACAGTCGCAGATGGTACACTATATGATGATGGTAGCAATGATAATTGGCATTATATTATAGGAATATCATCATATTATTTCCTAATGTTAATAGGAATACCTTACTTTGAATATCTAGTAATAATTGTAGCTAATCTACACAGAACTGCAATGTAATATTCCTGTGAACCTTGCATGTCAAATATTTTTCTCAAACGCTTTGTGATTATTCTGATATTATTCTTATTGCTGATCGTTAGTAATAAGTTGAATTAAAAACATTTGTGGGAGTATAATTGAGTTATATAGCTTAATTTTCTAATGTTATATTCTGGAATAATACATTTTACTGCAGAATAATATAATTCCTGACTATCATATGAAATACCAGCAATATTAATAAAAATATGAACTTCAAGAATCTCACAGAGATTTACTAGGAAAATGATGGACAAAATCGCTTTAGAAAAGTAGTAAAAATTTAATTTTCATGATTTTACAACGTCTACTAAACTTATAATTCATAGTATGGTAAAAGGTCTTTAACGCAAGTGCTGTGTAAGTAACTAAAATTTCTAATGATGCAATTAAGGTTATAACTTATACTGGAAATATTGCCAGCAATTTTAACATTTAACACTGAACTTAGAAACTATGCACCCTATTAGCAGACATTTTTTGAATTCCAATAATTTCGTTTTTTCCCATTACTATAGTTATTGTAGTTTCTCTCTCTCTCTCTTAATGGGACAGTGTTATACACGCAGAACTGAAGAAATGGCCCAATGATTCTAAACTAAAGGTCACCTACAGATAAAGAATGAAAAAGGACCTAAAGGAAACATATAAGCCCATTAAGTAAGAAGAAATAGAAGTCTTCTTCTGTTTCTTGTACGGTACATAATCTTGTCTGTTTTAATTGACGTCTTGATTGCTAGATGTTTGTACCACTGCTAAATTAACTACTTAATTAACATTTCATTTGTACCTATACCTATTAAGCGAGCTCTTCCATCATAGAGGCGATAAAAACAAATCGCCTATGTTTACGTCCCAAGAAAAAAGCGAAGCAAGCAGGTATTACATCCATTCCTGCGCCAGTCTTAAAAGGACGAGAAGTAGTATTTCATACGTTTATGTAGGTCCACGTGTGCAGTAACCTAACGTGTAATACAACACGCACTGCCAAGTCTAAACATTATATTCATTAATTGATATACGACTACTAAATCACAGAGGGTTACAGCATTTACGTTACGACGTAATATAGGCGCACATAAAGCTCGAAAACGACGTGGTATGAAGCTAAAGCTCGCGCGTCAAAAGCGAACATTAGTGACTTATTACCTAATACGCGTAAACAAATTTGCTAAACAATGAATGCATCAATTTCAGCATTTAAGTAAAAATCGTTGCATCTATTATGATTTATGCTAAGTAATGAATATGATTTCTACGATTTACGGTAAGTGTAGCGAGGTAGAAAAGTTTTAAGTTAACCATAGTATACCATAGTATAGCATAAACCAACGAAAATTTATAAAATTTAAAATGATCTATCAGACAGAAATATTTAGCTCCGGAAAAGAGATAATGAGAAAATGTTATTTAAAATATTTATAGATATACGCAAAAAACAAAAAAAAGATGGTGATCCGCATCGGATTTTCTTATAAAAGATACAACCGAGAGTGTCGGAAATACAATGATGAGGGATCTAATGAGGATTATTTTACTTAAAGGAATATTTGCATATCTTGGGAACTATGGAAATAACTTTTAACAAAACTATTACACAAAAAACACGTCCACACACTTCAAACACATCCAAGCGGTACATTTGCTCAAGTAGTCGTGAGCATTCGTATAGTTATAAATATTCAATTCTCTATTCTTGCTCAACCAGCCTCCAATACTAATACTGTTTTAGCGTCATGGCATGAGAAAGATAAATACGAACATCAAAGGAAATAATGAGTCGTTAATTATTTATTTCGTAATTTTACCGCTGTTTAACTTGACATTAAGCTGAAGACGAGTTGCACATGTATACATATCTACCTGTAACATACAATGTACTTCGCCTACGAAGAATTGAAATTCTAAGAATGAGGCGTAGGTGGAATTATAACAAATTTTTTGTACTTCAGAGATTCAGATCTAAAGTACAATTTTGTGTACATATTTATTATATGTTGTTATTAATTTATGAGGTATCTCTTTCTAGTATACCAGAATATCGTTTGAAAAAAATTACATCAACATTAACTTTCAACGCTAAAAGTTTTTATTTCTTGGTTTGGAATTATTAGGCACATCCTGATTACAATACAATCTTCATCCTCTTAACTGTCATTCGTAATAAGAATATCCAAGCCTTGAATTACTTAAATGTAAAATTACATTCAACGTAAAGACATTCAATGAAGGCCAATTGAAAAAGAAATAAGCAAGAAAAATTAATCCAATACCTCATTATATTTATGTGTTTTATCTATAAAATTGGTGTTTCCTTTGCGTGAGAACTGTTGGAAGCATTGTCCGTATTTGGCACTTCGTCTCTATAAATCATAATTATTGATGTTTCTGTAAGCCTATTTAAGACTATTTTGTCTTATTTTCTATATTTATATCCACAATTATAGTCAAGTTATATTAGACTTTTTTGGGTATGAAGCTTTGTAACTATATAATTCAGTATTAATAGAAACCATGAATGAAATACTATTGAGTTTAGATAAGTACTTAAGTATTTACATACCTACATGTGTTCATAAATTTTATGGGTGATAAAATAAAAGATAAAGGTTATATTGATAAAAATATTAGTCTTCAAATGACGTTTAATCGCCACGTAAACCTTCATAAAGGCTGTCTTGAAACAAAAAAAAAACATTTTTAGAAAAGTAATAATGTATTATACATGAAAACAGTAAAAAAATATAAAAATTCTCATTAATAAGAGTATTTAAATTTTAATAATATTGTATTTTTCAGAAGCTTTTCTATATTTCAGTCCACCCCTAATTTCTCTTAACGCACTTTGCAAAGTCTCTGCAGAGTAATCTGCGTATCTCCGGCAGCCAGGTGTTCGTTTGTAGTGTCACAAAAAAATAAAAGGGGTTGAATTTACCCTTACATGTAAGAATTTTGAGTTTATTTTTGCAGTTATCTGTAGCCCAATAATTGGGGATTGTAAAAAAGAATATTTCAGCAAACTCAAAAACTATTTTAAATACTGTACAAATGAAAGTATTCAGCCTCAAAAAGAAACAACATTTTACTTACCCAAATTTCTGATTTTTTTTTTACCAAACGACAACATTTACTGTAACGTTTTGATGACATAGTTATATCACGGATACCTGTAATCACGATACACAGTTTTCTGAGCTTATACTTCTCACCAACTGAGGGTAGTCCACCAATAAATGAAAAATGTCACTTTTGTGTCAAGTCACCCTGCAGTTTCAAGTCACCCGAAATGACGGTAATGTACCATCATCACTGAAATCTTGCCGAACCCGAAGGAGTTGGGTAGGGATGTTTTACGTGCCGGTTTTACTTCCTATCCGAGAAGGCACGTTTTAATTTTTATCCACAATTAAAAATCACCATCTCGGCCTGGAATCGAACCAGCACCTATGAAGTAAAAGGCGAACATGCAAATTGTTCAGCCACTACTACAAGGTAGTACTTGGTAATTGGTAAGGATAGCATGCGCATGTGTCAATTAATATTGTCACGTCCAGAGCAACCCCTACGGCTTACTGTAGAGCAAATTTTATCCTAAAGTTTATCCAACAATCTTTTTCAAAACTTCTAGTGAAAGGTGAACCACTCCAAAGACCACATACACCTTCCAAACGCACCCGTATTTACTTCTATCAGAGAGGTCGATTCTGTATACATAGGTGCGTTCTAAGTCTGCAATGACCTTTGATGACCAATGACAATTGCTTTGATACGTTTACGATTAAGTTCAAATAGATCCTTGTTTCTGACATTATAAGGTGAAATGCACTTTTTCACATCTACCAAAGTATAGTAATTGCTCCAATTTAGAAATACTTTATGATTTACCAAGAAATTGATTTGATGCTATGCCAATTTTCTAGTTCTTGGAATTTCTTCACAGCAGCAATTTTGGCAAGAACATCTGCTTGCACATTTGCTTGAATGGGTTGTAAGTTGGAGAATCTGTCAACGGAGGGAAGTTTTTTGCTCTATTATATACACACAATAGAAAATATTTGACTTCAATTTTCTAGAAGTTCAGTTTTCCTGCATAACATCTTTATCCACTTGTGTCTTCAACGGTTTATTGAAACTATTTTTAATAAAATTAATTCAGTTAAATGCGAATCTAATATCTGGAAACATTTTCTATTGTTACCCCCAAACTCCTGATATGTGCAACAAATGGAATGCTTTCTTCCGCAACCATAATATTTATATGCTCACTAAGTGGCCCCGCAAATCTATCTTTACCAAGAATAATTACATAGCTTTTTGAAAGATTCGAAGTTACGGCGCGCTTTTAGAAAAATGTTTTTATATTTTCCAAATCAGTATTGATTCCATGAACAGCATTCTTGACGAACGACAGATACAATTATTTATACTCTTCAGTATATATTTGAATGTTATAATTTTTAAGAGATTTAGGACAAAAGCTAGTATAAACTGTAAACACAGGATGCCCTAGGTATCACTCTTGTGGAACCCCTCCAAGAATAGGCAATGGGAAGAAATCTCCATTTGGAGAAAGAACAATTTCAGGTTGGTCATGCTAATAAGAACAATCATAGCGATAGCACGTAGTATATAGATGGCAATGTTTTATGACAAACAGTGTCGAATGTTTTGCTAACGTCGAAAGGAATTAGAACACAAGGATTAGTTTGATTTACATTTAGAGCTGCTGTAGCATAGCTATATCCTGGTCAAAATATCGACAAGAACTTTTCTAATACGCTAATAGGATGTAAATCCCTAAAGTTTAAAATACCTTCGCCCAGTATTTTAGGCAAAGCTGATACTATAGCTTTCATAAACAGAGAAAGTAATTTGTCTCAATAAATGAATTCATAATACGAGTGAAGTATGTAGTTAATAACATTGAAAATGATTTTGTGCATACTTTAAAATGTATATTAAAGATACGATAGCAAACATAGGATGCAAAAAATCTTCTTATATTTAATTCAGAATTAAAGAACTACGGTAACGATACACACATTTCTTACGGAATTATATTAAATGAGATAATATTCAGCAATAAACTTATAAGATAACCTTCATACCTACATAAACAATATCCACGCACCTTGTCTACAAAAAGCATAGGAGACGACCTCTGGGTCGTGAGTAATTATTAGGTCAGCGGCTGAACCTGTTCTCGGTATAAATCTCAATGACTCCATCGACCAACTTGCATATACTTGGACGATGGTCGATGGTCGACCATCACCGCAATGATTACGATAATGGGTAATTGATTACATGTATGTTCGCCGAAGACATAAGACGGTGGGAAAACTTTGCATCGTTTTAGAGTCGGTCATTCTCGGAAGGAGGATGATCTCCAGCTGAAAAACACTGTCTCGTTTATAATATTAGTCAGCCAACCTTGCGTGCCTTTGCATACTTTCTGGAAATATCATTTCAGGACATCCTGATTTTAATGGCCTCCAAAGTTGGAATGGTCCAACACAGATGCTACATTATCGTTATTTTTACTAAGATAAAAATTTCCAGTTAACACAGCGGTTGTTAAATGTCTTATAAGAATTTAGTGACCTATAACAATATAACTCTAATATTTAAATAAAGGTATTATTGTTAATTTTCTGCTATTTTGATGTTTAAACCTCAGTAATCTTATAAAGCAATCTCATAGCCAGTTTTTGATTAATCAAGAATAATTTAATTAAATATCGACTTCTTTCATTTGTTGCTGAACTTTTGAAATTTGCAGTGGGTTATTAGCGCCATATCATCTATTTGTTAGTTTATGTTGCTATTATAAAACAAACCAGATTTTCTTCAATATAATCTTTCGATTGCTTCTTCATTATTAATGCATTTAAAGAAACTGATTCAACTGCCCTGCCACATTTTTAGCATTTTTTGTCATAGCAATAGCAAACTTACAATCACTGAATTTTATACCGTACATTCCTCAATAAAAATGTTCAACATTGCCATATTTTATTGATAAATAGAAATATTTTTCATATAAATATATGTATTTAAAGGCAATATATGTGTGACAGTAGCAAAACATGAATTGATTTATTTCCTTTTCGTTATTCGTCGTGCTACATTTGCGCCATCTTCTCAGCCGCTTAAAATGCGCATACATTTCGAAAGCGCCGCTCGTAACTCGCCTGTCTCGATAAATCAAGCTCTCCTCTCGCGATTTAATTTTCTCCGGATTATTTCAATCGAACGGTCGTACTTCAACGCGTCCCGCACGTCCAGCAGCTCCTTCATAAACAAGGGCCACGTATCCCAATAGAGGTGCGCTTTAGCAAGAGACCGAATAAATCCACGATGCTTTTCCAGCTGTATTCCTCCAATCGTCGACTAATTAGATAATCGACGGGCCGAACTTGAGATCGCCGAGTTGTAAGCGTCACGAATCGCGATTATAACCCGACTAATTAATTGCGGTGTGGCAAGCAATGGAATTACAGAGGATGGAAAGCTATTGTGAGACGAACACTTTTAAATAATTTATTGATGGTTATTCGCTGGAAACGTGTTTCTAAGGTTCTTATTTACGTATTCAATGCTACGAACTCTGGTTTTGTCTTGATCGTGGTTAAGAGGAGGAAGATATATTAATAATGTAATGGATTATATTTAGAAATTGACGAAATTATTTTTTCTAATGAAGGACGATGATATGTTATTAATGGAATTTAATTACCGACAATAGTTTATGTATCGGGCGTTATTTAGGATGAAGAAAATCAATACTTCACTGCTATTCCACATACTTGTTTTGAATAATCGGGTTATATGGATTTTCCAATAATAGTGCCCTATCTTCGAACTGAAATCAAACAAGTTGTTTAAGTGATGTAGTTTTATTTTGTGGTTTGATTTATAGTATGTACATATAAGGATATTATTTGTGGTAAACGGCCGACGCCATTTTCTTAGCGGACGTATTCAAGAAGTCCAATTTTCTATTTTTCTAAATGTCCACACAATCAGTTTCAAAGTTTATTGAAATGAATGCCATTCGTGCAATATACAGGGCTGGTCCAGATTTTTTTCGGGATACTTTACTAGCGTACTCTAACAACAAAATTAATGACACAAGTTTATATAAACATTTGTTATTAAATATTTCCCAACGGAGATATCGCATTGTAAACTTGTAAGTACATGAAAAGAATTTATTTTTAAGTAATGATTAATGCTACAATAATTAATAATGAAGATGTTCAAATTGTAATCCGTCAAGTTCGATACATTTCCTACAACGTCGAACCAGTGCATCAATGGAGTTATTTCATTACATGCTTCTTGAATTTTTCCAAGTAATTCTTCTCTTGTATTAACAGGCGTAGCTCAAACCTTATCTTTCAACACTCCCCAAACATAATAATCGAGGGGAGTGAGGTCTTGTGACCTCGGGGGCTAGGATACTGGACCTGAACGCCCAATCCAATGCTGTGGATAATTGATATTCAAGAATTCACGCACAGGTAGTCCAAAATGCGCCGAAGCCCCGTCTAGTTGCATCCAACTGTTTCTTCTAAAGTAAATGGGCATTTCATGAAGGACATCCCCAAAATTAGTATCAAGAAATTCACGAAATAAGACCGAGTTTAATCTTGGCGGCAAAAAGTATGGACCATAAATGTTATTATGTAAGACGCCGAGCCAAACATTAACACTAAATTCATGTTGAAAATTGCGTGATCGAATCTCATGCGGATTTTGGTGTGCCCAAATATGAAGATTGTGATAATTAACTACTCCGGATCTCGTAAATGTAGTTTCGTCTGTCTAAAGAATTTTATGCAAAAACTCGTGATTATTTTCTACCTGATTTAACGTCCACTCACAAAAGATCAACCTTCTCTCCGTATCACCAGGATGTACATTTTGCACAAGTTGAAATTTGTAAGCTTTTCTGTGGTCTGCATGTAATGCTCTTGATTTCCTTACATCAAGTCGTTGAGCCAGCTTTGCGAGAACTGAGTCGTGGGTTTTCATTAAATGCCCGGAGAATACGGTTATTAAGTCCTCTTTGTACGTGATTTTCATTTCGTTTTTGTTCATTATTAGCGCGTAAACCAAGTTCACGAAAACGCCGATGAGTATCTATGAACACTTGAAAATCCGGACGTCTCCTTTGGGGAAAACGTTGGCCGTATTCACGCAGCGACGCTTCGACATTGCCGTTGCAGAATCCATAAATAAAATGGATATCTGCGTATTCTTCATTACTAAATTTTCTTGGCATAGTAGTATCACACAAACTTTTTAGTAAACGCAACAGTAGATTGTATATTTTTGACAGATTAGTTACCGTTGGCAGCACACTACGATTGTCAATATCAATATAAATGGAACACTTTACAATGCGATATCTCCGTTGGGAAACATTTAATTAATTAAAAAATTAAAATAATTAAAGTATCGCGAAAAAAAAAAAAACTGGAAAAATTAAATGGTATAATGAAACATCAAGCTTCACCAATATTTTTCTAATCCTGAAACAGCTGCATCCTTCTCTTTAGCGTACGTATACTTACACAAATTGTGACTCCAAGAATATATCATCATCTTGTAACCATTGTCTTATTGTTTCTACGCTAAACGATGCACGTACCGATTTTTTTAACTTCAATTAAGTACAGACTCATAATAGCAGCACTTGTGTGTATATTAACTGCGGATATGAAAACTACAGGTCATTTAATGTAAATTCGAATTCTTATTTATGATGATTCAAAGACAATTATCTGTCCCATTGTCTACCTTGTGCATGATTTGTAATTATTTTCACCCGGAAGTGACTTACACTTACGTATCTTAATTGTTTGTTATTCTGGATTGTTTAGATAATAACAAAAAAAATCAAATACAACTACCACATTAGAATATCAATAAAAACGTCTAAATTGTTATTTTTAATAATTGAAAAGATATAATTATTTGATGTTATTAGTATGATATTAAATTCACATCTGCAACATTCATTTCGTATTTATAATCGTTGAGAAGAAATTATAATGCAAAATGTACTACAATGTGCTATAAATTACAATAATAATAACTTGGAATCAATATAGATTATTACGGGAACCTTCAGCCGATATAGTGAGTTAATATGTGTAATTATCGCTTAAGCAACAATATAGTAAACGTACCCTGCAATCATCAGGTGATGCCGTCGATCGGGAAAATTGAATTCATCGTATATACTAACAGCAGTACAGAGCCGTTTAATACAGAATAACCGGAGACAAATTACATCGGCATAGTTTTGCATAAATAATAAACAAACCCTTGGTGGTAAGCACTTATTTTCTTGGTTCTTTTATTTTCATTCCATATTCACGTCTTTAATCGCAAATTAAATTTTTCAACGTCAGATAGATGGTGTATACCTCGACTTTTACGTTATCCTAGCGGTTTCGCAGAATTTTGATTCTACTTTTCTTACACTGTTCGTAATATATAACGTTTAATAAGATTATTTTATTTAAATATAAGGTAATATACCAGAAAATTCGATTATAAAAGAAGTTTTGCACTTTCGCTAACTTAAAAAAAGATTGAACTTGAAGTGCTCTCTCGTCTCTTATTGTAAATAGAAGCATCCCTATGAAATCATTAATTAAACGGCTAATAGCGGACGGTGTATTAGCTCTTTTTGTTCTTTCTCTGCAATTATTTTGCTGTAAAGTACCCCCCAGTCAGCGGTCTTCGGACGTTATTCCGCTCTAAAGTCGCTCGGTAATGATAATATTTAGGACTAATATGTTCTTGAAAAATTACGGCAATTTCGCGTTCTATTTTCTCTTTCGCTCGATTTATCTGGTTATTTATCAACGTCCATTTAACAAGTGAGGCGCATAAACGTGTCCCGACCTTGAGGGTAAAAATAAAATGGAAGACGAATGCCCGTGAAGGAAGAAGGTTTCTATTTATGGACGGTGGATAGCATGAATCGAGGAGATTTGTGTTGTTTTTGCCCTGCGATATTTCTGTCCGTACGCGGCGACAAGTCTGTCTAGCCTATTCTGGTCCAAAGTGTGTACGTACAAGTATTTTCAATGCGAATCGTATTATTATGTTATTCGAGAGAAGCCAACTCAACCTACCTAATCGGTGGTATTGGTTGGATTAAATTACATAAATCGAAGGAGATATTTGTTTTCACTAAAATTTTCTGGATTTGCAAATATCTAAAATATTTACTGCTTTACATCATAGCCCAGTTGATTCTGTAATTAGATATTTTCTCTTATAATTATCTATATCTTAGATATTACATAATTATTTATTAGGTATGTGCACACAACATTATAAAATAATAGACGTAATCGTTGAATCTTTCTAAACACAGTGCAAGAAGAAGTTCCACCATAAATGCATCCAACGAGAAATGAAAGTTGACCAATAGATAAACGTTTAAATTCATGCGATCCAAATAAACATCAAAACATAACAGCTGTTTTTAGGGTTTTGCTATATTACCCCTAAAATGGATAATAATAATAAAAATAATTTTATTGGCAATGCAATTTGCAAAAGCAAATATATACCTTTTCAATTTTGATACACATAAAGCAATTCATGTAACACCATGATAGAAAAAAATATAAAAAAAAGTGTAAAAGTAGTTATAACACTAGGCATGAAACTCATCCACGCTATAATAGCATTTTTCCAAGAGGTGCCTCCTCAAATTTCTCTTAAAGGCCCCCAGACAACACGCCCGCCTCACATCCATTGGGAATCTATTATAAATTTTGACACAATTATAGCGAGGAGATCGTTCAAATGATGCGGTATTATGACCAGGTACACTGAGGTTATCAGCACCACGTGTACTGCAAATAGAATTGAATTCTTGTAGCAAAATCGGTTATATTTTTACGGGTATACACTGCACATTCGTATATATACAGACAAGCTAACGTAAGAATACCACCACGAATGAAATAATCTCTACATGAATCCCGACGTTTAAGGTGGTATATTGCACGATGAGCCTTTTTCTGCATGATAAACAACCTATTAACCCCAGAAAATTATACCGAACCTCAACCGTGATTCGATACATGCCTTGTAATAAGTTATTATTAATTCAGTCTTAACATTTTGTTTCAACAGCCTAATTGCAAATATTGATGCGGACACCGATTTGCAAACATGCTCGATGTGGTGCTCCCAAGATAGACTTTCATCTACAACACACCCAAAAAATTTAACTGTGACGCATTCGGCCACAGATGTTTGATTGATATGAACCAGGACTGAGGCGTTACTTCGTTTGTGACAGTCAAAAGCAATAAATTTTGTTTTGGCTACATTAAGGGTTAAAGAATTATCCTGCGTCCATTTGAGCGCCGAACCTGCACATTCAATACCCTTGTTGGACAAATCAGAAATTCCCAGTGCCGAAAAAACTGTTAAGGTGTCGCCGGCAAACTGGCACAATTGCCCCTCACTAATGTTCAACGAAAAGCAAAGGGCCCAATATTGAATCTTGCGGGACCCCTATATTGATGACTTGGTTTTCCGAAAAGGTGGTATTATAATATGCGTTTACATCAATTTTTCAACATTTTTATTAATACCTAGCAATTTTCCAACCGATGAAGACTATACCCATGCACATAAAAACACATTTGCCAAAAAGTTGCAACCCAAGAACTATAACAAATCCGAAATTTTATTAAAAATACAAAAAATTAAAGGAAATAGAAAAAGATAGAATACTTACAATTCATAGTAGAGATTAATAGAAAATGTAACAGCTATTAGAAGAAAAACTAATCAGTTTTTACAATATAGATTATAGCAGCATAGCAGATACTCATTTTTAAAAAACATTTGTTCGAAAATGCTCCTTAATGTCGAATTTAGATTTGAAGCACCCTGTTTAGTTTATCCCTATCTTTTTTTAGGCTAGTACCTTACTTTCAAGGGTTAAAAAATCGAGTTTTCATTTTCGATCTAGAGAAAAACTACAAATTTGCGCATTTGTCCGTCTAACAAAAGTATAATTGTAAACTTTAAGTTATTTTCCACAAGCCACGGAAAAAAAAATTAGCAATATATTTGTAAAATGTTGTCGATGTCGTCCAACCACTGTCGGAACTTCTGGCATATTTACGGCAATGTCTGGAGGTATCCGCTTATATGGAAGTGCAATCATGGAAAGTACACATCTTCTAGGCGCAGAAAAAGTACACAAACCTGTGATGCATTCCTTGTTCTGTCCGCTTGCGATTTCATAGAAATTGCGATAATTTTTAAGAGTCAAGAGTTTGGCACTTTTCGAGCAGGTGTAAAGCCCTGTTTCGTCAGTGGTGAAGATTCTACAGGCATTTTAAGCGACTCCATTAAAATGCCCTAGACAATTTTCACTCACCAAATGTTCATTTAATTCCTAAAAACCACTTCGAATCACTATTTCGTTTGGTTATATTTGTACGTCTTTGCAAATATAGTCTTACCCACTTTCGATCTGGTCTATTGATTTTGCCTCTCTGTTGAATCTAGCAAGCGTTGAACAGAATATCGTACTTCATCCGAATGCATCGAAAAAAACTACATACATACAACTTTTATAGTTTCGAAGGTATTTTCAAATTTCGAAGACCCTGCAAACGTCATGAAATTAAAAAACCATGCGACTTAGATCTAATGTTTGTTTAACAAAGTGCCATTTAAATTTAACAAAGAAAAATGCAATAACATACAAGGTGTTCCTTTTAAAATAACAAAATTGGTATTTACTTTATTTTATGATATAGTATAAGTCAGCGCGGCCTATGAATGAAATTCCCAACTCAATTCATAAAAGAGCTATGCAAGCCTGACGCACTATTACAAAACACTGTATAAATACCCTTTTTTAATTAAAAATACAACCGGTCGAAATATACAGTCTAGTAATAAATATTCATTCCGGTAGTACAGGTAAGTGATGGCTGTCTCAGACACAGCTTTAAATACTACATTGTTCATCTAGAATTTATCAATCTGCATAAAATATTTAAATTGTTTTTAATCTCGCTAATCGTCGCAAAAAAAAACATCCTCTCGGTAGAGAAGAACTATTTTAATTGCCCGTTTAGACATCTATTATTCTCGCTTCTTACCGCGCTGCGAGCAATAATAATACGTATCTGCGATACAAAGGGGACAAGACGACCACCTCGCGCGATCACTCAAACCAGAGATTAGTTCATTTACTTGCGTTGCTCCCAATCATAACGGTCACGTCTTCCGCGGGAATATTTAATTATAAGGTAATTATAATCTTATTGTTATTATATTGTTATTAGATAACTGTGCTGGTGAGAGCAAAGCGATGGTATGCACAGGGAAAACTAATTGTAATCCACTTATAATCCTTAGGTGTCAGTACAGCGGAGTCACGATCGCGAAATCATATCCATTAAGTGGTGGAAACCTCAAACGGTTACCTTTGGGAGAAATAGAAATAATAACGTGATATTAAGTAATTTACACAGCAAATAAATCTTCCAAAGCTCCAAATAAAATGAAAATCGTTAAGGATAAGCATCTATACCGCGCTTATTATTAGGTAAATGGTATAGAGATAATGAGGAACATGCAGGATACGTTACATATTCATATCTATTTATCTATCCAATCAACAAAATCAATAATTCATTTAGATGAAAGCGATATCTTGCAAGCGTTCGGCTAGGAATACCTATGGGCTACAGTATCTATCGTCTACTTTGACGCATGTAAATAGACACCAAGATAGGTTACGCGTCTCATCATTGCATCAACGAGATCGCTTATCTTTCCTTAATAACATCCACGGCTCTCAAATATTAATCAAAAAGTAGATGTACTACACAAACCCAGTTTCTATCAGATTAAAATGCGATCTAGTTCAGAAAGTTCACCGTATACACAACATGAATTCCTTTAACAAAATGAGCCACTGAGAAAATTTAACACACAATAATACGTATTTAACGTGCATAGAGAATGGTTTCCCAACATTGTGAATTAAGGTATATATATATATTAAGGTTATCAAAAATATTTAATTCACACCAATTCTTAAAATAAATATAAGTATATAAGTCAGTGAAAGTTATTATAATTCAATGTTCGTAAATCTGAATTGATTCCAAAAAGCCACTAATTTTAAAATGCTTTTTTTAGCTTAAAATATTCTGCTTAGAAAGTGAATGAAGAAAGTATTTCTTTCAATGTTCGAAGGCCGGCTGAATAAATTATTCGCGGAATGAAATCACTTCCAAGCAAAAATTGTTTTAACTTTCTAAAGTCTAGTTTTGAGTAGCAAATTAAGTGTCCTTCTATCCTGATATTTGCATTAGCTTTATCATTTCTTCAAGGATGTTTTGATTAATGGGTTACCAAATTCGAACAATGGAACTCAAAATACTTTTTTCTTTTTTGCTTAGAAAGTGTTGCAAGAACTTTTGTACAATTTGCAAGAAGTCAAAAGCTTCTGGTCGTTCGTTTCTTAAATCTTGGAAGGGCCTTTGAAAAGGCTTGACAACTTCACAAATTTAAGTAAGGCATCAGTGGAATTAGATTGCTCCCAAGCAAAAAATAATGCACAATTTTAAAACTCTAATTACTTTAATTCTTCAAATTTCAGTAGCAAATCAACTGTTTTTTCTTAATTTGTAAAAATAAAAATACTTGTTTTTTTTTTTCCTTTAGAAAAGTGCTACTCAAAAATTAAATCTGAAAGTTATTTTCTTTCAAATATTGTAATTTGTCAAGTTCGATAAGTTGTCGGCGGAATAAGATGCCGTAGAAGTAAAAATTACGCTTAATAAATAGTAAGATAAACATGTAACGCAAACTCCAAGAAATAATAGCGTAAATGTACCACTTAAGACAAAATTATGGGTATTTTAAGTTCCATTTGATTAAATTTAATGATTCTGGAATATCAATGTTTATATATAGGAAAAAATTGCATATATAAGAGAAACCTTTCGAACAGATGAAATTTTAGGGAAAAACGTATTATCTTTTTAACATTTTAAACTTTTCTTGTAGCAAGTTTACCATTTGCATACGCTCTGATATAATCACTCTCTAGTGACTCTAGTATTTTAAATTTTTATACTAAGCAAAAAATTTTTTACTTTAATGTTTTCATATTCAGAAATTAAAATCTGCAGCTGCTTGATAAAATCACAGAATAGAGAATTTCACTTCAATCTTATTCTCTATAGTCACGATTTAATTTCATGTCTATATTTTTTTACAGAAAAATTATAATGCGCAATGGTTTAGACAGGACGCCAACCACAAAATATACACAATTTAAATATGGTCGCCCTGTGGTTTATGTTATTAAACTTTGATGAACTTATCAGGTACTCTTTATGGGATACCAAGTGAGGTTAAAAAATTTAACTTGAATAGGATGTACCAGGTTATAATACCAGATAAGAAGCACTCGGTTGGTGCTAGGAGGAAGGGCGGGTGCCATTCGATTCGCCGCGAAAAGGCGCTTCTTTTGATGTATAATATGTCGGGTTTATCTCAATTTTTAGACGATTTTCTTTTTAATTTTCGCAAAATTTTCGACGAAATTTAACGAAATTCGGCGATACCTCTCAAACCGTAACCGATAGCCGAACGCCGACTTCAGATTCGGAATCCTCGTCGAAAAGTACATCCGACGGTGTATGATACATCGGGGTATCGACCATAGCTGGCCGGTCATAGCAGAGATTTGTAAGAAAAAATAAGAAAAAATGACGAAAAATCACCATCTTTTTTAGTTTTCTTACCAACTCCGGAACGGCTAGAGCTACGGGGTCGCGCTTTGTCTCCGACGATTCGGAGCGACCAGGGGAACATTTACACACCACAGTAGAATAAAATCGGAGCGGTATTTCGGCCACAAACTAAGTGATTATGGGTAAAAAATAGCGATTTTTAACGAATTTCGGCACATTTTTGCGAATATCTCGTAAACGGTTGGAAATATCGATGTTTGCTCGACGGGATTTGAATACCCGTGCGAAAACGCTTCGGATAGGCTATGCCAGAACGCTCTAGCGCAAAAGTAATTTTTATATCTCGGAAACGGTTATAGATATCGGCAGAAGCTTGACGCCATTCGATTCCCCGTTAGAATGCGCTTCTAAAGGACCCCTAAGAAACTTTAAACGCCCATATCTCCGGAACGATTCCAGGAAGAGCGGACTCGAACTAATATACAGACGACTCTTAAACTGATTATGGCATAGGAGCCGGAATATATGGAAGAAAACCCAGAAAGGTCCTTTCGATAAACTTCAGCAAAGATACGATGGTCTTCCAGACTGAGGTGGCCGCAGTTCATTGTTGTATCAGAGAAGTAGAAAGATGGATCGAGTCAGGTAAAAGCATCGCTATTTTCTCCGATAGCCAGGCAACACTTAAAGCGATCAGTGCAGCAAGTGTTGATTCTAAGCTGGTTTCGGACTGCGTAAGCACCCTAAATGAGGTGGGCTCATAAAGGAAACTAATATTGGTCTGCGTTCCCAGCCATAAGGGCATGAATGAAAATAAGGTGACCGGCGAGACCCCTTCTTTCAACTTCACCAAATCGCAAATTAAAAGGTCCAGCAACGAATGGATACAGAACAAGGCCAAGGTCTGGTGGCAAAAGCCACCAGGACAAAGGCAGGTAAAAGAGTTCTTAAGAGAACAGACCCCTGAGTTTACTAAAGACCTACTGAGTAAAGGCAGGAAGCTGATAGGTCTATTGACTGATCATTGTGGAGTGAATAGGCATGTGTACAGCATAGGCCTGGCAAACGATGATCAACAGGAGGAAGAAACCCTACTTTTTGTACTTAATACCTATTTAGAAATGTAAACTTGAGTCATTTATAAGAAGCGATAATACAGATACTGGAAAATATTTGTGTTTATATTTATTTAAATCCTGCGTATATATTAGTTATATAAATTTATAACAATATTCTCTGTCAGTAATCCATATATGTACATGTGAAAAACGTTAAATACAAAGTTAGTGCCCGCCTTGCAACGTACGCCACTGATTTAGACGCTGGATTCCACATAGAACCATTGAGGAAAGCAATCCAAAGAAATTACTTTACAATTTATAAGCGCCGCTGTACCATCAGTGCAACATTATATTACCAGATACCTATACATTTGTAAGAAGTTGATGCGGGAATTGCAAACAGAAAAAGAGAAAACAATTAACTACAGCAATCTTGTCTTCCATTTAGAGCGATCGTCCAGTTTTTAATGGAATTAGCGTCAATTGAAAACGATACCCTATTCTAATTAAATACAAATTACCAGACATGGTGCCCATTCTGCCATAATTTGCTCGCAAAGTACGTATCTATTTAACTGCTCTTTCCAGTTCGTTTTTCTTAAGATTTCTTGTCGGTAATATAATCAGCAAACTTAAAGTGGTGATAAAATGAATAATAAGGATCGTAGTACTTACGTTAACGGTCATAAAATGCGAATAGGATTAGAAAATAGAAAGAAAAAAAAAACGAGTGGATTGTTTAGTAAAATACATAAAAAAGATTTATAAAGAGAAATTACGCGCAAAGCCAACATGATACAATTTAAAATCATTTAGTGTGTTCATTGAAATTTAATATTTTAGCTCATGCACATTCATAAGAGTTGTATCATCTACTTGCATTATTGATTGACATAAACTGAACATAATATTGGGGGCCTAGTTTTGATAATTGTGAACACATGAACTCATCTGATTTTACTTTATTTATAACAACAGTTTGGTTTCAAACAGATAGATAAGATTCAAATATCTATACTTTATGAATATACTATTATGCCATAGTCGAGATGCTTTTTTTTGGAGTAAAATGTTATGAGAGACACATTCAAATCTTCAGCATTTGCTGAAGATTTTAAAGGGTTATCAAAACCCATTAACTAGTTTCTAAGGTATCCATATTGTTCCTCACAGAGTAGAGAAAATTTACCAAGATAGCTGAGCCTGCATTTTAAAATTTCTCCGAATACTTTAGATAAAACCGGTATTATCACGATTGGTTTATTACAACCTAGAGATCTGCCCTATCACCGGTCTTATACAGCGGTACCACCTTCGCAGTTTTCATCTCGAAGGAAAAATGTTATCATAAAAACATCTGTTCACCAACCCATATAATGGGTCGGATATAAAAGGCGTAACATGCTTTAATATTTTTGGTAAATCGTCATTTGCATTTGTTTTACGTTGGTAACTCTCCAAGATGCTTTAGATTTGTTCACAGAATCTTTAATATAGTTTAAGTTCGAATCTTTCTTGGCTTTATTAAGTTGATGTCTATATTCCCTTTTCCGTTTCTTAAGTAAATCATATGATTCTTCTGTATTTGTGGCTTTTATTAAAAACATCAAGTTGCTCTTCTTTTATTTTAGATCTTCAGAATTCCATGTTGAAGTTCTAACAGTCGTATTTTTTAAACACTTTTGTGAAATATTGTTGGTGAAGGGATTATTAACTTCGTCCAACATATCTTCTTAACACATATGTATGTGCTAATGGACTGAAAATTATAAAGTTCCCATTCATTTATTCAATCAAAAATTTATAGGCTTGTTAATTGAATTTAAATGTGACATTTACACAAGTAGCAATACTAAGATTAAGAATGGTATATATAATGTGGAATAAGAAAAAAACATCAGTCGTAAGCTGCCTAGTTCACTAATGATCCGTAAATAACATATTTATATCCAGTGATATCATTATTTTAGAACAATTTTCATTCCTTGTATAAACGCATTATAATTACAAATCATGCACACTTCTAACAAAAAAAAAGAAATAAAAATAAATTATCAAAAACAGGCAGTTACGAACGCAGGAACAAAATAATATTTCTGAAGTCATGTTTTAATGATTTGAGGTTACTAAACAGATTTAATGTACACATATTTATTTTTTTGTCCTTATTTTTATTTATTTATGATTATGTATAATTTTGCTTATTTTTCGACGAATATTATATGAATAAACACCGACTCACTCGGATGTTATACGATTAGTAAATTACCTTGGCAGAAATGTCCGCGCTGTATTGAATGCATCCGCATTTTACTCATAACTATTACTGTGGGAAATGTATAAACCGCAAAAGCGGATAAGTTTGTACCATCTCGCTCATGTATACTGCTTCAGACAATATAGGAAACAATATCGCAAAGCTTTGATTACCTGGAAGTAGTGGTTGACCAATTGCATTGGTAAACAATAAACATAAATAAATATACAATATGTAACTTAAATTATTAGATAAGTTCTTCAAATCGTAGTAATTAGAAAAAATTGTTAGCTAAAGAAGGAAGATCTTCATATAAACATGGATATGGTAGATGTCGGCAAATATTCATTATTTAAGTGAAAATAAAAAAGACTGTATTTCTCTCTTTCCGAATGAAATTCCCATATTAATGCTGAAATGAATGTTCTGGTTCAATTCGAGCTAGACTAAAATTAATTAAAGGAATTATCTACTAGACGCCTTATGCTTGGGCTTAAATTTCTATACAACCATGAACTCATCTGATCTTATTTTATTTATAACAACAGTCTGGTTTCAAACAGATAGATACATTGTTTCATAGATTAACGTATGCTTATGTGGTAATAGATTTATGTATACCAATAATGACATTAATAAACGCAAGTTACCATCAGTGCTTTGAGACTGTATTCGAGAAATGAACTTAAATAAAATCACTTTTTGCACTTGTGGGTCCTCGGCTTCACCTTAGCTTACAAATCGCGCTCATACTCGCAAAGCTATAGTTACTGGCTTAGTGATATAAACAACTATTACCCTGGGTATCTGCGCCGAGGCATATACAACGTGTTCTCTATGACAAAGAAATAATTATAATTGTTGAAAATTACGAGTTTTTACGTATTTTAGGCAGGTCCTGCATTGAATAATGTAATAAAAAGTATGTTTCATTTGAAAAAAAAGGAAGGTTAACTTATGTATGGATATTTCAGATGAACTTTTGAACACTCTGTATATAATTTTGTGGAAAATGCTACAACGTTAAACACTTATATTCTTGGACTACAACAGCTTAATGTCTAGTATGTACCCTATGAAATATTCGGTTTAATTGAAAAGAGTGCAAACATCAAAAATCCAAAACAATAACAACAATTTCAAAAAACGATCGAGTTTAGAAATAGGAAACTTAAGTCCTACTATTCGCCTGCTATTCGCCTATTCCAGTTTTTGCATTATTGACCATTTTTTGCGTCGCTTTTCTAATTTCGCGAAAAATCTAACCCGATGCACTACTGACCTGAATTTCGACAATGACCTGTCTAGAGATTATGCCGCCGTCTAGCCGACATAGCGCGTAATAAAAGATTATAAGAATAGACACAATACTAACGATAATAATAACGCTTGTCGGATATTACGTACAAAGTCGGAATAGCCGGCGGTCGAGATTAGTGACATTTTAACAAAGCAATTTACATACGTTATGTTATAAACAAGAGGTGAGAGTAGTAAAATGAACGGTGTGAATAATTTACAACCTGGTTGTTATTCATAAAACTCTCTGTGGTCAACTATGATGTTTTATGTCTGTCTGGTTTTTAAGGACAGTGTTACATTGGTGTCTGTTCGAATAGAAATTAATTTTGTAAAAGTAATGCAACTTTCTATAATATACATACATATAGCAGCAAAAATTGCTTATAGGTAATATGATACTGTCTGTTTTATGATTTTATATCACAGAGCTGATAGACTGCCAATGAACCGTATGCGCATCGCTACGGCGCACCATCAAAAGACTAAAGGACATCTTGGAACACAGACGTCATTATATGCGTCATGTTTCATGTAGCGTCATGCTTACGTTAGTTTTCTTTAGGAAGTATTTGCGTTAAGTTACGTTAAGTTTTTTGCAAGTTGACAAGTGTTACTGATGTTACCTAACCTTGCAGTTTGATTGTTTTATTTACTTTCTTTGCTCTATTCTTTCACGGACTGTTTCGAATATAATATATTTTTCACACGATATTTTTATTTTACGTGTAAGGCTGTGGTGTAAATATGCATATTATAGCATTAACAATTGGACTTATATGACAATTAATCCAGGTAGTTTTTCCTAAAGAAAAGTGATGCCATCGTGTGGTGTAAAATCCTGCAAAAGCAATGGTTACAAAGATGACGGAGAACTAACTTTCCATATGCAAGTTGCAGAATAATGCCATAGCTTAAAAATATTTTGAAATTATGATAATACTTAGTGTTTCTATGTGAAATAATTTTTTGTAGAATGCCCAAACATTTTGTGTGGATTACTGTTACAGGGGGTACCATGAATCCCTGCAAAAGTAAGCGTGCATATGTTTGTTCACTACATTTCCTCGAAAAGGATTTTGATAGAACGGGACACATTGTACGAATTAAAGAGGGAGTTATTCCATTATTGAATTCGGACAAAGAAAATCTAAAAAAGTATATTTTTATTTAGAATCACTTGATATTCCTGAAAACAAAGGGTAGAGGTAAATAAATGATGTATAACATATATATTTCTTTAAATTTTCTCCACTATTTCTTAGAAAAATTAATCTGCCCATCAGAGGAGGTACGATATATTTGCCAGTTCACCGAAAAACAAATTCGGAAAGTAATGGTCTTGACAGGAAACAAGATTCCACAAGAAGAAAACTTTCTAACGACTTTTGTTTATTTACTATCAAGTCATGTTCGCCAAAACATTTTTTAGAAAGCTCTCAGCTCAGCTTTGGAAGAAACTCATGTTTAAATTTTAAGTAAAACCATAATATCGTCTTATAGCAAAATTAGATTTCATAATTTAGCGAAGAAGTTTACAGAAAAAATACAAGGAAAATCAATAAGGAAGGAATTAAGTAAACTAATATTATTTAATCATCAATAAATTATACAACAACTACTGCAGTATATTATTTACCCCTAAAGACAACATACAATGTTGGATTGTTATGACAAGTCGTGAAGATCTCATGAAACTTGTATTAGATTTTTCCTATGTATTTTTATATGGCGTTAAAAGAATTTTTTTCTTTTCTCTCTTATTAAACCTGAGAACGAATGAAGTATATGTTACCAGTTCATCGTAAGTTTAGAAACTGTTTACAGTTCTAAGTTATCCACAACTTTAATAAAAAAAAACAATGCCATATAAAATACATAGGATAAAATCTAACATATGCTACTAATTATCATTACAAATTGCAAGTGCTATTAAAATTTATTGATATCCTTAACTTTATTTATTTGAATATCCGCCATGGTGTCGACGTCATTGATGACGTTTGTGTTCCAATATGGCGCATTTCAATTGATGGCAGTTTTGAGTTCGATATCAGCACTCTATCATCTCTATGTTTTATATACCATTACCGAAATTTCATGAATATCTAGAGTGTGTAGACCATGTTACATTATTAAATAAATTGATTTAGCTAACCCACCTTACATGACACTAGA
This sequence comes from Cetonia aurata, assembly GCA_949128085.1. Taxonomy (NCBI): domain Eukaryota; kingdom Metazoa; phylum Arthropoda; class Insecta; order Coleoptera; family Scarabaeidae; genus Cetonia; species Cetonia aurata. Next base: position 27,591,328 of record OX421887.1, read on the forward strand.
CAACTAAAAATATCAAATTATTAAAATCATGAACAAACATAACCAAAAAAAAAAAAACGAGGAAAGCAAAGAGTAGGTAATTCTAACTTCTTTAGGAAAACCATTTTTAGCGACGAAGGCCATTTCCATCTCATTGTCAGTGGGATCATCAATAGACAGAAATGTCGCGTTTGGGATTCTGAAAATCCAAGAACAATCCACGAGAAACCTCTTTATCCCCCAGCGAGTTACTGTTTGGTGCTGAAAGGATCTCAAACTAACAGTACTGAATTGCTTCTAAGTAAACTTTTCTAGTATCATTCAATTGTCGTCACAAATATTATTATTAATATTTATTGTATCATTAAGTATTTATTTCGTATTTAAAACTATTGGTATTAATTTTTACAACTTGTCTGAACAGATACAAGAAAAACCAGTGTTATCTATGTACTTATTAATGTCGCAATAGGCGGTGACAGTTATAAAAAAAAGTATCGAACCCATTTACTGCCCACATTAACTTACCACTCCTTAAAACTGTAAAAAAATGACCTAATATTCAACGTCTATTTTCGGGATAAAGAGGCATTAGGTGAAATTTGCATATACAAATACACAGTGACATATGTAACCTTCCAAGGATAACGTGGTTAAGAAAAAAATAATATAATAGGATTAATCATTCATTTATATTTAGGTCCAACGAACGTTCTAGGTTACCGTTTTTTTTCGTGGTTTTCAATACTATTTGCGTAATATCTACGGCGTGTGTTACATCACGTCACGAGTTTAGTCATCGATTGGAAAAAGACCTTCAGAAATATTTATATTATGCGAAGAAAAGATATATTATTATTCCATTGTCCTTATCATTATCGTACCAATAACAAACGAAAATTGATAATCTGCATTCACAATGCGTACTATGCTGAAGTGTAATTTAGAAATTTTAATGGTGTTTGGTTGGCAATACGATGCGACGCGACGGTTCGAAAATAACTGACCCTGAAATATCGTAATACCATTTTTTTCTTTAATTAAACATAGAGAAATATTATTGTAAATGATAGATTGGCACTCTTTCTTCTCTTCTGATTAACATTGAAAAACGAATAAAGCTCCGATAAAAAAGAAACAATAAGACGATATTAAATTTATGCACCCTAAGGTTGTAGAACAAACAGAATATTTGACTAGCTCCACCGTTGTAGGAGAAATTGGAGGTAGAAGATTCAGTTTTATCCCCGGGGTTACGCCGGAATATATGAATATCTTTAGTATAAATAAATTGAAGAAAATAAAAACTTAAATGTCTTCGTGAAAAAAAAGCAGAGAACAATCATCAATTACATAGTCAGGCAATACAGGTAGATAACTCTATTAATAACTGCCGTCAAAATCTAATCTTATAAAGCTATTATTATGTTTCTTTTATACTAACACCTAGCATCCAAGAGGTATTCAGCATCATTTAAACGACATGAAACCGATCTTTCTTAATAGAGCATATCTCTTCAACATTTAGTTTTGATATATAGGCGATTAGAGTTAATATAATATTTCTCTATACGCTATTATTATTCTCGTTAATAATTTATTCCAATCAGTTTTGACTATTTTTAGGTAATATAAGCAATAAACAATCTGATAGTTTCGTAGTTTCCATGGAAACCATCCGTCGCGTCGCCTACTTTCATAGCCGCAGTTGATTTTTGTTACAAATTTCATTCTTTTGGCGATAAATCGAGAACGGATAGAGATATTAAGATGCGGTTTTCACTCAAATTTCAACAATTTAATTTAGCTTGCGACACTGGTAATTATATAGCACGGTTACATTTAATTTTTTCTTGAAATTCACCAAAATATGTTATCACTACAGAAAACACCCTGTAGTTTACCTATTTCAAACTAAATGCTAGAACAACAATTTTTCTAGAAAAAACCCATGAACTGCTCAATCGAACGAGCCCAAAAATTTTCAGATTGTTTGAATGGTTCAGGAGATATTAAAATTTACATATTGAACAAGTGATTGGCTTCCCCGCTCCTTATTATGGCAGATATGAAAAAAAGTCATTAAACAAAATGATGGGACATCAACTCAGCTTTCGAACGGTCCATTCAAAACTATAGCTCAACCTGCAATTTTCTGAGATAATACTGATTTTATGATTGAACATAGCAGATACGCCCCCTAGCGGTAAAATTTCGAACATTAAAATAATTTTCGGATATATCTGGTGGCCACATTGGTTATGTATTTTTTTGTCCCGAAGCTCTAGGCATAGCAGTTTCCGAGATACAGCCGGTCGCCACCCTTACTGAATCACCCGGTACAATCAGCGAATTTCTTTTTCATCTTATCTTTTTGTCCAACATTATCCTACTGATATTATGCTAGTTTGCTTGATAAAGTTGAAATAATATGATCGTTTTGTCATTTCCTGCAATAATAAAAGTAGTTTACAGATGGTATAGTCGACCTGAGACTGAGAGATAAAAGAACTTCAATCCTGTTAATTAACCATCATATCCATTATACACATTTTGCATTCTCCAACCATCTAAACGTAATTTCCATAAAATATAAGAAGAAATCAAATTTAAATTCTGAAGTAATGGTAAATTACACGACTATCAAGATGTTCACGTAACTCTCCTCCAACATTCTAAATATTCAAAAGCGCATGGAACAAGAAAATATGTAATAGCATATGAGTAACCTTGAAGAGCAATTTACGTTTTCACGTACACTTCTTACATACGTATGTAAATATATACTTATACTCAACATTCACAGATACGCTCGACATACAGGATTAGGACTCGGAAAAACAAAATAAAGAAAAAGTAAAAACAAAACCGGCAAACGTCGACGGAACGCATATGCAATTCATTCACAAGAGAAGGCTCAACGCCGCCCTAGCCTGCGCCAGTTGTATGCTGCATGGTATATATTTATAGAAGTGCATCTCCGAGCTTCCCAGCGCGTCGGCAGCTCAACCAACATCCTGCCAATAATTCCGCAGACATGCTAATTAAGAATTTGTTGTCTATATTTGTTCCTCAAACAGAGAGATAAGACTGAATAATTTCCATCGATTTGCGTGCCATCTGTTCTTTATACTTAAGTGGATGTAGAAGGATCATTCGTACGGACGACTACTTAAACTCGAACGAAAAGCTAAAGCGCATTGTGTATGGATAGCTGTGCCCGTAAATGGATAGAATGTTTGAGGAGATAAGTGGAATTATTAGAAAAATATACACCAAGACGAGTAACGTTACGACATAACTGTCCAAGAACGAGTTTATGTAGCTGCGTATACTTAAATGTATATATATATATAACATATACTTGTAATTATCTTTTAAATACTTGTAAGTACTTAATAAATTAGCAACATCCGTTTCCATATTTATGTTGTGATTACATGAAGCTTTGCGCAAAGTTCAATAAATTTTATGGGTTTCACTTAGTTTTATTTCACATAAATACATACCTGTTCGTACATAGAAATTCATCCTTTTAATATCAGTAACTAATTAAAAGAAAGATAGACTCCATAAGAAAGACGTTGATTGATTTCGATGAAATAAAACCGATAAAGTTTCTCTTTGCACCTTAGCATACATGCATCAACATTCTTTATTCACATAGCGAAAAAGCAATGGAAAGCATCGTTTCTTAATAGACCTAAACAAAACAGTAAAATAACATGAATAAACGATAACTAATTTGAGATACAAAAATTAATTATGTTTGAAGGATGAATAGTATTCCCATTTGTATTCTGTAGAAGATTGCATTCGCATGATTAGATTAAGAGTCTCCTTCACTGCATCCACTAGGGTCTATTATAGAGAGGGTGTTATCTTTAAAGTTCGTCCAGCAAGTTTAGGCCCTTAAAGTAGTTCAGAATCTGCTTGAATGAGGTCCTTTTTAAAGTCATCTAGGGAAAAGGTGATTCTTCTTGCGGCCGGGTAGTGGCAGAAGATGTGCTTAACTATCTCTTCACCCACCATACATAGTCGGCTTTCACTATCATCAGAAAGCCTGATTCTGTGTACCTACTTGCTTTCTGAGTTTACAGTGACCTATAAAAGTTGAAGCAAATACTTTGACAGTTCCAGTAGTTCCTTGGTGCTGACATGCTTAGAAGAAATACACTTTTCGCATGCACCAAACCAGGACAATTATTCTGATATTTAACTTTCTGATTTGCCCAAACATTGATTTGCTGTTTAACTTCTATATGCCAATGGCAGGTTCTGATCCCTGGAAATACCCCGCAGCACTTTTTTTTCACAAGAGTGCCTGCTTCCTCATTTCCATGAATGATAGATTATTATTATTTAGAGTGTTTTTACAGCTTCAGATCAACTTCGAGTTGCATTTATGCATCTCTAGTGCTTTAGCAACACCTGACTGTCACTGAAAGTATTTATGAATTTGTGTCTCACGTTTTTATCCAAAATATCTCTAGCGCACATTTCAATGGCATAAATTTCAGCCTGAAAAAGCGTTGTATGTTGACCAAGATTTTAGTATTTTCAAGGATTACGGTAGAATATTCCTGCGCCAACACCCTGCTTTGTTCTTGCTTATATCAGTGTTTTTTTTTTTCGTTACATCATCATTTCCTCTTTTTGAAAGGAAGCAGTGAAGTATGCGTCGATCATCGATCGAGTACACCACCATCATGTGCGATGGCAATCGCAGTATATTGTTGGAAGCGACTAATTCCAGTAGCTTGTTAGCCGCACAGATATGAATAAGATTGATTAGCAATGTGCCATAGGCGGAATGTGGTTAATTTGGCCTCCTTTTCTACATTAATGTACAAGGGTGGTAGGTCGAAAAGAGTTTCTAATACAATGACGGGAAGAAGACATGCAATCTTTTGTATGGATGTAAATCTTGCTGTAGCTCCGACTTGTTGGGTTTTCTGCCACCATGCTATCGCTCCATAGGTTATAGTTGGACGTACTACCATCACATAAAGCTAATTGATTAGCTTTGGGGATATGAATGTAGATTTCCCACATATTCTTGGGCAAGTCCATAAGGATAACCTTACCTTGCGAGAAGTCTTTACCACATGTGGATTCCAGATTAGTGTCCTATCAAATAGAACGCCTAGATGTTTTACATTATCTGCAAAGTTTGATAGTGGGTAGTACTAATTGTCCAACTCTCCCATTCCAGGTGAACAGTATTATCGTGGTTTTGTTACATAACGGTATTTGAAAAGGAATTGTCGGTCCTTTTCAAATACCGTCGCTTTAAAAACGCTTTACTTCTCCCTTGTAAGAACTCGACTTGAGTATGCCTGCCTTGTATGGTCCCCTATTTATCAAATACAGAAGAGACAATTGGAAGTCGTTCAAAGGAGATTTGTAAAATATCTATGGTTCCAGTGCGATTCGGTGTATCCGGAGCGCGGCTTTGATCATGTGGCACTTTTATCACGTTTCGACATACCGTCACTAACCCATCGGAGAATCACGATCAGCTTGAATTTTCTATACAAAATTCTTAATAGAGCAATTGACTGCCCGTGGCTGCTGAATCGCATCCCTTTTTCGGTGCCGCAATTCCAAGGCCGCCCATCTGCAACTTTCTACTTGCCCTTTCCTAAAACCAATACATTGGTTAGATCACCCGTGTATGTGATGTGCCATAACTAACAACAGCATTTCTGGCGATGTGGATATTCACCACGATAGTATGTGTACTTTTAAAAACAAAGTCAGTAATTATTTCAACCGCTACATGTTGTAATTTAGATAATTAATTAATGTTACATTTAACTTTAATTTCTATACCTGTGTTCCCTACATCTTTCTAAATTAGTTTCTGGATTAGTTATTTACTATTGGATTTACCTATGCACATTAATCTCTGTATCGTAGCTCACATTTGTTTGTTTATCTGTAAAGTGTCCTGTAATTGGAATATGTTTATGTTCTGTTGGGCATTCAATATATATTATTATTATTATTATTATAACAATCAACAAGGCAAAATTTAGACGGAGGTGATAAAAGTTATCAAGAAGGACGCATATTGGCCGGAGACCAACGCAAGTTTAAACAAAAAACTTGAAACTGGTTAATTTTACAGATAAGGTAAAAACCTATAAATAGGAAAACCACTATTAAAACTTATCAAAATTACAGATTTTAAAAAATTATTACATTGTCACCGTCGATGTACTATAAGTGTGTAGGTTTTATTTAAGTGTGCCTATGAATTTAGGTTTCACTACTTTCAAAACAGCAGGCATATAAGGTTTAACACTGTAAATTTATATTTCCTACAGTAGAAATTTTGGCAATAGTGTACATATTTGCCATAAGCTTCGTACCATCTTCTCATACTTATATACATGCACTATAGTGAAGTTTTAATCCGCATCACCTTCTTCATTTTCTTTTGTCTTTATTATAGCAATCACCTGAAACAAAAAAAAAATAATAATAAAATGTGATTCTTAGTACTTACTTACTAAAAATTTCTTTCCATTACTAAACTATTATTCAATTGATTATAGCATGCAATCGACTATTACGGGCTTGATAGAAGCAAGTAATGTACGCGCAAGTGTTCTAACTGAAAGTCTTCTCAGTACCTATTTCGCCCAGAATGGTTATTCATTCTTTTACTACCACTTTTTTTATTACAACACTCGTCTCATTTACGTTCGTAATTCCATTACACGGTGAATTTGTTCGATTTTGTGGACGTTAACTTTTTTCTCTCTTGGTTCATACTACAATCTTCACGTGCCTGTAATAGGTAAGTAGCCATAAAAAGTAGAAATTAGCGTTCGCCATACCCGATTGACACTTTGAGTAGGGAGTTTAGAAGAAGGCAATTACAAAAATGTATTCACGTAATTTTTAAAGGAATTGCAGTAGAAAAAGTTTAGCTACTCATTATATTCGACCAATAAAACACTGAGCACATTGACTTCCTTCTTGGGTTTAAATTGTCTGTATTTAATATATGTTTCTCACGACCAATGAAAGAGAGGAATACAACGAACAGGACGACAAAAAAAAGAAGATGTTGTGTAATGAACGTAGTTCAATATCCGCATAACAAATTTTAGTAAACGGTGATTAAGGAAAATGAATATCATACTAAAATAATACCGACACTTACATAATTTGGCGTATCATCCTCTCCTTCATTTTCAAGAAGATTCTTTGCATACCGCGTGTCCGATTATTTACCAATTATTATTTCTATAACCTGTTGAGGACTGAGTTAGTCCATAAGAGGTATTGTATCTATTCTTTCAACACGAAAAGGCAAACATTAGATGTGTTACAAGTTTTTCTACTATTATTTAGTTTCTACAAGTGATACTAATTTTTCCGTGTCAATATCCGTTGTGTACGTATTCATAATGAGCTTCGGTAACGCTATGTATGAACTGCTGAATCTGTTTGCCATATATCTTAAGACATCAATGCTCTGTGCCAACCATAACATACTACTTAGGACATTTTCAACGTTTGTCTTGGCTATTCATTTTCTCCATTTGCCGAAGTTCGCAAATCAGCCCATATCGCATCAATCTTGTACCAAATAACGTTACTTAATGTTTGGGGTACCTTGGTGATAAACCAATTGATTGGACGATTTCTGTATGAGAAAAATCTAAATGGTGACCATATCTTGCGGAATTTCCAAGAAAATCCCCAACGGCATGTTATGACTACGTAAAGTACAATTATGAGTTTCAATCGAGGCATTAATACCTGCTTCAGAATGATGTTATTGTAATAATGCAACATTTTACTCCAATTTTATTTTTCGTAGAAATAAATATTCCTGTAAGAGTGAAATTTATACTAATATTGAATTAGCAACTATAAGGGCAGACCACAAAAAATACTCAAAATTTCAAAATTATAATTTGAAACCATGCTGCACCCAAGTTTTTTTTTCCGAAATCAGCTTTGCAATTAGAAAATATTGAAACTCAAAGCTTGAAAAATTAATATTAGTGATTCAGTTGTAGGGATACAATCTACAGTCGCCTACCGAAACAAACAATTCGAAATTTTGTTAAACAATTTAGTGAAACAGGATGTGTTCAGCAGTCCGGCAGACAAGAAAATAGTTCGTTCGAAGGAAAACATTGCTGATGTCCGTGAAAGTATTGTTAATGAACCACCAACTTCTCTATCCCCTATGGCAGTTTGTGACGAATTTTGGATAAAGATTGGATGGTCACGAAAATCAATTAGCACAAGAATTGAAAGAACGTGACCATTTGCAATGCAGAAGTTTTGCTGATTGGTTCTAAGAAGATCCTTCAATTGGTGTGTTGCTTTGACGAAGCATCATGTTCAACAATGAAACTCATATCACATCGGTTTGACACGTCAATAAGTAAATTTATCGCATATGAGACCAAGCGCCATTCAAGAAAAATCACTTCATCCATAACAAAAGTTGTTGTTTGGTGCTGATTTTGGTCGAAAGGCATAATAGGTCGATTCTTTAATTAGTAGAGAATTGTGCATGTTATGATGAAACCATTATTGATTATTTATAGCTGAAATTAACTAGAATCGACATATATAAATAATATTTATTTTCAACAGAACACACAACGCGTGAAAACATCACCTTATTGCTATCGAACTTCAATGGCTGATTAATTTTAAGGAATGGTGATGTAAATTGGTCATTGTGTGATTTTGATCCCCTTGTTGGATCTTTTTCTCTGGGGTTATTTGAAAAGCAAAGTTCATGCCAGCAAACTAGCAATAATTCATAACCTGAAAAATGACACTAGAAATGAAATTAGTGAATGAAACAAGCAAATATGTGCAGTGTTTTGTATTCGAATCTCTGTAAGCATGATCGTGGTCATTTGGCAGCACTGACCTAAATGCAGGTAAATTTTATGCAGCTCTGGTTTTACAATAAATATAGTCATTTTAGTTTTTACATCACCAAACAGTCCAGAAATCCCATTAGAAACTACATGTTAACATATACAACTCAAAATGGCTAAACGAACCGTTTAGATTAGAGTATCTATTCGTACCTGAGCCATTTTCGTCGTCGATTGGCTTACTCAAATCCCATTTTTCAACAGTGTTTCTACTGCTATATTCAGGGTAGCCCAGAGAAGGGCTGTGACTTGCCAATTCTATCTATTAGAATTTGCGCAGGGTGTATATCTCTTAATAATATCTGTACGTGACTTTGCTTGTGTTTTTGTATGACAATATTCTTTTATAATAATATATAGTGTTGAATGTTACATATGCAAGTTCTATTTAAAATTGTACATACTCACTGCTGCGGAGGTATGTACAATTTCTCTCTAGATAGCCTGATATCTATGTATGTATATCTACTTCTCTGTGTCGTACATCCATCTACCTTTGTTTCTATTAGTTGCCTTCTTATGCCATATTTCTTTCTGAAGCTGAAGGTCATATATTGTGAAAAGAAGTTTTAATTGTTTATTATGTTAAGCATTCATAAGTATTCATTACTTCAGTTATTATGAGTACAATATCTATGGTATAATACATTGATAATAAACCTTCTCGATTCTTTAACATATACTTATCAAATGCATAAAAGTAAGAAAAAAACTGAATACGTGCTACTAAAATTGATATATTATAATAAAAGTGTTTGCGAAATAATCTATCAATAATTCGTATGAAAAAAACAAAGTAGAATAAGACGTTCTAAGTTAACCTCACGACATCGCCACATTCCAAGATACGCAAATTTACAAAAAGTCATCACCATCACGTTTTCAAGTATTCATCGAAATGTTTTAGTTGCCATTAGTGTACCAATTAATATTGTACATTATCCACCGAAACCTTGGCCGTTTATGGCTAAAAATTGGCGATAATCACGTCTACATAGTATTTAACTTTAAAATCATGTAAAAAATATTCTCCTCTCTTGGTCTATCTATCCCGACTATGACGAATTAAATTTATTGTAATTACCAATACAAACCGTATCAAGAAAAAAGCGCTTTATACCTACTGATTTTTTCTAAACGTATTTTTATTTAAATAACCTTGAACTTGCTTTTTTTCTGATCAAATATTCGTCTTTTTTTGTGGTTTATATATTAATACAAATTTTTCTCAGGCGTCTATTAGAAGCTAATAAGGTTTTTATGATTCTAAATTAGCTCCTACTGTTAATGTTTTTTTTTTTTATGTCTTAGAGTAGCATGAATGCATCGTTAAGAGGGATTTTCCTTTACAGTTTGTTGTTTATCTATTTTTTTAAAATAAAATGAGGGTCTATAAAGTTAATGTTTAGTATAAATATAAACGGTGATGCAAGAGTATTAAACTCGTTTGTTTTGGCAAATAAAAGAACAGGTCATTAACTTCAAATTTGTTGGAAATATATTTATAATGAATTTATTTATCTTTTCTTACGGGAAAATACGGGAAAACGTATTTCTTATAGATACATATCGTTCTTAATTATTTAAGTATTTTATTTCCTAAATTTCGTTTCTTCCTAAAATATATTGTATTACAATTTCACTAATTCGCCAATCAATATAATCTATGATTCACCCTCCACTTGGCGACTCGATTTTATAAACTACCATTAGTTGCCTCTATCAGTTTGAGTTTGCAAATAAATACAAATTACACTAAAAACAGACACACAAAAAGTATTGATACAGTGAAATCTTTCTTAATTTATATATAGTTACTTTTAAGATTCTTCTTCTTCGTCTTAATTCATACCGTCTTGGCGGCGGACATACCAATAAATGCGGAAGGCATAATTTTTGTGACCAATACACAAAATAAAAGAGCAGATAAAAATAGATATTAGATTTTGATTTGTTCACCGCACTACTCTGGGCCTGTTTTAGAGCATTTCCATAAGATACATAAGGTATGATATAATTCGGTAGGAACGATATCTTCCCGCGTGCGATAGTTTGTTTAAAGAAATGTGACTTTCAGGTCTTAAAATGGAGTGAAGAAACCTTATAAGGGTTATATTAAATAATCGTCTTTTTTTTCTTTTAAGTACAGCTAATCTGCATTGTGTTACTTCACTCTGTCACACATGTGAACTGCTTCAGAGCTTTTCTATGATTATTATATAAGTAGTTATATAATAAAAGTTTGCAAACACTGGCTAGGATGGCATTTCTGCATCACTTTCTTCAAGGGTGGTGGGTGAGCTATATATTTTAGGTCATTAATTTTACAAAATGTTTTCCTTAAACTTATTAAATATTATTTATTTATGATTGCAAGAAAAACTAACATAGATAAATAAGAAATAAGACACAAAGAGCTACGAATAATGCAAACCACAAATAATAAAAGTAAAAACTCTAGTGTTGGAGGCTAAAAACGCAGACAAAATGGAGACAACAGAGAGGGCCAAAAATTATTCTTTATGGTATTAAAAAGCTCGAGAGGAAATATAACGCTATAAAGTAGAACAGTTAAACATGAACAAGGAAACATACTCTCAGATGAGTACAAATCATAAATTTCTAAAAGAACTGAAAAGACTATTTCAAAAAATTACTCGATACGAAATCAGAAATAGTGGAAGAATCTAGAGAAAACGGGGAACAACAAGGACATAGAGTGGGAAGGGGATCAGGAGATGATAAGGTTACCAAAGAAGAGTTACTAAAAGTAATAAGTGAACTCAAAAATGGAAAAAACACCAGGTAACGAGAAAATTACAACTGAAATAATTAAATAAGTATATAGGTGAAAAGGATAAATACAGATGCTAAATAACTTGCTGGAAATGTTTCTTTATATTTTTTAATATGAATATGTTTTTATAGCCATATGTAGGTCCATGTTATTTTTTTAATAAATATCTTTAATGGCTATCCGTTGTAGAGAGGTTTCACGGTATCATAAAACACAGAATTTATGTATTCAAGTTTGTTTGTTTTTATCCATATAATCTCGTAAAAAACTAAACTTTTCAATACCGACCTTAATAATTGTAAAATATAATTATGCAGCGTCTAAAATAATTAGCATGTGCAGTCATAGCATAAAACGTTATATAAATAAAACTTTTCTACATTCATTTTACATAGACTACTGTGCGTTTAATTAGGAAGATTTAATTTAGCTTGTTTAATACCTTTATACATAATTTTTAAAGCTTTTACAACCAAAAATCCTTTGAAAAATGTTAAAAAAAAAACATAATCTATGGCAATTTAATGATAACATAAAAATATAATTTTCTCATTTTGACCTCTGGGAATTAATTAGTCGTTTATTTTAAAAACTTTAAATCTGCTTTGAGTCGGCATAAGGTGATTATGTAAATTCTTACATGGACATAAAGAACGACCAAAACTCTAAACGGTAATTCTTAGCCTTTGATGTCCGGTAAAAATGAGTTTAATGACATGAAAATGTACAATAAAACTGACATGGTGGAAATTATATTACATACTCGGCAATTTAATCTAACATGAGACAAAATTAACATATACATGCGTCGTAAAAACGACACAATTTTTACCATTTACAGAGTGCATTAAATCAAAGCAAACAGAAACAATTTATATCAAAAGCAATATTTGATTCCTCTGATTTGTGTGCGAGTAAGGATATACTCGTTGCCAGATCTCCATTATCATTATCAGGGACAAATTGATTTTGCACATCCGAATGTTGCACGTAGGCACAAATGTGTGTGATGCGCGTATACTTACAAACCTCAATACAGACACATAATATACACATACGGCCGTATGTTGTACATAGTATGGGTATAGTGGCATAAATGCGGGGTCAATACTCCGCAACCGTTTAGGTCGTAAGGTCAGGGGCAAAATCAGCACCGAACTGCACTAGGACAACTGGAGTGGATGTATCTTTCCCACTGCAATCACTGTGATGAGACCGAATGTTGGGCGTTGAAATTACGATTATGCATTCAAATATCTTATAAATGCAATCTGTACTCCCTAACAGGAAATCTGATTTATTTATATTATTTTTTAATGAAAATAAATATTTTAAATTAAAACTAATAATTATATACTTAGCCTTAAAAATTGAAAGTAATACATTCTAAAACTTCCTATTAACAAACTGTGATCTTTTGAACACTACGATAGGAAGATCATTAGCAATTGTTATAAATATAGTGTTTAAAATAATTTCAGTGTTTATTCGCAAAAAGAAATTATCAATTGAGAGTAAGGCACTCTATCAAGTTTTATATTCAGATTTTAGATTTTAACTTAAAAATTAAAAAAAAAAATAAGGCGCTTATTAGTCGTATTACTAGTATTAATATTATATGCAACATAAACATATTTTCAATCCCCCAAATATGATGAGAAATTTTACTAATTGGACATCAATGCACTTTATTTTTGTAGTAGTAAGTATCGATACTCCTTCCACCAACACCACTTTGAAATCACAGCGACATGTAAAGTAATAGATCTTATATTCAATGTAAAATTTTAAATTTATTAAAATTAGTGCGTAAAAAACAGTCCACATAATGACTCTCCAATCGCATAATTCAAATCCATTATAATTTTAATTACAAAGTAGCAAATCTAAACTTGTGTCCTGGCTTTCTCTAAATCCTCTTCACAAGTTACACGAAACATTCTACCTCCTTTCTGCTTCCTGATCTAGATGATACTACGTCTAGCAACCCATACATACCTCCAGCCTTCCTCCATCACCTTGGCCTTGGTCTCCCACAGTAATATGGGGCTAACGCTTCAAGAACAAGAACCTTACTGGTGTTGTAGCTTTTTGGCACAATATCAGAATTAATAATCTTTGTTTTCCTTTATTTTAAAAGTTCAGTCTTTGATAGACTAGATCTCAACTCCACTCCCAATTTGGTTGCACCCAAAATATCAGAGATTCATCAATATACACCTGACTTTAGGGCAGTAGCCAGCGTCAAATCTACAAGATTTTCTCCTTTAACAATCTGTCTATTCTTCTGTCCCTGCTCAAATTCACAAAACTTCTTTTAAATTTCAATAACTCTGTGTCTTTCTGCTACAGTTTATTTGTTACTGAATCCAGTTGTTTGAATAAAGAGACAAAGTTATTAGATTGCTGTATATAATAATAATAGTTTTTATTTACCAAGGATTAGAAAGGACTTCATCAAAATATAGCAAAGAAAGGACATACTAGAATATGGTTGGCTAGTTAAACAAAAATGGCACATCAATAAAAGAAAAATATGTCATACAAGCTTACATTAGTAGTATAAATAGATTAGATTAGATTAGATTAAAAGGCATTCTCTAAAGCTGTCTTCTTAATTAGGCCTCCGTCTTTATTAGCGGTTTCTTTATGTTGCCGTCAGCTGTGAGGTTTCCTACGTCCAGTACTAAAAACCTTGTCCTTGCCAGGCCATCACAGTGGCATAATACATCAACTCGCCAGATTGCAGAATCTGCAATCTGAGCGTCATCTGCCAGGGTATGTTATACATATGCTTATTCAGTCTGCAATGACCAGCCAGCAGATCATTTTTGCTTTGTCTTCCTGTCTTTACTCAATAGGTCTCAGTAGGTAAATTCAGACCTCTGTTCCTTTAAGAAGTCCTATGCCTGTCTTTGCACCGGTCACCATTCTTTGGACCTATTATGTGTCCACTCAATGATGGGCTTTTTAATTTGCGATTTGAGGATGTCGAAGGAAGAACCAAACTAAATAGAGATAAATGTGTCCTTGCTGAAGCTTACCGAAAGTGCCTTTTTGGGCTTCTTTCCATATGTGCCGGCTTCTACGCCCTAATCAGTCTTAGAGCTGTCTGTATACCAGTTTGAATGAAGGGCTTCTCTCCCAGTCCTTCTTATCTGGTTTCCTATAACTTGATAATTCCTATCTAGGTAGAATTTCTGAACAACGGCGTCACTTAGCACTTAGCACTTAGCACTTAGCAAAACTACTAGATGAAGGAGGCGTCCCTTATGGGGGAACGCCTCCTTCATCTAGTAGTTTGTGATAGTCTCGCGCCTCTTTGACATTCGGAAACCTCTCCCGTCCTAGTAGTACGTGTAATGCCTTGCACTAATACAAAAAAAGTCATTAATAAATAAATTTATTTCCTGTTAATACTTATTATTAATTGGAAATACAGTCAATTTCATGTGTTTTCATTAGCATATTTTTCCGTTAAAATATATTTGTTTCTATTTGTTTATCGTTATATATGAGTATCAAGAGAAAATAAATTTTCAACTGCGAATATAATTTATATGAGACATTTCTCAGTTCCAGACGTGAATTACAGTAATAAATTTTATTGGATTGACACAAATATATGTGATTATGCGCAATTCAAACCACGAATCGTCAGAAATAACGATATTATCACATAAAATATTATAATAATCACTCCGCTGTTCCCATCCGCAACAAATTAGATTACATTAAATACCAGCCTGTCGCGTAATGTAATCATTTCGCGGGATCTACAATCAATACATTATTTAAAATTAGTTTCCCATGTCCAGCAAAGGTCGAAACACTCACAGCACTAGGAGAATCACACCGTTTCGCACCGAGTGGCTTCTTCTCGTTAGCGATTTTTTCAACAGTATAAAGTCCCGTTGGATGGCTATTACAATATCTATGTACGTATATATGTAAACACGAACGATATGCAAATTTATGATAAACATGTGTCACCGATACCAATAAAATAATTAATATGGCGATATGAAAAAGAAAGAGAAGAATACTTTCTCGGAAGAGTAGAGGATGCGGTTGTATGGTAACCAAGAAAAAACGTCAAAGAGAAGCGATTAGAAGTTGGCTAAGTAAGGAAAAAATATGGTGATTGGGAAATTTAACTGTACTTCACGTAAAATACCTGTTTATACCCTGTATTGTTATCGCTAAAAGTGTGAAGTTTGCGTATAAATTTGAAAAATCAACTTGCACCCAGGAATTACATACAAGAATGCTGAAAGATTAATTTTTCATACGCATAAGTATAGTATTCAACACATAACGTTGCTTATCCTAAAATTTACTGTTATAACAAGGCAAATACATTATCACACAGATATTTATACAATAATCAACAATTACGGTTGTTTTCCCAGTTTTTTAGAATTTTTCGGTTGTTATTGCCAATATCAAGAATTGGAATCTCATTTTACAAGACAAATAAAAACGGCTAAAAACCTTTGTTGACAATAACTGTTTTAATAGGTACTAAAACGTAATGTATTTGATTTAAAAATTTTATATTTATCATTATTATTTGCAGCGATAAACTGGAATCGTATATATTGGTATATTAGCGCAAATTATGCATAAGCAGCAATAACTGTAAAAGTATAAAGTATATTTGATCTGAATGTCAACAAAGAAACACCGCCACAAAAGTAATTTAGCCGCCAATAGGAACTGTACTTGCTACCTGCGAAATTGCAAACTTATAGCAGTAATATTTGACACAAATGAAACGATAAAAAAAATACGTAGGTAGTTTAAAATAGATATGCTAAATCGAATACTATCAACTAGTTTGTTCTGCCTGGGAAAACTTTTCTCCATCTTCTTTTCTTCTTGCAAACTGTATTTGCGATTATCAGAAAACAACACAATCGGGTCAAAGAAACCAATTCACTTCGTCGCCCGTTTCCTGAAACTTTAAGAGAAGGCACAATATATATATATCAACTTACTACAGCATCATTTTGCATCTTATTTCTTTCTTTTTCATCTCAGCTTCCGGATAGCTATAGATCGAATGACTCTAGACACATGTTAGCTTCACGAAATTCTCAGTTTTTGCCGGTTGTACCGCGTTTCCGGTATTTATATGTATGTAAGTTGTACCTCCGCCAAGCCGTTCGCCGGGGCAGAACCACTTCCAGCAATTCATTGGCGAATAACTTTATTCTTTGACGTTTCTTGGAAGTCGGGACCTGTCTGATGGCGGACGAAAGAAAAAAATAAGCCGACAAATGCCTAACCGAGCGTATATATTATTCAGGAAATATTTTAAGTTCTAAAATACAAAGTAACGGTTTTATATTTTTGTATAACAATTCTGTTGTAATTAATTTTACATAAGAGAATTAATAAATGCACGGGTGTAGCGTTCGGGTTTTACTTATTGTTAAGGAAATGAACTCGTTTTATAGAGGTTTTCAGCGATTTTATAAATTGTAATTAAGCGCGATATGTGACATTATAAAGCACCTAAAATAATAAGCGATCTATAGAGAGGTTGTTGTCATGTTGATACTATTCTCAAAAGGTGTAATAAATGGACATACACATATATATGTGGTTGCAACTATGTGCTGAAACGTATTACTTTCTCCTTGTCGTCTCTGTGCTCGGAATAATAATAATAATAATCCAAGAATAAAGTTTCCATATCGGAGGATCAGCAACAAATCCATTGAGTATACTTTATTATACTGACTAAAATCGATTATTTCTCGCTAGTGCTTCTATGCATTCATATTGATCCGCGTACAAGATTTCATAATCTTTACAACGTGAAGATTATGAAATTATGGTTATATTTCGGGAATTTTTATTAACGAAAATTCAGGAAGATCTCGCATTTATGACAAAGATTATTTGGACGGAAAAATCGAAATTTTCAAGGGACGATATAATTAATAGAAAAATTTATACTATTGAGAATTAAAAATTTACATGTAATGATTGAGGCAGATTTTCAAAATACATTTAGTTTCAATATTTTTGTTTTGGTAATAGGGGATAGAATTGCATACGAAATTTATGATGAAAATTTGAATAGTGATTGTTAGCTACAAATTTTAATAAACACAATTTCGCACATCGGTGACGACTCCCTTAAATATTTTACCAGAGGTATAGTATCAATTTGACGAAGCATTTGCTCAGTCTTCAGGCGTAGGACCTACATGCTGAATTAACCGCAATGTTTGATGATCGATGCATAGGCAACAATGGACCTTAGAAATGCCCCCCTCGTTCACCCGATCTAACACTTCTACATTTTTATTTACTTAAAATCATTGGTGTATGCCACACCTGTGCGATCCCGCTAGAAACTTTTGCATAGGGTTACAACACAAATCAGAAGAATTCTGGGTAATCAAATTCATAGAGCTACAGGACAAGTAGAAGCGTGGAGTTTAAAATGTTTTAGAAAAATAATGGCGGTCATATATAAAATACAGCGATCTAGGAATGTGTTTTCAAAATTTTATTTTATTTTTGTATTTTTTAGTATAACATTATGATGTTGTATTTAATACCTTATTAGAATCCCCATGAATCAAGAATAAATTCAAAATGTCGCTGTTCGAATAGTTCTTTCTATTTAATTTAAGTTTTACAAAAGTTTAGTTACGATAACATAAATTCTCGTATGGTCACTCAAAGAAAACACATAAGCATCACTCATGGCCAATTACAAACATTTAAGGGTAGGGCTACCAAGTTTGTTTAACAAAAACTCGCTCATATCTCAAAACTTATTAAAGACAGGAATGTTGATATAAAATGAATAGGGAATAATATTTACTTCCTATATTTCATTTAATATACGGACTGTTTTATTTAAAAAAAAGAACTTTTCTGCATTCGAAAATATGTCACTTTGTCTTCAAGTTTTGGGTAACCTGTATATTCATAATGTAGCAAATTTGGAGTCTCTTTACTTGCAGTATTAACAATGATATTAACTTCTGAATGATTATTACAAAAAAAAATTTAAATTACTCAAAAACGGCAGCAAATACGCGAAATTAATAAAAACCGACGTATTTATAATTGCAGAATCCAAAAATGTAAAAAATATATCATTCTATTTAAAATAACAAAGTTGACGTTAATTTTCAGTCAATCGGAAGTGATATTTTGGTTAAAATATTTCACATTTATGGTTCCAATCGAACAGATAATGATACCAAAATCCCAAATATAAGTAAACATTATAGACTTTTAATGAACCACTTTCGTGGCATATCCTGATCGTTCATAAATAATGCAAACAATACAAAAAAGGCCCTGCAATATTTTTTCATCTATTCTGCAAATAAACCTAATATACCCACCTATATCATATTTGCAGAATAAAATATGAAATAAACTCTAAATAAACTAATTAAGGAAGTATTCTTAGATATGAATGAGGAAGCGTAAGCCTAATATTAACTATTTACATAATTTTGTGTTTCGTAGGATCATCCGTCTAATTGCAAACACTAAAACCACTTTCGTTCATTCATAAGAGTGTCTTTAATTGTTGTTTTTTAAAATTGTGTTTGCATTTATTACGGGAGCGTTCGCAGAGTGTTTGCTTTCCTAATTTTATTTACGAAATGTTTTCTTTGTCGTACCCATCTTAATCAATTATTTAGACATACACGAATATAAATACAATAATACCCTATTCGGTATGTCTGGTATTCATGAGATGAGATTAAAAACCATTTTGGTTGGTGTTAAAAGCAAACAGGAAAACGATTAACGACGCGAGAAAAATTATAGGGAGACCTGCGATCGCAATTACTCTTCGACCGATAATCGCGATTTTCGCGCCGATATCACGAGCCGTGTGTATCCGGCGCGAAAGCATCGATTTTACAAATACGTACTGCCGTGATTAAGTTAATTAATTTCAAAGAGAATGGATAATATACGGTTACCGTATAGTCTCTTAAAGTACCTTCAGTTGATTCCTTTGAGCTTGCTGTTGACCGCCGTCGTTCGATGAGAATCGAGGTTCGCGCACGAATCACGAACTTCGGCGGCTAGTTTATTGTTCATTCTATCGGGTGTAGCTTTTGGCGTCTTCGTCTTTGAGTGTTTTATCCATTGTTACATCATTCGAGATAACAATTCCTAATGTTTAAACACGTACAATAAGCTACAACGATACATTATGTTGGAAAGCGTTCCAACATACTTGTGCAATCAGTGTCACGCATCATATCGGGTCGGTTGCCGTATATCCAGGCCTCGGTCACAATCTGTCGTTCCCACTATATCCTACTTTTACCACTGATAAACGTATATTCGATTGCAAATTAATATTCCCCGAATTTATTCGATTTGTACCTACCTTTGTACCTTTTCTGTTTACAAACATATTCTAGCTAAATGTGACTGTAGTAGTGAAATCTTATGCAGGTGGCCTCGTGCCCTCGGAAATGATTAAGTTTTTCACTTATTGAGCAGGACATTTAATGTGAACAGTAAAGATTAATTTCAGCAAATTCATCAGTTTTTAAATAAATTTTATTTTTAATGAAATTATGTTCAAGTGTCATTCATTTTATGATATAATGATACCAGTACACCTATTATTATATAATATTTTTCTACTCCATCCTACTGGGCAGTTTAAACAGGGCATAAAACAGCTGTTGTTAGACGAAGCATTGACATCATTGACAAATATTTAACTTATGCTTATCTACATACATATTATTGTTACGTGCTTTCGTATGTCTTTGCTAACATTGCTGTATATATGTATATCATACATGCAATATATGCTATGGGTTACATACTTTTTATTATAATAGATACATTGTATTTATATGTATAGATCTTCTTCGTATTTTAAAGTCATATAATTAAAAAACCATTAGAGTAAAACGTTTCGGTTTAATACTAAACCTTATTCATTTACATTTCAAAAATTAGTAATGTAGAAATAAAATTTTTTTCTGTATAAAAATATATAACATTTTTGTTTTGTTGATAAAATCAGTTAGTTTTTTGTTTTGAAAGAGTTTTGAAATGTTTTATATAAAGATTGTTTTGTGAAATGTGTCAGTTGTGTTAGTTATGGAAAGTTATGGTTAAAAATGAAAAACGTGACTAAATTTTTAATAAAATTTCATTTATAGAATTAAGTTATAAAGTATAGTGAAAAATTGTGTGTCAGTTTTATCATTTATAGAATTATTATGTTTATAAATTTGGATTATTTCAAGTATAGTTCGTGCTTTATAGTTTTGTTCTTGGTTTAGGATTGTTAAAAACAAATGTATGATTTTGTGTTATTTCATGTTTTTTTTAAAGCTGTAAGATTTTTGTTATATTTGTGTCCTTTCATTCTATTTTCTAAATATTGCATAGTTTCGCCGATATATACACCATTACAATTTTGACAATTTATTTTATATACTATATGTGATGTTTTATTTTTTCAGTTTTCGATTTTAATTTTGTGTAAATTTGATTTTGTAATTTATTATTATTTTGATTTGCTATTTTAAGATTATAAGGATTTTTTACATAAGGAATTTTTATGTATTTTATAATTGTTTGACCATTATTTATAGTTTTTGTTGATTTATTATAAAAACGGAATATTCTTTGTTTAAATATTTTATTGATAAGATGATTTGGATAATTATTTTGTTTTAGAATAGTTTTTGCTTTATTGATGGTGTCATTTCGAGAAATTGGACTGGTTAAAGTTATAGCTCTATCAGCTAAACTAATAATAACACTATTTTTTTGCGAGATTGGTTGTGATGATTTAAAATTTAGATAACGTCCAGACCATGTAGGTTTGGTATACCATTTAGTTAAAATTTCATTATTGTACTTATTATACCTTATTAGTTAACGGTTCACTCCACTTTTACGTTGACTTGTTATATAAATAAGCCATAATTATTGCAAACGTTTCTACTATTTAAAATATTTTTATCATCTATAGAATCTTCTGCGTTTGCTATGTACCCTGAAGCAGTCGATTCTATATTACTTAACGCCAAAATCTCTTACTATTCCTTCCTTAGAAAGTTATTGCGTTTTGTATAAATTCTTATATTCTTTACATTCTATCTATTTTTCTGTTTCTGTCCCAATATCTGGTAAAACCGTATTGCAACGTTTACCCAACCGTGAATTAGACGCTGTCTGAGGTTGCAATCTTATATACAGCACTGAATTAAATATGTAAAGTCGACTAATACGCCTGATACCTTAATATTTCTGCTAGCATGGTATTTTCAAAGGAAAGTCCACTGCTTCTGCAATTATGTCAATGGATAAATTATGCAGTTTGGATCAGCCATTTTTGACAAATCCCTTATATAACAGATGTGTAGTTTTGGACACTTCATTCAATTCCCAATAATGCGTTTATTTCTGCCACCCCTCCTCTTCCTCCTGTTTCTTCCGTTCATATTTACGTTAAAATGATGTATCGTCTATACCTTATATGTGCAGAATAATACACTGCACGAACGCAAATAATGCAGCAGCTGCGAACCACCCTTCGCTTAAGGTAATCGATAATCGATGATATTTGCACATAAAAGTGGGAAAAGTTATTCGGGACGGGCGAGTACTGCACCCGGACTAGGATTTCGGGTGACCTTGGATGATGTCATGCAGATCCCGCAACGAGGGGATGAAGTACGTACGCCAGATCACCGTAATCCCGGTGCTTAGGGTCCTTTTAGGGAACTAGGCGTTGTTATTTCGCCGGAGGATTGCGTCCCGTTGTGTGTTGCATTGTACTGGTTCAGTCTGTCGGAAAACACTTTTGTTACGTTCACTGTGTATGCATTACTATCGAATTGATGTGTATTTCCCAGATAAATGCCGAATTGGGTTTAATTTAATCTATAGTTTACTGCGCAATTGGTATAGAAATTATTAAATGGGATGTCAATATTAAGAGAATTTCTCATCATCTTATCGTTCTAATCAATAAAAACTAAAATCCACTTTGAAATAGTACTGCGAACAATTTCAAAGTGGTGGTTTTTCAGTCTTAGAAATGTATGTGACAGGTGTTGTTATTTTATATGGTTCTTGTTTATATAATTTTTCATATTCCCGAAAGCTTCAAAATAAAAAAAGGGAAATTATTTTACCAACTGAAAAGCATTTATATCCAAACACAATAATAAAGATTTGTAAAAAAAAAAAAACTTAACAACAGAAACAAGAAAGGTTAAGAATATAAACACAAAGAACTGCAGGCATGTACGAAGAAACAATTTGGAATCGGAAAAACTTTATAATAAAGATGGACTACAAGATGATAGAGTATTCATTCTTCTGCTTTCGAATCTAAACAATGGAAAGGAAATACTTGAGAAGAGTTCACGACATGAAAAAAGACGCAATAACAACAACTTTACTAGTCTCTGTCTTTAAGAAATCAACAGTAGACCAACTAATGCAGTTATTCCCAAGCGAGAAAGCTGCAATATTTAAGGGAATTTGCCCTTAAATATTGTTTCACAGGACAATGTCGGCGGTTAGCAAAGCGAATAGCGATTTGGTTTCGCCTTCTTCTTCTCAGCAATGTTTTGTTTAGTATTCGAATTAAGTATGTACTTCCTGGTGACTTGTCTTTTTACCAGAAGTGGAATTAAGTTTTGAACAAACTGCATCAACCTGAGCAAGCCAATCTCAATTTTAATCTATAACAATTCCCAAAAATTTACTGGTTAAATCACTTACAACCTCATAACCATGAAAGTTTAAATTGATCCTCTCATAATTCTTAATTTTATGATTGAATAAGATACAAGTCTTCCCAATGCAATAGTTTATTTGAATGGCACCATCCGTAGAACTCATTAAATGCTAGTTTTATGTTGAAAGCAGACCCACGACTTATGCTTCGAAGAACATTGTTAACATAGCAAAGGTCCCAAAACTATAGCCTGCGGCATGCCAACACTTTCACTAAAACTACACAATATCATTTGTTTATACTATTATTTTATAATGCAAATATTGCAAGATGAAACACTTTTCCTTATTACCTTTTTTTAATGAGGGCAAACAAGCAATGAGCGGATCTTAAAGAACATAAAGTGTATGGTTAATTTAGTTTAGTCACCTATATTATCTTTAAAACTTTGTGATATTATTTATAAAAATTCAATTATATAAATATTTATAAGTCTTGCAAC
The DNA here is from genome assembly GCA_949128085.1 of Cetonia aurata. Classification (NCBI taxonomy): domain Eukaryota; kingdom Metazoa; phylum Arthropoda; class Insecta; order Coleoptera; family Scarabaeidae; genus Cetonia; species Cetonia aurata. Next base: position 27,615,255 of record OX421887.1, read on the forward strand.
GTTTCTCCAGATACCAAATACCTACAGAAAAGCTACTTATCCTTCGGGAAAGATCTTCATAACTATGTGTCAATATTATATGTAGGAAATATTTAGTGCTCAAATAATAAAATGAAAATAATATCACGGCCACACGTGTTCAATATTATAAATTCTAATATATATAGGAACGTCTCTTTCAGAACTCTATGTTTCTCCAGCTGCGTATTTGAAATTATTTTTCTTCTCAGCAATGTTTTGTTTAGTATTCGAATTAAGTATGTACTTCCTGGTGACTTGTCTTTTTACCAGAAGCGGAATTAAGTTTTGAACAAACTGCATCAACCTGAGCAAGCCAATCCCAATTTTAATCTATAACAATTCCCAATAATTTACTGGTTAAATCACTTACAACCTCATAACCATGAAAGTTTAAATTGATCCTCTCATAATTCTTAATTTTATGATTGAATAAGATACAAGTCTTCCCAATGCAATAGTTTATTTGAATGGCACCATCCGTAGAACTCATTAAATGCTAGTTTTATGTTGAAAGCAGACCCACGACTTATGCTTCGAAGAACATTGTTAACATAGCAAAGGTCCCAAAACTGTAGCCTGCGGCATGCCAACACTTTCACTAAAACTACACAATATCATTTGTTTATACTATTATTTTATAATGCAAATATCGCAAGATGAAACACTTTTCCTTATTACCTTTTTTTAATGAGGGCAAACAAGCAATGAGCGGATCTTAAAGAACATAAAGTGTATGGTTAATTTAGTTTAGTCACCTATATTATCTTTAAAACTTTGTGATATTCTTTATAAAAATTCAATTATATAAATATTTATAAGTCTTGCAACGTTTCTCCAGATACCAAATACCTACAGAAAAGCTACTTATTCTTCGGGGAAGATCTTCATAACTATGTGTCAATATTATATGTAGGAAATATTTAGTGCTCAAATAATAAAATGAAAATAATATCACGGCCACACGTGTTCAATATTATAAATTCTAATATATATAGGAACGTCTCTTTCAGAACTCTATGTTTCTCCAGCTGCGTATTTGAAATTATTCCTTTGAAGTGTTTCTATCCCTACACGGCCCCAGCAATAACATTATAGCTTACGGTATTACGGTTGCGCCTTTATGGAAGACTAAAATAGCTATTTCACGTTGGCTCTTAGTCCAATTAGGCGGTTAAAATCATTAGAGGCAGCAGTTCGCTGAAACTATAACATTATAAAGCCCTATACCATGTTCTAATAACAAGATTACTTAACGTATTCTGAAATGTTAACAGCAACAAAATTAATTTTGTATAAAACACATATTTTAAAAACTGCGTATTGCAAAATACATACAAGAAATGAGATCAAATCGTCAAATGACAGTCATATAACAAATGTGTGACAGTTCATGTTTCTTTAGTTAACATTTGAGCCCGAAGATGGCGGTAAGCATTACAGATAAAATTTGGTTATCATTTACTTATAGCAGAAACAGGCATTATACTTATTCCTAAATCCACGGATATTTAGGTACTTCAAGCTAAGTTTTATGCCCAGCAGAGAAATTAAATATTCTTGACCTACTGTTTACGAGTTAAAAATGTCTATTTTGCTTCCCTCCGCCATCCTTCAAGTTATTTTTTCGCACCTTGAATATGATTTGTTGTTACATTTACGCAAAATTCGATAATAGGTATGGAAATTGGGGGATAGTTACGAATCTGGAAGCAAAAGTCGAGACACCTTTTGGAAACTGACAATGAGGTTTTCTAAAACACTAATGGGCAGAACGACTTTGATGTTTTGCGAAATATTTACCAAATAATTCTTGTAAGCAGTTCGAACTTGTTCTTTTAAAATCTAAAGCAGAATACCCCTCATATGTATAAGAGTGACCATTAGCTTCATGTTTTGGCATTATCTTTGGGGCAGATATTTTAAGTGTTTAGGTAATCGTTCAGGGTGGTATCTGGGGAGGCATTTTGGGGGTTCAACTCTTTAATTAGGCATGGACATAGCACATGTACATTATTTAACAAACATAGTTAAGCTAGGAAGATCTCTAATCAAAATTACTTTGAATCCTTTAAATTTAGAATACCTGTCATATAAATACTTATCGTTTCAACTAGATCAATAAAATTTGCAATATTAAATCATACTTCAAACAAAAAGAAACGCCCTTGTAAATACATATCCTTAATATTAATTCATTTTGTGATTTTTATCTCCAAGATCACGTTGTAAGTATAGATCATTTATTTATTAGTTAATGTATACGATCATTCAAAATATACACCAGAATTTGTTTAAATAATTTGTGTTAAATTCACCACGGTCAAGCTGTTTGTAATTATCGATAATACATGTTGTATGGAGCATGACAACCACGTACGAGTAATGTATATACCTAATGTAGGTATTTGTCAATGAAAAATTTTGCTAATTAAATAAATGAAGTGCAAATATATGCCTAATTGGAGATTTAAAAATAAAGATTGCTGTACATATATAAGAATATTTAATCAATAGGTAATTAAGGAATAAAGATGAGGCAAAAGAGTAAAAAAAAAATATTTCATTCTAACGTAAGTACATGATATAATCGGTAAATTCAATTGATGATTTCACATGCACTAACGTATATTGAAAGTTCAAGGGTTAATTATTTTTTGTAGTATCAATTGTTTACCACACGTCATATACCATACGCTAGAATAACACTGCGTTTAGCAAGATTTTTTTGCCAACACTAACATTTTGAAATAAACCTAAAAATATGACAGTTTTTTTACAGCGCATCTATAATCTAACTTTTAAAGATAAAATATGCATATCCGGGCATTATTACTGTACACTGCCTAAAGCTCCAGCGTTTAATCTATATTAATGACTGGGGGCATTGCATTTATCCCAGGACGTACCATAAAACCAATTTCACCCACGGATTTAATTAAAGCTTAAATAATTTAAATATGAATTTCGAGTAGGTACCTATATAATGGTATATGTGTAGCATTATCAATTCATAAAATTGCCACCTATTTAATGGCGTTGTACGCAATAAATTTATTCACTATGGGCTATTTAATAGCTAACAAACTTATCCTGTAATAAGCGAAATAAGTGAAAACAGCTAAATAAATTATAAGATGCTTCGTACTTTATGTGCTTGTTTCCACTTAACAGCTATATGCAAGCAGGAAGCAAGAAAACAGAAATAGGAATTAGAAAAGATCAGTGTTATAGCCAATTTAACCATTAACTACAAGTGGCATCAGAATATATACTATGATACTTTTGATACAGAGCTTATTGCTACACAGTTAATTAGGTCTGAATCTTCTAAATTTATACGAGTGCTAGATACGCTTAACTAATTAGAGACGGTGTTGCAGGACACTCTACTCCATCGTAATTGCGAACCCTTTTAATGTATTCTTAATTGTAGACCACCACATCAATTTGTTGTCCATAAAATACGCGCAAACTGTAGCCTACAAGTTGTTGGTGATTTTCTAGAATTAGATATGTAAGAGCGATTGCTCACAAATACAAACCAAGTATAATTATGCATGTGAATAATTTACTTTTACTATTAGTTGCTATTTTATAACAAATTAAATTAAGTTAAAAACTAAATACACTCACGATTGTACAAAATATTATATTGTAGTTTTGTTTACAAAAAAGAAAATTGAGAACGTAAAGCTATGGATAATTTTAGAAAATTTATAATATGTATAATCTAAATATATTCACATATATATGTTATATATGTAAAACCTGCTGACTGAAGCATATCGCTTCTCTAAAATAAGGTTTGTCTTAGTTATGTTGAGTTTAAGTCAACAGTTGCCGATTTTCTGAACGGTGCTCTAACTTTTCACATTATTATCCGATATGAACACCTGGTGGACTCTATCTACCCCAATTTTTGTAATTTCGTGATTTTTTTTAATGGCGGTTTTGATTCGTACTGTAAATTTACAGTGGCGGTTAGCATTAGAGCATCATGGAATAATCATGCATATTAAAAATTAAATATCAGAACATGTCTTATTGGACTCACATATTTTTGTAAATAAATCATTCTCAACACAGCAGTTAACGAAAATTATATTTTTCATTACTGACATTTCTGTAAATAATTGTAGAGAAGAATAATTGTAGGTATAGATGACAGAATTTTCGTTACACAATCTCTTAATTAATTCAAATTCTTTCCAATTTAATTTTTGGAAGATTTTACCAGGTAATAAATTGTTAATACATTGTCGCACAACCTCTGTAATATGAGCCGGGGTTCCAATAGCCCTTATTATTAATGAATATGTATGAAAACTACAAAGAAATAACAATAAATATCAAAATACTAAGGTATCTAGACCCTGATTTCAAATTCAAAATTCATACGTGTATTCCCAACCTGCTCTGTTAAAATGTCAATTTTCTTTATTATCATCAACAAAATTAAGATTTGTCGACGCAAAAAATAGTGTGTAACACACGGCCAGAAATTCTTTTGCGAGTATTCGCACTTGTGGAACCTCGGCTTCGCTTTGGCCCCACAAACTAGAACTATAATGAAACGTCAAACATTGACATGTTGATATTATACGTAATAAAAACACTTAAACACACATAAACCCTTAGAAAATGAAGACTTGTTATTAGAAATCACAAAATGTACTTTTTATTGAAATTTTGTTTTGAGTAACATATGTTAACAACACAATTTGAACATTTATTTTATCTATATTAATAATCGGAGACGTAACCTCTCTGCTGTAATTAATATCAAATTGGAATTGTCAAAATTGTCAAATTTAGTCAAAGCACCGCTAGATGTCGGTGGAAAATTCAATTTATTTTATAAATATTTTTATAAAACCCGCTATCTCTGCATAAAGTTAGCAGTTAGCAGTTAGTCCTCGGCTAACACCAAGTCCGTCAAGTTGGCTACCACACTTTTGATTTTTCAAAACTTTACTATGCCATCGTTTTGTACAAATTTTGAAAATTCAAAAGTGTGCATAAACTAAATAACTATACCTACGCTTCAACGCCTGAACATATTATTATCATAGAGATGATAGAGTGCTGATATTGAACTCAAAACTGCCATCAATTGAAATGCGCCATATTGGAATACAGGCGTCATCAATGACGTCGGTACCATGGCGGATATTCAAATAAATAAAGTTAAGGATATCAATAAATTTTAATAGCACTTGGAATTTGTAATAATTAGTAGCATATGTTAGATTTTATCCTATGTATTTTATATGGCATTGTTCTTTTTATTAAAGTTGTGGACAACTTAGACCTATAAACAGTTTCTAAACTTACGATTAACTGGTAACATATACTTCATTCGTTGTCAGGTTTAATAAGAGAGAAAAGAAAAAATTTCTTTCAACGCCATATAAAAATACGTAGGAAATATCTAATACAAGTTTCATAAGATCTTCACGACGTCATAACAATCCAACATTGTATGTTGTCTTTAGGAGTAAATAATATACTGCGGTAGTTGTTGTATAATTTATTGATGATTAAATAATATTAATTTACTTAATTCCTTCCTTATTGATTTACCTTGTATTTTTTCTGTAAACTTCTTCGCTAAATTATGAAATCTAATTTTGCTATAAGACGATATTATGGTTTTACTTAAAATTGAAACACGAGTTTCTTCCAGAGGTGACATATCTAACAAATGATGGGATAAACTAGAAAAAATATTTTGGGGAACATGACTTGATAGTAAATAAACAAAAGTCGTTAGGAAGTTTTCTTCTTGTGGAATCTCGTTTCCTGTCAAGACCATTACTTTCCGAATTGGTTTTTCGGTGAACTGGCAAATATATCGTACCTCCTTTGATGGGCAGATTAGATTTACCTAAGAAATAGTGCAGAAAATTTAAAGAAATATATATGTTATACATCATTTATTTACCTCTACCCTTTGTTTTCAGGAATATCAAGTGATTCTAAATAAAAATATACGTTTTTAGATTTTCTTTGTCCGAATTTAATGTTTTAATAACTCCCTCTTTAATTCGCACAATCTGTCCCGCTCTATAAGAATCCTTTTCGAGGAAATGTAATGAACAAACATATGCACGCTTACTTTTGCTGGGATTTATGGAAGTCCCTGTAACAGTAATCCACACAAGAATGTTTGGGCAATCTACAAAAAATTATTTCACATAGAAACACTAAGTATTATCACAATTTCAGAATATTTTTAAGCTATGGCATTATTCTGCAACTTACATATGAAAAGTTAGTTCTCCGTCATCTTTGTAACTATTGCTTTAGCAGGATTTTACACGACACGATGGCATCACTTTTTTCAGGAAAAACTACCTGGATTAGTTATCACATAAGCCCAATTATTAATGCTATAATATGCATACTTACACATAAATCAAAAATATTCGGTGAATAATTTATAATATAAAGAAATAGTCCGGGAAATAATAACACAAAGAGAGTAAATAAAACAATCGCTCTACAAGGTTAGGTAATACCAGTAAGACTTGTCAACTTGCAAAAAACTTGTGGCTTAACACAAACACTTCCTATAGAAAACTAACGTAAGCATGACGCTACATGAATCGTGACGCAAGTAATGACGCCTGTATTCCAAGATGTCCTGTCGATTTTTGATGGTGCGCCGTAGCGATGCGCATACGGTTCATTGGCAGTCTATCAGGTCTGTGATTATTATATGTCGGACGCCGCGCCGTTTCAGTTCCCTAGGATACAGTTATCTACATGATATCTAAGGCTGTTGAGCATAATTAAGAGTGAATACAATCTATAAATAATGCAGTGTTTTAGCACAAATAATTTAGACATAATTTTAAGGAAATATATTCTTCTTTTTAATGAAAGCCCTAGCTTTTCATTCTAACAATTATAGCATTATTATTCTAATACATTATAATACACCTATAATTAATTCCAGCTAGCAAGCGACCTTCATTATCGTTAGTTAATAACCGCTTATTTTTAGTGTTACCAGATCCACGTTTCTATACACAATGAGCTGATATAAGTCAGACAGGTTATAATTAGAGATAATCAAAATACATTATGTAAAGTGACGGAATTGTGACAACATAATATTCTGTTACAGTACTTGTAGATGATGCAGGTATCAAAGGACAACCTCGGCTAGAACGAATTTTTTTTTTTTTTCGTTCTTTTTTTGATATTTTCTGGAATGGAAGCTGATTTTTCTTACAAATAACTGAACGAACAACAAGCAACCGAAAATCATGAAATTTATTTTATATAAAAATACTAAGTCAGCACAAAAATGAGGCAAACTAACGTGAATTCAATGAGTATAAGCTCGTTACATAGAAATATGTATGAAGTAATTTATATAAGATTAGAAGCAACTATTATATAGTTATCGTGTTCTAATCATAGTTATTTGCACTTCACTAAATTAATGGTTTTTTTTTGACTCGAATTGTCAACAATTTCGTCCGATTCTTAAAAGAGCACGCACGCGGTGATTTATCATCGTCTCCATGCATACCATTAAATTATCTGGACACGATCAACAGATCCTTTCAAATTTTTGCAATGTTCATGATAATTTTCTACAATTGTCCTATGATAGGCAAGTAAACCGCATGTTTGTTAGTCATCGCTTGTGTTCTCTCATCGGACTGTACGCATATGAGAACGCAAATATGCGAAAAACATGGCGCATAGCGTGACGATATCTACATATACCGTATGCCGAAAGCCCTTTCGAGATATTGCCGTCGGAATCATCTACGTTCGGTCGGGAAAGTAATAAATTACGGGCGATGAATGTGGGCCTTAATATGGTCGCATGGATACCTTAAAGGAGGAGAAGATGCTACACGTTGAAAAGTATCCGTTTTATTTCATTTTGCATTTTATGGATGTCTGGACAATCGCTGGCATGGAATATGCACACATGCACCTTGCCTCAATATATGTAATCTCGCACTGTTGCTAATTTTCTTATTTATGGTACTGTAGACTTAGTCGCTTTGATTTTATTTCATTAAATAAAAGTACACCCTTGGTTTTAAAATAATTCCTGAAAGATACTTGGTACGTAAGCGTACTTACATCTTTGAACAATGCAATATCTGAACGATCTCGCATAGCATGCTGAATCTATAACGGCATTATAAATTAGACATTTGTATGTATGCGAAAGCAAATTCTATTTCGGTGGAAATTATTCGAAACAAGCAGCCTTGTGGTCCATTCGGGCGCATACAATAATCCGGAACGTTAATAATGCAACAGATGTAAGCCCAATCTTGCCGAAACAATACCCGACCAACACGACATAATCGACAGGCTCATTGTCTACTGTACTGACTTTCTGTTATACGAGACCATTAGCCCGGCCGGTATTTAATTATTAAATGTAATAGGATTTGATCAATTTCGAAATGCATCATGCTGACAAATCAATGGCCTGTGCAAGCTCTATTGTTCTCTGAACATTGCGAATATAGGGAGCAACCAGAGGAATGAATCAATTTAGTTTAGTTTTATTCGTATTCCTAATGCTGAATGGTCGGCAGTAAATAATAGTGCAAAACAGTTTCCGTTATTGGTATTTCATATTTCTGTCATTTAAAACCTGTTATAGCACACGTTAAAAAGATCACATTTCATATATCTACAAGCGGATTTAAAATACACATGAAATCTTGAAGCTATAAAAATAAAATTAAGTCTGTATATAATTGTGAAACGATATATAAAGGTGATGTTATTTGAAAAACGAAAAAACTTACGGTTAAGAACTGTCGCAATGCGTTGAGATACGTCTGCGTCTGTTTACGATACGTAGGCATCATAGGCGTGTTGTGGTTTCAAAAACAGGTAAAGGCATGCAAAGAAAACTAAACTTAAAATTAGGTGCTTCTTCCTAGAACAAATAGAATGTTCATCTGTTCGTCATCTATTTGGCAAAATTGTCTGTTCCATTGATAGAACAGTGTTTCCAATAAATTATGGATAATATTGTTAATAGACTTCATTTTATTTGTTCTTATCACGGCTATCACCACACGCACGACATAGATCGTCAGTGCAAATACGAAAAACGAAGATATATATGCAAACAGCATGCAAGTGCAGTAGAGTAGCCAACCCGCTGCAATCTCTTCCCTAGTCAGCGACTGGTGGAGAAGGCGACTCCTGCAGATTTGTCGATGACATCACTGTTACCATGGAAAGCGCTCGCGCTGACAGAGATGCGGCGAGCACGCGCCTAGCTCTTCGTTAGAAAACATTGGAAAACTTTATATATTTTATATATTTTTTACATTAAATATCTTCATTTATTGCGGAACAAAAAATAGTTATAACAGAAGTCATAGGTATCTATTTTGTTAGAGAAATACATCCTGATATTTTATCCAGAAAATAGGTGAAATAACTCTGCATCTACTTCACTGATTACTTTCATTATTGTAACTCTATTGTCACGTACCCTTCGCCTTGCGTGTCGGGAGGGGAGGGGGGAGGGGGGGGGGGAGTAGCTTACGCAACTTACTTAAGATAATTTAATGTACTTACCGAAACAGTCAGGTCGGGGGTCGGTCTCCAAAAGAAACACCACTTACACTATCTTTTTTATTTAGTACCACCTTGTACTTGTGATCAGCACCAGAATGCCAATACCTCGCCTTCAATCCCCGCACTAGCCGATGTCTTGCAAAGTGCTGACGAGGTTCCGGCATACCAGCTCCGATCCCCTACAATACATTATCTCTTACATCTATTTATTTATATGTAGTGGAACTTTCCGTGGCACTATCTAAGCAACATCGTTTTACAAATCTTGGAGTGTGGTTTGTCCTTTTTTGCCACACGGTCTAAGTCGCTGGAGGTCTTCGCTGGAATTTAACATTTTTTTCTAGTCTTTTATAAGTAACGGCAGCAACAGGATTAACACAGCAAAGTAACTGACCCACTCTACAATAAATGAAAGGTTTTTATTATAGTTGAGGGGTATAGATTATCTACCTGACCAAATCGCTTCCAAACCTGTGAGGCAGATTCGACAAGGAAAATCTCGTGCTTTAGCAATTGGTTTTACAAAAGTTGCAACAAAAGTCATTCGTTGTGCTTGTTATGTGAAAAGATTATGAAGGCACGGGATTCTTGGTTCGAATTCGAGGACCTGCTCTGAGCATGCAGTTTTCATGCTTAGCCTTACTTCTTGACTTTAATAAACCCATTAATTTCGAATATACATAATACAAAATGTATCCATATTAATTCCCACAAGCAATTTTATGATTCTTGCAATATGATTGCTTAACCTAAAATATTAAAATTATATATTGCAATAACTAGATTCATAATTTGCTTTAGATTATCCCGTTCTTTCATCTAATTTCATATTTCAGGCATTACGCGCTACCATAATCCTCACATTTCGTTCCATGGTGCAGATATTGGAAGACAAAGAGAAAATAAAGACGCATACACATACCTTCAGCCACCCACTGTTGTTACCTTACTGAATTTGAAATTTTCTGCTACGGTTACGGACTATCGATCAAAGCTTATTTAGCGTGCAACTGGGCGCAATCCCCCGACCAATCGTGTTAGCGTATATCTCCATCTGGTGAATCGAGTTTATCGAAAATGTTTACAGCAACGTCGCTCCGGTAAATCCTACCAATACACAAAACTCGCATTAGTATCGCAGCACGGATAAGATTACGACTCCCGGTTTGAAATTCCCTGAAAGTCTGATGTCGCCTGGAATTGATAAAACATTTCCCGCGTATGTACATGTAAATATAACTGAATGGGTGGCAATGCGCAAAAGAATGTGAAATTAGCAAGATACTGTGCAATAAACAATAATTTAAAAAGAAAGGTTATTAAGATAAAGTTTAATGTACTTGGATTGTGCAGGTAGTTTTCTATTAAATACTTTTTGATTAACCAAAGTCTATTTCGTGTGGGAAATACAGTATACACGCTATCTCGTGTACGTCCTTGAGCTTCCCGGCACTTTTCGCATCTCCAAATTAGTTCTTCATGGGTAGCCTTTCTAATTGATTGCGAGTTCAAACTTTCAAATGCATTTCTCTAAGCATAGAATCCTCCTTGGTGGTTAGTGGAGCAGAATAAATTAGATTCTTTATTGTGCCCCATACAAAGAAATCCAGAACTGACAAGGCTGAGGAGCGAGGTGGCCATAAAAAGGGCCCATCGTTAGCTATTCACTTATCAAAAAAGATCTCTTGGAAAAAAATTCTGGCCAAGTGACCCTTGTCATGTTGATAAAAGATTTGTCTGAGTTCGGCCAGCAGTAAATTTTCTAAATACGTATCTCCAAAATTTTGTAAAATATTAGAATAATTTTCACCTATGAAGAAAAGTCGTGTATATCTTACGATTAAAAATTACTTATTGATAAGCTTTCCTGCAAGTTTTACATTCTAAATACCTATGGATTCGAATCGCTCCAGTAATGACAATTGTGCCAGGTAAGTATACCATTTTTTTGTAAATTTGGCTTCGTTCGTCCAGATGATGATGTCCAAAAATAATGGATTCTCTTGAGACCATGTTAAAATAAATTCTCAAAAACTCAATCAATATCTTTGAGTTGTTGAACCATGGAAAACAGGTATAGGTGAAACTTATGTTTGCGCAATATTGTGTGTAGGTGCTCAACTAGATAATCCTAATTCCAGTGAAGCTTGTCTTAAAGTCATTGTTGGATATGCTGTGAAGTATCCCAAAAAGACGATTTTCATATTTGAATCGTCAGCAATAGGTTTATGCTTGTGAACAAATAAATAATAATAAATAATCTTCGTACGTATAATTTAAACGTGCCGACATTGTTTATAATTGAAAACTAAATGACATTTCATCAATGCTGGATTGTTTCTCGAATGGTCATGACTAACTTTGTTATACCAAAGCAGGATGAAATTTTAACTCTACTAATTATCTTAAAAAGTATCTATTTTAGATGCCTAGTGCAAGTTTCTAATTTTCCAAATTAAATATTTTTAGAGTTACAGAAGTTCAGATGCAATCGTCCATCTGTCAAAAATTTTAAAAAAAAATGCAAATTTTCAAAAATGGTTGAAAATAACAACACAATTGTTTTATTAAACTTGGTTTAACGAGGAATTAAAAAATGTAATAATATATAGGGTGTTCCATTTAAAATAACAAAGTTAACAGTCACTTCCGGCATAACCAGATGCGTCAGATTATTAAAAATAGTTTAGTTCAATAGCGCACGTCAGTTTTAGTATACTGCGAAAATTTCAGAATTTTCCAATGTATTCTCTTTCATATATCGATCGATGCAGTTCCTCGTGAGACAGCCTGTATATAACTGTAATTTTATGATAGCCGAGTTATACATATCTTCGGTCACTGTACCACAACCACTAGAAGAAATGTAATATTTGGGATGATTGATTTTTGCCTGAAAATCTGCAAAAAATCGCATTCAACACGAAGAGCCCAAACTTGTTGGAATAATTCTCTTACCGATATTATATATCATATGCTGTCCTTATTTTTACCTGTTTTCTTGGAATTCTAAATTTGGAAATTTTCTTCCGTAAGATAGAATCACTTATGTGTAAATCTTTTCTACTTCTAACGATCGCTTTTATTATAATTACTTAGGTACTGTATTGTAATTGCAAATTCAATTACTCATAACCTATCTAAACTTTGGAGATAATCACACCATGTGCACCGATATTTGTTCACATCTCTACGTTTAACAATTATCACTCCAGTAATAATCCCTGTTATTACCGTATATCTATTGACTCGGTGTCGTGTTTATGCTCCGTGCAAAGATATTAAATTGATAGGATCGGGTAAAAAATAAACAGTGCACGCCTTCCGCTTCGACCGCAACGAAAAATTCACCTGTGAACAAGGAGAAATGCCTCTCTTAATCGCCGGCACGTCATTTGAAAAGAAGAAACAGAAGCGGAGCCCGTTACTTCCAGAGTTCAATGTCATATCTGAATAGCAATTGGTTTACAAAATGTATCTATCTGCTGTTTGGCCTACATAGCCCAGTGAATAGGCCAGCAGATTGCGTCGAGGTATACACACACTGCTGTATCACCTGCAGATGTAATTGCTAATTGTGTTTTCCACTTTAAAATCGTTTTTATGTCTGTAGGAAAAATAAAATTTTAATGTGTGCGTTATTATTTTTCCGCATCACATAAAAGTATTAATAAAAATATGAGGTCTATGTTGATAAAGAACCGTTTATTTCCGTCGCATTCAAAAGATAGAGACAGGAATCTGTGCTAACGTACAAATTACTTTTTTTAATTTGTTCGCAGTCGACTCGCATTCTATTATTGCCTTTTCATATTGTTCTGATGAATTGGATGTTATAACGTTGATAGGGAAGAGGAAAATGGAAGCTAATATAAAAATTCGAATCGTGTTCGAATAAAGTAGGCCATGAACATCGCGTACAATTCAATGTTACGACCGTGATTTTTATACCGGCTATACGGTTCACATAAAACTTGATGGTGGTGTACACATAAATCGTGCAATTTGCTTTTCGCTGTTGCTAGAAAACAAAAAAAAATTAAGGAACAGAATTTCGCATAGTAAAATATTTAACGCTAAACGACTAACGGTCGTCACAAAAATAGATCTACAATTGACAAGTTAATTGTATGATTATACGGGTGACTTATTCCGTTGCTCGAATGCAGAAATAAGAAAAAAAATATTTGCGAAGAAACGGTAGTTCTTTTCTTTAACAAAAAGTTGCTGTCCCGACACGATTATATTCTGTCGCATTTCCTAGAAACTTTAGCATGAACCTCGCTAATAGCTTTAAAAATGTAGGTACGCTAATATTTCTAAAACTCTTAAACCGATAGGAACCAAAATAAAACAAGCAAAATAACAAAAAGTATTCTCCATGCTTTGCAAAAAAAAACTGTACAATTTTAATGATAATAACAAATTTTTTAATACATAATTACTACAATAGAAATAATCAAAGAAACTTAATTCAGAAAAAGTATAATAAATAATAAAACATATTCTTAATAAGTAAAAAAATAAAATAGATCATTCTAGCAGCTATAAGTAGCAAAAGCAATTCTTATATAAATAATAAATTTAGACAATTTAAAAACAAAACAAAAAGGATTCCTGGAAAAATTCGAATTGAATTTAAAATTATTTTTGATTAAACTATTAGTAACAGAACTATTAAGAACTGTATTGAAATTTTGTTTTAGGAACAGCTACAAAATAATGTTTTAATAGAAAAATTTAAAACAATTTAATTACCAATAAAATGTTTAATTTCTATAAAAAATAAAAGAAAATACGTCTTACAAAATTCACACCAGTATTTTCAAGGAAATAGTAAAATAAATAAATAAATTAATTGAGTCAATAGGAGATCAAATCGATTTCTGGTCTCAAAAACGCAATGTCCATGTTTTTTAATAGGGGAGTACATGGATCATAGGGTAACTTGATACATTTTTGATAGTTTTGATACGAATATACCACCACAAAGTCTTTCAAGCCAAACAAACGCTCCTATACCCTGAAAAAAGAATGCCTAATTAATGTTATACTATACACTCAATAACACATAAAATATTGTTAATGTTTACCCCTACACAATTCTTTGATGATTCTATGAGTGCTCTCTAAGTAATTTTCACAGTTATATTGGGAAAGAACCAGAAAGTGTTTTAAGGTACAACAATATTGCCTAGATCCTATTTAAGAATGTTCTGACAAATGCGCTTCTAATATCAAAGAACTGGATACCAAGAATAAGGTTATTAATTGCATGAGAAATATTCTGCAGTTTTGTCAATTGCAACACTTTCTGTATACTTTAGCTTTTTCAAGAATGAAATGTTCTGCAATCATATTACACTAATTGTTTGAATTGACATTTTCATTTGCATTAATTTGCTAGATATCCTTTACAAAGTTTTATTTTTATTTATATATGAAACATTAGTTTCATAACTGCTATTATGTCGTTTCTTTTGCAGCTCAATATCATACTGTTTTTATCGGGTTCATGCGTCATCGGCTGACCATGTCTCTATCTTACATCTACTAAAATAAACTACTTCTTAACGTAAATTAAGTTATATTGGTAGTCATTCGAAAATTGCTTTTGTTTTCGTTCTTCTATCATAGATAAAAAAAAATGATTAATGGTTTTGTATTATTAACTTTTAAAACGTGCTAGCTAAATCAGGTCAAATTGAGGATAACTGTATATTTCCTATTTCATACATTCTTACAATTCGTACAATTCGCTACAGTCCTTTTTTAAGTTTAGAGCTTCTTCCTTGATATGGAACTGTGACAGGATTTTTATTACAATTTTTTTGTTTTCGTTTCAACTGCCAAATGTAAAATCAATTACTGATGCTTAATCAATAATAACTTAGAAATAAAATTAAGGTTAATTCTTTAGAAGGCAACGGTAAAATAATTATCTATAGTTCTGCTAATCAAAATACCATACAACCTTTATAGGTATAAAACAATTATTTTGTGTTCATACAAAAAACGATAATTTATTGATTATGGAATATAATGGTTCTATAATTTTAAATTTGTCCGGATGCAAAAAACAGTGAAGATCTGATGAGGTCGACAGCCGGGAGAAAGACCGTCTGCGCCCGTGGAGCGACTTAAGGTGTTTGTCTCTCAGCAATTGCCAAGGAGTGAGGAAAACCACGACCTCACTCTGATAGCAGGCCTTGGGATTCGAACGCTGGACCTCGTGACTAATAGCCAAGCGTGCAAGCCACTGGACCATCATTTACGTTTATATTGTAGTAACTGAATTGTAACAGACTACATGGCTAATTGACTAATTAGATAAAGGAAAAAATACTATATGTATATATAATACGATGAGGAAAATAAGTGTATTTCTTTACGTTTCTAAATCAATAATTTAATGATATCTATGCAACGAGCAGTGAATAGTTACCAGGTTGTTTCCACAGTCTAAAATCGCATTGAAATCACTCGCTATCTGTATTTACCAAAATAAAACAGATGTGTCTATTTTCATTGCATGCACTATATACATCATCAGAACAACAATTTGTTTAGCCTTAATTTAATAAACTAGAACAGGGAAAGCCACGCAACCAGTCATACACTATTGGTCATGCTTAGTGCAGTACAATTTTCATTTAGAGAACTGTTTTAATAAAAACTAAAACATATATTTAAAATTACTGCCAGTTTTGAACTTACATGTATATATATAAATCCAGATGGATTATTTTACTAAATTTTATTCTTACATATGCATTTCTTTTCTGTGCAATAGTTATTTCTAGGTAAACAATAATGTACAGCTAGTAGTTAAAATTAAGAACTGCAAAATAAACTACGACAAGGACAAGATTGTATCGCATATTGACTTATAACCTGTTTAATGTATGTTACGTGCGTGTACTTGATTATATGATTATGGTAACAGTTGTATCATGACTGCAATTTAATAAAGCGATTCCAACGAAGCGTTGCGACACAATGCGGCAATTCGAGCGGCGGATTTCAAATTCCGGGAGAGGTCAGTCGTTCACTCAGATCAAGGGCCTGGATCCGGTGCGAAGCTGCATCGTGTATTCTTGTAAGGCAGTCGCCTTCATTGGCATTATTCTCGCAGTTGACGTCGTTGTCGTGATTTGCGAGTTTCCTGCGACGTGTCTGCCCTGTAACGGAACATAGCGCGGAATATGACCGCGAGGTTTAGGGAAATAAACGACGGCGGCTCGCTAGATTTATATTATTCTGGCCGAGTTGTCTTCTCGCACTCCGTCGAGTTTTAAAATCGCAACGACTGCGGTATCTGGTGCCTCGGAGCGTCCAGAAACGGAGTGTAAAGAGATTCCAAAGGTCGCTGAAACGTAATAGGGACAGCGAATTGTTTTATATGAGGCGAAAGAGAGTATTATAATCGAATGGGCGGCATGGAAATGATTTTTGTGACTAACTAACGGGTTATATCAGAGCCGCGAAGAAATAGAAGTATGGCACCACACATTCTTGAGAACGTTTACATAACGTTGCTTTTATAAAATGACACATGCAAATATACTGATAGACCGCTTATTTATATAGCAAAGTTTACAACATCATTTACAATTTGCTATTTAGTTGTTATTTAGGACATATAGGAAATCATATACCAAAACAAACGTAATTGGACAAGCGGATTGGTTTCCAAAAAAGAATATCTGTCGATTAAGACAAACATTCGAAAAAATGTGTGGATTCTGGATTGTAGATTGGGAAAGGTGGTAGCCACGTGCAGTTTGGCCACCCTTAGCGGCCCCGTTGTATTACATATTCGAGCCAACTCAAAGTGATTCTGAGTGTCAACTCCAGTAGTGCTGCAAACGAGGCGCCGCCGATATTGGCCATATTGGACCAGAAATCCTCCAGGATAGAACATTTGTGTTGGGCAAGCGCAGAGCAACCACATAAAATATGTTCCGGCGTCTCCTTCTCTTAGTAACATGCATGACACAATGGATTGTTGACCAGCGGTGCATGGGTTTATTAAGGTTGCAGTCAATAGCCCCACAACTTGACATAGGTTACTGCGACAAAGCTGCGACGATAGTCTGGGAAAGGCTTCACGTGTTTGATGGCAAGTGGTTATGGATGTCCATCTATTCTCGTGAAGAGTATCAGTCCATTGATTTATTGGGGTATCGAGTGTAGCCGAGAAATAAGAAGAACAGCTGTCCCCATGTAGTAGGAACGCAAGCCCCGCCCCGCTGGCTTATCGGTGGCCTCGTTTCTTGAATTTCCTTTAACCCAGCAGAGTGTTAAATCATGATCAATAACTGCCGCTTCTATGACATTGTGACACTGACATACCAATCCCGAAGTGATTCTATAATTATTCAGCGCCTTGAGAGCAGCCGACTGTGAATATAAAGGACAATGCGCCGTCCTCTATTACCTCTTGCTTCTTCAGTATTTGGCCAGGCTTGGGAAACCGTGGCAAATTTGCGCAGCGCCATTTCTAAATTGAGTTTCAGGTGCGGAGAGAAACCTGTGCGACCCTTTCCGTTTTCGTTCTCGATCCATCTATATATATGATCATCGAGGTAGTTCGACTTTGGGGTCAATAAGAACGCCGTAGTGTCTGCAGAAGGCAACATAGGAAGCACAGCGTCTTTTGCGGCACCGTAAGCGCCACCTTCCCCACAAACAAGTTTAGGACATATATGAGTGCTTCTATTGCAGTCGATGACGTTGTCGCATTGCTTCTATTATACTGAGACACGCGATATGCTGCACATGTGATATTTCGTTTCTGGCAGCGACTCTTCTAACCCTTGCTCATCAAGCGAGAGCGCCATAGGTTAGCATGAGCTAATTATGGCAGTGTAGAGCCACAAGGTGATTCCCGCAGAAAGCCTCCAAGTCATACACGAGGTACGGCGACACTGCGTGGCTCTCGGCTTTTTCACGGCAAACAGTTGATTCACTCTATACCTTGCATACCGGTACCAGACGATTAAATCTATCCTTATTAATTTTCTTTTAGTTTAAAACAAATATTATATATATATAAGTTTATTTTTTAATTTTTAGTTGGTAGAAATTTCTAACCCTTTTGAATTAAAAAAAATTTATAATTATGAGTTTACCAATTCCCCATTAAATCCTAGAGATAACCTTTAACACCGAAATAATTATATTGGAACTAATAAACACCTCAAGAACCACAATACAAGGAAACAATACTGCAATGCTACAAACGAGAGTCGCAACATAATATCCGCTAAGGTAGTTGTAATTCACGGATGCTCGCGATAGAGCAAAAAGAGTATAGCCGCAGCGCCCGACTGCAAAATATCGACCACGAAGATGAAGCGCAGCAACCAAGAAGAAGAAAATACCGTTTCCAAGTTACATAATGCGATCCGATTCAATGGGTTTGTCTCGATTCGAAATTGGTCCGCGTGTGATGGAAACATATTGTAAAAATATCGCACCAACGTCAATTGGACGTCGACGAACCACTGAGAACTCAGCGCCGTTCCATTAACTCTACAACGGAATCCCAACAATTGATCGGCATGAGGTGTCGGCGATTCCATTATCAATGTGTAGGTAATGATTTCGATTCGATGATATCTTTTCAACATAATACCATACTATTTGAATTGATCTTTAAAGTCTTCGAAGAGTCACAACGTATTTTCTAATAAATAAATTAATAGTATTTAGTTACATTTAACAAAACTTAGGAATTGCTATAGTGAATACTTTTCTTGAAAATTCTTTATAATCAATACATATAGAGACAGATATATTTATTGGTCAGATATGTACAATTATCAGGTATGGTGTAAATAGTAAACAAAATTCCAAAGTATATAGATACGTAAAAAGTGTGTAAATGTAAAATATATATAAATATATAAGACATATACAGAAACAGACTACAACATGTTAAAATTAAAAAGTAGGTATTCTTCGATAGAGTAGAAAGGATGTGTAATAAAAATTTTCTTTATTTATTATTTATAGTGTGTGAAGGAGGTCCGCTTTATCTTCGCTGGCAATTCTCATTATAAAATTTAACAGCCTGGTAGTTTATCGGGTTCTGGTTTCACTTCACCCTAGTTGTGCGAAGGCCCCGAAAATTTATTTGTTGCATACTAATTACCCTATATACTCCCGTTTGAAAAATAAAAAAAATATATTCAAATTGCTTGTATGCATAAGCGATTGGACATGCCTTCAGCCAGAGCTATTCTAATTTTCGCTCAAATACAAATCCCTATATTTACAATGCTTTTGATAATGGCCAATACTCTGAAATGACAATGTTAGACTTAACTAAAGCATTGGTGCGGGTTCCGTTCTCATCTTGAAAACGTCGCATATGGTGTTCCTCAAGGGTCAATCCTCGGTCCTACACTTTTTATAATATATATAAATGATATCTCATCAACTATTGATGGAGTACATACATGCTTGTACGCAGATGACAAGTCGCTCTTGATGCAGGCGGTGAACAAGCAAGAACTCGACGAGCGATTGTAGAAGGCCTTTGACGACGTAAAAAACTGGTTTGCTGCAAACAGATTAAAGGTTAATCAACACAAGACGCAGAAAATTGTACTTACGACGAGGAAAGGTACACCATCCGCAGCCAAATTTCTGGGTTTACCATCGACAGCAATATGAGGTGGCATCAATACATATGCAGTTTATCCAGCAAACTCTCCGCCGCTCTATATACCATAAAGAGAATAGGGCACACCGCTGGCCATGAAGCTGCTAAGATAGCTTACTTCTCCTATTTTCATTCCCTCTTATCTTATGGGATTCTTTTTTGGGGAACATCTACAGAGGTCCATAAGATATTTATACTACAAAAACGAGCAATTCGACTCCTCTGTAAGCTAAAATACGATCAGAGTTGTCGGACACACTTTAGGGGAAATATACTTACAGTAACTTCGATGTACATAGTATCAAGTGTGATGTACGTACACGAGCACAAGAATTCGTTTCCCCTTAATGGTAACCAGCACACCTATTCAAATATTACTATCTTACGGGACCGAATAAATGCAAAGTAATTTCGAAATTTTGTAATTTTTATGGAACTATCAGTGTACTTACTCGTTATTCAAAACGTGTACCTTGCCGAATAGCGTTGAAAACGTGTAGTCACACGACCATCGTGCACCGCATACCTGAAACTATCTCTATAACGCTAATCAAAACAGCTATTATTCACCTGCATCGACCTAATAAATAAAAAATTAATTAAACCGAACGGGCTATTACCGGCCGGGCCCTAGATTAATAGATAATACGCGATCACTTAGATATTTATTATTCGGTTTTCATCACTAGGCTTACCTTGTTAATTGAAAATATTGGAAAACATGGATCGGGAAACGAGATGACATAGTAATTGACACGGTATTACATTAAATCTGGCGAAAAGTATGTATATAAAGCTGTTTTTCTTTTACGGCATAATTGTTATTGAAACTATAATATAGTTTCAAAAAGAATTACTTTTTTATAACCTCTAGCATAATCGACAATTTTCGCAAACGCGAGAGCGGAGCCCTGCCTGCAACGCTAATATATATATTACACCTCTTACTATAAAAGGTGTATCGGACCACGTTTAGATGATGCGGAAGTTCGTACAACTTCGGGTAACTATAGAACGAAAAAGTTTAAGGTTCTTGTGTAGTACTTGATCCTACTCGCTTTTGCTGCTAAGTTTTGTCGTAAATTCTTTCATAAAGCTGAACTTTCATACCACCACCTGACCCGTCGCCGGTTTTGACACCTCCAGCAGGTTAAGTTCTATGCCTAATCATGTATTTTCCGATCATTCTGTGTATAGTTCTTACGATTATGCTCTTCACCAAAATATGGAGAGGAATACGGTTTAGCACCAACAACTACCGTTGGACAGGTTCTTATCATCTCAGTTATGCATACGCATGTTAAACTTTGCATTTTCGAGAGATTAACTCTCGCGGTAGCCATATTAGTTCTTTTGCTTCAACCCACTGCCCCATAAGTGATGATTGGTCTCACTATTGCTATATACATCCAGAGCACTATTTTTGGGTTGTATCGCAAAAATCTTTACCTTATTGGTTACTTCGAGCTCATGCTTATTCCACAGAAGTTTATTGTCTAGGATAACGCCTACTTGACCCTCATCGTCTAAGCTATCTTGCCTGTTTATTTTTATGGCTTTTATGGCATTGAGATTGGGTTTTCTTCTTTCTGTTAATGCTACTAAGATAGTTGGAATGGGGTTGACATTAAGTTCCACTGATTGACAAAACTTTTTCGTAATGCCACAAAGAATATTCTCAAATTTTACTCTTGCATATACGACTATATCATCGGCATAAACTTAGCAAGATCATTCAAACCACATGGGAGTACATCTACTGTCGAGCTCCACATCAGAGGGGAAGTAACTCCCCTTGTAGACATCCTCTGGTCGTATTAACCCAGATGGTCTTATTTTGTTCACTGACCTGGTAGAAAGCAGTTGCGACATCCATCTAGAACAGTGGTTCTCAACCTTTTTTCGCCTAGCGCCCACTTACTGGATTTTCAAGCGCGGATATTAAACATTTTGCATTTTTGTATAATTTTACTAATTTTTACTGTGTAGTGTAGCTTTACTTTTACACCGTACAGCGCCCACCCACTGCCCATTTGAGGCTCAGCGCCCACCCAAAATCCTCCAGCGCCCACTGGTGGGCGCTACCGCCCACGTTGAAAACCACTGATCTAGAAGTTGGACTATCTACCCCTCTTTTAATTAATGTTCTCTTGACTACCTCATGAGGAGTATTGTCAAAAGCGCTCTCTTTGTTTAGGAAGGCGCACATCGCAGTTTCCTTGTTCGTCACTGCATCCTGGATTTGCTCTGTCAGCTCCACTAATACAGCCAGTAGATTTGCCCATTTGATAGGCATGCTGACAGGAGTGCAATGACACCCTTTTAAGACGATATTCGTCGGTCCGTCTTAATGTGCGCCGCCGCGCCTGATGCCCGCAATTATTCTATAACACGGAACAATAATTATTTAATTCCTTTCATTGAAAAATTCTTTAAATTTTTTTTTTAAACTGAGAACTACTCCGAAAGTAAATGCTACCTAAACAAATGGTCTGAAAACGAACAAGAAATAAATAAAATAAAATCTTAATGTAAAGTTTGATCGTTTTATCTTATTAAGTGTAAGGTTCAAATTTATTACAGCCAAAATCAAACAAATATTTCTATTCCAATTGGAATAATTTAATGAATTATTTACCGGAAAACAGAAGTATTATTACATAACCGTCGTAGGGGAACAACCCAAATAAATTTAAGGAATTCCACGAGAATTACGTGACCGCGATTTGAAAAGCGTAATTTTCGATGGCGGTCTGTCCATTGCTCCGCTTGTGATTGAATTTTTGGTAACACAAAACGTAGTCCGGCCATTGTCTGGGCTACGGCTTGATTGTCGTGTACTCCGTACCGATTTACATACGATCTAACTGGACAGTCTGTTTACTGAATTACAAAAAGTCTTATACCGTAGTTTATACTAATTTCCAACCGACCTGATCTGCACGACTTGGGAATCTTAATGATCTGTGAGGAATAATTGGCCAAGTTTATGTATGAACGTGGAATCAACTCTGTGTGGAATATCAGTGGCACATATGATGTGAGAGGGTAAATATCTTTGCTCAGAATAGATTCTAACTGATGGGGTCAATAATGTTATTTTTCATGTAATAGAAACACTTTGACACTAAAGTTTGACAATTAGTAATAAAATATATTCTACATATCAATTTATTTTCATAGCACAAGGCTTTCTTATGAAGAAAAACTCAAACATCTATCAAAATACCCTCCTAGATCTTTTATGGTATCCAAATTACTTAAATTTTCACCAGCAATAGAGTAAACGGAACAGCGGATCGTAATATGCTTTATGGGTGTAGGATACGTTGAAACATTTTGACGACGAACACCATAGATCATCTGAATTATTTTGCAAGTGCAAAACGTCATCCCCAGTTTTAATGTTCGAATAAATTTTTAAATCATTTGCGTAAACAAAGGCTGAGCAGGATAGTGATAACAACAAGTCATTTATATAAAGGATAAACAAAAGTGGACCCAAGTTGGATCCCTGAGATACACCAGAGAGAGGCGAAAAGCTGCTGCTACTTGATTAGGTTGATAAGCGTGATAGACCGAGGAAAACTTGTCCACAAAGGCATCCACAATAAACTGAGATATGGTCAATTCAACACGATTATAGAATAATTTATTTGGAATTCGTGTTGTACTCGCTCTACACACTAAAAATATTACACTTTTACTATGGAAAATTCCTGTAACGTATAAGGTAAAATTACCAAAAATTGGGAAATTTACCTAAAGTTTTATAGTAAATTTCCCAATTTTTGGTAAATTTACCCTATACATTACAGGAATTTTCCGTAGGAAAAGTGTAATATTTTTTAGTGTGTACTATGCATATGTTTTAAGATCCTTTATAGATGATGATGATGTAGATATTGCGAAGTGAATATGCTTTTAACAGACCTTTTTGCTTACATCTTTTGCCATCTCTCAGGTAATCAACACTAATGTTTCCGTACGGGGTTAAACTTTTTAAAATTTTCTAACTCTTAATTGGTGAATCTTTTCCCGCGCTTTTATTATTTTATTAAGCAAAAAGTGTTCCTCTTCTGTTTACATTAAATATATCTAACACGTAAGAGTGATAGCTTTTATTTCCTGTACGTTTAAAGCTGAATCGTACTAACTAAAATTATTATTTGCTTCAGTTTGCAAGAAACGTCAGAATAAGCTTTTAAACGTAAAACATATTAGCTGTACTCAAAACATTTAACCTAACAGCCTCATTGCGTAATTGAACAAATACATCCAATTATCTAGTATATCTCAAATCAGAATTTAAACCTTCTTAAAAGGGGCTTTGTTATCGCCGTCTGACAATCGAACAGATTATTCTGATATCGATGCGTGACTTTCCACGTCCACTGCGCATCGGAGCGTAAGAAAAATTATGAATAATATTTTACAACCCGAGAAGGACAAAAGCAAAAGTGTTAGTTGTTACATAAATGAAAGCGAGCGGAGAACTTGCGCTTAAAGACGACAGACCGTGAAAAAACGAATGACAAGAGAACCAGAGGAAAAAAAGAACAGCAATGGAACAAACGATTCGGCATCAAACATAAGAATAACGTACCCTGGTGTAAGTATAGGCGCAAAACAATGGATAATGGAAATCGAAAGCTTTTGACGTTCGAGTGGGCCTTGGATGCTCTCAGTGATAAAATCTCTTAGCCGTTCGTTGTACGCGTTGTGTATGAGTTGAACTGGCGTACTGAAAAAATTGTCTCCGAACAGGAGACGACCTATATAAATTCAGTTGTGTCTTTATACTTGTTTTGGTTGCGATACGCAAGTTTGATTCATTTGCTCTTGCACGTTCCCAAACAATATATTCTTCAGCATTAATGCGAATTACTTCTTTATTTATAGGTGTATATACAGCTAAAAATAGATATTCTATTTCGATATCGTACACGATTGTGTACAATGACAGTTTATTCGAACGTATTTCAAAATTCACCACAAGGAGATACAATCCAGGATCAAGAAAAGGACCTTATCAGATTTTCATCCCAACAAGCGACATGGAATTGATATGAATTTGATGTCATCATGAATCATACGTTTTATTTTAACTTCGTGTTTGTGTATCCTTTCTATAGGTATAAACAGGTATCGAATGGCGCATCTTTTATCGGTATTACTATCCTCTTGGAACAATTTATTTCATATCCTGCTCGCGGCATTATCTCATCATCTATTTTTAAAACGAATATCGAACCATCATCGTGCGAAACCCTGAATTATTAAATTTTCTACTTCTTTTTTTTTTCCTTGTAATTAGGCTTTTATAGATGACTAATAAGGCCAAGGTATCCTGTAATAATACACACATAAGTTTGTGCATACATGTACATATCAGTAAATTATCATAGGTATGTACATATAGTATGTAATCACATATTTTCCGTACGAATAGTACTACCTATTGTTGTTTCTTGTATATAATTGTATTTATGTTTATTTTTCTTTATTACTCATGCATAAAACTGCGTAAATGTACTTGATTAATAATTCTAACACCGACTCACAGGCGCTCTATTATCAGTTCACACACCACAATCTAAACAAAAAAATTATAATACATTCACTCCATAATGATATAACATGAAGCATAGTATTATTGCTAATCATCAGCTTTAAAAGTTAGTAGCATACCAACTTACACAATATTGAAATGTGTAGCAACTTGTATTTAATTTTAACATATTTCTCTAAATTCCCTCATTTTTAATGAGCTACAAATGTATAAATATATACAGCTCCCTGGTGAATAGCTCCAGTACTATTAAAGAATCAGTTATTTAATAATACACACATAAGTTTGTTTGTATTATTAAATAAAAACTCAAAGAAGTAAATAAATAATATATAAATAATAAAAACAACGCTGTAGGGATGATACTTCCTGCTTATTTGCAAATATTTTTTTGCTTGTTTTTTACTATCACGGATACTGCCAATAAAATCTTGGTTATAGTGGACTTAACTTAATTATTTAATGTTAAGCTGTAAGCTGAATCAATTTTTGCGTTGCATCTTTCTACATGACCGTTTCTGAGCCATTTGTATTGTTATCCCAAAATAAATTCTTGTTGGTACACCTTTGATTCTGATCCTCCTTTGTTGAGCATCTCCACCCACAAAAGTCAATCGTGTAGAAGTCGTCGTTTCAGTAGTGTGATGTCAGGATGGATCCCCGGCCAACCCCAACCGTCACCCTGCAGGCTCGTCGCACCCATGGCTACCAATAAGGTGACAGCAGCCTTCAAGCTTATTGTGTCACGTCTGTGTGTTTAAGTCACCCACTCTAACATGGTTGTCCCGTCCACTATTTTGTACCGGTCCCTCACCGAGTGTCTCTGAGTATGTCTCTGGGTTCGGTCTCTCAAACAAGCTTTGCCTGCTTCGATCTAATATATTGCAATCGCATAGTACCTGCTCGGCTGACTTCAGTCAAGTCTACACTTTGAGTTACCGTCTAACGCTTCAATTTTACGCATGGTAATAGTGCAGAGTTGTTTCCTGTTGAGCTGTATTAGTTCTCTAGCTCTTTTCCTGCATGGTTTCCATATAAAGAGTTTACTGTACTATAGATACCGAGTATGTTTCTCCAGTATTCTTGTTGCTTGAACATTTCGTTTATGTGTTTCCGGGCCACTTGCTTTGTAATCCAGAAAAAAGGTTCTTGGCCGTACATTTTCATCTCTGACCCCTTGATGGCTCGGTATCCAAATCAAGCAGACCTTCCGGTCCGAAAATCCCACCAATTTATCGAGACACATCATCCATTACCAGCCTGCAGCCTTATTCCTTGCAGGATCGTAATGATTAGAGTAATAGTGCCTGAAAAACTAACTTAAATAAGTACGCTTCTTATGTTTAGATAGAAAAAAAGAAATTGTTTTCCAATGAAGTTGTCTTTTCTTCAAAGCAATGAAAAACTATAGACACTTTTATCACAGTTACTCTGCCAATAATAGATGAACACCGGATGACTGTCAATTTTGTCCAACTGGTGTTTCTTTTTTCGCGAAGTCGAACGACAACAACGGGAACTTTTGTTTTTGTTTTCCCGAAACCAAATCGGCATATTGGTTACGGACCACCGTCAATTATCATTTTCCCGTTAGTTCTTTTACTACGGCTGCTACCGGTATTATGTACACCACTTTTACTGTTGTATATCATCCAGAATCGAATTGAGTGTACGTCGCTTATTAGAAATACCTATACGAACGCATTGCTGATACTCTCACCTCAAGCCTGGACGATCTGACGATAAACGTTAAATTATCGATCGTCGTTTTTGGACAAAAAAAAAATCACTGTAATTCGCTTATATACTCACCGTTACACGAAGATACGAATCAGAAGCAGAACTAATGCGTGTAGTACATTCTGAGTTTTTTCCTTAGATGCTGCCATCCGCTTCTTTTGACGCTGTTGTTGTTGTTAACACTTACCAATTTCCTCTACCAGATTATTGTAATGTTGCTCCGTGATAGTCAATTATAAAGTTATTAAATAAAGTAAGATAATTAATTTTAATCGACTTTTTTTGTAAGCGTTACCGACTAATATTGTGGTACACACTTGCTTAGTTAGGTGCATACATCCTTCTTTTTCGTCCGCAGTTAACACGCAAAACAGCTTCGTCATCATTAATTATTTAGGCTAATGCTAAACGTCTAGTTATTAGGAATTTCGAAGAAGTTATGCTATATCTTTACTGCCAAATTACTGACAACTAATAACAGGGAAGCTAAACTGTATCGTCAAAACATAATAAGCAAAGAAAGAACATGTAAGAAATGCTAGTAAGGAAAGCAATACCCTAAGCATCAAATTCAGATTTTGAAGATATCACAATGACGTTTATGTAATGCGAGTACAAGTTTGAATTTCTAGTGATTCAAAGTATGAGCATTACAAGTCATTGTGGCACACGTTTTTTACAATATTTTTTTCTAATTTTCACATTAATCGCTCATATTACGTTCCGGCAAGAGTCCCAGTAGTGTGTTAATATTTCATTACAGAACAGCGTGCGGTAATATTCATTTCAGCACTGCGTCGTTGTTTGTTTTAGCTTTATTGCAACATCCAATTAGAAAAAATCATTTACCGCATTCTAACTAATTTTCATGCAGTTTCCAAAATTGTAATTTTGAGAACAATATTTTCAGCTATGGTATCAGTTTCAGAATACAATACCAAAATACTTACAGCTCAAAGTTTCTTATCCGAAGTATGTTTTTACTATTTTATATTCCGTTATTTTCATTTTTCTTCAATTAAATACAGATTTATACAACATGATAATTATTGCATATAAATACAGTAAAAAAAATATCAACGCATAATTGACTTCAGATGTTCATTGCAATTTTTCTTTAGAAGCCTAACTACATACATATATTAAGATGTTTGTACGTATGTCGTGTAAAATATAAAGTAGGTAACATTACAGACAAAAACGTCGCTTATCCATTACACGTCCTTCTTGTCTTAATCAGAAGTAATTGGTTAATTGTACACATGCTGGCTATCGAATCCGATCTATCTAATTTTCTCATCGCACATCGATCGATCAAACCGCCAATGCAAGTTTCTATGTCAAATCTCACACCCAATTACATATACCAATGCATAACGCCGTGCATAATATGTACAAACGTACTTGTTACATACATGTATAATACAAGTAATAGAATCGAAACGCTCACGTCAGCCTTCTGATTTTTCTCCGTCGACTCTTATACGCGGCCATCGTGTAATCTATCATTTTTCGTGCACGTCGCGTAGAGGCGCTAATCTGAATATTTATGACGAACGCTCTACGTTTCGAGTCTGGGAAGAGCAAGAAATGTACGTCGGTATGATACGAGAGGATGGACACGATTTCCTGACACTTCTGATTACTGTTGTTGCTGCATCAAGAGGCGCTTATCGGAGATAATCGGTCTGAAATTATCTATTAATCTTAAACCGCATTCGCAAGCCACAAATTGCCGATGTATCTACCCATACCTGCTGATACTCTAATTAAGAGTACTTGCAATTGAAGGAAATCGGTTACCGAACACGTTTTTCAAATACACCATAATAGCGGGTAACTTCGTATAAATGCAGCTCAAATATATATCTAGTTGTACATTTTTATGCCCTATCCATAAACGTTGAATAATACCAATATACCTAGTTAAATAAACATTGAAATACATTTATAATATACCAATTACTGGTGTATGGTAAACTATATTTCAACGAGATAGTTTTACGTGTATTGTACTAAGCATTAACCGATATCTACATATATATAATGTGCTCTTTAAAGCTTACAAAAAACGTCCAGGAATAGTTTCGGCAGCTGCAAACATGCATGAAAGGCGTGCGTAGCATGATTCTCTCCCCTACAATGACAAAAAAAAATGAAGTGATACGCCAATGTTTTCTAAGGTAATATAAAAGAAATTAAAGTTAAGTTTCCGTTGCCTTATAGTATGATAGCACGAACAAAAAAATGCTGCAGCTTTTTCATTCTTGCAGCGTGCACTGGTTAACAGAAAGTATTCACTTATTACAAAATAGCTTATTTGTTTACCTAAATGCACATATAGTCAACACCCTCATTTATTTTATGCAGTTTGCATGTAACACTAAATTTAGTTCACTATTGATTCAAAACACTCTCATCCTAAACTTCCGTACATTACCAAACGATGTCCCCTGGGTATTAAAATTTAGAAGACACAAATATTTTTATGTTACCCCGCTCTTCCACGTCGTGCTGTTTTACAGTACCTACTTAAATTACAGATTAAATAATTTCGCCTCCTAGGTAATTGTACGTCATTTCTACTTCCAGACATTACATTTGAAGTTTTCCAATAATCAGAGAATTTTTGTTGATATAGGATCAAGTTGTAGATGTACAAGAATAGTAGATGTTGATTATATCCGTAATCCCTGACAATAAAAGCAGGAATTAAGCAAGTACTCATCGCCAAACAGACAGATGAATCCATAATACTCCATACCTCATCTTCAGTAAAATTTCAAATGTTTAGCACGTCTTTATAAAAAAGAAACTCTCCACATTGCTGCCTTGTAACTTTTTCACCTAATGCTACACATCCCTCTTACAATACTAAAAACAGAAAACAAACTCTATTGAATTCAAAAGGTTCGAACTCATCTGCATAATCTTACATAGAATGTCAAATCGTGAATAATTCCTGTAACATTTTGAATGTCAAAAGAGTTATTGTCGAAGTACGCAAAGTCTTCTCAAACATTTATATAATCCTTTACAAATCTCTTCTCTATAACTATTGACTGCCAATCAGATCATTCTATACGAATAAATGAAAACAATAGCCTTAAATATGACCGCAACCCATAATAAACCGACAAATTTTATCATCTTCAAGCATTAATACTATCATAGTTAACAGGATAGAGCCTACATTCTAAACGTAGTAATAGACTAGTAGATCCTGGAAAGAAACCTTTTTTTGCTTTAGTATTTGATTAACAGTACATTGCTGCAATCAGATGAAAACAGATGGTCTTTCCTTACTTTGTACGTAAAAAGGAACATTCGTCGTCTTATAATTGTTCATTAAATGCCATACAATTTCATTCAATACCAGATAATATGATTCTTGGTGAACTGATAAATAAAGTATTGCAAACAAACCTTCAACTAGGCGATGTAATTAGACTACACGCTGCAATCTGGCACGATACCAAGAAAATAATAAGAAAAACTAGTATTTTACTGCTAGCACTTAGCAATGCAAATGTCCTGAGGTGCAACGCTGCAATTTAATTGCATCTAGGTTTTTGTTGACACAAATAAGATAACAAGATTAATTATTTAAATTAATGACTCAATAATCTATATGTAGTAAGAGCAAAGATTATATAAGGTACTAATAAGTACAGACTTACTTCTGCAAAAAGAACATAGTACGACACTAGAAATATTACTGCAAGACTAAGCACTAGCAGTAATTGTAAGCACTAAGCATGGAACATAGTAATATTTTACTTTCTTAATACATTTTTCTTTCACAAAACTTCCTAACGCCGGTACTATACATATATGTGTGTCATATCAAAAAAAGAAGATTGTAAATAACAGTCAAAATGGGACAGCAAGCATTTTATTAGTCAGTTATTAAATACATTGATCTGTACGTTAATTATAAAAGTCATTGCATCCAATAATGTTTAGCAAAAATAAATTACACTTTAAAATCTATTTTATATAAAACGTTCAATGCTCGTTCGCATGATAAATAAGGTACAGCTAAATATAGTACATTTTAGTAGAAATGTTTCTTGTCACCGATGTGAGAGACATCGCTCGTGTTAGAAATGGTCAAACATGCAAGTCAAGGCGTCTCTCATGCATTTTAATATAAATCGGCCGGCAAACGGGTTAACACCGTGAGAAGAGCCATCCATTCGCACAAGCCTTCCATGTATGTTCAAACATACATACATATCATATATGTAGTACACAAAGCCGTGTTTACGTATACGGTACAAAAGAGTTCTCCACATATACTGCATATACATACACATGTGTGTACTTGCTTGAATAAACGTAGGTATATGTGCAAGATCGACTTGTGGAATTGGTTTGCTAGCTACTGATTGACTACAGCGCCACCTGTATAGACATTATACATTTGTGCGTATACCTAAGAGTAACGCAGATTGTCAATATCAATCGCGTTCTAAATATTTCGTCAGGACGTATTAAAGAGCACACGCGACAAGAAATTATAAAAGATCGTGCGAGCAATTGGGTACGATAAAAAAGAAATTAATTTCATCGCGCAGTGGGTCATTACCGATGATGATATTAGATTACTGTGAAAATCTTAAGCTTTGGATTGGTAGTTACATTAAGGAAATTACCGCTACTTCAAATGGATGCTACGAAAGTTTTTGCTAATATAATTTATAAATAATCACAGGTTAATGCCCCAAATTTATTCTGCCTATTGCTCTAGATTTTCTAATTTAAAAAAATAAATAAATGAAATGTGGAGCAAAGCAGGCATTCTACTATTGCTACGGGAATAGTCCTCATTGCTTTTGCTATTCTTAAGTACACAAGTTTCTGCATCTTGCTGAGTTCAATT
Source organism: Cetonia aurata (assembly GCA_949128085.1). NCBI lineage: Eukaryota > Metazoa > Arthropoda > Insecta > Coleoptera > Scarabaeidae > Cetonia > Cetonia aurata. Next base: position 27,647,727 of record OX421887.1, read on the forward strand.
ATAACAATTTGTTAGCGTGTGTTTGTCCACATCAAGAGATACGTAAGTTATCATGGGTTTGATCACCATGATGCATGTCCAATACATTATATCCGGTCTTAAACGCTACTAAACTGCTAGAAGACAAAATTATTTAAGAGCTGCTTCAAATATAGCATAAATTAGAAATGAACTATCTCAAAGGAAGTAATAGGATGTTACGATTGGAAACCTTCCTCTATCTTGTTTCTTGTACTGCACAGCGATGTAAGATTTTGTTTTTGGTAGTTTTACTTAACAATTGAATTCACTAATTGTCAAATTCTTGCTATCCATATTGAAATTTTAACATATTAGTGTTGAGAACGAAGCGTTCGCATCATAATATGGTTTAAAGCAGTGTATTTCTTTCATTATTCCAATGATGAAGATTCGTTTCATTGTAAGTGATTGTGTGTGGATGAAACGCCGCACATGAAATGAATCTTTCACGTCGATGCCTTCATGAGGATAAAATAAACTGATAACATTCATTGTTCTGTATTAAGCGATGTGTAAAATAATCGAGATAATGTTTTTGCTTGTCGTTAAAAAAGGGACGTGCTGGGATTTAAATAAGTTAGGTATTTATTTATTGCAATATAAGGATTTAAAAATATACATTTACATCGTTATTCTAAACAATAATCTTCAACAAAAGCCTTTTAAAGAATGCAATTATATTGGCGATAGCTTTGTTAACACATGCGGCATCCGTTTGTGTTATACATCAATCGTTTTATACAATAATTCAGCATTTGATTAGTTATCAATTAAAATGTTTTATTGTAACTTACTTTACACTTTTGTTTATTGTATAACACTTCTACATATTTAACCTACATTATTTTATTAGTAGATTGATTTAAGTTTATCATCTATGATGATTTCTATGATTTTTTGAAAAGGGTAAATTTCTCTACTTTATTCTTTTTTGCACTTATAAATTTTTATTTGTTACCCCTTCAATTGTTAGAAGTCTATTTACTTTAACATCTTTCTTTACAGTAGAAGATTTAATAATGAGAAACAAATTTTAATGAACGACACGACGTTGATTGTTAAATGTCCCATTTTATTTGATATCAAAAATAGAAGAGACTCAACAGTCGCTGTAAATGCACTAAAAGCAGAATTCAAGTTCTTATATTACATAATAATCCAAAACAAAAAAATAAATGTCATGTTACTCTCCGGAATTCTAATGCAAAATAAAAATGGCGTCTTATTACTTGGAATAATACAAGCATACAAATTATCGTAGAAAGAAGTATTAGCATACATTACCCTTCAAAAAAATGTCGTTGAAAATATTGAGGATAAAGCCACTATTATAATGATTTAATGATTAAAAAAATACTACGCAAAATAAATGATGTAAGAATAGAATAGTACCTAACTAAATAATTATCCAATTGAATGCAGAATGCATAGTGTATTGTATTTGAAGTTCATGCTGTGGTAAATATAAAAACTTATTGTTATGGAAGATACACTCGTATATGAAATCATATTTCACGCAGCAAATTACCAATTATAGCACTGGCAATCGAATATGAAAAAAAAAAAAGAGAACTGGAAATAAATCTTATAACGCAATATTGGATACGTCACTGCACACTTAAACAGACGAAATTTACGACGATAATTACAAAGTTTCCGGTACAGAAGTTCAACATAAACGGGACCTCAGGACTACAAGATGTATATAAATGGTTACTCGTAAGTTGTCGGTGCCTAAATGCGTTTTCTCGCACTTACAGCCTTTGGGGTTCCTAATACCGCAAGAACTTCCATCCGTTGCACTGCTGGTAGCCAGGAAGGGCGCCCTAAGCGCGCACAGTTCGTAACTCGCCCCATAGGAAACACACACAAAGCATATAAGGCGTAGAAACCCTCAAATAAGATATATCGTATAATTTTATTGCGACTAACATATGTTTTCGCTGGCGACAACACCGACGCCAACGTTTAGAGAAATTCCAATATTTTGTTTCGAAGGACAAATTATGTTTCATTAAATAAAAATCTGATATATGTGTGAAAATACTAATATACAAACTTATATGCGTCACATCGTATTATTTTTTCGAAAACACGACAATGCAGAAATATAATTTTGGTTTAACAGTACCGAAATTTATCTCGATTAAATAATTATGACTTATGTCAGTTTCCTTGATTTAGCGAAAGAGTATTTTCTATACATTTCTTTCGTGCAGCTTGCGTTAACCCGGAAATAATTGTTTCGAAAATTCGTCGTGGATTTTCATCTTCAACCGAAGACCGAATGAATTAAGAAAAAATTATAATATTCAAACATCCTTCTTTATACCTACTCTTCAACCTATATCCACAATATTGCTATTGTCCACGCCTACTTGACCTGCGAAATGCCAAGAACTCAGAGAGAAGTGTGTAACTAACGAGGAAATGTGTTTAGATTCAATAAATTGTTAGAGTTTTTCCTCATATACATGGTTTCGTAAGCGTCTAATTCATTTTTTCAGCACATCAGGTAAGGAGTGATTTGAATAATATCGTTTGAATTTAAATACCCTTGTATAAAAACTATCCGGGTTTACAAAGTAAAGGTAAAAAGATATTGAATGATTATTTGTGATATTTTAGATTCGCAATATATAAGTATAGCAACAAAATTGCAATTAAACAATAAAATAACGAACACATATTTTGCCTATTTTTTATATACGACGTTCGAACTATTTGAGCTATGACCGTTGAAGACTAAATATATCCACACGATAAGTATATCTAAACCTATAAACGAACATAGATGGAACAATTTATTTGCAATGTTTCGATAAGGCAAGTACTTCATACCACGGTCGTTTCCGCGTTGTTCAACTCCCAGTACACCTCGCCCGTGCAACAACGGCGATAAAATACGGAAAACAATGAGTAAAAGGTACAATCATGGACGCAAACGCGAACATAAACGTATGAGGGAAACGTTTGACATGTTTATCGGTACAAATTGAGCAACTAACTAGAAGAAATACCTCAAAGAATTTAGATATTTTCGTTGAGAAACATTGTGCGAACAGCGAAGGAAGTAAATTGTAACGAGCGTATAATAAAGTCTTGCCCTTTTTTTTTCTGTACGCTTCCATTTTCTTATTGTTAGTAATTCATATATCGGTAATATTTGATTATGCATAAGAAGGACGCTGGTTATTAATGCGCACGATTATCCAATACGCATAGGTAAACAGCACTTAATTATATGCTTCTCTAACAGATTATTATTGATAAATTACGAAAATTATATATCCATCCAGTCATTCCTAATGAATTCACGCTTCCATTATTTTTGCATAACAGTAATTTTACTACAATAGCTATAGGTATTTTTTGTATGTTTATGTTATTTTAACGGAACACATTTTGATTGTGTAGGATTTGTTAGTCAACAAACAAGTTATTTTTAAATCATACGTCTCTCAAGTGATTGAGTAATCATAATTTATTTACTTATAATGCGCAATAGTAGCTTTTTTATGTAAAGTGTTAATAGAAATCAAAATATTTTAATTATATTATTATGTCTATAACGTTTAGCAATTTGCGAAATATTTCCATATATACGAGGTTTCGCTATTTGAATAATCAGACAGATATAATAGATGATGATATTGAGCAATACAATACAAAATTTGCAGCCAGCAAAGTATCATAGTAAAACCATATAGACTTGTGACTAATTATCTATACAACTTTATAGCATCTTTTTAATTATTATCCATACACCCACAATTCATATGGTTATAGTCAGCCAAATAATACAACTACAGCTTACGCAAAATCAACTAGCGAATGCGCGATAGCTAGAGGGCGTGCTCAATGGAGTGAGGCACACCCAAAGAAATATGGAGACATTTTATAACTTGCACGTAACAACATAGCCACCTCCGCTATCTTTGCGATTCGCTCAAAAACCGTAATTCAGTTTTTATTGTAATACGTATCTGCAGTACTGTACGCCAGCTATTCATTCCACTCCGCCCGTTTCTTCGAGCTGATGATGTAGATGCTCGTGAGGGCGTGCCTTCCGCCAATTCCCAGTACATACTGTACGACAATAACCCATTGTTGATATTTTTTCTGAAGATGTCATTTTGTCATGAAATAGTATTGCAAAACAAGAAAATTCTTTTTAAGAATCGATGTAACAGCGTAATATACTTTTACGCTGCATAATCTAAAATTCTTTTTTTTCAGAGTGTCCCAGAAATAGATGAACGCATATTTACTCCATTATTTCAAATTTTATGCAAAAAATAACGTAACTTTATATGCACTACCATATATTTATCTTTAATTATAGCGTTGTTGTTTGAGCCTCCATAATATGGCTCTGATGCAAATTTTTGTCTCAGATGGCGTGATTAACGTTTGCGTTTATTTGAGGTACACATAATCTAAATATTTATTAAATTATTGTTTGCCATTTCTATATGAAGAACTGACTAAACACTAGAAACAAAAGTTAAAAAACTCCTCTTCACTGTAAAAGACATTCACTCTAAAGAAATTACTGACGTATCACACTCTGTCAACATGAATGATGTGTCGTTTGCATAGATACATAATTACACCGTCAGCTCTCACATTCATAGGTAACTCATTTATGTATATAAGAAATAGAATCGGTCCCTGTATGGAACCCTGTGGTACACCAAAATTCAACACAATTCCGCCAGATACTTGTCTATTCCAACAAACTTTCTTGGCTCTATATTTCCCAGATAACTGCGAAATCAATTCCACGCAGTCCGTGCACCTCCGTCTCCCGAAGCAGTTAAAAGCTTTGTATGTATATGTTACAGCAGGATAGTTGTAACTCTTCTTCGTCATCAAAAGCCTATGATATCGTTGACCTACCGTTTCTTAGATCCGTGTCTGTTTGATTAAACAAGCTATTGTTTTCAACAACTCGACGTTGCTTAATAACAATTTCGGAAACAAATTTTGGATATTGCACTTCTTTTCTTTAATCAGTTGTCACTCCAGCTTTACCATCTTCTAAGTCTTGGAATATACGAAACAATTTGGAGGAGTACAATTGCTTCGAATCTGATCCTATTATGATCATCACGTTTCAACATTGTTGATGACAGCAAAAATTGCACTCGGTACAACTGCAGTTTGCAAAAAATGCATTTGATACCGCATCGAACTTCAATGATGGCTGGGTGTCGAGTGCTGAAATATTTAGGGATTCAAACACGTTTTTTTTACATCGAAGCTTTACATAATAAGAATGAAAAACGTTTAAAAAGCTGTTCTTGCTTTAGAGGATCGTTTGTTATCTATTCTACTACAGTAGTGTAACTGCATACTTATAGTGTATATCACGAATTAAACCACAGTAACCGCAGTTGTGTTGCCATTCGTAAATTATCTGTTCCAGAAAAGCGAAAAAATAGAATTCGATTACTGAAAATGGTGAGTTTTGGTTGCAACCGCAGTTATCAGAATTAGAAAAAAAGTGATTAGCTACCTGTTCTCAGAGCTCTTTTTTTACTAACAGCATAATCCTTCAAAATCGTTATATCTAGGTTATATTATTTGGTTGTTATTGTTATGTTCAAATATGTAATATATTACGTGTATCTCAGGAAACCTACAACATAATAACTAAAACCTTGGTATCCGTCACTTCAATTCATTCATGGAACATGTTCTTAGTCCAATGCAACAATGATATTTTACCGATGTAATTTGTTCATAGCAAGAATAAATATTCGCTTATTCTAACGTAAGATAACTAGATTCTTTAAATGGCTAATTATATTGTTGTTCATGTCAAATTATTCCTCATGTAAATCCCATGCAATCGACATGAAACATTAATAACTTTTCACATATAATATTCAATCAATAAATTGTAGAAATTGTATCTTAATTCCTAATTGTAAATATACTTTCACATATCATTAAATATAGACATATAATAGTTCATATAAAGTTATGCTACTTTTTTCATAGAATTCAAAAATGAAAGTTCTATTTAAAGTGTTCAATTTAAAACAACGGAGTATTTGTATTGTTATTCTAATGTGTATATCGAGGTCAGTACTTATGTATCTCTGTTCCACAGTTTTATTTCTTTCGCTCCTGATTACCTAAACATACTGTTAATATTTTCAAAACGGTTGTATACGTATATCAACATTCTATCAATATCACTAACAATCCCCTGACGTATTCGTTCTATGCTTTCGTTTTTCCTCTTTTTTTCACCAGTACATTCGACGTGGTGCTGCTTGTTCATCGCCACTGCGTTCGTCCAACGACAATCAGTCGACGAAGAGACGAACCGAGTCCAATAGTCAGGGAACTGGCGGAGTCTCCGAGCTGGCGTTGCCGTTATCAGAGATCGAGGTAACCGGGTAACCATATGCACTCGGCCATTGTATTCCGTCGCATTAATCGATGTTCTAGCCCAAGAATAATAATTCAACGGATAGACGGACGTGTACGCTAGCCGTTCTACAGTTGGTGGTATTATAAATTTCATTTCTCATTATTCGGATTTTTTGGCATCTCTTTCTCTTCCCTCTAGTGTTCACTGTTATTATTGTTGGTGTACAACTATGATATTCCCATTTTTTATTAGGTAGAGGGAAGTATCCATGCAGAACGAATCACACTTATCTCATGCAGTTTTAGATATTAGATGGTAGTCAGGAATGTCTACATTTACATTTGCCTTTCAATGCACGTGGGTTCCGGGATTTGTGCGCAAGCATAGGCCTTAACATAAGTCCCCTTGCATTCGCACAAAAGAGCAGCGTTAGTCTCTGTTTGGCAGTTTTAAAGGCAGGTGCAATTTTGTTTTCATTTCTAGAGGTAATAGTTCTGGAGAACATTTGCTTCGGTCTCATCCATGTTAAAACTTCTTCAGGCTAATAACCACCAACAAAAATAGCAAGAGCTTCGTAATCGGCTGATTCAGTTTCCCCGATATTTCAAATTTCAATGATATCATCCCTGCTTACTGGCAAGAAATAATCCTTAACATTCAATAATGTCACCACAAATTCAATTATGAAACTTTACGGAGAAAAGGCGTTACACCGAAGCTTCTGCAGTGGATCAAAACCAGCTTGGAAAAGAGGATAATTGGATACGCATTGAAGCGAAGGCGGGAAGGAGATGCCCGCGGGGTAGAGTTTGGTCTCCCTTACTGCCGCAATGGGGGTAATTCTAAACCTGCCACCTGTAAGGAAGTCTGCAGTATGTAAACTTATGTGTTGATTCAAAGTTGATTTGGGACTGCGTAAGTGCCCTAAATGAAGTCGGCACCCAAAGAAAACTTACATTGACCTGGATTTCCAGCCATACGGGCGTGAAAGGAAATGAGGCGATGGACAAGTTTGCCAGGCCCGTCTAATCCATTCGTTGGAGCTAGCCCTTCCTTCGACATCACCAAATGGCAAATTAAAAAGTGAATCAATCAATGAACACATAGTAAGTCCAAGGAATGGTGGTAAAATCACTTGGAAAAAGGGGTTCTTAAAAGAAGTCAGAGGCCTGAATTTACTAAAGACCTACTGAGTAAAGACAGAAAGACTGAAGTAAATGATTGGTCATTGCAGATGTATAGCTTAGGCTTGGCAGATGACACTCCCTGCACATGCAGTAAGAAGACCCAGTTCATGTACTATGTCACTGTGATGGCCTGACGAGGACAAGATTTCTAGTACTGGGCGTAAAGAGCCCTACAACTAATACCTACATAAAGGAGCAGCTCTCAAACATGATACGTTTAATTAAGAAGGCGACATTAGAGCGCGCCTTCAAGGAGAAAGAGAATCACAATGGATCTGAGAAAGTCTACAGCGGCTGGAACACTTTAGATAATACTACGACCTATTTTTCTGTCACACTTTTTTTAATTTCTCGTTAATCTCTTCGCTCATTCCAGAAATTCTAGCAATTGACGTAAAACCTTCACCATTTTTCAATTTAGTCAACAACTCAATCCTTTTAATTAACATTAAAACTATTCTTACTCTTAAATACTAACGTAATGAAAAAACCAAGGCGAATAAAATATTTAAGCTGTCCATACAAGTTCTAGGGGGGATATTTATCTAACAAATTTTTATCACATTGCGTTATTTTTTTCGGTTTTAGTATCTCAACAGAAGTTAAACCTCTAAATTTTGGTTGCCACCCAAACGATTTTGTCAGGTTCTTTTTTTTGTGTTTATCTAAATTTATAATGTCATTCGTGGAAATATTAGAATGTCTTATTTAACTTTGGATTAAAGCAGGGGCTCTCAAACTAAGTCTGTCCACGGCATACGCTTTGGGATTCTCTGGGCTAAAGTATTAATAAACGCACAAGATTCTGTGTATCCAAGATCGATAATAAAACATTTCTAACGAAAAGCAGCTCGAGTATCTAATGTGTATCTAAATATACACACATACATTTATTCTTCTCAGAATATACTATTTTATTAATACTAAAATAACAAAAGGCATTCATTGTATGCGTCATCTAGGTACCATTAGTTTGCCAACAGATACCGAAGCACTCAGTACTTCTCTATTAGAAGTTCCTTTCATGCCTGATTTTAACTCATTATCCTGTAAGTGACATCTCAAATATTTGAACGGAATTGATTCGTAGTCCTAATAAAACAAACTTTCTCCCCCTCTATATGACGTCCTAGCCTAGGGGAAAGAAGCCGACGATATATCACACAACCCGCCAACGCACCACTCCATGTGCTACCTCTACGACATCCACAGCACACGGTGTGCTCCTTTATAAAAGAGAAAAAAAAAAAACGTTCGCGTCTCGAACCATCACGAGAATAAACATTATTTGTTGGGCAAACGCGGGGGTCCCAAATTGGACACGTCTGACCCCAGCGAGATATCGTCTTCTGGGCGCTCGCCATGACTCTCCCTTTAGATAGCAGCACAATTGACGGTTGATAATCTGACGAGACGTTCCATTGTCGACGAGTCTGTTTCCGGAGGTGCAATTCCGGCAACATTGTGAAGAAGCAGAAGGATCTAATATCTTCAATTTATACAGTCGAATTCTGACGTGGAGAAGTGAATCGGGGCGAGATTCGCTGCCTTTTCATGAAATTAAATTTTCGCCGGTTCGATCGGGCGTGGTGTTGTCGATAAAATAAATTTCTTTTCACCAGGCTTTTTTTTTTTTGTGGTGGATATATCTGAATCGTGAATGGAATACAACATGATGCAGCGTTTGAATAGCGCTGTGATAGGAGAACTTGCTTCCGGGGATTGAAAATTTTGGATAATGAATTTAAAAGTATTTTTCATTACGTAAAACTTATACATATAACAAAAATGCGCGCCAGATAGGTCTTCTATGACCATAAAACAAAAGTGCACATTTCCTTGTTTGTTGCGCTAATTAATGTATCTGTGTTAATATTTAATAATTAATTTCATATAGGGCTTGTTTTAAAGGAGGAATTCAAGTTTAAAAAACAAGTAGTCATGAATTTTCTAAATACTGTAAAGACCACCATCATAGCATTTGCCTTTCCTGTTTCTAGATATAGTTTGTTCTTGAATGAAAGAGATTTACTTAAAAGGTTCTCACTAAACGCTTCTGGGAAATACAGTCTGTAACATAACCGCCGCCCTTATGAGATGATTAAAAACAATTGCCGCGTTTGTTTTTTCTCATGCGACCCCTTCCCCGTTCTCCTATCTCCCTGCCATAAAGCTCCACTTAATCTATACGATCTTTTCTCATATATGCGATAATTAAATCAGTGTCAAACGTCGTGAAACCGGATCTCCAAATTAAGCAACGGACTTCTTCCAAGACCGCTACCCAAGGTGTCGTATTTCAACTGAGGGTTGATCTTCGAGAAACCGCATCATCCCGCACCGAACGTCGGATCGTTACAGAGCGACGGGCACGCCCATGCCGACTTTGTCGGCTTCCGCTACCGTTCAACCAGCGTAAACGGTTAATTTGGAGGGAAGCTGAGACAGCCATTCAGTAGAACACGCATACATGAAGCATCGACATAAAACCGAATAAACATGTCTTATTATTCTATGAATTTAATAATTCGAGATTTAATATTTATGTCCTCTTTATGTGTGTCATTGTCGTAGAAGGTAAGGCTTTGCAAATGTATTACACCACCCACGAAGTGGTCTCCTAGAAGTCCCTTTTGATCTTCATTCGACATGAAAGTTAGCGCACAGATGTGGTTCGGGGAGTAGTAATTCAAAGAGTCCTCTTAATTGTCTGGAAATTGTTACTCTCGTTCAATAAACTAACCAGACAAAGACGGTTAATCGCTGCAAAGTCTGTTTCACAGACTGCGGTTAATTGCGGTTCATAAAACCCTTATGTCTTCAACAGATGCATACGACTAGCCGACAATGAAATTTAAGCATAGAATTACAATCCTTGTTAAACTAAATTCATATAACGATAAAACTTAATAATTGCAGTTATTTCTTTTACATGATTCATTCTTTTAGTAATGTGCATAATGTATGTACACTGAGAGAAATAGATTGTACTCTTTAACATAAACACAGTATACTTTAATATATTTTATAGCTCCTATAGGGACAATCATATTTTATATTACCGTTGACAATATCTGTATAGTAAATTTCTGTGAATAGTTTTTATTAACTCGTATGGTAAAGTTGGTGTACTATATTTGTATTATTAATTTGAGCATACATGTTAGTAAATATGAAAAAAATGTCTAGTAGCACTGACTATATTTGATAATAACTGTTAAATCTTTTATTGTACCCAGTATAATGTAATATTTTACTATGTACGATACATGATGCTCATACTTACCATATAGCTTTGTAGTACTTACAATATTATTTTCTACTATAATAATCTAACGTCTCTTAGCATTTAAAATAGTAGATAGTAAACAATAATATAATGGATCATATGCGGGTACTATACAGCGATACTTACCTGTAATTTAAAATATAGCTATACAAGGTTTTACCCAGTTCATGCATAAGGAAAGTGGAATATTACACAATAAAAACTATAATATTGATTTTATATTTTTATTTGTCCTTAAAACCATTATTACATCCAACGTGTATTACTTTCATTAACATAATAATCACTAGTAGGTTAGATTTAGGTTAATGTTCTATCAAAGCATAAAGTACCCACTACGAAGTATATGCATGTAATATCTATTACTTACCTTTGAATATATTAATTAACTGTGGAAACCCCCACTCGATTAAAATGTTTTCCACGTTTGCATTCATTTCTGCTTACGATGCACAGAAATCAACGAACGACCAGACACAAACATGCACCGACACGAATACGTACACCTGTATCACACGTACATAACACGTGTCAGTAATTTTGTCGCGGCAAGACAGCTTATTGGTCGATTTCTTCGGTAAAGATCGACAATGAATAGAGCAAGTGGTGGGAAGAGCGTTACAAACATTTATGTTAGAAATTGAATATGCATCGAATACCTGATAATATCGCAGTCAATCGCAGCGACTATCTATATAATCCACGTCATTATATAGGCTTTCAGCAATAGAGTATATTAATTGTTACATCCATAAGATGTAGATGGTAACATCCAGATTTTGCCTCTTACTATAAGCATGATAAAATCTGGTTATTTTACTCTTAATACGCCACATATTGTCGTTTTGACAATAATTATTTTAGTAATTAACATAAAGAGATTTACGATCTAATTTCTACAATCCATTTTTCTCAGTGTACCCACTTCCAAAAAAAGACAAACCGTTATTTCACAAAGGCCATATAATCTCCTATTGATGTGAATTTTGTAACGTAATATATTTTGTGACAGTTATGAATGTTATTGTCCCGACTTATTTACTCTTAGTCATCGCCGAATATGGCGAAAGTTTGCAGGTACTTAATCATATGTTTCTCGAGTGCAATTACCTCGTACTCGCTCAAAATCGCGCAAGAATGCCCGTACACGTCTAGAGTAACTTCGGCCAAACTATTAAGATCGCCTTATCGCGTATTCCCAAAAATACTTAAGCAAATATCGCTTCAGTTTCGGCTAACACTCCGAGAAAAATGCGATACCGTACGATCTGAAGTACATACATATGGACACACGTCTGCGCATCTATACGAAATGCAAATCAACCGCTTGCAGAGAGGTAACATGAATTATGCATGGTCGCCAAAAAAGAGCATTAACAGAATTGCGAACGGCGGATTTTCAAACGACTCCTCGGACCGGGCGCTCCGTCACGCATAACAAATCCGCCGATCAGACGAACTTCGGTGGATTTCACTCCTTGAACTTGAACCGATTTTCCCTGATCACGACGCGCGTCGGAGATGAGTGAAATCGTCCGAGACCGACGCGTTAAAGGTTAAAGAAATCGAGATTTACGCGCTCGATACGACCTCAAGTTGGCGAGTTGAAAGGATTAATGGTGGAGGATAAAAAGCAATGGTCTGAGATCTCCGATAGTATTACGCAAGAGCCTAGCGTTAAAAAAATAGCCGGCGAAGCCAAAAAGCGGAAGAGAACAAACACTTTCTCCTTTACTTCCTCCACGATGACGAGCTGTGCGAACACTAAAAAGGCCAAGTTCATCAGGCAGCCGTGTGTTAATCGAGTTCAAAGTCGGCGAAAGTCAAGGCGATGTCGACATTTTACCGTGGATATTCATACATGTCTGCATATGCGTGTAATACGTGCATCAGTTATGGTCTGCAAGTAAATGTAGTTTTGCACACCAGCTTAAGGCTCGTTCAAGTAGAAATTTAGACGAAAATAGTAACCGCTAACTACCAAAATAATTATAAAACTGTCGGGAAATGGCTGTAACAGATCATTTTAATGTCGCCATAGCGTCTGCTATAATTAGAGGTGGCTGGAATTAGCATTATTAGAAATTCCTGTGCCTCTTCTCCACAGTAATGAACCAAGCAATACATTTAGAGATAATCTCAAATGTTTCTTCATTCAGAAAGTTATGTTTTATGTTGAATACTAGAAATTTAATAAATTTAGTGTTAAATACGTTTTGCTATGTAACTGTGGTTTAGAATTAAGATGCATAAACTATATGGAAAATATTTGTTCATGATATAATAAATCAAAAATAATTTATAATTTTCCTTCAAATTGAACGTAAAAAAAGTGTCCAACGATACTATCACAATAATTATACCAACTATGGAATAACAAAGAGGTATCTTTTACAATACGCATGTCCCATCGAACTGGCTCATTACAATTTTTTATTCCAGTTGGAATTCAATTCTATTCAAAGAAAATATTTTCAGCTTTATAGCTCATCGGGTATACGGATAAGGTTTCTTATTTTAAATGCAATGGTGGATTTTTTATGAATCTGTTGTACTTTTTGGATTATCTGTGTTCAGTTTATATTAAGGTTCCTTACATGTAAACCTAATAGTTTTTCAGATATTTGCAATTTTTCCAAAATTTTGGCTTTTGCACTGTTTACAACGAAATTAAATATTTCACAAGGTATTAGACATTGAGATAACCATACTGATGTGGATGCAACGCGTTCTGAAACTCATGTACAATACAACAGATACCTTTAAATAAACTAAAGAAAAACTTTTTGTTTCTGCAACAATCGGCTAAGATTTCGCATACCTATTCCTAGTAGTTTTTGAAATATTTCTACTTATTTCATAAAACCATCAGAAATATTCCAATACTAGAAATAGATATACCAAACCTTAACACTGATCGATATAGAATCTTGCGCTGGCTTCATTTCTGCAATGAAAAATACCACGTTCCATTGTTTTCTTTTTTTTTAGTTTAAATATATCCATATTGGACGTGAGTTTCTGAGCACGACGGCGATTTGTTCCTCAGTTTCCTGACAGTATTTTTTCTTGCCACTGGAAGTGGTGGAAGAAGGGCCGAAAAAGTAGATGGAGTTAGATCCATAGATTGGGAGATGAAGCAGGAGAAGTCAATTCAACAGTTTGAATATTAATAGTCGAGGATTTTCAGCCCTGAAAATTTTACTACGAAAAGGTTCGATCCCTGTTGCTTTGAATGCATTAACAGCAGTCTGGATAGTAGCCATTTTGAAGTAAGCGTTACCAAATATTTTGTGTTATGTGCAAGCCCCTAGGTTTGCAGGCTTTTTAAAGGCCCATAAAATTTCACATCCAAGGACTACAATTGATGGCTAATTATGAGTGTACCTGCAAGACAACTCAAATATAATTCAAAAGATTAGATTTGTTTGTTTTTATAATTCCAAGTAAAATGTGATGTTCTAACAATTGTCCTACATCTAACCAAAATATTATGTAAAACAATTAGGTAATATGCCACTACTATTTAACATGTTGTTATTACAATTAAAATGTAAATAAGTACTAACAATGATTAGTATTTACATAATCTATTGTCTAATATGTTGTTGTATAACACAACACCGGTAATTAGAAGACCACTTAAAATATTTACAATGGAGAGATGGCCTGTTGTGAAAGATTTTCCAGGAATATATACAAGGAATGTAAAAATGTAAAAAGTAATTGATAAATGACTTTAATATCGTGTAAATTGGTAATAATAATATAGATACATAGTGTGTGAAAGTTACAAATGTAGATAAACTGCAATACATACATTTAAAAATCGTTTTTACCTAGGCGTTTCTAATTAATAGACATAATAATACGTTTTCTAAAATCACTTCACGTTAAGTATGTAATACAGAAAATACATTTTTAATTCGGAACAATGAACTCCCAGTTAACAATCTCATAAACTCACATCAAAGTAATAATTGCAAATACAGTAGGTAAGAAATATCGCTTACGCATGTCAAAATAGTTACAGTCGTAAAACGGCAGTAGTTCTTCGTCTAGAACATTTGCGCTACTAAAACGCACAATGCTGAAAAACATTGAAAGACAAAACCGCTCGCGGGACCCCAATAAGGAAGTATTTCACTGCGTGATAACTACGGTTACAAGATGACGAACGGGGTTATTATTTAACTATGGCAGATGTGATTTTATTCTGTCGTTTGGCGCCTGTAAAATATATCTAATGTAAATATATGAAAACCTGTACTTGGTTAGACAATGTTGAGATATTATAACGTAATGTGAAGCGTGAGTAGGTTGTTTTACAAGGCAGTAATATTTCAGTTGTGGATAATAATCATATTACGAAAACAGGAAGAAGCATAATGGAGAAAGGAGTGATATAGCAATGTATATGAGACAAAAGCAAGTAATTTTTGCAAACAAAATTGCAGCTTGGATTTTAATAAATGAAATATTTAATTATAGAAAATAACACGAAATCATCACTATGTTTGGATCGTATTTAAGCGAACAGTATTTAAAGATGGACAAACTAGCTATCATTGATCGCAGATTGGTAAAAACAATATTGGAGTAGTGTTATGCTTAATATTTGCTTTATTTTTATTTTAGTTATCCACATAGCAGTACCTATATCAGAGTACGTTGCATTATATGCGGACCATACTGCAAAAAGAATGTAAGGAAACAATAGTTAGTAAAGTAATATGATGATATGAACTATAGTATAGGTATTTGTAAGCTACATATTATTATATTATTTAACTCCGGTTTATTCTTTTGGTCAACCAATTTTGTCAGAAAAAAGACCAAGTAGGATTAAACATAAGCACCACCATGGTCAAATGCGTCACCCGAGTTAGGGGTGATTACTATTCGAAGGGCATAGGTGAGGTATGTACGCGACGGCGCTGTGTCACGTTCGCCGGCGAACATCCGCGCGATCCTGACCGCCAGCTTGCGCGAACAGCCCAGACGTCGTATCCGTAATTAATATGGTATACGCGGAAGAATTTCATCCTTTTTACACCCACCCTTAACCGTATAACCTGTGCCCGTTCGCCGGATGAACAGATATGAACATTTTCGCTGGTTGCCTATAGTTAAATTCGAGCGTGCCTTACTATTTAATTGTTGTTTCTCCTCAAACGTGCTATATGCTACTCATTCATATGAAAATAGGTTTAATTATATGAAGTGTCCTAGAAGCTGTAGTTAAAAATGATCCAACTGATGAGTGAGGTTTCGGATAAAGGAATAAACAGTAAGACGTTTGATTCCGAATTAATATATGTAGAAAAGGATGCATAGGTTTCTCTAATATTCGATGGAAAAACTCGCAGAAAACAAAATATCAAAAAGGAAAGCAATATAACCTCCGTGTCAGAAGAAAAAATATTTTGTATACCAGAAGATGAATATTCATTTATTATTCAACGTTATATTCATTACCACAATAAATTTAGGATTGTCTGTGAAGTAATTAAATACCAAATTATAGTTTAAATGAAAAATCAAGGATAATATAGGTAAACAATTGACAGATAAAATTAGCATTATTTCTACGTACACTTTCTGTTCGTGCTGCTGAAATTTCTAATTGTGTTCTATGTGATATTAATGTATTCTATATTTATTTACCTATAGTTTTACAGAACCATGAAATTTCTTAAATAAGATGTGAAGAAACGCTTTCATAAAGTGAATGACTATAATTTACCGAAACGTGGAAAATATTAGATCGACCATTAAGCCAAATAATATAAAGTAAAAAAGTGTAAATTTATGCGTGTTTATGGCAATAAAAGTTTAATTGACGGCTGCTTTGCATTACGAACGGCAACAATATATTATACAGTTAGGTACTTATAAAGTGCTACATAATCGCGACAATAGAATTTAAGGACTACTTCTCCCATTCAGCGATCCTAGGAAACGTCACTTCACTGCGTTCTATTACACTAACAAATGAAATGTTAATTGCGCACTCTGCGTACGGGTACAAACAAATATAAAGACGTTTACGTGCAGACACAAAACATACTAAAGCACCTGTTACTATACAACACACACGCCGCGTTCAATAGCGACATCAAGAGTTCCGACAAAGCGGAAATAACGTCCGCAAAAGACATTTTACGGCCGATAATTATTATCAATGTTAACATGAATTCATTACGGAACAGAACACGACAAACGGAAAATAATTATTTATGAAACAAAAGGTAAAAGTAATTTATTTGGTCACTATATGGTGAGGATTGTCCGTCAGAATCACAGAACAACCAAATGTATAAAGAATGGTATATAACAACATCTCCCAACCGCGAACTTTGTTTAGAGCTCTATTACCTAAATTTACCAGCGCAAATATTTCACTTATAAGATGAAATACACATAAATAAAGGATAATTATATTTTAGTAACAGTTTTGTCATGATAAACGGTAATGCGTTACGCTACAGTGAAAAGGGCAAACACTAACGAGCGGGAAAACTGAAGAAAACCACATAAGAAACAGAATAATAAGAAAGGATATTTAAAGAGGTGTCTAGATTATGAAAGTAGGTTAAAATAACTTCCACTGGCACCTCTGCTCTGTATCTCTTAATATTCTCTGACAACCTGTGTGTTAGTACTGGATGCCTTCTTAAAAAGTGGTGGACCCAGTCATCCCCTGGCTTGTTTTGCTTAAAACGAAGTTCTGTTAGTCCGGATGTATTGAAATATGACTGCACAAGTTGCTAGAAGTCACGGGTTATTAGTGGAAATCCCCACAGGTCTGCCATTTTTGTTCATTTGCAATTTTCGTGTTTTACGTGAAAATTTTTTCGAGACAGCCCGTAATGATATCTTTTTTTGATTTATTTCACTTATTATTTCACTTTATTACTTTACTAAGAATTGCTTCCATATATGCTGTGTAAATCATTTTTCAGTTGTTCCACTCCTAGAGTCTCCAAAATATTACTGCTGTTAGAAAGGGTTGGCAAGACCAGAATAATAATCATAATAAAGAAATGAAATAAAGAGGTTATAAATCATACTTCCAGGAACAAATAAGAAACCTTTAGTAGTTTTACACATACAAAGAATTGTGATAAAATGTTATTCCACCTGCAATAACAAACCTTTAAAAAATATATATTAGATCCTTTGTTTGGAAATTGACCTCGAAAAAATAATTTCATTTTGAATCTACACAAAAAACACGATTAATCAACTAAAGCGAGGATAACTATACTAACTATACTTTAAAAACAATAAACAATACTTCTTCTTCAGAAAACAACTCATAAATTTAAATTCGACTACAAATCATTTCGCCCAATTAACGTCCTATCTAGCTCCACCGATTCAGCTGTGAATAATATTTTTCTTGTCAGCTCAAAATCAACACGGCTCATAGATGCAGCAGCCGAACGTCTCAATCTTCAAAGTTATAATTAATTCGGCACGAAAAACAACTAGGTATGGACCGATATGTTGATGTTAAGGTAATTATAAGCATACCACCTCATATTCCGGTGCCCACGGTTAATTCGATAAATGTTTCGGCACTTTTAGTTTGTAATTATACGGAATCGGACGGTCAAGTGCACGATAAACGCGCGGAATACTAAAAGGAACCTCCAAGGTGATCGCCCAGTTGGTAGACGGTAGTTTACGGTGTTACTCTTATGCACCAGAACGAAAGGTCCTTTGAGGCTATTACTGCAATAGCCTCATATCTATTCAGGTTGTGTAGTTGTAAACAACATTATTTCATTTGTTATTGTGTAGTTTTGGTAATCGAACCTTCGGGAATTTGAAGGTTTGTATTGCACCTGCCCGTTGATTACCATACTTTCTTCTGCATAAGAATTAAAAGAACTGTGATGTTAGTTTTCTTTGCGGTGATACATTAGAAAACTATTACATATTAGTTGAAGATAAAGCTGTATTTATACATATTGCTTTTCATTACAATTAAAATGCTACTACTACTGTAAGTACATACATGCATGATTCTGAATACTATTTTTCTCCACTCTCTGATTTATACTGAGAGGAAACCTAGATATTTTTTTTCTAGAGTTGAAGTAATAAGGATAGGAAATTAGTTAAATTTAGATTCAGCGCTAAAGAACGGAAAGCAGGAAGCAGTTTTTAACTATCGTCCTATAGGGCAATATATCAAGGTGAATACTATTCAACTGCGGTATATATATGTAACGGCGTTCCTCAGGGATCGATCCTTGGACCAACATTTTCTCATTTATGTAAACGATTTGAGTCTCCTCTTTGCCTTTGTTTGAACTGTCACAGTATGCGGATGACACCAACTGCGTTGTTTACGGTAGTGGTATCGACGTTGTTGCCACACAAGCAACCAAAATCGTGGTTGCTATGCAGGATTGGTGTATTAGCAATGATCTTAAAATAAATGCTCATAAGACAGGTCTAGTGCAGTTTCGAGCGGGTGCTCGTTCCCGTTCGATGTGAGGGAAGCTCCATCCCGGAATATGGGCAAGTTCAATTCCTAGGACTTACTGTGGATTGCCAGCTAAAGTTTCAAGATCATTGTTCCATAATTGAAAAAAGCTATCCTCTGCCTATGAGGAATTTAAGAACTAGCGTCGGATTGGATTCACTTACGGTATTTTACTTTTCCTATGTAGAGTCGCGTTTGCCTTATGGAATTGTATTTTGGGGATCGGTGAGCTGTTCAGGTAGGCATCTACTAGAGATTCTTGTAGACCATTATTTCGCAGGCGGGATATCATGCCTCTTTGGTCGCTCTACTTGTATGAGGTATTAATATTTTACAAACAACACCAAGATTATTTTGTAAGAAACAAGGATGTGTATAACAATATGATAAGGCGCTCTTGTAACAATTTAAACATCCTTCCACACAGAACAGTGCTATATGTATGAGGGCAGTCCGTATTATCACTGCGTTTAATACATATAAAAAACTATTAAGATGAGTATTTTGATTGTGAATCCTTGTAACTATCTTTATCTTATTATTATTATTATTTTGAACATTATTTTTATTGTGTGTTTATACAGCTCTTCTTTTTGTAACATTTTATATTTTTTTTTTGATATTGAAAGAAGAAAAAAACACTATAGATTTTATATTTTGTTCGACAATGTAAATGTTGTAGTTTCAACTAATCACAATAAAATATATTATTATTATTTACATTGTCCTTTTTCCCCTACCACATCGGTCTGAAAACAAGATGGTTAGGTGGTACTAATGATTATTCTGCCCGTCCAACACCCGACGAAGCATGCTGCACGTACTTAGAGAACAGACTTCTGGATCGGAATATAGGTTTTCTTTTCAATTCCTAACGTTATCAAAGACTGATGCATTTTCACAGGTATCTCTCCCGTTGTTCCAATTACTATAGGTACCACAACCACTTTCTCCATTGACCACATGACTTTGATCTCCTCTGCCAACGGTAAATATTTATTAATCTTCTCCGCATACGTTTTCTCAGTATTTGCTGCCAACGGAATTGCTATATCAATAATATAAGTAACCGTCTCTTCTTTAAGTATTAATATTATATCTGGTATGTTATTTGGAATAGAACGATCAGTAATTATTTTCCTATTTCAGTAGACTCGGACATCTTGAGTTTCACATACCTGTGCGGGTTCATATGTGTAGTAAGAATAAAGACCTTACCATTTGTGTTTACCTACCACCAGGGCTATAGGTGGGTGATGCTTGAAACTCTGCACAGTTTCCAACAACAAGTAGTAGATTTACCGCGCAGTACAAATATCACCCCTTATATAGTTGCAGTTTATACGGTGAAAATTACAAGATAGATAATTTTATGGTCTGACCCAACTTGGCGCCTTGTTATTGTGCAAGATTAACACAGAATTGGTTAATGCAAAACATCATTTCGTAAATTTCCGAGAATGGCAATCATACATTCCTCAAGCTCTTTCAACGGAGAAATTTTGCGTTTTTCTTAGAAGGAAGGTGTACAATACAGGTTGGAAAACCCAAAACAAACAGCTATGATAAAGAATTTCGCAAAATTTGACGTTGCCATACATGTTATTACGATCCTTAAGTTTTTATAATAAAAAAGGCAATAAAACATGCGGATAAATTATATCATCTGCATAAGAGCTCAATTAAATTAATATTTTTCCTTACAGTTTACTGAAATAATCATGAACATAACAATATACAACTAATAGACTGTCTCATTATATTTATTATAGCAATTAATCTTCGTATAATTTGGGCAAATTGTATACATCTACTTTCCAGCTAAGAGCTTAAGTAACTGTTTTTTTTTCCTTTCAGTTTTTTCCAATTTCCCCATCGTTTTCCTTTCCTTTCAAAACAAATTCCCCACTTTTACAGCGTTCGAAAGATCCCTTTAATTAAAAAGAAAGCGGGCGACAAGCGTAAGGACGTATTGTTTATCCCCGTGAGTATTTTAATTTTCTTTTTCTGCATAAAATTCGTCAGTTCTGATCCCCGTTTCGGTCCCCTCGCTCGCAACGCAAGTATTTACGCAAGGGGATGGATTTGTATAAACGGATTTTTTTTATCCTCCTTTTTGTATTTGTAAGTTCGCGCAGTACATTTAAATAGGGCTGGGGTATGGTACTTTTCGAAACAAACGAGGATCGATAAGGATTATTCGAATTGGACCGGAGAAATGCTTTTAAGGCGTTTTGTAGACTTTATCTTCAAATAATACTACTAGAGCAAGCTTGCACTTTAACAGTATTAACTGCTGTATAATGTACAAATATCGCATTGAAATACAATCGATATGAGTTTGTAGGTAAGGTAATAATAAAATAAACGATTTTATAGACATTTGCTACACTTAACTAATAAAGAAATACATTATCTGTTACAATTATGTCACATTAGGTACAAAGTAGAGACAAGTAAAGACAATTAAAGTTATATAAATAAATAACAAAATAATTCATGATTTGTCCAAATTGAGTAAGTTAATTGTAAATAAAACAGAAGAAAAGAAATTTCTGGACTCAACACAATTCATAATTATCTACCATACCCTCTTCGACAAAACTTAATACTTTTTGAGATATTCGAACATCTAAAAAAAAAAATTTATTTGCACGACGTTCTTAAAAAAAATCAGTATCTTCCTTATTAACTATTTTGGTAACAATCTAATGCACTTTTATGTAAAATCGTGAATACAAGACATTTGCGAGTACCATAGAAGTTTTTAGATCATCCGAACAGCATACATCCTAGAATTCAATTCACAATGAAGGGAGAAGAGCATAATCAACTCTCGCATCTCGATCTCTTGTTAAAAAAAGAAGAGAGCCGTGGCCTGTGTTAATGCGATGTTTGGGACGTAAAAAATCTCTACCGGAGGTTGGAATTCATTTAGGTTCGGCGAAATTGCAGTGGAGACGGTACGTCAATTGATGTCAGTGCCTATAGAAGTGTCGATTCCACAACCCGAAGATTCGCCCAGTAACAAACAAATAAAACATTTACACTATTTTGGTGAAAATTTAACATAGTTCCCTTTACTCCCAGAAATTTTTATTTGTGTATATGAAACTTTAAATTTCACTTGAGTTAAAAGAAGAATGAAAACATATATTAAAAGTAAACGTATTAAATCTTTAAGCTCAAATTTTCTACCAACCGCAAAGGCCTTAACGCATCGAAGCAACAACCACTTGTCATCATATTTTTCCGTATCTTAGACACTTGTCGCCGTAATACGCGGTTCAATATGTAGACTCAGACGCTAGCAACACATAGGGATAGGTCTGGTGCGCAAGAGCGCCGCGAAACACGCTCCCGCCTCGTGGATTCGCACGAGAACACGGTCGGTTGACGTCCCGACGCTACCGTGCTGCGTCGCGTCGCGTTGACAGTTTCCATTCGTACGTCATCGAGGAAGGTACGTTCGAGTCGCTGTTGAATGAACTGCATGCCCTTTGATCGCAGCATGCTTTACAATTCATTGTTTCGTTTGTTATTGTTTGGTTTTCATTGTTTCTATTTGCTCGCTCCTTTGAAGTTCGTGTTCTGACCGTACGTTGAAATCTAATTGTTTAAACTAAAAATTATTGTTGATTTTTACTATAAATGGTTTGTAACGAATAATATTAATGTTGATATGTATATTGCAAATATCTTCGTAATTATATTAGCGTATTTGATGATTTTAATACTAAGAAGGCGTTGTAAAAATATAAGTAGATCAAAATGCTTATTTATTCCGAATAAAAAACATTATTGAGTTAATGCTTTACATGTGTTACAAATAAATAAGAATGAACTTTATTAATTTCATTGATATATTTATTTACTGATAATAACAAACAAAAAGCTATTAAAGAATAATGTACCTATAAATTAAAATGCCAGAGCAATGGTCAAAAGAACGAATAGAAAAATTTAAGAGTGCAAAAAAGTACAAAAAAATTGACTTCTGCTATAATGTGTTCAAATCTGTTCCTATCTGCTCTGGTATACTGCAATTTTTGGCGAGTATTGATTTGAGTTATAATAATTCAGTAAATAGAATGTTTGTACCTAACTCTCTTTCTATAAAAACTAGTTTACAAGGAATATTTTAACACCTTTAAACTTAAAAAGATTCATATCTTTGCTAAATAAGTTGGTATTTGGTAAACCCTTGACAATCATTAATATTTTTTAATATTAATCTTAATATTTTTTAATATTACAAGGAAATAGTGTTAATAGTAACACGGAAAAAGTTCTCTAGGGCAACAGATGATATATGTGTCAACACTGATTGTTAAGTAATTTTAAACAGTGTATTAGCGTACCAACAAAATAACATAGTACGTACAATATTGAAACGAATAAACTACATAGTATTATAACTGTGCTCGGAGGAACGGCCTTAAATTTATTACTAATTAGTTAGAAATATGGCACACTTAACTACCTACGCAAAATTTAACACCTTGATGTCGCAGACTAAATTCTCCGTATCTTGAAGAATGAATTCTCGATACTTGTTTACCGCTGGCGTCAGAATAATATACCTTAACTGTAGCGGGAACTTTTATAATCTTAATTACGACAAATTGTTTCTAGCTGACAAACGTATTCCTGCGAAATATATAAGAATTTACCACGATAGTGATGGTAGAAAAGTCCCTGAGGTCTATCTGACTACAACTCATTAATAAACGCGAACATATAACGGTGGTTTTTTATTTTTCATTGCGATTTTAACGGTTGAACAATCGATATTTCCAGGTCTCATTTACCGCACAATGATGAATTCATAATGAAAAGGTTAATGCATAGGAGGCACATTAAGTATTTGGTATCAGCTCTTAAAATGTTTCACTCAAACACCTCTGCTCATGCATATTTATGCAATCTGAACATTACGGCCGTAAGTCACCTATAATTTCCCATATATGATTATCTGATACACATTACATACGTAGCCGTACGCATATATAGTAAAAGGGATCTCCCGGAAGGAATGCATCGCACCCATAATATGAAAAAATACATTTTCCTGCGTCATCGTTCAATTTTAACATGTACGCATATGCTAACGTTGTCGAGTGTACTACCTGTCTACTTCTACATACAATCGCCCGATCCGCTGCCGTAGGGGCTCCTATGTGTGAACCTTCCTATCTGTCGTGTCGTCGCGTGTGAGTGCATGTCTCCAATTAAATCTAGATTTACGGGGAATGCCGTGGCTTCATTTGCATTAATCTAAATTACTAATTTACACCTATACCTTATTGGTAATCATTGTGCATTAACGTGCGAGCGTTGGAGAAGCTGTAATTTAAAATCGAATCCGAACCTTTCCATATACAACGGCAGGCCAAGAATGGTACCTAATACGTTGATGATCTTTACTTGCTAGCTGTCGTATAGGTATTTTACTCGTGCAGCTAACATCTTTAACATATCTTCTTCCTCTACGATATTTCATTGTTCTTTATTCCTATTCATCTGTATAGGGTTTCTGTAATTAAATATAAAAATAAAACTGAATAGGTACAAACCGACTGGTGCTAAACAATGCTAAAAAATAAATCTAACATTACATAGAATCGCGTCTGGATAAACTTTTAATTTGTTTACTACACAAATTTATATGTAGTTTACGTGAAACATTACTAGCGTACTACTATTACGTCTCGAGGTAATAATTAGTATCTTCCTTGTCTCATTTTTAGTTATGTGTAAACATCGGAGATTGTTCGAAAACGATAATAAATATTCCTTACAAATCGGTCATACACATTCAGTTAAGTAATTTTATAGTTCCACTGACGTATAAAGCAAACAATAACTTGAATTATTAAATATAATTGGACAAAAATATGTATTTTTCTCTAATAAGATCAGTTTTAAAAAATATATATATTGGTTTATATACTATGATTTGTTAAATGCATCCTAAGAATTAAAAACAATAATTTTTGTTGTGGCAATATTTTCATGTTTCTCCATATATAAGACACATGATTTTAAAATTGCACGGAGCACCCCCTTTCTCTTATTTTGTACTGCTTACTCTCTAATACTCCAAATCGTGTTCTACGCAAGTATCATTAGGTTTGGATCGGACTCTATACAGTTTGATAAAAGTTATATGATATTCTTGAGATATTACACCAATAAAATTCAACAGAACCGGCAGAGGACTGATTTTCTAATTTTTAAAAACTTAATCTTTTGCATAATTCATTGATACCATCAGTGATCAACCAACCACTTAATATTTTCCAACATTTTAATATTTTCGTTCTCTAAAACTCAATCAATCTTGTCACATACCTATTAGATTCTTTTCGACATAAAGCTTGTTTCTTTCGATAGTATTAGTATATACTTCTACATTTATATGATGAGCAAAATCTTATTTGTGATTTCTTAATATGCATATACATTTTTTCTTCACTTCTGAAACTACTTACTATATACAACAATATAGAAAATCAAATAAGGAGTATGCTGTTGTTGATTCTTCCTCCATACACTAATAGAGTCTGTTCGCAGTCCGCGCTGTTTGCGAATAGCATTGGTAAGCTGCACCAATTGCTATTCAATTGTTCTTAAGTAAGACCTTAAGTTCTTTTTTTTTTTTCTTTTTCTTGGAGCCGTCTGACAAAGTCTCCGGTAACTCTGCAGCCTCTTGGCTTTTTGTATTATACCTCTCGTTTCCTTTACCAATTAAACTATGCTAGCCAGTCCAACATCTTGGTGTCCTGTATTAGTCTGTACAGATCTCTGGCTGGTCGATCGAAATAATATCCTGGGTTCATATTTGTCTTGCCAGAAATCGCCTTTTTGTCTTTTTGTGTCCAGACCATATAGCATGTGGAATGCGATCTCTGTCATTCCATTACTCAGTCTGAATTGGGCATCTGCGATTCCTACTAAGCATTAGTAGTTCTTCACTCTTCTTCTTTGATGGGCCTTTGATAAAGGTTTTTCCATAAATTTTCCTGGTTGCATTATTTCTGTGTTCTTTGTGTCTCTCTTTGGCTCAAATCCTTACCTGCTCTCGTGCTGTGTTTTTTTGATACTCCTAGACTAGGTTCTAGACCAATATATGAAGCCAATGATTCATTCCTTGTCAATTCATCACCTTTTTCGGTTGCTTTAATTCCCGAATGACCGGGCACCCACAGTAAAATGACTTTATTATGATCTGCCAGGCAATTCTAAGCCCTCTGATTGGTTTCTATTGCATATATGAGGTCGGCTAATTAATAACACCGAATTGAGCATTACTAGCATGTAAGACAAATATTCCCAGATTGACTAACAGACGTTTGTAAAACTTGCAAAGTTTTCTTTGACTTTTACATTTATTATTATTTAATTTTGCCGTAAACATGTAGCATATGTGATTTCTTTAATAGAAAAGATATATTTTGGGTTTCTTTTTTTTTGGGTTTGTGGTGAAAAAATTAAATGCAAATAATCCATAACCATTTTATTTATTGCTTGAAAAAGTTGCAAATAAGCAATGAAACGATCGTAGCAATAAGCAAAATAAAGATTATATAATTGCCGATTGTTTTTTGACAAGAAAACCCAAAAACGAAACTAACCCAAAATCCTCTTAAACGTCAAAATAAAACCAAAATGCACAATATAAAAGACACACGAAAATACACTTATTACAAAAATATTTATAATACCAATAGCAAAGTGATAAACACTCAAAGTCAGTGTTGAATTATACCTTCTTGAAGTAATGTCGTTAGCCCCTCTTTCGGCAGTCAATCATATCTCTGAGAAGTTGCGGAGGCGTATCACCTCGAACCCGACAACAGTAAAAAAAGAAAACAAAAACGCAAATCTTCAACAACCCAACTAACGGTGCCCCAGAGCAGCGATGCGACATAGGATATATGGTTACATCAAGTTTATCGCCCAATTTACATTCTAAATCACCGCAAAGATCATTAACTAATTCAACGTATCTAGATCATGTCATACATATTCTGGCTATCTGATGAAATTCTGTCGAAATAAGTGATTACTGTATTATAACGGGAGAGGTGAAATTCCGATACAAGTAGGTACGCAGTGTCTTCGATAATTCGTCGTAATGCTGGCACAATTTAAGATTATATAGTAGGTACGTGATATTTTTCACCCAGACCAGAATCATATAAAATTTATCGCTCGGAGCAAAATATTGGAAAATACTAAATATTTATACAATAATGGGAAAGCATTAGTGACAACAAATGCGTGCTGTTATTGGAATGATTGAATAGGAAATTTTATAGATTTCTTTTTATTCAATGTCAAAGGTATTTATCAGTACCAATGAGTACATTTTAAAATGATTCGTCATATATCTTATTAAACATATAAATATGTTGAATAAAATCTTTATAAACTTTATCTTGCAAAATAATAATTTTCTATGAAAACCGGCTAGTACAATCTGCATTATAGGAAAAATATTGCATCGTTTATAATAAGTTTAGTTAATTCATACTAATGCAACTAGTATATGTGAATTACATGACTTTTTATAAAAAAAATGCACAAGCGGCCACTATACTCCACATGTTGTGGTAAAGTGGCCACCAAGTATTGAAGTAAAGCAATTATAATGAAGATATGCAATAAAACTACAATTACAATGAAAATCTTTTTAAACGATCGCTCAGATACAGTTTTGTTACAAATTCTTTTTTCTGGCTTCAAAAGATCTCGAAAAAAAAAATGGACTAGTAGTCTAAAACACCTGTATCTTCGTAACGAAACAGAATTGACATTACACTTTTCTTATTTTCACTCATTAAATAAATTTTGAAATGCGCTCCCAAAGTTAATACACTTGCATAAATGGATTAAAATACCCATCAAAGTCAATTAATGGCCACTTTGCCAAAACTTGCAAAATAAGTTTTAATGTATTATTGATTCCACTGTGAAATTATATACTTGATAATATATTAGACTATGTACTTAAAATTTAAGATAAAACCGAACACTTTTCTTTGAATCCAAAAGTATACAAAGATTTCAAAAACAACTGTAATATTATACGCTAAACGGGCGTACAAATGTATACTTGAGAATATATGTTTACCGCAATAACGTTTTGCGCCACTTCTAGTTTTACAGTTTACTACAGTACCCACCGAATCAACTTAGTTGGTTTTTCAATAGGGGGCGCAAGTAAACAACGAGATATTACCGGTGGCCATTTTATCCTCAATAGCCACCAATTACTTTATCTTAGAATATCTCAGATATAGACACACCTTCACTGCATGAGGGCTGGTCTGATTCCTACGATTACATCCAATACGAGGATAACTGTGTTGACCCGGCTAGGGTGGGTACATGCCATCTCAAGAGATATGATTCTTCGTATTATTTAATTAATTAATATGGGATTAACATGAACTGTAATACTTTTTAACAAATTTAACAGGTAATATAATATAGATATATAATAAGGAATATTAACTCTGATTATATCTATTAACAAGAAATATATTTTTGTAAATAACTTTTATTATACGGAGTAATAGAAGATTACAATTAATTAACAGTACTAACAGTTTTGTATTATATCTGTATAATACTGGATTTTAAATTTGCTGTTGTCACTATGTAAAAGCATATGGTGTTATACATGGTATGACAATATATTTCTAATATCCCCTGTATTTATACGTTTTCGTTGTGAACACTCTTTAAATTCTTTGTTTAACTTTTTTTATTTATTTCGTTATTTAAGTTTTCTCTACTTCATTCATAATATTACATGATACAAAACTAAAAATAACTTCTTCATCATAATTAAACAACATTTATAAATATTTTTGTTTTACAATGATTTAGAACGATATTAGTAGAAATAAAGTTGTACCGCAAAGAATAGTATTGCAACAATCTTCAAATGTATATAATACTCAAAGAAAAACAAATTATATATATTAATGTAAGTAATATAAGCCATATAAGAACAACAACATATGAATCACCATTATATAACAACAATTACACAATTTTCTTAAAATGATGACATCAAAACGAGTATATCGATGAAGAAGTAAAAAATATTTATATGTTCGTTACATAGCAATCTCTCTACAAGATAAAATAATTTAAACAATTCCCAATAAAAGAATGTGTTCTAAAAATATGCAATTTTGATTTGATGTGCTGAAACATCAACAGAAATAGCCTGCGTTTACGCAAACATATGCCCGTACTTCGATTCAAATCAATTCTTACCTAGAGTCTGAATGAATGGTATCCATACTTACAGCTATTTTATTGACTTTATCGGGATAACATAAAACAAACCGCACATACCAACTTTTATTAGCGGAAGTCGCTGTAAATAAAATACTATTGTCGACTCAGATTTATCAATGAATGGGTTTAACGCCGTTTGGCATGGGTTTACTACAAATATCGCTTAAACCACTAACCGACATACCATGTATCTTATTGTTTAGTTTAATTGAACATAATTAACAGTACACTTACATACGTTCAAGCAATAAACTGTAAACAATATTCAAAACAACATCTGCTTAGATAAACGTTACGTACCTTTTACGTCGCGTTCATCCTAGAAACTACCGTTAAATTAGAACAAGAATTAAAGAATGAATAATGGAAAAGCGTCCTTTTTGCGAAAACTGCGTCTACCACAGCCTTTTCCGTCGCAGACTGCACGCACAGTACAATGACTGTTCTTTGTACTTCCTATAAAGTGACGTTCTTACGACTGCACGCGCCACAGAATGAATGTAGGAAATCTCGTGGGAAGAATACATAAAAATGCTTCTTTTTTACGATGCAAGTTCAGAAGACTAAATTACCAGAATTTTAGAGTTTTTCACTGGCATCCTTCGATGAACTGTTAATGTCTGAATAGCTCGCTTAAATATAACAGCATTGAAAAAGATAAGTCTCTATTCACGCAAACATTTCATCGAATCAAACTTATTCCTCACGATATACCACGAGTTTTTTTTTTTAACTCTTAGCTTTTTTGTATTTTATCTCTCATTCCTTTCACACATTAAATTATGTCAGCGGTTCCAATGTCCTGGTGCACAGATCTCCGGCTGGTAGATCGAAATAATCCGCTCAGTTCATTTTTGGCTTGTCAAAAATTGCTGATGTTTCTACGTTGCGATTATTAAATACATAATTAGTTTAACAATGGAACATTTAATATACATTTAATATCACCTTCAATAATGTTGCATCCAAACGGTACCAATCGTGTGATGTTCAGTCTTTTAATTTTAAATATGCAGACTATAACCTGTTGTATAATCTTGTGCATGCAGCTTGTACTAAACTCTATGAAATTTTTCGAAACTGTTTTAAATCTAGTGTGCCTATGCATCGTATCCGACGCACCTCCTTTCCTTTCTGGTTCTCTAACGATACTAAGAATTTAATTAAAAAGAAACGTCAGTACTTAACACTTTCAAAAAAATTTCAATCGTTTTATTTTAATAGTAATTTCAAGCATTATCGTAAACTAGTTAGAAAAAGCATCAATTTAGATTACAAAAATTACTTACACTCGGTTGAACTGTCAGTAAAAAGCGATCCTAAGAAACTATGGTCTTATATTAATGAAAAAAAGAAACAGACGCGCATTCCCGGATCCATGATGAAGGATGGACACTGCTATGAAAACCCTACTGAGATCGCCGATGCTTTCGCTTCCTACTTCGCCTCGGTGTATGCGGTGTCGAGTGAGGAGTGTTCTCTTGAACTTAATGATGGAGTATCGAACATACTCACCATCAAGAGTTTTGATGTTGAAGATGTGCAATCGGGAATCAGGTCATTACAGAGCAGCATGGGTATGGGCACAGATGGTATTCCGGCGTTCCTTATAAAGGACTGTATGAGTGTACTCCAGAACGCGTTACTGCACATATTTAACCTTGTATTACGCCATAAACGCTTTCCGGAGTGTTGGAAGCTATCTAGAGTTACACCAGTTTTCAAGTCAGGTAGTAAAAATGAAGTTTCTAATTATCGTCCAATTTCAATTATATCAAACATTTCAAAAGTTTTCGAACTTATAATGTTTAAATATATATATAATCACGTTTCTTCCTATTTGTCAGCATCTCAGCACGGTTTCGTTAAGGGTAAATCCACAACTACAAATTTGTGCTCTTTTGTCAACTATGTTTCAAAATCTATGGATGTGCGTATTCAGGTTGATTCCGTATATACAGATTTCTCCAAAGCCTTTGATCAAGTTCAACATGCCATAATACTTAAAAAGCTTGAATACTTCGGTTTATCGCTTGATTTAATTGCTTTACTTGAAACTTATCTTACAAATAGATCTAGTTTTGTACAATATCGGGGATATCAGTCCTTTAAATATCACTGCTCTAGTGGGGTACCCCAAGGTTCTGTTCTGGGACCCCTAATATTTCTTATCTTTGTCAACGATATCACTGCTCATATCACTTCCCAATGCCTTCTTTATGCAGATGATCTTAAAGTTTTTCGATCTATTACTTCTGCCGTTGATTGTGAACATTTGCAAAAAGATATTGATGCTATCTATAACTGGAGTAAGGTAAATCATCTACGTCTCAATGTTGGCAAATGTAAAATAATATCTTTTTCTCGGAATTCTGTCCCCTTCAATTACCATTATCGTATCGGTGACCAAAAATTACTGCGTTGTGAAAGTGCAAGAGATCTTGGTGTTTTATTTGACACTAAGCTGACTTTTAATTTACATATCTATGATGTTACCGCAAATGCTATGAAAACATTAGGGTTTTTAGCTCGCAATACACGTGATTTTCATGATAACAATACAATTATTGCCTTTTTTAACAGCTTCATACGCTCCAAATTGGAATACTGCGCTGTCGTTTGGTGTCCTTCTTATAAAAAATATGCTAATATTATAGAGAGCGTCCAAAAGAAATTTCTAAAAATCCTTTACTACCGGACGCATAAAACTTACTTAGGACATAATTACAACTACAGTGCTTTGTGTCGTATGTTTAATTTCCAATCTTTGGAATTCAGAAGGAATATATCGCAGGTGGTTTTCATTTATAAACTTATACATGGAAATATAAAAGACAGTGATTTGCTAGAGGCCTTAGACTTTTACATTCCACGTTCTAACAGCCGTTTTACGCCTTTGTTTTACGTGCCATCAGCAAGAACACACCATTATTCAGCGTCACCAATTCCATCCATGTGTTCAAATATAAATTTAATTTGCAGCGGAATAGATTTTTTCAGTGTTAGTCTTCCCTCATTGAAGAAATATGTAGCTTGTAGGAATGAGTAGCACTTTTCTTTCATTTTCATGTGTATTGTGATAATCAACATACTGTATAACACTGTATAATTCTATATATATGTACTTGCTTTATATTATATTAGTTTTAAGCGCATAGTTTAACATTATCTTTAATTTTGTTTTTTCTTTGTCTTTTTCCTCTTTACTATTATGAATTATACGTTTTATTGTGTTATTATTATTAATTTTTTTTTTCTTTTCTTTTTTATACGTGCAGGTAGCACTTTTCATTTTCATGGTCATGTTATATTTTCTTTATCATTATTTCTAATTATCTCTGCCACTGTATATTTAGGTTCAAATTGTGAATATTATGTTCTTTTCCTTTATTATTATAATATATATTAGGTTTTGTTGTATCTTTCTACATATATTTATTATAATTACTATCCTGTAATGAGCAGATTTTTTTTCTGCTGTTGGATAAGAATGAATAAAATAAAAAAATAAAATAAAAATATTAGATTAGATCTAATTAGGGTAACATTGCACCGCGACCTGTCGATATATTGTGCCCCCCTACATCAGCTGTAAGCTGCTAGGGTTTGCCCGCACTTACAGCTCCCCATCCAGTCTAAGAACTTTAATAAATTGCAATAGCTGTGATGGTTTCAAGGAGGGTATTTCTCCCTCGTCTATGACGTCTTTGCCAAAATTGTTGGCACGAGTTTCTGTGATTGCAGTGCAGTTGGATATTAGGTGTTCCGGACTTTCACCTTCCGCTCCACAAAACCTGCAATCACTATTCTGTTTCAGACCTATCCTTGTCATGTGTTCCCCCAGATGACAATGCCCTGTCAGAAAACCTGCAAGGATGCGTAGTCTGTTTCTGCTTAATTCTAGCAGGGTCTTTGCTCTTTTCTTACTGTAATTTCCAAGGAATATCTTGGAATGTCTCAGACCAGGGAGATTTTCCCAGAGGGAAGCTCTGAGCGTCTCCTCCCTGTCTTTAAGTTCTTTTTTTGTAGGTGCTCATCCCTATGCCGCAGAACGGTTCTGGCCCCACAAACGAAGTTGTGGCGGCCCTTCTTGCTAATAGATTAGCTACCTCGTTGCCGCTGATTCCAGTATGTCCTGGTACCCAGCATAGTGCACCTTTGTTTTCTTTGCCTCGATTATTTAGCATGCCAAGACATTCCCAGACTAATTTGGAACTGATGGTATTAGAGCTCAGTGCCATTATGGCTGCTTGGCTATCGGAGAAAATCACAATGCTCTGCTTCCGATAGTTCCTATCAAGGTTCAATTGAGCACATCTTCCGAAGACACTGGGGTATATTCCCATTGGCTCTCAGTATTTGGTTCCTGGCCCGAATACCCCTGCACCTGTTCCTTTATCAGTTTTGGAACCGTCCACATACCATTTAATGACATTTGCCTTTAGGGAGTAGGCAGAGGATTCTCCTTTCCAATCTCTCTTATTGCTCAGTTTCGTAACAAAATTCTTTTCGAAGCTGAATTTTCTAACCATCTCGTCATTCGGTAGACTTAGAAGTGGGGAGAATCCCGCTCGAGGTGACCAAGCCCTCTGGCACGGGGTCTCGTACCCTCCAGTCCCCGTTCTAACTAGTCTGTACATTGCCGCATGGGCCGCTCCCTCCACTACTAAGTGTAGGGGTGTGAGGTCTAGGATGACCTCCAGGGCCGCGGTTCTCATAGCTCCGGTTATGCATACGCATGCCAACCGTTGCAGCTTGTCAAGGGCATTCTTTGTTGTGACCTGTGTGACCTTCTGGAACCAGGTTATCGCCCCGTACGTTACCATAGGTCTTACTATGCCGATGTACACCCATCGCAGTACATTTGGGTTGCAGCCCCATGTTTTGCCTGCTAGGTTCCGGCAAATCATTAAGGCTCTTGTTGTCTTATTCATTGTTAATTCAATATGCTTGTTCCACAGAAGTTTTTGGTCTAGGGTTACTCCTAGATATTTGACTTCTGTTTTACATTCAATTACTGTTGCATCCAAACGGATGTCTTTCATGTTCGAGGTTTTCCTCCTCCTAGTGAAAGGTACAATCGTGGTTTTCGCCGAGTTGATACTCAGCCCCACTGAACGACACCATTATGGAACATATACAACAGCGCCTTTTTGAAAAATGTTTTTCTTATAGAATTAATAGTACTTACCCGAATAGAAGCACAAATTGCAATAACTTCTTTCAACAACATAGTTTTATATCTTTAGAACAAAAGAGAGAAAGATATTGTGCTTTGTTTCCTTTAAAAATATTGTCATCCAAAATTGATGCACCTCAGTTTATTGTATCACCTGCCATTAAAGCATAATATGATTAATATTTGTACTCGTTTTAGTTAAGATTTCGATTACCAAACGTTATTTCAATGTATAATTAAATTAAAGGTACCATTTAAAGAAATAATGAAGAGACGATTTTGTATATTAGAGTATTTTTCAGATATTTCTAGAGAAATTTCTTTTTCGTGGAAGAGAATATTTTAATTAATTTACCTATCTTTAAAAACAAGAAGACTATTATTACCTGTTAATTTAGATATGGGACGCCCGGTATAATTATTGTAGAGCTGCGTTTGATTTATTTTCATCGATGCTTCCATAACAAATCCAAATTGCTTATCTGATTTTCGCATTACAATCTTTCTTCGTTTGAATACTAACGTCTCTTTTTAAATCAAGCCATCCGTATCTGCCGATAATCCCTGGCCGAGAAAGTAGAATAAAAACGCGTCGTTTGCATCGACTTGACGTGGAAACAAGCAAACGCACTCGGAATAACAGCAATCATAAATAATAACGAAGGGGGATGTAAGTACATAAACAAGACGGGAGGGACTGTGCGATGTTTTCCTTCAGTTTTGGCTGCACATTCGCTTTTAGCCATACCCGCATTCGGTGTATGCATATACACTACTCACGCAGTAGTAGTCGTAGTAGTACATAAATACGAGACGAACAAGGAATATATGGCATCATCGTTGTATTGATTTTCCAAGTGCCGTTGTGTTTAATTGAAAATCTTGCCGCGGTGCCCGCCAGCCAGAAGAAATCTGGGGTTCCCATCCCCCACTATGGTCGAGCGACTTGCGTACGCGCGCAACAGAGCAACAGGGAAATTTATCTAATGAAATAACACGGGAAATCCGGAAATGTTCTCGAACGATGAATTGCGCTTTTAAAATATGAATTCCATCTCGATATTACCTTTGGCTGCTGCGTCGGAGTGGTATTGACTACATTAGCGATATGAAAACGTAGCCGTAGTAAAATTGGATAAGCCAAGAGCGATATATTTGACGCCACGCGGGATTTGAATAATTTACCAATTTATAGTAAGTTCAACGCTTTCGTTCGATTATTGCAAAAAAAGAATATCCATAAAAATGAATCATTCCCAAACGCTTGTTCAACGTTATCTGACATCATATGTTTCTTTTAATAGTAAACTGATCAATTGACGTAAACAATAGTCCCGCTTGAATGCAAAAATTTGTGTTACGTAAACGATTTTGATGTAACTACAGTTTAATGACCAACTTCTTCATCAATAATGAATGAAATACCATAGAATACTATTCAAAGAATAGTGTAGTGATGGCACGGAAATATAATGCACTAGAGTGTGATACAGAGCAAGGGAGAAATGACAGAATACGTTATTTAAAACAATCTTTTGTGAGGAAAATATTACATAAGACTGCGTGAACCATGAAAGCCCTTACTACATACTTCTCTGTTTCCAAGTTGAAACCGCGTCCAGGAACCACCAACGAATGACTAACGTTTCATTCTCATATGTATGGGATATCTTCAGAGCTGTTGACCTAAAACTGAATTTGAACAAAACCTTCAAAATCCTGCATTCCTAAATCTGAGATACTTGTCTTTAGACACCTAAAATCCGATCCTCAAAACAATGTAACAAGAACAGAAGATCCTATCGTTACTTCAAGGTGACTTTTGTAGTCTCGTAAAACGTAATCCTGCTACACACATTGAACGTTCCATCATAAATTCCATAAAACCACCATGAATTCTTCCTGAATTACATAAGTTCTTATTGGGTAGCTAATGATTCCAATGCCCCGGAACTGTACAGTCAATCCAAAATCCCCAGACGTTTGCTTGCGTCATTAGTACGATAAATAATCCCTCCTACAAATTCTCCAAACGCCTTTCTAAAATCCTCAAATACTGCACCGGTAACAGTGATTCTTTTATCTAAAGCTAAAAATGCTTTGTATGCAGACTGAGTGGATTGATAATAGATCCTCAGGATTTATTTGTTAATGTTTATATTTAATACAAATATTGCTGGCACCACGAATATCGCAGAATAGCAGGTTTATTACGAATACTACGCAAGGGAATAGACCCCCACGTCTTTCGCAAAATAAAATTTTACAGGTTTTTTATGCGATCCCGGTCTTTCATCTGCGTATCCACTCTTATACTACGAGTTATTAGAGATTAATCTAACAATCTTGGTGATGACAATTGATTGTGCGTTAACGATTGCAGCTTAATAATATTGTTTCTCTGTTGCAAATCTATGCTGTAGTTTGTAAGAATCACTGTATCAGAAAAAGTTCTTCCAAAATTTTTCCAGAGCCTGAAACCAACGCACATCCAGAAGTTATACCATTTTTGTCGTTTTTTTTAGGGTATATTTAAATTGTTTACAGTTTTATCTTTTGGCACAAATTCCAAGTTTAGTAGCATAATGGCCGCTCCAAGAATCAATAAAGAGGGCACTGTTTGGTGCAATATTTAGGAAGAAAACATCTGTTAGTCAGATTTTGAAATGATGTAAACTGAGTTTGTCTTGTGTACTACAAATTATCATAATATTAGAAAATAAAAAAATTATAATTTGGGGAAGATGTCATTTGTTTTTTTTTTCTTGACTATGTAATACTTCAAATTATAAAAACATTAGAAAATAAAATAATTTGGAGTGTATTAAGAACCCCGCTCCGCCGTTGTTATTTTTTCGAAAATAATTTGCGTCATCTTTGTCTATTTAATATGCTTCAAATTGACGTTAAAAAAATAAAAAAAACTAATTTTGGGGCACAAGGTACCTCGCTCTCCCGTTGCTAATTTTTTCCGAAAATAATTTCTGTCATCTTTAGCTATGTAATGCACTTAAAATTATATTTTAACAAAATAAATATCTATTATATAGTTCCTGAGATATTTACAAAAATCTACAAAGTGTGTAAATCTTCGAAGGGGGTTGTACCCCGAAATCCTGCGACTGGGTCGCTGAAAAAATTGCATTGTTTTTATAACGTGATATTCTTTCAGTTTCTAGAGTTTCATCGTACTCTGTATTTTCGGGTTTGTCGGTATTCCCTTTAAAGCTATTGAAAAAGGAACGAAAATAGATAACAAAAAAAAAAGACCAGGATTTAGAAACGTTACTTAAACGAGTTCCCAATCAATTTCACACTTATTTTAAAAACCTAGAAAATAATTTTTTTTGTGCGATGACTGAACTTATGTTTTTACTGTGGTATATAATTGTTTAGGTTTTATATATGTATATTTTTTAATAAACTTCGTGTCTTAACAATCTTATTAAAGAAAAGCTTTTTGGGGCAATGTTATGTTAGAGCTATATATTATCTATTAAATATATAATTTTAAAGCAACTACCAAGTATTAGTCTAAATATCATTACAGTCGAAGAGAAATGTTAGAAAAATTGCAATGTGTGATGTGTGATTTCCTTATTTGCAGGCACTTCACTTCCCTGATTAAACATCCTTGTTATTTAAGCTTGGACGAGGTGTTAAATTCAGCGATGGATCCATCGATTATATTTTATCACTACCTAACTAATGTACTAAACAAAGATGCAATATAATCGATGGATCCATCGATGAATTAAACAACTCTCCCCTTATTTCTCAAGTTAAATTATAAACATCCGTCGACTTCCATCTAGGGCAAATGCAAATAAAGTGCAAATAAAGTCGAACATACTCCTAGAGCATCAAAAATTAATGAACGTATCCAATCGATAATAACGAACAAGGAGGGTGTTTCGTAAGGTATAGTAAACTATGATTTTGTTGCGTTTTTGACCCTTGAATTGACGACTGGAGTGCGCGTACCTAGAGCGGAACACATTCTGTCGCAAACTCCCGAAGATATTCCGTCTCTCCCAACCGGCGAGGAGAGTTACCAACTTACTCGCATATATGCCTCCCATATACACATGCGAGTAGGAATATAATACACACTAATACTCGTACGAACAGGCATATACACATACACACGTACAACATGCAATACATTCCTAGCTATTTCTTCTTTACCCCGAGGCGAGCCAATCAGAATCGGTCGCGGTAGTAACGCAGAAGAGTCAGCACCGCGAAGAGCTCAGCGGGGCCATTCCCCCTCGCCGGTACACTATTTAAACTGAGTTCGAAGAGCTTCGCATGAGTTCACTCCTGCCCGGTAAATCTGTCAGTCCTGTTCTTGTCGTTTGCCGTTCCTCCAACAACAAAACAGAACAAACCGAAGCCGAACCGTAAACGACTGATTGCGTCGTCCGCGTTCGTTCGCGGCATTCATCCTCGTACCTGCTGCGACGTCGTTAGCAGGATCGCCGTCGAATCCTTCTGCCGGTCCAGAGATACTCGCAACTATCACGCGCTCACGCACGGAATTTTAACTTGTGCCCATTTTCGCTAATCTTTGTAAATATCCTTGACTGAAATCTACACCTACACAGAACGCGTCGCGTCTAAGACATTCTGTGTGCTATCGTCTCCCATGGTATCGCAGCGAAAACAGTGTGAGAAATTTTGATTAAGTTCCCACCCGCTAACTTCCATTGATTTTAACCGAGGAATAAACGGAGGTAAGTCAATCATATTAAAACGAGATAAATATTAATCTAAAGAACGCGCTAGCCGCGTTCTCATGTCCGCCTACTCGTTCCGCTGTAAAAGTGAACGCCGCTTATGTGTCGATATAATCGCAAAGTGGATTAATCCTACCGATGTGTGGATACCAAGTGCAAGTGCAGAGCGAACGTGCGGAGTACATGATTTAAAATTCAATAAGGAGATTGTAAATCGGCTCTTGGCACAGTCGCAATAATATTTCTATAATGACTAATCCTGAATGGAAAAATAATATAACTCCAGCGCCTACTTGAAATATGCGAAGTAATTTCATACAATTGTTCTATCAGAACATATTGTCGTTTTGCAATAAAAACGACATAAAAATATGTAAGTGTTTTCTAAATTTTGGCAAATTTTTTAAAAAAAATGTAAGTTAATTAAAAAAGTGTACAAGAAAAAATATAATAAATTCCAAATAAATATCGATTTATAAACTCTTTTGAATTAGAAATGCCATAATAATTAATAATAATCAAACATAATCTTTGCAACAGGATATTCCATTGCATCTGTTGAATGTTAAACTTACATAAATTAATCGAAATTATATTCTTTTTGGAAAAATTTTCGAGATAAAATGGATTTAGATTAATTCTATTAAAATATTTAAATGTAATATAAAATTGAACAGGAAAAGATATAATGAATTCGTCTTCTAAACTCTCGAGTTAATAATAATGATAATAATTATGCACAGTCAAAAAAAAGTGTCTGTAAAATTACTTGTAAAATCGATGGCAACTTCGCAAGAACATTTTAA
This sequence comes from Cetonia aurata, assembly GCA_949128085.1. Lineage (NCBI taxonomy): Eukaryota > Metazoa > Arthropoda > Insecta > Coleoptera > Scarabaeidae > Cetonia > Cetonia aurata. The sequence continues at coordinate 27,688,156 of OX421887.1, forward strand.
GACTAAACTCACTAGGATATCCGTAAAATTAAACAACACTTGTAAATTTCAAAGCAACCCAGAAATTTGTAAGTATTTTTGCCCCTGTAAAATTATTGGGCTGTTTTTTAATTAATAGTTAATAATTAAATTAGAAGCACCACCAAATAAGTACGCAAATAATTACTTTTTTTCGTGTCAGAAAATGCGAGCACTTCATATAAATGATATTTTCTGCGAAAATGCTTTTGTTTTACTGTGAATTGTGACTAAGGTCGTGTTCATCTATTTTTTGAAAAAACCTAGAAAGAAACCGCGATATCTTCGACATTGGAAACACAAACTACAAATCGGTATAAATATTTCAATTTTACTATTGTAATATTTCATTACTTGTATTTTAAAACTGTATAATATGTAATATTATCTGAGGTGTTTGTAATTCTACTACAAAGCCCAAAGAAGTTTCCATGCGAGTCCTAAAATGTAGGTTTTCATGAAAAATTCCTTTACTAAATTGTCGATAATGTGCATTTATTAAAGGAAATTGATTGTGCGCTATTCATTTTCATATAATTTTAAAACTAATCCACAAAAATTCTAAATTTGCATAATATTCGGAAAAGGAAGTGTTATAACTTCTAATTCATGTTTAATTTATTATATATGAAAATAAAAACTCGACAAACAGTATCTAATCTTATTTTCACTATTTTTATATGGATTAAGTTATCTATATAGAAAAATATACGAGAAAGAATGTTAAAAAAAAGTCGGAATACATTACGAAACAAGCTTGTATATAAACTACTATAGATAAATATCAAATAAATTAAGAACAAAACAGATGCAATATGTAATAATTAAAAAATGTAAAAATATTTGGTATTAGGAAAAAATAAATTCACTTAGGCTGTAATAATTTATTTTAAGAGGAAAATCTCCGTTAAAGAAAAGTTATAAGTTAAGATTAAGTTTTTTACCTGTTGAGGGAAACTGTTAAACAATTTACAATCACTGCACCGCAAATTTAGTTAAACTTTATAGAAGATAGAAGACTTTTATGGAAGCTGATAGTTGTCTTTTCAAACAGTTTTTCAGTTTTTAAGTTTGCAAGATTGCCCGTGAAGTACGCTAAGGCTCTTTTCTTATAATATAAATATTCTTTAACAATAAACATCTAACCCTCGACAAACGATGCTATAATATCTTAAAGAATTCAAGTTGACGGAACAAAAAATTTATAACTTTTCATAATTACAAGAAACTTTCAGACTATGCGATGTATAGCAAACCCTGAGGAGTTTAACATAAGGTACAATAAAGGGTACCTTCCTTAAATAATGGATCAATATTAAGCTAAAGCAAACTAATTGAATATTCTATGTCAAAACGAGTTAACACCTTCAAATGTTCTATAATTAACCCCATCCCCATTGTACAGGCAAAATAGCACAAGGAAATAATATTTCTCTGCATTTAAGACGAGTTTATTTGCTTTAAAAAATCAATAGACGAATATTATTGTGAGCATTCATTTAATTTGGTAGTTATACTTTTAGCACTGTAATTTTCATTATGCAATAGTTAATTATTCCTTGTTTAAATTAATTTACAATTAGATGAAAGAGGAAACAAGTCATTTATGTATATCAGAAAAAGAGTGGAGCCAAAGATTGTATCTTGTGAGAGACCAATGTTAGATGTAAAAATCGATATATTTAATTTAACTCGTTGAGGAGAATTATTAAAATATGATTTTAACTATTATTAAAAAAAATTAAACAGCAAAATGATTAATGGAATAAAATGCAGATCTAAAAAAATACATACTGCAAATTCATATGAGGCAAATTAATCTTAAAATATCTAAACTTGCTTTATATAAAACTTACCTGAACAGATAGTTAATACCAGTTGTAAAAATAAATTGCATTAACACTTTTTTTATTCTTTTCAATATCTTCCATTTAATTTATATGTACAAGACCATTACTACTATTGTTGATAAAATATTTCTATATTTCAATCAGGTTCATTAATATGTGTATATAATAAATATTTCCTGTACTATTCAACATAACTGTGCCACCGAGCAAGACGAGGACCGCCAAAACTAACACAACAACGAAAATTAAAATGTATGTAGACACATACGCATATACTACTACTAGCCAGTCATAAAATTATTTAATATGCTGGTCGATTGCCGTATTGAACAGTGCGCCCAGCGAGAATGGTTAAAATTTCAATTATGTAACTCCGAACTTGAGGAATTTCATTCTACCTAAACGTATGCGTTCTTTTACTGCATTAGCAGCCACCCGTATCCTCGTTTTTAATAACATACAAGCACGCGTAGATGCTGAGGATAAAAATTACATTTTCGATTCCTCCAGACATCAATAAATCTATTACTTTGCAGTGTATTATTATTTTAGCGTAAGAATGCATATTAATCGTTGATGAATTTTAAACGGGTATGCGTTAGGAATATTAAGGTATTAATATTTTCTATAATTTAACGTATACAAGAATGTTAATTATAATCAATTATTTTATGCATCCTCTCGCTCAAGTGTACGTCCTTTTATTGTAAACCAACGTAATTTCGAATTAATTACATTGGTTAATTAGAATATAAATTACTTTCCAACTTACAATGGCCTCGTAGAATATTATTGTAATATAACGGAAAGTATAGTTTACTGGGAAGAGTCTACTAACAATAAGAGTTTAATTTAAAACCTATATTAGTCACAGTAACTCATTAATTTAACAATACAAAAGCAAAAAATAAGTTAGAGATACGTATACGTTCATAGATTATATATGTTTAAGTTTTTTTTTATTTTGGAAAGGTAGGTTATGTTATTTTTTCTTTTGATGCTATTTAATTAATCACGACGTTTGGTAAATTCTATTTTAACATTTTCAAATCCGTTTAAAATACATAAATAATTGATTTTACTAACTATTCATATTTGTAAGATATAATAATTAATTTTATATAAAGGAAGAGTTTTTAAGGAATTTAGATTAAAATTAATTTTTTATATTGTGTATAGATACTTAATAACAACAAAACAACAGACATGTACTCCTCGATAATGCAATCCACATTATTTCTTGAAAACTGCTATTGATCAAATTTAATAGAACAAAAAATTGGCACTAGGTTACTATTTAGAAGTTTTTTAATCAATCCGTTTAAAACGTCGTCAAACAATAACATTATACTCTAAGTGTACGTCATTAACAGTCATTAAAAAATATATTAAAACTATAAAAATTTAAAAAACAATACATATTGTTACAACCACAGTTCCATTTGTGTTTTAACTGTGTTTGTAACAACATTTATTGTTTTTTCTTTACATTTTTATAGTTTTAATTTGTTTATAGTAATTGTTAATGACACACACTTACAATTAATGTATAATAGTTATTGTTTGACCACGTTTTAAACCAATTGATATCTAAATAGTAACTTACGCCTAACTTTTCGTTGTAAATATGATGATTAACAATTTTCAAAAAATATTGTGGGGTGCATTAAGGAGAATTAGAGGTATGTCATATTATTATTAAATATATTAATATAAAAAACTAATTTTAAACTATATTCTCTAACACCTCTCCTTTATATAGAACTAGTAATATTTATGTATTAATAATAATAATAACAATGATAATTTATTCATCCAGTTGACCATGTGATAAGTCACAAATGCATACAATACAGTTTATGTACAGAAAACCAACAAAAGACAAATTATAAAAAAAAATTACACCCAAAGCGATTCAAAGCGCAAAACAAATAAAAACTAAAAAGTAAAAAAAGGGATATTATTCTATTAATGGTTACACAAGACAAAGAATTCATCCAAGTTGTAGAAAACATTATATAGCAAAAACTTTCTTGTTTCTTTTTTAAATACAGGAATGCTTTGAATATTTCTTAAATGCAAGGGGTAAAGCGTTATATATTTTGATCTCCATATATAATGGAGATCTTTGAAGGAGTACATAAGTAGTTTTTATATCTTGTGTGGTAAGAATGATAGTCACAATTTCTTAGAAAAGCGTTCTCATTACTTTTAACATAAAGGGAAATCTCTAATATGTATAAATTGACAACTGTAAGTATATGCATTGATTGAAAGATAGGGCTGCATGATGTGTATTTAGATAGACCAGCAATGTTTCGAACAGCCAACTTTTGCAGACGTAATATTCTTCCAACAAATAACGAGGCACCCCAAAATATAATGGCGTACGTTATTCTTGATTGAAAGTTGCTGTGGTAATAAGAACGAACTGTTTCCACACTACCAATGTTCCTTAGCCTGTATAGTGCATAGCATAGAGATACTAATTTATCAGATAAATTACTGATGTGTGGTTCCCAATTTAAACTACTGTCTAGATATACCCCTAAAATCTTTGTATTTGGAACCTGTTCAATTGACGTAGACTTTAAGCGAAGCAGATAGCTTTCATTGATCTTCATAACGGACGGCGTAAAGTTAATGAAAACTGTCTTATCTCTGTTCAAATATATTTTGTTGTTTTCAAACCAGCTCAAGAATTTATTTAGCATAATTTGTGTATTATAAACCATATTATTCTTGGATGTGTCATGTGCCAAATAACTTGTGTCATCTGCGTACATAATAATATTATTTGCGGCGAAAGATTAGGGAAGTCGTTTACAAATACTATGAATAACAGAGGTCCTAAAACTGAACCTTAAGGGACACCTCTTTTAAGATTCATGGGAGTCGAGGCTTTTCCTTTTCTCTCAACGACCTGAAGGCGATTGACCTAATAGGATTTAATCCACTGCAACATAGGTCCTCTTACTCCATAGAAAGATAGCTTTTCGAATAAAAGGTTGTGATCCACCAGATCAAGATACACTTGAAAAAATCAAAATACAATTGACGAAACGTCGTGATGTAATACCCTCACCTATACCTTCCCAAAATGAAAGAAATTTAAACGCATGCAGTTTTTTTTAAAGGTCAATTATAAAACAATTGGATACATAAGTATATACATAATTTAATTATATAAATTCGTTACAACACATAGTTTACCTAGTATTATTCTCTAAAAACAAGGTCTTTGTATAATTTCTTACTTATCCTAATGGAAGATCTGCCAGTAACTTTTAAATATGTATATACATACACATTGATTCTTTTTACATTATACTCGTTATGACAGTAAAACAGAAGTAATTTTATTTAAGACCAAATCTCAGAACTACCCCTCGAATATTGTAATAGATAACGTATCTTATGCTCTTAAAAGTGCAGTGCGTCTACTAGGTCTCACTGTAGATGACCACTTGAAATGGACACAACACGTTGATGTCATAGTAAAGAAATTAAATGGTATCTGTTTTGGATTAAGGCGATTGCGAGACCTGGTTGACACACACACTCTTCGCACAATGTACTTTGGTTGCTGTTATCCTCATCTCAATTATGGAATTGTGCTATGGGGGGGTAGCAGTGACATGCCAAGACTTTTTTTAACTCAAAAAAAGATATTACGTATTATTTATAAATTGAACCCCACTCAGTCATGTCGGGGTATTTTCAAGCAAAATAAGTTACTCACTGTATATGGTATCTTTATATTTCAGTCCATACTCTTTCTTTTCAAAAACAAACATCTCTTTTCTCATAACACGTTGTTGCACGAGTACTCCACAAGAAACAGGCATGACTATTGCTATCCTCTTTGTAGATTGTCGCTAACCCAACGAAATATTACTTATACTTGCCTCAGGTTCTATAATGCTCTGCCAACTGACTTAAAAGTGATTAAGTCACTTACTACTTTTAGGACAAGATTGTTTCATTTTCTTTGTGAAATTGAACCATATACTATTAGCGATTTTCTATTATACTGAAAATATATTACTATCAGTCGTATAATTTAATATTGTTGACGTCTTGTAATATCTTCCTTAGTATTACAATAAATTTCTATTATTATTATTATTATTATTATTATGATAACCTTCATATGATTAACGTGTTGACAATACAACACAAAATACAATTCAAGAAGATATACACATATAAAATTGCTGTATTCTTTTAACGTAGGAATTAATTTAGCACACATATTTCTAGATCTTACTTTTTTATTATCTCAAAGATTATTTATTTGTGTATTTATACAAAAAATATAAATAGTAGTCTATTTCCAAAACCAGCTAAATTAATTTTAGCAAATTTTACTAGAAAGCATTGATTTGGAGAGAAACTTGGTTCTTGAGAATAAAAGGTTACTGCAGTTATCAACTACTCGTTCCCTCTCCCAGATAATATTATTAATGCATTTTGTTAGAATAAAAATATTTTTTTGCGCCAACTATTCAACTGTAGGTACCTCATTTTATTTTGAGTTTTATTTTATTTTATTGTTTGTTATGAATGCAAACATGTGTTAAACCATATACTTTTAAGATTAAAATAACGTTTTAGGTGTAAATTTAACATTAAAACGCATTGCTCGTATTTAAAAAGAAATATGCATCTAATTAACTGATAAATGGTTAAGTAAACCATATTTTTCTCTCGATATACAAGAAATGATACCAAACTCACAATTAAAACCATGTAAAATGCCGTTTTTCGTTTCAGCCGACACACAATTTTAGGGTGTGAAATGAACCTTTAAAAATCGGGAATTTTTGAATATCTTTTTAATTATTTCCTATTAGATGTTTATAAAAAATAAAGATGCATATAGGCGTCTAGCATTTTTCTAATACCATCGATTTATACTAAACTTGGTTCCATAGATTGAATGGGTATAACCCTACCCCTACGTGCAAAAGTGTTTATATTTGTAGTTATAATATTTATATTTCGAAATACAAGTTATAATAGTAGTTTATTCTTTATCCTTTCACATATTCTTAACGTCTGTATATATCGTCAATTTTTATGAACATCTAATAAAAAATAAAATAAACGAAATACTCAGAAATCCCGATTTTCAAAGATCAACCTCACGTAAATGACCGTTTTGCAACTGAATCGAACATCTGTATTTTACATAGTCCTATCAGGTTTGATGCAAAGGAAGGAAATGCGAGTTGGATGCCTTTTCCTGTTAGTTACTCTCTTCTACAAATAGCTGTAATATAATTTTGTTAGAGGATGCTTCTAAATTAAGTAACCACTTGTGACACTCATTTCCCATATTTAGGTGTTCACGTGTTATTTACTCACAAATATTGACGGTAGATGATTTTGAAGTTAATTTGTATATTAAGCTACAAAACACGCTTCCCACTAACAAATATAATTATGAAATTAAATCTGACATAAGTGTTTTACTAATTGCTCTTAATGTAAATAGCACACCATAAATTTTTCATCAAATCTTAAAACTCGCTCGTCATCTTTCATTATTACTCCAACCAACGAAAATCTGAATACTCTTCGTTACGCATCACCGTTCAAGAAAAATTGCGTCCATGGTATTGACCTGTCTTTTCCTTAGTTCACTATGTATAACGTTTTAGACGATTTACAGTTCCATAGACGCGTTCCGCTACCGTATATATATAAAACACTCTAATTTGACTATGCGGCGCAGCGAAAGGCCGAACTAAACAAGCCGACTTATGTATCGCTCCATCTAACCTATGCCTAACTACGCGATTTTAACCTCCGTAACAGTCGTATAGGCTAAGAAATGAGACAAAATAGGCGAAATAAAAACGAAAATACAGGAAGGTCGGATAAACTCCGTCGCGGTCGAGTAGAGACAATGGTCTCTGTGAGCGAACGGTCGATCTCATCGCATATCTCTTCAGTTATTCGGATTTCAGCCTCGCCTTCTCAACTAGGGAACCGAGCAACCGCATCCAGTTCTCGTCTTTCTTATTTATTTTGTACTTTTTCTAGACGTCACCATATTTACCGATAGTCGGCCTCGATTGCTTGGAACGAACGAGCTATTTTGATTTTTCCCTTCGACGTTTATCTTCTCCCAGTCACTGGTTATTACTTCTCTTGATGGTACGAACGTTTTGAATTCACGCACTACTGAAAGCAGCGTGACAGAGGACAAAGCGATTGGAGGTTCCTTTACTTTAAGGTTAAGCGGAAAGCCAGCGTAACTAACTTTGTGAATGATGACAGGTATGGTGCATCGAACCCGAAAGAAAATATGCAAAGTATCAAGAACACCAGAACTCATTTCTGTAATTAAAGGAGTATATAACCATTAATTCAAATTCAAATTATTGTTTAAACACTTTGACAACTATTTCTAATGGCTATCGAAGTTGTAATTTACAATTCTAAGTCACTTACCCAAAAAATTTAAACAAAAATGAACAAATGTTTTGAATATTCTCTTTCTTATAAATAATTTTGCAAATCATATGCAACGGCATTGGAATTTACGAACAACCTATATGTGATGAATACATAAGTTCTTTCCACGCTATATTAGAAAAAATATATAAATAACTATAATTCAAATTATTGTTAGATCTTCTAATCGCCGAAACACTTTGACAACTACTTTTCATCACGATCAAAATTTTAGCGCATATTTTGCAAAATATCTGCAACATAAGTTATTTTTATGCAAGCTGTACTATCAATACATATACTAAAGTATACAGACACAATCATAAATAAAGAATCGCAAATAATTGCATACGCTAATGTATATCTTATAGTTAGTTACAAGAAAATAAAAACACATAAAAATATATTATCACATAAACAGCTTGTTTAAATCAGATAAGACCTATTCCCCTCTCCGAAAAGATCCATTTTCCATCCAATACGGTTAAAGGCATAATTGCTTACAATTACCATTAAAGAAGTTGCGTATTGTTCGCAATATAATAACATTTTACAACTACAATACGAAACAATCGCAGAATATAAACCATTACTGTTAGCAATAGATAGCAAGTTTTAATGCATGCGATGTTTTCTATCTATCTACTTATTGCTCCAGGTATATTTCATATGTGGAATATCATATAAATACAGATAAAATAGATAAAATCGACGTTATAAGTGAGTACATATGAACATATAGAAATAAAATATTTCTCTTTACGAGTAAGCGTCAATTTCTGCATTTGCATATCGAACGTGTGCACGTATGTTACCTATACTTTTCAGTCAGATAATTCATGAATTATACTTCGGCCGTATTCTCGCGAACACATCGAACTGACCGTGCTTTTCTCACCGCACTGTAAGTCAAACATCGCGACATCCATCCTTGTCGATCGGTTGTTGGCAGAGCCGTGAAGTTCTCACGGTTTAAAAATAAATACGACATCTACTAGGAACTTGGAGCACTTCGAAATTCCGATGTCCGATTGTTTAGTATTCAGCGCGTTAATAAATACATACATGCAATTATTATAAAAGAACTGACCAGACATGCCTTACACACAAACATAAATACACGCGCATTCATGTGTTGGGACATAAATATATGTGTGGACACTAGACATGGATAAAGAGAATAGTAGAAAACAAATTCGGTACTTTCTTCTATAAAACAACTCCTTCGATTCTTTCGCAAATTATATTTTACTGGTACAAGTGAAAGAGTCCTTGGTTTCTCTATCATCATCATTCGTTCGATGAAGGTAACGTTCTTGATTGACTGTACAATAGTTTTACTTCATTTCCTACCTGGAATCAACCGGTCGAAGAATAGCAATTCCAGTTGGTATTAATTCGTCAAAGTGCACGCGTCGCCCGCCAGCCAGCGGTTGGTAGCACTGCGAGGCGCGCGGATTTCGCGGATATTGCGTGAGGACGTGAATGTATTGGCACGGCCAATGCATTCACGTTCATTCTTAATGGAATGCGTAGTATTACTGTCACTAAACCGTGAGCTTGTCAAGATGCCTTAGCAGTAGGACTAGATCTTTGATTATAGCTCTATTTTTCAGTTTTGAAGAAAATTTTTCTACAAAAACTTTAAAGGTTTCACCTTTGCATAATTTTAAAATATTTCCGTTTGTACAGATTATCCCAAAAGAACTTCCTCCTTTTTTTAAATAGAACAGCTTATGTCTTACTCCAATTCTCAGTGTATCTCTCAGATTTTGATAAAATTTGGTAGGAATGTATGTATGTACACGGAAAAATATTTGACACCTATTTTTTAGCGTCTAGAATTTGGTTTTAGGGAGTGGAATGGGGGCTCAAAATTACCCTTAAAAATCCTCTTCCTGCAATTTTTAAAAAACGAGAAGAGATATCGAGATTGTTTAAAGACAATATCGTGCCTTGTTGACAGCCGTACATGTTAGTTTGAAAATAGAACACTGGCACACCCACGGGCTCCTTAGGGCGTTAACTACTTACTTTATATTCTAATATAATAAATAATTTTTAATTTAACTTAACACTTAATTTCTTCTAATAGCTAAATCTTTTCATATAAACATCCAAATGTGTATAATAATATATTATCACACAATATATGGTGAAAGAGAACCACACGCAGAATGATCAGGGAAGGAATTATTAAGCGTAGGGCTTCATCGCCTGAAGGGAACCAAATCCGGGACGACATGCCAGAAATTTCAGCTTTTTGAAAGAATTTACCGCAAAGCTTAGCTGCAAGAACGAATAGCATCAAGAAATGCCGTCAAATCCTTTGGGAAAGGTTCCAAAGTGACATCCATCAAAGCGTTAAACTCACATGGAATCATCTCTAATATGATTGGGTATGAGTAGACAAACTTAATGAGCTAGGCAGAAGAAACAAGATTACCATTCTATGGGTCTTGGGGCACAGAAAAATAGAAGGAAATGAATTGACAGATAATCTCGTTACAAAAAGGGCTGGAACGTCATTTTTAGGACCCGAACGTTTTTGCGAGATAAGTAATAGCACAATATTTAGTAACTAAAAAGTGAAAGTATAGAGCAGATGAAATCAAAATTTTGAGTGAACCGGCAAGGAATGAGGCAAACTAGGGCGCTTCTGGGAATCTATAGCGCAAAGAGATCTATAGAATGCATCAATCAACTGAAAGAACGCTTCAGTAGACTTGGAATACAAGAGAAAGCAGGATGCAGGTTCCATGACGAATAGGATAAAACATCTATATTCACATTCTTCTAAAATGCGCAACACTATGCAATTCAAGGGCCCTACACTTGAGAGCATAAGAAATCATAAAGGAAAATTTGCTTTCCCATATCTTGCACTTCCTAAAATATAGGACTATATAGGCTAATATAGGCTACCTGTGAATGCAGTAAAACTTGGAGACATAATCAATCTTTTTGGGTAGTCTGTATTATCACTCTTATCTTATACAATGAATACACAATAATATATCTTGCACTTAACATGGTATACATCAACATTTCTTTTTTTACGACATGTTTGGTAATCTTAATGTAAGTAAAAATAAAGGAAGTTTCTGCAAGACGGATGATGTGCTCATTAAAAAAAAAAACTTCTCAGTCGTGCTAATGTACGACATTTTGTACATCTCACACACCATTGGAACCAAACAACAAACCATTAACACGACGACCTGGTTAAAAGTCGCACACCTATTCGGGTAATTTGGACGTTCGCGCTAGTGAAAATTGCCTGAGTGTGTTACCTACTTATTACGCCATTATAGTAGGTAACGCTCTTGTTACGAACACATGTAACTTGAAACACGTCCCACTATGTGCATAGACGTTTAATGGCAGACCCACTAAAGCAAAGCCGGTCTCCTCTACTTCGAGCATAGATCTAAATTTTTCCCAATCTAAATAAAGAGACGACATGTATTGTTCGTGTTTTCCTCTTTGGAAAACGAATTTAACAGTCAAATTCTCAGACAGGCAGGTATGTCAATAACTAGAACTTGGGTAGTATTCTTAGATGGTCGTATATAAGACCATACAGAACTATTTGGCGTTGGAAATAGGAAGGCATAGCACTATCACAGATGGCGCTGGATATCTTTAGATCTAACATTGAGAGGGGTCAGTATTTGGACGTTACGAAACCTTTTGACGAGATTAAAACAAACAAAACATTGCTCAATAGAAATTAGCATCGACGATTACTACTACAACGTTTGTGGTATTAATAGCAATTAAAATTCGATTTGTGATTCCAAACAAAAGAAAAAATATCGAAATTTGCGAAATCGTTTCTCAATACACGATACAACTGCTCATGCCTTTTCCATCCATTGAAGCTTACTATCGTTATGTCATCATGTGAAATTACAATGAACCAATTACGTTTTCGGTAAATTCCCAGGCGTTCATCGTTCGACCTAAAAAGTATTTTTAATATAATCAGCATAGGTATGCTTAATGTACGTGCGCATGCTGTGAAACGTGTATGAAATTTAGAAGAATAAGGCGACGCGCTAATCTATCGCAAAGTTGGCAATTACGCATTGTTTTGTATGGTAATTATCGTTATTAAAAATCGCATAATCACTTGCTTCTATTTAAGATCCGTTTTTTTTATTGTAAATTGGTTCTAATTTCATGCGGATCTATTGTTTGAATTTTTATCTTGCAAGTAACGCTTAATTATAGTAGTGATAACTCCTCGTTAATACAATAAAATGTTTTTCGTTGCACATGCTTTCAAATCATATTCCAGCGTAGTTTAATAAAGAATATAACAGTCAAACCTCCAAAGCTTTAATACGGAAGTATTTATAACCCCCTATCGCGTACATTTTCTTTGCAATCGATATTAAAATTTAAAGTTGCTCTCACAGTTTCACTTTTAGAATATATGAGGGTCTATTATGGTTTCTTTTGAACATTATTTTCACATTAATTTCGAAAAATCCTAAAAGTATCAAAGTTATGTTTTTTTTTAAATTGAACCACTTGTATTTTATTGCATTTCTTGGCTTCTCCAATAAAAATAAGTGTCTGTTTTAATAAAGTCTATAATATCTAAACCTTAATGTTTTTAAATAGTTTGAATTTTGTGAAAATCTAATTATCATGTTTCAAATACTTAGGAAGTATTTAAATTATGTAAGTGAAATTAACAGTAGACCATATTTTACAACTCATTTATAACAAACTTGCCATTTTATACAGGATGTACAAAAATTAAAACTAATCAAATAAGAACTTTAAGTGGCAAGGGGCTATAACTTGATTAATTTAACTAGAACGCCATATTTTCTTAACCTATCAGGAAATGTATTTTTTAATTACCTATTGAATGGTGTTTATAGTTTAAGCTTTAAGCATTTTTACAGAATACGCCAAATAATCGTTTTTGCACCGTTTGGTGTTTTTTTCTTTTAATAAAAGTGTATATAAGTTAATGGCCGGTCGACATTTCTGTTATAAACACATATTTTGATTCTGTTTTCTGTTATCGTTTTACTACATACAGGCTGATAAACTGTTAAAATGCAGTGACAGATTATCACAAATTTAATATACAAATAATTATCTTGTCTTCAATTTGAATTGTTTACTTTAGAATAATGAAGTTTAAATTGAAAATGGTAATTATAAATTACAGAATTACTTCTCTACTTCAGAAAATTTCTCCTAATACGGCCCATTACCTCATTTACATAATCACTCGCTACCTGCAGCAGCAGGTAGTGTATAATCCCCAATAATCATTAAAAGTCAAATCGTTATACCGATGGACAGACTATAACAAATTATCGATTACTTTTCCTTAACTCACATAACATACTTTAATAAAATAAATAATGAATTAATAATTAATACATTTATAAAATTTCTAATTCAATGACCACCCACTCTAGAATACAATATTATATTCATTAGTCAAATATGCCGGACTACATCTTGTACAATCAATTAAAACTCATAAGACTGTATGCTAGTTGTTTTATGTTGTTATAGCTTTAACTACAAATTAACAATCAGGATGCGAAGTACGTATCGTCATTTTCACATCTACATAATCCCGACCGTTAAAATGATGTAGATACGACGAACTCATCGCTCATAATCGACCCGACACGTCCGCTTCGTTATTATTACTATTATTAAAATCCGGTCGTCTTCCTCGATGATTCACGCGCTCGGGCAGGCCGGCCGGCCGCCCGTCCAGAGGTTCGCCGGCTCAACGGCAGGCGTCTCTGTCATTGACATTGAACTTAGCGGACGCATCGTCTGTCTCCGCGTCGAAACTGCGTTACCATAACGACGGACGCCCGCTAGAAAACGGAGAAAAGGTTTTCCTCCTTCGTCTTCGCTGCGTTATTTTGCCCCCGGAAGAACGGTAACTTTACTGTCGTTCTGCGCGAAAGCTCTTCCATATCCGCTAATTTACAGCATTATTTCCCGCAGTAGTTTTTATAATATAATTCTTAACGAGAATACTTTATTTTACGAAATGCAATTCTTTAAAATCGGCCAGGGAATATTGAAAGTGACTTCCACACTAAGATAAATCTATATTGCAATACATTAACGTAAAATCTGTTTTCAAATGCACATTTTTATTAGATTGAGTACATAAATTTATCAAACGCTTTAGGAATTTACCATTAATAATTAGCTCAGACTAAACCGTTTATGTAATTTATGCAATATTTAATCCCTCAAAAAGTCTAAACTAATCGTCAAAATATAGAATGAAACGTTATTCCACCAACTAATACAGATTCCTTTGTGATAGATAAGTCAATCCCTCGGATATTTCTAGGGTCGTATAAATGTTTAACAAAACCACCTAAAAAATACTGGATAGTAAATAATTAATTAATATGTTGCGATCCCCGAGATAATATCATCTATATAAATAAAACTCAATTGCCACATGTATGACGGAGCATCACTCGATCGATTTGGTTGATTTTTTTTATATTCATAATTATCTGGACAAGGTTTGTATACTATAAATATATTTTTTCTAATTGGATGTTGCAATAAAGCTAAAACACATGACGACGCAGTGCTGAAATGAATATTACCGCACACTGTGCTGTAATGAGATATTAAAGCACTAGTGGGACTCTTGCCGGAATATACTATAGGCCGATTAATGTGCAAATTAGAAAAAATACTGTAAAAAACGTGTGCCACAATGACTTGTAATACTCGTACTTTGAATCTCTCGAGATTTAAACTTGTACACGCATTACATAAACGTCATTGTGACTAAATTACAATCACCATAATTTACAATTTTGTATTGATATCCCTTAACGGAAATGAACTAAACTGCTGCTTATCACAAAACACCCGCTAAAATTTGACGCAAGTAATTTAGAAGAGCTCCAGAAGAAAGAGACAATTCTGGTTAAATTTAGTCTCAGATTCTCATTGAGAAAGTAAGGAAAGCCGTCTGATACCTAATTGTTATTGGATTTTAAGATTTCCCCCGCCTTTCAGTAGACTTCTGCATAACTATCCCATTAAAAAAATGAGTTTTTTTCTCAAGATAAAACCAATTCCTTATTTCCTTATTCGTTAATTTTCCAATTACTTATAACATCCAATGTAATTATTGTTCCTCGTGGTACAAATGCCAGACGTCCCAAAAATTAAAGATAGACTTTCTACCCATAAAAGAGATGTTAAAAAGAACTCTACAGCTACTGCGTTGAGCACTCGTTCTGTTAACCTGAAATATCAAACTTAACTGATTCTCCCAAAGCACCTGTGTTCAGGAATATTGTTCATCAATAAATATTTAATTTCAAGAGAGACATGGGAGTCCTTAGTGAAATCTATTCAGATCTGTTCAGTTTTTGAGATTTTTTATTTGTTTTATTTTTGGTCGACACTGTATATTTTAAGTCCGTTAATTTTCTACATCCCTGTATGTTGTAATTTGATTTTACTTCACCCCATTTGACTTTCGGGTATTTTTAACGTTCTACTTGACTTATTCTTCGTTGAAATTAGGATCTATTATGTCCTCGAATTATTTATTTAGCGTTAGGATTTTTAAATTTCTGAATGTAAGTTTGTAAATTTGTAAGCTTTTATTCCCTCTTTATATGTACTTTCATTGTAGTTTGCCCTGGTGAAGGGCACTATTGTTTTGACCATCCATTCTATGCCGAATTCTTGAATATTTTTTGTTGAGTTATCAGTGTTAAATTATTTTTGAGTTTTAGTAGTTCTTCAGCTTTCCTTCTTGATGATCCTTTAATAAGAACCATTCTATGTATTTGCTTTGTATGTGTCAGACGCAATCCTCATAATGATAATTGTCATTATCAGACAGCATTTTTAACTGTTCA
Organism: Cetonia aurata; assembly: GCA_949128085.1. Taxonomy (NCBI): domain Eukaryota; kingdom Metazoa; phylum Arthropoda; class Insecta; order Coleoptera; family Scarabaeidae; genus Cetonia; species Cetonia aurata. The sequence continues at coordinate 27,704,393 of OX421887.1, forward strand.
TACGATCTGGATTTATGAGAACCATATTTCTTCTCTTGCTTACTCGACCGCTTTTTTATTTCCGTCGATGCCCAAATATCGGGACACACGGTAAAGGAACTTTATTGTAATTTTCCAGATCATTCAGTTCCCCTGTAGATAGTCAGATTGTAATTTGGCGCTGCATACAGCTCTCAACGTTTCTTAGCTATTTTCAAAAGTTGTTTGAAATGCTGTGGCGTATTTTCTTAATGGATTTTACTTATCATATTTTTCATGTAGTATAAATTCCTTTACCGTTAGATACATATAGTTAGTTTCGTCAACCTTTATTCACTATTTCTCCAATCTTTTTTGTCCTTAGCGATCTTGATGGCTTTGTTGCATCCTACGCGTCTTTCTTCCAGTATATCTGATGTTACAGTGTTCCACGTTTTCATGTTACTCTTCTCTTGTTCTTTTCGTCATCAGTGTCTCCTCCCATATAGTTTTCACGCATCTTTCATCTGCCATTCTTATCAAATGGGTAAACTATTTCATCTGCTCTTTTTCTATTGTCTTTCTTAAAGCTTCTATATTTAAGCCTCCTATAATTACTTGATTTCTTAGTCTTTCCTGAAATATAAAAGCATTGAAAGTATCACAAATTAATTCTTTATTATATGCTCGCACTAAATTTGTAGGAAACAGTTCTAGTATTTTTGTAAGATCGAATCACGAAACCACATTTTCACTTGTCTGAATCTATACTCGTTAAGCCTCGGGAATATAAGCGGAACCGCAAAAATATCGCAATATCGGAATGCACCTTAAACCATGCGAAAGTGATTCGAGCGTACGCTATCCGAACGATCGCTTCCTCCGTAGACCTGGAGCTATCGACGTTCTCGCGATTATCTGTGACTGTCAGCGCTGTCACACGCCTCACCGTTCTGCCACGGCCATTATTATTCATCTATGTTAATGCATGCAGCACCTGCAGAGGCAGTACGTACGCGATAAGCATCACTTCTCCCGACGTTAGCCACCGGATTTAAGTTCGTCACGTACACGTGCATAGACGACATTAGAAAATACCATTTTCGCCTCTGCGTCGTCTTTGCGAAGACGTCGGTTGCACGGTTGAAATATGCGAATGTTTCAGTTAACAGAAATGGGAAATCTTTATGTTATTTTAGAGTGATATTCTCGAGAAAGTTTAGAACAAAACAAAGCAGTCATCATATAATACACTCCGCCAAAAAAGTATCGCATAAACTAAAAAAGGGCATTTATGAACCAAGATATTTTTATACGTTCACAAAAAGTTTGCCTCGTGTATGTGAACTATAAAAACACTAACAAAATAATGGAACTTAGCGTTTTTACTTTATTTTTTTCCTAAAAGAACACATTTAGAAAAATGCATATGTGTAAGGTTTGCTCAGTTGTTTATTGAAAGTCTTCCTATACGGACAAATTTTAAAGTGCGAAGTCAGAGTTCTGTACCAACGCTTTTAAAACTAAAATGAGCAATTTAAGTTCAGAACAAGTGGCTGCTATAGTTGCTTTAATCGAAGATGGACGATCTCAAGCATACGTTGCTAATTTGGTGAACATCAATCAGTCAAGTGTTTCTAGAGCCGTAGCCAGATATAGGGAAACAGGCATTTACAGTAGAAGACCTGTACCAGGTCGTCCAAGATGTTCTACTCGCCAAGATGACCGCTATTTACTACTACAAGCATTACGTCGAAGACATGTAACTGCGAGACAATTGCAGAACGACTTGGCTAGAGTCAGAAATACTCGTGTGAGTACTCAAACTATTCGGAATAGGTTACGACAGAGTGGATTAAGAGCTAGAGTAGCTGTAACAGCCCCTCGTCTCACTAGGAACCACCGAGTGGCCCGCTTAAGGTTTGCCAGAGAACATGTAAATTGGAACATTAATGACTGGGCCAATATACTCTTCACAGATGAGTCAAGATTTGGTCTTTACACCTCAGATAGGCGTATCTCAGTGTACAGACGAGACGGTGAGCGCTATTCGCAGTGTAATATCAGACCTAGACCTAATTTCGCTGGTGGCTCTATTATGGTTTGGGGAGGCATCTGTTTAACAGGTCGTACAGAGTTAGTACCAGTAGGCAGAGGTACACTGACTGCCCACAGGTATATAACGGACATTTTAGAAGAACATGTAGTACCATATGCGCCAATTATAGGAAACGAATTCATGTTAATGCACGATAATGCACGACCGCATGTTGCAATAATCGTCCAGGAATACCTTAACGATGTTGGTATTCCAGTTTTAGATTGGCCTGCGGTAAGTCCGGACATGAGCCCTATCGAGCACGTATGGGACCTCCTTCACAGACGGATACGAACCCAAAATGTTGCCCCAGCGGACCTGCATGGACTAGCAAATGTTCTCCGTGACGAGTGAGAGAATTTGGATCAGGCTTATATATACGGAGGTTAATCGAATCTCTGCCAAACCGTATGCGAGCGGTCATAAGAGCCAGAGGTGGCAATACTCAGTATTAAAAGCTACTGTTATGACATTTTTCTTTCCAAAATTATAATTTCTTGTTTTAATAAAAATCTCAAGTATGAGTTCTTGTTTTTATTTGGCCTGTATTTTATTTAAACAATCATAGAAATTATATCTTACAGCGCATTAAAGTATATTTACAACTTTATGCTACAAACAAAGATTATGCGATACTTTTATGATTCAAAACTAAATTATGCGATACTTTTTTGGCGGAGTGTATATAAAAATATTGTAACACCATTCCATAAAAAAGGTGATGGTACGAATATCTAAACTATAGACCAATAGCTCTACAATCTGCAATATCTAAGATTATGGAGAAGGCTACGAGTAAAAGGATCGTGGCATTTTTAAACAAATATCTATTACTCAATGCTCAACAACATGGGTTTAGATGTGGGCATTCCACAATAACGGCTTTAGTTAAGTTCTTGCATGAAGCGTATTGTAGAATTGACAAGGGTGATGTTGTTCTAAGCGTATTGATTGACCTAACTAAAGCTTTCGATACAGTAAACTATCACAAGCTAGAGAAAAAATTAGAATGCGTTGGTATTAGAGGGAATGCAAAAGATTGGCTAATGTCATATGTCACAGGTAGAGAGCAACTTGTTAGAATAAAGTCTACACAATCAGAGAGAACACATATTCGGAGTGGGTTACCACAAGGATATATCCTGGGACCACTATTATTTATTATCTACAGTAATGATCTTACACATTTACATCTCAACAGCAAGTGTATTCTATATGCCGATGACATTAGTTTAATAAATAGTAATTCTACTACAGAAGCATTAAGTGTTAATAGCGCCACAGATATTCGACAAATACGTGATTGGTGTCTACTAAATGGACTATCTGTAAATACCGATAAGAGTAAAATTATGCGTTTTCATCCAATTGCATCTAACTATTCGGAAAGCATTTTAGTACGATTGCAAGGTAAATCTCTGGAACAAGTACCAACCGCCGATCTGCTTGGTATTACTATAAACTACTCACTATCTTGGGACACTCACATTAATAGAATTGCTGGCAAGATATCTGGCTGCTGTTGTGCCTTAAAAAGATTAAGAACACTATGCGACGTCAATGTATGTAAAATATTCTATTTTAGTAATTTGTAAGTGTTGCAACATATGTCATAATCTGCTGGGGAGACGCATCGCAAGCAAATAGAATTTTCTTACTACAGAAACGAGCTATTAGAAATATTTTTGACCTGGGCTACAGAGACTCTTGTAAAAGCACCTTTAAAAACAATAATTTGTTAACGGTTACCCTCACTATATATACTTAAATGTGTCATGTATGTAAGAGAGCACATCGACGACTATACATAAAAATAATCATGAATACACAACCCGTTTCAATAACAACATTCAAGTGCCGAAACATCGTTGATCTCTTTATGAATCAAACCCAACATACAATCAGTATTTTCAACAATAAGTTAAAATCCTTATTAGCCCACAAAGTGTACTATTCTACAGATGAATATCTTAATGGGAGATTATAAGCACATTTCCTTCGTCCCCTCTTTTTCATTTGCTTATTATATTTATTTTGTATTAGCTTTAGTGAATTATATAAGAATATTTTCAGTTTTGTTAGTAGAGTTAGCAGATTTTTGTTTTGTCTTTGTTATTAATATGAACGTGTTTTGTTTGTTTGCACAATTTGTATTAAGTTGCATCTAGTATTATGTTTGACTTGTCCTATATCTCATAAGATCTCCAGGATAAATAAACTTATTATTATTATTCACACATAAACCATGCTAGGAATCGTGTTGTTAAAATTAAAACAGACATAAAAGATGTCATTATAACCATTATCAAGTAATTAAAGCAATTTGAACCTTCCACGTGAATTAATATTTTGGCAAAAAAAATTCAGAAAAAGTAGTAGGTATTCAAAAAATCTTTAATACTATTCTAAAAATTAAACATAAATTATATCCTAAAGCAATTTAATATTAATTAATAAGTAGAAGTTTTACCACAAACGCTTTACATAGTAGAAAATTTCCACGTATACATATATTAAAAAAGAAATCTGATAATACAACATCGTCATCTTCTCCTTATTAGCAAAATTCTGAAAACTAATATTAACACATTGTGAAATGCAGGGACTCGTAACATGCATAGGTAATTCCATTTTATTTATTGTCATTCTTTTAAATATTGTTATTATTATTGTATTAGTCAGGCATTGAAGGATATTAAGAATGCATTTTGTGTAGTATGTTGCATGACCTTCGTCTAATTATGCGAATAATAACAGTATGATAGTCTGATATTTATTAATATTATTAAATGCGTGTGTATTATGAATAACATACGCTGAATAAAATTCATTCATTTATTAGATGTAAGAAGAATGTAAACATAAAAATAAAATGTTAAGGAAGCACAAATTCAAAAAAAAAATGCAGAGGGATTGTAAGACATAGACCCTTTCATATTTCTGCATTTCTTTATGATTTGCTACTCGATATTTCCACAGGAATAAAGAAAATCTTTTGTTTAACAAGCTTAGCTAATACTTTAATGACGATTAATCCTTCCTTTCATACCTGCTTTAGTTCGAAATTATTTATACCAGCACGGTTTATTTAAAAAATTAAAACAGTACACACTAATTCTATTATAACTTTCAAGCTTACTTTCACACGGAAATATAACTATCACGTACACATAACATTGAGTTTATAATTATAGCCTAGCATAAGAATTAAAGAATACAACACGATATTCTATTGTCCTTATGAAATAAACTTAGTAATAAGTAAATTGTAATGCATAGTTTAGAAAGTGTACTAGTAAAATTAATAGTTTCGGAATATCATTTATTTAGACCTGTTTTCACAAACACATTAATTTTTAGTTAAGTTTAATACTGATACCTTAAGTACTGCATTTTTAGTAAAACATAAAATTAATAATAAGTAAACGGTTGATTCGGTGTTCATCAAGCTATTTATGATAGAGGCCAACGACTGATTGATCGTTTTTGCTTATTAATTATCTACAGAAGAGCATTTCTTAAGTAAATATGTAAGTATACAGAAATGTCACATACTGAATGACAAAACACAAACAGTTTTAAAGATTTATTACTGATGATGATATTGAAACATGCTTCCCCAGTTAAATATATTTTCTTAGTTTAGTGATCAGCAATTATATTTATTCTCTTAATTAATAATAGATAAAGATTAATGAATTCAGGAATATCAATGTAATCAACTTTACACGTTGAAGTGCGCGTGTGTCATTCAGTCATTCAGTGCTGATAACAAAACGCCAAGCTGTAAATTCAGGACTCGCTAAGAGTGAAGCATTTCCATTCCTTTACAGGAACAGTAACAAACTACCATTCGTTTCGCGGACGCAAAGCTAACTGAAATACTATTCTCGACCGCTATCATCATTCTATTTGCCACTAATGACGCCGTATTTTTAAGCGGGCTTTGCCGGAAACGATGGGAACATATATACGTAAGTTTAAGCAGCCTGTAGGATGTTATAAGTATTGGCATTCAAGGTGGAATTTCAATTTTATCTTTTACTAATACTACAAATAAATGCATAGAATATCCTTTATAATTTGTATCAGTAACTCCTTATTTCTTTTATTTTAATAGGGTAGATAAATACAAATAATAATTGATACTTATCAGGCACTCGCCGCGTCTCTCCTAATCATCATTACAACACTGGAAAATAATCGGTTATTGGAATTGACCAGAATGAGATTCGAATCTGCGACCCCATGACTGATAGTCAAACGTGCAAGCCACTAGACTATCAGCCAGTGTTACAGAAGCAAATTGTTGAAGTTTGCTTTTTTGCTTTAGAATATAGTAAGAATACAAAATTCACAGTTATAAAATTATTTTGACGTGAAAGAATCATTTTTGATCAACTAACCCTACCTGTTTTGGATTTATTTTGCTCCATATAATTTATATTTACAACTACACTCTTATTATATTTCTCCATGTTCATTATTTATAGAACACAATTACTAATGTTTGTATTCGATTTTTTTATAAACTCGATACAATACTGTCAATACAAGACTTGCACATAGATATATACAAAACACAAAATCCGTTTAAAAGAAAATATTGCATATACATAACAGCTCTTCTAATACTTCTCTGCTATATTATTTATTAGTCAGTTAATAACCATATACTGTATAGTAAAGGTATTATATAAAAATGAAAATATGATGAATGATATCCGGATTTACAATAGAAGAAAAATTAATATTATCCTGCATTAACTAGGTAATTTTATGCAAATTTGAATCGACATATATTAAAGATGCTAACTGAAATGTGGTAATTGATTAAAAGGCCAAAGATTGAATAAATAATGTATTCATTAAACATAGTTCATGTCTGTTATACTATTATACATCCAACCTTTATGTTCCTTAAATACAATGTTGAAGATACACTACAAGCATTTAACTCAATAAACAAATGGTTTAGTCAGTTTGGAGAAAATATGTCCTTTTTGTTGATTGTCTTGTGCGTTTTACTTACTTAGTTGAACTATGTTTAAAAAATACATTATTTGCTCAATCTTTGACCTTTTAATCCATTACCTATCACATTTTAATAAAAGAAATAGTATGTTATTGTTATAAAGATATTAATAGCATATTACTTTCTGGCAGTACAACAACGGTGAGAAAATCTCAAGAACTGACTTCAAGAAATAAATTAATATGGCTCTTAAGATCTTCTTCACTTGGATTTACATTGCAGTTAGTTGATTCTGAATTGCCACTCCAAGAGGATATCTCATTTCGCAAATCTCTTGTTATTGGAAATGCAGTGGAAGAAATGTTTAACTTTATTATTTTTACAGATGCACGAACAGTAGGTTGGGGTTTGTGTTCATATATCTGAATCCTATTAATTTATGAACTATAAACCTAATATTTTAATTTTGAAACTAGATCTATGAAAAGAGCATGTAAAAAATTATGATGCCACACAGTTTTAAAAATTAAATGTCTTTGCCAAAGAATAATATTTAATGAAGAAGTAAAAAAAAAATACTTGAAAGCGCAACTTTCCCAACAGATTGTTACAATTATATTTAAAATCCATTTCACTTTCAGTGAACCTTATAATTTATTATTAATAGAAAACGCAAGTAAAAATTGCATGAGATTTAAATATGCTGTTAACGTCGCTACGTTGCCTATACGTCCAAGAAATTTAAGCAAGTATAGGTTTCAATAGGAACAGATTTTTAAGAAGAAGAAAATGGTCTTCAAGTATGGAAAATCCAAAAATGTTTTAAAAAGCAATAAAAATATGAATGTAGTAAAACATGTATGTCTGTACCTACGAAAAAAAACGTACTATATGTACTACTTTCCTCCTTTGCACTGCTTTTCTAAAGAGTTTTGTCAGTTATACACACATAAAGAGTCTCAACAGAGTTAAAACTGCGCTCGTTCAAGCTAACCAAGATATGGTATGTAAGACAACTAAAACACAACCACACGATGATGACATCAAGCTACTTTTTTTGTTGTTTTATCGGCAATTGCTTCTGCAATGGTGGTTCGATCAAAGACATATCTAACAAGTGCAATTTTACAATTTTGTTCCACCACCAAATTATTTCTCCATGTGAGAGCATCGCTCATGGATGGCGTTTTCCCAAATGACCATGCAAGAAAATTACATCATACTTAGCAACACTCACTGGCCGAACAAAATGGACCACTAAGTAAAATGAATCTGCAAAATTTATTCTAGAAAAAAGGAAGAGAACAATAACCACACCATCACTTTTTCACATATACGTGAAGAATCTCGCAGATCCTATCTTCATACTGCCATAATTTCTCATCGCGGTAAGTGCTCACCGCCTCCGATGCATAATTAACCACGAGCGAGCAACGGATGCAAAGACCCGAAAGTGATTTTCCCGACCGAAGCCAACCATCAGAAACACGGAGAAGTAATAACGATTGCGGTAGGCGAAGAGACGACGTACCGAAGTCGCAAGTTCAAGGTGAAGGGATCGCGTCGGCGGTCTCTCGTCGATTCTCATCGCTTCCCGACACTTCGCCCTGTGTGTATTTTGCATGCATATGTATGCACGTCGCAGCTAAACTTCATCTCCGCAGGATGGAGAGACGATCATGCGACCAGTGGAGCAACGGAAAAAATTGATAGCGAATCATTATAATCACGCGCATCATCATCTATCGTTCGCCGTTGCGATCATCTTCTTATTATTATTGCTCCTTATCTCTTTATGTAGTTTTTTCGTTTTGTTTCGAAACTGACACGTGAGAACCACCTCAAGGTTAAAGTAAACAGTACACCTCGTCTATTACGAATGCAGCATGTTCTGTTGTTTTCTACAACATAAATTACAGACCTATAACTATTCCCAAGCAATCACTTCAATAACGTCAAGCAAAAACCAAATAATATTTATCAAAACGGAATATTTTATTCGTACCATCCGTGTTATTCCTCCCATGGTTGTAAACTTACAATCGTGCGCAATTGAAAATGTGTATAAGTTATGCGTGTTGCAATACGCCCGCAACGTTATCATTACTCGAGTAAATTTCGATGCCCAACCAATTATACCAATCAAACACCTAGAGTAACGCAACATTGAAGAAAACTGGCTGCGCTGGGAACGCTGAGCCATGATAATTTCAAAATTACCATCGGTAACGAAATTACAGGAGCTGCTGTACCAATTTACGATCATGAACGTAACTTATGAATGCACGAGTAATAAGCAGGGGTTAGGGTGATCTTGTGAAACAATCCTGTGAATATACCTACCTACATATGCACAGTTTATCACTGATAAACCAACGCTGATCACTTGATAATTTTGAAAATTATAATATAATAAAATAACCAATTCGTGAGAATGATTTAGTAGAGATATTGATTTCGTCCTAAACATCATAGATAGCTCGGTGGATGGTATATTATCGTTAGATCCAAATGATATCGACATTGTCAATAGAAATATATAATTAACAGTACAAGCAAAGGATATGTTGCCAAACGCGAAGGGTACCGAAATTAATTTGACCCTTTAATAATACTGGGTGTAGCCTACAACATACCAATAATCACTAGGGCGCTTCATCTATATCGCGATTTTAAAAAATTCTACCGGGATGGTAGTATGGCTCCATTGCACTTTTGATTTTATAAAAATTTGGCAAATCCACCACGAATACACTATCAGTTAGTATTTTTAACAAATATACACAGAAAGAAAAACGGTCGAAGGACAGGGAACTACTTCGGTTGTTCCCTGGCGACCACTTAATTTCCAGAGTCGGTTTGTCCGCTACTAAAAGTGTGGAAAAGTATTTAACTTGCCCTAAAATTATGAAATATTTCTTCTTCTTTAGAGCTAACTATATAAATTGTATGAAATAGATATCTATAAAAATGTGACTCTATACACTACGCTTGACTAAATACTACTAAATAAAGATTAACTTCTCTCTATTTCCAGTTTTGTAGTTATCTGCTGACCAAAATTCATATTAATTTTTGCCTTCGCAGAGAGAATATACTTTAACTAATAACATTTATACCACTTAAGAGTAAAAATATAAAGATAATACCACTCCAAAATAAGTTAGTCACGACAAATACCACCTAAAGTGAAAAAAAAAATGAAATATTAATCTCTTTAAGTGTAAGAAAGTTTGTCAAAGATTTAAAGATGTAAGTTATCTTCTAAAACGTGTTGATATTACTACTGTTTTGCTATAATATTTGCAGGATATAAAACTTTCACCCTAATATTTTTTCTGTGTAGGTTTATAAATATATACTAATTTGTGTTCATATACGCCGGAAAAAAAGTGAATAAAACTTCTGTGAAAGAATAATAGAACTAAAAAAATTGACAATTACAAATGATGCATACAGAAAAAAATTACAATGTGCTACTTATAATATTTGAAAATGACGAGAACAACAAAAAACAAAACTTGCGGCAAAGCCATTAAAAATACTTCAAGAATTTTTACTAAGAATTCAAAATTGTATTTTGTTTTGTTCGACAATAATTTGTTTTGATATTATTTATATTATGAATAGATCATTATCAACATTTCCTTGTTTATTCAAATTATTACTTTAAATTATTTTAAATCTATTCAACTAAATGCCAGCAGCTGTGGCTCTGATCTTACGCTAGGACTTATCTAATTTCATAAACCACAGGGGCAGTTGACGTCTGTTGTTCAGCAGAATGTCTTAGAATTCATAATATTTCGTTAAAACTACGACATACTTCTTTCTGTTATAATAATATTATCATGGTTCTTACATGATACAAAGTTTTATAAAGATAGATAAATCAAAATCCCCAAATTAAGCATTAGTTATATTTTAAATAAATCTATTTAATGCAAATTGTTCAGAACTCAGTTAAACGGTAAAATTGTAAAGTTGTGACTGATTTCATTAAAAAGTAAAAGTAAAGATTTTGGTATACTAAATTATATATAAAATTCAGTAGAATTTACTTTTTGTTTGTACTAACAGTTCGATCGGAAGAAACTGTATACGTCAGAATATTTTTGTGAAAAATAAGATATTTCTCTCACATTACCTTAGCGTTTATAGAATCAAAACCATTCATAATCTCATAAAATTTTCCATGTGCTAATTTGAAATTAAAATTATTTTTCGAATAGTTAATTTATCTCATTTTTTAGGGTAATTTGCGGTTGAATTTTCCAAATTTGATATTTTTAAGAACATTTAAAAAGTGGTTTTTGAGTTATTTCATTCCAAAGGTTATCATTTTCCGATTTTATTTTGCTAAAGACGCTTTCCAATTTCGTTCAATCAAATTCCATTATTTTAACATGTTCTACGTTTTCATCAGCGTTTCCGAATTCAAAGCACAGAGTGTTTTGACGCTGTACCTGCAAATACGTATCATTTTTCTTCTAAGAAAAATAAAATATTTTATTCACCTAAAAAATCCAATGTTGAATATACCCTCCTAATAATTGGTATTAAAAATAAATGATATTTAAAATTGTATAAGAATTTAAGCTAATTCCTTCCATAACAAACCTTTGACGGGAGATTGTTGACGATGCATGATTACTAGAGTTGTTGTTTGGGCTATTTCCATCGTTTGTGGAATGGATCTCTGATCAGTGGTAACTATATTGGTAACTGATAGCCTAAGCAGAAGATCGGCACCCACGAGGTCGGAGACAGAATAACTGCGCATACAGACAGGAACATTTGACGTTTTCTAAGATACAATGTCAAAATTTGACGTTTTATCAGTTGAAACACCACAATTTGAAGCTGCATGAATTAAAATGTCCATATTTGATGTTTAACAACATTTTTAACCCTGATGACGGCAGTAGACGAACTGCCGAAACGTCGGATCATCGAAATTCCACAAACGATGGAAATAGCCCAAACAACAACTCTAACAAACCTTTGTCTGATTTAATTGGATTCAAGAACCTACCGTCTCCACCGACTGAATCCCATTCCTATATCTTAGCTCTTCTAGAACTACCTAAAACTGCTAAATTATAACTCCAATAAGAGAGAGAATTGCCAAAGTACAAAGTCAAAGAAAATAAACTGCATCTGGCGCCCACAGAATAATGCTTTGTAAAATTGAGAGTGCTTTAAAACAATTTTCTGTTACCCATTTTTTTTTTTTCAAAACTTCATAATAAGAAAAGTATTCCTTAAAGCCCGCTCTACACATTCGTGGTATGCCTTAACCCATGAACTTTCCCTTCGCTGTTTTAGAAATAACGTGCATGTACTCTCTAAAACTACAGCGCATTCTAAAAGAATGCAGCATTTTAGTTAAATCTCAGAAAGAGAGAACATCAAAAGCAGAATTAATGAAATATTATTGCTCTTTGACCTACTAAATTGTGAAAACCTCTAGTAATATAATACATCAGGTTATACATAAACTTGCAAGCACAATATATGTATTTACAGAGCAACCACTTCCTATGTAGATTGTTTGTTTCAAAGGAAAAAGTTAAATGAATGGAAATGGGGTATAAAAGTGGGTGCAGCTTTAACGGCGTTGAAATTATAACGCCATAGACTAAACATATTGATTTTCCCGGCTGTTATTCAGGTGTTACATTTTTATTACATCACATTTCCTCATTATTTATTTGTATAAGTACCATAAAAGTAGTACTATATCTAAAAAATAGAGATATTTCGACTTATACGACTATATGAAAAGAAGGTGGCAGTTGTAAATGTTTAGAGCGACTCTGAATTCTGCATGCAAAATAAACCGAGAAAACTCCCTCACACATAAATACCTACGTATAGGTATCCATTGCGGCCACACAATACGATTACAAGTGTAACATTTCAAAACGAATTTGCCGAAGAGTTTTATTCTTTATATACACACGGGCTTATTGTTTGGGTTGCCGCGGGGGTCCCTTTGACGAACGACGCCAATTACCCACTACCGCTATTGCCCGTGTTGTTTTTATCGCCGTTCGTCGTCTACACCGCGCCATTCCTGCGACCGACTCGGTGTCAGGGCCAAGAAAATACCCACGATTAAATTATTAATCCTAACTGTGCCGTTTGTCGTACACAAAAGCGATTTCTTTCCTTCATCTATTCTCCAGTAACGAAGACGGCGTTTTTTTAGAATAGTTTATAGCTTCGCTCGTCGGACGAAATCGACCGTTAGCGGTTAACCTAGAAAGGTGAGATGCACGCGGTGACTAACGCGCGCACATGAGGTGACATAATTGATTAGATCTTACCGCCTGAGGTGATAACTAATGATGCCCGAATTTGACAGGTGTTAACATTATATTTTGATCGGAAAAAGAAGCGAGTTGCTTGGCCTACTTTAAGTTCTTGCGGATTAATTAGGTTCAGCTGATTTAAGAAAAGGCGTTAATGCATTTTGAACCAGAAAATTTGTCCGCATTCCATTCTCATACCACATCAAATATATAAATAGATAAATTTATGCATATAGGTAAACAGGCCTTTTGCAAATCCGGCATAACACCACAGCAATATTGCATCAAATAGGGAAATCCTTTATATAAACATTATTGAACAATATTCCTGTAATAAGTTCGAAAAGGGACTTTATTATTAACAAATAGTTTTTCAGCAAATGGAAGTAAAATCAGCACGACAATTTAACATACCTACTTGACTTTAGACGCTAAACGCAGATAATGTGACTTAAAAATCGATTCTTTTGTTATACATCATTTTTTCTTTTAAGGAAGTTGATAAAACCTAAGCACCCCTGCAGAGCCAAATCTCCCTCCTAATCATCATTACGACCCCGTAAAAAAAGAACCTGTTATGCAATTGACCAGAGTAGGATTTGAACTCTGGACTTCACGACTGATAGCCACGTGTGCAAGCCACTAGACTATTAACCGAGCTAATGAAATGAATTATACTGACAAGGGAATCAATACCGGCAACTGTATAATTCCGATTTCGATGAAACTTTACAAACTGAAAAATTACCATGGTAGAAGCACTATGCAATTTTTTATTTTTCTGTCAAAACGCCCGATTTAGGAGTACACCCCCTTCAAAGTTCTTAAAGTGTTTATATTTTGTCGCAAGGAACATGTTCATTACATTAGCTATATTAATTTCTGGCATTGTGGCAAACTACAATTTTACACAGCAGGAGAATGATATATTATTTGAAACGATCGTCTTATACATAAGTATATCCAAACGTCTACGTGCCTTTTCGAAGGTTCATGTTCAATTACACATCTAATAAATCTTGATATCGATTAGATTGTGTGTGCGTTTTTACCAAATATTATTGTTTAAAATATTACTATATAAAACGGATTCTGAAGTAAAATGAATGTCAACTGTAAATCTACATACCACACGTTAAATAAATAAATAAATTAAAATATAAATAGTTCTTCGTCTAGTGCCTCATATTGGTTCGCACTTTTCTAAAGATGTAGTAGTTGAAGAATGAATAATATTGTATTAAATAAAATATATAAAATGTAGGTAAATGAACTCATTCAGTAAATGCATCCGAAAATATTTATTAATTATGCAAACAGGTGTTTAATAATTTAATATACTTTGAGATAGTTAACGAAACACTTCATCCGTATGCTAAAAACAAATAAATTATTATAGTACTTGTTTGTAAACCTGTGACATTTATTTGTAATATTTTTCGCTGAAAGTAGAAATTGTGTGTCCTTTAGTATACTTATTTTCTAGGGTTTGTAACGTTTTCGTAAAACATTTATTGCAATCTTATTTAAGATTTTATCTGATTCCTAATATTTATTAATTTCAAAATATCCCACGCTGATAAAAGGGATCCTTTAAACCCATGAAATATCTTTTTCGCAACTGGGAAGTCAATGATAGATATTTTTTAGTGATATAATAATGTAGTATCCCTAATTATTATTAATTATTACAAATGGTTACTAGTATTACAATATAATGTATTGAAGAATATCTAGGAAATCAAAAACTATTTTGCCTTTTTATTGCTTCTCTAAAATTTCTTTTTAAATCTCCCTTGAGGTTTTTTGGTGCCTAAATATCCAGACCGTATTAATATTCATCCATCTCTGCGCTTGATATTTCGTGTACATACATACATACAAAGCATTCAATATAATATGTGTATGCAAGTTCGAACACACATGCAACACAAATTAAATAATAAGCGTATGTGCGTTTTAATAACATAATATGAAATATGACCCTGAGACGATTCGCACAAAACCAGTCTCACACTATAAGCGTTCTGCTTTAATACTCTCTCACATCTTCCACTCAAGCATTGACCTTATGACACAGACACACACATATAAATGATTAGTAGCAAAGATAATAAATTCATTCATAAATTCGTACCAGATGATTAATGATTCTTTTGCAAACTGTAAATGTCTATCACTGATTTATGCGGAACGAGTATCGTCTGACGTACGACTTCCGGTATTCAAATAGCCGGCGTCTCGTTTTGAAGTGCGGAAAAGAAACTGGTCCAGCCGTATAGTCTGCGACTACCTGCGCCGATTGAACTATTCAAGTAGTTAAACGACTTTGGGTGTCCGGTTGAAGTGTTCTACTTGGGGACATAAATTATTTATTCAATTCTGTCTCTGACACAAGATAAACATCCAGCACTTGTGCAAAAGTAGTAACGATGTTGCTTTAATCATAATATCCTCAAAATAAAATTACATTACGTGATAAATCAATACTAATAACTTATTTATGCAAATCCAAACTATCCGTTAATAAAATTTACATAACAGTATCTTTCCGGCAAAAAAAAACAAGCACAAGGCGTCATCATATGGGGTTATTGAAATAACAAAATTCCATACTTCCAAAATCAAATGAATGAGTTACATAAGAAAATATTCCGAGAATAAATAAAACGGCAGATTCTCGCAAAGCAACTTAATTGCGATACGCTCAATTTCATCTACATTAGAGTTTACGCGACCGGAAACATAAACACTTTCGTAGTAGTAACATAATTTATAGCAATTATGTAGGAAAAGGAAAAGGACTTTTGAAAGAGAGTACCCACATCGGTAACAATGTTGTACCATATTATGTCGAATATCTTGAAATTAAAAAGGAATGAACCGTTGGAACCAGTATGATCAGAAATTGTTGATTCTTTTACTCATAGTCCCTTCTTTTTTTGTTTCAGGACACGCCATGATGGCGTGGTGTATAGAGCTGCCAACCCTGGCAGCTCTTCTGCTTCTAGTTGTGCCATCTAATGTCCATTGTGGTAAGTAGCTATTAAATTTTGATGTATACACATTGACCTAGCTAGTGGACCGAGCACTATGCTAGTAAGCTAGCGTTTCTAAGGCGTACCAGCGAACGAATGTAGAAATGTGACCTCCGTCTTCGTCTGTTTAATATGTGCTCATATCTGCGTTGCTTACTCGTACGTACGCATTAGGAACGCTAGCTTCCTAGTCAAATGCGCGAGCAATCTGTGTAGTTACTATGATTATATGAAAGTAAGTTCACAAAGAATTTTGAAGCTTATTAATAGTTTTTTCTGCACAATTAAATAAATTAAAATAGAGTTCTTTCTTTGATAAGGACTTATTGATTTGGTATAACTTTCTTACAAATATTATGTGTTTTTAATGTGCATAAATAGAAATTATAACTCTTGAATAATTAATATATACAATAAAATTAACAAACTAATAATAATAACTTTACAATTATTTGATTTATCAAGCTACAAATAAATCAAATAATTGTAAAGTTATTCGCAGCACAATACGAAACATCTTCTAATACCTTTTTCTAAGTCATAAAGGGCAAAATTTCTCTTCGCGAATTTTCGGCATGTGTTAAATTAATTTCTATAATTTCTTCAAATAAATATTAAAATTATTGGTGTTGGAAAAAAATATCGTTTAAACAAAAACACAAGAACTAAGTTCCTTTAAAAAAAAAACATTTTTCCTTTCAAGATACTTTGTTGCATTCAATAGGCATATAAAATACGTGAATTTTATGTAAGGACATAAACAGATGCTATATATTTTAACCCTAAAGCCACTTGATCACAAAGATATGCAAAAGAAATCATACTAGTTGGCCGCTCTGAACTATCGAACCTGCTAATGAATCCGAAAAGAATTTAGCTTCATTTCATTTACTTGTTGATTGTACAATTATGATTTTTTAAATCCTCATAAACTTTAAAATACTGATTAGATGCCTTTCGGTATAAAATTAAGAGTCTATAGCAATTGATCTGTCTAAAGTTAAGGTGCTAGTTTCTGTTATAACAACAGCAATTCTTGTGACGAGCTTTTATTTATTTAAGCCGATTAACACTTATCAAAGTATCAAGACGACATCGGCCTAGCCCTCGCAACACTTCAAGCGCCGATTCTATTGCAAGTATTCTAGATTTAATCGCGGACAAAGTAAAGACCAACTCATTTTTACAAACAGCTCGAGCGAAGACATCGGCACCGGCTATATTGCCGCGATTGTGCGAGATACACTTGAGTTCTCTTCGTCGCCTTTCATCTGCCCACCTTGTTCCTTCCTCCGCCTTTTGTAAATCGCGCGAGTAGCATAAAGACCGGAACAGTAGTCGCGAGCAACAACTTCGACAGCTGCAGAGGTAGTAGTAGTACTGCTAGTTGCAGAATAAGAAGAAGAAATGCATATACGTAGAAGCGAGCCGAAGAAGTTTACCTGGTACGAGAGAATAACGGTAATGGGTATAGTTACATAACTTCGCGGGATTTACGTGCCCTGTAATTTGCCGCCTGTTGTTGCTGTGCTGTGATATTATGATGTATTTACATAATTTTGAAGATAACGATACTTCCCCCTAAATTTATATTACCTATGCTCCACAAACAACTTTTCTCCGACGCTGATCGAAACATTGCTCATTTAAAGCAATATCCTGTTAGAAATTGCAGTTTTCGGAAGAGTCGAATAAAATTTTTGGGAAACAAATATACATCAATGCAAATCCCGATATATCTTTTAGTATAAACAATGAACAAGAAGAAGTATGCTTGAAATATTATGAAGAAATATGCTTGAAGAATCCTTTCTATAAGTACATATAGAATTATTATTGATGTTCAACCTGATGTAACATCAAACTCTTATTCAAGTCTTATTAAAAAAAAATCTAAATAGTGATCCACAGACTACACAGAATAAACTATATAGCACAGACTATACAGGATGATTCTATATACATATTTGCAACAAATTTTAGCGTTACTATGATAATAAAAGTTCATATGAATGCATGTCCTAAACAACTTAGTTTTAAAGTTACAGGATGTTTAATAATAAATTAAAGATTTTGTGTATAGTAGCTATAACTAACAAAATTTAATATTACACCTGGTTCAGCAAAAACATTCGTTTTCAAAAGAAAACATTTATTTGTCACTTCAATATTATTATGTCGAAGTACTGCCAAAGTTTTCTAAAATGTATTACACAAATGCTGAGTTATGCGATATGCATTTTGTTTACGGTCTTGCCAATGATAATTCACGTGCAGCGAATCGCCCTTATGAAGAACGATCCCCGAGCCGTGTCATCCCGCATCATTCTATATTTGCCCATCTTTGCCAATATCTTAGTGAAACGGGAAGTTTTAAGAAACCTACGACTGATTGCGGGCACCCCCGTACAGTTAACACTCCACAAGTAAATGAAATGGTGTTAAATGAAATTGAGTAACATCCTCCTGCACAGGAAAAATTGCCTCTGTCTTAAACATAAGTCAGCTCACAGTTTGAAGGATATTGAAGAATCAACTGTTGTATCCATTCCACATACAACGGGTGCAGGTATTTTTGCCAGCAGATTTCCCACAAAGATTGGCTTTTTGTCAGTGGATACAACAGAAAATAAAACTATAAATTAATCAAAATTTAATATGTATAGAAATACATAGATATAAGCATAAATACTGTATAGACAGTTTTTCCTAAGAATAAGTAAATCGACAGACAAATCCCAATAAAACTTGATCTGTGTGTGAGTGTAAGTGACTCATTTTGGACATATAAATTAATATCGTGATATATGTGATACTGGTCATAAATCAGCAAGAAACAGCATTCTCTCTAATTTAAGATATAATACAAATACATAAAATGAAATTAAAAAAAATAATGCACACCACTACCTCATAAAAAGCACAATTGTGCACACTAAAAACTATTTGCAACTCCTACGGAAAATTCCAATCATGTATAGGGTAAATTTACCAAAAATTGGAAAATATACCTAGTTTTCTAGTAAATTTCCCAATTTTTGGCAATTTTACCTTATACGTTACTGGAATTTTCCGTAGGAATTGCTTATATTTTTTTAGTGTGTGTGATAATGTATAATTTAATGGTATAATTAAACCTACCTGGTGTGTACCCCGAATAAGTATGCTTTGGTGCTGCCTGACAAATGAATTATATACGAATATGCATTACATAAGTAGTGAAATAAGAGAAGCGCCACCTATACGATGATATCTGTAATACAATATATTTAACGTATTTTCTATTATACGAGGTATAAAATTTTGTTATAATATCGTTTATCAAAGTCAATATTGCTAATAACTTCATCTTCTAAACTAAAGCAATTGTTAAAATAGTAACTATAATAATATTTTCTACATTGTATTAAAGTAAAATACTTTTACCCTTACACTTGTCTCGATTACATTCAAAACTTAAATGCTACAATAAAAGTGGTCAATCATATCAACGATAGTTTTACTGGACACCTTCAAATTCAAGATTCGTCTAAAAAAAGATTTATGATTCATTCGTTTCTAACCTACCAATTATCCATCACACGCAAACACAAATTAATCTTCAGTTTGACTAACTGTAACCTACACAATAGTTTTTTTTTTGCTTAGCAAAATTTACATACTTGTTATAATAAAGTATGTCAGTGATGAAAAAACCGTTCTATTTACATAACGTGGTTTTATACAAATTGGGAGTAATATACTGTGTTACTTTTGTAACTGTTCTGTCTATACTCTCATTTTTTATGATTGTTTGTATACATATTGGATAGGTATTGAAATTTTGGTAACTGGTGTTATACAAATTAATTAAATTGAAATAGTCAAAAGCTTTCTAACTGTGCGACACTTTCTATGTATTAATAAAATAAACTAGGCTGTTATTTATAATTTTTACACGTTTGTCGTTAAATCCTGGTGAAAATCCAGGTTTCTATCATTACTAAGAAAGACATTATTCGAATGAATTCATTATATGATTACCGCAATACCTAAACAATACTGGTGAAGTATTCAAATATTTAAAACTATGTACATCTTAATTTTACTAATAATTTTAGTTGGTGAAAAATATTCCCATTCCAAATGTATGTCAATTCTCCCCAGGCTAATTTCAACACACAATGCAATCAATGAAATATACATGTACAATCAACAGTGTCATATGTATATCGGTTCTTCATGACACGCATTTAAATTGTGCGATTTTTGCAATGGAAAAGGTATAGTGCGTAACTTGAAATTTCCTTTTGTTCTTCATGTTGATTGTTGACACCAATTTATATAATCATGAATTTCAGAATAACTTTCTTATGTTAATGTTGGCGAAATATCGAATCTACTGCAATAAAAACGAAAAACTTATGCTTTATACAGGCAATTTATTATAATTATTGTTGTGAAACATATTTGTTATTTTAAATTGCCTAAAAAAGATGTTAAGGGAATCACTTTAGAATTAGTTGTCAATAGCTAATTTACCTAATATCTTTTCAGAATAAAAATTCAACGTTACTGAAAATATAGTAATACAAAGCTTCTTAGCTAATGTAGGCTTTAAAATACAGCAACGCATAATGAGTTTAGGAATATTTCACGGTGAAGTAATCTACGCCAATTATGTGCTACGTAATTCAAGAAGAAAAAAATAATGACCGCGAAGATATCCTGTCGTCGCTCAGGGAAAACTTCTATCGCAGAACACACCGCTTAATTGGTTAGATAATTTAAACGCGTCTTCTTCTTCCGTGTATTCCCAGTTTTACGGGCATAATTGGAGTCCATTTACTACTTAATTCACGACAACATCTGCCAAATGGATAGGAATCTTATAGATCGGTAAAAAAAAATATATAAATATTATTATTTAATAATATTATGATTTATGAACAACACAAGAATATTTTACGTGTACTTATGTATTAAGACGGAAAGAATTATTTGATGAATTAATATAGAGGTTTCGGGGTTGTCACAATATTGTAATTATCAAACAAGACGACTTCATCAAAATCATTTCAAAACTTAAACCCCCTTAAAGGTTTTCACGTGATTTTGACTCGCGTCTTATCATTTTTTCAGTATTGTTTCATTATGTGTTTATGTAAGATAAGGGCGATGACACACTGCAACCTGTAAGATCTATTATGTCTTCTTCTTCAATTTCACATGCTCCCAGGTGCAGGGCGCTTGAGTTGCAGTTCCCTCTGCCCTTTTGGAGTCATCCGTCTACTATTTGATACCTTTTGTGTTGAGTTGCAAGATGGTATCTTTAACCCATTTGCTTTTGCTGCTAAATTCTTTCACAAAGCTGAACTTTTTTGCCATATTGTTCCGTTGCATATCCCAGGTTTGGTCATTGTCAGGAACCTGGGAGTTATATCTAACCAATCTTTTTCCAATCATTCTGAGTGTGGTTCTTTTGGCTATGCTCTCCACCAAAATGTGGAGAGACGTAAGGTTTAGTACCACTTTAGTAGCCGCTGTTGGACAGATTTTCATTGTCCCAGTTATGCATACACGTGCTAACCTTTGCACTTCAGAGAGATTAGCTCTTCCCGTAGCCAGACTAGTCCTTTTGCTCCAAGCCACTGCCTAATAAACGATCATGTGTTTCTCACTATCTCTGTATACATCCAGAACAGTATTTATGGGTTGCATCCCCAGTTATTTCGAAACATTAGGGTATCTTTTGTCTTGTTGGTTACTTCAAGCTCATGCTTATTCTACAAAACCTTATTGTCTAGAATAAGGCCTAGATATTTCACCTCCATCTTCCAATGTATGTGTTGCACATTTACTTTTATGGTCTTGAAATAGGGTTTTCTTTTTTATGTGTTTCATGTAAGGTCTCAATCTTATAATTGTGTAAACGTTAAAGTCTTTTGAGTCACGCAGTAATGCTATAGAAAACAAAGGATGCGTGTAGCTGCATTTTTACGTTTTATATCCTGCACATTTTATCGTTTATTAATGTAAGTATAAAGAAATATTAACCGTTTGTATAACTATTTTAGCACTGTAAACGGTTATTAAATTTATGGGCACGATGCAGGTTGCAATTATGCTGCACTATATGAAAGACCAACAGAAATATTTAAATTCTACTTTTCATTATATATCATATACGATTCATTAATATCATTGGTATAAATATAATTGATATGAGGCATTTGTTGTTCACAATTACCCTCCTATTTTCATTGGTTACCATTGCCCTGAAAACCCATTACGTAAAAAAATTTCCAGAAGCATTAGCAAGCAAACTGTAACAATGCAATAAAATTTATAATGGAAACTTAATTTACTTTAGATGATTAGAACATTGTAGAAATTTAGGAATTTGTTGCGTTCCTGTACCAATAACACCCAAAATACTTTTGTCCCAAAAATACTTCGTAATGAGCGGGTAATACCCCAACTACTACATATAGCAATTCAGCTGTGTATGAGTAGATGGCAAGATGGACCTTCAAGGTAATTGATGGTTGTGATAATTACCCATCTTTCTCTTACCTACGCATCAAAAGTAGTGCATCCAAACTTTAAATCAATGGAAACAACCTCAACTTGCAAAAATACAAAACGACGTTTATCTTTGAATTATGAACATGGCATAAATTAGCAGACACATACATTGCGAACTATTTCCCATTTCTTACCCGGGAAGTTATTTATAGCGTGTCAATTATAAATTATGCAATTATGAAGAAGAGCCGCTAAAGGAGAGAGAAAATAACGAGAAATAGAACGAAATACAAGAATAATCTAACACAATCACAGCGGGCAAATTAAGATTAACGATGTCCTCCTGTGTCGTCGTACATACACGAGTATATATACGTTTCCGAAGAGTGTCTGTCTTGATGAATTTGGGTAAATTACCGACAATAGCATGGCAGTAAGTGGCGTATTATGCAAAGGATATTCCCGGCAACGAACTTGGCAATGGATCATCTACTAACCAAACTGGAAACACAAGTTTTGCGAATGACCGCGCTTCGTGCATGCCTCTTCTTCGTCTGCTGCGTATACATCCGTGCGGAGTCAAGTGCAGAACGGAGCTAGAGGTGTGCAAACGCGACGGCAATGCACAAGAAACAGCAGGCCACCGGTAAAACGGCTACACCGACAGCCGAAGTTCATTGACCACATCGGTACGAATACGTGGTAATAGCCATAAGGTACCTCGAGCTACCTCCAAGTGTACAGGTGAATGTAATTTTTAGGACGACATAATCACGGTAATAACGCTGAATGCGTCGTGATTTCATCGGTGCCTCGGTTACACGAAAGAACGAATGAAAAAAAAACAATAAGGAGAGGACAAATTCGTTCCCATAATTATTCGTTTTCCTAACGTAACCGGCGAAGCTTAAAAATTCTGGGAAATTTGTGTATTTATTAAAAATTGTAAAGTATAAATTAAAAATGATATCATGTAGATCTTCCCAAAGTCCATCATGCAGAAATTCCACACCACACCTACGCTATAGGTTTGGAATAACTAACTAAAAAATAAATCTTATTTGTAAACTTTATACAGCAAGGAGATTGGCTAATACCAAAATAAAAAAAAAAGATGAAGCACTTTATTTAGCTTTTACAGTTTTTCTATCAAAAATCATTATCATTTGTACTAAACAAAATTATGAACCATTAAAACAATAACACTACGTAATTGGCTGATAGTCTAGTGACTTGAACGCTTGGCTATCACTCATGGGGTCACGGGTTTAAATCGCACCGATCTTTCGGGGTCGTAATAATGATTAAAAGGGAGATTTGGCTCTGCATGGGTGCCTGACAAGCATCTATTGTGTAGGCTTCATCTACCCCATATTTAAAAAAAAAAAAATGAAAAGTAAAGCAGCATATTGATGCATATATATAAGTGAGAAAATGTGACCAGCCAGAAGCATCCCTAAGTCGAAATATAAATTAAATAATAGTTTAATTCCTTCAATGTTATATTAACTTAGATAAGGATTAAGATGACCATAGGGGCACAATAGGTCTTCTGGCCGAGTTGCCTTACGGGGTAAAACCTGCTCATGATGGACAAAAAAAGGGTATCATATAAGCATATTTCACCCCTGCCTATTTATTGTGATCACTTTTATCATCATTTGTCTTCTTAATTATACCTATCATCTTCCCTACATAAGCCAGCAGTAGAATCCTTGTTCTTACCATAAATTGAGAAAAATAAATGGTAATGCAAATAACAAAAGAAAGAATTAAATGAAAAACTAAAGAAAAAAAACTATAAACTTAAATAATGCAAAGAAAAGAAAAAATTAGCTTTTAAGAAACTAAATTAGGAATGTAGAAATCATGCAAAAAAAAATAGTTCAAACGATAGAAAAGTTTTTCAAGAAAATAGATTCGCAGGTTACGTTTAAAACGCCTGTATGTTCTGCTCTCTTTTATACTAAAGATAATTTATTAAAAAAGAAATTGATAGCATTAAAAGTTTCTGAATACGTCACAGCCATTGTGTATGGTGGTGCAAGAAAGTTATGTTTTTCTCGAGTGTTCTATTGATAGAAGTTTTGAGCCATAAAAACTTGTTGTGCGTTAGTGAAGAGCCCCATATAAAAATTTCATTCTGCACTCTTGAATATATCTCTGCATTGTATAAAAAAATAACCCCTGCAGATGCTTGTAAGCGAAGGCATCTGAAAGCGTATATTTTTTGTGTAATTTTCTAGATAAATCAATACAATGTTCCTTCCAACTTGCGACTGTATCAATACTTAATCCCATTAATTTTGTTGAACTGCAAAATGTTTATAGGATGATCACCCAGTGTTAGGTTAAGACTGTCAGGTTTTCTCTGTAGCGCGTGAAACAGCACATGTTGGACTCTGGACCCTGAAGACTGAGGGATAATTTATTGCATGAAAAACATTCGTAAAGAGTTTTAAATACTTTACTTTTACTTGAATTCGGTGCAGCAATAAATTAAATAAAAATACGATAAAAATAAAAGTAAATAATACTGGACCCAACACTAAACCTTAAAGTACACCGCACTGTCGGGGAACCCACTGCGATCTATACACAGATATCTGTACACGCATTCGGAGTTTTGAAATTTAACTTGACAAATTGAGTTCTTTCATTGAGAGATATAGTGCAAACCAGTCTGTCTGTCATTCTGTACTACATTAATTTGTCCAACGACCTATCATATTGACCAAAATCAAAAGCTTTTTTCCGGTCACAGAAAATTCCTATAGTGACTCTGTGTTTCTCTATGCTCTCATATATACATATTGAAACAGAATTCGATAAGAGCAAAAGAAGTAGACCTATTATTTCTAAAATTTCTAAAGTTAGTAATAATTTGATATATATCTTGTAAGAATTTAATTTGTTGGTACAAGTGAAGTTAAGGCTAATGGCCAGTAGTTTGACATGGCAATGGTCTACCCGTTCTTGAAAACAGATTGCAGATTTCTTTACAACATTCTTTTAGCGAAAGAAAAATTTATTACTTATACTAGGACTTCCACAAGATGCAGTTTAAATTCTTTTATTATAGCTGGAGCAAGTTCATCAAGCCATTAAACATTACTTCCATAATCTCTATGGGTGTACAAGCATAAAAAAAAACATTAAATTGGTTGGATATCGATTTATAAGTGTCCTGTTGAGAAAATCAATTATACCCTTCTGATTGAAATTTTTATTTAGTGTGTCGCAAAGATTTATAGGTAAGGTAAAAAAGTTTGGCACTCACTGGTGTTAATTTGGGTTTTCTGTTTTCAACAACATTGTGGCTATTGTTGGATTTTAAACGCTATCAGAAGAAGTAAATACAGCGAGCAGTGGCACTGTAACTGTACTCTACGGCAACAAACAGTTCTATTCGTATTTTGTGTGTTTGTTTCACAGCGAAATAGTCTCCTCTATTATTAGTAAGCCACTAGTAAAAAACATTTAATCTGCAACTCTTAATTTAAAAGCTTGCAAAATTTTGTCCCTGTCCAAAGTTCTGGCTGCTTCTATAGATCTAATCTTGAGACCTGCTGAATTCTTCAAACTTTTAATTAACCCTTGAGGGTTAACAACAAGCTTCGTCGAATTTCCAATAGAATACAATATTCCACTAACTCGTAAATTCTTCGCTGTTCCTCGCTCTTTTTCAGTCACCTACCTTCTTAAACATGCGAACCACTCATTATATCGATCCGACCTCCTAATTTTTTTTTTGCGATCCGGGTTAGATCGCCCGAGTTCGTATGCATACATGTATATGTATATGTGTAACAGCCGCGGCCCAAATATTTTAATTGACCGTAGGTTCCCACAATCTCCTCGCACAATTAGCATTAAATTCTTGTCCTCTTTCTATCGTCTCGTTTCCTCTACAGATCCTTCTATGTATTCTCTTCCTTCTTGAATAGTTCGGCGTCTTTCCCATTCGCCCGGGGTATCGAAAGAGTTCGCGAATTCGCGGCGACCTACGTGCAGAATAACAATAAACGCGGTTGTGACGCGAACGGTGCGCGACCCTCGTTAGGAGAATCGGAGCGTTCTCACATGGACGCGAATTATCGGAAGATAGCAATAGCGAGATGTGCTTGCAATGTTAATAAATTTATTAGCGGTTACGTGATCGATGCGTCCAATCGACACTTGTGAATCTCTTAAAATTATCAATTCATTCGTACAATTTAAGTTTGAATAAGATTTATTATTTATTCATTTATTTAAAAATAAAATCTAAAACGTTCCTTCCAAAAAAAAAAATCATTTTTCTTTAATATATCTTCCAAATACCAGTTTAGGTGAAAAATCTGTTTTAATCAATGGATCGCTCCATACTAAAACTGCAACTTTTTCATTATCATCTATCATGTGCATATGTCGCTTTAATTGGTTAATTACTAAATTAATCATGTGACTGGTTTGCACATAAAAGCGGTAATATTTAATTAAAATGCCTTACAAGGCTCTCAGCGTTTTACATTGCTGATTTAAATTTTTCGCATACTCACGGAAATAAATTAAATTCAATTATGAGAGAAATTATTTTTTTATTTACGCAACAGCTTTCAGAGTTAAAACAAGTGAATGCATCATGAATAGGTAGGAAAAGGAATAAATTAATATCAGGCAATTTTTATATTGCCCTCCGTTTATCGGACGGACGCTCTGCCAGTTGAGCTAACAAGGTGTTCGGGTCCCTCACAATTTGAATTGTCTCAAATACGGCAGGACGGCAAATATGCAATTAGTGCACTTTTTACAATATGAAATCATTAAATAAACGCTTTTCTGTTAATCACTGTAATTAATAAGAGGCAATTTTTATATTAAAAATGTTTAATATATATCCTACACGATGTAAATTTTTACATCTTTGGATCCTTTAGTGACAACAACTTTTCCGGATTTATTGCACAATTGTAGTCCCGACTCATTCATGTTAAAGATTTTCCTAGGCTTATCTAACAGGTCATACGTTGTTAAAGCGGTCTTTAGTAACTCAAAGTAGGGATCAATTTTAGTATGAGACATGCCTAGCGAACGTGCTAGAGAACGTCCTTGAGCTACATGGAGTCGCAGATTTGGGTGCCTTTGCATAAATAAATTGAACCAGCCCACTGTTTTTCATCATTGAATTTGCACGTGATATTATTTTTCTTAGAAAATGTGTACGCCAAGTGCCTAATATCTTTAGGTGTTGGGGCGTAGCTCATT
Organism: Cetonia aurata; assembly: GCA_949128085.1. Lineage (NCBI taxonomy): Eukaryota > Metazoa > Arthropoda > Insecta > Coleoptera > Scarabaeidae > Cetonia > Cetonia aurata. The sequence goes on from OX421887.1 coordinate 27,732,533, forward strand.
TTTTCGAGTTTTTTAATATATCCAACCAATTTCTTTACCAAGACGTCCTGAAGGTTCTGAACTACCTTTTGTGAGATTGTTTTTCTAAACACGCCTAAGTGGCGTTCGTAAGGGAATTCCAAACTCTTTTACAACCGAGTTTGCAGATCTGCTTTTGTCACCTGAAAGCAACAGCAGCAGCACGTAGATCTTCTGTGCACTGCCCTCTAGTTGATTTTCTTATGTAGGTGCGCAGTATAACTAAAATGAACCGAAACAATAAATTATACAATTATTTTAGCTATAATAGCACTCAGAGCCCGATGTACTGCAATAATTAACCATTTCAAGTAATAAACAAGAAATGACGTCTTCCCCATAAAAATCATAAGCAACTTCTAAAACTAAAGATGCCAAACGTAAATAAAACGCGTAAAAGTAGATTTACTGGTTTATTCTTACCTCTTCTTCATTTATGACACCGCACATTAACACTCAAATTTTGGATTGTTGTAAAAGTTCCTGTTGCAGTAGAGAAAAACTTTCGACCTACAGCTTAAACGTATCGCGTGCTCTTCACGTGTTACCGTATCAATTGTAAGACAAACCTAATACAAATGATAGTGCTTACTGTTCACGTTATTTTAAAGGCATACTTCCGCAATCTATGAATGGAATGCCATCAATTACAGCTTTGGCATCTTACCTCGGTTCGGCATCTTCCCACGACTTACCTTATGGTACGGAAAACTTTTGCTTATTAAAAGTTTCATGAATATCGCAAACAAAACATTCCAATCAGCTAAACTATTTTCTTCTAGAATCTTGCAAAGTTGAAAAGTTGAATTCTTTTGTTTTGGGTAAGTAGTTGAAAATTTAGAAAATTTTAATATATTTGCAACGAAATAAAGACCACTAGGTATAATATAATTTTAGTCATCGTATGCCTCAACCCACGGAACTCCCATCATGCATTCCAGATGACTAACGATGCTTCCAGCGGTACAAGTGCAAATCGAAACGATCAGAGCCGCCTTCGGGACCTCGCAAAACGTCGACCACCGTCCGCGAATTGGCACACACACACACTTGCGCCTTTACAAGACGCAACACACGAGAATGCGATCGGCAATTGTTTCATTATTATGCAGGCGCTCTACGGCGAAGACCACTCCTAAGTTGGCCTTCGACGAGCCAGTGACCTGTGGCTGCCCTACTGTCATATATTCATCACACGGATCCGTGCGACGTTTCGCGTGCGTAACAGACGTAAATTAAGAAGTGTTTTTGGTACCTATATATTATATTTACTGCAAGTAGATCGGCGATTTCCTATCGAATTCGACTATAAGATTTAGAACGGTCCTGAATGATATAGTAGATAAATGACGATAGGATAGTTGATGGTGATTAATCGCCTTCAGATGTTAACAGAAAGGAAATTAAAAAAAAGAAACGGCAGTTGACGCTCTTATCGATCACGGTACAAATTGAAACAAGCCCCATAAATGGAGTCTCTGGGTGTTCTGTGGAGTGAATGAAATTACTTTTACACACACTAAAATGATACAATAAACATTTTTTTTTTATTTAAAACCAGCTACATAATCGCAGCCTTTCTTGATTAAAACATTTTCAGCACATTAGTAGGAGCCTACGCCACTTGTAAGTTACTTTTTAAATATGGAAATAGTAAAAAAAAAACAAAGCATCAGTAAATAAGTTTTGCCAACAACATTTCAGAATTGACAATGACAAGTGACAACTTCTCTCATTTTTTAATTTCTATACGGTCAATAGTGTAATCACACTTTTCAATGCTCATTTAAACAAGGATACAAAGAAAGCTATTTGAAAATTTGACATACGGCGGCATGCGTTTGATATAAGAAAGAAAATTTAAAAATGGAATTCCATAAATGAAGTGTTATACATAGAGTTCCGATTACAATCTGTCAAAATGAATAACGTGTATACAAATTAGCCAGACAAGAAGGACATACCAAGTTTGTGAGATATGCGTACAGCGTTGCCAAACCTTTTGCTCTAAGAATTTATATTTATTAATATCTGCTAGTTTTTGGTTAATATTTTCTTGATATATATCAGATCATTATTATTTAGCAAACTTTATTTCTTGTTCCAAAGTTATACAAAAACATGTTATACAATGTAAGATATACATATAAAAATAAAGATATTTTGTAAAGAACATGTTTAAAAACTAGATTTGCTGGTGAATGCTTTATGCATGTTGACCATCTTATCAGTTAGATGCTGAAAGTTCGGTTGATGACTTCTTAGAGCAGTTCGCACAAGCTCAGTTAAATGCTGATTAAAACAGACCGATGTTTATTTTTTTTATGAATTTAAGTATCAAATACAAGGACTCGCAGCAATATGAAGTACCAAAAATAGTCTCAGCGCACAGGCTTCGGTTTTAGAATATTTTTATTCCGGAACCAAAACTCAATAATTGAACAACCGCTTTGTGTGCCCGTTACAATCCTTTGCCTTCTTAAAGCTTCAGTTGCTGCAACTCTACAGCCGGAATATGTATATTCTCAACAATTGGCGGTGAGACGGGACATCCATTCTTCAAAATATCAACTAGAAGAGGGTTTTCTAAAAATGCAGATAATGGCTTCAGTGCTTATAAATCATTAAATCTCTCAGTAATATTTTTGGCCAATATATCCAGTATAGGTAATATGTGGCTATAATTTCATACCCGGGTAAAGTGTCCAACATTTTAAATAGGCATGTGAAGTGAATGAAGGTTTTAGAAAGCAGATCTTTCTCGAAGAGTTTAGCTTTGTTATGAAAGCTGAAGACATTCTGTGCTAAATCAGAAATAAATTTACCGTATCATTGCAGTGATAAATTTAATAATTGTAAATGCTTCATCATATCTCTAAATCAGTTGGCATCTTCAAGTTCTGGGATATATGCCCCATTTTCAAAGAGAAATTGTTTAATTAATTCTGGCAAATTAAAAAAAAAAAATTGTTAGAACATTATTCACTGGGGGTCATCTACTCAACAAAGCCATGATATATCATCTGGAGACTCATCGACTTCTATTTCTTGTATGAAAACTTTGAAATTTCGATGAATTTTGGCGCTTAAGCATATGTAGTTGACAATTTTTAAAACAACCGCCATAACGTGGTCATATTTAAAATATTTAGCTACTAGATGTTCCCTATGAACAATGTAATGGGCAGATATAAAATCAGCATGCATCGGCATTTAATAGTCCTAAAACCCCAGTCAGCTGGCACACCATTAGTTGCGACTGTCTTTTATTTTCTATTTGGTACGAAATGTTTTGCAAGTACAGCATCAAGAGTGTTTTTTTGTATCTGAACCTCGAATCGTATATCCTTTAGTGCAATAAGATCCAACAGTTAACTTCTACATTATTTGCTACATAGCCAACAAATATAGCTAGTTGTGGTTTATCTTCAGTGTCCGATGATTCGTCTAAGGTTAGACTCAGTGTTGAGCAGTTTGTCAATTTCGCTTGCAAGGTACTTATGACGTCATCGGAGATGACAGAAATTCCCCTTTCCATAGTATGTCTGAAAAAAAAACGAAATATTACACTGAAAGTGTTTTCGAAAGATCTTCATCTGGTTCCTGAAACATCCTAAAAGAATTTTATGCATTTAAAAACTTTTATCAACGGCGGAATTACACCCCTCATACTTCTATGGGTAGAATATTAGCAAAAAGACATCAGTCTTTCAATTTGCAGAATTTGTCATGCAATCTATTCTGTATTTCATAGGAACGAAGTAAACTATAGCATTTAAAGCATTAATAGGTATTGAGCACAACTCAGCTAGCGTTATAAGACTGGAAACGTGTAAACCTGGAAACATGAAGACTGCATAGTATATATTAGACTTCATAAGTGTTTATTACTTGAAATATGTTACCAATCAATACCAACCACATAAATTCTGGAAAAGAATGACGATACATATATTCACTTTTCGTCATAGCATCTATAATAGTCTTTAATATGCATGTACTTAAATAATTTTAGTTATTAATTTGATTAAAAAGTACTAATTTGATTATATATTATGTCTGATAATATACTCTTAAAATAATATAATCTATTCTCTTGTATTCATAACACTTCCTTTTGTTGCAGCACCCGTCATCGAACAAAACACAGAGATGGATTCGTATTATCCAGGTGAGTTCTTCTATACCTAATTGAAATAAGACCCGCACAAACACATATGTACAATGTACACACTTCAAATTACCTTCACCTGTTTATAAAAATCTTCAATTAGACAACAGTATCCCCCGCTCAACATCAGCTTTTGAGTAATGAACGTACCTTACTTTAGTTTCGATGTAATCAGTTTAAACGTAAAAATTTAACATACGCTCGTTAAAATGATTAAAGTGTATATACGGTGGTGCAGCTTTACACAGCTGCTCTTTCAAGACAAGTTAATTAAATAGATTTAAGTTTCGCATAAAATTCTCGCCTTCCTAAAAAGTCTTAATGCATTTCACGCTTCAAGGGCGAAAGTTAATATTTACTCCAAGTCTAGCAACGCAACGATAAATAATAGAGTACACAAAAGAACGAAACTCGTCCAACTTGATGCTTATTCTTTAATATTGATTATTTCTTTCAGCATTTCACATTACCGCGTAACGGATTAATGGTATTTCACAACGTTTTAACACTCTAATTCTAAACATTGCTGTATACAAAGCTTCGATTCCTTTTTAAAATGCCAGTAAATACAGACAAACAGTTTACCACAATTTTCGTTTGATGAGTGACATTTTAGTTTTACATTTCGTGCTACATCTTTGTCAAAAGTGTTGGAATAATTTCTTAACAAAATGAGCCCTATGATTTGCAAAATTTCTTTAAAAAATTGCACTTCATAATTCTTGTTCTTTTAAACTTTACTTTTACATGAAATTCTTAGAAATAATTAACATCAACAGACTTCAGAGATGAAATTGACAAATATATAACATGTTGTCAGTTGGCAATTGACACAAATAATAAAAGCTGTTTATCAACTTAAGATGAAACCAATAAACTAGATCTATAACTAGAAAGGGAAAGCATTGTTAAAAATGTGAATTTCCATGTTGAATTCATAGTTAAAGATAGGGCCCGATTTGTGCAAAAAAATTATTTTTTTTTGTCATTAGAGAATAACTAAACCAGCTAATGTAATTGCCTTCAAATGGCATCTTTAACAAAGGGTTACAAGACACAATCTGTTTTCATTAAAAAAAAAATGAGGTTAGTTCTCAGCTGCTTCTAGAAAGTAAATATAAAAACACCCAAAAATTTAACAAAAATTAACTGGCCGTAGGAACTTTGTAGGAGAAATTTCGGTTCCATTCTATTGAATATATTCCAGTTAAAATCGCTACACTGTATAAGTATCTAGTTCTTAGAAATAACACCGAGAATTCATATATTTACAACTTAACTCAATAATATTGACAAAACGCCTACAAAACAATTATTTATCTAAGCACAAATATTTTCAGTTGCCGATTCTACTGGATGCTATTACAATTTCCAACACTATGACGAGGGAGATCGCATTATCACCAATGAACCCTGCCTGAATTGTACTTGCCATAATCGGATGCTCATGTGTTATCTGAGAGTATGTCCCTTCATCAAAGCGATAGGAGAAAATTGCAAAGTAGAGAAACGAGCTGACCAATGCTGCCCTATCATCACTTGTCCTGAAGGTAAGCTTTAAGCAAATATTTGTATGAAATTGCTAACTTAATTTATATTTTTGTTAAGTTCCGGTGCAGCTTCTGACATCCACAACTACCGAATCTGCCGGAGCTTCTTCAGAAGTAGGACACTTGGACACCTATGGATGCTCAATCGACAAGCTCTTTTACTCTGATGGTGCTAGAGTTCCTTCGGATCCGAGTAAACCATGCGAACTATGCTACTGTATTAGAAACAAAACTGCTTGCGTTATGCAAGAATGTACTCTTCACATCGAAGGCTGCACACCCGTATACCAGGAGGGAGTCTGTTGTCCAGTGAGATATGATTGCGGTAAGTCTACAGATACATAAAATCATATTTTATAGAAGTTTTTCACTATATTAAACAATCAACACTTATTCCACAGAACATCCAGAAGAATCCCTGGTAGACACTACAGCTGCGCCAACTACGACCACTACACTTAGAACGATATTCACTACACTTCCTGCAACACCATCTGATTGTGTTTATGAGGGCGAAATTTATGCAGATGGCGCTTTGATAAAGAAAGACCTTTGCGATCACTGCTATTGTATGAAAGGCGATATCGTATGCGCTGTTCAAGAATGCGGACCCACGCCTCTCGATAAAGTGAATTGTACTGCTCTGCCAGTTAAAGAGGGTCAATGTTGTCCTGATACTTACGATTGTGAGAACATATCAGAAGAAGAACTGACGACTACGTATTACGAATTAACGACTCAACCGCCACTGAAGCCTACCGAGCTCGAACAAACCACGCAGCGTGAAGTCATCACCGCTAAACCAGAGACTGAAGAACAAGCTCCTACTGAACATGCAGTAGAAGAAAATATACCTACTGAAACGTACGAAAGTCAGACCCCAGATATACTAGAGGAAAGAAAACCTATGCAACACCCAGGCGAAATAATAACTTCCGCACCAGAGACAACCGAAGGAGCTGAGCAAAGTCAAACTGAAGCTGCAACTGATACAAGTATACAATCCCACGAGATCGAACAGCCATCACAACGGCCAGACCAAGAATACGTAGAACAAGAACAGAGTACCGAAAGACTACCACAACAGAAACAACCGGAAGAAGAACAGTTAGAACAAAGTACTGAAAAACAACCACAACAGCCCGAAGAAGAACATGCGGAACAAGAACGAAGTACTGAAAAACACCCACTACAAACGGAAGAAGAGCTTACAAGACAAGAACAGACAACTGAAAAACTATCACAACAATTCGAAGAAGAGGAACAAAGTACTGAGAAAATACCACAACGACCGGTAGAACCCGAAGGCGTAGACATAGAACAAGAACTAAGTACCGAAATAGTACAACAACCCGAAGGTGAACAACTGGAACAGGAACAAAGTACTGAAAAGCTACCACAACAACCCGATGAAGGACAGGTTGAACAGGAACAAAGCACTGAAGCTCTACCACAACAACTCGAACAACATGAGGAAGAACAGGTTGAGGGAGAACAAAGTACTGAAAAACTGCCACATCAACCTGAAGAGGAAGACGTAGAACCTGAACAAAGTACTGAAAAACAAGAATCAAACACCCACAATGTTCCTGAACAAGACACTTTGTCCAATGAAATAACACCTGCGGAACAACAAACACCTGTAAAGGAATCCCCCGCTGAAGAATTAGAAGAACATCCAGCAACAGTTAAATCGGTACTACAAACAACAATTGCATCGGATACAGAAGCGATCGGAGAACACGTTTCGGAAGTAGAAACATCTCATGCGCCTGCATCTGAAGTTGAAGAGTCTGTAACATCAGATGAGAACAAGGAAGTCTCTAGTTATCCCGAACAAAGTAATGAAATTTTACCCGAATATATGGTTACTGAACAAGATATCACGCATGAACCTAAAATTACTGAAAAACCCGAAACAATAGAAGAGCAAAAAGAAGTACAATCTGGAGAAGCAGGCGAATCAATAACAGAAGTACCAGAAGATATGGAGAGAACTGGAGTGCCTGCAGCTCATTCAGAAACCCCACAAAATACATATCTCCCAGCGGAGGAACACCAAACACCTGTGGATGAAGTGTATGTAGTTACAAGTACCCCTCATAGTATTGAGCCTGTTCCAACAGAAGAAAAGGAAGCACATGTAACTGAAAAACCGACGCCTCAACCAGCACACGCTGAAAAATTACCTGCGCAAGAGGAATTAGCTCCCGTTACAGAATCAGAAAATGTTCCTGAAACACCAGTACACTCAGAAGAATTGCCTGGACAGGAAGAGTTGGCCCCTGTGACTGAATCTGGGAAACCTCATGCAGAAGAAACCGCTACAGAAAATGAGGAATTACCAGTTAAACCTGAGGTATCAGATGTTCATTCAACCAGCGAAGTATTTGTTGAAACTCCAGTCGAATCACAAACTGACACTCCGGCACCAAGCGGTCAAGAAACAAGTTCGGAAAGAGAACCTACAGCTGATGTAGGTGCCACAGAAATATCCGAACCAGTAGAGAAAGAAACAGTAACAGAAAAGGAAACAAACGAAGAAGAAATTACACCTACGCTTGAAACACAGCATGCACTAGATAACACCGAACCAATATCAGATAACGTTCCTTTACAAACTAAGGTCCCTGCACTTGTTGAAACAGAATTACCAACAGCAGCAGACAATATAGAACACGCTCAGGAACAAGAATCTGGAGAACATGAAGCAGAATCTACAGAACAATCTCCGCCAGAAAAAGAAGAACATGAGGAAACCTCGGTAGAAGAAGAAATGGAAGCCATAACAGAAATAATACCATCTAAAGCACCGCAGGCTCCTGAAAGCCAGGTGAAAGAACACCATGAAGAGCCCACGTCTCCAGAAAAGGATGGACAACAAAGCGATTTAGCAAAACCGAAACCAACAGAACCAGAAACTACTGAACAAGAAACTGAAAGAGTAGAAGTTGCAGAACCAGCAATCAAAAGCGAAGAACCCGTTGATAGTACGACTTCAAGTCAAGACGAACTAAAACCTTCAGCAAGTCCAGAAGATACATCCGAAACAACTGAAGTACCTGAAGGTCTAGTTGCACCATCAGAATCACCATCTGTAGAATTAGAAAGCCCACAAACACTTAAAACGATCGAAAAAGAGGAAACACCAACCGAGACTCCGGAAATTTTATCTGAACCTTCGAAAACGGAATCCGAAGACGTTGAAACTTCACATATACCAGAGTCATCACCATCTACGCCTGAAACCACAGCGCCTACACTCGCTTCCGAAGAATTGTCATCAAGTTTGGAGGAAGAACATGTACAAGTAACCCAAACTCCGGCAGAAGAACATCCTTCCTCTCCTGCACAATTGCCAGCAGAAACACCTGAATCTCCATTAGAGAAACCTGTAAGTCCAGAAATTCTGCCACAAGTATCTGACTCTCCTACTGAAAGACCTGGGTTACCAGCAGAAATTCCTGAATCTTCTGTAACCCCTGCGGAAATACCTGAACATCCTATATCTGTCGAAGATGTACATCAACACCCTACAGACATATCTGACCATCCTTTAGAAATTCCCGAATCTCCAACACAAACTACTGGAAACCCCATAGAAATATCTGAATCTTCCGCAAAGGCAACTGAAACACCTGATACCCATGCAGAAACATCTGATTACCCCGCAGAAACACCTAAACCATCGGCAGAAACGGAACTACCCGAATTCCATGAACAAACGTTTGAAACACCTGCAGAAACGATTGAAACGCATACTGGAGCATCTGAATCAGAAGCAGAAGTAACGCAATCACCACTAGAAGTGCCAAAATTGCCTGTGGGAGCACCTGAATCACATGCAGAAATACCTGAATCAACATCGCTAAGATCATCTGCAGATACGACCGAAACACCTGGGGAAATACCAAAATCACCAGAATCTTCAGAGACCTCAGAACTACCACAGACATCAGTAGAAGAATCTCTTGGTGAAAAAGATGCTCCAATAAGTGAATCGGAACCTCTAGAAGAGACTACTCCAGTCGCAATAGAATCGTCACAAATGCCAGGCGCAGAGTTCTCTGCAGTAACGACAGAAGAGGCTGCAAAATCACCAGTAGAAGAACCAGAATCTCCAATAGAGGATTCTAAACTTCAAGAGGAAGAACCTGAAGGACAAGACCAAACCTCAGAAACTCTCTTAACTACACCGGAGATCGCTCATGAAACGTTATTAGTAACGGAAGCACCAACTCAAGCAGTTGAAGAAGAAATGAAAACAACCCACGTATCTATAGGTCAAGAACCATCAGAAGGACCTCAAGAAGTACCAGAGCAACCGACAGAAATAGAAGAATCTCCCATAGAGGTTCCAGAATCGCCAATAGAAGCTTCACAATCCCCAATCGAAATAGAGTCTCCCCAGGAAATAGCCACCTCTTCAACAGTTACAGCAGAACAACCAGTAAAATCGCCAGAAACTCCGATAAGTCAAACAGAAACTCCAACCGAATTGTCAACTGAAACTTTGCAGTCTCACGTCGAAACATTATCGGAACATACACCACAGCAACCTGAATTGCCAGAGAGTGATGTAACAACTGGAATTATAAAAGAAATAAAACCGGAAGTGCCTGATGAGGAGGAAATGCAAGTAGTAACTGATATTCCTCAACAAACAAATAAACCAATTGAATCTTTTGATCAAGTAACCGAAGGTGAATCAAATACAAAGGCAGAAGAACCTGAAGATCATAGTATACCTGTAGCAATTCCAGAGGTGCAACCGTGTCCTCCTGGAGCCATATGTGAAGGATCAGAGCCTGAGATTCCTGTAGAACAAGTAACTATTCCATGTGAGATTGGTGATAATTGTGGAACTCCTCCAAAGAATATTACGCCTACTTGCGCTGACGGAGAAGATTGTAAACATCTGCCGTTATCTCCATATCCAGAATTACAACCTTGCGCTGATGGAGAAGATTGTAAACATCTACCAGTACTCCCAGAATTAGAACATAAACCTAATGAGTGTCAACCTGGCACTAAATGTGATGTATCGCAAAAAGAACAGGCCGGACTTTGCTTGGATGGACAAGATTGTAACGTAATAAAACAAGAACCATCATGTGCTGAAGGAGTAGATTGCAGGGAACATGATACAGAACAAGCCAATGAACTGACCACGGCTCCTGAAGTAGAAAAAGAAATTCCAACAAGGGCAGAAACGCCGGAAATTGCAAGCGAATATCCACAGGTAGAAAATGAAATTCAACAAGGGATTAGCCAACCAGAAGGCGAATCCCCTGCAATAATAAAACCTGAAGACGGGAAATCTCCAACTCAAACTGAAGAAGTCCACACGCCTGAAACAAGTGAGTCATTAGAAACACAAACCGAAGCGACAAGTTTCAAACCAGCGGAAACAAACACAATTAATGAATCTTTAGGAGGTGGATCTGAACTTCCAGAAGTTAAGCCGTCTGTAACTGAAAATGAAGAAGGCGTTGTAGAGGCAGCAACTACAATACCTACAGCTGAAGAAACATCTGAAGAAGAACGACAAAAACCTATTCCTGAGCCACAACCAGAAGTAGAAGAAACGATTACAAGTGAAACTGAAACTCAAGAGCCAGTGAAAGATGAAGAGGATGAATTGGCAATAACGGAAGTAGTACAGACAGGTGAACCAAGTACAGAATTACCAGTTGCAGAGATAAAACCAGAACACTCAGTAGAAACAGAACTCCCTGAACAAGAACGCATACCAGATACTGAAACAGCAGAACAAGAGCCAAGTGCGCCAAGTGCATCCAATGAAATTGTTACACAAACATCCGATGAAATTGAAACTGCCACAGTACAACATCCCACACCTGACGTGCAAACACAAACTGAAACTTCACAAAAGGAATCTACATACGCTGAAGCGTCAACAGATGGAACACCTCAAACGGAAACTAAAGCAGAATGTGCAGAGGAAAAATGTGTAATCGGCCATGTCGCTACTGTGGAAAGCGGACATGAACAGACACCGATTTCTGAAGAAGGTGAAGTACTAAATGAAGTTACTCCAGAAGGAGACGAGGAAAATATTATTCCTGGAGAAGGTAGCTGTTTAGTCGATGGACAAACTTATGAAAACAACTCGAGCGTCCCACCAATAAATCGTTGTCAACTTTCTTGCAAATGTATTAGTTCAATACTTCAGTGCGAGACGGTATCGTGTTCTCCAGCCCCATCTAATTTAGAAAATTGTATGCCAATATATCACAGCCCGGATAGTTGCTGCCCTACGTACAGTTGCAGTAAGTGGTAATTAATATCCATTTAATATTTACTTTAATCTAAACTTATTTCCAGCAATGCCAGACATCTCCACAATTGAGTCGGATAGTCATATAATGGAAACCGAAACTAGTCCAGAATATGTAACAGAAAGTAAACCAGCAGAAACTATTTCACCAGGAGAAAATGGAACAAAAATAGCTGAGATGGAAACGTCCGAACACCCTGCTTCCGAGCAAGTTTCACCTGACATTCCAACAGGAGAGGAACCAAATATTTCTAATGGAGAACAGCAACATATTCCGAGTGAAGGTACTACTACAGCTGTTTCTAGTGGAGTGGAAACTCAACAAGTTCCTGAAGAAGAAAAACTTGCTCATGTTCCAAGTGAAGAAGGACCCGAACATATTCCAACTGAAGAGGCACCGGAACATAAAGTTGAAGTATCTGAACAGGAGGGAGATATCCTTCACACTCCCGCGGAAGGCGAGGAAGAACCAGATGAAGAAATTCAAGCAGGTTCTGGAGGACAGACTGAGGGTACGACAGAATCGAAATTGCATACATCAGAAACTACATCTGATCACCAACCAACCGAACAACCGATTAAAGAAGATGTAATAACTCCTGCTGTAGCAGAGGAAGAAGCTACCCCAGTTACTACTAAACCCGCAGAAGAACAACGACCGGAAATAGAAAACACAGAAGCACCTAAGGAAGAAATAAAAGTAACAGCACCTGAAGATATATCAGCACACACTACTGAAGCAGTGATTCCAGAAACCTTAAAACCCATGACGGAAGAAGGAAAGGATGAGTTAGAACTAGCAACAACTCAAGCTGAAGAAGTAGGCCCACAGGAAATTACTACAACACCGTCTAAAATACATTATGAAACAGAAGGACATTCTGAAGTCGAAACGGCAACACATGAACCTGAATCGATCAAAGCAGTGCATCCCTTAGAAGAAACATCTACGGTTAAAACAGAACTTTCAGAAAAACCAGTAGTAACCGAACTGCCTAAACAGGAACCAGAAACGCATATAGAACAAGATACAGCAGATAACGAAGAAGATGAAGCTTCAACAGAAACAACAAAACCAGAAGAAGAAGAAATACTAACGCCGTCTAAGACGCCTGAAAGTGAAGAGAGTTCATCAAGCTCATCCGAAAGTGAATCCAGTGAATCTGTAGAAAGTGGCGAAGAAAGCACTACAAACCCAGATAATGAAACCCCAGAGTTGGGACATGATGAAGGTGAAAAAGTACAACATGAGTCGGAAACTGAAGCAAATAAAATATCAGAAACTCTAGAAAAGGAAACACCTAAACCTGAATTAGTAGAGCAAAAACCAACCGAATTATCACAAGTACCAATTGCGGAAGCACCTGACAGCACATTACCTGAAAAAGTAGAGGAAACAGAAACACCCGCAACCGTGTCACCTGCCATACATACTGACGAACAACCTGATCAAGGACCTATTGATAGTGATAGCGAGAAACCATTATTGGAAAGCGAAACGCCTAGACCACAACAAGAAGAAACAACGACAGAAGAAGTTAAAAAACATCCAAGCATTGAAGAAGAGACAATAGAAACGCAAACAGTAAAATCGCTATCAGAAAATGCAGTGGAAGAGAAAGTAACGGAACCAGATATTGTATATACTCAAGAGACAATGAAAGAAAGCATTCCCTCTGAAGCTCACATTACGGAGAGTGACAGACTACCATCAGCAACAGAACAGCCTGAAACTGTAACAGAAAAAGTAAGTCAAATAGGAGAAGAGTTAACTGAAGAAACGCCAAATGAAACAGCGCAAACAGAGAAAGTTGACCACGAACCGACGCAAACAGAAAATCTCCACGTACCAATGCACACAGTAGAAGGCGTTAATGAACCGGTACAAACAGTAGAAGCTGTCCACCAACCAACACAGACGGAAGAGGGTGTCCACGAACAAACTGAAATAGATGAATCTGTCCACGAACCGACGCAAACAGAAAAGGACGTTCACGAATCCACACAAACAGAAGGCGATCTCCACGAACCAATACACGCAGTCGAGGATGTTCATGAACCAACACAAACAGTAGAGGCTGTCCATGAACCAACACAAACAGTAGAAGCTGTCCATGAACCAACTCAAACGGAAGAAGGTGTTCACGAACAAATCGAAACAGAGAAACCTGTCCACGAACCGACGCAAACAGAAAAGGACGTTCACGAATCTACACAAACAGAAGGCGATCTCCACGAACCAATACACACAGTCGAAGATGTTAATGAACCAACACAAACAGTAGAAACTGTCCATGAACCAACACAAACGGAAGAGGGTGACCACGAACAAATCGAAACAGAAAAACCTGTCCACGAACCGACGCAAACAGAAAAGGACGTTCACGAACCAACACAAACAGAAGGAGATCTTCACGAACCAATACAGACAGTCGAAGATGTTCATGAACCAACACAAACAGTAGAAGCTGTCCACGAACCAACACAAACGGAAGAGGGTATCCACGAACCAATCGAAACAGAAGAACCTGTCCACGAGCCTACACACACAGAACAGGACGTTCACGAATCAACACAAACAGAAGGCGATCTCCACGAACCAATACATACAATCGAAGATGTTCATGAACCAACACAAACAGTAGAAGCTGTCCATCAACCAACACAAACGGAAGAAGGTGTCCACGAACAAATAGAAACAGAAAAACCTGTCGACGAACCGACGCAAACAGAAAAGGAGGTTCACGAATCAACACAAACAGAAGGAGATCTCCACGAACCAATACAGACAGTAAAAGATGTTCATGAACCAACACAAACAGTAGACGCTGTCGACGAACCAACACAAACGGACGAGGGTATCCACGAACCAATCGAAACAGAAGAACCTGTCCACGAGCCGACACACACAGAACAGGATGTTCACGAATCAACACAAACAGAAGGAGATCTCCACGAATCAACACAAACAGAAGGAGATCTCCACGAACCAATACACACAGTAGAAGATATTCATGAACCAACAAAAACAGTAGAAGCTGTCCACGAACCAACACAAACGGAAGAGGGTATCCACGAACCAATCGAAACAGAAGAACCTGTTCACGAACCAATACAAACAGAAAAAGACGTTCACGAATCCACACAAACAGAAGAGGTTGTCCAGCAGCCGATACAAACAGAGGAAGCTATTCACGAACCAGTGCAAACTACAGAAGGTGTTTATGAACCAACGCAAACAGAAGGTGTCCAACAACCAACGCGAACAGAAGAAGCTGCCCACGGAGAAGCACAAGATGGTACGTTATTAACTACTGATATAAAGCATAGTGAAGAGGTATCGACAGAACATCCAGTTGAAAGACCAGTACAGACTGATGAAACAACGCAAGGGGAGGAGACATTGCAAACGCCTAGTGGAACTGATACAATGCCCCAACGACCAGGAGAAATAGTAGAAGAACCAGTTCAAACAGAACTTCCTCCACAAGAAACCGAAGAGCAAGTAAAGCATAAAGAACCAAGTCAAGAGGTACTTGATAGCCAACAAACGCACGAACAAACGGAAGAACCCACAAAACGACCCGATCAAGCGGAAGAGACATTAGCATCTGATGTACCAGAAGCAATTACAGAATCGAGCCCTGAGAACGCCAGTGAAGAAGCTGAAACTGGTGAAGAATCACCAAAGGCGACGGAAGCACCATTAGAATCATCTACCCAATACAAACACGACTTATATACGTCTTCCCCACATCCCGAGACAACCACGCCTAAGTTGTTAATTCCTGACCAACTGCATACATCAGCGCCTGGATTGCCTACCGATTTAGAACCGCTGCTAACGACACTGGCTCCTCACTACCACGTAACATCCACAACGCACGCTCCCAATTATGAAGTGACGAGACCAACTAAACTTCCGGAAGTAGCACAAGATGTTCCAGAGCAATCTCCCGAACCGGAATATCCGCATCAAACAGAAGAGGAATATGACGAAGAAGAACCCGGAGCTTTCGGTCCTGGAACTTGCAGATACGGAGGCAAAGTTTACGTTTCGGCGCAACAGATACCCAGAGACGATCCGTGCGATTTCTGCTTCTGCTTCAGAAGCGACATCATATGCCTACAACAGAGCTGTCCTCCTCCTATACCGAGATGTCACGAAGAACCAATCAGAGGTTTCTGTTGTCCAAGATACGAATGTCCCGTTAATATGGCGACATCGGTTAATATCACGACTACATCAACAACCACTACAACCACATTACCTCCACACTTCCTAGCGCATGCATATAGAGGAAAGGCGACAAGAAACGGTTGTCTAATACAGGGTCAAGCTTATAGAGTTGGCGAAGTTATCAAATCAGCGTCAGGACCTTGCCTCCACTGCGTGTAAGTAAAAGTTTTATAATACAAATGTATACCCATATAATAACTCTAGTGGAAAGACCATTCGATAATCATTGTAATATTTTATTTGCAGATGTGGAGGTGATGGTCAGATGCAGTGTGATCCCAAAGTCTGCAGCCCCGAACCAATGCTAAGGCAGATGATTGACGCGACCATCTCGTCGAGGAGATGAGCTTAAGTGACTAAGTTATTTTATATTTAATGTTAGTGACTATCCACGAATCGACGGCGATTTTCGAAAATATAAATATGGCGACGAGTATGATTTAACGGGATGTTAGTTCGCGATATTCCGTACAGTGATATTATATACGCGATGGACAATTTTTTTATCTACTATTATAATAATTATAACAAAATTTGTAGACGTGAGATTTGACATCATCAGGAAAACAAGAACACATCATCAGGCGCGGCAAAGTATAGTCAAATAGTTTCTTAGGTGACGTAATATCAGCATTCTCGGGTGCCAAAAACAAAAAGAACGAAAGACTAACTAAATAGGTATTTCTGTGCCTTCCAAACGCGAGACAATCTCAAGGAAGTCCCTCTCTTTCCATGTGTCCACAAAGATCGTGTAGTGAATGTGAATGAAATTAAGAGAGATGTGACGAACCAACACAATATACTTGCAAACACTGCAAGCGATATTGTTAATATGTAACACTTCTTTGATGTAATCATAATAACAATAATGTAACCTTCGATATTCAAGCACAAAAGAAAAACGAATTTTTTTAAAAGTTTCTATCCTAAGCTGAGAAAATAACTTAAAAATCGACGACTGATCTATTGTATACATTCTGATATTTATATATAAACGTACATAATCTTTTCTAAGCAAATTTTTCGATAAAGGTATCGTATTTTGATAGCCATTTAACGTTACTAAGTATTAAAAAAAATGTCAATAATTATATAAAACCAGAAAAAAATATAGGCCCTATTTATAAAAATATATAAATAAATGAATATGTATTTTAGTGTTTCTCCTTTTAATTATTTTATTTTAGTTTGAATACATCGTCTTGCGTACCAATTACGCATCAGTCTGGACTGTTTGACTAGTAGAAATGTAAAATATTTTTTTATTTTATTTCGCGTAATTTTAAATAGGTACCTATTTTTTATTTTTTTTATTGATATTTTATATTATATATATATGTATATTTCTGCCACTTGAACTTCCAGACTAATTATTGTATATTAACGGATGCTCAAATATACAAAAAACTAAATATTGTAGTATTTATCTATAATTAATAAATTATGTACATTATGTAGGTATGGTTTCATTCTTCTTGCTCCTTCAACTCCTAATCCATTCATTTCACACGATAATGTTAACTAATGACCCTTGTAACGAAAGTGATACTGCAGTTTCCAATATATGACATAAAATATTCGTAGAAAATTTATACAACACGGTCTGATCATATGGTTTGGTTCAATCAATCCTACCACTTGCAGTAATCGCTTAATCTTTGAATGTGACCTTTCTTTTTTACTTTTCAATAATTCAATAACTGATATATGTATGTACTTATCAGTGGTGAATACTCCATGAATGCAACCCATGCAGTGCATGTCTAATAATCTTTATTAAAATAAAAATTAACTTTATAAAACTAAATTAAGTAATAGTTTTATAAAAAAAAATTATTTTTATTTTAATTTTCTATTAGTTTTAAAAGGAACAAGAGCTAATATTGAAAATAAGTTTGTAATAAAATCATTTTCCGTCTTTAAAATTGTCTCAATTCTTCGTTGATTAAATTTAATTACCCTACTTGCATCCATAACTTACATTCGTATAAAATATGCAACATGAAAATTTCTAATTTTTAGGTTATACTCATTTTAATTTTAGTGTCACCCAAGTAGCGTCACCCACGCGTCACCAATCACTGGAAGCTGAATGTCGCCACGCCTAAATATAAAAATTCCGATTTTCGCCACAAAAATTTGAAAAAGTCGACACCGTTGACAAATGCGACCGGTTTGGTCATAGAATAACCTGATGGTTTGGTCACGTTTGGTTAAAGTTAGGGGAAATTTATGGTGTTAGGGAGCGTCTTGGGTGGGATGCATAGATCGGAGTGAGATGTAACCACGATGTAACGTGTGCGAGGGTCGGATTTGTTAATTTCGATCTAATAAATGAGTTATAGAGCGTTTTGTTCAAAGGAATAATCTAAAGCTGAAATTTTGGGAGGCCGATAACTCACTAGGGACGGATTTACTAATAATGAAAGGAGTTGGTTTTAATAGATGCGGGGTTGCATTTTGGGGTACACTTACGGCAAGGGTTTCTTTTACTTATGTGGAATAATATAATGGTAGTAATGGGTGACTACGTAGTTGGGGTGTTAATCGATAGATGGCACCACTAGTAAAAATGTTGATATTATGATGAATTGTATTTTATTAAAGGGTAGTTTACGTAAAATGGGGCTCACAGATATAAACTGCGTGCCTTCAAAAGCAGTTTTTACATTGATCGTGCGGTGAATATGTAATAATTAGTGACAACGTAGTTGGGATGGTGGCGGATAGATGGCGCCACTCATCCAAATACTGGTTAAATGCATATAATTAATGGGTAATTTACGCGAAAAGGAGTTATTTATGTAAATCTCATGCCCCCACATCAAGTTCTTACTTTAATAATGCAAATTAATGTAATTCTACAACTAAGGGACGTCGGTATGTTGGTTGCCGATAGATGGCGCCACTAGGCTTTTGAATGAGGAATTTAGGCTAATCCACTTAAGAACAGGGTGTGTTGTTTCACACAATGTGATGGTAAACGTAAATAAATATAAGAGAGCATCGGTTGAAAATGTAATTTTAATTATGTCGAATAAGTAAAGAATTCCTAATAAGTGACAACGTAGTTGGGGCGTTGGCCGGTAGATGACGCCACAAGTACTTGTTGTAGTGAATATGATTGAAATTAAGTAATGGGGATTGGTACTTATTAACGTAAATTACCGCGATAATTAAAGATTCATACAATAATAATTGCTAATATGTAATGAAATAATCACACCGAAATTATGGCGCGCAATTTGAATACCCATATAATTTGAATTAGTGCTTTAAATTTATATTAAGACATTTATAAATAAAAATCCAACATTTTATCTTTATTAATATCACAAAAAATACAATGAATTAAATATACAGAATACCAGTTTAAAAAATATATAAATCCATTACAATAATACATTTGTTGTAAAATAAAAACAAATTAAAGAAAAAAAGAAACTATATCATTTTAAATTCAACATTTTTAGATGCAAATATAAGAAATGAAGGTGTAATCATATGTTCATTGGTAAGAAAACGTGGTTGAACAAATTTCTCATTACACATGTTTACTTTGCAAACCTTAACCAAATCAGCAAAGTTGTCTAGAATTTATTAGTCATTTCACAATTTCAACAAATTGATTTATATGACAAGAACAAAGCACGGATAGAAAGATAGTTAGTTCTCCAATGCTGCACGAAAAAGGGACAAGGCTAGCACTGAATGCATCAGTGTGATTTGTTTGCCAAGAATTGATATACATGGTATGCTACTGCAAAACTTCTACTGCAGATGTTCACCCCGGTATGTGTCCAGTGAGTGCTTGGCTTGAAACTATTACAATTCAACTGCGTCCATGCTCTGGACATGAAGTTGTACAATGCAAATGTTTTAAAAGATGTTAAAAATAAACTGCATGTTGGATTTGTATTACACCATGGCTACGAATGAGGGTTAGAAAGATATGAAAAAAGAAAATAAAAAGAGTCTTTGTTGTGTGTATAAAATATTATTATTGTTACAATATATATACATATAAATACAACAATTGTTTTATTGAAATCTCGGCATGTATTTATTCCACATTCGTTTATAAGAAATCACATTTGTCGAAAACAACTATATTATTTGACAATTTATCTTATAGCGTTTTCAGCTTACTGCACTTTTATGCACTGAATGTATATCCATCTTATTTTAATACATAATATTAGTAAGGGAGCTAGATATACTCCACGCGTGTAGTGCAGTAAGCTGAAAACGCTATTAGTTGTTTATAAAACCAAGTGCCGATATTAACTCTCTCACAGGGCTTCGCCCCTTATGTGGCCTCCTACCTCCCCTTCTAGCCACCCCTATCCTCTCAACATGAACCTCTAGTAATTGTGTCTAATTTTAATTAATTTACATTAAACCTAAATCAAAAAATATGATACATATATTCCTGAATCATTGTGTTTCTTAATTAGTTATGTCAGTCATGTCCGTTGTAGCACAAGATAAAAAAATGCATAAATAATGATAGAAAATTGCAAGAGTGCAAATAAACTCCTACACTAAACTAACAATAAGAAACTAATATATAAGTTTGAATTGAATGGTAGTCTCTTTCCTTGATGTAGCAGTTTTCTCGCTCGTTAGGTAAACTTTAATCTTCCTTCTTCAAAATGTTTCAAATCTAAAAAGCAGACATATATGTTAGTTACATCTAATAATTTACTATTTATGCAAGAAATTATAGATAGGCGCAATAAAATATACTAAATGCCCATTCGTGACATTA
Source organism: Cetonia aurata (assembly GCA_949128085.1). Taxonomy (NCBI): domain Eukaryota; kingdom Metazoa; phylum Arthropoda; class Insecta; order Coleoptera; family Scarabaeidae; genus Cetonia; species Cetonia aurata. The sequence continues at coordinate 27,753,584 of OX421887.1, forward strand.
ACATCGCTGGATGTATATCTTATATAATATAACAGAAACTAAAGTTAATTCATTTTACGATAAATGGTAAAAACCGATTGAATCCGGGCTCCGTACAATTTGATAAAGCTAATATATCACCAGAAATAAAAGCGAGAGACATTTAAAAATCGGCATTTCATTATTAACGTAAGGAAATTTCTGTTTATTTTTGCAAATTTGCAAGAGGCGCTTTAAAATATGTTGACTTCTGAATGATGCTTGAATTTCCGTTACGGATTTATTAATCTGTTTGCTAAATTCGAAGCAAACCGTCTCTTTCTTTGTTGTAATCTCTACATTTTGCATTTTTTAAATATAAATCGAGTATCCTTTTTTTATTTACTGTGTCGTTCACCAAATTATTCCGGATTATCAATCAGCAGAACGAATACATTGCACATTATGGGAGATAATTTTTGAAAAGCAATTGCACAAAGAATATATTCTAGATCTAACGAGATACTTATTTGAAATCTTTTTGCTATATACTAAGGAGGAATGCAAAATGAGATAAAAGTAAGGAAAAATGCGATGCCTTTTACAATGCCTATAAGAGAACAAATTTGTTGAAAATATTATTTCGAAAACTAAAGGAATAAATTGTTTAGATTTTTATTATTTGATAGAAAAATATGTTGATAATTGATAATCGTGGTTGAGTATTTGCGGGCCAGTTCATCAACAAACAAAGAAAAACGTCTATTCTCTATTAATGTAGTAAATATGTAAGTTGTTTTTATATGTTACTTGAAATTATAATCAAATATTTAATTTCGTCTGCAGTCACCAGATGGCAACATTTTACACCCACTTTTTATCTAAAATTTCTTTAGGTTAGGATTTACCCCGTCTTATACATGTAAGGGCGTTAAAAATTGCATCAGCTTTAAGTCATTTCTGAAATTTTTTCATAGGCTTTTATGCATATCGGTATACGTGACTTAATGGGTAAATAATTGGGAAAATAAATATATGTTTCTAGAAATCTAGTACTTACATGCTGCTAACGAGGAAAGGGATCCTATCCTGCTGTTGCCATCTCCTTCGCATGCGAACACCATCGAATGAGTAGGTAGCTGTTGGGATCACGATCACATTATCTCTGGATCCAAAAAAGCATTGATGTCGAGTGCTTCATGGGCTTGGTGGATCGCTTGTCAATTCCTTATCGTATATTTTTAAAACAGACAACTTCAACGTTAAACATGAAATTACAGTAATAGTTATTTTAACACAAAAAATTACTACTAAAAATCATTGCGGGCATTCATGTATCTTCCAACATCCAAAAGTACTTGCAAAATCTCTGCCATCATTAACTCGAAACAGGAACCGCTTTGCGCAGACAGCAACGTTATCTATTAATAAAAACCTATTACATAAACAAAAAAAAGATAGCAATTCTTCGTGTAATCAGTATACTACCCACATACATAGTTAAATAGAATCATTATTAATAAAAACATGTACATAAACAAAAAAAAGATAGCAATTGTTCCTGTAATCACTATACTACCCACATACATAATTCAATAAAATCATTATTAATAAAAACCTATACATAAATACAAAAAGATAGCAATTGTTCCTGTAATCAGTATACTACGCACATACATAGTTAAATAGAATCATTACTAATAAAAACCTGTACATAAATAAAAAAAAGATAGCAATTGTCCTTGTAATCAGTATACTACCCCCATACATAGTTAAATAGAATCATTATTAATAAAAACATGTACATAAACAAAAAAAAGATAGCAATTGTTCCTGTAATCACATACATAGTTAAATAGAGTCATTATTAATAAAAACCTGTACATAAACAAAAAAAAGATAGCAATTGTTCCTGTAATCACTATACTACCCAGATACATAGTTAAATACAATCATTATTAATAAAAACCTGTACATAATAAAAAAAAAGATAGCAATTGTTCCTGTAATCACTTTACTACCCACATACATAGTTCAATAAAATCATTATTAATAAAACCCTAAACATAAATAAAAAAAAGATAGCAATTGTTTCTGTAATCAGTATACTACCCACATACATAGTTAAATAGAGTCATTATTAATAAAAATCTGTACATAAACAAAAAAAAAAGATAGCAATCGTTCCTGTCATCATCACTACCCACATACATAAACAAAATCAAATTGAAGTAAACTGTATGCAAATCAGATATTTGTTTCGAACTTTATAGTGAGTTTGTGGCACCACGATCAATATTTTTGCATAATAATAATAATTTCTTTATTATTACACTAATTGCACAAACATAACAGCTAGCTATATCTAATTAAAAATATGGAAAACAGAAATCGCTGTACTATTATTTTTCGTAACTTGCATTTTAATAGACTCAAAGAATGCGCAATTATAATTTCACTAAATATTTACCGGTTTCAAGTTAGTCATATTATTACAGCGCGCATTTTTCATAACTTAAAATAAAATATTTTTACATCTTTTTAGGTATGGCCGCAATTCTTCCTATCACTAACTACTGCTACTATAATATTGAAAATTAAAATGAGCATTAGTAAGTCAACTTTCAGTGTCATTGTCATGTCCACAGAAAACGGGATCAAGAACTAATAACCACTAACAAGAAGCGTCCGGTGGAAACAGGAATCCACGAGGGCACGGACGGAGCAGCAAACAATGTAGCAGAAGTACAAGGGCTGTCCACCCTGGAGCTCAATCGCATCAAGCCCATATCACCGGCACATAAGGGGCGAGTCGGAATCAACTGCAGAGATCTACACCTTCCCGGGGTAAACAGACATGATCTGTCCACCCACGCTTTCGCGAGGATCACCCAAGTGCAAGCACCCAGATGCCCCCAGGAAGTGTCTATCCCCGTCGTTCGTGTACTCTAGAAGGTTGATGAGAATACCAGTCGGCACATTATTACACTCTCTTATGCAGAAAACGCAATAACACTTTGAAAGATACCTCCAAACGCAAAGTGCTAGCAGTTACTAACCCCACAGTCACCCATTAACTGAAAATGTGTGATGTGCTTGACGCACCACATAGTCCGGTCGAAGTAGTAATCATGTCGTGTCACGTCATGTCATGCTCATTACGCGTCATAATCAATTAGAAAAAAATGCAACCACATATCTAGCAAAGATGTAAATTAGTCCAGCTGAAGGCGAGTGTTTTAAGAATTAAATAATAAATTTAGTCTAGGTACCTTCAATTCTGCGCTCGTTGCTGAGATGTCCTCTTCATCTTCATACCTACCTATTTACGAAGATCTTGATTGGCTAACCCTGCAAGCAATAAATATAATTGTTTAGAATTTATACAATGCAGATATATGTTTTAAGTTTAAGTTATTCGGTGGCACAGCCAAGGATTTCCTTCGATGTGTTTGCGACAAATGTAGACGGTCGCTTATACTTTTTGCACCCATTGACAGAAATTCTCGATAAAGCGAGCGAATGGAAACGTTACTGGGATGTGTCCGAGGCTTAATATATTACATTTTAATATCTTAGAAACGCTCTGTATGTTCAACTGATAAGAATAAAACGGCTTTATTGAGCATCATATTAGGTACATCGAATTTATCAATATTGCCAACAAAAACAAAATCAATCAATTAAAGAGGATTCTATTGAAATGCAATATTTACCTTCTATTTAGTCGATAAATTTACATCTTCAGAGACGAAGAATTACATACAGATATGCACACATATATTAGACACTTATATTTTATGCGAATAATCAAAGTAAAGCGAGTATAAATAGTACTTTAATAAAGAATCTTAATAATTTGTCGCATTCCTGTAAGCTTTTAATATAGTTGCGATACTTTTTTCAGTGCGTAAAAAAATGACATCTCAGAAACGTGAACATGCATAAAAATTTAATAGATCTAGATAATTTAAGTGTTTAGGTATTCGTTTTTATGATTTTACAACAGTATAGATACTTTTCCTAGATCTATTAAATTTTTATGCACGTTCACGTTTCTGAGCGACAAATTAGTAAGATTCTTTATTCAAGTACTATTTATAACGCATTTAAATTAAGAGTTTTATTTTGTACTCACCTTACTTTGATTATTCGCAAAAAATATAGGTGTCTAATACATTTGAGCATATCTGTGTGTGCCGCATAAGCATATATAAATATAGACTTTTGTACAAGCAGGGAGTAAACACGAAAAAAATGCGGAAAATTTGAATTTTGCTTTGATTCTTTAACCGCTATAAAATATCTGATAATGAATAATTCACAGTAATATCCTCATTCGTCCAAAATTACACAATTACTAAATAAAACAAAAAAAGCTTAATGTTCAAATAATTAATTCTACATTCAGAGAATTTATCCGTTTGTATTGGCAGTACTTGTTTATACACCAACACCTCAAATTACAAATTGAAAATGTAATAGGAATGTTTTTTGTCAAACAATATACGATATGTTCGTTCGTTTTTTACTCGAGGTTGGTGGAAATACTCTTTTACATTTTGTAGGTGACATAAATTAAGAGTAAAGACATAAATAAATGTTTTAGAAAGTAGATTATATTTAGTGCCGGTATTTCAATCTCCTAATAAGTGTATCTAATAACAATTTAGCTAATATATAAAGGATATATTTCAGTTATTCAGCCAATAACTATTATTAGGAACTTTATTAGGAGATTGAAATACTGTCCCTTAGAGCAATTTTGTATTATGGATTAACCATGGACTTACCAATACACTAATGATGCTAATATCTAAATAATTATCCGCTTTTTCGCGCAATCAAACCCTCACAAAAATCAATTGTCGACCCCATTATAATGCGTTTGATACTGTTTGATTACTTAGATAATATTAATTTCTCAAAAAACTCAAAATTTGTGGAGCCGAGACCGACGCCATTATAGATTAAACAAGACGCTTGCTTTGCTAATAAAATGGAAGCACGCCACACCGGCCACCTTATTTTTGTTAAGCTGTTGTCGTAAGTAGAATTAATAAATCACGTTAATAATACATAAAATAAAAAAGCAAACCAGAGTTACAGGCAATAAAATTTACTCACCGGCAATTGAGGCATTTGGCAGCAAAAAGGTCGTCCATAATCAAGTTCCAACGTTGTTTAGCTGCACGCATTACTAACCACGCGTTTGAGTCTATTTCGCGACTTTATAGTTTAATTAATTCACCTTTAGCTAATCAAAAAATGTGAAGAACGAAACCCGACGCCACTCGTTTTCAAAACACACGCTTGCTTTGTTAAAAATCCACGATTGTGATTGGACGTTCCTATGAACGCGCGCACATCAATGTTTTTTTGTCAAACAATATACGATATGTTCGTTCGTTTTTTACTCGAGGTTGGTGGAAATACTCTTTTACATTTTGTAGGTGACATAAATTAAGAGTAAAGACATAAATAAATGTTTTAGAAAGTAGATTATATTTAGTGCCGGTATTTCAATCTCCTAATAAGTGTATCTAATAACAATTTAGCTAATATATAAAGGATATATTTCAGTTATTCAGCCAATAACTATTATTAGGAACTTTATTAGGAGATTGAAATACTGTCCCTTAGAATAATTTCGTATTATAGATTAACCATTGAATTCACCATGGAATTACCAAACACTAATGATGCCAATGTCCGCTTTTTCGCCCAATTAAACCCTCACGAAAATCAATTGTGGGGCCCACTATAATATGCGTTTGATACTGTTTGATTACTCAGATAATATTAATTTCCCAGAAAACTAAAAATTTATGGAACGGAAACTGACGCAATTAGATTAAATAAGACACTTGCTTTGCTAATAAACTGGAAGCAAGGCACACCCACCACATTAATAAATCACGTTAATCATACATAAAATAAAAAAGTAAACAGAGTTAAAAACAATAAAATTTACTCACCGGCAATTGAGGCATTTGGCAGCAAAAAGGTCGTCCATAATCAAGTTCCAACGGGATTTACGTAGCTGCAGCCAACACTAACCACGCGTTAGAGTCTATTTCGCGACTTTATAGTTTAATTAATTCGCCTTTAATTAATCACAAAATGTGGAGAACTAAAACCGACGCCACTAGTTTTAAACATGCACGCTCGCTTTGTTAAAAATCTACGATTGCGATTGAACGTTCTTATGCGCGCATATAACATGTAACACGGTAACCATAGGTAACTAGGTTTTTGCATATACATCTGGCGATTCTACCTTCGCTTTTTTTGCAGTACGAATCATGCATTTTTGCGTCCGTGACTGCGATTTTAAAACTATTTTACGTTCAAATAAAATATATAGGGTATTAATTATAGATTTTTCATTGAAAACTTATTAATTTTTTATACTTGACTTTAATTTTAGAACAAGAATACCGATGCCAAACACAAATACAATAATAGGTATTTTACATACGTTTTAATAATCGCAGAATTTAGAAAATGACTTTCACAAAAAAATTAATGATTACACAAAAAAACTATTAGATATGTATATATATCAGTGACCGGCTTAAATGCTACAACATAATGGAACTTCTTTTATTATTAAAATATGGTAAAACCCGTTTTGGAGGTTAAGTTCAGTTCAGCATGTCTAATGAACTTGAAATTTATATTTTGACACTCGTCACTAGTATGGCGGGAAATTTAAAAAATGTGCGATAAATCAGCAAAAAGTGAGATTAGATGGCGTGATATCTAAAAAGGTTATTTGAAAAAGTTGCTTAGAAATCAATTCTGAGGCCGTATGCAAATTCTTGCAAACATTTTTAAAAAACACTACTCAACACCTATATCGTCATTGAATACATATGTATGTACTATTTCCATTTTACTTATTTTCTGCAATTAAATAAATTTCACTTGGAGCGCCCTTTTATTAATAATTAAACCATACCTGATACCTGCATTCTTTTATGGTTATTTGTTTTAGAACTATAAGCTACACTTTTCTGTTCATGTTCATGCTCTAAACTTCGAACGAGCAGAAAAGTACACGGTTCTAAACACGATAGGACATGATCGTTTACTCTACACAAACGAACACCTTTAAACTTGCTCAGAACACACAAAGGAACATACCTAAAAGGAGTAACTTAACCTAAAAAAGAGTAATTTCAAGTGATTTCAAGATACACAGAACAAATAGAATAGTGAGAGACATGCGGGAGAGTAAATTTTTTTGAGCCATCTGCAATTCTGGGTGTGATGCCTAAATATAGATAACTAATCTCTTCGACTACGTTGTGAATCTCTAAGGAATATCTCTATTTGCAGTTGATCAAGGAATTATACTTTAATAAAAAATGGTGTTTTGGGAAAATCCATTACTTACAGAATTGAATCTTATTGTAAAACTTAATGTTAATAAGCTAGCTAAAATAACAAGAAATTTGAAATTCGATTGCCAGGAGCAATGGAGAAACAGATTACAACAAGAAATCAATGAATGTTGTATGATAGTTCTTGAAGAGGCATCTTTTTTTGTTGCGATAAAGAATTTACGAGAGACCTATCTAAGTTTATGTGAATCTCTTCATGTTGCACCATTAGGTTACGATGAGAAAAATTTATCATTGTCTGATGAAAAGAAACTGTTGGAAGATCGTATCAAAGAGTAAGGATATTTTTATTTTAAAGTTAGTGTGCCTACTTTTCATTAATACACTGTTCCATTTTAATGGGAATTACTATATTTTACCATAGACTTTTATGCAATAACTTGTTTTCCAAAATAAAGCACAAACATTCTAGGCTGTTCCAACCGAATTTGTTTAGACTGATCAATTTTTCTTTAGATCACGCAACGAAATTTTAAACAGACAAAATAGATTAAAAGAATTAACTTCGAAACTGGAATCGTTGGGTGAACCATTACAAAAGAAATCTATAGTATTTCCTAAGGATTGTGTGCCAATGGAAGCTGACTTAAACAGATTATCCATGAAAGTGTTAAAACTAGAAAAGCAGCACGAAGAAATACAAAAGAACTTTCATAATTTACAACTGGAAGTCAAGAATATCTTACAAGAATTAAATATGGAGATACAGCCACACCTAAAAACCATCATTTCATTAGTAATCACTAATGTACCAATAAATGTATGTAAGGCTACTTTCAACTGCCTAAAAAAGTATTATGATGAGTTGAAGCATTGGCAACAGAAACAGGAACATGAGGTAAATTATAAGAGTCAAAATGCAAAAATAATAACCTACTTCTAATTTTTATATATGCTGCAGCAACTAGAATCACTAAAGCATGTTATAAATAACTTGTACAGTACTTGCCACATAGCACCCAATGAACAAAAAATTAACAATAACATACATGAGCACACATTAGATAATATACAAAAGGAAATAAGTGATTTAAAGAAATACTATGAGGACAATAGGTATAACAATTGTTGTGTGTATAGCAATTTATTAAACAGTCTACCTTTACAGAAACCTTTTCTCATTACTAGCAGAGTATAATCTGCATTGGAAAAAACTACTAGGGTTTAGTCGATGTTTTAATACATCTAACGATGAAATAATGAATACAGTAAGGAAATTATGCAAAGAAATTTCTAATGTGGAAATACAACTTGTGGAAGCTACAATTGACTATGAGGAAAAAAATAATAAATCCTTCACATCATTTGGTGAAACAATACCGGATATAATTGCGCGGCAACAAGATATATGCAGAGAAGTTAGTTTAATGATTGTAAAAATGCTTTAACTCGTATACATTTATTACAGCATGATATTGATAGTGGGAACTCAAGAATAAGTTTATATGAAATCTTCAACGAAATTAATGATGTAAGCAAATAACGTTGTTTATATTGGGATTATATCAAAAGTTTTATAGAATTGTTTGCAATCAATTTCAAGAGGGCCACAGGAAATTAAACAAAATTATTAAAGCAAAAACAAATACAGACCCAACAACTAGTAAGTGGAACATACTATTGTTTTATAACTTTTATTGATATTTCCTGTACATCTATTATAGCTATTTATACCATTGACTAATTTGTTTTTATTTTACTTCAAATCTGCAATTATACTAGAACCAAAGGATCAACTTTTCACGAGTTTCATGAATAAAGCAGTTTTAAGTTTAAAGAGTTTTCAAACTAAAGCAAATAAATAACAATGTGACCTAAATAACAAGAAAATAAGTTTCCCTTTAATAAGTTAATCTTAATACTTAAAAAATTTAAAGTTATGAAATTGCAAATCATCTTAAAATGACACGCAAAATTAAAAAAAAAAAAGAAAATTAAGAAAAATTTAAAAATAATGAAATTGCAAATCATTTTAAACTGACAGGCAAAATTTAAAAAAAAAGCGGAAAATTAAGAAAAATTTAAACACGCCCGTTTGAAAAAAAAATTTCCAGCGAGAATTAAGAATAAGGAATATACAGGGTGTACCGACGATCCCAACCCTGTCACAGGTGTAGATGGGCGTTAGCGGAGAGTGGTGCGGTTTAGCTGGTCTGTCGAGTTGGGGAGTAAGCGGTGCGTTCTAGGTGGAGCGCAGGCTTTCTGCCGAGTTGGGGCGTAAGCGGTCATCAAACGACTAATCAGCTGGCTGGGTGAACGTGCCCGACTTTCTAGTTAGAAGTTGAAAGGTTTTAAATTTTGAGGTAAAAAAAATTATGAATAGTTTAACATCGTGCCAAAGAAGAATTAAATACACAAATAATTTAATAAGAAACGTCCCAGAATCTTCAGCACATACAATAATCCTCAAATTAACTCTCATTAAAACCTCTTCGTGTTGGGCACGGGAACCTTATTGTTAAGAGGGGGAAAAAAAGGTACCTTATATTGATATCTGAAAAACTTGAAAAAAAGGTATAGAAACAGTAATTTTACATAAACATGACTTCAAAAATTTTTATTTATACCACTTACATTGATGTTACAATTTTAAATTATAAAAAGGTACAACGCTAAAATATTAACTTATAACTCCTAATTGCTTTACCTTTTATCTTAAAAATTCTTTGCTACTATTGCCTATATGTAATATAATTTTTTTGAATTTATTAAAAAATACACAGTGTATAGTTATGTGATATTTTGTCAAAATTTCAAACTAAATCCACCTCCCATCGCTAGTCTTCTGCTATCAGCAGCTGATATACCTATTCGAAACCCATACCCGTCATCATCGCCATCTCCGCCCTGAAAAGAATAATCTGTAATACACGCCCATCCGATTGATTACTTCCGCTATTTTTCCCACGACCATAAATCCTTATCAAATTTTTATTAATTTAATTTTTTGTCATATGCACGCGTATGAAAAGTAAAAATTGTAACAAAAATTACATGATTCACTTTTTTGTCATTACAATATTTATGCTAATAGCGATAATTATTAAATATTACTGTATCTTCACTCATCAAATTTTACAATATATTTTTATATAAATATTGTCCATTTTCAGAGCTGCTTGACTACGCTGAAAGTCTCACTTTCGCATATAGTGGTGGGAAAATAATTACAAAAAAAAAACATACCAATTGTTTATATTCTCGTCCTCCAGATGGTGGTTTTGGACTTGCTGCTAGCGCTTTTCTATGTCCCAATTCACTTTTAGCCGGCCAAGTTGGGAACATAGCCGGATCGATCGGCAAAGGAGCCTCACCAAAATAGGAATGTTTCATAGCATCCTCAGCCGTGACCCGTTGTTGAGGATCGTACGTCAAAAACTTGCCCAGAAGCGACAATCCCAATTCTGTCAACATATTGAAGCGAGCTCTCAAGTTTGAAACTGGGTATTCAGTAAATTTCATCTTTTGAACGGCTGGAAGTTGTTTAAATCCAGGCCAAATCTTTTCATTCGGTGTACCTAGGTCCTAAAATAATATCGAACGACATAATATATGAAATCTGAGAAAATGGAATTTCTCACCTTAAATACCCGATTCAACTGATCTACTTCCGACTTCCCTGGAAACAGGGCATTCATCAAAAGGAGCTCTGCAAATATGCATCCCACAGACCACATATCGATGGGTGTCGAATATTCCTTTGTACAAAGTAGTAATTCAGGCGCTCTATACCACAATGTTACAACAATTGGAGTATAGGCTTTCAATGGAGAACCGTACTCTCTAGCCAAACCAAAATCCCCAACTTTTAATATCCCTTTATGAGATAATAGCAAGTTTGACGTCTTTAAATCTCTGTGTAGTATCCAATTGTCGTGTAAATGCGCTACAGCAGCCAGCAGTTGTTTCAAGAGACATTTAACTTCACCCGGAGTGAACATTTGTTTCTTATGCCGCATAGTCTCCATTAAAGATTTCAGATCATGTTCTACGTAATCCATAACAATGAAAATTTTATCCATATTACTGCCAACAACAATTTCTCGTACAGTGACGATATTTGGATGTTGACCTTTCAACAATGTATTAATTTCTCGCAATGATGTTATTGGAAATCCTTCCTTCTCTTTCTCCATCTTCAGTCTCTTCAAAGCAACTATTTCTTCGGTTCGCCTATCGCGCGCTCTGTAAACAACTCCATACGTGCCTTCTTCGATTCGGTTTAAACATTGAAATTCTTCTACTGATCGACAGCCTTGTATGGCTGGATAATACGGGGGTAAATCTTCATCTATCTTAGGCGTTGCTTCTTCTTCTCCCGCAATATTTTCGTTCTCTTTTTCTTTTCCATTTTGTGTTGGAGATAAGGAAGGTGATTTAGATCGGGAGCGAGAACGTTCTGAACTATGACTCCTGCTAGGAGATCTGCAATAAAATTAAACCAGTATTTTCAAGATAGAGTCGTTATTTACATTCGATGGACTGTCTGAACAAACTTGTCATGCTGCCTATAGATGCAACAGAAGTCTGCAAACCATGAAGTGGAGCCATGTGCAAAGTGGACAGACTGGACAGTATATGTACTAAAACTCGTTTATAACCTACTCGTCGGGACAATGCAAGACAGTGCGTTAAATGTTATACAAGAATGTAATTTTTTTTTCTAATAAGAGTTTGTCACTTTTTTTTTGAAAAAAAGAGATACTAAAAAATATTCCCATTCTACTACTTAAAATTTTACTGGTAGTACTTTCTCCAGTTTCTAAGTATCTGATAACTATCCTTACTCCTCAATAGAATTGAATTATTGGGGTGGAAGAAGATTATTATTCATATTCAACTATTGTTTCCAAGATCACAATACTAGTATCCTGCAAATTGTTTTCAAACCATGTGTGAACTACTATTGCATTATCAAGATCCAGAAAAATAACTTCCAGTTATTTACAGATACTACAAACTCCTCCTTTGTAGTACATTTATATGTAATAAGTATGTTATAAAATATCATTATTCAGTACATACACATTAAATGTGTATGTAATATTAGAACAGAATTGCATTATTTCAATTAAGTTCGTTGGAACCAAAGAATGTGTATGATAAATCCAAAAGATGTTATATTTAACTGTATTATAAACAAGATCTACTGTATAAATGTCCTTTTACCTTTCTGAAACTGGCGAAGCATTTTGTGACTGACTACTAACTGAGCGATCGGAGTGATTCGATATATTAGAACCGTTGGAGTGATTGCTTCTATTAGATTGAGGAGATTCATTACTTGAACTTCTAACATCGCTAACAACACTACCCATGCTTTTTGCATCATCTTCTTCGTCCTCCTCTTGCTCCATATCTTCATCTGTATTATCTGAAACTGTAACCACACTAGTTTCCTCTGTACGTGTTTTTTTATTTGCAGCAGTTTCTTCCTCTAATTTTCTCTTTGCTTGCTTTTCAATGTGTCTACGTTCTCGCTCTAATCTAGATTGTTCCTTTTGCCTTGCCATTTCTCTTTCTACAATAAAGAACAAAATAAATGCAATTAAATCTGGCATCTAATCTACATACCTGCTTCTAACAATTTTTCTCTTCTTAATTCTTGTTCAGCCCTTTCCTCTTCTGTAAGCTTATCATCTTCACGTTGTTCTTTTCTATACCTACGTTCATCAGTACTAATGTTAATAATTTCTTTAACGTACATTCCTGCTTCACCTTGTAGCACACTTTCTAAATTTTCATATTCCCGTGCCTTTTTTTCCCTATGCGTTTCAGATTTTTCAGCCTTTTGATATTCTTCTTCACTTTTGTTACCACGTTTACTAAGCAACCTTTCACGCAAATCTTGTAGGGTCTTATCACCTATCATTTTTTCCCTTCTCTCTTCATCATGCTTGTCTCTACGTTGTTTATCAGGATCCAGATGTCTTTCATGCAGTTCTCTTTCTCTTTTTTCCTGATATTTACGAATGTCTGAATGGCGCGACTTAGAAGATTCTTCTTTTCTTTCACGATAGTTCCTCTCATTCACATACTCAACATAGGATTCTTTATAGTTTTCATAAGTTGATTTGTCTCTGTAATACCGTTCTTTCTCTCTAGGATGCTCCCTTTCCTTTCTCTCTCTGAAAAAGGAATTAACTTTAAAAAAGGAAAATATGTATAGTATATGAATCAACCTATGGTGTTTCTGCCGATGTGAGTGTATTCTCTCCTCTCTATGACGTTCCGTTCTCTTATGGTGTCTATCATGTCCCTCTCTTCTTTTCGATCTACTATTTTGCATTGCAATCTGAGCTTGTGGGGGTTTAATGTCTAATGAATCAACAGTTTCGCCCTCATCTTCGGACATACTGTAAATAAGAAAATCCTGAAACATTGTATCTCCTTTTGTTAAAAACGTACCTAAAGTCTAAAGCATCGGATTGTTTCTTATCATTTGGGCTCTGACGTAACTCACCATCCTCGCTTTGATCGTCCGCAGACCCAGTTCCTGACATTTTCTTTATTAATTATGGCTGAACAGCTCTTAGTGAAAGAGTATACCAATCACCATAACCTATCAAAACGATTCATGTTGATTAATGTCCATTGATGTCCATTGTCCATACAACGCGAATTGCAACAATGCTTGCCAACTACTGAATACGTAAAACAAATGACACCCAAATCAATGTTGCTAACCGTAGCAAAATTACGCTACTGGAGTATAATTTTAAATGGTTAGCAGTGTAGCAGCATTCTCTGATCGGTAGCATAATTATTTAATTAAGGGCTGCGTATCTCCTAATAAAGTTATTAGCTGAACAGGAATTTTATGTACTTATATACCAAATTCGGACATAATGGGTATACACACTTTGTAGCGGAAATACGAGAATATGGTGAAATCAGAAAATGGTATTTTAATTATAAAAAATCCCAAATGTTAAAATTTTACAGAAAAGATGTTATTACAGATTTCTTGCATTTATTTAATGAATATATACGTTGTTTTCTACTGAAGATGGCAAACTTAGTTGCCGAAATACGTATTTAAATTTTTTATCTTTTTAATTTTTGTGGTAAGGGATTTTTTCTTTTGGATTTTTGTTATAATATATACGAAATTTTGTTTTAGAGTGTTTCAAAATTGAAACAAAAATATGTCTAAGTCATATACAAAGGAAAATATTGCTACGTCTTATTGGTCTTATAAAGCACATTGCAAATACATTATATATGTATATTAATGCATATTAATGTTCCTAATGAATGGATATTCGGATTAATACGCATTGAAATATAACGAAATCAAATCTAAATATGTCGTTTGCCAATATAGTAATTTGGCATCTGACTGCAAATTTTGACCGGAATCCGTTTTTATTTCAATAATTGCTGATTTTTGTCTGCCAATACTATTGTTACCAGCGGCGGTCCGTGCTTACATCACTGGGGGGCTATGATAATGATCAAACTTCTTTGTATAACTTCGTAACATAGAAACGTGTGACAAGAGCACACGAAGAACTTCGATTATTGTAATAGCATGCACTCCCTTTGATGTATGCACGGACCGCCGCGGCTAGTTATACTGAACAGCTAATTGACTGTAATGACAATAGTACTCGACTTTGATCTTATTTATCATATGTGATTGGAACATGAGAGATCTGATGCTCAAATAACTTAGTTCCAGCAATTAAAAGAGGGTACAAATAAATAAGCACTCATAAACAAAATATTTATTTAGTTTTAATTTAATATATAAATAAAAATCTTAACAAATCTTAAATACACAATTTAATTTATCCGGAAATTGTTCTAAAATCCATTATTGTTATATCAACTGCTGTTGTTGCTGTTGGCGTTTGGTTTGCAATTCATGCATATAAGCTAGAAAACAACACCAAACTAGACTGCAGACGCTTACGTACGGAACCCTGTTACGTTCTTTAACGTAGAGGAAATTTATTGTTTGTAATACAGGCCAAACACATATTGCGACCTAAAAAAATCAATAATTTTTTAAAACAGTAATATTTTTAGAAATGGCGATACTATCATAAAACAGAAAGATAGTTAAATAAGAAATACACGTACTGTATATGTTGGCCAAAATTTGCGTTTAACTTCTTCTGTTGCTTCATCTATGGAATAGGTTTTCAAAAAATTCATAGTGAAAAAGAAGCAGCACATTGCCATTGGGCCATAAGTCATTTGTTCTACAACAGCCTGTAAAACACTATTAAACGAACTTAATAGAATAAATAATTATATTACCTTGGTTATTGCGGTTCTTAAAGTAGTTTGAGGCCACAAGAAAGTTGCAAGTCTTACCCATCCATACAATGTTGGTGCTACGAATAGGCCACCATACAAACTAAATCGTACGGCTTGGACCCAATCATACTCCTCCATTGTTTTTCCCGCTATTATTTGTTGAATAATACACGACGTTGGCCAGATACTCGCATACGATAACATACCTCTCACCACAGGTTGTTTTCTTGTAAACGCTGCAAATCGTCTGAATCCCGACCATCGCGACAATGCAAATGGAATCAATCGAGATTGTACAGTCATATTTCCCAAAATGATGTAACAGTAACAATTTATATGATTACACAAGAAAACAGCCTAGTTGTTGTGGATACTAAAGTGGACTGGACTGATGTTGATTATACATATTATTATGTATGCAGGTACTACGTTTTATTTCTAATAATTTCTTGCCAATATGTCGAAAGCTTAAATTAATTTTAGAGCGTGCGAGAATTACTAACCGTCAAACATCTTTTTTTTTAAATTTATAGGTTGTTCTTTATCTGACATGCAACAAAAATAATTTACTTTCTCATTTCTTAGACAAATTTCCCTACTACATTACCCCACGTGGACCTAATTGTATTCGATGACGTTTACTTGACGTACATTTTTATTTTAAAACAAATCAGCTGATTGTATACGAGTGACATTTCAAAAGTATTGAAGATCAAGGTCTTTAACGTTTACAGTTTTTACAGTGTAAATTAGGTCTTTTCCTGCAGTGCAGATACACTATAGAAATGTTGAAATATTTTTTATATACAGTAACACTTACAGTGTTATTTACTATTTTTTGGAATTCTAGCTACGTCCATTATTTCTGGAAATTCTTCCAGTATAAAAAAGATCGTCACATAAATATATTTACTTCAGAACAGTTAAAGCGATATAACGGAGTGGATGAGAATAACCTTTATTTAGCAATACTTGGAAACGTTTTTGATGTAACAAAAGGAGCTAAACATTATGGGCCTGGTCAGACATACAATATATTTATAGGTGAGTGGTATTGGGTGTATTATCTCTGGGTATGTCATATATATGTGCAATTTATTTCTATTACGGTTTAGGAAGAGATGCATCAAAAAACTTTATCGATGGCAGATTTAGTACTGGTGATGTCTCAGATGATATACTTAATCTTAGTGGCAGTGAACTATTATCACTCAATCATTGGGTGAAATTCTATGAGAAAGAATATAACAAAGTGGGTACGTTTTACAAACAATAATTCAAATCTTATTTCAAAAATTTCTTTTGGTGTAGGTATTTTGACTGGCAGGCACTATGATGCAGATGGTAATTTAACATCATATGGTAAGCAAGTGAGAACGTTAATAAAGAAAGCAGAAAAAGCGAAAGGGAATGAAGAAGCATTGAAACGAAAATATCCACCATGTAATGCAGAATTCGATGCTGCTACAGGGTCCCGTGTTTGGTGCACTGCTAAAAGGTGAAATACATGTCTTGAGCTTCAAACATGAGAAGATTGTATGTAATAAATTATATTTTTATATAGATTATTATGTTAGGTGTTTTGGAGTCAGCAAAACATGACCTTTTCGTTAATAC
This sequence comes from Cetonia aurata, assembly GCA_949128085.1. NCBI lineage: Eukaryota > Metazoa > Arthropoda > Insecta > Coleoptera > Scarabaeidae > Cetonia > Cetonia aurata. The sequence continues at coordinate 27,770,836 of OX421887.1, forward strand.
ATTTGCAACAAAACTGCCAAATCAGTACTGCATATATGTAATTATTAGCTAAAGTTAATGTTGGGCATTATCGGAATATCTTGCTATTAATCAATAGTCAACTCTATTCATAAACATAGTAATTACAGATATTAAACTATGCCAATTATAAATCTTCTCTAAAAAACTAGAGAATTTTGGTATTTTATTGTTTTCCGTTGAATGGTCACACCAACCACAATTTTGATAATGTTCATCACTAATAAAAATATAATTTACTAACATTATAGTGGGTCTTTTGTTCGAACTTCACGTCACATTTACATCATTTTATTTTAGTGGAGGGGTAGAGAGAGATTGGATTGGTGTTCCAAGAAAACTCTACAATTTTGGTTCACATTCACACAGATGTGCGTGTATTAATAAAGAGTATTTACAATTACCTAATATTAAGGAATATGATAATTGTAGCTCAGATTCCCCTAGTTGCTATATTGAAAACTGATAATATGTATTAGACTGCTTCATTACTTTTTATATGTATTTTTGTTTTAATAAAACTCGATAAAACATTATAATACACATATTTATTCACAATAGGTACTATACATTCTAATGATGAACTAACAATAGATATTGTGACACCAAAATGACTTATTCATTTATGTTTCTACATCACAAAAATTCCTTTCACCAATCAATATTTTGTTAAAAAAAAGGAAAATACTGAAAAAAGATTAAAAACTTTAAAAGCAGATGTGCTGCTCTACATTGGGCGACGTATAATAGTTCTATAATGGAATGTAGGACGTCTAATATCTGCATTATTTTCTTTCATTACAAAATATTGATAAAAATACTGTTATTTGCAATTTTTTACAAATTCTATGCTTGAAGATACGTAGAACGTTTTAATATCATGATTATCTGTATATTTTATACATATTATATCGTCCCTATTGTTTCATTATATGAAATATACAACAATCATTAAGACAATTCTAAAATCAATATTTAACTCATTGGAAATAAAAACTATTGTAAAGATAATAATGTACAATTTACAAATGAAATAAAATATACAATTTTTAAAATACAAGTTGAACTACGATTCAAATCTAAACTACATTTTTAACTACAAAAGAAAATTCATGGTCGGCAACGGCGGTAGATTTGAATCAAATATCTGTATGTAACATTCAATTAATTGAAAAATTGCACAAATAATGACGGAATTTTTTAAGTAAATAAGCCATTTATACAATAAATGACTTTAACAACTGTATTTTCAACACTGAACAAATTTTTTGTTACTTATACTTAAAGAAAGCTAAATGAATAGGAAATTTTAATGACGTGAATCTCTTGGGTAAAACTCGGCCAAGATCGAGGCGGGGATACGTTTCAACATTTCCTTCGGGAAGATACGTAGAAGCTGCCAGCCAATGTCCAATGATTCAAACACCGTGCGGTTCTCGTAGTTACCTTGCGTGATGAAATTCTTTTCGAATTTAGACAAGAATTCTAAGTATAATAAGTCATCGGGTGTTAACGCTTCTTCACCGACAACAGCCTTCATGGCTTGCACGTCCTTGCCGATAGCGTAGCAAGCATACTATAACATAAACAATTATAATAAATGAAGAAGAAATCATAATCAACACTTACCAGTTGATTGGATACATCAGAATGATCTTTCCTAGTCATTCCTTCGCCGATAGCGGATTTCATGAGACGAGACAAAGAAGGCAATACATTCACTGGTGGATATATCTGTCTGTTGTGCAATTGACGATCTACGTATATCTGTCCTTCCGTAATGTAACCAGTTAAATCAGGAATAGGGTGAGTAATATCATCATTAGGCATAGTCAAAATTGGAATTTGAGTAATAGAACCGTTTCGTCCTTCAACACGACCTGCACGTTCATATATTGTAGCCAAATCGGTGTACATGTAACCGGGGAAACCACGACGGCCAGGTACCTCCTCACGAGCGGCCGATACTTCACGCAAAGCCTCAGCGTACGAAGACATATCTGTCAAGATTACCAGCACGTGTTTCTCACATTGGTAAGCTAAGAACTCGGCAGATGTCAAAGCCAAACGGGGTGTGATAATTCTTTCGATGGTAGGGTCATTGGCTAAGTTCAAGAACAAACATACGTTCTCCATAGAGCCATTCTCTTCGAAATCTTGCTTGAAAAATCGGGCGGTTTCCATGTTCACACCCATGGCAGCGAAAACGATGGCAAAGTTATCTTCATGATCATCTAATACAGACTTGCCTGGGATTTTGACGAGACCAGCTTGCCTACAAATTTGAGCAGCAATTTCGTTGTGTGGCAAACCAGCAGCAGAGAAAATTGGAATTTTCTGCCCTCTGGCAATTGAGTTCATTACATCAATTGCACTGATACCAGTTTGGATCATTTCCTCTGGGTAGATACGCGACCATGGATTGATTGGCTGTCCTTGAATATCCAAATAATCTTCAGCAAGAATTGGTGGACCTGATGGGAGATATTATGTTATAACAGATGGGTCAATAAGAACAAATAAGTGTAAATATATAAAATCTAATTACAACTAGTTTTACCAAATGGTTTAGTAATGTGGGTTTTACTTTATAAACATGATGAAGGATTACTTGCCACCTTCTAACGAAAATATTGCTCTGCACATATAAAGGTATATTACAGAATGGAAAACAAGGCAAAAATGTAACTGTGTGCTTTATTCGAAATACACAGAATCTTGTGTTGACTTAGCCTTTTTCAATTGGCTCAGGCTAAGGTCCGCAATGTTGGACTAATTAATGATACGATGTTAATAGCGATTATGTAACAAAATACATTTTGAAATATGTCATCATCCAGCAAGTAAATATTTTCTGCCCTCTAGCAATTGAGTTAATTACATCAATTGTACTAACACCAGTTTGGACCATTTCCTTTCGATAAATACATGATCATTCCTCATCAATTAGGTGTCCTTGGATATCCCAATAATCGCTAGCCAAAATTGGTAGATCTGATAGTAGGTATTATGTTCTAACAGATGGCTTAATAAGAAACACAAAGTACTGCATTTCTATTTTATAAAAACAAGATGATAACTTACTGGCCAGCCTTTAGAGAAAAAAATCACTCCATGTATATAAATACTAAGAAATATTAAGGAATGGCAAACAGTACAAGAAAATTAACTTTGTGCTTTATTTGGCATACAAGGAACACAATATTGCATTTGTCAATTGGATCAGGCTAAGATCCACAAAATGTTGACTCATTGAGGATGATTTTAATATATGTTATGTAATAATTCATGTTTTCAAATATTATATCACTAGTAAAGTCAGCATGCATTACGAAATAAAATAAAGAATAGGTATGTTACTAACCTTTATCAATAGGTTTCCCAGAACCGTTGAACACACGCCCCAACATATCTTCCGATACAGGTGTCCTCAAGATATCACCAGTGAACTCGCAAAGGGTGTTTTTGGCATCAATACCTGAAGTACCTTCGAATACTTGTACAACAGCCTTGGACCCACTAACTTCCAGTACTTGTCCAGATCGTAAAGTGCCATCAGCGAGCTTAAGCTGTACAATTTCAGCAAACTTTGGGAATTTGACATCATCCAAGATTACGAGAGGTCCATTTACACCAGATACGGTCCTATAAGCTGAAATACAAAGTACTATTGGAGAGACAACACTTAAAAAACATTAGGAGTGGCTGACTCAAATCACATGATTACAATATGAGAGATTTATATTAAAACTGGCAAAAATTTAGGTGTAGGTCGTTATTGCTCATCATCCAATGAATTTAGAAGGTGGTTAGAAGAGGTGACATTAAAAATAACATTATTTATCAATTGGTGATCCTAAACCCAATCATATGACCCATTTCTGTCCACCATTGACCCACCCACATTCAAAATTAATTTAAGGGAAAGATATGCTTGAAGAAAGCAAAAATAGTAAAAAAGCTACTTACTGAGTCTTGGTTGTGATACGAAATCCCTCGAGACAGCTAAAACATGTTCTTTCGTAGCTGCTCTGGCATTCAACGTTGCTGGGTACGACATTTTCCGGCAGCAGTTCAACACAGCCTGACAAAAATTCGCAACTGCTGCTTATCGTGTTCCATTCACGTGCTATCACGTGACAAATATGGACGTAAAAATCAGAGCTAGTTAATGACAGATGTCAGATGTATATCTACTGAAAATTACAGGCAACTGTGACTTTTTATTATTATTCATGAACCAATAATTAATTAACTTCTTTCAATTAATTTTGTGTGTCTATTTTTTTAATTACATGAAATGTACGTTCTTCATGTGTAAGAACAATAAGCAATATTAAAATATCTCATATAGATGGGGCTTTTGCTTTACTGACAGTAAACGTCATTGATTTGGCAGTCGAGCAAGAAGAAAGTTGTCCCGTTCGAAGGTTAGAGAAAGATAAATAAACTTATATTTACAAATTTGCGGCTACTGGGTAATCCGATTCAAATACATAATCATTGTTACAATAACTTTCGTCGGTTGGAGTGCGTACGGGTGGCAAAACATATTATAAAGTTTGTAGAAACAGTACTACGATGGCGTCAGCGATTAAACAAATTAACAAATTTAGCAGTGTGCTATCAACTATCAAAAAGTCTTCTCCTAGAAGTTTTTATACTTATACAAGAGAACCAGCACAACCCATTAAGGGGAAGGAACCAAAATGGACAACGGCAAAAGAAGCTATGGTAGATCTCAAATCTGGTATGTATGCAAATTTTGTGTTATTGAAAGTAGATTGTTCTTGGGTTGATAAAATTCAAGGTTCACACGAGCACGTTATGTAATACTTTGCTGTATGGATTTTTCTTACGTTTTGTAGCCATAATTTGTATTAGTGCTTAAATGCTTAGTTTAAGTTATTTTATTGCTTACTAAAAGTTTTAAACCAAGTTATTTACGTGCTAAATCTAAAAATCCGTTACTTTAAAAAAAAAATGATTTAAGTAGGTAAATCATGTAATAATTACATAATAGAAAAAAAATATTTTGTTATTGAAAAAGGATTAAATGATGAACATTTTTCTACATAAAAGTACTTTTTTCAATAGACATCATAATCAAACTGTTAAACGATAAGATAAAAAAAAGAATAATTTATTATGTATATTCCGTTTCTATCCATTAATATGGGGAATCGCTTTGCGTCATTGTGCTATTTTAAGCAGCATTGGCTTGCCAAAAACTTGAAATAGGTACTGTATGAACTTTATACTTATGGCAGCTTTTTTGAATTGTTTGTGAAAATGCAAGGAACCTCATAGCAGTGTGCCAGTTGTATAAAAAGTGAATGACATGGCGCCAACGCGGTTTTCCGCATATTACAAATTGTGTGTTTCTAAATTTAACGTACATAGGTATATGGTGTTAAAAAGATTCGAATAAACCGGATTAGAATTTGTCCCTCATTTTTGAACCTTTCACGTTAGCTTTTAGAATTATTGAAATCATTAGTCCATTAGTACATTTTATTAATCTACTGTGCCTCTCTACAAGTTGAATGGATATTTTACGTGAGTCGATCCTATCGTTCGGTCCTCTTCTTACTGCTCTCAGTTGTCGGTCTTCCGTCTTCTACTTTGGGTTTCTGCTTTGTTTCCTTGGCGGTTTGGCTTCCACGTTCCGACTTGGACGTTTTGAAGTCTAGGGTGACGTGATTTCTGCTCGGTCTAGGTACCTTTTTCAATTTTCCATTGCCTTTTCAGTTTCCTGATCTGGGCGCCAGATAGTTTTTTTTTTCCCGTTGCTGCAAACCGAGTTGTTCTATTCATGTTATCAGCACTCCCATTGTCTTGTCTGGTATTCACCTCCAAGACAGTTACGTCCCTTTCCGGAGTCTCGTTAGAAGTGGTTTTCGATGCCCTCTCCTGATTTTTCCGTTCTGGTTTAGGATTTAGTCGTTTGCCCTGGTCAGTACGGTTTCCACGAAGAGAAGGGAAGGGGTTGTTTGCACCTGCGGTGCCCTCTGCACAGGCGAATGGGTTGTTACTCTGGAAGGTCACCCATTTTCTCAGAGGCTCAATTCGTGACACCTTTTGCTCCGCAGTGCCACTCACCGGTCGCATAATACCACTGGATTGGGGCCACCTAAACTCTAGGTAGACATTTTTTTTCCGGGCCAGATCAAACTTATGTCCGATAAAGAAAGGATATCGCGATATCCTTTCTTTTGTTCTCTCACGCTCACATCGTTCGAATACTTTTTTATCTATAGGAACAGGTACTAATAGGTGCAGGTATTACTTATACAGGTCAAGTGATGGAAGTTAACCTTAATAAATAAGCTTGATCGTCACAATATATTGATATGCCAAGAGAAATAATACATAACAGGCATATCTGGGGTATAATTGTTGACATTTTATGTGTAAACTTTACCCTTATTTCCATATATCTTTGCGACGACTATAATAAGTTGCATGGGTGTTAAAACCGATCATCTGTTAGGCGGTAGTAATAAATCAAATGAGTAATAGACAAACACTCAAATGGTATTACTGAAAAATATTCTACTTTAATTGGATCCATGTATAGGAGAATTCTTGCGGTAGGCATATAATATTAATGTGTTTGTATTATTCCGTTCATTGAAGTAGAATAAAGCAGTATGATAAGATAAAAGCATTTAAATGAATTTTGTAACCACTTTGGTGACAGCAAGTTTATTCTTAATGGAGTGCCAATACTACAACTATTAAATGTGCTATTCAATAAGTTTTCTTATATCTAATAATTGTGCTGTAACATGAGAAATAATGGTGGTGAAATGGGGCATATCGTAAGCTTTAAGAGAGATTTAATGGAAATAGTTTTATCAGCGAAATTATAAATTTTAATCAATGTGTTGACGAGAAAGGTCGCCTAGCTTACAGATATATATGTACATATAATCTGATTACATTAATTTTATCAGTGAAATATGAGCCCCATTGTTTCTATAGTTACACACCTCTAAAGATTATATTTAATATAAAATCGCAGCTGCTATAAATTCTTACGTAAAGTGTCTTGATGACTAGTATAGTGTGCATCTGTCCATTGGCATTTGCTAGAAAAGGACCGAATACTGATATGGGAAATTTCATCATAAGCATTTATCAGTTGTTTTATAGTAGGTATAATCGGAATTGTCGACAGTAACATGCTTTCATTAACATGGATTGAGATGATTATTAATTTTGAAAAAATACTTGAGTAACATTTAGTTACATTAATTACAAAAAGTATTTAAAAAAATAACTTGTAATATCCCTATGTTTGTAGACAAATACTTTGACTAACAGTCGGTGCGGTAATATTGAACTTTGGTTTGCGTTAATGTAATTATAAATATGTTCTTGTAGATTTTAAAAGAAACAATATGTAGAACATAGATAACTTAAATGGAACACAATGCTTCAATTTCTCAAACAAGCAGTTTAAAAATCTTTACATACATCTTATATTATATGTATATACATACGTACAGTCGGAGACTTTAGGAATGACCGTCTAAATTGTAGCGAGCTGCGTCTAGCACATGTGGCGAGCGTAGGGCTATTTTGCTTACTACAACCTAAGCCGTCATTCGTAAAGTCCCCAATTATACGTATGTCGTGTAATGCCTGATACAAATATACAATCGTACATGCAGAATGAAACTCAATGGATTGTAATTTAAGTAATAATTGGAAATATCCGCATGTGTATATATCAAGAGCTGCATTCCGAGATATGCATTCTATGCGATGCGCATATAAATTGCTTAAAATTTTCATTTTAAGCGTTCAGATTTACCTGCTGCGTATTTAATTAGGAAAGCTCACAAAAATTTAGTGTTGATCTTTGGTTTACAGATACCTTTAAGCTATTTCACAAATAAAGAGCAATGGGTGTGGGTATTTATTAATACGTATTTTGCACACCCTATAGAACTTTTGTTAGATTGGCTACCTACTTCCGACGTCACGTAAATTCGCATTTAATTAGTTTAATGTATATTATTATGATTGTGTGGTGACAAAATCATTACTATTTATTGAATATCATAGATTGGGTGCCAAAAAATAGGTGCTAAATATTTTTAAATAAAATTTAAAATGAGTGTAAGCAATGGCTAAGTGGTTTACTAACTTTATTAACAAGAATACAACTTATAATGATAACACGTTAAGGATGATACAGTCATGTTAATGATACAGAACAGGGTTACCAACTATGTGTAAGTATCCTTACACTGTGGAACATATACATTATACATATTAAAATTCATAATTTACTAAAACTTTCATAGGGATTCCACACGGCTCTGTCCTGGGTCCTATTTTATTTATTTATTGATTACATTAGTTTCCTATCCAATCTTTCCAAGATCAATTATGTGGTTTTCTCTACTTCAAACAATCAAATTTTCATTTTAATATCGCTAATCAGTTAGATAGTGTCAAATTTCTTGAAATTTTATTGGGAGATACTTCAGAGAAGGGTATCTTGGTATCTATTTTATTGGCATCGTTTCCTAGCGTACCAAGCATGTGGGTATATTCAGATTGGCACGCTGAGGAATATGTAGATACTTTTTTGTTATGATAAGCTTTACTGTAGAATTAAATGTTATGACTTTATAGGGTTTATCCAGTAGAGTGTGGAAATGTGTTACTGATACAAAAGCTGTGCAACTCCATAATTAAAATTTATGATTCGCGTATGGTATATAAAAATCATTCTGGTTCTATTTTATATGCTGTACATCATAAAAATAATTTTGCAAAAAATGCGGGCTTGCATTCACGCGATATTAGAGACATAGGTGATTTCAGGTAAAATTTTATTTATTTCCCTTTAGATGTGTTTATATAAAATATAATAGCACACATTCCAAACAGGAGTATGTTATGATTTAAATTTATTCTAAAATTAGTTTTGAACCTGGTTTCTTTCAGTTATGCGTTACGTAGTAAATTAGGCTATTATTAGAACCTGCGTACTTACCTACATATTACATATACTTATTTGAAAGAAGGCCATTTAATTGAAAATTATGGTACATTATGGGATTAAAGTAAAAAGATTTACATGTTTTTATTTTATTATCGTATATTTAAATAAATAGAAATGCGGGAAAATAGGGTTTGCTTTTTTCTAAATATCGTATATTCTTTTGAAAGAAATACGTTTGTAAAAAAATGGGAGACAAGTTATAAATTAATCCCGATAAGACAGGTTATCAAAAAGTATGACTTCTACAACATGAACTTCGCACTGCATTGTTATCAATAAATGTGTGAGAAATTTCTTTCTAACATATCATGTTCATATACTTTTCAGTTATGTAATAAAATTGACTTTGACTTATTAGCTTATCACGTAAAATATCTACCACATTCAGATGACTTCATTATTTTTTGGCAAATAATATTAATTTAGATTGACAAAATAAAAATAAAATGGTTGGTCCTTATCTGGCAATACTCTTTATTTGTTGAAATGCTTCCCGGTTTCGAGCCTCTCTGCTTATCTTCAGGCAGCTGAAGTCTATATATCACAATCAATAAATTTACAAATATAAATTATCAAATGGTATTGCAAACATTAAATTCTAAGATTAAAAAAATATGAGGTAATCGCAAAAAGTTAAATTGATTGCCATCATTTAACATAAATGACAACTTTAGTATTTTACATGTGCCTAAGAGGGTATCTTCCCTCGATAATTTAGAATATTAGAAATTTTACCCCACCAAAAAATAAATAAAGAGCTTAATGCTCAGCTTAACTTTGATTCAAGTTTAACATCCGAATTCCCATTTGATGGATAATCGATGTCTATTTATTATAAAAATACAATAAAATTTACTTTGGGCGAGTTTATTCACCGATGGATCCACCGGTTATACTACATCTCTGGTTAGTACATTAGTTAGATAGTGATAAAATATAATCGCTGAACGGTGAATAAAGCAACTCGCCGTTATTACAAATTGTTTATTGAGAACATTTAATGCATTTACATATAAAAACAATTTGTTCTTTCTTTTATTGCTAGCAATATTTTAACGTGTTGTGTCAAAATTTATAATTTTCACATATAATTAACTTTCTAAACCTAAAATAGATCTAACATTATCTTTAACTTTAATTTTTAACTATTTACATATATCTACAAATTCTTGTCCTTAAAACCAATGTAACTTATTGCTATAGCCTCATAATTTTTTCATCTTTAAATTTGTTATGATATATACGTTTTCAGCTGCCTGAAGATGAGCCGATACGCTTGAAATCGGTAGCATTTTTCATATAAAGTATTGCGAGACCATTTTGTCAATATGAACAACTCGCACGGAGTCAATCTAAACCATTTAATAATAATTTATTATCTTTCGCAGGGAACACGGTGTTTGTTCAAGGTGCCGCAGCTACACCAGTCGTATTGCTGGAGGCAATGACGGAATTCGGCAAAGAGAAACAATTGAAAAACGTAACAGTTGCTCATATGCACACCGAGGGAAATGCAGGATATCACGATGCTTCTTGTGAAGGAATGTTTAGGTGTGTATATGAAGTTATGTAAATACTTATCAGCATAATTAAATATAAATGAATTAGAAAGAGAACATGCTATAGTTAGTAATATGAATAACTCGTAGGTATTAATTATCATGGCTTATCTGTTTTACTGTATTATCAACATATAGAATACCAATATCTATTAACACCCTTTTCAATTAATGCACATTTTTCCTTAATTTAATTATAAATTTTCTGATGTTAAGAGATGTAGATGCTTGAACTTCACACTTAGTGTGAACTAATAAAATACTTTATGTGTGTATTTTTGATTCTCAATGAATATACTAAATTTATACAGGTCTTTATCGTTTTTCATGGGTGGTAATTGTCGTAAACCTGTAGCAGAAGGTAGAGGAGACGCGGTTCCCATATTCTTATCGGAAATTCCTCAGCTTTTTTATAATAAAATCGTTAAACCGGATATCGCTATAATCCAGGTAGGAAATTATTATTAAATTATTTCTCTACTTAATATTAACAATAAATTTCTTCAAAATTTACCAGAAGCGGTTATAACATAATGCACCTTTCATTTGTCTAATGTTATGTATGCTATGACTTCTGTAATTCAAGGTTTCTCCGCCAGATGAGCACGGTTATTGCAGCTTAGGAACGAGTGTCGATTGCGTCCGAGCGGGCATAATTCATTCCGATATTATTATTGGTAACTTATTTTACACGATATACAAGGAAATGCCTTAAGTTTACATCTAACTTGCAGCTCTAGTCAATAAACAAATGCCTAGAACATTCGGTGATGGTATAATTCATATTAGTCACATCGACTATGCTGTAAAAGCTGATCAACCTTTGGCGAGGCATGGGGGCAAACCGCCAAGCGAAGTTGAATCGAAAATTGGTCAGTTGATTGCAGATAACTTAGTTGAAGATGGCGCTACACTCCAAATGGGTAAGAGTGAGAATATCATCCATCAAAATTATTATCAACTCTTTCTATATTCAGACGTAATCTAGTTAAATTACTGTGCAGGCATTGGTAACATTCCTGACGCCGTTTTGTCGGCATTGACGAATCATAAGGACCTGGGAATTCATTCGGAAATGTTCGCGGATGGCGTTGTAGATTTGGTAGCGAACGGATGTATTACAAATAACAAAAAGTCCATTCATCAGGGCCGAATTGTAGGATCATTCTTGATTGGAACGCAGAAATTGTACGATTTCGTTGACAATAATCCCTTTATAGAAATGTTACGAGTTGACTACGTCAATAGCACAAGTAAGTGTAACTATAATTTTTTATACAGCTAGTAGGTAAAATGATTTTTTTTTTTTTTATTTAAAAGGAATCATAGCTCAACAGCCGAAAATGACGGCAATTAATTCATGCATCGAAGTTGATCTAACGGGACAAGTGAATTCGGACTCCATAGGAACGAGAATGTACTCGGGTTTCGGTGGTCAAGTAGATTTTATTAGAGGTGCTGCCGAAAGTTTGGACGGTAAGGGTAGGCCCATAATTGCCCTACCGTCCGTGACCAAAAAGAATGAAACGAAAATCACGCCTCTACTAAAAACAGGTAATTCTTAGCAAACTGACTTTTGTATAAATCTGATGTTCGATCGATGGTTTAGGGGCTGGGGTTGTTACATCCCGTGCACACGTGCATTACATTGTTACGGAATATGGTATTGCCGACTTATTCGGAAAGTCGCTTCGGCAAAGAGCACACGCTTTAATCAATATTGCACATCCAGGACACAGAGAAAGTTTGGAGAAGGCCGCTTTCGAAAGACTAAAAGTAATGCCAAGCGCTTAAGAAAAAATATCTGGGTACGTCTAAATAGAGCAACTCCGATTTAGTTTACTCTCTTTTTCTTATTTTTCCAGATAAAGAAAAGGTCCGCATATCGTCGGTCACCATCAGTTACTTAGGCATTATAATTGTTGATAGGCGCCAAAGTTACACTTTTTAGAAAAATTTTATAAAGCAACAAGTACAATAAAGTTAGCGCAACCTACCATAATTTTATATATTTGTTTTTATTAGATTGCCTTTTGAATCTATCGTCATTATTTTCTAACATCAAGATTGTATGAAGATATTATTTTCATTTACAGGACAAATATTTCTGATATTGTAAATCATTTTTTCAAGAAATTCCCAAAAAGTATTCATAAACAAAGCATCCCTACCTCATACCATACTTTTATACATACTGCAAAAACTTATAACAACAACAGTAATAACAATAATAAAAGTTGAATTTAGTATTTCTTTGTGTATTATTTTGTCCTATAGTAAGAAAGAGTTTATTTCGGCAGACTAGAAGGTATAGAAACAAGTCAAAAAAGGTTATAAATGGAAAACGCAAATATATTATAAGTAATAATTTAAAAAACTTCTCATAAATTGTTTCATGTTATTAATTATATGATGTAGTAAGCGCCTAGCAGGAGTATGTTTGTTGCTGGGTGAAGCTGGGGGTTGTAGAATACACCGTGACACTTCTATGCACCGACATCTACTGATTTATTGTACCATTCTCACTGAAGTTTTACTAAACCCGGGCGATACCAAATTCTGCTAAGGATTCCGTTAATACGAAAGCCAATGCCTCACTCGCCAGCCGAGAAGAAGGCATATTCTGATTTTTATCCGCAATTAAAAATCAATCTGCCTCAGCTAAGGATTAAACCAGCGCCTCGTGGGTGCAAGGCGAACATGCAAACCGTTCAATCCCCAACCCAAGGGAATACATCATTTGAACCCGCTGAGTAGTTTTTCTATAGGTTATTAGTACACTGTACAATGTTAGTAAGTTCAATGAAAAAAGTTTTAAGAAAGTAATTTGGTCTATTTGTAGTGATAGGTTAGAATATTCATTTTCTAGGATCCGAATAATAGCTCTAGCTATTAGTGTATAGTAAAACATCTCATTTTTTTAATTCAGGCAAGATTAATTAAAGATTATTTTGTAATGTATAGAAAATTTTTAATAAAATGTAAATCGCTTATATTTAAGTTAAAAAAGAAGCAGTTATGTAACGGTATACCGTCAAGCCGTTATCGCTGCACCAATTGCTCATATCTTGTACTAATTTTGTTTCTGAATATGAAGCATTTCTTAGAGTTGATGACTTTAGAATGCATGTGGTCATCAGTTGTCAGCACAATATACTGATGACGTCAAATACGGTCAGCATCGAACCCTGACGAATGCTATATCCCAAATTATTATTACAGAAAATTGAAACTGGCTAGTAGTCTAGTGTCTTGCACGCTTAGCTATGTGGTCAATTGCGATAACCGATTTTTTCGGGGTCGTAATGATGTTTAGGTGTGAGATTTGACTCTGACAACCATCAAATAGGCTTCATCTATCCTATTAAAAAAAATCTTGCTTAACAAGTTATCAGGGAAGGAGGATGTGAGGAGGATATGAGATATCGGATAAGGAAAATTATTAAAATAGTATATTAGGAGAATGATAAAATTTATTAGATGTGATGACATAATAGTTTACAACGTTAAAACTCCAAGCAGCTTGGTAGACTTCCATCTTCCTTAGCTATTGCATAATTCTGGTAAAACATAGAAAAATCAACATAGGCATTCATTTTATCGTCTTCTCCCACTTCTGAATCAGTATCATTTTGTACTGTAGATGTAGTGGATGTAACATTTGTGTTATAGGTGGTATTAGTTAAAGTATTTGACACCACTATAGGATTGAATGATACTGCAGGATTCATTGGCGATTTGTTAGCATTGAGCAATACATAGTTAAAATTACGAACAAGTAAGGTAATATCTTCACGTTTCATCGAACGGTTACTTAGTGAACTTGACATAAACCAATCATGATGCTGTCTAACTACTTTATCAACAACTGCTTGAGCTACACTAGGTAATGTGGTTTGTTCTCGAAACTAAAAATGTTGCCCATCAATAATGAACTAATTATAAGACGCACCAATAAACTAATACCTGTTCGACTACACATTGAGCAATATATTGGTTGACTTGTTCCGTTTCCATAGCTTCTTCAAGTGAATGATAGAAACCACTAGACATGATTAATAAAAATCTACAAGAGTCATCTAAAGTAATACCTCCTATAATATCAGGTTCACTTATTACAGGCTCTTGCTTGGCATCTACCAAATCTTCGAACTCTTTGTATCCACCTTTAACAAGATAGTTACCCAAACATCTAGTATTTTCTTGATTTCCCAAATGTGTACCTAAAATAATAACAAATTTTCTTTGAATATTTAATTAAAAACTTTAAATCGTACTTACACCTTCTTAGATTATTTATGTTTATACCAATTTGTGATAATCGTAATAATTCATCCTCATTTCTCAAATCATGATCCACACTCAGCTGAACAACTTTTAAAACTGAATTTGAATCTGTCTGACAAAGTAGAACCCGGCACGTACCAATATTTGCAACGTATAATTTATTATTATAAATTAATGCAACAGCAGCTGTAGCTCCAGATGATAGTTCACAGTTAATTCTTTTAATATTCTCAACAACTTGTGGTACCTGCTTATATACTTCATAATTGCTCAAACCTTCGGGTATATCATCATTCAGCATGGTTCTTTCTGCCAGTAAATCATATATTGAATCCATGTAGCCTTTTTCAACATACATAAAAGCTTGTCTAAAAGGACGAGGTGTTTCAGTAAAACATAGTATTATACCTATAAATCTACCTTAACACCTCTTTTATCTCTTCATCAGTTTTCTTATCTTTTAATTGACCCAGTACAATCTCTGCAGGCATTCGTTGACTGCAGAATTCAACCGCTTTAACCCCTTCATATCCATCAAAAACTCCGTACAAGTAAGAGTTGGTGTCAAATTTAATATGAAAAAACCTATCCTCAAATTCATGTTCTTCTTGTCTATTACCATCTTCTCTGTATATTTGATTAGTAGCAGAACCTATCCCTGATTGTTTACATACTGGAAGATCATCCGTCCAACTTTTTGACGCTGAATATGTTTGCTCTGGTCTTAACGATCGCATGTTATTTATTAAACATTACTTAAGTTAATTATGTATTTCTTTGTGTTGAGCAGTGACTGTAATGATAATTATCATAGAATAAACCAAAAAAACTACAGAAAGAGCAGAACCTTTGACGTTTCTGAATTTCCGCCGCCATATTTAAAAGAAGTTTTATAGCGTTTTCGACTTATTACACTTTACGGGTGGAGTATATCTATCTCCCTTACTAATGTTATGTATTTAAATAAGATGGAAATACAATCAGTGGATAAAAGTGCAGTAAGTCGAAAATGCTCAGACAAACTTCTGTAAATTCCATCTCCACCTGTGTTCGTTCGGGTTACACCACAACACCTAATGTTTTATCTTTCTCTAATATGCAAGGAGAAGATCTTCTATACTGTTTTACTTACGAGCCAGTGTAGCCCTAACGAACAGACCTACTTTAGTTTATCTCTGCCATTACTAACCAGAGTAGTTTTGGTTTGCTTTGTTTTTTAGTTACCGCACTTAATAGACATACATTTTTCAGTATTGGGCGATTTATGAAACGCAAACCGTATTTACGGTTAGAGTTATGGGTGGTTTTTTTTTAAATGCACTAAAAATTCCTAACTGCCACAAAACCGCACAAAATATTGTTTTACCTACCGTATGTTTATTGAATTTTTACTATAATACATTGTTATAAATTTCTACACGACATTAAAATTTAAACTACCAATTTTAATATACTGAATTTTAGTATTCGACTTTTGTTCGTTTCACTTATTTCGTTTTCGATTTTCCTTTAGAATCGCTTAGTTTCTGTGCTACTAAGGCATCAAGTTGTGTATCATCCAAATAACGAGAGAAATTCTCTGCTTCGGCAGATCCAATGAAATTCTCAATCGACTTTAGTCTTTTCAGTTCTGCTTGAATTTTCTCGACCTGTTCCCGTCGCCACGCTTTTAAGAATTCCACCATGTTTTCTCGTGATACGGTGGTTTCTAAAATACAAGTCGATGAGAAATGCTACATATAATGAATTTGTTAAATTTACTTAGACCAGAAGTTGATTTGCGCGTAGTAGAACCAATGGAAGATGATTTCGAGTCCTTGCAGCAAGGGTACAATTCTTCTACGACTGTTGGACATCTACTCATCATTTCGGCGTAGTTTAAGGAGAAGGCCACTTGTTTTAGGATTACATCGTCGTTTTTATCATCGACGCATATTTTATTATGACAACTATCATCTTCACAGGTTTCACTGCCTCCGTCTCCTCCAATCTCAGTTTCGCCATCGGCAGCAGGAGTATCTTTAATTTCGACTTCATTCTCTATTTCTGCGAGTTCACTTTCACTATGAGAAGACTGTGCTCTGGCTTTTGGTTTTGATTTAGATTTTTTGTCTTTTCCCTTGGACTTTTCGCGCGTTGCCGATTCTTGCGAGGGCCTCTTAACGTATTGCACGTCATCGACCATATCCGCATATTGTTCTATTAGCTCATCTTGGATCTGTTGAATGCATAAGGCAACATCTTTCGGATGTTCACCTCTCCTATTGTAGATTCCATTCATAAAATTCAGGGCCCATTGTAATTGCACTATCCCCAATGGTCTCTTCACTTCCTTCTTCGAAAACAATATCCAAACTACTGCGAAGGTGTGGTCTAACTGTATATAATACGGCGGACATCTTGTCGGAATATTTTTCACTTCTCTCATATGAGCCGGGTCATATGTACGAAATATATACGGCATAGGCGTATAGTCACCAGATTGCACTCCAAGCGTTTGTTTACTTGATGGAATCGCAGATATGTCTAGTTGATCCAATTTCCTATAAAGTAATATTTTTGTAATTTTACGAAGAGCAAATACTGTAATGCACCAACTGCTGTGACGATCTGGGTGTAGATGTTGCTGGAATGTTTTCGGAAGACTAAAACCCATTTAATGAATACCGTTAATAATTATTCATATTGCTATTGGTGCTGCGATAATTAATATCAAGAAATACCGAATACCTTGCCTGTTTTAGTTTTGGATCCGCTCTTTGGAGTGCCTCCTCCCTTGGAGGACTTCAGACTAGATTTCGAACCTTTAGCGCTGGTTTTCGATCCTTTTGCCGATTGAGGTGTTGGATCTACAAATAATATTGGTTCAAAAGTAATACAAAATAATTTGTGTAGAAACGTTATTCTTTACCGTTTACGTGGTATACGTCATCTTGTCCCTTGAAGGTTATCTGAGATGATGGCTTTGAAGTAGCTTTAAACATAGGAATTTGGATAAAGCAGTTGCGAATGATAAGAGATGGTACATATTACGTTTTGGCATCCCGTCGAGTTTACCTTACTTGATGATAGTAGTATACTATAATTTACAATAACTTAAGTTAATGAGAGATGGATCGACAGTACTGTCAGAATGAGTATGCGAAACGTCAAATATGTACATAATACGGTTTAGCATTTCGTTAATCAGTAAACTAGACTACAGATACCTTAAATATTTCTTTATTTTGTAATTGACTACATCGTTTTGAGTTCCCTTTTTATATACCTATGTTAAATAAAGTTTAGTTGTTTCATTGTTTTAAAAAAATCTGTTATGGTCGGGTAAGCGCAATTTTTCGTGCTGTAAACAATTCAATAATAAATACAATTACAGACAACAATAGTCCTGCGCCCCATATAGTGAATGCTCCTACTACGTGGTTCAGACCCAACTTGACCAGGGAATCTCCATGTTTGGTCGATTTTATCGATTCCTTGATAGCCTTTTGGGTATTTATATCCATATATTTCACTACAGCCTAAAATATACGGTAAATAGACGGATTTAAGAATCCCATACTAAATTATTCACTTCATATTCCCAATGATAGACCAAACCAGATTCGGTGACAGCGGAAACTAAGTCATTCAATGATGGCAATAATATCGAACTTTTTCTGGTCATTAAAACACAAAATTCCGAGTAAATATCGGAATCCAGCAGACGTCTTCTCTGAGCACCTTCTAGAGTTATATAACTTCCGATTGCTAAATTCCCCGCTTGCAATCGTTCGACGGCATATGCAAAATTTTGATCGTTTAATTGAGCGAGACTTTTTTCATTTATTATTTGGAAAGCCCTTACAACTTTCTCAATAACTTCCTGAAATTAGAAAAATAAACAGAGGAAATAATTTCTGATTTTATTAATATATAGTTTTAATTGTTATCATACTCTGCTATCTGATTCAATTGAACTGATCCATGCGGTTGAAGTTGCCCCCCAATTAATTCCTGATTCAACTAAATCATTTACGTCATGTATGGTTCCGTAATACCTAAAAAGTTGATCAGAATTATTCGGTATTTTCTAGTTTCCCACATTTAACTTCGGAATAGTCATGGTGCTTGACAATCCGCTGCTGTACATAGTGTTTAATAGGAGACTCAAGATTAATGCCAATCCAAATGTTATTCGAGATTGCTCTAAGTTGGGAACCTTCTGGAAACTTTGTAAGAGGAATATCCTACCAGATAACTCAAAGGACATCTCTACTTTTTCTACATTAGCGTTGCTCTGGTTGTCCTCGGTATCGGAACTGATTTGCATAGATATAAATGCTTCTACAATTCTAATATTTTACAACGCACTTACACGGATAATATGATAAACATTGATGCAGAAGCTAGTATATAAGCTATCGCGGTAATTATCCACACTTTAAAGGAAAAAGGCGCAAAAGGGGCAGACAAACCACTTGCTAACCTAATAAGATAAAACATATAAGTAATTAAATTGAGCGAAGTCTTATTTTTGCTATTGCCTTGGAGATGGTGCTATGCAGGTCACTCCAGTCCTCATGACCGGTTTAGTGAAATCGAAGAAATCAAACGACTCTTTCCAACTATACAAGGCGCCTGAAATAATTAATTTAGTTTTCATTTTTGGATACTGAGGTAATTTTTACCTATTCCCACATCGCCTTTATCCTGAACTAAATTACCCAACACCCCAGTTCCAGTCCAATTCGCATAAACATCGCCCCATTCATTTTCTTCATCTACTACAAATTCTAGGGTCATATTATGTCGTTTACCGTATTCAACAGCTACTAACATGTCAGTTCCATCAGGTGGATCTGTAAGATGTTCTAATTATTAAAAAATACGAAGTAAAGTGTTAAGTAATAAAGGTAATGTTGATATGAAAAGTATCAATTTACTAACAGAGCTTACAAAGTGTCCATAGGTATAATTGCATATTTTTCTTTTTCTTTTTCTTTAAATTTTGAGTCTATTAGGGTATTGAGAGGGAATACCGGTCTTGGCGGTAATACCGGCCCTTGAATTTGAATTAAATAAATATTTACACACTTGGCACTTTTGCTATCATTTCGTTCATTTCTGTTGAACCATCCAATTAATTAGGCATTTATATCAAATTTGTGAATAGCTGAACATCACAATAAATAAAATAGGGAGTATGGGTCTTGTGACCACTCATTGGCAAAGTCTTTTAAATTTCTTTAAGGCAACACGTATTAAAAAGTCATTCCTTTTAAATCAGTAAGCAAAAAGTGCATAATTTGCAATCTGTGTAATAAAATACGATTAGAATAAAATGGTTTGTTTATTAAATGTTAAAACTGATGACAATTAACCACCATACAATAGTACAATCTTGCTATCATCGTCAGATGATAACTTTGCTAAACTAAATCTTTAGTTTTATACAGTAAAATTCACAAAAAAATGGAACAATATTAATATTAAATTAAGGATTTTTCACTTCAAATTTTATTACTTACCTACAATACTATAAGGTTTATAAGTAAAGCAGATGATTTTGAATGATCTTCCTCTTTGATTTTTTAATTTATTAGGATACAAATTTGAGTTCACTAAAAAGCTTTGGTTCGCAGAAAACCATCTATCCAGCCAAATTATGTCGTCCACTCCGCTCGCATCAGGGCCAACAAATTTATGGGTGTATAGATCAAATATACTTTCTTGGTAATAATCAAAAAAGTTTAATTTCAATTGACCTGACAAATTTAATTTCACCGCTAAAATATTTGCTACGTATCGCGTACTATCCGA
Organism: Cetonia aurata; assembly: GCA_949128085.1. Taxonomy (NCBI): domain Eukaryota; kingdom Metazoa; phylum Arthropoda; class Insecta; order Coleoptera; family Scarabaeidae; genus Cetonia; species Cetonia aurata. The sequence continues at coordinate 27,791,527 of OX421887.1, forward strand.
CGCGAAAATTTCAAAAACCTCTTCCGTTTGATTTTCCGTGGGTAAAAATAAATATCGCCTGTTGTTAAAACGCTCTGTCTTTTCCAATCGTATTTGGTTTTCCAAGTTTTCGAATACGGCAAGTGGATCTTCATGTATAACTAGGATGCCTTGGCATCCATAAGATTTAAAAATTAGATTTCGCGGTATATTTGCTCCATATAGATTTAACAAAACGTAAGAAAAATTTCCGTCATAGTAGAAATAATTTAGTTTCTCTTGTGTTAAGACCAATAAACAATTGCTATCATCAAAGTACGTGTTGATGATTATATTAGCCAGAAGACTTGCGGAGAAATACATGTCTTCTCTAATATTGGTTTCAATATTGTATATTTGTTTTATATATGGAGAAGGACTTCATTTTATATTCACAAAGTGTCGTGAGAAATGGCGTTTGATGACCTATATACTTATAATGTGTCAATATGAACAGTTATAACAATAATATTAGGAAGGTTTGTTCATCAATTGCATGCTATTACATTTATAATTTACATTCATTCAGATCAAAGATATCTGTGTTCGAACTATCTAGCTATTTGCTCATTTATCATTGTTTACTTTCGTCCCTTTGGCATTTTAAATATAACTTGTAATAATCGTATAGATATGTTTATTGTGGAGCAATATTGTCGAATTTTTCATTACTTATTTATTGTATATGTATGTAGCATTACGTAATATAGCGTCAAAATAGACAATAGTTTCAAAATTAAAAACGTAATATACCTAAATTCCTGTTTAAAATTAACCCATACTCTCACTGGAAATATTGTTATTGTGTTTATGCTTTTGTAATAATAGTCTAATTAGTAATATTAATGGAAATAAATAAATGGCAGTGCATTGAAGAATTTTACTTTTATTTAAAGTTGGATTTGCAAATTTGCAAGGTAGTCCAATGAGATGTATCGTAACTTTTTGGAACAATCCCTAATTTTTAATAAACTGGCAGCTTCGAGTTGATTACATACATAGTTCCTTACTTTATACATTTTCTGTTTCTTAACAGTGGTTGTCAGATACAGCATTGGACGTATTACCTTTTGTCTGTCAACGATACGTCTTCTATGGTGTGATCTGGTTTCCTGTATAACTAATTGCCGAATAATTAGCACCTAAGAAATTTTCCATATAACGCATATTTCTATCCTTTTCTACCAATGTCAGAGCTTTTACACATTTTTACACACTGCTCAAATGATGTGCTCGATTAATTTTTATATCTAAGTATTTAAATATTAATTTAGCGAATTAACGCACTGACTTATCGCGGGCAAAAAATAGCGAACATAAAAAAAGTAATTTCAACAATGCTCTTATTAAGCTGGGAGATGGCGTGAGCAAGAGAATATTTTTTATATCTCAAATAACTGACAGTACAACCAATTTTCACTCTAGTAATTAAACTTTATCACGGCACAAAATCGACAGGAATTTCTGCTTGATATAAGCCAATATTATCTTAGGTATAAAAATAAGTTAGGAAATTAGGTCTAAGGTGAAAAGTGTTGGGATTATTAGATATTTTCTGTCTTGCTTATCGAGCTGTTTCTTTCTTATCGTTAATGCACTACACATGGTTTCACTTTATTTTTTGTATCTATATACATATTTACAATTAGTACCTTCAATTGTTAAAAAACACAATCTTCCTACATCGAGGTTACATTGCCTAATTATATAATATACATATGTAAGTATTTCTGATGTATTGGTACTGCTGAGTCACTTAAACATATAGAAATATGTATAAAATTTTGATCGATAGAAATACCTAATCAAATTGGCAATTAAACAAAGGTTGTAGTTGCTTTAAAAAATAAGAATGAGAAATTCTATGGACATTAGAGGTGGGCGGATCGACTCTCTTCGAAGATTCCTACGATACGTCTCTGTGTATGTTGTAATTTAATACTAACACTCCTGTTTTGGTCTAAAATTTAATTTTTATACTTTTTATATTCATATAGTGTAATGGCAAGCAAAAATAATGAAAAGCAAGATAAGAGGAAGGCCTAGGAAGATGTGGGAGAAAATAATAAGTGAGTTTGCGGAAAGAAGAAGTGCAACGTGGGGAGAATTAAAGAGAATGGCAAAAAATAGGAAAGAGTGGACAAATTTTGTGTATAGTATACCTATAGTGAGTACAGTCCGGGGCACACACCACTGTATGGTAAAAGTGACGTTTTTGATTATACATATATATATCAACGCATTGAAAATGCTATTTGGATAAAAAAAAACTTGTATTTTATTATATTAAACATATAAGACGTATTATACATTTTGCGATTCCTACATGTTGCTTTCGCTTGGTTTTTGTGCTTCTAGAGTAGCCATATTGGTTTCAGCGTCTCGGTCATGATGCGAACCACTCTTACGCTTACCAGTGCTAGAATCCCTCGCCAACGATTTAGAACTCCTTTCTTTGACAGGCGAGTGGGTTCCTCCTTTCTTTTTGCCTTCGGTTGTTGTACCGCTCGGGGTATACTGGGGGTCCCTTCTCTTGATAATTTCATTTATAATACCTTGAATATTAGGAGGGTTCAACCCCTCATCGTCTTTGATGCACTGTAGATAACTTTGAGCCCATATTAGGTAATCTTCGGGAACTTTAAGATCTGCCGCCATCAACATAGCGCAGCTGATGCTGACTGCCAGCATGTTTACGGAATCATTTAGCACATCGGAAATACCGACTACAGTATCAGTCTCGTCCACGGCCGTTAGTTCCCAATCTGTCTCGTCTATAGCCCTTCTGAGACGAAACTCTCGTGAAGTAGCTGAAGCTGTAGTGAGATTGAGGCCGGGAGCAGCAGATGAACGATCATATCGAGACGAAGCAACTGACATAGCACTAAAAACCAAGAAAAGCAAAAGAAAATAGAAACTAGATTAAAGTACCTTACATATCAGTGGCGATCTAATTTATCTACCTCTTCTTTGGAGTTACTGATCCACATGGACACGAATCGGCCATATAATCTTGAGATCTGGTCGGCACCATGACTTTGAGGAAACCACCTGGCCTGGGGCTGGTCTCAAAGATCTCAGGGCAGGTGTTATTGAGAATTTCTGCATTTGACGAAACATTTTTAATTTTTACGGTTTGACTATTGGACGGATTCATTATGCGCGACGATAAATTTGCAAACTATCAAACTTCGGACAAAACTGTTAAACATCAAAAAATGCATATTTGACGGGAAATACACATATCGTAGATGGCGCTTATGTTTACGAGTTTCCTGGGGATTAGAAATTTGGCGTTAATATCTATCATAATGACAAGAACGTGACACACTTTCTATATTCAGTATTTTTATTTACTTTCTAAATTTTCTGTGTGAATTATAAAAGATGGCTACGAAGAAAAAATCGTCCAGCAAAACTCCAACATCACCTTCATTTGTTAATTCGTCTGGGGGAATATTGAGAAGATCAACCACTAATTCTACACCACCTAATTTAAACTATCCAAACGAAGCCGTTCACGAAGCTAAATTGAGGAGACAGGAATATAATCTGCAAGCATCAGCATATGCAAATATGAACACTTCAAGAGAGGCTGGCTATAGACTCAACAACAACCAACACTCAACATATCCTCAGCACTCGAACAGAGAGAATGCCGAAGACGACGATGATAGCTATGATGAAGAAGAACTTCAGGAGGAACGAGAAGAGAATGATGCAGTGGTGGATAATCCTAACGGAATAACCGAGGAAAGAGTTCAGCAACATATGGACGATAAAATAGAATATGTTAAACGACCTCAGATAGAATCTGACGTATCGGACAAAGAGAAAGCTAATCCAATTACAACCGCTACCCCTTCCAATGGAAAATCTAGATTATCACACGGGAATCTTCCTAATTATGACCCTAGAATGGAATATAATCCAGGTTGGAAGGGTGCTGGAAGTGTTTCTATGTACGGTACTCATTTAGGTATTTAGGTATTTTAATTTAGATCGTTGTGTAGATTTACGAAAATACGTTTTTAGATATGAGCGAAACGTATCGCAATTACTACAATCAATACATCCAGGCCCAGTTGAAGAAATTAGGATATCGCAATCAAGATTTCGATCCGAACAAGATGCCTGCATCAGCAAGTTATTCCTCATGGAATAAAAAATTATCAGAGGTAAACTATTTCTAACGTATATGATCAAAAATTTACCATGAAATGTAATATCTTTTAGGCATGGGCAAAACAATCAGACTCTATGAAGAGGCCATCCACATCACGTTCACCCAGTCGTAAGGAGCCGATCAGACCCAAGCAGCAAGGTGAATGTGTAGGAGCTGAAGACTCAACTTTAGAGACTATCAATTATATGCTTGGCCAGATGGAATTAACCGAAATGTCGAGAATCAAAAGAGACCTGAGGGACTTCCAGAAAGCTAGAAGGCGCTTAATTTATGATGCAACAAGTATCAAACCTATTATCCCTATGAATGATTCAGAGAAAAAAATATTGGAAAAAAAGTAGAAATAAAAACAAACAATATCTTCTAACACTGATTGAGTCGTTTTTGTTACTGAAATTTAGAAGATAGATACAATAAAATAAAAATAGCAGTTATAATAATTAATTAATAATGTTCCATGAAAAAATATTTTTTTTTTAAGAATTGTGAAATTTGATAAACCTTGTATTAATGTATAACACATACTTAGTTCTGACTTCAGAATTTTGTATGAAATACATGCTTAGTTTAAATAAATAAATAAATATTTATTCTTTTCCGTTTTTCTAAACAATTCTTTTAAGTTAGAGCGTCAAACTTTCAACCGATGACCAATATTTCTTCTCATTGTAACTGCTCTTATAGATGCTCGAAAGTCACATCTTGCAACTTCATATTTGTAAAGCAATATATAAGTTTTTATCGAACATTTTCTGTATAATGTTTGTGAAGTTTTAAAATATTTTAGTGTTTATAACAAGAAATAAATGTTAATTTAGCGATCTAATGCATTTTTATAACGCAAAAATTTTATAAACTTTATTTAAACTGCGATTATACTTCCGTTGTAGATAATAATGAAAGGCAATTATTTAATTGAGTGACTCATACATATACAGCAGCACAATACAATAAAAAGCAATTTATTTAATATGTGATACCGAAACCTAAGTTGCTCAATAAAGGAATTGTTAAAAGACTATTTTAAATGTGTTCTAGTGAAAATTTAGGTAAGTTGCAGCAAATAATTTGTTTAATTTTTTTTCTTCAAATATAAGACGAAGAGGACCGTACGTTGTGCAAACATATATATTTCAATAAATAAAACTTACAAGAAGAAAGAAGAATAAGCATATTCGTATTCAGAATTGCAGCATTGGTTATACCGTGTGCGAGATACGAGTATAGCCAGACGATGACACCCGAAGTCAAATACGATGTGAAATAGCAGAGAACACAACACAGCAGCAGTTACGGAATTAATGCCTTATTAAAGAAAGTTAAAACATGTTGTGTTTTCTGTAAATGTTAATCGGAGAGGTATAAAAAAACTATTTCCATTAATAAAACTACAGATGGAATGTCTCTCATGTATTCAATAATATCTTGTTCTTCGGTGTTACAAGCAATAGTTTTGCAGAGGCTTTCAAAGGAAATATTTTATTTTTTGGAGAAATTAGATACTCCTTTATTAACTGTCACAGGGTTGCATAGAATCAACATCATAATGATCAGACTGTGTTGTCCATTTATTATTCTTTACATTATTAAAGAGATTCTATTGTGATACCTCTAGATTTGATGCCCATTAGCATTCTTCCAGTCTTCTACACAATCCTGCAGAGTTAATGTATAATCAAACGTACGATTATATTAACTCTAATTATCTCTTGATCATTTATCATGATGATCATACCCAGTTCTATCAATCGTGATTTAGACGCTATCTCTATTTTTTTTTAAACTCAAGAAACCTTAACATAAATCCTGAAAAATCTAAATTATTGTTTTTAGGTAAGGCCAGATGTGTGATCAGCTGAAAAATGTAATCAATATTTGCATAGATAATATCGCTATACCTATTCTCAATGAAGCCAAGAGTTTGGGTTTCATGTGTTCTTTTCTTTTCTTCTTTCACTTCTGAAATTCTGTAGAAAAGAAAGATGGATCATTGTCAAATACTAATGTTCACAAACTTCTCAGGTTTAAAAGTCCGCCGTATCTTTATAAAAAAATTAGGTTTCGTACAGATGTGCATAACTATATTTCGAGGCTTAATTTTACCACCTCTTCACAGAATGGCATTTTTTACACGATTTTTCTCTTTTAATATTTATTCAAAACATAACAACCCTGCGTGCTTTTTTCTTTTTTCGTTTTTCATACTATAACTATGACATATATTTACATTTATACTATATATATTCTGATACGCGATATACAGTCGGTTTTCATAACATATTCAAGTGAATGTTGTCGTAATGTGCAATAAGTAACGTCAATGTTACCAGGTAACACAATATGTCAAGAAAACGTTTAAGGTACCAGGACTGCGAAATTTCTCGTCAAAAATGATACACGTGTTTGAATAATGAATATTTTGATCCAAATTCCCGTAAAAGAGACAAATATTAGAGATGAGCAGCTGCCGAGATAACTGCCCAGTGGCGAGCGGCAGAACTTACAAGGTGCCGCGACAGCGGATGGATCAAGTCCGTCGGAAACTGGACTTTTCCGATGAAGTTTCTGAGAGTCCGGCACGTCCTACCGCTCCCGCCGACAAATATGGGCATTTCAAGAAGATCAGCGAATCGTACAGTTCGCAAGAGATCGAGCCGCCAATGTATACGAGTGCGCAAATGGCAGATGTTCCCGATTCCTTTCTGGAGTGGTTCGCTCAGAAAGGTAAAGAACTAATTACGCGTGAGTTTCGTTTGATTTACAAGCATTTGGTATTAAAGAGGCAGCTCCAGAACCACCGGCCAAAAAGGTCACGTCGATCCAGACGAAGGAAACTACCGAAGTCGAAATGCCCGAATCGTTCTTGGAGTTTTGTCAGGAGAGAATAGGTATGGAACAGGTTAATATAAGGTAATTTAATAGCAGTGATTCTTACGAAACGTTTAGTGGTATCATTTTTCGAAAGTACTCCATCTTGGACATGCTAATACAGAATCGTTACAATTAACTACACTGACCGGCAAAAGCTGGTCACCTTAAGATTTTCACGAAAACACCTACATGTTTATTAATTCCTTAAAAACTTGAAGTTTGTTGTAGCAGTGCAGATTACCAAATGAGAGACGCACGCAATGGAGGGGAAATAGACAATGTAAAACAAAAAATAATTTAATTAAAGAAATAAAGCGGAAACACTGAAAAATTACAATTTACTTTAACTACAAAAACTGAAGATAACAGCTTCTAATGAACTGTAAACTGAATATTAATAGTTTGTATTGATTACATTGCCCAGTCGTCTTGGCATTAAATTTATCGAATTTGTAAAAGTGATCTGCCTACCTCCGATGGAAAGACGCCTTTGGAAGATTATTTAACACTTCTGGAAACGACAGCTACGGTATATGGCTGGACAGAAGGTACCAAAGCAGTCATATTATCAGCGGCTCTGCGAGACGATGTTCTGACGGTACCATAGACTATCCCTTTATCGTAGCCACAAAACTACCAAAACTGCTCAATCATCTGGAGATGCGTTTTGATAATAAACATCTGCAGCAGATATAATGCTCGCAGTTGAATAATCGCCACCAAAAATCAAACGAAACTACTAGAATTTGAAGCTATATCGTTTGTTTGGTTAAGAGTATCAGGAAATGTATATGAGAGTCTGGCCTTGGATAAGTTCCTGGGTGGCCTTCTTGATAGCGAAACTCAATAGGCAGATAAACTTGCTCCCCCGCAAACGTTAAATCAGACTTTGGCTCAAGCCTTAGAGTTTGCCGTGGAAACAATCGAAGGACATACTCGCGTCCGTCCCTTAGAGAATCACGGGACAGAAGATTTAGTAGAAGAAATTAAAAAGATGATGACGAAAATGATGGAATGTACAAATTTCTTCTGTACTTTTTCAATCCTTAGATATAAAACTTATACATAGGACACCAAATTATACAACCATATTCTAGCATATTAGTGTTGTGTAACTTGTTGTATTTTGTTGTTTTTAATATTGTAATCAAATCGATAATCGATGCATGTTGTTCTTCTTCCAATTTGTAGAACAGATAATCTTGCATTTACTGCTTATACTTTGGTCACATCCATTGCGAGCACATCAGTAATAAAAGTTAGCATTTTTGATAAGATACCTTACGTAGTGGATGCATAGGACACTTAGGACCAATCGTATGGTATTAAGCGGGAACCCTGGGTAGACCCCTAGAGTAATTTCTGCAACTCTGATTTCACTCTTTTCAGAACTACCGCTTGTGTGCGTCAATTTTATCAAAAGTGTAAACTACATCAACCTGCTCAGATGAATTATATTCTGTATTCCAATAAATTAATAATGGTTGATTTATTTGTCCAAAACTCATGTTGTTGAGATATTATTAAGTTTCTAGTGTTGGACACAATAAATTCATTAATTATTTTCCGAAATATTTGAGCAACTACCTTTACGGCGTTTACTGAACGACTTACTCTTATGTACAACTTTTTTAGATTATTGATTTTGAAAAGAAAATAAGAGTTAATTTGTAAGTAAGTGTCAAAATATTTTTCTCTCTTAATGGGACACTCATCAGTAATAACTAACTAGTTACAGATGAAATGCAATTTGAATTATTTTGTAGAGAAGCAAAAATATGCGCCACGACCTCCTTCACCACAAGTTGCAGCTCCAGCTCCTCGTCTTGCATCGGCGTATGTTCCACCGCAACCTCAAACACCTTCATATTACGGATATGATGTGCCAGGTGCTGCCCGTGGGATGGTATTCGATCCTAGGGTAACATCTACTCCAAGAACGCGTAAGACTTGGACACTCGTAGTATTTCACTTAACTGACTAATTTATTTCTTACAGCGATTATAAAATCGCCGTCACCTTATCCAGCAGGTGGATACTATCCTTTCCCTCAAATGGGTTATTATTCCGGTAAGGCGCCGAGTTTTTGCGTGGATGGCTGTACACCAGCTCCACGTTCATCACCTGCGGGACCGCCTGCGGGTATCGGAAAATTCGCATATCCATCCTCGAGGAGTCCGCAAACTCCTCCAACGCCTTCTTGGTTGTACGGTGGCGCTAGACCAACAAACTACACGTACGAATCCACGGTCTCATCGGGTGACCTTTTCGAAGGATGCTCGCCTCAATGCGGAGCATCTAAACAATCTAGGAATGCTGGAATGGAAGAATATGGTACGTACTCGTGATATAAGAAATAAGGCCTGTTTCGGTCTTACTTTGGTTGGTTCTATATTGCAATGGCTGAGTACGCAGTAAAAGACTTCGCACTATGCGACAATATCCAGATTTATGTAGGTCTACTGCTTTAAACGTTAATAGAACCATCCGAAAACAAACCTATAAACGATTCCAGACATTCGCGAATGTAACTATAGCTCTTACGTACAATCGACTACTTTAAGAACACCACTCGGTGTGAATCTGCCTGAACTTGCTGCTGTCCCTCTCATATCGTCTTGTGGTAGCAAGAGGTAGCAATAGCTTTGAGGAAGGTTCAGCGCCATGGGGTGTATTAAAACTTAATGTAGTCCATTGTAAATACATACATACATGGGTCCATTAATCATAAAGCAATAAAAAATAATGAGTAGATTTGTTTTGTCTACAGGCAGCGGTAGAAGAAATCCTTCAGACACGGTCTGTACTGACGACCTTCTCAATAGCAACTCTAATCCAAGTCAAAGGTGTCCTGTTTTGGGTGTAACTCCAGTACATAGTTCGGTCTCGTTTAGTAGTTCCGCTGGCAACATTGGGGAGAGACAAAAAATAAGCAAAAGTATAGAGAACGAACTGATGGCTCGGGAAGAACAGGAAAGAAATCAATTGGAGACAGATCTAGCAAGATGGCAACAGGCAAGACGTAAACTGGTCATGAACACAGCGAATATGGGCGCTTGATTGCATCATAAATAAGTAAATGTGATACGTTGTGTACAAAATAATATCGGTACGAACATCTAATACACTGTAATGTCCTGCAATATAAATGTATAACACAAATCTGTTGCGTTTGTCATCATTAAACATTTAATTAAAAAGATGTACTGATGTACTAATTTAGTATTGTGGCATAAACACCTAGTACATTTACAGGTAAGTATTTGGTACCTGAAATGGATAACACACTACCATTGTTTATATAATTATCAGGGATGTGAATTGAGGCCACATCGAACACTCAGCGTTCGAAATTTTATTGCTTGGATTGTCCCCTCATACAGAATCTGGCGTCCTCACCAAATTGTCGGTGCGACTAGGCTGGTGGGAACGCGAGACACTGTATGAAGGGACACTCCGAGCAATAAAATTTCGACCGCCAAGTATGCGATGTGGGCTCAATTCACATCCGTGATAATTGTTAATAGCTAGGCGATGAGTTACGGCTACCGTTGGGTCATTGACAGAAGGTATGCGACGCCAACGTAAAATCCCATTTACGCCGCCGTCATCCCCTAACTTTTAAGATATAAACAGTACATGCATTCTCATCTGGCGGATGCGCGATAGCAAGAAGGCGCGCTAAATGTAGTGAGACACATCTGACGAAATATGGAGAAACGTTATAAATCGCACGTGGGAATATAGCTATCCCCACTATCTTCGCGATTCGTACAGAATACAGTTTTTATTGCAATAGGCAACTAGCGAACACTGATTTATTGAAATAAAAACTTTTGAGGTAGTGGCACACTTTCGATTAATATACCTTTTTTATTAATATAATATTTTTCTAACATTTCAATGAATTTTTTGCCATCTTGGCTATCTTAGTTATCACTATAGAATTAACAAGAAACACAGGATCCTCTTACGTCTTGAGCTTGATTGGTTTCTTCCGTCATTCCGGATTTTTGAAAATTGTTTTACCACACCTTGTATTGAGATGTGCATTCAACTTTTATAGTTGTCAAATTGACATGAATACTATGTATATATCATTACTGCGTTATTTGTCAACATGAATTAAAGTACACATCGTGTTATGAGCCTACATCTTCAAAATTTATAGTGTACCATTAAATTCGAAATGAGTAAAAAAATAATTATCCCTAAAGGTCTAGTGAATCCCAATGAAACAACTGTAATAGAGATACCTGAAGAATTATCCAATGAAAGAGAATTGGTTGCGTCCCCGTTACCATGTCCTGGTGGGTGCAATTTCGGCAATACTCAAAACAACTACCAACAAACTCCTCCAGGAGGTAGCGTAACAAGAATATTAGAAGAAACTTATGAGTATGCAGGTCCAAACCTACCGAGAGATCAAACGTATGGTATGTACAACCCGAGTAATTTCGGAAATACGGAAAGTGGTAGGTATGGCAATTCGCCAGGTAGAACTTATTGTGGCGGTAGATCAGGATCTGCAGGCCCTATGGGTTCGGGCAAAACAGGAACCACTGAAATCACATCAAGCTACACAGATACTACCCGCTCCTGTTCTGGAGCATCTCGAATGGTTAAGAAAACAAGTAGAACTTTTATGAAGCAACCGATACAAGAATCAAGTAATATGGGTAACGTAACCTGTCCCGGCATGTCTTCGTCAAGACCGAGAGATGTTACTTATAATGCTATGCATGACACCAATCCTTTAGATAGATATAGCTGCGGCAGTATGAATGTCGGTTATCAGGATAATGCTGCGCCCAGGAGACCTTATAACTTTGGTAAAACTCAATCTATGAGTCCCCGTGCTCTTTCAGCACCAGGTAGAATAGTGAAGAAGAGTAGTAAAACCTATATGAAACAAACGATTCCTGGTGGTTCTGGTATGAGAGATAGCGCAACCAGTTGCTCAGGAGCCAGAGCTGCTGATAGTCCTTGGCTAGGCAGCCTTGGACGTCCTAGAGATTCTTTTAGTATGCGGGCACCTCAAGCAACTTCGACACCACAACCAAAGGATCGAACATATACAGCTATATACGATTCGAATATGCTTTCTTCGTATGGTACTTACGAGCCAAGCCCTTTTAGTACATTTGACGTTCCGAATACCAGTGGAGGTAGAACATATAGCGTTGGAGGAACGCATGGTTCATGCCCTGAAAGTTGCACTGACATGAGTAGCGGGATATCCAATGTTTTAGGAGGTATCAGCCCGATGCCTCAGATGGAATCGCCTAGCTATAGATATCCTCAAGCCACTTCAACGCCGAGACCACGAGACCTCACTTATTCACCTAGGTACGATTCCAGTCTTTTCAGAAGTGGCAATGATTATGGACCGAGTAGTTTCGGCACTATCGATAGCACTTACCCAGATAGTGGTGCGGGCGGGAGAACCTTTAATTTTGGAAAAACACAAACGGCATGTCCAGGAACCGCGAGACCATCTCGATCTACCACAAGGGTTGTGAAAAAGAGTAGTCAAACTTACATGAAGAGTTCACCTGGCAGAAATAGCGGAGGTCCGCCACTTGGTGCAACATATGCAGCTTCGCCCAGTGGTGGTTGTTCACCAAGATGTCCCAGTGGGCAAAGAAATCCAGCACCAAAAGCAGGAGCAACACTAGTCAAGAAAACCAGTAAAACAACAACTGACAGGACAATTTGCGATGGCACTCAAATCAGAACATCAGAAGAAGTTTCAACAATAGAATCAAATCAATTACCGTCAAACAAACAGCAAACGTCCATAATGAAGGATATCCAATCAAGACTAAATGATATTGAAAACACGGAACGTTCAAGATTTTCAGACGATTTAAAAACATATCAAGATGCAAGACGAGCGCTAATGGCCAACACCACATACACTTTCGGCGAAAAAAGTGCAGCTGCTTCGCAAACACCTAGTATGCAATGCGATAGTTCTTGTCCGTCTAGAAACAAATAAACGGGATCGTATTACTGTTTGTCAATATGCTTCAGGTTTTGACAGCCTACATTTCAAAATGTCTAGGTATCATTTGACGTAATAAATTCTACTTATTCACAAAATTTTGTGTTGTTTTTATCACATATTATGTGTCCTACTGCGCATTATGTGCTCAAAAAATCCTTGCGGTAAAAAGAAAATCGAGTATCAAAAGGTGGTAATCCCAAGAGGCATGATCAATCCTCATGAAACCACGGTGATTGAAATTCCAACCAACTTACAGAAACAGCCTGTGGTTGTAGCGAAACGGAAAACTGAACCTTCTTCTCCTCCCACACCTCGTGCTTCCAGTAAATCAAGATCTAGTAGTAGGCAAAAACATGAATCGTTTAGACCGAGAGGGTCTTCATCACCAGTAAGTATGTGTAAGCAAAAATGTGAAACTCATTTCTTAAATCGATAATTTTATAGATGAGTACGCACGAGCAGAGCCCGTCACGGTCGTATTTGCAATTTAGCCAAATGGAAGGGTAATTTCTAGAAGAAATAACAAACGTGTCTATAAACAAACGTAAATACATTATTCATGCAGGTTTAAAAGTCCCGTTGATTTAGAAGCTACGGAAAGACAAGAGCGCGAACAGCTACAACGAGATCTAGACGAATTTCAACGAGCTAGACGGAAATTGTTAGCTAACACTTCTCACCTTGTCAATGGGGATGAAACTAAACAATCCGTTAGGTAAATTAACAATTTTATATTGACGAAAACTATAAATAAGCAGATGCCTAATCATACTAAAGAAAATCTTAATTTCTGCTATTCAATAAATATAAACGCAGACACATTCCAATAGGGATGCCACCATTTATACGGCTTATAAATTTGGGTGGAGAGGGAGGGAGGCATATATCAGGGTAAAATATAATAATAAAAACTTTAGGTCAGTATTTCAACAAATTGGTTAATATACAATGTGTCCACCTTTTGATGCTTAACATTGATGGTGTCTCGGTTATTAGAAGTTTGTAAGATCGTGGCCTTCGGAGCATAGGTTAAACATCTACTTCATACCCTTGGTAATTATTATTAGGAATTTTATTAGGAGTTGGAAATACCAGGCCTTCATACACTCAAAGAAAGAAATGTATGTACATATATATATTAAAAAAAAAAAACAAGTAAGGTGTAATATGCAATTAAATTCTTTATTACACCTGACATAATTGTACCGCATGTTGTCTTTATGACGCAATTTATCGATAAAAGAACTTGTCTTGCGAGAATTTCTGTTGTCAAACGAGGACAAAGTGTCAAAACGAACACAATCCTCGTAAAACGAGGACGGGTGGCAACCCTAATTCCAAATATTATTTCCATATTGTTTTTGGTATATACTTAGTAATATGTTTAATTTTATTTTTAGGTCCTTCCGATCAAAACATCAACATTATTACTGAATTGTTAGGGTACGTATAAATCTATATTATAAACTGTATACTACTACACTAAAACACTATTTTATATCAAATTTATCCTTTAATGATCAGTAGTGATCAATCGTTACTTTTTGCACAATTTCACATTAGATTTATTTCTAATCTAATAATACATAACATTAACAGCACCCAAATCGCTATATGGTACCAAAACGTACTACGTATCTTCATTCTAAAATTCTAAATCATTGTTATTTGTTTCAGATTTATGTATCATTAAATTAACCTAAATAACACATGCAGTTGTTTGTATCTTACGTTCCAATTTGTAATAAAAATGATGTTCTTTTATACTGTGCGTTTATTTGTTTAATTAGAAATATGAATAATTAAATACAAATATCATGTTTGATCATAATGAACTCTTGTACTACATCTAGACAATGTGGATCCTTCGCAATATGATTTTGCAGGGAATATCTGTGGAATCGCGGGTCTTGCTTTTCCTGATAATAACGATCTCATTATATCAACTTTTCTGGCACTAACAGCAGGTGTATGTAAAGACTGATATTTCGTTGGGGGCGATAAGTGAGACCACACCGCAGCATTATGTACGTGCAAGTCCATTGATACATTACGATCTTCCATGGAAGTTTCGACATAACAGATGGTTAAATCGTTGGAATTGTCGCATGGACATCCGGCGTATTCAGACATTTTACTTTGTAGTAAAGCGCAAGTTTTTAATTTTGAACACTAAAAATTTTGAAAGTCATGCGTCAGTTTGAAGTGATAGTGCAGCCCTCTATACGTAGTTAGATTAATTAGGGCGTCCTGTGGACTGATAGTCGTAGAATACTACACTATCTTGTGAACTAGCGTAATTACAAACCCAAACCTAACTGTCAGTTCAAATTGCGGGGTGTTTATTATTTAAAAATATGATAAAGTGAAATAAGGAATAACACAACACATTAAAAGGGTGAGTAACAGTTTGTATTATTCACTAGAACAGTAACCTTAGATTATTAAAAAAAATTGGTTATAAATATTGCATTCATTGTCAAATAATTCAAAATTTTTGCAGTATGTCAACTTGTTAAACATGAGTATTATTAAAAGGAAATACGCCTTTTGCAATGGAAAGTAAAGATTCTGATGAATTGAATGCATTATCTCCACAAGTGTTGGATTACTACCAGAAGTATTCACAGACTCGGAATTTACCTTCATACCTTCGGGGTTGTGTAATTTCTAATTCGGACAATCAAGTGGAACTGACAAATGCGAGGCACACGGAAGAGATACAAGATAATGTGCAGCTACCCCTAGTTGGAAATGATAATGACGAGAACAATATAAACACAGGGAACATCATTGAGGATCCAGGGCAATTTCCTTCACCTACAAGCAGTGTAATATCTAGTCGTAAGCTTGAATGGGATAATTTAGGTGACATAGGGTACGGCAATTGTGCGAAACAAAAAAGTTTACATAAAAGTTTGTCTCTACCAATATTAACTACTTTGGAAAAAATTAATTTAGGACAGAGAAAACTACCTTTAAATCTAGGAGAGGGAATAACCGATGATGGAGGTAAAATACCAACTTCTTTGAGAAGTTCATCACATGAAAGCACTGGCACTGAAGGTGATAAAAGAGTGTCATCTTTTACATCGACGAACACTACATCTTCTAAAAAGATTCCCACTGTTAGTGATACTACATCATATTCATCTTTTTCTAAATTTAGAACTATAACAACTGAAACTGATGTAAGTGATATTGACTTGACGGTCCTTGATAATAGTGGAGTAAATGTCTCTAAATATGTAGGGCTTCCAATGGCTGAATCTACACCAAATACTGCATCCGGTAAAAATAATTTGATTATCGAAGATAATGGAAGTGATATAAAATTAGATGGCGAGATTAAAGAAAAACCCATAGTAAATGTAGGTGAGGTATCAAACATTTTAAACAAAAAACAATCAACCGAAATTGAACTGAAATGTGTAGCAACATGCTTGAGAAATAATATTAAACATTTATCTCTTACAAAGCCTATTCTGGTAGAATGTTACAGCGATAAGAAAATCCTAGATAAAGATATTCAAACGTCCATTTTAACAGTAGATAAAAAGAGCACTGTAGCTACTCAGACAGAAAAAATTTCAGAAAATGATCAGATTGTAGTTAGCAAAATATACCCTATACGTGATGAAAGACGAATCGTGGAGTTTATTAAGTGTGGTGATTCTCCAAATGAGCTCAGTGTGAGATCTTTGGGCACAAATACTGATTCATTCATAATTTCTCGGTGTAACAGTGTTGAACAGCATTATGAGTTAAATTTTAGTGAGGCGTCTAAATTACATTCAAGTAAATTATCAGTTGATTTAAATAATGATAAACAGACATGCGATCAAGGTAATTCAGAAAAGGTTGCTGCTTCGGAAAATGAAAACACTGTTAGTTGTATTTTGAGTGACAGTTCATCGATAGCAAATTCCTTGGCGGAATTAATTTCTACTAAGCTATCAAAACATGTAATTGGAGATGTAGATAAAAGTATCGCTATTCTTCAAAAATTATTAAAATCAAAAAAATATGATAGGGCAACAAAGCAATATTATATAAAAAAAATTGCTCAAAAGATTGTTAAGTATAACTACAGCAGTGAATCATCTATTAATTCTGAAATATCTACAGAAGCTACAAACGGAAATTATAAAGATTCGGACGATAAAATAGGAGACTGTATTGAAGCATCTACAAGCAAAAATGAACATCAGAAAGCTGTACCTCAAATACCCGTAATAATAGATGTAAATAAAATTATACAACAACCGAAACAATTAGAAATAAAAACGTTTTCTACAGAAATCCTACCAGAAGAGTCTATTGTAGATAATGGAAAAAATAAACAAGTTTCGAAAGTTAAAGATGCAAGATTTACAATCCCTGGAAGTTATGTCAACCATAGTCCTACAGAAAATTTTTGCAATATAGGCGATGCAGATAATGCACCTTCTCTCATATCCAGTCCGTATTCGCCTATAGAATCATCGAGCAACTCGCAAAATTCCAACAGTTTAAAAAATTGGAAAGAAAATATGACTAAATCAGAAATCTTATTGGATAAAGAAATCAATAAACTACTAAGTGCCGATGGCAGTTCAAACAATTCCGACCTGTTAAATTTTGCAAAAAAGGAGCGAGAGAATCAAATTACTTGGATCAATAGTGAGATAAGTCATTTGAATAAATTGAAAAGTATGCTTCAAACGAAAGAACAAAAGCAGCAAGTAAATATTAAAGCGTTTACCAAACCTCAAGTTGAAGACATGACCGGCATCAATAAAACAACGTCTGTTTATGTTATCACGACTCAAAAATCTAATGTGAGCTCAAGTAGTACTTATAGGAGCTCCATTCAGTCTAGTGCAACCAAAAGTTTAAGCAAAAAATGTGAATGTTTATTTTCTAAAAGTGGAAGTTTGCCGTGCGATTCAAGCGATTGTCCAGTGTTGAATCTAAGTTCAGATAAATCTTTTAAAACAAATGATTTTAACAAAATGCTAAAAAAGGATATTAGAATGCTACCACATTTAGCCAATTTTCCAGAATTTCAAAGCGATAACGATATAGCGAACGCTAAGCTGATTGCCAATGAAATTTATCCGGGTCATGTACCGGAGACTTGCGTGAGAAGATTTGTGTTTGAAGTGCCACTGAATCTACAAGATGACGCACTTAAAGATAAGTATGAGCGTTTATTGCGTGAGCAATCACCTAAGCCGTTTATACCGAAATTACCCGACTGCAACATAAACATGGATTCACAGAACGCTAAACTTTTAGCTAGCGAGATATGTGAGGGAAGCAAACCAAATACTTGCGTCCGACGATATGTGTTTGAAATACCAGTTCGAGGTGATGATACGTCTATTGGAAAACGCTCAAAGTCAAAAGGATCAACGCCAGGTAGTGATAGTAGAAAGTTGAGTTCTTCTAAAGGAACTGCGTCTTCCAAATACATACCTCCCAGATCAAAATGCAAATGCAAGACTAAACCGACCGTAAAGTCGTGTATGTGTAATCAAACAAAAAATACAATCGAAATTGGCGTGCGTGATCCTAAAAGCTATAAACCCTCAGACATTTTATGTGCATGTCAAGTCGGTGAAGATAAAAAAGACAAATGGGTTCCTTGTGAGGTTTGTAAAAAAACAATAGATACGGAAATATGCTCAGATCCCAACAGAAAATATCGTATTTGCGTTGAACAGATAGGCACTGGTGATTCAGAATGTAAATGTGAGTGCACCTGTGCGAAATGTAATCAGAAATTGCAAGATAAAAAGCGAAGTAGAGATGAAGATTATGCATCAAGTGATGATGCTTGGCCGACTTCAGAACAAACGCATAAGCAAGGCGGAAAACCAAGATACGAAGAGGATAAAAATTTACGTAGATTCAGAGGGGTAGAAATTGAAGACGAAAATGTTCCAGTCGATAATAGACGACACGTAAAATATGACGATTCCCTAACTGATAAGAAATTTGGTTACAACCAGAAATACGAGAAAACTCCTCCAAATAAAGTATCACGTGAAATACGCAAATTCAGAGAGGTGGAAAGTAAAGATCAAAATGTTTTAGTGGGTGATAGACAACACCCAAAATATAACGCTTCTTCAAGCGATGAGAACTTGGATTACGAACAGAAGCGCGGTAAAAGCTCTACAGATAAAATATCACGTGACGTGCGCAGATTTAAAGGGGTAGAAACCAATGATGAGAATGTTTCAGTCGATGATAGATCACGCTCAAAATATAACCGTTCTTCAAGCGATGAGAAATTGAATTACAAACAACAAAACTACGGCAAAACCTCCCCAGTTAAAACATCACACGAAGCACCCAAATTCAGTGAAACTAAAAATGATTATGTTCCAGTCGATGATAGGTCACGCGTGAAACATAGGCGTTCTCCAAGCTATGAAAAATTGGATTATGAACAAAACTTTGATAAAAGCCGGTTCAGAGGGGTAGAAACTAGTGATGAAGGTGTCCCAGTTGATGTAAAATATGATCGTTCTTCAAGTGATGAGGAATTAAATTACGAACGAAAACACGGTAAAATTCCTCCAGCCAAAATATCACGTTTCAGAGGAGTAGAAAGCAAGGACGAGGATGTCTCAATTCATGCTAGACCACGCGTAAAATATGGTCGCTCTCCAAGCGATGAAAAAATCGATTACGAACAAAAGCACGTTAAAACATCACGTGAAATACGCGAAGTGAGAAGGATAGAATCTAAAGATGAGCATGCCCCAGTCGACGATACACCACGCGTAAAATATGCCCGTTCTCCAAGAGACGAAGAAGTGGATTATGAAGAAAGACACCGTAAAATTGCACCTGTTGAAACATCACGTGAAATACGCGAATTCAGAGGGATAAAAACTAGAGATGAGGATACCCCAATCGATGATATATCACGCGTAAAATATGGCCGTTCTCCAAGAGATGAAGAAGTGGATTATGAAGAAAGACACGGTAAATCTGCACCTATTAAAACATCACGTGAAACACGCGACTTCAGAGGGATAGAAACTAAAGATAAGGATACCCCAGTCGACGATAAACCACACATAAAATATGGCCGTTCTACAAGGGATGAAGAAGTGGATTATAAACAAAAACATAGTAAAACTGGTCCTGTTAAAACATCACGTGAAATACGCGAATTCAGAGAAATAGAAAGTAAAGACGAGGATATCCCAGTCGATGATATACCACGCGTAAAATATGGTCGTGCTCCAAGAGACGAAGAAGTGGCTTATGAAGAAAGACACAGTAGAACTGCACCTGTTAAAACATCACGTGAAATAAACGAATTCAAAGAAATAGAAACTAACAATGAGGATATCGCAGTCGATAATAAAGCACGTGTAAAGAATCACCGTTCTCCGAGCGATGAAAAAGTGAATTATGAAAAGAAACAGGGCAAAACTGCTCCTGTTAAACCCCGTGAAATACGCAGATTCGGAGGAGTGGAAACTAAAGATGACGATGTCTCACTTGATGATAGACCATATATAAAATATAATCGTTTTTCAAGCGATGAGAAAATGGATTATGGACAGAAACAAGATAAAACTGCTCCTGATAAAACGCCACGTGAAATTCACAGATTTGGAAGGGTAGAACCTAAAGATGAAGATGTTCCGAGTGATGATCGACCACATGTAGAACATAATCGTTTTTCAAATGATGAAAAATTGAATTATGAACAAAAGCACGGTAAAGCGGTCCCCGTTAAAACATCCCGTGAAATACGCGAATTCAGAGAGATAGAAACTAAGGATGAGGATGTGTCAGTTTCTGATAGGCCACGCGTAAAATATGATCATTCCCCAAGTGATGAAAAATTGGATTATGAACAAATACCCCGTAAATCTTCCCCTCTTAAAGTACCACATCATATACGCGAATTGTTAGGGATGGATGATGAGGATGCTCCAGTCGATGATAAGCCACGTGTGAAACGTAATGGTTCTCCAAGCAATGAGAAATTGGGTAATGAACTAATACACCATAATAGCTCACCGGTTAAAATACCAACTGGAAGAAGTTCAGATCCTAGAGGACAGGAACTACCTCTTCAAACTATCCCTCACGTCACCCAGAATAAATTGATTACAACAGGAAAGGATTCAAGTGAAATAGAAATTTATAAGAGACCAACAACATCAACGAATCGCGCCATACACCTTATAATTTCTTGCGATGAGAATGGTCCAGTTGTCAGATCGGATAATGAGTATATTATTAAAGATAGCAAGGGTGAACCAAAAAAGAAAGAAACATTTAGGACAACTTCGACTGATGATGTTCAAATTAAGAGTAAAGAAAAGCCATCGTCATATGTTAAGCACGAACTCAAGTCTGAAACAAAAGATAAAACAGTGCCAGATGATTTGCTAAGTAGAAAAAAAATTAAAACGGCTTTTCAGATTAAACATAAATCTATAAAGGATACAGACGCAAAAGCGAAGTTTCACGATTTGCCAAGTAAGAAAACAGATGAGCCTTATTCAACAACTAAGCATAAACTTCAACTTGGAACAGAGAAGAAACCGACGGTTGAAAGAAAAGATAAGCATTTATCGCCAGTTAAACATAGACCTAAATCTGAAGTAGATGACAAAACTACATCGGAATATCTCTCAGCCGATGCAGAAGGCAGATCGTCATCACGAAGTAAACATAAATCTGGATCAGGAACAGATAGTAAGACTGTTCCCTACCATTTTCCAGATGTTAAAAGAGAGAAGCTGTCGTCTTCACTTTCTTATAAATCTAAACATGTGGTAGATGGTGAAACTACATCGGATTATCTCTCAGCCATTGCAGAAGACAGGTCGTCATCACAAATTAAATATAAATCTAGATCAGGAACAGATAGTAAAGCTGTTTCGTATCATGTTCCAGATGCTAAAAAGGAGAAGCAAGAATCAGACGATAAAACTACGTCTGATCTCCAACG
The DNA here is from genome assembly GCA_949128085.1 of Cetonia aurata. Taxonomy (NCBI): domain Eukaryota; kingdom Metazoa; phylum Arthropoda; class Insecta; order Coleoptera; family Scarabaeidae; genus Cetonia; species Cetonia aurata. The sequence continues at coordinate 27,813,586 of OX421887.1, forward strand.
AAGTAAACATAGGTATAAATCAATCGAAGAAAAAACTACATCAGACGATCATCCAGTTAGTATCGATGATAGTTTATTATCAACTATAACTGATGAGGAAGCACCTGATAGTAAAAGATCTTCAAATAAAGACGATCTGTCAAAAACCGAAACACAATCCTCCGAACATAAAAGTTCCAAGGGACAAAGTGGTACTACAGAAATGTTAGAGACCCGTTTCCCTACTTCTCACATTTTCAAAGTTCCAACTCCGCACGCAGTCGAAGAAAAACATCCTATGCAAAATATTGTATTGGTATCTCCGGAAAAACGGCGTCAACATACCCAAAGCACAAACACAGAGGAAAAGGCAAAAGAAACCAAAGATGATCAATATAAGGAATCGCCAGATAAGAACGATAAAGTTATCAGTAAGAGAAGTAAAAAAAGAGCCGCTACGAAAAGTGAAAAGAATATAGACGAGCCTACCAGTTCCAGTAGTTCTGCATCGGATTCAACTGATTCAAGTGAATCGTCCGAAAAAATACCTCGAATATGTTTATGTTGTAATAGAGCGGAAGCAAAGTTTCGTTCGAAATTGCGGGGACTACCATATCAGTTAAGTAACGCTCTTTGTGACCCATGCTACGTAAGCAATAGACAAACAGATACTACAAATTGTAGACCGTATTACACGTACCCAGGCCATGTTTGTAACTGCTATACGGTCATGAAAACGGAAACTATCCGTAATATACAAAGAACTGTGCAAGAATTGGAAGATTTGGAACGCGAGAGGGACTTTTGTCCATGTTCATATGGGAATAAAATGCAAAACTATGGGGCTAAGCGAGGGAGACGAAAAAAGTCTATAGCGTATACATTAACGTTTGAAGATATGGAAAAGAGCGCTTCGGATGAAGAAGATAAGAAATATAGAAAACCGCCGCTGGATGAGATCCGCATAAAAATACCCAAATTTGTCAAGAAGAGTCTCAAAGATCGCGAAAATAAAAAGAGATCTAAACACGAAAAACGCGATCACCGACATCGTAGGAAAGACCACAATCCTAAAACCTACACCTTACAAGTATGTTCTGGTTGTTGTAATGCTTTAACTCGGGACATGCGTTATTGACGATTGCCATTTTAGGATCATCTATTAGCGAATAGGCCAAATTTTATTGCTAGTGCAGAAGAAAGACGTAAGGCGTTGATCGAATTAGCGTATATGCGGGAAGAACGATGCCAAAAATACAAACAATTACTTGCTATGTCAAATGGAATCCCCCCAGAGAGAAATATTCATAATAAACCATTCAGTAAGTCGATTGTTTTGTTTTATTGTGAAACTTTTATTATATCTTATTTGAATAAGAGGAAAAAAGTGAATGAAGGATTTAGGAGGCTTTTATCGTAAATTAGATTTATTACAGAATGACACTAAAATGACAGGAAAACTTTCTTTTTAATTTTGCAAAGTAATCATAAGCATATTAATTATGTCAAAACTGACTGGTATTCTAAGTCCTTCATGCATGCATTTTCGTTTTTAGTGGTAATCGTATTGTTTTTATTACGTTTGTTTTATATTTTCTACAGAACCAAAGATGTTTACTTCACAAGAAATGAAAGATATAACTGCAAAAAGATATAAAAAGCTACCAGAAGTACAGAAGAAACTTGAAGAAAATAGGAAGGAACAAATTAAGAAAGCTAATCAGATTTTAAGAAATATGTTTAACAAGGTGAGTTTGTATAGTGATAGATATCAGTAATTGTTCAATACGAGAAAGATTTGAAGACCTGGAAAGGTGTATGCCATTAACGACATGTAAATACAATCCGTGACTAATACAAAGATGATAATAGGATGCCTTGTTTCCATTTTAGAGACTTCAAGGGCAAGTTTTGAAAGGAAAAGTAAATCTTTCAACAAGCACCAGCGTCATTAAACTGCCTTAAATATAGTGTTTTTCTATAACATTGTATAGTTTGTAATACAGAAATTAAGAATCTCAGGCTGATATTACAATATAAAACATGCCAATTTTTCTTTAAAAAGTTAATCTATCACATTATGAAAGTTGTTTGTCAAATATACATATATTTTAAGAAATGTCTGCCAAAGAACTTTTATTGTGTAATACTAGCCTTGTGAAAGTACAAATTTGTTTGTAAGTTTTAAGTCTATTTTTAAATAAAATATGTATTTGTCTACATTTCTTTTCTTTATTCTGAAATAGGTAAGTAAATAATGACACACAAACATGATACTGATTGAAAAGAGAATAACTAAATGATATAACGAAAAAAAAAAAAAAACAAAAGAAGAAATCCAGATGAGCAAATAAATTACAAGAATATGCTTCCTCCAGTAATAACACTTTCCTTCGATAAAATGCATTACGATAGCAAGTTACAGGAAACTGGTACGTCCCTTGTTTATTTAATCAATTGACAAGTTTAAAAGTAAAAACTATAGGCCAAAACAATGCTGTGAAACACAGCATTCCATTGGTATCAGTATAATATTATGCATACTCTATGCATTGTAAACATTTTTTAGATTATCAAAAAATTACCTATCCTATACTTAATATATAGGTATTGCGATATTACTTATGGTTAGATAATCATTATAGCGCTTTTACAATATTGTAGGAGTAAAGTGATTGAATCATTGAACTGTACGAAATCAGTGTTCAAAAAAATTTATAATTTATCTTTTTATTGTAGGTGTTAATAAAATTAAAATGTCGACTACTTTTGTGGTAGGAAAGGTGCGTATAGTATTCTATTTTACGAAACACGGACATAATTAATATTATTGAGGTAATCATTAGTAGCGTTTTGTTTTTACCGCCTGGCGCGGACAGTTTTGAGACAATTAGAAAAAATAAAATGAATATAATAAATATAAATTTAAATTTTCATTTTGCGGGATTACTCTGTGACTTACAGCTTATCGCTTATGTAGGTTGACCTCCATTTTATTGCGAAACCTATTGGCAATTTAAAAATTAACGAAGGATTTAATATTTTGATGACGTCACGGCTAATATAAAATATTTGTGATTCACGTTGAAATAAGTTTATTGACTTTGACCACCTTATTGACATTCCACAACAGCCAATCTTCGGAATCAAGTGGTTTTCGAGATAAAACGAAGGCTCTAAACTTTCACTGTATGCCCCATATATTTTATAGATTTCGGGCAATATGTTTAGTCTCGTTTTTTAATTTTGAAATCTTTGAAAAAGATTACTCCGTTAACGAATAAAAATATAAACTATTTGGACGGCTCTTAATTTATTTTGTCAATAAGACAACGTATAATACATTCGATGTGAACTAGTGTTGGGAAATGTCATTCCTTTTACGGACTAGTTCCTTTCGTTCCTTTTATAAAAAGGAACGAGTCCGCCGAACTCGTTCCTTTGGAACTAAATCAAATATAGGTACATTCGGTATCGGTATCGTTCCTTGAACAATACACTTGCCAGCTAGCCGCTATACGCAGGCAGAGATATGTCGTTCCGATCGGAATTGGTATAAAGAGTGAGTGCGCAATACAAACATAGCATTCATCTAATGTAATCTACATATACCGTATCTATTATACATGTGCATAAAGTTACGTATTAAATAATAAACCCAATATGTGGACCGAATTCATTTCGTTCCGATCGAACTCGGTTTAAAGGAACGATGTACCGAATAGGTACATTTGAGTCCGGACTCGGAACGATATAGCGGACTCGTTCCTTTTAGTTCCATGTACGGACTAGTGCCTTTGTACCGAGTCCGAGTGGAACGACATCTCTAATGTGAACTGTCCAAATCTATTGCTGTCTCGCTCATATCGTCTCGTGATAGCAAGAGACAGTTTTGGGGAAAATTGAGCGCTATGAGGTACGTTCGAAATTGTAATATATTTGGTAAAGTGCATACCACAAACAAGGAAAGCAAATATAAATGTTGAATACTTGAGGGTGACCAACCTTATATCTGTATCACCTACTACTGAGCTCACCTATGGAGTGTCCTAATATATTACCTGACGCTGCTGTACATAAGTGATAGCGCCAATTTGCGGGAAATTACATAATGTAATTTTTTATAAAATACAAGGAATTGCATAATAATAATAGAAAATTTATGAGTTATGTGCTTGTCGTTGAACATGAATAATTGCCCGGTTTGGTTCTGCCATATTGAACTGTATTAGCTGACCAATCACATGTTGCATACATGATACTAGTACGCCTAGGCACGCGGTATCGAAAGAAAAGTATCGATATTCGGTATATCGGAAAAGTATCGATAGCGAAAATCGGTACTCGATACATATGATTAAAGAAAAAAGTATCCATACTTTAATACACGATTCTTTAAATTTAGACGGGTGGTTTTAAAAATATAACGTTATCTATTGTTGGTAGTACGTGCTTACTATTTTAGTGAAAATTTTAATAAAACGAAGATGTTGCATTTTATTAAAATAAAAAACATCTTTAAACCTCTGAGTTTTTAATAATAAAAGAGTTCTCAAAGATTACGGTTTAATGGTCATACGTTTTCTTATCAATAGAGGATAGACGTGTTAGAAAATAAAGTGACTGTAGAAACTAAAAAATATCAGTATCCAGATATTATTAGTAAGGTATCGATCGTTCGCATAGTCATGCTCTATTTTTATAGTGCAGCCATTCATTCAGCCTTGGAGAGCGTTCATCTGTACTGCAGTTCAAAAGAACAAACCTAAAACAGCAAGAACATATGATTTGAATATCAATGGTACGTGATTTGTAATTTTTTGGTATTTATCTTTTAAACAAGTAGATTTGTAATAAGATGTGATAGCGTCTATTGCTTCGTGCTTTAAAACTAAAACATGTTAAATGTAGAAACCAATCGATATACAACTTTAATGTAAGGTACATAACCTCAATATGGGCAAATTAGAACACATACAAACTTTAGCAAAGCATGTTGGGCGTGTTTGGAACGTTGCGTGGCATCCAAAAGGTGAACAATTAGCTTCTTGTGGGGAGGATAAAACTATACGAATTTGGGCCAAGGAAAGTTCTAAGTGGGTGTGCAAAGCTATACTTACAGACGGTCACAAGAGAACTATTCGAGAAATTTCTTGGTCGCCTTGCGGAAACTATTTAGCCTCCGCTAGTTTTGATGCAACAACGTCAATTTGGGATAAGAGATCTGGTGAGTTCGAATGTAATACAACATTGGAAGGACATGAGAACGAAGTTAAAAGTGTTGCATGGTCGAAATCTGGCCAGTTATTGGCGACTTGCAGTAGAGACAAATCAGTTTGGATATGGGAAGTTGCCGAGGATGATGAATATGAATGTGCAGCTGTTTTAAATGCTCATACACAAGATGTTAAAAAAGTAAGTAAAAATGTATATAAGTAGTTTTATAGAAAAGAAATGAAATTATATACCTAGGTGATATGGCATCCAACAGAGGATCTATTAGCGTCAGCATCATATGACAATACCATTAAATTATTTAAAGAAGACAAATCAGATAATGATTGGATTTGTGTTGGAACTTTAGATTCACATGATTGTACAGTATGGAGTATATCCTTTAATGAAACGGGAACACAATTAGCTAGTTGTAGTGATGATAAAACACTGAAAATATGGAAAGAATATAAACCTAATAATCCAGAGGGCATACCAACTACAGACAAAGAATCTGCATGGAAATGTGTGTGCACATTATCTGGTTATCACACCAGAACAATCTATGATGTTGATTGGTGCAAGCAAACTGGGCTCATAGCAACAGCTTGTGGCGATGATATAGTTCGAATATTCAAGGAGGAAGAGAACTCGGACCCGAATGCACCTTCTTATACCCTTGTGAATTCTGCTGAGAAGTCGCATAGTGAAGATGTAAATTGCGTTAGATGGAATCCCAAGACTCCTCGAATCTTAGCTTCTTGTAGTGACGATGGAGAAATAAAATTATGGAATTTCATAGAATAAGATTGTATTGATTTTTCATTTATTTGCTTAATATAGAATGTTTTTATATTAGTTTTTCATTTATAAATTTAGAAGTCAATTTAATGATTTTATTGATATGTTAGTGTACCATACATTATAGTCATGATGAATAAGTTCTTATAATATAGTTTTTTCGGTAGAGAAGTAGGTTTTTGTAAAAGAACTGAAGTCATTCACGTTAAATAATCTTATGTTTTTTAGAAGAGGCCTGAAAACTCATGCTACAATACACCTCAATGATTTTTGCTCTTAGAATTTGCCAAAAAAATCCTTTAGACTACGAGATAAGAACACGTTTATGTAATTTGGATATGTTTCAGAAAATGTCATATCAAATATTGATGCTGTTTATCCTAACATTTTCGTCAATGCATGGCATAAATAAGAAATATATATAAATAGGCTATAGCTATTCTATTTACTTGATTTATTTTTAAAAATTATTAATACTTTAAACATTTCACTTCTTTTAGATTAAATGTATTTAAGAACCATATTACAAGCTTCAAATCTTGCCAGAAAACACTTTGAGCGAAGTAGTGCAAAATTTGATTTCATACAAGCATTTACAACTCGTCCATCACCTACCAATAAGCCAAATATGGCTGAGAAAGCATCAGGAAAATATTTGTCACACATATTAGAAAAACTAGAGAAATTTGCTCCTTTAACCCTTGCTGAAAGTTGGGATAATGTGGGCTTATTGGTTGATCCGCTAGTAAACACATTGATTCAAAATGTACTGTTGACGAATGATCTGACAGAGGATATAATTGAAGAAGCGATTAAATTGAACGCTGGGCTTATTGTTACTTACCATCCCAATATATTCCAGGGGATGAAAAGCGTTACTGGCAGGTAACTATATAGAATTAAAGAAATTATTTTTGGTGTATTATAGACTTATTTATTTTAGAACTTGGAAGGAAAGACTGGTGGTGAACGCCATAAGAAATAAAGTGGCAATTTTTTCTCCCCATACTTCATGGGATTGTGTTTTGGGTGGCGTAAATGATTGGTTGGCGGAATCATTGCCGGTGGACCAAAAAACAAAAGTGCCTATCAAAGAAACTTCATTTGATCCAACATATGGTGCAGGTAGAAAATTCTCACTTACAACTCCTATTACCATAAGAAGTGCTGTAGACTTAATTAAGAGCCACATAAATATTCCCCATTTACGCTTGGCGCTTGCTAAGGGAAAAGACGAAAGTAAGGATTGATGTTTTATTTTTGTAGTGGATCTCTAATAAATCGCAATTTTAGCTTCCGTTATATCTACTGTCGCTTTATGTGCCGGATCTGGAAGTTCCGTATTGAATGGGGTGATTGCCGATTTGTATCTAACGGGAGAAATGCTGCATCACGATATTTTAGATGCAACTCAAAAGGGTGTCAATGTGATTCTATGCAATCATAGCGATTCGGAAAGAGGATTCCTGAGAAGCTTTCGCGGCACCCTTGAGGAAATATTGGAACATAATGTTAGGGTGTTTGTTTCTGAGCTTGATAAAGACCCCTTGAAAACTGTTTAATTTCAGAAAATTTAGTTTACAATGTAGAAACAAAAGTAAATCTATCTTTTAATAAGAACTTCGTATTCCGACATTTTTTACATGACCAGAATATCAGTTGGAACAAAGCTGGTATATGTATACTCCTTATCAAACTGTTGCAGTTATGTTATAGCTTAATATATTTGGTTTGGGTTTAAATTACTTACGGGAATAGAATGATTAATATAATCCTTGAGCAATGCTCTATTTAAAAATTAAAAATAATTTTTTTATGGCAGATGTGTCACGCATACATATCGCTAATGCCTGGTAATGCTTTTATACCAATTACTTGTGATACTGAAAACATACAAATAGCAAAATTAGATAGTACCTACATTGTAATTTCTTCGATGTATTTGTATATTTGTTTCTATAATCATTTGTAAAACCAATAAAATAACAGACACTCATTTATTGTATTTTAATTTTATAACCTTTACAAAGTAGTGACTTTATATCAATTATTGTCCTACATAAGTTTTTATTTCTGTAAGGCCAGTGTGTGATAGGTTTTTTGTTTATCAACTATTACACTAAAAATACGTTTAGCAATCAAACTATTAGCATGCGCTGCGTGTCGCCTTAACAAGACCAATGAGGCTCATTAGTACTACTGGCTACTGGGTGACCATTGTATTATACGAAGAAGCAAATTATTATCATGAAAAATTTCATCGGTTATTTATCATTAAAATCATTTCTCTCTTAAACCCCCATATACATACTTATTCGAGTAGGATTGCTGTTCTTACGAATGCAACTGCATGATATATAATTAACCAGAAATTAGCCCAACAACAAAATAAATAATTATAGGTAAAAAGTAATCCTGTTTTATTTTGTTTATCTACCAAACTAGATGATGGCTGCAAGACAATTATTTACATCATTTTCATTTATTGCCATTTCGTCATACTGGTTGTATAAGTTTCATAATTCGATGAATAATGAACTAATATGGAGATAAATGATAAAGATAAATATGTATAATAATACATGACACAATGTATCTACATAAGTATTATATTTTGGTAATTGATTATGGGCCTATACTACGTAAAACAGATTTTAAAATATAAGAAAATATGTAGGTAGATTTCCATACCTTGTAATTTGGTTTATGCCCAAAAGTGAATCATAATTTATGTATGTATTATGCATACACGTTACGTACGAAAAGATCCGGTCATTAAACTGTTGGACAGAATTTTAACGCCAACTGATGTTATATGATTTTATGTCTACAATAGAAAAAAATCTTTAGAGAGACTAAACTATAATAACCCTTAACTTAATAAATTCTTACAGCAACAGCAAATATAAATTTTTATGTTCAATCAAAAATTACAACATAAAACAGTTTTATATACTTTATTTCAGGAAAATAGATGACTCTAATCCTAAAATTAGATTTTACAATCTAAGATTGAAGCACACGTTCGATATAAGAATGTAATTTCTTTCTGACTATTTACCTTAAACAAATTGTATTATCGGATGCACTTTTTATTTTTCTTTCTTTACTTTTATGAATAAATCGAAAATTGTAATATTTCCATTATATCGTTATGAAAATTTAATTTCAGAGGTGTTTAACAGCAGTCGGTAATCACTTTCTTTTACAATAAACCAAAGTATTCTGGTATTTTTGTTCCTTTTACTTCCAAATTGTGGATATTTGTTTTGTTAATATAAAAGGGAACGCGCCTGGTTTATGTCACTGACCGATATTATCTCTTAATTAATTAAAGAGGGGATATTGTAGCAAGATTTAATCATTAGATAGGTGTATGTTTAATGCTAGAATACCTAGCAATAGATATCCATTAATTGAATAGTAAATTCACTTTTATTTTAGTGTCTGGAATACCTATACTGTTTAAGTAATAGTAAGGCTAAAACATGATTAACTAAATTTATTAGAGTAACTGAAGGAACTGTCTCCTTTGATTAACTATCGATTTTGCGACGTGATCAGCTACCCTATCATTAACTTCCATTTGCTATGTAATAAACGAAATTATTCAAATTAATTAAGTAGATAGTTTTAGGCACGTAGGTGCGTGTGACTAAAAAAGAATTACATCATAAATGTAACACATTACAGGCATTAGTTGTTTGGGTCCCTTGGGTGACACCGTTTTCAACACGCATGCTCGTTGAGGTAATCACCTGCTGTTTCAACCCTCGCCGGGGTCAACTAACGTTAAGTTTTCTCTTAAAAAACGTGAATTAAAACTATCTACTGAATGTAATATAGCACATCGATTTGTTGAAAACGCTTTTTTATCTAGTAGAAGTAGAAACACCAACAGCTGATTGTATCGGCACTGAATTATTAGCAGAGTGGTGGCAGACGCCAGGAAACACGGGCAACATCCACTAGCAACCGGACGAGTCGAGCTGAACATACACATTTGAATATGGGGAGAGGGTCACATGTTAGCAAACCGACACGTGCAAATTTCTTTAAAGTGCGGTTCCATGTGTGACGCGAGGAATTTTACGCGCGGCTTGCGTCCATTTCAGTTGTGACCACATTTACAAATTAGGTTTTCCCAAAAAGCAACAAGTGATGGGCGGTGTTTCCTTTTAATAACTTAAATGTGTCTTAAACAGTGCAAGTGATTAACTGGTATACCTAGTCTGTGTATTGCAAATTGCAACATTACGTTATTAGAATCTATAGGTAAGTTACCGGCACACATGCCGGTATGTATAGGGAGATTGTTTGGATATTTTTAGTTACACTAAACAACCGAAGTTTCTATTATTTTGTACGTGTCTAACAATAAACGGTATAAATATTTTTATGTTTTTACTCTTCACTTGTAAGCGTAATATATTAATTAATAAACAGATCTCAATGACCTTTCAAAACTAAATTATTTAACCAAGTTAATTATTAGGTATATATGTGTGTATTCGCGAAAATTGAACTTGTATTTGCATTTCATACGTAATAAATATACATAGAGTAAAAATCGTAGGAATAAACGTCTTCATTAAAGATTCAGAAGTTGCCTTTAGAAACAATCGAAATTTAACTGTTTCTTACACATGTGAGACTTGTACCTACGTCAAACTGTATACCTATACAAAAAGTAACTATATCCCAAAATGTTAAGGGCATAGAGTATTGGAAGGAAAGGCAGTTCGCTAAAAATGAAGTGTACTAAGGCACACTAAATGTACTCATATGAACGCAGAATGTCTGCGTGGTAATATGATGGTAATATTCTGGTGTCTATAATAAATTCGCAGACCTTTAAAGATTACGTAAAAAATGTTGACATTCTGGAAAGACTTTGCTAACACCCTGTATTTGTTAGAAGCTCAATTTCATTTCACGAAAGATGATAATTTTGCTTATCTAATCACACATTATAACCGGAAGTTTAAAACGAAATGTTTAATTATTCGAAATTAATTTAGAAAGTCCCAAAGAGATCAGTAATAGCAAGAAAAATTTGAAATTAAAGCTACTATGTTACCCCCAGGAGAGTGAGGGGAAGCGCTAAAGATCTTAATAAGGCTATATCGACCATGGCAGGAAGAAGGTACAAGAAAATTGTGGAAGAGCAGGACCATACCAAGCAAGATGAGGCAATAAAAACATACATAAAATATTTATATAGCTGTTATTTTTAGTCTGAACCCTTTTTTCACGGCATACATTTTATTTGTGAATGTTGTTACAGATATTTTATTTTGCTGTCCATCATTACCTCAGAAAATTAAATACCTTAATTTTGTTATCTGATTGGGAATAATGAGACAAGTTCTCCAATGATTCTGCAGTATGTGTTAAAATTTAGCAGGGATAACAGAAAACATCTATAATAAATATGCTTGTAGGTATATATACTTACAAAAACCCTTGATAATGTTGTACAAGCATTTTCTCTAAACTATTTCTAAAAACTACGTACCAATTACAATTAAATGCAGAACAGCTATTCAAATCCGTTGTTGTCCATTTTTTTATAATTTTTTTTTTTTGTAACATGGCTGCATCGGTTTTGAAAATAGAGGCGTTTATTGCGAAACCGGTTTTGAAGAAAATAGAAACTGTAAGGAACGTGAAATATAAACTTTAGAGATAAATAAATGTAATTGTCATTATATACACAAAGAAAACATAATCCAATAACAAAAAAGCATATTCTATAAAACCTGAAAAACATATAGGCTGTAATTCCCATATGTTAACAAAAAATAACAAATTTCACAAAATGACAGCAAACATATTGATGACATATTTATATTGATTTTGTGTCAAATTTATCTCACACTTCTCAAAGATACAATTGAAATCGGAAGATGTGTTGTATCTTATGAACAAATTTATGCATGAATAAAAATATAATTATTTGTAAATTTAATTCAATTTAGTTTTATGAGTGTTCTTTAAATTTGCATTCATATTCTGGCAGTTGTAAACTGCGCCGCTTGAGACAATTAGCATTAATTTTCCTAATAAGTAATTAGTAAATTTGTGTGGAGGTTTATTAATAGTTGGAATGACTGTCGTCTTTAAAATTTCATGTTCCTAGACTTGCCATACTTTTCTATACTACCCTCGCTTTGTTATATTGTAGGACACAGGATTCTTTGCTCCCAACAATATTTAGATCGGGGAATCTTCACTATGACCACACATTTAATAAATCACGTCAATTAAATTATTTGTATGTAGCTTTATTTTCATGTATGCCTATACATACATAAATCTAGTTTTGCTTTTTTTGGCCCTTTTATTAGATCACTCAATAGGAACTATATAAGTTTTCTGGTGAATAACATCACCTAACATATAGGGTAATCCAATAAATCCATCAGCTCCGAATGGTGCAGAGGGTAAACCTACCTGCGAAAGCCGATACCGTCCGAAAGTGGGCGTGTCTAAACAGTGGGTACTTTTAATAATCAGTCCTCTACAAAACATGACATTAGTTATGTCGGGCAGTGTACTTTCATGTCGGTATGCGTATATGTTTGCTATAATATACACAGAGAAAACTGTATATAATACAATCTAGATTATAGAAAAAATATAATACTGATTATAAAAAAGCTATTTGCACATAGTAATGCAGTTAAATATTAATTATTAATCCGCGCACAGTCACAGTGATAAAATCCACGATTAGTCCATTTAATATCGTGTCTTTTTTTTATATTTCAGATTAATTAAAGAATGTATATTCGTATTATCCAATCTAATAGCACGTAGTGTAAAAATACATTACTGGATATTAACTCCAATTATATCTTATCTATTATATTAAATTTATTAATTTTAAATAACTTTTTTTTACGGGGTAATGCAAGACGTTAATTAATAGCATTATAGATTATAATAATTGTTATTAACAGTTTTGTATTAAATTTATATAATACTGTGCACTAAATTTTGTTGTTGTCATTGTACGTAATAAAAAATATATTATATTCCTAATACTTTTTTTCTCTATATAGATAAATATAAATTAGTGATATTAGTGATATTTGAGAATGAACAACTTCGATTCAAATCATCTAAATAGCTTATTCGAATGGATTGCTCAGTTGCAACTGATTTATATTACCTATATATCCTTATCGGAGAGTGTAAATAAATGTATCAGTTATAGTTAAAAATTACAATTCATAAATAAGAGATTTGTATGCAATAAGTTTTGAGTTAGAATATAAATGCGTTGAAATATACATAGTTGTTCGCTTGGGTGATATAAATACACAAGGATATATGCACTGGTTTAAACAATAATTACTAAAGGCGTAAATCCCATCATGTTTTGACAAACTAAATTAGGTCAATTGAAACACAATTTGGTTATTAAATCAAATTAATTGCATCATATCTATAAGATATCAATATGCCCCAACTTCCAAATCTAGCTAAACTTAATATAGTCAAGCAATGGTTTGCTAATTCTAGAGTGCTCCAGACCCACCAGCCAAACCTATAGCTCCTAGCAAATAGCTAAACTTATTAACTCCCAACTCTAACCGAAAATCCACTCTGAATCCGCTTAGCTCAAATCAAAGTCACCCCTCCAATATTTTGCCTAAAACAAACCGAATCCATTACTCTAAGCCTTTGTGGCCTAAACCATTGATTTTCTTGACTTCAATTTCGAACTAATTTTATATACATTTTTACACCATTAAAACGAAATACATTACATAACAGAGATTTAACAATTAAACAAAATTACAATATTACCATATGTATGTGATATATTAACATACAATTAGTGTTTTTTTTTGTAAACATATTAGGACAATTACGCATTCAAAGGATCAGTATTTAAATAAATAAGGAGTTTATTGTTCATGTGAGACCTTCAGATCGATATATACAAGGTTCTTATCTGTAGACTGCTTACTTTTGGAGAATACGCTGATATGTATAGTATGGTATTTGGATTTTGCAACGGCAATGCAAACATTGCAAAAGAAGAAAACGAAATACGATGCCCACAACGGCGATACCGATCCAACAATATAATATAGGTATATCACGTAAATTGGATCAGCGATTTCGAGAAATTGGCCCAATTATTATAACAGTGGTAGACCTACAGAGTCGAACAAACAAATATTGGTATATTGGGTGCTCTTCATAAAGATTCGACGTCCAGGGCAAGACAAATAGCCCGGGAATTGAATATTCATAGCAGCACTGCATTCAGTACTATCTAAGGATCTTTGGCGTCCATTTCAAGCAAGAAAAGTACAACCCTTGTACATGAATGATAATGTGCACAGAACAATGTTTTTCAGTAGTAACTTAGACAGAATCCAAGAAGAGCCGAACATATTATTATTGCATATTCTCTGGAACGTTGAATGTTTGTTTACGCGAGATTTTAATAGCCAAGGAGGGTATTCTCCAATTAATTTGGTATACATAGACATATACCTAGAACATATTTCAAAAAGTTTATTTGGTAGGATGAACGGATATAATATATAGATTGTCTATGAAAGCAGCATATAAATGATATAAAGAATGAAAAATTGGAAGATACAATTATATTGCGAATGAAAATGCGCAAATTACTAGGCGGGCGCCACAATTAACAACCTACTAAAAATTGTATTATCTGCCGCCAATAGATTCAGAATGTGTAACATAACACTTGCAGCGCACTAAACATGCATCATCCACTAAAATAACCGCTGTCGATACATAAAAACTCTGGTCCACAAGATAACATTATTTAAAACTATTTAAACAGCTGTGTTTGCTAAGGTTTCAATAACTTAAATATGATTGCGTATAAAAAATATAGTAATAATTATCTCTCATTATTTTTTATTATTTAAACATTTATGTGAAAAAAACTTTTATTTTAAATGCATGCAAATGAATGATCAAAAAAATATATAAATAATAATAATAACCTATAATATTTCACAGCAACAAAAACAAGTTCAACACGTTCCGAATGAGGCACACTATTACATCTGAACATTAACAGGTTTCTACCTTACCGTTTGTGCATTTCGTTTTGCTAACGTTTGCTTGATTATAAAATATGTGCTCTAAATAATATAGTAATAATTATCTCTTATTATTTTTTATTATTTAAACATTTATGTGAAAAAAACTTGATTAATTTAAATAATCGAATGATATTCTCAGTATCGATATTTTCTTTCGATACTATCGGAGTATCGATAACGTGCTTTCGATACTGATTCGATACCAAATATCGTATCGAAAGGAGTATCGGAACAACACTAGGCACACCGCTTGACGATTTATATGCGTATAAGCGGAAAGAGAATGTCTCACTGATTGTGAGTACAAAATGCGTATTCATTTTTGAGCAAATGAAAAGAAAGTACTATGGAAGGAAAAGTTACTAAAAATAAATTAGCAATAACGCATGTAGATAAAACAGACGCTAAATAGAAATAATAAATGACTACTAAATAAAAAGATGAATGTAATGACTGGTTTGAATAAATAAGTGTGTTAATGTTATGAGGCGCGGAGACTGTTAAAATCAGGTATGGGGAACCTTTGCTTAGCTGAGGCCGTAATTTCGGTAATTAATCAGGTCGCGGGCCGTAGGCAAGAAATAAGTAGGTAGTAGTGAATAAAGAAGCAACAGTTTGATTTGAATTGATATCGTTATTTGAATTTTCTGAATCTCTGGCGGGCCGGATTGAAACTGGTGGAGGGCCAGATCCGGCCCGGGGGTTGCCCATATATGTTTAAAATGATAGTAAGTCTGATGACTAGTCATTGTAGACTGACTGTAATATGTATAACATAAACCTGGTAGAGGGCGCTATCTACAGATTCTATCAAGAGGAGGAAGAAACCCCAGTTGATATGCTGTGCTACTGTAGGGGCCTGGCGAGGTTTCTAGTATTGGGAGTAAAGGACCCCACCGCGAATAGCTACATAAAGGAACTGCTCTGAAAGATTATAGGTCTAAAACTAAGAAGGCAAAGTTAGAGGTCGCCTTCGAGGACAAAGGGGATCAAGAGATCTGAAAAGGTCGCTGTGAAATAGGTCACAAAGGCATCCCAAACCTAATCTAATGTAAGGGTCAACGCATCACTTTCGTTACTTTACTGTCCATGGCCGGCAGAGTACAATCTGTCACTTCCGTTATTTTACCGTAATCTTCTGTGATCATTCTGAAGTGTTTCTGTGTTCGGTTGTCAAAATAGCTGTCAAACAATCTGTCATTCCGATATGAGTCACTTGTATTCTGAACACTACAAATGCGAATAAATTGATTTTAGTAAGTGGCAATCATGTGGTAGCCGAAAAAATTTTGTACGCATCACGGCTGGAAAGTGCCTTATCGAACTCGTTTCAAGCCTTGGTACGTAAATATTACCGGTGTTTTTATTGCTGTTTTGTTATTATTGAAAAATCATCATAAAAAGATTCATTTTTACAGTTGTCAAAATGCAGTGTTGCCAATCCATATTCACCGACTGTTATATCACATCATATTTTTTTAAATAAAATTGCTTGTATTTCGATCCGATTAATTATTTTATAGAAAAAGAAACATGAATGCGTGAAAACACGATTTTACAGAAGCGATTTTTTTTGTTTGTGTTTGAACTTTGAAGCGTACCTCATTTATTATTCTCCATAGATAGCAATCTAAAAGAGAAAGCAATCCTATGGACATCGGTCAGTAGAGACTTCTTCTAATTTTGCTGTTGCGATTGATTCGATATTTTCAAAAATTGATTTAAGGCGTTTCCCGTTGTTGAAATAATGCTAGGTTTGAATTATTCAATTAAGATAGGGTTCCAGTAATAAAAAAAATTAATCTTTAAACCTAGAAGTGTCCAAATCCCTTTTAAGTGATCGACATTCTTGACCAAACAATTTACTACTTAAATGTAATATAGTGTTTGCGTTGTTGCACTAGTTAGTTGGATTACATGGATTTTGATAAAAACTCCAAAATATTGAAACATAAAATAATATAGAAAGTAGTTTTTCAACGAAATGTTTGAACATAATCCCCAGAATTGCCTACCTAGTTATTATTCTTAGTGCATACTTCCTGTAGAAATTATCTACACTTCCTGTACCTACATACGTTCCGCATTTGCACACTAACTTCAATATTACGAGGGCTATTTATTCTAAACAAAAAATTTTAAAAGTACCTATACAGCTGCAAGCAACGTTATGGTTTATGACCATTCAGTGTATTGAAATATCTCAATGGAAGTTCTCAAGAGCATTTTTATTAAATTTGTTTTTATTATTATAATTTCATTTATATCCTTATACATTTTATATTAATAAAACTAATCTATAACTAATCTGTATCTTAATCAAATACAAAGGAAATATTGGAGATTATAATTTAGTATTATCGAGTAGGGAAGTTTATCGATTTTATGCATCTGGGCGGTCGGAAACAATAACTAGGTATATTTATCATTTTAGAACATATAAAATTTTTATAAAAATATTTTTATGGCAAAATTACAAATTTTCCGATAGTAATAACATAATGAAACACATTTAAAACATAATACTTAGATGTATTTTTCTTTTGATGAAAGTAAGGGTTCCGGTTGTTTAATTATCGGAGCAGATATGATCTACAAAGCTAATAAAATTAGCTATCTACAAATATTGTGTTGTGTATTAAGATTATCTGCGTTGGAATTTGCGAGGTTTTTGAATGGCACAGTAAATATTGTATAACGGCAATATATTACTAGATAATAATACTCCTTTACTTGAATTATTTATAGAATGATGGTTATCATATAGGTACTTACGCCTCAAATATGTATTACGAAAATAGGTTGGCATGTTTGATTTTTTTCCGAAACAATTTCATTAAAGCACTGAAAGTTGAACGTGATGCTACGAGATAAAATGCTCGGCATTTAATTAATATTTTACTTATATACTCAGTCAACGAGTGAGTTGGATATTTCAAAATACATTTTAATATTTCTTTTTCTGAAAAACCCCGATAGGGAGTATTCTACTTTACACGTATTGTATACATATTTATATCCAATTAAAAATGTATGTAGTTCTTAATGCAAATTATTAATATTATTATTATTTCCTTTTATTGTTGTAGTTCTTGAAATAGTTGCAAAAATGATGAAGAACGAATAAAAAATTATATAGGAGTAATAATTATTTCTAAAATAACCATTTTACATTGAAGTTTTAACTTTGATCAGTGAAAAGGAACACCATTTAATAAGCTTAAATATGCAATACATATATGTAATCACGAACCAGTGCATGATAATCGGCTTAAATCAATATAATTCATCGACATATAGACTGATATTTAAAAAAATGCAAATAAATTTATATAGTTTGCAAAATATCCAGACAACTGATAAGTATTTACAAGCTTATAGACAACAATTAGGAAGTGTATATAGTACATTATTAAGTTCTTCGAAACGATTAGTTTATTAGTGTTATCATATTTATGCAGTTCAAAGAAATTTCTTTTTTACACGAAAATGGTGTTGAAAATTTGAAAATAGGCAAGTAATGTGTTTTAGTTGTTGAGAAACAATGATTTTGATTATAATTTACATAATTACTTATGTAATCACTCACTTACATAAAAAAATTACGATTTCATAAAAATGCAATGAAGTAAAAATAATGCTTTGTATCTCATGTACCTATAGTTATTTTACTTGCTTATATGTTGTGTTGTTAAAATTCTTCGAACGGTTTCAAAGATAAGTGAGTGAAACAAACACAAACACAAGGAGTGAAAAATCATATGATAGTTATTTGTAAAACAACCATTTTGTGTAGGCAAGGTAAGGTGTTTTTGTTTTTAAATTTTAAATTTATTATGGAATTAATAATAAAAAGCACCGATTCGTCATTGGACATAACCGATCTATCGATGAAAATTGAATCGTTCACAGGAGTTTTTTTTTTTTTTTGCTTTCATGGGCAGGTTTAACCCCGTAAGGCAACTCGGCCTTGAGACCTATTGTGCCCCCATGATGTCTTAACCCTCTCGACCCGGTTGTAAACGAACAAACAAGTCCGCTAGTTGGTCGAGAGTTAATTTACTTATACTGGGTTCGTCCAAACGAGCGACCCCTAGACAGCTCCGTCTCTCCCTGTCCACTGCCGGGCAGTCGGCAAGGAGGTGCACAGGAGTTTCTTATGCTCTCCCACAGTTTCTACACAGGGGAGAGTCCACTCGCCCCATTCGGTGCAAATGCTTATTTAATGAGCAGTGGCCGGTTAGGACTCCCGTAAGAAGTCTCAGTCTGGTCCTGCTCATAGAGACCGCCTTGCGGAGTCTTTCATCGCCCGGATAAAAACCGAGGATTTTACAGTGTCTCACGCCGACTAGTCCATTCCAATAGGAGCGGTGACTAGCAGCGAGTTGAGATCTGACAAAGGCTTTGATACCGCCATAGGAACTACCGCACGACGGTTCTGGACCAGTGAACGGTAGACCACTGGCGCCTCTAGCTAGTTCACAGGAGTTTGCTTTTTTAAAAATTATTTCACGGTGGATTTTAAAGATTTATCCATATAAAATGCATTTGACCCAAGAAATTAAGCCAGTAGATTATTGCAATTGCCATGTGGGTTTTGCAAATCAAGAAATGAGCGTTGATTTTTCGAAAAACAGTAAGAAATCTGTTTAGCCATGAAGCATACTTTTTCCTTGGATGAGTATGTATATATCGAGAACTGTTGTGTTTGGGTTGTTTAGAATCCTTCGTGAACTCATAAGAAAATAAATGCACCTGCAAAAGGCGACTATTTGGTATGGGTTGTGGCGGAGTTGCTAAGCCATATTCCTTGGTTAGAGGATGAAGTTATAGTTAATAATGACCGTTATCGTATTGGCATAGATTTGGATATGTAGTTCCAGCAGGAGAGGGTAACCTGCTCTTATAACATAATAGGAAACCACGCACTGGTTACAAGTGAGATACTTGCAACCTATCATTTCATTCAATTTTAACAAAAAATGGCTACCGATACCATGTTAGTTTACGCCAAGTGAATTTTGACTGTGTGAAATCTCACGAATAGTTCAACCATCCAACAACAATTGATGAGCTTGTGAATGGAATTTGACGAGTTATTGCTGAAATTGAGGGGCAAGTACGTAATTGTTACCAACAATGTAACCAAAAGAATGGCAACAAAGTCGTGGTGGCTATTTATTGAATGTTTTGTTGATTGGAGTTTATCCAAAAATATCTGTTGTGCTCTTATTGGCCCACCCTTTACTTATTTTGGTAATTTATCTCTAACAATATAGGTTTTATCGCGATTTTTAAAATAAGCATTAAATTTTGTGTACGTCAACAACGCTTTTACATTCGATGTATCCCTATTATCAACTTATGTAATCTATACTGTTTATCATACGTAGGTACATTATGGTATTTACTTAACACTAAATGTGTAGAGATTCTAAATGCTTTTATACCTGTTAGTCATACGTTTTATTAGTTTTGCGAAAATACCGCATATGGAATAGCATATAAAGTTACCTATATATGTATGTATCTTATCAGTTAGTTTCTTCCCCGGAAATTACCCACATGTCTTTCCTATAATACTTATCGACCGATTACACATTCGGAAATATACGTAGGTACATTTCTACATAGCAACATCTACTAAAATCTTCAATTAATTGATTTCATGGTTTTTAGTTACAGTACTTCCATGGATACTTCCTTCATCGACGATCTACCAAAAGGACCCTTAGATCGTTACAGGTCCCAAGCAAATTTTGATTGGAAAAAATTAAAATTAGTGTTTGAAGAACCAGATTTTTTGAAGGTTAAGGTATGTTTCACAATTAATTAGGAATAATATTTAACTCCGTTGCTATGGAAGTTAGTGAAAAAGTAAAAATGCAATGTCATCCAGAGAGGCATCGTTTACAGAATGTACGAAGGGTGACTCACAGCACAGGGGTACCTGGTAATTCTTCAGGAAGTTATTCCTGAATTGCTGAAAAATGTTGCATTGGCTTATTACAGTGCCATTCCACTCAGGCCATTTCTGGACAATAATTTTTCTCATTGATAGATAGGTACAAACGGACCTGTGAGATGGCCGCAAGGATCTCCCGGCCTTTCCACATTATATTTGCTCCTCTGGAGTTTCTTGCAAAATGAAGTATATAAGACACGCCATGATTTCATAGCGGAACTTCTGCGGTAATTGCTTTGCCCAATCAAACTCTCCATAGAAAATCCATCATTATTTTAAATGCTATTGGAAGAATTACAAAAATATGCTAGTACGCTGTATACACGAAAATGGGCGTTTTCAAAACCTATTTTAAACCTTTACTCCTTTGTAGTTTACGGATTTTTTATACTCTATTTGTAACAGTAATAACAATAGTTGCAAATAGAGTAAAATATAAAAATATCAATCTTTTAAGTTATCAAAATACATATACATAAATACATAATTATATACATATCCGCCATTGAAAACCCCGAATTATACTTAATCGAAATAAAAAATGATATATACAGGCTGTGCTATTTAAACAATCAAAAGCATGATCCACAACTCAAAAACTGTTACACCTAGAAAAAGAAGCTAAATACGCCACTGGATTTTACGTAAAAACCTGGATGACATTCCATTTTTACTTTTTCACTAACTGCAGTAGTAACTGAGATACGAGAGATCCTCGAAATTTAAAACTAACAGAGCTAGAAAAATTCTGTTTGCGTCATCTTTTGTTTCACAAACAAGTAGGATACTGACAACGAAAACCGCCACGCTTTAAATTATTTAATAACTGAGATGATACCCTGCTAAAGTGCCCATATGAGAGGGCCTGTACCTTGGGAAGATCTTCTATTTGAAACTAAATTTCATTTTCATTCAAATCAAAAGCGCCACAACCTATCTTGGTTATTCAGGCAAAGTTATTCCTAAATTTCTCTAAGAGAAACAAATTTGTTGCGGTAGCTACTGCATAAAATATATCAAAATATAAATTATAAAATTACAAGCATAATTTTCTTTATTTTTCGTAGCTGAAAGTATGGAAAACATTGGAAAAGGATCCGCTCTTCCAAAGACCAAATGTAACGCTAACAACAGACGAACAGAAGAGAATAACGGCGCTGCAGTTTCATCAGTATTGTAAATACAACTTCTTACCGCCAGACGCCCAAAATTTACCTTATAAAAGAAAGGTAACAAATATAAATATAAATTTATTTACTTACGAGGCTCATTTTAAAAGTTCTTGTTTATTTATGAGGGTCATTTTAAAAGTCTTTGTTTACTTACGAGGGTCATTTTTAAAAGTCCTTGCTGTTGTTTAAAAAATGCGTTTTTTTTTAATTTTTATTTGTACAGGGAATATTTTGCTTTTTCGACGTAATTCTTCTTCTGCGCAATTTTGTCGAATAGGGAATGAGAGTTAGGAGATCTTCTTGTCTTAGAAATCGGCCGCCTGTTCATTTAACGTTAACCGTGTCTTTGGCATCATGTTTGCATTTTTACTCATTAATAGTGTTTCTTTCCACCATAACAGTTGCCCACGTGATGTTGTCAAAATGCATGCGTTGCCTGCGAGGCTTAAATAGAAATGTGTCGACACTACTCTTGCAAACCGCATCGGACACTTTCCCCACTATCATCTTTATGCAGCATTTTTAGAGGGAAACGAATGTAAGCATACCTCACACAGCAGTAAAGCTGATGTCACACATATAGCTAATGTAACCAACCCGCTGTGACTTTTACGAAGAGGATCGTTAAACTCGTGCCTAGCTTAAAAAAGATTCTCGAAGAGAACGGGTTATGTCGAAAAGTAGCGAAAGGATGTTGATTCTTGTAGTAATAACAATTCTCTAAATCCTTACTATTACTTTTGAACCAAAACAATTTTTCTTTAAAAATGACCCTCGTATATATTTTCTAATACCACATTTTAGACTAGATATATAATGACCGTGAACGAAGCATTGGCCGTCTGTTACCCTGACGTTTCGGTTAAATATGCGATCGGCATCAGTCTATTTACAAACACTCTGCAGACGTTGGGCACAGAGCGACATCAGCACATCTTTCAGGCAGCTTGGAATAGGCAGGTATGTGATTTGCGCATCTGTACATTCATGTGTAAATTTTGATGCTTTCAGATTCTGTCGTGTCTAGCGCTGACTGAAGTGTCACACGGCAGTAACACTAAGCAAATGCGTACTACGGCCACATATGATAGGGTAACCCAGGAATTTGTAATAAATACTCCAGATTTCGAGGCGGCTAAGTGCTGGATTGGAAATTTAGGTAACATCGGCTAAGATTGCATCTATTGTTCCTAGTCATAAAAGTCATTGTTAACACATTAAGATGTAAAATATTAAAACATAATCGATTAGAAGCCTGGATGTTGTATATGGCAGATACGTGTATATGCCCTATACCCTAAGCTCAAACTTGGATGAATGATGTAGGAATATGAACGGTCTACAAAGCAAACTTATCGGCATTAGTAAATTTAAAACAAATAGTTTGCCCTAAACTCGGTAATTTCAGAGATATCTTTGATTTTCTAAAAATTATGCCAATAACTGTTCAACAAAGGCGGTTGTAATTTAGTTACCCCTTAGAATAAGTAAACTAAATTTTGAAATATCTGTTAGTACAGATGTACTTACACATTCAGATGTGTTTATAATTGAACTTTAATATACTGGGTGTTCGTTAGTGAAGTACAAACTCAGTCAACTTCAATTAGGCACATCTCATTTTTTTTTTAAAATAGTATGTACCTTAATACCTAATAACTGACCTTTCCACCTTCTGATTGCTCGGGGTTCTGAAGCATTGCCCCGGTTTGTCCTACGCCATTGCGGTGATGGTTTTCTTTGATATCTTCTACATTCTTATAAATGAATTATTCAATTAATAAGTAATACAATCTTATTGCATATTCTATTTGTATATTTTGACTTAAAATGGCAGATTCCATTTATTTAGAGAAGTCCATATACGTAAATTGGGTAAATAATTGTTGAGGGCAGCGTGGATTATATAGCTGTGACGTTCTCGTTTGCGTCGTTTTTAGTGACGACATAGATACTCATAATTGGAGTCTGCCAGATTAGAGAACAAACGGAAAAACAATAGCATGAAACTTCCGTATATTTTTTTATTCTGTATGCGTACTAAAAATGTATTTTATATTTATAGGTAAAACATGCACGGTAGCTCTGTTATTCGCCCAGTTATACACAAACGGTGAATGCCACGGCCTGCATGCGTTTTTTGTACCGATTAGAGATCCTCAAACGCTTCTTCCTTATCCTGGGATAATTGTTGGTGATATCGGCGAGAAGGCAGGTCTTCATGGTATAGATAATGGGTAACTAAAGGTTTAAAAATGTATTAGCTTGATTTTCAATTGATGCTGTTGCTTAGCTTTATCATGTTCAACAACTATCGAATCCCTAGAGAGAATTTGCTGAATAGAACCGCGGATGTGACCCCGGAAGGGGACTATGAGAGTAGTTTTTCGGAGCCTGGTAAAATACTAGGAGCTGCACTAGAGAATTTATCCACAGGACGTATGGGTATATGTCAAGAGAGTGTAAATGATTTAATTTGTGCGGTAACCATATCGATACGATACGCGGCCCTTAGGACGCAATTTAGTGACAATGGAAACGGCAATGGAAATGGCGGCGAACATGGATCTTCAAGCGATGAGTTGCCTATTTTAGAATATCAATTACATGTAAGTTGGAATATTTCTTTAGTAATATTAGTGTGTATGCGAAAACTTATTCAGTCAGAATGTGTGTCCCAAAGAGGATAATTGCATGTTATATACAGATAGTGAAGTGCAATAATAGGGAGACACAACCACCTTACTCTCTATTATCGCGTTTAGTTGTGGTTCTCTGTACAGTGTTATTTTTTGTTGTAGCAATGGAGGCTTTTCCCGTATGTAGCAGCTGCGGCAGTATTTAAGATATTTATCACTTGCTTCACCGATGATTATCTAGCTGCCGTTGAAAAGACAACAACATCCACATCAGCACGTCTGAACGGATTGGTAAGCAGATGACTCTGCAAGTTTCGAATAACCTCGTATCCTACTTTTAATTCGTTCCTACAGGGTGATTTAGTGGCGGAAATTCACGCAATAATATCAGCAGCAAAACCGTTATTTACGTGGACATGTAGAGATGCGATTCAGGAAAGTCGAGAAGCCTGTGGCGGGCATGGCTACTTAAAAGCTGCTAGATTGGGCGATCTGAGAAGTACAAACGATCCCCGAGTAACATACGAAGGAGACAACAATGTTCTCGTACAGCAAACGAGCAATTGGCTTCTCCGCCAATGGTCTATGTTAATGCAAGAGGGTAAATTAACAAGTCCATTGGAAACGTGTACATTTTTAACACGATACCGGCAAATATTAAATAAGAAATACAAAATGGATTTTGTATTGGCTATTGATTGTGAGTTTATGTGAAATTATGAGAATTTCTTAAATTAATATTTTTATTTTTCAGATATATTAAGTTTATTTGAATGGCTGATCACTTTTTTGATCACTGAGACGGACAAAAAGCAACAAATCTCCATCCAAAACGGTGAGAAAGTTTGAAAACAAATTGAAATATATTATTTATTCCTCTTCATTGCAGGCCAAAGTAAATTTTCTGCTAGAAATAATTTTCAAGTTTATAGAGCGGCTGCTTTATCCAGGATATACAGCGAATATTTAGCTTTACGCTACTATTGGAGATATATAAATACTCCTAACATTCAACCTATCTTAAAACTGGTCTTAGAAAATTTGGCCTATATGTATGGATTGTCATGTTTAGATAAACATTTAATCTTCTTTTACGAAGGAAATTTCGCTAACGGTCCGGATTTGATCATTAGTATCAAGGAAAATATATTGAAACTCTGTGTTAGATTAAAGCCACAGATTGTCGGCATTATTGATGCTTTGGCGCCACCTGATTTTGTTGTTAATTCTGTACTAGGAAAAGCTGACGGAAATGTAAGTAGATGCGAAACACGTCTGTTTGTGGCAATTGATTGTTTTATTTCGTTTTTTTTTAGCTGTATCAACATCTACAAGCTGAATTCTTTCAAAATCCCGGTGCAATGTCCCGGCCGAACTGGTGGCATGAGATTATTATTGAGAATGCTCCGGATTTCAAGTGCAGATCTAAATTATAACAAAAGATATTGTTTATTTATATCTAATTTATACTTGTATATTAATATTTTTTAATAATGCAATCTATTTTATTAAATGGGAAAGTCAAATATATATATTTAATTAACGTTAAATATTTTTCGGTTTTATTTTGCCTGTATTATTGAACAGTTTACTGTAATCGACGCACTTATACAGAAAACTATATTGACGATGACATAGTTGCATTATTGTTTCACGCCAAGCTAATTCCTTCAATAGGGTAATCTCAGGTTCCTTCTGACTATATTTGGCCTAGGGCGGTATGCTTCACAATCACAACAATCTCCTCTATTACCTAAGAATAAAACAAAAAGAACGGTTTACATTGTATTAGTAAATTTAATTGAATTAATCGGAATGTAATGGCCGAATTACCTAAATCTATGTACCTGATCTGATAATGTATCTTCGTAGAACGACGTTCATTTCCAGCAATCTTTGTTGCAGTAACGCGTTATTTACTCCTCTATTTTGATACTGTAAACAAATTCAGTTTTAATTGCAAGTAGCAGTTTTCTGTTCGTATATTTTTTGAATGTTATGTTAATTGTTAATTCGTTCGTTTTTAATCATGTAGGAACGCCTAATAATTAATGATAAATTTCTATGCATATGATATCAATATTTCTCTTTATTTATTAGGCGCACCTTATATACCAATTATCCTTTCAAACATCACCTGCATATTATCCATTCGATTATCGCTGTAATCTTCAGTGTCGATGCTAAAATAAGACGGTGACGATCGAATAAGTTCCATGAAGATCATAGCTACCCTTCGCCACTGTGAAATATGTTCAGCCTGAAAGAGTACAATATTATATAATTGAAAGGTACTTCTGCATGCAACAAAACAAACTAGCCCAATATATTTGTACCTGCATGTTGAAGAAAATCGGTAGCATACTTATAGGAACTGAACATCCTGCCAATTCATCGGCTGGCGAACATCTAAGCGAATAATATAACAAATCTAGAACAGCTATCAATAATATCATATGATTTCCAGTCAATTCCTGGCGTAACAGCCCCAGTATATCTTGGCCTATTAATTCTGGCGCTACTCCCGGATTATCATCTATAAGTAAAAATATGATTTAAAAATAGTATGTGAAGGAATTGAAGAGGTATACCCAAAGCTAAATGCTGTATGTAAAGAGGTATGAAAGGCTTTTTCAAGTTGAGGAGGAAAAATTGCAGACCAGATGCAATTTCTCTTATCGTACAATTTTCCAATAACTTTTCCAGTCCCTTTCCTCCTTTGTGTATTTCGTTCGCTATTTGTTTGATACGACCGTCATGTCTTGAAATTCGGAATAGATCCCTGTTTCTAGCGTCTATATTATGAATTACAACTTTAATAATTTAAACCAAGCACGAACCGAATTGCACATTCTTGTTCTAGCATATTTAAATGTGTTTTTGTTGTTGTTTCAAATTAGAAAACTGCAGCGTTAGCAATCGCCGAAGGTTGATTAAATGTAAACAAACAAATTTGTTAATGTACTTGTGAGCATTATGGATTAGATTCGGGTTATGAAAATTCTAAAATAAGAAATATGTATAATGAGAGTTAAATTTAGACGTGTCGCTTTGCTAATTTAAATGTGTTAGAACAATTGTGTATGGCATTGAACTCACATACTTTCCTTTAAGTGTTCGATTACCACGAGCACGGCATTTAGGGATCGATCACGGATGATTTGTTTCTGAAACAATCTAAAAAACAGCTTATTTTAAAGGAGAATAGTTGCGAAAGCCACACTAGTACTGGACAGAAAAGATTTACGCAATGTAATTTCCTCTAAATGATGTTATAAGGAACATATAATTTTAAAATTTGATCTGAATTCGGTATTGTAGTATCTTAATTGAATTAAGTTCGGAATATGAGAATTTCCATGTTTTATCTGGGTAAGGATTAAAGAAACAATAAATTGATGTTTCATGGCGTTTCTCCACGCTAATTGAATAATATGTCCGTTCTTCTCGTCAATTCACTTGACGAATGACAGCAATTCCTCACGCTCGTGAATTTCAGTTTGGAATTCACGGCCTATCATGTCACGTATATTCTCGGAATACACGGACAGAATATAGCAACAAACACCATTACAACACATAATAAGACTAAATTTGAAACGTCTTGTCACTTTCAACTTTTCCTGTTTCTCTATTAAATTTAACTTATCACGTTATGCACGTTGTAAATCATTGATAAAGTTATGAATGTTTGGATGGGGTGAACTATACAGTAATGGTTTAACTTTCCACGAAAAGATTTGCAACAATATTAGTTGTTCTCCTTAAGCATGCTGAAGGTGCGGTCCAAATGCGAGGAGGAAATGTTGAATAGGTGTCGACAAGCTATTTCGCAAATTCAATCACTTTGGTATCACTCGGCTGGTCGGGCTAAAGATCAAAAGCAAAAGAATCACCAACTTCTACCGGGTTTAAATTAATCGAACAATGTGACATATCCATTTACCAACAGTTGATTTGACTTCTATTCTCTAGACCTATGGCACGCGATGCAATGCTCAGTGGCACTCTGCGCCAGTGCTGCCAGGTCTTCTCAACTAAAGGCGGTAGATGAAAGTTGTAATAGCAGTATTAAACTGTAGTTAACAACGCATGTTTGAAACTGTAGCTAAATAAAAAAAGGTTCCCCAAATACAAAACTGTTTTGGCAAATTGTTGCATGGCACCCTGAAACATATCGCTAGATTGGTTTAGCATAACTACAAGGTTGCCGACGTCTGCTCTAGATAGTCCTACCACCTGGTGTTTTCTTTATCAAGATTGGTCCAGGTAGAAACAATAAACAAAACTATTTGGGTATTTGGACTTAGATTGAAATGTCGTGCATTAGGTGACTTATATTGCTCTAACTCTTTCACCTACCGCACTCCGATGTAAATAGCTATTTCTAATTTGATGTTAAAATAAAGCTAAAACAAACGATGATGCAGTGTGGTAATGAGTTATTAACGCACGACGCAACGACTTTTACCGGAATGTAATATGGGCGATTAATGTGCAAATTAGAAAAAATACTAAAACTCCTGTCACAATGACTTGTAATGCTCGTACATTGAATCACTCGCATTACAACTAACGTCATTGTGACACTTGTGTTTTAATATACTATTTTCTAATTGGAGGATTATTACCACTACCGCACACTGTGCTTTATTGTTGGGTTGCGTCTGTATTTGAGTTCCCTTTATATTTTAGTTGTGTCTTTGCTTCTATTTATGATTTATTTATATTCACTTTGTGTGATAATTGAATGCCTTTCGGTTGTTATTGCATTTTTATTCTTTTTGAATTATCAATAATTTTAAACTAGAAATTTACAGGCACGCAAGAAACCCAATCATTCCGCGTGGCACAAGTTTATTAATTGGGGACAATTGCTTCGGAAATACACGATTCTATTTTAGATTTTTGTCAAGAGTTTATTATTTGTCCCTAAGTTCACGAAATGGATTAAAAAAAATAAAATAGAAGAATATATCACATATGAATGAATACATTTTGCGTATTAACTCGCTTTTGAAAATCTTGTCCAATACATAGCTAAAAAAAAATTTAAAATTAAACAAACGTCCAAGCGTTATTACGGTGTTTACCCTAATAATAGAACTACAACATAAAATATTTTTCATTAGCCACTGTTAAATTAATAATTGACCTCCAATTCTTTTTAGAAACATAAAACACAAACGCTACCAGAAAATAATATTTACAAATAACTTTAACCCTGTAACTCAACTATAAATATGAACTATCATGCCGTAAGTGGCAGTATTAAGAAACATGCAGTTAGCTATTATTTTTGCAAGTGCGTTTCTGACCGTTGCCGGAGGCAACGTAATCCCGGAAACCCTTCATCCTAATAACAGCGTACATTCATTATCCAAGGCCGAAAATTACCACAATGTATGGATTAGCAATAATAAACCATTGGAGATATGCCCCGTAGTTGAAGCAAGTATGGCTGCGGCCGTGAAAAGCCGAATGGGTGATTTAATTGAAAACAAGGACGATATTGACTTTGGAAAGTACTTTGTTACCATTGGAGATGTACAGAGTCAAATATCTTGTTCGAAGGAACACGGGAAGGATGCACAAAATATAAATTTTTGCGATATCAAGGAACAAAACAAAGGCAGACATAACGATATACAACTTGCCGATAAGGAATCTAAGTGGGTTTGCGAAAAGCCAGATTATCCTGGGAATACTGATAAGTATGTAATGGGCTATTTAAACACTAAAAATATAATGCAGGAACCGTCGGGAAGCGGTGATTTGAGAATTGTTTTAAACACTGATGATTTGACAAATATTAAGCTTCCAGCAGTAGAAACTCCGCAACAAGAACCACCTGTCCTTAAGGAAATTATTGATACCAAAGAGGAAACCGTATTATCGCCGAAAAAGTGGAAGAATCCAAATAACAATCGAATCGAAAAGGAAACAGACATATCTGACGAACTGGAGGAAATACCCCCAAAAAGATCAGAAGTGTCATTTTCTAATATACCAATCACAATAGAAACTTCGGAAGGAATACTGCAAAACTACGATTTAGAAAATGAGAAAAGCGATAAAAGCTTCGAAACAACAACCATTATGTGTGAGATGGTAACGGAATTGAATGAGCCAATCAACAAAGAAAGTAAGAGCAAGAAACTGACAGCACGCGAGCTAATAAGAACCGGCAAAATTATTAACGAAATCTTAGAAAAATTCAAACAAATAGATGCCCCTGAACACGTTAGGAGATACTTTGAGAAAGTAATGGAAGGCCTTCAGAGTGAGATTCGGGATGTAAGTGAAATTTCCGAATTGGGATCTGAATATTAGCTGAAAATATGTGAATGCGCCCATATTTATTTATCGTTATGTTATTTATTGTTAAGAGGTATTATAATATAAATTTTGTATTTTATGACTTATTGTAAGGAATTGCGAAAATTATTCGATTTTATAATTAATTAATAAAAATATGCATTTATAATACATTATTATTTTTTATGCGAAGAAAAAATGCAGCTTAACTTCGTTTTTATAAATATACATAGGTAGACATATAAAAGCTAATGATTGGATTGGAATTGCGTTTCGTATTTAGAGCATTCGAAAATCAAATTACAAAGGTATATTGCTCAAATTGTTTGCTAAACATGTAAATAATATTACATGTAACTACATGCACGCATTATTGCTAGCCTAGTTATATTAAAGAGTTGCTGATTCGGGAAGAAAGTCTTTTAAAGGAATGTGTGAAGTGATTTAATACTGGGTCAAACTTCAATGACGAAGTAGATGACCTTTATATTTAAAATAACTACAATTAATTTGGGGTTTACAATTTACAAAAATGGCAAACATATGTAGTATCTTTCTCTTATTCAATTATTTGGGTTGATGAGTTATATGAATTATGAACTATAATTAGATACTAGGAAAAACAATCAAACTTACGGCACACCTTAACTTTGGGAAAGCTAACAAAAACGTTTACAATTTCCATAAAATGGTATTTGTTTGAGAGTATTGCTTTATACTATTGGTTTTCTGGCAAAAAAATAAACCGGGATATACAGTGAATGTTCAGAATTGATTTTGTACCATAGCATATACCTGTATTAATTATGTATGATTTATACACAAATTCCTTCTATAATTATTAAAAACTAAAATATCCCAAGACATTGATGGACAAATACTTTTGTTTTCCAAAAGTACACAACAAGTGATTTGATAGAACTAAAGAAAATGCCTACTACAGATGAAATAGTTTCATTACCATAGATGAAATGATACTTCGCGAAATTAGTAAATATAAACTATTAGTAACTTTAAACGGTAGTTTTATAACATTATATATATTTGAAACATGAAGGATTTACTTGCAAGAGATACTTTAGCAATAGGTTTGAAGTAGGGATTTTGAAAACAATGATGTAACCTCATCTAAACGCTATAATATGGCGCAATAGAAATGCTACTGTTTTAATTACAGTGCACAGTTACCAGAATCAGCCTTGAAATACAAATCATTTTTACTCAAACTCGAGAGGCGGAAATTTTCAAAGAACTGGAGTTACCTCTTACAGAATAAAAGCTATATTAGACACTTACCTACCAACCACAATGGAAGGATGCTACAATAAAATATCGTTGGCAAAATGAAATGTGCCTCTATAGAAACTTTGTTGGAAAGCGAGATTGTCCTATTGAAGGAGCATACGAAAAGATTTCTTTAACCCTTCAACGGCCACTGGTCGAAATTTTGATAACTTTACGTGTAACTTTAGGAATCTTGTCCTATAAAGGAGAAGACTCCCCTAGAATGTTATATTTGCCAGATGGAGAATTAGTAAAGGTTTTTAGAGGACAGGACATAACTAGAAATGGAAATTTGAGAACATTTTTTGCTATTTAAAAAGTTAAAGTGAAAGAGATTTTATCAACGGAATTGGCAGAACAAATTATAGAAGGTTCAAAAGAATTCAAAATGATTATGTAATTAAATGCGAACATTGCTATAGTTTTCAAAGTTCTCAAGAAAAAGAGAACTTACAATTTAAAACCACAAAAGTGTAAGTTTTTTGCAGATTCAAAAACAAAATTAATTCAACGTTAAGTAGGTCGTTTCGCATTAATTTTTCTCAGGATATAAGAAAAGGAAATGTTAAAAGATTACTTTAGAGAATATTTCATTTCTTAGAGTTGGTGGATATTTAGGTGTCTATACCAGAAATGTCCACCATGTCAAAAAATCAGCAATTACTTCAAACATAAAGCAGTATGATCGAATAAGCTAATGAAATCGGTCTTTTCATTAATTATGAAAAGCATTATTGAACCTCAGAAAGTTTGAAATTTGCATGTTTATACATTTTGAGTAAATAACTGTTTAGAAGAAAAACACAAAAGGATCTTCTTCGTTAATCTTGGTTGTGTCGAATTCCTGAAACCTTTAAGGAGTTTGGACAGTACTCCAGAAAGAAATGTACGTTTTTTCTCTTATGTGTCTTGATTGCAGCTGCACTTTCGATATTCGAGGGACATTCGAATTTAAACGAGCCTTTTGCAAAATAAAATTTATTTTACATTTAAGCAGAAAACACACTTTCATCGAACAGATAGTTTTTTAATGCTGTTTTCGAAGAATGACTTAGGGCATTAGGGTATACAACCAACTGCGCACTAACTGTTCTACCTGTTGAACCTGTTGATCGTTCGCAAAACGCTCTCCTCCAAGTGTAATAATTAATAGTGTATTATTTTGATATGTTTCCTTCATTAATTAATTCATATTAATCTAACAAACACCTATATTGACATGTTTGTTGTAAATTTTCTAAATTTAAATCCACCTATTAATTTTTTGTTTCTAAAAGTGAAAAAGTTCCAAACATAATTTGAAATTCCAATGAATAATTTCATTTATCATAATTGAAATGTAAAAAAGAAATCAAATTCGGCATAGCCTACTTCGTTTAAAGCTCTAACAACAATAATTTTAAAAAAATTCATTGGGTTTTGATTTTAAATGCTAATAAGCATTTAAATATTTACCATTCATGTTTAAATTTCCTTCATTCACACCGTAAACATATTCTCCGGTATTGAACTAGATACGGAAGTTACTTAAACATAAAGCTTCGAAATCAGGTCAAACAATTTTACTGCATTTGCAGATTCAGCAAATACCCTCGATATAAAACTATACGATGTGTTACACTTTACAGTTGTCACATTTTCATGCCGCCGCCATGTACATTTCCGCACTTTTTTTTCTTGTTATAACTTTAACAGTGACTAACTCTGCTCCGACGGAGTCATTGGTATACGAAGTGGATAAATCCCTGATTGTTGAGCCGAAAAACGATGTCCAAGAAGACATCCCGGAAGAAGAAACAAGAATGAATCCCATTAGCGAAGCGAAGGAGGCTAATTCGGCAGTAAGACACAAGAAGTCCGCTGCTACTACAACCTTTTGCGTAGAAATACGTCCCAGTAATCCGTATCAACAGCCGTATGAAGTTTGCGACACGGGAAATAGTATTTATGCAGTACCAGTAACGAATCATCAGTCCGGTTCTGCCTATATTAATACTGCATCACAATCCAGTAGCTCGTATGTGAAACCTGCCTACGTCGCTTCCAAGCCTTCTTATGCAGTAGTTAGCCCTAGTGCGGCGTACAGTTCATCCACGAAGACGGAAACAACTTATCCAAAAGGAGGTCATTACGGATCGTACAGATCAGCTGAGGAATTGTTGGAAGATGCTGAAGAATTTGAACAATTCGGCGACGAAATGGAAGAGGGAGAAATACAACCATTAATGAGGAGCGCTGGGTATGGATATGTTGGCGAACACGGCTATGATTATGGTCACGCTGGAGGGTTGGGAGATGGAGCAGCGTTAATTACATTTAACGATGCTGGCAAAAAGAAAAAGAAGAAGGGACATGGTTTAGATCATCACGGGCTGGTTATTACGTGTCAACCGAATTTAGCTGGATATACATCTACAATTGGTGGTGGACATGGTGCCGGTCATGCTGGATATGGTGCTGTACATGGAGGTGGCTCCGGTGGTGGTCATGGTGTTGGTTTTGGAGGAGGATTCGGCGGTGGTTTTGGTGGCTATGGTGCTGGACATACAGGGGGATTTAGCGGCGGGTATGGTAGTCATGGTGCTGGACATGCAGGAGGATTTGGTGGCGGTCATAAAGGAGGGTTTGGTGGCGGTCATAAAGGAGGATTTGGTGGCGGTCATAAAGGAGGATTTGGTGGTGGCTATGGTGCTGGTCATACAGGAGGTTCTGGCGGCGGTTATGGTAGTTACACGGCTGGACAAGGAGGAGGACATATTAGCGGTCAAGGGGGCTCTGGTAGTGGTGCATATGGATATTACAGAGACGCGTCGGAGATGTCTCCACCGAAACATCGGTCCAACTACTACAATGCTGATGGCTCTGGAAGCCATTCTCATAGTTTCGAAGGAGGAATACAAGGCAACGGCGGATATTACCCCGTTGGTCATGACTATGGCGGAGGCACTGTTACTATCGGCACTGGTGGCGCACAGGCTCAACTCCCTCACGGACATTTTCTACCACAACATTTCGCCAGTCAACCACAATCATTTTATGCACCTTCTCCACCAGTCCATAATAACCCACATCCAGGAAATCTTCCTTATCAGGGCTTTTCCTCAAACGCAGGCAGCGCATCGTCTGGATTCACATCTCATTCCACAGCTTATGTAGCGCCAGGTACGTACAGATCTAACGACAATACCGAGGAACACCGCAGGATGGGTCCACCAAATATGGTACCGCAAGAAAAGGAGATGGAGCACGCCGCAGAAGGTAGACCAGATGAAAAGGAAAAGCGACCCGTTGAAACCATGAATAAGATGAGTCACGTGAGAAATCCTGATATGTGGAATGCGAATGTGAGGCCATCGAAAGGACAAAACGGTAATGCTCGAGAGGAAATGAAACAGGATCACCAGAAGAATATCGTTGCTAATTCAAAGTGGGGCGAAAGTGATAAAAATAGCAACGGCTTAAATGAAAGTAAATCAGAATAAATTGTATATCGTTTTAGCGTAATTAGTTTAATAATAATTTATTTATATTACTCCCAAAAAAATAAATATTGTAAATATATTCCTAATTTATTAAAGTATATCTACTGTTTTTACCGAATAATGTCGTCTTTTTTTTATTGAAAAAAGTGAAATGCAAACGCTTCGTCACTCTGTGTAATTAATTCCACCTGATAAATACAAAGATAAAGCTTGTCGAATTCAGCAATTCTATCAATAAGTAAATCTGTATTGATAATTACCTTTTTTCTCGCATACACGGAAAAAAAGCATTGGTTATATAAACAGTTTGTATTACCGTATGATTGATGACATTTACGATTTGTGTGGCCCTACATTCCTATATCCATATCTAATCCAAATTTACTATGATATATTATAAATTATAATGCAGAGATACAAAAGACAGGAATCTACATTCTCCTTCTTTGGTGAATTAATGTGGCAATAGTAAATTAATTATTGTTATCTTGTATTAGTCCTTAAAATATTTTAATTTCCAGTGATACGTAAAATAAAGAAACTCACCCGGGTATGCAGTTGTAATTTCCCATCCTTGCATGCTAAGTAGAAATTTTACACGAAAAATTTTGCGTTCTCATATTTGGTCCGAAATAGTTTTGTGCGTCAAACGTCAGTGAATTTGACTTTTTGACGTTCTAGTTTATGGTGTACTATTACGGATTGTGTATTGATTTTTTAATGAAACCATTAACTGCTCAGATTTTTGCAGAAAAAAATCTTTTTATAGCATTCCATAATATGTAGTGCTCATTTGTTCTACATATTAACACTTGTTGTACGTATATATTAATTTACTACCTAATACTTTCATGTTTTGACATTATCTTTGCAGCAAATATTTTGAATAGTTAGGTAATCATTTTTATAATAAAGTGTGTTATAGTCGGTATATATAGATATTTTTTTGATAGATGTACTCTATTTTAGGATAATAATAATAAATGACTTTATTGTGCTAGACTATTGTAGACAGAAAGAAAACAAAATAAACAAAGCACGTCTCAGGGCGAGATTCAGTGAATATTACTGCTCTATCTAACCCTGTAGCACATACATAAAGAAAAACAAATATATTGGCAAAAAAACATGAAATAGAAAAAAAATACATATTGAAAATGACAAGAAATAGTAAATAAAAAAAAAGAAACATTGATATTAATTAAATTGATTGGTAAACATAAAGCAAATAGTAAGATAATAACACAGAAATAAACAATGCAAGGTCTCTTCAAAATAGTCATTTCAATTGGAAAACAGCAACGTATAAATAATCTGATATTTGTAGAACCTCTCAACCTAACTATAAGTATTTTTAATATTTTGATTTTTATAAAGAATCAATTTGTTGTAGAAAGGGGTAAATTTTTGCAAATTATTCTTATAGGATTGATTTTTAAATGATAACTTAATCCTTATGTCTAAGATGTCAATCAATTGTAATCTGCAGCTAAGTATGTGAGCTTTCATAAATAAATCATCCAGAATGTATAGTGATTATCAGTAAGTGAAACAGAAACATTTAATCTTCCATAATGTCTTGATCAACTCAGCTAATTCTCAATGAGGCAACTTTTTAAAAGAAATTGGGTTGCTTATTTTTCATTATTTAATATTGCAAAACAAAATATATATCATTGCAATGTGTTTGCAAGTAGTATTTGATAAAAAAAATGTAAATCGACGTAAAAAATGGTTTATCTTGATTCTAACTTGACATTGTGTAAACCGCCAGCTTATTCAGATAGCATTGCCAAATATATAGGGGCATGCAATGTAACAAATGTTTTCAATCAGCAACTGAACACCGTTCTAATGGAAACAGATAAAGACGACGCCTGCTGTGCTCAGCCCACAGTCTCAGAAAAAGATTCTGAAAATAATACCATCGAAAAACCGAAAAATTTTGAAGTGGATGTAGATGAGAAAGATGAAGACAATCCTGAAGGCAAAGGCAGACGAGTAAAGAGGCATATAGTGATAGTGAATGCAAATGATGATCTACAACCATACTGACATCGAAAGTAACGGTAAGTTTATCTTGTTCATGTACATTATTAATTACAATTTCCGGTTTTCAAACTCGAAATTCGTTTTATTAACATCTCAGGTTAATCTTCGGTCTTTTCACATGGCTACACTAGCGTAGGATACGCTAGTGTTGACTTTATAACATTTATGTTGTCTGTTATTATTTGCTAAATTAATCAGCGCCCCCATCTGCTGTTCTTTTCGGGAAATCTTCTCATGCATGGTTTTCCGTTCAAAGAATAGCCGATTTTTCACGTCGTTTTTACGTTATTAGGTGTATAGTTTCGTTAGCATAGGTTATGTTATAACTAAGCTCCGGATTGATATGCAGTAAAAGTTCTTTAAATATGCAAATAAAATGACAAAAATATCAAGTAGGTGGCTATCTATGCCTTATTTTTGATGGGAAATAAGATAAAAAAAGAAGTAGTCAATAAAAACTAAATTTAATATACGGTAATAAAAGTAAAGTTGCACAGAATAACTCAAATAAGAATCTATCGCATAGTCTATCAAAAATAATATATTACAGTCTAAGCTGTTGGCGGAAGTTCTGCCCCCATGCGCATCTTACGTCACCAATTCGAAAAGGCAGCCGGGGCCTAGTCGATGAACGATGTCCCGCAATACTGGAATACCTAATAACATTTCTCTGTATTTCTTGGGATGTGTCTCACTCCATTGAGTACGACCAGGTAAAATTGCTTGGTTTATAGGTATTCTATTATTATATTTTAACAGAAGAATTTTTTGTAAAATACACATTAAAAAATATTACACTTTTCCTACGGAAAATTCCTGTATTGTATAGGGTAAATTTACCAAAAATTGGGAAATTTACTATAAAACTTTAGGTAAATTTTTCAATTTTTGGTAATTTTACCCTATACATTACAGGAATTTTCCGTAGGAAAAGTATAAAATTTTTAGTGTGTAGGTAAGTATGTACTAAAAAATATATAACAAAATAAACTCACACAAAAAAGATGTTCATATTTCTTGAAAAACTAACTCTGCATATTATAATTACAAACTGAATACAATTCGATTTTGTGAAACTGTAGTGTTTATCGCTCTATAAAGATTTATGTTTTGAAAATGATCTTTGGACATCTACAGATGTGATAGGGGCAAATTTAAAAGAACTTGCTACAATTGGTTCAATTTCCTTAACATCAATCGTGCTCTCTCCTTGAAGTATTTTATTTATTTTGTCGAAAACAGCGACACGAGGATTCTTTTCTAGGACATTTTTTAACTTATTGCTCTTCAACAAATGTTCTTTTTTCGGCGGGTATTTCGTTTATTTGGCTCTCCAAATTATTAACTATGTTCATTGCTATTTCTCGCCTTTCTAGATTTTCTATAGTTTTAAAAGAAATTGAAAATTTGCATGGATTAATCCTAGGTCCTTGCCGTTTTAAGCAATTCATGTACTTTTTTTAACACCTAGAGCATCCTTCACTTCTGCAATTTTATGAACGCTATTCTTGAATTCAAGGAAATTTTCGGCCTAAAAAACCGCTGCTTCAAGCCATGTTCCAAACCAAATTTGTGCCCTTATTTAATTTATAGTTTGTTTTTATTTTGGACTTTCACCTTCAGAAAACGAAAACTCCATCCTATTCTTTCTTTAGGCGTTTAAAAAAAAAAATTAATGAAAACGTTTTCATCTGAAATAGGTATGTTCAAAATATGCAAAATGTTTCAAATATGCAACTTTATGCAGTAGTAGAGATAAAAACATTCTTACCAAGTGTAGAACTACTCCAAATCCATATACAGTAACGTAAATGTGACTCAACGTGCGCATTGTAGACGGAAAGTAATATATATTTTTCTAAGGCATGTCTCAAGTTCATAATCAAATAAGTTACAGAGCTAAGCAATTGCATAGGAACCCGAGCCTTAAAACTAACATTGTCCTCATGCATGCTTTAAGTACCTACCCGCTATTCTCGGATAAACTTACCATATAAGATTTAAAGTAAATGTTTTAAACCATGTAAATACTGGTTAAAAAATAGTCATAACATAGTTTCGAACCGTTCCTGAAAAGTCACTACCTTATAACGTACTTTCCCTAAAGTCGGTGTCTATTGAGAAATATTTTATTTAAAATCAGTTGTTATCACAATATTTATATAGAAGATAAGATAATGTACTTGTTCAAGCCGATACCGTATTTATTTTATTGTAAAACTGCTATATAATAGTCTTATTATCAATTCTTTCAACATCGTTTCAAGATGAGCTCAACCGCGAATGCAAACATGACCGATTCTGATTATTGTGAGCCTAAGAATGAAAATGTCGAAGAAAATAGTGTCGAAGAGGAGGTATTTGTTAAAATTAATACTAAAACTGTTGAGAGTGATTCCCGAACAAGAACAAAACGTAATGTAGTACAAGCGCCCTCAAATAACATTGGCATAAAGTATTAAGGTATATAAAGTTTCTGCGTCTTCATTCAATGATTCTTTTTCAATTAAATTAATGATTTATTTTTGTTGCAGGTTATCATGTGCCGGTAGAACTACGCATACTACATCAACGCTTTCTAGCATAGTGTTTGCGTTGTTTGCTTTGTATGTTATTTTATTAAGTACGTTGTTGTACTTCCATATATTGCTATTTTTTAATAAAATGTATACGTCATAAGCCAACGTGTTTTATTTTATGATACTAAGACTAGTTGTAAGGTTAATGTGGAATATGTATGCATTATCCATTCATTCCTTAAAGAAAGATAATAAGTTATAATGTTCAGAAATTACACAGCCACTATTCTGTTAATAACAAGAAAATTAGAAAAAAACAACTTCACGATTTAACCGTCTAGGTATTTATCCAGATCGGGCTCCTGATTTTAATCGTCTCAATTATTTCAATTGTGAGAATAGGATAAACATGACACAATTGTGAACAAATTTTTTCTTGTTATTAACTTTTTCTGTTTCATTTTCAATCAACTCATACACTATTATTTTTCTTAATAATTCATTTGTTATTTTCCATTTACAATAGGTTTCTAGAACAGTTTTCAGAATCCCCGCTACAGAACTGTGAACGCACACTTAACAAACGAATTTGTGTTTGGCAAGGTAAACGAAAGAATGCATTCGAAAACTTATTTATTTGTTTATCAAAATTAATACATACCTTCACAATGATTCAATTTTAAATCTGATTATAAGTCATAATCATCTCACTTAAGTTTCTCTACTATAACGAATTGTCGTAAATCGTAGCGAAAGATGCAGATAGACGAACTATAAAGTTATAATTTAGGATTATGATAAAATAAAAATATCAGATTGCACGCTAAAACCTAACAATTTCATTTGATACTAAAAGATACACAACTTATTTGTCATCACTCCTCACTATACTTGTTTATAATTCTGAACAATTGTTTTGGAAATTTGTGGAAATTTCCATTTTTAACCGAAGACGGAATAAATTAAGAAAAATGTGTCTTATCCAATTATGTCTCGTTATTCTTATCCCGATAAATGGCCCAAGATTTCAATAAGATGCAAAATTTCATACTTCTCAATTTATAATAATCGTAAATTTTTATGTACGTATGACATTTTTTTGTTACAAATCTTCTATAGAGATTGATTAATTTAAAAATTATATATTGGATATTCCCAAATATATCTATAAAAAGATCAGCGCCCTTTGAAACCTCTAGAAATAATGGTAGCTCTAATATAGATTTTGAAATATGTGTCTTATCGAATTTTGCGGTCGATAAGCTAATATTTTAAAATGCATTCATTTATTTAATCTTATTATTATTAAATTACATAAAAAGATATGACAAAGTAAACCCATGGACTAAATTGACGCAATATTATATTACAAAAAAAATTATTAAGTAGACAAATTAAGAGAAATTAAATAAAAAAGTATGAAATTGCTATATTTAAAAGTTCACTATTATATATGTTACACAAGAAATGATTGTGCTAGAATGTACTTTTAATAAAATTATAAAGTCATTCCTAAAATTAAAGATAAGATGAAAACAAATAAATGGGATACTAGTAACATGTGCAGCTTCTTCATCTTTTCCTCTCGCTATACTTCAAATTAATTTTGGATGATTATCTACGGAGTGTTCTTCTACTACTATCTTAGGCTACCACGAGACGATATGAGACAGATAGCAGTAGATTCAGGTAGGTTCACATCGAGAGGTGTGAGAGACTTACATCTTCAAGCGTACATTTCCGCCAGGGCACAGGTTAATCTCCATTGGAATCCCTCATAAACTTTTACAGAAGGACTTGGAACTCTAGCCATACCATGTCACTGCGGTACAAGAATTGAAATCAGAAGATTATGCACGACGTGGGTAGTTAATAGCATTGTCAACAATGTGGAATTATTACAAAGAGTAGTTTGGAGTGATAAAGCATGGTTTCACCTATCAAGATTTGTGAATTCAGAAAATATGCGAATTTGGAGCCATGTAAAACCAGACGAAATAATTGAACAACCGCTACATTCTGCAAAAATAGGTGTGTGGGCAGCTTCTGATCACAAACGAATAACTGGATTAATATTTTTTCAAAGGTAATATCATTAATAAATTGATATTTCGCTCTTATGGAAAGTTTTCGTGCCAGCATATTTGGTTGCAAACTAATATTTTCCGAATTTATTAAATTGGTTTCGCCTCTTTTCTGCCTATAAACATAGGCTTACCAATAAAATTGAAGCAAAATAGTCCGCACGTGTTTCTGCGCTTGGGAATGAATACATTTAGTTTAGAGATAAGAGATCGTTAGATCTATCTAGGGCAAATAAGTAATTTGATATTACTTTGTCGAAATTTAAAATCAAATATCAGTAGTTCTGATATTTGCAAAGAATAATATAATTGCGTCTTGTAAGTAATAATTGTGGCATGATTTTCTTATAATGTAATTTGTGTGTCTGTGCTGTTTAATTTTCATTATCTAGAGCAGTGATTCCGAAAGTGGTCCAGGTGGATCCCCAGGGGTCCACGGAAGACTCAACGGGGGTCTACGTTGGCGTGACAAAAAATGGGGGTTCACAATTCGTAAGCGGGGGTCCACGAAAATTTATCTGGTTCCGATAGTGAAGAACTAAAATGTTGGCTTGAGTTTACCTATCAATGTAGACAGATAATATTTTAACAAGCTCAGCGACTGTTACTTGTAAAAACTTGCATATTCCATATTCAGTACAACGTGTCGAGTTTCTGGAAAGTAAAGATCCAGATTTAAAAGAAAACCTGATCAATTTGAAAGCAGACATTGCGTATTTGACAGATTTGTTCAAAAAATTTAATGACATTAACTTACAATTACAAGGGCCTCAATTTAATAAAAACAATGGGTGCAATTTCAGCTTTTCTGGGAAAATTGAAATTTATGAAGCAAAATATTAGTAGGTCATGGTATACCACCATGGATCATAAATCCACTTGATGAAACGGAAGTGGATAATGTGATATTACAAGAGGAGCTACTCGAGCTTAGCACTAATGAGGAACTGAAGATGAAATTTAAAAGAGGGTATCAAACATTTTGGCTGCAGGCAGAAATACCCGAAAAATATCCTGGACAGTGGGGAATT
The DNA here is from genome assembly GCA_949128085.1 of Cetonia aurata. NCBI lineage: Eukaryota > Metazoa > Arthropoda > Insecta > Coleoptera > Scarabaeidae > Cetonia > Cetonia aurata. The sequence continues at coordinate 27,857,230 of OX421887.1, forward strand.
GCGAGAAAGCTTTTGATAGCGTTTCCCTCGTCATATCTTGTCGACTAAAAGTTTTAGTGTCGTTAACACAAACCTTTTAACAAAAAAAAGGAGCAGATTGAATATCACAGAACGGGGAGATTTGCGGTTATTCCTAACAAAACTAAAGCCAAATATTGATAATTTGCTGTCAATCCATCAAGTACATCCCTCCCACTAAAATTATGACTATTTTGTGATTGTCATTGTAGAAGTTACGTTACGTTATTAATATTTAATTTTAATTATATGACGACTGTTATATAATTACAATGTAATATGATAACCATAATAATTAATAGTGTAATGATTACATATTTGAATAAATACAACACAAGTAAATTTACTATTTTTCTTTTTATTTTTACCACTCCGAATGAGAAGTTTTCTAAATAAAATATGTGAGAATTGATTGGTTTCTTGCGCTGTGAGTAGATGTCAAAGGAGTAAAGTTGGATGGAATCACTTTTTTGATTGGCTAACTTTACTTTTTTGACATCCACTTACAGCACTATCAATTAATTAATTAACCAATAACTCAGCCGCAACGCAAATTTCCATAGTTAGATCTAATCTTCACATTTTTTTGTCGAATTTTGGGAATATGGTAGAAATGTAGCTGCAGGGGGTCCACCGGAACCAGCAAAACTTTCAAAGTGGTCTATGAGAAAAAGGTTTGGGAGCCTCTGATCTAGAGCATATTCAAATTCACGTATCTTTGGTAAAAATATTTTACCCTGTCAAACTGTACAAACCTGTTAGACAAAACCATTTACACCGCTTCATTTGAATCAATAATATTGTTTAACTATATGAAGGTCTGCATTAAATTATTTATTAATAATGTTTTGTTGCAGTTGAAATATTGTACTTATTGAGCTATTTTTTGAATGATAGAACAGTTAGCGGAAATACAAAAATTCCGTGGCCTCCATGTTCATATGATTTGATACCATGTGACTTCTTTTTATGGCCTTATATAAAAAACAGCATTTTTGAAAGACCTGTGGATGATTTAACTGACTTGTAGCAAAGAATTGAAGAAAAAGATGTTGAGTTTAACGCTTATTGTTGAACAATGTTGTAACATTTTCAGAAATTCATGCAATGTTTAGTAAGATAAACTGAATAAGCACATTTACACATCGAGTTTTGACATTTCTAATTTTTTTCGATGAAAGTTTTAAGACATACCTAAAATTATTTTTTAAAATTTCATGTGCTACTTGATGACGTTCTTAAATGTACAAGTTCCTATCAATCAATTTCCTGAGGCCATTTTAACAAAACTTGCCACATTTGTAGAAGCACACCCTTGTTGTAAATCGCCATTATTCGTTTGGGGAGGAATCTTCTCTGACCTCTTAATCGTTCAAGAGGTTAAATGTGCTGTTAAAATTGAATAATAATGAATCATATCGCATATATAGGCAGTATAAAATTAAAACAAACGAACAATTCGTTGGAAAGACGAAAACATGTTTATAACTCGACAATAAAATGAAATACTTAATGTGTAAATAATGAATTATTCTATCTTTATCAGGGGTTTTCACAATCGCTGTTGTGTCTCTTTTATAAGAAAATGATAAATCACTTAATAGGAATCTTACCTAATGTTTGACGATTTCCTTTAGATAAAAAAATACCACTTTTTATTAAATCGTTCAGATTTCCAATTCTATTAAAAGTATATCTGTCGGATTACGTTGGGAAACCACAAGTTTGTAAATACAGAGACGATTACTTAAAAGATGCATCTAAATTTTGCGATTAATTGGTATGAAAGAAAAAGTGTTGGAACAAGGCAATAAGGCATTTTGAAGAAATATACTGAGTGTCAATAAATTACTGCATACCGCATAACATTTATAACTTTAAAGAGATTTCTTAAAAACGCTGAATCGCACTGATTTTATTATTATAGAAGGCACTAGAAATATTTTCCTGTTTTCAAGCTTTGATGTTATCATTTCTATTTTAAGCGGCAATAGCATTGTTATATTACCTACTTTAAGTAGGTATTACAATTATTTTTTTCTTCAAGCGTCTTATAATTCTAATATTTTGTTACTAAATACACCAAGTAGAACTACCACATTATGTTACTAGTACAATAATGGATCCGATTATGCCACTAGTAACACAATGTTAGTGTAAATGGATCACAAGTGGTGGCGCGTATTGTCATTGTTTTGATTACAAATGGCAAAACTAAATTTAGACAGTTGGGAAACATATTATGTACGATTCAAAAGCGTGTTGTAGGTACGTTTCGACAACTACTTTCGAATTTTGTTCGAACGATGTTTTTTATGTGCACTGGTTGAGCATTTTGCTTTTAGGCAATCACGTGACCTTGTATGCTCGGCAATTTTTCCTTTTTCAGAGAATAGCCTGTATCTTGTGAACGCCTGTTAACTTCCCATTGTCACATAATGTATAAGCCTATAGGATATTATTTGGTGCACAGCTAGACTGATATTATCATCAAGATTAGCGATCCTAATCTCTCCACATTTAAAATATCTTAAAAAATATTCTTACATTTCGATAACCGTAATTGTTTACTCGTAGTTTTAACACATGTTAAGTAGTCACTTTGGCATATTCGGCGATTAGAATCAAATCAATTAACAACTGGTAATCAGCCCAGTATATAAGTATGCATTAGGTAATAAGAGAACCTACAAAATTTACTTTGATGTTGTAATTTTAACAAACTGTACTTAAAAGAATTAGCTTAAATGCTCGAATAAATTGTATTTTATGTGGATTTAGATTGTTTTCAATATCTGATAATTTCGAGAAATCGTACAACAAATAATAAAGCAATAATTTTCTTAATAGCATCTAATAAGTGTTCTTTCTAACTTTTCTTCTTGAGTTTTAATAGGATCACTAAATATAAAATTATAGACTTGAGCAAACGTTGAAGCTGTTAATGCAATGTTCTTGACTAAAAATAAATTAGCGTTCTTCTTTCTTAAATAAATTGTTGAAAAGGTTTTCGGTGGACTACCTTGTAGATGAGTCTGCTAATCGCTCTCAAATAGTATATAAAGAACTAGTACACGTTGTTATTTATATCCATGCATAGTGCAAATTTATTCGAATTCAATCGAATGCTTTACAATTAAAACGTTAAGCCGTTTTTTTATCATTTATTATTTTCTTTTTTGATCTATAATTACACATATCTTGAAATACTAACCTACTGATGCTACATTAAAGCAATTGTTATTTATAATTCAATTTAGTAAAGATCGGTAAGCAACGCCAAAGCTTCCAATGAAGGAAAACATGCAAATAAGGAAAAAGCAGGTGTGCCAAATCCCGAAATAGAGAAAGTAAAATTGATAGAGGATGTGGTTCTTGATGAAATTGTGAAGGTAATTAATAACTCAAAAGTTTTAAGTTAGATGGCGCTGAGATTCGCAAGAAATATTTTTTTTTAATTTTGGGGTATTTGTGTAAAATCATTTACCCTTTACCTCTTGAAGCAGACACATCTTATTCACATTGAGCTACTTCGGGGTACTTATAAAAAATCATTTACGGTCTCCCTCTTGAAGCGGACACACCTTATTTCGTTATTTTTACAGTCGTTATTATTATTTACATAAATGGCAACAGTTACTGAACGAGGAAGAATATCTCTTTTAATGATGTTTGGTTAGAGTGAGAGGAGAAGGACGTACGAGGGTGCAAGAGTTCTTTTCAACGAAAACTTTAGAGCTGGTATGGTTGGAATCTCGAAGTTAAGATAAATAGAAAGAACTATCATCAGGTTTCGAGATACGGCAGCGTTAAAGGTCTACCGAGATCAGGAAGATCAAATACAGCCAGAAATGAAAAGCAATTGTTGGATTTACTATTATCATTCACAGAAGATCCTCACAGTACTCTTCGGAGGTTTGCTGAATTTCATGAAACAACTACCTCAAAAATTGAATGTTTGGGTTAGAATACTAAATAAACGTCTGATAGGGTCTTTCTTCATACATTGAAATCTCAATGGTGAAAGGTATGCAGAAGAAAAAAAGGATGTGCTACGCCCACGTCGTTCCAGACTTCTCTTTAAAACTTCACAAAAACGATATCTTGCGAATATCAGCGCTTACCTATCAAAAATTGAAAAAATGTTTCAAACAAAACTTTCGTATTTTGATACGTGGAATCCGTATCAGCAATAAAAAGTAGGGGTGTATGTTTAAGATTTTAAAAGATGCTGCTCGTTCAATCTTCGGGGGTAGGGGTGGAGGGTCGTGTTTGGTGTCCTTCGATAGATTCTTTAAAATGATTAAAGGCCTGTTTTTTTTTTATTTTTCGATTTGAATTCTCGAGATATTTGGCCATCCCGGAACTTTTGGGATACCCGATATCTCCTGATCATATTTGTAGTATGTAAAATTTAAAAAAACCATTCTGAAGGAGGTTGCTAATGGTAGCACATCATTGACACTAATACCAAACATTGAATGGTAACAAAACTTTATACAGTATTTAGAATTTACACTTAATCAGTTCTGTATTGTATTTGCATTAGTTTATACAACCATTGTTCACATTGTTGTTATAAATATCTACATAGTATCTTAAGTACTTAACTTGTATACATATGTATCAACTATGATGATTAAATATAATTTAGTTGTAGACTTTATAATTTGAATACATTGTACTGTATAAATCGTATTTGTATAAATACTCATTGATTAATATTATTTAATTGAATTATATTTAATCCAGCACATTTGCAAATATAGAATACCTTACTATTGGAGAGTATTACGGTCTTATTTTTATATAAGTAAATACGAAACGATTTTTTTATCTCTTAGAATATTTGCAAGGTAATTTGAGTCTGGATACATATTTACTTTCCTTGTTTATGCGCAGGATGTGAATGTTAGGATTGCAGTGATGAGTTAAACCCGTCCCGTCATAAACGATCAATTATGGTGTACAATACATACGGGCTTGCTTAGTAAATTACAAATATCTGAAGACGGAAATGCGTGGAAAATCCCACATTTTTTATTTATGTTGTGCAAACAGCTATTTATTTTCAGTACCTATTATCATAGATAACTTGATAACACACCATTGTCGAAGTTTTTGGTTTCTTATATAAGTGGTTCTAAATAAATAGATATTTGTTTGGAAAATATCTGCCTTTCTATGTCTATTAGGAATAGTTTGGTCAAACAGGAATAAGCAATTTTGCGAAATCAAATCATTGTTAAAATCAATGAAGTAAGAAAGGTAAACGCGAGAATTCGTATTACTGATTTGAAACCACTATCATCTTCATCCATCAGGTAATATACTCAGTGGTGGTGGACATTCGTTGTGGATTGCCTGAAGATTGGGGTGTCTGCAGCAATTTGTGATGAATTAAGGAATATTTATTTATTTTATTTATTTATTAGTATATATTCTTATACCACTGGTGTCGAATACTACAGACATACAGACAACATACAACATATATATAACAATTCAAAGACGATAATAATGACAAATGATACACAAGTAAAAGTAATTTCGTAAAATTATAGAATTATAAAAGGAAACAAAACAAAACACAATTTAATCTAACCGGCAATACACCCCAAAACGCATGTTTCTATAGTTTAATAAATAAATTGTTTTGCACATATAGTGTTTAAAAAAGAAGAATTTAGAACAACAACATGCATTCAGATATGAATAGACGAAGGAAGGTGTATCTCCGCAAACCCAATTCTGCCTTACAAATCAAAACCTTACACTGCACAGTACATATAAATAATCAACGTGCGGAGCCTGCACATAAATCAGAAAACTCGTCTATGTTATAAAAAACATGGCATCTAAGAAATCTTTTAAGACGAAGTTTAAGTTTCGCTGATGAGCCCTGCCTGACTTCTGTTGGTAACGTGTTATAGATCCTTGTTCCTATGCTAATATATGAATTATAGAATTTATTCGTTTTAGCCAGATCGCTGCGAACGTAATTCGGATTAGTTCTAAAATTATTGAGATTTTTATTTATATACAAAGCTGACTCCAAGATATAAAGATTAAATACAGTTGGAATGCCTAGATCTATAAAAGAATTTCGACAAGTTTGAAGAGAGTTTAAATTATTGATAATACGCACTGCTTTCTTTTGTAAAAGTAGAACAGTTTTTAAGTTTTTATTTGAGCCCCAAAAGAGTAAGCCGTAGCTCAAATGCGAATGAAAGTGAGCAAAATATATCATCTTTAAAGTTGAGATGTCACACATTTTTTTTCATTTTTCTTAATGTATATAAAGCTTTATTAAGTTTAGAAGTTACGTTATTGATATGCAAGTTCCAACTCAATTTCACATCAACAGCTAAGCCCAGCAGAGTGCAATCAGTTACGGTTTGAATTGAAGTACAACTATTGATGTTTAATATGGAGTCATTTTCATTTTCTCCAAATATCATTAATCTAGTCTTTTCAGAATTAAGGGTAAGTTTGTTCATTAAGAGCCAGTAGTCAAGCTGTTGTAAGACAGTTCTCGAATTATTTAACAGTTCGCCGCGATCTCGGCCAGTAACTATTAGGGTCGTGTCATCCGTGTACAGCGCAACACTACCGGACAAAAACGAAGGAAGATCGTTCACATATAGAATGAAAAACAAAGGGCCCAATACAGATCCCTGGGGTATTCCTAAGCTATTATGCATGATATCAGAACAATGGTATCTTACAAATTTATCCTCATGGAGATGTTTAATTTCTATGTATTGCGGACGGGAATCCAAGTACGAGGCAAACATATCGTAGGCCAGCCCTCTTACGCCAATAGTACATAGTTTATTCAATAAAATTTGATGATCAACTAGGTCAAAAGCTTTAGTTAGGTCGCGTGCAATGCAAGCTACCTGAAGACCTATATAAAATGCTGTCAATAACACTTCCCAAAGCTGTAGAGGTAGATCTATTGTTCACGCAACCGTGTTGGTGGGGTGTAATTAGCTTATATTTTATTAAATGACCAGTTAATTGTATTTTTAAAATGGTTTCAAAAATTTTTGACAAAACAGGCAAAATAGAGATAGGTCTGGAGTTATGTGGATTAGTTTTTTGACCTTTTTTATAAATTGGGATGACTTTCGAAATCTTAAATGCATTTGGAAGATTACCTATTTCTATAAAGCTATTAATAATGTTTTGGAGTGAAAAACTTATAACATCCGCAACGCATTTCAAGACCTTGACTGGAATTTCGTCGTACCCTGTAGATGAAGAGTTATTTAATTGCTGTATTATTCCTAAAATTTCATTCTCTGTTACTGGCCTTATAAACAATGAGTTACTAATAGAAACTGGGGTTACTCTAGAATAATCTGTTTGTATTGACGATGATTGATTTAATTTTACTGAGGATTCAAAACACTCTTTAAAAGTATTGCATATAATATCTTGCATGGATTAGATGATAAATTGTTAGCGTTGTCTATTATTTGGAAATTATTAAAAGGAGTAGTTTTTTTGATTTCGCGATTTATGATGTTCCACGTAGATTTAACTATGTTACTTGAATTTCTTACTGTCTCACGTACGTACATGGATTCTCTTAGCGACTTCAATAGCTCCACTCAAAATGCGACAGTATTTTCTATAATGATCAATTAAGACCTCATTGGGAAATTCTCTGATTAGCGTATGTAACTCTCGTTTAGTGCGGCAAGAAATTCGTAGACCGCGCGACATCCAGAAATTTGTACGATTTGTTACAGTTTTTCTATACGGAAAGCAATGATTGAAACGTGTTTGAAAAATCTCATAAAACAAAGAACATTAAAATTTTGAATATCTCTCTTTCCTATTACTGTGACATTCATTGTTTTGTTCCTGATGCCTTCAATTATGGTCCTCCTTGGTCAAAACAAAATCTCATTTTGCCTATTCAGCGTAAAGTTGTGTTGCTTCTTGCTACTGGTTTATCTGAGTTGAAGTTAAGAACCCAAGTTGATTGTTTTGTGACATAATAATGTATGCATTTGAGTACACTATCTTTCTTTTAGTTTTCTCTATGTGTTAAATCATTAAATAACAATAAAATCTCTCTTAAAGGTTTTGATAAAAGCAACTGATTTATTAATTTTTTTTACAGTAAAAATAATTCCTCATTCTTACAGTCTCATGACAAGATATAAAAAGGAATATTACAGCAATAAGATAACATTTAATTTTGTTCACTCTGTACAAAATCAGAAAGATCCTATTATTTCCGTTTGACCATACTATTGCTGATATAGATATAGAAAGGCAGATATTTTCCAAACAAATATCTATTTATTTACAATCAGTTATAAAAGAAACCAAAAACTTAGACAAAGATGTGTTATCAAGTTATTTATGATAATACGTACTAAAAAGGCGTGCTGAAAATAAATAGCTGTTCGCAGAAAATAAATAAAAAATGTAGAATTTCCCACTCACTTCCGTCTTCAGGTATCGTAATTTACTAAGCAAGCCCGTATGTACTGTACACCATAATTGATCGTTTATGACGGGACGGGTTTAACTCATCACTGCAATCCTAACATTTACATCCTGCACATAAACAAGGAAAGTAAATATGTATCCAGACTCAAATTACCCTGCAAATATTCTAAGAGATAAAAAAGTCGTTCCATATTTACTTACATAAAAATATGACCGTAACACCTCGAATAGTAACGTATTCTATATTTGCAAATGTGCTGGATTAAATATAATTGGATTAAATAGTATTAATCAACGAGTATTTATACAAATACGATTTACACAGTACAATGTATTTAAATGATACATACATTCTACAACTAAATTATATTTAATCATCATAGCTGATAGATATGTATACAAGTTAAGTAGTTAAGATACTAGATATTTATAATAACAATGGTTGTATAAACTAATGCAATTACAATACAGAAATGATTAAATACTATATCAATTTTGTTACTATTCAATGTTTGGTATCGGTGTCCATATGTTACCATTAGCAACCTCTTTCAAATTGTTTTTTTTATATTTTATATACTACAAACATAATCAGGATATACCGGGTGTCCCAAAAGTCATGTTTTTTTGCCACCACGTTCTCCAGACTTAACTCCAGCCGATTTTTTTTGTATTGGGATATTTTAAGTCCGTGGTTTACAAGACACCTGTGGCTAATGAAGCACAACTATGCCAACGTATTCAACATGCAATAAATGACCTTAGAGGTGATGGAGAAATTTTGCAAAGAGTACAGTTTAATTTCCTTTGTCGTATAAATCTTTGTATGCGTGTAAATGGAGAACACTTTCAACAGTTTTTGTGACATATTTATTATTTGTGTTCATGTTTCAGTTATTTAATTTTTTTAATAATTTTTGTGTAAAATAACCTAATGCGAATTATTAAAATACAAATTTCGCAAAAACCATTAGAGTAATCAATTCTTATAAAGAGTGCCGTTTTTGTAGTAAATAAGTTACCCAGAATCTCCGAAACCGTGAACTTTTACTAAGCCTATTCGTTTACCTGTAGTCTTTATTTGAGCAGTAGATTTAGCCATGCGAAATTCATTTGTTTATGATAGAAATCATAGGCGACTGCATTACTTTTTGCTTTTTTCGAACGCACGACCATAAGCACTTTTTTTCGTTTTTCTCGAAAACGAATAAAAATATGAAAATTTTACAAGAGACATAATTTGATCGCTTTTGAATACTCTATGGAATAAAAATTATTTCGTGTCTCTACTATAGACAGCAAAAAAAATTATGTTAATTTTCATAATGGTCATGCGTGTTTCATTCGCTTCCGGCATTAGTATTTTCTTGAAATTTTCTCAAAACATTCTGACCAACTGACCATGCCAAATCTTATTAAAATCGCATAAGTCGTTTTGAATTTATAATAAAAAAATGATTTCAAAATGTTAACTTCAAGGCCGCATAGCGCCCAAACTAAGCGACTTTGGACTAAGGTAAGTTTACTTAAATCGGCTTATTTTGGTCTAAGGAATATGTGGTAAGTGTGTGTAAAGACCTTGTATATACCTATATTATAGAGAGCAATCAGATATACATACATACGGAGGTGCGCCTTTGCTATCAACGAACCTTTAAATATTGGCGCCGATTAAATATATGCTTACTACGTAAGTACTCGACGTTGTCTACTACGAACTAAATACATTCATAGGTAATTCTTTAAACCTTTACCAGAATTTATAAGTGGGTTACCTAAGTCACATTGCGTTTATTTGAATTCGATTTGAAGTATATAATTGTAGTTAGTTTCACTTGGGTGCATAGTAGGTGTAGTGACTAATAATAAAATACAAGTGCAGATAGATAGGAAAGTACATAATTTTTATTTATTAAACACGTATGTAAATAAAAGTGCAGATTTGTGCATTTTATATTGTTAGATAATGGTAATTTAATACGTCCGTTTGTAATGTGTGGTATATTTGATGTTAGGAATCTAAACAAAAATATCATTATTATCAAAATAGCTTTACATTACAGCACGACTTTTGAATAAACAATTTTAATGAAAATTTATAAGCTAATTTGCAAAACAAACCATGTGTGGGTATAATCCTTTCATTTCATTTTAAACCGTGAAGATATTTTTCAGACATCATTGCTTGTATCTTGGGATGATAAAAAAAAATTTAAGAAAAAGGATTAAATAAAGACGTAATAAACAAAGAAGTTAGATTTATTGTAACCAAAATACCTGCACATCTCAAGTGATTGATAATATCCCAATTAAAGTAATTCAAATTAACGTTGGCAATTCACTAATGTACATATTTATACACAAGCATACCTGTTAGCACTTTGAATGAAGGAATCTTGGGTTAAAGTTTTTGGCATCAGGTGCCGTTAAAAATAAGCTATGGTTGGTTCACACTAGGTCTGTTTGTTAAGGTTACACTTTCTACATTGGCTCGGAAGTAGAACAGTAGGTATATAGAAGGTTTCCTCTTTGCATATTAGAGAAAGATAGAAGACGTACTAGTGTTATTGGTGTAACCCCAAAGAACAAAGCTATTGTGAGCTTTTACTTGCATCTACTTTCAAAAGTTTTCCCTGTTTATCGTTTTCATACCAAACAATTCTTACGGACCGAATAAGACATGGGAGGTGTTAAAGAGTGAAAATATTATATAAGTGTTAGAAAATCCGTCCAGTTGTAGATTTAATTTAAGCAAACATTGTCAACTCTATTCTTGGTGTACCTACTTTTAGCTCTTAGAATTCTGGCAAGGTATTGCTGAACAGACTGCACCTATTACCAAGGTTTTCGTTAGCGTATACTGTTAATCAAACGTTTAAAAACAGTTTTAATCTTTCGCAGAAAAAAATATTTGTTAACTCCTAACAACGTTCTGTAATCTATATAATGGAGCATTTACTTATTTGATTTTAGTTTTATTGTCGTTATCTTAGATAACGTTGATTATATTTTGTAGGATTTGAATAAGATGCACCCTATCATGCTTATATAAAGATCTCGTTTCTACGCTTAAAATATTTATAATTTGTAGACGGAAAGTAAACTTATATTTATTGCACATTATCTATGTATAATTATAATTTATTTCTATAGATTAAAGTACAACATGGCTGAAAAATGCAACAACGATGATCAGATACCAGAAGAAAAACAATCCAGTTGTGATAATATTGGTCAAGATGAGGAATCGAAATCAGAAGACAATGACATTCAGATTGTAATAGAAGGGAAGGCGGACGAATTGGAATATGCAACAGAAGAGCCACATACGAGAACGAAGAGAAGCCTTTACGATGCTCCGGAATGGTTAGACGCAAATGGAAATCCTATAGATCTGTAATACATCATAATATTCTTCTTTTATGTAATATACGTAAAAAATGTATGAATACCTATGTGTTAATATATTTTTGTGTAGATATGCTCCAAATAATTCAATCAGAACAAAGTTTGTGAATTGAGTTTCTAGAAAATTAGCCACTTATAAGGAAAAGTGAAAAAAAAAATTAATTGCCGATCTTGTATTTCTTCTGTTTCAAATTTGCCAACGTAGAAAGTGTAATATTTTTTGATAATATGTTATGATATTACGTTTAGTAAAATAAACAATTATCATATATTCTATACATGGCGTTCTCTGAGGTAACTGACAGGTTTGGTGATTGTTGGTGATTCTGAAAAAGACTTCGCCTATAGTTTAGGTTAATTCATTACCGTTGCACTCGATTAGAGAAAGATCTAATTTAAATCTATTGTTTTGTTCCAATTGTCATTTAGCTAAATTATTTATTGCAACCAAATTACTCAACTCATCGGGGTTATCTCTAAACGTATCAGAAAGGATTAGGTACTAGAATTGACATCAGAAATCCTTCTCACGATTTAACAACATCCATTGATTATAATCTTTCTTCTATATAAATTTCTTTTATTTATTGTTGATATCGTTGGTACATACATATATGTAAAATTAATCTAAAAGGAACAATAATTGAACGAAATTAACAGTTTAATTGTGTTACGTTACACCGAAAGATTCCCCGAAGGACCTGTATGAACTCGGTCGAATTGACCCAGTTTCGAACGCATTCCAGCAGCATAAGATTGTTTGGAATGTAAGTCCTAGTAACCTACGGAAATTTGAAGGAGAAGGGGTGAAAAAATAGCGTGGGTAGATAAACGCGTTAAAAAATTGGGTTATTAAAAGTTAAGATAAAAGTCTTAACAAGAAAGAGTCTAATACCTACAAGTGAAGCACTTAGTAAAGATAACCAACCAAGCCTCTCAAAGCCATTCCTACAGAGCAGACGTTTCTATTCAAACTCAACTGCGATTTAAGACGTAAAAAACTAACTGTGAGTAGTGTTACACTATTTTAAAAAAAGGTATTTTACCTCTGCGGAGCGTAAGGATGTCATTGTTCCTTCTGAAGACATTGTTGTATTGAACCACGAGTTACAAATGTGCTTCATGTTTTAATGCTGAAGCTTTCCTATTTTAATATAATGTGTTTAATTTACCTGAATAATGGTGGCTTTCTTCAAAATATTCATAATTTTTCTTACACATCACAGATTTATCGACAAGCACAAGTTTTGGCGGGAATAATTTGTTACCAACTTATTTTTAAATTTTAACCGTAATTTCTTAATGTGCTCAACGTAAGTAAGTTTCCAAATTAGGCAGAAATAAGCTAGATTTAAAATTAATTTCAAGTAGCGCATGCTCGTATCGTTTCATCGAACCTCAAAACGCTCTGAGAATAGGTTTATTTATATTCTTTCAAGAGTCATTTTTACTATATTTGTCACGAATTATTTCAAAACGTTTCATATTTATTATTTTACAATACAAAAGTATTTATTCGTCCATTGATTTTAAACGTCGACTACGGTCATTGTATATAAGAACATGATGTTGATCCTCGATCACTGTATTACTTACTAAATAACGATAACAAAAGAAAAAAATAATATGTTTGTTTCTATTATATACAAACATTTATTGTAGTTGTTTTATAAAATAATATTTTAAAGGAAACTATTAAAGACATCGAAACGTTAAACTAGATGACGCTCTGGTGTGCCTAAGAAAATTGCAATATTACTTATAATGGCACCTAATGTTTCGAAAAGTACCATCCTGACGATATTCAGAAAATATATGACAATCACTAAGAGCAAAAGAATAGAAAATATACCACAAGACAAATTTCGAATTTACAATAATTTAGAGAATCAGCTAGATTGAAATGTTTTCAAGTGACACAAGAAAATTCAAAAAGCTCATTTCTAAATTTTAGAATTTCAATTTGTTTTACATTTTCATTCCTGAAATAAATTTATGAATACCTTTGCATTAAATTTACAACAGGCATTTTTAAAATAAATAAAATGAAAAATATGATATTCTGGGCCATTAATCTTGTGCTTCATTGTATGTATAATAATATGTCAATAAATAAAAATATTTTCATACATACTTTATCAAATATCATCATAAATGATGCTATTTGCACAGCTGTATGAATATGATTGTAGTAGGTAAATGTAGTAATTTAAAATAGAAATGGTTCCATATTGTTCACTGATTTGTCATATGATGTATAATTAATAACATCTTATGGTTTTTATCCTTCTACTGTTACTGAAATTTCATCTTTGCATTCCATTTAATTGGGTAGATGAAGGTTCTAATTTAATATATTTGAAGCGAAATTATTATTTTGCAAATTGTAGTTCTCTTTATACTAGGTATACCTATACATATTTTTATTAAATCTTCCTCAACTAATTGCATCTTAATCAGTAATAAATATTTTTTCCGTTATCATTAGCTGATGTATTGAGACTCTTTTATTCATATTTCGTAAATCTGATGAATAAATTTGGAAATTTTACCGTTTCCTTATTGGGAAATATACAACAGAAACGCGGTAATATCAAATACCTTCAGAGATAACTTCATCATGATCTTAACCAGTTTTTTCTTGCTATATCTGTTCGTAGCTTAGAGAAAGTTCCCTAAACCAAATTATTATGCAAGTATTTCTTTACTAATTTAGATAACGTCAATGTACTTTGAGTAAGCTCTAATCTAAAGAAACTGAAACACAGGTAGGTGAGCTTAATGACTTTGAACTTGAATATTTGGGATAAAATAGAAGAAGGGGCGATCGTAAATATAGTTCGTAACCTTTGGAATGTGCATTAGTTCCGTAAAAGAATCCTCTTCATCACCAGTCCTTCGTGATAATTTAAAGAAGTGTACGTCCTGCAGAAGGTAAGCCTCATTTTATCTAGGCTTTTATTTTTATATTGTCCACTAATCTTTAAAGTTTTATATCTGTATAGACAAATGATTAAATATTGTTATTGTTGGGAATATTTATTGAAATCAACTACTTAATAATAATAATCAAACTGAAGTTGATTGACAATTGTCTGACAGTATGCATTTATGTGTATTTTGATGTAGTTGTATAAAGTTAAGGTTTACTTACTTACATCATATTGATTTAATTTATGGACCAATAAAATTAATAGCATGAATAGGTACCTTAAAGGATAGGATTTAGATAATATTTATCGTTCATATCTAAAAAGCATCATATAACATAAAAAAAATTACAGATATTCTACCTCTACTAAGTGAGTTTATGTCAAGTATTAATGTTTGTATTTATATTCTAAACACATTGTGAAAATAGGCAGTAAGTATACCTTTAAGTCTATACAACATCTCAGCGTCAAAATTTAATATCACTTTGTCATTGGGTAGGTAAGTCTTTCAATAAAATTATAAGCTAGTGCAGTAAAACTTAACAGACGATTCGAATCTATTATAAATCTGCTATGTGACTTTTAGCAAAAAAAATCTGTATTAATCAACGGTTGTTTATTTCTTGAATAGTTTGTGTGTTAATTTGTGTTGTGAATGCATCCTTTTGCGGGTGAATTATATTAAATTTTAATTTTTTTTTCTTAGAATCTTTCCCAGAAAAATTGATATCTTGCAATATTACGATTTGTATTCAAATAAACCTTATTCAATTTAATTGTAATGAATAAGATATTTATTTATCTCTTACTATAAATAAATTGTTATACAGATGAAATTATACAAGTGCTTACCGAACAAAATTGTACAAATATCTAGTGTCTAACTAAACTAAATGTTAAACTCTGATAAACATACGAATATACCTATGTATAATCATAATATATTGATACCGTCACATACTTCAGTTTCAAATAATCATTACAATACAGAGGTATAGATCGTCTTTAAATGTACAGTCACTCTCAAAATTGAGAGTACACCAACGAGAAAAGAGAAACAAACGTTTACCGCATATATAGTTAGGCAGTGGTTAATATATGATGTACCAAGCTTGCTGCAGACTCTCCCTCAATCCCCGCATCTAAATTCGATTGAGCACCTGTGGGCTGAAGTCAAGAAACGTATGAAGGATGTTAACCCTATAGCAACAAGGCGGAATTGTGACGTGAAATAATGTGAAGTTTGGGAAGATATTTCCCACACAGTAACACAGAAGCTTGTAGACTCTATGCCACAACGACTTGAGGCTGTCATTGATGCCAAAGGTTACAGTACCAAGTACTGATGCAAATGTACGCTTAATTTTGCGGTAGCACAATATGTATTTATTTTCAGTTTTTCATGACACTGATGTTAATATTGTTGCATTTTATTTTTGTTGACACTATTCGTTTGGTTGAATTTCTACACGTATTGAAATATCACTTGTATCTTTTGTTATATAAATATTTTTTTTTGCAAAAACACGCTTGCTTCTATTTTTTCGTTGGTGTACGCTCAATTTTGCGAGTAACTGTGTGTCCTAAATATGTGTATATCCATGTTATGTGAACATTAGAACGTTACCGTGCCGGGTTAATCCTCTAATTTGCATTTTATTACTTGTGCATTTCGAAATGGGTAAATTATACGTGTTGACAAATTTTCCTTTGGCTGCCGTGAAATTGTAACACATTTCATGGAGGGTAGTTACCGCATGTAGAGCGAGTTGCTATATGCCTACCTATGCACAAGTGCGTGCGATTTGGCAATTCTCAGGTTTACACATGTAAAACCTAACCAAGTAGGTTTACCAGCATGGTATGCATACAATTACATTAAAACATATTTAGTCTGAACTGTTGTCTCAACATCAGAATATATTAGTTAGTCGTTAGTATTTGTCGCTCAAATAATCCAGTTCGTAGGTACCATAGATGTAGGTGTAGGAAGCAATTCAAGTTGTCACGGCACAATTCCTGCTTTTGTATTATAATTGACTATAGAAGTTTGATAAGGAACACTATCACTTCTAGCACTTTTCTTCAACATACTCTTGGAGTTTTTGTAATATTTTTGTGAGAAAATTTCTGTGAACTATTGTTATTTATTCTCATTTTCTTGCAATTGTTAATTTCTCCAGTATGTATTATGTTTCTACTTATATGGTTATGGTAATCACAATAAAATGTGAATTTATTACGTTTGGTATTTTTAAAATTAGTAAAGTAGACTTTGGAAACACCAAATAACTAAATTGCTTTAAGAAAAAATGGTTTAATTTGAAATATCTATCTTAAAGTGTAATTTCTAGAATAGTTTCAATTCATGCCCTAATTCATTGAGCGAAATTTGACACCTGATAACAATTCAATTTACTGTATCAATTACAGACACTTTAAGCAAATTAGATGTCGTAAATGTGGAATATCAGTACAATCCAGAAGAAAAGGCAAATTTTTTATTTTTGTGTCAGGATGTTTCATATTTTAATTCTTCAAAAAATCCTAAATATTATTATTTTAATATTGCATAAATACATTAATCGTTAACAAACGAAATATGCAATTGCAAACATTCAGAAACGAATAATGTTTTTGCTCTGTATTAAGTATCTTTTAACACATTTTAAAAGTAGCTTTTTCGTATTGTAGCAACAACGATGTCGAGTTGCAGCAACCAACCAAACACCTTACAATTCGACGACAAGGAATTAACGTGCGATCAAGCAGATGGAAAAGAAAAGACTGCTCCTGCAAGGAAAAAGAGGAGTGTACTAGATGTTCCGGAAGAAATGGATGCTAACGGACAACCAATTTCCTTTGATGAATAAACATACATAAAGATACAAATAGAAACAAAATGTGTCTAAAAAGTTTTATATTATATTTATGTTCTCTGTGAGGTTACTCTTAGTTCTTATGATCATTTCAGTCCTTCAACTTTGGTTGCGTATATTTAGATACCATAAGCAAATAGTGTTTTATCTTTCTTGTATATGTAAGTACTCTCGGAAAATAAATAATGATAATTTTTTGAAAATATTGAATATTAATTTTATGAATCGCTTTTACTAGTGCAATAGATAAGAAATTTTCAATATTTATACTGTCTTTTAGATAGTTGATAAACGTAGTATATTGTATATACATTCACTACTATGACAATACTTCTTACTTATTTATAAATTTAACAGTGTAACCACTAATACCATGTCACTAATTTAAGAATGTTCTTTGTATAAAATTAAGAATTTATGTAGGTAATAAACATAGGTTAAAATGACGTTAAATGATAAATAATTTACCGTAGATAGATGACTCAATGTCTTATTTTATTGATAACACTATAACTACAACACAACAAACCGCTGTTAATCTGGTAGGACATACCAAAAGGCCATTTTAAATATTTTTGTTCCTTGTTTGATATAATAAATATGCCCATGATGATCCAGCAAGGCGTTGTGTTCCGATTTGGAAAAATTGGAAGAAAATATAAGAAGTAGTAAGCCTCATTATGCGCTTGCTGAAGAATATACTATTATAATATTTTTACAAAAGAAAAAAACTGAGTCTTTTATGCACTTCAAAGCACTTGCTTTTCTATTGCAAATATTTTGGAAGTTATGGGAATACTGTATACACGCTGTTTTTTAAATAATATCACACATTGTTAAGCATAGATTACGAAGCTAAATTCGACCCCAATATTTCTTTGTCCCTGGGAGCTGTGCAAGACTACAGCTCGTTTATTCAACGAAAATAATGCTGACCATAATGTGCGACACAAGTACGTACTGGAATTAATCCAAAAATTTACAAAAACTGTTGTTTCTGGAACAGTTTGTAGAAAACTTAAAAAGTTCAAATTTAATCCCTGAGGATGATTTTCACAGGAGGTTGGAATTTTGTGATTTAATGACCGAGCGCCTTTTTCATTGAATGGTGTAAAAAGTAAATCGTCACAACTGTAGATATTGGAGTGACACCAACACCCATTTGAAGCAAGAAACACGTACACAGCGGCCACAGAAACTTAATGTGTGGGTTGGTATCTTTACCGATCATTTCATAGGACCCCTATTCATTGACGGGACTTTAAATGGTCAAATGTATTGGAACATGCTGGATGATACGTCAATTCCTTTGATTACAGAAAAATTAGAGCAAGATCCAGATTTGTTGGAGAATGAGATAGTATTTCAGCAAGATGGAGCGTTTCTGCATTACGCTGCCGCAGTACGACAATTTCTGGATCGTCACTTTCGCGAACGCTGGATTGGTTAAAGGGGCCCTATAGCATGGCCTGTGACGTTCAGAAGAAGTTATATAAATTAATAATCCAAAGCAATGAAAAACCGAAAAGAAATCAGAATGCGCACTTCGAGTGCTAAGTGCGCTAGCTTTGGTCTTCCAGTGCATCTTGAATAAATATAAAGTACTCTTTAATAAGAACTTGACTCGTTTCATACGTTTGATTAAAAATAAAAATATGAACTCATTATACCCGCGATAACACAATCAATAACATTAACCGTTGTTTGTTTCTTTTTCCTTCCGCGCTGTTTTTCCCCCAGACTCTTGATAAATACTTATTGTTTACTCGGATATACGCAAAATTTGGTAAAACAAAGTATTCATCGACGGAGAAGGGGAAATATTAAACGGATTTATGATTTACGTAATAATTATGCGCTGTAAAATACAATACCATACCGGACTTCCCGGAAGCAGTGATTATATAAATATAGGTACTATGTGATTTCCGCTTCTGTTTACTGTACTGTAATACTTCTAATTTAATAAATAATTTAATAATCAATAGTTTAAATACTTGTTTCTTAAATGCAGATGCAGATTTTGGAAAGATGCAAAAGAAGAATTGGAATGATGAATAAATTATATAATTAATTATCAATGTCATTAACATTAAATAACCGTTTATAATCCACAAAATAGTTGAAAAACTGCGTTTTAATCAACGTTGGGGATACGGAAACTAAGATTAAGCGTTTATTCAACTATTTTGGCATTATAGACGGTTACTCAATGTTTATAAGGCGGAAATCCGACCGTTTATTATACAATTCACTTTGTTACTTGGGAGTATACATAGTTACCTATCTATATTATATTATCATAGATATGTATGTAAAAATAGATGGCTGTTATTTATTTTTATAAACATTGAATTGGGACTATACATTTATTAAGAGATAATTAAATATAAGAAATCGCATACATGAATACGGCCTCCTTTTCAACTACATAAACTGGTAATGAGAATTTGCAACTTTAACTTCGTTCTTCCAAATTCTCCAGAGAGCTTCCTCTGTTGTAAGTATTGATGTGAGATACCTACTTCTCAACTATTTCATATTTTTCATTCCTGGTGAATTTTGACCTTAGTGTTGTTTGTGCTTACAAATAATATCATATGACACACACATGAATATAAACATATTATTCATGATGTACTAGGAGTTAGTTAACTACTTGTTTGACTAACCATACAATTAGCATTAGACATGCATTTCAGGTTTCAGATCCTGTAATTCTTTTATATTAATTATACAGAAATGGCACACAAAATTAAATGGCGCATGCAATTTTAAAACATATATTAACAATGTTAGAAACATGTATGGTCAAGTATTACTTCATATAATAATACAAGTTGATGTGCACTTGTATTTTTTTTTTATTTATTTATTCTTAGACCAGCGGTATCGAACATTATACACACAATATATATGTAACGCAATAATAAAGTATATGCAAGTTCAGTATCTGGATGTTTTCTCAACGAACAGTCTCCACACAAACTAAAATACTCGTCAATGTTGTAAAAAAAATGTTGTTGACATTTAAGAAGTGTTTTAAAACGAAATTTAAATTCCGCCGATGAACCGGTCACTTCTATTGATAATATATTGTAAAATTAATAGAATATTTGCTATAAATAACTAAAACTAAGTAATCGTAGATACATTTTGCAGAAATGCAAAAATATGCAAATAATTATGCCTAGGTACATATGACAGAATGTATTATGTCTACCTCTAACTTAAAATAAAATAAAATAACATGTTAACTTTATATGTTAATTTTTGTCAGCATCATAAAATAATTCATATTAACTATTTGCCGAGTAAAATGAATATATTCTTTGGAAGAATTTCTTCAGAATTTTATTTTATTTATTCCATAATACATCGTCTATAATTACTAAAAATAAAAATTAAACTCTTATAAAACTAAATGAAAACTCGATTTGAAAAACTTTTTAGATACAGTTTGAGAGATGTCATTCATAAGTAGTTTTCCTCGTATCTCTGTGTGTCGACCACTGAGAGCAGGTTGTTAAAATAGCCGGCGCGCGATCCACTCCGTCACAGATTCGGAGAGGTGTGCCACAGGGGTCGATACTTGGTCCGCTTCTTTTTATAATATACATATATGACCTTCCAAACACATACGATGGTGGTAATTTGATATTATTTGTTGATGACGTTTCGTATGTATGTGCCAAGGAAAACATCGCGAATACTTCGGGGATGACCAGCATGATGCTTGCAAAATTTAACAGCTGGTTTTCCGCTAATAAACTAAGTTAAGATAGCACTGCCTATTGCCATTATTGCAACTATTTTAGTATAAAATTTGGGGAAATACAAAAATATCACAGAATCCTTTCCATTCAGTTTTATTAGTTAAGGCCCGTTTGCACCGACACGTTAAGCATGGTTTAACTTTAATCAATGCTTTAACTAACGTACTATTTCCTATTTAAAACATACAGCGAATTTCACATTGTGTCACTTAAAGTTAAACCAAGCTTAACGCGAAGGTGCAAACGGCCATAAGATTTGTATTTTTTTAAGTTTTGATTTTTTTATTAGTTAAAATATATTTATACTAGTACTATACTATTGGTATATTTAATTCCTAATTTAGTAGTCGTAATATTGTAATTAAATTGCAAATTTTATAACATAATATTTTGAATTAATACAATGCTGGGAAGCTGTCATAATACGAATTTCTTTAAAGAAATATTAAATAACATTGCACAAATTGCATCTACGTCATGAAAGCATAACCAGAACGCACATACTTGCAACACATGATGTAATATTGATTAATTAGATAATATTTAACGCAAATTGGTTACCATTAGCCACTATCATTAGACGTCGTTAGGATATAAGTAGCTTTTTCAAGTTCTAAAACGCAAGTTTTATAAAACGTAAACCGCAGATCTGTATTATTATAACTTTCTTCGATAGCTGCGTAAATTTACAAGAATCACTCATCAAAATGTGAAATTTCTACGCAACATTGTGGTGTCTTGCGGTTTGTTTTAATCGTCTGCTACATGTCCCATATCGCATCCTTTCCGGAACTATAGTATAAAAGAGAATAAAAACGGTGAAATGAACCAGTATTAATTTGATTCTTATTAATATATATACTGGTAATATATAAGATGGCATTCAACGGAAGAAATTTTGAAGATAATATCAGAAATCCTCAAACCTTTGGATCATCATACGGCATGGGTGACCGATATAGAGGTTCGGAAGATAATAAAGATAGAATAATATTTCCTGACGACCCCATATTATCTTCCGGTGAGAATAGGAAACCAGTTAGAGAAGAAAAAGTCGATGATAAGGTAGTATTCCCAAATAATCGTCCAAAATCTGCTGATGTTACCGACGGAATGAATTGCAATGAAGGGCTTATAGACCCTCGATAAATATTATCTATATAGGTAAATAATTCAAATTGCTAATTTATCTTTTTTACTGTATGTATATTTTTAATTTTTGTAGGAAGAAAACTAGCAATAACCTTACACTAAGGTCATCCATTAATATTGTTTATACACCTACAGTGAATTATCATGAGAACCGGAAATAAAATAATCATGAATACTTCAGCTCAGGTCTGCTGTAGTTTAGCAAAGCATTAATTAAATGTAATTATTTATAATTATATTGTTATATTATTATATTTATTAGTATATTTATATCAATAAATAACTGTTTATTTATTAAACGTGTTCTTATTAATTTTTCTATATTGACTTTTAACTATAGTGCAATTATTTAGGTGTACGTGGGGACAGAAAATAATTCTACTAGTAGTAGTCGATCATTGGGATAACTCTCCAGTTTTCAAACTTTTAATCCGCCCCTATATTGCACGGTTAGCCAATATGTATGTCGAAATAAAGCCAGATATAAAAACTGATGAATGTAGATCGTTAAGGTAAATAATAAATAAAATTGGCCCCAGTTTAGATCCTTGAGGAACCCCTAAAGATATGTGTGCCGGAAAAGATACGCCCTGTCCAATTGCTACAACCTGTTGACAGTGTTCTAAGCATATATGATTTAAATAATTTCAAAGGAACACCTCGTATACCGTAGTGCAGTTGAGCATTTCTGTGATGTATCAATGGCGTTCGTTATACCTTCAATAAGTCTTAATTAATGCTTTAATAGTAGACTTATTCTTGCGATAGCCGTATTGTTGAGAACATAAAAAAATAGATAGATATAACTTTATAAAACTAGCTTTTCAATGTACTGCAGTATGGTACAGATAGATAGTGAAATAAGCTGTAGCTTCATCTCTACGACCATTTCTCTGACAGTTATACTATGATGTGGGTATAAAAGTTTGGTGTAATACGACTACACATAAGAAAGTACAACAATTCAAAGACAGAAAGCGCAACTTTATCGAATTGAACTACGGCTTGATCGGTCAACGCATCACTTCCGTTACTTTACCGTCCATGGACGGTAGAGTACTATAAGTACATACCGAATTAAAGTACCAGCGTGTCGCTTCCGTTACTTTACCGTACTCTTCCGTAAAGATACTGAAGTTTTTCTGGGTTCGGTTGTCAAAATAGCTGTCATACGATCTGTCATTCAAATATGAGTCATCTGTATTCTGAACACTACAAATGGAAGGAAATTGACTTTAGTAAGTGGTAATCATGTTGTGGCCAAACAAATTTTGTACGCACCACGAATGGAAAGTGTCTTATCGCACTCGTTCGACAAAACGTCACTTTCCAGGCTTGATAGGTCAATAATTATTTTATTTGTAGACAAGTTGTCCTATAGAGGCAATTAGATGCTTTAATAAGTATTCATAAAACTTACTACAACTCCAGTGCTATACTTTTTTTTACAATTTAGATTTTATGAGACAGTTTTCTCTATACAGCGATTAGGTAAAAACATGTAGTTTAAACATGTATTACTGTACCTGTTTCCTTGTGTGTCTTAATTAAGTCGCCTTGACGGGCACCTAGGCGTGAAGCTTTGTGTCCCTGTTTTTCTTCTTATTACGTATTAGAAGATTTTTTTTTTCTTAATGTCGCTCTAAATCAGATGCAGCATAAAATTGTTAATTGTTGTGTTTGCGATGAATCATATAGAATAGATTGTGTAAATGTCACCACTACCGAAGCCCGTAAAATTCCTTTAAAAACGGGGTTTACATGGACATGTAAAGATTGCCTTGGTTACGGAAACGAATTATATTCTATAAAATCTATTCTGGCTGCGCTTCAAAATGATATTAAAATCTTGAGTCAGTTAATCCTACTAAATCATCATCAAAACGTGAAACGCACACAAGAATATTCAATATCCTCATAGCTGCAAGCATCTTTTATTACTTTTATTGGTTTAAGTAACAGTTTTAATGCATCCAGATATTGTGAAAGTCAAATGTAAAACTTTCTTTTTGATGGGTGTCTTCTAATCATCATAGCGGAAACAGAGGGTTCTAAAATTGTAAAACAATATAGCTAACAATAAGCTATAGTTACGGATATAATAACTTTTTAGGTATTTCAAAAATTTCATGGAAATTTTTATAATCTGAAATTAATTATTCCGGTGCTATTAGGGTAATTCCAGCGTCCATTTCTCAATTTAGTCCACCAGAAATTTTATAATGATTACCAATATCGCATGATGAAATCTGGTGCAACTTATTCCTTCGAGCTTTTTTTTTTTGTTACAACGATGATATATGCTCCAGTACGCAGTAAATCCTCCAGACTTCTGCATAAATCAAGCGAATAATTATAGGTTGCTCTATAATCTTTATCAAAGATAATCGTTTCGTTGAACACTCGCCTCAACCTACGTATGCCTGTTTGTATACATATATTTGTATATTTTTTTTGCGAAATTGCCTCCTGTGTTTACTAAATCACAGACGTATATATAAATATGCATGCATTTGACGCTCAGTTTAATTTCTATCGGTGCTCGTGCGAGTCAATTCAAATATAATAGTAGTGGTGTGATCGAATGTTATACGGCAACCAGTTAATCAACAATTCTAATCGCTACTGATCCTTAAAAACATAATATTATAACCACATCGATACGCGCTGATACCAATATGTCGATGGACGCAAGCGAAACAAAACCCAAAGGCAATTTTGAAGATTATATTAGGCAACCGGAAAGATTTGGCTCCAATGATGATGGTAAGGAATACAACGGAAATTTTGACGACGATATTGGGCTGACAGATGAAAAAGATAAGAATTTTGAAGACTACATCAGGCAACCGCACGCTTGGGTCAATAATGAGGACGACAAGGAAACGAAAGAAGCCACAAATTTAATAGGAGAAGATGAAAACTTTGATGATCGTAGTAGAAAGCCAACGGAATTCGGTAGTCGCAGTCGCCATACTAAAATTACTTTACCGGGCGCTACAGAGATTGAAGACGGTAATCCAGTAACCACATCCAGTAATACAGATTTGGATGACAGAATCATATTTCCGGACGACGATCTCTACATAGCATTAGAAATGGAAAAGGCCGGTAGAAAACCAGATGAAGTTATAAATGAATATGAAAATGATGCCAGAATTGTATTTCCTAATTAATTATTATAATATTATATTTAGTTGCTTTCATTTAATTTATTATAAGTTGATGCTGTTTTGCAGTATATTATAACACATAATTCTTTATCAATACACCTGGTAAAACGTATATTATTAAGAGTATTTAAACATTAGAGAAGAATGTGTATGTACTGCCGGACTCCAGAGATGCGTCTTACCAATGCAAACAGAAGTCGAGGAAATACTAACAAGGAACGATCTCGAACCCGAAATTCAAAAAATTATGAAGCTTCCGAAGTATGCAGCTCACATATAGGTAGATATGTACTATGTAATTTCTTTTTCTGCGCAAAAATACTCTGAGTGGATGAAATGAATTTTTTGAAAATTGGAAATTTTCCATTCTGCTTATGCGCATAACTCGTTAACTGTTTTCAGACAAAAATTGTTCATTTGAATGAGTTTAGCAAACACATTTGCTCACCTATTGAAACTCCTCAATATGGAACAATGGAGAGGATGCACAAAATCTTGTGTGAAAGCAAATGTCACTGCATTTTCAAATTCATTCGGTTCTTCGTCAACGTATCCGCCTTTGTACCAACTGTCGTGATATTTTGGCGCCGAAAGTTGATTTTGAATTACAGATTGTAAATTGATAATGTTATTGCGTTCATGCAATACAATATAGAAAATGTTCTTACAAAGTTTTTCCATATGCGAAAACTACATACATACATCAAGAGTTTGTATTACTATTTAAACTCTCTACTTCAGCTAAAAAATACATGTATACCTCTTACAGTTAGCGAATTATGGGCATCGGCAAAATGGAAAATTTTCCATTTTCAAACATTCAGTGTTTTTCCGCAGAAAAAAGAATTGTGCAGTCATATATCTATGTCATCTACATGTTCCCAAAGTTTTATAATTTTTTGAATTTTCGGGTCCGGGATCGTCTCTTCTAAGCATACGAATTGTGTTATAAACATACTATAGTTATGTAGTATTATAATTATGTTTAAACAACGAAACTAGTGTTAATATTTATCATTTGATTCAAAAAATGTTTTCTTTCATGCGATTTTTATTCCGAGCTGTGCTATTAATAAATTCAAGGTGTAAATATTAGAAATAAAAATTATCACTTTAAGATCACTATATTATGTATACATATGTATGTAGAATTATTCACAATTTTCTTCGATCCGCTTAATCATTTAATTTACCGGAACGCCTTATATTAAAATAAGCGCGGACAGGGCAACTGCCAAAGAAGATAACAATATATTAATAGAATTATTGCACTGCGTACGGGAAGTTTGCGTACACTAAAACGAGCATTCGAAGAATAAAATTGCCCAGGATCAACGATATCGCTGATAAGTGACGACATAAAATTAATAAATTCAGGATGACGATAAAAACTGGTGAGACACAATGCCTATAAAATGGAATCGATAAATTTGATCAGGTGGTCAAAAGTACATTATTTTCGTTTTCTTTATTCTTTTTAATTAGTATAAGAAATACTATACTATCATTTATTAAATACGTTCATTCGTCAACTCTACACTTCTTAGACTATCGTATAAGGATGGTGACATCGCATCATGGGATAGCAATACGCCACCCCCTTTAAGTAATCAAGTCGGATGTTTTTTGTTTAATGATGTAACAAATTTTAAATATAATAAGATTATTATAAAATAATGCAATTATTTATGCAAGCGAGAAAGCTGTAATAATTAAGAGGACCAAGATATATGTGTGTTTGTGAAATGAAAAAAAAATAATTATTCTGCAGGATACAAATACAAACTACGTCGGCTTACCTTAAGATTTACTAGGGCCATTTTTATAAAAAAGTAAATATAGTAGTTTATATAAAATCATTTTTCTGCGTAGAATTGAAAATATAATAATATATACAGTATTCCATTAAATTACATAGGTATGTATTACTTTAGGAACACTAAAAAGGAAATGTTTGCCATTGTTTCGTGTCTCACGTTATGGCATAAAACCAGTGTATAGAGCCGACTTAACATGGACGCAATTAGCAATATTTTATGAAATGAGATATAAATTTACTAACAGCAATTAATCACCTCAATTATTACTAAACTAAATTAATTAAAATAAACTTAAATATCGTTGCAGGAAATATTGTTTCTAAGATTAGGATTTTTGACAACTGCGTAAGTTAGGAGGCAACAAATAATTTTCTGCACTACCCTCTCATATTCGCATTCTATTTAAGAGCTAGTTTTACGGGCGCCTTTCATTACAACTGCAAATATTTTTCTTATTTTAAGTTTTAGGAAAAGAAGGAATACAATTAGTTCTACTGAATTTGTAAGCGATATTCTGAACTATCGTCTTCTGGGCATTTAAAGTTTTCTACAATAAATATTATTAGAAAAGCTAATATTTCAAATCAACGTATCGTCTCGTCAAATATGTTTCTATATATTTCTATGTTGCGAAGTTATACGAATAAGTTCGATCATCGTAATAACCTCCGAGTGACGGCAAGCAAAAGCCACCTCTGCCTTTTATATGCACAAAATAAAAACAAGTGTTGGTTATTATAAAAAATACATATTTTTGATTTCATAAACAACACGTTGGTACAAAAATCTCATATTTTACTTGGAGATACATATTCAGAAATCAAAATTGTTAAGCTAAGCATCGCCTTTATCTTCCTTTCCTTTCTCTTCTTCAACAACAACAATTACGGTTACGGATTCCATATCTTTATTTACACCCAAATTCAAATTGTCCTCTTCAATCGCTTCCGTCTTATCTGTTCCAAACCTCAAAATCCTCTCATTCTCAGGGAACACCATTTTACCATCGTCTTGTTTACCGAATTCTGATGGAACTCTCATGTAGTCCTCGAAATTCGAAACTTCTTCAGCAGCTTCCATATCTTCCCTTTTTGGTAAATCAATTTTCTCATCGTCAGGAAAAGTGATTTTATCACCGGTTTCGTTTCCGAAATTCGAAAGATTTCTTTCAGAAGTTTTATTACCATCTGCATTCGGGTTAGACATTCTCGTGACGAATTCACCACTCAAACCACTTTGACTGAATAATAGCTATGGCTACAACTACAAATATTGTTAAAGTAATTAACGTTTTATTAAACCCATTATCAAATATAGGAAATAATTAAGTGTAGTAAACAGTTAATTTCCTCTTGTTAATATAGTTACATATGTCATCAAGTGAAAAAAAAGTCAGTGACCAAAACAACAAAGAATAGGAATATATTTTATTGTTATATTACTATTTTTACATTAATAACATAGTTTTTACGATATCTGGAACATCTAACACATTCCTTGTAATGTCGCTCTGTCGTCACGATTTTTACTTACATATCTGGGTGGATGCAAAGTATCTACATAATTAATTGCTCAATGCATCTAAAGAAATCTTCACATTTTCAGTCTTATGCCCACATACAACGTCACACATTAAGTTGGCATCATATGGTAAAATTATGTCAAATGACATGAGCAATCATGTCACTTTCTTTAACTGTTTTAACATTTTTTCAGGAAATTGTGAAGTATCACACTTTTCTTTTTTTTTTTTTTTTGTTTGAAAATGCCATAAGAAAAAGTTCCAATTTTTTTATACGCACGTTATGTTTCTTCCTCACTGCCGTGTGCCATACGGGTACACCATATGACAGAATCGAGTGCACGACTTTAATGAGGACCATCGTTGGATCAACTGATATTCGACATGAGATATGCCAGGATGACGACCCTTTTATCTACTTCTTTGCTATTCCCTTCACATCTGCTTCAGTCTATGGTTTATGGTCTAGGATTATTCCCAGATGCTTTAGCCTCTTCTTAGGAATTACTTTGAACTTGCCCATGTTGAAGAAAATCTGGTTCCCCTCGCTTTTCCCTTTAAGAATGATCATCGCTTCGCTAGCTTAGGTTGTTTGCAGCCGTCCATGTCTCTATTCTACGCAGATTTTCGTTCTCAGTGGTCATGAGGCCCGTAATAATCATCCGCAGTTTCTATTAGTGCCAAGTCATCCGCATAGCCAATCGTTACACAGTTGCTTACCAGTTTGATCCTGAGTATATCGTCATAGAATATGTTCCACAGGGTGGGCCCAAGAGAGAGCCCTGTGGAATACCTGCGTTGACCTGAGTTTTTAAAATTTTTGGTAATTTATAATTGTCTGCCATCAAGGTAGTTAGATATCTGCTGTAATACTTCTTTGGAAATAATGAGATCCCAGTCAGCCGTATTAAACGCATTTCTGACATCAAATGCTACTAAAACGCACCACTTTTTACTACTGTTATAGTTTGCCCTAAGAAATTCTAATGCTATTAGTTGATTATTGATTACTAGCCTATGTGATAATAAATACAATACCTACCTATAATAGGTACTAAACTAGTACAATATGCATCCCTAACTGTCATGCAACCAGCTTGATCAGAAAATCAAAATTATTACGGTTGTAGTAATATAAAAGGTAAATTGTGGTATATAATTCACAATTTCCATTTATCCGTAGTCAAAAATATCTGCAAAAGGAGTAAACATTTAGATATATAGTCCGTTACCCGCGGCTTGATTAAAATAGTACCAATAGTCCATTTATATAATTTGAAGTTTCACCTTGAGTATGTTTGGTTGCAGATACTACAGTTTATATTTTATACAATATGTGGCATACTTGCCTACAATCTTTGCCGAAAGTTCCTGTAACATTGTAGCATTACTATTGCCTAGAAATAATCTAATCCCTTATAGACAAAAAAACTATTTCTACTAATCGTCTAAAGGATGTACATATGAATTAGATATTTAAATATTTATGGGTGTAATCAAAAATAGAACTGTAATTCTCGTAGAGGAAAATGTGTTACAAAATGATTATTTTACCGATCAAGTTTCAGTAATATTTCATATACTTACATTACAAAATTACAGAAGCGTATACTAATCTATACGTTATGTTTCATTTCGTGTTGAAAAATGAAGTGTTGCATTGATTGAGTTGAATTCAAATGAGCCTTCGTATGGATTGTCTCGTCCACTCTGGTTGCCAAAGTCTATTTATGATAAAGCGAATGCTATGCTAGAGTTTATTAAATAAAAGCGCTGACGCTCAGAATCTTGTTCAATAAGATCTTCAGGTTCACAAGATTACCAAACATGAAAACATAACAAAATCTGAATAAAAAAAAATTATCGAAAGTATAAAGACAGTGTATAAGTAAATAAAAGAAAACGTAGGACCACAAGCAATTAAAATATAGGTAACTCTTGACGTGTATTTTTTGACGATGGGTTAGAGAAAGAATATGAGTTGGTATTGGTTGGCTGTTTCGATCGCCTATTGGATCTTATAAATCCGACGTTTCGGCTACCCTGTCATCAGGGTAGCCCTGATGAGGACTACTTGCTTCCTAATTCCATGGTTGGCGGTGGAATTACACCTAATCTCCTTGGGTAAATTGCCTTATGCGATCCTAGGTATATACTATTTGGAACTTATATTTATATGTAATATATTGAAATTTGTATGCATGAGGGTTTTCTGCTCTGTGGTTTTT
This sequence comes from Cetonia aurata, assembly GCA_949128085.1. Classification (NCBI taxonomy): domain Eukaryota; kingdom Metazoa; phylum Arthropoda; class Insecta; order Coleoptera; family Scarabaeidae; genus Cetonia; species Cetonia aurata. The sequence goes on from OX421887.1 coordinate 27,888,611, forward strand.
CTTCTCTCATATTTTTTGAAATATGATTCTACAGAAAGTCATTATATTTCCCCAGGAATTGACGGAAGACACGCCTTCACCAGTATCTACGTCATCAGCTCGAAGTCGAAACCGGCGTACGGTATTGCAGATACGAATTACAACAAAAACTGAATTACGATTTTTGAACGAATAGCGAATATATTTCTTCGGGTGTATTTCACTCCATTGAGCACGCCTTCTTGCTATCGCGCATCCGCTACTTTATTTTTTGTAAGCTGCAGTAGATAACACCATCTAGTTTCAATTTAAAGCAACAAAGCAAACAATATCATTTACGCTCTTCGCCTACCTGAGGTTCCCTTCACAATGAGTCCATGTTTTTAAAAATCACTTGACATTCATTAAAGTTACAGCGACAAAAAGTATGCTTCCCCATCACTTTATAATAGGTACAATCTCATGAACCATACTTATAAATAATTACGAGCTGCTTATTTGAAATTTATTTTTGACCAACATTAATAAATTAAAGGGTTTTCGCTAGCCGTACTCCATAACTCTATAATTATGCGTATTTCGCTTTTGCTGCATGCTCTCTAATGATTGCATTCGTTTCCACCGTATGATTGTTTTTTTTTTAACGTTAAAGCAATATAATACATCTTGGAGTATCACGTGACAATTGCAAATAAGATCTCTGTATTTTATTTTTGTTTGGTTATGCAGATGATGTTCTGTAGTAGTTCCAAAACTTGACTTGTTGTTTACTTATTACATCATGTACATGTAACACGCGTCTTCTAACCATTTCCCTACCGCGAGAATACGTTTCAAGGTTATCCTTGCATCAAACGTAAATTATAAGAAAGCGCACTACGTGTTTAAGAAAGCAGTTACAGCCTATAGATTAAACGGAAAGCGCGATACCAAAAGCAGCGCTGTCCGAAAGCATGGAATATCAAAATGAAGAAAAAGCTCCTGCCGCCGTTCCAAAGCAAGATGATAGAATTGTGTACCCAGAAAACAATGACAATCATGTGACGTTGCCGGTGAATATGCCTGACTCTCTGGACCCTAGGCAAGTGATTCAGGCACCTCGAAAGCAAACTGACGCGTTGGGTGGACAACCTGATATAATTTTTCCAGAATAAAACGTAAGTGAAGACGAATCCCACCTATTGCTAACCTATTTCATTTCTATAAAATAAAGTAAGAGCTACTCGATGTGAATTGCGAAATCAGCTGGCTAACTCGCAAAGTGAAGAGAGCTAAGAATTTCACTTAAAAGTATAAAAATAATACCGTTATTATTTCATGTAATTAAAACTATTTATTGAAACGTAAAAGAGCATTAAGACAATTGAAAATGGTGTTTAAACTTGTTAATCCGAAATTCTTAGCATATTCTCCCAACAGTTGCATACTTATTCACACGAAAGTCAACTGCACATCTAAACTGCTGTAGTGGTTAAATTAACATTTCATATTTAATACTTTGAAGTACTGGACAAAAATTTACAAACCATTGCTCACCGGCAATTGCTGAAAACTGTTGAGTCAACTCGGAATTTGTTGACTAAACATTTTCTATCTTTCAGTGTAGTAATCGTCATTCCTTTAATTTTTCTTACGATAAAATTTTTTATTATTTTTTACGAAATAATTAGGCAAACTTTGCATTAATGCATTTTTAATACATAAATGTAGTGAATACAATTTTGATTATAATGAACTCATTGAATATACAACTTCAAACAACTGCTCGATCTAGTTGATTCAAATATTAAACTGTAAACTCAACTTTCCAGAAATTTATTGAATTTAACCACCAAAGCATTTAAAATAAATGATTCTATTTTAAGTTTTCTTCTCCACCCCCGGCACATGCGCTGATGATAGAATCACTCTATTTAAGTTCTTCGTATCTACATAGGTACATACACATTAAAAAGAAAATAAAACCACTTAACCTTAACAATACGTAGTTGAATAAATTGAAATTTGCTATAGCTCGTTCAAGTTTTTGTTGGCACTGAGAATAAAGCAACGTACAAACATACATTTTCATGAGCTCAGTACTGTCATCTGGACTTGATGAATTCTACTTCTTATTTTCTAAAATAAAGAAGTTATGGCGATTTTTCGTGTTACTGTAGTATACGTTCAACCATAACCTATAGAGCGATATAGCATGGTGACAGGTAGCGCAGTAAATTCACTAAAAACAATATTCAAACTTGCTTTTCTCTCTTTACAAAAGAAAAGAGTTACAGCGCTGGAAAGGTGTTGGTGAATTTCTATTTTTCGCAAATATCTAGTAAACCATGCAGTTTCTTAAATGGACAAAAGCGTATCTGGATTAGGCTAGATTAGGATGCAAATCTTTCTCCATTTAACCCAATGCGTATTTCTTGTGGTTTCCAAGATCCCCATAAAATAATTAAAATAAAACTCGTCCTGTATATAAACTAATAGAACGAAAGATAAAATGAAAACATAGTAGATACAAAGAATTATACCCGAAAGTATACCCGAAAAAGATACAGTAAACTTTGATATTGAGAGAAGGAGGCAACATTTGCCAGAGAATGCTGAATACGACTACAGGAAAAGCAGCGTTTAAGTGTACAATTGTTGCATTTAAAATTTTATTTTGTATAAAATGTAGGTTCCTTTTTTTGCTTCCATCATCTTCCTCAGAACATCCATGATAACGTTCTGAGAAACGTATGTCGAAACCTAATTAACTGCTTTTATTATAACTTATTGTTAAACCAATTAATCAACGAATTCCTGCCTATGACTTTTTGCTTCATTGTGATAATATATTTTGGTCAAGTTTTAATATTATTTGAAAAAGTCTGTGTTTTTTCCATTCTATCGATTTATACGCATTAACTTATAATACTTTATGCAACACCTAGCTAAAGGTTGGGTCATTCATTAGGTAAAAAGAATTCGACGCAATTTCCCCACCAAAACACCCCGTTTTATAGAACTTTGAAAGCGGATCAGGAATATATATTTAAGCGAGCGGCTGCTTACGAATGTACAATTGAGGTGCTAGTGGCTCAGTGATATTAAGTCTGTTCATTTGGTTAGAATTGACCAAGATGTCTGGTGTTTATAATCAAAAATCAGATAAAACTCCTGGCGCTGAAGCGCAGGATTCTAATAGGATTGTGTTCCGAGACCAGAACCAAGATACTTCAACAAAGACACAGGGATCGGTCCCTGAAATAGAAAGTCGGAGTGTGATAACTGATAACATCGCCCCCTAAAGAAACAGACGCAAATGGTGGGCAGCCAGACATGATATTTCATTAAGTAAGTTATTTGTTCATTTTTTGATCATTAAATAAGTAAAATTGCAAAATAAATAATACAATATTAGAGCTATCATACTAATAAAGTAAAACTTAAATTGTTTTCGGACATACAAGATTAATCCAAAAGGGAATTTCCTATTGTTGTTTATAACTTCAAGTAAATCTATGTACCTATGTATTCATGTTGTGTATTGCATGACGTTATTTTGGAATGAATGATGATGCTTACTTATGTGTAAATTCTTGAACAATGGCAAATATCAACAACTAAGAGACTGTTTTAATATAGCAATCAGCTATCGATAGAGTCCATCAAGAAACAAACATTATCTGCGTATGTACTAACATACCTTGATTCAACACTATCTTATGTTAATACAGATACGTGTATGTAATATCCAAAATGTTCATGAATAAGTTGACGACAATAAATTCATGAATAAATTGTCGAATTAGAACATGTTTCATGAATTTTTTGGGGAATTCTGGTTACATTCTATTTATTAACTCAATAGCAACTGCGAAATGACATACAATGACATGTGGGGTTATTGTTATAAGTCTCGTCGTTCTGCGTTGAAGTAGACGGTGTCGCTTAACGATTAAGTTATTGTTTGTTTTATATATCATATTGAAAGGTGAGATCATGGTAGGTGAAATAGATAGTTATATAGGTTATATAGTACCTAATAATGACAAACAAAGCGTACAAATTAGCACAACGTTATTTTGTTTCCTTTTTGAGTCTTTTATTATCACTTCTCCCACTTTCATTTTTGAAACTTGAATATGAGCACGACGACACGTCAAACGTCAAGAAAACAGAACAGTTGGTAATGCATTGGCAATGCATAAGACCCTAATTTATAGTTAGTAAAAATTGCATCGTGTAAAACACTCCCACCTTGTCAATTTATTCACCAAGTTTTTCATGAATAAATTTATGAATTAATTCACCGATTTATTTGACCGTGTAAAATAAGCTTTAGTTGGCAATTACTCTTAAAAACAACAATTGACAATAACACTTATTTAGATAAACACTTGATAAATACTACAATTATGCTAATTAGTTTGTTTTGTTTCAGATATCTTTCGTAAATTATTTGATGGGAATCTGTATTGAAGAATAATGGATATTGAATGTTATTAAGCATAAAACTATGTATTATTTAATAATTTATTATATGTGGTAAAAAGGAAAATTATTAATCAATAAATACTAAAGCTTCTGGTACATTTTTATTGTTTTTGAACATATATCAATATTATTCACAGTGCAGTCTTAAAATTTTATTAGTAAATTACTATAAAAGCTGCCAGGCAAACATTTTTACAACAAGAACCCAAATTGGAAATGTTTGTGAAACTTCAGAAAACATATCCCATTATACAGGGCTGTTTTCTGGAGAAAAGGTGACGCATTAAAATTTATTTTTTGAAATAGAACATCCAATATATTTTTACATTAAGTAATAAAGATCCCTAACACTTCCTTCATCCTCAAATTATGCTCTCATCTGTCCTTAGATATTTTCCGTCAAAATTTTAAAACATAGTTTTTTTTTTAAACTAACTTTTTTCAAATGTAACTAGGGTGGGTCTTATCGATTTTTTTAAAGGATATTTTTCTTAAACTTTCTAAAATCCATTAAGAAATAGAGGCGCAGTGTTAAAAAAATTTTCATAATTTTTGAGGCAATTGACATCTGTCATATCTATCCTTGCAAACAAAAGAGTTACAACACTGAAAGGGTTTTAGTGAATTTCTATTTTTTGCAAATATCTAGTAAACCATGCGTTTCCTTATATGGACAAAAGCCTATCTGGATTAGGCTTATAAAGATGCAAATACCTCTCCATTCCGCATCTCTTACGGTTTTCGAGATTCCCATACAAAGAATGAAAAATATAATATATAAACTAATAATAATGGTGGTAGGAGGCGCTGGCAGACGTGTTTGCCCAGAGCGCCTTTAATCTAAGCCCGGGGCCTAACAAGGAAATTTATATCAGAACCAACAGATGAACTGAAAACAGTAGGGTCAAAGAATTGACAAAAGAGAACTGAAGCATCTACAGAGAATGAATGATCGATTGCTAAACGTTTATTTACATGTGAAGCATGGAAAGTTATGTGAGAGAAAGAGGTAACATTTGCCAGGGAATGTTGAATATTGCTACCGGGAGAGGAGCGTTTAAGTGTATAATTGTTGCATTTAAAATTTTACTTTGTATAAAATTTAAGTAACTCTTTCTGCTTCCATTATCTATCTCAGAACATCCTTGAAAACGTGAGATACATATCTCCAAACCTATTTAATTAATATTTAACTGCTTTTATTATAATTTATTGTTAAACCAATTAATCAACGAATACCGATGAACTATTTGTGTTGTTGTGATAATATATTTTGCTTGAGTTTTAATATAATTTGAAAAAGCTCTGTGTTTTAATTTTACGAGAGACTGCGGCTTTCTATGAAAGCAACGCCACTGGAATGTGGGATTAAGTACTATACACATAACGGCAAAAATCATATGCCACAGAATACCACATCCGCATTTTTGCATCTCACGTACTCACATATTAAAATTAAAGAATTGCATTGGCCACGTACTTACATATAAACTTTATCTATTTTAAGATGAATAAATTGAATCACTCGCGTGAAAAAAATGTGCATCCCGGCATCTTACTAGAAATTTAGAGCTTAATACCAATAAGACGAAATTTCCATTCGTATTTACTTACAATACGTTACGCAACACCTAAATAAAGGTTGGGTAATTCATTAGGTAAAAAGAATTCGACGTAATTCGCATTAACGTATTCATTGCCAAGGCTAGCCCCACCAAAACACCCTGTTTTATAAATCTTCGAAAGCGGATCGGGAATATATATTTAAGTGAACGGCTGCTTAGGTACGATCGAGGTGCTAGTGGTCCAGTGATATTAGGTCCGTTCATTTGGTTAGAATTGGGCAAGATGTCTCGTGTTAATACTCAAGAATCAGAGCAAGTTCCTGGCGCGGAAGCGCAAGATTCTAAGATTGTGTTCCCAGACGAGAATCAAGATACACAGAAGCATGGATCGATTCCCAAAATAGAAAGTCGGCAAGTGATAACAGCGCCCCATAAACAAACAGATGCGAATGGTGGGCAGCCAGATATGATATTTAATTAAGTAAGTTATTTTTTTATCATTAAATGAGCAACATTGTAAAATAAATGATACAATATTAGAGCTACCATACTAATGAAGTAAGATTAAATTGCTTTCGGACGTACAAGATTAATCTAATAATCTCTAATTTAGGGAATTTTCCTTTATTATTGTTTATAACTTCAATTAAATCTATGTACGTATCCATGTTGTGTATTGTATGGCGCTATTGTGGAATTAACGAATTATTACATATGTGTAAATTCTTGAAGAATGGCAAACATCAACAACTGAGAGACTGTTTTAATATAGAATGAGCTATCGATATCGAGTCCATCAAAAAACAAACATTATATGTGTATGCACTAACGCACCTTGATTCAACACCATCTTATGTTAATACACAGATACGTGTTAACTTACGATAGCACTGCACCATGAAAACAAATATATCGGCGGTACACAAAGTCCTATTTGTTATTGCGGCCATTAAAATAACGAGGACTTACTGAAAACTTCTCAGTCCCTAGCAGTCATAGAACCAGGTCCATTTTACCTTTACATATTCCGAGATCTAACACCAATGTCCATCGCAAATCTCCCGTTGTACATATGTCAAGCAACTATAATAGATTTATGAGTCATGATTAACCTGCTCCGTTTGCTCCTGTTTCCTTTCTTTTATTTTGTTTATGTTTTTCTACTTTTGTTACGTTTTCTCAGAGATGAGTACAGAAGAGTGTTACTCCCTTTGTTATTGTTTTATGTATGATCACTGTATTTCTAATTGTATTTATTATCCTGTAACTGGCCTTCGCTGTTGGATAAATATAAATTATTATTATTATATACTTGTAGTATGAAGTACTAATATTGTAGTCGTCATCACTCTTTAGGATCACACGTGTAAGCTTCACTACCCTATAGAGTTAAATATGAATATATGATGAAGCAGATGTATGTAGATAATTAAAATGCACAGATACGGTTAAAATAACATTTTGTGTTTCAATAACATTAAAACGCATTTCCTTATTTAAAGGAAGTGTACATTCACTTTACTGATAAGTGGTTACCTGACCAACTGTTTTCTGTTAGTGTAGAACATCTAATATATCTCAGGTCTATTGAATAAGAATAAGCATTTACTTTCAAGAGTTTACTTTTACAAAAAGTATACAGTTTTAAGTATATAAAAGCATTTACTTGATATCAATTGAATAAGAGGCACCTTTCGCTTAATAACGGAAAAATCGTAGACAAAATAGGAGAATATAGCTAGCGACACTTGTTTGAAAACCTGGATCGCTTAAAAATCGAAGAAATACTCAATTTCTTGCCAAGAACTAAGAGCTCCTCTTGTTTCTTCAAAATCTCTTAGAAAATGATCAGAGAGGTAATCAACATTTTCAATCCAGTTTTTATATTTCTAAATCGAAATTATTGGCACACCTAACGTTTTTTAGATCGATTTGTTCTATTAATTTTTCTTTTCTAATCACAATCTAGAATTATAGAATCATTTTTAGTTGTCGTTTGGTTTATACACATATTATTTCCTTTTCTTCTTTTGCGTACTTATCTACGGTTATTTCCATCACCTTGCATGGTCACGTTAATAAGTATCCGTCTGTATGTTACTTTATTCTTCATCTGCATTCTATTACTTTAAAATTATTATCCTGATTTCTCAAAGTTAAAAACACATGGTGTTTGTTTGTTGCTAGATGAAGCTTGGTGTTGTGGAGTACAACTAAACACTTCTATGCACAAACATCTATTGATGCATTGTATCATCCTCACTGAAATTTTGCCAAAACCGAATAAGGTGCTCCAAACTCCATTACGGATTTTTTACATACCAAATATCGCACTGATAGGAACCTACCCTTTTGTTTCCTATCCGAGAAGAAGCCACGTTCTGATTTTTATCCACAATTAAGAACCTAAAGAATTCGACCGGCAATGGCACCGCTGGCTAAAAAAAAGGGGTTAAAAGCGAACAAATTAACCGATATTTTTTAAATATATTTCAGAAAATTTTCTTTCACTTTAAGTATTCATTCTTAACAAATTTAATGTGTGCTAAAGTGTCCCTTTTCTTTCATATTTCGTCATAGATTACCATTTAGTTGGTATTAAAATTCGTAGGAGAAATAGCATCTGCATCTTTCCATTAAGCGTCTTAACCGATACGGCTTCTTGGGCTTATTGTTAGAGCAGATATTATTCTAGAATCTATCAAACATATTCGACGAAACTCTTTTCAGGAAAAATTTACTTTTCCAAGGATCATATATCTGATTCTTGTAGTGGTTGGGCAGTGGCAGATAAGTGCTTCACTATTTCGCCGTCTTCCAGACAGAACCAGCATTTAGTCTTATCAGAGAATTCGATTTTGTGTAGATGCTTTCTCAGTCTGCAGTGACCTGTAAAAGCAGAAATAATTACATGCATTGATGCTACGTTCGAGTAAGCACCTACTTCACCATTCCCATTAAGGTGCCCCTTTTTCGTTGAATTTTTTTCAATTTTTTCCTAGCAATTGTTTACAAAATGTTATATGTGGTAATGATTTTATTTATTTTAAATAATTTTGTAATTAATGCATATTTAATATTAATAATTTATTTGTACAATAAAAACTAATAGCAAATATGCTCACATATTTTTTATATTTACCTAAATGCAGATGGATGTGTTTCTATATTATGTACATAAAATAATTGTAATTAGTTCTTTAACCGTCATAGTGTGTTCCGTTTTGCATTTTACGAACGAAAATAGTCGTAAAGTATGTATAAATGCACGGGCAATCACCATTACAAATAACACAAAGTACATATATATGTATGTGTGGTAGCTTCGTCAACGTGCAATTAACTAATACATCTTCATATTTTACAGTAAGAACTACATATGTACCACATACAATCTTCATCTTTTACAAGGTAAACTCTTAAACGTCCAAGATAAGGAATCAGCCTATCGCTTTGATAATAAACAAATACATACAAACGTTCAGCTGTGTTCGTGTGTTCTATTCTAAGACAAAAATAAATATTTATTTTATTAGTTTGGTAAATGTTTACATTAGGAAAAGAGGTACAACATGCTGTGGCGGCCATACAATTAACAACTATATTTAGTTTGCTAAAAATTACGCAGTTCTATGTTTTAACGTTAATGAAAATGCGTAGGAAGAATTCTTTTTGAAAAATAAATCGATATACAAATATATGATAAATATATAGCATTATATTATCGATAATCGCAAATACATGCTGTTTTACGACAGTAAACTTAAAATTAGCAGTTAGGTACAGTACATTCATCATGAATGTTTGTTGAAATAGATATTATTGTAACTGTAGAATATGTATATATAACTGGTACTGCGTAACAGCGTATGATTTGTAAACATGGCTTTTGATACTTACAAGAACTGTCGCTAATGAAAATGTGAAACCTTAAAGTTATATAAATTCGTATTATTTCTACTTCAACGGTTATGAAATTATGCAATCATGAAAGAAAAGCAAATCACAGTTTGTATTAAGGTGATAAAAGTAATTACATCAAAACCGGATCAATAAAGAAAGTTCAGTTGTAGTAACACTTTATGGCTGATTAAGTTGAGAAAAAGCATAAATTTCAAAACCATTGATTCATAAAATAAAATATTTCTGTATCTTATTAAAACAATCACTATTAATTGGCTATTTTTCTTAAAGGTGAACTTTAATAGTTGACACTTTCTAACTAATAAGATGTATTAAGAATCTTCTTATTTATCATACATGCTCGTACAGAAATCATTTTATTTTTTATATCGAAAACATGCCCAGTAGAGAACGAAATTATTTTAAAAAAATATTTTGATCCATGTATTTGTTTGTATGTGTAACAGATATACACGAACATTAACCTAAATTCCTGAAGCTTGCTGTAACAACATGGGTAAACGTTTATGTTTAGAATAAATCTGACTAATACTAAAAGCAGGTACACAAACTGATACTTATACACATACATATACTAAGATCTATATGAAGTATTTGACTATTTAGGGAGAGGAGACCCACATTATTGATACACCTATAACGTTACTAGATTTTGAAATATTATTCCCCTAAACGGAAAGGGTGTGTTATCCCACCATTTTCTTATTTTTTCATTGATTTCAATATTTGAGTTTGTACCACTATATCGGCGGTTCAAGATTCACAATTGTTGATACACTTTTGAAGGGATTAGAGCGACAAACAAGATAAGAAGTAGATTCTGGAAAAGCTTTGATGACGACTCAGATAGTAAAGATGAAAATATCCTCTTGTTCGACCCATGTTTGCGCTAGGGGATAAAGAAAGAAACTTTGTTGTGAGAAAAAACAGTGTGATTACATCATCTTTGGACGATTTGTTCTTTGACTTTGATAACCAAAGAATGTATGTTCCGAGATATCAGCAAAAATATAATAACCCAGGATCTTCCAGGATCGAAAGATGAGACTCGGAACCTTGTAAATTAGGAATTATTTTTCTATTATTATTCTATACTTTACAACGGTACATTGGGCCAACAGCCACATAGAAATAAAAGCGTGGACTTTTATTTTCTAGTAGTTTACCTACTGAGAAATACTACCTTGAATCTTTCTAAATCGTATTGTAGTTACTTATAATTACAAATAATATCTCCTTCATTCTAATACTCGAATAAACAAAAACACGTATTAGGGATTCGGGCGGACCCCACGTTGTATTTTATATCCTGAAAATTAATGTTTTCTCTGGAGGGTTACTTTTGATGAAATAAGGCTTCTACAGTATAAATAGTCACATTCTTAAACACTTTAAATGATATGAAACAGTAAAATACCTTATACTTTGTTATTTAAGAATCTTGTCACATATACATTTTGATTTTTCTCAATGTAACTTCCGAGATGTTTATACAGCTTTTACAATTCTAAATACTTTCATTTATTACTTCTTAACTGAAACGCATTCCAGTAAAGAATAAAGGAATGTTGTGTTATCGAAAAACAAATAGAAAACGAATACATGCAATATTGACTTTATACTTATCAATTTGGTCAACATGCAGTTTTGATACATACAGTAGTGCTCACATTGTTGGTGTTGGAGTTGTCGGTGTTATGTAATGTATATATTTACGTAAGAGGGTATATCGAAATAAATACCTACTTTCATAAAGTCGATTATAATTATCTGTAAATTCTGGAAAGAAAGAAATAGGAACAACACAATTTAAACTTAGATTCATTTTCTATTTTAGGCACTCTGCATAAATGACTTACTCTTATTGTTATTTCATTTTAACCCTCGCATACGGTGAAGTAAAATAAGCGTTTAACTGGCATTAATTAGTAAGGAGTGTTAATACATGAATGTTCTATATCTTGAATATAAAATATTCAAGTCTTCTTAACTGATATAACTATAAGTAAAATATAATTAAACTAAATTATGAAGATATGTATATATTATTCTGATGCATATAAGGAGTCGTCTTCCTTGCTTTCGACAAACGAATCGATAATCTTGATGCTAAAATAGTTGAAGGCACTAGCAGATAAAAATCTCCGTTACTCTTTCTTTTCGAGAATTTTGTGCAGGTAATTTCTCTGAACCCTTCAACATCTTTATTACTTGTGACCTATGGTCTGGCTAATCGGCAAACAAAAAAACTGTAACTGCAATTACATCTAATCCATGCAGTTCTTTTATTTAAAATGGCACCACTACTGCCATATTTACGTGAATGAGTTATGCCTATAATGCCCAGTGCGGCAACATTATAGGGCGGCAAATATTTCTTCGGATATTGTTTTGTAGTTCGAAGACCTTCTTTTTAAGTAAAGGCAGTTGTGGATATTGTTTTGTAGTTGAAGGACTTTTTTTTCAGTAAAATGTTTCTTTAAGTAAAAGTAAAGGCAAAAATAATTAAATTTTCAAAGTTCCTTTAATTTTCTTTCGCCAATTTAAAATAATTGGCAACAAACAATTATTGTAACACTCACCAAGAATAAACATCACGTCAACCGTTTCTTCTTGATTTTGAAGCATTTTCGCAACATTTATCGGAGAACAACGTTTCTACTGTCACATTATTCTTATTTTTACTGTTTTTTTTTTGACAATTGCAGTTCTTTTCTTTTATCTCGACAGACTTGATTTCAGAAAAAGACATTTACCGACAAATTGACAAAACAACTGTTTTTTTTTCTTAAAAATCGTTATGAAATGTGTTGTTTTTTTGGTACCAATGAAAAATTTGGAATTTCGGCTATCCAGCGATGTAATTTTGTTTTTTTTTTTTTGGGTGCTATTTGAAATTTTAGAAACAAATGACAATTTGCGAATACTAATCAAACAATATCCTTCTGTCATAAATCATTTGAAAAAAAAAATTATGTGAGGGTACAAGAGGTCTTACTCTATCCCTAAATTCGAAATCTCAGCGCCGCCGGTGCAATTTAGTTGCTGCAAAAAAAAAAAAAAATTCAAACCATAGTCCGACTCTGAGGAAACATTGTTATAACAGCGAAACCGCTGAAGTTGGGGGTACACCATATTACATAAAAAAATAAGTACTCATCGAGAGCTTTCCAAATCTGCTATAAAATATAGGGTGTCCCATTTAAAAAAACATAAGTTTGATACGCCACTGGAATACGGCACGCCACTGCTGACCAGAGGTATTTTAGGAAGATGGCGAGGATAATTATGCACAATTTTGCTCTTCGACTTTCTTCGATATCTTGTATGATAGGGGAGCTATGGTCCGAGGCGTCTTAGGTTCTACACCCTGTAATATTATATACAGTGTGGCAACCGTTTATAGCACGATGCATGTATTAGTAACTACTGGTCGACTGTAAATGGGCGTGCCACGCCTACTTAGCGGCACGCGGATGGCATTTACAAACGATAGCGGACGTATTATAAGTTACACGTATAAATGTATTGGGGCATATAGGCAAATCAAAGTCTTTTAGAGTTCTATGTTATAGCATAAGTGATTAATAACATTACATGTGGTAGAAAATACTATTCCTGAAAAATAAAAAGCACTGTTAGAGGTAGTGTGTTCCCGATATAAGTAAATATTTTTAGTTGTTTGAAGCATCAGATAATCACTGATAACATGTCAGTGAAGTAATTCATCACAGCCTCATAAACAACATAAAAAATCAAAAATAAATAATCAGAACTCCTAAACTTTAAAATAAAAACTAAAATAATATTGTTCAACAAGTATAAAATCTAAAAACGCAACTATAATAAAATAATGGAAAATAAATTATTTAATTCTTAAAACAGAATTGTATTCAACATTGCAATAAACCTGCAATTAGCTAAACAATAATAAAATTTGAAGTAAATTATTTTATTAAGTGTAATAAACCTCCCTCTTGATAAGAACAGTAACCCAACCGATCATAAAAATTCCGTCGAACATTTGTTAACATATCTGCTGTGACAGTATTACTGATTGCAATGATTCTCGCGCGCAGTTCCTCTAGGTTTGATGGCCGTTGATCACCGTAGCCGTATATTGTATTATGTAAAAAGGGCCATAAAAAGAAATCGATTGGAGCTAGATCAGGGGACCGCGCTGGCCATTTAATAGGGCCCTAGTTACCGATCTATCTGTTTTCAAAAACCGCGTTTATAAAGTTTGTTACAATGCGTATATTGTGTGCTGGGCAACCATCTTGCTGAAACAAACTTCATTTATATTAAATCGCTCCCGTATTGCCGGAATAATATTATTTTCAAGTAACTGTAGGTATCTATTTCCGTTTAAATTACCGTCAATGAAAAAAGGCCCAATTATATGATTTCCAATGATACCTACCCATACATTTAGCTTCTGTGGATATTACGTTCGCGTTGGTATATTTAAATGTAGATTTTTACGCGACCAGTAACGACAAACTGGGCGGTTATGATGCCCGTGTAGGTAAAATGTTTTTTCATCTGTGAACAATACGTTGTTAAAAAAAAATTGGTTATCGTGATATTTATTTATCAATCTTTCCGTAAAAGTGTTTAATCATGAAGAGTTTTTGCTCCTGCGTATAGTACTCCATTTTTAAAATAACCGTTATCTACCTACCAACAACGCGTTTTATTAAATAGTACAAGCGAGTAGTTCTCCCGACGAAATATAAAATGCATCTGACACGCACGTGTGCGACGGCTCCGCGCCTGTGCGGCGACAGCGTAGAAATGTGGATTTCTTGGCAAATACGAGTGCATCATAGCAATATGCTAATGTAATCCAGTCGAATATTCCGTATACTTCTTTACCGTTCTAATGCACGGATACCTCTGTGTATCTCGCTTGCACTACAGGATCGCTATAATGCGGACGCAGGCGGACAATTGGTATATTTACCTGAAAGTAAGGAATGCGAAATAAAGAAAAATTGTAATCACTTTTTGTAAATAAATATATGTATTGTTAAATTAGATCGGATAATGTTTCTCGAAAAGAAGAAATAATAAAAGAAATGATAATAATTCATCCCTTCAGTCGATTAATTTTTTTAATAAAATTAGCGCTTTGTTTTACCACACTGTACATCGCCATCCCTACACGCGACAACGCACTTCTCTTTCTTCCTGTTTAATTCTTAGTAGTATTCCATTCGTCATCGTATTATGGGAGGCAATCGCACACTTCGAACTCATCTCTTCTTATCGTAATGACCCCTCAACTTTATCACTGTCGATGTACGAATGCAACAATACTAGAAGGAAATTGATAAAGAGTCCCGCCGGTCATCATTCTATTAACTAGACATTAACCATAACAGCAGAAGCGATCACGACACTCACCCGTACATGTTTGTGTGAATTGAAGATGAATTCTGCGAATAGTAAGTTGTGCGTGTTGTTCTTTGTCTCGTATTTGGTTGCTAATTGCGTGGAATGCGGCACAATTGGGAAAGACAGTCCTAAAAGCGGCAATAAACAAGAGGACAAAAACCGAAATAGATCGAAACAGAACGACGAAGAATTATCGTATAAACTAGAGAATGCACCGATCCCGTCAATACACGGCGGTCCGCAAGTGTTGCGTGAAAGAACGGTGTTGTTAAAAGATCAAGACGATCTTAAAGACGGCAGATCTAGACGGCATATATCGCAAGCAGATGGGTTGAATCCTCAAAAACCTCGAACTAAAGCTGAATCGTCGCACCAAGAAGGAGATGATGCAAATGAGACAAATGTTTCTCATATTCACCATCCAGGGCATTCATCGGAATTAAGTAGCACCCAGCCCATAAATAGTTACAATTATTATAAAGTCTTGAATATGTATGGAAGGGCGTTCCAATACGGTAGTAATCGACCATTTAAGGGATACGTGCAAACGTCTAATATTGGAGTCGTTCCTCCAAAAGGAGCGGACGCCAAAGATTACTATAACAGCATCAGTAATTTGCAGAATTATCCAATCATAGCACAGCATTCGTTGTATGAAAATCAAGAAATTATATCTCGTCGCTATGGCCAGGATTATAGCGATAACCATTACATCAATAATGCATATAAAAATGTGCTGACTGGTCTTGCTATGTGGAGCATCATGAATGGTCTAGTTACTGGTAAACGTTACACGGTCTATGATCATAAAACAATACCCAAAGATCATGTGAGGAACATAACCCTCACCGACGATAGTTTGACGCAGTGCTTTGAAGACGCTCCAGCGCTTTGCGGAAGTTACTCGCAACCGCTTTGCATCAATAATGGAACGACATTTTGCATAAACATATCAATACCATGTGACAAATGTAAAGACACCAATGCAACGCGTATACCTTGCGCTACCTATGCTACAGTATCCAAGAATATACTTGAGAAGCTAAAATTTAATGGAACATCATATTCTTCCGATGTTAAAGATGTGGTTTTGTGTGTAACGACATTAGTTGTACCGCAAATTAACGATGTTAATAAAATACCTTGTGATAGATCACCTTGTTTAGAAAACTCGACAGATGGAACAAATCAATTGAAAATAAAATTAACGTAATGAAATGGTTTTAAAATGTAAGGAATTATCTTAGTTGGCAATAACTCTTAAAAATAACACTTATATATAGATAAGCACTCGATAAATACTACATATACTAATTATTGTATTTTGTTTCAGATATCTTTCGTATACTATTTGATGGGAATCTTCATTGAAGAATAATATTATTAAGGATTAAACTATGTGTAATTTAATAATTTATTATATGTGATAAAAGAGAAATTTATTAGTCAATAAATACTAAATCTTCTGATACATTTTGATTGCTTTTGAACATACATTAATATTACTCACAGTGTAGTCTTAAAATTTTATTAGTAAAATACTATAAAAAGCTGTCAGGCAAATATCAGTTTTACCACAAGAACTCAAATTGGAAATGTTTGTAAAATTTTGCTATGTGGGTTGTAGACAGAAATGTGGCATTTTAGAGATCCTTAAGTACACTCGCTTCATCACCAAATTATGGAAGTAACCTGGTAAGTGTCTTTTGCGTTACAACTGTTTCTGTTCTTAGAGAAAGTATAGAGCGTTCAAAATTACTAATAAGATTTGTTGTGTGGACTGTTGTTGGAATTCGGTGGCGATGTCAGTGAATTGTCTTTAGCGCCGAATATACAGGCTGGGCAAAATGTGCATTTTGCATCTAGTTTATACACACTGTAAACTTTTTTTAATATGTTTATGTATTTGTAATTATTTTTAAATACTTCGGAAATTCAACGTTTATCCTCATAATTAATAAACAAACTTGAACAAAACTGATGAAGAAATGACTAGAGGAAACTTCGTAACGTCTTTTGGACATGTATTATAACTCAAGAATAAAATAAACAATCCTAAATTTCCGCAAACATTCTTATTATATATAGATAATATGCGTGTCAAGGCTACAAAAAAGAAACAATACAAACAAGAAAGACCTTTTAATGTCTTGTATTTATCAAAATAATGACAAATTGAAACCAATGGAAATACTCATATAATATCTACACTGAGAAAAATGGATTGTAGAAATTAGATAGTAAATCTCTTTATGTTAATTAGTAACATAATTATTGTCAAAACGACAATATGTGGGGTATTAAGAGTAAAATAACCAGATGTTACCATGCTTATAGTAAGAGGTAAAATCTGGATGTTACCAGGTATTCGATGCATATTCAATTTCTAACATAAATGTTCGTAACGCTCTTCCCACCCCTTGCTCTATTCATTGTCGATCTTTACCGAAGAAATCGACCAATAAGCTGTATTGCCACTCACACGTGTTATGTACGTGTGATACAGGTGTACGTATTCGTGTCGGTGCATGTTTGTGTCTGCACAGAGAAAAATCCATGTTGTAATATTTACACTTCACTGTTTGACGGAAATTGTAGTAAGAATTCCTACTATTGTGCAAAATTTTAGAACAACGGCGTTGCATTTTCCTATATCACGGTTACAAAAAAAGCAATAAAATTGTTTAAAAATATTGTGTGACAATCTTCTACAAATATAGTGAAATGTTTTACAATATTTTACAACAAGTGAATATAATAAATGGCATATAATGTAGTGAAGACAGTTATAATAACAGGTGTAGCAAATTTACTGTGTTGTGTTTATTTAGGTTAGGTTAGGTGCTTGCAACAGTCACCTTACTTTGATTATTGAAAACGGCATTAATAATGAGATGGAATGAAATGAATGCTGTATAGTTTTATATCTATATAGTAGGAATATCATAATACTCATAATTGGTTTAGCTACATAAATATGTGATACTACAGCTTTTGTCGTAAAGATGGCGCTACGCTTGTTTCATAATCTTTGAAATTCGTACTCAATGTAAATTGTGATCGGTAAATGTGGCTGCGTAATATCTATATGATGCTTATACATGGTTAACGTCGTGTAAAAAGTACTGTGGACAATCGCCCACAGACGAGAATTACGAGGCGCTTCAATACCGGTAGTACTCTACAGTACACGGGCCGGTCTGATTCCCGCAATCCTGCCCGATACGACGGCAATTCGCCCGGCTGTCACCGGCTAATCAAATTATATTAATTAATTATAATTAAAAATTATTAAACTATATTTATTATAGTTTTCATTGTTAACAGTTATTATCAAATATAGTCAGCGCTACTAGACATTTTTTTCACATTTACTAAGATGTATGCTCAAATTAATAATACAAATATAGTACACTTTACCATACGAGTTAATAAAAAGTATTCACAGATATTTACTATACAGATATTGTCACCGGTAATATAAAATATGATTGTCCCTATAGGAGCTATAAAATATATTAAAGTATACTATATTTATGTTAAAGAGTACTATCTATTTCTCTCAGTGTACTTGTCATTTATTTAACGACATGTATAGATAAGGTGAACGTCGCCCAGAACCAAATTAAGAAAAATATTTTTAGAATTCACTGATACATGATATTGGTAGTGTAACAAACAAGTATTCTTAATACTAAAAATTGATCTACAAGATATGCAGTTATTTATTATACGTAAATAAAACACAAAAACGTTAAGGAGTAAAAAATATATTGAAATAAGTAGTCCACAACAATATTGTTTCACCACACAGTGGCTTCATCAGGTTGATGAAATTAACTAAACAGAATACAAAATTACACACTATTTATACTTTTAAACCTAGGAGTGGGGAATAATTAAAATCCTTTTGTTCATTAAGCGCTAAACCTAACTTACTATATCTATTAATTTCTAAACATTCAAATAAGTCTAGTTTCTTACTTTTCTTATGAACATGCAAAATATCAAAATCATTATTAAAATTATGATTAAGTTCTAAACAATGATTAGCAAAAGTAGAATCTGTCTTCTTATATATTGTATTTCTTATACACTGAGAAAAAAGATTCTTTAGAACAAAAATATTTTTCTTTGCCCCTATTTAAAAGAATCATTTCCTTCAGTTAATACATATTTCTTACTCTCAAAATAATGTTATTTTAATGAAACATATTTTGTTTGAACTGAAAGAAATTGCTGTTTTAAATACTGGCAAAGAAATATTTCTTTGATTTAAAGAATCCATTTTCTCAGTGTAGGCACCATTTTTTAAGATTAAGCATTCTATGAGTAAATGTTGACGAATCCCAAAATAAATCGGCATAGCCCATTCCTGATTCAAAACAGTATAATAATACTTTACAAACACTCTACTTATATAATTGCGTAGACAATATATTGTATAACATATATATATATATATATATATAATTGTAGCTCCTGGTGTACTTATATGAGATTCTCAATTTAGAGTGTTCTCAATATGTAAACCTGGAAATTTCGTTTTCATTTTCTGGCTTATTGTTTGCGATTTTATACGAATCAAATTTGATGCATTTATTTTACTATATTCCGATGTGAAAAGAATGAAAACAGTTTTTTTTTCCATTATTAACAAACCACAACATCAAGTTATTAAGCATACATTGTGTATTAATAATTAATGCATCTAGAGATGAATCTAACACTAAACAGCAACTATAATCCACATATGTGACCAGCTCAACATTAGTAGTTATATTTTACATATCATTTTAAAAAATAAGAAATAATAAAGGACCTAAAACACTTTCCTGTGGCGCTCCACGTACAGTAGTAAGAACATTAAAAACTGTGTCATTTATCTCTACTATTATTGTCTATGAGTGAGCTACGACTTAATCCAGTTGTATGTACTGTCTAAACATAAAGTAATGAACCGAAAAGCAATAAAACCTAGTGAATTCGACAGGTATAAGTGCGAAATTAGAGAGTAATATATAGGACTATGTTTATTATAGTATGTCCATGAATATAACGATTTGTTTTTTGATGATTATGCCGTAGACACCGAGAAATTATGTAAATGAGGTAATGGGTCGTGTTAGGAAAAATTAAATTATTTTCAGCAGATAAGTCTTTATATGTGTTTCGTTTAATATAAGTCACGGCTTGTAATTGAAAGTTTATTACTCTAAAATGGTAAAATAATAAATACGTCCCTGTGAACCACCCGTGATGGAAAAAAGATTTTACGGGTCGGGTAATGTTTCCTTTCTGATCGATGTTTTGTTCATTTATAATTATGCATTTTACAATTCACACCTGCTGTATTTCTGACAAACAGATAATTACTAACTGCTAATGCATTCATTAATATAGTTGGGTCGTTTCAATGTCGTACAAAACGTTATATCTATGTCAACTAAATTTCCTTCATAACTGTTGGAAAAGATACCAAAGATTCCAACAGTTGACCAGATCAACTATTGAAAAACGTGGGTGATTCAAGACATTATTTTCTGATAGTACATGATAACTTGTACAGTTACCACGAATTCTATATTTATAAAGTTTTGCCAGTAATATATTATGATCTACTAAGTGATCACACCATTGTGTGATTACTAAATCCAATACTTGTTTTAAGAAATTATCAGAGGGTTTATATCGAATGTTCAAAGAAATTAATTGAAATCTGGTAGACAAATTATTTAAAATATTTATTACATTAAGAATAAGTGTATCACCAACATAACGCCACTTTAAAAATATATTGGCCATAAAATATTAAGTGTAAAATTTAGGTTTGAAAAATTAAATTGTGTACATGCATTTGTAGCCTTTCAAATAACGAAGTAGATACCTAGGCGTTTACCGATCTTTTGGGACAATTGTGTAGGCAAAAAAATTGGTAAATTAAACAAATAAATAAAAACAAGCAAGCTGCATGATAAAATAAACCTTGCGAATATGTAACGCAACGTCCATATTAAAAAAAATATCCAGGATGACAGTTTACCGCGAACGACATTGATCATAGTGCATATTGATTTTGTCAGAGCATTCAGAAATGCTATAAATCAAGTCTCCTCCGTACTAGAGCAATGTATCCAGACTTTCTAACAATCCCTGTATATACTATCACCTATATATTCTTTTTCCAAACTAAGTATTTACTTTACCAACATTTTTTCTTCAATATCTAAGGTAAAGCAATATTTGCTCTAGTTATCACTTCGTAAACGGAAGTCTTACGTGAGTGGTATATACAGGAGAAATGTGGTTATTTCCACGATCCGCGGTAAAACGCCTTAACCGGACAATTCTATTTTAGTGATTTAAGTGAACACAACACTGTGATTTAAATATGCGATTTATACTGCTTTTGCTATTGTTGATATTGTTGGAATGCGATGCTGATCGTCACCGATGTAAACCGGGTAGAAGACGCGGTTATGGAGGGACATTATTTTTCTGCGGAACAAAAGTGATCCAGCTTTATGAAGGTTCATACTATGAAATTGGATACAGACGATGGACAAGACCAAAGCCATGGAGACGCACAACAACAGCACCGCCAGAAACAATGGAAGTATCTACCGAAGCAACGGCTACAGAACCAACTGTTATGGTCAATCTCGAAAATGTTGAATTGACAACTGTGGAATACGAGACAATCGTATTTGAAGATACTGAAAACGTTATCTTATTCGAGATAAGCCCAAGGCAATTAATAAACTCACCCAAAAAATGTACCGGAGGATTTGACGCTCAAGGTGACTGTGTTAGAGCAGAAGAGCAGTTTGGTTAGTTATTGTAATGAATAATAATTATTAAACTCCATTTTTAAAGTTTGAGTTAAGAAGTTATTCAGTTTTGTTAGAAAATTTATTATTAATTCTCTTCTATGGATTAACCAAGATTTTATCTGTAATTCCAAAAAATAAATATAATTTAAAAAGTTAGTGTTAATCACTTTAATATAATCCCGTTTTTATTTACTTTTTTTTTTTGTGTGAAGCTGAAATATTTTCTGCACAAAAAAACGTTTTCTTGAAGCAAACGGTTTGAAATGTCTGTGACTTGAGATCTTCGACCTTACCCTAACGAAAACTTTTGGAATCCTTATTTGTTTGCTTTCTGCATATTTTCTCTATAGTTTTCCCAACATATGTCATCCTAACATATAACTGAAAACGACGAAAGAATTATGGAAAAAGAACAGATATATTACGAAACTATTTTGGTTTTTATATTGTCTTGAATATATTGACGTATTTAATCCGTGATGACTTTATTCTCTATTTGTTTTTTTTACAGACTAATAAATAAACGGAATAGAGGAAATGGTGAAATATAATTAGTTTCCAGGGAAAAAAGTTCCTGGTTCCCTGCAATTTTCTGTTTTTTGTTATATTTGCATATTCAGTCTAATTTTTCATCTAGAGAAAAAAAGCTCTTCACTCAACCGTGTGCGAAAAGTTTTATTTAAATTGGTTTTGTACTTTCCGAGAAATCGTCTCACGAATGTATAAAGTTTGCCTTAAGAATAAGCGCGTGTGGATGACCTTGCTTCGAGATATTTTGTGCTGTATTTATTCCTTGCTCATAATGCTCATTGTAAGTTTGAAAATTAATCAATTTTTAATAATTTCCAAGATAACAGAAAAACTAAGCTGTTATATAACCGATCATAATCCATCTCAATGCACTTGATTTCAAAACTGTTTGTTTACGGTATACATGGCACATAAAAAAAGTGATTTAACCTCTCACTTTTACAAAATATTTACTCAGCTTTACGGCTGGTATTTCAATATCAAAGACCTTTTATAAAATACTCATTACCCTTTACTAACGTATATAAATATATATAATATAAAAGTTGTTTACTATATAGCGTTGAAAAAATTGTAAAAGATACTTACCTTTAAAAAAAAATCTTTGACAAGGAACTGTACGTGTACAGTATATGTGATAAGATTTAGGTATAAATATCAAGAGAAGTGGTGAAATTGCCTAAAAGTTTACTTTACGATTATTGTAAATAAAACCATCACTGCCTTAAGGTAGCCACAGAAGGCTGGAAGCCACATTTCGAGGACCTTCTCTGATGATGTCCAAGTAATTTTCGTGTTAATAATGTTGGCAGTACGTCAGGCCGTCTTGACTAGGAAAACTAATTGGATTCATCCATTAAGCACAAGTACAATGTTAATGCTCACAAAATCGAGAATCGTAGGTATTTTCAATCTTTTTAAAGGGGTTTTTGATAAAGCTTAAGCATTCGTATGCTTGTCAGGCACCTTCGCACAGCCAAATCTCGTACTCCCTAATCAATTCCCAAGTTGAAAAGTTTATTTTTAGTGTTATTGTATTATTGTCAATCTACTTTATATCAATCTTACAGATGTGCAAATTTCATGTTTAAATATTTGACTATTAAATGTGTGTTGTTACTATGCAAATTAACAACGAAATATTGATCTAATTTGTACGTACCAAATTAACGAATTCGTGGATAATGAAAAATTCAAGAATATGTGTATATAAATTAGAAAGTATGTGAAATTGGTTGCATACCTATGATTATGAAAGCAGTTTCAGTTTTAAATTTAGTGCACGCAGTGCATAAGTGTAAATAGGCAACCAAATATTGAAATATGTATTTTCTCCGCGCCTATTAAATAATATGTAAAAATGCTTTATTAAAAGGTGTAAAAACACATTTCACAAGAATTAAATGTTTATTTAAATTGATATTTTTGCTTTAAAATAGGTCTTAAAAAACTATAGTTTCTAATCTATATAAATAAAATCGTAACTTGCTTCGTGTCAATTGCAGATCGTGCAAGAAATACGGAAAATATACAGATGCAACATTTTTAATCTATTTGCAACGGCTCGGTGATCTTTTAAGCTTTAGTGACAATATGACCACATGACTCAAATATATTTTTTATCTATTTTTTTGAAATTATTTTTTTTTCCTTTGTACTTCTTAATAATTATCTCTTTTTGCACAGTACATGCTACTAAATTAAAATCATTATTATTGGCTTTCAATAGTAGTCCAGTAATTGGGTTTTGGAACCTTTGGTGTAACAATAACTATCACACTGACAAAAGTCAATGCTAGGTTTTCCACTATCACCAAACAACAATATATAATAATTGTTGTTTGGTGATAGTGGAAAACCTAG
Organism: Cetonia aurata; assembly: GCA_949128085.1. Lineage (NCBI taxonomy): Eukaryota > Metazoa > Arthropoda > Insecta > Coleoptera > Scarabaeidae > Cetonia > Cetonia aurata. The sequence continues at coordinate 27,913,179 of OX421887.1, forward strand.
CATTGACTTTTGTCAGTGTGATAGTTTTCAATAGTAGGTTAATAGAAATTACAAAAGTGATTAAAGATTTGCCAGTATACTATAAAGCGGTCTTAAACTTATCTGCAATTATAAAAGATGAGTTTACTGACCTGACAGAAGTCAGCTCCCTCAGGGAATCAACGAAAATTTGCAATTACTTTTTTTATTACCAAGAAAAATTAACTGCTATAATAGCGATCATACAATTAAATTCTTACGAACTAAATTAAATATAAATGGTTTAATACTAAATCAAGACATTTTACATTTCTTCCGAAACAATAATTACTTCATACAGTTTTTTTTTTGTTTTTTTAAATTAAAAAAATATGTCTTCAAGTTTGAGACAATCACCAACAGCATCATAACCATACTTGCATTTCGATAACTTCAACTTTTCGTTACCGATCTCCAAGTACCCTTCATCTTCTTCCTTCTTCTGCACCACAATATATTCCTTGATATTGACTTCAGGATCCTCTGTCTGGTCCTTATCAAAATCGGGCGCGGGAAATTTTACGAGGAAAAGACAACGCGTAGCATTTGTACCGTTTTTTTCAGTTTCATCCGGCGAACACGTAATCGGATAAGAGTAGACGTTGATTAAATGGTAAACCGCAAACAAAACGATTAGAATTACTTGCTTCATTTTTTAACGAGTTAAATATGAATTACGTTCGTATCTAAAATTAATACTATAATAACTAGCTTTTTTAAGCAATTTCTGTACGAAATGCAAAGTAGGTACTTGTCAAAAACGTATCTTGCGTTCTTTAATATAAGCAGCGCTATCGTAGCGTGTGATACCTATGATTAGATAGGGCTAAGTAAGAAAAAGGAGAATACAGTGAAAATATTCATCGTTTGTTTGTATTTGAAAATCGTACGATCTACCTTGATAATAATATTAGTAAACATTTAGGTACTATCAGACACCCAATTTGTATGAATGAAAAGCAAGTAGGTATGTATAATCATATATTTTAAAATTTGTAGGGGTACAGCTAATCAGTACGTGATTGTAGTTTGTATTATTTCAAGAAAACTTATCTGTTTTTTTTTCTTTCTTACTAAGATACCTGTATTTGAGCACGCTATACTTGTATTCACATCCATTTCAAGGTTACCAATTCTGCTTAATTAAATAAACGAAGTTTCTTAAAACTAAGGATGTAAATAAAAACCAAGGATGTAAATATGTAATTTCTGATTGAATCGTGTACCCATCTCACGTGTTGTTTACTTAGTAATTGTTCACAATAATATAATAATTTTTAAATGCAAGCACAATTTGAAAAGAGAGATGCGTTCATTCATTAGTTTTAAAGCACAAAATGTTGTTTATCGTAACCTCACCAGAATGCGACAAACAAATTACCTATCTTGAATGTTACATTTAAATAAAACCAAAAGTGCGGACTTACTAAATTACACAACAACAAAACGGGAGCATTTCAAGTCTATAAGTTAATTCTTTTTAATTTAATTATATAGTGTGTTAAGTATAGTGGTTAAAAGAGATGGATGTTATTTATATTTCTGGCAATATATATATTGCCAGTATTTCTAGACTTTCGTAAAGCATTTGAGACAATAGACAAAAACGTTCTAATAAATAAGTTAACAAGAGATCGAACTCAAGATTACAATGGTAACAGCGGCGGCTCGTACTTAATTCACTCGGAGGCTATGACAATGATCGAACTTCTTCTATATGCTAGAACTTCGTAACATAGAAATGTGTTTGACGTGAGCATATACGAAGAACTACGATCATTGTCATAGCCCTCAAGTGACGTAAGCGCGAGCCGTCGCTGAATGGTAATGAATCAAAAACATATGGGTACTACAAGGGATCATCATTGGACCATTACTATTCAATATATATGTGCATGATATAGTATATACACGCCCCCACGCGCATCTACGTCATCAGCGCGAAGAAACGGGTGTACGGTATTGCAGATACGAATTACAACAAAAACTTAATTACGATTTTTGAATGAATAGCAAAAATAGTGAGGGGAGATATGTTCTCACGAGCGAGTTGTAACATATCTGTATATTTCTTCGGGTGTATCTCACTCTATTGAGCATGCCCTCTTCATCGCGCATCCGCCAGTTTATTTTGCGAAAGCTGTAGCGCTAAATGAAGCACACATAATTACAAAACTGGAACTAAAACAAGCTTCAACATAGATTGTTGCAACCGCTACAAAATATTAAAAACCATTTTATTAAAGGCTTAAAATATATAACTCTTTAGATGTTAATATAATAAATTGTAGTTCTTCAAGTTTCACACATTTACAAACATTTTGTTTTATGTGAAATATGTAAACCATTTATATTGTAACAACAGCTTATGCTAATAAAGACTATCTATCTATATATAGATACACTTATGAAGGTAAGTTTATATGAGTTTATAAAAGATATTCAAGGAATATTAAACGGAATTTTTTATGTTGGTCACATTGAATTAGCTCAATAGTCAAATAAATCAGTAAATAAAGTTTTGAACTTTACAAGCGCCACATGATTACCTAATTTCTCAAGTTTTCTTTTTCTTTTATTATTCTTTAAAATAGTTTGCTTTCTGAATGTAAATTTATGCTTTGACGACATGCTTTGTCTTATGAATGCAACTTTTTAACATACTGCTGTGACGAACATAGTTAAACGCATATCAATTACCGAGCTCTATCAATCAACAAATATTATTCTATATATATTTGTCAAGTCTTATCAGGATCGAAATAGAGCTACTAATAAAAAAAAATACTTTTACAAATGGTAATCTTTGAAATGTCAAAATTCCATATTTCTTGAAAACGTAATAATCAAGAGGTTAAAATTCTACGTACGTACGTCAACTAATACTTATTTTATTGTATTGATTCAGATATGTTACAATAGTGGCTTTCGATTTGGCTAAAAGAGCTACTCCGAAAGAGCTCAGGAGTAACTCATATTTTCGGCACGTGAACTAGGGCAGTGAAGAAATAAGGTGCAGATAATCGGCCAAATCGACGGTAACTAACACAGTGTCCTGTTCAAGGCACATGTACCATGGAAATGCCCACAGTTAGAGTTTAAGTCGAGTCACAAGTACCACCCAATGAAATCGAATTGAAAACAGCTTTTGTAAATTAATTATGCTTGAATATAAAAGCACTAACTTCTTTTATCATATATTTATTTTAATTACAACGTTATAACATTATAATAGTTTACATACTGAGACATAAAGAAAATTATTTCACAGATATCAAATTGTTGCGCTCAAAAACTTAAATGCTATAATTTAAGAAAATATTTCTTCGGAATCGATACAATTTCCCTCAGCATCATATCCTCTTTCACACTTTGACGGGGCTAAAAACCTCGACATAATATTGTTTGAATTTTCAAATATCTCACTGTCAAGAATTTCTTCAATCAACTGATCTTCTACTGTACCCTCTGTTGTCACACCAGGGTATGATATTTTATTAAGTTGACCTCCGTAGTTTTGGAAAACTTCGCCATCACATAGTGCTAACGACCCGCCATATTTGGCATCTTCAATTTTTGTACACTTATAACTAATACTATTATGACACAATAAAAGTACTATACAAATTAGTATGACCGCCTTCATGATATTTGCCTGCTGCGAATAACGTAGTGTTAAGCTGCAAAGTGTGATAAAATGTTCAATGTAAATATTCAAATTAATCGTTATCGGTTTTCCAAGTTCAAATGCAGATACGTCAAATATTATATACTTACTCAACTTCAATATACAGGGTCTTATCGCATGGCTAATAATATGCAACATTCGGGTATTTCAAGTTAAACGGACCTAATGAATCATCCAGGATAATCTCTATGTTTAAAATTACACAATCCCAATTCGTGACGGTTAAAAATAGTTCTTTTCTTTTAAGAAGAATGTTGCAATGACTAATTTTACACCTAGGCATACATCAATTATATACTATAGTTTTAATAAATCATGACGTAAATAATATATTTATAATATTATGAATGTATAATTCTCGATAAAAATCCGACGTCTGAATCGCATACGTTTTGTGGTTTCTAACATAGTATAAAAGAACACTTAAGAGGAAGTTGATAGTTAATACACATAGTTTAAAAAGTGCAGACGAAACCGGCGATTATTTCCTTAGTCGATAAGCAAACATTGTGCACAACAAAATGCTGTTCAAGATCGTCTTATTCGTGTTGGCGGTGGTAGTCTGCAGCACAGAAGCTCAGAATCCGATCAAATGTGCAAACGATTTGGATGAGTCGATGACTAGAGGAGGAGAGCTTTGCTTCTATCCACACAAAGTGCAATTCACTGAAAATATTCGAGGCAGAAATATAAAATTCAGTTTTCCCATAGAAGATTTCAAAGGCATTCTGGAGTATAAAACAGATGAGAAGGCGAAGTACACCTACGACGAATACTTTGAAGTTAAGTAACTTGACAATCAAACACTTGAGACTGGAGTTGTGACGGTAAAAACTTTCGAAAATGTTGAAACACCATAGAGTGCCAAAAATTAGTAACTGTATTATATATGTACTTATATAATTTTTTGTCAAAATAAATTAACTTAAAAAAGCTTCATTGTTTCTTATTTAATTTTGTTCCGTAAATAGAGCATTTTAAATGTTTTCTATAAGTTTTCTCTATTTTCACTACCTAGTGTATACATTCGTTAACAAGAATTTATATTTCTTCAAAATACAACAGTAAATGCATACAATTAAATAAATCAATTAAATCACAAAAAAAGTGTGTGCCATGCTAGGAAATGTATTTCCTTTCGACTTTTTCTGTGAATGTTTTGTTTCTTTCGGAAATAAAATGTGTTGTGTGACGTACACTCTAACGAAGATTTGATAAAATTCCTGTACCGTTTCGGGGGAATTATATTACCCCGAAATCGTACAGGTATTTTACTTGTGCAAGTAAAATGACTGATGTGAAAATTCACCAAGGAAATTTACTACTAGTGTATGAAAATTACTAAGTAAAATGAAATTTACTGGGTAAATTTTATTTTACTACCACACCAGCAAAAGCAATGAAAGGGGATAACACTAGAGACGGAACTCAAATTTCTACCTACGAGGCGTCATCAACGTCACTCGGAGTGCAAAGCCACTTTCATCGTTATCGCATTCTCAAGCTATATCTACGATTCTCTCTACTATGGAAATAAGGGTTTAGATTCTCTCCATCTACGGGACACAAGCAAACTCTCAATCCAGCAGAGGGTGGCAACGTAAGCACAGATCTAAGCTCGGACAATTCATCTCTATTGAATTAAAACTTTCAATTTTCTTAGTGGTAAAAGATTTACTTACAACAAAACTATTTCATTTTCTCTTTAAGAGAATTGTGTGAAAACAATATTTTGTTTTGAACTCAGAATGCATTCTTCTGTTTGAAGAAGGAGGAAGCACAAAATTTTGTTGTGTAAAATCAGAAGTCACTAGATTTTCAAAATAATTTGGTCTTTTATACCAAGCGTAAGCAAATAGGTCGTAATATTTCTCTCTGGGCTACTCAAATATATTGAGTAACTGCTAATGGTACCACCTGCTATTGCATTAGTATTAGTTTACAGTACCTAGTCAATATATATACACATGTAGATATATGTATTTTGCTCAATCAGAGCAGACTTCATTTCGGAGATAAATCTATAATTATTAAAACTGCTGTTCTATATCTTCGTGCACATTTTATTAATTTAAAAATTAACACGCAAATATTATCAAACAAGTGTATGAACCAGTAGCACCCAAACACTGTATGATAACACTTTTTCCAAGATTAGTTCATTTCAAAAGCCACACACTTGTTAATGCCCCATCAAAAAGTAAATATTGCATACTGTTTATTTATAGAATAGATAGCAAATTATTAAAGTTATTGTTCTTCAACCGCAACAGTTCAGTTTCCAAACAAAATAAAGACTGCATGCTTATAGTTCATGAAAAAAGAAAAAAGACATTTTTCGCTATCCATATATTACAAAAAGTAGACACCAGCAGACGTTGAAAGATTATCGACTCTCTAGTAATCTGATATTCGTGTGTGAAGTAGTATAGACTATGCTTTGGTTTATTTTGTAGTACTAGCAAGTAAAAGGAAGAGAATATTGTCGGCTTATTTACCATTTAGTTCACTGGAGGTTAAATAAACATGTCATGTGCGTGAATGAATCAAAGACAAGTAAGTAAAACAACATTTTATATATACACTACACACCGTGTATTTAAATATGAATAGAACAGACGCTTTGAAGGCAATCAATCATACATTTAATAATTAGAAATGAGACACAAGATTTCTTTTTTTCTAGGAGCTAAATGTTATCACTTTAAAGAAATACATAGGGCTGCTATAAATATAATACGTACTAATTGTACTATACACGTTCAACATACATATGTGTACCATCTAATGCTTTTGGACAGTTTCAGGAAGATTTAGTCATCATTACTAAATAAATTAGATAATTTTTTCTAAGAATTGTAAAAACAAATATTTTCAATGGTGATGGTGTTACTTAGAAAATGGGTACGCTATTATGTATAGAAATAAAATTTTCGATAGCATGTAATTGTACAATGTATGTGTGCACAATGAACGATTTACTCAAAAAACAAACAATGACAAAACTTGTTGTGCCGCAACATTAATTAAGAAACAAATATGTTTATTATCGGCATCATACGTATATCCGTCCAGATATAAAGAATTTTGTTTTATGAAAATAATATACATTTAAGAATAGTCTCATCTATTTTCTTCAACAATTTTAAATATCAGCGGTTTTAACTTGCGTTATGCTTTTAAATATATACATATGTAGTATGTTTGGATTGCGTAAAGTGTAAATAAAACAATAAAAGTATGCTTGATTAGGGTGGTATATTAGGGTTGCTATATTTTACGAAAACCTTATCCATCGGGACATCTCATTGAAATGCCCCAATAAGGGTTTGAAAGGGTTAGATAAAAGCGACTGAAAGCTCATGATAATTACGAAATTAAATTTTTAATTAAATACATAAAAATGTTTATATTTATATAATTTAGATGTATGTGCGTATACAGCATATACAGGTGGCTTAAAGTAATGTAGCCAAGCTTAGAATAAAGATTAAAGATACTTTAATACCTCAATAAGGAGCTTTAACCTACAAATGGCAAATTTTGGAGGTGTTATGTAAGATATAATATAAATACATGATAGTTCTATAGTTCTCACAAGGGAGTAAAGGAAACTATATATATATATATACACAAGTACTTGACGCTTGAACACAAAAACATAGAATTTAACATACTTATTTCAACCATTAAACCGCCAATACTTTTTCCAATTCTTCAAAACATTTTCATCTAATTTTTTTAACTAAAATGGAAAGGTCTATAGATTTCAGAAACTTCATAATGACGTAGATTACGTCCAAATGCGCATAGGTATCTTTTTGTATCAGCGAAAGATAAAGAAAACGTTTAAATTTCGCATTTACATTTCCAGATATACATAGCGTTCCAGAAGTAGGTAACATCAGATAATACACACAAAGCACTATCGACTCGAATAACCTAATAGTGCCCAGTACAAGAGACAACTGCAATATACTTTATACAGATGTTGCACTTAAGCCCAATTGTTGATTTATGGCTTTATATTTTTAAGTAACTTAAGAAAACATTTTAAATAAAGATTATTGGTTTTTCATTATTATTTTTTTTCGCATGAATCTCCTATGAACCGATTTAAGTAGTATTTCTGTTTATTCCTATATACCTTTGGCAGTTAATTATTTTTAAGCTATTGTAAATAACTTCACCTGCCTCGTATCATAAGTATTTTATTATCTATATTTTTCCACTGCCTAGAGAAACTATTAATGGAATAATATGGCTGACCCTACAATCCAAACCTTTTGCTGCTATCATGAAAATAGATCAGATGCAACTGTGACCATCATGGATGAATTTAATACTGATGGATATAATACCGTGTGTCTATTTTCATCAACACTTGGCATAATAGGAGCGATATATCAGGTACTTTACATTGAAAAAAAAATAGATAACATCAGGCGGAGTGAGTAGACGAGATTGACTATCCAAAATCCACACCAAAAATAGTAGATGCATTGAATGAAGTATAAATTCAACTAATGCTATGATTAAATTGGTTATATGGTTGTTTATAGATTATCCAAGCTATCACACACCGGTGCAGATATGTGGAATGGGATATTATATGCTTGCATTCTTATAAATACTTAAATAATAAATAAATTGAGTTTATGATGTTTAAAAATTCTTTGTGTATCGGAACAAATGTAATTTAGTAAACTGTAAAGGTAAAATCAAAATTACAAGTCATATTTGTAAGAAATTTAAATTTTTGAAAACAATTAATACACGTTGCCCACAAGAGCCTGTACTCTGTAGCTCTGCTATAGCCAAACTAACTTCTAAATTGGTGTCTTAATTATAAGTTAACCTGTATTTTTATCGTTTTAGATTTTACCAAGACAACAATATGTTTACAATCACCGTTGGATATCGTTAACAGCAGCCAGAGGTAGAGGAATTATTATTTGGCTAGCGATTGCTGACCTTTTAGCTTCTATTGGTATGTTGACCATTAAAAATGGCTAAATTATAACTGCTTTTTCTGCACGTTTAAGGTGTTTTTACGCGATCCTCATTGTGGTTAAGCTATAAAAATATTATGCCTCATATAGAAGACGATTCTAGCGTGCTATTTTGCTCTATTTCATCAGTAAGCACTAAGTCAATGTTTGCAAATATCGTGAAGTATATTAAATTCAATTTAGGCGTGGATACAGTATTTTTATACCTCAACGTGGATTTGGACGTTATGCTACACTATTGATATAAAATTTGTGCTCAACGATAAAAGATCTCACTCAAAGTATTATCACCTTGCTGCCTGGATTATACCAGCTATTTTGACGTCAATCGGCTTATTAATATTATATATGCCAGATGCGCAGTAAGTTCAAAAATTGCTGTGCCATAATTGCGCAAAATTATATGTCTTCCAGGTGCCATGCGTCCCGTTCATTCAATATGGCCATTATAAGAATATTACCAAATTATTTCGCAACCTACATACCGATTACATTAGTTATGATTGCTAATCCTATCATGTATAAATCCGCCATAAAAGATATGCAACGTGTTATAACAGCAATATCAGGCCAATTTACAAGTAAGGAACGAGAAATCATGGATTCGATAAAAATGAAATTCTCTTTAATTAATTTGGTCTTCTATATTTGTTGGGCACCAAATTTGATAAATGGAATGTTAATTTGGATTCTGTGGTTTCAAATACCTCTCAGAGTGATCATTGTCCTATGGTATATAATGGTAAATTCTATATTTTGTATTGTACCGCTTTCATTTAATCCTGAAAGCCACATAATTAGCGGATATTGGTACAATACGTCAATAGATGTCAGTGTACAGAAGTGTCGATCGGCCAAGGCTGAATTAGCGATATAAAATTTTATGAGGAATTTAATATTTTGATGTTATTCACAATTGTAACTGACACTAAGTAAATTGGTCACTATTGGTGTCACATTCTCTATTCGAACATTGAGAGCGTTATATTGGTTGCCTAAATTTGTGATCCGTATGGTTTTCTGGATAAAATGGAGTGACGCGGTACATTTCTAATATAATTTTCTATGTAAAAATTCTTTCAGGCATTCCTGAATCCCCTTCAGGCGTTATTCAATTGTTTAGTATATAGAAGGTGGACTAAAGGTTCGGAAAGGGTTGTCATACCTTGGCAAATGATAGGAAATTTTCCTTCTGCAATTCATTCTATCAAATCGTTTAGTAGTAGCACAATAGAAGAGAGTGTCCCGTTATTAGAAAGTAGAGCTCGAACGAGTATTAATGGCTTCTCAGGATCTTACCAAAAATCTTAAGCATTTTTTTTCGTTTTTTTTTCTATATGTATAGTAAAAATAAAAATTTTACCTTTTTTTCTTAATAGCATTTCATTTAAATCCGCATAATCCGTCGTCCCTTATTTAAAATTTTAATGAATAAATATCGATATATGATGTGTTCATGTTCATAAATTAAATCAAAAATAACTATTGGATAGTTGGGACGAACACTGGATACAAATAGAATAATCTTAAATTCGTTCACGTTAAACACAGGTGTTTCTTTGGAAAGCATTCGATAATTAGCTCCCTTATGGGAGCAGGGTCATGTAATATTTCTAATATTATAAACAAGGATATAACTAAAAAGGCCACATTTTATAACAACAAATTTATTATTCTTTTTCGCTATATACTATAATATATGCACATGTACAAATATTTGATGAATCTTTGCATCTCTATACAAATACAAAATATATAATATACATTTACTCACTATGCATAATACAATAATTACAATATGATACATGTAACTACTGTTAGTTCTGCAAAAATACAAAGGATAAAATACTATCCCAAGCACCGTTTACTCATATGTTTAAAATTTTGTGACTAGTATTCAAATAATTTGTTAAAATCAATATATGGAGAATGTAATTTAAAACACTAATTAACTTATTTCAATATACAACTGCAATGAAAATTAGAGCATATCACTAAATGTCTCTCCCAATGACAGGAATGGATGCATACATATTTGTTCGTTATGGTCAGACACTCAAAAACCTGCTTAAATTTTGAAATAAAGTACTCTTAAGTTCAGGACTGGCATTTGCATGATAAAGTGAGACATTTACACTCTGTCATTAAATCAATATATCTCAAGTATTAGGCTTTTGTGCAATACACATATTGTAAAAGTTGAAATTTGTTTATAAAAAATTACTGTACAGAGTATAGATTCTTTTTTTTTTATTATTTAAAAATCTGTCAAATATTAAAAAACCATAATATCACAAGTTATTAAGTTCAGTGAAGAAGAGGAATTGAAGATGTATTCTTATTTTATACATCAGTGAAAAATAAAGCATTTTAAAATTCGATCTCAATAATCTTCGCAAATGTATGGCACATGATTAATAAAATAATTTTTTGTACTGCTATCTTTTATACTTAAACTGAAAACTTTTTAAAATATAATCTTTTTTCATATGCTCATATTTTTAAGACCCAATATTTAAAAATAAGAATAACAATTCAACTATAGAATATTTTCAGAGAGCCATAGTCAAACGCTGTTTTAATTATGAATATTCTTCAATTCCTCAATATTATCAGAAACAAAATTAAATGATCTAATAAATATACAAATTATAAAATTCAGTTATATACAATTACTTTACATGGGGCTTTTACAAAATTAGAATTTTTGATCATTTAAGGTAACATTGGTAATATCTTTGACAATCATTTCAGCGACTTGCCAAGCCATCTCCTCTTTTCGTTTATCTTCATCCAAATTCACAAATCTTTTCACAACATTCCTCAATCTTGATTCCACCCTTTTATCCGGTTCACGTTCAAAATCGGCTTCGAACTTACCTAATTCTGTTATTCTACCAAATGATAATCTATGATACTTCTTCCGTTTCCAAAGAGAATCCGGATCATATAAGTGTCTGGTATCGATATTCATATCGGGCGTTTCCTTTTTCTTGATTTTCCTGTTAGGGTTTTCCATTGCAAGAAATGTACTATTTGTGCTGAAACTTTTTTCGCTGCTGCAATCAGATGATAGACATCGCTTTTTTTCAAAGATATTTGAATATCCATTGCTCTGAACGGCGTTAATCAGTTCTGAAAGATATTTATAGAAAAGCTGTGAAGCCAAAAATGATTTCAAATAATTTTTCTCCAAAACTTGTTCTACTATCTTCAGGGGAAGATCAAAACAATCATGAATTAAGCCATTTTCTCCACATATATTTTGTTCAACAGCAAAACGAACCTTATCACCAAAACCCAAAGGGCAATGTGCTTGTAGCGAAAAATACTTATCATACAATACTACAGCATCTGCTTGTGCTTCAATAGGGTCCAATAATTCTTTCTGATTATGTAACTGCTGATGAAAATTTGTTGCAGCCAACCAAAATTCTAACAAGTTTCGATTATTCTCTTGTTCTAAAAACTCCATAAAATAAAACAATGCTGTTTCGTTGTACAGTATATCATCAAGCGCTACATTTCCACTGGTTAAGACGTCAATTTGATATTTACAAAAATAATCACTACCCAAAAATGCTTCAAAATAATCCTTATCTAAAATATCATAAATATGTTTCTGAATTTTATCAAAACAATTTGACATTACTTTATCAGAATTACAGATATTCTCTATGATCTCTTTACGAATATTTTCAGGACTATTGACTGATTCTGGCGCTTCTAAAGCAATATATTTTTTGAATATTGTCAATGCATCATCAGTAAATTCTTCTGCATATTTGCTTTGAATGCAATTAATGCTCTTATCAATACAACCGAGTTTTAAACCATTTTTATATAACTTAAGGCTAATATCACTGAAGTCTTTATCACAACAATCACTATTTTCCGTTTTCTTGTCAGTTTTAATGTCTGAATTACTTGTACAACAGTCATGTAGACTAGTTGAGTCTGCCGTATATGAATCACAATCAGTACTTACTGACAAACTGTCATGATCTGTCTTAGAAAAGAAGAGCTCAACTGCTGATCTAAAATTTTCTATATCCAACCAACATCTTACGTATGGTAAACCATTACGAGAATCTAAATACTGAACAAAATATCCTAACGCAGATTTATCCAGTAAAACTTCTTTCAAACACTTTGATAGTCTTGATCTTTCCTTGTGAATCTCAAATTCTCCTGGAACTTGAACATGAGAAAAAGCAATGAAATACTCCTTCATCATATAATACCTGTATCAAATAATCCCTCATCTTCAAGGGATAATGCTGGCCCTGTTTGCAATCTCTCAATACTAGCAGTTTTCGATTCATTAGAGTTTCCGAACGAAGTATTACTGCAGGTACTCTTTGTAGGGGACGGTGAATTAGAATGAGAATTTTGTTTTTGACCTAAAATATTTTTATAAAATTGTATAACCTAAACGTAAAATGTCATAACAATCAAATAGTTAATACCTGATTTCTTCCAAAAATGTAACATTTTTCATGTTAGCTGCATAAATTACGAACAAGAATTTATGGACATAAAAGTTTGGAAACGCGTGTTATTACTCCAAAACACATTTCGCTTTGTAAACATTAGGTAAACATTGCAATTCTTGTTTTTTTTCGTACACTTCGCAGTATTTGACATTTATCTGTATAGGTGTAAAAGATAACATATCCGAAACGTCATATATCAGATAAGGATAACCTCTTCGTATGTAAAAGAATTTGCGTTTACATTTACCCACCTTCACTTCTGAAATGTCAGATGCATTCCGAAATTCCCTAAAGATACCAACATCATCCATATTTACATTTTCAATTTTATTTATGCTTGATATAACATTTACAAGTTTATTTTTGATATATTAATATGGAGTAGTAAATATATATTTTTGATTTCTTATTATTATTAACATATTGCTAGTAATTTCTGGTAAAAAACTACTGTTGGTTTCAAATTTCAAATGTTCCTAAAGTTAGTAAGAAAAAAGTTGGAAAATTCTCAATGTGACTCGTCCTGTAAATCAGTTGGAATTGTTTCAGCTGATATAAATCAGATAAATATAATTATAGTTCTTGAGGTGGTTTCTATTACATAAAAAATTCTTTACTTACTTTTTTGATAATAAAAAAGTAACAATTAGAAGGAATAAGTAAGAATTAAAATATCCAGCATGTCAAATATTTCTAAAAAGGCAAAAGCAGAAAAACATCTGAAGGTAGGTATAACAATTACTGCAATAATTGATGAGAATGCTATTTTATTAGTGTTATATTTATAGCCGTTATTTGATAGTCATCAAAATTTTTTATCGAGAATAACAAAATCCCTGTATTATGGAAAGTTGCCAAACAGCGATAGATTGAGTTTGCCTGTAACAGGTGAGTAATTAGAATATATAGAACAATAAATACAATATCGTGTTTTAAATTATTAAATTTCAGAACTTGCTACGGAGCTGTTTTCTGAAGCTAAAATAGGGAGATCGCTTGAAAGATTGCATTGTAATGATGCTGCCTCAATTTCAAGAAGTGCTTGTATATCACCATGTTCCTTCATATTGGCCATGCTCTACTTGGAACGCCTCAAAGCCTGTAATTCTGATTACTTAACTCGTGTGAATCCATCTGAATTATTCCTAGTTTCACTGGTGAGTTTTATTGTGTGCATTATAATGTAATGTTTTTTTTGTGCATAGCTTTGTTATGAGGTGATTTATTTTTATATACTTAATCAGATTTTTATATTTAGTGAGTTATCTTTTGAAGATTTAAATTGTTCCTTTATAACAAAATATTAATATTTTTTCATATCTTTTACACTGAAAATGTTAGGTCAAAATGAAGGAAAATTGTTTTTTTCTAACTTTTTCATCTTTTTTTCTCATTTAACTGATACTGTATCTGCTATACTTCAAAACCACCAAATATGCTATTATATTTTGTAGATGGTGTCAAGTAAATTTTTGTATGACGATGGCGAAGAGGATGAAGTTTTCACTAAAGAATGGGCTAGTTCAGGAGGATTATCAATAAAGGAGTTGATACAACTTGAAAAGGAATTTCTGAATGCAATTGTATGGTTACAATAATTATTTTTTAGTAGTAAGTATTAAATTTTGGTTGTTGTAGAATTGGGAAATTTTTATTAATGAAACCACATTTTGGAAAAAATTAAATGATTTAGAAAGATTACTTGCAAAGAGGGAAGGGATCAATCGTGGATGGTTCACTTATACAGAATTGAATAGTATTCTTGAAATAATTGATGCATATCACTTGTCCCAATACATAGCGTCCTTAGTAATTGTATTATTAGCCACATATACAGCAGGCATACTAACAATTATAAGTTCAATGTATATTGTATCCCAAATACCAGGCAATTGTCTACAGCCTGCAGTAGATGAAGTCAAAATTGATGCAAATGATACATCAGCATATATTAATTACAAACTATGCCAACCTGAAGCACAAACTTTTATAAACTTTAATTTGGAAAATTTAACTCAATCCAAATGTGATTTACATGAAGAAATACCATGCACAAGGAAACAAATAGATGCAGCTGATGTGTTAACAACAAGCCTCATTTTAGCATCAATTAAACCGGTTCCAACTAAAATATCTGAGAATAAGTCATACGTTGAATTTGATGAATTGGATGATAACAAAGAACAAATTTCTTGGGATTGGTGGGCGAGTCCTGCTATGAATTGGCTAGCCAGTACGTCGGAACTTGCAAAAAATTTCAACTTGATGCCAAACTTTAAGGATTATGTATACTTCAGTTATTTGGATTCGACTGTTCTTGCATCGAAGATAACTAAACGAGATCATGTACATAAAGCGACCCGCACTAGAATACAAGATCAATTGGAGAGATCCTGGCATAAAGAATGGACGGATACGATAAAATATTATCTGCTTATCGACGAGAAACCCTTTGAATTGTTTGAGACCATAAAGACTTAAATTTTAGATCCGCTAAATTTTGTAATATTTCATATGTGTTCTTCTGACAATGCTAAATTTGTTTAATAAAACATGATGTTAATAAAAAAAGTATTAAAAGAAAGTTTTTTTTATTATAATTTCCTAATTGTATTGATAATATGAAAAAGTAATCTTGTTACCTGAAAGACGGCGCTCGATACTAAACGCCATCTGTCAGTCATCTCGTAGCTCAAACATTTCGGTTCCTACTTTCCGATTCAATATAATTTAACTACTTCCTAACAGAGAGCGCTATACGGTTCAAAATTATTGCTAATATCACCATGATAAAAACACGCTTTTTTTAGATAACTTTACAAATCATGTAAATAAAACACTTATGTTATTACGTGAATTCATAGTTCAACTCGCTATACAGTAAAACCCGTGTGAAGCGACTAACGCTTGTAATACCGTTGGTTTGACATAGGTATGGTTAATAAGCTGATTATATGGGAAATTGTAGATGATTATTGCAAATAACTATCCTATCCACCCCTCACCTCCTTAGTTACGATCATAGATAAAAAAAATATGCATTTCCTTGTTTATTGCGTTATCCAGGGCCTTTGACGACGTCGTGGCGGTTACAGACCCCATGTGTGTACGTGCACTGAGAGAATGAAAAGATTTTTTGCCGTGTCGAATATTACATATTAAATTAAAAATGCTTAAGGTTAAAATAATATTTCAATAAGTGTGAACATATTAAAAAGCGTTGTGGCAAAGCAAACACGCATCTACTTTTTTCATATACAGGCTTCCCACTCAAACGAAACACCTGTTGTTTGCAACCAACTACTTCGTCGTAGACTACGGGTAACGCGATAAACAAGGAAATGCACATTTTTGTTTCATAATCATAACTTTCGTTTGGAGTGGCGTAGCGGAACATTTTTTCGCCTTCAAAACACCTTCAACATGAGCCCTCACTTGATCTATCTAGTCATTTAAATTTTTTTAGTCACTACCACCCTCCTGTTTCAATGGGGTGGGGAATAACGTCCATCTTGCACAGAACATAGCTTTCATGATCTTATACGACTTCTCCAACTTTCAACTTTTATCAAAATTATTAAAAAGTATATATTAGAATATTTTTGTCCCACCCCGTATAATAATATTATAACTTGTGATGTTCTTTTCTGTTCTGTATTTTACTTTAATCTTTTCAGTTTAGTGTATTTTTTTAATAAAAATCAAATCTAATTAAGATTTATTTACATATGTATATTGGAACTTAATTGTGACATGCGTATATACAGCATCTAAAGGTCACAATTAAATCTTGAATGGATTTGATTTTCATTTAAATGAAAAATTCGCTAAACCGAGAAGATAAAATAGAAATAAAGTAGAATACAGTAATATTGTTTTTATACCATCAGCTAGTCATTACTTTAATACTTCATTTTACTACTTTCTTTACTACTTTTCTACCTTAATGAACTTTTTAGCTCCTTTTCCAGTTTTCTTTCCGGAGTATAATCGTGCGTTAATCAAATACAAATTTTCATAGTTGACACTTTTTTCGTATCACCGAGGTTTTGCCCGCATATCTACACGAAATTGAGATTTTCATCTCTACAAGCACCGTCTCTTTACTGCTGTAAGTAAAATGCTATTTTGCATTGATCTATGAAGGGATAAATATCTCTGGTTTTGCCTCCATTTTCCTTCCAGTGGCTTAATTTTTTCGGAGTGTGGCTGATCCATCATCTCGTGGGAGAAGGCGGTATTTGTGATGATAGGCCCCAGAATGCTTTGGAATCGCCAATTTTTTATCAGCACCCATTGCGTTTACCTACTATTTTCAAATAAAAATTTGTTTAAATGACAGGATTTGTTTCGATAACATATAAATGGCTAGATAGTCCTAACAGAATTGATACACCAGTAACCGCATCTATGACTTCACATGTTCAGCCAAGTAGTCACATTTTTTTATACATACACCGATAACTTATAAAACAAAAAAAAAAGATTTGTAGATAATATAAAAATAATCTATACTACACCATTATTTTCTTTGAACAGAAGAATATAATCTCTTTCTTGGAAAGGGAGAAGTTTATGTTTTTATTGATTTTGCGTTTGCAAATTAGGCTAGCTAATTGGATATTATTATATTACACCAAAAAATGGAAAGATTTTGTTGTTGAAAATTTTGAAGTCTATTTTCAATAAATAAAAATTTGGGACACCTGCAAAATAAGAGATGTGTGAAAACAGCAGTTATCTGGCCAATATATTTCAATCTCTGTGACTAAGGTGTGTTTTGGTTAAAAATTTTATTTCAGCCGTATTTCATGTGTGACTTAAAAAACAACACTGAGAACAAAAATACACTTTTTCCGGTAAAAGGTATGTTTGCAACGAAACGGGGTTATGGTATATGAGTAAAAAATATCATTAATAAGCTTGATCAGATTGTAATCTGCACTTTTATTAATTTTAGTTGGTCAAATTACATTTATACTTACAATTAAACTAAGAAGAAACTAAACAACAGTTTGTTATAAGTAGATAATATTATATGGCGTTTTGGTTTTAATTTTTAACACAACCCTTCATTAAAATACGTATTTTACACTTTAGTTTAATAAATAAAATTTTTTGTAATAAATAATCGTATAACAATATGCGATAACATAATATGTATGTATGTACCATCTATCGATATACAATACCAATTTAACAGATCGGCAAATAGAAATCATGCGATAGCACAATACTTTAGGTAGAAATACACAACGGCTATCTACTGCAATATAATTGTACGCGTTTCAAAATTAGTTTGAACTTTTAGTTAATAACAGTGCTATAGAAAAAATACGAGCGGCATCAATTTTATATTTCTTTCTAAATGATTTTCAATGGTTCACGATTGATTCACAAGGACGGTTTATATTTCGCAGAGATTTACTGCTTATTCTAATATTTCGGACAATTTAATCGTTCTAAATTGGTCCCTCTAGTTGTCAGTAATTTCTTTTTATTTGATTGCATGTTCACAAAAATTTTGAAAGCGGCACAATTAAAATATCCTACACGTTTTACCTATGATTTCATGTAAATCGAAAATATTAGCAGAATTATCACAACCGAGAAGATGAACAGTTATCATCAAAAGCAATTTCGATAGTAACTGTACTTCCGAAAAATTAGATCTAGGCAGTCTAACAAATATTACTTCGTTTTGTCTTTTTCTTCGTTCGTTTCGTCTTTCTCCGAACGTCTAAAGAAAAGCAAAGGTACCATACCCAATATGCATCCCAAAGTGACGCCAAGTACTCGTCCTAGATTGGCGAAATTCCTAGAGATAGAGAGATCCATTTGCATAGGCGATAACTTTGGCGGCGTGTAACCGACTTTGTTAGCAAGTCGTTCTACGTAGAAAGCGGTGCCTATTCCTAGAATATCCGAAAACGTGTTACCTATAGCTGCGGCTCCCATAGTCGTTAAGACGAAATAAGATCCTAGATAGAAGTCTATGTAATCACCCTAGAACATAGTAGAACCACAATAAGTAAATAGAGATAACATTGATTTTATTATCAAATAACAAATCTACGCGCATTTAAGCAACATCATTTTGTATAAATTTTCTTTGTTAAATGAAAATCGATATTTTTTCTTACAAAACCTTAGTTTACTACAGAAAAGTAATATAAGATTGACTTATAATAGGTGTAAGGTGACCTTTACTTTAACATCTTGCCAGGGAAAGAAAGATAAACCTACACCTTGTTCTGTTCTTCAGTTGACTCAAGTGTACACTATAATTTGTTTATAATGGGTGTTCAAAGATCAAATAAAAAAATAATAGGTGCTATTTCTTTCTATTAAGTACAATAGATTTAAATTTCATTCTTTTAGAAATAATTAACTAGAAAGCCGGGCCCGTTCACCCAGCCAACTAATTAGTCGTTTGATGACCGCTTACGCCCCAACTCGACAGAAAGCAGAAAGTCTGCTCTCCACCTAGAACGCACCACTTACGCCCCAACTCGACAGAAGTATAATAGCCTAAATTGATAGTTTTCAAAATAAATATTGAAAGTGTGAAAAGATTTTCTGATAAGACATCAAGCTTCTCATAAGAGTTATCGATTGTATACGACTTAGAAAAACCGATTTACTTGTTGTTCCACTGGACCTGGAAGAGTATGGTCAGCATGTTCAGTTTTCTGCTTGATTGCTAGATAAAGCGAAGATCTGATATTTTTAACTTAAATAGTATGCCAGGTTATTCCTTAAATTTTACCGTTATGGACCTAATCGGTTTGTTTGAGCAAGGATCAAGCGATCCGTAATACCTCCGTTACAATTTGCAGATTTAAAAGCTAGTTTCTCATAATTTGAAACGAACTATACACCGTAGCGGGGAATATAGCGCACAATCTTACTCAAAGTGAAGGGGTTGCTCTTTCTCTGGGTGTACGGTTCTAGCAGGAACGGAACTATAATTGAACCCTCGATTGCCTAGATGCTCCAGTTGTTTAATCTTCCCCTATTATCCGATTTAACACCCTCCGATTTATTTTTATTACTATTGAATAATGCAAGAACGCCATTTTCTGCACCACGAAACATTGGAGGACAGATTAGCAATTCTTGCGGAGATATTGATCGCAAGGTTTTTAGTCTCATTATTTTGCATGAAAAATATGACAGGTAAACTAATAGTGATCACTAATTACATGGATTTATTTAAATACTTTTCTTTTCAGCAATGTAGAATTGTGATTTTGAATTTTAATTTGATTTGAATTTCCTGAAAATGAAAAACCGCAAGTGTTTTCAGATAGAAAATTACCATTATTTTTTTCTTTAGACGATTCCAAAAGACTTAGAAGAAAAATTTAGAAGTTTGAAAAAAGCACAGTTAGCTGTGGAATAAATTTGTAAATGCCATCAAGATGTACTTAAATATCACATTCTATCTAACATGCGTGGTATCATCATCTGTAGGAAGTTGAATGTTTTCTAGTTACGACTCAATTTCGTTCGACCTAAATTATTAAAAAAGTACTTAAAACATCGGTTCTAAACTGACGAACGAATATAACTTCCCTTATGTCAGACAGTGTCTTTATGAATTTCATCGCTTTTTACAATGTCTGCATGGAAATAGCATTTCAAGAAACCATTTGTATCCATAAACATTGAAAATAAGTAGAATTGTAAAAGATTCACTGCCTATTTTATTTTATATTTTAATAGAAAACATTCTAGCGTGGAATGGTCATGGTACTTACAAAAATTAACATGAAGAAATTATCTAGGAAGCCGAATCCTATGAATGGAATCGAGTTGGCTACGGCGACTGAAATTAAAAGAAACTTAACGTTTTCGAATCAATGGAACTATACATTAACTACGTACTATCTATTAAACTTTTGGTAGTAGGCCGTGGTACCTGTTCAGCTGTGTAGAATAAATGAAATATTAAGTTTTATTCATAAGTTTTTATTTCGAAAAATTTCCAATTGCAATTAAGATATATTTGCTGTATTTAGGTCTTACGAATTAATGTTTATTTCAATTCCAAATTATTCATATTAATCTTGCACATTGGAAATTTTTCAAAACCATTCAGTTCCAATTTACTAAATCGTACAATGCAAAGATCTAATTTCGATAATTTGAACTTCAAAACGCACTTAATAAACCTCAATAAGAGTATTGAAGCCAGAATTAATCTTTGCACAGTCTCGATTACTTGTGTAGATTCCGTATTAATTATGGGCATGCTCGGGATTATACCGTTAAGTGTGATACCTCTTGTCAGGCATAATATTTGCTTTTGGGGAAGGATATCTCCCAGTCAACGGTGAAAGGTAAACAGTAAGGATGGCGTTAGCGGTCGAGGTAACCTAATAAAAGTTTATCACCGCCGGTAATCGGGGTGTGCGGTCTCCTCAACAAAACAAAGTGTCTACGTGGCCACGTTTTATTTTTTTAGTAATAAATTACTTTATTTAGCTCTGAGTAAGATTCATTCTTAATCTGAAGAAGTGGTGGCAAAAAGAATCCTTGAACTGAAGAGGTTCCCTTTAATGAATATTAAGTGCTGCGAATGCTTTAAATTAGCTTTCGAAAAATAGAGATGTCCCAGGTGGTTTTTAATCCATTACTTAGTTAACGAGTAACGACACAATCCGTAAATGAAAAGTTCACAAAAATTGATTGTAAATGACTAATAGGAGGTGTAATATAATGGAGAAGTCGACACTCATAATATTGGTAACCGGATTGTACGAAAATAGAGAATTGTAATTGATAAGAACGTTTTTCGATTTGTCAAATTTCAAATAGCCAATCATTTTCTGCAGATTGTGAGCGAAAATTGAGTTATATAGATATATACCTGCTAATGAATTTGAAGTGAAGCTGCAACAACCCAGTTACACGATATATAGAAATATCAAATATCCATTAATTTTCTTAAACATTTTGAAGCGGAACATCAACTCGTAATGTTTGTCTCAAAACTTCTAATTAGATGTAAACCCTTTCCGTTTTACAACATGAACCTAATAAATCATAGGTTCATTTGGTCAGGAATCACAGTCGAAAAAAATTAAGAAGATGAATGAACGTGAAAACACGGCAACGGAAGAAAACCTTTTCAAACAAAATCATGTGTATATTTTTATGCATACTTAATATAAGAGAATTAACGAACAGATTTTGGGGTCTCATTTGTTGAGTCGATATGGACTTATATACTTTAGAATCAAGCAAAGAAAAGAAAACTAAATGTGTGGAGTGTATAGTACACAAAAACGGTCCGTGTAAGGAATATTGATTTTCGTAACGCACCAGTTGTTAAAAGTTCACAGCAAAATGGAACAATATACCTTGTAATTTGCAACAACATGTTAGACTGCTTACTGACGTTTGATTTAAAACCATGTCAAATCAGTCTCTAAAAGTAAACATTTATATTGAAAACTGGAGACGTAAGAATTTCATTTTGTCGTAAAAAGTTTACCCCATCTTAATAACCTTTGCAAACGATCCCAAAGGAGAATTGTGTAGAAACTTTGTTTTAATATGACGTAAGCGTACACGATCGTGGTTCTGCAAAACTAAACGGGAATTTGTAAAATTACTATAAATCGGAAGTTGATTGTGTTCACAGAATTTAAGAGCAAATATTTTGCCAGAATATAGGTATATCGTATCTACTACATATTATACACAATAGGGAAGTATGTAGACACATGGAAAAGGAAAGAAAAGGAGAAAGCAAACTTAAGACATAATAAAGCTAAGCTATAGAAACAAAACTGCATTACTGCTTGTTTAGTATTGTTAATACATGCATTTAAATAAGCAATGACCAGTGTTATATTGGTTAGTGTTAATATGTGATTAAAAAGCATTAAAAACCAATCTAAAATCTTCATCCATTCCACCCAAATAACACTCCCCAGTAATCTACGTGCAAAATCAAACTCAATCAATTGCTTATTGCTCCGTAATATGTACCTTTCCAGCAAATGTAAATATGAATATTTAGACGTGCTATATGTTTCAATTCACCTTACTTCCGGTCACAAATTTCCGTCGGATACTCTTTTGATGTAATGTTAAGCTCCCGGAAAAAGCATCAGTAGATGGAATCGGTTGTTTAATAATTCAAGGATCTCAACGAAAATATAGGTAGAACTGACAACAATTTTCTTGCGTCACCTAGTTCGTTGTTTATTTATGTATGATGATTCAAGGTCCTATACATTTCAATCAAATAAATAAATTATATAGGTAAACAAAATAACACCGACGCTTGAAATCTTGGTATATGCTGTGTGGCTCGAATTAAAGCCTATCTTTGTTTTGTTTATTTACGAATTAGATTTTCTTTTCTAAGAAACCTACAAAAAAATTCAAATCCCGCTTTGCACAGGATCGGGGGCTCTTCTATATTGAAATATTCATTTGAATTAAGCTTTTATTTTGTCTATAAAGTTGTACGATAGATACATCACAATCCAGCCTTTAATATAAAATTAGCAAAACTTTACGCGTCTCATTCTTCTTTTGGGGGAATTGTGGCACTTTTACCTTTCAAATTAATTTGCCAATACGGTATTTTTTAATTATACAGGAGATATCTCAAGTAATTTACAGATCTTGATATCGTATAAGCGCCTATATAGAATATCAATACGAGAAACAGCAATTTTAAAAAACTTCCAAACAAAATAAAAAAATATTGAGAAAATTCACACTATTTGAATTTCGTATAGTTATTAGCGGTAGGGTTATTTTAAATATGTACATGTGGTATAGTCGATAAGAATAAATGAATGAGTATTCGAAGTTTTGGCTTGACGAGTTCTCACTGAATCCAGTTCCCGAAATTTAAGTCCGCTCATATGCACTAAAGCAAGTGAATTTATGTAAGAAATACATCAGGTTGTGTTTTGTGAATAGTATAGAACCGCTCTTTTGATAAATAAAATCTACTATTACCAAGATTAAAATTATAAGCACATACCTACTTTTATTATTTATATATATTTGATTTTAACGTGCAAATTGATATATCCGTTTGTGAATATACAGTGTTGCCCAAAATCGATATTCATCATGAGTAAATATAATCTGCAACGAAGGTATCTGCCAAAAAATAAGACAATATTCTAAGGGAACCTTTCTGAAATAATTCATTGGGAATCAAATGTTTTACTTTATGTTGCCGTGTTTAAAATTATTTGCTTTTTTCTCTCATTATGCTTCTCATAAGAGAGAAAAACAGATAAAAATTGTTACCAGTTAAGAGTAATAACTAAGAACATAATTTAGTAAAGTTTACAAACATCTAAAGTATGTACTATACTTATTTACGTATATCAAGGCTGGAAAGTAACGTATTGTCAACCGAGTTTGGAGATTGCGAGCCGCGGCGAGCAACCAAAGGAGTTCAATAAGACACTTTCTTACTACTTAGTAAATTCAATTTACATGCATTTGTAGTGTTCAGACCTCTCATGTTTGAATGACAGATTGTTTGACAGCTATTTTGACAACCGAATCCAGACAAACTTCAGAATCTTCAAAGAAGCATGCGCTAAGGTAACGCAAGTATTGTGAAAATAGTTGTTTGTATCACTAGGCCAGAAAGTATAGTTTTGCGAGTGTGAGGACGGTTTGTGGGGTCGAGGCGAAGCAGAGGTCCCAACAAGTGCGTATACTCGCAAAAGAGTTTCTGGTCGTGTGCCACACACAATTTTTTACGTCGGCAAATCTTAATTTTATTGAAAATGATGAAAAAAAAATTGACGCTAGGGAGTTAATGTGAAATATTAGGCTTAAATACAAATTGAATCCCAAACGTGTTTCTGCAGAAACGCGTTTGGGATGATAATAACCAGGAGATTAATATATGTGCAAATGTTTCATAGGTGAAACTTTCGAATACTCTCATTCATCTATCTTTAACGAATACAACAATAAATCCACCACTAATATTTATAACATATTTGGCAAATTTGAAGCTTGAATTTGGTATTAGCACTGAATATAATAAGGTTACTTACTTTACCAACTTTTGTTAGCTTTATTTATACTATTAGTTAACTTAATGAATAAAAGTTCTATATATATTAAATATTCCTTGTAAGAGCAAAAACTTAATTAAACAAGGCATTAACGGATGATTAAATAACGAAATAATTAAGGGATGTTCTGAGGCTCGTACTCGGCATTCTCAACTACTAATTGATTAAACATGAATAAGCAAGTTCGAGAAAAGTCCTTAATTAGAGCTTAAAACCACTTTGATTGAGGATGCATTGGAATTTAAAGAGATTTCAAGCAAACTTCAAAGAAATATGACTTTCTTATTGCACACCTACGTGCCAAACTACCTGATAAATCCCCCAATATATATGAAATTGTTAAGGATGTATTATATCCATAAATAAACCTCAAAATTTATAGCCGCACATCCTTACGAAGGGACGAAGCAACATGATATTTAAGGACATAAAACTCGAGCTAGAGCGGTTCGTTGAATCGTCGGGTCAGAGGCTAGATTTTCCAAGCTTTACTTTAGAGTATATACCTAGAGAGTTGCTGTAGAGACCGATGAAGGAAAACGCCAAGGAGGGAATTCTAATCTCCGAAATGTAATTCATTTGCTCCGATCTCGTATCGCATTGGATCCAATTTGTTTTTTTCGATTAAATTTTCGAAGAGATCCCAAGCAGAAATGGAAGTAATACTGTTGAAATTGCTACGATAAAAGATCAAAATTAAAAAGTTATTTAATATCGATGGGTAAATGTAGGTCACCGCTTGGGGTCAATAAAAGATATAATGGTGGCTAGTAATTTTATTAGGTATCTATCTGCATCGTATTCCTCAAGGACGTTACTTTTGTTTGTGTCAGCGTAGTGACCGATTCATCTACATAATGAAGATTTTATGCGAATACTAAAATACCTGTACGTGTTGTATCCATTCTAGCAAACACGAAAGTCATTTGGATCGTTAGGCTGACGGTGCTAGGCGCTAAGGACGAATGGAAACTAAACGCTCAAGAAACAATTTCTTCTCTTACCTTATTAAATCAGAATATGTATTAAAGACATTTGATTCTCACTGTCAACAGCAAGGCATGAGATGAAACAAACCGTGCGTGTTTGATAGACGTTACAAATCACTTTTAACATTATTATAACTTATAGCCCAGTTTATTTTATATCCAGTATGGTTTTATTTTATCAGCCAGCAAGTAGCTTGCTAGCGCTCTACCATTGATCAATGGCTCTACTAACTGATATAACTTCTCACCGTTTTCAACAAAGAATAATGAACAATCAAGTTTAACATTTATTTTCCCGAGTTCCGTTTGAGCTATTGCTGTATTGTTATTACTGATTTGTTATCGGAGGTATACGATTATTTCTCTAAGTAAAAAATTGAGAAATTGAGTTTATTGAGAATGTAAAGTGCATTAAGCCAGTCAAAAATTAGAAGTTAACTTCGATAAGTGTTAAATTAAGTTCCCATACGCTGTTATTTTGTAATAAACTCTTTCCAATTATATATTTCATCATGTAATGGGTAAATTTTTTTTAATACTATCGTTTTGTTATATTAATATGACTGTGGTGAACTGGTACAAAAGTTTCTTTTGTTTTAGAACAAACAAAGTTTTATATAAATATTGCTCCTTTTTTTATCTATCTTAATTGTCATCTTTTTGTTTTTTCTTCTTTTTCCAGTTTTAACAATATTTTGAGCATTTGTCGAAACAATAGTGTTTGATGATGAAGAATAAATTAATTACAATTATGTTTCTTGTAATTTGTGTGCTCTTTTCTACATGAAATTGAATTTGGACAATCACCAAATGGCTGCTTTCATTATTAGAACTGTCACGCATACTTAAAACATATTGTTTCCACCCCATTTCTATAATATAAACTCACAATGTGACCAACAGTTACCCTGATAGTTAAATTTTTTTTTCAAGTTTTTGTATGTCTTAAAAATTCTCGTGGAACTGGAGGCATTGTAGCTTAATCCATGTTTTTGCTCTTGGCCAAACAATTCCTTGGCAATTTCTATACAGCTTTCAAAAGCAAGCGATCTTAACACACCATATTTGGTTAAATGTTCTTCATAATGTAACATGAATTTATATGGCCCATCAGGCAAACTTTGGAAAACAATCAAATTCACTTTATCCCTTTGAAACAAGTCGTTAACTGTTATGGGATGTACAACTTTGTTTTCTCCTTGCATCTTTCACATTGTTTTACAAATGGTTTTCTAGCGCTCATTGAAATATTTGCATAATATTGGCTCACTTTTTCTTCTCGTCTTTGTGCCCACATGCAATATGCAGACCTCGGATTACGGAAACATCATGTGTTTTAGTTGTCATAATTCGATTATCTTTAATTGCAGCTGCAATACTTTTGTTATCTTCGCAATATTGACAAGTTTCATCTTCCACATTCCATAAAGATTTATTATTGCCAGCACATACTTTAGGTTTTCTTTACATATTCAAAACAAACACTTTCACACTGCAATGTTTTTCTAATTGGATGTTACAATAAAGCTAAAACAAACGACGACGCAGTGCGGAAATGAATTATTAACGTACTCTTGCCGGAATGTAATATGGGCGATTAATGTGCAAACTAAAAAAAAAAGAAACTCGTGCCACAATGACTTGTAATGCTAGTACATTAACACACTTGTGTTTTAAAATACTATTTACAAGATCAACATAACCTAAATTACTTGCGTGACTGTTTTTGCCAATTTCACAAAATTTTGCATATTTTACATAACAAGCAATTTCGCTTATTTGGCATAACATATATAATAAGCTGTGCTTTGTTTCCAGTAGAACTTAACATCGTTTAAGTTTATTGAAAACTATCAAAAGAATACCCGATATTCTGCAATGAATAATATGTCCTACACACGTTCAAGCATTAGGTGCTTTACTACACTGGACGCATGTTTCAATAGTACAGCCACAGAATAGGTAATATACAGAAGTGTCAGTCAGACAAGGAATTCGTACCATATCTCTATGCCGTTTTAATGATATCGCAGTCAGTACAAATTTGTCGTTCGCGCAGGTAGAATTTCTTGGTGTCATTATACAGGGTGATTGATCGAGACCGTCCATTAGAAAGATTGGCCCTTCTAGTAATCATTAATTTCTGTAAAGTTGCATACGTACATAGTGTAATAAAATCTATGCCGTGAAAATATTTTCAAGATGGCAGCACTTCCGGAAACACCGGAAATTGACATCAACTTTCTTATTTCAAATGGAATGGTATAGTTTTCTTTGAACTTTTGAAATCTAAACGTTATTCTAGAGGAACTTTTACTAGTATTACTATTTACTTTAAATTTTAAAATAATACGAAGACATTGATAATATATGTCGACAAGAATGAAGAATTTATTACATATACATGAGGTTAAGCAGTTATTTACCAACTAATTGCCTTAAAAACATGTTTTCTATTAAAAAATGATTAGAAAACGTATTTTGCAAATGTATTTTTGAAAATTTTGCTTTGCATACTCATTATTTATCTAGTTAATCCGGCTCTGCTGACAAAATGGGCCAATGGGGTCCTGCATCAAACCTGTGCGCAGAATCGTGTAGTCGTAGATAATTACCACAAAAAATAAAATCGCGACCATAGGGAAATGCATTGAGTGAAACTTCTGTATATTACCTATTCTGTGGTACAGCTATCATCACCGCCAGTAAAATTGAAAAGTTCTGTTTTACTGATGATGTGTTTGTACCTATATATATATATAAATTCTGAAATTTTAAAGTTTAACTATCAGATATTCCAATAACCATTACCTATTTAATATGTAGTACATTTTAAATTAAAC
The DNA here is from genome assembly GCA_949128085.1 of Cetonia aurata. NCBI lineage: Eukaryota > Metazoa > Arthropoda > Insecta > Coleoptera > Scarabaeidae > Cetonia > Cetonia aurata. The sequence goes on from OX421887.1 coordinate 27,942,302, forward strand.
TGCAAAACAAAGAAACAAAATGCATACAGTACAATAATAGTTGTTCAGTTACTTCCGTAAATAAATAGTTTCAAAGCAACATTAATGTTTCAAGGATCTAGAGCCATAGCATAGCAATTAAGCATATTAATTATTTTATTATGTTGTGGCAGTGGAACATTTGCAACAATCTGAATTATGTAACGTAACTGATTTCTATTATATATAGAGCTGTGTTCCTTTATATATTTAATTAATGAGTTAATAGCTATTATAACGTATACCTACTTTTCATCAAGGTATGTTTTTGTTTGTTCTTGCAATAAATTGCAAGCCATTAACACCACTGGCATTTTTCTCAGTGTAGTAATATATATAAATACACTACTACTATCTAACTCTCTACTATAATTCTATAAGATTTTTTCATAAAATAATCGTCAAACGAAGGAAAACACCAACACAATAAAAATCGAATTATGTATAACAGTCAGCTGCCCGGTATTGATTCTGTATTAAGCTTAACGCGTAGAGCGGCACGTCCCATTTTCCCAATGTAATTTATATAATTTGCAGGGATTAGGATTTTAGTACAAAGATAATCTCACCGGTCTAGAATGACGGTTTTTTTTTTTATTTATCTCAAGCAGCTTTAATACCACCATCCAATAGGTAGGTAGGTGGTAGGTTCGTGGGTAATTGATGTATTAAAATTTTACGAGGAATGGTATGACATACAAGAGAGAAGGGTACCTAATCCGACGTTACCTGGAGAGCATTTAGCTATAAAAATGTAATTCGCAACAATCTTTATTGCCCGTTATATAGTGATGATGGTGATGTGCAATTAATAGAATGGTACAAGAGAGTAAAATGTGTCATACATGTGTAGTTAACTACTGTAAAGAAAAAGAATTATTGTATAGCAAACAGTTAAAATACATATGTTCACAGCGTATAAAATAATATAAAAAAGATTAGCTATACGAGCAATAAATCTTTATTCATACCAGACAATCCGTACATTACAGCTTCAGTAAATATGCAATAATAAATTCTCCTGTATTTATGAACAAGAAAAGAATTATGCGTTTTTCTTTTATTTAAATACATATGTATTTAAGATACATACGGCAAAATTAAATTGATGTTGAATATATGAAAATTAATGATAACAACAATTAATTTTTGGAAATCCTGTAGTTAACCAAGTATTCATAATATTAATACTGTTACAAATTATTGTATACATCAAAACTAAAATAATAATGGCTGTATACAAAACAGATATAAATATTGTTCTACCCCTATAACTCAACCTTTTATGCCGTAAATAAATCATAGATAATTAACTAAAGAGATATAGAAAACCGCAGGATAAACAAGAAAGAACAGAACTGACAAAACCTTTAATGTTTCCGCATCTGTTTCAGGCGACCAAGAATCGATTCCGCCATGCATTGCATATGTTTGGCTCGCATTTCAATCTGTATCCTCTAACAAAATTGTCATACGTATAATATCCTTATAATATAAAGTTCCAACAAAAATTTTTATAGTTTTATTTCATGTGAGTTCTACATGAATACAAATAAATTTTGAAAACATATTTTCTGTAGTATGACTAAGCAAAGTTAGTCTCTAAGAAATATCACTTTTTTTTTTTTTTTTTTTTTTTTTTGGTACGACTCTTAGTGGGGCTGTCAATACTCAATGGAAATTATCAATGATTTCTCTGTCAAATAAAAGCAAACATGTCAGCGTACGCTTCCTGTCCTGGTGAAAAAAGATGACGGTTTTGGTTTTCGGAAGAACCTTAAATCTTAAAAAATAAAAGCAAATAAATGCAACACAAACCTGCGCCCGAGCAAAACCAACCACAGGGCCGGCTGAAATGCACGAATACTTTCGGATAGTGAAGGGTCTCTTAGGCCACTAATATCCTATCAGATAACATACAAACTAGTTTGATAATGCCTGCAATACCTAAGAGCCCTAGTCAAAGACAACAACGTTACTTTGGTGGCGGATACGTGGGCGTAAGGACATATAGCGACCACTAAAATTGCAAACCAATTAGCAAGAAAGGTCTCTGAAACTTTCACCAAATTTGGAGCAGGTCTGGCAATCACTAAATCTGCACTACGTGATGTAGTGGTTGAGTGGATTGCAAAAAAACACCAAAATTGCAAACCTACTAGCAAGAAAGTTGTTTCAAAACTTTCAGTAAACCTGAAGCAAGTCTAGCAATCAATAAATTTGCAATACGTGATGCAGTGGTCGAGTAGATTACGAGAAAACACCAGCTTTGCTGTTACGATATTCAGATCTCAGATCTGCAGCAAACGGATGTTGAGAAAACCATCACAACTTAAAATGGTGACAAATATGATAATGACCTAGTTGTCTATAAGAAAGTATTTACAGAATAGTACAGTATTTAAAGCTGAACCAATATGTAGATACATTCCATGTTATTTTCGAATATGCCGCATTAAACTAGAAGAGGTTGACACTGTTGTAGGCTATGAACTCACATAGAAATCTGCTGGAGAAAAGTTTTGCTCACAGGTTATTGAGCCCAGTAGCAGTAGAGCCTGTTTATGCAAAGCAAACTTACCAGGTACAAAGTGCCAAGTTCTAACAGAGTATAATAAGGAGATTAGAAGAACCAAGAAAGAGTCATTTAGGAAGCTCTGTCAGAAGAATATGTGAGAAATCTTGAGGGATATCCCCAAAGCTAATCCATTGGCTTTATGTAATGATAGCACGTCCAAACATAACCTATGGGGCGATAACATGGTGATACAAAACGCAGCAAGCCAAAGCCACAGCAAAACTTACATTGTAAGTGTTGCAATCAGGAGAGGAATGTCTTCTTCCCCGTCATTGGCATTGGAAACTCTTCCGGACCTTTGCACATTATTGTGGAAGAAAGGAACTACAATTGCGTGATGATTGCTGTTTAGTATTCTTCACGTTCATATTTTTCCCCCTTATAACCAGAAAGTTTTCAATTTCAAGACTTCACCATTATTTTAATATGTCTTAAAAATGACAGGTAATTTAGGTAATAGATGAGGCAGTTATCCGATAATCTCGTACGCATTTCGAATTTCCAGTCTTTGGAAATGTAATATTTTGAATCAACGCTTTTTGCTCAACTTCATTCAAAAATTGCAATTCGAAATACAACTTCAAAATTTGAATACAGTTTCCTATTTATGAATTGTCATATCAATATTTATGTAACGTTTAAATAAAAATAACTAATAATTGGTACGTGTTTAAATGTACTACTTATGGACTATAATCATAGTTTCTAAAAGTCTGGGTAACAGATTTGACTACAATTAGGCACATATGCCGTGCCAGAAGAAAAAAATCAATATCCTAACAAAGCAGCATGGCTTAGACCCTTGAACATCGAGAGGTGCATTACATTAACCTCCTTAAATAAAGATTGAGTAATCTATATTAATGCTGATATTAAGAGTAAAGCAATACAAAGACAGATGCTATATTTACAGGCACATATTACGGCGTTTTAACCCAGCTCAAACGATATCCGATATCGTTATTTCCTCTCTTAGAGTACAGTTAACGGAGAAAGTATCTGGAAAGCATAAACTGCATGTATACGTGAGAGCGTATTTCGATTGAGAATTTAGAGATGGAATCGCGGTTTTTGGTCACCAGATGCTTGCATAGCTGACTGTACTAAACTAACGCGTACCCCGTTTCTTCTCGAGCCAGTCTTCCGGTAACGGACAATACGATCCCGTGGGATCAACGTCCCCGAGTGTAGGTAACTTACTGGGTCTTCCGAACTTACTTCTCCATCTGGATGCTGCCAGCTGACCTTAAAGTTTTTACGGCGGTTTACATGACTAAACAAGTGCACCAACATACATAGGAGATATGGCACAGATATGACGGCACATTACATTCAACACAAGCTTAACTGTAGAAATTAAGACGTACACTTTAATAGAAAACTCTGTGTCGGTTTATTGAAAAGACGTTTTATACTGCAATTCGTGCAACAAGACAAATGATCATTTTCAAATTAGGCCCAAAGACAAACATGTTGAATATTATAGACTTAGGATTGATACAATATGTAATAATCCAAAAATTTAAAGTTAGGATTGTATTTCTTTACTTGTCTTACCAAAATTTATCAACTTGGGTGTCATCAAAATTAGATTTTATAAAAGAAAAACTTATTCTACCATTCTAAATAAGTATAGTACTTAATGAAAACTGAATAATTTAAAATAATAACAACAATTTATCACAAAAAGAAACAATCAGTCGTTCTATTATTGTATGGCGCTGGATAGTGTACTTTCTCATACTAATTTTGACAAGCATCAATTTCTAAATTGAGTGGTATAGTTAAAGTAACTCAAATATTATCTGTACTTATATACGTAAGGCAAAATGAAATGCAAATTAGCTTTCACGAGCGAGCACAAACGCCGAAGTTTATCCTTTGTGCTCTAAAATGATGCACCTCATGTAATAAAAAAATAAGGGAGGAGATTGTGGTGGGTACTGGGGGCAGGCACTGTCGGTACCAGAGCCATGTAAATTTCGCGAAATAGTTAGTTAATAATCATAAAAATCACGTATACACTAATCTTGTTACTTCAATCATTCTCAAGCAACTTTTATTGCTGGCGTTTGCACTCTCAATGGTAAATATTGACCTCGTTCGTAGTCAAAGATAGTTTCCGATTAGTCATATCGTTTAACACTTTCATTCACAGTACAGCAATTTTTTTATAGGGAACCAGATAGTCGTCCGCAATGATATCATAACACGCACACTGAACGTCTGTATTATAACTAGAGCAGACCACTTTCCGTGCGCGCCATGTGCGCCGATGTGGGGATGGCTGTATTGCATATTACTTTAATAGCAGAAAACCAAATGTATATTTAATTATTTCTGATAGAATAGATGTCTTCACTTCTATACTTATATCGGTAACAAGCTCATGTTGCGTCCCTATTCTATCGCATATTCTAGTATATTACGAATTACACTCCCATACCGGCGCACATGGCGCGCACGGAAAGTGGTCTGCTCTAATTATATCTAACATTATGTTTGATATTTTTCTTCTATCATTAGGTATAACTTGAACACTTAACGCAGGTACATATTTATATTTAAATGTCCACTAGATATAACATAGGATGAATCACACAGACACAAATCGCGACATCATATATAAATCAAAATATAACCTTTCCTACCGAACACATCTAATGGACAATTTTAAAATGGTTCTGCTTGGAAATATAGGAAACCAATGTTTTTAGATCCGCTTTGCAACGAAGAAGAAAGAAAATTATAAGTTTAACAGAAAAATTATTTTTTCATCACAATTTTAAATAAAACCTCTTCCATTGAATCAACGAACAATTAATAATATATTATATATCGAATGTTGAAAGTTCTAAAAGTCGTGTTTATTTGCCCCAAGACATTTTCCTTCCAACCTGCTGGGGTTAGTCATTACGTTACACGATTCCGTCTTCAAATAAATGTTTGATTTGTTTCTCTTTTTACGGTCGGCATAATCCGCTACACTCTATATTTGTGCTCTTACGTTATTATCTTCTATGCATACCTATCGGTTTGCTTATATTTATTTTATCACGTCGTAGACTACAGTGGGATGTTTCAATCTCCTCCCTTATTTGCATCTTATTTTCATTTATATTATCTTATGTTTTGAAGTCTCAAAATAAATATAATGATTAATAACAGGTATCGACATCTTAGGCCAGTAGATTACATATTGCAATTTCTTAATTGGATGTTCTCTTTCAGTGATCTTGTCTCCAGAGAAAAGTTTACACGTGATTCGGGGAGGTTTCCGCATATGAATCAACGACACCTGTTACAGCGAGGTGGCCTGGTATTCAGCACGTGCGTCGCCATCAAGGACCTCACTCCTGGGTCGATAGTAATCCTTACCTATTGGTGTACGAGAACACCTGTGACGTCATTACTCACAGCCAACTTAGATGATGACTAACGATTAGCTAACTTTTAATAACAGCGATTCAAGGTTCCGTTTCTTACTTAAATTTATACAAACATATCATTATCATATTGGCTACTAAAGTTCCTCATACACAAGGAAGTGCTAGTAATCTCATAATAAAGAGTATAAGTAGTAGAAAATCACATACGAGGCATACGTAGTTATCTAATCTAACTCGAACAATCGTTATTATCATTTCTGTATGTAATAACAATTGAAGATCCGATAATTAAGAATTATAAAAATGTGTCAAATATATATTGTATGGTTAAAATTGTAATGTGAATCTAATTTTGCCAATTTACACAGAAATACATAGCTGCTTCTAGTAGTTTTACTAAAATAATACAATTTAAAGTAATTAGTTTAATTATTATTATCCTATCCAGCACCATTCAGTTATAAAAAAAACTGATGGTTATCATTTATAGTGAGTTGTGTAACACCATTGCAGTGTAATAAAACGTCTAGGTATTTCAAGTCAATAATTACCTAACTCGCGTCATATCCAAGCAAAGTGATATAAAAGTTTATTCACATACAAAGTTTCTATTTCTATATAATATAATGTATATATAATTTCTTATAAATCTTCAAAGCAAAAAAAAAATTCTAGTCTCCATATCACAAAAATTTGAACAAATAATTACTTATTCAATAGGTTTCCAGAATACCCTAATATTTATTAGAATGAATAAATTAAAATAGGTGAACGTGTTAGAACTATAAATAAATAAGTAAAATATAAATTTACAGATTTAATTTTATAAACTTGATTTAAATAATTAATATATAATAATTGCACTCAATAATTTAAAGCAAACAAAAGCTAGAAACTCTGGCATCACGAATTAATATTTTAAGTGCTTATAGGGAATCCTATCAGAAAAAATAGTGTGGTAGGCAGTGTCTAGGTTAGTTGTGTTGTGCGCATATAAAAATAAAATAAAAGAACAATGGTAGTTACACATATTTAAAAAAATTTTGCTGAGATTGAAAGAATTAACACACATAAATTGGAAACTTAGTTTACCTTGGTACTCCTCCTTTACCACCTTTGAATGATATTCTTGAAGAGCGCTAATCAAAACGCTTCTTTCTTCGTCGGTAAGTCTTAGTACCAGTTCTTGAGCTTGAAGTTTGGATAGACCTTGAGTTGTACTTGTAGTTTCAGCTCTAGCAGCACTTCCTTCTCTTATAGCGTCTATACTGAAATTCCTTTCCGTATGAACGTCCTTTCTTTCAATCCAAAAAATACAATTAACCGCACACAATTTCTGTTTATCATTACTTAGTATTTCGCTTCTTTTTAAGGATTCGAATACTAACTTATGAGCTAGTGCTAGCGTTCGTCTTGTAAAGACGTTTATCAGCGCGTTTGACATTGCCGACCGATGGCTTCAACTAGGTACGGTTAATGTGCATCTTCGAGTTGTAATTTTTGAACTCCCGTGGAAGTCGTGCACCGGCGCTCTTTTACGACGCCGAATTTGGCACTTACTAAATTCCTTGACGTTAGAAAACATAATGCGCTTGCGTGCGTTTATACACGTAAATAAAATTTAAAGATAGTTCCAAGCAAATGTCTAATAACTGCCATCTTACATCTGTTTCCTAAATTACAATTACTACCAATTTATGCTGCCATCTCATTGAGAGTGTGAATATTACCCTAGTTTAGAAGAGCGATTATAAGCTGCTGCCGACGTAGAATCTCCAGCGTTCATCTTTTTTTATGTTTCAAGGGTTTCGCAAATTTAAACGTCTTGATCTTCGAACGTGTAAATGGAACACTACTGTTTCGTTATAACTAGATTCCTTTTTTTAAAAAAAAAATTTTGCCATAAATATTTTGCTAGTATTTTTGAGTGCAGTTTAAAAGAAAATTGAGTTAAGTACTAAATATAACTATATTGTAATTTGATAGTGAACGACACAAGTGGATTTTATCTGTTTATAGTACAATTTATCAAACTCAGAATTGTTACATAACTAGACTACACACACACATGCAAACCTACTTTAATTCAAACAGCGCTATTAGTGAACATGTATTGCTTTTATTTTGACTGGAATGCTTCATAATTGTGACTGTTACAGATAACGGCCGCTTATGTATGACTAAAATTGTAATTTTGTAAAATGTATGTTATGTAGAATTGCATATATTTTTTAAAATATATCAAAATAATATAAGTAATTTTATTTTACTTCACTTTAATTTAAATTTAGAGCTTTTATTTAATTTTTAATCCAGGATATAATGAACCTCAATAAAAGTGTGTTCTAAAAAAAATTGAAAACTAAGTCAAAAAAGAAAAACATTCTAATAAGAATTTATTTGAGATAAACATTAGCTTAATAAGAAGTAATTATATATAAAATTATAACAATACCTTTGGTAATATAAAAAATACGTAAAATTAGGCACAAATTATTTGTTGAACTATCAATTTTGGAAGACATGTACTGTAATGTTTTCAACCTTTAATCCACATGAGTTTTTTCTTCACCAGGATACATGAAACATAATATTAATTGTGTAAAGCATAGTAATGAACCAACGACATTTTGTACCTAAAAAATATTGCAGTATAGATCTAATATTTAATAAGCTGGACATACAACATACTATCATAAAATCATTCAGTAATATAATTCCATACACCAGCCACAAGAGAGATACAAAAAATCCCATAAATACTATTGGAAAGGGAATTGAAGAGGCATCCTTCTGCTTGAGAATTTCATTCTAAAATCAAATGCTTAATATTTTTAGTATCATGAAATAACTGCACTTACAATTTCCATTAATGGACTGCCCATTAAAAGCAGCATCAAAATAGTAACAATAAAACCATATCGGAACTCTAATTTGTTTGGGTCTTCCCACCTTATATATGTGAACAAAGCAATAATTAGACCAATTCCTCGCACACATGGCTTATATACCTCTTCCCATTTGGATGTGCAATATATAAAATAACACATTACATAAATCAGGTTCAAAATAATAGCAGCCATATTCACTTGAAACATTGCTTTGTCTTGTAAGATGATTGCGTATTTTAAAACTAAAATACCACTGTGGAAGAAACCATTACATCAACAGGAAATTTCGATTCTATATACATACATTACTGTACCACCAATAAAAGGCATTGCAGATATTCCATCTGTTCGTTTCTTTTTGTAAATATCATAACATATAAAAGCCCCCGAAAAAAATTGACCAATTGTTACTATGCTGGCAACTGAACCTACAGTATCCTTATATGGTTGTAAACTATGTGAGAGAGCCTCCATTTCTTAGGTATTCTTTTATTTCGATGGTTACTACAAGTAGTTATTTAAGCTGAATGCAGATCATCCAATTTCAGCGTGTAAATATGGACAATGTATGTGTTCAAGTTGTTATATTCATTGATGAATCCATCGATGAATATAACAACTCTTCCAGTATGTAGTATAAGCCCTCCCAACTCAAATTTAGACAATTTAAAGTACAAAATTTCCATTTTAAATAGTACAACTCAAATACTTGCTTAGTGAAGTATACACTATATAATATAAAATGTGGCTTGCTAAATAAATCAGAAAAAAAAACTATTTCATACCTTCCTTTGAACAGGATCTATGAGGATACGGCGACTAATAGACACTATTATCAATCAGAGTTAATTTAAGTGGATAAAATGTCAATTCCGCATATTAACACATGACGCTCTTTTCTATATTTTACACTGACGCTGACTTGTTAAATTAAATTATTTGTTTGGAATAAACGATAGCGCATTCGTTACATATCCTTCATATGATACTTTGATACTACGAGACGAGACCATTATGAGATCTAGGACTAGCAGATACCGCATAATGCTTATTTCACACGTGGCACGTAGCTTTAAGGGAAAGGGGCTCACCACGTGTGTATAATGCAATTCGCTGATGTAATTCACGATATTTTTAAAGTCACATATCACAAAACAAAGATGATCGATAACTGATTTGATATATAAGTTTAAAAGGAAATTTGATTGCATTTTCAACGGATTAGAATCCTCAGAATTTTTGTTATCAAATATCGATGTGTGTGCAGGGCGGGGAGCATTCAATTTTTTTCCATAAATAAAAAATACCCTAAACCAAAATTTGTAGCACAAAATAACCTATTTGTAAAGTATTTATTAATTATTATATATATAATTATTATATATAGATAAATAACAAACGATTTACCGAAATTATTTTCTATTTAAACGGAATCTAAAAATCTTCACGAAGATTAAAGGAAAAATTAGAGTGTAAAAATTTTAAATATAAAATATTGGCGGTACTGCTTTACTTGAATAATGCAAAAAGTAATCTGTGATTTACAAAAATTTGAAAAAGTTATTGGTTTCGCAGATTAGATCGTATATTTTTCGTATGAGCATTAAATTGTTTAATTTTCAAATACTTTCCTTTACGTTTCGCAAATTTATAGAGTGGTAACGATTCTAACCAATTCTAACCTATTTGTTCAAATTTGACAACTAATGACAACCAATGACAACGACAACAAAAAAAATGTCGCAACCAAGTGGATCTTCAGATTCTCAATCACAGTCCGCAATAGCTTTAAAAACATGGGAAATGGCTAATAAAATTGAAACAATAAATACTATAGACGAAATATATCGCTATGACAAACAACAGCAACAAGACATTTTGACTGCTAAACCATGGGAGAAAGAGTAGGTTTTAATAGTTTGCTTATCGGTATGTATTAATTAAGTCACATTTTAGTCCACATTTTTTTAAAGATATAAAAATATCAGCATTGGCTTTGTTAAAAATGGTAATGCATGCCAGATCTGGTGGAAATTTGGAAGTAATGGGTTTAATACTAGGAAAAATTGATGGTAATACTATGTTCGTAATGGATTCATTTGCTTTACCTGTTGAAGGTACTGAAACAAGGGTTAATGCCCAAGCTCAAGCTTATGAATATATGAGCTCTTATATGGAAGCAGCAAAGATGGTATTTGAATAATAACAATGATAAGTAGTATATTCACTTAATTGGTTTATAGGTTGGTCGAGAAGAGAATGCGATTGGCTGGTATCATAGTCATCCTGGTTATGGCTGTTGGTTGTCAGGAATTGATGTTACTACTCAAATGACTAACCAAAGTTATCAGGAACCATTCGTAGCTATTGTCATTGATCCAGTAAGAACAATTTCATCAGGAAAAGTCTGCCTTGGAGCTTTTAGGACTTATCCAAAGGTCTATAAGTGATATGTGAATCCCCAATAATTTCTAATGATAATTTCAGGGGTACAAGCCTGCAAATGAAGAACCTTCAGAATATCAAACAATACCATTAAATAAGATTGAAGATTTCGGAGTTCATTGCAAACAGTATTATTCTTTGGAGGTATCTTATTTTAAGTCAACATTAGATAGGAGGTTGTTAGACTCCTTGTGGAATAAGTATTGGGTAAATACGCTTAGTTCATCTAGCTTACTGACGAATGCTGATTATACGACTGGTCAAATGGTTGATTTATCTGAGAAATTAGAACAGTCTGAAGCAGCTTTGGGTAAGCACTTTCTTAATGCAATAAAAACTAACAAGGAGAGGTACTCAACCTGCATTTCCAGAATTTTAATAAAACTTGAATAGTTTGTAGATGTTATAAGACTGTTCATAATTTTCAAAGGCACCTTACCTTTGAAAATTACGAATTTATGCAAAAGACCGCGCATTTGTTTTTGTGATCATTATATTCACTTTAGTACATCGTTTGAAGCATTAATTGGTGTTAATATACTTTGCATTCCATGTCCATATTATTTTAGTTTTACTTCTTTAACAAAAGCAGATGCTGTCGCTTTTAATTTATATCAGTTCTTTATGAGTAACCTACAAAGTCGGTTATTTTTGTTAACACTGTTCTGCGAGCGTTTTTGAAATGTAGTGTCTATTTACAAGCTTTAAAGCCTGTTGGTTTGTTTCGAGGGCTCATAGTCCTAAATCTAAGTTACGAACAATTAAATTTATATCTAAATCTACTAGCTGTAAACTTATCAAATATATACTTTGACTAATCTTTCTAATGATACTTTCATCTATATAATTGCCGCTAGATTTTTACTTTTTGATGCGATTTTATCTTCCATAACGTTCCTTTTCTACTATGTGTGACTACTACAATGTAGTAAATGCGTAGTAGCATTGCGAAATTGGTAGCGACTCGAGACCGGATGCGGGGACATTTCGAGTAACAAAATTTCGTACAGCGAATGATCGAACGGTAGTGAAATCTTAAACCTGGTAATAATTAATGAAATACTCCGACACTCGATTATCAAACGTCACTAACTTCCTAAAGCTAGTTATTAGCTGAAACGATAGCATTTTACTTGGTAGTGGTATCCGCGTTGTCATGAATTGGTTATAATGCGTAGTAATTAATAGCAAAAATGTGCAGATTGGAAAGAACTACATTTTTGGTATTATTTACTATTTTACTTAGTACTATGAGGTCTACAAACCATATAAGTTAATTAAATTCAGAAAGTAAGAGTTGAGTACCGTCCTTATTAATCATATTTGTTTTTATAGGTCGTGGAGGTTTTGTGGTAGGTGGTACTGATCCTCATGAAAAAAGAACTGAGGATAAGCTAATGAAAGCAACAAAAGATAGTTGCAAAACAACCATAGAAATTATACATGGCTTAATGGCACAGATGATTAAAGACCGGTTATTTAACGGCATCAGTCCCAAACCTATATTGTAATTTAATTTAATTTTATAGCGTTTTCGACTGGCCGTACTGAGAGTCTCTCCATCCTACTTCTATTTTTACAACATAAGATGGAGATACTGTCAGTGCGACCTGTCGAAAACGCTGCAAATGTTCTCAACTTCTTCATACAAATAATAAAGGAGTTTTGCTTATGTTTAATTTTTTTTTAACTCAAAGGTGTTCGGGGAATATTTTAAAATTTGAATTTGGCGCGGTATGTACGTCGTGATATTAGAAAGAGTATGATTATTATGAGTTTACAAAGAATTAAAGGCAAAAAATTACTAAGCAGAACGGCGAACGAAAAGGTGATAAATAATATTAACAAATTACGCCCACCAATGAAGTTCCGATAGAAAGCATCAGAGGGCGGGAAAGTGTTCTACTTCTTACCGCTTCCATTCCCTACAAAACTAAATAGAAAATTCCCGACCAGATAATTGCCAGAAAAGGTCGAGGTTGCCCTTTAGATCTAAGAATAGTACGCTTGAAATACGATGCAAACCAGGGACACTACTATATAGTTATCGGTTACACGGTGAAAGCGTCACTTATTATTTTACCGTCCAAGGAGTGTAATTAGCGAGTTAGGCTTCTCTTGTTACCAGAAACAACATGCTTATGTGAATAATTTAGTTGCTTGAATGAAAAACTAAATTTCTAGATGTTCCCAAAAGCTTACAGCTTTTTTTTTACATAGCAACAGGAATTAACATGGGTTAAAATTAATACAATGGATTTATTTACATTATTTATTAATCTAATGATGGACGCAAATAACATGATAAATATTTCAACATAACAAGCAAATATATTAAATTATTAATGATTAGAATAAAAAAAAAAAACTATGACTTCCAACATAAGAGACAAAATATTGCTCATAGGAAAGTCTTATCGGAGGGGTGGGGAAAATACTTTCATAAAAAGAACACATGAATGAATAATACTTGCAGTGTGAAGAGAAAAAAGTAAAATTAAATAAGGGTAAAATTACATTACAAAAGGCCTCATAATAATAAGTATCATTGTATATGTACAATATATTACTAAAAAAACTAAATCTAAAAATAGAAAAAATTATATATATTTTTCATATATATATATATAATATATACTCTTCTTTACGATCGTCCATTTCGAAAATGCCGAAGTGGATGCCTTACGTTTGTGAAATTTACCAGTCCTGTACACCGTTCACCTAACCAGACTCTCGTCAATCCCAGACGGTATTTGGGAAATTATTAACTTCTGTTTGTTCTTGTACTGTACATCCGTCTATTGTGTATGATATTCTTACCCTCATTTTCAACACGTTCTATGGAAATAAACTAGTTGTTACTATAAATTTAATTTGTAAAAGCATTTTAGATACCTTATTTGGATTCATTACTCTTAAAACTTGCGTTATTTCACCATTTGGTATCATGACTGTTCCAGACGGTGACAACATTTGTATTTGGAATGTCTGTAATTGAGAAGTTTTGAATTGGTGACTAACCCAGTATTCTGATAAGGAATGGTTACCTTAGGAATAGCTGCTTGGAACAAAAAGTCAGTCATATTTGATAATGTATTATTTGTTGCTGTGACATTTATCGATAACGTGTTGTTAGTATCTGGTAATTTCTCCAATGTAAATATAATCTTCAGTCCATTCTTTTCAAATGCTGTTAGTGTAGGCACGTCTCTCTCTATAAGTCGAAGTAATTTTTCAAATATCTAGTAACTGTACAATGTATTCAAGACAAACAAATGTACTTACCATTGGTGGTTATTGTATTAAATAAATCGCTAGCCAAAAAGTTAGAATTCGTATTATTAAATGAAATAGCGGGGTTATTATTTTCTGAAATTAGATTTAATCCGGTGTCTACAGTTGGTAACGCCGGTGACACGTCCAATCCACCTAATAGATCCAACAAGTCTTGATTGTTACTATTGGAGATCTGTTGTTGCGATGATGTATTAGTGGATTTTATAATATCCATATCCGAACTATCAGATCCTAACAAGTCGAGAAGGGCGTTCTAAATTCAAGAAAAATGATTAAAACATTAAATTAACTCAATTACACAGTTTCATACCGTTTCATTTATTTATTTTATTTATTTAATACGTACCGTTTCATTGTTTGTGTGTTTCGGACTATCATCGGATTTAGTTTCCAATTGTTCCAGATCGCCGTTCGTATGGGCATCGCCTTCTTGTCGTACCACCTCCATAGGTGGCATGCGTTCTAGAAGTGGCACTCTCAAGTGTCCATATTTGCCAAATAATTGTGTAAATTCTACGCCTCTCTGTTGCAATTCGATGTGCAAACTCGAACAAAATGAGCTCACTATCTGCTGTATTTTCCTATAAATAAATATGATTTACTGATGAAGCAGAAATTACCTAATAATTAACGTTGGGCAAAATTCACAACTTCGAGAATCGAAAATTCAGACTCAAAACGGAGAATAACAATAATAATTGGGAACGATAGATGGTCACTAAAAAAATATTTCCTTAGGAGTTGCATCAATATTTAGTTACTTGCATTCAATAGCGTAAACTTATTATTAATAGGTTATTTTGAGTAATATTTTACTGATATTGGTAGTGCTATTTTGACAGTGCCGTACCACAGTATCTTAGCTAAATAACTTTGTTTTTATATTCATTTTTTTACGATCTATCTACGGAAATTATATCTCTAAAAAACCTTACAAATTTTACGGCAGTTCATTCGTATATTCTCTACAGTTATCAGGCAATTTTAACGTAATTTCTGGATGATATAGAGTTACAAGTATACTTTAAGCACAACAATGCTCTTACACCTTACACACACAACTCGGTGAAATTGAATATTTCTCCAGGAATCTTTTTTCAAGCACAGTCATTGGGTTGTAATCTTGGCCCCCAAAATTACCTATTTACATTATTTTACACTAATGGATTTTTTTATGGGTATTCGAAAAAGAAAAGATTTTATAGAAATGGATTAAGCTCAGTTAAAGAATTAGAAGAAAGTTGCTGTAAAAGATTACAGATACCAGGACCACTGCTAAACAACGTCTTGTAAACCATGAAACGTGGAATCGATCATGTTCATTTTCAGCACTACTCTTAATGAAATACTAATACTTGTTAATTAACTTAGAATGTGTTTACTTGTAAACTAAGAACTACAACCATCTAAAATTTGAATCCATATTTATAAACAACTGCAATAAAACCTTTCAATAGCAAACAAATCGTAACCTTTCATGAGCGTTTGAATAGTTTACTATGATCAAACTCCTTTGACATATGCAAGCAATATTACAAATCTATTTAGTCTGCATATATCTTTACTACAATTTATCGTGGTAAATAATTTAGACATACTCAACGAGGCAGTAAATCATAAATTCAAACGGGAAAGGGATCAACACCGCAGTGATTGCGAGGCTCTGGATGCAAAAGGGCAGGCAATTTTTGGCACGCCAAAAGGAACGTCACTACAAAATATCATTGGCACGCCACTGGTGGGAATTTTCCGTGAAGTAATTTTGGATATAACTTCGAAGAAAATAAGTCTGTTTTTGGGTGATCGTCATACATAGACGAACTTATGTACCTTACACGCAAAATAAAAGTGAAGCTAAAAAACAGCTGTGCTTTATACTTCATTTTATCCAGAAATTACAATAATAGCCCTATATTAACATAACGTAGAAACGTGCTATTCTCGTTTCTCGAAATAGCGAGAACTTTCAATAATCGACTACTTCAATTCTGACTGCTATAGAATTCCTAACACTACTAATAGTACTTACTGTTGACTGTTGTCGAATCTTGTACTTAATTTAGTCAAAGAAAGTAGCGTGTATTGCTTGGTGGTGGCTGTATTTTGCGGTGACCATAACAACCGCTGGTAAACTTCTATAACTTCGTCTTCTGTTGGTCGCACCACATCCACATCTTCAGCATTAATTGTTAAAAGTAAATCGCCATATTCGCCTATAGCCCATGTGGCAACTTGGGTTAAAGGCTGCTTATCCATAGTGTCCTCCTGTAGCGCTTTCCACAATTGCAGGGTAATATATCCCTGTTGTGATGTTGATTCTGATATAAGTTGTATCATACATGTTATAACGTCATCTCTGACATAATTTCCCGCCTAAAAATGTAAAATACATGTCATTTTATACAGCGGGATTGTAAATGTTTCTTACAGCGACTATAACTTTGAGCAAAGTATCCAGGTGCCACCTCTTATTTGGAGCAAATCTTTCTGCAGCATGTATTATACCAGCCGAGCATTGTCCCTTGAATTCAGCGTCGGATTTTTCCAGGAATGTCAACATCTCCTTCATCATCGTTCTGATATTTTGCCCATTAACTAAAGCGAACGATAACTCCATTGCTCGTTTCCTTATAGAAACATCTGGATCTTTTAGGCACTCCAAAATTGTTGATCTATGTCGTTGAACGGCCGACATATCGACATGTACAGTCTTTAGTAAAGTATTTAGTGCAACGTAACGTATATTTTTATCGTTATTTAGTAAAAATCTACCCAATATATTCACCGCTAATACCTAAAGGAACGGAACTGTAGTTGATGTCGATTTTGGCAGATTTGTTTTTTACTTACTCTGAGTCCACCCTCCGATTTAATATCCATTATAGACAAAACAGTTTCATACAGAATAGTATTTCCAACATTTTTGCTGGTTTCGGTATTCGTTGCGACTTGCGCAAGGATATCGTTCATGGCTTCAGATGCGTCCGCATCATTCCGTCCCAGGACACGTAACAATTTTAAGATTTTCACCTACAATTATTTTTAATAGGTAGATTTTATGTTATAAGAATTAGATTAGATTTCGTTACTTACTTGTAAAAATGGATCACTGACACCAGAAACGTCATGTTCTGGAGAGTAACCAGCCAATATAAGATTTTTCAATATACGTACTAAATTAGGAACAATCTGCACATACACAAATACGAATACAATAGTATATTATATTTAATTAAATCATGCAGGCTGTCCCACTAAGAGTAGGGACCGATAATATCTTGGAAACTACAAGTAACTATAGTGATGGGAATATAATTTTTCTTACATAACTAAAGTGACAAAGGGAGACACCAAGAAAATACAGGGAAGGTCATAATAAAGTATCTGATATGAATTTGCCACCATTTTGATATCGTACTATTTAAATCTCAGTTTAATTTTGACAGTTGTGCAGTGTATATGTCGATATATAAGTTCGATAATCGTCACCACAACGTCCAGAAATCGTAATTTTAGTCATTAAGGATAACGAGTTAGTTATTTCGACGAAGCGAAATTTTCGCAGAAATTATTCACGCTACCAGACTATACTGCAAAGACAATACGTCGTTTACCCCAACAATTTCGGCTTCTTGAGCCAATGGCTGGTGTAAAGTGTAGTGGAAGACCGCGAACAATACGAAAATACGATCAAATGTTAATATTGCGCGTTTGAGAGTCAGCATCGCAAACGACCCAAGTACGTTAACAAAAAGACGGGCTACCCAACTAAATATTTCTCGGACTTCGTTGGCGCACATTTTGAGATTAGATTTGTATGCTTTTCAATACAAGACGGTACACACAATACGACTCAAAAACCGACAACAACGCCTGCAATACAGTCAGCGTTAACAACATATTAAAGAATATTTTTATTTTGTGCACGTCGTAACGCAAGTATGAAAACCGAAGCGCGGGCGACCTCACAACAAATACGACGGCCGTGCGTAAGTATACACACCGACATCCGCCAGGAACTTCTACGGAGCTCGACGATACACGAAGGCACTCTGTGCGGTGCAGCAGTGCACATCGGTGGACAGCGAGCGAACGACGACCTGCGAGGATCAGACAGCGGGGGGAGCCGGCAGCAACGAGAAATGGTCGCCGCCTATACCACGCGTGGAGAGCACACTAACAGTACACAGTGGCAGGCGCCGTATAGTATCCAATATTAGCTAACTAATAAACATATAGAGCCATACAACTAAGCAAAATTTAAATAAACTACAAAGATAGCAGAACAAGATACTAAAGGCACTGTATAACATGGACACCATCAATGGACGTTTACGAGAAGACGCAAGAACTAAATTTACAACAATTAATAACATTCAGAAATCTCCTTACAATACACAAAATCGACAACAAATTAATGAAAACTGATTGCAAATTCACACCTAATACAGAAATACACACACGCAAAACACGAAGACATTCACACCTAAGAACAGAAAAAAAAAACACAAGTTACAAATATGAAAAATTTCCAACACCTGATGCGATCAAAACATACCATAAACTACCAAAACAGACAAATACATTAAAACACGTGAAATTTAAAAGCAAGATAAGGATGGAGGTATACCGGCAGTACAACATGTAGGAAGGACCAAACGACCAAACCAACGACGCCTTCGATACCGTTAGTTCGAGAAGAGTGCACCATCTCGTATGCTCGGATGAAGAATGAAGGCGGAGAAACAGTGCATGGCAACGCTTGCTATACGTGTTGCATTTTTTTTTGTGTATATACATACATTTTGTAAACTGTATAGTTTGTGTTTGTTTAAATAAATAATTGTTCAATATAATATTATACCCTACTGAGGGTCATTGGTGGTATAGCAAATACTGTTATAACGTATGCCTAGACGTGTACAGGAGTGTACTCAGCTACGGGGACGCCAAACACGTTATCTTTTTGATTACATGTTAATAAAACGTCTTGCAAATGTTATCGTTTCATTTTTGATGTAAGACTACCACATTGCCAAAAAATCAAGTTGAAGAAATTATTCCATCTGGTTAAAACACTTCTAATGTCAAGGGGCATATTATAAATGGTGGCCGTTCAAATCGGGTACTTCTGGCCTTCCCTGTATTTTCCAAAGTCAAACATATGCGCTAGAGGGCACAGTTGCTAGCAGCAACAGTAAATTTTAAGTTAGCTGGTAAAGGTTCCAGGACTAGCTATAATTGCTTCTTCAATAGCTTCACTTAATTAAGCACCAGTTTGATTAGAGAGGTGTTATCATATTCTAAATTATAAGTGTAATAGCCGTTCCCGAATTATAACAAAATAAATTTGCTACAACTTATGTAGTTTTTATCGCAAAAACGTCGACTTGTTTGTTACCAGTTATGTTTAAATATTCAAATGAAATAATATGCATTTCTTATGTTGTGTGTTGAAGAGTTTGACAATAACGAAAACAGCCCATTATCAGCAATAATTGACCTATTATATTCAAAATATCTAGTTAATAATACCAAAACTTTAGTTGGCCATAAACTTAACAAGCTACAAAAACAATTTTATTAATTATGGACAGGTATTCGTTGAATACCTATCCCTTTTGCACTTTAGTTATGAAAAATCACGATAGCTGTTGTAGTTCCCAAAACATCGCCGATTATTACCTTCTTAAAATGTTCTAACGTGTCTGGACTATTCTGACACATTTCCGTTATTAAAGTGACACCCGTGATTAGCACCCCTACAACACGAGACCTTAATCTCAATTTTCCTAAATAGTTTTTGATAATTACCATGATTTTTCTCAGATAATAAGCTTCTCGTGGCCGGTAAAAATATCTCCAATAGTTCAGGCACTCGTTTAATAATCCTATACGCACATAGTGCCGCCTTTTTTCTAATATAAGCGTTAGGGGACTTCATTAGCCGCTCGACTTCCGAAGCCAAATCCCTGGCCATTTCCGGTGAAGCGATGGCCCCTAAAGTGCAAAGTGCTAGTCCAACAGCGAACTGTGTCGTTGAATTCAAGTCGCTGAAATGTGTAAAACCATTATAAATTGCGTTTTTTTTTTTTTTGAAGAACATTTACTTACTTCTTCAAACAGTTTGTTATTAGAAGATGAACATCTTGACGTTCATCTAATAACAGCATAGCCCCCAAATATCCGATTCGTTTATCTGTGAACCTTTGACTCGCGATGAGTTTCAAACACTCTAATTGACCAAAATGGGCTGGATATCCAAGCATATGAATGTATAGAAGTTTTGCTATATTACGACATCTATAAAAGTACAAAATATACATACTTTATCATACCCATGACAAAAATTAAAACAACTGCGGATATGCAACAATAAACATGAACCGAATTCAAATTGAAATCAGATCGAAGAAAATTGATATATTTGCGAGTTTATTGACCGACAGACGTATACTCAGAACTTGAAGTCTAACGCATAAAGTATCGTATTTTCGATATTGGTCACGTGCTTAATGTAGAGCTCATTTCACAGTAAAGAGTGCATTTTGTCACTTGCACAATGAATGGAAATTGGTAATCAGTCTTTACAGCTAAGCAACAACTGCTAGAAGCCTGATTGGGTGTGATGAACCTCACACTTCGCACAGATTTTGGTGACAAAATATACCCTTTAGTATTGAAATGAATTTTCACAATGGATGATGAAGGAACTCCGCAGGGACAGTTTTATACAATTTTTCTGCTAGTATTAAGTTATTACATAAAATTTGAATTAGTGTTGTATTATATTCTGTTCATCATAAACCCGTTATAATATTTATATGCAACCAAAGCAAGTAAAATATATGCTTCATTTATCACAAAAATTACACAATGAGAAAACCTAAGGATATTTTTCTTAAATTTTTGCATTTAAAAGTTGATTTAAAAAATAATCTGATTGAATTATATCATCATTAAAAGGTAAAATAAAGAAGACTAAGTAAATATTTATCCTTAAATTAATATTCGCTGAATGTATGCATTTCTAAACATATGTTCAACATATTTTATACAGAACTTACCTCCATACTGAATCTTCCTCACGGAATGTTGACCTAATATATGCACACTCCTTATTTACAACACTTCTTTCTTCCGCAGCTGTACGAGCAGCCCTAATTTGTCGTATAAGATCTCTTAATCTCATTGGCGTAGGCATGCGAACTGGTAATGGTTGTCAATTAGTGAAATACGAGCAAGAAAAATGTTTACACCTACCTCTCTCCACAGCCTCTGAAATGGCTTGTTTAATAGTAGACATGTTAAAAGCCGGATTAAACCTTAAATTACAATTCAGTTAAAGAATTTATTTATAATTTAACTAATCACATTTTAAATATATTTACCCATGTTCTGACGCATTCATGGTGGAATTATGAGACAGCCACAATACCACAATGTACAGGTTAATAAGACTAACAGTTAAGACAAACACACACAAGTTCTTGTAATATCTAGCTAAGTTGCAGCTTTTATTACTGGAAAAACATTAAATTCTGTTTTTCTTAAATTAGGTTACTATTAATCAATTTAATCAATTATTTACTGATAATATTCACCTGTACGTGGAACACCTTTACTGACAGGTGCACAAATTACCGAATCACATGTACTAACATTAGTCCAAAAGTGGTATTTGCACTTACTAATAGGAAAATTAAACACTAATAGATACGAACATAAAAAATATTGCAATATGAATGTATTTTGAATGTGTTTTTTTATATCATCCCACCGAGCTCTTTGACAACCTACCATTTGCAATATGGCCGGTAGGTGACGTCACACATCAACGACGTCTTAAAAAAGAACACAAATATTTGAATTTAAAAATTTTATGTAAGATATCTAAATAAATCGCAATACAAGTTTCTTATGTAAGGGTCGGTGTTTGGTGAAATGTTCTTAACAGCAATGTTCCCAAAGGATAAGCGCACGCAGGACATTTACCTCAAAGCCTCATAACAAACAAACCAGCTCAATTTTTGTAAAAACCTTTGGTTAATTTCGTACCTTCTATTTAATTCAGGTGGTAAAATGCTCCAATCTGTCTCATAATACGGGTACATTATAAAAACGGTAAATTCAGGTGAATCGAAAACTGTTGAAATTAGAAAAAAGGGTATTATATTTAGATACCTGTTAATATGTTGGTCACGATCTGGATTTTATCAATCTTTATCACTCACGTCTAAACAAAAAATATCTTGATAAGAATAATCTTTGGACGATTCACTATAATAGAAACAAGCGCACTACTGCTGTTGTGATAGAATATTTGTTTTTAGTATATTCAAATCATTTTATAGTTTTAAAATATTTTATTTTTAACTAATCAGAAATTTCATCAAAACTGTGTAAGTTATTTAAATAAAAATACTTAAAATTAACTAAAACACATTTACACAATTTACAATTTAGAAATTATTAGTACCTAAATGAGTAATTATTTTAAAGTTGCTTGTTAAATTTTTCAGGTTTTATTAGGGGGTAAAAGAACATGGAACTACTACACATTAATAAACTATTTTATTACAAAATTAATTTATGTACAGGATGCTTTAATAAATATATAATGAAAGGCTCATGAATTCTCAATACTCTTAGGTGGTCTCATTAAACAGTTTCTTTTAACACAATCTACCAACCAATGTATTCCTTCATCTACACCTTCACTAAAACATAAATATGTATTGAAAATTGCAAAAGATATTACTTAGTTTTAAGCTCCTACCCTGTTAAAGCTGAAACTGGCATTACCATACAATCTCTTTTACCAATCATATGAGCATTTTTATTAAATATTGGTTTAACTTCACGCACACCCATACATTCAGGAATATCTTGTTTATTAGCTAGCACAAGTAGTGGAATGCCTTGTAAATTTTCATTTGCGATCATCTTATCTAAAATAAAAAAAAATTACATCTATTCACATGTTTGATGCTGCAAATATACCAAACGATTCTTTTGATTCATCGATTCTTTCACGATCATTTGAATCAACAATATATATAATAGCATGTGATTCGGCATAATACTGAAAACTTTGAATTAAACAAGTAAATATATATAAGAATGGTTAAGTACCTTATCCCATAAAGACTGTAGCTCTGTTTGACCTCCTAAATCCCAGAATGTAAGTCTTACTCCAGATATTTCTATTTTACCTATATTTAACCCGACAGTTGTTGTTATTTTACTCGGATGAAGGCCTTTGTAGTTCTTTGTTAATTTCGTTTTTGCTGCCTCTAAATACGTCTGCAGACAGTCAGATCGGGATCATTCACCTCATGACTGCATATCTTACATTGCTGCTTTTACTTACTGTTTTTCCTGCATTGTCTAACCCTAATATAAGTACACAAAATTCGTCTTTTTGTACCATGTATTTGTAGAATCCATGGAGTAAAGTATACATTTTTTACTGTTTTGTGTAATCGAACGCATTTGTAAATAAAAACCGTTGCACTAAATAAAATTAAACCACAAATTGAACTCATCCATTTTTAATTTAATAAACTTTCTTTAGCGGTTAGTAGCGTAAAATGTTATGTTGGCTGCATGTCACATCGTCACATGCCAGATGCCAGGTCATTTTCGGTGAAAATTAAATTGGCCCTCTCTTGATTTGTTTTGGAACTAATTTATGTGTAAATAAAGTTGCCTGCCTTTCTTTTCTAAAAGCAAAATACGCACCAAACTTTTTTTTTGTATATAATCAAAAATTTTGTTTGAAAGACTTTTTTAGTCAAGTTCACAATGAATTTAAAATAACATTCTAAGTATCTTGCGTTATTTGCTACAGTTTTTTTCAAACTAATTTTTTATTCTTCATCTGATGACGAGGTCCGTAAATATTTATTTATAGCATATGACGAAAATAAATTAAAAATTAGGTAACTGACCTATACTTACTGGCAAATATCTGTCGTATAAGTACACGTAATACAAGCATTCAAGAAGTATTTTAGACGTATTCACGGCGAATGCATTACTATGATAGTATAAATGAACTCGCCAGATAGTCGGGAATCTCTGGCAATAACAAGTTAAGAAAGTAAATTCCAACCGTAGAATTACCACTTTCGTCCGCGATTCTTCACGATAGGAGATAAGTAGAAGAGAATGTATAAACCGTTCTAATATTGTTAACGACATAACAATGTTGTCCTTAAAGTGCCGAAAGGGTTTATGTGTTTTGTATTCATGGATATTATTTGTGAGTTGTGTTGGTGTGTTAGCCTTGAGTATATCCACAATTATCGTTTAAATACAGCTTTCAGGTGTCGTTTTAATATGTTTCGCAATAATTCTAGCATATAGAATATTTTATTATTATCAGTTTGTTCCATTAAATTTTTACGGCCCCTGTGTGGTTTTATGTATTCTTGGTGTTACTCATTTGTTTCTTACATGGTTGGGGATTAAGGGACCAACGACAGAACATGACTTTCATATTCTTTCGGTAATGTTTGTAATTAAGTGACAGTGGAAATTGTAATAATATATGTGGTCTTTTGAATTGAATTTTAGTTCGTTGTTATTACCAGCGTATTATTTTTCATAGAAATCAGTATAGGCGTATGGGCTATTGTACTGTGGCATAAAACAGAGAATACTGTGTCATTGTTAATGCAGGAATCATTGTTTGAATATGTAAATCAAAACTACAATAAAAAAATATGGAAACAGTTAGAACAAGAGGTAAGATTAAATACGATAAAAAAAACGTCGTGTCTAACGGGCAGCGTGGCCGAGCGGTCTAAGGCGCTGGTTTTAGGCACCAGTCTGAAAGGGCGTGGGTTCGAATCCCACCGCTGTCAATTTTTTCTTTTAATTTTGTTAAATATGTGAATTTTCAACTGCAGGTATTTTAAATATTTTGTATGCAATATAGCTCCAGTGTTGCGGCATTAATGGGTATTGGGATTACAATAAAACTGAATCAGTTCCGTTAACTTGTTGTTCAACTAATGGGAATAACGGAAGTCCATCATGTATTATTATTGAACAGGGTTGCAGAGAACCATTGGTCCGATACCTAGAATACTTGTTCATTCAATTATGTATAGTAGGATTTTCAGTAGGAGCTTATCAGGTAATAGTGCAGATTATTGAAATAGAAAAGTGTAATCTTATGTTTTGCGCTTTTAGATCTGTGGCGTAATTACCTTTATTTATTTTTACAAGTATCTGAAAATTGAAAGATTAAATAGGTCTACTCTCAGAAGATCTAGAATGAATAGTATGCGGAGGCAGATGTCACATGCTGGAATAGATCCCACGTCGCATATGTGATGCATAAACTAGACCTAGGTATTCTTTTTTTTCTTAATTATACACAGAAGGAAGAATACTATAAGACGCACAAAAATATTTCTAGGTTTTCTTGCAATATTATGACTATACAGTCTAGTATTTAGAGACACCATTTGTACTATTTTAGTTAGTTGTAAATCAAAATTTGATTTATTAGTGAGTTCTTTGTGATAGTGGAAACAATTTCCATTAAAATCTTGTGTAATGTTTCATAAGACAAAGCTTGATTTTTTATATTTTTTGACAGTGTGTGATCCTTATTTCCCAAAAAAATCGAATTATTTTGGAGTTATTGTTTTATATGAAAATTGCTCCATTTATTTCGGAAATAATAGCTAGTTATATAAAAAAGAATGTAAAATTATATTTTAAATTTTTAATTGATTTTGTTTCTTTAAAATGTTCGACAGATGTGATATTTTTATACGTAAAATAGGTACATACATAGGCAGATGTAGATGTACTAAAGTTAAACTAAAAAAGTTTGTTTGATTTGTATACTCTCGCAGCTGTTTGCAAGTTTAATAAAATGTTTTTATATAATTACAAGTATTTATTTTTATTTATTCTTAACCTGATCCTGGAATATCATTTCCTTACTTATAAATTACTTTGTAATTGTAATTACATTGTAATTCAATTCAAAATTAAGACAAATTATTCATAGAATAGGTAACAGTTTATATCTAAAAGATAATTTTTAATTTTTTTTTTGAAAAACCTTAAAACTAGTTGCATTCTTTATACGATTAGGTAATTTATTGAATAATTTGCATCCCATATATTTTAAGTATTTTTGGAAAGTGGCAGTTCTGTGCCTGGCTGGCAATAAATAATCTAAATTTCTTGTTTCATAATTGTGCAGTGTGCCATCAGAAAATTCACTGTGATGATTGAAAACAAAGCATACAATTTCATATATATATAAGCATCTTAGAATAAGTTAGTATACCATGAGCTTTAAAAATATTTTTGCATGAACTTCGAGCAGTAAGATTTGCCAATATATAGTCTCATAGTTCTCTCCTGTATAATAGTGAGAACTCCGTTTGCAGTAGTGCACATACTCCAATGAATGATGCCATAAGTCATTCGAGAGTATAGAAGTTAGAATAATAAAAGCTCTTTAGTATTTCATAGCTGCATCTATGCTTTTCTATGATTTTGCTAAATTGGCTCGTCTATCTATATAATCAAATTATCTCCAATATCGTGAATCAGGGCGCTCATTATGTAGAAACAACGCACATATGTATAACATAGAAACGTAATATACAATGTGTAATTAGTCAGCCGGCGATGTTTGCTATTGGGTGTAATACCTGAATGAAAAACAGAGCGAGATGGAAAATGCTTTATTATTGCGTTTTAAATGAAATCGCGCGTAAACACATACATGCAAGTGAGAATGTCGCACGATGTTCGAACATTGAAACGTTTGTTTTGATCACCTCTCCAGCGGACGGATCTTCAAATGGGCGCTGAAGAATCACCGTCAGAATAGATGTCCATCTGATTCTACCTGGCGTTATCTAATCGCAATATATAGTGCGAGCGTGCTTCATCGAACATATTGTCGATATGCCGCAGCATTTTTGATCCGGCAATCGGTGTGGTGTACCTGAGGATACAGTTTGGGAAGAATATCATCAGCCGTATTAAATGTAACGAAACGGTGTGTGTGCGCGCGAAAGGGAGAACATGAAACTTCAAGTCAACGAGACGGCCGTGAGGGTGGCCTTGGTCGCTTTTAATTTCATCTTTTCGGTGAGTTGAGGACAGTAGTCATGTTAGTTTTTAATTAATCGAGTAACGCCTAGCAATTTATGCCATTTAGCCTGTCGATGTGGTGTATTCTTTACCAATTGATAACGAATTTGCGACAAATGGATAATTTTAGTGTTGTTTCTTGTTTTATTGTTAATTGTACAGTATAACATTTGCAATTATAATTTTAACTTTTATTTGAACATGTAATGTATATACAGTGGAATCTTTGGTCGAAACCCACTATACCTATAAAAGAAAATTACCATTTTAAGATACATTTATGGTTATTAGGTAATAATAACTGAAGCGAATTAAAACTTAAAAGTATATCTACTATATCATCTGCAGTTTGAAGTAGTAATTTGTGAGTTTATTAATTCGAATCTTTCAAATAATGTTGCCAATCCTTTGTCATTTAAAATTCTTTTAGTTAGAAATCGAACAAACACCCGAAAATTCTTTTGTTTATTCGAATCTGTTCTTAATAATGCTGTATGTAAAAAACCTGTTTTTTTTACATACCTACCGAGTTAGAATTAATTTTGGCCGGTGTTATTAAAATCCGGACCGAAACTTTGAAGAGTGAATCCAACACCGTGACCGATATTTTTTTTGCAGTAGAACAGAATAGAAACTAATATTTGATTTTAAATTAACTTTAGCACTGAACTGGAACCGCTAAAATTTGAAACATCTTCTGTCGTATTTCTCTCCTAGTTTTTGGTTTATCCTTTTTTTTTCAGTTGTGTGTAGAGTTTGTTGCATAATCAAGACTAACGTCTATTGCGTAAATGGATGTTGGACATAATGTTGATACCAATTGAGTAGAAAATACTGTAGAAACTTTGTGCCTGATATTAATTACAATTGTGTATATTTAAGTCATTAACATTAGAAGAAATAAGTGATAAAGTAAAAGACAGAAATACGTCACGTTTCCTGCCGTCGCTTGGCTTCAACACTACAAGATATTATTACATAGTTTTGACACACGGCGAAACCCGGAAGAAGTTGAAAGCCTACGCAGTGTTAAGTTATTTAAAATTATTAAAAAAATATTTGTTCATAGATATCATTAGCGTTAATATCCAGTATCACAGTACCTACGCAGTGATTACCAGAGCTTTGTTCGTTGGTATTACACCAATAACACTGGTGCATGTTTTATTTTTTTCTAAAATGTAAAGAACGGATCTTCTATACCGTTTTACTTACGAGCCAGTGTAGAAAGTTCACTGTTATGTATAGATTGTATACGCGGCCACGACGCATGTGCAAATAAATATATTGCGTTGCGCAGACGTAATATAGACAAGCTTTCGCCGAACGTGCCAAGACGTGGCGTCCTTCCCATATTGTGTTTTTTAGTGTTCTTTTTTGTTTGTTTTATATAACGTTACGGTGCTTTTTAATAAATCGTTTTTGTCTAAATGTGTAGTTATTACAGTAGACGTAACATTCACCACCAACGAACAGAGCTCGTGTGTATACAATAGATAAATATTACCCCACCGTGTCACAATTTATATTATATAAGCTTCACAAACATAATGAAATAAGCAGTAGTGCCCTCTTTACGCCAATTTCTGTAGTACAACATATTCATGTAGCTCAATTATAACACGGTCTTTTCTGCGATATATGATCATATGAAACTTTGCTACTACTATACTGTTGAGGAAAATGTTGAATTGCTGGTATTAAATAGAATAGATCGTATTATACTTGTATTAGTGAGGTGATTACTATGTACAAATATATTTTTCTATTTTATAATCTAGATTATATTATATAGTTGTCTCTGTATAGGATGCAGTTTTAAGATTTGGGTATATCTATTTAATTTTTCTAGTATTCATATAATAGAAGATTGGACAGAAAAAAAAAAACCATTGGACCCGTAATAGGTACCCCATATTATACAGTTTTCTCTGTGTAATCGCTCAGGTTTATTTCTGACCCATCGAACGTCTGGATTAGTATGTATAATTCTTTATTTTGTTCATTAGATCCTCAGCGTGGCCCTGATCGCACTTGGAGTGGTTTACGTAGATGACTTGGTGCTGCCCAAAAGGTACATCGGGCTGGATTTCTTCGAGTTACCTACTCTCCTTATAGTACTTGGTTCTTTGAGTTTTGTGGCTTCCTTGGCTGGATGTTATTGTGCCAGGACTGACAGTCCCAAATTGACTAAATGCGTAAGCTTAAATCATGTATCTTTGTCATGATATTTCATAACTTGAAATGACATGGATTAACGATTTTATTCTAAAGACATGAAGTTCTTCACGGTTCGATATGCGATTAAATGAATATTTTAAATCAATAGAAATAAAACGGAAAAAGCAGCTTGCAACATGTAGTTTGTATTTTACACAACGATTAGCCACAAAGTGATAATTAATATAATCCAACCGTCACAGCTTTCAAAATCCTACGCCATAAATAATATTTGGAATATAAATATAACAAATGCATGTTTTAATTGTATATGGCTATAATATATGATGATAAAACCTTCGTTATCAAACTTAATAGATGAAATTATTACATTTAATGCAATGATACGCAATACAGAATATCTCAATAAACAAATTAAACATAATGTTTTTACGCTGTTATCACACCCGTGATAATGAAAATATATTTTTATCGCGCCTATTATTTGTTAGCGCTTGTTTTTCGTTTCAGTTCATTGTATTTTTGTCTATCCTTCTTGCGTTGGAGTTAGTCATATCGCTAATATCATTTTTTAATATGAGAAGTGCAGTATCTCCAAAGATTAGCGAAACAATGGAAGACGAATTGAACGCCGAAAACCCGGACTATTTCCATACATTAGAAACAAACGTGAGTGCGAGGTGACCTTATTTAGATTTTTTGATTTTTTTTTAGTTTGTACTTTTTATTTTAAATATATTTTTTATATTGTTTTTATTAATTTTTTTTACCCTTCTATTACGTTCTCTATTTTCTTCAGGAGAAGCTAGTGTTTGCATTTATAGGCCTAATTCACACTTTTCAAATTATTGAACAAAATCCCAAAATTAACACACAATTCTCTATTTCCCCCCCAAGTAGTACCAAGTATTTATAAAATATGCATTTTTCAAAAATTAAGCTAGGAATACCTTTGAACGATTTTGCTTGTTTTTTTTTTGAGAGAAAAAAAACCAATCTTACCAATTTATAAGAATAAAAGGAACAATGTGATTTTTAGCGTAGATCTTAACATCTATGATTCGGATTTCAATTTTACTTGGACTTGATTTCCATAACTGAAATTTCCAACCTTATGTTTTCTAATATTTTTGAAATACACCGTAATAAATATCGATTTAAATTATTTAATTGTGGCAAGAAATATACTTCAAATAAGAAATATTTCATTACTGACTGGTTTATATCTATTTGGTAATTTTGATACGGCTCGTCGAATTATCTTCAACGTTACTCATTTTTCACAATTATCTCAATATAACGTTTGTTTACAAGAACTATCTAACCCTCTAACCTCAAAATGAAAACGTTCACAAACAAATCACGATTGATATATGAGCTACATTCGTTAGTGCAATGGATTCAGAATCACGATTATTGGCTTATTTGTTAGTTAGTGAATCCTGATTATAATCACTGGCACTAGTGTCTGCAGCTATAGAATCACAAAAACTTGTTGATCCATAGGGGTGAAGAGATTACCAATTATGATTAGGTTGAACAAAATGTTGTGCCACGAGAGAACACAAAGTGATATAGTCAAACGTGTTTACAGTGCGAACAAACGCAGAATGTTTCGGCGTAAATGAAGCGCTTGTGATATAGAGTAAATCGTTCACACTGCCTTCACAAGGATTAACGAGTAACATTTAGCATTCATTTTTCTGTATTAAGCGATTTAAAGTAAAGTTCTTATTAAAAGATTTAAATGAGTTATGTATTTATTTATTGCAATATAAGAATTTAAGAATATACTTGGCCTGGAAGGCCAGGAAACAATCTATTTTCGGAGATTCTTTGAAAGGTAGTCTTACAGGTATTACAGATATGCATATAGTCTCACCTTTATTGCAAAACATGCTATTCACTTTTGACTTTTTGATTTATTATATTATCAGTTTTAATGAAAATAGTATTTGGGCTTGTTATATATACAGGGTGATTGATCGAGACCGTTCATTAGAAAGATTGGGCCTCATAGTAATAATTAATTTCTGTAAAGTTGCATACGTACATAGTGTAATAAAATCTATGCCCTGAAAATATTTTCAAGATGGCGGCACTTCCGGAAACACCGGAAATTGACATGAACTTTCTTATTTCAAATGGAATGGTATAGTTTTCTTTGCACTTTTGAACTCTAAACGTTATTCTAGAGGAATTTTTACTAGTATTCCCTATACCTAAGTGCAGCCGTTTTGGAGATTTTTCGACCTTTTGAAAATTTCTGGATTTACATCACGTGCCGCCATCTGGAAAATACTTTCAGGGCTTAGATTTTATTACACTATGTACGTATGCAACTTTACAGAAATTAATTATTACTAGGAGGCCCAATCTTTCTAATGGACGGTCTCGATCAATCAGCCTGTATTAAGTTTTCCATAAATATTCACTAACTAATAAAATAACTTTTATTGCCTTTTTCTATTACTCTATTCGTATAATAAATTTTCATTGTCTTAACTCCTCTGTCTAATATAACCTTTGCTTTGTAAACGATTGAAAATAAATTTGAGGACAAATATGTACATATGTAGTAGTAAATATGTGTGTAAATAACCAGTCCACCTTATCGAGCCTCCTAATATGGAAACTCAATACATTATATCAACCTTGGAGACATCATTTAATTTTCCACCGTAAATTATGGCAAATAAACAATATTCCGGAAGGATACATTGTTCTTTACAGTGTTAAATGTATCGAACATATATATGATACAAAGTAAACCAATGGACTATAGGAAAATAGAAATGATGGAGATATACATTTTCATTACCTAAAGATGAAAATGTGTATTGTTCCTTTATATAAGGTATAGTATAAGAATTAAGTAATTGGATTTTGTTATAAATCTATAGATCTATGGTGTTACTAAACACGAATTATTGTGGATCCTTACTGACGATAGACTCTGGAGTAATAAAAGAAGTTCAAATAAGTGAGAGATTTTTACACTTTTTTACCACGGGTAAAGAGTAAAGTGATATGTTCAACAAAAATAATAAGATCGGGTGCTTAGCATGACGATAATTACCAGAAATAACGAAGAACGATTTAACTAATTTAAGCGACGAATTATTTATAGAAATTGATTTTTTGTGGGTTATACAAATGTCAGGTTTTCTTCTTGATAGAAAATTATTATCTCACATACGGGGCAATGCCCCAGTGTCCCAAGGAGTCTGGGGTGGCTGGAGATATTAAGAAAACTGAATATTGCAATGAAAAAAAAAAAAAAAAAAACCTAGAGGAAGTAGTCAGATTTCAAGCGTCTTTTTCGAAAATGGAGTTGCGAAGGCTATTCAAAATTACGTCTCGCAAAGTGTTCGTTACCCTTCTGTGCTGACCGAACATCACAAGAAAATTTCAACGGAAACTTTTTGATACAATTAAAATATCCTTCAGATTTTGATATTATGAAACAGGTAATAGATATGCTTTCTGGACCAGTGCGATATCTCAGACCAACTATTCAAAACGAGTTCTTTCAAATTCTGTCACATTTTTGCTTTGTTGCTCGATAACATTCAAGATATTTCTAAAAAGGATCAATTGCAAGTATTGTCATTCGAACTTGTCTTATAATTCTGGATAAAGATATAGTACCCCAGAAGTTTAATAGAAAAGAAGCTTTTCTGGCGATTTTTTTCAGTTAAAAGATCATTCTGCGACTGGAATGACTAAAGAAGTTTTATGTGTATTTGAGCATCTAATCCAATTGAAAAATGTTGCGGTCAAAAATATGATGAAGTCAGTGTTATAATAGAATAAATTCTCAATTTAAAAGACTTCAAAAAAATTCTGGGTATATACATTAAAGAGAATTCGCAATATTTTACCATTTTGCAAAATATCTTCTTTTTTTTTGCTTACGTATGAAAAGACGGTTTCTTACATCCTTGACTATGGGTGTACCAGACACCCAGACATGCCCAAGCTCACTAAAATGTCACTACAAATGCTCTAAATTGCTTCACACTAATAATAATAAGGCCCTTTTTGTAATCGCACATTTGGATCGGTTTGTTTACATCCTGTGTTTACCTGGTATAAATTGAAAAGTGACTCGATAGCATAATACACGCCACCCATCATGCGCTTGAGGAATGAGGTTGTATAATTACATAAAATATGGGCATGTTTTTATTCATGATCTAGAAATTTTGTTGTAGTAAATACTTAAATTAACAGATATCAGGTTTTCACAGGGTTTTCATTTCCGACGTTTTGCTTTTATATCCACAATATAGTGGTATCTATTACATGTAATAGATACCACTTATTGCATTAGATTTTATGCAACTTACTTCACAGCGTTGTTTAGGTAAAGTGTATTAACGAAGTAGTTACTTTTTCTTATAGCGATAATTGGAACAGATCATGTTGGAACAGTCCAGTAATTGGGTTTTGGAACCTTTGGTGTAACAATAACTATCACACTGACAAAAGTCAATGCTAGGTTTTTCCACTATCACCAAACAACAAACCTAGTGGAAAAACCTAGCATTGACTTTTGTCAGTGTGATAGTTATGTTGGAACAGATTCATTATAAAAAAAAATATCCCTATTAACATATTTATAGATTAATTAAGCAATAAGAATTATAATATCAACAATAACATATGTATATAGATCAAGAGCAGATATATGTATTCTAATTGATTTATGCAGTCATTTTACTTGTATTCCTATGATTTTTAGCTGGTCATAAGTAAAAAGTAATGTAGTCACATATGTATATGTTGGAATCTACTTTTGGCAGTACGGGTTTGATGAAATATTTTGTTGTGGTATGGAACAAACTAGTGACATTAGCATTAATACCACTAATACACAGGCTAATGTTATTACTTATTAGTTCAAATGTCCCGCGAAATTAGTTAAAAGTATTAAACTGACTTTATATCTTTATTAAAGAATATTGAATTCGTATATTGAAATCTTAATAGAGAATTGTTAATTTGTTTTTTAGTATGGCTGCTGTGGAATCAATGGCGTTGAAGATTACGTTAATGTTAATGTTACTAAAATTAACAAACCAACTTGTTGCTCGTGGAATGGTGAGGATATTTGCACTATAGAATATTTGAACAGCACCACAACACCTAGAAAATTAGGTTGTGCCATCGTAGTTGCGAACGTAATCCAACAGATCACATTGGAAATAGGATGTTATAGCACTGTAAGTGCGGTGTTGCAGTTTCTAGAGATTATATGTGTATTCTTCAGAACTATATAGATTAATACGTGTTTTAAAATGATTCTTTGAGTTCCGTTATTCTCTGAGTTACGTATGTACTCCCTTTACTATTAATAAAATAAGATACCAAGCGAAAAAACGATTTTTTTCTTATTCTTTAAGTCGGTGCCTAATAAAAACTACAAGATTAAGGATAATTTCCTCTTTTTCCTCAGTTTCCGCCAACTAAGAATAATTCTGCTGTAAAATTAAAATTGTTTCCATAATGTGTTCCATATAAACAGCATAATTGGTTTCGATTACTATAGATTATTGGTAGCGATTTGAGAAGTTGGTTGCAATAATACACATTATTTTGGTTGTACAAAATCGTGAACAGAACTGCTATACAGCAAAGCCTTAAAACATCTTACAATTAGATTTGTAGACCTGTACCAGGTTTCCTTTTTGTTTTGCTAAGTACATACGTTCGAAGTGCGTATGTTCGAAATATTTTCGAGATTAGTGCATCAAATATTTTGTACAGAAATAATATAGATAATAATATTATCAGATATAATTTTTGTGTAGGTACATATATACAACTTTACGTGAGTAGCTAGTAATGGGCATAACTCCTCCTTAGCAGTCTAAAAGTAACATTTTGAAATTTCCATAATTTAGAACTCAATTATGCACGCGTTGTCAAATAAAGCCCACTTATACTTGTTACGTTCACAACGGCAATAGAAATAAATGGTGGTTGGTGAACATTTTCTAATTCACTATTTAGTCCTGATAACGATAACGTAATATCTTTGTATTTGTGTGGATTTCATTATCAACGTTTGCATTTATCTGTATAATTATTGATAAAAGCTACCTGTACTGTGCTGCATTACTTTATATTATGTAATATGTTACATCACGATCTTTAGAAAAATTAATGAAACAGTTTAGTTAATTAAGCCAAGTAGTGCTAATATATTTTAGTAAATAAGGATGGGATGTGCTACGAAATGTGTGGCGTTTTCAGTATTAATTTTTAATTTCATTTTTGCGGTAAGTTTTAATTTCACTATAATAAAACTTTGTTACACGCGTACGATTTAATATAATCCGTTTTCTTTGCAGATAGTAGGCGTCATTATAGTAATATTAGGCGTTCTGTTACAATTGAATATTATAAACTATGTATTACCTGCCGCTCTTATTCATGACCCTTTGGAATTTATACCAATTGTCATTATCGTAATTGGAGGAACAACCATACTAGTCGCGTTTTTTGGATGCTTTGGGGTTGGCAGGGGCAATACCAAATTACTTATAACAGTAAGTCGCAAAGGTGCTAACTTATATGTTGTTGATTTTCTAAATTAGATAAGTGTTGGTTTTGTGTACTTAATATTTAAAAATTTACATTAACATGTCTAGGTTCCACAATATCTTTATGAAAACACAAATTTATTATATTAATTGCTGGATTTTTTAGTTTGTCTACTGTTAATAAGTTAGTGAAGCTTTTATACCTTTCATTGAAATGGATATTTTTGGTATTGAGTAAGTGGGTTGATCCACCACACGACAGGCGTATTTACACCAGTCAAAAGAAGAGAAATAAACAAACATCGAGTTTTGTATCAGCCACCAAATGTTTCGTTTCAAGTTTAGAGCATAGAGAACATAAAATAGAAATGTTTTTTTTCGTAGCGGTAGTACCACGCTATTAACGCTAAATGATTTTGAATTCGTTAAGAAAAAAGAACTCGATTATCATAAAAATCGGATCCGTATTCGCTTAGCGTTACCGAATCTATTTGAATTCGAATTGCCCACCACTAGTGTATACATCAGCGAACTGCGCGAGTTTAAAAGCATACATAGATATATGTGTAGATCTGCTTGATTTTTAAAGTTAAACAACTATTAGATTGAGTTACTCAATCTAATAGTTGTTTAACTATATGACTTTAAAAACCAAGAAGATCTACACATATATATATTAAAAAATATTTAAAATTTGGAAGGACATACATAGATAGTAAACAAAACACTTGTGGTGTTGTACCGCGGCATGATGTTTAGATGATAAAAAAATGGGACAGAAAAATTAAGTAAAATAAATACCAGGTTTAAAACTCTAGAAATAAGCCCTGCTTTTTAGAAATAGGGTTTACATAGTAGAACATCTTAACGTTCAATACTCTGTTTAATTAAAAATCAACACTTAAAAGAATTGAGTTAGCAGAAAGGGAACCCTATCACAAACATAGATGTCAAAGCAAAAAGCCAACATTAATCGTTTGTATAGCGAAAGTAGGTACCATGGAGGAGAAAATATTTTCCATAAATTGCTCATAATTAAATACCCCAAAAGTTTATATATACCTATCATATTTCCTGTAGATCTTCGAGGACTTCTAAAGAGTTGGGGCACCTTGTATTTTATTATACTTCAATTTGTTTTGATATTATGATTGCTAGCTATAGATGAATATTGCTAAAAATGCGTGATGTTTGAATTTACATATTTAGTGGCAATCAATTCCAATTCCTAAATACTGAAATCAACAAATATTGAATTAAATTAATATTACCATTAACGTCGTTTTGTAATGTGATACACTTTGTTTCCAGTATATAATAGTATTGGTAATTTTATTTGCGCTGCAATTATGCTTTGGTTTCTATATAATTTTCAACACAAATTGCGAGCCGGGATTACAAAACACTATCGACAGCGAATTTGGCCATATGATTACTGATTATTCTAATAATACGGATAACAAACGCCGTGTCGATGTTTTACAGCAGCAGGTAATTTTAGATATACAAAAATCTGAATTTCAATTAAAACAGAAATTGTTTGTCCTAGTTTCATTGCTGTGGTGTCACCAATGCTACGGATTGGACAACACTTCCCATCAGTTGCTGTGAGCAAAATAAAAATTGCCTTGCAGGCTCACCAGAAGTATTCGGGAGAGGTTGCACAAGAGTGATGCTGGATTATCTTTTGGAAACCACGTTCTTGATATACATCTTGTGTTTTGGCGTCACGATATTTCACGTGAGATTAACGCCTTGAAGTATCATACTTCATCTATCTATTGGTTTTTTTTTTAGATCTTAGGTATACTTCTATCGGGAATCCTTTTAATTTCAATCAAGAATGATATTAGAAGAGCCGATTATTGAGCTTGAAAGAATAGAAGAATAATAAATTATTTATTTCTGTTCTCCTTTTAGACATTTCAAATGTAATAATATTCACTTCATGTTAAGTATTTATGACAATTGTAATATTTGTTTTTTACGAGTACGATATTGTGAACGTATGTGAAAACATGCTTATACAAAACTGTTTGGAATGTAACTAATCGAAATATTTTATTTGAAAAAAAAATTGTGCGGGTATATTTGCCTTTACATATTAAGTTTGGATATGTAACCACTTCGAATCAGAATTTGCAGTATTATAAAAAAAACTTATTTAAACCTTTGGACATTTTTATTAGGAATAAAACATACATACTTTTTTTTTAGAATTGATTTATTGCTTCAAATATTTATGTTTGTTGTTTCATTGAAATTATAATCTAAATAGTTAATATACAGAGAGTATGAATACATCCTGTTATGGAAGTTCATTCTCACCATTTGCTACTAGGTATTTAGTTCATTGTTAATTTGGAGAAAGTATTTCATCGATTTAAGCAAACAAGTACAAATATGAGATTAAATTTAATCGATTTTCATACTTATCTCACAGAGTCATTATATCTGTTATCTATTCATTGATTTTTCACAGCAAAAGATTTAATAGTAAAGAAATCAAGAAAATTCATAGAAACCATATCATTAATCGTTGCTATTCTTAAGTCTTAAGTATCTTTGCCAGCCGTATTTTATTATCTGGTGATAAGAATATAAATGTACACTCATGGACTTTCGGAATGACCGCCTACACGAGAATTTGGATGATCATTTCGAAAGTCTGCGATTGTACATACATTGTACACTAACAAACGATTAATACTATAATCGTTGTGAAACCACTTATAATGAGAATGCCAAAGAATTTTAAATTTAAATAACGGTT
This sequence comes from Cetonia aurata, assembly GCA_949128085.1. Classification (NCBI taxonomy): domain Eukaryota; kingdom Metazoa; phylum Arthropoda; class Insecta; order Coleoptera; family Scarabaeidae; genus Cetonia; species Cetonia aurata. The sequence goes on from OX421887.1 coordinate 27,981,562, forward strand.
TCTTCAGGTTACGCTAAGGACCATTTTTTCTTTGTTAGTTTATATATCTGTATGTAATTTTAATTGCTACGATTTTTAATATATATATAGCAAATACAAAGGTAAAGTTGGACTAACTGTAAGATTGTAAATTAAATGAAAATATTTCCATTTTTACTATACCGTCCCACTCGTCTTTATGAAATAAACTTTATTGAATTTGATAGCTATTTGTTAGTGGTTAGACAGGTAACTACAGCCCAAGAATTTTCACCTGGCGGGTGCACAATAACAAGAGGGCGTTGTAGTGGAGTGAGACATACTCAAAGAAATTGAAGAAAAACAAAATATAAAATTCAGATTTTTGTAATATGTATCTGCAGTACTGTACGCCAGTCATCAACTGGACTACGCTCGCCTCTTCGAGATGGTGACGTAAGGTACGCATGGACTGTAGACATGTTTATTTTACAACGCCATGCAATGGGGTAAATGGGTTGAACTACAAAGTGGGCATGAACTGCGACGGTGTTATTTGCATTCCTTAATTAGCTTACCGGTGCTACAGATTGTAGTTTCTAAAAAATAATCACTTAATCATATTTGATAATAGTCATTTGGATGTTAATGGATTGGATGAAAATAAAGTAGGCTCCAGTATCGAATCCTGGGGTGTACCTAGCGTTACAGGTAAGGTATGTGATTTCCTTCTACATTTCAGACTCTTCTTGTCAATGAAATTAATTTCAACATATTGACTCCTATTATCGAGGTACGACTGAAACCACTGCATCACAGTTCCCCCCACAGTTTACTATGACCTACACGGTCAAAAGTTATTGTAAAAATCTATTAGTGCTGTAATAGTTGATTTACGATTTCTGAAACCATGCTGAAATTGATGTAATATTTCGAATTTATCTAATCTGGTTTTCATTGCGCACTCTAAAATTTTTGACGTAGATGGTATTAAAGATATTGATCGGTAATTCGTCATTAACGCCGGGCCTCCTCTTTTATGTAATGATAGAACTGCTGATATTTTAAATTTATCTGCATAGATACCTGATTCAAACGATCTATTTATTAAATATGTAATTGGTTCAAATAATAAATGTTTATACTGAATTAATATTTTGGTGGTGGTTTCATCTAAACCACGGCTAGAGTTTAAATGTTGGGTAGGTTAAACATTTGGTCTGTTTTCATTTCCGCTGTACATTCCTTAACAAACTAATTACTGTTTCTCTGGTCAGATTACATTTTATTTTCTGCATTTGCTATTGCCAATTTCGTTGCTTGTTCAATTTGTGTCTAGAGAGGCCCTAGTTAGGCTAAGTAAACAGCAAAAGTAGAAATGTCATTAACTGCATTGCAATAATTTGTATTAATTAGGGCCGTTTTCCTTTGTGCAATAGTTAGTGAATGCGTTTGCTGTCATGACGTATACTTTTTATCAAGGTATGTTATCTACTCGTTCTTGCAATAAATTGCAAGCCAATAAAACAACGAACAGGACATTATTTAATAGGTATACTTTATTGCGTTCATATGGTGAATAATTTTACAAAAATTGTACGTAAGAAAAAACAATCCATATTCACAAAATTATTTATTCAACTTATGAAGAAATAGTTACTATAACAATATATTATCCATGGATTAATGTAAAAGATTTGTTACAATAACGATAACTTACTTATAATGATAACTGATAAATGTAGATTATTGACATAACGATCAGTATTTTTCTCAGTGTAGAAGATTTTATGAAATGTAATCCCAAAAATGATTAGAGCGGCATGTATAATAGAAATCTATTATACAAATTTAAAACTGCGTTCACGAAGGCGAAAATTAATCTTTAAAACTTTAATTGATTGCTACTGTATATTATTAGCATCTGTTTATTGTCAATTTGCTACATAGTTCTATTAAGTTTCTAAGAAATACCTATTACTTCACTACTTCGGTGTACTGATTGTAAAATATTAACTTTATTTGCTAATAACAAACATACTAATCATAGTAGACAGTAAGTGCGATAGCTCGATTCGATCAGTTTATCGAAAGTACCCTGAAACTATAAAAATATAAATTTATGTGAGGCGCCAAAAAATAAAAGTTTAATGAATAATCTAAACATACTGTATTATACAGCGTTCCGTATAATATCTATCGTATTTTATAATACAATTCATTGTGGAGATATTTCGTGTTCGAATTATCGTGGAACACCTGTATATGTACACCTCCCACACATTGAAAGTTACCGACCTGAAGCGAAAAATCGGCGACTGCTTTTGCTTTTGTTAGTACAAACAAACAGCTGCGACAAAAAGGACGTTGATTGTTATAGAAGCATTTACATACATTCCTTGTATTTAAATGTATACAATTTTTTCAAATAGTTACGGTAAATTCTAGCGTCAGGTCGGTAACTTTAATTGTGTCGCGGGTGTACCTACTACACCCCACTTTTTATCAGTAATGATTAATTATAAATATTTGGTTAATAGTCAATAACCGTAAGCGTACATGTTATTGAGGTATTCCCATTTCATTTCCTCGAAGCGTATTTCCTTTGGGAAACTCTGACGCCAATATTTATGTATACATATCCAATTCAAGTACAAATTCTACGCAGCTGACGTTCTTACAGCAGTTCAGATATAGTTGCTGCTACAATAGTTTCGTGTTTTATAACGTTGTGAAATATGGAATCGACCGCGAGTTTTATTCAAAGAGATTTTTCTAACCGAGGCTGTTTACCAAATTTGGCGAAATATTATCTGCTTATTATAAACATACTATTTTCGGTACAGTATTTATTTTATTTTTCTTAATAGAATGCAAATAATATTGATAATAAATAGAAACATCGTTATTTTGAAACTGAAACCAGAGATAAGTGTTATTACTGAAACCAATACCAAATCAAATTATAATTGATTTTATAACATACATCAATGAAAGGCAGTTGCTTTTACCGATGTCAAGAAATGTAAAATAAATTAAGGTACAATATGAAGTTACTAAATGCAATTTTTGTAATAGTGATTCGCTAAACTTATTGTCTTACTTAGTTTGGTTTTTAGTATATATTTTTTGCGTCTAGTAATTAGAACGTATCTGGTGCAGAATAATATGATAAATATGGGGAATATACTTGGCTCATAATCTTATCAACACTAACCTTATTCCAAATAATTATTTATCGACATGACTAATGCTTACAGCGAACATAGAGAGCGTTTATTTTCATAATATTTTTACGGTCGTCTTTCTAGCTTCTCAAATTAGACTTTTTATAGGCGCTTGGTGGTTTTGCATGCGGCTATGGAATAGTTTCATTAATCGGATACACCACATCAACAGGATCAACAGGATCAACATGTATTCCCCATATTTTGGCAATTGTAAGCGGTGTACTGCTCATCCTCCTGGCAAATCTTGCACTACAAGGAACACACAGAGAAAACATTGTTATGCTCAAAGTCGTAAGAACTAATGCTCACAGCTTTTTTTAACAGTAGTAATCCTAATCGTTCAATATTATTATTATTATAGTATGGATGGATATTGGTGGCGTTCGTGATCCTAAGAATAGTCATAATAATTCTGGATGCAACAAGATCCAAACAGGAATTTCCGAGCCTAGTCTACTTCGAGAAACAGTTTCATTTGTATGGAGTGAATAAGACGGCTACCGAAGAAGTGGATATCATACAAAAATCGGTGTGTAGAATTTTTAAATTTAAATTGAACATTGTACGAATCGCGATACCTATACATTTTTAGCTATTCTGTTGCGGTTTCGATGGACCTGAATCTATCAAATTTGGAAACGGTAGCTACCCACTTAGTTGTTGTTCAATACAGACGGATTTCTGCTATACCCCTTACATCCTCAAATGCTCACCAGAAATTGAGAGAGCATTCGTTCCTACTTCCACCACGTTTTATATTGTTGGTTTCTACGTTATATTTGCCCTAGAGGTAAATTTTAGCGAAATGATTGCGTTGACATTTTATACCTAACTTTCTTTCCGTTTATTTTTAGATACTCACAAGTGTGGCAACGTTCTACTTCATATCATTTCTTAAGAAAGAGTCAAAATTGAAGCTCATGGCCCAGTACAATAATTTCTAAATTAACAATGTTGATGACGTCATATTTTTTTTGTAAATTATATAAATATAGGTTTATTTGTTACTTATTGCGATCTCAGTTACTACAAGTGAGTAAAACTGCAATGTGATTCAAAGAGTAAAGTCTAAATGCCTATTTTGATTTTAATAGAGTAATTAATTTAGTTCGCTCGACTGATTTATATTTATTTAAATTTATTTTAATTTTGTAAGACGTTTTACGTTTTTTTTTAATAAAGATGATGATATATGTTTATCCTACTTTTTCTTTTGATTTGGGAGGTTAACCTGTCAAGAGTCCTGTGCATCTCTGAAGACAAGCGCATTGTTATTTCTATTTCTATTATTTTCTAACAAATTCATAATTTATGCAATAGGTTGTATACTAAAGTTATAATACAATAATAAAGATTATTACCATTGTTACTTGATTGAAAAGTGAATATTGAATTGACGAATACGATAAAATGTATCACACTTTCTTTCTTATTTCGTGGAAAGAGGTTTAGATATACTCGCTTCGCCTCCCCGCGAGGTATTTCCAATGACGTCACCTTGCAAATTTCACGTATGTATGTAGCTATAGCACGCCACAGTCTCTCACTTGTGCGTTTGGAAGGTCTTGTGGTTGTCGATTTACAACATTGTGAAACATGACTTCCGATAAGAACCACGTTAAATCAAATATTGCTGATAGAGGATGTCTCCCAAATATTGCGAAATGTTATCTTCTCATTATTAACTTGATGGCTTTGGTACAGTTGTTATATTTTTAATTTACCTTTTATTTAGTTATGCTGTAATATATAAATGTTTCAATGCCATTTAATATATCTGTGATGTTTACTCGTTAACAGTTGATGCATATATGTACAAATACGTAGCAAATAACGCAGAGCCGTATTACACGTATTTAGTCATACAATTTAGTACCTATATTCTATATTACAGATGTTTGGAGTTTCAATAAGTGGTTTAGGAATAATTTTAATAATCAACCATACAGCAGAGATCTATTATTCTTGGCTAATATGTATCCTGATTGGTTTTATACTTGTACTAATATCAAACATTGCATTGCGTGCAATATCTAAAGAAAGCATTACGCTGCTAATAATCGTATGTATTAATATATTCTAGTACACAGTGAACGTATGTTAATCAATTTTACTGATATAGTATTTGGGAATACTGGTAATCCATGCAATTCTAACAATAGTTTTTTTCTTCCTGCATCGTCATTACGGTCTCTCCATGCTTTCTTATTTCAAGTGTCTATTCGATAGATACGGAGTGGATGATATCGCTGCCGAAGTTGTAGATATAATCCAGAGGGTAGTAAGTACATTTGAGTAACCATTCTTTTTGATTTGAAATGTATTGACGCACTTATTTGTTTATAGCTCAGTTGTTGCGGTTTCAACGGACCAGAGTCTATGGATTTCAAGAATGGTACTTATTCATTGAGCTGTTGTTCGAGATTGACAGGAGTGTGCGAAATTCCCTTTCCCCGTAAATGTTCGTTAGAACTCGAACACACTTTTCCTATAATAGAAAGACAGTTTGGCGGCGTCTTTATTTTCTTTTATTGTGTTCAGGTAATTTTGAAGATACTTATTTTCTATTATTATTTAGTAAAATTCTCCTCCTTCTGAATTGCAGACACTGTGCATGGTAGCGACTATATATTTGATCTTATATTTGAGAGGATATAAAAACCGGAAGCATGTCCAATAGAGCAATTTCCAGTGCTTTATCTCCTAATAATTGTCATGAGATTTATACCATGTAATCCCAGATTATGGAAATATAGATTATTTTTTACTGTAGTTGTTCTATATGTTCCTATGCATAACCTGATGTTTTCTAATTAAATCGTTTAGAAAAGCGATGGTTAAGTTAATCTTCAATAGCTGTAATTTTATTTTTAATTTGTTTATACAGTGTGGTAATCACTTATGAAATAAAATTATTTTAAAAGTTTTAGAATTAAAATTGCTGGTACATATACTTGTTGGCAATAACCTAATTTATAGTAACACTCTTCTCTAACTTTTTCTAAAACTTGAGGTGAAATATTTCTTATTTCTGTTTGTATTCTTTTTTGAGATCTTCAATGCTGTCTGGTTTTGTTGCATACATTTTATTTTTGAGATACTCCTATAAAAAAATCCAAAGGTGAAAGATCGAGTGGTCTACATGGCCACTCAATTGCATCTCCTCGAGCTAGCCATTTATTAGGAAAGATCTCATTTGGTCAGCTTAACAATAGTCAATGTTTAGCTAACGTTTTAACTATTATCAGTGCTTACCCCCGCCGGTCTTTTTTGCAAACGATAGGCAATAATCTCTTGTACAATATGGTGAAAAAAAAAGAATTGCGCAACTTGGTAAAACGATTTTAAACCGTATAGAAACATTTGTCCCCTAGGTATTCTTTTAGGTGAGACCTGACCGGCGCGAGAGAACCGCGAATTTGTCTACGCAAATGTGTGCGTTATACCTAGAACTTGTTTGTTTTTGCTACTTCACAACGAATATATTCGGGATTTCAGCTGGGATAATTATGTATTCCTGCGTTGGTTTGATTATGTATATATACAGCAGCTTCTATAAAACCAACTGGATTAATTTCACTAACATTAAGTAAAATCATTCGAACGCTGCACCCGTGTGTTTATTACCGTCGGTTTCTTTCTTAGATTATGTTTTATGTGTGTGTTGTGCGATTATTATTTGAATGTGCAATTGTTTCTACAACGTTGCCAATTGAGCAGCCTATTGGAATTCCTTGATAATGCTCAGCTCTACCGCTTGGGGCAGCACCTTGCGATTAAGTTTAATTTTATTTTGTTTGCTCGATGGTAAGGGTTTATTAATGTCGCATTTAAAATTTTGTTTTTACAGGAATGATTAAAAAAACGGCAGGCAATTTTCTTACAGAACACTTTTCAAAGAAAAAAAACCGAAATAAAAAAATCGAAAAGACTTCTGTAGGAAGAAACTATAATTCACTTACAAGGTATACATTAAAAATAAAAATTAGTAATTTGTCTATTCTTTGCGCAATGTTATGCAAGAGGACAGCGAAAAACGGGCAACCGGCTAAACACTAATGTTCACTCTTTTAAATCAGCCACACTATCGGTTGAAATAATTGTATAATATAGTATAATTCATAATTCATTAAAAAAAAAAAAAACAAATTAACCGCCATCCGTTTATAACCCAGCGCGGGAACCCTGTCACGGAATTAAATAACGATATTACAGAAAATCTGTGTAAACTAAATGTTCTTCGCACCTGCGTTATTATTAAAAATAATTATCATTAATAATTATGATTTTAAAGTAATAAAACAAAAAAGAGGCCGAAAAGAAAATCACACACCGGGCTCTTTACCACTAGGCTACAGTAGATGTAGATACCTGCATGCAAGTATCGGATACATATACAATAGGCTAAATGGCTGCTCTTCGGTTCTCGGGTTCTCTGCCGTGTAGAAAGTTTAAATTACTTGACGTTTCGATCATCTTGTCGTGATCTTCTTCAGAAGTGAAGCAACGACGGCCGTGAAAGCCTAAAGACTACTTTAATAGGCTAAATTATTGTAAGACTTAAAAGCTAAACGTTTAGTTTGCAAAAATACTCGACGTGGCCCCCACTAGCAACTGACAAAGTCGGGATTAAAACTGCGGTTAACATATAATAAGTTCTTCTTGCCAAAATTGATTAGTTTGTGCTTAAATGATATCGGAATTTTTTTTAACATCGTATCGCGAAATATAAAGTACCGGAAATTTGTTGTGTGCAATATACATATAGTTCGTATGTACATATATTATCAATGATACAGAGCAAGGACATACATCAGCAGAATTTCCCTGGGTTATCTGACGTCCAACTGTATGTTTATTAAAAGCAGTAAACTTCACTTCTGCAGCGTAGTTTGCGTGTGCTCTTGTGTTTATAGTGTCTTCTTGTAGCATCGTTCAACATGGTTGCCAACTTTGTCAAATCGGATTTTTCCAATAGAGGATTTCTGCCCAATTTAGCGAAATATTATCTGCTTGTTCTGAACGCACTATTCTTGGTATAGTATTTATTTTTTATTTCTATTACGTTGCTTTTTCCATATACTTGATTTATGTATTATTATGGGGCCGGCAGTGTTCGGAAAGTCCGAAAGCGCGAAAAAAAAAATCAGATCTCTATAAAGTAAAATATTAAAAGATAAAAATATAAATATAAAGATATATTTATTATTATTATTATTAAATTAAGAGGATTCATGAAATATTCTGATTTGTAATAGGATTATTTTTATTTAGTAATATCCAAAATTTAATTATTTATAATATTAGAGAGATACTTAGACCTTCAGCTAATGAGTTGAAGTATTTAACATATAGGTCAATTAGATACATAAAAATTAGCTATTCCAATGAAGAACTTTTCACTCGGTGATATAAATCAAAATGAACTTCCAGTTTGTAGGACTTTCTTAAATACTACTGAGGACAAAAGAGGGTAATTATTGCGAAATTATGACGCTTTGGTATCTGTTCTATTAATCCCTGTTTCGCAAATTTTCCGAACACTGTGCGCTGTATATAGGTATGCATATCACCCAAGTTTACATTTATCCTATTGTACTTTTATCATTAGTAAATATCTAGTTGCGAAAAACGATATCTATAGGTAAGTCAGCTTAACTTTTGCTGCGAGTGGCCTATCATGATACGAACGGTAGTTTAACAATTATTTGCTGACATTTCTCCGTTCCATAATTATATACAGTATGTGATAAACTTTTGCTATCAATAATAATAATAATTAAAGGTCAAGAAAAGAAGATTTGAAACTTTTGTTTGGTTTCTTCTAAATTTACTGTAAATTGCAATTATCCAAGTTATGTATATGGCAATTCTTTATGACCTGCAGATTTACTGGAAACCTAATAAAAGAACGTTTATAAAAGTTAACCTATTGCACTGTAAAAATTGTTTGTCAAATATGTTTTATAAAAGTCTTTGTCAAAGAACGTTTATAGTGTAATATATGCGTCTTACCAAGAATTTGAATTTATATTTTTCAATCAAGTCTGCTGCGAGTATCCTGAGAGTCTTCTTAACAGCCAGGATAATACTAAAAAATAACTAACACTTTTTTGTTTTAAACGCCTACGAGAACGCAGTTTTTTGCTGATTCTAAAGATATCAAATACTTTACGTAGTATTTCAATCAAAAGTTATTTCCCTCTGTGAAATTCTACGTAGCAGAACATTACCAATTATATTTTCTTCGTCTAAATTATCGCTGCGGGTATGTGGTTACGATATCCGCACGACTAAACCTTTTTCTAATCGCGAAAACTTTTCAATATTGGGCATTCTTCTTGTGGGACGTTTAGACGATATAAATTTACTGCTGCAGTGATATTTTGGTAACATAAAAATACCTAAAACGCTGTTGCAGAAATGTTGATCAAAATTTTATAAAATTATCAATTACTAGCCTCTGTTACATTAATAATAAGCCATCACAATTGGTTCAGCGATTCTATAAAACTATCTCAGCAGTCAATGTCAAATACCAACTATCAATGTACCTTGCCGGTTTCTGTACAAAATTCAATGTTTATTGGTCCAATCGTATGCGAAGATGTGGCACGCGTGATTGGCCGCCTCAAAAGTACTCCAGCAACCGAACACGATGGCTTACTGGTAAAAGTATTAAAACAACAAACAGCGGTTTGTTTTTTTTATTTCATGTGCAGAAAAAACAAACAAAGTCAGTGAAGAACGGAAAGGGGCAAATTTTGTTTTAGCGTAAGGTGCAATATAACTTTCTTTGGGATTTTTACATAATGCCCATGCCATATATGCCGGCTCACTTTTCAAGTGATCGATATTTCAATTATTAATTATTTTATTGCGTCTATTGATGTACTTAACATTATGACGAACTAATTGGTTCCTGTAGAATTATGAATTTCTAGCTAAAGTATAATACGTATAGGTATGTATTGATATGGTTTATATTACTTCAAGTTGGGAGTATTTCACATTACGTCTGTATTTGTAACTCGAACTAGGACGAGTTATACATACATACTAAGATATTATCGTTGTATAAGTACCGGAGTTATTTATAATCAATATGGTTCTTCTAAGAATTAAATAGGTAAATCATACTTGGTACTGCTTATCTATGAATGCAAATAAATACGTGTAAAGCGCTTTTTAATTATGCAAATCAGGTAGAAGAATTGAAATTAATGAATATGCAAAGGAAGCCTTGCAGATTTGATGACATTTATGATTTCCATATTTGCGAAGTGTCTACTTTAATACATCTTCTACATGTAAAAGCAAAGTGTGTTTCTAAACCAAAAGATGTCCCTACGATCGGTAACATAATTTATGACAAGGGCGTGGCTTATTTTCTTCCGAATTGGTTACGGTTGAACGGGGGTGTTAATTATTCTCTGTCGGTTTTTGAGCCCACGCTTAGATAAATCACAAATAATCTTCTACTTGCGTATATCGATGGTACCTGCTTTAAAATGCAAAATATCTTTTTACAGAAAATAATATACAAAGCGGGGAAATGTATGTTTTATTATTTATTTATTTTTACAAATTTTACATTTGTATCAGAACAACTCCTTGACAACTAGCCCGGATCATTTTCAATTATTCACCTGAAAGTAATTTTCTAATTGTTAATTTGTTAGCACTTAAGAAAATGTACTAAATTTTTAAATTAGTTCCATATGGTTGCCGTAATTTTGACTTACTGAAATATCGAAGAAAAGTATTGAAAGCTGTCACTGATTTGTGTTATTTGGCAACATTTTTTGTTTTTTCTTTTGGGCTTCCTTTATTGTTTTACTGTCCCTGCAACGTAGACCTTTCTGCACTCGCCGTAAAATTATTTCAGGTGCTACACATGTTTCATAAAAAATTTGTAATTTTATGAACATATTTGCCTAAAATTGTGGATCCTTTGGAATTTTCTCTACACAGATATCAGTTTCTTCATCAATGTATGCTACAAAGTATGCATAATCTTTTTCGCTACAAAATAAAGGGACTTTTTCTATCATAAGTTCATGACTTTCAATTTCTTTAATATCAGTTGTAGGAGATGTTTCTTTCGCCTCTTTGGTTATATTCGGAAAAGTTTTTGAAACCGTTTCAAATTCATTTGGGGTCATACAAATGTCACTGCTCACATTTGCACTACTTGTTACACGATCTACATCTGCTCTAAAAAGTGTGAAAGAAAAAAAGTCAGATTTAGAGGGGGGCAGGTGACGTTTATGCTAGAGTACTAAACTGCCGGTGAAAAAGTTAATCTTATCGTTGTCACATGGCGTATCAAATATAAAATAAAACGGTATATCATAAAGATCTTCTTGAAAGGTATTTACGTCAAACACAAGGAAAACACAAAACAAAGAAAAATTAAAAACGAGTTATAAGAAATACTTGTAAGCGGTTTAAATTAAATTAAATTCTATGCTATGTGGCGAGTTGCTCCAAAATTCGATGCGAGTAACAGTAAAGTAATTAGAAGTATAACAAACATTAATTAAGGGCATAAACAGAATATACAAGCAGTTTAATAATAAGCAAATTAATCAAATTACAAAATAGCGTGAAATAGCAACTACTAAATAGAGTAATAATATGCAGAAATGACTATATAAGCCGTAAACAAGCCAAAAGTAAGAATAAAGCTGTAGATTCAACATTCAACAGGAAATACCGATTTTACATAGTTAAAACATCGAAGAAAATAAAGAGCATTTGACACATAATGATAAATAAAAGTACTTAGCGTTCACGTCGTATGCTGCTTATGTTATCGTTCCCTTCTTGAAATTAAATTGACGTCTATTGTTCACAGTTGATGGCAGTTGCGTTATGTGGTTTTGGCATATACTTTTTAATCGGCCCTTCCGTAGGACTGGACACACTCACGCTTGCTGCCATTGGAACCAGCTACTTGATAGACGGAATCGTAGCTATACTGCTAGCAATAGTAGCATTGATTGCTACATACAGGGAGAACATTAAGTGGTTGAAGGTCGTAAGTATTTTATGTTGCAGGCAGTGAATATAAATTTTAATCGGTTTTGTTTACGCAGTATTTGGGAATACTTGTAGTTTGTGTGTTCTTAAAATCGATTAATGGCATCTTGCAACATACTAAAAGTAAGTCCTCGCCTACACCATCGCAATGGAAGGAACAATTTGATTTATATGGTAAACATGAAACGGCTACGCAAACTGTAGACATTATTCAAAAGGCGGTAAATAGAAATTTTGCCATGCTGTCATACATAATTAAATCGGAATCTCGTTTGCTCACAGATGTCCTGCTGCGGTTTCGACGGTCCAGAAACCATAGTATTCCAAAATGGTAGCTATCCATGGAGCTGCTGTTTGGAACCGATAGAAGTGTGCACGACACCTTTCACTGATGAATGTTCGTCAAAGATTGATGAATGGACTTCTACTATGGCCACGGCATACAACATGGGCTTTTATTGTGCTATGGTTGCAAAGGTTTGTTCTGAAAAAAAAAGGATTTTTTTTTACATTACTGAAAATGGTTTTTCTTGGCTTTTACAGATATTCGCCATTATAGCAACGCTTTATTTAATATCGTTTTTGGAAGAACAACAAAAGCATCAGGTTGGAACTCAATATACAATTTTCATAACAAGCTAATAATTATGTGGTATATGTAAATTATAAGAATACACTTTCTATTGTTTTACTGTAACCATTGTTTGTAAGAAAAGACAACGCGCAAAATAAATTATTTTCAGTGAAAGTACTGTAAAGTGTAGACTTTGTATTTTTAACACCTGTATTCAAAAAAGTATTCCGACTAACGGGAGCAAATAAATTCGGAGAAACGATTAAAACTGTTACGTCGTGTCTTGCCTTAATTACGGAGACAAATTACTTTGGAATTATCTCCAAATCGAAGTCAGTAAAACTTATATTTATATACTACAATAATTATACAAAGTAAGCAATGTAGTTTTTTTTTGTGAAGAAGAAAAATGTATAATGCACCTTCAGGAAAGAGACTGATCTACCCCACCTTTGTCGAACCTGGATCCACCTTGGAACCGTTTAACACAACTTCAAGGAAGTATCTTATATAATTCTCCCTGGGGTCTTTTATAATACATATTGCTTAATAATATCGCATACCACAATTATTATAAATTTTACTACTTAGGTATCCTACTTGAAAATTATAAAAGTATGAGACTAAAAATGTTTAAAGTGAGAGAATATTTTGGTTCAAATTGTTTTTGCGATTAAGAGACTTCAACAACCAGAAAAAGCGATGTTTATCTATTAGTCTATGTATATACTTTATACATTGCATTGGTATTCTGAAATAAATTCTATTTATAGCTAAAACTCTGTATAGGGCTGTTAAGTATGTTTACATAGCAAGCAGCTTCCATTTAAAACATTTTTCTACATTATTGCAGATATATTATATAAGAGTTGTGTTTAAGCACAACACCTTGTATACTTTGCAGTACATGTTAAGCAGAAAATTGCGATATAACTTAAAATGAATTTCCTGAATCTGAATATATTCTGCATCCACCAAGTTTCATTAGAATTTAACTATGTTCACATTTTCGTGATTGGGACTGAGAATGTTAATTCTTTGAAGAATCTATCCTTTACTATTTGTTTATATTTAAAATTGACAAGCCAATATTTTTAAGCAACTTTTATCTACTAGTAAATCGTACCCATTTGACAGTTTGATAATTTTACTGTAGGACTACATCATAACAATCGTTATTTTAGGTTTCTCTAAAACGTTAGTTACACATTTTGTTGCAGTACCTAACAATATAAAAGATTTTGTTTTTATTTACAAAAGTTGAAAATTGTAGGGAATACCGACTAGCTACTATACATATTTTGTTATGAGAAATCCCAAGGAAATCAACTGCCAAAGATTCCCAGGAATCATCTGACGTCATCCCGTCCGGTTAAAAACAGTTAGCTGTCTTTCTTAAGCATAGTCTGTGTTGTGTACCTCTTATAGTTGGTTGTGCGTACCTCTTGTAGACGTGGTTACGTGTTTTGTAACATTGTGAAGCATGGGTTCTGATAAGAATTTCATTAAATCGGACTTTTCAAGTAGGGGATGCCTGCCCAATTTAGCAAAATATTATTTAATAGTTGTAAACTCACTACTTATGGTTAGTATTGTTTAATTTCTGTGATGATGTTTTTTTTTTTCATGTACCTGCTGATTTATGTATCTTACGTACTTTCATTCTCGGTAAATAGGTAGTTACGTTGAAAGATTTTAGCAAGTTAAACTACTTTTTTTACTGCAAATACGATGTGGCATATTACAAATTGTTGTTTAAAAATTATTTAATAATTTCCTGATATATCCTTATTTCTCATTTTGCTTATACAGGGTGTGTGGAAATTGGAGCAAAAGCGTAGCAACCTTCTTTGTTAAATCCTCAAACGTTTATCTCAACTAAAAATTCTTTTATATTACATCCTGCGTCTACACAAAAGTTACTATATTTAGTTGTTTAATATGCACTTTTATCTAACCCTTATTGTTAAAAGAAGCCGTAGGGTGAAGTATTCTAGCATTCTGAAGATAATTTCTTCGTATCTAATATGCGTTTTTAATGTATTTTTGTAAATATATTTTTATTGATGGCAGTATTCAAGAGGGATGCCCTCTTGAATAAATAGTTGAATTCATTCGAATTGTTAAATTTAATTGTGTCACACTTGTTGTTTATATTCTGTGTGCTTTTTTATCGTTCTAAATAGTAATTTATTAGTTCTTTATTAATTTCTTAATTTATTTCCTTGCTCGGTTTTTACGCTTTTTAGTTTTTGTTTATTTCGTTTAACATTGACTTTTTGTTTATTGAGTATGCTGATGTACACATACAGTATGGTGCATATAGTGGAAATGGGAACGAAAAGAGACAGCGCTAGAATAGCATGCTAGCTATTCTGACAGAGGCAGTCTATAACAAATGGTTTTGATGACTAGATTAACGTCTTTGTAAAATGGGATTATTTTCATCAAGTGATCGAAATGCTGATAGATAAAGGCAAAGACAAGTACAAGTGCAAGAGCAGATTTTAGATTTAATAAACGGGGATCCCTCAATCAGCTATAATAGTTAGATGTTGCAATAAATATTGCACGTGTTTCTAAAGTTCAATGCTTTTACGGAAACGATTGCAACGCGATTGTAAATATATGTAATTAGTGATGATGACGGTTTTCTGAGACATATCATTTGGAGTATTAAATGTAGGAGGTGTGAGTTAAAAATATTGTGAATAATTTTATTGTAAACAACGTAATAAGTTTACATCAAATTTAAATGAATCTCCTTCAAAGTACTCACTTTGGTTAGCGATGCATTTATCCCAACGTTGATTCCATGACTGGAAGGCTTCTGTCGGAGGGCCTTCCAACTGCTGCGTTATTTTTGAGAAGAGCAAGAAGTCACATGATACTAAATCCGGAGAATAATGGAACGTGGGTAGACAGAAAACTTCTTTTTTGCCAAGAACTTGCCTATCAAATGGATGATGTGGCATGACGCGTTGTTGTGATAAAGAAGGAAGCTATTGACCCATCTTTCTGGTCTCTTTCTTCGTACATCGTTTTACAAACGTTGGAGCAAGACCTTGTAATATGGAACAAACTCTGATCGTAGTTTATACTCATATGAACAAAAGCAAAGAGCATGACTTTGGCGTTCGACTTTGACGCGCTCCTTTTTCAATGGGAACTCTGCATTTTCGTCTCAAGGTCATAGCCACGACCGAACCACGAACTTTCACCTTCAGTTATAATTTCGACCATGAAGTTCGGATTCGTAGCACGATGATACTGCAATTTCTTGCAAACTGACACACGATGTTCGTTAATAAAAATTCTTTCACGTTTACTGGTCATATTTGCAAATTATCAGTTAAAATGCTTTGCATGGGCCCGTATATTCAGTTCTTCAGCAAGATCTCGAATAGTCAATCGTATGTTGAATGAACTATATCGCTCCCCTCATTTCCGAAAATCAGTCAAACAATTATGGAGAAAATATTGCCAGTAGTAACACTAGGCAATGAAAGGCATAAAACTTTGGGGTACGCAGATAATCTTGTCATTCTGACCCGACGTAAATTCAACAACATACAAAATGCGGAACGCTCTACAAGTTATATAACAGTGGACCGAGGAGGAGGGCAACACATCAGATCCTATAGAATGATAACTGCAGAAAGATGTTAGAAGGTTTTATGTCGCTAGAGCTCCGAAATTTAGAAAAAAGTTTGCCGAGGAAGTGATATAGTAAAAATATCATTCCTAGCTCTAAGCAAGCTTGCTTGGAATCGGCAGTTTCGGAAGAATTAAAACCAAGGCGGAGTTAAAACTTATTTTGACTAGAAAAACACGCGCAAAGTCATGGGGGTTAAGACCATATATTAAGTACCGGTGATTAAAGCGTATCTGGCATTGTGGATACAGCAGCAAACTGCTATAACTAAACTCAGCAAGATGCAAAAGCTTGCGTGTTTAGAAATAACAGAAGCAATGACGACTGTTTTTGAACAACTATAGAATGCTTCCTAGATGTCCCATCTCTCCATTTGGTGCTAATGGAAGAGGCAAGAATAAGGTATCTCATATTAAACAAACTCCGAATAGCAAATATGCAGGAGTGCGACACAATAATATTGTTTATTATGTGGAAGGCAATCTTTTGGAAACGAAATCAGATCACAGGATTCCAACATATCTATTTAAGGGAAATTTTGAGGTGGTGGTCACAGATCGGATACGCTGCAATCAAATAGACTACAGAGGCAGGCTCGGTCAATTGGTCTATTTTTTACAAATCGGTCCCGAGTGGAGTTGGAATCCATAGTGGAACATGTAGGACAATGATTACTATTCCACTAGGAAAATATGCTACTGTCTTTCAAGCAGAGATATACGTGATATTGCGCTGTGCACTAAAAGTCAATAGCGAGGGTGTATTGCAACAGATAACCAGGCGGTAGTGAGAGTACTAGCACTGGTTTGGGACTGCCTTTGAGTACTGAAAAGCCTGACAGATCATATCAAAATCAATTTATTGTAGGTATCTCAACATTCGAGAATCATAAGAAACAAAATAATAAAAGGATTGTTGGTTAAGGCCAAGATAAACACGAACACTGGTAGAATACAACCAAGCAAATTTATGGAAATACTTTTATTAATGGATGATCAAAGAAGCAGTCTATAGAAACTGTGGTCAACACCGCTGCAAACTGTGTAATAGGATGTGACATATGTGTAACATAGGTAGGCGCATACCACATCCTGTGTGAACATGAGGCAACGAAAAAAGACAGGCAATTTTTAGCACGCCGAAAATGAACTCAGAGCATTATTCCGATCAACTAGCCAGAGACTTTAGCGTCCTGATTAGTACAGTATCCTAAAATTGAAGATTTATTACGTTTATATGAGAGAGATCTTGAAGAATAGTTTTATGGCAGTACTTAACTAATTAAATGTTTCATTTTCAAATTGAAATTCATATTTCTGGAATTGCCAATACTTACACCATTGGGTGATTACTAACAAATGAAAGAAGGTGGATGGATACACTCCCTTAAAAGTGGGAGTATCTTTTGCATGTCCACATATTGCTTACAACACCCAGATATTGCCGGTTCATAATGATTACTGAAGCTGTCCGGTTTTTAGTCAATAAGTTGTTGTAATATTATGATGACCTATTTGGTTCCTGTGTGCACTATTTATGAATGTCTGGATAAAGCATAATATATATATATATATATGGATGGATATGGTTTCTATTGCTTCAAGTAATGGTGACTGTATAGTTACCCACTGAGCATGAAACGTTACTAACGTGTATGAAACGTTTCCATGTACTACATAAAATGAATGTTAAATTGCAACATTATATTAACTATATTTTCAAAGTTGCATTTTGACCATTTATTCCATTGATTCGTACAATTAAAATCCTACGTTTATGTAATGTATGTATATATAATCCATTTGATTCTTCTAGGAATGAAATAGGTGAATTATGCGGTCAAATCCATAAATTTCATACATGTATATGTTATGTGGGTACACAGAGATATAAACTATCCGTGTTGTTATGCACGTTACATAAACATTCTACTGTTTGGGATTTTCAAGGTTGTTGGAATTAAGAATTAGAATATAATTGCTGTTTTTCTTTGTATTGTAAAGATATCGTTTTTTTTTTCCTTTTCTTCTTAAAATAAAATTGGAATCTCTTTTTTCGCAGTTGGCTTCAGTTTTCTTATGTGGTTTGGGAATATACCTTTTAATAAATCATTCTAATGGAATCACATCCATCGCCATTCGCCTGTTCGTAATTGGAATCGCTGGAATATTGGTATCAATGTTGGTATTGAGTGCTACCTATAGGGAGAACATCAAACTGTTAAAGATCGTAAGTATTTTATATTTCAGGCACGAATGAATGAATTCTAATGAATTTTATTGACGCAGTATTTGGGCTTAGTGATAGTTTCTGTATTCTTAAAAACGGTTATTATCATCTGGCGCGAAAATCAAACTGATCATCACTCTATGCCTACACTACCGCAATGGAAGAGTCAATTCGATTTATATGGTAACGATCAAACGGCTACCAGTACTGTAGATATTATCCAGAAGAAGGTGAATAGAATTTGGTCGATATTATCTTGCTCAATCGAATGTGAATCTCTTTTTCCTACAGCTATCATGTTGCGGGTTTGACGGACCAGAAACTATAGTCCTCAAAAATGGTACTTATCCACAAAGCTGTTGTTTACAACCGCTAGAACCGTGCATAATGCCTTTCACTGATAAATGCTCGTCAAAACTGCATGGATTGACCTCTCGTGCAACTATAGTATACAACGTGACTATTTATACTACCATCGTTGTGAAGGTTTGTTTTAAAATATACATGTATGATATACATTTCTTAAAATGTTTTCCACTTTTTTTTTGTAGATACTGGCAGCTATAGCAACAGCTTATTTTATATCGTTTCTTGAAAAACATGAAGATCAGCAACTTTCCACTCGATATACTAATTTCTAACACTTTCTAGCACGTGCTAGAAAGTATGTGATTATATGTAAACTACACGCATATTTTCTTTTGTTGCTTTCCTGTGGTTATTGTTTATAAGCACAAACAATAATATATTCAATGAGAATAATGTAATTTAGACTTTGTACTTCTAGGATTTTCAACAGTTTCTCAACGTGCTGATAACTGTATGATTCAATGAATCGATTTAATTTTTTAATTTAGCTGGAATGGATAGGTATAGGTGCTACTGTTTTTAGTGTACCTATACCGTCCAAAGTGTAATACATAGAGTACCTTTTAGTGAGCCTATATGTATAAAGTGAAATTTACACTAGATTAATTTTCTTTACGCTAGTAGTTATTATTAGAGGACGTATTTATATAGGACTTAATAAACTAATATATTATATTTTACGATTGCTTAGAATACAATAGAAAATAGGTATAGGGTAAAATAGTATTAGAGTAAAAACTAGTTTTGTTCAAAAATCTTGATTACTTAGAAACAAGCGGAATAATATAAAAATATATTTCCAAAATTTTAAAGCAATAACATATATAATAATAATAATAATAATAATAACAGCGGTTTATTGGCATCAAACATAGTATAAAAATAAGTAAGTAAAAGCTAAAAATTCAATCAACATGCCAAAAGGTGCAGGATCAGCTGCTTAAAGCATAAGCCGCTGTTCTACCTCCAGCACCATTAATAACGTTAACCCGATAAATAAAAAAAATAATTCGAATCTAAGCGCAAAAAGCATAAAGAGAAAAGTAATAGAAAGTAGCAAAGGAAAATGAAAATATATTTACTTGTTAAAGAAAGCACTCTTTCGTAATTGCTGGGACAGAGAAAGCGGACTCAAACAACGCATACCTAGTGGAATTTTGTTCCAAAGTCTAACAATATTATAACTAAACGATCTTTTAAAAATTTCAAATATAGTGAAACCTATTCTAAAGAACATCTTTTTTAACGAACAATTTTAAAATGTCCCTGCCCAAAATATATAAATCAAATATAGAACCACTTTATTACAGACACCTCTGTGATACAGCCCAATTTTTGTCGCCAAGCCAGACATTTGCCTTTATTCATAAATTTACTTAATAATCTTTTTGCATACATACATAGATGCTAAAATGTTTTTAGAAATTTTCTTTTCATTTTACTTTCCTGTCTGCTAACGCAGCAGATTAGCTAAACTCTCCTAACGACTTAATGAATTTTTTTTTCATCTGGTGATAAATATACATATACCTACATAACAAGCTAACCTGCTTGAAATTAAATACGTACGATCCGAGACGAGGTAAAATTTTTAACATAGAAAATGTCCTCATATTAAAAATTACAGTTATAGCAGAAAGCATTTATTTAATGAATACCTACACTAAATTAGATAAAAAAACTTAAAGATGTATTGTCTTTTGTTTTGTATGCTTAAAATTTGTGATTTCTAATTTATTATTTATATTTTAGAATTTAATAAACACATTTATAAATATGTACGTAGTTTATGTTTAGTTTGTTTAATTTATTTCCTGTTTTATTTTAAATGCGCTGTATTAAACACGAAGTTTTAATAAATATTTTTGTACGCTTTTCTTTAGCGGTCAGAAAATCCGTCAGTATCGTCACGGTCCATTGTAGACAGGTTGCATTGTACAGGGCGAGCCAATTTTGATGAGATTTCTATATTTAGGGTACTTCTAGATATCGGAAAATCTATATACATCTCCTGGGCTAGATTTTTGAGACAAGTTTAAATACGATAATTGCTTTTTGTTATGTCAAGTAGTTTTCAAGCTCAAGGAGCCTGAAAGCTAGGCGAAGAGCATTTTTTAGTTCTTCTAAATTATTAATTTGATGCCGATATACCAGGTCCTTTCCCAGAAGATAAAAATCGCAGGGTGTGAGATCTAGTGATCTAGGTCGCCAGTAAATTGGACTTCTATTTACAATACATTTAGCACCAGAAACCTCACTTAACAAGTTGTACGATGGAGCACCATCCTGCTGAAAAAAAAAAATTTAAAAAATTATCAATAAATAAGATGCTCTTCTAGAATTTGGCGATATATTTTTGAATTCAGATTACCGCTAAACAAAATAGGTCCAATTATCCGATTGAAACTTTAAAACGATACCTGCCCTGATTTGAGTACCCCATTATTCTATATCGATATTCTTCATCCCAATAATACCAATTGTATCTGTTAAAAACCTCATCACTTCTTATCGTGCCCTCATCTGTCCATATTACATTTGTGCTATAATTGAGGATTTTCTGATGTTGCGGTTGATGCAGGTCTAAATTTATTTTTCTTTAAAATCTTTCTTACTGTCGTTCTAGCTACTCCAGGACTTCGTTCCATTGCTCTCGTGGAAGTGTTTGGAAACAGATTTATTTCCTCCAATATTCTTTGCCTATCATGAGATTTCTATACGTTTTGGGTCTTCGCTTCTTAAACGAACCATGTAATATCAGATTTTGTTTTATTCTGCTAAGCATTTTTTTTACCACAGGGTTGCCTTCTCTCTGGATGACGTTCGGGATAAATCTGTAAAGCTAATTGTTTACCAATTGCCTTATAAAATTAATATGTATATAATTTTGAACTGTGTATTAAAGAAATAAGGATAGGGCACTGTAAACAAGGTTTACATTGGAGAGACGAAAGGTGCAACGGAAACTCGATTTAAGGATATGTGGCTTACAGGGAAGCTTAAATCATCGAGTGTGGTACAATACATAAATGATGCCGGATATAGTATTAACAAAAAAAAATCTTAAACTAAACTGAAAAAATTAGTATATCTGATTGAGTGAGTATACACCAGTCTTTTATTTTATTTTATTATTATATACATTTTAATTCAATTTGTAACCATGTGTAAAAAATAAGGTATCTATGAAATCTCAAATATTTCTATAATTGTTTCTAGTACGAAAAATAAAGAAAACCGACATACATCAAGTACTTTTTGTTAATCGAACCGAAATATATTTATTGTTTCCAAAGAAAAAGAAAAAATTACAAATTAATAAATAAATAAAGCAATGAATAGAATATTTACTTATTAGAAGCAATAGGATCTCATTCAATTGAAATTGATCTTCCATAAGATCCCTAATATACGCAGCACACAAAGCCACACGCACAAACAAAGAGCTCAAACTGATTGTACTGCGCCATCTGTGATCGCACTAAGCGATGATTAACCGTTTCTAATGTTACATAAAGAAAGAAAAAAAAGATACTTAATTGATTACTTGTTGTCCCACCCCTTCGTCAAACAAAAAGCGGGAGAATACATCCCTAAATATATGCAGAGACCGTGACCCTCTAATATCAGACGAAACCCTATTATAAACTCTCGTTATCTGGTAAGATTACAATTTTTGAAAAAAAACCAACTCCTATGTATTCGTGGTGTCATTTTAGTAGACAAATATTCAGGCTTAACGGTAGTTATAATTTTATAAAATATACATCCAGAAGCATATTCAACCATTTAATCTTTTAACTTGTGACAGACATAACAGCACCTGCGTATACCAAATACCAACCTCAACCACGATTTCTACAAATTGTTTGGATTTTACGCCACAAAGAGAGTCTATACAAGTACCTACTATAAAAAAACATTACAATAATAAATAAATAATGACAACACTAACGATTCGCACAACAAAATCTTCAAATTTTTATTTAGATAATATTAATTATTATAAGCTTTTTGCGTACATTTATTTAGCTTTGCATCATCAGCATAAAAATGATGATTGCAATATTTTAAGGCCTTATGAAGATGTGATGTATATATAGTATACGCCAAAGGACGATAACAGAACCATGAGGGATCATTCAAACTAACCGTCTAAATAATCACAAGCACTTTCACAAAAAAATGGTGCCTTCATTAGTATAACTGACCAAGCTGTAACTCTAACTAGTCCAATTTTTCGGTCCGAAGCTATTAATAAAACAAAATAATTACCAAAAAAATAATCAAATAAAAAATATCAATTTGTTTATAAGTACAACAAAAGCAACAAAGTAAACAAAGCCAATGAGAAAAAGTTATTTGTATATGACGTAAAAGTAAATGGAAGAATTTACAAATTTTCTAATTTGTTTTTATGAATTAAATATTTTAATAAATACATACAAAACATTTCCCTATTTTAATTAAAAAAAAATATCGTTGGTGCATATATATTCAATACTTATAAACATCCATTAAACCCCTCACTTGCATGCACAGATTTTGGAAAATAAATCCATACTAAAGGATTAAGTATTATATACGATATTATATATAATTCGTATATTAGATACAAACATTTATCATATAAAATGCACTTATAAATACACTTTTCATATGTCGATTAGCTTTTCCAACATACATATGTATGTATATATATATGTATGTAAGGGACTATTTTTATTTTTACCACAAGACTATTCAAAGAGGCACCGTGTGCGGCATACATACAACATACGCGGAGTTGCGGAAGAAAACGCAGTTATAAAACGCGAAAAATGGGTTGTTGTGTGGGATTTAGTAAATGTTGGTTACTGTTTATAAATAGTGTATATCAGGTATGGAGTAAATATTGTTGTCACTATATATTAAGTATAAACAAGATATTTTCGGCAAAATAGTTAACAATGGTCAATCCTTTGTTACTAATTTTAAAGATTGCACCGTAATCTTCTGCCATAAATCCTGTGGATATTTTAATTACATTAAAATTACATATGCAATTACTTTCTTAAAATTGCTATCCTGAATATAATATTATTTTTATTTCATGAGAATCATTGCACACAATGGTTCATACATACTTAAATTTTCTTGTGTGTGCACGCAATCTGAGCTTGTGCCAAACAAAAATTTACTTATGTCTAAAATTAAATATTCGCGAAAATGCAAAAACCTTTGCCAACGTCTATTTACCACGCGTTTTAAGAATTTGGTAAACACCATAGGTAAACACTAATAGAAAGCACATAATAACCGATCTAGTATACCATATTAATGTAACTTGAGTTTAAAATATCTAGAAAAGGATTTATTACTAACTAAAAGTTAAAATTGGTGAATATATACATGTAAAAACCTATATGCAAAATCCCATTCGAGCATGGTTGAGTGTTTATCATACACATAATAACCACAAATACATATATGTATCAGTGGTCGATATGAATGTTTATTATGTATGTTTCTACACATGTAAAATATAAATATGTACGTAAAATATTTAACACATGCATCAAAGCTAAAAAGAATATAAATTTGTTCGTTTAAGAAAAATCAATTACTTTATTTTGAGGTAAGGCGCTGCAGGCAGGACACGTTGCTTATTAATCTAATATATTCAAGCGATAACTTATCAAGTTACCATGGAATTGTTAACCTTTCAGTATTCAACCTACCACATTATTTTAAATAAACTTCACACGAAAATTTAAGTATGATTTAACATTTATTTTTTGGAAATGAAGTTCGCAAATCAAAACTTCAATCAACTCGTTAAATCTCATTCAAAGAACGTTATAAATGTTGCAAAAGAAATAATTGAATATATACTTTGTATGATAACTAAATCCAAAATAAACCAGCGGCTTTGACGTGTGACAATTCCGCAACAAAACAATTTAAACGTAAAAGAGAGACTGTGAGCTAAGATATTCAATACATTCTCGTCTCCCAATCTACCTGTTGTCCTGATATTGACACATTTACACCATAATTATGTGGGGCACTATTATTCGGAAGGTGTTTATTCTTTAGAATACGAATTGAGAGTTTGGCTTGTATTCCCTGGGGGGCGCACATCTAAACTCTTGCTTCCCTAGTAGGCAATCGTGGATATCTCTTGAGATGTGATAGCGACAGCGTTGCTACACCTAGGGATTCCTCCTTAGATCTAGGGATCTGTTTCACATGAAGGAAAAAGGATTTTTTTGCGTTTTTTCGAAAATATGTAGGGATATTTCCATGACATGAATTTTTTTTTTAAAAATTAAAGCTTTTAAGATTCCGAGTATTAAATTAAATTGGTAGTCAATATATCAAGTAAATTGTTTGAGATATTTTCTAAGCGAACACAACCCCGTGTAAATTCCGCACATGCATAAATAATATTGACAACATATTTATAAAATACATAAGAATTAAAAAAAAATACTTAGGAAAAAAAACACCAATACAAAAATCCTCATAATTTTTGGCATATCGTGAAAAAAAGCTTCTGATATTTCTTATACTGTAATTAATTACAGTCTTAACGTGTAAACGTGAATGCTTGACAGTGTGCTGTGTACAATATAGCGAATGGTCGCCCTATCTTCAAATATACAAAAGGTTTAATACAAAATACGAGTTTTAACAAAAAGATTAATTTTTTTTCACCTTCTGAACTTCTGTCGAAGAGGCATGGATCTATTACTTCCTTGTTAAATGAATTTACAAATTTAATTGGTGAAGACGAACTAAACAGCATAATCTTTCAGTTGACAGGATGTATACTGATTGGTTTAGGAATCTGGTTAATCTACGAACAATCGTTAGAAGCCAATACTGCGCATGTCATAAATGAAGTCTTCTTCGTCCCAATTTTCTTCATATCTCTTGGATGCATAGTTTTCCTCATCTCTTCCTTTGGCTTCTGGGGTGCTGCACGTAACAAGACTACCCTCTTAAAAATTGTAAGTATAATTTCTCTTTAGAGACGTCTTTTCATTTTGGATATGTTAACTTTTTTTTCAGTACGGTTGGATATTACTCGTTGTATTATCTTTCAAAATGACAGTTGCAATATATATTGGTGTGCACTCCTATCGAGATTTATTAGATAGACATTTCCCCCAAATCAAATTATTATTCGACAAATATGGCACATATGAGACAGCTACCTATTTAGTGGATCAATTGCAAACAAGTGTAAGGCAGTATTCTATGAAGAATTTGTAATGACGTGATGATTGTTACGGAGTTTTAATGTTCTTAGCTATCATGTTGTGGCTACGATGGTCCTAATTCTATAAGGTTTGCCAATGGTACATATCCTTGGAGTTGTTGTGGCGTGCCAACAAAGATTTGTTTAGTGCCGTCGGATAGAAGTTGCGTGGACTGTATTACTGAATTTGCAACTCCTTTAGTGTTCGCCGTTGGTACTATTTATTACACAGTTCTGGGCATACAGGTAAAATAATTAATACCTAATATGATGTAATCAACGGATCACAGATACGGATATACCGTAAATGTATCCTAAGTCAAGAAAACTTTTCTTGTTAAATATCCATTTAAAGGTGCATAATATTTTTCTTTTGATGTTATGTTTATTTTTCCAGATTATTTGCGTCATCGCAGCTTTTCATGTGTCTTCATCGATACTGAAGAGAAACCAGAAACCACCTTATTACAGATTTGATTTGTGAGTTAAATCTAAACACGTTAGAGCAACAAGTAGTACCTAATGCTAAAGGTAAATTTTAATTGCATGAATATTTTTGATATGCAACTACACATATTTTATATTTGTATTATAAGCATACTGCCTTTTTTATATTTATTTAATACTAATTGTGTATTATATACAAACGTGCCTTGAGCATACATTTTTAGAAATACAATTATAAATATATGCATATATTGTAAACGTAATAATTATGTAACTAAATATGTGTATTAAATAAAGTGTGATAACCTTTTCGTAAGAAAAAAATCATATATTTACCTATATTTTCATATACAGATGACAAAATTAATTTGAGAGGTTGATGGATAAAAATGTTAACTGACAGATCTGCAATTTTATAGAACATAATAATTGATTTCCGTGGCGATAGTTAATATCTTTATCATCCTAGCACCCCGACATACATTCTGGTAAAAAGTGGCTTAAATCGCTTTATAATAAAATCACAGTCAATTTTATTATAGAGCGTTTTTTTTTTATCATTTTATTATCCAAATCGCTGCTTTTGCAAAGTAAGCATCCGGAAGGGAATTCGCTGCGTCAAATTATAATTTATTTGAAAATACGACATTAAAAAGAAGTTTTTTTTTGCCAATTTTTAGCTTAATTTGATATTTTATTACATAGAAAACCAGGCAACCAGTTATACACTATAGCTCACTTTCAAGAGTGTTCTCACAAGTTCGTTTAAAAGCAACTATATAAAACGAATATTTTTGAAAGTATTAGATTACCTATTTCATATTATGGTTATATTTTATTACACATATTGAATGGAATGCTTTTAACTGATATAAACAAAAAGTTGCAAAAATGGTAAGATATATTTTTAAAAAAATCATATGGCATGATAACGCTGGTACTTATATTTATATTCAGTTGAAATCTATTTTAGAACCTGTCTTAGATTTTGAATCTCTATTATATAAATTATTGCAGCAATACTTATAAAAATTAATAATACAGTGGAATCGCCTTTTATGCAAGCTTGATTTATACGAAATCGAAGTTATGCGAGTAATTTTAAACATTCTCCGCTATAAATTATATTTTATATCATAGTAGTATTAATTATTTTCTGGTAAATACCAAATATGGTTTATATGTTTTTAACCAACAAAAATTCTCGTGCGTTTTGAACTATTGCAAAAGAAGTAGCTTAATAACGCAAAGGCCACGAGAATGTATTGTATCAAACGAAGAAATTTTGAGGAAAAGGTCCAAAATATTTTAGATCTGTTTTCATTAAAGGTATCATTAGTTCTCTGCTTTTTTAAATGCCAACGTGGATCAAATACAAACTCCTGTTACTTTCTTACACCAAATGAGGGTGTATGAGCACACAACTTTTAATAATGACAGAGGTACAATTTTACAGCTCTGCTGGTTACCTACTGACAATTAGTGAAAGGAAAGTTCCTTATATTATAATGCAAAAGGTACCGAATATATTAGGTCTAATGAAATTTGGCAAGATTGCTCACACAGTATGGAGAACCAAGATTTCGGTAAATGATTTCTAACGAAGAGCAATGCAAAACGGTAACAATCGATGCCATTGTAAGATAAGGATGCCGCAAAAAATATCGATACATTTCTTTCTCAGTAGGTTTGAAATATACTCTTAATATAATAGCAGCAATTTTTCAATACTATCATAACTACTTCTATGGCTAAAGTCAATTTTTCGTAAATTTAGTGACCTGAAGTTTCAATTCAGATTATGAACTTTTTTTTATACTTTTAAGTAACGCTTGTTGTTGGATGACGCTGATGGCGAGTGTTTTGAACGAATTCTTGCCTCGAATTTGATCGATTCTCATTTTCGTTAGTGAGAAACTTGATTGAAAAGCGTTGTACAGTAGGTAATATAGAAATTATAAAATGCATTCTTGTATATGTTCTATATAAGCTGTATGTATTATTGATAAAAATAATTTGAGCGAAACTTAATTTATGCGAGCACTGCAAGAACACATTGGTCGCATAAAACGCGACTATACTGTATTTTAATGTTTTTCATTGTAATTATTCTAGGGGTACTTCAAGCTGCTAATAAATGTTATTAGCTGAACAAAAAATAACTGTATCTCCACCAACTAATAAAAATTATGTAGAAAATAAGTTGATTTATTCTCCTAAAATGTTATTGAGTGGCGAAGTAGCAAATAAAAACTATTAGAAGCTTAATAGCTTATCGAAGTAGTCTGAATGTCGAAGACACAACCAAAAAAAGAAGGTTATGTTTACAAGTTTGAGACTGTTTGAACTTATTTATGAGCGAGAAGTTTTGAAGACTCCGCGGAGTTTGTGGAAGAAGACTTGATCAATCTAGTTAAAGTAATTAATCGTGACAGACGACATGGTATTAGGGGGCCTCATATAAACCATTTAAATGACTGGAGAGAGAGATTTAGACTAACCAGAGTTGATAATTGAGTCCTATTAGATCATCCGCCGTATAAAATTTATTATTCGGAATGTTTCGCCAAACACAATCTCAATACAACATATATCTTACGTACCCAAAATTTTGTCGATGCGGCCAGGCGAGTGCGGACGCGAGAGATTGTATAAACGGACATTCCTAGTTCATAAAATTTCGTACGGCGGATGATTGAATGAGACCCAATTCGCAACGCTGCTCATAACTTTATTAGCTAAACTGTTATTAGATACATTTATTAGCAGATTGAAATGCCGACCCTAAGGATAATTCTTTAAAATGTATAAATTCTCTCATAATAAATGAAATACATGAACACCCAAAAGTATGTTTAAAAAAAATTCTAAGAATACGTTTTGTTGTTTCCGTGGACAGTTCCTAAAACGCAATGCCGTACAATAATCGCGAGTGTACCTCTCCATGACAGAATGTTAGATTGGAAATTTCCTGCTCAACAATATCTTTAAATTCCGCAGTAAATAGCAAACACACTCTAAAGTCTGGTCAAATTTCTTGCAGTAAACTGAATTCAAATTGTTAAAAGAATGAACGAGTTTATTATAAATAATACTTGTCAAGTAAGTTGCAATGGAGCAAAACGTAATTGTGTGTATTAGCTTTTCATATGTTGAATAACAAAAAATTCTAACGTTTCTGTCAGTACGATTTGACTTTGAATAGGTCTTAGTTACAATCTGTTGTTTGAATTATACTAAGCAAATAACTTGCGTATATGCGTAGCACTGATTAAATCACGGGTGTTCAAACGAAACAAAGCAATACTTAATTTCTGGTCTTGTGGATTAAAAATCTGCTTGCAATAAAAAAAAAACTAAAATCACAAAATATTTAGTGTATATTGTTATGGATCGCTAGTCCTTGTCGTAATTTGTATTGGCTCGTAAACGTCTCAGGTCTGGACAGCCCTGGGTTAAATCAAAAACATCGTTATAGCTTATCGATGACTTACTTACTCATACATATGAGAATTATTGAAAACGACAAGATTCCCCACATTGACTACATTAAAAATTACACACACTAATGTAAATACATGACTGGATTAGACATTTTAGTCATTAAATTCCGGTAGGTGTGTTATATGGAGCATTAAGTATGTCACAATAAGTTGAAGGAACACTGTATGGTTGCCGCTCTTCCAATTCTTATTAATATACAACTAAACAACAACAACAAAAAATGAAAGTAAAAGCTGGACTCTAAGTTATCTGAAAGAAATACGAAATATTACTCATGTGTTTATTGACCGTTGGCCGTAACGTCTGAGCTTGTGTGAATAAGGCCTAGTAGGCTTACGTCATCGTTTTGATGTGAGGAAGGACTGAGCACATGAATACTTTCAATGTCGCGCCTCTGCTGCTAGAACGCTTTAAACTGTTTGCGGTAGAACTACTTCAGATTGCGGGTGTCAAGTTTTGTTTTCGTTCTCCCGTTTAATTAAATCCTTTTTCCTGTGCACAGAATCAAACTGAAAAGATAATATAAAATGGGTTGTGCAGGGGATTGTACGAGAATAATATTATTTATAATCAACGTTCTTTGCGCGGTAAGTAATTTTTTTTTAATATTGTTTATTATGGTACTTGTATATGTCATTTCTTAGCTAAAAACGCATTTCACGTAAAATAACTAACTTATAGTGTTCTTATAAATTAAAATTGATATTGTTTCGATAAGTTTGTGTAATTCGTAGGAGGATTCCGAGAGTCTTATTTCATGATTGATGTTAAATTGCTGCGCAGATCTTAAAATAGACATTAGCAATAGCGTTTTTTCTCGCTAGTATATAGCGAAATTGCTTCAAATTTTTGGTTCAGCTTCGCCGTTCTAAAATCGGGTCTTGGATCGTGACTAAATTCTCAATAAAATAATTTTACATACGGAGTATAGTTAAATATTTAATAACATTAGTAAATTCAAAGAAATTTACACATGTTGATTCGATCAAATCTTTTTTTATAATCGTTAAGTTGATCATTAAAGGATTATAAATATCAGGTTTAACTTGGGTGTCATTTGATACTTACAAAGTTTACATATAATTACCTTTTGCTTTCGTTTTTTTTAATCGACTGGGCTTCTCGTAGTAGTACTTATATTAATTTAAATGCAGAACTAATGTGTTCCAACTCAATAAATAGTTTAAAAATGAGGATTTTTAATGAAAAAATATAAATTTCTAATTCGTTGGTACAAAACATCAAAGCTGTCAGTGTTTAAAAACACCAAGGGAATTCCCACAACTAGTTACAAACAAAGAAACAAACTGTCACTTTAAAAACTGTTTTTTTTTCTAATGAAAAATAGAATTCTGGTGAGCATCTCCTTATATTCTCCAATAGTATTTTTCCCCATTTTAGCCATTTTTATACGTAGGTACAACTTCCGACATTATTATTTAGCACTTAAACGAATTATTAAACGCAGCGAGTGTGCTAAATAATAATGTCGGAAGCTGTACATACGAAGTGACTCATTGTTAGATCTGAATTCTCATGAAATATAATCATTCAGATTTCACGTTATACGTATGCTCTTGTAATCTTGTGTAACTTACATATTGACGCGACAAAGAAAACTTTTATGTGTAATCATCATGCACTTCGTGATAGTATGGTCAACCCTGCAATCTATATTTCCAAGACGTTCAGTGTAGGTTTTAATATAGACATAGATTTTTATGATAACATTCTAGGACTAAACAAATTACTTCGTACGCCCAAACAAAAATCGCGGAGTACACCTTTAAGATTTATATTTGCCAGAAATGTGCCGCTACAATGATGTTAGCTACGTTTGCTCCTCTTCGGCAATTAAAGCGTCACAAAGGACGAAACAATTGAATCATAATTGTGCAGTTCCCCAGCCCACGCGCTTATTAACGTAGCTACATACATACATGATGTGACTTTCCAAATGGATGCGACATTGTAAAATCCACGTACGTGGTTTAGGATTCAGTGACTAATCCAGAGAGAAATTAAAATAGATAATTAACATAATTGCATGTGATTATTATATTTATCGATGTTGGTAAACAACTTATGTATGTACACTGATAAACAAGCAAAATGTCTCCCAAGTCATATTATAAACGTTTTATCAAGCAAATAGGAACCTTGTGCGATGATTAGACTGTACCTGACCACATATTTTGGCCATAGTAGTCCAGATACAGGCAGGCTTTTGATCAAAAGGGATTAAAGGTACTTAGATAAGCATATTCCTTATATTTTTTTTTTTACATGAATGGATAATAAGTACTATCATTATTTATACATCTGTGCCGTATCAAATACGTAGGTACACAATTTTTTTCTATAAATTGAGTTATTTTGTGACATGTTTACACTAGATCAGTCTATAAATCCACCAAGTTTCATTCATTTATCGTTGAAGGACACTTTTCTGTGTTCCTTTTCCAGTCTTATATGAAAAGTAAGATATGCATATTTAATGCATGGTGTTTATTCGTTCCTACATAAACCTGCACCCGCTCTAAAAAAATGCATGGATCTGATTTTTGTTTTAAAAAGTAGGACAGAATACAATTTTTACATATAATGGTAGTTCATTATTCTTTTTGTATATCTGATATAAAAAAGATGTTTCAACTAGAGCAAGCCTATTTTCTACTTATTATAGCTGCAATTATTGTAACCGTGAGTAGTACTAAAGAAAATTTTTTAATTTTTTTCATTATTGTAGATATATAGGTATCCGTGTGAAGATTAGCATTTGTTTAGTCTTAACTTTCGATAACTTAATTTTGTTAAATGACACCCTACTTTTGTGTATATACTAGATAACTAGATTATTCTTCATAACAAGTCTCGTTTAATCCGCATGCAATATTGATCACGTTTGACAAATAATTTTCCAGATCATATGGATTTCTTACTTGTTGGTATTCTATAATGTTTGTAGTGACTCTTATTTTCACCATAGGTACATAAAATACATACATATGTAATGATTCGTGTAGTTTGATGTGTTGTTAGGCGTTAGGCAATATGTGTTTACATAATTATTGTTGATATTATTTACCTACATACCTACGTGTAGGTAATCTACATATGTTATGACCTTGCTAAATAATCGTGTATATTCAAAGCTTTATCACGGGTTTCCAGCTACTTTTTCATATTAGATAATTCACGAAAATATTATTGTAGATTTTTGTAATTTTCCATATATTTTACTATCATGTATAAATACATTTCTTGAAACACAGAAGCAAGCAATTGTGTTTAAGGCATGGCTTTTTTTATAGATTACCTAGATTTTAATTTTTAAACAGATAACAATAGTATTACTTTTTGGCAATGTTTTTTCTTTTTTAAATAGTAAATTGTTTCTGTTAAAATTCTGACTTAATTCTGATGAACATAAAAGAAAACTGAAAAAGAATTTTGAAAATTTTATTAAATGTCACAAATTTTTTGATACCCTATATAATATAAAAGTAAAGTTTTACTACATTTTGGCGAAACATACATTTGTACTTTCTTGACGTACAAAATCCAGAACGTTACAGCTAATTTTCTAATTACATATAAATTGTTATGTATGTACATATTTTGTTAGTTTTTATCGCAATAATAAGTCGTATTCAGTCAGATTCAAAAAGATTGTCAAATCCGCTCCTATAGATAGTAGCAGGATGTAGGTATATGCTGCGTGTTTGTAATGAACGTTTGAACTAAGTCAGTGTTGGAACATAAGAAAGTAAACGGATCTGTCATAAATAAGGAAAACGTAACCTATATTTGAACTCGCATTATATAAACCACTATGGATTGGTGTTTCTGCTTGTAAAAATCAAATGTAATTAATTTAACTCCTTAGGAAATTATGATATTAAAATTCAGTACTAACTGGTGTTCTAAATTTATTTATTACATACAATTAGTATAATTATTAAGTGACAAAACTTAAAAATTGTTTAAAGAGCGTGTTATAAATGTCCACCATGAGCATTAATGCAAGTGTCAACTCTTCGTTTCATGCTTTCGAAGACATTGATTAGTTGTTGTGCAGTTATAGATACTCTGTACTGCATTGATAATGGCATCTCTCAGTTCTTCTATGGTATCTGCATGCGGTTTCTATAGATCCTATTTTTTAGATAGCCAAACATGAAGTAATCTAATGGGGTTAGATCAGGCGATCTTGGTGGCCATCTCTGTGCTCCAATGACCCTGTCAGCACAAAACTGTTGAAGATATTGGCAGGTTTGTCGAGCAGTATGCGCTGGAGCATTATCGTGCTGAAAATAACCTGCTTCCAGCTCATTTTCTTGCAACTCTGCAATAAACAATTCCAACATCTGTTGGTAACGTTGGGCTGTTACAGTTTCCTCGAAGAAAATTGGCCTTATTATTCGTTGCCTGGACATAGCTAACCAAACTCCAACTTTTACGGGATGCAGTTGCGTTTCTCGAAATTCGTGTGGATTTTCTGCAGATCAGATACGATAATTTTGTGAATTAATATAGCCCGTTAAATGAAACCAGGCTTCATCTGAGAAAAATGATTTGTTTAGCAAGTCATCGTCCCTTAAATTGTTATTAAACTAATGACAATATTCCAATCGCCTATCGTGGTTTAATGGTAATAATTCCTGTACCGTAGAAACTTTATAGGGATGAAAATGTAACTTTCTTTTGACAGCTCGTTGCGCTGAAGTGTATGATAAGCCTGTAAAATTATAAAATGTAATAAACTATTTCACTTAATGTTAATATTGATTTTTTACCTGTTTGATGAGCTAATTGACGCAATGGTTTAGTGGGACTCTGATCTAGACGAGTTCGTGCATCCTCAATTTTGTTTTCTGTAAGAACTGTCTGACGACCAGATGACTTGCCTTTACGAACGCTTCTTGTTTCTCGAAAGCGGTGCACAAGTCTATAAATATGTCTGCTTAAAATCAAATCATCGAATTCTTCATCCGGAAACTGAACACGGAATTCTTGAATACATACATCTACAGAGTATATCCATGTCCCTTCATGATTCCGCTGTCCATTTCGGAAATAAGCTTCCAAAATGAATGTTT
Organism: Cetonia aurata; assembly: GCA_949128085.1. Classification (NCBI taxonomy): domain Eukaryota; kingdom Metazoa; phylum Arthropoda; class Insecta; order Coleoptera; family Scarabaeidae; genus Cetonia; species Cetonia aurata. Next base: position 28,016,921 of record OX421887.1, read on the forward strand.
CGTGCTCTGGTGTGTAGGGCATTGTACACTTAAACAGATAAACGTTCTATAGATTAGGTCTATGTTATGAAATAATTTGCTGCCTTACCACAGATAAATTCCCTTATTTTCTTGCAGTATTAAAAAATACTATTGTTGGTGATATTAGATGTAAATATAAACGGTTTGAAAAAATTATAAGATAAATAAACGAAGTATACTACAACACGTACACCAATGTCGCTAAATGTCAAGAAAATTGATTTAATTGTATGAAATTTGTAGCTTACTTCACTCATTAAATTGGTAATAAGTATAGATAATTTTTTACGGAAAACAGTTTTTTACTTACGACAATCATTTTGAATCACATAGTACTTACATACTTATATGAAATTATTGATGCCCGATAAAATAATATTTTCTGTGTGGTGTTGTTTTTGACGTATTTTCTTTAGACGTAAACGTATGAAAAAGCCGGCGCAAATTGGAACGAGGTCGGAAAAATACACACTCATTGTCGGTACATATTAAACATTTATGTATGTATGTAAGTACCCTACGTGTGTTGTGAATACACATATAAGCTATCCTAATAATAGTTTATTGAGGAGAATGATTAACATGGCTTGAGAACAAGATAATTTTTAAAAATAACTTCTCCATTGTATAAGTAAATATAGGGTGGCTAGTTATTAAATGGACTATCACAACATAAAATAAAAAAAGGGTGTCGCCATGTAGGATGTAGGTATACTTACTATAATCTACTTTAAATAAATTAAATTAATAAATTCATTCGTTCATTATGGTAATTTAACCTGTACTTGTAATAATTGTTATGGTAAAGAGGCATATTTGCTTAATATGTATAAACGTCAGGTGTGTTTTGCATATCAGAAAAATGTTTCCGTAAATCTAATTACGGAAGTGTCTGAACTTTTCTGGTAGCCGGCAATCACATCCTGCGAAGCAGGAAATGCACGTATTGTGGTTAGAATTCCGGTTATGTTCAGTTGCTTTTAAATTCCTTTTCCGCGTATCTCTTTTGCATACACAATGATGGTCAAAAATCTTTTTTCTGAATCTTTGTTGTTTAAGGTTATAAACGAACGAGTCGCCACTGGAATGAGAACACTGGTCAATATCATTATTCGTATGCGTCCCGCACATTAACCTTGGCTTTATTATGCCCTCTAAACGGTATTGTGCTTAATGTCTGGTTTACAGTCATGTCATATAGTTGTTGGCTGTTGATACGGTTGAGGTATGTTGACGTTGAACACTTTCTCACATCACACCACATTTTTTACGTGTCTGTGCCTATCTTACGTATACTATATTGCTCTAAACTATGCACAGTCGTGGATTTAGGAATGGCCGCCTAAGTTGCAGTGAGCGAGATAGCGCTACGCTCGCCGCATGTGCTCAACTGCAATTTAGACGGTCATTCCTAAAGGCCATGACTGTATGTACAGTGCCCTCCAGATCTAATGTGTCCCCCTTGCGATGACTAAATATCTATATTATCATCCACACATATTTCTGCTCAGCCCGGATTCACAGGTAGAAGAGCGCAGAGAAGGGCATTATCATTATCGAACAAAGCATAATTATATTTTCTTAACATATTTAAACATTATATTATTAATTTAGTTTAGTAGGTATTTCTATTCAATTCAAATTTGTGTGTACCTATGTATCTTGTTATTGTTTGTTGACATCTATTTTTCTTATATGTGTTTTATTCTCATGTGAAATCCCTGAGAATAGTATTTATTAGAAACAAAACTCCTACCAGAGTATTAAATAAAAGAGATTACCAACCATTTGTTGTTGTGAAATTTTTAACATAGGTAACAAATTTTGGTTAATGTATGTATTTCAAAGGTTAATTTCCCGATAAAAGCCTGTATTATATCTTATTTTCTTTGAAGGGAAGTATTGTTTTCGCACATCTGAAAAATTTATAATTGCGTCTGCACGCACTAAATACAACTTTGAATCGAGAGCGGTAGAAAAAGTTGACGTTTTGTGGGTACCAAGTTAAGGTGTTTACATCGAAATCCGCAGGGACATAGGACTATACAAAATTTACATTGAAGCAAAAGTGCATGTGTATAGAGAACAATCGTAGCCGTGTATTTGTACACAATGCATGCGAATGATAAATTACTTTATTTTCATTTCGTCTGGGAAATCACGGCTTTCTTGTTATTTATGTAATCTTCGATAAAGGGGATTTATTACAATTGAGGAACTAGGTGTTCAAAGAAGGATAAAAAGACGAATTAAGGAATATGCTTACTAATGTGATTTAGATATCTTCTTCATCAAATCAGACCTCTTTTCCCTTAAGAACTCCTTTGCTTGTCTTTGCCCTGATAATTTTTTGCCACCGGCCCACAGGTGCAAGTTATCGTACTTTAAGGTGGATGATTTAAACTTAAACCTAACTACAAACCGCATCGTCTGTGAACCGTTTTACTTACTCCAGAAGGCGGTCAACATTTAGCAAGAGGGAAGTTTTAAAATCGCTGACTACGCTGATGACACACTAAGTAAAAGAGGGACAAAAACAACTACTGAATTTCATTATGAATCCATGAGAAATCCAATTATTAAATAGAAATGATTGGTGTTGGCCGATAAGGTTTCTTCAAGTTAGTAAATGTGCCTTAAATAACTTTTCTTTTGTTGAAGTGCTTTACCATACAAAATGGAACTTTGGAAAAAGGTTGTTTACCTCTTAAGAACCTTAAAAATTCTTAGAAATTTAGTTATTATTTAAATTTATGCCAAAACCGTGACTGGAATTCAAACTAATAAAGATTTTTCATTGAAGCTTTGCTGATATGCAAGAAAAGAATGTTGCTGTAGCCCTATTCCATACTATATACTATTAACACAATGTAGATGTATACACGGACTAAATTTAATAATTGTAAGATGTTTCTATAATTCTGCCTTGTTTGTCTGCTTTTTCTAATTCCTTCACCTTGAGAAAACAAATAACTTGTTTTGCAGTCGCGAATTAACAACAGACTCAAATAAGTTAGGAAACGGCGGTTACCTGCTCGCGATTAAAGTTAGATTATATAAGAGCCCGCGTCACAAACCAGTTTGTGTTCCAAGATTATTCGATTACATCATTTTTTAACATCTGAAATCAAGCATCCAAGGTCGAATGCTATTCATCATAGGCGTTGGTCGAAAACCTCTCTCTCAAACGTAATTTTGGTACTGGCTACCACTGCTGCCGCGAACGAAATCACGCGACTAGTTTTTAGATTATCCGCGAATTTGCTGAATATATCCTTGTTACCGTAACCTATTTTTTTTTTTAACAAAAGAAAGAAATTGAATGTATTAAATGAAGGTTACATTTTGACCTGCAATATTTTTATCTAATATACCAAAATAGAAAAAATTAAAACCAGTATAATATGCGTTTGTATGGTGGCCTAAGCAATATCAGAGATTAATTGAAATGTATTTTTATACCTTACTACATTTTTCAGTACTTTTAGATACATACTCTTTTCTACAAATATTCCTAGCTGTAAATTGTGGCAATAGGTATTTCTGCTTGCAAAATTCAATATTAAATTAATCGAATTCCACCCATTAAAACCTATATTCTTATTAATTTTTTTTGTTATGACGTAATAACTTACTACGTATTACATTAAAGCGTTTCAGGGTTTAAAAACCTTATAAAATATTCCATACTTTAATATAAGACTGTATAAATATACAGTGATCGCCTAAATTATGGAACAAATTCCTTAAAGTTAAATAATCGACTGTTTTTGTTATTACTTCATCGTATTTTTTTCTGAATAACAACTCAATTTTTGTTAGTTGGTTTTAGTAGATCCTTTAATTCCGTAAATGAAAACATCAAAATGTAAATACCTCCGTTTTTTTTTACATCCACTTAGAGTTCTTAGATAACTGCTTTCCTGAGAGTTGATTTGGAAGACAAAGAACGATAGAAAAGGTTCCCAGATCTTATATAGGCCTTGATTTATTCTTGTGGGGTTATTTAAAATCCAAATTTTCCCTAGATAGACCACGGAATGTAGAGCAATAAAAATCGAATACTGCGAAATGCGTAGAGGAAGCCTAGAAGTCATTCGCAATGTACAAAAAGAGTAGACACAAGGGTTTGCTTATTTTCAAGAGGCCGATGGATGGCATTCCGAACATTTACTTATTATTTTTTATTTTATTACTTTCCTTAATTTCCTTTCTTCACAATAATATTTTGATGTTGGCATTTAAAGAATTAAAAGATCTACTAAAATAAAAAAAAAGAAAAAAATTGGAGCTGTTAGTAAAACAATAAAAACTTAAGATAACATTATAACTCATAAATAATTGAATATAAAAATCAATGTCACAGGAAAAAATTCTTTCAAAATATAAAAATCAATCTGTCCGAAATATTTGTTTCAGTTTCAAGGAATTTGTTCCATAATTCAGGCGCGCACTGTATATAATATGTGGTAATAAAGCACAGTAAGCGTGAGGAATCAGAGTTTTTCCGTATTATTTTTCTAGGATGAATTACTCCAGAATATTGACACATCACATATGACTACATATGCCATGATTCTTAAGAAACACTCGCTATAAAGCCATAAATAGCAACTACAGGTTACCTTAAATATTTAATAATGTTCATATTAAGTAACTAATAGTTGTCGTAAAACGTCATGAGTTGCCTACGTAGAAAAATATTTTCTAAATTGGTTATTGCACATTATTTCAAATATTTGTCCTGGACTAATTTCTAGTCGGTCATTATAACTTTTTTATCAATTCGTTACGCGTACATAATAATATAATCTGATAACAAAAAAATGACAAAGATAGTACGATCAAGCACAATAAGCGGAGTTTTGTCAGTCGGATACTTTAATATCTAATATTATTATACCTTGGGTAGCGTTCGCCTAGAAACCGCTCTACCTGGCCGGCAGTTTACAGTTACTCGCAGAGTAGTGACGCTAAATTTCTTCGTTTCTTGGGCTCTCTTTGATCTTTCGTGAAACCGTGCCATTAATCGTCGTACCGTAGGTTTACTCGTGGTTTAATATTTAACGTATTGGTTGTGGTTAAAACAAAAGAAAAGGAAAAATAAAGGAACAAAATGGGTTGCCCAACCGCTACAGTTAGGATCCTCGTATTTTTGTTCAATTTTATAATTACTGTAAGTCTATTACCTATTTTATTTTCTCTTTTGTTTTTTTTTTATTGTTCTTCTATCGATTTAACAAAAATATATAAGCGTTCAATTATCAAGTATAAAATATTTGCGTCTTCTGCTTTTTACCTACACATGCTTCTTATAAACTATATTAGAATATTGTGATGACGTCACGATAAAACATTTTTATGTTACTTTAAGAGCAAATACAGCATATATATATATTAATCACACTTAAACGTAAACCTTCCTTATCTTTTGCTAAGCTCTGTTTGCACAAATACTTTTACCTTATACATGTTTATATGCAATTTATTAAGATAAAACGTTGAAAACAAAAAGTTTGGACTCATACTAATTGTCATGTGTTTTGCACGAATGGAATGATAACGAATGATAACGCGTTATCGTATTAATAAAATAATATAAATAGCCTCGACGATCGATATCGCTGTGAAATATTGAGCAACGAGTCGTCATTTATGAAAATATAATCATACCTACGTTCTCAAAGAAAACGGTTCAATCGTATACGATAATCATAATTTCATAAAGTACTTGATCAAAATTAATTATTTTTGCATGTGAGATTATATAAATTATAACACAAATCGGCATTATAATTTTTTTACTTAAAATGGTGGCAGACAATTTTTAGCAGAAAAATGGATAAAGTATTGCCAAAGTATTATACAGATTGGAATCTATTGATTCGATCAATGTACATGAAATACTGTCTATACCACTATCTCTGCATGATAACAGGATCAGGTTTAATGATAATTAAGATTAATTATTAGTAAAAAGTTGACAATAAATAAAGCGAAAATAAATAAGTTTTAGGTACTAAGAATTACTGATTATCTAATCGAATGTGTCGCTCCTATTTGGAGCAGGCACGTTATTGTGCAAATATTAAATTATGCTAAGCGTTTGTTATGTATTATACACATTTGTAGATACATATGTTATAACAAACAAAAAATACCAAGGAAAATACCCATTTCTTGTTTACTATGCATATGTATCTTTGTGTTAAGATATTGATGTGCGTAGTTGGTTTCTGAGATTTTAGTGTTTATACTGTATAGGTGTTTGCATTCCATCAGAGATGTTTTTAATGACTATTTAACTTTTTAATAACATACATATAACTTTAGGGGTCTTGCTCTATCAAGGGTTAAAACAGGATTATTGGGAAGGCAGCCGAAATAAGACTATTTCGACTACTTTTCCAACAATTCCGTTTTACCCCTAACAAAGTATAGTAGTAAGTACTTCTATACAATAATCTTAATTTCTTAATTAAGGGTCCATATCATACGGCGAAAAATTTCAAAATAATAACAATTTTGGTTAAAGATATTTTGTTTTCATCATAAGTAACAACTGTCTTATTGTTAGTATATGGCAGGGACAACCATGGTTCAAGCCATTTTGCCATAATGCTTATAAACGAATCAATGTGACGGGACGAATGACAACCCTAATCTAACAATATATCTAATTATTTGTGTTATCACACACATATATTACACCTTACACCATTGAAATAAATATATATATATATATGGTTATTGACTGATAATAGAATGACTAAAATAAATTGGGTTTGGAAACCAATACTTTGCCTACGCATCAAGAGTGGCAAGCAAGTTACTGTTGAAATGTACAAATACCGTTTGAACCACTCTCTAATGGAGACATTTCATTTGCAGCCCTTCACTATACTGCAGTAAACGAGGATAAGTGACTTTTACACAGAACTAGACAACAACAATGACATATCAATGCTAAGATAATACTATAGCAAATGATTAAATTATCAAAATAATTTTTGATGGGATATTATTATAGCAATTTCAATTTTTTTTTTCTTCGTTGTGTCTATTATTGCAACATGTTTAATTTACACTTTCGCCAGTTATAGCAACCACCAGTGAAAAACCTTATAAAAGTAAATCCTATTAAAATAATAAATGTCAAAAACGGTGTTCAATATGTATTAAATCAAGAATAAAATGCCTAACACTTTTTTAAATATTTGTCCAATGTTTAAATAAATGTAAATAATGTTCAGCTAACTGAACCTACGGTATAGAAGATGGCTCTAAAAGAAATAGATTAAAGTATTTATAGATTGGTTGTAAAAAAATACAGAATAGAAAAATCCTCTTCTTTAGTGTTACATCATTTATGACTTAATTTTAATTTGCAATGCAGAATCCAACACGTTTCGTGTAGATTTATTTTGTATGCTTTTGCCGTTATTATGAACTTTTAACAATGTTAACGTGTCACTGGTATAAGCCTACTAAATATAATGAATTCTTTATTGAAATCGATCGTATTCCCAAGGTTTTGGACAGTTTTGGTTAAGTTTGATTGCGTGCACGTCCCACCGAAGAACACCTTAAACCTTAATTCTAATTTGAAGTCTTATATGTGAAGTAGATACAATAGCATTTTATGTGGGTATCATTAATGAAGTTCACCAAACGGTAGTCAAAAAGATAACATGTGTGTTTCTAACTACAACGTTTTAATTCAGCGGATTTTATGACCGTTGCATTTCATAAACTGCTAGTTACAGTGACGTGTCATATTTAATAACACTCATATAGCTAACCTTCCTTGCTTTTAATTCTAATTAAGTTGTATTAAATTCCCATAGCCCGAATACACTCACTGTAAAATAATTAAAACTAATAAATATTTCGTCCCTCGTGTAATTTAACCAAATTTAGCGTCCTTGAGGTCAGCAATTAACTGATGGGTTATACGCGTTGTTGAAATATGAAAAAGAATTAAATTAGAAACATGTATTTTATGCTATTTATTTTAAATTGCACAAATATTGTATTGCATTTGACACAAATACATATAATTAATAATAAAGTCAAGCTCCAACATCTTTTAGCCTATTGATTATAACGTTACAAATTAGTGGAAAATTAATCAACACACTTACGCAATCGGTCTCCGGGAATTGCATTAGTAATAGTTCAATACTTTAAGTGTTGTGACTAATTTTTCAAAACTGATAAGAATTTAAATCCCCAGTACACAAAATATTAGTTATATGTGTAGCATTCTTAGTAACCTTATGAATTAATTTGTATTAGATCAATATTATTTTAAGCGATTGAGTAAAAACCTTGAAACTCTGTAAAGGAAATCTTGTTGACGTTGATTTCAATGACTAATCGGTGACGACATATGGAATGAGTTCAGAGGTTTTTAAATTTCTAGAAAATTATTAATGACGAAAAATTTGTTTAATTTATATAGGTGAAAATGCACATATACCATATTACATATATTGACATTAAGAACAATGGCAAGGAAACCTGGTTTGCCACAAGGCTTTGGTGTTAAATAGCCTATATCCAGAAACAAATTGCTTTTCATTTTAATAAGTATAAGTCTGACTTGAAATCCATATTTTTTATATAATTATCTGCCTCCATTTTATCTTTATGTAAGTTCCATATCTGATAAAAATTAATAATACGCAGAAACGGATTTAGTAGATTTATGAATGTGTATAATATACATTTCTAGAGCATTTTAATCTACGCAGTTACTTTTGCGAAAAATATAAATTATATTATCCCGCATACTCTTCACTACCTTGCATTATTTTCTGTCAAAACGTGGTTGGCAGCAAAGAAACACCTTGTTTTACATGAATAATTTATATTATTCTACTATTTAGTTATTTTATAATTTTGAACACTCTCGGTTAAAATTAAATGAAATTTCATAAAGATATTCTGACCAAGACTGCTGGAGATGCTTGGAGATTATTAAGCTGACTAGAGAGAATCATGTAACTAACCCCACACTTCACATACAAGTTACAACTCTTAGACAATACTTTCATGGGAGCCTTAAAAACGTACTGTAGTGAGAAAATTCGGATGTGGTGTGAACATCGTTTAGTTTGATGTTGCAAAAAGTTTTGGAAAGACCTATATAAAGTGCCAAACTGGAACCATAGCAATAAATGGTTTTGCTAAAACAGGCGGGCTTGTAACAGAAAAATATTTACTGAAGTAGACTTTATCGCTGCTGAGTACGAAGCATTAGTCGAAAATTCCAGCGACATAAATTCAGAAAGAATTACAAATAACGCCTTTTCTCCGTCTACACTTGAAAAGGAATTAGTTAAAATCAACAGTAATTCGGCGAATTTTACTAGCAAGGACCTCCTAGCTCAGCACCAGACAAAAAGAATTCAAAATCTAACTTCATTACTTTCTTCGATATTTCTCCACCCCCACAGACGAAAAGAACAGTGTCAAATAGAGGAAGGAAACGTTCATTATGTTTAAGTCGAATAAGACAAAAAAATTCCCAGCCTTCAATTAGGTTTGGAACGTCTCAAGACAACTGGCAAAAGTAGAAGTGAAGGTCAGAATAAGCCACAATGTCGGAAAAATAGTATTAAAGGTTCGAAACTCAACACTAAAGGTAGGTAGGTAGTAGCCTTGTTTATATATCTTATAGTTATTTAACCGAGCTGCGTAAGGTGCTGACATCTGGCGGCGATAGTATAAAAGTACTGATGAATGAAATTAAATACCGCCAAATATTCATTGGAATGCGAGCTATGTTGGTTGTAGATTCTGAAATAAACTTGGCAGTTAATAACAAAGTAAAACCAATCAAAATTAAGAAATTACAATGCAACATTATTAAAAAAAATTAATGGGCACGCCACACCTGACACGCCATCTCAACGCCAACCAAAGGAACTTCAAACCGGTTGAATAACTATATATATAACAAAAATCCCAAAAGAAAGGTGAAAAATCCCTTACCACAAAATTAGATAACAAATCGAAATACGTATTTTGGCAACTAAGTTGCCATCTTCAGTAGAAACAACTACTCAACAACTCTACTAACAGTGTTATTCCACTAGTGATTTGGTGAAGAGCATATCTTCCAAGGTTTACCTTAGCCGAAAACACTATGTTTAACACTGCTCTTCACTTGTTTCTACTGAAGATGGCAACTTAGTTGCCGAAATACGTATTTAGATTTGTTATCTAATTTTGTGGTAAGGGATTTTTCACCTTTCTTTTGGGATTTTTGTTATAGTTTTCAAGCCACAGTCTCCACCCATCACAGGAAAACTATAAACAAGGGTAGTAGGTACTACCTGTGTAATAGAACAAAAAGAAAGGCTCATGAATCCCCTAATTCGGAAAAAGACGATTGAGCTCAACAAATATTTTAAATTAGATAAATGAGTTATTTTTCTGTGGGGTTCTATATTACCAGCACATTTTTTTTTTCTTTATAAAGAATGCGCGGGACGAAAAGACAACATGGAGTATTAAAAGTTTGTTATTGCATATTCGTATTAAACATAACTACGGCGTGTCCTTTAAACACGTAAAACGCTTTTCAAAATTTGATAATGCAAGATAATTTCAATTGGGGTTCCATATTACCACTTTCTCATCTATATCTGTGTACGCCTTTCCAAGCATGTCGCTTATCGCTCAGATCTAAAAGTAAGTAAGCAAGTAAACACGCCTTTGTGAAAATATTGATAACGAATGAAGGTATTTTACTATGCGGCCATGTTTTGCTGGTAAACGGAAGAGGTATTTATGCCATATCTCTAGACTGCAAACAGTAACATAAAATAAATAGTGGTAGTAAAAAAAATCTAAAATTAAGAGTTAGAGCATATTTCCGTTCGTTGAATTCTTATAGAGATTGAAGAACAAAATAGAATGAAACAATGCTACAGTTGAAAACGCCTGTAACCATGCAATGATATTTGTATGACGCTATAACAACACGTGAGATAGTCAAATATTTGGTACCAATATGTTGTTCGCCTGGATAACTTCGTATCTACGTATATTGGATTTCTTTCAAAGTGTAACGGAAATTCATATGTATATAAAATTCCAAATAAACTCTATTTATTGAGATTACACTCAAAATAAACTGTAATAAACTAATTAATTGTTAATTCGTGCTCTCAGTATTATTATTTTTATTTTAAAAAATAAATGGAATTATAACCATATACAATATAAAATTCGCTCACCATGACCAATGCAATTTAAATTTTCTGTACACAAATATAAAGATATTACACAAAAAAAAATGAACACTTATATGTACACATCACAATGACAATCTACATTTTTAGTAGTGGAATCCAATAGTGCTTCTGTCCCCTTTTACAAAATTACAACATAAAAGCATTTTGTCAATCTGTTCAACTCTCTTGTCATAATTATTGTAGTTAATTGTAGAATTTATGTATTCCTAATATTCTATTAATTTATTATGGTCGATTTCACAATAACGTAGCTGACCTATAGAAACCACAAGATCCCAGCAAGAAGTGTGTAATGTTGAACGCTTAATATCTAGATAGTCCTATTACGCAATCTACAGTTAGCAAAACCAAAAAATTACAACCCTTAATGAGCAAAGATATCGCGTTTTAGATTGACAGCAGATAATTATGTCAGTAAGTGCAGTATTCAAACTGATGAAAAGGGGAAAATATCGGCTGGTAGTCTAGTGGTTTGCCTACTTGGCTATCACTCGTGAGATCCAGGGTTCAAATCTCACTTTCAACCCTCTTAAAAAGAAAAAGATGAATTTGACCGACGTTTACAATTCTGCGAGACGATGATGGAATTGCACCATCCCAACAAACGCTTTCATCACCAAATTAATCAGCAGAACTGCTGGTATTGGAGTAGAGAAAATCCTCATTGGTTGGCAGAAACACGTATTCAATATTCACAAAAAGTAAACGTCTGGGCAGTTCATAATAGAATTCTTGGTCCATTTTTCTTTGAGGGAAATCTTAACTTCTAGCTTCTCTACAATGATTTAATTCCCGCACTAGCTGCACTTTATCCAAACGAAGATGATCTTGATATCCCAAATAATACCCTTTGGTGTTTCAACTTTAAAAACGCTTTTCTTTTTTAATATTTCATACTTATATATTATATTATTAGGAGTTTGAAATACCGGGTCTAATTTATTATATTTACTTACAACAACTAAGTTTTTGTAAGTAACTTTTAATTAAAAAGAGAAGAAATTGTTCCTTGCTAATGAATTTCCGATGTTTTGGAGTTCTTCTTGCGTTTGCTAATTATAGCTAATAAGAATATTTGCACAATGTTGCTACAATTTACATGAATCTAAGAGTAAAACTAGATTGATGTTTTGAGTAAATATCAAAATTATGTTATTACTGCAGAATCTACGTACACTATTTGTAATTTTACTATTTATTTTACCGCCAACTAAAGTAATTATTTTTATGTTACAGCTTGCTGGTTTAGCACTGCTCATAATAGGTGTTCTATACAAACTCAGCGTCAACCAAGCTACCCAAGTTATACCAGATGAATTGGAATTAGCACCAACGCTTCTCATCATTGTCGGCAGTATAGTGTTCGTCATAGCATTCTTCGGATGTTGTGGTGCAGTCAGGGAAAGCACGTGCATGCTTACTACAGTAAGTTTGAGCAGACGAGTAAAACGGGGCGTATAATGCAATACACTTCTTTTTAATTGTTTTCCAGTATGCCGTCATTCTGTTGGTCCTGTTTTTACTGCAAGTTGCCGTCGCAGTTTACGCGTTCTTGCAAATCAGAGATACCGATGGTCTGAAAACTCAATTCCGAACGGGACTGCAAACTACGTTCGATAGATACGGCAAGGATAGCGTCGCTACTGAAACTGTTGACCTCATCCAAAGAAGCGTAAGTATTTCCACGGATTTTTTTTAACTCCTTTATTACTGCGTGTGGCTACACATTCTCTTTTGTGTCTTTTAGTACCAATGCTGTGGTATGGACGGACCTGTGCGGTGGGAAAATGGCAGTTATCCTAATTCTTGCTGCAAAGAGCTGGAAAACGGTGCTTGTAACAGTCCTTTCCGAGACGGTTGTTTTGCCGCCGTCTTCGATTTCGTAGTTGGTGCGGTCAAGATAATAGGAATTGTTGCTATAAGCATCGCTGCAGTTGAGGTATTATTTTGATTGTGTTATAATTAGATTTATTATTATATTTATTATATTTCAACCCGAAGCAAAGGTGAAGTTGTTCTTATTGAAGTGTTGACTAATTTTTTCAATGTTTCAGATAATTGGATCCATTGCCGCACTGTGCCTTTCTAGTTCGATAAAGAATCAATATAGGAGGGGCGCGTACGCATAACATATCTTACCTACTTTTTAAATCAAGAGAAAGAATTGTTTTTAATATGTGAAAATTTAATGTTAATAATTAAGATTATTTAAACTTTTTTCTATGTACCTTGTATTTAAATGTTAAATATAATAAAGTGCTATATGGTATTTACGTATACGTGAATTTATTCGTTCTTATACATAAAGTATCTCTTTCGGAAGATTCCGGAATATCTTCGTAAATGAGGCATCCAATAAAATGAATCACTGTTATGGTATATTCTTTATCACATTATAAGAAACTCACTTTTGATATCTTTAATGCTATTGTTTTACGCGCTATGGCGATAATTACCTGGACCGACAGCTTAGTCATTCAAATGGTACGGTTTACCTGCTTGAAGTGTATGAATCCAGGGGTCGTAAATTAACAAAACCATTTTTGTGAAACGAACATTAATTCGAAAATCAAATATAAATAGAAAGTTTTTATCAAAGGTCTTCATCTCTCCGCATTTATCCAAAACCCTTACGCAAACATCAAATCGATGGTGGAAATCTTTCTCATTAATCTATTGATGTATTTGGATATGGTACGGATGAAATTTGTATTTTCGAATAATCCTAGCAACACTTTGCTTGTTTATTATTCCTGTTTCCCGGCTAATTTTACGCTGACTGATGTGAGGATTTTCCGTAATAGACCCGACCACAAGAAACTCATTCTCTTCATTACCAACAATGGGCTTTTGTTGGTTGACATCCTCATATTTTACGCTTCGAGTTTGCCAAAACGTTCGAAGTACGCTCTGAAGCGCAGTTTTTCTTGTATGTGATCTATCCGGATATTTTTGTGCATAATTAAAATTGTTTGAATAACTTGCTCTGTTTGGAAAGGTGGCATTGGAGCCCCCTTTACTTAAATAAAATGTGTGTAGGCCTCGGACAAAAGAAATGATATCCTAAAACTATTAATGGAAACCCGAATACATATTGAAAGACGATTAAATTCTAATAGTTGGATAGTATCATTAGATATAGGATGTTCTATTTAAGATAAGAGTATTGAAGAAACGAAGTCACTACCATTTTACATGGAGAAGCAAAGATTATAGCATAAACGTTAAATGTCGAGGTAAATCTACACTCGAATCGGAACTTGTCAATTTCTTGAGAATCAGATTAGATCACAACTTAGCGTTTGCTAACTACTGTGGTAAACATATAGCACGGCTGCATCTTCGTACTACGTGATATCAAATCTAAGTAAGAGAATAGGTGCCTCTTGATTCTTTAAAAACGTTTTATTATGCTAAAGTCGAATCGCTCCCGCGTTATATCATTAACTTCCGGGACTCCTCAGTAAAGGGTAAAAGTGTTTCCGTAGCGCAGAAAACAATATTATAAGGTACATTTGTAGTGCAGTAAGCATTCATCCATTTAAGCATTAGCAGGACTATATTTATTTGAACTGATTATATTTTTTAAAGCAGCATAGGGAATTATTTATGCAAAACTCAGAAGTTTATAATACTATGACAACCAGACATTGCCATAATTTTAGTGTACCCAACCATTAAATGAAAAAAATCGAGAAAAGTCGTTCCATGACTATAAAAGCATATTTTTTTTTTTGCTATTGTTCAGCGGCATTTTAGGCATAGCACTTTTAATGTGTGTTATATTATTTTCACTAAATCTCGGTGTTCGGTTTGTTCGCTTTGTGGTATTTTTCAGTTGTGGCCCCATTCAATTGGGTTGAAAATTCAATGACACGGCGGCAAACATGAAATTCTTTACCACATAATTCTCTTTCAAATATTCTTTTGTGTTCCTTACCTCTAATTAGTTGCTTTTGCGTATAATAATCCTCATAAATCCTATCTAAAAATTCTCTAAAATTTTTCCCATTATTGCATTTTGCTGTTGCGAATGATAGTAAGCACATACTTGAACTGTCTACTCAATCTTTGTAAACACTATCATAAATATCATACCACGTTTAGTCTAAATAACGTATTAATCATTCATCCGGTCTATATTTTTTAATTGCCATTATGTATCTACCCATAACAAAATTTCTGAAACCTCGGACTTTCCATAATTGTACGACATTTATCTATTTATCTAGTACCAAACTTAGCGCTAGTTCTCTTGGTCGTTTGCCGCTAGGTTTATTTTAGAACACTGAATATTGATATAATCAACACTAATTCTTTTGTGTAAGTACTCAAACGTAGGTACAACATGTTCTCTGTACATGGAGTATGCATGCTGCCTAGTAGTATCAATTTCATAATCATGATGTACCTTTGTCATTTCTTTGATTTCGAGGCCCTGCGCTATTTTTAATTACTATATAAATTGTTCCAATAGGCACTTTGGTTAATTGCCATGTTCTTTGAATACTCTTGGTTTGTACTTCGTTATTTGTGTCCATTAGGGTATGATAGATATTAAAAATTATCGGTTTTATATCTTGTGATAAAGGCTTTATCCGCCGTGCTCGTACATCATCATTAGCCACATCACAATCGCACTGTCAGTAAAACCACATGTTCGTGAAGAAGGTGAGAAAGAGTGAATTATGACCTTCAAATATGTATACAGCATTAGATGTTATAATTTAAATCAAATTATAAGCGTCTCTTCAACATGTCGAAATAAATAAACGCAAATATAGATCACAATAAGAATTTTAGGAAAACATGTAATAAATGAAAAATATTATATCAAAATAAAAGATGTAAATCGGTAGGTACTTATATTTATATCGAAATACTGAAAAGAATTGTTGGTGGTAACGGAAGCCGGCAAGCAAGTTGTTTA
Source organism: Cetonia aurata (assembly GCA_949128085.1). Classification (NCBI taxonomy): domain Eukaryota; kingdom Metazoa; phylum Arthropoda; class Insecta; order Coleoptera; family Scarabaeidae; genus Cetonia; species Cetonia aurata. The sequence continues at coordinate 28,033,139 of OX421887.1, forward strand.
GTTTGTTTGTTACACAACAGACTTCTTTAGTTGTATTTATCATGTTCGTTTAGAAATCATTCCATAACTGCTCTACGTTTGTAGATTTCGCTGTCCCATCATATTTTTCCATTTAATACTTCTTCATATTTTTTGACTATTCCTTTTTTTCTAAGCTTGCATGATTTAATATTCTCAAACTGTACTTTGCTTTGCTTTTTGATTTCACAGGTCCCTGTGTTGTGTTTTCTCTAATTTTAGTTACTAGTGCGTAGTGGTCACTTCCAATTTCCTGCCCTATACTTCTCTTTATAACACTATTTCTTACCAATTATTTGCCCGTAAAACCCCGATCTTTCGGGCAGTAAATTCGTAGCGATTGAATACACATCCATACCTACTGCTAAATTTTATATATATTTTATAACATTTATCTTGGATTTACACTAATCTGCAATAATACCCTGTTTTGTGATTATAATGTTTCTTTTTATGTACCATATTAATACATCCTATCTGTATTTTATCGGGTTAGTACTACTGTACTTAAAGGTTAACATTTTATCTCTCTCATTAATATCCATAACAACAGCGTTTCCAAATTATTTCTGCTCAGTTTTGTCTAACTTTAATATGGGGTGCTGCACAAATATCTCTAAGTGTTTGCTATTTATTTTGAACATAATATGTTTCGTAAGTTATTAATTACACGCTTTTAAAATTTCATTGCCCAACATTTTTCTTCTTTGTTTTTATAGATTCTTGGTTTGGTACTGATCATAGCTGGAGCACTTTATCTATTTGATGTGTATGAATTAACTCGGTACTTAGATGAATTTTCATCCATCTTCGAACTAGTACCAATTTTATTGATTATTGTTGGTGGTATTATATTTGTTATAGCATTCTTTGGTTGTTGTGGTGCTTGCATTAATAGCTCTTGTATGCTAATAACGGTAAGAAATAACATATTTGCATAAACTGACTATATTCTGATTGATTTTGCGGTTGATGTACACATTGACTGTGTCTACGTAGTTCTATATTTTTCTTTTAGTATGCAGTGTCATTAGGGATCATATTGGCATTGCAAATTGCGCTCATAATTTTCATATTTATCCAACTAAATGACGAAGGTGGTTGGTATGGGCATATTCGTGAAACTATACAAACAATTTTTGGAGCTACGGATTCACTATCACAGGAAATAGTTAACGCGATTCAATCGTATGTAAGTACATATATGCATATATACTATTTTTGGTGGGCCTTAATATAGGTTTTACTATAGATTATATTTACTCATATAATATTACATTACACTAAGGCAGTTATAGAATGCCCACTTTTAATTTTTTCTCGCACAATTTTATTAATTCGAGACAATTTCGGAAATTCCTGATTTTTCAGTTTCAATCGAAAACCGTCTTATTTAAAGTTTGTTTAAATATCTCTTCCAGTCTAATCTACCTGCTCTAGCTATAAAGTAGAACTGGTCCTAAGTTCTCGGATAATTCTGATTGCCCGTTTTTGTTGTAAAAATATTCTGCTTGCTTGCCCAGTGTATAATTCTATAGCACATTGCACGCAACAAAATTTGACCAACCTTGCTGATGTCATATGCATACATTCCGGTTCATTTAAGTGTGCATTCAAATGATTGATATCTATTAAAAAAAAGTGTGGGTCTCAAAACGGAGACTCGAGACTTCGCTCGTGCAGATACACAGACAATATTCATGAGTATGATAATGAAGGAATATACTGTTTGAAGTCGTATTATGACACGAACGATGTACCGTGAATGATGATAAAAAATTCGTTCTCAACACAATACCGATTATTGATAACTTCTTCCGAGTTTCGCCGTATGTCAAAACTTTCACTCGACGTTTCGCTGTTCATGGTGACAGCTTCTGTTGGATAGCTGAATTGTATACGGAACTATAATTTATCTCCAAGATGATTTTGGAGCTGCATTTGATATTGACGATTAAGATGACGAAGGAAGACTGGGACTTATCGACCGTATAACCTAGCATGCTGCAAAAGTGCAGTTTGGGAGATTCAGAACAACGCAACGATGGAAGAAAAGAAGACCAAGGGGCAACCCGAAGCACTGAAGAACTTGTAGTAGTAACTTCTAGTAAGTTTTGACGTTACTTAACTATTTACCGACATACCTCCACGGACGTATTATTGACTATACTAGCAGATCTTGGACTGCAAAAATACATCATCGAAGTAGTAAAACCATGTTTGTCTACGATATATTTCTAGTTTAACGGAAAGTATTACGAGCAGAAAATGGAATAACGGTGGAAAGCTTTTTATTTTCTGTTTGTGGAAGCATTTGAAGAGGAAGCCATAAGTTCCAGCGAAACGAAGTTTCTGCGATATATCGACGATACTTTTGTAATATGGCAACACGGACAATTACAACAATTCTTGAAACATATCAACTTACAACATCAAGCTATTAAATTCACCATGGAGAAAGAAGAAAAAGGAAAACTGTCTTTATTGATGTAATGGTGAAGAGAACGGAAGAGGGAATACTACAACACGCGGTGTTTAGGAAGGAGGCGCACACCGATAGATATCTACATGCAACATCTCAAAAACATCTCAACTAAGCAAAAATTTACTTATCTAGAGCCGAAACCAACAGTGATGAGCTACATCTAGCGAGTGAGAATACACATTTGGGGAAAACACTGAAGAAGAATAGTTACACCGACATCGACATAAGAAGAGCCAATGGAAAGAAGACGACTACATAGCCACAAAGGGAGACAGCGTGTTTACCATACATAGCGAGGGTCACCGAAAAGGTACGTCGAAAGAAAGTTTTGACACACGTCGAAACCCGGAAAAAGTTATTAGTAGCAGTTATACCAGCCATGAAAGCCTACGCAGTGCTACTATACCAATTATTATCAATAGTGTCCATCACTAATAAAACGTATTATGATACGACCTATCTTTTTACTATTAAGAATAAGGTTTAGTATTGTTTTTCTTAAAAATTTTCTTATGTAGGCACACCTCATTCAAATAAATCGGATATCTACTTCATTTATCAACTTTTAAAAAATCGTGAATTTATGTCGAATACCTGTATTCCCCAGATTTCGCGTTGTTTCTTGGCAAAATAACAGTTATAAAGGCAAGCATGTATCGAGAAACGAGCGGTATATAATCAGACTTGTCAAAAAGTCTGCAGACAATGTTTCAGCACTGCTAAGATAACTGCATTTTAAAGCCTTACATACTGAAAGTAAAAATATTCTAATCTACCTAAAAAGTTTTTCTTGTAACTGTTTTTTTTTTAAACCAGCAATGTAGGTTTTCTTACATATTGGTACAGCTTTTTCTGTCCTCTTTATGCCAACATGCAATGGAAATTTAGTTTCGACGCTATCAAACAGGCAATTTTTGTAATATAAATAAAGTTACCTCTATTAGACAAAAATATTTCTTACAAAATCATAACATGGATTCGTGCAAAAACGTATATGCTTATAGCGCTTTAACTAGTTAGTTTGTTATTTCAACTCTTCTCGATATTTCGGTTGATTGTCTCCAAAAATCTGTGGCTCCCAAGGGAATTTTTCTTGCAGATCAGATATAATACGCCAAAATTTTGAATATTTTAGTTGGGATGCTGTGGTGTAGATGAGCCGCCACTAATTCACGTACCGGATAGCTGCTGCGAATTTCTTCATCCATGCATTCCTTTTCAGCGGGGTTGCGTTGAGGCATTTTATTATTTTTTTACGGAAATTATGTTCTATATAGGAGTAGTAGTTGCTGGTTTAGCTGGTGTCAAGGTTTGTAATTTATATTATTTCTACGTGTTTGTATTATTATAATATTTTTGTGTTTCAGTTTCTCTGTATAATTTTGGCTCTATGTGTGGCAAAGACGAGTAAGACGAGATCTTAATTTAGAAAAATAACGGATTCGTTGACGCAAGATGTAAATATTAGTGTGACACCTATCGAGTTTATTTAATTAGCCAACCTATTAACTAAAAAAATATATACATAACATTTTATTTGTTTTTAACTTATTTTATACATGTATTTAATTATTTGATTTTTATACAAAAACGAATAAAACACTTCCACGCACGCATTTATTTTAATTTAGGTAAACATACATATATCTTAATATAACATGAATATATGGATAATAAAAATTATTAGCTCTACCATAATTTATTGATTTGATACCAATGCACTGTGGGGCGAATTTCTACAGTTTTGTAAAAAATGTAGAAATTGAAATTTATATAAAAAAGTATGTATGAGAATTAATAACGAAAAGTTCATTAAATTCGTGAAGACATTATGCTAAGTTGTTGAACCATCTCTACAACATGTTTCTAAATAAGAACAGGTCGATAGTAGGCTACTAAATATTTGACACACGAGATATCTGATCACTTTTTTGTAACCTTGCGTTGTCGTTTGGTTTATTTTTCGAATTACCTAAAAGATTCTGAATGTGTTCCACGAGGTAAAACATGTGTTACAGCAAGATACCGCTCATGTCTTTCAAAATTTTGTGGAAGGTCGATTTAATAAACCCTTTGTGGCCGATTTTACTTGAAGTTGAAGTAGTGAAGCTTCGCACAGAAGTTTTTTTATTCAACTTTAAATGCTGGACTACATCCATAGAAGGGTAACAATTTCGGACCTTTTTAATGAACTGCAATTCCCTGTCAAACCTTGTCCTCTTAAGTGAGAACGTCATCAATATATTAATTATAAATTTCTCCAGCGTACCATTTCTAATGGCATTTATTTGTAGGAAATATAAGGTCCTTAGGTACTTAATATTAGGTTATATTAGTACCTAGGGGTCACATACTCGTATGATACCAAAAAATATCCAAGATATAATTAGTTCCTTTATTTATAATATACTAACACACGTATTTTTATCGTATTGATCTCCGTAGGTAATCGTCATTCCCATTATATGAATCATATGATAGATAAAAGAAACATGTGAAACTAATCAATTAACAATAACAATTAAATTATTTGTAAATAAATATAAGATACATCGTGATTCGTTTACGTACAGGTATAGATAAGTCTAATAGATGCTTGTCTATAGGCCATTGACGTTAACAGATAAAATATGTAACTAACAATTTCCGGACATATAATAGCATATTGTTAAACTATCCAAACAGTATATATATTCAATTGAAGATACTAAAGCTAGCAGGCGATCTCGTTTTATTTTACGTGTTGCCTGATTCGCATGTTTACGCAAGCATCTGGTATTAATTAGTCAGATTATGAACACGACGAAACATAGCGTACTTTGTCTAGTGTCAGAATTGTGACAGTATAATCTCTTACAATTTTATATTTTAACAAAAGGCTAACTCGTACTTTTTCCGCAAAATATCACTAACATTAATTCACATTTGGAAAAGTAATTGGTAAACATTTAAGGACATTAGATACTGCGAGTTGTAGTGTCCTCTGAGAGGTTATTCATCATTTGACATCCTGAGAAGTGGGTCTATGCTAGAAGCTCTAATGTTTCGCGAGTCCGTAAATGTGGCAATTAATTTTTGCACCGGATCTCTTGAGAGTCCTTTCTGGATGCTTGCTATGTCAGGCATATTTAATAATTATATATATTTAAAAACTTTCTCCATTACTCTCTCTTGGCTCTTCCAATAATCTTCCTATTTATCTAAACCTCCAATTGCCGTTGGAAAATTATAAACTTGGCTGTCAAAGCTGCGGGGTTTCACGTATTTGCTCATTGGTATATAGATAAAAACTTGATCTAGGTATATGTTGCGGAACGGTGACAATACACCTCTCGTGTCACATGACTTTCTTCACCGGCAAAATGATTGGCTAACTAATGCACGTTTGTTTTGGTAAAAGGAAAAATTTGATGTTTCTACACGTTTCTTGTAACGCTTCATCATTCTTCGGTTAATTACAAATCCCATATGAGCACACATGACACCGCACGGCTTCGACACAGGTCTAATTTTCTTAATGCAGAGTCTGCTACTTAGGTATCTTAAGAAAAGAGAATTATAATTGCGATAGTGTGCAATCAAAGACAATAATGACAAGTAATCAGGAAATGTAGCAATATACAACCAAAACATATATACAATAAATAAATTAATATAACAAAGTGGACAGCTTGCAACATAAAAAATTATAATTAACCTAATAAGGACATATGTCGGATTATAAGGCCCAATGTCCTTGATGCTGTGAAAATTAATGTGTTGATATGATCATTAAAAGTAAGTTGGGCATCAAAAATTACTTCCAAGTCTCGCACTTTGTCTGATCGGTCTAAAATTGGCCTTTCTTAAAGCGTAATGGTGGGGGATGTGATTTTTCTTCCTGGTAAAGCTAAGCACTCTGCACTTCGATACATTCAGATTGAGATAAGGAGTTTAAACTGTTCTGCAGTTTTGCACAATCATCTGTAAAGAAAATTTTTTAAAAAATCTTGACGTCGTCAGCAAACATAAGTATCTCGCAGTCTTTGGATTTGCTTTAAACCCCTAAAGCATAACTATATTCATATAAACAAAAGAATTTATTTACGATGCTTTCTAACGATGATTGATGCTGCAAATGGTTTTGTTTTTTTCATTAGTGAAGTAAATACTCCAAAGTAATTTTTCATACACTCCGAAGATTTTGCTTCATAAATGTGAAGTAAAAGCATTTGCTATGATGCTATGCTTTATTCATGATTTTAACATTTTATTTAGAAGTGAAAAAGTAAACGATTTATGGATGGAAACTAGCGCTTTACGTGACCCCGTAAATATGCGTTCATTTAATATACTAATACCTAGGATATTACTATCAAGTTGAAAGATAAAACAAAACAGCATAATTTTGTAATTGACGTCAGCATAGCGGTAATTATTATAAAGTGACTAATAATATTCACCCTGGTTGCATTTATCTAAGATCATATAATTTTCAGAATTTTTTTTAATTAAATCCTTTCAGCTAATGAGTGTCACAAAACATGCCTACTTAATAACATTTATCTCGGATTTACCTATATTAATCTGAATTAACACTACAGCTATAATTTCTGAATACAATTTGTTTCTTTACTGTATCCTATCTGTATTTTATCGGGTTAGTGCTGCAGTATTTAAAGGCTTAGATCTTATCTCCCTAATTAATATCCAACACAGCAGTGTTTTTCAATCATTTCTGCCCAGTTTTGTTTAACTTTAATATGGGGTGCTTCAAGAGTATGTCTAAGTGTTTGCTTTTCTGTTTGAATTCAGTATGTTTTGTAAGTATTAAATACATATATCACTTTCCAAAGTTCTTATTCTGTGATTTTATAGCTCCTTGGTTTAGCGTTGATCATAGTTGGAATAGTTTATATACTTGACGTAACAGACATAACACAACACCTAGATGAATTTTCATCCGTCTTCGGTGTAGTACCAATTTTATTAATCGTAATTGGTAGCATAATTTTCGTTATAGCATTCTTCGGTTGCTGTGGTGCTTGCACTGGTAACTCCTGTATGTTAATAACGGTAAGATATAACCAAATAAAAATAATTCCTCGATCTCCATGACTACCTACGCGGATTTGGATATTTTACCATTGACATACGAATCCTAATAGCATGCTTTCTTTCAGTATGCGGTATCATTAACGATCATATTGGTACTGCAAATCGCGCTCGTAATCTTTATATTCGTGACACTAAATGACTCAGATGATGGTTGGTCTCAGTATCTTCGTGAAACCATAGAAACAATTTTCAGATCTCCGGATGGAGTAACGCAGGAACTAGTTGACCTGATTCAATCTATGGTAAGTATATAGCATGAATGTTGATAAACGTAATATAACATAGAATTAAGTCAGGTATTAAGATATCAGCTTTCAAATTTTTAATTCTTAGTTGAAAATCTGAATACAAAAAGAAATCCGCCATGCTTTTATGCAATCAGAAATCATCACACTTTTAGGAAGTATTAGATCGAGTAGTCTGATGTCAAATATTATTTCTGTAAAAAATTACAGAATTGGGTGTCATGCACACGTCAACGTATCAGTATTGAGATAAACGTAGCTTTCATTCCTCTGTATAAGCTATGCGTGAATATCAGAATATTGCAGGACAAAATGGGAGAACGAGTGGAATTGATTCTCAAGGTTGCTTTCACAACAACTAATATCTTATTACTTAATGGCAATTTGCTTTTTTTCCTAAATTGTACCTATTCAGAATAAGACGAATAATTATTTTTCTTTATTGAGAACAACTATTAGTTAACATAATAAATTTAGCAAAGTAGAAAACACTTTCTTATACAAATTGCTTCAATCTTTTAAATAAGTTTCTCCTATTTTATGTAATGATATGACTTTAGATGTTTTAAAAGATTTAGCGAAAAAGTTCCATCTACCAATGATCTATCAATTAAAACTGTTCATGGTGCGATCACTAAATCCAATATTTGTTTTAAGAAATTATTACTAATTTTATCAACCCCAGCAGAACTTACAGACTTCTAACAACACGTATGACTTCAGATTCGGATATAGCATCAACATAATTACTATTCTTATTAGATTTAATATTAGTGCCATTAAAATTGTATCTATGAAAATTACTTGTATATTCGGTAATTACACCAACAGGACCAACAAAATATTCATAAACAATTCTCGCTATATACATTTTCAAATTTAGCATTTTCAAATATTATTTCGTTGATTATATCAGATTTTGCACTTTTAGTGTTATTATTTATTACTGTCCAAGCTATTTTGTTCTTGCTACAGCATTTTCCAAATAAATTATCATTGTATAAACGCTTAGTAGCATGTAAAACTGAACGAAAGATCAACTTATATTTTTTATAGTATTTGAAATCTATCTTCTCTAATTCTTTTGTAATCCACAGTTTTCTAACCCTTGAATGTCTAACGTGTCTTAGCGGAAACAGCAGATCTATATTAAAATTCATGATATTTAGGAATGCTTCCATACCTTTGTCAACCCAATAACTCTCATGTATATCCACCCAAGTTTTATTTATTAAGTGATAGATTAACGATACAGATGCATATTTTTATTTGCCGCTTTATTTCACTTCCCCATATGCGAGTGTCCTCAATTCCTTCCTGTTTACCACTAGTGCCTAGTACTCTTGATGCTTTGTCAGCCCTTAGAATTTTTTCAATATCCTGATCCCACGTTGTCTGAAGATGTCCTCTGCCTCTCTTCGCTTCCCATATCTTCTTCACAGGTCTGTCACCATCCATCCTTTCTTTTTTGCGAGTTTTTCATTCCATATACCTAGGTTTCCTTTTAGTTCTTCTTCATAAATTCATAAATGTTCATCCTTTCTTGTATTTTGACACTTCTCTCTTACTGGAGACAGTTTTGTAGAGCGCCCATAAGTATAGTTAGATTATTTTGCCAATGCATTCGTTAATTTCTGTTTCAGTTATTATGGCTGTGCTTTATTTCCTTAGTTTCATTTCTCCTCCACTTCTTTCATTTCTGATGAAGATCTTTTGTGTCATATGTAAATAGAATAAAAGCATAGGCATAATTCGCAGTAGTAGTTCATTCATCAAGATTTGTTATTGTTTTCGATATGCTGAATGCATTTGTTTGACGTTGCTATTTATGTACTTCTTTTGCAATTTTATCTATGACTGCTATAAACAAGTAGGAGAAGAATGATAATATTTCCATGTTTCACTCCGGCTGTTGTTCTAAAAATCTCTGCTACACTTCTTTCTATTCAGATAACATTGTCTGTAGCCTTATAAAGGCTATGCACTGTCTTTGGTCTATATCATTCTTATACTCACTGCTCTTTCTGCTTAGTACTCCAGATTACTTCTTATCTCAATCTGTTGAAATCCTTTTCCAAGTCGATAGCATAGCAAACAGATTTCTTATCGATACTTATTACCTTATGTTACTTGAACCCCTTCCATGTCTAAAATCAGCTTAGGTATCCCTCAAATAGTTTTCCAAATATAATCTCATTTCTCTATTAGTATTTTTTCATAAATCTTATATGTAGTGCATAGTGAGAGTATTTCTCTGTAGTTATTGCAGTTTGCAGTATTTTTTTATTAAATCTAATCTTTATAATAAGTTAACGAAAGCAACTCATAAATAGCAACATCAAGTGGAGGAATATAGGGTTTAATAAATAGCTGTTTATTCCGAATGTCGCTCATAATCATATGTGTAACACCCATAACCTTTCTAACCATTCTCAATATTCCAGAAAATCATTGCTATTGTTCTCAACTGGATCCTACTTGTAAATATATGTATCTGCACAAGAATAAGCCAAATTTTGATTATTTTAGTTGGAATGTTGTGGTGAAGAAGGACCACCATTGACTAACGTACCGGAGAGCTGTTGCATCATGTATAATAATCAATGCCTTCCTTTTCAACAAGGTTGCGTTGAAGCATTCTATAATTTTTTTATGGACAGTTTGTATATCATAGGAATTGTACTCGCTAGCTTAGCTGGTGTCAAGGTTTGTAGTTTATTTTATTTCTACGTGTTTATAGTACTAGGAATATTTTTTTGTTTCAGTTTATCTGTGTGATTCTGGCGATATGTGCGACATTCTAATTTTTATTTATGGAAAATGACTGCTTTATTTATATAATATGCAAATATTAGTGTGATATGTATTATAAGTTTAATTTTTTAAGAATTCTATGAACTAAAGGCATATTTACGCAAAATGTTATTTATTCTTAACTCATTTTACACATTTTTTTTCTACAAAAACGAATAAAAAACTATTTTCATCCCTACTTGCGTGAATGAAACAAATATACTTATTATAAAATGAATATGTACATATTAGATATAAAAGACAAGTAAATAATAAAAATTGTTAAATCTACCGTTTATTGATTTAATTCTGTGCTGGTGCTTTATAGCGTAAATTCCCAAAATTGTTACAGAAACGTAAAAATTTGAAATCTTTATGTTTTAATAGTAAATTAATCTATGCAGTACGAAAGCATTAAGTATTTAATTTTTGCTTTGCCATAAAGAGGGACGCAAAATTGACAGTCATGAAATGCGACAATCTCCTTGAATTAGAGAGCCAATCTCATGTAAACAAATGTGTTGCTAGTAGGTTCTGAAAACCTTAAAAGTGATATCTACGTAATCGGACATCTGATAAGTCTTTTGCGAACCTCACTATCAGTTCTGGTTTGAGATTTGAATAAGCTTTCAGATTTTTTACGTCAATACTCCTTTCGCGAGCAATTGGTGTTGTGAACTTTGAGATTCCATCCTTCAAACCAATTGCAGCTTAGAGCAATAGATATTCAGATCATAAACTTTTTTAAGTTATTAATTTCTTCTTACAACGTAAGCCGATAGTGTTTTTTTGTAATTTTTCTCGATGTATACCTTGAAAACTGCTTTCGATAAAGTTAACAGAAAAGAAATGTTTAAATAGCTGTAAATATTATAAATAGGTACCCAAAAAACTATGAACAATACTATAGTGCTGAGTTTAAAATACACAAAAGTCAAAGTGAGTTTTCGGACAGATTCGTTCGAGGTAAATAAAAGCATAAAGCAACCTAATACCGCCAATATTATTTAATCTAGTGCTGAAGGGGGGTTATAGGAAGAACAAGATTAGACATAAAACATATTATGGCCAATCAGATACAACTAAGCAGCGTATACAGATGATGCTATCATTGCCATTGTTCCTCTATAGATGATTCTTTCTTCTTTTTTTGTTCCAATTCAGTCTTTGATTGGGTATGACCTCCAAACACTTCACTTTGTTGAAATATTTTACTTGATTTCCTTTCGGGAATACTTTATCTAAAAATAGTTTCTTCCTGTTCATAAATGGTACAACTGTAGTTTTCTTAGCGTTTACTCGCAGTCCTTGCCCCAAGCACCATTCGGTAACATTGTTGAGGACCTTTTGCATACGGTTTGATAGGATTTTATCGCACCTGTCCCTAATTACAATGACCAGCTCATCTACATAGCCTTGGACATTATATTCTTCTTCGTGCCTCATAAGCAGGTCATAAGCAGCCATCAATAACCAGGCACCATAGCAGGGGCGACAAGACTTTCCAGCATGGAGCATATCCATCTGATAGTGGAGAGTTCAAGTCTTCTGTTTTACATAGCCCTTAGTGCTTAGTTCATAGGAGGTATGGTCAAAGGCTCCCTCTACATCAATGAATGAACACAGGGCCACTGCATCGCTGCTGATAGCCACGTGCAGAATCTTAACCAGATTATGCTGGGCGTTTCAGTGGATTTACCTGTTTGGGATGTATACTGGTGCCAGTAGAGTAGCATACGTATCAGATGCACACTTATAATATGGTTATCTACGACGTTTTCCATTGTCTTCAGCAGTAAAGACGTTAGACTGATGGATCGGTAGGATTTTGGTTCCTTCGAAGACCTGCCCCCAGCTTTTAGAATTCACAGGATAGTCTTGCCTTGTGAGAAATCTTTTTCAAATGCAAATTCCAAACCAGACGCCTATATTATTTTAGTGATTCTTTAAACTTAATATAATATTGTAAATATTAGCCTAAGGATTATCCAATTAAGACAAATTTAAATTCTAGCATTTTAAATATAGTCTAGTAGTATCGAAGTGAAGGGAAAGTAACATATATAGGAGTTAGTACAAGTATAATTGGCAATAACACGGTAAAACACGATAAGCTATTAACTAAATGTAGGTAAAGATGAACTAGATTCGAGATGGGAGCACTAGTACGCGCAATGTATACGTCTTGGGTTTGTAAACTCTAAACTATCAACTCGAATTTGAGCGATCTATAATTAATATTTCATTGTGCATTTTATTATTTGTATATCTAATTACATGAATAACATCTATGATAGTAAAGTGCTTTGATAGGCGAAAGAAAATAAAATGTTATAGGTTAGTCTATTTAAAGTAAATATAGGTAGCTACTTCATCTCACGTTTAAAGATTTAGTTAAGATATGACTAACATATTAGATTTGTTCATATTTCCTTCAAAATAAGCTTAAAAATTGTGTTATTGCAATCTACAAAATTAAATTGAAATTTACTTTAACGTCATTGATGATAAAGAGACAAAATTTATCTGATATGTGAAACTTAAGTGTCAATAAATTATATCAACGTTAATATCTTGATCGTCATTGTATTAGATTCTAAGTAGATATCAAATATTTCACTATGAATCATTAGTAATTAATCTAAATTATTATTATAATTGTTATATATTTATATTTTATATAACAGTTGCAACAATGAAATGTAAGAAGGGCTAATCAGGACTTGTCTAAAGTTGGAACAGCAGAAGTGAAAGATGTCCATAGTAATAGTAGTGTAAATATGTATCTAATAAGCAATTTTTTGGACTGAAACAAACACTAAAGGAAATGGTAATTGTTGGCCAGCCTTATTTTTCGTGAAGTTTTTAAAATTAACATTAGAAAATGATCTACTGTAGATTTCCTTTAGCGTAAACGATTTGAGAATAAAGTACGTAGGTACTATAAATTCCTATAAGAACATGAAATTAAAGTTGAGCATTTCTGTAAAAGTAATTCAGAAACTGAAAATGTACTTTTTACACGATTCAAATTATAAAAATACACTTGTCGGCAGTATTTTCTTCTTTTTTTAAGAAATACTAGAAATGTAGCTTTCCAATTCATATAAGATCTAAGCTTCTTTATGTAGCGTTCTATTTGACTTTGGGAATAGATAGTTACCAAGTCATAAGTCAGGTTTGAAATTTGATGAGTTCTCATGAGAGAGCATCCTTCAAGTTTCCTAAAGAAGCTTTTCTTGGTGCGTCATCCTGTCTAAATGTATTGCTCTCGGTGCAAGAACACAGACAATTTTTGGCAAGCCAAAAATGAACCTAGAGTGCCCTGTATGTACATACTAGTACAGGGCACCACAGGTAAAAGAAATAGGAGATTAATTACAAAAAGCCAAGAGGTTGCAGTGTTTCCGGAGATTCGATGTCAGACGGCTCCTATAACAATAAAAAAGGTTTTCTCTTTTTGCTGAAATTTATAAATATCCATCTTATTTCTAATAAAGAAAAAACAAGTCCGTTTAAGCTCAATGCACACTACAGTTTAGTTACACAATTCTAATTACATTATACGGATATTCGTTCGGAATCCACATTAAAAAACATCGCAAATAGATAATTAAGATTGTCTTTAGGTACCTACATCGTAACTAGATATTTCATAATATGTGCCTATAGGTGTGCCATGAAGCAAAAATGTAAAGTTTGATCTATTACTGAATAATAATGTAGTGGGGTGTTATATTATCTTATCATAGATCGCAGATAATACCTTTATATATACTTATTTGTTACTAGGTTTGGGTTAGGTGATTGAGTGTAACTGTATTAAAAGTTAATTCATAGTTAATTCTATTTAATACATCTTAAACCAAAATGGGGTGCTTTACAAGTTTGTCGCGGCTCCTACTATTCGCCTTAAACATAGCATGTTTCGTGAGTAATAATTTCGAATTTCAAACTCAGAATTTTAATAAAATAATACCGTTCTTGCGTAGTTAATAGGTTTGGCTATGTTAGCAGTTGGAATTGTTTACCAGTTGGGAATAGATGATTTTATAAAACATTTGGAAGAGTTTTCCACACACTTTAGCGTAATACCAATACTATTAATAGTTGTTGGTTGTATAGTTTTTGTGATCGCTTTCTTGGGATGTTGCGGGGCTTTAAGGAGGAGTTCTTGTTTGTTAAAAAGCGTAAGTTTATTTTATATCTAAATTAAGTTTGATATATAAAGATTATTTGCGTTTCAACAAAACCACTTAAAATTTTTATCATAATGTACCCACCGTATCTCCAATAATTATTCCATCCAATAGTTGTATTTACAGTTATCGGTTCATTGAATTTCATAAAGTAGCCGTGAGCATTGTAATGTTTCATTAAATGAAAAACAAGTTACAAGTTATTATGAAACTTCTATGATATTTCATTCTTATTAAGTATACTTTCTTTTATTTTCAGTATGCAGTAACGTTGATTGTAATTTTAATACTGCAAATTGCCCTGGTGATCTACACATTCGTACAGCTGAATAATGATTCTACATTGAAGAACGAACTTGTCGCAGCTCTAAGTAAACTTTTCCAAACGAATAATGAGGCATCGAGAGAATCAATCACTTTCATTCAAGATAATGTAGGTTTAAAACATATTAGTTCGTGGCTTAATATAGCTAAGGTAAAGGTTTGAACATTTCAGCTAGAATGCTGCGGTCTGAATGGCACCGACTCAGTGGTAGTGTGCTGCCCTGGTGGTCTGACATCATGTGACATCAAATTTACTGCTGATTGTCCGACTGCACTGTACGAGTTTATCATGGACAAAATTAATATTGTGGGAATAGTAGCCGCTAGTTTAGCAGCTGTCGAGGTTTGTAACGAGTGTAGAGTTTTGCATTATGTCATTAATGTTAATGGTGTTTCAGTTTCTTGCTGCCATTTTAGCCGTATGGGTTGCAAGGAGTTAGGAATTACTGCGACTAGTAGATAAACCTTTGATCTTTATTTATAAACATAGTTATTGTATAAAATATGTGTGACTAACCTAAATTAATATATTTTGGTTTTTATTCCTTTGTTCTGGTTATTTCCTATATTATTTCTACTATTATAAAAACGAAACAAAAAATTAATAAAAAAAATATATATAAAAATATTAAAAAATAAGGTGACTTATGCACTTTCACATTGATTTTTATAGCGGGTGGTTCATTTACTTTAAATTGCTAGCATTTTGGTAAACTTGTAAAATCGAATTCATTACTATTATTAACGATAAATGCTATAGTCAGAGAAGCTAGTGAAATCTACCGTTGCGTAGATTGCCAAAGTAGCTTTAAACCAACATTACATTTTATAAAGGTTCAACATTCGAGTAAATAATTTCAAAACGAGAATGCTTACGCAGATTTTGATTCGGCAATGGAGAAGAGTCAAATGTTGAATGTTGAGTATCGAGGAGAAGACAACATCCGCATGGTTCGACTAACCGTTCCGTGCACTACGACCACTAGGGCCTATTATAGAGGGGTTGTTATCCTTACAGTTGATCCAACAAGTAGTTCAGAATCTTTTTGAAAGAAGTCTTTTTCACGACTTCTAGGGGAAGGTCAACCTTCCCGAAAATGTCATACCTGCTTCGTCCTCCAAACACAGCCGGCATTCAGTCTCCTCAGAGAGTCTGATTCTGAGTACCTACCTTCTGAGTTTTTACGGTCAAAAGTCAAATAGTTCCTTGGTTCTAACACGATTAGATGAAATACCATTTTTATTTTACTCTTGCATTGCGATTATCTGTTTGTATTACGCTAAAACAAGTTATTGGAATAAACGCTTTAATATTGCTCATCATTCTCCACAATGTTCTGTTGGTTGCCATTGTCTTTGCTTCAGCCCGTGCAATACCCTTACCCATTAGAGTTTTCCTTATTCCCTCATTCCATGTTGTACTGGGTCTGCCCTTCGCCTGTCTGTCTTCTCCTATTCTGGATACATGAGCGAACTATCTGAGCTGTTGTGTCTCAATTTTGCTAATTATGCCCTTCACCTTCTGTCGTCGTCTGATTTCTTCATTGCTGTTTTAGCCGGCTTTGTTACACCCTCGATTTTTCTTAAGATTTCAATTTCGCACGCTTGTATTTTACTTCTTCTTTCTTCGGCAGGTGAAGAGCCGGCTTAGGCAAACGGAGATGGATGTTGTTGCTGGGCGAAGCTTCGGGTTGTGGAATACACCTTGACACTTCTAAGCACTGACATCTATTTGACGTATTGTACCAACCCCACTGAAATTTTGCCGAACCCGAAGGAGTTTCAACCTTCGGTAGGAATATTTTACGTGCCAAACATCGCATTGACACGGGACCTACGGCTTTACTTCCTATTCGAGAAGAAGGCATGTTCTGATTTTTATCCACAATTAAAAAATCACCGCCTCAGCCTGGGATCGAACCAGCACCTGCGGGTTGTAAGGCTTGCATGCAAGCCATTCAGCCACCGAGACGGCTGCAAACGGGGATGAAACCACTCACCCGCAAAATCAGTGTTTTGTTTGTGTTTAAATTTTGTGGGATACAATCTATTCATCTTCTTAGAAGCGATCTAAGATACAAAGAATCATGAGCATTAGCGAAATACAGATCTTGGTGTTTGCAACTAGAATTCCAAACGTAGTTATTTTAACTACCTTTCGGATTCTAAGTTCCTATTTTACTCGGCTCATTGTAATTGATTCGCCATTTTTAAAATTGAATTTAGCCCACTTGTCCAAAGAAATACCGGAATTGAATGGTACAAATTCAATTCCAGAAAAGTTCTGGTTCAATAAATATAGTAATTCAAAAAAATTAATTAATCATGGCCAGTTTGCTTACCAACAGATGTCATTGTCAAAATGCAGGACGCACTAAGTCGCCTTAGGTAGAAGTTTATTGGAACTGTCACTCATCAAACAACTTGTTATGCATATTGTAGCTTTTCATTTTGTCATCATCGACTTTCTTATTTTTTAAGGGCGACAATTTGGATCAGGCTTTTTTCCTGATATCAACCATGTATGTATAACATGTTGGCAAATTTTTTTTGATATTATCCTATATAATTGACGTAGAATGCGAAGATAAGCGAGGTATAATAAATATTTTTTATTCATTGAACCGAAATACAACAAAGTCAAGTACAGGATTTAGAGTTGTATCCAGGATGAAATCAATCATTATTTATCATTTATTAGGCCGCATAATGTTTATACCACAAAAATGAAGAGATATTTTACAAATGGGAAAGTTTAGATGAAATTTATATTTTCTAGGTAAGTAATAATCCATTAATATCTACAGGTTAAGTGGGGTCGGAATTAAATTTTCTCCAAACTCGAGCATATAATATGAAGAACAATTAACAATAACAACGTACAAGATTCATGTTAGCCATAGTTTACTCCCTGCCGATAATTTAAGGTGACTGGAGTACGACTTAAAGAATAATATCAAAAACTTTTGCCGACATATTATACACGATTGATATCAGAAAAGAAAAAGAATACTCTTTCTGGTGTGTCAAAATCCACAATTGCATCCAAATATTTAATGCCAAAATGTCTTTCAACAATAATGCTGAGAATGCGTGGAGCTGGTAAAATATCGAGTCCTTCAATGATAATAATAAATATTAAAATCAGTTAGTTCTAGCAACACGCGAAACAAAATATGTATTTATTTCCTTTTTCGTAAAATTTTGGCATTTATTATTATTGAATAGCGTAATATTAATTGGTAAATAATGAGTCATTGCATATGTAGGTACCTATAATCATTAAACATTGAGCAAGGTGATTAGTGATTACGAATGTAAGATAGCGTATTGCAAGGTGATGATCTACGTAGTTAAAATAGTGGAATGTGTGATAAAAGAACGCAGTAATCATGTTATCTCTTTTTTTTTAATTTTATAGATAACTTTTCGGAAAACACACTTAGGGCCGGTATTTCAATCTCCTAATAAGAGTATCTAATAACAATTCAGCTAATAAGTATAGGAACAATGTAAGGTTATTTCAGTTATTCAAATAATAACTTTTATTAGGAACTTTATTAGTAGATTGAAATACCGGCCCTTAGTGTACTTAAAATTAGGTGATAATTTTATAGATGAGGCGGATAGGTGTAGAATGCTTAAAGTAATTCAAACTATTGTATTGATGAATATACATAGTTCCGTGAAAGTTGCTGCCCTTACGTATTTGTTCGTCTTCACTGAGGAGAGTACTGATCATAATATCAAAAATCTATTTTTATTGAGTGAATTTTTATTGACAGAACGAAATGTCTCATTCTTATGATAAAATATTATTTATAATCTTCGATTAAATAATACAATAACAGGATTAGTTGGTGAAATAAATACGTTCCATATTAAAAATAAAAATGTTTTAGTAGCTCAACTGAAGTAAAATCTCTAAAAATGGTTGATACTCAAACAATTTTGTTAATTCTTGTAAAATAGCTAAAACTAAAAAATAGATTTCCGGTATGACAATTGCTGTTGCAATGAACTATATGCAAAAGGAATAAATAAATTTTACAGATATTTTTAATCTAGACTGCCTAGTAAACATTACTTTTATAGAAAACTATGTTTTTTTCATTCAAGTGGTAACAGTTAGTCCAAAACTTATAACATATGGTATCTCAACCCTCACAATGTTAATGCATTGAATTTTGATCCTGAAATCTATTACATAATTATAAATAAAGAACATATATATATGAATTACTGTTAACGTTCTACAAAAAAAACGAAAAAGCTTTTAAAGAAGGTAAGGACAGTTATGATATTATGAATACAAGGTTGAGGCATGATCTAAGCGTGCCTATGCACGGCACCAAATTATTTGAAAATGCCTCCGATTAGAGGGCGGTTAAGTGTTTTAATAAATTACCTAAGGCCATAAAAGATATCACTTTTCTTAGATTATTTCGGAGAGCATTGGCTAATCACTTTTTTTATAGTGGCGAGAAATTCCTCAGTAGCTAACATTATATGTTATTGTACTATACGTGTATTTTGTTTCATCCTCTATATTTACAGATTGAATGAAAACGTTCATTATAGAATTGGTGTTCTTTACAATAATAACATATTTCGTTGAGCTAATCAATAAGCTATTTTCTTTTTCATATTAACTGTATAAATACTCGTCCCAGATTTGAAAGAAATCGATTGGTGAGCAATAATATTTAAAAATGGGCGGAAAATTATACTTCTTTAACGTTTTATAAAAAATAATATTTAATCTTGGCAACTTTTTTGCCATCGCATGTTCGCTTTTGTCAGATTTTCACATTAATGTTATATATTTAGTTATAGGGTTCAGTAGCGATTCGCGCGTGTTATGTACTGTTTAGGACTGTGAAAATGGTGTTAGAAGTTAAACGTCTGAAAAACTACTTGATAGCATTAAATGTGTTGATAATTGTAAGTGACAGGGTTTTGTTTATGTAATAACGCGTGGTTTGCAGTATGATATAGCGAACATACCTACGATATTTTTGGTAGAACGCTTGGTGACATATAGAACACTGTTCTTTTAGTCGTTCTAATAATATATCGCAGTATAAATATGTAAGACATGAATACTGTAACTGATTGCTCGGTATATTGACCTCAACAGTTTTACTGTTGAAAGGACATTTCTAAGTTTTACTGGTTTGAGAAAATTGATTACAGTTTGTTGTATATGTGTCTTATTTACAAGCTGATATTAATAGTAACAGATAATGAAGCAAAAATAGACATATGCTCGTTTGAAAAATATAGAAAAAAAAATAGTTTTTCCTTTTTTGCTAAAAATCCTACAGGTGCTTCGGTACAATTTGCAACTAAGCAAACGTTCTTTATAACTAGTTTTTTAAACGTTAGAAGCATTTGAAGTTCCAAGTATAATACTTAATACTTGAAACTTTATGTAGACGTATGGATATCTTTTGAGTTCGAAATATAATTGATTTACTTCGTTTTACTATAGTTACACTATTGTTTGTTAGTACTTAGGTTATCATGTATTTTATATTACGATCTATTATTGTTTCTTATCGTTTACTCGATAACTTGTTGGAACGAATTAACAACTTCAAGCATTCGAAAAACCTACATATATAGTCCACAACATTTTGCAGCAGTTGTCGAATACAAAAATTTATTTTCAAGTTGATCATAATTTGGACACCCTCGGTTTCTTGCAAATAGATTACATTGCAGACCATGCGTTTCATTGAGAGTGATATAAGAATATGCACCCTTAAGACAAATTGCTAGTAATTAATTAAAGTTAGATAATTTTTCTAAATAACATTTATCTTTAGAACAGAAACATATGTCTTTATATTTAGATCTTGGGATGCATTGGTTTTATCCTAGGATGTCTGTACGTGGCCCAGGCTAAAAGCGAAATATATTTTATGGTCGCAAATTATAATATAACTGTACATCAGATACCAGAGACTGATGTCTCTATAACCTTCACCCTGATGGTTGGGAAAATCCTTATCGCATTTGGTGCTGCCGTGGCCGCACTCTCCATGCTTGCTGTAGTTGGCATTTGGATTTACAAGAAATTCATCTTGAAATTTGTAAGTATAGATTAAATTTATCTTACGGCTACAAAGTATTTTCTGTTATTGAATGTAACTGCAAGCAGCCGACTTAGGTACGGGCACCTTTTTAGGTTACGGCACTGTCAGTGGTCTCCATAGTAGTATTGGCACTTATTGGAATTGGAGCTGCCACGACAGATGACAGAACATTTGTTGATGAACCCAAAATCGGATTGCCACTGGATACAAAACAGATTAATTACATAATTAAGAAAGTAAGTTAAGTGAAGGAGTTTAGAGAGCTTTACCATAAAAGCTTCGAAAAGAATATATTACACTACATGTAACAAATAAAAGTACAATTTGGAAAACATATATACTAACTTTATAAAATGCTTGCTCATACGACTTGAACATTCGCTGTATGGCTGTATGTGAATTAACTAAAAAACTAACACAGTGAAAGAAATAGTTTTAATTAAAGTAGAAGTAATAGTATAATGGCTTTATTTACGTTTTTCTTTGAAAGAGAATAGAATAAAATCAAAGAAAACTAGGAAAATTAAACCTACAGTAAGATTTTACACTTCATTTCTCAAGCCAGTAACTTTATTTGTTGAATATGTTTGTATAGATCTTTAATTTTTATTCTATTAAATAGCAAAAATAATCAGCCGGTCAAGTGCCCCCTCTGCCCCCCCCCCCCCCCCCCCCATGCTATTGCTTAAGCACAATTTCTATATTGAGTTTTAAAAAGCAGATGGATTTCCCATTTAGTCAGTACCAAACGCTTAGAATCATTTGCAAATGGTTGTAGTAGTAAACGTAGTGAAATCGACTTTTTATATAGCTGCTGCAGAAAAGAGTTGTAGAATAAGCTAAGTACAACCAAAGATTCTTAATTATCCAAAATCCCAACATCATCTAAAACAAAACATAATTAGTGTTCCACATGATATTGTTTTTTAAGTTTACATTAATTTTCTCTTTTGCAACATCATTCTTTTTTGTTTTAGTACAACTGCTGCGGAATAGTATGTATTGGTGTTAATAAAGAAACATGCGAAAATGCAATTTTGTATAATTCCCAGAAGTATCGAAGTATCATCGCCGCAATTTCAATAATCGGAGCTTTATTGGATGTAAGTTAATTTAGTATAGTGCATAGTATAATATAGTTTTCTTTATTTATTTTATCGTAATCGCCAAGATAAAAGAGGACGTTGCTTGTGATCGCATACGTTTAAGTAGTACGTAGAATTCTACAATGCGATTCCAGCAATAAGTAATCGTTCTTGCTGGTGTATTTATGCGCGTACGAATACAAGAAACGCCCTAAAAAACTGGGTTCTTTCATTCCTGGTTATCGCACTTGTCAAGCTTAGAAACTCTCTGCATAGTAAACGAAATGAACACTATTTTGTATTTGTATTTTTAATATACAAATATGTATTTTTCAGATTGCTGCGGTTGTGTTAACCGTAACTGTAATAAAGATTCCACGAAACAAGTTAAATGCAGCTCATCACATCCATCATAAATCGCATATAGGTCGACCAACTACTTAAGGGTGCTATACTCACAGAAGACGGAAGTATTGACATTTCACCGCTGAAGATAGTTCATTACTGGCTAAATGAACGAAGAATGAAATAACAATTAATAGGCGCATTAAATTAAATTTTTGTAACTAGACCTGTAAAGACACATAAACGACTGAATTATAAGGAGTTTTAGGTTCACATAGGGTAAATAATCATGTATGATGATTTAACATTATATCTATATACACTATCGCTCATATATTTGGGGACGATTAAAAATTTCTTAATTAGAATAAAAACAAACAGTTATTTGTAATTTGTGAGATAGAAGATAATACTATTGTAAATTATATGCTCATATATAGTATATAGAAATGTATACCCTTCCATATAAAACACACCCTCTTTTTTCGAGTTTTTCTTAGCCATCCAGAAATATATGAACGGTAGTGTATATGATTGAGATGTTATCAGCCACTTCATACTTCTTACATTTATCAAATTTCTTTTCTTTTATTTATAAAGACATTAAAATAAAAACTCTAATTACAAAAAATAACATAAAAAATACGTGTCATATCAGCAAATTACGAATTAAACTTGAATTTAGGCTGCAATAATCTTATGAAACTAGTTTTTTTTTTAATATAGGCACCGTGACGGCAATTGATTTGGAAACACCAAGATTTTCCTATTGTAAATTGTTTGTCACTACAATTAGTGTTTATGTCAATAAATAAATATAACAATCGTTTTTTTATGATTGGTGTAAATTAAAATAAAAAGCTAAGGCATCTGATGCTAAAATAATGTTGGTCATTTTTCGGAACATCAAAAGGCGCTGACAGAATGTGACCCTTCTTTGTCTTATCTTTTCACTGGTTGGAGCACTTTTGGTGTTGGGCAAAATTTCAGTGGGGGTCGTACAATACATCGTAGATATAAGTGCCTAAATAGAAATGTGAAGGTGTAGTCCACCCGAAGCTTCATCCAGCAACAAACAAACAAGCCTATGTTTTGTACATGTCACATTTTGTTGACATTTTAGTGAAATGTCCAAATATAAATCGTGCTTCCCCAATACTTCATCGTCATTGAAGTAATTACGAGTTTATGATGTCGTTGTTCAAAGACGTGAGTGCCTTCAAAGCCGTAGATTCGCATCATCAATTATTTTCTGCCTTTAAAATAAGAAGTACCGACGTACCCAAGCCCGTTCCTGATAAACCGCTGTATATAGCGCCCTTCGAAGTGGTCATACATAATAAGATCAACGACTGTTGGGTGTCGTTTTTAGGCAAAGTGTTTAATGTTACTCCTCTGCTGAAGCAATATGAAGGTCAGGATTGCATTCGACCGTTATTGGCGTTTGCTGGAAAAGATATTAGCAATTGGTTCGATCCCGAAACTGGAGACATTCAACATTATATTCACCCAATCACTGGTGCACGTGTACCGTACTGTCCGCATGGTAGGATACCACACGTAGAGATACAAGTCCCTTCAACGAATTGGAGGCCATTAGACCGCAAACCATGGTGGTTCGATGATAAAAAGTATCTAATACACTTCTATTATGATTTTATGCACTTAGAGCCAAATTCATAGTCATCACTTAAGTAAAACTCATCCTCACCTCATCTAATGCTCATCTCTTGCTCACTCAAGGAAACCTTATCCTGACTTCAATTTTGGTATTTAGAAACATGAGTAAGCATTTTCCTAAGTTGAGAAAAAGATGAGAAGCCGTCGGGTTACCGACGCGCTGTTACGTCAACGTTTGAATGACGTATGGATGACGTTTCGTTCCGTTGAACCAATTGTGTGGCAGATGTGAAATACGAAATATTTGATTTGAACTGGGCTCTGAATTTTATTGCGCTAATTATATCCCTTATTTTACCTACGCATTTTCTTAGAGGGAAATTGTCACTTTCTGTGTAACTTTGTGGTAGTCGTATTCAATATTTAGAAGTTTTTAACGAGATGGCTTCGAGAAGAACGTTCTTTATTAGCGATCAGAAAGTTTTTTAAAAGATCTCATTAATAAACATCGGGGCATAATTGAATGCAAAATAACAGATTGTATAAGCGTTGGGGAAAAGAAGCGAACTTAATACACTTTAACCAACGAATTTAATGCTGTATCAGAGCATTGTTACGTAAGTATGCTTGTATAATATATTATATATATATATATATATACACGAGGAGGAAATTCCATGCTCTTCATGCAGAAATTAAAAATTGAGGGGCAGGACCTGAGGGTTGCGGAGCAAAAAATTCGAAAAAAAATTGCTGAATACGAGCTGGAAATTGTAAAAGAAAAACTTAAAAATGAAATAAATCAATATAAAAGCTAATTTATTCTCTTGCCTAAGTTAAAATCTATTGTGATGTGCCTAAATTAATCGTAACGTTACGATACTTTGTGAAAGAACAGAGAAATTTGTGAGAAAATGTTTATTCAAATAACATACAAATTCATGCCTTTTTTATATATTAAAATGTCTTTCAAATGGTACCGTTGTAACAGTTCAGTGTTACTATATTTTTCAAGAGGGTTTTCCATATCTCTCACAATATTTCTATACTATTCTACATATTCCACATATTCCCAGAAATCATCCATATTCCCCATATACAATTTATAATATATATATATATATATACAAAAATAAAAAATAGGTTCTGAGGAATAGGTAAGGTAGCTACTAGCAAGCCTTAACTTTTCCTCACTCTTGACTCAATTATGAGTCAGATTTGAGGAATAGATGAGTTACTGTTTATGAATTCCAAAATGTGAGAAATCGGCGCTATGAGTGTGAGGTGAGGATGAGGCGTCTATGAATTTGGCTCTTAGTCGATAATAAGGCTCGCAATATGGCGTTGCCATTTAGTTGACAGGGTTTTTTTCAAGCTGCGCTCGATGACGCCTCTTGGAATTTCGCGGCGCCGCTTGAGAATTTGGCGCCTGAGGCTTCAGCCTAGTTAGCCTAATGGGTAAAACGTCCCTGATTATATACCTTTCAGGTACATGGTTGGTCGCTTGACTAAGAGAGTAAGGCCAGTTCGTATTATAAATACCATAATTTGTAAAGAAGTTTACATGGACGTATGTTGCGAAGATACAATTAATCGTATCATGGAACGATACTCGATATTCAACTGCGATAGCGATAGCTACACTTGGAGGTTTCTGCAAAACTCTTTATTTTGTATACCCTATACATTACGGTTTTTAGGTGCAACGATAAAAATTTGAGAATGGATAAAACTCTAGATCAAAATGGAGTGCCCGACGAAAGAGATGATTACGCCAATTTAGGTTTACCACCAAATTTGTATGTGCCTGCTATATTTTTATATTATAATGACGACTTTAAGTACGAAGTGGAAGAGTAGTTCATTCACTACTAATATACAATTTATTAGACTTTTGTTTTTTCTTTTTAATTGCATGTTAACACTACTTCATTACTTAGATTTTATACAATAGTGGGTAAAGAGGGAGTGTTTACAGTAAATACATAATGGGCTTTCTAAAAAAATTTATTTTGTGCCGGATACTACAAATTTTACACAAATAAATAAAACGACTTAAGAAACTAATACAGTTATGAAATTAAAAAGTAAGGGAACAAAATAAAAACATCGTAAGCGAAATATTAATCTAAAAACGAATATAAAACTTCAAAAATTCACAAAAGGTAAGTAATCTGTAACTCTTTTTTTTCAAATATTAATACGTAAGTAAGTAGATAATAATATTGCTTTAAACTAACTTATCTTGTAATGTATTTTTTCATCTTTCATATATATATTAAAATGTTATAATAATAATAATTATATATTGAAAAAAGCAGTTTTATTATTATTATTATGAAGTGGGTACCATCGTTTGTATAAAGACTAATCCCGCTGTCGCAATAAACTGGGACAAATCATTTTAAACAATAAAATTGTTTAAGTGTATCGTACGTATTTTTTTAGAAAAGCCAATGTCTCTTAATAGCACCCAAATATAATAATTATAATATAATAAAATTGAATCCAATAATTTAAGAGTACAACTCTAAACATATAATATTTATATATACAGAAAGTGCAATGCATCACATCTCAATACACCTAGTAAGCAGCAGCCAAGCTCGATATTTAAATAATAGTAATAAAAAGTAGGTACAAAAAATATCTCGAGTTCGTAACAAATTTCTTGCAGAAACAGAAAAAAAAAAAAACGACGGAATATATTTGCAAGCCGAAGAACAATAATGGATAAACAAAATATAAAATTTACGTTAAAAATGTCTTATACATACATATATCTTCCTTCATCTTGTAGCATTTTCGTATTAATACGTATAATATATATGAATATTAAATAGGATTTTTTGTAAAATATATCCACACCATGGGTTTTTATTAATAATTAAAGGAGATTAAAAATACGTTTTAAAAAAGTTCCACTATATGTATGTATATGTTAATATGATCGCAGATAGTTTGTGTTCTCTTTTCACACACCGATGATAGTGACGATGACATTCGTGAAAAAGAGGCTTAAAAATATAAAAAAACTTTTCTTTTTTTTTCATATTACACTAACATATTCCTTTTTTTCTTTTTTTTTATATAGTAAGGGTTAATTAGTATATAATGCGTATTTATAAATATTAGTAGTAAACAATTCAGTCTGCAACATTAGTCTCGGGTAATTGCGAATTATCTACTATAAGTTTGTTTTCAATGGGCGATAGGTCTTTTATTAATTGTGGCTCCGTCGACAGTATCGTTGTCGTTTCTTGAATGATGGTAGTAGTGACGCCGTTAGTTAGTCCATTTTGTTGCGTTTTCATTGTAGTAGTCTTTATCGGTGCGGTTTTCTTAGCGGTAATGCGTGTTATCTCGGCTGGCTTCTTGTTGGTCGATTTGATCGCAGTGATTGTCGTTTTTGTTGTTGTCGATCGAGTTGAAGGAGACTAGAATTGAAGAAGATCGCTATTAGCGGCAGTAGAATATTACAACTAACTTTCTTTAAGTTAAAAATACGCATCCACGCAATCTCTTAGTTTTTTTTGCTTTGAAGGGTACAGTTCTGTTCGTTATTTGGTAGGACATGGATTTAAAAAACAAAGTTTCAAATGCGTACGTTACATTATTACTTTTCTACTTCACAGTCAATTAACAACTGATATACAGTGCATTCTCTCTTAACGGACACCTCTTATACGTGGACACATCTCATAAGCCAACAAATTATGGGGCACCAAAAGAAATTGGATGATCTACTACATATCAAAATTTATCCTCTTAAGCAGACCCTCTAATAATCGGAACGGACACACGAAAATAGCAGTTTTCACGATTCTATTTTCTCTTAAGCGGAGAATATATTTCCGAAATACCGGTAATTCCCCGAATTCTGTCTCTTCGCTTCAATATAGGTGGTTTATTACGCACGAGCATTAGTCATTGCCGAGATATAGCAAGGTAAGGGTATGCGCAAATGTATATTTTTTATTCTACTGTTTGTGCGTGGAGTTAAACATAAAAGCTATTCCCGTTCTCGCAAAAAAATTTCTGATAAACGTGTACTTATACTTCATGAAAAAACTAGTGCTATAGACGTCTACGACAAAGACAAACTAAATGTTCGCGTTTTAGCTGCAAGATTTAAGCAGAAAATACGCAGGTAGCAAATATAAAAAATATGAAAAAATTAGTGAATAAATTCTATTCTGGCCATAACATACAACAAAAACGAAGCTTTTTTAAAATTGAGGAATACAATATTGTTGTTTGTAAAAGCCAGAAACAAAAATATTACATATCCCTATTCCATTCACCACAACACAGGCAAAGATAATCGAAATTTTGAATTATCAAAAATTTAAAAACCTGGTATAAATCTTAGCAAAACTGTGTATACAGTTAACGATGTACAAGATCTGACCAAAACAACTAATTTACTACACGTTATTTATTTTATAAAAACAGCATAGAATTTTCTTCTGTAACAGTTGAAAACTGTTTTCGTAAAGCAAGATTCACATATTGCGACGTTTCTCAAATTGATAACGATTTTGAGCCCAAAGATTGCCTTTATCTACTGTTGCCGAAATGTGTACAATTCTTCACATATCTAGAACAAATAATCTTGATTTTGAAGAATACGCAAGTATTGACAAAAACTTAGCCCCATTAAGATGAAAATGAAGAAGTAAGCATTGAAATTCATGGAATCTCGCAGCGAAATAAACCTTGTTCTAATGAGGAAATAATTGATAATGATGAAGAGAGCACAATCAAAACGTATAAAGATACAATACCAATTTTACACAACATAAAACTTTTTACCTCTAAGAATAGTGATATAAAAGATTCGAGCTGGTGTCTGAAAGCATGATTTTAGAAATAAGAAATGTAGATCAAACAACAATGTTAGATTTCTTTAGATCAAAATCTTAATTATCTATAAATTGGATATTAATTTTAGCACAGTATAATACACAATATTATGTAGATGTCTTCATTATAAAATAAACAATGTATTACTTATGTTTTATTTTTTCTGTGTACGCATGTTTCTAAATTACATAGACTAATAGTGAGTTTAAAAGATGGGGACAAATATCAGGCAAACAAAGGTGTCCGCTTAACGGAGAGTACACTGTATTAGGTTGCAAAAACCGAAATTACCAATGATTTAAGCGATTATCTGTTAATGTATGGGTATATATGAATTGATAGATCACACTTATACAGGAGTATTGTGCTGTGTACATTTGGGACCAGCCTATATGATTATTTGTTTATTTTATGAAACAAAATGAAATGCATTTATCACTAAGATATAAAAATCTAACTATTTTTGCAAAATTTATTTTTGTTATCCACAAAATGTTCTGTTCAACTAATCACCACTTATCCTTTAATAACATAATCATTATAAACTTTTAACTGAATAAAAAGGATTGTTTTTAACTAACCTTTATTTCAGTCTTTTTTACGGTGATAGTAGATTTTCCCGCAGATAATGTGCCGCTGGTCCTAGTGGTAGTCGTGCGACTAGTAGCAGTCAGCTGCTTATTTACCGAATCTTTAATTTGTTTTTCAGTGTCGGCTCCTTTCGCACCTACTGTTCTTGATGTTGGTAATTTTGGCTTTGGTGGTCCAGCCGTAGGAGATTTGGACGTCAAACTTGTCGGTGGCCTCGGTTTCGCATTTGTCGTCTTTGGAGAACTCGCAGTAGTACTGACCTTAAGTGGTGCTGTAGTCTAAAAAAAAAAAAGAACAAAAAGATATCAGACTGAATTATATGTAAACAGCAATGTTAGTTACTGCTGGATTACAACTAACCTTTGTTGCTGAAACAGTAGATGTTTTTGTAGTACTTGAAATTCCAGTGCTCCTTGACGATAACGACGTTGGTCTTGGTTT
Source organism: Cetonia aurata (assembly GCA_949128085.1). Taxonomy (NCBI): domain Eukaryota; kingdom Metazoa; phylum Arthropoda; class Insecta; order Coleoptera; family Scarabaeidae; genus Cetonia; species Cetonia aurata. The sequence continues at coordinate 28,063,349 of OX421887.1, forward strand.
AGGTGGAGCTATCGCAGGTTTTGAAGTGGTAGTTGTAGAAGTCGATTTCGTTATAGTATTGCTAGCATTTGTTCTACTGCTGGCAGCGAGTTTAGTGGTAGCAGGACTTGGTTTTGTTTCTGTTTTCGTTAGACTAGGTTTGGACGTTATTGGGCTTTTTGCGCTGGAAGAACTCCTTGTCGAAGTCAACGTTGTAGATGGTTTCTTAGCGAGCAATGGTGATTTAGCAGGTGCTTTCACATCACCATTCGCTAAAGGCTTCCTTTCGCTAGACTTCGTCGTTGCAACTTCTGATTTTGGTTTAGTCGAGGGCTTAGCCAACGACGATTTTGTTGTTAGCATCGATTTGGTAGCGGTTGGAGGTTTAGCAGTCTTACTTGGTGCCGATTTAGTAGGCGAAGGAACTGCCGCTTTTGCCGACGTAGATGTTTTTGTAGCCGATGGTTTTGCGGCGATCGTTTTGGTCGGAGATTGGCTGGGTCTAGGACTCTTTTTCGTCGCTGCTGTAGGCGTCTTAGCTGTAGATTTAGCGCTAGTCTTTTTATCTTTAACAGCCGTAGCAGCTACAGCGGCTGTTGCAGCAACCGCTGCTGTAGCTCCAACAGCAGCGGCAATAATGGTATCGTCGGCTTTCTGTTCAGCTTCCAGCGCTACTTCAGGTAAAGCAGCAGGAGCTTCTTTTTCTTCGACATCTAGTATAGGAGCCTCAGCTTTGGTTTCAGTCGGTGGAACAATCGTATCTATTAACTTATCAGAGAATTCCGCATCTTTCCGTTCGATTAATTGTGTAATGTGCTGGTCAGGGCTGAGTGGCGATGTGACGTCAGGCATATCGAATTTTTCCAAGAAGGAATTAACGTCAGCAGTGTTAACTGATTCAGTGTCAATTTGCTCGCTGAGAGTTGTATTTGGTGTAGAAGATATTTCGCATACAGTTTCTTTTGCAACTGTTGCCTCACTGGTCTCTTGTATGGCATTGCTCAACTCCTGTGTGTAATTTGTATTCGTTGGTTCCATTTGGTCTTCCGATGAAATAAAACTGTCTTTAATGATGTCTTTCTCGGTGCTAATATCTTTAGCCTCTTCAATAATTTCCGGCGATAAACTGTTATCATCCTTAAGGGAAGTTGTGACATCTTCTAATGGCGATTCTAGATCTCGTTTCTCACTATCGAGTGACTCCTCTATGGTCTCCGGAGATTTTGCATCGCATTCTGCTCCGCCTCTTTCTACCCCATCCAAAATCATTTGCACTTCATTAGCAAGTAATGCTTCTGAAGCATTTAAGTGTGGCTCAACGTTTTCTACTAGGTCGGTTTTCTGGAAATCAACTTCTGCAGGGTTCTGTGAAGTGGCTTCAGGAATTTCGGCTGTTGGTTCTGATGTCTTTGCAAGTAAACATTCTTGAATCAATTGTTCTTCACTAACGATGGAAGCTTCATTATTTAATGCTTGAGTTACGGTAGCAAGAGTTTCTTGTGGTTCTGGAGAGTGAGATTGTAATTCTTGCTCCGAAACTGCAGGTTCGGGAGTTTTCTGCAAACAGCTTTCTGCAAATATATCAATATGTTGATTTGGTTTTATTTCACTTTCTATGGGTAAAACCACTGGTGGTTCAGGAGCTATGAACTGAGTTTGAATATCGACACTACATTCAGATAGTTTGTTAAGAATTTCATCTGAAAGGTCAAATGTTGGTTCCGGCGTTTTTGATTGTGTTTGAATGTCATCCGTTGTAGGTATGGGGGACTTTGATTCCATAACTATTTCACTAAGTGGTACGGGTGATTTTAAGGGAATATCTGCTGCAATTAATAGCTCCGGCTCATCCGCTACAGTTACTGGCGACTTCGATAACACCAATTCAGGTATATCATCTATATTTAACTCAGGTGAACCAGTTTCTTGAGGCAAATCATCCGTTACAGGCAAATCTGTAGGTTTTGGACAAATAGGTAAAGATTCGTCTTCAGGCACTGCAGCCTCTTTCAGTTCATCAATAGCCTCTTTCAGTTCAACAATAGTCTCTTTCAGTTCATCAATAGTCTCTTCTTTTTTCTCTTGGCAGATAGGGAAGAATTCTTCAATTATATTAGACATAAAATCTTCTTTTAGGGTTGGCACCGGCGATTTACTCAATTCTATTGGCTCTGGAGTTCTAGTTTGGCACAGTAATTCTTCTGAAGGTTCTGGAGTAATAACCACTGGAGATTCAGTTTCCTGAATGTTCAGAGATTGTTGCTGACATAATTCATCTTCAACGGATTTTGTCAAATCGTCTAGTTTGTCAGGTGATTCATATGGTAGTGGACTAACCCTTTCGACTGATTTATCAACATTTGATTCTAAAACAAAATCACTTTGACTGGACGACTTTACATCATTAATATTAAAATCTTCGTATTTAAACGAAGGTGATTTTGGTGAATTTCTATCAATAGGACTAGATCGATCGTCTACATCTAACAACGCAGTTTCCCGTGGAAGTGGTGAAACCGCATCCGGTGTTTTTGGCGCAGAACTCAACTCTTGTTCTTCGGAATTTGGTTCGGGAGTGATTGGGAACGGAGCTTTAGAAGCTTCAATTAAAATAGGTGACTTTGCAACTGGCAAATCGCAAATTGAAGTGTCCTCGGCTTCTACAGGCAATGTAGGTTCTGGTGTGTCAGGTAACTTTGACACGCCACACAGTAAATTAGATTCGTCTGCCGCAAGTTGAGCGTCACCACTTTCCATTGGTTTATCTAAATCAGTTGTTATGGTTTGCGATTCCTTGCCGAGAGGATCGTGTTCGGGCAAGTCAGAGATCGTCTCATTAAAATTACTATTTTCCGCTTTTTCCAAGAAATCATCGTCATCCGGAAGTAGCTGTACCTTATTTAAATCGAACGGATTTGCTTCATTGTCGTCTTGATAGAATGACATCGACATAGGGTCTGTGGGCTTATTCAATTGCGGCTGGAAATCGTGTACATCCTCACTAGCAGTACAGGAATTGGCATTATTCGCGTCTTCCGTCGTAAAGGAAGACTCGAATCCTAGTGTTTTGCCTTCAAGGTAACTAGATTCATCTCCAAACACTGCTTTCGTAGACAGCGCTGCTTCGGATTGGTCCAAGAACTTCGCAGGTGTTGAAAAGGGTGTTGCGTTTGGTCCAAAATGAAATTCTTCGGCATTTGTTACTTTCTGCGGTGTATTAGGATGGAATTCTATGTCTTCAATGTTCTTACCGTTTAGGAAATTCTCCATTACTTCTTGTGAAGACAGTTTCTGCGCAACAAAAAAAAAAAGATGTCCTGTTAATAATGACAGTAAAACAAATGTGGGTAATATTTACGTTAATGTCTTGTCCGTTGCTGTAAACATCGCTTGGTCTGTTTTTCACTTCTTTCTCAAAGTCTTGCGGATTTGGTAAATTGATATCTATATCAGCAGGGGTCGCCCTCCTTGGAGATTGTGCTATAACTTCGTCATCGATAAGCGCACGACATACTGGTGAAACAACATTTCTTGTCGGAGAGGAGATGGGCACAAATTCTGCGGCGTTTGGATTTAGTTGTGACATTTCTTCTTCGTCCTCTTCTGGGGTCTTCGTTAGTTCGGCAACCTATTATTAACAGAAACATTATAAGTAATAGAAACACAAAGATTCTTGTGTAAAAAAAATATTACCTCTTGGTCGGCTTTCGAAGAGGACACTTTTTCAGATTCGGCAGAATCACCTTTATAATAATTCCACTCGTCTTCTGAGTCTTCTCCACTATCTGCTACATTCTCCTCTACGCCCGCATCGTGTACTGAAAGTAAACGAAAACAAAACTTATAATATCCATGGATCTCTATGATGCGTATACATAAAGATTATTCTGAGAACCTAACATGTACATTGTATTCTTGGATAAATAGATATTAATGTTAGATAAATATGGTTACTTAATACTACTTTTCACGATTCTGATATGAAGAAAAATAGGTCTTTTTTGAGATAAAAACTTAGAAACTATACCGATCTTTTTTTTTTAGAAAAACTATAATATAGGTACTTCTCAATTAAAATATTAATTTTATTTTACTAAACATAATTGTATACTTTTTTTTTACTTATCCTATCGATGTTAACTTTTTCATGAAAGTATTTGAAATAACTTAATTCTATACAATTGAAAAAAAAAAATGCATTTAGGTAACTACATAAAAACGACTTTGCGGATTTGTTCGACCACACCCTAGAAACGGAATAAAGTGTCCAAACACCTACAAGCAGCCAACAGCCGCTGTCATACTCGCAAACTTGTTAGCCATAACGTCTATCATCTCCGTTACCGCCACCTATTGATCGTTCCGGGAGTTCATGGCGAGAAGTAGGGGGATAACCGAAGACGGTGATTGTCGACGGAAGGACCAACATCGCGCGACGGGCCGTTGGGCCATTCCGGGGCAACAGGTTGCTCATTTGTGGAATAATAGGCTTCTAGATGAGGGCCTGATTGCATGCTCTACATGCCGACTCGATTACTCGCACTATAAAAATTATTCGCACATCAATTCGCAGCGGTTCCTTTATCGACGTGTCACTCGCCAGAAACACGTCGATTTATTAACAGATAGCACATCGATAATTGAATAAAAACAATGTAGCGATGAGAATGGCTAAGTTTTTGACTTTGCCATGAGAAGTGACATGAGAAAATATATCTAACAATTTCATATCCTTGCGTCAAATTGTTTCTTTAGAAATATATAATTACATTAACTTGATATAGAAAAAATGTTCGTAAGCCGTACATAAACTTTATTTTCACTAAATATCAGATAACATGTTTCGTCCCGAACAGGTCATCTTCAGATCTACGTCAGTTTCGGATATATGTACCTATGTCGGTGTTTTAATGTAACTAGTATGTTTAGATTGTAATTAAAGTAAATAGGTTAATTTAAACATTCTACTTACATTAAAACACCAAAAAATTTCGAAACTGCCGTAGATGAAACATGTTATCTGATATTTAAAGCAAATAAAATTTCCGAACGGCTTACGAACGTTTCTTCTATATCAAACTAATAATCCTGAGAACGGTGTAATCTTAGGATTACAAATACAATATTATAATTGTTCAGAATTACTTAATTAGTCATAATTTAAGCAAATCTCGTCTCAAATATAAATTACCCTTATTTTTGCATACGTATAGTAAGTAACAAAAGTTTTCCTATATCCTATTTCCTAATGTTAAAGAACACGAAATCTAGCATATGTATAAGAGGGATTTACCGAATTTGTAAGATAGTTAAAACATGATTAAAAGGACAAATACCTACTACATTCATGTAGCGAAAGTTTTATATTTATTGCATTCCGTTGTAGTATTATAGATATAATAACTGCTTACATACCTACTGTAATTAGCGTTTTATAACTTTGTAAAAATGAAATCAAAATAATGCTTGTAAACAATGTTTAGATTAGGTGCACGAGGTAATGGGCCCAGATTTTTGCAACTTACTGTATATATCATATAGTATTTGAAAAGGGCGATGCATTAACGTATGTATCTTTTTCGATCTTTCAACGCCAATGTACGAAATTTAAATTGCATTACGAACAAATTCTTCTTGCCAGATTCTGCTTACTAAGCTCTTCTAAGAATGAAATCTAGTTTTGTACAGACGAATTTGGACATAAAAAAAGACGTTATGCTCTAATAAATGTCACGTAAAACAGCATTAGTCCAGTCACGGTTGGAGGCTGGGCGCTGAGGTGTGAATGATTATGAATTTTGCTGCGCATTTGTGTTCTTCATGTCAATTCTTTGTTAGGTACTAATAATTTGAAAAAGGGAAAATGGTTGCCTTATTGTAGAACAAAACAGCCGAAGATACGATACAATCTTTAAATCTTTTGCAGTTGATATTAAATAAATTATGTAAAAACAAGTTAATGTCTAATAATCTTATTTTTTGGTTAGATGATCAATAAAAAACAAATGACATAATCAGACAGGGTAATTAAATAACTTAAATAACAAACTGCGTCTGCATAACTAGTAAAAAGCGAAGTACGTTATATTTCCCAATTCAATGGATTTTAGGTATTGTTCCATGGAATATTCGGTAATTTTTAATATCATTTTATATATTATGTTTTCTAAGAGAGATTCAGAGAACTGATATTGAATTAGATTTAGTTAATTATTACTTATAGGTCTTTCTTTTATAAGCTATCACCTGTGTGAAAACTCATTTCAAATATTATCTCTTTTGCAATAGAGAAAATCAATAAATTTGCCACAGTTGCCAGTTTTGCAATGAAAACACGAACACACTCGCACACATATACATATTATATTTATATCATATTGGGCAACGGCAGGTCAATATGCAAATTAATCAGGTATGTATTTTGCAACCAACTTTCTTTATTGTCCAACTACGAAAAGGTATATATGGAGAAATTAACAGGTATTTAAGATAAAATCTCCAATATGTAAAGATAAATAATACTATAAGAAATTCATTCAACAGCGTTGGACAAGGTAGCCAGAACATTTAGGTATATTGAGAGTATTGAGACCTTGAGTGCTGAAAACGTAAACATAATTTAGTGAGAAACCCCTGCCTACAAACGGCGACGTTCTAGAACAACTAGCAACGTAGAATAATAGTCTCTTTCAGTTGAATGAGTGTTTATTTTATGGTAGGTCATAATCAAGCAATTTCTCGAACAGATAAGTACGAAATGTGTGAAAGTTCGATAGCTAAATTAACTGTATGCACGTTTAAAAATAACCAGCTTGCTTGCATCGAAAATATCAAGATGTAGACCGGTATGTAAGCATCACAACAAAAACATTTAAGATGTATAGCACATGTATTAGCGTGAAATATCGCGCAAGGTCATTCACTCATATTTGGAACTAAACTCTTAGGATTCTAACGTGCTTATTGTTTGTTATTTCAGCTAATTAAAACACAGTTTCTAAATCAAAACAAAGAAAGAACAGACAACATAGGCATGCAATCTAAGAAGCTGTCGTTATACAATAGGAGATATTTGTATGTAAAGTTTCGTGTTTCATAATCTTAGAACCGTAAAATCTCACCGATCTAAAAATACCGACAGGTTCACGGAAAATACCTGCGCAATTTCCTCACGTACAACACGCAAAACAAATCGAAAACAAATGTTTGCGCATGTAAATATATTAGGAAAGAGAGTACCCTAGATCACTTTTGTAGGAAGAATTTTTTTCATATCGCTAGCCTAACCGCTTTCTCAATTCGAAATGGATGTCTCTATGCGTGTGGTTCCTGAATTAAACACTGAACGTACCTTAGTGTTATCGACGTGACGATTAAAAACTTATCACAGTATAAACGAAGAAGAAAACACTTTTATCAAAAACGATTAATTCGAGGCACTTTTTCGTATGATGGAGAATGTCCACTCAATTACACAAAGGCCGGCTCCTAAGGAAACTAACTGTGGGTCGGGTTGGGTTGTACGTTCTACGCACGCGTACCATCTACCGACCGCTGTCGGAGCGAGACGCCAGCGTTCGCAAAGAGTAGTAATACACTACAGATTTCTATATCCGTTTCTTTCTGACTCGTTTCGGTGCACCAATTCTATCGATAGAGGTAAGTGTTAATTAGAATACATGTAAATAACGAAAAATAAATTCAATTTAAGAAATAAAACTCACATTTTCTTGTTTGCATTCAACGAAAAACAATGTCCTGTCAAAAAACGTAGAATCAAATGTTAAGAAACAATATTTTAAAACCATATACCTATCAAGTATTTATAAAATATCCTTAAATGTGTAAAAGCGATTAGCTAAAGTAATCTTTCCGTGTGATTGTGTGATATTATAACAATTGTGATCTAGATTAAATTATTAAAATCATTTAATACGTCGTTCATTAATGCGTGTTCTACTTATTCATCACTTTAATTTACCTAAATTAATATTAATAAATAGCTTTTAAATTTTGTGAAAATATGCCAAATAAATTATTTTATAAAAATTACGCTGCCTAAAAGAGACAACTGATGAATAATAAACAGCAATTTTTTTGTAATAGCTAAAATTACAACATTGTCAAAGAATTTGGCAACGTTTTCAAGGATGATTTATACATTCATATGTTCACTTGCCAGTACTGCTTATATGTTTATTTCAAAATCTAGATATTTGGCTTGTATGGGTAAATTTTTATGCAGCACCTTATATTTAATGGCGGAAATTATGTAAAATATTCTAATAGAGTTGGCATATGGTTAAATAAATTTTGTGGTTCAATTTTACAGAAAAACAAGGGAAAGCCATATTTTAATTACTTTTGTATAATTCCAGTGCTTACTTCTCTGAAGGTACCAACCACACAGGAATTGTGTGCCCGTGAAAACAGCCGCCTTGTCACCGCTCACCATTTTTAGACATCAGGAAATTCCATGCAGTTCACTGACAGTAGGATTTAGTTTAAAAAGTGGTGGCTGTGACATAGACGACATTTCAGTGCAGTTACGCCGCAATAAAGATATAATGAATTTATGCAAGTGGGCAAACACCATTCTAGGCAATACGTGGAAATTGTCGCGTTTTCATGTTGAATCGTTTTTCTATATTATATTATACGTAGTGCTTGCTACGAATGAAGATAGCTATAGAAGTGGCTTTCACCATACGAAACAATTACATCTGAGGTATTGGATACAACATAAATTGCTTCGACATACCTGCCCTGGAAGCGATATTATTGGTTAACTAGTATTGACCAAACTCATCATTTTGACGCGATAAGTTACTGATACAGCGTATATATTCAAAAACTTATAGGAAAGTAATCTGCAATATTCCCAAAACTTCCCAAATGTTGAATACCACACTTTTGTTTATGAGGACAGTATATTTTTCTGTCCTTTTCATTTATTTCAATTTGGGTTTTGATTCATTTGGATTCAGTTTGAACGAACAATGATTTTAAACAAATTCGGTATACGGGAAGAATTAGACGTATAGGAGACTTTAAAGAAAAAAAAAAATTAGTTTGATGGATGCATCGAAGAGCAGTAGTATCGATTAAAAAAAAAATTTTGTCTATATTCCGTTAATACTATTTCCATAGTTTTAAATAAAAGAAGTAGAAAGCTCACGGCAGTATTATCATTCTTTTTTAAATAACTATACCTTTCGTTAGTTTCAAACTTCGCTGACCTTCTACTCCACCATACTGGTAATTAATTGCTATGCAGAAATTTTTAAGTAGGAACTTTGGAGGGCCGCCTATGATTGCAATAAAAACGAACGCAGAACAATATATAATTCAACAGGCTCCAACGCCAATACGAATTTCAATTGTTGAATAGACAATAATAATAAATATATGTACATATGTATATACATTATACATAATCGCCACCATAATTGTTAACCATAAAGAGTGAATAGATGAGTCACAGTCGGACAGAAACTTCGTCTTTTATAACGAGAAAAATATGTTGGATTAATTTTGAAACGTAGAGGAGAATATAAGGAGTTAAATTGTTCGAAATATTCGCACTTGCTATGTATGGTACATACGAATGATGTTTGTGCTGTTACGTAACCACGAATAGATAACGACGCTAATAAATACCCACTTAAAAATTAAGATAGGTCAAGTTTCTGATATTCTATTTAAAAACAATGTAGAATAAATATTGATTTCAACTCCAGTGTTATAATATCTCTCTCAATAATTTGACTAGATTACATTAATTAGTATTATAGCAGCACCAGAAGAGATGCTGTAATGCTTTACAACAAAACCTCTTTGGTTTACCAGTAGCACATAGCTAGAAATCAGCGCGCCCTGTATCATAAACTGCCAAGTGTTTAGGTTTATTTATTATCAAATAAACGCATAAAAATATAATTTTTATTTTACAAGAAAATAGAATATAATTTAAGAGTTTCAGTTCTTGATAATGCAGCTTAAATCCGCTCTTTGGCTACACATCACACAAAAAAATAAATAGAAATTAATAAACAGAAATGTACATACGTACAAAGTTAATCTAAATAATAATCCTCAAAATTACAACTAATTTAAACATATATTTTGGTATCATAAAGCAAATTTTATTAGGTTGAGTTGTTTAGTATGAAGTACACAAAAACTGTAAAAAAAATCGTATATACATACACACCTATTAGAAATATATTCTATGCCAAGGTCGTTAATTGCTGATTTGAGTAAATCTAGTCCAGTCATGTAATTTATTAAAAGTATGATAAGTATACAGTTTGCGAGATATGATTCAACAGGTTTCTAAAGCACGACATGTTATCTCTGCATACAAGCATATATTTAGGAATTATATTTAATGACAAAAACAGAACGAAAGCGCAATGGTGACGTTGGAGCTGTAATGTCAAATTGTGGAAGGTAGATTAGAGATTTTTGATTTTTTTTTACTGCCAATTGTCTCGAATTGGTAAGAACTAGATTAATTATGGAATGAGTTTGCTTTAGTATCAGTCAATATGCTACACGTAATAGTAATTATGTCAAACGCACTCTTAGTGAAAGAAGTCATTTTGTCGAATTCTTATTAAGAAGACACAAAAATAAAAATAAGGAATAGTATACTAAAAAACGCCGCAAATAGGTTGAAAATATTACTTCTTATGCTTATTCATGCTGGTTTAAATACCAGCCGTTTTGATTTGACTTATACGGATAAACCTCTTTTGAACTCTGGAACAAAAGCTATTTTATAAACAATTTGAGATGAGTAATTACTTTCTAGTAATTCCAAACCGTTTTCAAATCTTAATCGTAAACATACTGTTTATGTATGTATTCTAGAAACAAGTGCAACCTGCCCAATAATTTAGACTATTTACCACGAACCCTGTTCCAATATACTAATATGCATCTCCTACTTATAGAAGAGGGAAGAGAATGACTGGATGATCTCAATACTTAGATGTGAAATGTGCATAGATTATCCAGTAAACTTATTCACATAAAATGCCTTTATTTACTTAAAAATCACAATATATTAAATACAAACAAATATATTAAATGCTTTTATAAAATTAGGCATAAACAATGTCGTTATATTAGATACATGTACAGCTCTAGTGATCCAAGAGAAAATATTCTTGGAAAAACTTATATTTTATATACACGATAGTGTATGACAAATAACTGACCTTGACTGACACAATAGATTATATCAAAATAACGCATATAAATTAGCATCGAGCGGAAACGATGTTATTGTGTGTGGTTACAGAGAATAAACAATTATTTATACACATTTAACCAAACAAACTATGCCATCTTTTAATTGTCCGGCTTTTATGCACCTCTACGCTATTCATGGATTTAATGTTAAATTAGTTAGAACAATGTCTGAATATACGATTAATGGATATTCTAATGAATTATACATGCCATTAGGTTCATCCAACAGATATCTAACTAATATGTTAAATTCTTGGTAGATTTTATCCGCAAGTATGTTTTTACATCTTAAATTCAGGATTTATTTCAAGTAGATATTATAGTCGACCGGTACTTTGCGGCTTTTATTACAGAAATATATGGTAATTTCAAATCACTACCATGTTATTGCAGATTTGTTCAAATTTACTGGTTTTTTACAGGAAGATGACATGTAGTACTAAAAACAATGAAGCAAGATTTGATGCGAATAATCAGAGTAAAATGAGTAAAAAATAAAAATCATAGCTTAATCACATTATAAACGGTAAGTTATTAAGCCTTGTGAAGATGAGGAAATTGTAAATAAAGATGAAGGAAAACTTAATTTTTTTTTTATATATAAAACGGAACTAAATGACGGAAAGTTGCCTAACCTAGAAACATTAGAGCGCGCAAAACATATAGTATAGATATTATACTTGAAAACACGAATTTTATATTGTCACGGCGCCTTAGCGGCAGATTAAATAATCTCTCTACTGGTGGATAGTCTTGGAGATACAAGGCTACAGTTTCTTAATGCATATAGAGACCTGATGCTGGATATACAATATACGTTTGTGATGCAAAGATTATTAAACGACACATTTCTGGCAGCCATTAAATAATCACTTTTACTAGTGCTAGCCTGTACTTGAAGAATTGATAGAAATATACAGGTAAGTAAAATAATACGGCAATTTTCGACTTACTTATATTAAGTCTTTGGCTTCCTTTTGTTTCACAAATAGTAAGTACATTCATATCCAGCGAATTTTGTATTATTTCTGCTATTACTTGTGTTTCAAAAGTCCTTCTGAGTACGCAATATACTGTCCAGGAACTCTTTGTTCCTTGTACACCAATCCCATTGTAACTATACCAAGGAAGCCCGCTACGTTTCCTGGCGCCTCCACCAAATTTCATCGCCTTGTCCGCGTGAAGGGGCTAACTCAGTGGCGAACATATGTTGGGCAAAGTACTCAAGTAAACATTAATAGTTGTACCTACTTTGTGTACGTCTCTAGTAGTTTCGACCCGATTTGGCAGGGGCAGTGCTTAAGGACACAGAGTCATTTTTTTTATTAAAGACAACTCCTGTAGAGACTCTCAGATAGGTGACTTCCTGAGGTACCCATCCTAGGAGGAGTTGTCATTAATAAAGATTGTCAAGTTTGACTTTCCCTCCTTGAGCCCTACCTCCGTCAAACTAGGTCGAACCGACTATAAACATCCACAAGGTAGGTACGCTTTTCAAATTTAACTAACACAAGAGCAGACAATCGAAAATATTTCAGAAAAACTAACAGAGGGATGGTTAAAGAACCTTAATGTGCGACAAAATTGATACCTAAGAAACTTGAGTATGTATACAAGTTTAGTATACCTACAAAAACTATTGTAGAATCAGAAATACTTAAAACATCTCCAGCAGTAGTAATCTCAAAAATATGAAATCATTTGGAAGTGAATTCCATGTTCAAGTTAAAGTGAAAATAAAATGTTCAAAGCGCAATCTGTACCAGAATGTGAATAAAAGTACATTTAATAATAATAATAATTTATGGTTGTTCTTCAAATAGTTCACAGTTTAGTTTACAAACTTAAATGCAATGTGTATATTTTCTATACATTACAAATCCTTCGTTTTACTACAAACTTTTGTTTTCGGTTAGACTGTTCCTCATTTCTTTAAAGGTAGATAAAACCAGCAATTTAATGATCGTCAGGTACCCTTGTCATCACTACGTCTTCGTGGAAAAAATGCTTATCACAATTAATTAGAGCAGATTTGAACCCAAGACGCCTAGTAATAGTAATTAATTCGTAATTTTGACACTGACAATGTGATCGCTTTATTGTCCGTGTCTCTTCATGCTTTAGTAGATAGTTTCTGCAAAGCCGGAAAAAAAGAAAAAGCTGACAGGGAACTAAATATCAAATTTAGTAACGTGCACCGAATTCTCGGATAACTCATTGATCATCATCAGTGAAATTAATATTACAAATACTACTAGAAAATTACATAAGATATATTGTTAACCCTATACACAATTCAGATTTCCATTTGAATGTTACCTAAACAGATGGTAACCGACCGTCACGATTGTCAGTTCTACGTAAACAGTTTGATGTAATTTGATGAGGGAAATTTGTTGTTTTCATCATCCATATGTATGTATGCAATGTGCTCTTGTCGCCTTTTAACATTTATCGTTTAGGGCGTTATAAAATTTACCGTAGAAGCGAATATTCGCTTTAACGGGATTTACGCCTATACGAAGAACTCTTCCATTAAGTAATTTACCAACGTATGCAGTTACACTAATGGTAAATCCATTATGCATGCGGTACTTGCAATTCTCTTCTACTTTTTTTTTTGTTTAGCACGCCGGTTTGTTCAATAGAATAGCTACCTATAGTGAAAGAGCGCATCTAAAATATTTTCTTTCATAGTGTGTTTACTTAAGTTGAAACCGTATGAAAAACGTTTTATTATTAGTTTTAGGGAAAAGAAGGTTCTGTATGGACTAAAATCTAAAATTCAAACCTCGGATATCAACTCTTTTTCACTTATATACGAAGTTTATTCAAAACATGAATTTTACGTAGCAGTAAAGTTGATTGAAAATAAAAACGTACAATATTTATCTGTTTTCAAGAATCAGGTTTCATTATTTTTTAACTCTTCAAAACATTTCCTTCTGAAACAACTTTTACCAACTTTTCCGCTTCCTCAAATGATTGGTAGCAATTTGGCATTGCAGCTAAATAATTAGTTAATGCATGTGTAACCTCGATGCTAATTTGTTTCTCAAACCGGAAGGTACATTCATACAAATACTATGTTCCTAATTAACATTACAATAATGGAGTTAAAAATGCTTATTTCGACTACCACATCCGAAAGTACAACCCTTATTACATTCGAGGAAGAAAGCGCCACTTTACCGAGTTGAAATATGATTTCCTATGAATTGAACTGTCAACGCGTTACTTCCGTTACTTTACCGTACTCTTCTGTTAAGTTTTTCTAGGTTCGCTTGTCATAATAATTTTTAAACAATCTGTCATTCAAATATGAGTGATCTGTAGTCTGAACACTACAAATGCAAGCCAATTGATTTTTACGAGATTTTTTATTAAGTAATTAGATATATGAATTGAGTTTGAAGAGATATTAACAAAAAAAAAAGTGTTTTTACTTCGTTGTATTAAAAAAAATATATATTCGTTGTTTAAAATTATAATATGTACTTGTTTGTTTGCATAAAGCTTAAAGCAATTATTCCTATTATACGTGAAATAAAACTAATACAATCAATAAAACACAATAAGTTGTATAATTAGTAATCCATATTGAGGAATCAGAAAAAAGATGTTATTACAGAAATTGTCGTAAAGATGGCGCTGTCGCTTATTTCATAACCGTTGTAATGCTTATTCGATGTAAACTGTGTTCAGTAAATACGACTGAATTATATATCTGTGATATACGCTTCGTAAGTATTGTATGAGCAGCACTGTGATCGACAAAACTGTGCCTACAAAACGAAGGCCGGCTTTGATCTCCGGAATAACATCCTATACGAAGAAAACAATTCGCAAGCAATCACAGTGCCATGTAGGATACAGGCTAGCGCTTCCATAAGCCAAGATTTTCCACAAAAAAGCATTTGAAGATCCCCCGGTTGTATTTCCACGAAATTAAAAATATATGAAATGATCATACTAAAGAGATTATTTTACATATAAATTAATGTTTATAATCTCGTTCCGAGCGTTCTTTTTCATTATATTGTAATTTTTACGCTTTGCGCGTATAGTTCAACGCTTCACAGTTTCAGCATTTCTCGCGAGAGGTCGTCACGATCGACTTTATTTAAGAAACTAAAATGAAAATCACAAGTTCTACTCTAGGGATGCGTCGCAGAACTATTATATTGTCGATAATCTTGCATTTCCTGCACTACTTCTTATAACAATAGTTATAATAATGATAATCATGATACGTACATGAACATTAAGGAGCGGCCATGTCTTACGGCTGTAATTCTTCTATTTATAAACGTGGCATGCACCGTGGAATTCAGATAGAAATACTCAGAGTTCATTTACTTTGTCGTACAATAAACAATAGATACAATTTGAGTTGTTTCTTCAAACGTTAAATTACGATTCTACACTCGAATTAAGTGAATTAGACGCTACCTACAAGATATGGTTCACATTGTTCAATTAAAATTTCTACATAAATTAGACACTACTAAAACTGTCACTTTCGTTTTCGAAGAGCTATAAATAACACTTTCGACCTTGGAATTTCTAAAATATTAGATCCTTGAATGCAATAATTGCGTAGCGGTAATTCTCCTTGCCTTTGTATTAGTAATTAGTTCCATTCAACTGGGCGGCGAAATGATTTATAAGTTGAGCTACAGGTAGTTGTGATAAATGAATGACACTATAAATGGCATCATAAAGCCAGGCATAATCCTGTTGACTCGGATAATTTAGTTTTATTTAACGAACGGCAAGAGTAAAGTGATTTATTTCTTTTTTAAACATTTTTATTACTGTAAATAATATTTGCAATATATCACGCAAATATTAGAAGAGCATAAAATGTAATGCATTAACCAACTGCGCGTAAAACAGCAGAATAATTTGTTTAAGAGAATTTTTTTATAGTTCAAGGTGGCGTGAATCATACTTGCAAATACTGCGCAATAAAATTTTGGCAAAGTATTATTACATCACGACAGTAAAGGTTATGGCAATGTTTAGTGTAATATTAAAGTTAAATACACAGTTAAAATGCGATAAGGAAGTTGCGTCTTTCTTAAAAATCACAAACTGCATTTAATGGGGACAGTCCATTAAGAATTTCTATATAATTCATGGATGTATCGTAAGATGGCGAAAAGTTCTGCATACACATAAAAAAATGCAATACTTGTACTTATTATTAACAGGGTAGATTACTTTCTTATGATTTTTCTAACTACAATGAATACGATTCGTCAACTAGTTGAAAACTTACTTCATTCGAGGTCACAAAAAAGGACAATAAAGTTATTTTATATTGAAGATTTTTCTTTGCACATCTAGCAGTAAAAGCTCGTTAGTCTTCGTCATAAAACCACGGGCAATAAAATATATGTGTGTACATAAAATCTAGAAAATACTCTTAGTCCAGAGTCCAGATGTTTTGTAAAATAAACAATTAATAATAAAGTTTGTTAAGCATTCATTGCGTCAAAAAAAGGCTCCTTTAGTGCATATCCCCAGACATGTCAAAAGCGTATGCAAATAAAAAATTCAAGGTAATGTCAGTATAAATAATATATGTAAGTAAGAATTTATGTAAATACAAGCAGGTCCTGGAAGTGCCATGTGATGTGGTAGTAGGGTTATGTTGGTTGCAAATTCTCTTGTGAATCGAGTTAGAATTTTTATAGAAGTAATTCGTTTTCATAGCATATCAACATAGCCGTGGGTTATGTTGAGTCTTATTAAAGTGAATTTATTAGTCGGTATATCAGAAAATTTTTGTCACAAAAGCGAAGTTTACCTACCAGGAGGTAGCATACATCTGCAACAACAACGAACCATAGGACGCCAACATCTAAATTTCTTTACGATCTTGATAGGATTCCAACCTGTTTTAGGTCGTTTCATACTGCGATACACAAGATAATCAGAGACAATTTCATATTTGGATGGATGAATAAATATTTTACTGCATAGTTGCGAATTAATTCAAGTTAGAAGTTGCGTTCTATAGTGTATATAAAAGAAATTTTTTTAAGTTAAGAACAATTTGAGAAAATGTAATGAAACTGTGCGTAAGTATGTACTTAAATTTAATTAATCCATTAGGGAGAGGTGCTCTTTTCTTACAACCAGCTTTTCCTCATTTATCGAGCACTTAACAAAATTAAAAGAATTGCACGTTCTTAAGAGGGTATTCTAGTGTGATTGATAAAAAAAAAAATTATTTTGCATTTTATCCAAGGTTTATATATACGTATACATATACAACTGTGTAAAAGGAAATAATCGGGTCAAATCAGATATTCAAGCACGAACATATTGAAAAAAGTCTATAGGCGAGGATATTGAACAGAACAGGTGGAATCATAGGTGCCGCATTACTCGAGATTAAAAAGAGACGAGACGAGGCGATTTGTGTCACAGCTGCGACAAATTTTCAGACTTGGGATTTAACAACAACTAATTCGTTACAAAGATGCTTAGGAGCAGAAACTTAAAACAATAATGAAATACATCCGAAACACATCCATTCTGGTGTAAAAATTGTTGGAATAGCCACTCATTTAGCAATATTAATTTTTAACGAAGATTTTTTTTACCATTTGTGTCGATTATATATACTATGGGCATCATGGTTGAAGCTGAACTGAAAGTGATTTTTTGGCTAGTACTCGTGATGGGAAAAAATACACCGATCGGACCAGCGTGTGTCTGATAAAGCAAAAAAGCCAGGATGTCAGGCGCGAAGAATTATCGCCCCAACAAGATTTCTCTGGAGAAGAGGAAGGTTTACTCTATGGACCAGGAGGGATAGCCGAATAATGGCAAGCGCAATAATTTTGAATTGAAACGATTTCAAAACTTTGAACGCGTGTTTCCCGAAACCAGGTTTCTTAGATTGGTTAAAATGTTTTCACAAAGCTTGTCGCTTCACATATATCTTCAGCAGATGTATGCTTACAGCCGGAACTAGAACAACACTAAAATATTTATTTTCATAGTTACAGCTTGAAACGCGAGAGAAAATACTGCAAAATACAAAATAATTCCATTTTCTAAAGATTAACAATTTAAATTGCTCCATACTTTTTACTTACTTCTAGTTCATGCTGTAGTCACAAACACGGTTTTTAAGAATCTTTTTGGTGTTTTCGTTTCAAATTATCTGGAAAGTCGCAAAAGCGTCAACAGTTAAATGCCGTTGTCTTGTTCACTTCAGCTTTAAAGATTTATTATGTTATTTTCTATATTTGTATTTTTTTAAACAAATATTCTGTTTCATACCTTAAACGCTAAGTCATAAAGAATAAGAGGTTCCATAACGCCAATGCCCGTCCACTATCTAAACAAAAATCTCTAATGATGCTATAAAATCCTACCCGTCATAATAGAATACCCCCTTAAGAAGTTTTCCCACAGACTTAGGAATGGCAGAATATAATCAGACAATGGAAAGAACGAAAAAAACGCACCTTTTTAAATAAACCATGGGGAGCTGTTCTACATTTTTTTATTATTAACGATAATTTTGGGAATAATACAAATTATCATAATTGGTCAATCAAAAAATATTGGCTAGCTTTATGGAAGATATTTAACTTTGGAAACATGAAGGTACCATATAGTGACAGAAAGGTTTCTTTCGTTCAAAACAATATACTTTTTCAATCTACCAGAAAAAAAAATGTTTCATAGAAAAAATTGGTTTTTTAATACAAACATATGTGACTTTAAAGAAATATCAAATTTTGTTACAGAAGCGGGCGTAATAATCAAAATAAAAAATTGGTTCCACTAGATATAGGTGTCCTTTTAATTGCAAACAAATCGCTTTAGCACAAACAAAGATGCTTTATAGATTTGATTTGGGGAATCCTTTCTATTAGTGTATAAAAGTATAAGCATTTGCATGAATTGAAAGCAATTGGTAGGAATAAATTTGCAAGTGTATGTAAGGTTTACATCTGACAAATGTGGTTTGGAATGTAATCAGTCCTATATAAGGTTTTTAGTTTAATAGTTATGATATACTGGTACAATATCCTAAAAATGTTGCATCAACGCTTAAGATTTTAATAAAATGTATTGTAATTACCAAAGTGTGTACTGCTACTCCCGTGCAACTTTTCTGTTAGATTGTAAAGTCAAATGAGCATTTTTTTGTTATTGGTTTATATGTATATGCTATTTCTTACAAAATCTACGAGTGAAATATTAAACCTCAGCTAAACTACATCGGCTAGAAAACTACCAACAAAACATGTTATACAGATGACAAGTTACCTATCCTTAAGTTCGATTCGAGTTCAGCTGATCATTACAGACCTAGACGTACTGCAGGAATGATTCCGCAGGGTACGTACGCCTGTATGTACGGTCTTGACACCAGACGACAACACGAAACAACGCGCACAGATACTCTTGAAAGAAACGGCACATCTGCCGTTGCCAAGAGTGCCGATGGAAACCCTGCTCTTCTTCGAAACGGAGTACGCTATTTTGGGCCGGTTCGAATGCAAGAGGGTTCATTAACACTGTCGGTGCGCGTCTCCTTCGAAAATAAATGTCCCCGAGATGACACCAGAGAGGAGGCGAGAAAGAATGCAGTTGCAACCGGCACCGGCCATCATTTCACATTTCAAGGGAACGGGTATGAAGGCGTACGCATAAATCCGCGCGTTATACAACATGGCGGGTCGCGAAGGCGAAAATCAAAATGAAATATGGTCTCTGGCCAGAGAGAAAGAGTGGATTCGAAGAGCATGCATTTTTTTTTGATATACTGATAAACGGAAAGATGTGGTAATTGGAATTAAAAAAAGAAACACTTAGTATATACGCTTTAATATTTAAACCGTGCTAGATTGGGTGTGCCACGTGGCAACAGTGAAAATAACTTGGCGTCAAAATTAGAAGTGTTAGGTTCCGTACTGCACTTGTCTTGGTGGACATAGAACTCTTCTATTTTCTTTCCGGGAACGATTTTAAGAAGAAACTGAAATAGTAACACAGGAAACTGAAGCCGAGGTAAGCGTGAAAGAAAAAAATACCCTTTCGGTAAGAGACGCGTGGCACTCGAAGGAGTTTCACAGATTTACGGCTTCGATTAGATCGATAACCCGTTCCGGTGCACCAGTAGCAGAAGAGAGCGAGCTTAAAGGCTTCCAAGATATTTTACAAGCGTACTGTGGTGTTGCTGTTTATTACACGTACTTGACATAAAATTCCCTGTGGGAGCAATTAAACGCTTATTCGTTTTTTGTTTATTTCTGCCCGAATAATTTATGTAGCATTATAAAAGCACAATGTTGAGGTAATAAAAACTGCTACCCAAAATTACCCTCCCAAGACTGGAATGAAGCGTTCATATAAGATATGAAAATAGAATAGGGCATGGAATCGCCCCGCCTTAAGAAGAGTCTGTAATTTACCGAACATTAAATTTATTGTACTGTGGAGAGACTATTCATTTCGCTGCATGTTCGACACTACTCAAGTAGCTTAGTAGCAATGCCCTTTATGATCGTTAATAAGTAACGTGCGGTTACAAAATTATTGTAATAATTTCGATTAGATAGGGACATGGATGCTTTTAATTGCATAGTGCTGCGAGCAATTCTGATGAGAACTAAAACTAAAGGCAAGCAGAACGACTGCAGATGGTAAATTGGTTTGATCGTTTTTGCACTGTGAGAGTTATGGAAAATAATTGTGCTAATTAAAGTTCTATACAAGAAACTGGTTTCGTATTAGGAACGACTACTGCGTAGTAAATGATATAAATTAAATGCAAATAGGTTCCCGGGATGTTATATTTGATAGTGCAAAATATCGATGATGACTATATCTAATTTATCTTGTGCTGATAGAACTTGGAGAATTTACCTCTCACGATTTAACAATCGATTTTGAGTTAAAAGTTATGTCAATTAATAAATAAATATATAAATAAAATAAAAATATATAGGGATGTTCTAGATCTTATGTATAGTGATTTTCCTTACAAAAACTGTTCCGAGTATGATTTTGGGTTTTCCAATGAAGTATCTACACGTAAACAGCTAATCTAAAGCATGGATAATAATACTAACTAATCTTTGTGATATTTCATATTTACTATAGCAGAGTGAACACATATTTAATACATAAACATACGTTTTAGCGAGATAAGCAAGTTTATTGCATTTATCAGCAAATTAGACACTGCCGTTTATCGACGTAATGCAAGTTGAGGAAAGAATGATTAAAGAATAAAAAATTGCCGCTTCAAAAACAACGAGTAAATGACAAGAAATTACATTCAGAACAGCGTTATGGAAACGGAAAACGTTTTCGCTTGAAAAACTACAGTTAGTGGAATACAGAATCATTCTTATTTAAAATATACGCTGAGAGACTTGCATTTAGACGATGGTGAATGATTAAGTACCAAATATTATGCCTTTATTTCATTATTCCGAAAATGTAGGTTTTGGCTCATGACTATCTAAAGGTATAAGTTAGATTGCATATGTCGTCTTATATATCCCCGTCTATATTTGAAATTCATATTCATTAAGTGGGTGATTCAAAAACAATAGTCCAGAAACTTCTTTATACCGAACGAGTTACTGTTTGGTGTGGTTTTTGGACCGGCGGAGTCATCGAACCTTACTTTTTTGATGATTTGTGCTACGATTATACTCACTGTGCTAATTGGCTTTTTTTAACCTATTTTGGGCAATATAGACATATTGTCTGTTTCAAGATATAGTGCGGACGTTAAGCTGCACCAGCTGTGTAAACACGACATCGCACTATATTTTGAAACGAATAATATACAATTTTTATTTACAGCAGGATAGCGCTACGAGCCCCAAAGCATTTGCAGTGCTGCTCGGGAAATTTCTTGGGTGCATTATTTCGCGAAACGCGGACATAAATTAGCCCCCCAAATCATGTGATTTAACTCATCTAGACTTTTTTCTTTGGGATGCTTTTGGGAGTTTACGCTAATACTCCACAAAGAATGTTAGTCCTCAAACCCAATATTAGGTTTGGGGTGGGTAAATAACATACAAAACTTTGTAAAAAGACTAACCATTGGCGGACAGAGGCGAGGTGGGCATTTACTGGATATCATTTCCCACATGCAATTGTACTTTCAATTTAGGTAAATATTTTATTACAGATACGCTCATCATAAATGATGCATGTAAATTCTGAAGGATTATTTAACCTGTTTGAGGTCAATATTGAGGTGAATATCGCCAATAAACCAACATATCATAACATCTGAACCTACTCTATGCCTCCACCAAATTTCATAGAAAACCGAAGTACTTTCCTTGTAAGTTATTACTGAAGATATTTTCATGGTAATTTAGATAAAATATACGATCATTGGCAAGTTCTGTATCTCGAAGAAAATCCTTTCCGGGATTATATTTTCCAATAAATCCAAAAGATTTTCACTTTGGCGAACACTCGGCAAGTATTTACGACATAGGTGTACAAATATGTACACGCTTAAAATGCAAACATGTGTAAGGAAACGTAATAGCTTCTTTCCTTGGTAAAGATTGACAGTAGACACAAATCGATTGGAGGAGAAGAAAAATAAATACGTATGCATGTACAAATTGAGATCTTATCGTGCAAGAGAATCGTGTGCGCATTGTGTTTTGTCTGTCTGTTACGTCTCCTTAATGGATGCCTTGGGACCCGTTCAGTCACGCTCGAGACACGACAATTATTTTAAGGACGCTACGAAACGTGTGTACCTTCGACTTCTGGCCAACCATATTTGAAAGCAGACGAAGGTGAGTGTTTAGAAAGAAGAAAATACGCTATTTATTATACATGCCAAATATTGCAAGATATTATGCATTGTTATACGTTTTACGTATAGACAAGCAGGACTTTTGAATGAAAGGTAAAACAAATGGAAATACCCAATCATAGATAATTAATATATATAATACCGGGAGCTAAGAAGATTCAATTAGGGATCTAATATGGCATATGATGAAATGGTTTTATGTATTTAATAAGAATGTTTTGGATAATAGCAGGAAAAAAAATTAAGCAAAGATTTCATCTATGTGTTTAAGGAGTTTATGTACAGAAACTAGTCTAAAAAGCTACTTTATGTAGTTACAGCTAGTTAAATTCCAAATATAAATAGGAAATTTACAACGATGTGTGGCAGATGTTGTCCTTCCGAAATATTTTGTTTGTCAAATGCAAATCTCTGGATGTCTATGCATTTAATATTAGAGCACAATGGCAACTTGGCAATGATAATGAAGTAGATAATCTCATAGTGCTGTAAAGAATAAATAAATACTTCAGACAAAGTGCAGTTGATCAAAAAAGCTTATTATAGTAGTAATTTTTAAGAACGTCATAGAACTCAAAGAGCACATGTATAAACTAAGTGCCCTATGTCCCTATGTTTCTCAGAAAGAATTTTTTGATCAGTTTTGTCAATTTCTTTTCTGGCCTATTTCCTTTCAACTTTCGAATTTTTTACTCAGCGTGTGCGATAACATTCAAATTTTACACTCACGTTATTTGGTGTTATGTCAACTGTTTAAGTAAAGGGTTTCGTTAATTATTTAAGAGAATTGAGTATTACCTTTTTTCTTTCAACTTTCAGATTTTTTTTAAGAATAAAATTCTACTAAGACAAACCATTCAATGGCCATGAAAAGAAACTGGGTCTAAAAAAAGAAACGAACCTACGTTATGCGCTAAAAGCTTTTATTTGCCTGTGCCACTTTTTTCTCAAAGTTATCTGAGGGGAGTTTTACTCTTATATTTATCATATATCTTCGTAGCCGTTCGATGTAGCAAAAAATTTTCTTAACAAAAAATAATCCTTTAGTAATGCTAAAAAAGTTTCTACGAACATTTTGCAAAAGAAGCATATTAAAAATTAGAATACCTGGGTAAGGAAACCCGGGTAAGTATTTCACATCAGATTGTTTCATGATATTGCAATAATCTTTGAAACACCAGTCGATTTCTCCTTCCACAACTCACAATTATCTGATTGCAATATCTGTGGGACACCGGCTATAACAAGTGGATGGTGTAAAAAATATTTATGCATCAAATATTTCTTCCAAGACTACCACAATTGTGCAAATTTTCAACTGTAACTAAAAATTTAAAGGTAATAAAATTTGCACTATCGAATGCTATACTCTCTGATATATCTATGTATATACTATTGCTGCAACTATCTATAGCAAAAATACCAGTAGTGCTCAAAACGCTAACGTAATTTCTAAATACTATTAAGATTTGAAAATTTATAATACCGCTTCGTTTTGCTGATACCGTTTTAGCAACTATGTGGTAAATTTAAAACACACATCTAGTAAAAGTAATTTTCATAAAAGCGCCACCGCCTTCCTTACTGATTGATTCCAGTAGTTTGCGCCAGTAGGCGTGCGTTCCTACACGTATGTGCCCGTTCCCGTACCCACACATATGCAACACGTTTCCATAGGAACCATCACGTCGGCGTCAGTCTGCGGTTTATTTTGTAATGCGATTCGCATTCGATCATCTAGAATTCCTGGGAAACGTCTGCATTGGTGACGGAAAATGTGCCAGGAGTCTCGGATTGCGACAACGACAGAGATGTTCGCGTCCGCGAACTGTGTCAATCGACGATTTGTTCTGATAGGTCTTGATCGACGGCGGGGAAGCGTGTGCATCGTCAGGTATGCGTGTGCAATCCGTTTACGACGCAAGGCGTTCGGGGAGAAGCTCTATTTTCATACCACGTAAATATTTATCCCCGGAATATTTTAACAGGAAGTCTAAACTATTCCAAAAATGCTATAAATACGTCGCCTATATGTATGGATGTAAATTTTACGGTTATCCGTCAAGGAAAGCAGTCGTTACGTATGTATTTGAATGTGTTAAGTAAACTAAATAAGCAAAAGTAAGGCAGATATGCGTGATGTAGGCATGCATACTAGTCCACTAGAGGTAATGCTATCACACATCTATGACACGCTTGCTTACTTGCAGTTGATACAAAGCCGGAAATAATAATAATAATCTTTATTTGAAACTTTAGCAACAACCACACAAACGTCAAAAATACAGGGTTCGACGGAGTACATACGCAATTAGTTCAGACAATATTTCGTTCTAAATAGTCAGTGAATGACTAACATGATAATGCAAGTAAATATGATTCTACATTATGTTGAAACCTTTTTAAAGTATTACATAATTTCATATTATTTGGTAATCTACCGAATAGTTTACGTTTACAACCTCTATATGGTAAGTTTCGTTAAAATAGAGTAGTTTTATGACTTGGTGGTAACAGATAGTTTGTTTATCTTGTATCATATTCATGCGGAATATCAACTGCAAACTCTGATTTGCATTTAACAAACAATAATACCTCACGAATGTCTGTTTCAACATATAGTGCGGACGTTAAGCTCTAAGTGAAAGTTTTTTTAATACGCGCTATATATGGAAGTTAAATCTATATTATTTAATATAACAAGCTCATTCAATATATATTCAATAATAACACAAATTTTAGGTAGAAAGTGTGGAAATTCCTCTCTAAATTTTTCATTGCTTTCACGGTACCAATTTGAACAGTTGTTAATTGACTTGTTGAGGCAGCATGGCGCTTTCAACGTTTTTGTTGAGTTTAGCTATTTTATTTTACTCGTCCGCACGAAAATCCCCCTATTAGCGTTTCATTTTAACTGTCGAACAATTTGATCTCGTCCCTTTGGAAGCAGATAATTAAACACTTTTCAAAAGCCAGTCTCGCCCTCCGGAATTCCACATTCTGTACTATTCAAGGGATATTCACTATTGATGATGAACAACGCTGAAACACTCGACTTGAATTAATTTTAGTTCGGATTAAATGAACTAGAGTGTGCATCGTTACTCTACTGGAATTGGATATATCTATATATGTATTATGCATGTGTTTGATGATGTATTCGATGTAGTAACTAACCCGTAAAGCAAAATAGATTCGAATGTGCATAATAGGATTCACATTCGCACAAATATTACCAACAAGGAACGTTTGCTGAGTTGGTATTGTTTAATTGCACCGCTATATGTACTTTCCGTGTCCAATTATGTTCCTGTCAATACACAGCTAGCTTGCATTCAAACCGTTTTACACTTTCATTACTGTAATGATAAAAGAAACCCTGTGTGCGTTAATGTAGTTAATTGAATCCCATTTGTGAGTTTAAAAGATTTTTAATAGTAATAAAAATAAATTTCTATTTGAGTTTTTAACGAGGTAAAATTTTTAATATTAAAATTGCCTCACATATACAGGGTTTTCCACGGTAGCCGTTCGTTAGAAGTTTCCGAGGTTAGAAAAAAGCTGGAACTCTGAATTTTTGGAATCCGGGGCTATTCAAGATTCTCTTTCATTTTAAAATATTTTCAGGGTCTTATCACTTCCGGTTATACCGGAAGTCGCCATAAACTTTCTTATTTTAAATGGAACACCCTGTATATTATTTCATTTTTAAATTCCTGAAAAAATTTTATGATGAGTTCTAATAGGTTTCCCTATACCTATTTTCAACTGCTACTTAGATATCTTGATTTTTTTGAAAATTTTGAAAGTTGTAGCGTTATTTGCAACACAGTATCTTTTGCCCATTTTCGACTGGTAATGAACACTTCTAGGATAGATGGAAGCACAACAATGACACTTTCGAAATCCACATTGACAATTGATTTGTCGCATACAGGGTGTCCAAAACTGCATGACCAATTACAAAATCTTCAAAGTTGAAAAAGTTCTTTTTTTCAAATGGAACAGCCTGTCAATATTTTCTGTTTTAATGTGATTTTTGACAGAAACTGAAACATCGTATGTGTTTCATTTTAATTAGAAAATGGAAACAAAACATGAACATAAGAAAATTTGAAACGTAGTAACAAATGAAAAACAAAAAAATTAGGAACATAATGACATAAATTGAACGAAATAACTACAATAATTGTTCTATGTGACCACCATTTTGGTTCAAACACTGAATCACTCTATCATGTACTCCTCGCGAAACCGATCTCCGAAGTTCGTCTGGGGTTATATTCCAGTAATTGGGTTTTGGAACCTTTGGTGTAATATTGGTGAACGCATCGTGAACACGGTTCAATAGTTCCTCTCTCGTTAATACAGGTATAGAGTACACTTGCTCTTTTATGCGACCCCACAGGTAAAAGTCCAAGGGCGTCAAATCGGGTGATCTGGGTGGCCAGTTCCAGGGTCCCTGAGGACCAATCCACCGATCCTCGAACATCAACGTCAATTGTTGATGTACAGCTAGTGTGGAGTGCGCGGGCGCACCATCTAGTTGATACCAACTGTTTGCTCTCTCTCCTGAAGGTAGAGTATTTAAAAAATCGCTAACAAATACTCTAAGTATCTCTAGATATCTAGCCCCATTTAAACTTTCATCGTAGACTTGATATGCTTCGCTACTGTCCATAACCAGACAAAAAAACATTAAAGCTAAGACCCTGAAAATATTTTAAAATGAAAGAGAATCTTGAATAGCCCCGAATTCCAAAAATTCAGAGTTCCAGGTTTTTTCTAACCTCAGAAACTTCTAACGAACGGCTACCGTGGAAAACCCTGTATAAAAATTAGGTACACTGAACGTTTATAAAATGTTTGTTTAATATGTACCTGGGCATATTATTATATTCTATACTATTATTTATTTCTTTTTATGAAATTGTGACAATTACATCTTCAAATGATCAAGGAATATTTACTTAAACGTGTAAAGATTCTGTGAAGCGAATATATAACATCAGCAGGCGTTGTGAATGTTTGTTATTTCAGAGTGCCGGCGATAACATTCTTGACCTGGACAATCTTCTAACGAAGATGATTCATTGACCTCCATCGCAGAGGATGTAATAATTGCACTCACACAACGTGATCATTTCGCTTTCCCGTTCCTTTAAGTTGTTCAGGACAAAAGTATTATTGTTATCGTACCGAACGGAAATAGGAATACTATTAAAAGTGTTATTGTTGCTATTAAACGAGACAATGTATCAGTTATGTTCGATTCTCAGAAACAGACCGTTATCTTATCTAAGCGACGCCTTACCTTCATCTGCGGGTGGTGTCGGAGTTTCTTCTCTGGGCACTCTAGGCGGTTCGCATTCGCTCATCTGTTGTTTCTGAATGTTGACATCGTCGACTTCTGACGCCGTTTTTTCTTCTTCCATCGCCGCCGTGAACGGATCGAAGGCGTCGGCGTTCTTATTATCGATAATGGGTAGATCCATCACCGGCGATAATAACGAGTCGTCAATGGCATCGACGTCCGTTTCCGGACCCATGTCTTCGTCCTCGTCGAATTCCTCAGCGCCTCTCTTCCCGTTGGCGGGCTTGTCGAATGTGTACTCGTTCGACGGGGATAACTCGGTGCCGTTGTGTTTGAAGCCCTCGTTCAGGTTCAGCAGGAATCCGTCCTTCTGTTGGAGGATTTCCGTGCCGTTCGAGTTGGCGAATGGGTTGTTCGTTGCATTCGCATTGTCTAGACCAGCTTCCATTGTTATGCGGTTGCGGTTTGCCCAGTGGGCGTCCGCGGCTACTTTGGACGGTTCTCGGAGAAAGACTACTATCACTGAGATATTGTCTGTGGAGCCTTGTTGCTTCGCTAATTGGGCAAGTTGGTGACTGATAGAGTCGGTATCGTCTGGAAATAATAAAAGAAATTATTAAATAGATGGAAATATCTGTTTTGGGTGTTGCTACATACAGAAAAAAAAAATAGTTAATAAAAGGAGGGACAGCAAACTTTATAATATACGGCGTATAAAAGTAATATATGTTTGTTTTCAACTCATCATCATACAATGCGATTACGTATGACAATGGATGTCCAAAAAATGTTCAGCCAAATTTTATTGACAAACTCTTACCCTTTTTACAAAATTGTTAATAACATTTTCGGATTGATTTCCACAATAATGCGCTAATTTGGTTCTTTAACTCGGGAATCGATCTCGGATTGTTTGCGTAAACACGTGATTTCTAGTAACCCCAGTGAAAGAAGTCACACGTCGTCATGTCGCATGATCCTGGTGGCAAATTCTCGTCTCCTTGACGTGAACTGATACGCCCCGGGAATTTTTCCTGCAATAACGCATATGTTTCGCGTGCAGTATGACAAGTAGCGCCACTTGTAATGGAGCTCCAATTCGGACCAAAGAAACTCGCTCAAGATGTTTAGATAACATTCGCTATTCACCATCACCGCATTACCTTCAGCATTTTTTTAAAAAGGGAACACCCTATATTTTAGCTTGGTAAATTTACATGAGCAAAGAAGTCTCGTCAATCTAGAGTTAAATATAGCACAAACTCTTTTAATAAGATAGATATGCTATTCAACAAGTTACAGTTAGGGCCGTTCCTTGCTGTGTGCCCGCCCTGATGCTGCATCCTAACAAATTTTCACTCAGTTTTTAGACGTTTTAGTTTCAAGAAGAAAATTTTGTTTTGGGGAAATATTCGAAAATAAAGCCGACTCTATTACCTAATGTGCTAGTGTTGGGGTAATAGACCTTCTGCATCTAAATTCAAATTCATTCATTTAGGGTAATATATATTTCATATACTACGATTGAAACCTGCCTTCCAATTTGTATAGTGATTGCCTTTTAATAAGTTTTCCATTACAGTCTTGTGGCGTTTTTTTAAAAAAAATCTGCCACAAATATTATGAACACGTTGAAAACGTTGAAAAAGTTTTGTTATTGCCTAGCACCGTGTAAGAAATAGAGCTATAACTTTAGAATTATGAAATGATACCAATCATAAGTAAAATTTTCAGTTTTATTTGCAGAGAGGTTTTGGGAATATTTGTGTCGTTAAAGAATGACAATAATCTGAAATATTACAGGCTAAAAGTGTTACCACAATTTCAGATTCTTGTCTTTAAGGGCACAAATATTCGCAAAACCCTTCTGCAAGTAAAACTGAAAATTTTACGTATGACTGGTACCATTCTATAACTCTAAAAGCGTAATCATATAGCCAACAGTAGCATATCTATGACTGGCCTGCTGCTACAAACAAAATTGTGAAAATTTGATTAAATCATTGACGAATGATAATATGTTATATGTAGATTGAAAAGGCACTTTAAGACATATAACTGCTTAGGCAGTTTTTGCAAATAAAATTATGAAATTATTAACTATTGGATAGTCTTCGGCTTGTAACGATAACATCTATAAATGAAATGTGTACAGTAAAACATTTCCGTGATAATGCAGTAATAATCCTGCTTTATTTTACAGGATTATTACTGTTATGAACTTTTTACAAGAAAATTACTGCAACTTTATAGCTTCTCAGTAAATAATCAAACAATAAATGTAAAAGTCTAAAATATTGATGCAAATTACTGACAGCTTTTGAATATACGGGATGTGGACATTAAATTTACAGCGATCATACTGTAATATTGTAAATATGTAAATTATCACAGTTATACTGAAATTTTCTCTCTCATCTGTAAAATTACAGTAGTATTCCTGGCGTACAATTGCTAGGAATGTTACTGCAACCTTTTTTTACTGCGTGATTTCATATTACTTATATAACAAAAATCCCAAAAGGAAGGTGAAAAAATCCCTTACCACAAAATTAGATAAAAATCTAAATACGTATTTCGGCAACTAAGTTGCCATCTTCAGTAGAAACAAGTGAAAAGCAGTGTTAAACATAGTGTTTTCGGCTAAGGTAAACCTTGGAAGATATGCTCTTCACCAAATCACTAATGGAATAACACTGTGGAATAACAGTATATATATATATATATACCGTTCTCGCAAGATTATCCAGCGAGCTAGCATACCGTGCTGACAAACTTTCTTTTGAATGTAAGATGCAGCCTGTTACATTTCACAAATTAGTAAGTGTAGTTGCCGTTAATATACACATACACATGAGCGTGTAAGATTTGCCAACTATTCGTGCATTATGCATTCAAAGCACGACCCAAAACGAGTTTACCAGCACGGTATGTATAGGCGTACTATCCGATCCGAATTGTGGATTTACCAGCATGGTGTAAAGAAGCTATTAAAAAAGATTGTAAACGTTAACTAATAAAAGTAACTTAATGTATTAAGTAAATAGTAATAATTAGGTCTTCAGAGGTAACATCATATTCTTTTTGTTTATTACCAATTGAAAATGGTACATCTCGTTAACGCTGTTGACTATTTGATTGTTTTAATAACTTATTAATTGTCCAAGAAATTCATGAAATTTTCCTTTTGTTTTATCTTACAAAAAAAAAAACAAAATTGCATTCTGGATAGGATTTTTAAAATAGAAAAAGTTATCTTTAGATGTAGAGATTAGTTATCAGTTGATCATTATTATATTAAACAAACACAAAATGGAGTATTTGTTTAGATCTTCATAGGTATATCTCAGGCACTTATTCACAGGCAAAAGAAAAGTATCTGCTCTACTAATATAATAAATGCGTATAGGTACTTTCTATTAATTTATCGAGTATTAAAGAAAAATCTTGGTAAACGGTTTCTTTCTTCTTTTAATGAATTAATTTAATGTTTAAATTTATTTATTACAACGAGTATTGTGATATTTAGGATGGATAAAATGTAGTGTAACTATATTAGGTTAAAAAAATTTAATAAATGTACTTTTTACATATCAGTATCTTTGTTTCTAATAATAAAAAAGTGAAGAAATAAATAAAATTGTTCAAGACTTACTGGTGCGTTGTAAATGAGAGAAATTCACACACTAAAGAAACAAAAGAGACATGCCAGAGGAACGCCAGTGGAGAAGCAACGTAAGCGAACTAACGCGCTCGAAAGACTTCAGCATGAGTTCGCTTACAATGTTGCCAATAATTAAAATAAAAATTCGCGAGATCTCCTAGCAACCGGCTAGCTCGAGCATCTCTCCCACGCCGTGCAGAAGAAGGCTCGACCATCTCAGGATTGCATCCAACGGAGGACGAATTTTAGGTAAAGATCAGCATGCGCGCGATACACGTGACTTGCACTTACGAATGTACTTACGAGTGTCAGGTATTATTTCGCTTGGCGTGTTCCAATTCACGTGCTTGTCGGTTTTACAATCGCACCATGCAGTCCGCAGCACAATTGTCGTCTATAAAAATGCACGACTGCAGTGAAAGTGAAACTGGGCTTGTGGTTAAGGTTGTAATTTTCGTATAAACGCATGTATTATGTATATAAATATTTTTATCCTTTTCTATATAAAAGATAACGTTAATATTACTTTTCCAGGAAACTGTCTGCGTGTTATTATTGATTTATTGTATCGGCCCTTAAACGCTTAAGATAAGAAGATTAACACTACGGATAGGATAAATCATATCATCATATCAGATAAAAATAACTCACTCGAGATACAAAACAAACTTCAACAATGGAGTACTCGAATTCTTGTTTTATTATATTTCTCACAATGGCGCACCTGTAACCGGTATACATATACTTAGATTATTTCTAGCATTTAGAGCGGCCGTGGAGCAAACAGATCTCTGGGGATCTAATGAGAGCCCGATGGAAGTGCTGAGATGCAGCGAGGTGTGAGTGGCGAAAAGCATTGGTCTGTTAAGTGCACTAGTTCGTTGACCCGGTATCCAGTCACCGAGCAGACAGGCTCGCAGGTGGTGCACGACGTCCGAGTCGCACGCTGGTCTACATTTTGACTTTCGCGGCGAAACCGAACTGGTGCTAATTCGCGTAGAAGAACTGACACCGCACTCTGACAGGAGTCCGGCCTTCTGTGAACGGTATAATCGACCGGGAACTACGTTTGCGTGACTAGCGAAAGAAGGAACAAACTGATTTTCTTTATAAACTAAAGCGGTAATTGTAGTTCTGTCTTCGAGTCGAATCGAATCTTATTTACTGAAAGATAAAAAAAAAATAAAATAAAGGATTTCAAAACTTGTAGGACTAAATCTTAAGGATATTTTTTTTTTTAGAAATCAGTAACAAGTAAACTTTCAATGGCTCTTTTAAAATACGGTTCAAAGCAAAAACAGCGTAATACAATTATTGTATTACACCTATAATCTTCTTTGCTAAGTGGAATCGTGGTCATTTTTACATGCTTAATTGATACCTAAAATGCTTGTTGAAACTACAAAACTGGTAGTTTAATATAACTTGTTATCATATAGATCTACATATATAGATATATTAAGTTTTCATAATGTTATTCCACTACGCTATGGTTTCAGCAGGTGAATGAATGTGCAACTCTAGCAACTTGGTAAGTAAAGTAATTTTAAAGAACAATTGCGGCTGATAAAAAATTTGGTTATTCAAAGATAATCCTGGTTTACTGTATCTATATAATATTCATACTTTTAAAAGATTTTTTACATTAGCCCTGAACATATAGTACATCAAAATTACTAAATACAATAAATGCTCTAAACTACGGGAACTTTTCCGTGTTCCGTTATTGGAGATCCACACGTCTTTACAGATGAGTTATGAATGCATATTTGATTAGGTATTACTACATTCAACCTTTAGAGTAAGATTTATGTCTGTTTTACTCTTAATAATTTTTATGATTGTATGGATGGTTATTAGTTTTTTTTTTAATTAATCAAAAAAGTCCTTGATTAATCTACAAAGTTTTTTCGATTTTAGAAGTGTACTTATTAGATTCCTTTCTTTGCCAGTGTATTTTAGATATTTTTTGTAGTATGTATTGCTATTGTAATTAGAACTTGTGAGCAAAATCGTTCTTTAAAGATCATTTTTGAATAGAAACGTAAAATTTCGCACCCACATCTATGATGGCGATGCAGTTAAAAGTACTTAAAAGATTAAGTAAAAACGTTCTTTGAACAATGTCGAATATAGAATTTCGCGCAGTGCAGGTAAATAATTGTTTATTGTCAGAAGTTCTTTCGTACATAGGTAATTAGATAATTAGATACCTGTACTGGTAACACTATGATTTATAACTCCTCACAGTTGTTAAAACAAAAACGGGAATTCTTTTTGTTGAAAGATGATGAAAACCCTGGAAGACGAAGTAACGCGAGGACGCATAAAATTGTTACGAAAGTTGAATTTGCGATTATGGAAAATAGTCGATTAAGACCGAAGAAGATGCCAACCTTTTCGAAGAAAATGATTTTAGAATTCTTCCTGAATATCAAAAATCAGGACGTGTTGAGCCCCCCCTTCATCAGAAACAATACCGCGTTGATTGTTGTAAACAATTTTTACGGCTCTGCGAGGGCAATCAGGCAGATGTTTTTGGTAGGATTCTGACTGAAGATTAAATATGGGTTCATATTTATGATCCTGAGTCAAAAAAAAAGGGTCTAAGCAGTGACATGTGAAGGGTAGGCCAGCCCCAAAGAAATTCCCGGTCCAACAAGATTACAAACCTAAGGGCGAGACCGTTACAGGAGCATATTATGCAAAAGTTGGTAAAAGGTGTTTTCTTACTCCAGGATAATGCAACTGTTCACAAGGATTGCGTTACCATATCTGCTGTAATATCATGCAGCTTTAAAAAACCTAACCATCCGCCTTACAGGCCTGACCTGGCTACTAGTGACTATTTTTTATGTTTCAACCTGAAAAAGGATCTTCGAAAAAAAAACGTTTTGCGGACGGAATGTTATTGGAAGCTGTCGTAAATAAACGTGTCGAAATCAAATCAGTAAACCATCTTTCCAAAGGTTTACAGAAACTAATATAGAGATGTATCCCTATTCGAGGAGATATCCCACTTCGCGAATTTAAAAATCATCCTCCTTAGGCACAAATGTTACTTTATTTCACAGAATGGTAACTATTTTCAAATAAACCAAGGACTACGTACAAATAGAACATTAGAGCTCTATAAAAATGAAAGAACTTTTAAAATAGATCTTGTAGGATTAGCTTTGATATAACTAACCGATTTTTACCATTTTCCTTACTTTATCTATTTTCTTCAAAATAGTAATTAACTTGCTAGCCTATAAATTATTTTACTTATTGTTAGTTCCTACCCTACTAGCACTTCACTCTGGTATTAGATGGAAAAATCTTTGTGAACCATTGCGCATTATTGTTCGCAGAATCCTGATGTCATATACAGACAAAGACAAAAAATTAAATTGTGGTCAAATAGAGAAACATTGGAGGTAAACTCGTTTATTTCCTATTGTATGACTGTGGCTACCTCCTCATATTCATCCATATGCCTGATAAAACCATAGCGGGGTGAAACAATATTGTGCTGAGAACTAATAAATTACTTGGAAGCATCAGGTCCATCTGGAATCTTCACTGGTTGTACTTCAGGAGATACAATAATACTGTACACCGATATTGTATTTGTTCAATTTATTTTTAGAATACCGAAATTAAGAAATGCCCTTCACATGAAGTCGCTAAGTCATTAACTTCTTCATAAGTAAATATATGCATATTGTTACCTCTTATATATATAACATGATAATAATATATTTACTTTACCTATAGCGGGTTCTCTTTTATTTACCGAGAAAGAAACAGTAAAAGATTTTAAACTCAAGCCAACCATGTTAAAATGCGGACTCACGATATACGGCCGACACTAGTGGAAAGGTTGCAAGGGACATTTTAATTAAAAACGATTCCTGAAATATCTTTGATGGTTCACGGGCGGATAGCGCCAAGTATGTCTTGTCGTCGCGGCAACGTGGATGGTCTAGCGTGGCGGTCGTTAGGCGTCCAGACGCTAGCCATATCGCTCGTGCCGGCTGAAAGTCTATTTTTGTACAGTTCCAGTCGTTATGGACAAGTATTCGCGACGAGAATGCATAGTCTGTGTCTCAAATAATTCAACGCCGGCGCTGTCTTGTATTTTCTTCTCCGTGACCTTCTTGATGTAAAACGAGTAAATATTTAGATGAAGGAAGAACGAGGTTTTTACAAACCGTTCGATGTGTTGATTTTTGCTCTGCACACACAGTTTATGTCCATGTATATATTATGCGTGTAACCTAAATAAGAGATACCCTCTTTTATGGACAATTCTATTTACATAGAGATACATCTTGAATGCATTCAATGTATTGTGTACCTTATGACTTTTCCGTTCTCTTAGAACGAAACCCTTGTTCAACAGTGATTGAAAGAAGCGATTCTTGTTTTGTAAGCTACTTATTTAAAAGGAAAATACTGCAACTTTTAACGGAGTACATAAGAGTCCTATGAGCATGCACAAATACTTGATACGGGAAATTTCATTGTAATCTCTCCTTGACCACTTTTTACTGTTATTATTACTGATTTATTTGAAGTGATTTTCTACTACATCCTTCATCCTTCGCGACTATTATCGAGCTTTCATGCTAGCATCACCGCAATAATATACTTCTTCTTTAATTATCCATGTAATAATACCGTATCTCATATGAACATCTGCCGTAGTTTCGCGTTCTAATTCGTTGTCTCGCATCTGCTTCTACACACTTATACGCCAAGTGTACATCCTATAAAGAGATTATTAAGGCTTTCCTTCGCTTTAATACTTAAGGGTTACCGTGAAGGACAAAAATAATGACCACTCGGTCGTCTGCGACCAAACAATTTTTAAATATTAATTAATACTATTCCCCAACATGGATAGCGACAAATGCATGATGCAGCATACATATTGAATGATTTCTTTCTGTCGAGTATAATTCGTGCGCTCAAGATGGACTCTCCGATTATTTTTAGCGAAAGGAAGTGTCGTATACGTATGCAAAACACGTTCTCTGTTATTTTTGAAGCGTATGTACGTATGCGCTCGCGGTTTTTCTTAAACATCAATGAATCACTGTTAAATTAGAAATATCCATGCAGCGGTTTTAAAATAGAAATTTATTTATTCGGTGAATTAGTTCCTGACTGTTGATGTTACGATATTAATAGCTACCTTCTGTCAGAACTAAGTTAACTAATTGCTTACAATAGAAAAATAATCAATTCCATATATTGATTATTCTAGCAACTAGATTGCTATGTAGTGGCAAGGAAAATCTTTTAGTAACTTCGTCAAATATTGCGTTCAAAAGCTATATTTTTTTGATAATAATAAATAGGAATTAGGAACACCTATAACGAAAAATATCAAAATAAATATAGTACACAAAGACACACAAATATCAATAAAAGAAAAAATGCTTAACCGAAAAAAAAAATGCCCACCATACCAGGACTCATGGTCTGTTGTTGGAATCACAATTCTAGAAAAAGCAATAAAAGGGGGAATAGCATTAGAAACGGAATCGAGTTTCTGCCAACTAAGCGCTATCACATCTCAAGTTTTATCAGCGATTACCTACTAAGGAATTAAGAGTTTAGATGTGCGCTCTCTAGGGGACATAAGCCAAAATCGTCTCTAGTAATTTTCACCCTTCATTGCTTTTGCTGGTATTGTGATTCCAACAATAGACCATGAGATTACATAAAGATAGTACTTGCAATAAAGTATACATTACATCAAGAATCGAAGAAGTAAAATGTTGGTTCCACATATCTTGAAAATCAAAATAAATAAAATCTCATCATTAAATTAATTATATCCAAGGAATGAGTTAGTAACTTTAGCAAATCAAGTAAACAGCTGAGGAATGTTAAAACGGCGTTTTAAATTGTTGGAGCAACCGTTCAAATAATAATACGAAACAATTTTGCAACAATTGCTTTCCATGAGCAGTTCAGCATTTAGTGTTAGTTAAATCAACTATAAAGCATGCACGATACCAATATTTTGATTGAATTAAACACAACATTTACAATTTCAGTTAACATTGCAAACGCATTCCTCGTTTTTATGGTACAACGTAATATTTTTTTTTTATTTAAACGTAACTTTCTTCAATAGTATAGAGACAAATAAAATCTCTTAGAGAAGTAGTCGCAGTCGAGATCATGACATCGGAATTATCGAACCTAAGTAACAAGTATTTCAGAAAACATTATGAAGAGCCGTTTTTTATAATTCAATTGGAATCTTGCGGTACTTCAAACTTGATTAAAAAAATTAGTTGAACTTTACCGTAAAAGGATTATTTCTGTTTTTATAGGCCAGCGCAGACTCAGTATTGTCTATTTTTTTCTGAAGAAGATTTCAAAAAACAAGATTCTGAACTACCTTAAATACCTATACTTGTTTGACGAACATTAGAATAAAATCAACTCTGCAATAGGCCTTAGAGGCCGCAGTTGACGGAACAATTAATCGAATTATATTGTAATCAACACTACATACTTGTATAAATTTGCAAGATTTATGTCTATCATAACCAGAGAGAGGAGCGACAACAGGCTTTGTTAAATATGAATCATATCCAAACAACAAACTCAAACATAGTCGTATAGAGAAACTGATGTTGATCAACTACAGATATATCTAGATTTTTTCTTTTCTTTAACTCCATTCCCATTTAATTGTTGGTCTACTACTTTATTTGTCTGCTTTTAGTTTCCAGCTTGTGATTTTACTAGTAGTTTGTCTATATGGCCATACCACTGCATTTGTTTTGATTTTATTAGCCTGACAATATCCTCTCCCTCCAAAATTTCGTTGATTTCAAAATTCAGTATTAGATACTTTTTTGGACCAACTATTTTTGACAATAGAATTATTAATAATTACCCAAATTACGAAAAATCCAGTTATTGTTATCCATTTGATATCTATCCTATATACTATAATTAAAACTAGAGAATCCTTTTAAATATATGCCCATGATATAATCGAGCTGTCCTTTGGGTACTAAAAAAAAACATTTTCTAGGAAAAAAAAGCAATTCATTTAACACACCTCTACAGTTTACAGATATATGTATGTACGTGTACACATATTCTATTCCACTTTAATCCCTAGACATTCCGTTATCGGCAGAGCACACCTAGTATCGCAGACACGTTCATATACCTGTCTTCAATACATGACGAAGGCGCACCCATGACCAACTAACTCCACCCCTGAACTATGTAGCCTTTTAGTCCAACGTGAAATATGTGTGTAGTGCCATAGGTGGTGTCGTTAATCGAAAACCGGCGAGTTTATTGGCACAAACAGGGTAGCTACGCCGTTGTTCATGAATAACGATGACAGCGCAGTTTTCCAATGTAATGCGCTGTTTTTGTTAGCTTATATGTACCTTATTCCTAAAGATGATTAATTGCTGTAGTTAATTAATTAGTTTTTGTTCTAGGGTTTTGTTTCTATGCGAAGGAGAATGTTTTGTTTATTTTAATACTTAGCGTTAAGTCTTTTTAACACTAGTTTGAAACTGGAAAATTAGAAGGAGAATTAGTGTGTAGATATTTTCACTAGCCCGGGAGTATTTTACAAATAAGAGTTTTCTCATCATTGAAGAAGCAGTAAACACAACGCAGGTTACTTTATTATATTAGAATTAAACATCGGCGAAAAAAAAAAGGCGTAGACTTTCTTTCTTAAATATTTCTTTACATGTATGCAAATGTTTAATAAATAGCAGAAAAATTGAAAGTACTTAATTATAAAGGAGCGATTAGATAATATACATCTTTCGTTAGGTATATCTAAGACTGAGAAATTAAAAAAATATAAATAACGGAGGATATACCCATAAACTCTATACTTTTTTTTAATTTTATTTATTTATCAAAAGTAAACTATAGATTTGGAAGAGCTCAAATTTCTAAATGTAAATAATGTACAGATAACAGATGAGGTGAAGTACTTTGGGGTGACAACATTTAGAAACTATTACCAAAAAAAGGGGCTCTGAGACTTAGGGCAAACCGGTCATTAAATACTTGCTGCTTTGGTATGGTGGCCCAAGACATAACAGACAAAAACAACGACTCAACTGCGACTTGCATGCGTAGGTATAACAGAGGCCATAGAGCTTCCATGGCTACAGTTGGTGTAGTCCGACTGTGGTTCGACTCTTAGTGAAGCCAGAATGGGAGCGTACGTTTAACTTATAATAGATCAGGCCGTACGGAAATCATGGGACGTGTGCGGGGAACACACCATATATGCAAATGGACTGCATATTAAAACGATACTGCTTTAAGAATCCATTCCAAATAATCATTTCAGACAGGAGTGAATGGAATAACGGAGTGCACAATGTCAGAGAGCAGATGTATGCCTCGTATACAGACGGATCCAAGACTGCTGAGGCGCGGGGATTTACACCAAGCACCAGTTATAGCTATGCCTTTGGTAAATATTGCTCTGTTTTCCAGACAAAGGTATTTGCCATCTTGCAATGTGGTGCAATGGTGATTCAGTAAGGGTGGCGATCAGCTATATCTCGGAACCTGCTATGCCTAGAGCTTCAGGACAAAAAATAAATAACCAATGTGGCCACCAGAAGTATCCGAATAAATAATTAATGTTCGAACTTTCACCGCTAGGGGGCGTACCTGCTAGGTTCAATCATAAAATCAGTATTATCTCGGAAAATTGCAGGTTGAGCTATAGTTTTAAATGGATCGCTCGAAAACTGACTTGATGCCCCATAATTTTGTTTAATGACTTTTTTTTGTATCTGCCTTAATAAGGAACGGAGAAGCCAATCAAATATAGTTCAGAGTGACAAAATGTCTATAATAATAAGCTGAGGAAGATATCTGTTGAATTTTGAGGTATTTATATATAAGTAACTACTTTCATCATTTTTGCGACGTCTCAAAGTTTTTGTTTTCTTTTATCTTTAGCGCAGGCTCCATTCTCTTCTGAATTGAAAACATATCTGTATCATTTCTTATTTCTACCTTTCCTTCATTATTCTACACAATGGTTATCGCAACGAAACATAACAATGACAAGTATTTTTGATATACCACTAAATATACTTTTTAAATTGTTTAAACACGCGGTACCTACTAAATTATTTAAATTTCTACTAATCTATATCTTACTTTTACTGCATATTATCAATATTAAATTAAAAAAATATGAGTAAAGCAATGAAACATTTTTATTACGAACAAATACCTGTCATTATATTTGACTGTTTCAAATTCTGTACATTCTCTTTTTGTTTATCTATTCAACGCCAAACGTAAACAGCATCCAGATTTACATAAAATTTACATTTTGCACTCCCAACTCTCTACAAAAGAGGCCAATTTGTCGTAGTATTTGAAAAATGAAAGCCCACACATTTTGTATTGGCATTGCTGGCGCTTCTGTCGTTCCCTTCGTCCGCTCTTTAATTAGCATTTTCGATATCAAACGGTCGAAATTGAAATTTCCGTCTCGTCGGATGAAAATACTAGTTAATTATCCGTCCAATTTTACTAGGATTTACACCTATACGCCCAACCGTCTATGCGCAACGCTGGATCGACAAGAAATTGGATATCCGAGTTTCGGGCGGAACTTCGCCCATTACGCCTGCATAAAATTAACCCTTTGGGATAATAGGAGGCAGGTGAAGCGAGAAGGATATAGTGTAGGAAGGAGGAGAGTATAATCCGAAATAATTACCCGACAAATGAGCGGTCGATGTCTGAGGTGGTTCCAAATTTCTAATATATTGCGAATTTCAGTAGAAGTTTAGCTGATTC
Source organism: Cetonia aurata (assembly GCA_949128085.1). Taxonomy (NCBI): domain Eukaryota; kingdom Metazoa; phylum Arthropoda; class Insecta; order Coleoptera; family Scarabaeidae; genus Cetonia; species Cetonia aurata. The sequence continues at coordinate 28,105,232 of OX421887.1, forward strand.
GCAATATTGTATAAGTTTTGCGCTGAGGTAATTAAAAATTGTTTGAAAACTAATTTAACTTTGTTGGCGTGTTAAATATGTACATAATGATATTGGCAATGGAATTTGCTTATTTTATTTTACGGGTAGTAGGCATTAGGTGATCCGGCTAACTAAACAATTTAACAGAAGAGTTTTAGTGATTTTTTAGTAACAGATCAAGAATTAAAAAAATATTTCAGAAATCTATACAAATATTCCCAAGAGGTAAAAGGAAAATTTTGTGAAGAAATTCTACCTCATATTCGTATGTAATTTTTAAAATGTATTTGTTTCTAGCATATAATAAAATCCACACACTAAACACAAGTGCATCTGACTGAAATGCGTCTAGCTGGCGGTCTCATTTTCTTTTAACGGATTGAACCTTAAATAGATCCTTCACAAATCCAATAGATTATCCGTCCGTAAAATTGAACAATTTTTGTACAGCTCCCGGCGGAAATACCCGGCGGAAAGCCGCCTTGTCATCCAACAAGATTAATGTAATCGGGAAGTGGTTCGCACATACGGGCAGACCAAACATAATGGCGAAAGGAAAGTTCTTAATAGCTTTAAGTTTTCTCGCCCGTTCTTTCTTTGTTTACTCTTAGGGCCTCGATTATATGCCACCATATGTGACGGGTTACACGCGTCAAGGAAAAGCACAAGAAGCGGAAAATAGGCGCAGACAACCTCATCAAAGCAAAAAGTATTTCGAAATAGGAAGACGTTCGCTGTTTTATCATCTATCCAGAACAGTAATCGTAGTAAACCGGCTAAACGGCAAAGAAATGTATTTTTGAAGTATCGTCGTATTCTACATTTAGTAAGGAGAGAGCACGATGTGTTAACTAATGTTTTAACTATAGCTCAAGAATTTCTGCATATATATTAATATGCGAAAGTGAACAGAAAAAGGCAGACGGAGAAAGAAGGAAGTGTCTTAAGGAAGAGCCACTAAAATAAAATTAAAGGTTTAGTATATGAGAATTGGGTCTCTATATACCCTCTAACGATGTTCGTTCGGTGTACTGATGTTCGCTGTTTACTACTTTACTTACATGCTTTCAATTACTTACTGTCTTTTAGAACTTATTACTTATTACTTTTGCGGAAATTCGCCACATGGCCGCGCGGCGGCGCTTGATGTCCAGTGGTCAAACGGCGTTGCGTCTTATCTACGCCGTTACAATACTGTTTCAAGCCCAGAGTGGTAGCTGTAAGAGCGAGAGCGGGGTGTTCTAGGGTTCTGATTGAAGTGCGCAACAATGTAAACAGTGAAATTGTATTATAAATCAAACATTTATTACCATAAAACATGTGTGAAAGACATCGAATATATACAGCGACAAAACACAAGTGAGTGGCAAAACATATGCACGTACAGTCGTAAACAGATATAATAATATGTAGAATCGTAAACAATCAAACATTCGCGGGGTTTCGGCAATGCTTTTAAAATTTAGACGCGGAATCTAATGGCTTTAAATCTGGTAATAACGTGAAATGATAATCTATATACTGGGGTCGGTTAAAAGTACGGGGACGCTTTGCACGTGCTATGACGGGTCAGAAATTTGTGCCGGCTAAACTTTGCGGTACGGGAATGACTATGAATAAAGCGGAAAAAACTGGTAAAATGCCTGTGTTACACCAGAAACGCTGTGCCAGCCCTAACGAACAAGCCGGGAATAACTGGACGAAACTCGACGTGTATCAGAAAGCTATGCCAACACAACAGCCAGAGTGAACTGGGAGGAACCTAGGAGCTCAACTTAATGCTTGTGTAAGCGCGCGTTTATATACAATACAGCGGTCAGACTTGCAATAGCTCTGGTTAAGAGTAAAATTATTAAAAATTATTTATTTAAACGATGTTGTTATCAATATTTTTTTAATTAGATGTTACAATAAAGCTAAAACAAACGACGACGCAGTGCTGATATGACCATTACCCCACTCTGTGCTGTAATGATATATTAACGCAGTGGAGGGACTCTTGTCGGAATATACTATGGGCGATTAATGTAAAAATAAGAAAAAATACTGTAAAAAACTCGTGTCACAATGACTTGTAATTTTCTTCGTTTTATTAATAATAATAATAATAATAATAAACTTTATTGCATAACTAAAGTTTGAAATAGGTCAAAAGGAAAAGGCGGGAAGGGGAATACAATGCTCGTACATTGAATCACTCGCCGCCACGCGGTTCGTAAATCAAACTTGAACTCGCATTATATAAACGTCATTGTGGCACTTGTGTTTTAAAACACTATAACAGAATTCTCTATAAAAACTCGTGCAAATGGCGAAATTTTTCTAAAATTCGTAAACTACAATATTAACCACCATTATTAGTGTAAGAGTTGCCACCCATGAAAATTTGGAAACTTGAAAAAAAGAAATGCGTAAATTTAAATATCATTTGCCATATAAATTCAATTTGCCCCGGCAATTATTTATTTATACAATCATTTAGCAATAGTTTATCTAACTGAATACGATCTAATTTAATTTACTTCTAACCGCTAAATTATAATTTATTTTAAGAAACTGTATCATACTTATCTGTTCCTTGAACAGTCATCAATAATAAAATATACTGTGTTGTATATGTTTTTCATGTAGAAATGTCGATTACCTCATCCGTTATGATGATATCATTGCGCAGCAAATTAGACAAATGTAACTTCCTGATGTGCGAACATTACTCCAAAGTAGAGCGGCGCACCCAATTTTACGCAACCGCAAAAATAAAATTTATTTTTCCCCAGATATCTATGAGTATTTCATATTCTTCTCGATGCTATATTTATGGTTTTGCTGTTCGTCATTTCGTTTTTATTGGCGAACGGAAATGATGAAAATTATCAAGAAAACAAAATGTAATTATCAGGCTTGTGAATTTAGTCCATTTTAAACATCGTCCGAGCAAAAAAAAATTTATTACTGGGAGTGTCCTCGAAAATATTCTGTAAGTATGTAGTAAGTAGTAGGGACTACAAAATCACACCTTGTTTCTCAACAATTTTCTACATTATGTACATAATACCATATGACTCTTGAATACTCTTACAAATTTTTATACAAACAACGTTCAGAGCGGGCTGAATTCACAAGCCTGGTGATCATGATTAAATCAAATCAAGATGAGTATTTCCGCGAAAATAAATATTTAATTCCACCTATGATTTTGGACTATTATTCATACAACCGATCCCCAATTTAAAAAATTACGGCCCACATTACCTTGACTCTTAAACTACTGCCTGCACATTACATACCATCTCAAAGGATTAGCATAAATGAACAATTACGTCACAGTTTCTGCTTTCCTTCCAGCAAATCCACATTGACCTTTACCGAACAGTCGAAGCATCGACTCACAGCTCCCCTTCGTTCCCCTATACACGAAGCCAAAGCGGCAATCTATTTATATCTTTATGGCGTTCGCTTTACCCGAGGTAAACACTTACGCATAATTATTTAGGCGTTCGCCTTGCGTGTTCGACGCTCACTGGGAGAAGATATTAAATTAAAATCGTCTGGATGGATGATATACGAGATAGGAGCGAGGCGCAAATTTAATTTATTCCAGTAAATAATCCATTTTAACGAGACCCGTAATCCCCCTTTGTAAAATCAAGGATTATTGAAATAGTTACATTCCTAAAGGGTCTTGTCAACTAGCCACAATCTATTTTCTTTTCAAATATTTTCAAAGGATTCTCAATTGAAGTATGTATATACCAATTACTAGTTTAGTAGAAATATACAAATGTAATTATTTCTAGGGATGAACGAATATATATTTCATTGGATTAAAGATGGTCCAGGTTGTGGCTAGGGGTAGGAGTCTAACCCCTAGGATCTCTTATACAGCAGGCTTCTATCTAGGACCCTTGACGGGCACATAATATGAGGTAACCCACCGTCATGGCGTATTCTGACGTTTCGTTTGTTAAGTTCGCGGAAATCAAATTTTACATTATTATAATTTAGAAGATTTGCCGGCCCCAGGGGATTTTCGGCTGAAAATTGGGGCATATATTTGACCCCCTTAGAAGTGGCCCACAGCTAAATTTTCAGCGCTGAATATTGAACGGTATTCGAGTAAAAATATAAAAACCAATTTTTGTATGAAAAATTTTATCCCACGATTGGAACGTAAAACAACGTTTTTTGGAGGCTACCAGGAAAAAATAATTCAGTTTCCATCGATCAGGCCCTCCATTTTTTTTTTTAGTTGTTACAATTTTTTTTGTTTTGTTTTGAAGAAGCTGTTTTGGTACAATCACTAAAATTTTTATAAATATTGTCTTACCATTCCACTATTATCTCAATTTTTTTCTAGAGGATCCAAGTGATATCCATAGTAAAAAAAAATTATTAATTTTTAACCGATTTTTTCTAAAAAAATAAAAAAAAAACGATTTGAAATTTTCTTAGGAGTTATTCCAATTCTGTAATTGTAAATTAGTTTACCATCTTTGTATATCTGTAGTCAGCTCATTATTTACTTATTACGGTTATTTCGGTGCGGTTTAGAGATAATATAGTTCTTTTTCACCTAACAGTCATTAGAATAAATTGAGACTAACCATCAGGCTTACAGTTTAACTGTTATTTGTCTTTCTAATTAATTTTATCAATTGCATTATAAGTACGTAATTTTCCGAAACAACCCCTAGTAATATGCTAATCCATTGAAATTTTTGCTACATGGTATTTTGGTAAATAAGCTACCAACTTCAACATAAAAGTCAGTAACATCTTAGTAATATTTGAGTAAACGAGTGTTTAGTTCTATAGGTGGAAGTCGCGTGTTTAATAAGTTTATTTTTACATAAATAATGAAGTCAGGGAGAACAGATAATCCAAAGTGTCCTATTTGTGAAAAGTTGGTAAAGAAAGTTTCAGGGATATCAAAGAATAGACGAGTACTTTGTAGTTTTTCACGTGGAAAATGTCGCGTTACAGGTTTAAAAAGAAGAAAAACTGAGACCGTTGTAGAAGAGAGCGACGATAATATAACAGCGCCAGCTAAACATTCTCAGTCAGGTTTATTCAGAGCCAGTGACCCAGTACGAATGCATCCACAAGAAGAACAGATGACCCAGAAGTGCAATTTAGAGCACACCCTCTGCAGGAAGATACAACTGTGATACGACTGAATTCTGAATTCATAGAAGTCCACTGATAGATATTGTTGTTTGTTTTGCTACTAAAAATCTATGCTTACAATATGAGACGTATATATATACCAACCGGAAATCGTTGACCAAATCAGCTAGCTGTTTATTCAAACTGTGCGAGTCTCCAAGCTAGTAAATTTCGAAACATGATGGAAAATCTTGCTGATGGTAGTAACGATGATCAATTCATATGTATCTATTTCTTTACTAAAATTACTTGAAGAAAATCTCAGTTACAATAAATTTGGAAAAAGCAAGAGAACAAAGGCAACAGTGATTAGACACGACAGAGATCCATCACGTTGTAGATTTGAAGTTCTCCCATGAACACATTTCTGTAAGAAGAGGTGGAGAAATATGAGCTTGATTTTATCTATGCCTTGTTTATATGAATATGTTATAGCCTTATTCTTTAGACTTTAACTTGCGCCAAGAAAACAGAGCTGAGCTCAGCTGGGATCGAGGAAGAAGGCCTGGGTGCTAGGTCCAAGGAAAAGTGGTCAGATATTTCCACCGATAAAGAAGTGTATATCTCCTCTACTTATCAGCTACTCGTTTTGCCGGCAAGTGCGGCTTTCTTGTTAAAAAAAAAAAATGCGTGTATTGGAAGCTATGACGAGAAACACTGACAAATGATCGAAGAGTTTCTACTATAATTGAAACATTTTGAGCACATTTGTTTCAAAGGAATATTATTACACTAAGGAAACAATTATTATTCGTTATTTCTTTTTTTCTAAAGTTGCATTGAATGAAATGGCCCTCCTATTAGTATAAGAACAGAAGAAGGAAGTCAGACAAGCAGAGAAAAAACAACGACACAAAAGGTTCCTATAGCATACAATATTCCCGGCAATTTAAACAAAGCAAAAAATTAATTTATTGATTTTAGTGAGAAGAATCGACCCAAAACGTCACTATAGCTTGGAAACAAAGAACTACTAGGTTTACGATAATTCTCTCTATCTTAATTGCCAAGATTTCAATCCAGTAATTGGATTTTGGAACCTTTGGTGTAACAATAACTATCACACTGACAAAAGTCAATGCTAGGTTTTTCCACTATCACCAAACAACACTGCACAATCTCTCGACGCGCGTTTCGCTAACCAAGTTAGCATCATCAGGAGATGATTAACTATTAATCATCTCCTGATGATGCTAACTTGGTTAGCGAAACGCGCGTCGAGAGATTGTGCAGTGTTGTTTGGTGATAGTGGAAAAACCTAGCATTGACTTTTGTCAGTGTGATAGTTAAGATTTCAATGAAGTAGGATCAATAGTTTTTGAGAAAACAAAACAAAAGTCTGATAGAATTAAATTGCTACCCACTCCCCTTAATGAATTTTAATGTTTCAAAACAAATGTATTTTTGTTATAATTTTCAATGTACATATTCAAACAATTTTAATCTTAATGCTTAAAATACCATCAGAAATTACGAACTTGCTTTCTTTTTGTTTTTCCAGGATTTACTTTTATTATTCAAATCTAGTATGTTTTAGATCTATATTGACAACATAAAATATTATCGATATGGTGAGCGCAAATATTATTTTCAAACGAAAACCTTAAATAGATACGTCAACAGTGTCATAAACGGACAGAAAGATGGAGATTACACCTGTTTGTATAAGGTATAATATAATTTAGATTAACTAATATTTTCAGTAGATACGTGTTCTTAGTATTTTACGACATGACGTTTCCTTAGCGGAAAATCGAGAAACTAGATCATACATTCCAAAGCACTTCGCCAACAGAATACTCAGTTCATTAGATCACCAGTCTATCTGTCTGTAACTTAATTTTGAGAATGTCAGAAATGTTGCTCTACATCATTGATAAATGACACGTATATCCAGAGTGTGTTAAAGTTCTTTTCAGATATATTTATTATTTACTTGTAATCATTTGTAAAGTATTACAAACATCGTCATAAATATTGAATAAGATTTTTAGAGAACCTATTCTGCTAGAATAAATAAAATTAAATTTTTCTAGACCTCAATATTTCGTCATATATTTTAATGGCTTCTACAAGCTGCAATAATGTAACGGAATACGAAACAATATACATAATAAAATCTGTAAGCAGTAGAATATAATGCGAATATAACAATAGAAATTAAATTCCGTTGTCTTCAACCTTCGTGTAAGCAACATAACTTTTCAAAATTTTGCTTCTTATAATTTAACCTTTTGAAATTTCGCTAATAGTATGTGAATAAGTGAATGTGATATGGCCTTGTAGTGGAAGACTTGCTCTGATTTTAAAAACCCTCGGTATATATTCGTAATATGACAACCTTGTTTCCGTTTTAACGCTATTTATATCCAAAAAAATGACGCCATTATACTGGAGCGAAGTATTAATAAAAGTCTTCGAATGATCCCTTTCAATGATAACCGAGACAAAACCGTGAGTATTATCACTCGCTAACGCCAGACACATCAATGAAAATACGGGTCAAATGCTAACGATAAGAAGGATATTTGCAGCTAGATGAAGTCGTTATTGATCTTTAGTAACAACTTCTTTGTCATTGGTATCAATAAATGCGTTTAGATATAAATGAATGTCCATCTGAATATACGTTTTTATCGATGATGAAATGAGAATTATAAGTGCAATCAAAATGAAATAAAAAAACTTGGTAATACAAACATTATACAGTTTGTTTACCGGAATGCACCTCCTCAAGTGTTTATATAATAACAATCATAACAGCATTAACGATGCGAGTACGCAGTTTGCACAATTCTTAACTTCAATTAGAGGAATTACACAGAAGAATTTCGCAATTAGAAAACGGAAAGGACAAGAAACAATTACACAGTCTTCGACCTTCGCGGGCAATAATAGAAAAGAATGAATCATGCGACAATCTTGACCATCGTTCAAACTCTAACCGCACTTTTACGGCTGAAACCTTTTTCTTCGTCATTTGCCATTTATACATTTCAGATATAAATATTTACGGAGATCGTGAAAGTTATTTGTTTGCTTTTAATTTTAACGTTCCACCGATTATATTTAGAACTTATATGTAAACTTTCTGTCGTCCGACGAAAAAGTATGGTGCTATTTCGAGTAAAAATGCTTATTCATGCAGATATATGTATATATATATATTAGTGATGAACATTTAATCAGAAAAGTCCAAACGATCTTGTTAGTTAAAAATACTTATTATTTTTGAAATGTAAAATTAATCTGATAGTCTTTTATTGGACTGTTGAATCATAATTTTGGAAATGTATCAGAGGGCTGTATCTACGTGTAAATGCTATAAAAATATATAAAAGTAAAATTTGTGCATAGTAGATATCATCTACGTTAACAGACGAGGTGCTACACCATTTTTTAAGACGGAGCAAGTTGCCAATTTTCCGATTGTCAAAATGGAAATAATTTAACAGGTTATAAATATGATTGTCAAATAATTCTAGTTGTAGGTGAATAAACAGAAACGTAAAGCATAAAGTGTCAGAAGTTGAAAACAATAATAAAACTGGTAAATATTGCAAACATACAATTTATACGGCCGTGACTATACTACATGTTTATACAACTCCGATTAAATATGAAAAAATTGTACAATGTTTTGTTATTTTAGTGACATGCTGTTACATGGCCTCATATTGCTGGTAATAACGTGCTTCATCTGCTAATGTAAATCACTGAATAGAATCTCTCACAGACAGAGAGATATTCAAACTCGAGAAACTACCAAACTGGTAGATCAAGTGGCCGTAGAGAATCAAACGAGCTGTCAGACAATTAACTATTACTGTATAATTTTACATTTCAAATTTGGTTTCGATAGCTGCAGCAGCTACTTGTCAGTGTGCTGAAGTGTGTGAAGAATGCATTTAACAAGAGAGCATTCTAGAGCCATGATTTATTATGATTTTAGAAGCTTGCCATCTCTGAAGCAAAGCGTGGAACGGCTTCGTGCCGCATTTGGTGATGAGGCGCCTTCTCAAAGGACTCTTTACAGCTCGTGCAATAAAAATTGTTCGACAGGGCTGCACTAAGCGACGACTTAACAGAAGGAGAAGGAAGATCATGATGAAAACTGCCGTTCGAACAATGATTTAAGAAGACAATCGAATCACCTACAGAAGTATTAGAAGCAATTTGGGCATTGCTATGACTGCAATTAAAAAGATCCTGCATAACTACTTGGAAGTAAGTAACACCTTACTTCCAAGTAGTTATGCAACAATACACCTATTGTCGTTGGTTACCTCACAATTTAACAGATGCTAAAAATCTCCAGCGAGTTGAATTATGCAAAAGAATTTTAACGAAATACAACGACGTCAAAAGCAGTTTACGCATTATTACTGGATTTATGTATTTGAAACTCAATCGAAGCAACAATCGGCGCAATGGGTCTTTCCTACTGACACTAATCCAATCTAAAGTGTAAGCAGTCTCGAAGTGTAGGAAAGAACACGATGGTCACTTTTTTCACGAAACCTGGACCAGTTGCTTCTGTTGCTCTTGACGACAGACGCACGGTGACTGCAAAATGGTACACAACAGTATGCCTGCCAAATGTGCTTGAAAGTTGTCGCTTCTGGCGTCCTAAATGTGAAATTATTCTGCATCAAGCCATATTATCCGACGAACGAAGCAATTTCTGGAGGGCTTTAAAGTGAAATCACTGCAACATCCGCCCTACAGACCTGGCACCCTGCAATTTCTTACTTTTACCTGGTTTCAAAGATTTTCAACGTCCGACTGGAATTTATGTTTTGAAAATCGGTCCTATCGTATGCATAAATGTTTGTGAGTGTATTCCAATCACATAAAGACATCCATTAGACAGTATAAATTGAAAAAAAAAAATAAAACAATCATGCTATTGAAATCTAAAGGATTTGGTTCAGAAGAGTCACTATAATACTTCCGGAAATAGGTTGGTAAATGTTTTTGAACTATATTAAAGTTTGGTTTTGTTAACCACTTTCAGGGGTCATGGTCTGAAACCCTTTTTTGTCATTACCAGGTCCTGTCATTTCAAGGCCACATTCTCACAATAAATTAGGTATGAAAATCTCTAGCTCGCCATTTTAAAAAGTATGAAAAACCTTAGATGTTCAAAATAAGTTTGAAAAGTGGCAAGATTTAATCCTACATTATATTTAGATTATCATCAAGTTCATTTGATAATATTATGTGATTTAGGTCACGCTATTTCGTGGTTGTAAAAAGAAATGAATAAGCTTTGAGAGATAACTGCCAGATAAATATATTGATTAACGCAAAGCATTGGATTATCCTTCAAATTTAAATTCACATATATATATGTATGTGTTTTTAGAAAAGAACAATGTTACATGTTGGAAATAACAAGTCCAATGAAATCAAATGAATGATCTTTATATTTATTTGGTAAATAAACAAACAGATACATATCTCTATGTAGAAGATTCTAAAAACAATTTGCGATTGTTTACTACTCATTTAGAATTTTTAAAATAATATTATCTGATGGTTAATCAAGGGAAAATTGCGTTAATAGAAACCTTCATAACAGTAATAATAATCTATGCCACAAACTACGTTCATTCAGCGGCTAATTTCAATGTGTTTCAAAGTATAAAACGCTTGAAGATTAGAGATTGTCAGTAACATAAACGATAGGTAATTGATTATAATAAGCGACCATGTGTCATATGCATCAATGAAGATGACTATTACCTATTACAGCGAACAGCCTAATAGAATTCAATAATGCCAGTTATTATATTAACTACGATTTGATTGTTCATACTTCCAACTATATCGAAGCGTATTCAATATAGTTGGAAGTGACAGCAATAATAACACTTCCTCAACTGTATCCATTACATTAAAATAAATTACCCGATTTACCGCATACAATGACGATAGCTATATGATTTTATACACAATAAAACAATTATTTATAATAAATAGTTGACAGACGTAAAATACATAGGTACATATAATGGGTATACATATATATGTTGTTTCATTTGTGGAAATGTCAAAAACATTCATTCGTAAGTTCTGCCTTTTCAATGATCGTTTTCCGAATTTATAGCTAATATTTGTCAAAGTCAAATGAGCAAGGAATAAAGCGATGATACATTTAGGGTCTAGTATTTCCTAATCCTCGAAAGGGATATGTATTTTGGACGTTAGGGCGATATAGGAACGGATAAGGGTCGTTGATTATAAGCTCCAATTCCCCATTTCGTGATATATCGTCCGGTTTTGGGTTGAGAGAAATACAAATCTTAGTGAAAAATGTGAACGCACTACGGAATCCATTCATTTTTTTTTCTTTCCTAAAAAGGATTTAGATACATTATGGAATTATCCATTTATAACATTAATTATTTAGCACTGTTTTTCTTTCAGTGCATAGTCATGATGTAACTGCCGAGATCTCTTGCTAAAGAAAAATATACTTACAAATATAAAAAAGTGTTGAAGTTCAAAATTAGGTTAAGGAATTATTGAAAAGTCCGTAGTGTTTTCTAATTTTTATTTAATGTCGATGTGAATGTCGGACAACGGAGAATCAGTTCAGTTACCTGAAGAAGCTGTCAGTATCAACAGTGAAACGTCGAGCGGAAATGTTGGCATACGGCGAAACCCGGAAGAAGTTATCAGTAGCTATTATATGCATCTTTAAGTAGCAACACTTTAAGTTAACACTACTTATATAAAGGCAATTGCTTATTTTTATTAATTAAGCAAGTACACTACACATACCATGCAATGTAAAGATACAACATGAATAAGATAAGGAAGTAGGCACAATTAACATTCGAAAGTAGCATAAACAGAAAAGGATATATCTTACACACTTCATGAATCTAACGTCGAACAGTGTTTAGACTATAAAAACTGTTATAAACATTATTTCTGTGTGAAATTGCAACTGTTAGATGTTGGTTATTTTTGAAACAATATCGATGGCGTCTGGCATTTTTTCCGTCGACGTAAAACATTATCGTTAAAGTGTTTACACTATTCGGAGGTATTCTCGGATGTAGTATCGGTAAATTTTGCCGGCGGTCCATCAAGGTCTGCTGAATATTAATATGTATTTTGTATTTTCCACCTGCTTAAGAGTTTATTGGCTTTCGCCGGCTGAAACATTAGCCAGACAGAGGATAGGCGACCTTGAGAGAAAATCTGAGAAATTACAAGTTATTGCGGCAAATTTATAACGCAAATAAGGTTTGTTTGTCTTTCAATTAACGCCTATAGGATATACCAAGTTAGAGGTAATTGCAGAAGTAATTGTTTGTGAACGCTGCGCAAGGATATGAATCATAGCGTACGTGTTGGTATACCATAAGTAGGTACGCAATAAACTTATCTCGAATCTGTTTCTATGCACTATCACGTAATATAAGCGGTTGAGTACATGCACCTATGAGTTTGCATAATGTTCCCCTTACGTTTCCTATTACCTCATTGAACATGGGAAATTGTTTATGGTGTAAGTGCAAACCATGCTAGCAGTGTGAATCAGTGACTCATTACACATTGTTTTTTATTTTATTAATAGATTTTATTTGGCTAATATAAATACAAACATGAAAACATAGCGACAGCTAACAACGCTTCAAGGTAAGGCATACATATACCTAAACAAAATTGCACTGTAACTGTCAACGTACTGTGCAAGTGACGATGAGCTCACAAATTACATGCAATTGAACTGAATTGAATGCTTCCAAGCGATATGATACCGATGTATTCATTATAGAGTTGCGTTCGCATACACACGACGAATGCGGTAGGAAAATGGATCGTTAACCGGAATTATGACATCTAGAAGCGACGTGTGAGATTGAATATGTTGTAAGTATAGACTGCAGACATAGATGAATGAGGATTAATTATACTTGCAGATTTGCTGGTTCAGAAATAGATTCCCCAGAGCGATGCACTTTGTAATTGAAATGCAGCAACGTTATTGCAAAATCTTTTCAAAATAGACAAAGTATACAAATTGATGAAATGTATAAGTCAGACACAGTAGTGAGAATGTGTTAAATACTACTTTAAGACTATCAACTTGTTCATAGAATGATGGCAGTTAGGGCTGGTTTATCTATGTAACTAACGGTTAAACGTTAACTGGCAATTGTAAACAGAAAGGTTTACCGCTTAACTAGCAGCTAGTTAAAGAGGTGATTTATTTATGTTATTGTAACTTTGACGTACCATTTAAGCAGGTTACGGTGAATTGTAAGTGAATTTTAGTTTAGGTGATAATACATGATAAAATGTGAATTGCAAATACATCTAACGTAAGGTTTCTTTTATAAACTGTTTTTTTCTGCGAAGTAATAACAATGGTTTTACAATAGTTATGTTCGATTTGCCTGAAAAGGTATTTAAGGTTAGGTAAGTTCATATTGAACTAATTTCCATCTTGTTAAATAGAAAAACTTTTCGATGATATCAATCAAATACAACTCAATATAACCTATTAGGTTTGTTATCTCTGATAACCTATAAAATCTGAGTCTGTAAAACAAATACTACTTCACTAATGGATAAAGAATTAGTAACTCTAAAGGACCTGCAATCGTCAAAGATATATTCTCTCTCTTTCCAGAGTACAAAGTAAATTTGGAAACAGGTAACTTTATAAATATAGTGCATGTACAACAATCAATAAAATATCTGCTTGTATTGGAAGAGCAATTTGTAAATTCGATGGTACGACATGCAAAAGAAAATAAAAGTCATTACAGTGAACCAGAACAAAATCAAAATATACCAAGAGATAAAAGAATGTGGGATTTTTATACAACGAATCTGTTAATAACTGATGTCAAACCTCATTATGATTTAAATCACTATGAAAAAAAAACGTAAACATGTTTGGGATCATATCTCCAATGAAATTGTTAGTAATGATTTTTACACGGACTCCAAAAAATATGTATTCAGAAGTGGAAGATATTAAAAACTTATAAATCCTGCAGGGATAATAAAATGAATAGCGGCCGTGGCTCAATACGTTTCCAGTTTTTTGATAAAATGGACCAATTTTTAGTTATTTGTAGTTCGTTTAGCAAAAATATTTCGACATTTACAAAATAAACTAACATCTTCACAATCAAATATTGCGCCACATTCTGCATTGATAACTGATGAAGATATAGTTCAAGAACAGTTGGTATCTGAAGACCAGATAGAATCAACTTGCTCACCAATATTAAATGTAATAAATACTGAAACACAACCAGATGCAATATAACTTGCAGAAGCGAAATCAGCACGTGTTAAAAACATATTCGATCCACAAAGATCCAAAAAGATATTGAGATTTCTTATGTTCTTTTCTTAGATTTTGTTCATTATGGGAACTACATGAACTATTACTTTCGTATCCAGAAATTATAGCTTCTACGGTGAGGTTTTTCTAATAGCAAATCCTGTAACAATTCATAACGATTTTCTTCCTGTAAGAAATTTGCAGTGTTGTTTATTCCTTGACATCAGAATAATAGCACTATTAAAATTCTCAGATGCAAGAGATACATAAATCTTATAATCTTATTTACATTTTATTTCCATCGTTAACATTAAATGCCTGCTAAGAATTTTAATCTTTCTTCCATATGAAACAAAAGATGCCCAGAGTATCACCAACCACAATTTTATTCATGTTGAGGTCGGCCAATGAAATTGCTTGATTTAACTTCCATATTTACTAACTTCAGTTAACTGGAAGTCGTACTCAAGTACTTGATAAACCCAGCTGCTCCTCGAACTAATTTTACCTTCACAATCAGAAAACTTGTACCTTTAACCGTGCAGTGATAAACCAGGCCCTAATGCATACATATATCTATTCACACTTATTGAATATAGATCATATTGGACATATATTTGCCAATTTACTGTAATTCTTAAGTAAATACCTTCCAAGAAAACCACACATTTCTAACAACAAATTCTTGAATAACAAGCCCTCAAAAAGAAAATAATACGTTCTTCATGTAGTTAATATTCATAATTAAAGAAGTTGAATTTAATATGCATTTGCCTCAAGTTACATTTAAATGTAATTCTATTCACTATATGTATGTAACTGCATTGGCACTTGAGACAGCACTACTTAACAGAAATATATAACACAAAAAAAAGAAAACTGCAGATTTTAATAGACTTAATTTATAACTTACAGGATTAGTAGTGCTTCTAGTGGCTGTTGCATGTCAGCCTACTTTTTTGAAGTCGTATTTTGCAGCTGTTGAAGTGTGTCGCAAAGTGCATTCGAGGTCATCATGCACATTCCAGTGCGTAAGGAACATTAATAACGTCTGCTGAACGTTACAGGCTTGTTTTATTAGATTAACATAAAAATTTAACAAAACACATTTTACGACGCCATCTATCTTCAATAAAATTTCTAGATATTCCACTAAATAATTTTAGTTGTGTGTTAATATTTATTTGTAAAATATATGTGTGTAAACATGAATATGCATATTATGCACACATGTAATTATATATGGTGTCAATTTATTAGTATATCTATACATATTAAACTTATGTGAAGCATGTGTTAAGTATTGACGTCAAGAGTATAGCCAAAATAGAAATACAAGAGAAGACTAAACTCATTTACTCTGCATTGCTACTCGAAATAACAGGAATAATTCTTTTTTGTTGTGGTGAAAAATATTATCTTCATAAATGTTAGTTTAATTTAATGACGAAATGCAAAAACAAAGTCATTGCAAAACTACTGATAAAAACCGCATGCAAGTTTTCTTTATCATTAATTAAAGATCGTAAAAAAAATGTACAATAAATTCTTTCAAGACAAGTTGAACTTAGAAAGGCATACTAACAACCTAAGTACATAATTTAATCTTGAGTTTGCATATAGATGCTTGTTCATTTCTATTAATACATGGAAGTTAAATATAACGAACCGCTATAAATAAATGATACATCCAAAATTTGGAAATTTTAAAGAAAGTTAATTTTATCTCCACAATAAAAATATTCTCTTATTTCTTTCAACAAGTCCGTTACATTTAGAATGATGGAGGAAGACTCTGGATTTTAGCATTTTCAAAAATACATTTCACAATATGAACTCATAAAAATAATTCTCATGTTTCTTGGTTTTTTTTTTTTCACCCACCATCTCCGCATTATCTTCATTATAAAATTTCTGAAGTAATTTTCCGTTAAGAATTGAACATTAATTTTAATTGTAAATAACAATAGTTTATAGTAACGCAAAATTGGCACGCTTTAAATTTTGTATATTCACACATCTATAATAATAAACTTACTAATGGTGATAATAAAAACAGTAACGGAAAAATCTCAAACAGGAAAATGACTGACTAAAACACTTACATTGTATAGAACTCCCTTAAATTTTCTCGCCTCTGCTTTATAGAGAATTTCCGGGCTTACGAATGTCTTGCGAGTAAAATCCAGAGACAAAATGCTTGTATTGTGTCAGTAGTAAGCAGGGGTTCGTTATCTAAACACCTAGGAAGTCTTGGCGGAAATCGCACAGGAACGGTGATGCACAAAGTAAAACTCTGAAATCGGCGCACGTTAAACCGGTGCCTAGTGTATCTTTCCAGCAGTGTTTCGAGGCTACAAGGGAGTTCAGGCAGTCGCTGACGACTGACCGTTGGAGTTTTTAACCGGAGAACGGGCGCTCAGAGTAGAGAGTTAAGAGAGTGTATCTGTGGTTCAGGACGGCGCTGGCTCATTTAATCTGCCATTTTATATACCAGTATACTATAATACGGATATTATTTATTATGCGATTACTGGGCGTGTCGTTAACAAAACGATTTCACCATGTTTAAAATAATCTTCGTTGTTTTTAATATAGATTAAGTACTATCAAAGAGTTCTTTATGAAGTGAACCAAAAACTAAAGCCTATAATACAATTATATTAATCACCAGCAAACATTCTCAACATTAGAATCTTAACAGCTGATTGCAATAATAGGTATGTGAACAGGTGCGAGCCTCTGATTGCAGGGTGTGGAACGCTGGTCATTTACATGTAACTAACTAACCAAGCAAAAATATCGATTCTTCTTGGCCGTTAATTTAATATATTATTGATAACAAAATTCATCTAGATATTAGTTCTAATAAGGTTCTAATTGAAGTATTTTCTATTTTCTTTTTATTGTGTTCTTGGTATTGCAAAATTTCAGTAATAAAAAAAAGGTTTATTTACCATTTTTTTCTTATTAATCTGACGGCTCGATGTGTGCATTAGTTTTTTCAAAGAACTGTAATATTGAAATTCAGTATTAATTAATATTTTTATGTAATATTTTATAAATTTTGTGGCATAATTTATTAAATTGAGAATGCAATTGCAAAAGTAAAATGTCGCAAGGGTCCATACTTTTGAATTTTTTTAGTTTAGAAATTTAAAAGTTGCATACTTTGTACAGTTATTTTTAGAATATCTTTATATTCTAGACTATCTAAGTGATAAAATATAAATGCGAAAAATGATTATAGTAATTCTAAGTAATACAATGATTACACTGACAGCATGAGGCAACTTTCAAATGAGGCTCTTGTATTTATATCTGTAAATTATGTAATATGTACTTTAGTAGGTAATATTTATGTATATTGGATGTCCAATTAACTGTGCAACACCCCCTGTTATTTTCTTTAATTCTTCAAATAGAGCTAAACAGTGAAAGGCAGTCTCCTGAATTAGTGCCCAAATGTGCGTACTTGTCACTCACTTAGTTATTTTATATATATTCGAATTCTATGTAAAATTTCATGAGGAATTGTTATCTGCGTCGATTGCTACTTCACATTGCGCATAGAATAAATATCCAATAAATACATTCTTCAAATACTCTTTTCTTTTGGTGGTATGATGTAATGAAGATATTACAGTGATTACACCATTAATGACCACTTATACATCTCTGGTATAATAGATAAATTGCAGCAGCAAACTGCTATAACAGAACTCAGCTACTACGTACAAGAATTGCATGTACGGAAATCACGGAAACAATGATGACTATTTTACAGATGTAATAGAATGCCTCTTAGACGTCCCTCCTCTCTATTTTGTAATAACAGAAAATGCAAAAAATGTGGCATCTCAGATTGTAACAGCCTTCAAGTGGCTTCAATATGTGTTATCGGGGTACAATCGTCCATCACATTCAAAACAATCTTTATGGGAGCGAGAGCAGATCACATATCTACAACAAAAATTCTAAAGTGGAAATCACAGATCGAATAAGCCGGAATCCAACTTACTGAAGAGACAGATGAGTTAATCTGATTTATAGATGGATCAAAAATGGAGAAAAGGGTAAGCGCTGGATTTTATTGTGAAAATACCATGATCACCATTCTACAAGGAAAGTATGCTTCTCTCTTTCAAGCAGATACACATGCATTGTACATACAATAGAAAAAGATCACCGGCTTCATATATAGGCTCAGAATTCGTCCTAGGAAGCACACCATAAAGCAGGTAAAGTGTTGGATCCAAGAGAAACACAAAGAACAGTAGATGTATTGCTCCAGTATTCTTTGTGAAAGAACCTTTAATAAGAGACCATCAAAAGACGAAGGTTGACGAACTAGCAAAGGTTAGTAGGAATCATTGTCTCACAGTTGTAAATCTCCTAATAGGATTGTGTGCTGAGAGGCTACCTATAGAGAATTAGGATCAACACTGACGATATCAACTGCAGACTGTGTAATAGGATGACGGAAACCGCATACAACATCCTGCGTGAATGCCCAGCTACGCATTCACGCAAGATGTTGTATGACGTAGTAAGACAATTTATGATAATCCAAAAAATTAACTCAATTTATTTATTAAATAGTTTGAAATTTCCGTATGTAGGTCATCGATCTTACCACTGTATAGTTTCTTCTTTATGCGACATATTTCGTCGACCATTTCATAAGCGAAAAAAACATGAATGTTAAAATGCAAGGTAATTTAATTACTACTCCTATAAGTTTGCTTTTATACCTGTGTAGACATTTTCGACAATAAACTTTGTAAAAACATCAAATGATTTAAAAATTCTATTTTTGCTTAACAGTAGACCATATTGAATTCAATTCCATTATTCGACATTAAAGTACCGTTGTACCGTCCATTCCGGTAATCGCATTAAAAACAGTAATATATCAGTCACTAATACCGCACCCATATCGTCCTACGCTGGCGACGAGTAGGATTTAATTGGACGATAGTGAACTCTCCGACGCCGTTCGTCCTTTTTGAAGCCCAATAACAGTGCCGGTAAACCGAAACGTCTACGATATGAGTCAATTTTAACCAATTACAATAGGCCGGTCTGTTCCTGTAACTTTAGTGGCGCCTTAATTGTTATTTATACCGGTCCATTGTTTTTATGTAAAAGCCAAATTATTTTAGTATATAGCTTTTCATGAACGTAGAAATTTGAGCGCAAGAGAGCTATTAGTGCCGCAACAGATCTATGGCGGAATTCCATGCAAATCTGTAGCCTCCGTGAGACTACAGAGAATCTGTAAAGTCGTATATAGATATAAACAAGAATAGTTACTCTATGCATGCAGGTTTATGCACCAAATCTAAATATAGTATAACGTATTCTAGCTTTTTGCTCAGAAACCTACCATTACATTCTAGTAAACTTATTATCTGTGTACATTGACTAAATGAAAAAATTTAGAAGTATTGTATGAAAAAAAAATGTTATATATATTCTTTCCTGTCTAATGTTTAAAAGAAAAACATGCTAACGTTACATTTTCCGATATAATTCAATAATAATATGAATTTTGATAAAATTTTGTTTATGAACTAAATTTCAATTTAAGCTTTGAATTAGTTTATTGACTCTAGATTTACATATTTTTTTTTAACTTTCTACAATGCAGTTATTGATCTAAGGATAACAAATACATTTTAATTTATATTCCAACTTCGACCACAAGCGGAGCGTATAATTTGCGAATTCCAACGTTTTTTTTTTCCAACTACATCCTTCTGTGTTTACGATGCGGTATCCGGCGGCGTAAAAAGAATTACCGGTTCAAAAACAGTTCGTACATTAACGGTTTACTAAACACCAACAATGCAACACAAATCTAATGCACATGGCGCGAATAGTCAACAAAATACTTGGTGTATAGACGTAAAAAGTATTAAGGAATGAATGAAAGTTGCAACAGTGAACAGCTGAGCTTTGTTTTTCCCTATTTTTTCATAGCGCTTTGTTTTGAGATGTTAACTTGAAGATAATGGAATAACAGATGTAAGGTAATCGTCGCCTTCTTCCAGAATTCGTCCGCAATTAGTAAACTTAACAATAATTAGTATCAGAACGGAGGAAGACGCTTTTCTTTTATTTTTAATTAAAATAATTATACAAGATGTTCAAGAGAGTGAAAGATTTCGGAAACAAATTATGAAAACTTTACAATGAATACTTAAGCGTTACAGACTTTACCTTTTGCTCCTTATTTATATACTCACTTTTGAATAAACAATAAGATGTTTGTTCTTAAACGCCTTCAATGCGTAAATGTGGTGGCATATAATGTTGGGTTATTTTCACATTTTTCGGCATTCTCTTTAAATTCATGAATAACAATCCTTATTTAACAGTCAAAACACTAAATATTTGGGATTAGATCTTTATCCTGGGAATGATTTTCATATAAAAAAAAAACTGAACTGGTTCTTAACTCTGCAATGCACATCTGGGCTTGTTATTTTATGTTATTTTATTTTAAATAACTTATGCACTATAGAGTTAAAAGATTTTGCATTTTTTTTTTACATAAATACATATGTATCTACTATTTAGGTATTAGTTCTATCTAAAATCAGATAAGAAATTTATCCATATGTGTTTGAATTTAATAACGATTCCAGTGCCTCGTCTTCTGGTACCTACGTAAGATTTAGATTTAAAAAAAAATTGTCACAAATGGGTTTAAGATTCTAAAAATTGATGAGAAAGTAATGTACCTATTCTATGAAAAAAATATGTGTAGCAAGCACCTTAATGAACATGAAATTTTAGGATTTCTATTTGTTTCTCCCCTTATATATTAAAATATTTCCGTAATTTCTTGAAATTGTACCGCATATTATGATAACCTCTATTTTGTACTACAATTACATGAATCATTCCACCTAGCGGCAAGGATAGAAAGTAAACTGACACGTAATCGTGGTGGAATTTCAATGCGATCATGCCTCATTGTTTTCCGCTGTCCGCTGGAAGTACAATTAGATTATGTCGTTAAGAACAGTTATGTAAATTAGGTAGAAGATGAAGTAATTAGAATAAATGAGCAAAGTGAATCTATAATATTCATTCAGTGCGAACCGTGACGAAATAACTACGAAATGCAACGCTAAAAGTACACCATCAAACCGGTTTTAGCCTTTTTCCCTAATTCGAACCATAAATACGCGACGCTTCGCCTACCAGTTACACAACACTTCGGGTCGGCAACAAGCGTGCATTTACACGTCTTGTAAACTTTTATGCAACAAACTCGACGTATGCTTAAGGAGTTTAACGTTACGTAAACTTTTTTTTTATTCCATTTAAAGAGGCGAAGTAGCAGCAATGTACGGAATAAATTTTCCTTTTTTTTTCGCAAGTCCAGGAAAGAAATGCATTTATTTAATTTTATACTTCGTTTTATGCGCGAGTGTGTTGATCTTAAAACCTGTATTATATTACATTAGCACATATCTGACCCAAATATTACACGCCTTAAATGGTTATTATTATGGAGATAGTGATGCGAATTGCTACGAACTGTCATCGTGTTATTTTTTTATATATATATATCGTAAAACACGCACCCTAATATAAATATCGTTATTACATCAGGCGCATGTTCGCATTGTCCGAGCACACCGTACCCATCGTTAAACTGGGCACGGTTAGGGACCTACCCTAAGCCGCTTATATTATTTATGGGGCACATGCACGGTACGTGGCAGCCGTGCCTGTCGTTCTCACGAACAGAGGGCTATTTGGATACCACAGGACTGTATAGACAGCTCCCGCAGGCTGGTGTAATATCGCGATTAAACTACATTTTAATTAAAAACGCAGGTCAAGTGAATGGTGTATCCACGCTAAGATATCATTGCAGAAGCTAACTGAAATCGATTGGTTCGCGATCTTAGGTACTTATACGTATATACATTCCATACCTGGATCTAGTGGTTTTGATCTGCATATACCCGTTCAGAATGCAAATAGACGTACCTGAAACAAAAGAAATATACTGTTAAAATCTAAACAGAATATAATTAGTAATTTTTTTTGTGGATGTGTCCCTGTTCCTAGCTTTATTGTGTAAAAATTTTATACAATTTGCTATGATGGAACAGCTTCACAAAAAATAACAAAACTGAGTATACTATTATTTATTTATTTGGCCGGTGGATTTAAAGTCTTGGATAAATAATTACTCTTGGTAATTAGTGCATCTCTTTTCACTGTATGGATATAAAGCTAAGTTCATGATGTTTTTTGTGCAAAAGATAGCGAAATGCACCACAGTTCAAACCAACATATTACGATTGCCTTTAAATTTCTTGATCACTAATTAATCCCTCTTTCTATATTGGGATCCACGAGTTTCACCGCTATCTGACTTCCTTTTTGTCGAGTATCGATGTATAGTGACATGCAACTGACTCGAAACTCTTTGAGACATCCCATTATTTTTAGATTCTGACCACAGCACAAAACTTTCCTTTCATGGAATATAAATAAAGTGAGTGTACGTTAACTGTGATTCAAATTTGAAAGGTTTACTTTCTTTCCAAATGATATTCCGGCTTCTGCTGTCTTTTTGGGTTTTATGGTAATCAAGCTTTACTGCTATTCTTGGCTAAACATAAATTATATGATTGACGATTTTTAACAAAAACTCACCAAGGTCAGTACAGCAGGCTGCTTACTTGCATTATTAATAATTAATTATGCGTTAATCATAACCATTGCTTCTAGTACTCAATTACTAATAAGAAATAGGGTGATATCCATTGTAATGAGTTTAATATTTATTAAAACCATGAGGCAACTGCTGAATCTAGGCCAGAATTTCAACGCTCGATGTCATAAAAATTAATAACATTTGCAAAATTAGTATTCACAGTGGGAAGTTACTATGTTAAAAAGAATAGTAGTTCTAATTGCATCTTGACTACAACCAATATCCACACAATTTTATAAGGAGTATGTTCCTTGAGGTCCAATGCTTTGGGAATGTCAGTGCGTCTGTTGAGAGAAAAACAAATTCTCAAAACTATGGCAGTGAAAACACTAAACACGTCTAAAACTTTATCATAAAACTTCACTGTAACGGACTGAGTTTCAGTTCAGTTTTACCACTGATGATAATAGCTTAGCCAGTGGCGTAGATAATAGGCTCATTGACCCCGTAAGTCAAGGACTCGATACTATTAACAAAATTTACAATATTGTGTATTAAAACTTATGGTACTACACTTATTACTGTAGCAGAGTATCCTATTATTCTTGCGAAAGGGAAAAATTCTACGCCACTGAGCTTAGCTATTGCAGCATATACCGGGCTACATTAGGTCTTAAGACACCGCATGGCGCTGAATCCTCTTCAAAACTATTGCTATCTCTTGCTATCACAAGACGGCATGAGAGAGACAGGGTTCAGGCAGGTTCACATCGAGTGGTGTCCTAAGACTTAATGAAGTCGATTGTACGTCCAGTATAGAGGAGTTTTGTGCCAAAGGGTTTTGGTGCGTATATTAATTCTTTTCATTAATCTTAATCACAAACAATATATATAATAATATGCTCACTATTTGCAAAAGAAACCACAGGTGTTTTACGTGATCTTCAGCCTTATAAATACTGAATCTGGCTTCTTATGAGCCTTCATGAGTAAAAGAGTAAAATAATGCTGGATTCTATATTTTATTTTAGCATGCTTTAAATTATACTATAACAACTTTTAAATGATTACAATGGATCAAAAGTGACCTACACTTTTATGGGTATTTATGTGACAAGAGCTTCACTGAACTAAATACACAAGCAAGGACAAGAACGACGCGGTACCTTAACGTTTCTAGGTAATGTGAGTACAATAATGAAGAGGAAGACAGGCGATTATCGTAGGTGTATCGAAGACTAGTGCTATTGTTTAGCAATCGAATGGAGGGAGCACACCAATCGCTGTGTACGATAAGCCTCATGTTTTAATTATTGTATTTGATAAACTACAGTGTCAAACTTCTAGGTTTTTTTTTATTAGAAATCGATTTAATATTTCAAAGAATATTTTAGAAATTGTTTCGTTTTTGCAACGTCGGCGGTAAATGGGCAAAATAAACAGTGAAAGAGTTTAAAACAATATAGGTGCGGCAAAATTGTGTCCTGCTCGGTATATAAAATCACCTCGAGCCGGCACTGCGCACGGTACTCCGTTAATCTTGTTCCTGTTAGCGGTGAGTATAATATATATAAAGGATTTTGAAGTAAATGCTAAAATCCTTAGTGTTTCAAGTGTTAGATAATAAATAAGTACTGATGGCTTTGGAAAAATTTCAAAAGAATTTATTATAGACACTCGAGAAAACGTATTTTGTCCGAATATTTTAACACACTTTTACAAGTTTGAGTCATAAGCGGCTCTCTCTTGATTTATGCAAAAGAGAAATGCAACTGATGCGTGCATAGTTGCCCCGGGGTCTTTTTTTACAAGCCCATGTGCGCGCCCGGTGATTCATTGTGCAAGAACCCACATTGCAATCAGTATTCCACGTCTTTTACCTGGTACATGCAACATTCTCCGTACGGCCATATATGGAACAGAGCACCGAAACCGGACGCTTTTTTTCCTGCTTCATTTTGTAACGCGACTGTCCGAGAAAATGTAGAAAGAGGTCCGCAGAGGTCAACAACCAAAATATAAACACGTATGAATAGTCAGGGCATTTTGTAAAGGGATTAATATTATATGTATATTGACAGACATGAAAGATTACTGCTTTGAAATTGATGAATGTAGTGCACATAAAGTTTTGTTAAGAAAAAAAAAAATACAAGTTGATTGTAATCATCAGTTTTCATTTTATCAACAGAGGAAAATAGAAGATAGAACAAACCTTTAGACAAAGATAACTGTAATTATAAAATAATAATATTTAACACGATTTATTACAGTAAAAAGTATAGAAAGTACTAGGAAAACATAAAATTTAGCAGACGAAATTGTAGGAAGCTTTTGAGTACTACATTCATAACGTACTGTTGGCGGACGAATTTGATGGTCCGCATTCGTCGTAATTTTAAATGTATAGGGAATTTCCAACGGCAAGAAAATTAAGGCGAGGCAAGTTAAATAGGAAATGGGAATGGGGAAATAGCCAATTTAGAGATGAGCCAACTCCAGGAAAATGAAATATGCATTAACGTGGGGGGAGTAAACGGAAACAAGTGCAGCGTTCCCAACAGCATTAATAGCAGAAAGTAGACACGAAATTTATTTTTGGCGATGTTTATTTCTTTTTATACTTAATTCGCATTACAAAAATTAGGTTCACTTTTTAATTGTAAACAAAACAGCTAGAATAACAATGCTGTTTATAATTAAAATAGGTTACCGGATATTATTAATTCATCACACAATAAACTTGCAAATACCATCCTATTACATCGTTATTTATGTTTCCTTTCCTATTAATTTTCTCTTTTTTTAATCCTATAGAATAGAAACAATTAATAATGACATTATTCGCATGCCTTAAGAACCGCACTATCTTAACTATGAGCAACTCATTTGCGTAACTTCCCAAGAAGCAACATATAATGTGTTATTTTTCCGTATTCTCAACGGAAATGGCATTTAGTTCGGGCACGGCTTTTGCTTCAGCGATGACAGAGAGTTAATTGCACGTGTACGTGCGCTTGCTAAGCAATTTCACGCGTAGTTTATTGAAATAAAGTTTTTTAAAGGTATTTAATGTCGTGTTGTGCCAATCGACGTTTTGCAAAATTTTGTTCGTAAAATTTACCATCCATGTTATCAATGTAGTTGCTCAAGAGCGTCGACCAATATCGCTAGGAGTTTATGAGGATTTGTGAATAATAATCTGTGGAAGTTTGTAAGGATCCTCGTTTCAAACTTTTAAACTTAATAAGTATTTCATGACAAGGCTTTTCATAATAAGCGATAGCAAATTAGATATTGCTACATGGTAGGATATAAGAGATTCTGTAAAGCAGATTCCACAGTCGCTTATACAAATGCGTGTTCTCTTATATTTAGCGTTTTCCCTCTAATATTTTTGTAATGTATCAGTACACCTCATTTGTTTCTTTAAGATATCGTAAAACATATGTAGATAATACTAACCCAGCTTGTTATTTTGGTTTTTCCCTTATCGAACGTCTACCTTATCCTCTGGCTGAATGAAAACTAACAATTCCAAGATTGAAATAATTTATCTCCTATAAACAAATGTTGATTCATTACGCGTCAAATGTTTTAGATATTCAAGAACTAATGATAAGAAAGACAGGATATTTGAATATATTAATTAAAATTAGAACATTTTTTGATTAGAATACTCAAAATCTTATAAAATATTGTTTGTCTCCTTTCAAAACACGGCCTTTTTCTTTAAAACAGATTTTGACCTATACAAGTATTATTATGAACATTAAACATAATTGAATTAATTGCTAGATTTGTGTTACCACTGCAAAATGCATCATGTGCACTATTTCAGAGTTTGCATCATTAAATTACTGAATCGTTTTAAAATAATATAATGTTATTTTAAATCTTTAATTAATAAACCACACTGTATTTTATTTATTGTGGGAAACTTTTAAATCCCTCTTGAGCATTTTATTTGTTCATAACTTACTGATTTTCAATAGTACGCAGCAAAAAAAAGTTATTACCAAGTTAGATTACCTCTTAGTAAACCGCGTAAAAAATGTGATATCTGTCACGCTAAATATTTCTTCTTCTGTAGAAGTTTTATTAACCTGTAAATAAAAAAATTGCACAACAATGCTGATTCACTGATGCCCACCGATGACTACCATGACGTAATAGCTTCCGGAACTAGCAGAGTCCGTAAAAGAAACTTCCGGCATCAAGTGTGAGCCCAAAAGAAAAAAAGTAAGGCAGGTGATAATAATCGGACGGTAAAAAATGTAGGTACATACATACATACATCCGGTAGTGCAGTTGGCAGTAAACAAATTAGTTTTTCCAAACTTCCCCATTCTTTCGCAAATGGAATTATTGCAATTGGAGAATGTTAATTGCATATAATAAACATAAATATTTGATCTATATTGTAGACCGACCTAATTTTACATTTTTTCATAATGGACAACTTCCGTTGGAATGATTTCAAAATTTTAACGATGCATAAAATTGGTTTTGATTTTATTCAATTCAATAATGTATAGGTTACGTATTATTACTTATATTTTTTATTGTTCTAGGCGACATACTAAATAACTCGGAATTAACAGGAAGTGATGTAATTGACCAGCTATAAATTAAACAGTGACTGCTTTAATCATACATGAATATACTTCAAATGATAACTTATCGACTTCGAACATAAATTAAGAAAATATCAATTGTTATATACTTACAATAATTGCAAGCAATGTCAAATTTTATTACATCCACCATTATTTTGGCAACTAACTAACCTACCATTCAGACGAGGCTTAGTCATAATGGCTCATAAATAATTCATCGGCGAACAGCATGATATCACAGACTACAACCGTGAATGCGTTTGCATCCACGTCTGTACTGTGTATAAACAGCACGTCAATTCATGAGCGAATAATAATTATCGACGATGGATACCGCTGAAGTGTGTTACTTGTATTGATGGTATTTACAGTTAATTTTAGGCGAAGAGCAGGCAACAAACTTGCATTCAAACTACGCTGACAGGTTTACGACCGTTTTCAGGCGAGTTTTAATTGGGACCAAGATGATTGTCGAAATACACGGATGTTAATAGCTGTCGGGTGAGGCTTAAGCGCTATATCAAAATAAAAAACCCCTTGGATTAGTGCTGCTGAAATAATTAATGGCATGTACTTATTAATATCCATAGAATTCATGTTAAAATGTATCTGCAAGTAAAACATATTTTTTATTACTTCACAAAAGATGAAACAAGTAATAACACCCATCTGTGAATAAGGAATATTAATAGGTACTAATAATCGCCACAAAAATGTGATATAAAATTTTGGCGGAGGCGCTTCGCTCAAATATTTTGACCTGTTTAATTGCATTTATGCAGTGAGTTATTTCTCAATTTTATACTTTGATCATTACTGTCTTTTTTGTTTTAATTTCCACTTATTGTAGTTTTATTATTCACTATTTATAAAATATGCGTCGACTTTATATTCATTTTCCCCATCAAAATCATGTTTTTGTGGAGCTTTATAACATTAATTCTTAAAATACGTACGTTCTATACTCAAGCCAATTTTTTTTTTCTCCATTCAGTTTTCTAAATTCTTTTCTTTCCCATAGATCTCCTTGAATCTACATATCCCGTTGAATACGTTGTTTGGAACGAGTTCCCAAGAAAGTGTCCAAGGATACTGGATTCACTTGAAATGTCCGGAAAATATCACATTGCAACGTAATACATTTTTAATTGTTTATTACGCTAAATAATGATTCTTATTCACTAATGTTTAATACTTTGCTTTGATAACACATTAAATCTGAATAATTCTCTTATTTTAAAACAAATGAAATTGACAACTGTTTATAGGTATCTGTCAACCTTAATTTTTATGTTTCTGTTATTCTGCCACTAGATGACTCTAGCTTGACAAGTCAACATTTTTAATGGTAATTAAAATATTAAAAAAATGGGTTTGTAAAACATAAATAGACTCATATTCTAACTTATTTTAGTACACAACAATCTCAAATAATGGATTTTATTTTGTAAATTTTTTAAATGAACATTTTCTCTTAATATAAAAAAAAAATCAATGAATGTTTGCATTTTCCTTGTTTGAATTCGGAATCCTGTGTTTGTATGGGTTAATATTTTATGTGTGATATGTTTTTATATCATAATATATATGCGATTGTGGTTTATAACTTTCGTAGTGATATATCTGTTATTTAAAGATCGAAATGTCAAACACCATATATAAAAAATTCCTTATTTGGCGTGTAAAGTTGCAGCTTAATTAATCATATCTTTCTTTTTCCCATTAGAAGTAATAAATAATAATAACAATAATATTTGTAATCTCCAAAAATAAAAAGAAAAGAGTTGGAGGCGCCGGGTATCGATCCCGGTACCTCTCGCATGCTAAGCGAGCGCTCTACCATCTGAGCTACGCCCCCTTCACATTTATACAACTATCGAATCTGCAGACATGTAATTTCTTAAGCATGTCTGAACTACTTTCTTTTGTAATACAGTTAACATTCAGCTCTAAATGAAAACGTATAACAGACGATGCATTTTTAATGTCAAAGTATATTTCTGATTATTCCACCTTAAAATAGAACCGAAAATTATAAACCATGACCGACGCTAAAAGATTACAAACGTTTGCCGAGCAGATGGCGACCACACGCCCAAAATGCTCGCTAACAGCATGCTCGCGCAATTCACGTGGATTCGCTTTATTTTTAAGCGCGTCTCAGGACAGTGACGACCGTGGAGGGATATAATAGCGCCGATTGTAACATGGGGCAGCAGCCTGTAGAAAGAAGCGCAGATAAGGCGAACAAACAGTAGGAACACGTGTACGCCTTTTATCCGCTTCCAAATCGACGTACGCTTGTCGTCGAGTAGGATCGTTCGTAATAACGAGAGATCGGTCCTAAACAAGTAGAGCAGCAGACTAAGTACGCAAACGGAAAAGTATTATTGCGTTGTGCAAGAGATAGCTAGTCTGAATATCCTTTTAGAGAAATGTTTTACGGTGGAAAATGCTATTAAAGCTACTTTGCTTTTTATAATACACTACTGTAATAAAGTTGATAAGGATTTAAATACCAGTGCAAAGTAGCACTAAGTATTCTGAAAAGATAGAATGGATCCTCGATTCAAGTTGTTCTGATTCTGTCATATTATCGCTTGTTACGAATTGCATTCTCGAATGATTTTCTGGTCTCTTTTTAAAATATCCACATCCTGTTAATTAGTTCTCTTCCATTTCAAGTTTAATACATCACTCTATCACGCATTGAATCAAATTTTGGACTTTTTTTGAACAAAAGGCTCAGAAAGGCCAAAGATACGACAAACAAAAACAAATAATCCACTACAAATGGATTACAGTGTTATAAGCTATTCTTTAAATTTATTTATTGATTTATTTATTAGTATATATTCTTATGCCAGTGGTGTCGAATACTACAGACAACATACAACATATATGTAACAATTCAAAGACGATAATAATGATAAATGATACACAAGTAAAAGTAATTTCGTAAAATTATAAAAGGAAACAAAACAAAACAAAATTGAATCTAACCGGCAATACACCCCAAAACGCATGTTTCTATAGATTAATAAATAAATTGTGTTGCACATATAGTGTTTAAAAAAGAAGTATTTAGAACAACAACATGCATCCAGATATGAATAGACGAAGGAAGGTGTATCTCCGCAAACCCAATTCTGCCTTACAAATCAAAACCTTACACTACACAGTACATACAAATAATCAACGTGCGGAGTCTGCACATAAATCAGAAAACTCGTCTATGTTATAAAAAGCATGGCATCTAAGAAATCTTTTAAGACGAAGTTTAAGTTTCGCTGGTTCTGTTGGTAACATGTTATAGATCCTTGTTCCTATGCTAATATATGAATTATAGAATTTATTCGTTTTAGCCAGATCGCTGCGAACGTAATTCGGATATCTATCTAGTAGGGTAATTATGTGTTTCGGTATTAGTTCTAAAATTACTGAGATTTCTATTTATATACAAAGCTGACTCCAAGATATAAAGATTAAATACAGTTGGAATGCCTAGATCTATAAAAGAATTTCGACAAGTTTGAACACAGTTTAAATTATTGATAATACGCACTGCTTTCTTTTGTAAAAGTAGAACAGTTTTTAAGTTTTTATTTGAGCCCCAAAAGAGTAAGCCGTAGCTCAAATGCGAATGAAAGTGAGCAAAATATATCATCTTTAAAGTTGAGATGTCGCACATTTTTTTCATTTTTCTTAATGTATATAAAGCTTTATTAAGTTTAGAAGTTACGTTATTGATATGCAAGTTCCAACTCAACTTCACATCAACAGCTAATTCAAGCAGAGTGCAATCATTTACGGTTTGAATTGATGTTTAATATGGAGTCATTTTCGTTTTCTCCAAATATCATTAATTTAGTCTTTTCAGAATTAAGGGTAAGTTTGTTCATTAAGAGCCAGTAGTCAAGCTGTTGTAAGACAGTTCTCGAATTATTTAACATCTCGGCCAGTAACTATTAGGGTCGTGTCATCCTCGTACAGCGCAACACTACCGGACAAAAACGAAGGAAGATCGTTCACATATAGAATGAAAAACAAAGGGCCCAATACAGATCCGTGGGGTATTTCTAAGCTATTATGCATGATATCAGAACAATGGTATCTTACACATTTATCCTCATGGAGATGTTTAATTTCTATGTATTGCGTACGGGAATCCAAGTACGAGGCAAACATATCGTGGGCCAGCCCTCCTACGCCAATAGTACATATATAGTTTATTCAATAAAATTTGATGATCAACTAGGTCAAAAGCTTTAGTTAGGTCGCATGCAATGCAAGCTACCTGAAGACCTCGATTTAAACTATATAAAATGCTGTCAATAACATAAACGAATCTGTAAATATCAGCTCTTAAAACATGTTTAAACAAGCAAACGTAGTATTTTATAATTTTTAATTTAGATGTTTAGGCAATTTGCGACGCTGACAAATTAAAATTAATTCAATACACACACATAGTTCATGCTTACTAATAAACATCCATATTTTACCATATCACTGGTGTATATATTTTCCTCATAGCTGGTTTTCCGAATTTCAATAAATCCCTTTAAATTGCAAATGTTCAGCCTCTCTTTAGTCGACGCAGAACTAATCGCTAATCCACTTAGGCGGGTTTCGTTACGGGCATTTCGTATTCGCTCGTTTATTTGCATCTAATTACGCTTTGATTGGAGCGCGTTCCTAGTCTTTCCTTTATCTCCCCGAGCACTCATCTCGTTCTAATGTTCGTAATAATTAGAGAGCGAATTTAAACGATGTTGAAATTAAAACGTTGAACACAAAAACCTTTTCGTGAAAATGTGTAAATTACCTTAATGACCACCACGCCGTTTGAAGGGTTTTATAATGGCGTATCTTCCAATTCATCATCACTGCTTTTCCTATGCCGACGAATCAGAAAGAAATGCCTAGATTTTCATTACGTGAACTAGAGCAAGAGACAAGTCGCATCTTCCTCAAGGTCCAATTTAGGAGAACAATCGTTTTCTCGAAGTTTCTCTCTCAGGTATAGTTTGGGACAATGGCTCATTATGCGGGTCATCGAACTTGGCGGAAGTTCGGCGAAATTTGACGGAGAATTCCCTTCACCTTATACACATGTATGTATGCCATCTAGGCTCTAATCTTTCTCGCTCGGTTTGCGTAAAGGTATGCCAAATAAAAGTCGTAGCAGCGTAGAAAAGAATACCATTGCTTCTTTGATGCGCTGGCAGGTGTCTTATTCATGTTAGGGAATATAAATTGGATGTTTTCGTTCTGCAGAATGAAAAAGGAGTTTCTCTGCTCGAACGGACACATGAAGTTGGGGAATAGCGTTATTAACATGTGGCGAGTACAATGTAAATTGACATTCCAAATAAAAATAAAAAAGGAATACTTTTTTAGTAAAAACTTATTACAGAATCGAGTTATTCTAGAGTTTGTAAGGTTAGATTTGCACTTCTGTAATGTCTTTTATTTTATTGTTTAATCTTTTAGTACAGGTAGTGTCATCCCTCGGCTGCTTGCCGAACTACCATTCAATCTAAGATCTTCCGTGAATTCTTTTCGCTCTATTTGGCTTTTGCTTAAGGATTTTGAGTCACTCTTCATCAATTAAAATTCATTAAGAACCGTTTTAGTCTTTCATTTATTTTGTTTAGTTCTGTTAAGCCTTTTGTTTTCCACCAATCAGCAGCGATCCCACTTTTCGGATCCCCCACTTTTGTTACCAACCCTGAGATAGCTTCCGGACAACACCTCTGGAGTTTTTTGCAGGTAACAAGTTTTGAATCGGAATGAAATTAGAGCCAGCAAGCACTTTGGTATTAAAGTGCAGTTCAATCCCGAATCCTAAAACGCTTAGAAGTAAACAACCAACATTCGAACTATTGTTATCATAATACTTTGCTGAAAGAGTCACAATATATTATCAGTTTTTTTGACATCTATCGTATGTGTTGTGTAATCGAAAAAGTGCCACCATGATGTGGGGATATATTGTTAGACCACTATACCAACATAAGGGTATACCCCTAGAAACGAACTCGAGTTTCTGTCTACCAGACGTCATCAGGGTCACTCCGAGTGCAACCCACTTTTATTGCTATCGTATGTCAAGCTTTATCCGAGATTGCCTCCTAAGGAATCAAGAGTTTAAATGTGCGCCCTCTAGAGAAGGCGCGCCAAACTTTCAATACAAGCGACGACCACAGCGTAAACCGGTAATGGAGTTACAGATCTTACTCGGGCAATTCATAGATTGTCAGTCCTGCTAGATAGTTCGTGTAAAACGAAAAGAATCGAAAAAACAGCTTGTCATGGCGTAATATAAAAAAAAGCATCACAGAAAAGATGCCCAAACAATTAACCGAAAAAATACCACCACCAATTGTAAACTATGAGGCCCGCCATGGGTGCATCCCCATGTCCTATAATAAGCGAAATTCCCGCTGTAAGTACTAAAAATAAATAGATCTATTGACCTGTATATCTCTTCCAGTAAATATTAATTCCTAAAAGATCGAACAGAATGTTTCTTAAGCATATGTGTCATAAAACCAAAAGTTCCACTAAACCACGAGACTGTTTGTATTAATTTAAATGAGTTCAAGCGAAAGCGCTCCCCATAAAATCAAATTAACTGCCAAAATTTTCCTCGAATAAGCAACGCATGTTTCAAATTAGCCACCGTAGTTGAAAGGTTCACCGAACCGCCTACACTACACCATCAGCACGAATCAGGCTTTACGACAGTCTGGAAGATGCAAATCACCACGCCAAAACGGACAGTCATCGTGTTGCGCGTGGTCCATCATTTTTATTGTCATATTATGATGCATACTCATCAAACCAATTACGTGGTAATTTACGGGGATATTATATGTCGATCTCGATCCACTAACAATGGCAGCGTATATGTACATACAACAATGTGATATACGAGTAGCAGACGGAAACTGTGGAGGAGGAAATTTAAAACGTTTGCCTTTACAAAAAGTTATTATACACAAAATAATACTTTGAGAAAGTATGGTACGGTTTTGCGAAACAAAATCACCGCCTATAATTTACTTGACTCATTGCAGTATTTATATTCTTAGAATATGAGTGGATTTCGTGCAGTAAAATAAGAAAGCGGCGACTCCCACAAACCCCATCGTCGGTGAATCATAAATTCAACACCCACGTTTATAAATGTAGTGGGGGCAGGTCGACAATTACACAGACGTTACCATAGGTCGTTTGTATTTCCTCTCGAGTAATTTACATACACGGTGTATTTACGAAATGCTGCAGCTTCCTCAAAATCGGCATTAGGATCATCCACCAATTTTAGAGATATAGAATAAAATAAAAACGTGACCGCTACATGTAAATGCTGAAAGCGAGCATCATGCTCGTTCGAATAGCGTTCTCTCTATGAATGTACGCGAAGTTATTCACGATCGTGTCTCTAACTCATAACAAGGGCGTAACATCGTGCGGATAGGGAAAAATCTACACCTACGCGAGGTCACGTTTTACTATACACCTAGGTATACCTACACAAAAAACAACGGTTGCAAGATAATTATTTTAGCGGTATTGATGGAGAGTTTAGTGAATATAAAACACTGCTGACGGGTTATTAAGCGGTACGAATATAGAAGTAGTGAAGTGGCAGTAGTTACATACATACATACATACCTATACGTATTATATTCGAAATATATAAATAAACATTGACGCGAAGCATCCGAATTAATAATGCAAACACGTTTTACAGGATTCCTTTCCATTGTCGTGTTTGGGCTATTGACAAAATGAGTGGAAGTTTGTCGCTGTGAAAATAAAATTAGCTTTTCTCAGGTTGTTTGTACAGGACATCAAGAATGAGTGCATATTAGTGCATGATTAATATATCTGCCATGACTTAAAAACGTTTATTTATAATTGTTGACACATAAAGTATAAATGCGCGGAATTTCTTAAACGATATTATAATAAATATAGCGCACCTTATCTCTAAAAGCAGTTTGTTGATTGCCCTTGACCAGCTCATTTACATAAACATGTAAACAAAACATCTTTCCTGGCGCAAAAATTATGCATTTGTTGCATTCGTGTTGAACCTACGTTTTTATTATACGAATACGAATATAAATAACATAAAACTATACAGGGTAATCAAAATGATCAGTCTGATTATCTTTTACTTTCAATTTAATGTCTCATAAACTTTTCTTTCTTCGCTGATAATTAAGAGAACTAAAAATACTTATTTTTACAGTAGATTACTTCCATTGAGACTAAGTCTCTATACATTTTTCTTTCTTATATGTATGTATGTAGATTTCCCTGATATTAAGCGTATCTTTAAGATTTTTTTTGTATACTACTTGAAATGTAGATAGTAGGTGTTAGTTTTAGCTTTTAGCTAATAATAATAGCCCATTAAAATCATCCATGTACTTCAAGTTTTTTTTTTTTAGTAGTTACACTACTGTATGTAAACTTTCGTACGGTAGGTATAACTAGTGATGGGCAGAATCGAATACTTTAGAATGGAGGACTTTTAAAAATCGAGAGATTCATTCGAATACTTGAGTGCTCGAATACTAATGGCAAAGTTCGTGATTCTACATTGTTCTCGAGAACTTTAGTAAGTATTCGAATACTAATTCTTATGTTATTATATTCTGACGAACATTTTAATTAGTACATATATACACTCACTCGCAAAATTGAGCGTACACCAACGAGAAAATAGAAGCCACTGTCAAGCATGAAGGTGGTTCCATACTTTTTTGAGGTTGTGTGGGAGCTGGAGGTACCGCAAATTTGGAATTCATTGACGGTATTATGGACAAGACAAAATATCCCGACATACTTACGAAAAATCTGAGAGCCTCAGTTATAAAACTCGGTATGCCACGAGTCTATTGTTTTCAGCAAGACAAAAGCATACCGCATATATAGTTAGGCAGTGGTTGATATGTAATGTAGCAAGGTTGCTGCAGCCTCCCCCTCAATCCCCGGATCTGAGTCCAATTGAGCACCTGTGGGTTGAAGTCAAGAAACGTATGAAGGATGTTAACCCTAGCAACAACGCGGAATTGCGACGTGAAATAGTGAAATATTTTCCAGACAGTGACACAGAAGCTTGTAGACTCTATGCCACAACGACTACAGGCCGACATTGACGCCAAAGGTTACAGTACCAAGTACTGATGCAAATGTAATTTAAATGTACGCTTAATTTCGCGTATTTGCGGGATTGTTGTTGGCGTAAATTTAACAGTTAGAACAAAGAACTTTCTTAGTTGGAAGTTATTTTCGTAATGGCGCACCCGTGTTGACGGAGAATGGATTTATTCTGCCCAAAATTGCTTAAAATTTATAGCACGGTTTCCAAACTTTGTTGTTGACAACATGTTTAAAAAAAACTTTAGATAGAGACGTAAGTCTGTTTCATTAAACTGGTAACATCCTACGAAAAGGTGATAGTGGAGCACCGAGAAAACGCACTGAAGAAGTTGTTGCCAATACTCACATAATGGATGATGCACAGTGTTGCACAAATATCGATTAGGCAATTGAGTCAACAGGTCACTCTCTCCATCGGATCCACTCAGAGACTTAGACCTCTATTATTACCGTGTCACTGCGGTACAGGAATTGAAATCTGCAGATTATGCATGACGTCTTGAGTTTTGTAACTGGGTAGTTAATAACATTAGCTTTGTTCGCTGTGCAGTCGTGCGTAATAGCAATTAAGCGTTCGCAGTGCTACAATTTCGTATTTGGACCGTTTGCAATTTAGAATTTGGTGTTCGCACAGTGTTAAATTGTAGTCAGTAACAGTTGGTGATTAATCCAAAAAGTTCAGGGATTTCTTGTGGATTTCATTAAACGAGAGAGATAAAACAAAGCGTGTTGAAATATGTTTTCTTATGTTTGTGAGGGGATAATCAAAAGATCGGCCATACCGAAACCTGTGAATTATATTTCTTGAGTAGCAAAGCAATCAATAAATACTTTCACATTAAATATTTACCATCCATATTAATCCTATTATTTTCGCAAATACAAGCCAGTATTCAAATTATTATGTATCAAAGTCAACACATCATATGTGTGAGTATAACGTAGTTTTTATCACGTTGCTTACCATTTACACGCGTAACAGGTCTGCTTTTAGCTTGCTTTAAATTGTTAGTTAGTTTAAACAGTTATCATGAGATTATATCTCCATTACGACCAGTTAGTATTTTTGAAATTTTAATTAGTTACTTGTACTTTATTGATGGCTTGATTATAAAGGTATTTCAGTTTTTTATTATAATGAAGGTTTAGTCTTAAGTCTTGAGAAAGACGTCAGTCTGCGTCGTAACGCAGCTTACAACTTTTGTTTAGTACTTTGACTGTACAATAAATACTGCTCATAACATAACTTTAGTTTAAATACTTTGGCTTACTTCGTTGTTTCTTGGAATAAATGCATTGTTCGAATTTCCATGACCAGCAGTGTATCAAATTTATATTCTACTACAGTTAAGTCATAGTACCTACATTTTTAGCGCTCATAACATGAAAGGATCGCTACCAGACTGCGAGGTACGTACCCAATAAACCGCAAATATATATAAAAATATCCGCTGTAAGCCAACTGCCCCCGTATCCCACAAATATACATATCGGCTGTTCGAATCGATACCAACGTCTGTTCTATACGGGGAAAATATGATGAGTCAACAGTATGACGCTGTACTGCTCAACTTTCCAACCCCAGTATCTAATATTCCTGTATTCATTCCCGTGGATCCGGTTGCGTTTGGGGTGACAAAATGTCCGTCTGTCCGGCGGGTTGATGTATCGACGTCCTCACCCTCATACAGCCCGCGGCCGAACTCGCAAATGCAATTATAGCCTTCTACCAATTCTTGTTCCCCTGTATCGGGGGTGAATACGGCGTGACAATGTTTATATTAGACGGACGGCATTTACGCCTAGCGACGGTGCGCCAGTATGGAGATGAAATCTGAAATTCGATCGAGTGCGATAATTGTCAGCGCCAGTCTTTCCGTCGATTAGAGTTCAATGTAAGATCTGATCGTGGGGGATGAATTTAAATACGCAAATCCTCAACGACATACGGGTATTCTTGTTAATATCGTATGATTCTCCCCTTTTATCGCAGCGGCGGAAGTTCACGATTTATTCACTATCATCAGAGGACGCATGCACGTATTAAAAAAAAATATCATCAAGAAATTATTTGAAAAAAAAAAGTGATAGTTTTTTATTTTCGTTTTAATCGAAAATTAATTACGTAGTTATAGAGAAAATTGCTTCTACTCCATCAGTAGTTGACGATCTAACCATCTACGTCTGTTTCTTCATATAGAGCTATTTTTAAAACATAATTGAGAACTATGAACAGGCTATCTCATCCATTCATCGGAATACCCACGGTGTGACACATAACCGGTAAATAATTGTTGTCTATTTTTCTAAAAGAAAAAAAGAAAGAAAAGCACACGTTCAGTGCAGCTGGTCACGTCGTACACCGATAAACTATTGTGATTTTCTAACGACAGGAATTTTAACAACCAGGCGAAATGATTATAATTAGCCACAACTACTGCACACGAGGAAGGATCGTAAACCAGTTTGAAGTTGCTGATTGAGAATTACGAATAGTGAAATGAAAAAGTTATCCTGCGGTAGCGTATTTAAAAAAATAGATTTAAGTTAATTAATAAATGCGGCTTGTTATATTAGATATTCCTTCCAGCGACGTTTCGACCAACACATCAGTCTTTCTCAAGCTAATGACAATTGGAACCAATTAGTGATAAAAACAACAAGTCCAAGCCATTGGCGGAATCCCCGCCCGCACGCGCATCTTATATCACCAGCTGAAGAGGTAGGGGGAGCCTAGTCGATGAACGGCGTACTGTAATACTGCAATACATACAGAATTACGATTTTTGTACAAATCGGGAAGATAGTAAAAGTACCTATACTTTGTGTATGAGTTATAATATTTCTCTATATTTCTTCGGGTGTGTCTCACTCCATTGAGCACGCCCTCTTGCTATCGCCCAAGAGACAATTAAAAGCAAAAATAACATTTTAAAACCCAACTTAAAAATTATATAATACAATAGTGAGAGAAATAATCCTAGGTAGCAAAAGAAAATAAAATCAAGTACAGCCAGTGATTAAGATTAAAAACTAAATGAAAAAAAGGATGGTTCGTAAAAGAACGAACAAAAATCAAGAATTTTGATAGGAAAAATCATAAAAATTGCCGAAATTATTAATGGTGTCAGTTTGTAAATTGCAATCATCCGTATAGTTCGTATAAGTATCACCTCAGATATTAAT
Organism: Cetonia aurata; assembly: GCA_949128085.1. Classification (NCBI taxonomy): domain Eukaryota; kingdom Metazoa; phylum Arthropoda; class Insecta; order Coleoptera; family Scarabaeidae; genus Cetonia; species Cetonia aurata. The sequence goes on from OX421887.1 coordinate 28,145,418, forward strand.
CGTTCTTGAAAATTATCAATAATCCAAGATTTTAGAATTAGAAAAATCAAAAAGATAACCAAAAAGTGTGGAATGATGAGAAAGATCCGTACGGCTGTTATTAGTTGAAACATCATACTTATGTTGTTGGGAAAGTTTTCTTTTATTTTAATTTTGAGAATGTTGATCAATTTGGTAAACTAAGTTCCTCCTCTCTAAAGGTTGCTGTCTGTCTTTCAAGTTGTTGAAAATTCCCAACTTTCTTTTGTCATTGTAAAAATTTAAGGACAAAGTTAAGGAACCAAGGGGGCGCTCTTAAGTTAGTTATGGTGCTGACTAGCAATAGAAAGGTCTGGAGAAACGTGGAGAAAAGTGGACTCAAATTGATGTCATCAGAGTATAGTATTTTGTAAAATTACATGCTGGGATTGCAATAAGGTTCATATTGCAAAGAGGAATCGTGTAATCGGAACCAGATTTAAGGAACACATATCATATTATCCGCAGGGAGGCTTGAATTATCGAGTGTCGCACAACACGCAAATGATACTGGACATTGGATTAAGATAGAAAACCTTGAAATCGTGAACAATTTTTTTCAACCAATCACTCAGACAAAATAGATTTAAGGTAACTACTGAAAAAAAAATCACGGTAATGAGCCTTCTAGATGTATTCACCAATTTGGAAAAAACTCTCGAGCAATTGAACTAAAACAAATAATATATTCAGAATCTTTATTGATAGGGAAATTCTTCCAATGGTAAGAGCTCCTCTTCAAGAAGATGATGATGTACTCCTCAATCCATTCTCATTAACCCATTAAGTTAAATAAGTTGGTCGAAATTAATTCTGGGTGGTGAGTTGATTTTCTGTCGCTGTTTTACTTATCTAAACATACGACCGATTTACTGTACTATATTCTTGGTATTACTATACAGGTTCGTACACCTCTCTAAAAATCTAAATCTTACATCGATGATATTTCCTAGTTAATTGATAAGATATAAGTATAAATAACTTTATTGAAACTCTTTTAAATCAATAGTAGCTGAACTCTAGATGCGGCAAATGCCCAGTGACCATTATTTAAGAACGAAATGGTAAATGGGGCAGTAAAAATAAGCTATTTTTTTATATAACTAATTTAAAAAAAAAGTACTCACATCTCATTTGCACAAATGCTTTACTAAATTTGATACGTAGTAGAAGTTTTTTCCTGATATAATATTATCATATTGTAAAAAGAATTTAAAGTTATATTGAGAAATGGCATTATGTACATTTGCTACTGTGAAATGATTAGATTAAATTAATAATATCTATTAATAAGTTAGAACAAGAGGTCTGAGAAAATAATAAATTCGGGCCAAAATTTGGGGAAAACGTAATTACTACTAAGTTATAACAATTGTTCTTGGAAATCCAAAGTCGGAAAAGATGCTAATAAAATATTTAATTCTTTCATCTAACTTCTGCACTTTCTAGTCGTCGGACAATAAATCTGCATTGAAAAAGTATTTCAGCCCTTTCTTTGTATGAATATTTGAATATATCATTTATTGTAAATATTGTAGCGCATAGTGAATGAATGTAAAAGTGTAATTTAATACTAAAATTATCACGTTTTAATTAAAACCATCGCGGTAATTATAATTCTAAGAGGATAATTATGGCGAACAGCATCCGGTTTTTATATTCCATTACAATATACAATGAGTTAAAGTTACTAGCTTCCTGTTTGCAATACTTCGTGCCGAGATTAATTGATTATCAGTAGACGGCCGGGTACGTAAAATAATATTCCAAGTCGCTGGATGAAGTCATTAAATTTCTCCTCGTCTGGTGATTTAGAAAAATGCGCAACGACAACCGAAAGGGATCGACGATGCGTTAATTGAGCCGTCAACGACTAAATCGCACTCTTCGCCCTCTTACTGTGCCAACCAACCCCTTCATGTGCGCGCCGCGAGGCAAAAATCACCCCCATTCGTATAGGGAGTTCCTTCGACACAACGACAGTGACAGTGGCATGTCGAATTAGGTTATCGCGACTGTCCATCGCGCTCGCCCATATAAGGCGGTTTAATTAGCGCAATTTAAATACGGAGGTTTGAGTAACGCTTTAAAAATTCAGCGCATAGAATTTTAATGGAAGTTACCATATGTAAGAGCGACCGTAGAAACCGGTATAGTGCACGAAAATGCTTTAAATGAAAATTTATCGCGTTTTAAAGTCCGACAGAAATCGTAAAACTACTCGGATATAGAATATATTATATACACAAGTCTCCTCTACGGTGTAAATTATTTACGCTGGCTATACATGCAGTTGTAATTGAATACGAAAAGTCGTAATGTCAAAGATGTTATTGCTTTTACTATGATTAATTTAATGGTGTCAAGAAACTGTCGTTAAGTAATTTCTAGCAATAAACATGAAGTATTAGTGATTATTGCGGGTCATTATCCACAAGCAGATTCAAAAAACGGTGCAAGATCTAAGATATAGTGAAGTTATTATACAGGGTTTTCCACGGTAGCCGTTCGTTAGAAGTTTCCGGGGTTAGAAAAAACCTGGAACTCTGAATTTTTGGAATTCGGGGCTATTCAAGATTCTCTTTCATTTTAAAATATTTTCAGGGTCTTAACACTTCCGGTTATACCGGAAGTCGCCATAAACTTTCTTATTTTAAATGAAACAGCCTGTATATTATTTCATTTTTAAATTCCCGAGAAAATTTTATGATGAGTTCAATACAAAGCAAGTATAGGTCAGATAATTGACAAGAGGCTCAGAAAGTGAAGAAAAATACTGTATATCTTTCTTCTTTGCTTAAAAAGTTCTGCAAATATTTCTGCCCTCAAAAGCCATAATCTGCAAGTTATAGTTAGAATCTCTAATAGACAGGCGTTATAACGGAGCCAATGCAGACAATCAATAACTCTTGTTTTGATTAGTTAGAACTACTTTTTCCAACTGCAGTGAATGTTAGACAATCTGCTTTCTCTTACATACGATCCTGCACGAGTTGGATATGGAGTTTTCTGACCTAATTTGAATATCTCAGAGTATACACTAGTATATTCATTTTTGTTTTTGCTATTTACAAAGCTCTCTTTTTGTGTCAGAACTTCTACGTCATTAATAGAGCAGTCTTTTCAGATTCGCAGGCATCCAATTGAGGTTTATCCACTTCGGGATACTTGGCTAATTTACATCCACTTATTGTTGAGTGTAGAAGGCTCATATTACAAATTAAACGCATTGGAACTATTACACTGTAGGTTGGCTTCCTGTACATAGCGGTATCTCTGGGAACGAAAAGGCTGACGTTTTAGCTAAAATTGGGTCTTCATAAGAAATCCAGTATCCTAAGATATCTACTTTGGACTGTAGAAGACCTAGCGCTCAGTTGATAAAGCAAAAGTTGGAAGATGAATTTAGACCTTCACTGTTAGCACAAAGATGCAATGCTTCAATCGGCGGCATGTAGCAGAAATCTTGGTTTAGTAAACTAAAGTATGAAGGAAGCGAATCTATAACCACATTATGTAGACTCAGGTGCAACTACAATAAGCGTAAATCACATCTCTTTAGATTAAATTTGGTAGATAGCTCGAATTGCGATTGTGGGGAAATTTAAGATTATAAATACGTCTTTTTTGTGACAGAAGAACGCTACAAACTAACATTTTAATCTAAGAACTTATACGTCAAGGGATGTCACTGCCCTATAGCAGTTTACACGCGACTAAAAAACTAGAAATTTGTTAGAGCTAATGGTATTTTCATATGAGTTTGCATTGTTACTAACTACCCACACACGATCCAGGTCGTCTCATTTTGCCATCTTTGTGGAAGGCTTCAAGGTGTCAAAAAAGAAGATGGAGAATCTAAAAGTTGGTTTTCTATATGATAAAAGTTGTCAAGTCTGTTTTATCGGTGAGTCAAATAGAATTTGTTGAAGACTATGTAGTAACGGTTGCGGAATTTTCTAAGGACAACAAAAGAAAAAACAAGTTTTTTTTATTTTTTTGGGAACCGGAGCACCTTAAGTACGGACAATTGTTGAATCCAAGTCAAAGTAAGCACCACCAGAAAGATCTCGAGACCTCGACAATGGAAAATGCAATGAGAACCTAAATCGATACAACCAAACACAACTGTCTCGGGGATTAGAACTTGTCACTAAGGTAGCTAAATAGGAAATCAGTTCCTATGCAAAATAGAAAGCAGTTCATCAATGAAACAACTACTCCTGTTTTCGTACATACGAAATAAGAGTCTATTTCACCTTACTTATGTCAGAACCAATAAATGTGTCTATACAGAATCGGGGGCTCTCATGATGTATTCGGAGAACAAGTTGATGATGATGACCACAGAGTATATCATCTCCCACTGGCCAGTGGCTTATATGTATGTCCTTTGAGAAAACTGATGTTTCCCTAGAAGATTTAAAAAGAATCTAATTGAACAAGATTTTGAGGTACTCCAAAAGCTTGAATTTGTTTGATTCTTCTATAGCTTAATAAAGTCAGTTCTGCAACAATTTAGGGGCCTCAGTGGAACAATTAATCAAACCGTGCATATATGCTTTCTGTTACTTAACTCTACTAAAATTATTTTTCATGTTGTCGTAGAGTTTTATGAAAAATCCAACAGGTCAATTTTTAATTTTAAGTATATTTCACAATGCAAATAAACACGTGCTAACTACTTCCATATTTAGTTAAAACCTGGTCAGGGACTTTTTTCATCTATAATTCCACAATCAGAAACCGCAGTAGTATTCCCTTGATTACAAAGAGAACTTCCATCTCGAAGCACTCAAACTGCAATAAATTCACGCACTGAGCTTCGTAAAAGTTTCACGCCACCGGTGAGTTATAAAACGACCAGCTTTTCCCTGTATATTTACTCCTTCAGCAAAATAAAAACGTTGCCGCCGCAATAAAAAGGTCCACACTTCAGATAGGAATTTCATCACTGCGTTCTGCCAAGTTCATCGGGTAAATCGAGGTATGCTATTAGAGCGCCGTTTTTCTACTCCGGGCTGGCGATTTTTTCCGCCCGTTTCCTCGCTAAACCCAGTCGTAAAGCTCGCACGGTATTAACGACTGTGTATTGCGTTTACACGGGATTAACTGCGTCGGTACATTAACCTGATGCGCTCTTAATGTAGCAATAACAAATTCATTCCGGAAAGTAGATCATGCAACGTGGTCAGCGTGAATTAGAGCAAAGAGTTCGTTTGGGAAAGTTAAAATGAATTAATAAAATTATTATTGTCTCTGATTGTTTATAAGGCAAGCGCGGTCATTTTATTGTTATAATTCGTCGTTTTTAATCTGTTGTCGCTGGAATATCTGAGCTAACGTATACTCACATAAATAAGATAAATGGTTGCAGTCAGTGTTACGAATAGAGAATTAACTCGAGGTTATTAAACATTTGAAAACGTTACTATATGTGCATCTTGCTGGTAATAATTGTTGGATGTAATTGGATTAAACTGTAAAATTGGTAAAACTCATTGCGTCCTCATTTGAACCCGTAAAATTAAAACGTTTATCGTTGCGATAATTCTTCGATAAATTTTACAAATAAAATAAAAATTAAATTTATTATCACTATATTAATTAAACAATAATGGCCATAATATAGTAGCCATCGCTATACACATAACTAGTAAGTATATAAGCCAAAACAATTATTATAAAAAGCAACACAAATTCTAAACTTAAGTTACTTCAAGATTCATCATAATACAACATTTCAACAAAAACTATTACACAATATCAACCTTTCCTCAGAGTTCTTGTCAAGAGGTAAAATGAACAGGAACAGGAAATGCAATTAATAGCTTTGCACATTTAAATTTGTATCATTTGTGGTTATGGAGAACTTCTAAGTTCAGAACTTTTTCAAAACTATTAACCACAAATCGCGGAGGCAATTAATCCACCTGAATGCGCTTTATCAAAAATTGCGACCGCAATTTTCCTGTGTAATTCGGAATGTTCTCGATACATACATACCTATGCGCACGGTAGCATTCTCAGGTCTGTAAATAGGTGTAACTAGAAGCACGTGATCTTAGTCCTATATAATTACATCATTATACAACGAAAGTTCAGATCTGATTGCTTAATATGTACAAACAAGATTAATGAAGGTATAATTTCCAACATCGCTCCTGGGCATAAACTATTCTGTGGATACCTGGATTGTGAACATATACCATACACCATACACTATATCTTAAAGTGATTTGCTTTTATTACCAATTATTAAAAAGTTAAACATTATACATTAATATGCAAATGATTGTTTAATAAAAGTCCGTGTCAATGCATGTGAATGGTGTCCGTTGCAAAAACTTAAATGCAGTATACATATATACTTCAATTTTTAACACTAGATGCAACTGCAAGTAAGTACGTTTAAGTTATTAATAGAATAATTAGAATGAATAGGTATATTAATATAAACACATTTTTTGCCACAAATGCATACATGTTTAAATGTATACTATCTTAGAGGTTACAAAAAATAATCATAATTAACTTTCTTAAAATACGTTAGATACCTTTATATATAAACATTTCTGTATGTGAAGCTGCCAACTTAGCTATCATAGGTCTGGCGTAGGTTAAATATTGTAGTGTCCTCAGCAGAAATTAGTTTTTTATTTAATTATGTATAAATTTAGGCAATTGCTGGTAAAAATAGCTTAGAAGCATTGTAAGGAATATATTAAGTTAGCTGATGTGCAAAATTTAAATATTCAGTAATTTTACCGTTGTTAAAGTAAGAACCATACGTTTATAAGAAAAAAAGAGGTTACACGAAGAACAAAATTAACAGTATACAAAACCATATTCAAACCAATTTTATTATACGGAAGCGAAAGCTGGGTATTAAATAACCGAACAAAAAGTAAAGTGCAAGCAGAATAGGTAAGTACACGCTTTCCAAAAATTGCATTTCGTCCCATTGGAATAAATAATATTCAATCCATGATTTATGTGCCTATCTATTTTAACCGAATTGTGAAATACATAACAATTATTCAAGTGTCGAAGACTAGTAGGGAAGTATTTTAGTCATCCTCAAACTACGGATACTTTTCTTGGTTGAAAATATTAAATTACATAAATTTGACTCTAGAGGGATACATTGGTTTCTCGTATCCTCATTGTTAATGTTCGCCCCTAATCTAGGTTTTGAAAACATTTGTGTATAGAAGCGGCTACTGGTCACTCGTTTGGCAGCCGCCTCGATATCCAATCGCACTACATTATTTAGGCACTGCCATACCAGGCTAGACTCAAAGCTTTTGGAGCCTTTGGAGCGCTCAGTGTGGCTTGGTTATCACTGCATATATAGATGTTAGCTTCTTTCATCCCTTTCTAGAAGTTTTCTTGGGCACAAACATCTATGGCTAAATTTTTTGCCTGAAAAAGTTTAGTTTAACGGGCATGATGTCCGTTGGCATTGCTACTGACCTTACCTCTGACTTGAGGTCGCGTAGGACTGCGAGATGTCTTATAAGGTGACCGTAAGTTGTGTGTCAACTTTAATCTATAAGCACTGAGGAGCATCATCCTCCCAACATTCAAGGGTGTTATGTTTACTATCACCTCCACAGCTGTCGTTGGGTAGGTGCGCGCTGCCCCTGAAATTTCCAAGCAGGCCATTTTCTGCAGTTTTTGCAGTTTAGCCTTTGATGTTTTTCTTTAAGTTTTAGCCACCATACTATGGAAACGTAGGTGACATAACGGTCTAATGTACCCAACATATCATCAAAATGGTTACGATGACATTGCAGAAAAATGTGGGTTTATAGCAAGTAGAAACAAGAAAAACTTTATTGAATACAACTTTAAATGGCATGGTACAATTTTGATCGATCTAGTAAATTCAGCATTATTTGTGACTAGTTCTTATTAGAATGGCTTCACTAATCTCAATCGTCTTTGAAGCTTTCATAATTTTGTTGAATTTTTGATGTTTACACTCCTCCGAATAATAGTTATTTGTACCACTAGGCCTGAAACTACAGTTTTACGAGTATGAGCACGGTTTGGAGGTCGAGGCAAAGCTGAGGCACTACATGTGGGAATACTCGCAAAATAGTTTCTGGCCGTGTTTTACACACTATTTTTTGCTTCGACAAATCTTAATTTTATTGAAAATAATAATAAAAAAAAATTTACGCTAGAGAGTTAACAGTACATGTTGGCAATACATCTTACGTATGAATTTGAATTCAGGGTTAAGATACCTTAGTATTCTGACATTTTGCTTGGTAGCTTTGACATATATTCATCAATAATAAGGGCAACGGAGACCCCAGCTCATATTACAGAGGTTGTGCAACAAGTTATTAACGATTTATTACCTGTAAAATCTTTCAAAAATTGAATTGGAAAGAATTTAAATTGTACCTTCAATTTAACACAGAAATGTCAGTAATTCGAATATAGTATTGCCAACCGGAAAATGGTATGCTTCTAGCCGATTTAAAGTTATGCAAAATCAGTGTTTCTGACCGCAGGTGCAAAAAATCATATTTCTTAGGGTATTAGGGATGTAGTTGTTTTATTAATACCGGTGCAATAATTAATCGGTAAATCACAAGTGGGACATAATATTTTTTATTACAGCATTGCATCCAACGCAAAATTCCACATTGATTAATATGAAAATCCTATTCCTAATTTCAAAAATAGACTGCCACACCAACTTTCATAATTGCTTTTTTTAACTGCCTTGTTATTTTGCCTTTATTTATTGGGTTTACACTTCAAAGACGCTTGGATTATCTTTCTCCTTCCCAAAATTCATTAATAATTTTAAAACTTTATTATAAGACTTATCCAGATCCTTCTTTGATTAAAATTAACAAGAATAATAATCACTTTTTCCAAAAGTTCCCCCTAAACCGCTGTCCCAATTAGATCAACTAGACAGGTATTTGTAATCCGAAAGCCTGCGTAAATTGTTGCCTGTAATTTTGGCAATAATCCGCACGCGGCAAACGGAATTTCGGTAAAATTTCCGATAAATCACCGCTTCCGGTGAAATTGAGCTTTTTGGGGGTTGCTGTAATCGGGTCGATTATGTCGGGAATTTCGCGCCCTCCAAACTTTTAGGCACCAATACATATCGGTAGATTTGTTGGGATTCAACCTATCAGGAATTTAATAAATATAGTGGAAATAATATGAATTTTAGATGAGAATTTAGAGCGGTAAAGCGCCAAAGTTTAGTCATCAAAGCGGTGTTTATGAGATTTTCTAGTGTATAACAGTAGAACGTGTAACGAATACTTGAATATATCAAAGCAGATAAGTATTATAAAACGCACGGTATTCAAAAGAGATTCATTCCTTTGAGAATTGACGGAAAAAACGCAACGTACAGCTCTAACGTCGTGTGAGAGGAAAGTCGATCGTTTCAGTCTTTTGATGTCATGCTGGTGGTTTCGGGTTTAAGCTCCGGAAGTTTTACAACAACTACAGGAAACGAAACGCTCGCATTTCGTTGCTGCGGGGAGTTTACAACCCAGGCAAATTTCAATGATTAACGATAAAGTTTATGCGGATCCCTTTCGCAAGTATGCGTTTATAAAAAGGTATAAGTAACACTGAATAAATATCGATAACTTTGATTTCAAGTTTAAAAAAATTTAACGCAGCACTATATATTGCTTATTTTCACAAACCTTTAAAAAGTTTATGTAAAAATATTATATTAATACATATATAAATAATCTTTGAATGTTGATTATCAAAAAGACTGATATTTAAATATTAATTTGATAGAATTAAATATGTAGATAACAATGTAACGACATATCTACAAACGTACACAATGCAAGCATATACAATGATAATTTAAATCTGTACATGATAAAAGTCTTGATATAAATAATTTCGTATTAAATATAAATCAGTTTGAGAATCTGAACACTCCTTCAGGGTATAAACATGTTCAAGGGAGGAATCTTTTTAGTTTATAAATATATAATCAGGGAACGACAGATTTAACCAAATATAGTTGAATTAACCAACACTATAATTAATCTAACAAGAAAAATATAGTGAGGACAATCATATTATTTTGTAACTTTTATTTTATTCATTGTTGTATTGTTCATTTAACAAAGTGTTAAGAAAATTATTAAGAAATAAGGTTAGACTAAGCAAAAATTGCAGTTAATTTAAAATAATTATGATGTCGAAATTACCCATTTCCAAATCTAGCCTTTCGCACTTTTAACAGGTACAATGATGATTCAAACATTATTATAGCAAAATTTTCTACCCATATACGGCAGTAAATACATTCAATTTCCGTGAAGATGGCGCTTGCCCTATTTCACATTACCAATAATTCATATTCTGTATAAATTGAAAGAATGACAGACATGGCTATAAATCATATATGTCGTACATCTTATACGAGGTGTTATTAAAAGTGCGTCTTCTGCCGCTACCATTAGTTTTATGTTTTATGATCTGATACTGACGTATATTTACTAATTCCTAACTTTATTCAATTGTATAGCGTTTATAAACCAAGCCGATTTGAAGATTAGTGGAAAATTCATTGGATTTATTTAAAATCATCAGAGATCTATAAAATTCTGCGTTAGCCACCATAAATGTTTAATATGAATTGAAAAGGCTTTGCATATACAGTATGTCCCCGGATCGACTTTAAAAGAGAAAAAATTTTGTAATTTTTGATTTCTCATAAAATTTCACTCTTGATGATTTACTCTGCTTGTTTTCAAACCCCCAAAACACAAATTACTTTTTATTTAACTCGAACAGTTCCCGAAATAATATCATTTCCTTGCTAGAAAATATACAAATTGGGCTCAAGTTTTATTTAATAAATGTAACAAACAATGATAAAATAAAATAAAAAAGCTAAACTATTAATTTTCTATTGAAATAACGCTTCTCCTTTTTCTGCACAGAATTCAATGCGAGCTCTAAATTCATTGAAAGTTCGTTTTATTTCCAAGATTCATAAGGACTGGGGACTGCATTTTGTATCCTATTTTTTAATTGCTCTTCATCATTGTCTAGTCGTTCACTGTACACAATTTGTTTTAAACGACCCCACAGATGAAAGTCCAATATTGTAAGATCAGGACTTCTCGGTGGCCATAAAATGGGAGCAACTCCTATCCAGTTATCATGGAACTCTGTATTGAGCCATTGGCGAACAATGCCGGCATAATGAGCAGGGCACCCATCGTTCAGGTAAAACATTTCCATTCGGTAGTTTAACGGCAATTCATCCAGTACATCAGTTGAAAAATTTTGCAACATTTCCAAATATGAATTACGGTTTAAATTTTGATCAAAAAAATATGGGCCAATAATGCCATGGTACGAAACCGTACACCACGCATTAGCTTTTTTAAAATATTGTTTGCGACAAGAAATTCTGAAGTTTGGATTCGCTCCAGTACCGGCATTGTTGAGACGAAACGACCCCGTTAATTGTAAAGGTTGATTCATCGGAGAACATAATTCGTTTATGAAAATTTCAATCTTCCAAAGCTCTGTAGCCCATTTCTAAATAAAAATCCATACGTTTGGCTTCATTACCATTTTCTAAAGTTTGCCTAAATTGTAGTTTAAATGGTAAAATTTTGTTCTCCTTAAATATTCTTTGTAAATGAGATTTACTTATCCCAGTTGGTATTGCCCTCCTTCTTAAAGACAACTTTGGAGTTTCTATTGCGGAATGAACGGTGAGAACTGAAACAGCATCGTCTTCATCGAACAACTTCTTTGACTTCTTAATGTTTAAAACCGAGCCTGTTTTAAGGAATTTGGTCACCATGTTTTTTGCTCGAATTTGAAATGGTAACGGGTTTTTTGGTTGAATTTTCTGATAACAACTCGGTAGCACTCTTCCCCAGCTCCGTAACATTGAATTAGACAACTGCTTTATTGTAAAGTCAACGTTATAGCATAAATACTGTTCAAATTAGCGAAGATTTATTTTCAGTTCTACTAACTTATTAGATTTGTCAATTGCTGTCGGTTGTATTTTTCAATGAAATCCGTTTACTAGAGTTACTTCTAAAAATTACGATAAAAAATTTTAAGTCCAAATTTTGAAGGAAAATGATATTATCTCGAGAACCGTTCGAGTTATATAAAAATTAATTTGTGTTTTGGGGGTTAGAAAACAAGCAGAGTAAATTATCAAGAATGAAATTTTCTGAGAAATCAAAAAAAAATTATATAATTACCTTGGGTTAAAGCCAAGCAAATGTTCATAACTATAGTGGACACCTGTATATAATTACTTCGATTTTAGTGTCACTATTGGATCAAAACAAGTGTGTACATCTGACGTTTAAAATATGAATGTCTAAAACAAATGCAAATACAAACTACGCTGCCATAACCAAAGGCTTGCAGTGAGGCAATTTTTTTTACAAAAGGGTAAATAACAACGTTGATATTAAAGTCATGTTATTTTTCTGGGTAGAATTGAACAATAAAATAATATATAGGCTGTTCTATTTAAACTAACGGGGTAGGTGGTATGCGTTTGTCTACTTCTGGAACAATCTGTATAGTCAGAAATATTTTTAGCTTGTGCAGCATTGGATTCTATAATTTTTTTTGTAAAATAACTTTCTTCCTAAAATGACAAATAGAGCTGTAATCAAAAACCCAGTCTTCGGTGGGACACCTGTACATTATATTCGGCCATGACTATTCTGCCAATTTTAAAACTAAAACTCTAACTGGAACTTCGAAAAAATCTCATAAGCCGGTTCGGTGAGACACTTGTATAAGTAATCATTAGTTACGTGAGAGCAGTTTACAATTACTACTTAAGAAGCAAAAATGCATTCATACCAAATTGGGAAGACAATCAATTAAAAATTATTATAAGTCAGCCTGTCAAAATAAATATTGCATGAATTTCGTCGTACAAATTTTATGATTCATCAACATTCACCAATGTTTATCTTCGCACATATGGAATAAAACTATATACAATGTCATATAAATATTTCCAAAAGTCTATGGGAAAAGCCTTGACCTACAACTACTTTAGTTATTTATAAGTCTATGAACATTTATTTGCGTAATATGCGCCTGACTGCTGGCTTCTTTCGTGGAACATTTTAGATACGGTAATCCTCATATTAATAAAACGAATCTATTTTATCGAAACCCTAAGAATAAAGTAGCTATATTTTTCAATTAACGTCACCGCATTATATCAATCTTCCATCAAAGGTTGTTGAAAGAGACGCGTAGGGTGTGTACACTGTGGAGATAGACGCAAGGCATAGTGCACCAGTAATCATTAAGAAGAAATTAAGTAATTAATTTGCCGTAAACTGCTACTACTATGCTTCTGTAATTGAATTATATTTGTGTCCAACAATAGTCGTTAATTAAACTTGAATTGACGGAGTTTATTCTCGATTAATCGTTATAAAAAGAAAAGTATGACATTTCAACTCAAATAAGTTGAATTTGTGCCCAATAATGCTATAAAAAAAATTACAAAAGCAAATTTAAGTTGACAGTTAAAGCTGATATAAACAAGAAAATACAAAAATAATTATAAATACCTGAATTGTGAAACCTGGAATAGGAGCAATACTCCACAAAGCTTCACTAGTCAGGCACAAACATCATTTAAAGTAGGTAAACCTTCATCATAATACCTTCGGAAGCTTATAAGTATTTGCGATAAGCATTTTAATAGATAGCGATTGAAATAAACCTACATTTGCCATACATAACATAAAATACGTATTAGCATATCCGTCTTTATTCGTTTTAAAATATTTGAAATTTATATATAACATAAAGAAATACCTTGTTCATTTTTCCGAGTGTATTTGCAATATGACGGCTCTTTTAAAAAACATAAGAGATCGTTCATTCTTTCTCTTTTTACTCTATAAAAAAGAAATTCTCCGTTCGATGCAATCTACTTTCCTCATCTGATTTCCCCATCGTGTGCGATTGGAAAGAGCATCTCATACAATATTACAATAGAAAGTCGGGCCCGATATTGCCCGCAATCTCGCAGTCCCATTGTTGTTTCCTTCGTCGATAGATTGTTTGTTCATTGTCTGTGTTTGTCCGGCCGAAGAGGGTTTTGGGCGTACTTGATGCGTCTCAAGATCCGCTCAGCGGTTGTCGAAAGTTTACAGACTGTATGTAACAGCGGCGCAGGAGAAGCCAAGTTGCTAATTACAGCGAAAGCGGTGATTGCCGCACGTTTGGCGTCAATGGGTGATTTTTATTGCGGAAAATTCCTTGGTAGAAGCAGCAATTGAAATTATTTGGTATTTTATGAGAGTGGTAGAAGAAAGGCGCGTAAAAGCTATATGGCGAGATTTAAAAGGAAAATACCAAGAAGAAGACCCAAAAAGATGAGAAACATTACAATAAAGAATATATTGGAAAAAAGACAGATTCTGTGGTACAAAGCCATAAGTTATAGGCGCATATGCAATAAATATAAGAGAAATTAAAGCGCCATCTTTACAACAGTTTTTTAAATATTTAATGCTTTCTATCTGTCACATCTAACCGGGATAAAACCGATATAATAAAATCAACAGATGCTTTTAATTGATAGTATTAAAAATATTATATTATAATACATTTTATTATCCTCTATTATATTTTGCTATAATCTAGATTGTATTAGATAGTTTTCTCCGTTTATGGTATGAGAAATTCTTACCTTGGTAGTTTGTGCTAGTTCGAAAGAAAACGAAACAGTTGACCTACCTAAAATAAAAAGAAACACCTTATTAGTATACCGGCAATAATTCAACAAATAACTTTATTTTAGAATGTATGTAAATACATAAAAATTTTACTAGTCTACTTATTTAGTAGGAACAATTTTTTGATAAAAACACTTTTGTAATAAAAAAATCTGAGATACAAAACTTTGCAAGTGCTAATAAAATCTCAAACGCACATTCTCTGTATAGAAGTAAAACAGATTCTGTCAAGACATGTTTAATTTTAGTCAGTAAATTATTTTTCATGAATCACAACTAGAAAGCAAGGCCAATTGTCGAATTAAAATTAACCTTCAAGAACAAATATCTCCATGCTTTCTATGCATTAAACAAATTTTTTGCGATCTCAACGGCGCACATTTACGAAAAACAAATTAAGAAAATAAATATTAACTATTACGTCTCGAGTAAACATTTAAAATGTGTATTCACATTTTCGGCCGCGAATGTCGTTATCATTTATGCAAGTGCACGCTTTTCCCAACCTTGATGGATATTGACGCATGTATTATAAAAAAAAATGCGCGCATATACTAAAACTGGGAAGTAATTTATTGATTTTTGCAACATCTGCAAATCATCTAACATGCGCAGTATGTTTTTTTTTTTTTATATGTAAACAGGAAAATAAAGAGATCATTCATGTTTACCATCATATTCACTCTATTATATTTTACAGCCGATTATATAAAGAATGAGAATATTTTGAAACATAAAAATTAAGTTGTACTTTATCGTCTTAAACATAATAAACTTCGATGACACTTTGGACTTTGGTACAGTACACAAATATAATAACAAGTTCTTTTATTTGAGAATAAATATCTCTTCTTTCTGTTACTGGCACAAAAGAAAACGGATTTCATTTCTTATGTGTATAAGTAAGTCCTTCCACCCTGCTTGAGATGAGAGATTAAGAAATTTTCGAACTTTTCCAAAATAATTTTATTGTTCAAACAAAACGGAATAAATTGAAATAGATTAATTGGTATAAAGAAAAGATTTTTCAGTATTTATAACGAGACATTAAGGCTGTAGTTAGAAGAGACGCAGTCACATTGATACACAAGTCGTATTTGCACCAGCAATGTTTGCTTCAAAAATATCAACCAAATATTGCAAATATCTCTGCTTTATTTTTCACTGATTTCTTTTAACACCCTAAACCTATCAACGTTTCCATTTTACCGGGGCTCACAGTTTAGTTTTAAAATTATGCAGAAAAAAGAATTCGTATCTGCAAGTACAACAAATCAAAGAATTGTTATACTAAGTACAGTTGAATGAAACTATTGTGTATAGTCAACCAATTTTATTGTATTGCGTGCAAGCATGAAAATACCTTGAGGACATGGTTTTTGCTAATTCTTTTTGTTTATTATTAAGGCCACTGCAGACTACAATTTTGACAGAAACAAGCAAGATCGAAATGTTTACTCGTTAGCACGGACGGAACTAAAGCCATTTCCAGGTAGAAGATCTAAAGATGCCAAAATGGTATTATTGCGCCATCCATCTGAAAGCATTGCTAACAAAAAAAATTCCAGTGGACGAGAAACAAACATTGGAGGATTGCGTCAAAATCAGAAATTTTATCAAGAGTACAACACTGAACTCAAGACCACACACTACACACTAAAAAATATTTGCAAGTACTACAGAAAATTCCAGTAATGTATAGGGTAAGCTTACCAAAAATTAGAAAATATACCTAAAGTTTTCTATTAAATTTCCCAATTTTTTGCAATTTTACTTTATACGTTGCTGGAATTTTCTGTAGGAATTGCAAATATTTTTTAGTGTGCACTACATACTCTTAATGCACCCTTATACACTAAGGTGGTTCTCGAAGAAGAAAACACTAACTTGATTTCGACGCAACACTATGAGTTTTTTTTTTTTTAATGTAGGAATATCAGGTAAAATTCTAGTGCTTTGAAATTTCTTCTCAAAGAAAAACCTAAACAATTTCAAGTTTCATACAAAATTAGCGTACGACTTGTGCGATATCATCCATCTATCCATCTCAATGTTCTGTATATCAAATTGCAAAAAGCTGTGTATTGTTCAGGTGTGGAAGATAAAAGGAATAAACTATTTTGAATTGAAATTGTGGAACAACCAAGCTACAAATGTAAATGTAGAAAGTGACAAAACTTGGTCACGCTTTGATGTCGCAGGGGTTACTAACTCATATTCTTCTAATCCATCAAGCAAGCTCAATTACTCATTCAAAATTTATAAAATATATTTCGAGAATACATTCTTTTTTCCAAGACAAGAATGAGTTATGGATTCGGTATACATTTTCTATAAAAAAAAAGAAAGTAGACCCGTTGAATGGCAACGAGAAAGAAGAGATACCAAGTCAGAGCTTAAAATCACATTAAAAAAAAAGAAAATTACTAACTTCTGGGATTAAGTATCCAGTGAACTTTCGTGACTCGAGACCATAACTTCACAAAGATTAATTTCCTTCATACAATGAGAGAAAGAAAATCTATACAATTACATTGACGTACATTGGTTACTTGTGGGTATTTATTTCTTTGCCAAGCATATGGAAAAATGTTATAGTCGAAACTACACCCTAGGTGAATCTCTTATAGGTTAAGTAATTGTAGAAATTATGTTTTGCCTAATAAAGCACCACACAAGCACATCAAAATTATATATATTTATTTATTACTCGGAATATCCCACCGTATAATCCCTCGCGTCCCCACTAAGCGCATCGACAAATTGGTGGAGGCGGCGGATGATTTAATGGGACTGAAATCTCAAGCCTGATAATTACATGCTTAAAGTATTCAATTAACGTATTTATATTACAGCTAATGTTACTTTACTTAATGTGAAGTATGTAAAATCACATTTTCTTTTCTAGTGAGTCTACATGCAAAATTATCACAAAATATATAGAACTATATTTTGAAACACTTATAAAAACGTTTTATGCATAAAACTTGCTCCTTTTTATTTGCTTTGTTTGTCTGTGACAAGTGGTGCATTGTAGAAACTCCGATATCCAGGGTTCACGACAAAATATATCCAATTCTGTACATTTAATAGAACTACTATGCGGTAGTAATTAAACATCTATCTTGAAATAACCACGATTTTCTAATTTTAAACCGCAATCTAGAAATATATTCTAATCCGACTCTGTAATAAAGTCCTCGTTTCGCGAGATTGAGCGATGTTTGCGCTTGACGGAACAGAAATATTAAAGACCCAAAAGCTCGAGAGATTACCAGCGAAGCAACGGTTCGAGACTTATTACTTTCGGAGATGAAAGACACACATGAATAGAAACCAAAAGCACAGCTGAAAATAGATGTCCGCCCAGAGAAGATTTTATTTTTAAATCGGGATTTTGAAAAGAACGGATTCGCGTGGAACAAGGTAATTACGTTTTCTTTGTTTATAGTAGTAGAAAAAAACATTTAATAAAATTTCGCTTTTAGTTTGCACAAAGCTTTTGAATTGTCGAATGCAGTAACGTTTCGCATACCCACAGAACAGAGTAACTCTGTGAAAGATGCCCTGGTAGGTGAGAAGTATTTGAGAATAGATGTTGATAACAGCAATCCAGACTTTTGATCATCAAACGTGACATGTGCAATTCTGTGCAGCCTGAATCTTATATACAGCTGATATTAGCAGAATTACACATTTTAGCTACCACTTGGAAGAAGTTCCGTTGCAATTAAAATTTTGCAAATGTATTTTATGCATGATGATGCTCCAGCACATTTCAGTTTAGTTGCTCGTTAGTTTTTGGACGATTCGTATCCAAATCGGTGGATAGGGTGAGTAGGCCCACAACCGTGGCCTCCTTCATCTCCAGATTTAAATTCTCTAGATTTTTTTCACTGGGATCACCTTAAATTACTAGTTTATACGACTTCCATTGAAAATATTGAAGAATTGAGAAATTCCATTGTTACAGCGTTTGAGACAATTCGAAACACCCTTCATATTCTTGAACGCACTCACCAATTAATGCAATGGAGGATAAAAACTTGGATTGCAGTCGAAGGCGGTCATTTCCAACAATCTCTAGAAGATAACTTTGTTGTCTTTATACGTTTAATTGTATGAAGTTTTAATTTACTGTTAAACATCCTGTAACTTTATAACTTAGGATATATACTCATATGAACTTTTATAATCATAACAACCCTAGGTATAATCCCATAAAATTTGTCGCATATATATAGAATCACCCTATACATTGCCTTTCTTTAACTTACTTCATACTTGCAAAGTTCTCTTAGATTGATAATCTTGCACTTATTGCCAAAATCAGTGGAGTTGCTTCCTTGTTGATTTTTACAAATCAATTCTAGAAATTATTAAAACAGTTATATTCAATTCATCAGACTCAAATTATGGAAGATGCTAATAATCACAGAAAAAATGTTTCTACTACATATATTTTTCCTATTTAAAGCAAAAAACTATTAAAAGTATTAGTGAGAGTTACAACTTTAAAGAAAATAAAAAGTACCTATACAAAGATCACAAAACCAAGCCAAAATAAACAAAAGAATAACAAACATTAAGGTAGCAGTAGTGCGTTTCTAATAGATGACATCAATGTTATGATGTTATGTCATGCGAAATTGAACGTGCAAAATAGTATGAAAAACACCGACTGGATTGAGTGTATACATCGTAAAAAATGGCTTCTTGGAGAATCTAGTAGAGACTTAAATATTTGTGATCTTCGTGGTCTGGTATTAACTGACAAAACAAAGAAAGGAGGTCATCTTACCTCACGAAGCCTCTCTCTCATACCTTAAAGTAAAGTTGATCAAGAGCATACTTCTAATTTTGTGCTGTGTATCTAAGAGCCATTATTTTTTTAGTATGCAAATTGTTTACTGGGTTGTTTAATAAATTAAAATGTGAATTGCACGTATTTTTCTTTCTTTTCATAAAATAGCCGGTAAATCTATTAATGGAAAAATTAGGCAGCTCTTGCGCATTTTTTATATATACACTATTTGTAAATGACTTATCATCTACAAAATTAATCGTTGGTGTTGTGGCAACATTTAATTACAATCTAAATAGACCCTAATTTACAACACCATTAAGTTTTATTGATTAAATCGTGCCGAAGAATTCTTCTACCACCGGATACAATTTGCATCGGATAAAGAATTTTTAGAGCAAAACTAATTCTTTATGATTTCCTGCACTACTTCCTAAATGTGGCCGAGGAAAGCAACAATAGTAGCTCAATCTCTGGAACTGCTACAACAAAATAAAATAAAACGAGGCATTATATCTGCATGGTTTTAAATTAAGAGTAATTTATGTCAACTCCGACACCACTATTTTTTAGTTTAATTAATCTGTGACGGCCCTTTTCAAATTGTCCACGAGAATTTACGAGAGTCATTTGCATGTAGCACGTTACTAACTCGCAACGGTGAAGAGAGAGTTTATAAACCGACATACACTAGACAACAACCAATGCAAATCGTGTTTCCACGTTATAAATAAACGGTGACTTATTTCGTAACGATCAATTAAACTAATTAGAATTGGAATTAATTCATAATTAACGCGAAAGAGCATGCACCAAGAGAGGCTCTTCACTGTTGAACGCAGAAAGAAATTCTTCGTTAGCGGTTCTGCTAACCATTCTAATAATGAAAAATATTTTCTCTTTATTAATACATCGTGTTACGTAGCAGATTAAAGTGAAAAATATACGCAGCTTACTATATGCCTGGTACAACCAAGGCAAGTAACTCCAATTAAAGCAATTCATTACAGTGTTATTAGACACTACACGATACATATATACATTTTAGAGTAAGTTTTTCAAATTAGCGCCATAAATCTTGATTTTGGCACAGAAAAAAATGTCGGTAACAAAGAAGAAATATGAGTGTGCGAGGAATTTTATATAGTAGGTACAATTAATAAACTAAAATATTAGACCAAAAATGAAATTATGACTGGACAAATCAAAGTTCCGTTTTTGTTGTTATGATGCATATTTGCAATGCACAACATTTAACCCTCAAAACCCAAGGTGTGGGTCAGGTGCGGCATGAACAATGTAGGCACGATGTCAAAAATTAGAAAACAATTGTACTGAATTTGTTAGGATTACGTATTGATTATAAAATGACGTGGCACTTGCACAGTCATAAACTTATTAATCGATTACACGCTATCAAATAAGAAGTTTGAATAACCACATTAATCGAAACAGTTTATTATCTTATTCTATGCTAACATTTATAGTAGATATGCAATGTCATATGGTAATTGGGGTACATCGCCTGTTAGTAAAGAGATATTTTTAGCATAAAAGAGAATCGTTCGTTTCACGACAAGAGAATGAAATATTCTGCCTTATATTTGCGATAAACTTATATAAAAATAGAGACTCATATCTATGTAGTCACGATGTTGATGAGTACAACTGAGTAAATACAACTTTAATTTCTTTTAAACTTATATAGTGACCATCTATAGGTATAACGCATTTCCTCAAAAATACCAAGCAACTACAGATGAGCTACGCTTTAGCATACTACTAACAACAAGGCCGTTCGTCTACCGAGAAAACCAAAATGTAGTCGTAACTGAGTAAGCAAGCACTTACAATTTTAATATGTTGACTGCATGCATAAGTGTTCACTTGGTTCTAATCGACCGGTTGCCCAGTTTTGGTTTTCTTAGTGGACGAACGACCTAAGATTTTTTCGCACACGACACTGCTTAATTTTAGTTGTCAAAGTTTCGAAATCAATCGTTTTCTAATCGGTTATCTTAAAAAAGTTAAACTATCCATATGACTCGACTTATCCCCGAACAATTTGTAACCAAACATTTTAAAATCGCACGTAACCTGTCTTGCCATGTTCATCCAACTTGAATTGCACAATGTATTTGGTAACATCCCGTAGAATGCGATAAACTTTACCAAGAAACGTTTAAGAATTGTTGGAACTTATAAATAATGCTTGGGAAAAAATAACTGAAGAAGTATTGTTCCTTGTTATATAGATGGATGAGCAGAAGATTAGGAGACGTCATAGAGCATAATGGCGGGGTTAATAAATATTAATTGTTTTGTTTTCTTTTTTTTTTTAGTTAAAGAACGTTACTTAGTAGCGTTTGCTATTTAATTAATTTTATTATTATTTAAAAAGGATTCAGGAAGGCCATCAAGTTGCGTATGAATTTTTTCAAAAAATTTCAAGTCTTAAACCTTTCAGCGATCAAAATAAGAAACGTCTAAACTCAATGTAAATATTATTATTCAGTTTATTTAACTAAAAATTATGTGAATTGCTGAAAATGACTACCGGCTTCTATATTTTTCAGCACTCTGCGATGGAAAAGAAAACACCATAGTTGCAAGTTGTACGTTGAGGTTATATCAACAAGAATTCCTTGTTTAGATATGAAAACAGCTGATTTGTATGAAATAGGTTAAAAACACGATAAAATAAAGAATTAAGGAAATAAATACACTTGAAACCCTAAAGCAGTTTATACGTTGCTTGTCAAAACGGAATTATGTCAAGTGTCCAAATTTCGATTTTCCGTTTTCGCTCTATCTTATCTTATTCGAGCAAAACAATCACAGGTAACTCGATGGGCATCCTTTTAAAATAAAATTATTACACCAAAATAAAAAATAAAGCTTTTCAAGTGTAAAATTAATTTTAAATAAAATAATATAAGCTTTAATGTTATAAATTTCTGTCAACAAAGTATGTTTCTTTTTTCATCTCGAAATATCTGATTCCTTAAAACGTCAAAAACTTTGGGGTTGGGTTGAAAATCGACCCGATCAGATTTTGCACAAAAAGATCTGCGGTTACGAAATTAAGTTCGTAAAGTTTGATATTAAACTCCTGACTTTTACGGGTATTGGCAATTAGAAAAGAGAAACTTATAAGAAGAAACATTTTAGTAATTTCTATTTAATAGTGTGAAGAAATCAGAAGTGTAGGGAAAAAATGGGGATGAAAATAAACACAACAAACACTGAGATAATGGAGGGAATTTGCAAACGGGTGTCAACAGATTTCTATTTGCCGGTGAAACAAGCTTTGTAAAATTTTACTTATCCTAATCCGTTTACGATTTTTCAAAATACAGAGATTCTAAAGACATTATGCCTTTCTTAAAGAGAAGAAAATGAGATTGCGAGAGTACCTGGAGGTTCCCTCTGCGAGCATAACAGAGGTTAATGAAAGAAAGTCAACAAAACGGTAACTAAATATTTAAGATGGATATATTTCTTTTAACAATAATACTTGATGGTTGTTATAAACGGATATAAGGAATTATGATTTCTGCATCTAAATATATACATATATGAATAAACTGAATATTAGATAGCTTATTGATGTCACTGAAATAAATGAAAAATTTTCCTAAGCGGAAGATTGTGGCTATTTGGAAGTACTCTGAAACCCATTACAAACCACAAAAGCTCCACGACCGCCCTGGTTATTTTGTTTTTAACCTCTTAATGCCGAAAATATAGAAAACACAATGTATGTAGACCATATACTATTGACTTTTACCGATACTAATAATAAGCGTTAAAAAGGTTAACACAGAGTGTAACTGGTTTAAGCAAAAACACAAAATGGTAAACATCTGAATTAAAAAAGGAAGAAATTATTTTTCCTATGAGTGCACCACCCTGTATTTATTTATAACTTGTCCATTAAATCGAGCCAGTAAAAAAATGTAGCACAATTTTAAGAATGACAATTTTTTTTGACCCAACCTTCTTATATTTAGATTATTTACATTTGAATTACAATCTAAATTTCTCTCATAAAGTTATATTGCAATTTTCTTTTACTGACTCGGCTTATTGCAAGCAAATTATACAGGCATCTCCAACCTTCTGAGCTCCCGATATAGAGGAAAAAATTGGAAGATTATTTCACTATAGATAATAAATACAACTACAAATAAAAAATTAGTGGCTTTAAAAAAATCTACTAATAAGTGAACATATTAAATAAATTACATATGTCTTCAGATTCACATCTTCAAACATGTGACAATCTGTCATTTTTAAAAATTTTGGGTTAGTTTACAATAGAGATTTTTAATTTTTATAAATTTTTCGAAACTCTCACCGCATACATTTTAAATCAAACTTACAATTAATAAAACCATTTCACTTTTATGAAATCAATCATAGATAAACTTACCTGATGTAACGAAAACTCACGAAGCTTTCCAAAGGATCGCCAATGAACCGTCAATAACAGCAACACGCAGAAAAAGAATTCAAAATCAAAAAGCACAAGAGACAAGAGTAAGCGCACAACAACGATATCTGAATATATTCTTCCTAATGTAAAATTTATCGTGGAACAGCAGTCAAATCGGGAACTTTCTGGCAATAGGACGCCACTAGAAGAAACGATTCCAATAAAACAAAATAAAACTTTTGACTTCTTGTGTGTTGTTGTAGTGGCGTGTGTTAGAGCCGGTATAACGCACGATGCGCGTTAGTTGAATGAAACGTGGAACCGGCGGAACACGACACGAACGGGAGCTTTCCGACAGACGAGTCGTGTTCTTCGACGCCAAGGTTACACTATAGAATAGGTGGTCTCGCTCGGTGAATCTGAAGAAGGGAAGAAAGTACAGATGTAAAATTTGAAAAAATCCAATTGGAAATAAATAAAAGAACCGGACGCATTAAATTATTAAATATTATTTTCATTTCTATATAAAATATCAGGAAAAGGCAATATAAAATATCAGTCATCACCAACTAATATCAAAATTGACGATCTCTACACTATCTCACATTCTATGCAATTTATTTTCAATTATTAAAAGTGTTAAATCTATTTTAATGGCGTTTGCATAGTGCATTTTTTACCGATATCGATCTGCCATATGTCCAACGTGGCACCCCTCTTCAAAAAAGAAAACAATAAAACCACTTCCTTCCTCTACCACACAGCCGTTCGGGTAAACTGAGCCCTGCCTAAACTTGCCAGCGAAATCCGATGTTAATACCTGTAATACGTTTGTTTTAAAAGGCGTTTACATTATGAATATGCGCTTCTTGGTGTTGCCACCATTGTGTATCACGTGTTGTCGCAGTTTTTCTATGACTAATACTGTTTTCACAGTGGATGCACAATACCTTGTGTTTCATAATAAATATGATTAACCACCTTTACCGACCGCAAATCTACTAAGCCTTGAGAGATGATTGCATTAAGTAAGATAAATAATGGTAAAGCATTATATTGCGGGTAAAATACTAATACCTAATAAAATGAAGGAACTGAGACAACAGTGTTGTAAAATTCGTTTTGTTTGCCTATCATGGCAACAGACTACATAGGCGTAATAAAATAACCCTTCTAAATTATTTTAAATGGAAAAACAATATATTTTCTCTTTTAAAATTATTCTTATACAAAAACTCTACATCGTCTTATACAATTAAGAAATATTTCGCTAATTTTACTATGGTTTAATAAAATACTTCCAGTAAATTAATATTAGTATGCTCTTTGTATAGGTACGTACTCAATATATATATCCGTATAATATTTTTTTCATGTTAATAAATTTATTTAGTAGGTTTTATTAAATTCAATAGGATTTATTCCTTTGACCCTAGTAATATGTTGAAAAAATTTATGGAACTAATTTAGGTTTCTTTTAGGTCAGTAAATACTACAACTTTTCTTTTTTTCTCTCCCCAAGCGACGTTTTATCATTATATAGTGAGTTTACCAACATTTTACACAAACTACTCGCAATCAAATAAATCCAATATACAGGCTTCGCCAGTTTCTTAGTTTTTGTTTGAAAATCATGGCCACCTGACCAATGGGAGCCCCACGTATTGGAGATTGTAAACATATTTTCCATAAAATTGTAATATCTTTGAAAGTACTAGAAATAAGTGTTATATTGTTGGTATCATTTTAAAGGTAATTTTGCAAGGAATTTGCTGGTAACATCGAAAACCATAGGTTCAATTTAAAAAAATCGAAAGAAACGCGTTTTAATATCGATAGATGTGCCACGACATATTTAACACCCTGTATATATTTCTACATTACACCACCTTGAAACATATAAAGTGTTCGCCCCCCAAAGTGATAACAAAAGAATAACGTGCAACACGACGGCGGTTTTTGGTATAAAACTGAATATCTCAGAAGTCGCAACTGTCAAAATTTTGACAAAATCAGCAATATCGCCTAAACTAATTATCGGAAGTGCACATAACCATATATTATTGCAAAGGTGTTTTAAGTGGCTATCGAAATAATAAGTAAAAAATATAGCAATCCATTTGAAATAAAAAAGTTGAAAGTAGCTCTGACACTTTGTAACACCCTGTATATTTGTAAATAATTTTACCAGGTGCGCATTGATATACTATATACATACAGAAAATGTCACTTTCCTAGCTTTAGTAGTTTTTGTGTTAAACTAATGGCGCACCCGGTATATAACTGTCTATACATATAAACAATTTTTTTATTTTTTTGCAAGAGAAACTTTTTTTAATAGGCAAAAAAATTACATTTTTCATCAATCATAAAACTTTTACTACGTTTACTAAAACAAACTCAGTCATTAAAAATAGTTGTGAGTGACACACGCCAGCATTTATATTAAAATTCACACATAACATCATATTTTTAATAACACTGTCAAAACTGATTTTCTTTTGTTAAGCCTCTAAAGGTTTTACTCAGAATTCAAAAATACTAAAGTTAATCCAACTTTAACAAAAATGAATATCTCTCATCTAGGACGCATTGGTGGTACCTTCATTTGTGAGTATGTTTTAAAAAAAATACAATAATTTACACAGAAGGATCTGATCTTTGAAATAAGAAAATACAAATTTTTAAATTATGCCAACTTGCATTTACGATGATGCTGTGCAAATTTTATAAATCATAACACCGAACCTCTTGCAGCTAAAAGTCGATGTTCTAGAACTTTTCCTTTTATGTACTATGAATTACTTAAAAAATTGAAGTAAATTGCCTGAACCTAACACGGTTCTAGATTTCCTTTAGAATATGGAAGAAAACACGAGTGAACACTGCTGTAATAATTTTTTCGAATGATTTCTGAAACAAATGTGATTTCCAAAAGAATTAGCAATGGAATATTACGAATATTGTATGAATGAACCAGTGGAAACACTGCCAGTAATGTTATCACTGCTGTCAGCAGCGATCTGACGGTTCCCACAGTTTCGGCAGCATATTTTAAACTTTGCGTTTTGTCCCGCATCGTTTTTACCTCATATTTACAGTACCTATTTTTATGAATACTTTTACAGTGAGACCGTGCAATTATTGTTGTATCACATTGCAGTATTCTTTTTGCTGAAGTTAATTTTACAATGATAACGCACCAACACCAAAAAATTCATTTGTGAATAATATGATTTCAACGTAACGCTTCAATTTTTTTCACGGCTAACGGCTCCTTGCAACAACTATCTACAACTTCACAGAAACATCATATTATCGATACAACAGATAATTAATTGCCGCAGCAAACTTGCAAGTAATTTTTATTATTCCCAGGCCGGTAATACAACCTACTTTCGTTTCCTATACATAAACTCGATCAAGGTGGTATCAAGATTTTACCGAGAACGTCGGCTGCAAGCCATTCCTTGCTGCGGTATGTTCCTAATTAGTTTAAAGAAAAAGTATAAACGGTATAGGGATCCAATTTATCGCGTATTTATTTACAAATCCACGTTTTATTAAAATATAACGGAATTACTCGACGGAAGAAATTATCAAGTTACTATTTCGAAATTCTATCGCGGATTTTTTTTTCTGTATTATTGCAGTGTAATTAAATAAGGGACGAAACAAGAAAAAAAAAATAACCGAAACGGTTATTTAGACGGTGCATTTAACTCTGTTTCTCTAAAACGACGACTCGCTCGAGTGCATCCAGTGCCTCGGTAATGGCGATTTTTTTTCCAGCTGTTTGTCATGGGAATGGATTCAACGGTGTCGATGTAGTTCAGTACGAAGCGTTTTCCTTCTTATTCTTCTGTTAACGTATCCGCGCAAAATTGTCTAACTGTACTGTTTACTCCTCAAGTCTGACAGATCGGAATCACAGATACGTTTCCGATTAAGATCGCCATTTGCTCGACTCATTCGATCGTTTTCGTCGTCCAGATGCGTTCTATGGTCGTTCTAATATAATATCGCAAGATCTAGTCTGATGGAGAATACTGTAATGCCTTGAGGTAATGTACTTTTAACACTTGGACGTGCGCTAAACGGAACTGAGATGGAATTGGAAAGTAATATCTTGGAAATAGAATCATTAGTTCCGTTGGATCGTCACCGTAAAATAATTTGGAAGTTAATAAAAACAAATGAGAAAGCAAATCTTTTGAATATAATAATGCAGTTTCTGAGGGTGGTGTTGTTCTAAATTCCTAGCAATTAGTTTTCTGTCCTAATTGCCATTTATCATTCCTAAATGAATTTTTTTCGACCTCTTTTTTTTTTAATGTAATGATATTTGTCCGTTTCCAACTTCATAGAAATGTATTTTTAGTCCTGCATGTTGTTTCAATATGGTTGATGCAAAAGACCTTCTTCTAGCCTAACCATCGATAAGACTTGTGATAAAAGCTTATAAGATCATAGACTCGTTTCTTTTGAATGGAAACAGATCGACCCGCATGTAAAACACTTTTTACATATAAAACTAAATGAGCATCCTTTTTTTATCAGATTTAGAATAAAAACGTTTGATAATTAATACTCTCATATTTTAAAGAAATTGTTAATTTAATAATAATAATAATAGACTTTATTGTCCAACAGAACAAGATTCTATTAATAGGACAAATAATAGAAAATAAAACTAAAAACGAAAACAAATGTGTGAGTGTACAGTAACATAACAAAATCAAAATCAATTAAACTTATACAAAAATAAAAAAACTATAACTACTTAATGATAAAGAAAGAAAAACACTAAAATAAACAGAAAAAGTATTCAGAGATAAGGCATTACAATTAAGTTGACAAATGGAAGGGATCAGTGAGCATCAAATTTGCGTGTCTGTACATATGGCTAAGCAGGGCCTTGTAAAGGACATTGGTGCGAGCTTTCGTTGGTATAAATAATGCAGACGACCTGGAGTTGTATGTTGGTACATTTAAAGGAACTTGATTAAGTAACGACGGTGAATCAACTCCACCACCAACTAACTTTAAAAGAAATCTGCCACTAGCTTCATTTCTTCGGTGGGAAAGAGAATGAAAATCATGTCTGCGCAGTAAAACAGCATAATCAGTGCCACGAGCGGGATAAGAGCCATCTAGTTTAAACGAAATATATTTGAGGAATCTCTTTTGGACCCGTTCAACCAAAAGCTGCTGGTGTAGATACTGAGGATACCACACAACAGAGGCATACTCCAATTTGGTCAACACCAACGTATAAAATAACACTTTGAGTGTCAAAATGTTATTGAAATCTTTACACGAACGAATCAGAAATCCCAGAGACGCTGAAGCCGACGAGTATAAATAAGTAATATGAGGCATGAAACTTAATTGTGGATCAAAAACCACCCCAAGATCTCTAAATTGCGCAACTCTGGAAATGTCTGACACTATATGGAAAATTACAGGGGTCAGTACTCTTCATGAAGGTAAGTATAGCACACTTAATGATGTTTAAAGTAATATTGTTAGTACTACACCAATCCATAACCATGTCCACATTCCTCTGCAAAACCAAGCAACCAGCCGTAGAAGTAATTCTACTATAAATCTTTAAGTCACCCGCATACGCCAACACCTTACGATCCAACACTTCCAAAAGGTTATTAATATATATATTAAAAAGAAGCGGGCCTAAGGTAGAACCTTGCGGTACGCCAGTAGAAGCTGCAAATGATGAGGATGTAAAGCCGTTAAAATGAACATAAGAAATGCGGTCATCCAAATATCATCCAAATATGAGATATGAGCCGTATTAATATCAAAAAACAAAATTTTGACTACACTGGACGCACGTTATTTGCATCACTATTAAAACGTACACTAGATTACATCGCATGGCGCTCAACCTTCCTCAAAAGTATTGCTATCTTATGTTATCACAAAACGATATGAGAGAAACAGTGATAGGTTCAGGCAGGTTCACATCAAGCATTGCCGTAAGACTTAATGTAGTCAATTATACGTTCAGTTTAGTGAAGTTTGTGGTAAGATGTTTGCAAAGATGTAATCTTACAGATTACTCATGGTATAGTTAAGGTACCAACCATATGAAAAATTTACAAGGGCTTTTAACAAAAATTCTGAATAATCGTATATGCATGAAGTAAGAAAGTTTATAGAAAAGGATCATTCGAACGCAAATCTGGAAACCACCGGAAAAAAGGATGAACTTCATAAGAGAAAATTTGGAGAAATATTTGATATTGCTCGTATGCAATAAAACATAATACTACTATATAACTACATAAACAATTAATCTAACTGCAATTCTCTTAGCATCGTAAGAAAGCATTTTACGTTATTCAGGTGGTGATGCAATGTAATAATATGGAATAATAAAAATCAATGGAAAATAATTGAAGCAATAAAACATGCTCTTTGTATGTTTGATCATTTTATTCAAGAGTAATTTGCTTGATGTTAGAAAGGTTTTAAACCAGTCGCGGTAACAAATGAAAGTACAAATTAATAAAATATGTTCTCAACCAATCTATATATTTTTTCTAAATTATCTATTAACATGTTCCGATTCAGCAAAAAGATAAGTTACAAAAATATACATATACATAGATGGGATACGAAGAGTTTAATATTTATTCAAGTTATTAATCTCACAACCAATCCTTGAACAACATATATTAATAAAAAGATAAATGGTACTTCCACTTTAAGGTTCTACGTAATGAATACCAAGTACCAAATCGGTCTTCTACCCTGAACAACGTAAAATTCCACTATACGAGATTTATGAGACCCATTTTTCTTCGCGTCTATCAAAACACGTGCAACATCGAAAACTTATGCCAACGATAGTTTACGTCTTCCACATGCATATAACATCGAGTTTATAATGTATTGCGCCAATAATAGACTCTGGAGCGACCACTTTCCACTTGTCTAACACGGGACATTAACCCGACACAATGCCCCTGCTAACTTCCCACACAGCGGCCAATTCCAGCATACATACGTATCGTGAATTCAGTGCCTGTAAACCGAATGGAGATACCGTCTTCCATCTATAGACAGGAGGGTCGATGGTGTCGGCGGTTGCAATTGGATAAACTGACCTATTCGCTGGAGTCTCGACCATGGATCGCTCTGTTGGCCAAGTACAAGGGGTGCATAGGAAATTGGAAAAAGGGGGTATTGATTTTATGATTTGTTGTTTCAGATTCCTCTCGAAGATATTGCTTTATATTGTCAACACTTCAGAATGCTTTCCACATTAACTTTCATTAAAAGAAATGTTTATTCATGTAAATTACACTATGTTAGACCCACTCTGTCTTTTTGCGTAATGGTATAGTGGATTTTACCGCCACACTTATTAATATTCTAGCACACTTGCACTTCCGGATTATGTAATCTTTGCTCGGTTCGCATAACGTGTAATTTTTAAGGTGCACAAGTACGCGGTAATCTTAATTAAAAAAGCAGGATCATGCGCATAGGCTCTAACAATGAATTTATGATGCATTCACCGCGAATGGTAAACCGTTATTATTGCCATTATTACCTTACGTAACTCGGCCTGAATTGATTAATGCACGATGAAGAATTGATCTGCTCTCTGTTCTACAAACGATGCGGGATTATATGGGAAAAAAATGTTACAAATTGTGTATTTCCTTTTACAAGGCACTGTTTAAAAGATATAAATCTGTAATAGAATTAGTATTTATACAAAGACAGGTGTTTTAGAGCGCGCGTGGTGGTAACAATGTATAATTTACTGCAAGCTGTTCGCGGGGTAAAGAATTTTGCTGAGCGGAAACACATATTCCGAATATTGAAAGTAGGTATGCAAGCAGATACATATGCATGTGCTCAATACGGTTTAGAAATCTTAATTGATGTATTATAGGTATTTTAATAAGGTAACTGTTTTTAATTTTTAATAGAACTAGGACAACAAATGTCCATATTCGACCTATTCTAGAATAAATAGTAATCAAGTTTCTGTTAAAACAGGTGGCAATAATAAAAAAAAACAGCCTACTATATAGGTGAAACTAGGGCGAGATTGTGTCATTTCGCATTTGTATCTGTCGCAAAGAATAGTGAATTTCTACAAAGTGGTAATAATACTCAGAAATGAAGACTCGCTTAACTGCGCACAATAAAATGTGAATGTTAAATCTCCCATCTATTTTAGCTTACGTGCAAGTGACTTATAGAGGAGATCGGAGATGGTTTGCTTACGGATGAACAGGTTTAAACTTTTCGCCTCAATATGATTTGTAATCAAGTCGCTTCCGCGTTTGTTGTATCGTATTCTTTTTATTATTTCAGAGCAAATAAATCCGTAACCAAACAAAACCAGAAACGTTAAACGGTAAGCAAAAAAAAAAAAACGTTAAAAAAAGAAAGAAATTTTGGAAAAAGATTCTTGGGATAGAGAATTAGGCAAAATGTTTATGCAGTACTCTGTAGAGAATGCCGTAAAAAGCTAATTTATAACTGTGATAAAAGTGTAGGGCTTGTATGCAACTTCTACAGATTATCAATTCACAATCAACTCCGGTTACTTCATATTCCTTATATAGGGTAGGTATTTTGCTATACGCGATCATGTCAGATATAATCCATTTTCCGTTATGAATATTTGCATACGGTGCGAATAAAAGTGGATTACTGACAAGTAAAAATGCGAACCACATTCGAAAATTGAATGAGTCCAATTAAACTGCATGACAAATAACGCGTATCTCCGTTCTCAGAAAGCCTACTTTCGCATTGCGGTAATGCCAATCGCTGCAGCGATCGAAAAATCTGCATGAAATCTGGGACGGTGAACTTCCTAAAATAGATATTGATATCCCTTTTTCTTTAATATCTGTGGAAGTAACTGATGATAGACAAAAGGCTTTTGCGGATGATATTGTATAGTAACGAGAAGTAAGCACGCATTGCGGAGAGTGTTGCTACAACTGGAACAAAGTACAAGGGAGACTGGAAATAAATGAACAGAAGACGAAGTATATGGCATAGACCATCAAGGAAATTGATAAAATGAGCAAGTTCGAAGTGATAACAATAAAGACACATGCCTACAGTGTAGTCGTTCAGGTATTTTGAGGCCGAATTCAGTGGAAAACCAAACATGAGAAACGAGATTGAAAGCATAATATTGATAGATATAAACCAACTCAAGAACGTACTCAACAGCAAGCTGATGTCCTGAGGGTGTATAAATCAATATTGAGACCCATAGTATTGTTTGGAAGCAAGACTTGGACAATAGATAAAGGTGTACAAGGAGTGAATGGTAGATGGGAAAGGAAAACTAACAAAGAATTGCAGACATTACGCAACGAACCGGACATTGTGAGAATTGCGAATTTGGACGTAGATTAAGATAGTTGAGTCATATTGAACGCATGGGAAGTAGAAGAGTGCCAAGACAACTAACGTTAGAAGAAACGCGGAAGAGTAAAATTGATGGACGAGGTGTTGAGAGATATAGATTTATTGGAAATCAAAGACTGGAGAAAGAACGTAAAATGCAGGGAAAAGATAACCTACCAAGCCATCGGCCTCCTAGGCTTGCAGTGCCAGAAATATATTGCTAAGAAATCCCTGCTAAATTCGCCCGTATTTATATTTTAAAAATCATACGCAATATTTAATTGGTTGGCTATGTACATTGATTGTGAGTGAATGAAATAAAACATTAAAACAATTAAACAGCTCCCAGAGTCATCTGTAATGCTTTTAAATAAGTATATAAATTAGAGCTCTCTTTACAGATGGCACAATACTTGAATATCCCCACTAAATAATATGTCTTACCCTCCTACAAATAATATCAGGTGAGTAAGTTCAAATACTATATAAATAAATTTATTACAAACATTTTTTTTATATCCTTATCCAACTAATACTGAATTTCATCGTTTAAAATCCATATTAAATAATTTATAATTTTCCACAAATATTTTAACGGTTAACAGAAACAAATGAATGTTTTGAAACAATTTTTGTTACGGTTTAAAGTTAAATGAAAGGCCTGTCGGAACGGTTTACAGAAAATTAGGACCTGATTATTTCTTAAATCAAAAATTGTGAACATTTTTTTTTTCAGAATTTTTTTATATCTAAATCTCCTTCTTTTCCTCTGACTGGAGGACATTTATTTAACTTCGCTTGTATTGTAGGAAAATAAATGGACCATAGTTGTTATAAAAAAATCTGAATCTGAAACGGCACGACTTTTCACGAGAAATCTACCTAATCTGGTAGTTTCCTTGAAATTTTCGGTATTACAACCATAAAATAACCACATTTCCATTTTCGTAATTCCTATTTTATATGCATACTGCAACTGATTCGTTATATTCATAAAATTAATATAGAGTACTTGTTCTTGACCTAAAAATACCGTTCAAGTCAAGAAGACTTCTAGCTCAATAACAAAATAAATTATAAACAGAAATATATTTCCCAGCAAATATCTTCCCTAATATTTTCCACCTCAAATTCCGGAAACTTAAACAATAACATGTGTTATTCAAACCGAATCCCTAGATTTAGTTTTCTATTGTATGCGCATATGTAAGTTTGCACGTACAGACCAACAGATACCGCGAAAACAATAGAGCAAACTGAGCGCACATCTAATTGCCACAGTAATGGCCACTTCTGCTAATTGACTGCGAGGTTTGCAGGAGACGCAGGATGCATGCCGATAAGGCAGAGCTCTTCGAATCGTTCCATTCGCTGAAACGGCGCTCCTCTTGTCTTGTAGAACCGACATCGGAATCGTGGATCTTTCTACAATACATCGAGGGGAAATGGAGCCATTAACCGGCAGATAAACTTCACACATCCAGTGTACGGATGAAGTTTACTAGTTTCGTGCCGTGTGGAAATTTAGTCGAACTACTACGATTTGAGCGTATTTGTATGAGAATTACCGCTGTAATGTTAATGAATATATTTCAGCTTTGATGTGGTGGGATAGCTAATGTATCTCTTAAGCAAATTGAGTATAGATAACGTTACTATCTGCAGAAGTTGGGGAACGTGTACCTACAAATAGTCACGTTCTACTAGGTTGGTACATATATATGCATATGTATCCACTTAATTAGTCAATAAATTTAACACAAATTTGCGCTGTATGTGGTGCTTGTCAAGCAATATGACTCACGTAAGTGATCACATCTCACTTCTTGTAATTATTCCATGATTCATTCCAATACAAACAGATGTTATATCACTTTAGTGCCAAATGTAGCTGAAGGTTTTTGCAACTCCCCATTTGTTATTAATGTCGTTAAAACCACAATAACAAGTAAGTTGGATATACCGGAGTTACTTAAAATTTGTTCGGTATATCTATATTACGCATTACGCAAAGAAAAACGTCAAATACGTTTTAAATTGTCGGAGAAGTGTAATACTGGTTAAAGAGAAACCATCATAAATCTGCTTCTTCTTTAATGAAATGCAATTCATTATCAAATGTCGAGGACAACGATTTGTTGTTCCACTTCATCCACAATGAATTGTAATGAATGTAATAAAAAATATAATGCTTGGTATTATATTTCTAACACTCTTACTTAAATAGGATAACATTTTGTATTGTACTACGTATATCGCCTATATGTGTCTGCATATAATATGCATAACAATGACTGCTTATAAAAAAAGTATTTAGTAATTTGAGTTGTTATGAACCACTAAACGCTTCACAAATGTATATAAAATAAAATATATTAAGGCTTATATAGTTAATAATTATTCTAACTAGTATATTATTCTGCTGCCATATATGCATATAGTAATTTATAAGTTCCCGTAATTCTATTGAACCCAACGACAAACTACAGACCCATTAAACTTAATTAAACCGAACATTGCCAAGCATGTTACAAAAGTTTATGAAAACATTTTGACAGTAATGGAACCACTTCGCAATAAATCTCAATACAAACCGGTGCTCAGAAGATAAAGGAAATCAGGCGGCAATTATGAAAATTATACCATTTCGTTTTCTTAAACGTTAATAAATCTCGACATTACTAAAAAAAAAAAGGAGAAATCACAAAATCATTTTTAAAAGCGTCATAGTTGTTGGTTTACTCCCAAAACTTGGAGAATGTCATATGTGTCGGCGGCGATACATTGTGCAGATTTTATTAATTCCTTTCTCTGTGTGGACGCGATCTAGAAATAGCTACGATAATTACAAAATTGTCGGTGCAATTACTTAGTTACGGACGAAGAAGAGCATCGCGTGAAGTCATTACAGACTAACAAAAGGAATAAATCGCATTAGGGAATTATATAATTATAAGTTTGAGTGCGTGTTTTATGTCGATCTGGATTTGTGTTATTAATGATGCGTCTACATATTATGTACATAGACATATAATGTATTCTAAATTGACTCGCTCACCATTTGAATCTCGTAAACGCTAAGATACGTAGGGTTGAGTCCTTGGGGGTAACTAAAAATCGACGAAATAAGTGTGATCTACACCACATTTCACATAAAAGATACAGAAACAATCTTTTAAATACCGATAAAATATGTAGCAGAAGAAAAGTTGAGGACGTAGAACTCAATCATCATCCTAAATGCTCTATGTATGGTTAGAAAGTTCGAGATAGAAACTTATTTTAAATACACAACGTGGGTGTATCAAAAAGATCATAATTTGCTTATTTCACTGATGTATAAATTTAATTTTTTGGACTTTACATTTATTTATTACAATGGAAAATGATTAAAACATAACCAACACAATACATCAAATGTAGCAATTAGTTTATAAGAAATAAATTCATGGCATCTTCTTCTTCTGGCACTAGCCAGCAGGGGTGCAACAGCATTGTGTTTTCTATATGCGTGTGTGCATATATATGTATATGTAATGTATATGTATGATTGTACACTTTGTTAGGCTACACTGGCGAATTGAAACACTGCTTATAAAAAAAAGTCTAAATAAGTAATAAATTATTTCTCTTGAATACGAATGTTTTGGCTAAGCCAGGTATAATATTAAATTATTTGTTATACTATAACAAAATATTTTGATGTACCTATTAGTACGTTTACTTGTATGAACTTTTAATTTACTGTTGAGTATGCTGTGACTTTAAAACTAAACCGTTTAGGACATACATTCATATGAACTTTTATGATCATAATAACTCTAGGAATGAGCCCATAAAATTTGTCGCAGATATATAGAATCACTATGTTGTATGGTGTTACCTTCGGCTATTTCAATTTATGAAGTGATTCGAAGAAATGTAACTTTCATGATTTTCAAAAAGCCTTTTTTCTTAGAGAGTAAACTACTGCTCTAAAAATAACATTATATCATTAACGAATAATGATGAGAATAAAGAGTATAAAAAAAAGTGGATAATACTTTATCATTACTTCTACAGAAGATAAGATGTATCAATTAAATTGCATTAATTTTTTTTTTGACCTAATCCATGTTAAAATTTAAACTCCTTTGAGAACCACTAAACCAAAAAAATATCTTTCGTTTAGTGAATAGATAGCATCAGTATATGCAGGTATTCTGTCTCATTTCCATAGATTAGCAGATTAAAATTTATTACCTTTCACGGTCGCTCGTCTAGTTGGAGTATTATTAATTATATTCGAGTTGGCTGATTGCCACGTACGACCAACTAACAACTGCGGAGATTGGATCGATACGAGCGCAACAGAACCATGACCCTAGCCACTGTGAAACACCTTGGAGTGTCGCGACAGCATCCCGCGTGCCTAATGGCTTCTTGCGAAACATAAACAGCAAAACCCGTACAGCTAGTCATTCGGAAAAGTGTGTAGTTTCTTTCCTGGTGTATTTCTGGATTGCACGATGTTTAAAAAACCACTAATATGTGTATAATTAATGTAGAAATCTGGTTAAAAATAAAAAATATTATAAACCGATTGTTGTTTACAAAAATTAGGAACACAATATTTAAGATTGAAAGTCGTTGCTAAGTAAC
Source organism: Cetonia aurata (assembly GCA_949128085.1). NCBI lineage: Eukaryota > Metazoa > Arthropoda > Insecta > Coleoptera > Scarabaeidae > Cetonia > Cetonia aurata. Next base: position 28,183,510 of record OX421887.1, read on the forward strand.
ATATAATTTCTTAATTTGCAAAGTTGTATATCCGCATACTTATCAAAAATATGTACTATATGTATAGGTATCTTTAGCACACATAGTTTCGATTTTATTGCTTACTAATTTCTTTTTATAACAGAGATTTAGTCCATTGAACGAAGATCGAAAAAGGGTGAATCACCCTAGAAAAGTCCTAAAGGTTTAAATTTTTAATTTTTTTTTTCTGTAGGATAGTGGAACAGTAAAAAGAAATTCAAGTTTACTAACTCGTTCCAATAAATTCGGTGTGGATGGAAACGGAGCCATTAGGTTCACGAAAAAAGCTAAAATTGTATTTCTCAGTTAAAATTTTGAGTCATTTGCTGATCAGCATCGCATAACTTCATAACACATCGTTCTAACGCATTAAAGCCATCATAATCAATCGTGTAACAAAAAAATAGATTAACTTCATATCGCAAGTAAAAGTAAAAATGATTACTATGTGTGATAGGAGATGTGAGCAAGTTTTGCCATCCGTAAATCTTCAGGAAAATGGAGGGATGCGACTGATAACAATGCGATAAAATATACGAATATTACTGTTACTCGAGTTGATGCATTCTACAGATCTGGGTATAGGGTATCAGAAAAGTTTTAGCTTGCCTCATTCCCTGGAGAGTCTCCCAGTAATTGGGTTTTCCCTGCTCTATTTCCCTTTTGAGTTTCTCCAGTATTATACTGCTACTTATCCCGCAAAAAAGTTCTGGCCCTACAAAAGGTATTCTAGCCCCTTTCTTAGCGAGATTATCTGTTATTTCGTTTCCTTTCACTTCTGTGTGCCCCGAAACCTACAGTGGGGTCACCTTTTGTTCCTTTTGGCTAGCTCGTTCAGTTTTGCTAGACACTCTCAAACCATCTTGGAGCAAACCAGTTAGTCGAATATGTCAAAAATAAAATTGGACAGTAAATGCGAAAAATTTTACGACGTTACGGTGTTTCCAAGGATACGATTTCCAGAGAACTGAAGAGAAAAGGTGTAAAATATCGCAAAAGAAGGAAACGTCCCAAATATGCGCTACATCAATTAGCTAGAATACCGAGATATTGCCATGCTTTAAGGTGCACTCATTTTGCAAATAACAAAGTCATCGTCATAGATGATGAAAAGTACTTTGCTCTAAGTAATTCCGAAATTAAAGGATACGACGGTTTTTACACCGACAATGTAGAAGAATGCCCAGACAATATAAAATACAAGCAAAAGGCCAAATTTGCTGATCAAGTTTTAGTTTGGTGCGCGATATCAATGAATGGGATTTCCATTGGACGAGTTAGAGGAAAAGCCTTAGACAATCGAAGTTTATTGGTTAACAAAATGTATTAATTGCATCCGTCAGAATCATACTCAAGATGATTTTACAACTTGGCCGGACTTGGCTATCTGCCATTATGCACGCGAAATCCAAATTTGGCTGAATGCTCACAACATACCTTTTATGCCGAAAAACGGCATTTGTCTTAAAATGTGTGTGGTGGAGGTTGGGAAGCCAAGCACGAGCAACAACTAAGACGGCGGATTTTTAGAAAAACTCAAGAGATTGATATTGAAATGGTTCAATGCTGACGAGACGTTTCCAAAAGACTGCGTATTGTTGAAGACTATGGACTTTTACATTTAACTTAAAATAATAAAATTAAAATTTGTTGTGGGCCCCTTACCTATAGTATATATTTTAAAAAAATACGATAATATTTTATTTTTAAGGATGGGCCCAGGTGCCTGAGGGGGTCTCAGATGGCTGCCCTCCTTCGGGGTGGTGAAGGAGGTGCGGGAGTTGCGGAGGTGCTGAATATTATATCTGTTCTGGAAACTTGCCGTAAAACCATTTTTACTTTTTAAAACGTTCTAAAGAAATGTGTGCCAAAACTTTTGAGATATACATTATTTAGATATCTACACGTTTGTGTATAAAGGTGTATAATATTAATATATCAACATAACTCTACGTCAAACAGGCAGAACTAATGCGATTTCGCATGCAAATTCTATCTTTACTCAATTACAGGAATGAATCTATTACGGATCCGACACTTTGAAGAAATTTACTTTCTTATTGTTTCTCCGTGCAAGGTTCTCATGCTGAAACATTCTCATTACGCTTATTATTCACTTATCTCGCTTAATGGAACCATGATATTCGCACGTTCGAAGAAATTTAATGTGGGATCATCGAATCCGTGGTTGCGATAATATAGTATAATGATCGCGTATAAACGGTGTTTAGAATTTACAACGTTCCGGATGTTAACGGAATATCTACTGGGTTCGTGTGTAGAGGCACCTATGCATATGCATTGTTTACTGTTATCTGCATTGGAACTATGACCCGGTTTATTCCAACGTACTGTTAAAAAATAACTTTCTGTTACTATATCATGAGCTGTAGTGGTATAGTAAATATCTTTTGACTCTATGTAAGGATAATACTGAGTTCTAAACAATTAAAGTAATTCGTAGTGTAAGTATTGATAGTCTAGATTTAATTAGAAATGTCTGATTTTATATGAAGGCTTCTAAATGCTGCATATTTACATCGTTTATCCTTGATACCAGTTCCAAAATTATATTTGATTTAATCTGAAATATTTATTCTTTGATATTCAATGAGTGTTGCAATACATTGGCTTTGCATTTATACCATGAATATTCCTTTTTATTTTATATGATAATTAGCATATGGCGGCCAATACAATTACCGAAAATTTACTCACCGTAACATCAAGAAATCAGAACAAAGATTGATGAACTATATGTAGAGCAGCTAAGAATTATAATCGCCACTCTTACAAAGAAAAATATCTTCATTGCCATAAAAATGTCAGATTTTTATAATATTTCAATAGAAAACAGTCGTTAATGCGTAATATTCCCTTTCATAACTTAAATTATTTACTATTTTTATTATTCTGCAAACATTATTTTTTTAAGGAAACTATATTCTCTTTACTAGATCGTAACTATTTAAGTAAAACAATTTCTTTTCCTTCAATATCAATTTCAGTTTAAAAATAAATTGTTAATTATCCGGGCGATTAAGTTATTATGTGGTAATTCTGTAGGCAACGAGACGTCAGTTCTACAAATAAAATTCATTAAAAAAATTTTGATAGCAAGTTGCGTTTCATTAAGCAAACTTAATTTGCGCGTTCCGCAAATATTAACTCGAAAGTATGTAGGTTATGTGCGAAAACCGCATTTCAGCCTAATTAATTTATTAAGCAGCGTGCGGTAGGCTAAAAATAACAAGACTCTGCATCGCAAACAAAACTGTGGTGAGAATAAAACTGTATACATTCCTCTAAAACTTCCTTTATTTTATGCTGGAAATTGAAAATTCTATATTTTTCTCGAAGCAGAAATAGATTACCACCTGAACGAATACTTGTCTAATTATGTTTACAAGCTCTAATCGATTATCTAGTGATTAATTCTCACCGAAGCATAGCTCAAGGTCGCTTAAAAATATATCAAAGCCTTTGTTAACTGCGTAGTTGTTTACCGCAAACGTTATGCAAAATTAAATTATGAAAAAATCTTCAATACATTAATTAATAATAGATTTTATTCAATTCGATTTAAAAATCACGTTTGTAATTATTGTTAGTATTATTCCCATAATTTTACTCTTGTTATTGTACTGGCAGTCTATTTATTTCGTAGCATAAAATTTCAATCTATCGTTTGATAAAAATATAAACAGAGTTCCTTTTTATATCTATTAATCTGGTGTAGAAAAAAAATACCGTCTAACGTCATATATACAATATGCATTTATCAAAATTTCTGCTGCACTAAATATGAACTTTTCCAACCTTTTCTTGTCCTCCTCAAACCAAAAACGCTACCTTCGGTTTTTTCGTCATTTAAGTAATATTTGCTGCAGTTATTTCGTCACAAACATTTTGGTCTAGGATCTAAGATAACTTCATATGAGGTTTCTAAATCAGCAGTTTTCTCTGTCTAATTTATTGCCGATTATTCAGCGTCACCGTATGTTACTTCACTCTCTATAACTGAAAGAAGAGCTATGGGCAAAGTATTAGCAATAACAAACCATCACCGCTAAGGGTGAGCTGTCAAGGCACGTTGAACAAAATTTATCAGCAAAATCACTGACAATGCTTTAGAAAGTATGACACATAATATTATTGTAAGACATCATATATGGAATTCATGTAGCCACCATGTTTACTATAAACACATTTAAATATTTGTTTAGGATGATATACAAATTCAAGGAGGTTGTATGGATTAAAAATTTATTATTTACACAGGTTATTAAATTCATTCCGAAAATAATAAGTTTTACAAACCATATCCTTGAAATTGGTAGTGATATAATGATTCCCAAACTCTACCTCGATAAACCCTTTAAGGTTGTCTTGGATTTAGATGAGTGAAGAGAAAAACAGAAACCCGGGTTCGAAACCAAATCTGGTACGCAGATGAGTCAAAAAAAAAATCACAGGTGGTAGAGGGGAAGGTAAAAGGCAACAGGTACAAGAAGAATTAAGCAAAAAATGGGCATTAAACATTATTTGAGGTAACAGTCCCCAAACGATAATTATATACCGTATCTACAAGCTTATCTGAATGATATTTCGTGTTTCAAAGAAATGAAGACGAAGTAACTAATACAATAAAACCTTCAAGCATGCTTTTTGCAACTGCGGTTTTCTTGGCTCCTTGTAAACACTCATTCAAGACTCTCGCAGCTTCTATTTCAGTTTCACAGCTGCCATGTAAGTACGCATAACGCAACGGTTATCGCATAACCTTATTCGGTCACCAATCTGCGATTCAAATTCTGCTCCAATTCCTTCTTGCAATGTAGTTACATACGATGTATGCATTAATCTAAGTAAGTGTTAAGACCAAATATAATCTGCCATTCCTGTTGCGAAGACTATTAGAATTAATTATAGATCGAAACACTAGATGGTACGTTAAAGATATCTCTTAGACTGTAATAAATATGTGTAGCATTTCTTTCCTCGTTGCAATCTCGCTGCGCGGATAACATCGCAAAAGGCAATACAAGTAAATAAAATGTTAATATGAATGGTTGAAGTCATAAGTTGAATGTTGGTATTCGGTATCGCGGTTTGTGCGTTGATTCGGGCATTGGCCGATGAAACGTCGTTATAGACGGTCAAAGCATCCGCATGGGGTTCGTAGAAATTTTATTTTATTTACGAATAAAAAAAAATGTTATGTTCTTTGTCTCTACAGGTGATAATGCAGGATTTAGCAAAAGTAGCGTTTCATTATTCGTTCCAATATACGCGAAATACAAGTTTAAATCACTTAATGATTATTAAAATTTTGATATGCCTCGATATAATAAGAAATCGTTACAATCAAAGTAAATTTCGAGTAGGTACTGTTTCGCTAGAATATCTAAAATGTTCTTTATCGAATTCATCCTCTAACAGGACAAAGGGACATCTATCGGTCTCGTAATGAGGGGAATAACATGCATAATGCATGTCAAAAGCTTCCAAAGTTCGTATCCCCGCATCGATTCTTCCTACGTACAACCACATTAAATATTCACCATAATCAAAACAATAAACCGCATTATCGTCAAACGCATCGGTCGTTCGGATTGTTATGTAAATAAGGACGATGTGAGATTAATAAAAACGACATGGAATTAATGCGGAGCTCGTCGATCATCATCGGTGAATCAGCGCCATCTGTCATCTGTCGCGCCTATCTGATTGACAGTACTCTCTCAAAATTGATAATCCTTTCAAATGGGTTTCCATCCTTCCTTGTTTGTCGCATGTGTGTACAAAATATCAATATGAATGCAAATACGATCCGTAGTGAGTGGTTCAAGTAGACCGTATCTCTTTCGCTGTCGAATACTTCGACGTCAACACAACCTGAGCAAGAATATATGAATATATGCGGTAGCAATAAAAAATTTAAGTAGATTATACAGAATGAAAGTCATCCATTCGAGCAACTATTTATTTTATTGATATAATGGTGCTAAGTAATAATATATTTATAGAAAAAAAAAATAATTTAAGACACATTTTAATGTGTGAATTCAAATTTAATTAATAATTTTGCTTTAAGTCTTAAGAAATTCTTTTTATTGCTATTTTTTTTTTTAATTTCTTAAATATGTCGTGTAATTATGAACGCATTGGTGTGGGTGCATTTATAATTATTAAAAACGCTATGGATACAAAAAGAAAATTATTCACATTTGCCAACGCTGTCAGGGATGCCATCTTTATCTGTTTATTCTGAGAAAATAATATTAACTGAGAATATGATATTAAATAATTTGAGGTGGCATGTTGAGGGTAGATAGAAAATTTCCAAAAATTCACGGCGAAAATTTAAACTACAATTATTGCAGTTTCCCAGAAATTGTGCGAAATTTTCGTGGCAGAAGAATTTTTGAGTTTTGTATTGATATTGGTCTATTTTATAAAAAATACTACTGACTTACTGAATTCAGTAGAATTGTACCGAAACGGTAACACTAGACAGAAGGCGTAGGTAAAAAATTTGGGGTCCCTGGAAATTGTACTGAATCTTGAATGATTTGTAAGATAAAGTACAGATATTGGAATATATATTTATTTAAATATTGTTTATTGTGTTGATATATGGCAATATTGTTGTTCAGAGGTACGTATATTTATATGTGTATGGCTTATTTATGCCATCGGTAGTATTCAATTCAAACAGTCAAATATTCGATATACACTGATCAAATGAATAACTAAAAATCTGTACACAAACTTTTAATTATTTTTTTTAATAATTTAATTAGCCGCATAAACGTTTTAATACACTATCACCAATTCGCACTATGATTATGTAAAAATGTAAATTAGATGTAGCTAAAAAATCACAAATTTCGATTAATTAAATTTTATTTATTTTAGAAATTTTTAAAAGCAGAAGAATTAGTTGAGATTATAATCGATAAGCTAGCACCTTAAGAATTAGGTACAATAAGACATATATAATGTATAATGCGTGGATATCGTTCAGGCTTACTTTTGCGTCATGAGACATACATATACGTAATTGAATTAAACATCACGCGATATGAGTATAAAAGGACTTACGCGAACATGTATAATGCACGTATGCAAAACCTACAATCCAATTGTAGGGTATTATAAAAGGAATCCTATACGTTTAATAACAGATTTAACAAAGAGCCTTAACTCTGCATCCGCAAAGTGCAATTTTTTTTACAGTGTGAAATCATTAAATAAATGCTTTTCTGCTTTAACTGTAATTTTTAATATGAGGAAATTTTCTATATTAAAAATTTTACCTCGTGTCGGACTTGAACCAGGCACCTCCAGTTTGCCGGGCGGGGCTCTACCAATTGAGCTAACGAGGCACTGGTTCCAATGCGATTTGATATATCTCAAATACAGATCTTATGTGAAGCCGGCAGTACGGTATATATGCAAAGTGCAATTTTTCTTACAGTGTGAAATCATTAAATAAATGCTTTTCTGCTTTAACTGTAATTTTTAATATGAGGAAATTTTCTATATTAAAAATTTTTTGGTAGAGCCCCGTCCGGCAAACGGGAGGTGCCTAGTTCAAGTCCGACACGAGGTAAAATGATGTGATGTGATATATACATAGATAGTACAATATACCTCAATAGATGTCAGCGTCTAGAAGTGTAAAGTTGTATTCCACAACTCAAATCTTCGCCCAGAAGCAAACAAACCTTTTAATATCATAACAGAGAATTAATTAATTATCGATGTAGCTTCTAACTTTACGTAAATCAATACGTAAACACCAAGTGCATCCCTCCTACATTTGTACGTAGCCCTAACCATTTTTAATTTTCTTGCTAAAGACAACATTCATTGTCCTTGTTAAAAATGATTTAATATTTGTGTTGCCCGACAATTGTAAGACATACTCACATATTATCCCTACATTACCATTAAAAAAAAAACAAAAACAAAACTGGCGCCCCTGTTTCTAACGGTTGTAAATTCGCCCTCAAGGTTCTTAGTTTTCATATAATGTGCATGCATATATTCGAAGTGATATAAGGTGATTCGATATTACGGCATCTCACTTTTGTTTATACTTTCTAGTTTCAACTTTCCCTGATATTGCAACGAATGATAATAATTCAGAATCAGATTTCTGCAATATAAACCTTGAAGTTCCACCAAATTTCCTTACTTCCTACAATTATGTTTTATTAAATAGTAATAATTTGAAGAGTAAAGATTGCAAAAACAAGAAAAAACCGCGTTTGTGCTGAACAAACCACTTCTATTTGTCAAAGTCCACCCTCGCAGAGTCGAGTACTTGAGCACGGGTGAAGAGGAAAGCGGCCGATGACCCTCTACGGCCGTATATACCGGCTGACTTGAAGTAGTCTTGTCGCCTTGTGGTGCATATTGTACAATTTGATACACCTATATCCATATATATGCAATCACAACAATGTGTATATCTACCAAATTACCTGAACGTAAGTTGCTATGAAACCAATAGTTGAAACTATAACATAAGTGTAAGATTAAATAGGTGGCAGAGGTTGTCAGTTGCAAATTGTGCTCAGACAAAGAGAAAACCCTAGTCCATCTGCCGTGCCATTGCAATGACTTGGTAGGAATAAGGTTTCTACTACTGGTCTCGGAGAACCTCAGATACATAGATACATAAAGCAGCTACCCTTAAGGATGATTGGTATAAATAAGGAAGCCTAATTAGAGATTAGTGAAAATAGGCTTATATAATTACCCCAATCTTAATTTAATCTGACCTAAGATGTTTATATGTTGTTTTAAAGAATTAAATTTTAGTTGTAAACCATAGTTGTGTTTCAGAATCCATGTGTGTTGCTTTCATTATTGATATTAATTTTTAGGAATAATTACTGTAAAGTCACTATATAATAATTCTTTACTATTATTTACTTCAATTATTAATAGGTTTATAATGGGTATTACGAAGCAATCTGCTATTTAAACAGTCGTAGAGTATCGAAAACAATATTGCCTTGTAGCAGGTTGCAAAACATGAAGCTAGGTCTGTAGTGATGTGCCGGGACTGAGGGGAGTGGCTACTTTTTAGAGCGGCTAGACAAACTCGTTTCTCAACTAGTCGATTGTTCATATTTTTAGCCCTTTCATTCTTAAGCAAATACGGCGCTATATTAATTGTTATTTCTTTATATTATTTGGTACCCATTGTCGTTGTTTCATCCGTTGTATCAGACCTGTATCATGTTCTTATTGAGTGGGGTTCATATGTCGTCGAGTGACCATATTTGTATCTCGCATATGGTATATTAATAACTAACCTACTGACAAAATAACACTTACCTAAAATTTATTATTTATTTAGTATTTATACCAATTTTAATTGCAGATGCAATTAAAACCGGCAAATATAATAATATGCAAAATGAATTTATTTTAAATGCTCCTATAAATTAAAATTTCACGATACCTGTGCATCAATATTGGTTAACGTTCATAAAAATAAATTTAAAGATAACGTAAATGTTACGTGATACGCCATCAAAATGCAAATTGGTAACGGTAAAAATAACTACCAACAGCAGCGATTAAAGTTAAGGAAAACAACCGACCACGAGAACTGCATGTTCGTATCACGTATAGGCAAGAGAAACAAACAAAACGGGCAAAATATTCCGCCTCATTGCATAAACGCGATTACGAGACTGCTTTTAATCAGACAGTCGTCCAATTCCAGTTTTCTCTTTTTCCTCCAAGGAGCAAGTTTCCTTTTTCGTACTCGAGCAGGAATGGCGCAAAAAAAGAAGTCCCTCAATCGAAATTAATTCCGATGGGTCTAATTGCGAATCGTAACGTCGTCGGAAGAGAGCCAGACGATATGGATCCGACGCGAAGGGGCGCGATCGAATACAATGCACTAAAATCTATTGTACTGCTTGCGACCGAAGTCGCAGAATGTAGCTAAGTGTGGGAGATGTGAGCTAGCGGTTCCGTGCTGGAGATTTATACAACTAAAATCATGAATAATTTACGAGGGCAAAGTTTACACACGTCGAGTGATCCTGTCTGTCTATAGAACGCACTTGAGTGCGTAGTAGCGCCACTTCATCGCTTGCGAAACTAATTTAAATTTTATAGACACAAAGAGTGCATTCGCATGTAGGAACTCCATAAATAAACTTCACTAGCAAATACTTCGGTGAATTCCTTCTACTAATGAAGATTTGGTGAATAACTTATAGGAAGTAATTCGAAAACATTGGTTCAGACATGATTTAGTTCTGAAATTTACTATACACCTAGATTCCGATATTTAAATCAAAAAAAAAATATAAATATATATAACAAAGCTAAGAAGTTCCAATAGGAAGGCCACAGAATTTATTTTTATATATATTAAAAAAAAAAAAAACGAAACCAAAAATTAAAAACTTAAAAAATAGCAACAAAAATCAAATACAAAGCTAATATTATCAAGAACTTAATTTCTTCCGAATAATAAAAAAACACAAATTTGCTCACATTCTATATCAGTTGACCATTTTTTATCAGATCTAAATTTGCAACATCAATGTTAGGTAACTCAATATACATCGCAGAATATACGAAACATTCATTTATATTCGACCGGACCGGTTTGTAGTTAGGCAACCGTTTGCAATCAGGTATGAAGTATACCTGTCTCTGTTTAACCTATTACAAATGCTTGAATTCGAGTATCCTCATTTATGATTTTTATAGTTCATTAATAAGACTTTAATATAGCAAACAACACAGTATGGATTTTATAAAAATTAAATTTTACTAAATAAATAACAAGTTAGTAATTTAGATAATACAGAGCAGCCAACTAGCGTTGTTTGGGTTGCCTATTTTTGTGGTCATGTCGCTTTCGTTACAAAGTGAAGACGATGTGAATACTCAGTATTTAGTCAGCGTTTATGACGGATTTGGCTGTTGTCAAATCTCTTTTCGTAGAAAATTTAGATTTATAGTTGCTTAATTCCAATGTTTACATCACTTATGAATTCAAATTTTCATAAATACCTGGATTATTGCAGACCATGTTGTATACAGCACAGGCTGCGTCGTCCTCCGACAAAAAATCCCAAAGTCCATCACAGGCAAGAATTAGGAAATCTTCACCACCGCTAAGTGGTATTTCTTGTACGTCTGGCATTGCCGTTACGTATGGTTTGTACTCTGCATCTCCTGCAAAAGAGATGAGAACGATATAATATTATAACGACATGTTTTTTTAAAGAGATGTACCTATTGCTCTGGAAACGGCTAATTGGCCATTAACTCTCCACGTTCCCCAATAAATAACTAGTCCACCCTGTTGCTCTATTCTATTTTTCTCATCCTGAAAAGAGGAATAAACGTATTTTATTATTTTAAAAAAATATATTGGAAATTAAGTGATTAAAGTAGGCAACTCTTTAAACACACGGGTAAGTGCTGATGTGTGCGGGTGATCGGGCAGCTTACACACGATAAAATATTTGTCATACAAAATTTAATATCGATAAATTACCATTTACAGATTGTTCTATTATAAAACACACACAAAAAAGGGGTACATACTGTCGTTTATTTTGGCAATTCATGAAGTAACAGGTATAAGAAAAGAATCAAATCGTCTGCCTTATTTTTTGCTCATTATAAAACTTGTACTTTGTACGATCTTTGTACGTACCTTTTGTACGACGAATTTTACGCAAATGCTGACATTTTCTATCCCTGACTCTTGGATTATAATGTTTACTTATTCACAACAACAGTTATAATCAACATTTGAACATCGATTGTGAAACGCCCTCTCTGTAAACTGACAATTTGCTGTAAGCTCAAAACCTCATCCAATTATTTTCTTTACATTCATAAATGATTCAAAAATAATCCATTCGCAATAATAAAAAAAAGGCGCGCATGTGCAATGGAGAAAAACACATTGCCAACAAACCAACAAACATGTACTCGAAATCCATAAGACCACAGTTGAAACAATTTTTGGTAAACCGAGTAGAGGTTGATTAAGAACTTTTTTAGTTATAAGTCTACATTAATCAGTATTTAGATCAACAATATTAGTTAGTCCTAATCTTTGCTCAGACATACCATCAAGCGAGACCAACATTGTCTTCTAAGCAGACGTTTTAAGTCTAAAGGGAATAAGAGATACTCAGAAAAAACTTATATATGCTACGTTCCTTATTCCTGATGGTTCGAAATATTGAAGCTAATATGACTATTACTAAAGGGATGTTTTATTTACCTAAAATAGTGTTTACTACTGCACAAACTCCAGCAATAACATAAACCTATGGAATCTTAGGACGCCGGTGCACTTCAGGATAATACCCTCGAGAATGGTATTTACTAGTTTAACCAGTACTGAGAGTACTATCATCACAGTGCTGAGGGTACTGTCACAGTGCTGATGGTACTGTCATACCAGTGCCGAGGGTGCTGTTAACAGCGTCGAGGGTGCTGTTAACAGTGTCGAGGGTGCTGTTAACAGTGCCGAGGGTACTGTCTCAGATTTAGTATTCTTTTGGACAATACTCTCAGCAGTGTAAACACTAGTCACCTTCGAGAGCTATAATTGCGCGAGCTTTATCTCAAGTGTATCTACGACCTTATACATTCTCTGTATGACAGACAACCGCGCTTGTATTATAGCGTTTAGTCCGTTGAACACACATTGAATATCACAGTTTATAGCAGTTTTCGCATTATCAAACTTAATTATGTGCACGAAGCGACAAAGGAGAAATATACTTTTATATTTTATATTTTCATTTTAAGCAACGATGCACGTCATAAACAGATCTCTAAGTAACAAATATTCCAAACATTAAACACCTACGAGTTGAATGCATTGAAAATAGACAGTGCAGTGTCGACAGCAATTGCGTTATCAAATATGTTACCTTCTACGATTTAACGTGACCAAATTATTTACGGTTTTAGAATTGTTCTACAATCGGAAAGTAGAAAACTGCATGAACCTCGTGACTTTATGCATGTTATTCTATCATAAAAATGTGTGCAAACTGTTTTATCGGTAATATTCAATCCGTGAAATTGTTGCCTTTTTTATACTGTAGTATGTATGTCTATTTTCCTCTATTCTACTGTTAATTTTCTTTTTAATACAGATCTTTGTTTCTACATTAGGCTGGTTTCCCCCCTTCTCCGTTCGTCGCCTACAATGAAAACGATTAGTATCCATTAAGCTGAATTTCTTTTGATATAAGAAAGTTAATCTTAAATAAAATGAAACTAGACCTGTGTCAGACCAAGCGAAGAGGTTTGAGAACAACCGATGAGAATTCGGTTGGATAACCTAATAACATGGTCTATCATGGAACTAGAAACAATTACTGATCTGCTAAACCATGCTCTATGTCTATATTATTATCCCTATAACCTGCGGAGTATTTAGTCAATGTCGCCCTGGGCTACTGAAATCTGGCTGGCTCTCCCCCCACTCACCAGTGCTGAAGTTATACTAAAATACAACTAAAAATTCTCCAAATACAAAACAATATCCACCAACTGCCTTTACTTTTAATTAAAGAAATATTTGCCGCCCCTAAATATTGAACCGTCCAGAACGCCACAAATAACTTGGCTGGGCAACCTTAATAATCAAATAACATTTCCTGTGTGTATACTTACTTCACGACTAGGTTTATGACATGAAACACATTGAAGTACTTTTCCTTGATTAACCAAGAGCGCCTGAGAATCACCAACCCACGCTATGTACAAGGTCTTCTCTTTTGGTTTCAAAAGTGCGCAAACTGCTGTAGTACCACTACTTAATTTCTAAAAACAAAAAAAAATAAAATAAAATTTAAGAAAATTGTTGCAATACGATGGTTGTTACTTACTTCTACTCTACACTTATCTATGAACAACGCGTCGGTTCTACAAAAGGCATCTATTAAGGCTTGTCCGGGATTTTGAACGAAATGTTTGCTCTCCGCCAAAAATTGGTGGAGATGAGCGCAACTATAGGCGGCTGCATCGTGGCCGGCATGGCCATCGAAAATAGCGTAGTAACTGGACGGACTAGCTTTCTACAAAAAAAAAAGTAAAAAATCAAGATTTATCGATTTGTTAGGAGGAGACAAATCGTTTTGGACCGGTCGGCCCTACTTGAGATTCGAGACATTCAATTTTTTTTTCAATTCTTTTAACCTCATAACTTTTAGAAAAAATCATCAACACCAAGTTTAAAGAACCTAGTCTGAGAAAGAACACCAAACGTTTTCGTTATGTTAGAAAAATCTTTTTGTCTAAAAATCACTTTTACTTCTTAAAAAAAAAACATGAGATCAACAATAGATGTAGAATTTGTTATAGTTTAAGAAAAAATATAAAATTGCGGTTTGTCTCCCCTTGAGCACCTACATTGATAGGGAAACAATAATTTTTCTAGGTTTGTTACCTTAAATCGGTGAATTACCTGTATATTGAACATTGTATTAAGGTCATGTATCACGATATGTCGATCCTCCATCTTCCTCCTTAGATTCTTGAGGGCGGAAACGCTAACTACGTTGTAAGGTGGACCCGGCGAGGGTAGTGAACACAACATGCTATTGTCCAAGTAACGAAGGCACACCTCGTTTGTTTTGGCCATAACGCACTGCATCAGTTTTAGTGGTTCGTAGGCTAGAAATACATAATGAATAAGTTAAGGGAGGGACAAATCAAGTGCTATTATTCAAGTAAAATTTTTAAAAATACGGTGACACAAAATCTGCTTGCAACTACACTCTATCAAAAATATGAATCCTAATTCATCTCACAATGGCTTTTGTTCGTAATGATTAGAAAAATAAATAGCCGTACTTCTATAATAATCTTTATTGCCCTATGGATCTTTACATATAATTCACAAAATAAAAATCATGACGCATTGTCACAGAAAAATGTGAAAAATAAAATCAATAAATCGCAATAAAAAAAAAACAAAAACATAAAGGAGCACTTGAAATTACAATTGATTAGAATCAATGTCAATGTCAACGCTGCAAAGTACTCTTTTTTTGTTTCTAACTTACAATGTTATTATCGACCGCTAATTGCGTTAATAAAACAACGATTCTTACTTGTCCAAGAAAATTGATTACATGCAAATATTGAACAAAAAAAAAATATTTTGTCGAATAAAATGTGAAGACTTTTATCTCGTTGTTGCGGTTTTCCCATGTAGCGCATATTAAGAGCGCAGCTATTATCTTTTATCTAAAGCCCCTACTCTATTTGTTCAGCTTTTTATTAGCAGGCACTGACTCCGTATATCTTATCAGGGACAAGGAAATGCTGTATCACCACATGTATCACTAAGAAAACAAAAGAATCTAAATATACTTATCCAAACGTTAATAAAATTCAGTTAAAATAGTATAAAACTCGGATGATTTTATATTTATTTTCAACTGCATTTGGGAATTGTTGGTGACAGCTAGAAATTACCCACATATTGGGATACATACGTAATATTCCGCGATAATGCGTCAAAAAAAAAATACAGGTGGGGAAGTCCCTTTATAGTAACCAGTAGACGGGTATCGATTTATTCACAGAGTGCATAAATTCGGAAGATACATCCGTGTATATTTGGTATATTGTCATTTTCCATGAAAAGCGGATTTAGCGGATAGTATTTAACATGAAGTTTCGAAAGTCACGTTCGCCCACCATAGAAAAGATACATACTTTCCGTTTTATACATTTAAATAGTAGTACATTTATAGGATCAGAAAGTATGATAAAGTTACATATAAACTTGGAGTGACTGGATGGTTGAACATGGCAAATCGTAGGCGGGTTCAAGCATTGAAACTGTATCATAAAGTAATTTGTCTTGAAACTCCAGCATACCTATATCAATATCAATATCAACGTTCGGGGTAGGGGTCTCATATCACCACCACTCCACAAAACGACCTTTTATGAGAGATCATTCTCATATAATATATATTCACTGTATAATTCCTTACCCACAGAGCTTAAGGCCTTAAGTGTGCCTATGTTTGCAACGTATATTAATAAATATGTGTTTAGGCGACAGTAGCAGGGCTAATCGATTCCATTATCTATTATATATTGTGATCCCTTCGGCTATGTTCATTATTATTCTCTGTAGGATATGACAGAATTAGGTTTAAGTTAGTATGTCAGGCATAAATTTCTACTGTGCTTGTTCTTAATGTATGTAAGGATATGGTTGAAAAACAGGGGGTAATATTGTTATCCAACTGAACCATTCCTTCTGATTTCTTGTACCTTCCGATTATATATAAATAAATGGAATAATGGATCGGTTTGTATACCGAGACATATTGCAAAACGTCATGTATCCATACGCGGACGAAGAGATGCCTATAAGATGGAGATATCAGCATGATAACGACCCGAAGCATACGGCAAAAGTTGTAAAATCGTGGTTGCAAGAACATAACGTTTCCGTTCTCAATTGGCCTTCACAGTCACCGGACTTGAACCCAATTGAGAACCTTTGGGAAATCCTTAATCGACGAATTAGAAACAATAATAAGTATTCAAATAAAAACGAATTATTTTCAGCTCTTGTGCAAGCATGGACAGAAATTCCTCAAGGTACAATACAGAACCTTATAGAATCAATGCCACGACGCGACGGTGCGCAGCAGTAATAAAAAACAACGGTTATGCTACTAAATATTAATTTTTGTATGGTTGCTTAACTTTTGGCGCGCTATTGTTAATGAACGAACCATTATTTATTATTGTTATTCCCAATATTCTTATATAAATAAATTTTGAGTTGTTTTTACATATTTTGATATCTTTATTTTCAAATCCTTACATTAAATCATCTACTGTGTTTAACAGTCTTTGATAATTATGAATAAGTTCTATACGAGGGTGCAGTTGCTTAACTTATGTCCGACACTGTAAATAACAGTTAAAATTTAAATCAAATTCGTTATTTTAAAGAGAAAAGTGCTTATGTTATTAAGAAAGTGCAAAACAAATGGAGAGAGTAAAAATTCATATCTGAAAAAAAGTAACAGAAATCCAAAACACAAATTAAGTAATAATAATAATTTAGTATTTATTCATAGATTTGGACACAAATTTGCATAGTTAATGCTTAATGCAAAAGTAGAATAAAACGCAGTTTGTTTATACTGAATATAAATGTAGTGAATATTCGCTCAAAACAATTTTAGCAACACACTAATTTGTAAATAAGCTAGTTTGCTGCACCTTTGTCCGCCATACTAGAGATGCGTAAGGGATCTGACCACCATGATGTATGTCCAATACATCATATTTGGTCTTAACCCCCATGTTTTTCCGTGGGCTCTTCTAGCTAACATAAATGTTGTCTCCGCCTTGGTTTTAATTCTCTGAAGTGATCGGTTCTAAGTAAGCATGGAATTACACCAAGATATTTCACTTCCTCACACAGCTTTATTTCTTCACTTCAGAGCTTTAGCGGTGCTAGATCACCTAACTTCCTCCTTCTCGTGATTGCCAATGTGGTCGTTTTGGAAATATTAATATTTAAGTCCTCCTCCTCAGTTAATTCTAGTACAACATGTAAAGCGTTCTGCATTTTGTGCCGCACTACGTTGTTCAATTTATTCTGGGTCAGAATCGTAATGTCATTTGCGTATCCCAAAGTTTTATGCCCTTCACTGCTCAGTTTTGCTAGTAGCTCGTCGGCGACCAGGTTCCACAGCAGAGGGAATAAAATCCCACGCTGCTGACATCCTCTTTGGACCCGGGTCATCAGTGTTTCTCCCATGATGGTTGTGTAAACTGATCTCTGATTAAGCATGCAGTCTATCCACTGCAGCTTGTTTCATCGATCCCTTTGTTCTTCGGTGCTTTGGAGATCGTTGTTGCGGAAATGTTACCAAATGCTTCCTGTAAATCCAGGAATGTGCACAGAAGCACTTCCTTGCTTTGCAGAGCATGCTCAACCCTCTGTATACCAGCTGCCTTTTCGTAACGTCCAATTCCGTATTCCCAATCCGTAATTTATATAGTTGTTCAACAGGGCACCGATAAGCAGACTATCTATTTTTTTATACTACCACTTACGGGCAATTTTGATTAAAACTGTAGTTATATGTACTTTTTTGTCGATGGCTTTGTATTATAATGTTTGGTGTATTTATATTGTGTCTACTTTTGTGTTGTCTTTTGAATTGCTCTATACTATTGACGTTTATGACAAAATGATGTATAACTATCTTTCTCAAGAACTCTTAACTCCACGAAATCCTCAATTATATAAAAAGTAACAACGCCCTCATTATTTGAAAGATTGTAGACTAGAAAAATTACAGGAAAATTACTCATAAGCTAGTAAAAAACGAGTACAATTATCAAATTCGATTCATACATGTTTCTGACTTGAATAAAAGAAAGATTGTGTAGTAAAAAAAAGAGACGTAAAGCTAGCTAAACTCAATATTTGCATGTAATTGTACGGGTATTTAAAGGATTACTATGAACATTCAAATTCCAGATATAGTATCTCACATATTCACGATAAGCCATTAAACTTTTTTTATATCAATTATGCGTAACCACCCGGTCGAAATTACTTAGATAATGATGCTGTAAATTGAATATTCAAGTCACTCTTCACGACGATCGTTGAATATATACATAAATGAGTGGACAACGTTCGCAGCCGTACGAAAGGTTTCGCAGAAAATGTACTGTACTTGCTTAAATTGCAACCGCTTATTTCTTGTTCCTTTCTTATATCTCGTTTCTCGGTTCAACATTTCCGACATTTAAATGGCGATACGTAACTTCCTAACTTTGTTACCGCAAAATCGCTAGAATCATTTTTACATCCGTTCCGGAATTTTGTAAGTAAATGAGGTCATATGTTTTTTCATACACGAACATGCTGCGGATAGTGCGCAGAATTTAATAATTTGAGTTTATGGTGGTGATCTCACCTATACACATATCTATATCCGAGCAAGTAATATTACGCAACAGGAACATGAATATCCGAACTATTTTCTTTTTAACTTTACTGACAACGATCAAACAGAAAGCTGTCACGCGTATTTAATTTTCTCATACTTTTCATTATAATTTACTGCGAAAACAGCCAAACTGGAAACAATACTGATTATTGAAATGCAAGCGCCTACTTTCCTTTATTATTCCGAGCCATAAACTACTAACTGTAGTTCCTCTTCCTGTAGATTTACCGTTGCTGTTATTGCATTTGATATATGTAGCTGATGTGCTATTGTTACTGTTATCCAATTTGCCTAAGAATGAAATGTATTTATTTAAATTATCAAATTCAAATACTTTAGTATTTACTATTTCTATATATGTATTTTTAAATTTAAAACTTATCATTGTTTTAAATTTAAAAATTCATGAATAACTATCCATCGCAAAAACAATATACATATAGATATAATCAGGCATATTAATTGATTTTTATCACTATATTCAAGCAACGTAATCTAGGGTAAGCTCGTCTACTGTCTAGAGGCATTATTAACATAGTTGGATAAAAGCCAAAAATTCATGGGTAGTGATTTAAATGTCTGTAACAAAAATACCACATTGAATAACCAGGATAGATCATCACTAATTGAGTACATTACCAGAATAATAAACGTATAGTATATACGATTAAGTATTTTCATATTAAACATCTGTGCGATAAAGTAGATTTTGTGAAAAAAATATTTCATCATTCAAGTATTAATAAGACATTGCAGAAATAAATTTACAACAACGTTGAAGTATTCAATCCTGTAAGTACTTAATAGTTGAATGAAAAATATGAAAGATATTGCGAAATCATTAAGGACATATCTACTACTAAACAGAATTGTGATTAAATGGTTATAAATAAATAAAAGACTAACCATTTGATAACTCGCAGCATAATCAATATTCGTTAAAAGACTGTAAATTACAACAATATAAGATTTATGATTTCTATTAATTTTCTTGCTTTTTGTCAGTATCTATAACTTTTTTATCGTACATACTAAACACCTACGGGCTTCTTAGTTGACTGAACACTACTTTTGAATAAAAATGCGATAAAGTACTCGAAACTTTCAATTAACATTAAAAAATGTTAGTGCAGATTAAAAAACAATAAGTTAAGATTGAATATCATAGTTAAAGTTTATTGTAAGTTGCTGGTAACTGTTTCAAGTACGCATCCGCATTTGTTGTTTATTGTGAATGGTTGTCGTTTATTTCCGTTCCGAACTGACGATGCGCTTTGACGTTTCGTATATGAAAAATGGCTTCAAACTCCGCTTATGGATAGTGCAACTACATGCAAGAGCAGCCTAACAAAACCTTTTGTTAATTTTTTCTGTAAGACTTGTTTTATTGGATTCAGCATAGTTTATTTTATAAAATTTGCTTTTGAGAACTTTAGGTGGCATGTATTCTTTTCCAAAAGAGTACCTACTTGAGAAATGGTTTGTTCTTTAGAAGAAAATTTCTTTAACCATAGGTTGCCGACTACTGCTCTATTCGATGATTAATAGAGAAGCATTCTTTGTGACTCACAAGAAAATATATAGAAAGACTTTCGTTTACCGATATATAGTAATTAGCATTTCTTAGTCGCTACATCAATACTCCAGGTTACCGGTTATCGAAGGAAAAAAGAAAAGTGGTAATCCAAGTGTAGAGAGAAGTTATCTAGGTACTATTAAAAAATAATAAAAATACATGAAGGCTTTAAAAGCTTTGGAAGTAAGTGCCACATCCGTAACTGAATGTACTTTCGGTATGTGATATTTCAATAGCAGAATTTGTTTATAAATACCTATGTAGTGAAACCTAAAAATAGCATACACACAAAAACTTTCCTCCTGGTAGTTTTAACGGCAAATAGTTTGCGCCTTGAATTGAAGGAATGTCCTCTTCCAGTTGAAAATAATAAATCAAAGTATTGTACTTGCTCACAAATTTCAATAACAGTTTACCAAATAGTAAACGTTATGTATGTAGGCTACTCTTCAGCTGGCATGAATGAAATTTTCTAGAAAAGTAAACAGCCAAAATCGCGATTCAGTTGTTTCTTCTGCGCGACAGTATGATTTTGATTAAAAAGAGCCTAAGTCAGAGTTTATTTTTACGATTTTTTGGTTTTTGATTTATTCTCTAAAACGGCTCTAACGATTTTCTTTGAAATTCACATTTTATCTACATTTGGTACAAGCTTCTATTTGACTATGCCACTTTTTTTTCTCAAACTTTTTGAGTAGGGTTTTACTCTTATATGCTTAATATCAATATGCGCATATACATATCTTCGTAACCGTTCGAAGAAGCAAACATTTTTCTTGACAAAAATTAATCCTCCAGTAATGCTAACAATAAGAAAAAAAGTTTCCGAATGGTCACAAGAAACTGTGTAACTTTAGGGGTCTGTGAGTAAATATCAGCAAACAAAAAAAAAATACGTGGCGATTATTTTTCACTACTCTGAAATATTTTATATTATCAACATAGGAAGTGATCAGTTCTGTCACTTTGCCTGTGAGGCATGCAATCTCTTACTGAATTACTAACTTCTAACACACGCATTTTATCGATTATTAATTCGAAATTTAACTGCCACCCTGTTCTGCTACATCTGCTTAGTTAATTATGTTAAAAAAAGTGTAATCGACTCACTAATTATGTATGTAGACACACAGCTCGTTAACTTGAGCAGGTAGAATGATGGTCAATCATCCAGCGAATACGTAATCGTGAAATAATCCGCACCACCCGTCTGTTATCCGCTACAGTTTGCTTACCTACTGAGTCCCTTAAAAACTTAACTGCCTGAGTATATTATGAATAAGTGCTATAAAAATATAATACCAAAGCAGATATGTGTCACACGCATATGTGTCTTGACAAAAAACAGATTACGCCCGCTACACGGCGAAGAGACAAATTCACCCACTGTCTTTAGCGCGGACAATACCATAATTGGACGAAAATAGAATGAAAAAAACATGTAGGTGTAATGAATCTGTAGTTTATGTGAACTAAAGCTTACGGCAAGTTACCTAAACTAAATAAACAAGCATCACTAATATATGTATATGACGGACTTTACGAGAATAAAATAGCACTGCCAGAAATAATAGCATGACATAAAAATAAATTTCCCTGTTTATAGAAATAATAAAATTACAACTTACCCTCCTCTGATGTGTTGAATCCATGTGCCACTGGGTGCTTCTTGCAAGCTTTCCTGATTTCGTCTATGACTATTTTGATTAGATGAGCTATCAGATTTTCTGGACATTGCCTAAAATAAATGATAATATTTAAAGAATAGTCTTCTTTAATCCAGAGCGTACTTCAACTTGGATATTTGGATTTATGTCATTTTTAAGGTTAATATAAGAATATCAACAACGTGGAAGTAACAAAAGCATGTCAAAAGAATATCCGCATAAGTACCTATGTATTTTTTTTAGTTGATTTACAATATTCGCAACTTCAGATTCACAGACCGGATTAAAAAAGAAAGAAGCTACATTGGAATTAGGAACACTTATTTTAAAGGTAGATTCACGATCTGCTAACAATAGGTCGCCCGCAATTTCATTAAAATATTTATTAAAACAACCTGCCACTCGATTTGGATCACTGATGACCTCGTTGTTAATATTTAAAATAATACTCTATTACTGTGATTTTTATTAATGATAGACCAAGCCGTCTTAGTTTCAGTTAATGAACCAGTTACAAGAGTCATTATAAAGTCGTTTAGCCTAGATATTATTGATTAGATCATTTGGTAATCCAAATGACCAGATAAGACAAACCACATGTGATGTTTCTCACCAAAAGACAACCACAAGGTGCCCAAAATGCAACGTTGGTGTTCATGTTAATTGTTTTGCCCTATTTCACACAAAACAATAATGTACCTATCAATTGCCTAATATCCTATATGCAGGACGGCTTGAATATTGTAATCATTGTCGACATAAACTTTTTTATTTATTTGTTACTTTCATCTGCATCTATTATGAACAACTATAGCAAAAAAACGATCCACATAACCACAACAGAGCTGAAGAAATGTGAAATATTCGAAGTCATCGGGACAACTTTCCGACGTGTGCAGGTCTGGCACTACCTACTTGCATTTACAATATTTTTTCTCATTAACAATTAGAGATAGATCATCTGTGCGTTAAGATATTTCGTTTACATATGAATACAGCTATTAAATACCGTTTTCTTTACTTTTATTTCTGTTACATGCTGTATATTGTGTAAAATATTTCATGTTACTTTTTATAGCAATTAATAAAACGCTATTGGTTCTTCTACTAAGAAGTCCTTTTATTTTCCATCTCCTCTTGAAAGAAATCTTCATATCCCTATCTTTTAAATAAACATGTTCATTCAGACGAAATGTGATATATTCTTCAGGAATCGTTCTTAATAATTTAGAGATTACTGCTGATTTAGCAGGGCCCTATCTGGGGAGGGGTTTGTGGGTTCAATATTTTTCACATTTTAAGATTTTTTATAAAAGTTGGTAAACCCCTCAAAATCGATTTTATTTGATATATTTACTTGAAGCTACATCACATAATATTTCAAAACTACATTCGTAATAAATATTAAGCCTTGACCTTTTGCAATATTTACATGTGCATAATGCATCGACAATCAGGCACACGTTTATATTTTGACTGCAAAATATCTACAAATGCACATACTTGCCACACTAAAGTATGAATCATCGACCTTAATAAGCTAAACGAAAGTGATGTTCGACCTCCCGGGCTCCAATGCTAACCAAGAATTGTGGAATAATGGTAACAATGTCACTGCAGAAAATTGTGAATAGTTAGCTCAAAAAGATACTAAGCCGAAGAGAAGATGTGCATGTATGCTCCGACTGGGACTGGTCATGCTTTCTAGATTCGCAAAACAGTAGGTTAGGTACTTATTGTGTTGTAGGAATCGGAGCATTAAAAATGTCTTATTATATTCATAAACGGTAAAATTAGAAAAATAGTAGTGAGTTGCTTCATATGCATATATGAAGCAACTCAGCATGTTTATTTTTTTACCAACGAGTTATTGTAATTAAACATTAAAAAACATTTATTTTATTTCTTTAATTGGAAGGGAGAGAAAAAGAATGGAAATAATTTGAAACCATTTATTCTACTCAATAATAATCGGTAAAATAAAGAAAATGTTTCTTCCGCACACAAGGTATATAGATGAAGTATAAACCTAAACTGTGTAACTTTAAATTTACATGCACATACATACTGTAACAAAAGTAACTATTATGTGAAAGAAAAATAAAGTCTCATTTATTTGTCGTATGTTTATACATATAATGAAAACAAAAAACAATACATTTTCTTTGGAATTGTAAAATTGGTTTCACATTGTCACAATATTAAAAAAGAAGTAAAATGTTTCCAAATTTTTTTTATTATTTGACATGCATGAATTTCAAAAATACAAATACATTTATGGGATAAATTGGAAAAAATTTAACATAATTGTAGTTGTTAACAAATACATTAGTATACTAGTATACTACCAGTAAATATTATTACATCGGATCAAATTTATATTATTTTGAAAGAACTAAAAACAGGTAACTTAAACATTCAAACAGACATGGTGAAATCGGAAAAAAAAATCAGTTAAAACTACTAAACGCTTCTTTCAGTTGTGTAACAGCGATGCGAAATCTCCATCGTTTGATGCTTTTATAACCCGATAAATAAAAAAGTAAATACCACGTTTATATCCCACGGAGTAAAAAAAATATATCTCTTATTTAGACGCGTGCATCGGTTATTATTTTGGACCGCGTTGCTTTCTAGGAGCCTTTTCCTGATAACTACATCAGTTTGTCGTCCACGACGTCGTTTGGAGTCCACAGAATTCTGATATTAGCGAAAATAGCGGAAATTAATCTATTTTTATCGCCAAAGATCCAAAGCACTGGATCCTTTTCATTATGCATCTATTTATTGTGAAATTATGAATTTTTCTTCACACAATAATGTTGCGTGGCTTAAATGGATTCGTTCTAAGCCAACTAAAATTGTGGACGTGAATAAGCATCTAAGTATCAGTTGATTATAGTTACTATTTCCCGTTTTAAAATTAAATTTTCCATCATTTTGTATGTTTGTTTTTTTTTGTATGTAAAAAGTGTAATTCTACTTTCGCGGCGTCGTGAGGCGAAATGGGGGAAAAGGCTCTTCAAAATCGTATTCGTTTCTGAAAAAAATCGCGCGTAGATCTACTCGACGAACCCACCCTCGCGAAAAATCTTACATTTTTTTGAAGAATCGCGGAAAATTAATAGTGAGGCGCGCGTTCAGCCCACCCAACCGATATTCTATGATTTAACCCCGGTTTGTTCGGATGAAGCGGGTTTTTCAGACACCGTACAGAACCTCCAGACGTGCTCTCAGCATGAGCGGAAACTGCTCATACATCAGAAGCCAGTCCTCTCCGAGTTGCTGTTTAACGGAGAGCAGTATATTTCTTATGATCTCCTTTAGATCCGGTTTTATAGTATTCCATGAAGCTACTGCATCGCAGAAATATATAAAATCGTGCATCAAGGCTGAGGGATTCCTAATCACTAATTCGCACATTCCTCTAAATCCAATTTCTTTTTCTTCGCAATCCCTCACATTCCTCATAGCTTGACAAGAGGGACGAAGTATAGCTCCTAGTTGTAGAGCAATTTCATCGGGACAGACCAGACCCAAAGTACACAAAGAGATGGACACAGTTTGATACATGGCCTTAGACCCCGTACAACTTTGCAAAATCTCTACGAAATGCTCGAAAATTTGTCCCAAGTAAGGCTCGATGTTCTTTCCCATAGCTAAACACAATTTACCAATTACCCAAGCCGCGTTATTACAAGCTCCGTCGAATCTTTTATCTAAATTTTCAATCACAATTGGTATGTATGCGTGAATTTGATCGCTAATAAAAGGGAAACATAATTTCACTATTTCTCCAAACAAAGCTAAAGCTGGCTGTCTTATTAGAGGCATATCATCTTGCATGGTGTAATATAGTTGCTGCACTAAGTTGCTATTTGTTACGAACTTAACAAAATAGGTTTTCAATCCAAACGCCATTGCCAAAAGTAAGTCGTGTGCGCCGCAAATCGGCTCTTTATCAGGTGGATCTAAGTATTCTGGCCCCTCATTATAATTCAAACAGGCCGTTACTGTTTCATTTACTACTATAAGACATTTAGAAAAAACTACTTCAGCATATGGCAAAAAACCTATTTCTAAAGCAGTCGCTACACTCGACAAGCATTCCGTTAGCGCCAAAAATTGATCGTCATAGTAATCTTCGATTGTGTTAAACTTGTACATCAATGGAGGCATTAACCACTCCACGTATTGCGGTTTATTTAAATTATTACCGACTGATTGTGCTAACACAGTTATTGCGTCATATAGTAGAAAAAACGAACGAAATTTATATTGCTTAAAGCCCTCTATGAATGCTTGAAGAATAACGTCTATATACGGAACCAGCTTAAATCCAGCTTCTTCTTGGAAGACGCAAAACGCCGACAACGCTGCTCGCTGGACTCTCTTATTATTGTCAAGGAAATGTTTGAGTAAAACCATCATGACAGGAATGAAGTAAGATTCATGAGGTTCTTCACTAGTTATAAATCGCATGTATCTACTCAAAGTCCAGCATGTTATTACACGTATAATGGAATTCCTATCATTCATGCATTTCATCAAATAATTTATTAATTCAGGAAGGTGTGGTCTTAAGCCAGTAGTGCATCCCTCTGCAATAGCTCCAAGTGCTAGAATCCCTGATTCCTTAATAATTGTATCTTCTGAATTTAGCGCTTCGTTTAGTAAAGGAACAAAAGTGGGAAGCATGTCATCACCAAATTTACCAGATAAAGCATCTAACGATGCAGCGCTACATTTGCGTAATGTCCATCCTACAGAAGGCTCGTCTAACGAATCCAAAAGATCAAAATTATTTTCCTCCTCACTAAGATGATTACTTGAATTATCCGACATGGCAAATGGTTTTATATTCTCTTCTTTGTCAGGAATGTGATCATCATCATTTAAAAATTCTTTTAAGCCATTGATTTCATACTGAGAATATCTCATGTTTTTCAATAGTACAGGTAATAATTTTTCTATATAAGGCAACAATATATTTCTACAGGTTGGTAATTTAGAACAAGAAAGCCAAAATTCACAAGCTTGCAAAGCTAGATCAGTATCATCACTTTGTGTCTTATCAAGCATATATTCAATCAAATTATTCATATGTGGCAATATAACAGTATCTCTATTTTCTATGTATGTTACAAATCCTAAACATGCTCCTTTCTGGATGTCAATACTTTCATCTAAGGCTACTTGCAATAATTTATTAAGGTACAAGCTTGTATCAAATTCTTTTTTTATTGACTCATAATGTTCTTGTAATGATTCGTTAAGAATTTTCATTGCATTCTTACGTATTATAATGTATTCACTTGTAACACAATCAATAAATTTACCTAGTACAGCCTTAATTGCATTGTCAAAAGGTTCTCGTGTATTTTGTAAATTTGTTAAATAGTCCTCACATATCTTCAGTAATGCACTCAAAGCAGTTTCAGATATAATAATATCGGGTGAGTCTAACATACTGATTAATGTCGGCAACAGTTCTGGCCAACAAGACAAACCACCTTTCCATAAAACCACAGTTATTAAATTTGTGGCACTGCCCCGTACATCCCTACACTTATCTTTTAGTAAATGCAAAAAAACACTTTTCATGTGCTCAATAGTTTCAACATTCAAAGTGTCATATGTTGACGTGATATTATTTTTTAAAATAATTCCAGCCAAGGTGCGTATGTCTTCTGAAAATGAATCAGGTT
Source organism: Cetonia aurata (assembly GCA_949128085.1). Taxonomy (NCBI): domain Eukaryota; kingdom Metazoa; phylum Arthropoda; class Insecta; order Coleoptera; family Scarabaeidae; genus Cetonia; species Cetonia aurata. Next base: position 28,211,522 of record OX421887.1, read on the forward strand.
TTTTCAATATGCATAATAGATATTGTATAAAATTGGGATAATTTTGTAATAAAGCGATCTTCTGGTGGACATTTTTTTGAATTTCTGTATTCGGAACAAATGATTCTTGAAGAAGATCTACCACTGAACTCATAGCGTCTTCTTGAGGTGACCAATCGCCGACACTCATTTTTCCCTTTATATACTTTACGCGGAAAATGCAAGTAAAATGTAATTCTATGCCAAGATATTGAGGTTAAGTGATGAGCTTTTTTTTCCAAAAGTGTATTTCTAAAACACTACAAAGACGAAGACGATAAGAAACTTAAGTAGGTACAATTGAAAATCATTGTTACCTGTTTATTTCACACAGCAACAAAAATAATACGCAAAAAAATCAAAAATATATCAACTATGACATACACTTGTTTACTCGCCAGGCAATTTTATGACATTTTAACCGAACCGACTTCAGACTACTTACAGAGCTAGCATAAACAAATGATATATATATAGTAATTAATTATATTTACGAATAATTTCTGATTAGATAATACTGTAAGCATAAAAGTAATACGTGCCAAAATGGATATTTAAGAAACAATCTAAAATCCTACATTCGCGAATTTGTATTTAACGTAGAAATATCGTGCCAAACTTAGTCTAAAAACGTTTTCGAATAAGAAATATTTATCTAATGCCAGTAATAACTTGGTATTCTACAAATGCTGATAAGATTGTTAAGAAAATAATTTTGTATTTTGATTTGTCATTTGACATTTGCCCATTGCAAACTGCATAGATTTACGTGACGGGTCGTAATAATCGTGCGCTAATTGTTGGGTATGTTTTTTTTTGTCATTTTGTAAAATTTAAATGTATGTGTGATCTACTTACTTCTGTGTTAAATACTGTGTTGTCCAATCTATAATTCCACCGACCACTTCAACATTCACTAATTTATAACAAGCTAACTTAACAGGTAGTTGATCGTGCGGATTGACCGTTTCAGCAAAATATTCGAAAAATTTGCGATACTCCGTTAGATAATCATCTTTATTTGCCATAATTCACTAAATAAGTTATTGCTGATCCGTACGGTAAAACACTATATTTACACGAGTTCGTTGTTTACATATATCACTGATATGTATATTTGTACTATGGTTGAATTTTATTATCTTGGTAATACTTGAAGATAGCGACGTATTAGTACATTAAATTAAGAATCATTCATGCAGTAATGGTCATAAAAAATAAACCAACTCTAATGAGTCACGCGTCCGAATTGAGCAATAGAGTATTGTACGATGGCATGTTGGTGTTTTTTTAGGAAATTCCATTACTACTATTACAACACTATACCAACATACAGCAAAAGTATCCAAAGTTCCCTAGATAACAAATGGTAAAATCGAATGATGGTAAACATTAGAAAACCAAATCTAATTTGAAATGTCCTATTTTATTTATTCTAAATACACATAGTATTACAAAATTACACAAGGACTTATTGATGGCACATTAAAGTCAATTTGTGGAGGAATTTCACCTTTGATTTCCATTGATTTAATATTCAAATAAGTATTTTCATATTCTTTTTGCAAATGTTCGGGTAAAGGCTTATTCCAATCAGCAGGAGGTAATTTTCTTTTCTTCCAAACGTTATTACCATAGTGTCCTTTTAATCTTTCTAATCTCCTTCTCTGTTCACTATCGATAAGTTCTTTCTGAAACATATTACATCTTTCAAATGCTTATATAATCCAAAAACTTACGGCCGCATTAATATCCTTATATTCAGTCCATTTATAGCAATTATCTGCATCCCTCTTCCATGGTGTGCAATCTGTTGTCTCGCCAAATACAAAGTATTGTTGAAACCTAGATTTAATTGAACGGCAGTCTTTATATTCCTCCTTGTAAATGTCACAGGATCGTATCTGGAAATTAATCTTGATTAAACACCAAAATAGAAGAAAAAATAGTATGCTACCATCCACTCATTATCAATAAATTCTTTATTAGTTTCTACTGAATCGTTGGTATTCGTTCCTGTATTCTCCATCGGATTTATCAATTTGAGAGGTTATAGAGGTTATTGCACAAGATTTTCAAAATATGACAGATGCCTTGAGCTTATGCAATCCATTATACATACTCTTTAAGTTACAGATGTCTGGAACAGAAATGGGAAATGCCTTTTGCGCCCTTACATATAATTGGTTCATTATCTTTTATTTTAATCTATGGCCTCTTTTGTATAACTTTAAATATGTATAAACAAGGTCTAGGGTTAGCATAATAGTATGCAAAAAAAATATTTTAGATAAACGTATCTATAATCTCCTTTTTTTAAAGAACTGAAGAGCATTTGAGAATATTGTCAAACACATTTGAAATATAATTTCTTAGGGTGAAATATTATTACAATTTTGAACTTCAATTCTTTCTAATTTTTAACTGTATAAAAGATATAAAAACCTATCTAACTTCAAATCATTTTTTATTCTATAACTATAAAGCTGCTGGAACTACTCAGGTAAAATGGTGGAGATAGTTGGAAAATATCAACATGAACGAAACGAAAATTTAGAAGAGTATTATAAAGCTATAGGTAGAGATCAAATGTCTAAATTATTATTATTTAATTTTTTTTTAATACATATCATTCTTTATTGAAGGCGTACCTTACATTCCCAGAAAAATGATGCTCACTTCAAATCCAACAATGGAAATTTCGGTAGACGAAAATGGAGAATGGTGCACTACCACAAGTACTTTATTAAGGACAATAGTCATCAAATTTAAGCTTGGTGTTGAGTATGAGGAGCATATGCCTGGTGGTGTGACTATTAAGGTAAAAGTGCAATAACTGTATCCCTTCATTACGACGTTTCCTTTCTTTAGAGCACAACAACCAGAGAAGGTGATGCTTTGAAGACAATTTCCACTTCCCCAAATGGCTCCAAAGTTTTTAGGACTTACGCTTTTTCGGAAAAGGAATGCAATTTGGTAAGATTTTTAGCCAGTTTTATTAAAAAGATGTGATATTTTCTGTTTCAGAGTTTACTTCACGAAGAAACAGGAATCGAAGCGAAAAGATATTATAGACGCGTATAAGTGCTGTTTTAATATCTGCTAAGCAAGATCCAATTAAATTTTGCGTTATTATATTTGATAGCTTTTAAATATTGTACTATGAATGCTATTGGTGCTAAATATTTATCCAAAATAACACATTTTGTAGTGTTCTAATAATAAGTTATGTGGTAGATATATGTATCTCAAAAAGTTCTAATAACTCAAATTTTCTGCAATTATATTTTTAGTCACTTAACATTAAAGCACGAAATCTGTTTTGTATTACACCGTATCTTCTTATACATTAAATTTTGCTTGGTGGAATTTTATAATATACTTCATAATTTTAGTTATCACCCTAAATATCGCATAAGTGGTTATTTATTAGCATTTATCATAAGGGTTTTTTTGTATATATTTTATATGTAATTATGTATTTTTAAAAATATACGTTGTTGGGATACATTATAAATTAATGTGAAATCTAATCCGTTAGGAGAGTTTCCTCAAAAAGCTCTTGAATATTTCATCAAACAATCTCCACAAAAAACCCTCTAAAAATCTCCTCAACGATTCTTCAAAAGCTCCCCAACGGTTTTTTTTTTAAGCTGAGCTATTGGGCAGAATAAAAGATTATTCTGAACTTTGAGCTAGAGTTTTGGACTTGAGCTTTGAGCATGAGCACTAGCTTAAAGTTAAGCTTTGAGTGTTGTCTTTTCCATTCATTATTTATCTATAACTACATATCTAATACAATGCTAATACTTTAGGCATAGCAATTGCATTATCTTTGCTAAAAAAAAAAATCTAAGATGGAAGTGAAGAAGTGATTTGACTTTGACTATGGACTAATACATAAATATAATCTTCTTTAGGCCTATAATTTTCTTCTTTGTTCTTTTGGATGCTAATTGCTCCCCATAACAACCTATACCCAACCCATATAAAATTGAATAAACCAATCAGATTATATATAGGATAATTAACAATTTTTTTGCTTACTGTTGTATATTATAGATATTTAAGGTTTTTTTTTTACTGGATTCAATACTTTACTGGATTCAATACTTAGTGACTTTTATTTTTGTGAAGTGACAGTTACATGACAAATCCCCCCAAATTTTGGTAGAAAGAAGTTGCGGAAGGTTGAAAATCCATTATTTCCCGTCGCCATTACTGCGACGTGAGCGCATTAAAGTGTTCTTCAATTTCATCGTCGTTTTCGACGACACAGGGAGTTTCCTGCTCCCGAAAAACTATCGCGTCCCGTTAGATTTTCGTACCACTGGTATTTGGAGCTGTCCGATAAAACGTTTAATCGGCGTTTTTTCTTCTGTGAATTAATAAACATGGCTTTTTAAAATGTCGGGTCTGAATCTACTAGTGGCCACTCCGTACGGAGGAGCTATTGTCTCCACACAATTGAACGTTACTAAGACTGGAGGAATTTATTATGGACAAAAAGGGAAGTCGTACAGTACAGTCCTCTTCGAAGGGACTATCTACTGATTCAAAAAAAAGTCAAGGTGAGTATAGAAAGAATGCTGACGTCTGACGTCATTGCGGCCATTGAAGTTTGATAAATAAAAGTTATGTTTGGCCATTTATAATGATACATTTAATTGATTTCATTTGATTTTGCTAAAATAAGAAAACAAACGAAACCCACATTGGTAATGATCTATTTTTGTTATAAAGATGGTGTTAGTGGCAAACTCTGGCCCCGTGGCAGTCGTCGCAGAGAACCCACTGGCGGTACTTACACAAAAAATGAGGCTTCCCGTAAACCTAACCCACAAAAAAATAAAAGTCTTGACAAACGTCCCAAACCAAGGGGCAACTATCACTCCAATTCACTGGCTGGAAAAGAGGTCGCCGGGGTAGAGGAGGTTGATGCTGAATTGGGTTCAGTTTTTGTACAAGGCAGCAAAAAGCAGAGCCTTAACCATTTGTTAAATTTTCATTATCAACCACGTGAGAGTCATTGGCAATCTGCGAAGCCTGTCGGGACAAAATTGGGATATCGTTGGTTAACTACTAGTAAACATAAGTATAATAAGGAACATTTTCTTCAAGCAAAGTGAGTACTTTTATGACATAATATAAAGTAACTATTTTTGTGTGACAAGCATTGTAAATTTGTTAAAATTGGTTCCATAATGGGTTTTAAAGCAGTTTTTTCTGTAGTAGTCTTTAGATTAAAGTGAAGGAGTTTTATAAAGATGTTATATCCTCGCTATCTAGTTTTGTGTTATGGGTTGGGTTTTTACTTATCCTCAGGCAAATTTGTAGTAAACGTTTCAAAATTAGAAAAAATGTGGGTGTAGTCTCTTATCTTTTTTTTGATAATCCTAAATATTTATTTTATTATCTATTCTAATAGAAATTCCGATATATTAATTCACGAAGCAGAAATTTAAGGAAATGTAGAAAAAACGACACTTTAATTTGTAAAATAATATACTATCTATGAAAATTGTAATATATTATTTGAAAGTTTTCAAACATTTTTTTTTTATCATCAGTTACTTATTTTTAAGTCACTGTTTTTCTCTACCAGATAAGATTAACTCCTTTTATAAACATGAATTTGCTGTTTTGGAAATAGGTAACGTAAATAACATGGAAATAACGAACCAACCACATATTTGTGATTACATTTAGTGTAATTTAAAGCAAAAAAAGCCGTAAAATCGGACCTTAACTTAAAGATCCTCCACTTCAAAGTAAAATTATGAAATCAAAATGTTAAAGTTCACCTTAAGTATTAAAGGCTTTTATAATTCTTTATAAAACCTGGTCTAAAACTTTTAAAATTCATACCTACCTTATTTTTAGTTGCCAATTTATAGTCAAATCTTCTGGTAACTACAAACAATATATGCATAATCCTGATACATTAGTGGAATGGGAGTTAGTGGAGCAAGTGGTATGTACAATTTGCATTAATGATCTCTTATATAGTTAACGGTTTTTTTTTTTTAATAAAACAGAATGTCCAGGTTTCTGATTTTCCTTCTTGTCCGATATGTCTGTATCCACCTGTAGCTGCAAAAATGACACGTTGTGGTCATATTTACTGCTGGTCTTGCATACTTCATTATCTCGCACTCAGTGACAAAACCTGGCGGAAATGTCCAATTTGTTATGAAGCTATTCATAAGCATGACTTAAAAAGGTTTTTATTTAAACAAAGCGTTTTTTTTTCATAAAAAAAATAACCAAATCAAAATTGTAGTGTGATTTCAATCACTCATCCTTCCTTGGGCATTAACGATATCATTACATTCAAACTGATGAAACGCCTTCGAGGGTCTTTAATTGCTTATCCAGCCGATGCAATAATTAAAGAAGAAGATGAGACCATCTTTAACATGTCAGAGAAAGAAGCTGCAAATATATATTGCAAATTGCTTCTTGCTGATAAAAATGAAGTTATGACAATAATAGATCGAGAGAGGGTTGAATTAGAAATCTCACTAGCTGAAGATGAAAATTGCCCTGAAAGGTGTTTCATACAACAAGCTTTAGAATTATTACAAATAAGAGAGAATGCGGTATTCAATCAGTTGGATGTGGTGCTAGAGAATGTAAAATCTGATGCTGCAACTTTTAAAGGACAATACAATTCTGTTCAGAAAATTGAAAATCGGCAGAGATATGAAAGCATTAGTAGTAGTGAGAGTGAAAATCTTGTAGCAGAAAATTTGAATGTTATTCAGGATAATTTAAATACATCCCAATCAAGAATGCACAATATTCCAACACTCAACAAGTATTCTTACTTCTACCAAGGTAAAATGTGTTTTTATTTTACTTGATTTTGATTATCCAAAGCGTTGAGTACATAATGCATAATTATTATTAGCATTGTGAAATAAAATCTTTGGAAAAGCAAAGTTTTAATCTCATTTATAATGCATAATCTTGATGTATAATGTAATAGAAGGTTAAAACGACAAATTCTAAATACTGTACTGTTGATTCAAAGATATATTAACAAATTAAATTTACAGTATGATTATAGAAACTTTTTTACTATTTAAATATGGTAACATGCGTTAGGGAAATATTCAGCATGCCTAACAAATATATATGTATGATATATGAATTGGTAAAAAATAAATCATTTCTGATAAAAGTAGTGTCTTAGTAAATGTTACTTTTATTAAAAATTCTGTTTTTAGAGTAACAAAATATTTGCCAAAAGTTATACAACCAAATTCAAAGATTTTACTTCATTCGGCGTATTAGTCCTGCAAAACTCCTTATACGTCCAAAAGACGTACTTCGGTGAAGGTTTTATTTTTATTTAGAATGTAAGAAAGAAAGAGTATTTCTAAATTTGTTGCATACATATGTATATTTGGTTTTAATATCTTCATTTTGGTATAAAACTTAGTACCTGTATTACACTGCCCAGATCTTTGATGAAAATGCATCCTCATTCATTTCTTTTAATATTTATAGCATCAGATGGGCAACATCTTTACTTACATGCAATCAACGCACGTATGTTAGAACATACATATGGATCATTAGAAATGGCGCCTAAAACAATTACTGGCAGGATAGTGGAAAAGGAAGGAGGATCAATGACTGAAGAACTAAGGAATCGTCTTAGATGTCTTCAACATTTACCAGTCACCTGCCAATTTGAGGTTGCAGAAATCCAATTGAGAGAACCTGTGGTTTGTAAAGAAACTTTAACTGTATTCCAAGGTGAGCATTGCACGCAACGACTAAAATATATATTTACGCACAAAAACTTTTTAATAAATCTGAGTGTTATTACAGTTTTAATACATTTTTGTGCTAAAATAATGAAAGGTTAATTAACTTCATAAAATTAAATATTTTTTGAAGTCAGTCTCCTTTCTACAACAAAACATTGGTGTGATATATGTATTTTGTGTAACTGCTTACGATTTTGCCTAACTATACGCCTTTATTTTTATGTTGGTTAAATAATTATACTCAGATCAATTACAAATGCGGAGAAAAAGGCGTCAGAAAAGAGCAAAAGAAGAAAAACGTCGTGAGAAGCGCATAAACGAAGAGGAGAATAGAACGATCATGGGTAAATTTCCAGATGCCAAGATATGCCTCAGTTCTGTTGATCAATTTCCGGAATTTGGCTTTGACCCTATGAATCAACGAACTGAATCGGAATCTTCTCCGCGCAGTGAAAGAAGTTTATCTCCAGTTTCGGAAAATAAAATTCTTTCATCTATAAATACTCCTTGCAGTTCTCTATCTGGAAGTTTAAATAATGAAAATGAATATGCCGGTCCTTCATTTGCAAAGGTAACATTGCTCGGGGAATGCTAATCGTATAATTTACTTTTTGGCTTTTATAGATGGTATCGTCAAGTAAAAAAGCAAATGTTGCTTGGCCCCAACTAAAATCAGATGATAAAGCAATACCTATTCAACGCTTAATAAATGTAACAGGTGCCAAAGCAATTCCTCGTACTACTCTAAGAGCTAAAAAGGAAAGTGAAAGTGAACCTGAATGCGAAGACTATGTGCCTGCCCCGCAGTTTAGCAGGAGTTTCGGAGATGCGATTGCCTTAGCATTGGAAAAAGCGTCCCTTGATAACAATGAATGTATGTCATTTGATTAATGTAAATAGAAGAATGTATTTAAATGCAATGCAAATTCTAGGTGAACAACAGCAAAGAGGAAAGAAAAAGAAAAAGAACAAACAAAAGGTGCTGTTTGCAACCACGATGGCGTACAGTGAAAAATAGTGTGAATATTTTTATGTTTTTACGTTTATTTTATGCATAAAACAAAAAAAAAAGATTTGCTTTATACAGAAAGAAAAATAATAGACGCATGCGATTAGAATTATGGTAAAAAAATAAGGATATTTTGGATTAAACATTTTTTTTGTTATTATTTTAACTGTTATGTAACTATTTATTGATTATCAATAAATAATCGCTAATAACTTTATTTTCGTCTTCTCTTAAAAATATCATTGTTGAATTTTTTACCCGATGTTTAATAAACACCCTTGCAACAAAGCTCTGAAAGTAATGACACCCCCAGCATACTGTGGTATTGCCAGAATGCGATGTCGGCTTTGCAATATCCATTGATGGATATGTGAGTTCTCCTGAGCCTCTTATAGTTCAATGGTCGAGTTTGGCTGCCCATAGCAATCCCATTTTTCATTTTCTGGTGAACAGTACAATTTGCGTCTTAGATTGACCCCAAAGTACCCCTTTCAAACTTACTGTTGTATTGCCAGGTCGTCCGTATAAGCGTCGGCGTGGACTCCCTCTGCAATCAAGCGGCGTATCAGACCATCAATGACTAGATTCCACAACAGGGGTGACAGCACTACCTGGTCTGTGAATGATGTGATAATTTTGAGGAAAGTAGTTCTGTCAAAAGCCCCTTCAATATTAACAAACACACCCAAGATGGATTCCTTAATGTCCAATGATTTCCCGATCCTGTCCGAAACAAAATTCAATGCAGAATCCACAGATCGCCTTGGGGGGTAAGCGTGTTGGCATGAATGGGGAGGATTATTTGTTAGAATGTGCTCTCTTATGTCTCACAGTCTTTCAGCGTTTTTAAAAGAAATGATGAGAGACTGATGGGTCGGTACGTTAAGGGATTCTCGTAATCCCCTTTGCCTGGCTTTTGGAATAAACACAACCTTGACTTCTCTCCTATAGGAGGATAAATTCCGTCTGACCCAGGAGATTTAAAGGGTGAGAATCAGTATAAAATGGCACACCCGATTTTACAGTCACTGTTTTTCTTATTATGAGTCCACTATTACTAATTTACCACAGACGATCCAGAGGATTTTGCTTCAATGCTATTCTTTATGGTTAGAAATTATAGTTAATCTAAATTTTTACTTTTTAGATATAGATTACTTTATGGATTGGCTATTATCGTTTCAACAATGCAGAAAACTAGTGGTTAAGGTGGCGCCGGACTACACCTTTTATCGAGAGTTTCTCCGCTATGCGATAACGAAATACTACCAAATTTGGTTAATTGCTTCATTGACGTATGGGGAAGCGATTAAGTTTTTTTGAATTAATATGGTGCACGCGTTTTTGAGAAACTCTCGCCAAAAGAAAACCCTATGTACTTAAATGGGAAAAATAGTTCCTTTGGTGTAAGATAGAGGGACCTGGGAGCGCGAACCTCTTGACAGTTTGTTTACAGTTGAATGAACACGCCCTTTTTCGTCCCTATCTCGCCTACCTAAAAGTATTGCTGGGTATTGCTTATATTCGTCACCCCATATGCCGTAGCAGAGAATAAAATACTTAGAAATGTTAGTTAGCTTGCGTTACCAGTATTTGTAGGATATATGATACATACATATACAAGTATGCATAGGTAGTAAAACAATGTTTCTTTTATCATTCTTTCACAATAAAAATTACTAGATCTCTGTATTTGTAAACTCTGCGCACAAAACATTCTAAGTGAAAAACAAAAACAAAAATGTCAAGAAAAGTGTTCTATGTTAGTTATGCACAAATCAAAGTAACCGAAAATGTACTAGGGTCCTTATAGGCATACCCTTTCATAAAACGGTACCAATTCTCTGTGACATGTTTTTTGTATTGTTATTTTTATTATTTAGTTGTGGGCGACTTTTCGAAAGTTCTTACACTTTCGCGTGCGGTCGGAGGTCTTTTCTCCTATATATGTTTCGTATCGAGTCAAACAATAAAATTTTTTTTTTAGATCAGGGGGGTTATTCTCGAAACAGGGAATAGACAATTCCTATAGGAAACACGTCATAGTTCTCATGAGAATACGATGTTGGTATTCTTGAAATTTTTTCCTATAGGAAAGTGTAGACAAATTCTCTCAAGAGATTCTCATGGTTTCTTGTAAGAGAAACGTATGTTAGTCACATGTGTGGTGACATGTTAGTGAGTATTTTCCATTACATATATGGTATTTTCACGCTTTCAAATTCAGATTTGAGGTTATAGTAACGGTAACTGCAGCTTAACGTGACAGTAATAGTCAATTTTAGTCCGCATTCAGCAACATTATTAATTCATTATATTATTAAATAATGGATGATGAAATTGCTTGCTTACAAGCTATTGAAGCAATAGAGGAAGTAGAGGGAAATGTTCGTGTACCCCGCCGAATATTTGATCATAGAGATCCCTTTACTTTAAGTGATGCACAATTTATTAGTGCATTTTAGACTTAATAAGGAACTGGTGCGGCAATTAATTGTCGCAGTTGAACCGTGGCTTCGAAAATTACCACAGCATGTGCTATATTACATAACATGTGCATCGAAAATGGAATAGAAGATCCCCATGAAGAAAATAATATAGAACAGTTAGAGGAATGCGATATTGGACAGAGAGCTGGGGGACCTCCTGACAGAGTTAACCCAGATCTTGTTGCTGGAAGAAGGATTCAGCAGCAATTGATACGCAGTCATTTTACTTAATTTAATATGGAAATCTAGTAAGATTTTTATGTTTACATTAACTTTAAAATTATGTGATCACTAGTTATGAAATCATGTGTTTTGAAATTATTTACGGCTTCTTACAGGGCTCACAGTGGATATTGGATAGAGATGACTTGGAAATAATCTTACGAAGCCAAGACTCGTGGCACAGAGTCCGCACCTTCGTAAAAAAAAACCAATGAACAGGCCATAAATAAGCGGCACCACCACAGTACCCAGATGGAGTAATGTTCAAGAGGAGGTTTTTTAGTGGGTGTGAGTCTCACACACCGGGTTTGCCGTCCGAAGGTGCATAATGAATGTTTCCTCCAGACCAACAAGAAATTGTATAATATATCATTTATTGTTTTAACTGAAAATTATATAGTGTATTTTATTAGGTGATGGTAGAAATGAAACAATTACAATTCATAAATAAAATATATTGTTATAAGCTTACTTATTAAAAATTTATGAAGTAGGAATATATATTTTGCAGTAATACAAGTAATATTAATAAAATAAAATTAGGAAACTTTTGTGTTTTTCGTAATTACCTAAAATCCACAACAAAAAAATTAAATTAATTAGGTCAACAAAGAAAAAAATTTCATATCAATTCTGAACACACATCAATCAAATTTCCAACTTTTTGGGAAAGATCTTTTACTGCCGCGACAAGCTCTCTCTTGTATAATATTCCCTGAATATATTATTTCTGTCAGTTGTTGCTGTGACCAATGCATTTGATGCAGCAACCGTGTTCTCAAGTTTTTTTTTTTAATTTGAGAGGCAAAAGTCTAAAAAAGCAGGTAGAAGTGACCATTTACAATTATAGAAACAAAACATCTGTGTTGCATGTGTGCGGTACATATGTATTTCGCGCTCGTAGGCATTTATATATTTTAACATTATCCCGCCTTCGTAGCTAATACGTGATTGGTCAATGAGCAAATTGTTTCCGAACTAATCTACGACCGAGAGAATTTCTCACTCGCATGCGCGTTCCCTTCTCCTGCCGTTCAAGAATAGCGGAGATGTACTCCTATGAGAAACTTTTCGTAGGAGAACAGTTTTCTCTCACAATTATTCTCATGGTTTCGAGAATAGCCTACCTGGCCTGCTGGCACAATTTCATACGCCCTATCGTTGTTTCATATATGAGAATGTACTTAGATGTTTTTGAAATTTGTTACACCCTTTCATCTAATTTATCATACTTAAGTTTTTTTTTGACATATTTCTTTTTTTATGTGTATACGACCCGGTAGTGTAGTATTTGACTACCCGGGGAATTTCCTGGTATCCTTACGGTCCAAGAGGAAAAGATCATAAATCATATAACTATCTATCAATGCAAAAAGGGCAAATGCCTGTTGTAAAAGTATGTAAGTTAATGTAAATAATAAGACATACATTTCCCCGCTTTCTATATTATTTTCTGTAAAAAGATATTTTGCATTTTAAACAGGTACCATCGATATACGCAAGTAGAAGTTTATTTGTGATTTATCTAAGCGTGGGCTCAGAAACCGACAGAGAATAATTAACACCCCCGTTCAACCGTAACCAATTCGGCAGAAAATAAGCCACGCCCTTGTCATAAATTATGTTACCGATCGTAGGGACATCTTTTGGTTTAGAAACACACTAGATTTTACTACGGCGTCCCCTTAAATTGGGAAATGAACAGTCATCTAAATTTGACATTGATGTAGGTGTTCCGCAAGGCTCAGTTTTAGAGCCATTGTTATTCCTATTACTCATCAATGATCTGCCGGAAAGAATAACTTGGGGGCTCCCTATTTTATTTGCTGATGATATTTCTGTAATTGTGAAGGCCACTACGTTAGATGACATTAATTACAAAATTGAAAGAACTATTGAAGAAGTGGCGGGCTGGTGTAGTAAAAATAGAATGATTTTAAATTAACAAAAAACAAAAATTATTAATTTTCATGTACGGAAGCCTATCAAGAATATAAACAAAAACTTTACTGACAATGCATCTGTACTAGGTGTAATATTAGATAAAAATCTCAGTTGGGAAAACCAGCTAGATAATGTATGTAAAAAATTAAACAAAACCTATGCAATGTTACAACTAAAAAATGTTCTAAAACAGCAAGATCTAGTAAACGTTTATTATTCATTGGTGTACTCAGTGCTTCCCTACAATGTCATTATCTAGGGTGTGGCCACCAACTGGGAAAGTTTTTATTCTACAGAAACGTTTTATACGATTAATTTTCAACCTACACTTTTTCCTTACACAACCACTTAAAGGCAATTTGATTTTCTGTATTAGAACTTTATGCAAATGGATGCAGTTCTCTTCGTCTCTCTTTTAGACTATTCTATTATTAGTACAAGTTCGTATTCAGGTACATATACGCTAAATAGTTTTGGGCTCTAAAAAATAAACACCCATCACAAAATATATTGCAAAAATTCTCCAAGGTATCCCTACTACAAAGCCAAAATGAGAAGTGCCCTTCTATGAGTTCTTGTCAGTTTTAACTTTTTCTCCGAATTTTCTGAATAGTATATATATATATATAGTAAAAAATATACCCATCCTGCAATTTCAAAGATGGTGCAAAATCACGCCAAAAGGTCTGTAGCTTATTTTTGTTGTATCGATGTTATTCAATTCTTTAAACAAGGAATATTTATCTTATTTTATTAGATTCACTTCTATTTATATATTAATACAATGTTAAAATTATTTACACTTATTAGCTAGAACAATAAATACAAAATAAATCTGAAATAAATATCACATTTTACATAGCATCGAAATGAAATCTATGCGATTCGGAAAGGCGCTCTTTCTTATCTTCTTGTCTCTCTTTCCAGTGGAGTACGCCTATAATAACAGTAATCAAAGCACAGGCTGTCGTCAAGCCACCAACAGACATTAAAATTAATTTGCTGGGAGTTACAAATAACTGTGCCTTCCACACTGATGGTTTATCTACAGGCCATGGTATTACGACCATTTGGGAGTTGGGTATGATTTGGGTCCACTGTCTTGAATGATTAGATAATCCCACAGTTAATGAATCGACAAAATTAGGAGTGCGACCTAAGCCAAATATAGTGTAGGGTAAGTTTAGACTAAAGTGAGCGGATTGTGGAAGTTGAGCTGACGCGGCGTGCCTTAAATCACCTTCTTGTGTTGTGGTCTTATATGATACTCGGGGTCCAGGCAAATTTGTACCTGAAAGTAGATAAATATGGAAATATTGGTAATTTGTGATCCAAATAAAATTTGGCGTACTTGTGCCAAAATTTGGAGATGGATTATGGATAAATATAGAAAACTTTCAACTTACCATATGTACGCCTCTTCTTTCCTAATCGTCCCATCATTGTAGCATTGTTTGTATTATGTAAACCTGTCAATACCATTACTTTTATAAAATTTGCATCATAATCTAAGCTGTTTTTAAAAGCAGATACTTTATAATCACTACCATTATGTTTAACCATAATTATATCTAGCACGCCGTCTTGGTAAAAATCAAAAAATGCAGCCATTACAGTTCCATTAGTAAATGGACGTAATGCATTCCATTGAACTACATAAGACCTTTTAAAGTGTCCACAAGAATTGTCGCAGGGTACATTCTCTAATAGAAATGATTGTAAATGATATGGTTTCGATTTTGAACATAAAGTTGCTAGTATATCTGGGTAGCCATCCATGTTAAAATCACCACTATATAATGTTATAGTATCTATATATCTAGGCTCCTTTTCATGATAAAATTTCCAATCATTATTGTTTGGTTCTTTGAAATCAACTTGCAAGTTATGCCATTTACCTTCGCTATAGACTAGTAATGAGCTATTTAAGCATTCATTATCGAAACAAACTGGAGTGACTAAATCTATGTGGCCTCGCAACTCTACATCTACAAATATAGATTGCCCCACTATTTTAGCATCGGTTGGATGCTCTATTGTATTGTTGTAAATGAATTTATGTTTACTTCCATACCAAATCTCAAAGCTACTCTTTGTTGTTAAAAATAAATCTGCCATAAAATCTTCATTTAAATCTACAATAATTTCATATAGAAAAATTTATCAGAAATTAGTAATTATATTATAAATACCTAGAAATGCATGAGAGTGAGGATTTTTTAAATTTGGAAAATGTTCTGGAGCTTTCATGGTTACTGTATAATGGTCCCGAGTTTTGCTGAATATCCAGAAAGTTCGCTTATTATCCTGATCTGTCCCAAATAAATCCACAATCATATCTTGATTATAATCAATGGCTAATGGTTGACCAATCATTTTCAGCAAAGGTTTATCTGAACAGTTTAAATAGGTTGCGCCACCCCACATGATATACACATCAGAATATTTTGCATCATTCTCATTTTCCACCGTCACTAAGACATCCATGAATGCATCTCCGTCGAAATCACCAGGAACCACGCTAGTTACCTTTTGGTATTTGGAGAAATTACACTGCAATGCTGGAGCAGCAGAACGTAAAAGGGGTTCCTCCTCATGGGCTAGAAATATTTCCACAGTCCTGCCATTATTGCGAATAACAAATACATCAGTTAGTTCATCCGAGTTGAAATCACCAAATGCAGCTGGTAAGCTACTGGTTAATGATGATGTAAATACATTATTCGTTATATCACTACATTTTGTTATAATTGCGATTTGTATAATTGTAAATAAAAATTGTAATATGGTGGTTATTTTTAACATTTTGTTACTATTCACTGTAGCTTACTATACCATATTATTTGTGTACATACAATTTCACTGATTCATACTAATATCAATAATACTATACTGTGCTGATATATCCCGATCAGATTGATTGATTTGATGACAATCGATGACAACAGTGACAAGTTATTTGACATTTGTGTCAGGTGTGCAGCAGTGTTGCTAACCATCCAAAACATGAACTTGAGGATCACTTTTATGGTATTTTTAGGATTTTTAGAATTTTTACGCTACATTACAATAAATAACAATAATTTATTGAAGTACAGTGTAAAAATACACACATACATAAAATCGCTAGACTAATAATGTAAAAAAATAAATAAATTGAACAAACTGGAACTTATACTTCATACGTAAAATAATTATGCTACCCATCAGATTATACAGCTACATCATTTAAAATTATGCTGCAACAGCCATAGCAATAGCATAATTCAGCTACGATTGGCAATATTGGTGTGGAATTCATTAGTAGGTGGTACATCTGAAATCTACCAATTATTTTACAAGGAACAAAATTAGTCATAACTATTAAGTTACAGATGGCAGCACATTGTAATATATTATAGATGTCGCTTGCAATCTTGCAGGTATTGATTAATTTTATATGTGGTACAAGCAGATTTAATTAGCTTAATTAATAATAGGTACATATGCTTTAATGCTTATTACACAGACTGAGCAAATAAAGTTAGCATGCAATAGTGTGTATTTTGTTCCGGTTTACTATAACTCGTATATTAATATTAATGGTTAAATCCCAAAACCAAAGCGCTTTGTTTCTTAAGTTTTCAAAATAATTGTATTTGTATATTTTAAAAAATATTTCAAAAGATGCAATGTTGGTTGTTTTGCTGGGTTAGAGCTGAAAAGTATATACGTACATTATGTACAGTGTAATGGTGATTATAAACAAAATCTTTTATTGCTACTGTAATATTTCACATGAGAAAATTGATGGCATGTTTTTATTCATCAACGTATGTACAAAATGTCCGTATACTTTTTTATATTAACACCTCCACAAAAGGCTCATACATATCTTCTAATTTTATAAAGCGCAAGATCCAAGGGAGTTTCATAAACTCCAGGCTATCTTTTCTATTTGTTGGTACACAGGGATGCTGGGAGGGTATTCGCGAATCACTGGTGAGTAATTTTAGGTACGGTATTGGTGGATCTTACAGCCCCTGTTTTGCACTTGTTTAGCCAATAGAAACCAAGCGCGTTCTTCTTCAATGTATATGTATATGTATGTAATATCGTTCATTGCCTGTATAAATCTATTTTTAATTTAAAAAAGATATAAATATAAAGCCGGATTTTCTTCATTTAAATATAATAATAGCAGAATAGTGTCTGGGTATGTATTTTATAATCAAAAAATGACTTGGCTGGTAGTGATTAGGCTATAGGAATATATTCCTTGCCTTAAGATTATTTCATTATATGATAAAACCGTTGATAAACGATTTATATAAAGAGTTTTTAAAGTTGAAATTCTATCTTCGCTCATTTATCAAGTTGATACGCCTAAGATTTTTTGTCCTCTCGGGCTCGTAAAAGCATTTTTTCGACTTGATGGCAGACAGAAATAACATTAACCTTTAACCCGTCAACAGTGCTCCCACCCTTAATAAGATGGAATAAAATAAAAGCTATACTCTTTATTACACTACTCTTTATCTACATTCAATTTTTCAGCAGGTGGTAGCTGTAAATTAATTTTTACTCTAATAACCAAATTTAAATATTGCCTAGTTTTATTAGTTACTTTAATGACTTAAATCGAAGTTACTATAAACAACAACAACAAACAATTGCTCCTGTGTCACCGAATTTCATTTCTCAATACGTAATGATCTAATGCCAGTAGTTCCCATCTATACAGCGATGCTTATGAATAACATTACGTATTCCAGCGATTACTTATCTTACATCAGATTTCACCTTATAGTTTGAATGTTAAACATCTCACGCCAAGACAGTCGATTTTGTACATTTGTAGTCCGCTGCCTACTTTTATTCCTATCTTGATGTTATTATTGATATGATAATCAATGAGTTAAAACCACCACCGTTTGCAGAATAATAAGTTCATCATCAGTTTGATATAGCAAACATTTAATTTATTTATTTCTGATTATTTCGTAGTATTTATGATGAATGATGTTAATCACAAATACTTACTTGAACTTCGATAAGCATAAGTACCTACAATTAGTGATAACTTATTTATAAATGGTTTTCATTGTCAGTTACAAAATTCTACTGTTATATCACAGCATCTTTCGCAGTTTTTATGCGCTACTTGTGTTTTATCGACTGTGGCAGTGTAAATCACGGTTTTAACACATCATATCATGCATTCTAATCGCTCATCGGAAGGGAAGTATCCGGCGTGCTTTATAGTGGTAGCGGATCAATAAATTTTTATTCGTTAAGAATTGCTTGAAGTGAGATAATTTTCCTTTCGTAACAATTGTTGTGCTGGAAGCTGGAAGGCAGTAGAATGTTGTGTTGGTATAAAATGTAATTATGGTCTTACTTGGCGCTGTTGTGGGCCGCACAACCTTGCCTATATGAACGGTCCCTGCAAACACAAATGAATATATTGAAATGTTCTGTTCAAGATAATAATACACGTGTTTTACATAACATTTATCCATATTTGAACTTTTAACTACAAAAATATTCCTCTTGCGCGTACGTAAGCGTTTTTTGAAATTATGTGCACTACGTACGCGCCTATTAATGGCTTATTATTTCGAACAAAGTAAACGTTTCTTAATAATCATGTTTACTTGTTTACATGCATGCGGCGAAGTCACCCGTGGAGCAACCTCTGAACTCGACGATAAAACTGTAGCGTTTGCTTAGTCCTCACGATTTAATATGAGTATAACGGCACCCGTTATCTCAGTATACGGGATTATTTGTTAACATCGTATATAAATTTAAATTCGCATGTAGCAGCAGTGGAGATATCTCAAACGTGGCGGATTATTTTTAGCGAGTGCGATCTGACACTATTTTCGTCTGTTAGCTCGACATTCATCGCCGACTCCTCCTTCAACACATAAACTTGTGCTAACGTATTGTTATACAACACATACGGATGTTGTTGACTTTATCTTGTATCGTTTGCGCGCATGGTTGTGTGTGTAATGGAAAATATTGACAAGAACGCATATCTGCGCTTGCACAAATGTTGCAAATATGATAGGGAAACATATTCATCTACTATCTATAATAACAGTACATTAAAACACTAATGTTACAATGATGATTGTTGTAATACGAGTATAACAGTCATTGTAACACGTGTTTTTCATACTATTTTTGCTATTAATTTACTTTCATTTACTATTTAAAATTGGATTTCTTTACACACGCAGAGAATTTTGATATTTCTATTATGGTAATAATACAAAGTTATAATAAAAATCCATTTTAAAAGTAAATTTGAGTTTATTTTCATTAATACTGGTTTATGCACTGATGTGAGAAGAATACTGGTCCTCGAGTGAATTTTCATTGACAGAACGATTCTTATGATAAAATATTATTTACAATCTTAAGTAATAACAAGATTCATTAGTGAAATAAATACGTTATAATTATTATAACAAATCAGTTTATATTAGTCCATGGATAATATTTGTTATAATAACCATTTCTTCATACGTTATCAATAAATAATTTTGTAGATAGTATAAACATTCATTTCCTAGAATATGCATTGTTGCAATTTTTGTAAAATTATTCTCCATATGAACGCAACAAAGTATTCAATATCCTGTGCGTTATTTTAGTGGTTTGCAACTTATTGCAAGAACGAATAGATAACATAAAAAGTATACGTCATGACGGCTAACACATTCACTAAATATATAAACAATGTTCACTGCATTGATGTCTTTGTTCATTCTATCGCAGAAATTCGTACATGAAATTGACGACTGGCGATTTAATTTTCAATGAATTTGAGTTTATTACTACAATGAATAGTTTATTAACGCAATACATTCTTTCGTCATTTAATATTTTCATTGATTTGATATAAACTTGTTCTTCAGACCAATTTTAATGTACTATTTCCTGTGAACAATGAATTTGTTCAGTGTTTGACTCTACCCTTGGTTCAGTGTTGGTTTTGTATGATGTACACAAATGAAGCGAGTTGCAATTTTATTTATTTATTAATTGCAAATAGGAATAGAAATAAAGATTATTATTAACAATTAAGACTAATTAACTATATATAAGTGTGTACTAAAGATATATTCCTAACTAAAGTATCCAAAGTATATGTAGTAAAGATTAGTACCACTCTGGGGAATAAAACAAAGGGGTGTACTAAACTCACGATACTATTAATCACTGTGATTTATGATACTTCAAGAAAGTATCGACAAATGTCGAAAGGTCATAGAACTAACTAACTTTGTATATTTATAATGACGATAAATTAATAAGGAAACGAAATTAAAAATGCAAAGGAACAAAAACAGCTACTATATTGTAAGAAAAGGGGAAGTTTATAGGATTTGGAAACCTTATGAAAGATGGAGTTGATTTCCGCTTCCTTAAGCTTTGTCCGCTGGTTTCATCGATATGCTTTTTACATTCTCTGCCTCTCATGCCTTCCACTAAATCTTGAGAAGACGCTTGTGAAGTGTCTGATACAGCGATTATGCGAAGAGATAGCTTCTGTATTTTGACTATTTATAGGGTGATCAGATAAAGTAGTATCTGTAGCCAATTAACTATCACTATCACGTAACATATAGGACAGATCACAAATAATTTCTCCAAAAAGTTTTTTCGCTTAAGACTTTAGGCACGAGTCCGTAACGTAAAATTAGAATCTTGCTCCAATATAAATAGTCATTGAATAGGTAATTGAAAATCGACCATAGGAGGGGGAGGGGGGACTGTGAACAAAGTTTCTTCTATTTCTAGACAAAAGCTAGAGCATTCTTCTTTTAAAGTGTATTCATTTGAGCATCCGGTACACGGTGGAAGACCGCTGTCAGTATTGTTGCTGGATTGACTTTTCATAAAGGTCTCCTGTTCTTTATTAAACTCTCCAAGAATATCCAATCTACTATTCACAGTCGGGCTGGAATTTTTTGTCTCTGTTGCACGGGTACTTGTATATATCTCAGAATTATTGCATGCCAACTACCTGGAATTAAAAATTGTAAAAGCATTAAATAAACTTTTTGAGAAGTACTTACTACTAAAACAAAACGAATTAATCTAAATCTATGACTATATACCTTGTCTATGAGATTGTTAAGCTTGTTGGTATTTCAGTATAATATTGTGCAATTCTTTTCGTATTTCAACCAGCGACTAACGGTGAAATCAATACGGGGTTATATTCTGCGATACATTTGCATATCTCGGGTCAGCCGCGATCACTAATAGTCCACGACATGCCACCCTTTACTCACGAGATCCCGCAGCGCCGGTCAGCAGTGAAAACTCGCCCTTTCCTAGGCTGTTTATTGTCTAATTAGTATGCAAATTAATTTGATGGAAAATGGGGGATTTTGATAAAATTGGTGGGTATTTAACCTAACGTTTTGTTGTTATATATCTTCAGGCAAAATTAGTATCGTAAAATAAGATGATGTTGGTCGGTTGTTTTTCTTGACTGCGGTTATATATATGTCTTTATTACCACTGACTTGACCAACTGTAAAATACTCACGAACGTCGCGTCCTGTAGATAATGTAACTACAGTACATTATTGATATTTGTTTTATGTATAACATATTGCATAGGTACAGTGAAGAGCTTTTTAAACGGGACCCCTGTAAACAAACGTCGACCTCATGCATACTATGTAGGAGTAAAGCAGATGTGTTACATAGCGAAAGTATTTAAATGGCCCGCTTTAATTTTGCAGGTGTTCTGTCGTCCATCTATGGATTATATTTAGATACTCTTTCGTTGCTGCAATGAATGATGTATAATACAAAAGTTATAATTGATTATAAATGTTTTATATACTATATAAGCAGTCTATTAGTAGTAGAAACTTTTTATATATTAATATTTATCTGTGATGTATATTTTATTTAGTGTGACAAAGAAATAATCCTTCTACAGGTACTCTCAGGTGAGTAGGATCATTTACTATATAAAATATCACAATAATAAAAATTTCTATTATCTCAATTCAGACTAAGAACGTAAATCTGTCGTTTTACAACCATAAGTAAAATTGAAATTTCCCACCAAAAATCCCACCTAACAAACTTTCATAAGTCAATGCGCCAACGTATGAACATAAAATATACTGACAAGAAAATCGCATATGAATAAATCCAAAGAATGGTGAGCATCCTCAAGCATACGAATTACTAAAATTTCACTATATAAATGTCGATTAATCACAAATATCTAACCTGGAAATACCTTACACGTATATCGAAATAAGAAGTTCAAAAGAATAATAATATCGCTTACTACAGATACAAACAACAATGTAAGTTATATTTTAGCCAATTAATAGTAGATATTGCTTAATAAATTTAAAAGCATTTTGCTAATAAATTCAACTGTATGAAAATACCATATTTATAAAGGTTCTTTTTTGTTCGTTGATCAAATGTACTTCCTTCAATATTTCTAGCAAGTGCTATGCAATTCTATAACGGTGTCGATTTATCTACTCTAGAGTGTATACAAGGAAAGCGTCAAACAGTAATGTAATAACCCTACAATATCTATATTTATGTGTAATTTTGGGTCATCTCAAGATAGAAGGTATATTTATATATGTATGTAATGCGTAAATGTGTTTGGTGTTATATGAACGTGTAGGTACTACACACTCATAACATATATTAAAAGGGGTCCCGGAAATGACGTCAGCCCAGCACGTAGCAATTACTTACAATTTAATAAAGCCTCGCTTGATGTGTAATAACTTTGAATTGTAAAGAGCTCTTTTAGAAGTTGTACCGATAATCTTATTGTGGATGAACAAATGTCACACATGACGAACATTCTTTGATTCACAACGATGCTCGTTTTTATAAGGCCTTTTGCTTTAATGATAATTAGGAATTAATTAAGAATTATTTAAACAACTAATTAACTTGGTTTAAATTCTAATTTGAAGATGGATCTGTTTACAAATTCTGAGTACCTACACAGATAGATATATAATGCTCATTTACGGTTTTTGTAATAAGAATGCAGCAGTAGCGTAACTGAAAGATATACTGTGTCGCTTTGCAAACAAATGCGTTTCACATGTGAGTGAGTATCTTTGATGAAACTTGTCGAAGTATCTCAGAAACTCTCAATTTTTTCTTACATAACTTATGGTGTATTGAATACTAAACTAAGAAACATAAAATATTACATAGATCTTGATCAGTTTTTACAATTTTGAATTATGCAATGAAAGCGTTTAATTTACTGGTAAAAACACAATATTTACAATATCTCTAAATTGGTTAGGTTTCGCTTAGTGGATATAATGGCCAAATTTATTGCAAATTAGGTGTAGTATCACATCGATCAAAAGAATACGTTCACTTATCATTCACCCTGTAGAGTATAGAACAATTGTGGAGCTAGGTCGTAAATACACTAATTGGAAGAATCTTCTAAAATAATTTTCAATCACCAAAGGATTGCCAACACAATTTCCATTATTATATCTACACAATAGCAACTTGAATACTGTCATTAGTTCTTCGAGAATTAACTAAAAAAGCTTAGGAGTAAATGTAGTAATATTTCCTTAGAATTTTAAACGTTAAAATCGCTTATATTATTAAGCTTTAATTTTCAAGAGTCAATTTGAAGAAGAATCGTATTTATGAATATTCGAGAAGCTACACTTAATCGTGATTTCACACAGCGAATTAAAGAAACACCTTAAAACGTGTAACCGTTTTCCTGAAGGGTTAATTTATTATTTTGTGACAAATGGGAGGCGTCGATGCATTAATACTCCTATTAGATTTCATCGGCGTAACTTAATTCTGTCGCTGTCATTTTCATGCCGAGTCACCCACCTATGATGCTGCGTGGAATTTGGAGAAGGCGTCCATACTTAGCCACGGTGACACAAACGCTTGGCGACGCCACCAAAGCAAGACGTCTTGGCTGGCGGCCAACCACAACAACACGTCTTAGTCAAAATATTACGTTTTAGATGTATAGCTGATGAAGCTAATCCTATGTCTATCTATGTGTAACTCGCAGTTGTATTGATAATTTTCTTCTGTTAATTCCTATAGGAACATGAATACAATAAAAGTATCACTTGTAATATCAAAATGGTCTACTGGTCGATTAGAAAACAGACCATCTTATCACAAATGTTTCGTATTACCTGATACCTAAATAATTTAATAGGACAGGTTGTATCTAAGTTAAAATTAAATAATGGAAAACACAAATATTCCGTAGCTCATAAATATGTGTGATTATTGCATATATCTTTTCTTTCGTATCTATTTGGCAAGAAATGAGAAATGAACCATTCCTTTTTAAAATGCGAGATACTGCGAAGTTGTAAGTAGCCAGAAAACGCTAAAAAACAGCATAAATAACGCTGTCAAAACAAAAATATCCTTGTGCGCACTTTCAGTTCTTTTTGGGTAAAAATATAATGGCTATTTGTCACGATCCAAAAGATTCAGTTCAACTAACCCATTTCAGAAAGAAAAGGATAGCGTAAAAATATTGTGGTGCAATCATCTGCACCTCCTAAACGAGTCCGTTGTCCTAATTATAAGACAAAGAAAGGGTAAACGGTGGTTTTCCCGTTTAATCCGTATTATAAATAGGTGTCCTCGTTGAGGATGACGGAATGTGTGCTTCTAATTTAGTCTGGAAAGTTTAATATGATGCATCTGCACAGTTCATTTTTCTTGCAAGAAATAAAATAAAGAATAAAATGACTTCACTCTACGTTCTCATTCGAAAAAGAAAATATTTAAAAGTAAAAATTTATTTCAGTATTTTAGTTTTAGAATAGCGCTTCTCCTTTTAAGTTAATCCAAGGTTTCGGTAATTAGGTTTATTGCCTTTTTCAGGGAAAAAAATAATTTTGCAGATATAACACATTTTAACTTAAATTATGTAAGCTCAAAAAATTTTAAGGTTTTAATTAGATAGTCCGAAAAGAGTTACATTAAATTTTGAGAAAGTGGAAAGTTATAATTTGAAAAAAATATTGGTTAAATTAAAAAAAAATTAAGTGTTTGCCATGGGAAAATTTAAAAATTTAAATTATAAAAAATGAATATAAATATATTTCTTAGAATCAAGCTGGCTTTTATAGTTGAGCAAGCAATTGATTGATTGTCGTGTCATTTTATCTTTTTTCGAATGGAAACCATAGTAGGCTATGAAATATCATAAAATCCGCAATAGTATTACTTGAAATCATAGGACATAGGAGGATAGAAAGAATAGTTATTTACATTAGAGTGCAGTAGGTGGCATTTACATCGCGACAACTTATGACAAGTGGCGTTTTTCTGGGTTCGGTTGTCAAAATAGCTGTCAAACAATATGTCATTCAAATATGAGTCATCTGTATTCCGAACACTACAAATGAAAGTAAATTGATTTTAGCAAGTGGTAATCATGTGGTAGCCGAAACAATTTTGTACGCACCATGGCTGGAAAGTGTCTTCGTTCGACAAAACGTCACTTTCCAGCTTTGATACGTAAATAACCATAACATTTACGAAATAAAGGTCACAAAACTAAAAATGTGAGGGTGAAGGTCATCAACTAGGGTGGGGACCCGAGGTATATACATATGTTATTGCTCTTTGGATTAGTAATTATTGAAAAATTATTCTTCATTGAATGATCCTCATTAACCCTGTAATACTAACCGGAGTTACGCGTAAACCCTAACGTTGCTTACGTTAGTATTAAATGGAGAGTCTATTTGCGTTAGTGATAGCGCCCCCGCCCAACTCTTATTACAAAACTTGGTCTCTTCCCCTCCGGAGGGGTAGCTGGTTTGGGTCTCGCTCCAGACAGGGCTGTAGTAGTATCACATATATGGCTGTACGAGTGGTAGTGTAAAATATGTTGCCTAGCCAAAATAGGTATCTAAACTCCTCATAATATGACATATTTATTATCTATGAATATGACAAAAGGGTCACATATAGTGCAGGTGCTTTAGATCCCAGGCCGGAGGCAGTGATCCTTAATTGTGGATAAAAATCAGAACATGCCTTCTTCTCGGATGGGAAGTAAAGCCGTAGATCCCGTGTCAATGCAATGTTCGGCACAATCCCTACCGGAGGTTGGAATTCCTTCGGGTTCGGCAAAATTTCAGTGGGGTTGGTACAATACGTCAAATAGATGTCATTGCTTAGAAGTGTCAAGGTGTATTTCACAACCCGAAGCTTCGCCTAGCAACAGCATCCATACATACATACATACATACATACATACCTATTCAAATTACGCGCTTTGAGCTCACAGCGCCTCTATGAGGAGAGACCGTAACCTGTCAAATACGCCCTCCACCACCTTCCAAACGTGTACCCACTTTTTAGTATTAAGTTTACTACTTCTTGGGAATATTATCTCTGGTGATAGATAGGTAGATATGTGGTGTTCTAGTTGTTAGTCAAATTTGTAGTAAGGTGTTTGAAGGTGGGTAGTAACCATAGAGAAGGGTTAGGTAGTAACTTTTGTGACAGTTTTTGAAATAAACGTTCATGTCCGCCATCTTCCAATGGTATAGCAGATTTTAAAAATGCTACATCAGACTGGTGATCTACTAATTAAATATACCGGTACTGTGTCAATTGTCAGTAATTCTCAAATAGCATCGTTTTGTGCATTTTTGGTTAGGGAACGTGTGTTTAAGCAAATATGAAATCTATTAATGTAACAGCATCTGGAAAAGGAACATTAATGTTTACATTAGGCGTTTTCGTAAAGTGTAATCGGATTGTCAAAAATTCATGTTACTTACACCATATTGAGATTTCTGTTTGTGGTTAGTACCGGTTAGTACTGAGTGGTACTGGGTATTACAGGATAGCCATAGGATAGCTTATCTCTGGTATTACCAACATTGTTAAATGTCAACTTGTTTATAAAACAAGAGTAGCTTGACATATACTTGACGCAATGTTTGATGGAAGCGAAAATTACGAAATCAATTATTGAGGAACCCTTGAAATTCTTACTTAAGTCAAGCCGGACATGTGGTACGAAATAATACCTGGAGCTCTCGTCGTTCTTGCTGGACTAGCGCTTCCTGCTTATATAGCCGCTTTGGGCAATAAATTAGTGGTTGGCAATATGTATCGTCGATGTCTGGAGACGAAGACCCAGCGTTTAAATTACCTTAGAGACAAAAGGATTAGTGGAGATCCTTATATAGTGCGCATATTCGAAGATATTGGGGACGACGTAGGTGATGGCTCTGGAGCAGGAGCTGTTGAAGACGTAGAAAGGGAGGAATGTCCAGCTGACATTGATTCGTATGATCCCAATGCGAAGGTCCCCGCGGAAGGAGTTTGCAGAGTCAAATAGATAGATAATTACATAGTTTTTAATAATTGTTAGGTGTTCATATTAAGATCAGAATCGGTCGGTATCTATAGTGAGCGATTCGTTGCTACATTGCATAAAATGTTACAATAGTGTTTCGATACTAGAGATTGTCAGGCGACAAATATCCATACAGATACCGATTTTTATTTATGATCTAGAAGTGTGCCACAAATTGAATGTACAATGAACAAAATGTAAATGTTTTATTAGAATGTGCGGTATTAAAGCTTCTTTTTTTTAAATAGCTTGTATTTCTGATGTATTAAGAAAATATACTGCGCACATAGTAATGCAATGGAAAGACTATCCAAATGAAACTCTGTCTACTTAAACGCTTTCACTACGATTTGCTCTACTCTTCCATTTCAGCCTGTCCGAATCTTTCCTCAATCCCGTTTGACTATATTATCTCTTTGGAACTTGAGTTTATATAAGCAGTGGCCTGTGGTGTTGATGATATTGCAATCTCGTTCATTAAAATGTGTTGTGTATATATTCTGCCCTGCCTGTCATTTGTCATTTAGTTAATGTCTGCTTAACGGATGGTATTTTCCCTAATTGTTTGAAAACCGCATTAGTAAGCGGGAACATGTTTCAGAATATTACAATGATCTGCGGCCTATTAATATACTGCCTGCTGAGGCTAAGATTTTGGAAAGCGTTGTGGCGAACTTCTTTGTTTATAACACTTGCAAAAAATGCACATGCTTATAGCGAATACGAATATTTGTTTTATATTATCGATAGTACCGTCTAACAAATTACCCATACGTAGTACTTTGATATCTCATCTTGTTACAAGATTTTTTCTTCTAAAAAGAACACCTTAGGGGTGATTCATCTTGAGAAATTACTCTAAATATCAATTTTAAAGTAAAAAATTTAGGACGTTTCCAATAAAGGAAAAATTAAAACACAATAAGTATGCAAACTATTCCCGACTTGCTCTTAAAAAGAAAATAGCTATTTGCCTTTGCGAATAATCAAAATGTATACCTACCAATTAATTAATTTTATATTGCATATGCTGTACATAATTACAAAAGTACATCTATTTTTATAAATTGTTATGACTTGCAACACGATGTAATTTTAGCATAATTGGCCACTTATCGCACGGATGCCGAACGATAAGCTGTATAGAGGAAACGTGTTAGTACGTATGCTGGAAGTTGATAACTAAGGGGAAAGAAATTTTGATGCAGTTGCCAATTATAACATTTAAGTCCACCGAGAGCCTTTAATACCGCCGATAGATTTTAGTTTCATAGCTTTTTTTTATGAATTTACCAAGTTAGTAACAGAGACGTTAAAATCTAACCGATAAGGCAACATCTGGCATCTATTTCTTCTTGCAGCTCCAGAAATTAAAGAGACAAATTAAAGTAGGGGCACTTCTCAAGTTACGTCGGATGACAATAAAATCTTGCATACGTATATAGAGGGAATTAACTATAAATTTAGTAGTTTAGAAAGGAGATCGGGTTACCAAGATTGTTTTTAATACTTATTTTAGTTAAGAAATCGATTCGATATTCCTTTCACATTGAAACAGGTTCGCATTCAGGATTAATTTGTTTAGGAATCACACAAGACTTGCAGATTACACAAATATAAACTTTGAATTGATGAATGAAGTTATTTATGTACTTTCTACCGTGCAAAATCAATAAAAATATGTGTTTTGAAAATAAACGATTAATTATAATATATAATAGATTCGAAGCGTATTGCTGTGAATGATAGCAACCTTTCTATTAGTGTGGAACTGATATAAATGTACTGTTTGGGAAAATACAGTTTTCAGGTATATGACTAAACAACTCATTTAACAAGAAAAAAAAAGAAATATGACAGTACTTCACTCCTGAAATGTTCCTACAAAAATTGCATCCAATGCCTGAATATAATTAATAAAATTGTCGTAAAGCATCGTTAATTTGCCTTACATTCAATCACTTTGCGATGATGAAAAGCGTGGCAGGTAATAATGCTGTAGATTCCCCATGTTTATTGAGGGATTCCTTAATCAAATGTCTATATAAGTACTTGTAAAAATGCGCTTTGTTGAGGCATCTCATGAGTTTCAGCAAGTAGTTCATCTCCTGTTGAGAATACATTTGATTCGAAGCATTCTTCGCTTTGTTTTATAATCGGTGGTAATACCATAGAAGACAAATTTTCATTTTGAACGAAAGCGTTGTTGCTTGGTAACTGACGACAACAAATAAATTAGAACATGATTACACGACAATATTAGAATACGCGCTTTTTATTCTTGATCTAATAATGTGTGGCATTATAAAATAACCAGAAGATGAAAACTCGTAAAGATGATAAAATAAATAATTTCCAAGTTTCAAATATAAAACTGTATGGTATATTATAATTAGTGATTAAGTAATTGCATTAAAATCGCGCAATGACAATAAAATCTTACGACTTTGTGAGTCGTCACGTCTTTCGCGCGAAACCCGAAGGAAAACCTTTGTATAATGTGTGATACCTATTGCTTGGCTAGGTGAAAATCAATAATTCTCGCCGTTATCGATCAGTCTAGTTTCCCCCGGGTTCGCACGCAACGAAAAAAAAAAAAAAAACAGGTGTGGAATATGCAACAACCTGAAGGCGTTCGTAGGAGCATAGCGGCTATCGAATAGACGTAAGATAGAGCGAGAGAGAAAGAAGACGGAATTTCGAGATTCACACAAATCCCCGTCCGAATAAATTATTAAGCGAACGCGAACGCGAGAGGGAAGGCGGACTTAATAACTGAACAAACTCAACCACTTAACCTCAATCTGAAAGAACCCGTAATTTTCGACACGTATATATGTTTTAATAGCCGAAACTTTTATTTTTTTCCTATAAACATTTGCATGCGTGTATGGTTGTAGCACTAGTGACTATAAATATATTTCTTTCACGTTTTATTGTTTTATTATTTACAGTCTTTCGCTACTGGTTAGCACTTTTACTCAATTTAGTGCCGATGGGCTCGTGTTGCAAATCAGGTATGTAGTCAATTCCGTTTTGGCGTGCTTTTGACTACGGATAATAAAGTCGCCAACAGAATTGTAAATAGTATTTTATTAGCGAGTATTACATTTAGTGAAGAATTTAATAGTGTGAATATAATTTATAAGTAAAATTGTTAGTTACATAAATGTGTGAAGCAGTGTATTAATAGTAGGCGATTGTTTCCGGTTTGTTTGTTTGTTTGTCTGTTTATTGCTGGACAAAGCTTCAGGTTGTGGAATATACCTTAACGTTTCGCAATACTGGCATCTATTGAAATTTTGTCAAACTCGAAGGTGTTCTAACCTCCGGCATGGGGGAGGTGCCCACAGGGCTGGGTTTTGTCTCTTTTACTGTGGGCTAAGCTAGTTGACAAACTAATGCGAAAATTAACCAGAAAGGTTTTTCATACGAGCTTACAGCAGTCGTCAGAGAAGAGTTTCCAAAGGTTTTAGTAGAACAGTGCAAGGAAGAGCGACTATCAGTCAATGCTCAAGAAACACGAGTTGTCACATTCACATGAAAACGATCGCTTCAATCATTAGTGGTGGGAAGACAACGGATTTTATATGTCAAAGAAGCGAAATGCTTTGTCGGAAGGTTCGATTAAACACTTAAATGGAATCCAGATATCCTGAAAACCACTAACAAGGCTACTATACTCTTGGGCAGGTGCAGATGGTTATGTGGAATAAACTGGAGCCCTAGGTTTAAGATCATTTTGTGGTTGTTAAGTAATTAGACACGTATTAACATATGGAGGAGTAACGTGGTCTTAATGGAGTGGCACGAAGGTTGGATTTGTTTGTGTGGCACCAGCTCGATGTCGCATTAGAACTAATTCTAAACCTGCCACCACTTACATTTCCATACAAGAAATCACGACGTCTGGAAACCTGCAGCCTTATGCACAGCTAATCACCTATAAGAAAACTGCACGGTGCTGATCATCAAAAGTTACTAGATGAAATAAAGCACTCGCATCACAGGGATGTAAGGTGATTCAATGGTCCGTTTATACTACAGGTAAGAGGCCATGGGAGAAAGATCCACCGGTAAGACCGAATCAGATTTGCTATACCGATGGCACTAAAACTAACAACGGAGCAGAAGGAAGAAAAGCTCAGAAAAGGTATACCGGTTAGCTTCAATGTCATTACAGTGTTTCAGGTTGAGGTTGTCTCAATTCACTCAATACGAAGGTTGTACTTTCGGATGTGGTAGCAAAAAATGCATTCAACATTTTTCTAGTTGTGCTGCCTAAACGTTATATGTAAAGTGCTTTCAGCTTTTTATAGTGTGCACAGCTTTTTGTAGTGTGTAGATTTCGACATGTGTATAATGAATATTAACTTTTCTCTAATTTCGTAAAGCAACGTCAGTTCGTTTTCTACGCCTAAATTATACAATCAAATCTTTTAGTTAGGTTATCTAACAATTCGTTTTATATCAGTTTTAACTATTGTATAAAATGACCTATACTTATTGCCAAACTCAAAATCTTTGCTATTTCCAAAAGGATTTAACATTGCTTCGACTTTCAACAATGAATGCTATGTCTTTAATTTTTTCCACAGGTGTGTTTAGCATCGTCGAAATCTTGATTATCTCTGACACGAGGTAGTTCGATCACATACAACATTTTATTAAACCTATTTATATTTTAAATGCAGCTTTTACATAATTTATGTGTGTAATTGATTTCATTTTGACTTATAAACTTTTAAGTAGTGCTCTGTGTACAATTAATATGGCAGAGTAAGAGCTTTTATGTGTTAATTTATCTAGACAACGTCACGTCGAACTCTCCCTTAACTTCCGTGAATACCGGTGAATAATGTGCTCTGTTAATGAGTGTATGTGTTTATAATGCGACCGCGCCTTTGATAGCAATCCCTTAGCGTGCAACGTCCACAAAGGGGCAAAAGGGTGAGTCCGACAATTCGTATCAGGTAGTTGATGTGAGTATGCTTGTTCGTTAAACTTTTATGAGGTTACAAGTACAGTTGGATGCGCAGGTATACATATTTCTTGCAACACGTAATTTAAAAGTTGACATGTAAGTAATATGTGATACAATACAACCGTTAGCTGTTGCATAGTTCAAATAAAACTGTTTAGTCTGGATGAGTATCTTGAAATAAACTTAAAAAAAGTGTAAAATCGTATATATGGTTTTAAACTCCACCCAGAAAGCCACAAGAATTTTCAAGACGCGATGTCAACTCGGAAACCTAGCATTTATATAGTAGTTAAGTATTAAACGTTTTAAATGGAATGCCACTGCTGTGAAGTTGCATTTACTCACAGATTCCGCTGCCACTTTTATTATGCCGTATACTTTAGATGGGTAAATCAAAAGTCGTGTTTCTCTTCAGACACGAAACTTTACCGCTGACGTTTTACTTTATTTGCACTAAAACCCCGGCACTAACTTTCCATCATGGCCCAGATGGTATCGGCGACACCTGAAAACATGCAAATGCGATCCGAACGTTCAATGCTGAGCCGGTGCGCACGATAACAGTGTCTGTCTATTCTTCTTCAGGCGCGTCATGTGAAAAGCGATTGCCTGATGTTCGTCGAGTTTTGTGGCGTGGAGCCCGTCACGGAAAATTTTAAATCCGGTTCTTTTTTTTCACGGCGAAAACTGAAATGCTCATGCAATAATGTTCAAGGTCTTACGATTTGAAATATTATTATTTAATATGATCAGTTTAGAAATAATTTATACATAGAAAAGCTTGCATTAATACTTACAAAAATGTCGCCATTAGAATTTTGATTGCAATAAGCAATAGTTCTCTGTAATACGCCAAGTAACAATATCTATAACCCTCCTCCACTTTGAAAGTAAATCCTAGGGATTCATATCAAACATTTCTTCTAAGATACTCACCTTTATAAATCATTTTTTAAAATAATGTGGGTAAGTTAGTCGCCAGTGGCAGAATTAATGTATCTTTTTATTACGCAGATGATATGAAATTTACGTTTCTTAGGTTATAAATAAGTTAGTTTCTAAAAATCTAGCAGTAGCCGATTTGGCACACAACTCCAAGGATCTCTATTATACACAAATTTTATCATTTATTGCACTAAATAGGTATATTTAGTGTTGTCACATGAAGAACGGAAAAGTATATTTTTGTATATACATATATTGTGATATAATTATCTCACATGTCATTACACAAACAAAGCAAATACGTCATTTTCAAAATTAAATGAAAGCTACAATTGGAATCTAGATATCGTGACACTGCCGATTCCTACATAGAAGGAGTTCTATCAGGATGCCAGGCTTGTACCAGAATTTTATTCATTTCGAGACTATTCAAGACAACAGTTACGATTAAAGACGTGAAAAACTAAGAGGAGCAGCCTAGGAATATCATGTTTCTTACTGTAGATATTATATTACCCATAAGGTAATTTTTATTACGTCAAATTTATTTATCTTGTTGATTTCCAGTTAAGAACTTCCCTTTTTTTTATTTTCATTAGTTCAGAATCCAGAAGTTTAAAACGGTCAATTAATATTTTACATAGTTTTAAAATTAAACGAAGCTCGAATTCAATAATTATAGTCGACCATTTCCTTGTTAAAAGAGTTGATTTTGCTGTTTTTTGTTTTTGATTCACGATTTACAAATGTGTTTGTGTTTTGATAAAGAATATGTACATGCGTTTCTTTTAATTTTTGTCTTGAAACCGTTACACCCGTGCAAACCTCTGTTCAAGCCCATAAAATTTAAACTTTTTACGATGTGTATATCCTTGAAGTTTTATGGTTTGTGTTTAAGAAATACAAATGCGCTTCTTAAGTCTACTCATCATAATGATGAAGCGAGATTAGATAATTTAGCTTCATTAATACATAGAAAGTCGATACTTCTAAGATGTATACAACAGAATGTTTTATCAAACAATGCTAGACGTATTAAATAACTTCCTTTCTTATTCAACAGAACAGTTAAACACTTATCATTAGATATAAAATGTTTAGAGGAGTAAACCGAAATTTATCTAGGCTATCACAAATTCTTTTACTCTCCTTCGGAAAACTTTGCATGCATATGCAATCAAAAGCTTTAGGTAATCAAATATGACATTTTCCTTTGTTTACAAATATGGATTCCATGAGGTTGTAACTTTTTCTTTAGTTTTCCCTTATGTCACAATATTCAGCCGATCTTTCACCTTTAACATAATGTGTTTAATACGAAGGAATTCTGTATCAATAGTGTGTCTGTATGTGTGTGCATTCGGTACATATTAACAACGGAAATTATAAATTAAAATCAGGATGACTATTGTTATTCCGAACGCCGCACAGTGTGTGTAAATGACTGGAATCGTTTAGCTATGTATGTGCACATTATGGAAATGTGGATTGAAGTATCTACTACGTTTCGCAGCAATTAAATAGATCGTTTTAAATTATTTCGGCTATTTGCATCTTATTAATACTGTATGGCTGGATTCGACCTGTTTTTGGTCGGTTTAAAATTCAGACTGCAACTTGCGGTTGACACGTTAACAGTGGACGAAGGTACAATAGTCTTAGTCCATGAAACCTCCGAGTTGAAAAAATTCTTTCATGGCTTACTCTAAATCTACTTAATAACGTAATTAATTTTTATGTAGCTTTTTTTTTTGTTAAAGGAAAAAATATAATTAATATGGGCACATGTGGTGGTGTTCAGAAGTAACCCTCTGAGATACACTGTTTTAGTGTAGTAAAAGTTAATGTGATATACACACGCCTAAGCTCTTTTAATTCTACGCAGGCGACGTTTAGAATGACAGAGGCGGGCTCAGGAAATTTACTTATTTATATAATTATATACTTCCATTATTCGATATTTATCTTAACATTAAAAGAAAGAAAACTTCCATTTCGATATGCCCATATTATGCAATTTATACTTATTTTATATATTTACTTATTTCGACGTTTTTTGCAAAAAAAAAATTAATAAAACAAAACAAGAAAATCCCCAAGATTAAGAATATGTTTAGATTTGCAATCTTGTATAAAATTTTTATACAAGATGTCTATATTTTATAGTAACATGAGCTTCACCCCCAATAACTCAATATAATCAATTTGTCAAATACATTTTGTAATAAACTCTTACTTTCTGTGTCTAGTATTGTGTTATTGGTAGGCGCAAATCTTTACTGCATGAAAAATTTGTAAAAAAGCTTTAGATCAAAAAGTTTTTTGAGCTCTAATTATTAGGCAACAATGTTATTTGAAATAGTTATACAAGAAATACCATTATGTTTGTTGGATCAAAAAATTAGCTAATTTTGGTAAACAAAATGCGGAAATTATTTATTCTATATAACTTAAGGGAGACCTGAGATAAGCTGATGACTCTATTACAGTCCGATTTATACGATTGAAGTTTTCTGTTTCATATAAAGGGTTTTCGTCCGCTTATCAATCTTTGGGGTCCCTGAAGGCTTCAATTTGAGTCCACTACTGTTCTTAGTATTTATTGATGATCTTTTTGACTTACTGGGTTGCAAATGCTTACTCTTTGTTGAGGTTTCAGTATTTTACTGTTTTCGGTTCTTTTGCTTCGATGTTTAAATTTTTAATTTTTGTTCTTTTCTTTAGTATAAGAGTGCTAGAAGACAAAACGTCACTTGATTGTAGGTAAGATAAACAAGTAGTGCGAAAGAGATTTTTTGATGTAATACATGTTGAAACATTTAGGTACTGAAAATGGCAACATCGTTGTGGCCTAAACCACTCCAAAATCCTAGAGAAAACCAATCATTGATTTAGTTAAGAAGGCATATAAATTATATTTTTATTGTGCTTTTGTTGATCAAGATCAAATTTTTACACCTCATGTGGCTTACGTAACGTGTACTACTGCCTTAACCGAATGGTCGAAAGGAGAACGCCGAAACATGCCATTTGCTGTTCCTATGTTGTGGTGTGAGCCTAAAGACTATTTTTCTGTTGTTCTGTTACTTCTGCTTCATAAATACTGCAGGGTATTCAAGCAAAACTAGACATAAAATATCCTCTTCAGTGTATTTGCCTGTGCCCACTA
This sequence comes from Cetonia aurata, assembly GCA_949128085.1. Taxonomy (NCBI): domain Eukaryota; kingdom Metazoa; phylum Arthropoda; class Insecta; order Coleoptera; family Scarabaeidae; genus Cetonia; species Cetonia aurata. The sequence continues at coordinate 28,248,490 of OX421887.1, forward strand.
ATGAAAATTGTCTGTAACTTACAAGCCATGGCATCAGACGTAACGTCAAAAATCAAAAGGTGTTAAACATATAGAAGAGTACTCCCCTCAATGTCATGACACTTCGTCTCAGCTTTTTAATCGAGGCACTGAACGATTTGGTCGACTTTGCAACAACAGAACCTTCTAGGGCAAAATTTTCCTATTTTAGATAAAGATGTACTTCAATATTTCTCAATATTTTGACATGCAGTATTCAATGTGTATGTGTAGAAATGATCTGATGAAAAAGCTAGGTGTACGACATAACCCTTGAGAATGGCGACTATTTATTGGTTCCAGTAAAACTAACTTAAGAGCAATATTACTGCATAATGGTAATTTCCATCCGTGTCTTTGGGTTATGCAGTGGACATGAAAGGAACTTATGAAACGTATGGCTTTACTGCTAGATGTAATCAAATAAGACCATGAATAACCACTTCGCTGTGATTTAAGAGTTGTTGTACTCTTTACAAGTTTGCAAGTTAGATTCACAAAATACTGCTGCTTTCTTTCTACCTATGGTACAGCTACAAAAAATGTGAAAAACACTCCAATGGTTGAGTCTGATATAATCATGTTGCCTTCGCTTCATATCAAGTAGGGCCTTATGCATAACTTTGCAAACGCTCTATATAAAGAAAGTCAGTTCTCCAATCGTTTGACAGAAAAGTTCTTCAAATTGAGTGAAGCAAAGCTGAAATTAGGGATATTTGTTGGACCACAAATAAGAACATTGTTTAAAGATCCAAATTTTGCCGGGTCCTCTTCCACAGTAGGTGTGAATGGCTTTTTGGGGAACAGAAAATATAATAACCATGTTTCAGTTGTGAATAATCTGTTGGACAGCTACAAGAACATGGGGTGTAGAATATTGCTTAAAATTCACTTTTTACAATCCCATTTTTCACTAAGATATCCATACAATAGATTATCATTATCAAAGTCGCTGGAACCTTTCGATAATGGCCGACTACTGCTGGAGTCTTGGTAGGGATAGTAATGAAACAATAAACAGAAAAAGAGCATCGTTGTCATATTTTTCGAAGACCAGAGAAGATTAAAGTCGATGATAATATAAAGTTGTAAACTAATTTAGATAATCTATTGACATGATGTCACTATATACATATAAAGTTCCGAATATGTATTTTAATTCTGTCAGTGTTCGCCAGTAATGTTTTGAATTCTATTGTGTATCTAGGAAATGTGACGTGATAGAGACAAACCGATTTTGCCAATGAATTCAGTACCCCAAAATTAGGAATGTCCACCCTTTTACAAACCAATTCCAGGAAAAGTTTGAATTTGTTGCCTAGTGAATTTTATGATAATGCCACAAATAATATTTGAAAATAAATTAACTTTCTTTTAAAATTCATTTTGCAAATATTTGTTTCTTTTCTTTGTATGAACTTCCGTTCGGCATAGTGAGGATTGTTTCCTTGACGAGCATCGATAAGAAATTAGTATTCATGTGTAAGTTCAAATATTCTGAAACCGACTCTGCACTATGGTCGTCTCCCCGTTTCTTATTCACCACTTGTTAAAGCATATGTCTGGTCGTTGCGTGGAACGTTCATCCGCCTGTTCTACCCCCCTTCTTCTTAAACATATGTGTGAAAGTCTCTTCTCCACTTCATGATGGTCGTATACGGCGCATACCGAACGAGGTTATCCAAGAATATTTTCCTTTTCTAGACTTTTTTTTGTCACCGTCCGTCGCCGCCCTAAGATCTATATGATTCCAGACGGACACAACTCCGATTTTCGTCTGCATTAAACCCCGCATTAAAACAGGGATTGCTTGCGATGAGTCTCCCATTCTATGTATGTGTATTAGAAAGCGAGATATTCGAGGGTCATTAGACTTAAGCTTTTGTCCATAAATTTCGCATCCTAATAACCGATAATTTGTGGCAACATTTCCAATTCGGTGAACGGACGCGGGTAACAAATTATAAATATCTATCTGTTCCGATATGGTTGATGCAATCCGCCCAGCCTCCTTTCTAATTCGCACAATTATGAATAAATTGAAACATAAAGGTATTGAATGACAACGAAAGGGTAGTGTTTTAATTCTTGCACGGTATGAGTTTGTAAACACGCCGCGTCTGTTTATGGTAAAATGTTTTCCATATTCAAGATTACAAAATTGTTTAGTAGTCTGTTAAATTTAATATACATGGTTTTCACAATTGTTTCGTTGAAAGGAGAAATCTGTTCTCTAATCTTTATATAACGTGTTAGTTAATATACATATATGGAAATAATATATAGAATGTGCACCTTATTTTGAAAATGTACGTACAATTTTGTACTGTGAATGTTATTGCGGGGAAACATGTCTATAGGGAAAAAGTAAAAATTTATGAGCGGTTTTTTGATCAGCAGTATAATTGATTCTAATGCCAATTTATGGTTTTTCAACTGTAAATTTCATTTGAATCCAACGGTAGCGGTTAACTAGTTCCAAGTTTTATCCTGTGATGGGTGGAGACTGTGGCTTGAAAACTATAACAAAAATCCCAAAAGAAAGGTGAGGTGGAGTGTTATTCCACTAGTGATTTGGTGAAGAGCATATCTTCCAAGGTTTACCTTAGCCGAAAACACTATGTTTAACACTGCTCTTCACTTGTTTCTACTGAAGATGGCAACTTAGTTGCCGAAATACGTATTTAGATTTGTTATCTAATTTTGTGGTAAGGGATTTTTTCACCTTTCTTTTGGGATTTTTGTTCCAAGTTTTATGCTGAAACAAATATAACGTATCCAATATAAAGTAATTGTATTTCTATTTCAAGGCTATACTGTTAAAACTTTAGGTTTTGTTTCTGTATTTTCTTAATAAATCCTGGAATATAGGCTTCAATGTGGGTTCCGGGACATGAATGTGCTTGTCATATATATAGATGGGAAGATTACAATATCATACAAGAAGTTGTGGTAGAAAGTCTGATCGGTACTGCAGCAGACTCTAGCTGGAAATTAACATTAGCCTGGGTTCCCAGTCACATGGGCGTGAAAGGAAACGAAGCAGACGAGGATGACCAAGGTCTTTCCTTCCGCATTACCAAAACACAGGTTCATCAACAAATGAATGTTAGCCTAAGGAGTGGTGGCAAAAATCACCAGGACAAAGACATGCAAAGCGATTCCAAGACGAAGAAAGCCTGAATTTATTGAAGGATTGTTGAGTAAAGATCGAAATACTGTTGAAATGGTTGCAGGACTAGCGTCGGGATACTATAGACTAAATGGGCTTTAACTAATATAGGCCTGACAGAAGACGCTACTTACAGATTCTGCCAAGAGGAAGAAGAATCTTGAGTGAACGTTTTGTGCCAATTCGATGGCCTGACAAAGACTAGGTTTATATTACTGGGGTCGGAAAACCCCAATCGCTTTCAAGAATGATCGTTTTAATTAAGGAGACCTAATTAGGAAGCGCCTCCTAGATGATCCTAAAAGGTCGTAATGAAATAGACTCTTCTGATGGCTACTCAAATATTAATCTAATCTAGCAGCTGAGAAAGAGTTTCATTTGAAGAATTGAGGTGCAAATCCATACTTCTTTGTTCACACTTCATAAAGAAGACCAGAAAATTTGTAAGTGGAAAAAGACCGATAGAAAAGCAAATTGTAAAAAGGAAAACTTTACTTAAAGAAGAATGTTCAACCTGCGGTGGACTGTACTATACTAGCACTGAAGATTGGTACCAGTGGAACATCTGCTCCCTATGGGTACACGAAACCAGTGGTATCCTGTACTTCACTTGCCAAGCTTGTCAAAAATAAGTCTCATCTTAGGAAACCACTTGCCCCGTTTTGCAATACCGGTTGCCTAAGATGAGACAAATGCAGTATTTTTAAAAATTTTGTATTTTGCAAAATGTATCCTCGTTTATGGAAATGTCAACTTACATTAGCTTTCCCAAATATATATCTATTAGTTTAGTAAATTTGTGTTTATTTAGTGGGCTTATAAAGGTCTATATGGCCACATTAACAAACGGTGTCCCATCGTAGATCGTCTCTCCTATATCATAGAGTTGATGAATGATCTGGTCTAACCAGACTTGAGAAATATACAATTCCTAATATTTTATTACATCTAATATATTAATTTATTGTCACTGTAAATATAGATGTAAATTTCTGTTATTGATACTAGTTCTTATTTATTTATTTGCTTTATGCATAGATTAAGAGATTAACCTATAATATACGAATGTAATATATCAACTGCTTAATGTATTTACATAGGTGGGTATGTAAATATATGACAGACACCTATTGTAAGTACATATTTATTTGTCGAAAGTAATTGTGGAAAACATCATTTGTATTTAGATACTTTTACGTTTAGCGTAATTATCTTAAATTATAAAGGTAGATATTTTGTTTTACTTCTGTATGGTTTAGGTACTTAAATGTATCATCTTTCCTTAACCTTTATAGTAAATTAGGAGAAAATGCAGTTAAGTTTACGAACACTATAGGGTTATTTTTAACACACTGCGTTTCATCTTGTAGAATATATGGCCAGATTTACCGCTGCTGCTATACAACGTGCTTCTTTTATTGATGTCACGGCAGATAAGACACACTTCGTGAAGCGGTACATTTCACACTCTCGCAGTGTTGCGTCCCACCAACCTTTATTTTATTTTTTTTACAAGATATATCGATTCAGATAGGAGAGATATATGAATTGAACCTTTGCCAGTGGCGTAACACACATAATACGGGTTCATATATAATATAAAAAGAGGAAAACAACAGCGCCTCCTTGGCACATGTCTCAATTATTTGATCCTAGACGTTTTCTTGGTGTTAGAGGACTACGAAGGCGAATAAATTTTATTTATTTATCGTAAGTGCGCGGATAGAATTAAACGAGTGCTCGAAAATAACAAATGTATATAATCCATGTATCTAATTGGGGCGAAAAGGAAAAATAGCGAATAGAAACGTTGATGGATAAGAATGAGGAGTTTGATATTGTGTGTGTAAAGCAACTAAGGCTGACGGACTCAGGGCGTTAATAGTAACGGCAAAAATAGATCGAGAAATTTCAGGTTGCATTCCTTTGTTGCCGTGTTTATTTATATTTAAGCTTTCCGAGTCATTTAGTGCTCCTTCTTAGCAGTTAGGTTTATGATTTATCGTCCTACTAGAGTTGTGTTTTGCAAAAATATTTAAGCTATCCGATTGAGGAATTTTAATAATAATTTTACACGTTAGTTTGGAAAACTGGCTCTTGTCGTTTTTACTTTTTCTCTTTATATAAGTATAAAACCCTGTTTAAGAAGGAAACCGTATAACTAGAAACAATGTAAAAGAATGCAACGATATAAAAGAATACAATGATATAAAAGAAATATTTTAGAATTGCGTAGTTGTATTGTATTTTTGTTAGCTGATTATCAAGCGATTTAAACTTGGGTTTTAGTTTAATTCATGAATATGTTTTTACCTATACTTACGTATAAAGTCATCACTGCTTAACTCTTTTGAATAAAAAATTATACATCACAAATCATTATCAACATGGAAATTTACTGTACTTTTATAATGAATAATGTTAAAACAAAATAAAGCAAGACCAAATAGTTTTAGTGTCTAAACTACAACAAAAAAGTAACAAGGTTATTTATTGCGTCTCCTATTGAATAGAACATAAGCAAACAGAAACTGGCAACCAATAAATATTTTAATTAAAATTTGATTAAAATTTGATTAAAGGAACATTATTAGCAGACGCGTTTCGCCTTACCGGGGCTCATGTGTGCTACTGTATGACATGTTGCATTATCCGAACACAGTTGTAGATATGTATATATTATAGTATACTAATAACAAGTGAAAGAGTATGAATAAGAAGTAAAGATGGAGGAAATCTCATTAAAATCGTAAAGATATTACGCTGAATTGACAAACCATTTCTATAACATGTTTCTAAATTCAGTCATCAAGTAGCACTGATGAGCCTTGGTAAGACGAAACGCGTCTGTTAATAATGACTGCTGCGTATCAAATCAATTAGCGTCAAGTTTAAACGCAAATTTATGGTCTTACTAGCATTTAAAACTATGTAATTTTATCTTGTAACTGACAACCGCGATGGATTATATTGTAATCGCATAAAACTTAAGTTGGCACTTAACATAACGCCGCAGAAACTAGTAAGCAAACAGTACAGAATAAATACATACTTAATTATAGAAACCAATTCCATATGTTTTAAGTGCATGTTGACCACTATAACAACCAATCTGATGTATGCATAGATATAAGAACGCTCGAATATATTGATGCCGGTTTTATTTTATTTATAACTATACGGAATGAATGAATTTGTGTGTATCTACATTCATACACTTATATACAAACATGTGTTCGTATACCTACACTTAAGTATAGCTTCTGCGTTGGCGAAGCAATCAGGCGTGAAGTTATTAATCGGTTCGGATTCGTTCTAAATCTGGTACATTGAACATGAGTACCACCTGATGCTCCCGTACAATCGAGTAAGAAGATTATTTTTATTTCAACCTCCGGAAAGTGCAATTCAATTCGCTAACGCTAAGTATCCGTTATTCAAAAACGATTTGTTATTTTAGCGTTGAAAAGCCGAAGATTAGACCGGCAACTCTGGTAACATACATAAATATGTGTTTGGATACAGCTACCAGCATCTGTATATCACAAATAGAACGTCACATGCCGTTCACCGTATTCTATCTCGTTTGCACAACTGGCTAGGGATTGTTAAGTCGGCCGGGCAACACCACCCACGCGAGAAAATTTCGGTTTGATGCCAAATATTTCTGAATTCAAAACATGGATATATATATATGTATGTGTAAGTATATATTATATGTAGTAACATAAGAACATATGTATATAGAGCATCACAGTCTTTTTTATCCTATTACAAAATAGAAACTTTTCTAACATTCTAACACAAACAAACCTCTTGGACGAAAATGAAAATATAATTTTAGACGAACTGAAACAAAAAATGTTTTATTGTTGCGTGAGTACTGGCAGTTTTTGGTACTAAAATGCTATAGTTTTAAATATTAAATTAGATTAGGATTATGGGGGGCGTATAGATTTATTTCCTCTGCTAGCTTTTTAGATGATTCTTTTTATCCTAAAATAAGCATTGTAATTTTGCATTCTCAATTAAATCTATCATCCCTGAGAACGATATTTTTACGAAGCTACGATTCTCTGAGCCCAATAGGGTTTTCTTTCGTCTTGACACAATATGCAAATAGCATCCTTTTCCAGACGATGATGATAACCTAAACTAATTGTCGTATGATGTGCACATGCTTGTGTAGCCTACAATCACCAGTTAGTAGATCTATCTATTATCTTAAAAGTATTCTTGCCTTTATTCAGTACCTAGGTCTTTTGCAACTTTAGATCTTTATTACTTTAAGAACTGCTTTATATTGCCTTTCCCTGGTGACATTTGCCACCACTTTTTGCACTTTTATTATGTATCCCTTCATTGATGAACTTGAAATAGGAATATCGAGTGGCCAAGTTTCGATTTCATTTTCTTCGAGATATTCTAAATGGCGAAAACTAAAATTATAGTCTTTTGTTTTTCAGTTGTAGCTAAAAACTGAGATTATTAAGTTTTGGAGAATGCCTAATAACTCGCTTGTCTTTACCCATACGAAAAAAAAAAAACCGGCAATAAACGACTATCTATTGATAAACGTTTTGACATTATTAAGGCAATTATATTAGTAGAATCGACTAATTAAAATCAGATTGTGATTTTATGCACTCGTATTTGGCTTGCAGCATAAGGTTGACTTTTTTTTATGTAAATCGTAAGCAGTGGTATAGCCAGAGAGTGTTTTTTTCTCTTATCAAACATATATAGCTTATGAGGTCGATTTCTACCAGTTATCTAATAAAATATAAAATAACTAAATATTTGCATTTGTAATTTAAAAATTATCATCTAGTAGCCCACCACAAACATAAGCGTGTATTTCTGATATAAATAAAACATATTTGATTACTGTTTGTTAAACAAAATTCCTTATATGTATATAAGTAACAATGCAATGCAACTACAAATTTGTTACATCAAATATTCAAACTGTACCCCACTATTGTCCAAACATAACTGGCATCTTCTCCTTATTCTTCTCATTGCATTATCATTATAAATATGGATGTCAGAAACAGCATTTAGACATTCTTCAAAATTTTCAATTAATTCCTGAACATTATGTGCGGTATTTTATTTAAACGCTCCTCCCTCAGGTCCGTTTGTTCCAAACCAATTTGTTCCGAAACTATTGTTTAAAAATATATTATAATTCCAGTATCGTGTGTTAGTGTGGCGTCATATTGAAACAATGAACTTTGCTAAAATGGCATGTCGTTAATAAGTTCTTTTATACTTTCTTCTAAAATCTGCCACATCGTTCACGTTTCATCTAAACAAGCCTTGCAATGTTGAAAAATGCACATCCGGTTTTATTTAAATACATCCAGCCGTTTTCAAGATATTGCAAAAAACATTTAATTTTCTAAGAGTTTTGACCATCAACAGCGGTCAAACCAGACACTTTTTCATAATGGTTGTCGTACCAAATCTTCATATTTTCATCCAAGGAATACCGTGATACCATTTTGGCCAGACAATTCTGGGACACTTTGTATATGGTATGTGATGACACGATTGCTCATAGTAGCACGCCATACATTAAAACCGTATCTCACTTGTTCAATTTGTGGTTGACAACCTAGTGTGGGTTAATATCAGACCACCAGTGCGCGTTATATCTATTGAAAATGCCTGCGCTACCAATTTGGACTTCGTTAATTTTCCCAAAGAAAAATTCATCGTGCTGTTGTTTCTCTAAATGCAATCGACAAAATCTCAAACGGTGGTTATAATCACCTGCATATAGATGATGCACCCTTCCGATTTTGTAATAATATAAAGCATATTATTATACATAACAATGACATCCGTTATTATAGTCAGCCATCTTATGCTAGTTTTCACTCTACGCTACATATATTCGACGTTATATTATATCCAGTTGTCAATTCCTTGAAATTCTTTTCCCACTAAATTATAGTTGATAAGGAGTGTATAATACCTGCAATTTTGAAATCTATAATTTAAAAGCAAATCTTTAGCATTTAGACTGAAGGAAATGTAAACATGCTTATACAGTGGTTACGGAGATTCCTTCTTTGAACTGGTGACGCAGCTGTTGCAGACCCAACACATTCCAAAGCAACGATACAATCGATCTGCTGGTGCAGGTGTTCCAGACAGACAAGGACGGGTTCCTGTTGAACGTATCTAAAACCTGGACAGTAACAATTATGCTGAAGAGAGCCGATAAAGTTTCTTAATCTTTCTAATAAAACGGTAGCAAAAAAACTCTGTACAAGTTTAGGTTAGTTAATACATTAATAGTTGAAGTTTATTGATCCACTTAGTTATATATAAATACACATTATGTGAGTTAATACATAATGTAACATATTTAAGTCTTCGAAAACTCCCTACATGGATCAAATTATATCGTTATGGCTATTTTTACCGAAACACACTGGCGAACTGACCTTCATTTGTTTAGATTAAAGTTCGGCGAACTCGTGGATGTCGGTATCAAGACTAATAATAATACATAATAAACTAATTCCTTTCTGATAGAAAAATGAACGCAAAGAATTCACACAGAGTATGTGTATATACACCATATATGTTCTTGTCCATTCGATATTTTTTGTGCTCCTTCTATATTTCAATAATTGTAAGTAAAATTGATTTGCAGGTTTATTCTAGTGATTTCTATAATATTCCTTCAATTTTAATTTAGAAATTATGCTGGATGGAAACCATAATAAAAAAAGGGTACTTTTTCCGTACAGTCCTGAGATTGACTCTGAGTAAATCGAATTGCTTCATTTACACATAATACTATTCCAGAAATTCCAAACTCGCAGAAAGGAGGTCATCGTATAGTTTGATGAGATTTTCTTTGTAAAAATTAAACTATGTTACAAGAAGTAAGAAAAGTGGGAGGAGTAGTCGTCGAAAGATAAATAACAGATACAGAAAGAGCTCGATGATACGGATCAATAGGAGAACAAAGCATAGTGGTTCTTGTTCAATTTTTATATCATAATCAGTGTTAGAGAGTACTAGATCTAAAACACGATTTTTAAAGTTATATTATATTATTAAATTGTTGGAGGATTAAAGAACTACAGAACAATTGAAAAATGTTAGTTTTAGGAAAATAATTTGCCAGGAAAAAGGATAAATTCATTTCTAACACTCCAAGATAAAGAAATCATCGGAAATCATCCGAAATTAAACAAAAAAGAGTGAAGTTACACAGCATAATAAAATATGTCTATCTATCTATATATCATAGTGAAACAATTAATTATTTAATTCAACAAAAAATTTTCAAATATTTTTAACAACGCGAGAGGTAAGCCCAATTATGCTTTATCAAAGAATATAGTATTCGATCAGAGCTTACTGAATCTAGGAATTCTACTAAATCCAGCTGCAAAATTTTGTAAAATGTTTGGCATATATAAACGAAGAACTAATATAATTAAATTATTTTCACTGCATGGTTTATTAATGAATTTTGTACGAACTAAAATTTTCAAATTGCGTTTAGTTAATTAGCTAACGTTCATTAATTTCTGGCAGAGGTACAAGATATGTTTTTGTAGTTTATCGTTAAAGGGAACTTCTTCAAAGACAACCTGCAGTATAGCAATATTTTAATATGTATATGAATCAGATCTCTCAATCAATGATCTCTCTTTTATAGTTTCATATATGCGTGTGCATAAATATCAGACGCTTAACTAAAACTCTTACTTTGACCTCCTTCGTTCTTTAATGTTTTCCGATTTTATTTTGCAAATATTCAGACATATTAATATATAATATTTAACCTGAATAATATGTCACTTAAAAACAATCATATTAAATCGTTATTTCGCTAATACATCATCACATTAACGATTGCTACTATAAAAGAGAGTGTGTTAGGTTTGTTGTCGTTGTTTACTCCGGGCTTTTATGTATGTACATACGTATATCGTAATGGTAGGCAAACAATTAAGAAGCGGCTTCCATAACTTCGTTCTATAATTACATCGAAACCGGTGACCACCTTTATACCTATCCACTATCTCGTCTGTCCGACTACCATTTTATTTCACATCGGTCGACAATTCATTTGAATTTAACTGTTTCAATGCAAATTAGTTATTGTTATTTAAAACACCCTCGCGGTCGGGTCTCGGGTCTATTTAATGCTACGACTTTTCATTCCCCGTGAATGTTAAATCGTGTATAGTTTCTTCGAAGCAATGCAGGACCGGACTTGGAAACAACAATAAAAGGTACTCCTTTTATTTGTTTTGAATATTTTTAGTTTTGAATGATATTATCTTGCTACGAGTATAATTAATGATATTTTTAGATTAAGAAACTAAAAAAAAATTGATGAAAAATTAATAGAAGAAGAACCACAGAGCGAGTGCATAAATAAACACATAAAACAGAATTGGAAGTTTTCAAAAGATATATGAGTTTAAACCAAAACCATTCTGGGGGGATAAATACGCTAACAATAAGATTAAAACAAAGAAATAATTACACCTGAAGTGATTTAACAATAAAGATCCAAAGACTAAAGGATAATGTAAGCAGGTCGATAGTTGTGCAAAGAAAAGTACTGAATAAAACTGTGTACTGTGTATTTGGATGTATGAAGAGATCGAATAATTCAGTAGCCAACAATGTACGGCATGGACATCATTAAAAAAGATAAAACAAAACCAAAAAAAAAAAACCAATACATAAAGCCAGAAGATAAACGGGGAATACATTTTGTAAATCTGCTACGAGGAAACAGATGGTTTGATGTCACTGGAGGGTTTTTAGAATAATCGAACTTATTCGTATAACTTCGTAACATCCGTAACATAGAAGCATATATATTTGACGAGAGCATACGAAGAACTTCGATCATTGCAATAGCTCTCTTTGTGACGTGTGTGCAAACCACCACGTATGTGTCAAACTATCTGACATCTCAGAAAACCTAACAATTGAATATTTTTTGGCCGACTGAATCACCTAGTTCACCTATTTCTTATGAGGTCACTTAAAATGAAAGGTGTGCTTCTAAGCTCGGTTCAAGGTGTTAATAATTTGGAAGCAGTTGCTTCAAAAGTAATCGAGCAATTAATTCCAACTTGGTTCAATTATTCTCTCTTAGCATTTATAGAGGTTGGCTCATCTCTATGCCAACGATACTCTGTCATAAACTGCTTCTCAACAAAAAGGAGCTTGTTTAGCTGTTCGCACTTTCTGCTACCAACTTAAGCGGCTGGTTGCAGCTTTTGTAAATCACTAATTGTATATAAATCCCATAAAATTTGCTATTATGTTAAGATAAATATATATAAAAAAATATACAATTCCTATCCAGATGGTATTTATACAAAAAAAAATTATTTACTATTGGCTGAGACTGACAGAAATCTATGTGTATACAGTTATGGACACCAAATTATACACAACACACTGTCAAACATCTTACCACAAATTTCATTGTAGTGGATGCACGTTTCAATATCGAAGTTATCATAATTAGTAGTAATTGAATTGAAAGTTCAGTTTTACTGTTGATGATGTCAACTTTGCAATTGAAACCTAGATCTATTTAGAGCATTTAATAGAGTGCGTCATACGACTCTTCTCTACAAGCTAGAAAGAATTCGATTTTTGGGGGCATCGTACAGAAATGGTTCGGGTCCTATTTGGCCGAAAGGAAGCAGTGTGTTATATTGCAAGATAATGAAGGAAGTACAATAAAATCTGAATTGGAACAGGTCACTTTGGGTGTGCTGCAAGGGCCAGTCCTTGGGCCTCTAATTTTCTCCCATATGTAAATGACTTTCCGGATATTACCCGAGATCTTATGATTTTGTATGATGATGATACAACGTTGGTCATTTGTGACAAAGATATAGAATTGTAGCAAGCAGACTAAAAGTTCATTGAAGTAGCCTGGATGCTTGGTTGTCTAATCATAAGCTTAGGTTGAATACAGAATCGATTCTCGTATTCGATGGATAACGTGACAATTTTAAATTGGACTACATGTAACGTACGCTCACCAGTAATAATCCTTCCAGATTTCTACAAATGAATATTTTTTGTTAAACGGCAAAGAGCATATTCTTGTTTGACTTAGCTATGGGAAACAAATGTTTGAAGAACTATTTTTTTTACTACCATCCTAAACATGAATTTATACCATCATCATAAAATCTTAACCGCCGAACTTTGCTGTTTTTTTTTCTTTAAATAAAGCTTAATATCGGACATATTATGACAGAAGTAACGACCCCTGATACACACACACATTTATATGAATTTCCATGAAAAATGTCATCGTTTGGCCGTATTTTCGATCCAAAGACACATATGTACCGCATGTTTGTGAAAAGACGCTGTGCAATAGGAACAGGCTTTATAAAATAAAACGCCGAGTCAAACCAGAAAGACCAACGAAGAAAGCAAAAGAAGAGTGGGATCGAGACAGAGAGAGCAACTCTTGAATTACATGCAGATGCTACGCCGGCTACCCACATCTTACAATAAATTTATCGAACCTGTCATATTAATAATAAGCAATCAGCGGCGAACGTTGTCAAACCGTTAAGCATTAAACTGTACGGATGTGTTCTATCTTTCGGAAAAAGTCCTTTCCCGAATTCTTAAAAGTTTGTTGATTCATTCATAGACGCAAATTTGAAAATAAGTTTTATTTCAATCGAATACCGCATTAAGGAAGCGTAGTCGCAGTTGAAGATCGTAAATATCGACAATATGCCCAGACCAGATTGTTTTAAACGCTTTTAAATTTTGTTATTTCGCTTGAACGCCGCCCACGTCGTGATAAATTATATTTACCGTTAATAGCGATGTGTCGCGGTGGTGCAGAGTCGGGCTTGTTCTGATTTCATTTATATCAGATCGGTGCAAAAGCGGACTGCTTGTTCGTCTAAAACCCGATTGCTCTAAGGCAATTTGAATATCTATTTAACGAAAACCTTTAATTAGCGCTACTGTTTGTTTTAATGACTCTATAGCAAAAAATGATGTCGTGAAAGACGGACATATTTTCGTTTCGGTTTTTAGTTACAGTTTGGCGAATAGCCAAAGTTGTATTGGGTCCATATACTGTCTCCAATTTACTCAATGTTTGTGTTTTACATGAACGCGGGTACTAGGTGATGTGTGTCAAGTCAACCTTCCATTTTTTAGGTAATCACGCTCAAATTAGTAATATTTTACCAGATCATATCACTTTTTGGGTACATTCCTCTCAATGATATATAGAGCAAATATCTACTAATTTACGATTAATGAAGTAATGCATAAAGAAAAAAATCACCTTGTGCGGCTACTACAAACATTAAGTTTATAAGTAGAAGTTAGATTATTGGTCATAAGTACAATCAAAATAGTAAAAAAGAATACTTTCATTAACAACACCGTACTTATATGTTGTAATATAATAAGAGTAATTGGACTCTTGAATAATAATAAATAATAAAGAATAAAGGAATCTATCACAGGGCGTTTAATGAGGTTCGATTGGACGATACGAAAATGCACTACTTACTTTGAAATATTTAATTTTTAAACTCAGCTTTGTTTGCGCCTTATTTGGAAACTTATTTTCGTTGGTCACCGTGCAAAATTACGGTTAAACATTGGACCAAACTGTTGGTAACGAATTCTTATCGCTAAAACTCGAGTTTGCCGATATATCTGAGATGTGTTATAAACGTGAATGGATATTTTCAAGAAAACCACCAATTTTCAGGTAAAATAAACAGATTATATTAAGAAAATAGGTAAATAATCCGCATTAAAATATAAAGCAAATTCGTAATTCGATTCAAATCAGGAAAACTATAAGTTTCGAACACTTCTTGTATTTCAGCTGATATGGATGTTACTGAAAAAGTGAAAATGTCATTTTATCGTTTAAAGATCTAGTGGCGTAGCTAGTTCTTTTTGTTCTAGGTGAAATAGTTTTCGAGTTTTGGACCATACTCAGCAACATCATATAAATTTCGGCGATTACTTCGGAAATGTATTTGCTTGTTGCTCCACATCGCTAAACATTGTTACATCGCTAACTACAGAAGTAGAATTTACGGCAATATTTGTTTCTGTTACGTTTATTTTATATTTTCATCTCACTTTGGGTGGCGCAACTGTTGATAGTCATGCACAGATTTTGCATTTACCAGTTGTTGTATTGTTTAAAACGTTATCGTCTGAGAATGACGAAAAAAATTATTAGTTTGAAAAGCATAAACAGAAAAATAGAAGAGTCCCAGTGTATCAAGTTCGTACAGGATTGAATCAGCTTTGTTCGAAAGTAACTCGAAATCACTTTAGGTACATATAGTGACTTTAAAAAGAAAATGCAAAAAGAAATTTAAGTTAAATTTAATAAGAAAGATGCATTAATTACACCTCTATGCTATATCACATATAAGTACTGTTTATAGTCCAATTTTGAAATTTCCTACAGATCAAGCAATTTCGGTTGCGGGTGCACAATAGCAAGAGAGCGTGCGCAATGGGGTGAGGCACACCCGAATAAATATAAAGAAATGTTGTAACTATAACCCAATATCTTCGCGATTGGTGCACAATACGAAATTCAGTTTCTATTGTATTATGTATCTGGGGCACTTTACGCCAGCCATTAGCTCGGCTCCGCCGGCTTCTTCGAGCTAATGACGTTAGATGCACGCATTTCCACACATTTTTTCACATAATAATTCCATTGGGTAGGTACAAACCGTCAAAACAGTTAAAATATCGATTAAAAATCAAAACAAAAAGGATTATTGAGTTGAATAACTTTACGATATTAAGTAAAGAGTAAACGAATGTTAAAACTTCTGTTGCAGCATCCCTTTTCTTTGTAAAGCAATATCGCTGGACTGTTCAAAACAGCAACATAAAACAATTGTATTTTTTTTCCTTTTCATTAGCAGTTTAACATTTCATTCAAGTTGAATTAACTATAAGGCTTATATGTATTTTAATACTTTTTTATTCGCTCAACTACAACTTCTTAGGCTTTCAATTAACACCATATGCTTGTTAAAACTAAAAAATATATATGGTTTTTTAGGGTTTGCCTGTTTCTCTTGGTGAACTCGGAGTAGATACATAATAGATTACAGCTGTGAGGAACAAACTTCTTCTTTTCCCCGTTTCTTTCTTTTTCCGTTTCAGAAATTAATTGTTTTTCTAGTTTTATAAATTCATTCATCTTTTCACTAATGCTCCCCCTGTTATATTTGGATGTAGAAAATTGTGTTGTTTAAAATAATCATTATATCATTCATGATGGTCCTATCGATTAATTATTAAACACGCTTTTTCATTTTAATTTGTTTATAATTTATATAGAAATCGGTTGTCTGATGTGTCTTTAAGGATTTTTTATTACAACTGAAGTACTGCCGTATGAGATGGAGTTTATTTTAATTGCATCTATTATTTTGTTTAGCATTATACGTATCGGAAGATGTAAATAAACCACCGTTTGATACATAAAAGTGTTAAGTGTGTTAACTGCGGATAGCTGATGGTTATTTTTGGACACCACTTCATTAAATAAGACGTCCTGAAATATTTCCTCGATAAATAATAAAATATCTGTGAGAGGGCGTGCGTGGCCTGTCAGGTGAATATAAACGCGCAACGTCAGCAAACCAAACCAGACCATTACCACGCCGATGTGATTCATCCGCAGTGACGTGACGTAGAAATAGAAACAACTGAAGAGTGGTGGGCGGGTCTCGAACTTGTGTGTACTTAGATTTGAATATCATATACGCATATATCTATGCCTCGTATATATTTATAACAAACACGAATACACATCTATATAAATATGTAATCGCGTCTTGATGACCGCATGGCGTTCGCAGCGGAATTATCCGGGTACGCTCCGGCCTTATTAGGAACTTGTCCGCGATGACAGATCTCCGGCATCAAAAGGTATCCCCATATAAGCGCGTTCATTAACGACGTCACGAATACCTTCTTTTTCTTCTGGCTCGTTCAATTGATTCGCGAGTCGTTTCTAAATGCACGAATCCTCTTATAAATTGATATTACTACACTTCCGGCGATGAATCGAGACATGCCAATAAATTGGTTCTGAGGCGAGGCTCATCAATAAAATAAGAGTGACACTGAAATATGAGTGATGCAGATTGATGCCGTTGAGTTACACAAACAGCTAAAGAAAATTAAAACCTTATGTATGTATGTTAGAAGAATAAATTAATTGCTAATAACGTATGCTTTTTCTTTGCTGCTGTGGATATTTCAATAAATGTACTTACATTTATGTTTTAACCTTTCTTGTCGTTTTTTTGTGTGAATGCAATAAAATTAATTTATTATTTATGGAATGTTGCTACAATTTCCTTGTCTTAATGTTAGAAGTAATATTAATATTATTTCTTTATATAAATATACAACTATTTACTGTAAAAATAAAACTCCATCGAGCTGTTGATATACACATATAGTTAATCTACATCTTGGAAACTAATTACAACAAAGTCTGCTCACTTTTCAGAAAATAGTACAGGATTATAAAACATTTCTATCTTTTTTATTTATTAACTTACCCTTATTCATGTGCTATGTTGTCACGTCATGGGAGAAATAACTTACACAGACTGAGATAGAAAGTTAGTTAGTTACTTACTCCAGCGATGTTATTGTCTGTGTCGTGTTTATATTTCTACCGTATTTATTATTTCTTCTTTATATAATTGTCGTATAAATACAGTTGCTTTAACAGCTATTTTATTTTTAGTATTTTCTTTTAATCGTAAGTATATATTTGGCAAGCATAAACATGAATTAATGACTACAATATTTCAGGACCATTAATGATTCTGGAAGCCGATGTACAATGCAAAGTTTCTTTCTTATCAAAATTCCACCTTTATCATTCGCAACTTTAAACAAATAAATTATATAAATTATTGCTCCATATTGGTTTATATAGGTTTTAATTTTGAGAAAGTTTGTTGAATTGTTTTAAATATACATATGAGACAGACATCTTTTACTGTATTTGTAAAATTGAATTGAGAAAAATGTGTTTACGATTTATATCTGCATTTTTTTTGTTTAGAAATTTTTATTAAGTTGAATGTATGTATGTACAGTGATCGGTAAAAAAATCTGTGATGCATTTATAGATTTTAGAGGTGTTTAATATGTAAGTTAAAATAACAAATTGATAAAATTTAAAGTTATAAAATGTAGTAGTAAATGCTTGAAAGGTTTGCAATTTCCTGTCTGTCGACAGAATTAATATGTTTTTCAATTTGAATTAATTCATGGATGTTGCGTGCTTTATAGTATTTTTTCTGCAAGTATAGCTTCAGTGTGTACAAAATCCAAATAGTGGTTCTAGCTATTTGCGTGTTCTTTAATGAGGTTACAGTATTTGCATATTTCTGGTCTTTTATTTGATCTGCTAAATGTTGTTTAGATTGTCCGATGTATACACACCACTGCAATTGAGACAACGGATTTTATACACTGCGTGATTAATTCTTGAAGAGGTATAGGATCTTTTAATTTAGTGTACAGAAATTTTAAATTATTTTGATTTTTGTGTGCTACATGTATGTCATAGGGACTTAAAACACACATACACTAGAATAACTCAACCAAAACGTCACAACAAATTTACTACATAAGAAAACTTTGTTTTACTACGAATCAGATACTTCTTACTAATCAAGAAATAAAATAAAAATGTTGAAGGAAATCAGTTTGTATCGCACAAATGTCATTACTCCATATTTCAAGTTTATTCGAGTTAATTACATGCACTTTCAAACGTTATTTACACTCCTTAATCGTAAGTTGCACTGTTCTCATACGCAGTAGATTTAATAGTCTGAAGTAAATTATATCGCCTGTCTAGAATGACCTTAATTCATACAATAGATTTTAGTTTTATACTTCAAGCTCTAAAAGCTATTTTATTCCAAAGCTTTTAAAGTTAATTGAGCGTGAATACAAATGCAACGGTATATCGGTTCCTGCATTTCTTTGCAGCAGATAAGGCAAGATCATAGAAGCAGAATCAACACTTCAAAAGTCCGTCTTAATATCGTCTTAATATTACATTTTCAATTGACACTACAAACCGATTGCTCCTATTTAAAATTTAAAAAAAAAAAGGTAGCGCGGTTTATTTAGCATTGCTTTTCCCTCTCAGCGTATTGTATAGACTACTGGTGCTTGTAGAAAACTAAGAATATACAGTAAGTACTTTTTTCATTGAAATATGCTGCTTTTCTAGCTATTATTATTATTATTATTTAGAATTTTCGAAAGATAGTGGTGAAATTTATTAACTTGTCTCTATATCTCTCGATGAGGACCAGATCATCTATCAAAAACTTCGGGAAATGTTACTTTCTGGCCGAGCTCAGAAGAACAATAAAGACGTAACCTGAGGCAACGCTCGATTAAATAATTTATCATAATTATAAGGTAGCGAATCTCGAGCGTACTGGACATGGTCGCAGCCTACGTCATATTGGTGCAGAGCGAACAAGTAAAAGCGACGTTAATTGACGATAGTCCAGCAGAATAATCGCCGACATCTGTTGTAGGTTAATAGCCCGTAGTTTCCAATGCAGAAGGTACCTAAACAGAGTAAAAGTTGTGACGTTAACGATTTCATTCGACAAGTATGAAAATTAACCGTCCTGGATGCGCGTTCGTTGGAATTCGTTTAGACCCCTTTGACTTCTCATGGTGTCAATTACAGGCGTTCTTTAATTTATTTCACGTGCTATTAATATTAGAATTGCCAGGATATCAAATATCAGTAACATGAATTACTAGCGAACGCGAACATCCGCTGTCAGTGCGGGAGATAATCAATATCTGCCTTATTTATTAGTCCATTAGTTGCTGTAAACACCATCTTCGCTATCGTTCGAGTCGTTATTTCGTGATGAAAATGAAAATTTTCGCGTCGACCTCGTTTGCCATTAATACGTATGCAATAAACATTTCGAAATTACGCAAAGACCTCTCAAAATGCTATAGACACGGAATATGAAATTTATCTCAATGGAAACAAACTCAAACAATCAAATTATCGATGTTTCGTCCCGTTAACTGCTCACTATATCGATGTTATTTGAAATAGAGTAATTATCGGCAATCAGAACCACAACTAAGCCCGAGGAGATTACACGCCCTCTATAACATAACGGTCTCCCGTCTCAGTTGTCTCGTCAGCTACTGTAATCTACAATTTAGAGTAAATAAATTACTACTCTCCAAGGAGATAAAACTTAAGGCGTACCAGTTATCTCCTTATTCATTGATGGTCACACCTTTTTCATGTCAGAATGTTACCGTATCTACTAACACTTTGTAAATATAATTGAATTTAGATTGATTAGTGGTGGAGTAGCGAAATTTCATTCCGCGAGATTAACATTTGCTTTGATATTATGACTTGCAGGTTAATATTTACCAGGGATGTGAACAGTGCGGTACACAGATACTGTTCATAAACAGTGATGAATTTGTTCACTCCATTCCGGTGTTCTGCGATGACGCAGCCTATTGGAATATGTACTTACAAGTATCGTTCTCCCACCCACGGCATTTTTAATAATAATAATAATAATGTATATTGCTCAAAAGATCACAGTGGATATAAGAGACGTCAATAAATAAACAGTAAAATTAAATACATACAAATCACAAATTATGTCAAATCAATATTATCAACAAACACAATTACAAACAAGACAAGTTACATATTAAAATATTCTGCTAAGGTGTAGAAGCAATTTTTATACAAATAATTCTTTAACTCATATTTAAAACTGTTAACATTATTTATTGATTTAATATATGGCGGTAAGTTGTTATATATTTGTATTGCGGAGTATTTGGCTGACTTTTCCAACTTAGTGGTTCTATGAATAGGAGTTCTAAACTCCTCACAGTTTCTTGTATAGTAGCTATGGTTAACAGCATTTTTATCAGATGGATTATTAAATATGTGGACACAACAGGAATATATATAGATACTAACAAAGGTCATAATTCTACGTTCTTTAAATATTTGTCGGCAACTAGTTCGACGGTCTAAACTATAAATGAGCCTAAGAATCCGTTTCTGAACAATAAATATTCTCTCCCAATCCACACACTTCCCCCATTGTGGTAGTGTATGTTAAATAACCGCGTCATTCACATGGTTGCTTATGACGTTATATAATGGCATTGTAAATTACAAATATATAAAAAATTGGTATTCTTTAGCTCTGTATATAGTGTTTACAGATTTTAAGAATGCTTATGATATTATTAACTACACATTGTTGTTTGTTCCTTTTCTAGATACTAGAGTTATCCGCTGTGATGACCAATCTATCATTACAGATTGGTATACAAAGCCAACTTTTTCAGGACGATATATCAACTTCTACTCAAACCACCCTTATAACCAGAAGATTAATACCTTAGTTGCATTGAGAAATAGAGTGATGAAGTTATCACATCCATCATTCCACCTTAAAAATTTCTCTTTCCCCTTCCTCCTTCTGTCTCGACAGGCTGTTGAAACCCAATAGTTGTTGTCATCTCCGTGATCTTTGTACAGCCGTACTCCTGCTGTATTTTATGTAAAAGTTATCTGTTCCATATTGGGTGGATAACTTTGACATACCTCTATGTACCTTTTCTGTATTTCTTACATACCAAAAACCGGGTATAAGGGTTATAATTTTTATTTACACAAATGCAGATCAGTTGAAAAAATGTGGGTTTGAAAGTGGGCATATTGTTTAATAAATAATGTAACCTACATCAATGATTGTTCCTTTTTTAATTTCATATAAACACCAATTTTGCCGTTATTATTTACGTGCTGGTAATCAAGGACCGTTGCTTCAAATATTAATGAATTGTTAGAAGGGATAATGTTTGGTGAAGCTATAGGAAAGTTTTATTAGTATTATTTTGTTGTTCCCTGCTTCCTGAATTTTTAAAATACCTATATAGATAAGATTTATTGCAAATACCAAACGCTGTAAGGGTATTATTTTAACTTCTTTCTAAATACTTTAGTGTGTAACGTAAATAATGATTTAATACATTACAATTTGTCGTCTATACACACACATAATTATTGCTAAAAGTAAATATTAAACATGTACCATCAGCTGAACATCCGCTTGTTCAGTGGTGAGTAGTTATGATAATCACTAACCCAATATATATATATATAGAATAGACCACGACATTAGATCTGTCGAGCAGTGTACGTTCAACAAATAATGATGTAGTTACTTGTTTTCATACCATAGAAAATTGATGTATATGCTAACAGATACTTATGAAATTCCACAATGTATTCAGTAATCTATTAGAACACATTTTGTAATTTTGTTAATTATAATGTGGCGCTACAATATCACAAGATACAGAGCAACTTTTGCATTATCGATAAAGAACAAACAGTATGAATTTACCTCAGGGAAACCTATACCAATCTGTTCGTTAGACGTATTTATACTTGAGGCATAATGACAGCGTTGATTCTATAATATTAATGAACATATTTATCCCACATTGTGGCCTGTTAAAGGTAAGGTAGTCACTGTACCCACATTTCCCCTATAACACGGTAATTTAAATTATCGAATACCTGATACATGTAACATGTTACAAAACCTGTAATATATATCTAAGTGCCCATAAGTGTTACACACTTTGAAATTAAGAACCATTCAGCGCTTAAAAGTATTGCTACTCATATCTTATACAGGGATAGTTAATGCATTACAACCATTTACATATACATACATCTACGTTGTATACATATGTAAATACGGTCTTACAAGCTACATCGTAAAAATGCACATGACAGTCTCTGATCGCTAATAATTGCACATAAATACATTCGCCATTTGCATTTTAATCGTAGACCGGCACAAGGACGACACTTTTTTCCTCCTCCGTCGCCAATTACAAAATCCTCTAACCTCATTCGATCACTCACCGCTCTCGCTGGGGGAGAGACAAACCCGGATACGTGGATACGTAAATAAGAGGAAAACGAGATGAAATGAACGTTCGCGCCCTCCTCCGCCATTGTCAGACGCCGCGAAATAGGCCATCGCGTTATAAAAATAATGCCGCGAGCGTGATTTGAGCATTCGTTTTTAGATCGTCGGCGTCGGGGAAGTTGTGATGTGTCAGAACCGCAAAAATATCGTTGCGGGTACACGTACGTCTGCTCGCAATTATTATTGTGTTTGTTATGACTTAAGAATAGTCGAAAACAACGAAGTATGCGCGAGATGGTTGTTGGATGATTCACGCAACGGCAAAAATGTCATCACATGATTACGGCTATGTAAAATATGTAATGTTTAAGGTTTTGTTGTGATATCGCGTTTCGCGTAAGCGTTAGGCAAAATCATGCAATAATGAATACCATAGATCGCTATTTCTGCAACAAAAGCAATTATATCTAAGTATTTTGAAATGAAGTCTGTAAGGTTTATACAAACATTTGTTGCACTTCTTACGTCTATTTGTGAAAAGGCTCTACAATACCAAAATTAGAAAAGAAATCCACATACAAATACTTACCTGCTGACATCATGACTGCGCAACCAGTAATAATAATCTTTTTAATCAAGATTTGTGAGATTCAAAACTGTACTAATACATTTCGTTTTAATCATCCACACTGTTAATGAAATCCAAATAATTATTGTTGAGGACTGAATCAACAATATTTTTTGTACATCTATACATAAAAAAATAGTGCTTTAATACTTTTTTCTACAAACGCTTTATAAAATAGTTTTTCCTATATAGCAAGTTCCAAATGTGCGTGAATGCATACTTACTACCACCTTGGTGGCGGCTAACCGGGTGGCGGATTAAACGGTGTTGCGTCTTAAGCATGTTGTTACAATAAAGTTTTAACCCCAAAGTGGTAGCTATGAGTCTGTGTGCGGGGAAGCTCAGGGTTCTAGACCGATTGCGCAACGAAACAGTGAAAGTGTATCATAAATCAAACGTTTACTTCTATACAAAACTTCTTTCTCAATTGACGGGACAGATGAGGTGGACTTAAACAACGTATACCAGTGGAATTCTGTTGCAAAGTCTTAATATTATAGCTTAATGATCTTTTAAAAATTTCAAGGTAACTTAACCAACCATCCCAATTGAGTGTATGAGGGATTCTGTTAAATTTCTGTATCCCCTAGATACTTCTAAGACACGAATTCTGCAAAGGCTGAAGCCTAGTCCTATCAATGGTGTGCAAGCAGTAATAGTAAACGTTCATGCAAAAGTTAAGTTTGGAGAGGTCCAAACAGTCCTCACTATCATTCAAAACTTTCACACTACTATGTAACCCAATCTAATTAAATGTGAAAAACGGAGTTTGGGGTCAAGCAGAAGGCCTCAGTTATGCATACAATCAGATACACAATTGATTTTAATTTCAATATCCTTCAAGATCGTAGCTCGGCTTTTTCCACGGCAAAAAAACAAAACAGAAGTTTCTTTATTATTCTAAGTCTAAAATTGGCCCCTCACATGACCGTAACAGTTCTTGTTACAGTACGAAGGAAACTGAAAGAAATTAGTAGTTGTTACCCAACCTCATTCAGAGTCAATTGTCTCTAAAGTAGCTTGGAGTGCACCTGGATAGAAGTATGACGATGGGTCAACGAAAGCAATGGGCTGCTGAGAAAGCAATCAAAGCGTTAAAATAGCATCAGACAATTAATGCCAAATATGTATAGACCAAAGAATGAATCCAGAAGAGTATATGTGCAGTCGCGCGGTCAATGATAATAAGTGCAGTTACGGTATTTGAAATAGGCAAAACAACCAGCAAACGTCAACTACGCCACTTTAGACGAAGGGTTGCACGGGGAAACCTTTTATGGAAGACCAAATAACAACAGTTTTTGTAATTTATATAGTCAAAACTATTGAGTTTTATAAAATTTTTGTAGAAAAGATTTTTTCCAAAATCAAAAATAAATCTCTGATAAGAGATTGAGTCTTCGCTGGAAGACATGCATGTGTGCATATATCTCGCAATTGTTCTTCGTAGTATACAGGGTGAATCTCAATATATGCGACAAAATTTAAGAGCTGATTCCTGAGGTTATTTTGATCATTAAAGTTCATATGAGTATATGTCCAAAACGGTTTGGTTTAAAAGTTATTGAATGTTTAATAATAAATTATGAACTATGACTAACACGATATAATATCACAGTTGGTTCTTCAAAATCAATTGTGTTGAGAGGGAATTGTTTATCATTTCAATATTTGACAGTAGTTGTCAGAGTATTCATTCAGTTTATTGTCAGTTTCTGTTTTCTAAAATGAATTACACGAATGCTGAGATGGGTGATATGCATTTTGTTTACGGTCTTGCCAATGGAAATTCGCGTGCTGCTAGACGTCTTTATGAAGAACGATACCCGAACCGTATCATACCGCATCATTCAATATTTGCCCGTCTTCACCAACGTCTTAGTGAAATAGGAAGTTTTAAAAAACAGACGACTGATAACGGGCACCAGTTTACAGTAAGAACTCCACAACTTGAAGAAATGGTACTAAATGAAATTGAGGAACATCCTACTACAAGCGCCAGAAAAATTGCGTTTGCTTTAAACATTAGTCAGGCCACAGTTTGCAGAATATTGAAAGATCAACTGTTGTATCCATATCACACTCAACGGGTGCAGGCACTTTTGCCAGCAGATTTTCCGCAAAGAGTGGCTTTTTGTCAATGGGTGCAACACAAAATCGCACAAATTCCTGACTATTTGGCTCAAATATTCTTCACCGACGAGAAAACTTTCTCTAGAAACGCGATTATTAATTTTCATAATAATCACATATGGGCCGAAGAAAATCCGCACGAAATAGTGAATGCCCGTTATCAACATCAATTCTCTGTCAATGTGTGGGCCGGAATTGTTGGAGATCACTTGATAGGTGCACATTTTTTACCGATGCGGTTAAATGGCGAGGTATACCGCAATTTTCTTGAAGAGGAGCTACCACTACTGCTCCAAGAAGTTCCCTTACAATTAAGATTACAAATGTATTTTATGCATGACGGTGCTCCAGCGCATTTTAGTTTAGTTGCTCGCGAGTTTTTGAACAATACGTATCCAAATCGGTGGATAGGACGGGGAGGTCCACAACCGTGGCCTCCTCGGTCTCCAGACTTAAATAGTTTGAACCTTTTTCTCTGGGGTCACCTTAAATCTTTAGTTCATACGACCCATTGAAAATGTCGATGAACTGAGAAATCGTATTATCGCAGCTTTTAAAACAATTCGAAATATCCCTGGTATTTTCGAACGGACTCGCCAGTCAATACAACGGAGGATAGAAGCTTGTATTGCAGTTGAGGGCGGTCATTTTCAACAGTTACTATAAGTTAATTTTGTTTTACTAATTATTTTGTTAATTTATAATAAAAACATTAATTATGTTAACTTACTATTAAACATTGTATAACTTTAAAAATAAGCAGTTTGGGACATATGTTCTTATGAACTTTTATGATCAAAATAACCTCAGGAATCAGCTCCTACAGTTTGTCGCATATATTGTGATTCACCTTGTATATGAAATTAAGGCGTTTGTATTCAAGTACAGAGGTCGCAGAGTGCCTACCATAATGAAACCAAGTTCTAGTTAATCTAGTTCATAGTTGGGAGTTGATTAAATAAATCTTCAGCTGCAAGACGTCTTCAAAATGCTCTTTATTGCTCTACCTAGTATGAAAAATAGGACACAAATCGCAGGTTTTATTTAATTATGGCGTTAAAATAAGCAGACAATCACAGGGTTGAGAGCATAATGAGATGGCTTTTTTAACATTTTATCACGTTCACTCTGCCTGTTTCTACGTTCGCTACATGCTTGTCTGCTGTCGCATTTAGCTGTCTGTGGATCTTTGTATAATACGGAATGGTCGGTTCATCTATGATGCAGCATAAAACATATGTACACCCACGGACGCCCAAAATGTCCGGTCTAATGCGTAGTCTAAACGCCGCGTGCAACTCGGGTGCATGGAACGTTGCGCTTACACTGTGACTAAGGCCGGACATTTTGGGTGTCCGTGGGTGTACCTATATATGTAGTAGATTGTAGATACACTAATAATTTCAATGTCAATTCATATCACTCACAGCGCGCAAGAATGGAATGTTTAAACAAACAATAAAATTACACAAATATAATTTTTGAAACAGAAACACGTAAATGAAATGAACCGGATAATAAATTACTTTTTCCGTGCGTCTAAAAACAGTCAACACCGTATAATTAGCCCCCTTGACCCGAGCCTGCTTCTTTCTAGTTATTATCTTTAAAAACAGAACCCAGTTAACAACGCGCGTCTCTTGTGCATATGTCGCATTAATATAATACTAGCATTTATACAGCTGGTTATTTTAACATAATTAGTGTATTTTTATTACGCACATTTAACTTCCTATTTATTCTCCCGTAGGTACTGTAGCCTTATGTAATAATAATTATGTTAATCACCGTTGCGGCAATATGAAATTCTCTAAATATATAATAATACTTGACAGCAACACCATTTAATTACAGATATATATTTCCGACGACAGTAATAATAACTTGTTCCTTAAATTTTTTAACATTGTAACGATATAATGTAAGTAATGATAAAGCAATACACACAGTGTAAGGAAACAATTAATGCATGTTATTAGTTATTTAGATTAACAACTTTTATTGACACCTTTGTGGGTGCGGACTTTTATAATGGTCGGTAATTTGTATTGGAAAGTAGTCTAGCCTAAGAAATGGTGAAATATTAATATTTTAAAATTTAATTGGAAATTAATTAAAGTGGAATTCAGGTGATGGAAATGGAGTGAGGCAAAAAATATTTTCGTATTTAACTAGTAATTTAGCATTTAAGCGATATAGATCTAGCACAAGGTAATGATAGTTAATAGTATGTCGATTTGCTATACAATGTGCGGTTAAGGTTTATTTTTTACTGATATTACAGTGAATACGTTTATTACACAACGAATTGCCTTCAAGAAAATTATGAGTTAATCTTGATTAAATAAATTCAATCTATATAAACAGTAATTCATAACTAAGTAGTTAAATAATACTCTTAGTAGTTAACACTACTAGCAGTACTACTACTATACTACTTCTAGTTAGCACTGGAGCATCAGTGATTCTGAGTAGATAAATTAAGCAATAAATAATTGAAAACTCAATCTACAGGTACTTTCGCACAAACTATATTTTTTCTATACAGAGAATGGTATTCAGCACCAACCATTCAAAACAAAATCTGTTTTCTTGCTACCATGAAATCATTAGCATAACATTGACCACGTAAAAAATGCATTTTCCAAGGATGCACTGAAATACCATCGATATACACTTTACATACTTCGATCTTCGATTAACATTAAAAGTTAATTATTTAATAAACCTAATATTTTTATTAGATCTAATATTAGCCAACAATTATTACAGGGCATGCAAATATATCTTGATATATCTATACAAAGAAAATATATGAAATAAGTCATAAACAGAACAGAAATATTTAAAGTATATATCTATCAAAAGTGGTCTTACGCCTTAAAATATAAACTGAAATAGTAAACGTTGACGCTAGTAAATGGTTTTTATTGTTAGAGCAGTTTTTTGCCTGTGTCGGGTTTTGTTTTTTGGGAAAAAACGTGTATATCTTTGAA
The DNA here is from genome assembly GCA_949128085.1 of Cetonia aurata. Lineage (NCBI taxonomy): Eukaryota > Metazoa > Arthropoda > Insecta > Coleoptera > Scarabaeidae > Cetonia > Cetonia aurata. The sequence goes on from OX421887.1 coordinate 28,277,500, forward strand.
AGAATTTAAAATTAAAGATTTCTTATTGGAGCAAACAAGTGTAAGTTCGTTAAGGTATAGATTCGATTAATGTCCCAAATTTGAAGACAATACAATAAGAAGAAAAAATTTAGTGTGGCCATCACTACAAACTGAATTATTTTGCTTCACAATCAGTGCCTAGCATTACTGAATTGCCAAGTTTTTATAAACATTTAAAAGTTTGATTCACAATAACGTAGAGCTAAACTCTATTAATAAATTCCATTTTTTGATTGGAAAACTTACAGTTATTAGTAAAGCATTAACAGTCTCTTGTTAGCGATAATTATAATACTATTTTTACATAGAACATATTTTGAAATTTAAACCGGAGAATTAGCACAATGTCTCAATGCGATTTTCGAAGAATCTGATGCTGCAGTTAAAGTTTTTAAAACGTTATTCCAAACTGTTTTCATTTACACATTATTGTAAGTATTCATTATAGATGAATTTTGATTTTATAGTGTGTTTGTATTTACAAAATGATGTCAATCAACATGCATATACGAGCAATCATGCAACTTTGTTTTAATGATAAATTCGAGATTTTTCCAAGAAATTGTAAAATATTGAATCTTTTTTATATTTCGAAAGATGTTTTAGCAAAATGTTGCTTTCTTTTGTATGAATTTGCAAATTTTCAACACCGTAGTACAAATCTGATTTTCATAGAAAAACTGGATTAAATAAATTAAATTAAGAGAAAATACGCTTTTTCTACGTGTAATGTCCATTGCAGATCACTAAAATAGAGTACTACAATTTGAATTATTTAGAGTTATGGTAATAAACGAGGAGGTGTATTCAGTCCTAATTTCTTTATGTTAATTATGAATGATGCCATCAGATCTGTAGAGATCGAAATTAAAAAGACAACATGGCGTATTCTTGTCTGAATATGCCTTTGCTGATAATATGATGATCTTAACTGTAAGGGTCCCTAAGGAAAATTGAAGATGGCAACGAGAACTTAAAAAAGAGGAATCAAACAAAGGTGATGTTTATAGGTAAACAACAAAGACAATTGAACATAAAAATAAACCAAAAAGAATAGTCGAAAGAATATTAATATTTGGGAAATTCAGCAAATATGTAGAATGAAATAAAAGACTATGATATCTACATTATTAAATCCGAGATCTTTCAAAAATAAGCGGATATAAAAACAAACTACTAAAATTAACGGCACTTACCTCAAGTGTCCCGTGCGTAGTTCTTCTATTTGCGATGGGGATGAAATGTATGGGGAAAACTATGAATTTATTATCTTTTCACTAGCGGCGAAGCAACTAAGACCGAGTACAGCACGCGAGCAAGATCAATCACAAACTGCCCGTATGCCTACATTTACCCGAAACACAAAAACTAACTGTGAGAAAAAAACTACTAACGAAAAACCATGCACAGACGCATATACATAAATTGTGTGCCTATATAAGTATATACAGGCTGATTGATTTTTCATTGTGAATTATTCTTATTATTTCCGTGAGTATTCAAGTAATTAAAAGATTTAAAAACAAATTTGTTTCTCTGCTCCGACTGATGTAACTACTCCATTTTTACATGTGATTCTTTTAATAAATATTTTATTTCCGCAGCTTGTAATCTGCTTTTCTGTAACTGAGGGAATGCCCAACTCTGAGTTCCGTAGACTGCGGCTGTTATGTCATTTTTATTTCTCTACTGATTTCCTTTTACTCGTGGCTTATTTATTAAGACTGCAGTATATTTTAGTTGCATTATTTATTCTAAAATGCCTATTCTAGTTTCTTCCACTATTCCACATTTTTTTTCTTTAATTTGTCTATGCCCGGAGAAGAAAATGATGAAGTAAACATTTTGGAATAGGTTAGAGCTAATTCACTTTCTTCTTGGTGAAATGCTATCCAAGAACTTGGCGTTGCTAGGTATAAGATAATGAAAATTCTTCAAAATAAACATAAACTAAAAGGATTTACATTACTCTTGGTAAAAGAAATATTTACAACCACACGATTGGCTATTAAAGGCGGATAGACAATACCTGTCATTCATATTATGGACAGATGAATCAAATTTTCACGGGAATGCTGTCTTTAATAAACACAATTATCATTTATAAGATGATGTTCAATCCTTATGAAATGCAAGTAAGTCGATCACTTATTAGGACCTTATTTTTGTAAGGGCACACTTATCAAGAGAGGTACTTCAACGTTATTCAAACTGAATTCCCAGACTTACCTTTAACCCTCCGAAGACAAATCTGGTTCCACCATCTAGAATTTCAAAATAGATGGATTGGAAATAAGGGCGCAGATTTGTGATCCCCGAGATTACTTGGGCCCTCAATGTTGGATTCCTTTATGTGGGGTTTTATAAAAGCTAAGGTTTATAGCACTGTGTCGAATGCTCTAGCTCTAGAATATGTAATTAAGGAATAAAATGCGATTAGCTGCCCAAGAAATTACTCTGTGAAATGTTACGCACATGTCGACATAATTTCTTGTGTAGAGCACAGATGTGCATCATGTGGGCATTTTGAACAATGTTTGAAATAGAATACATTTTATTTCTTTTCGTGCACTAAATTCATAGCCTGCTTATGTAATTTGTGTTTTCGTTATTATGATTTTATTAAGTACATATAATAATTGTTTTTTTTCACTTATCAGTCACATTACTTCCTTAAGTAGTTTGCGTTTTTGTTATGATGAAGTTATTTACTGCAGAGAGAGAGAAAATAAAAACGACGTTGAATTGAGTATTTAACAAACTACATATTCAAACAGGTAAGCACAAAATATTGTAACAAATTTGTTTTTAAATCTTTTAATTACTTGAATACTCACGGAAATAATAAGAATAATTCACAATGAAAAATCAATCAGCCTGTATATACTTATATAGGCACACAATTTATGTATACTTATGCGTCTGTGCATGGTTTTTCGTTAGTAGTTTTTTCTCACAGTTAGTTTTTGTGTTTCGGGTAAATGTAGGTATACGGGCAGTTGGTGATTGATCTTGCTTGTGTACTGTACTCGGTCTTAGTTGCTTCGCCGCTAGTTAAAAGATAATAAATTCATAGTTTTCCCCATAGATTTCAACCCCATCGCAAATAGAAGAACTACGCACGGGATACTTGAGGTAAGTGCCGTTAATTTTAGTTATTTATTTTTATATCCGCTCATTTTTTAAAGATCTCGGATTTAATAATGTAGATATCATAAGTCTTTTATTTCATTCTACATATTTGTTGAATTTCCCAAATATTTATATTCTTTCGACTGTTCTATAATCTAATATGTTCTAAACATTACTTACACGATTATACTGCTAACGATTAATACTAAAGCCAATTGCTAACAGTTATAAATACTATTCGGTACAATTAGAACTACAATCGTCACATGTTGTTGATATAGGTATGTAATTTTACAGAGTGTTAGTAAAATTTTAATTCGATGTAAAGTTTTTGCGCGCTTATTGATTGTTGGAGTTCTATATCCGCAAGTGCAACTAAAATTATATCAAAATCTAAATCTTTATCAGTGTGTTGCCCAATAATTTAGATAATAAAAGCCTACAAACCTTTAAAAATATTTGCTTAATTACGGCGGAGCGTATTACGAATTGTGTATAAATATACACAAAAGCTTGGCTTGCAAATATGCTCTCTAATTATAAAGGAAGGATATCGACCTTTGCAAAATGAAAACAAATAGAATAAGATCGTCGTACACATCTGGATGGATTATTTATATAAAGGTATATATACCAGTGTATTATATTAGCAGAATACCTCAAAGGGGAAACAATAGACTACAGCAAACCTAAAGTAACACTTTTTTTTAATGCTATGAATATAGAAACTAGGTTGCGAGATACAAATATGGGCTAATGACTTACAAGGAAACACAGGTAGGTACATACTATAAGTGTCACTCATCGATTTAAATGAAAGTTGGTGGGTTTATAGATCAATGTACAAATATTAAGAACATAGGTAATTTGCTTAGATGTTACATCGCTTTGTTTTCGGCGGCTAGAACGTCTAGTGGCAACATTATCCTTTGCTGTTTGATTTAATAACTCAGAAACTGCAAGAAATATCAAAAAAGACTGTTTTACATGTTCATAAATATTGTGTAAATTAAGTACTTGTAACAAGTACTTGTTTAGGGAAACAACCCGTATATACATATATGTGCTATGAAATAGGTAACCTTATTTCTATTTGTGCAGAAAAATTATAAGTGATGTGCTATATCTACAGTAATGAAAAATCGGGTGTTATAAAATGTTTATATTAATCAATGTAAGTGAAGAAATATATTACGATGCGCGTCCTCTACGAATGGTATTTAGAATAAGAATATCAATTAAATAGGTATGTATAATTTTTAAGCATATATAAACGTTATATAAGTTTCACGTCAATAATTGAATTCTGCGTAGGAATGTGCCTTCACAAAGTTAAAGTATTTTTCGGTATGTTTTATACCAAGTGAGCTAGAGAACAAAATTTACCTTGTTCACTTTTTCTCATTTCACACAACTGTACCAATTGGTTCATTTTACCGCCCTTGTGCTGTAAAATTTTTACGGCACCGCGCTAACCCGCACTGTACGCGATTTTTCTCATTTGACAGTTACTTTCAATGTAAAATAAGCATAATTTCCTTTAGTATTTCTCAGCCAAAAAATCGTGCGTTAGGTCATTTACGGCAGTCAAACTCTTTGAAAACTGAGTTATTGCGCACTCTAATGTAAATAACTAGGTATTTTGGCCTCGTCAACTGTAAATGTAGCATTATCTGCCAGCCAACGCAACAGTAGGTTCATTTTACTGACCTAGTCTGATAAGATTTTTACCGCACTGTAACGCAAACATTTTTTTATATTAGACTTCAAATGTAAAAATTACTACCTAGTTTCCTATAATCATGTTAAAAAAAAACACATTTACCCATATTTTTATTGCCGTTTTAAATGTTATTGAACATTATTATTATTAGATAAACATAAACCTGAATTTAGTTGTCAAAATGCAATTGTAACAATTTACATCTACTGACTGTTACATCACAGTGTAGATTGGCATATTTCTTTTTAAATAAAATTTTCTAAATATTTCCTCAGCCAAAAATTCTAATACAAATGTCGTACTGTAAATGACACCTACCGCACTCTAATGTAAATAACTATTGTCGATTTTAAATTTTGCCTCTATAGCGTACACGTCCTTCAATTTGTTCTTTTATTTTCTTCCTTCGGTAAGTACGCCTTGAGGATTTTCTGTCTCTTGCCGTTTACAAGATCCCAATGCTGAGCATGTTAACTGTGAACAGCGCGCGTTATACGTATAAAACCCAACCCAGGACCTATGTAGGTTTACCAGCAAGGTGTAACCTTACAGGTACTATTTGCTTTTTTTCACACTTCATTGGTTTTCCACAGTTCTTATGAAAAAAAAACTGTATATTTGCGTTAATGCAACAGTAACGCTATGTGCACAAATGTGTGAATAAAATGAGGTGATATTTGCACGTTCGTGATTTGTGATGGATTGACAAGGTTAAACCTAATAAGATTGTTCGTTTTATCTGCATACATTATTATAAATTTCGTAATCTTATGACATTTTCTATCTGGTTCTTGTTAAGATTTACTTAACATATTATCCCACTTAAGACGAATAAATATAACGTGCATTAAGAAAAGCGTATGCACAATAATAAAACAATCATAATTATTTTATTATCTACTATTTTGACGTTCATGTCTGAGACACTTGTATCGAAGTCATTATTCCCGTTTATGTGTTTCATTGTTATTGTTAGACATTGACTTACAACTTCGTGCAGACACAATTCATTAATACACTGATTAATTCGTAGCCGTTAATCATTTTTATAATTACTACTTGTTGAATTATCAGGCCGTGTATGGATCATGGCTACAAACAAATGAATAGAAAAAAGCAGAAAACAATAACACACTGGCAATAACCTCGCCGCAAAACAAACCTGACATAAAGATCAAACAAAAGAAATGGAAGCACGATTTACAATGGAAATTAAACGCGCTAGAACAGTTTATTAGACGCAGTCAAGAGTAAAAAAGATTTATTGTTAGATTGTCATTGCATCGCACGCGCCTAAACACCGATAATATTATTCATACGTGGCTGTTTGCACACAGTGCCTTACTTATACACATGGCAATACGAATGTTTATTTATTCAGGGAGTACCTCGTTTTTTATTGTTATAATTAGAACACAAATACAACTAATAAGTTCTGAGGTGTTGTACGTATAGGTATGTGTATACAAATATATGTATGTAGTTTACGTACGTGGCGAAGATCCAGCTTTGTATATCTGGTATAAGACTATATCCGCACTTGCGCGCTATCCATCTTTGCTGCCATTCTGTCATCAAATTTTCTCTAGTACTCACTTTCTTGTTCTGTAAATCTTCTCCCCCTCTCCTTCATGAGCAATTCCATAGGAGAGGTCCTAGCAAAGACGTTGGCCACCACCCCCGAAATTGTTTTGTAAGCGCGACAATTGTCATTAATCGTTGTTTTCGGGCTAGTTTACCGTTTATTATTTTGCTTCCCGTGACACTGTGCCAAGGCGGCGCTGTATATAGTACACTCCGCCAAAAAAGTATCGCATAATTTAGTTTTGAATCATAAAAGTATCGCATAATCTTTGTATGTAGCATAAAGTTGTAAATATACTTTAATGCGCTCTAAGATATAATTTCTATGATTGTTTAAATAAAATACAGGCCAAATAAAAACAAGAACTCATACTTGAGATTTTTATTAAAACAAGAAATTATAATTTTGGAAAGAAAAATGTCATAACAGTAGCTTTTAATACTGAGTATTGCCACCTCTGGCTCTTATTACCGCTCGCATACTGTTTGGCAGAGATTCGATTAACCTCCGTATATAAGCCTGATCCAAATTCTCCCACTCGTCACGGAGAGCATTTGCTAGTCCATGCAGGTCCGCTGGGGCAACATTTTGGGTTCGTATCCGTCTGTGAAGGAGGTCCCACACGTGCTCGATAGGGTTCATGTCCGGACTTACCCCAGGCCAATCTAAAACTGGAATACCAACATCGTTAAGGTATTCCTGGACGATTATTGCAACATGCGGTCGTGCATTATCGTGCATTAACATGAATTCGTTTCCTATAATTGGCGCATATGGTACTACATGTTCTTCTAAAATGTCCGTTATATACCTGTGGGCAGTCAGTGTACCTCTGTCTACTGGTACTAACTCTGTACGACCTGTTAAACAGATGCCTCCCCAAACCATAATAGAGCCACCAGCGAAATTAGGTCTAGGTCTGATATTACACTGCGAATAGCGCTCACCGTCTCGTCTGTACACTGAGATACGCCTATCTGAGGTGTAAAGACCAAATCTTGACTCATCTGTGAAGAGTATATTGGCCCAGTCATTAATGTTCCAATTTACATGTTCTCTGGCAAACCTTAAGCGAGCCACTCGGTGGTTCCTAGTGAGACGAGGGGCTGTTACAGCTACTCTAGCTCTTAATCCACTCTGTCGTAACCTATTCCGAATAGTTTGAGTACTCACACGAGTATTTCTGACTCTAGCCAAGTCGTTCTGCAATTGTCTCGCAGTTACATGTCTTCGACGTAATGCTTGTAGTAGTAAATAGCGGTCATCTTGGCGAGTAGAACATCTTGGACGACCTGGTACAGGTCTTCTACTGTAAATGCCTGTTTCCCTATATCTGGCTACGGCTCTAGAAATACTTGACTGATTGATGTTCATCAAATTAGCAACGTATGCTTGAGATCGTCCATCTTCGATTAAAGCAACTATAGCAGCCACTTGTTCTGAAGTTAAATTGCTCATTTTAGTTTTAAAAGCGTTGGTACAGAACTCTGACTTCGCACTTTAAAATTTGTCCGTATAGGAATACTTTCAATAAACAACTGAACAAACCTTACACATATGCATTTTTCTAAATGTGTTCTTTTAGAAAAAAAAAGTAAAAACGCTAAGTTCCATTATTTTGTTAGTGTTTTTATAGTTCACATACACGAGGCAAACTTTTTGTGAACGTATAAAAATATCTTGGTTCATAAATGCCCTTTTTTAGTTTATGCGATACTTTTTTGGCGGAGTGTATTTGAGAGCTCAGAACCCTCGCCAGTACCCGTCGCTTCGTTGATCGATGGCCTCCCACATTTGGCATAAGTCTGTTTAATGCGGTTTTTCCGCCTTGTCCAAGGTTTTCGTTACATGGTCCGCAAATTTCAGCTTTTGATCCTAGATATGTACTGGACTTACTTGGATTCTTTCGGATATATATCTTCTTCGCTCCACCAGTATACAGGTTTCCTATATGCTAGTTTACGTCTCATCGACGTAGTACTGCCGCACATTTCTTTTAAATCATGTAATAAGCTAACTTGTGATTTCTGGTAGTGAATTAGCTTCATGGTCTATTATTTTAATGACGTGCAATATTAACTTACCAGCTTTGTTTATTGATAATTAGCTATAGTATAATCCGTAGGTTACGATAGTGTATTGGAATATTTCCTGTGGCTTTTTATCTTTGTATCAGGTCTAGTGGTGATTTATCGGAAATCAAGCGACTAGTTGCGTGTCTGCCGCAACTAACTCTCGATCTTCGCGCTCGCACAAACAAGGCGTGTTTATGTGATGTTTATGGTTACAGATTGATTATAGTTCCGTGGTCGGAATTCCCTGGGTGTATAGCATCGAATCATTTGCCTTTTCTTTGAATAGGTGGCAACCAGATTAATATTTCGTGGTATTTTATGAGTGTTCGAACTAACATTATTAGTGCTCGAAACCGAGTAATTTTTTGTGAATTTTTATTATAAAGTCTTTATGTTGGTGTCTTCTCTGCACTCTTTGCAGCTTCGTAGTAAGATAGCTTCTATTTTGGGGATTGAATTGATTTAAAAACATAATGTCCAGTCTAAGAACCTATTTCCTTAATGTGTTGATAAAGCAGACAAATAAGTTCTATGTGAAGGTTGTGCTTTACCATTCCTTTGAGTCACGTATTGCAATTTGCAATAACAAAATGTTCAATAATGGTCAACACCAAAACAGAAATAAACGTGTCACGAAGGTTTACTAGTACGTTACTACATTATGAACTTAAAGCGAATTGAATAATTGTCTGACCCGTATAGCGCGTAAAACGCAGCTCCCATAAAAAGCCACTGACTTCATCTATGTCAGTCTCCAAACGCGTTGGATATAGGCAACAGAAACGGCCGGTGAATTCCTGATTGCTTAAATCACGCTAATTGCAAATGCAACAAGGACGACGAAACATGTAGACCGCCTTGACTCGCTTGATGATGCAGAACAAATATGTATTTTAGATAATAGTGAATGGCTAAACTATGATTCTCATTTTAATTGAATTAAAGGTATTTTTCTGACGCACTTACGAAACATTTCTTGTATTTGAATGTTTTATGTTTCTGTATAGTAGGTACTAGGACAAAAAAATTAACTGATGACGTCTAAATCGCAGTTTGTTTCGTCTAGGGAGAATAAAAGGCCAATAGGAAGTCACTTCAAAAAAATAGTTTGGCTGCTATTCAAATGCCCAATATAATATTTTTAGAACGAAGCGCTATTTTTTTTTGTATTTTTATGTAGCCTAGAATTTATTGTCTTTATTGTCTTGGAAGAGCGATTATTTCCTCTATTTTCTGCGCACGTTTTACTATAATTATCAATATTATATAAAAAATATTCTAAAGAACTTGTCTTTAGAATATTATTGTATAACAGCATATCAGAAAAGCTAGAATAAGAATGATAATTTAACAACGTTTGGGAACAAAACCCAATCACATGTATTTATGGACACACAAGTTTATTAATTCGGGACCATTGTTTCAGAAATTCGTGAATTTCCATTTTCAACCGAAGATCGATTGAATCGAAAAAAGTTTTTTTCTATATCCCCTTCTTTATTCATTCAATTTTTTGTTGAAAATTGAAATCCAGGAGTTTCCAAAACATTACAAGCGCCCGCACATTATACTACTGGTGAACAACTTATTTAGAGCAACTGCTTGAAATGTCCACCACTCACTTCTATGCACTTCTCTATGCGTTTTCTTAAAGATCTTCTGATGTTAAAAAACAGTCCTGCCTTATTTCTGATTACATTGGCAGCTTCTTGAATTGTTTGAAGCAACTGCGGGAATTAATTCTTTCCTTGTAGACTATTTCCTTCATACTAGACCAAACAGAGAAATCTAGAGGTTAAAATCTGGACTTCTCGGTGGCCAAGGAAATTAACTTCCACGACCAAGCCATCGATGTGGAAACTTTTCCTTCAGATACTCGCGCACAGGCAGAGAAAAATGAGGTGGCGCTCCATCGTGCATAAACCACATATTTTGTCTTTGTTCAAGCAGAACATTTCAGATTCGGTGGCAGGGATCAATGAAAAAATCATCCCACACCAAATGTTTATTTTAAATTTGTGCTGGAAATGTCTTTCCCTTAATGCGTGTGGATTCTTAGAATCCAACAAATGACTATTTCTCAAGTTGAGAACTCCACGTCTAGTAAACGTTGCTTCATTGGCGAAGAGAATTTTGTCAAGAAAATTTCGGTCTTCGTTCTGTTTCGTCTGTAAAAACTGCGAAAATCGTAGACGTGCAGGAGGATCCTCAGGTAATAAATTCTGCACAGGAGTAAAATGATAGGGATAGAGTTTCTCTTTTTGTAAGATTCTATTGATAGACGTTTGACTTATTCCTGTCGCCACACTTAAACGGCGGGTACTTGCACCTTGATTTTCGATAACATGAACTAGAACTTCCTCCCCTCGTTCTACTGAAATTGTTTTTGGAGCACGATTATGACGCTTAGGATGAAAAAACCCAGTTTCTCCCAGGCGATTATAAAGACTTCTAAAGAGTTTGTGATTTGGTTGCTTTTGGTTTGAATATAATTGTAAATATCTCCGGGCCGCAGCAAGTCCATTAAAATCAGTTCGAGCAAATCATATGTGGCATTTCACTATTTGAAAAGTCATTACGCCGTGGCATTTTCTATTACTATTTATTCTTGTACAAATAAGGCAGAAAAAGATAAAGCTTTGATATCTTGATCATGATCATTATTTATGTTTGTGTCAAAAAGTGCTAAGCAAGTACTTTTGACACAAGCTTAACAAGCATAAATAATGATCATGATCAAGATACCAAAATTAAACAAGTATGGATGTTTCATTCAAAAAAGGTTGCTTTTTAAGATTTTCTATTCGGCTTATGTGATTCTGCATACACTATAAAGATAAGCTTGGATTCGCCTATTCAGCGGGGCGTAACTAGCGCCTTCTATGAGCGACGGCAAAAGTGGTGACAAATTCTTATTCATCATGCTGAAAAGCGTAGTAATACTAATTTTCACGTTAATTCTATGAAAACTTGCTGAATTATTGGGAAATTTAGAAATAAAATAATTAATTTGAACATCCTATATGTCTTAAACGAGCAATATTTGTTTAAGGCAAGTTGCGGTCAATCCTCATGTTTTAGGCCCTATTATTCCCAGTTTCCAGATTTCCCATTCTTAACGACTCACACTGTATAAGCTCATACGATGTATGCAGTCTATATAAGACAGAAAGCGATGAGAATCGGACATTTCCACCCAAACTAACTCATCACCTTCCTTTTTAGTAAATTTGTCTCGTCTCACTGCCTTAAATCTTCCTCAACTTCTCCAGATGTTCTCGCTTTAGCCGGGTTTCGAATGGTTAGAAATTAATTACGCTCACAGATCAAGGAAGTAAGTGAGAATCGCGGGCGTCTCCGCCACCACGAACACAGCCGGGCGAATCCCGCGACAAATATGTTAGCGATTAACGGTCGCCCGGTCCCCTGGACGCGCATCTGTCGCAGGCAGGGGTTCGAAAGCGGGCAACCGCCACCCACCCGCCTACCGAGTGTGTTGGCGCGAGATCTTCGAGACCGGTTACATTATTCGGTCCATGCACTGCGGCGAAGCAGACCCGCTTTTAGAGTCTGTTCTTGCCTCCTCGCCTTTATCACTCCGTAAATAACACCCGGTTTGTCTTTGAATTTTATCTGCCGTCCAACTCGTAAATTGATTTCGTATTGGTTAACGATCAGTAGTTTCGGTTTTAAACTGTGGGTTGTAATAATAGTATTTGCTTTGGTTTTTTGTAGTCATAAGCTTTAAATACTTTTTGGAAAGATAAAATAATGCTTCGCGATTGTCTCAACATAGGAGCAGCTCACAGTATAAACTATACAGCATTCTACAAATTTTTATTATTCTTATAAACCGTGTACCTTCATTTAATAAAAATATGCACCATATATCTGATTAATCTTATAAATCTGTTTTCAAACCACTATATTAGTTATTTTTTGAACACTCAAACTGGAAATTTTGTTTGAAGCCAAACATTTTTTTTGTCAAATAAACATAAATATAAGAAAGTTTTCACAAACCCTGAACGAAGGGAAGCAAACATATAAGAGTTGGAAGATGATAATATCAATATGAAAGAATCTAGTTCGAATCCTGGCTGTAGAACGTGCGATCACTATAAAGAGAAGCCAAGTCGATGCAGCGATATATTTGTGTAGGTATATCGTCCACCTGAAAGGTGAATACGCGTGGAAGCAGTTCTATACGATGTTTTCGGAATCTGAGCTCGCAAATCAAGTAACGTTTGCCGCGATGACAAATGCGAACCGCGGTAGCCGTAGGCCGCACTATATAGAGAGAAAAGCGTATATCGCTAGCCATTGCATCGGATCACCAAACGTTACCTTTGCGCATTGATTCTAAAAGCAAACGCATGTTACAGCTCGATGTATGTATGTATGTGTTGTAGGTCGCGTAGCGTAGACGATTTTACGTTTTCGCTAAATATTTTGACAGACTAAAAGAAATATTTATGTAAAGACATGCTGCCGGATATTTTTCGGGACGATTTCAAATATTTTAAGAGCACCAAAGATCCTAAATATAAACTCGTGATATATTTCAGATTGTAACTAATATTTAACTTATGTTGTAAACTATGTATCTGTAGTGGAAATAGTAAGTGTCAGATTGAAATTTTATATTGTCTTATTTAAAACAAAAAGTTTCCGAATGTAGGTATTCATATTACCAGTGGTTCTCTTTCTTGATTCAGGTCCTTTATTTACACATTTCTGGAAATTTCTGAATTTGAGTAGTTTCACACTTATAAATAATGCTCATTTTTCTTGATATGACAGACACAGTTTTATTTTCAAAAAGCAAAAAAATAATAATTTGCCCTACTACGTCTTGCTCAGTACTACAGGGTAGATAATACCCACACTTAATTATTTGAACTGATACATACAAATAATTAAATGTGTTTAATAGAATATTGTAGAAACTAGCCAAAATGAAATAAATATCAGATAAAAGAAAATGACCCTACCCCATGCCAAACTTTTAGGGGGCATTGTAAAATACCCAGAACCTCTACTTTTCTTAAAGTCGCTTAAAAATAGTAAATAACGTCAGTATATATATAGTTTATATTTAGTATAGTTCACAACTTTTAATATAGGATGATTTTATTTACAGTAAAGCAATACAATGTAGTCATCAAATCTATCTGTTAATGTTCAGGTTTGTCTGTATAAAAAGATACTGTTGTCATGACAAGGGAGCAAATATATAAGAATTCATAAAATAACAAAGCTTGGCTTCAGAAACAAAAAAAAGAGAATGATGAGTGATGGATAATACTGAGAGCAACAGAGAACAAAGAGTCCATACTATTGCTTCAGAAACTCTTCCACACGATAGCCGAAATACTTTTGTGTACCATCACCAAAAGACAAATCAACCATCAGCAAAATCTCCATCGTGAGATTCAAAACTGAATCAGTCTGTAGGTTCGAGTCAATATCCTGCCCAAATATTTTCACAAAAACAGCTAGTTTCGAAATAGGTCTGTAACTGATTTTCAGAGATGAATTTTCTGCTTTGTGAACAAGGAATTATCTAACACGTTTCTAATGATCCGGGAAAATTTCAGTCTCTATAGCAAAATAGGTACTGATCAGTACCTTGTAAGTATAAATTTTGCATCAAGTACGAAAAAACTGGATGATCCATTGTTTCTGGATGTATTCTTTTCTGGAGAATTTGGACGTTGTTTTTACCGATTCAGTTTCAAAATCGCCTTTATTGTTGTTACAAACTGTGTTAAAAAGATTGTTTGTTTGGTTTGTAAAATGCTTTATATCACTGTGTGATACGGAGAGAAAACTGTGACCATGTCTTCCTTAGGAATCCTGGTAGAATTGAAATAAATTCAGTTTTTCTGTCCTATAGGGATTTTGCACAAAATCGGGGAAATAATAATTCTGCTTTGCGTCATTATAACTCCATTCTGATCAGGGAAACTTTACATTTCTCTGCGTCAAAATTTCTGTCAATGTACCTTCCTAATGATTTTGGGAAAAACAAAAAGAATAGGAAGAATCTTCAAATACGAGAGCATTCAAGAAATCTTTGCTGGAAACATATTTTCTTTTTTGGGACATGATGCTTTATTATTCCATGAATTAAAAAATGCTAAAACAATATGTATTAAATATTGTAGTTGACTATTTAGAAGTTGCTTTTCTTCTTTCTTAATGTTCAAATGTAGGAAGCAGCCATTGTTAGTTAGCTCTCCGAGTAAATTTCCAGCCGTCCAGGAGTAGTATATTTACTTTCTCGCAGCTTAACAGCATAAGTACACATATAGTAGAACACAAAAGGTACAATACAACAGCGCTAAGTGTTCTGGTTTTTATTTGCTATTAGAATCGGGCGGGTTGTGAAGACATATGTATGTACCGTTTAGACCTACGGATATCGTGGTTGGAATAGCTACTGGAGCTCGGGCACGTATCTCAACCGGATACAGACACATATTTGTAAGTGATATTTTAACATGTGGTAAAGTTCCGAGATATCCGAGAGTAACTGTATATGTTATATACCCGCTGTATAGCAACGTTCTCTATAGTACGACGACCAAAACAACCGAATAACAGGTTTGGCATATCTTCTCTGCGGGTATATCAGAGAACTTGTCTGGAAAGCCGATATTCTTTTTCGATTGTCAATTAATCGCTGATAATTTTTCGTTCCTCGATCCAAATTATCGTTAACGAGAATGATGCTAACAGTTTATTATATTCGCACACATGGGTAAGTGGAAATAGCATTACAATTATTTTTATTTGATGTCGTTGTAATAAGAGTCATAAACTGAATGTAAAATCATACATATGTATTAATACGTGGTAAGTACATTTGTACATATCTAATGTATATTAAATTACCTTTCCACCATCTGTATTTTATTGTGTTATTACAGATATTTTCCTTGTACACAGCCTACTTTAACAATCTACATACATGTGTGATTTAGTTTATATACATAGGTGTTTAAGTCGAACAGTTGGAAAGAAGTACCGTTAAGGCGTTTGTAATTTAATTAATACTTTTAAGCACAGTTAACTCGTAAATGTAAACCCTAATAATTGGTCATGGGTCGGCTTTTAATTAAATTTTATTTATTTGTATCTCTTACCACCTGAGCTAAGTATATTTCATTCTTATAATTCTTAATTGATAAAATAAGTTTGATACTGTATAAAGTCGATTACAATTTATTTGTAATTATGCTAGGATACTTTTCTTTATTTTCTCAATTAATGTTTACAGTAATTTCAGGATAGATGTTCATATGGTAGAGATGGCCATACCTAGAAATTTCTATCTGTATTGTTGATAATTGCAGTCGACTTTCTTCCAGCCAATCGGGATAGATGGCTGCTTTTTTTCGGGAGTTATGACTATTTGAGCTATATGATATTGTCAGCACATAGCTATTTACATAACATATTATTTTATTCGCTGATGCCAAATATATATAAAAAAAGCTGTACAAATGCGTAGTGAGTGGTCACAGGAAGCTTTATTGGAGGCAATCAGAAATATTGTTAATGCAAATAGTTCTGTTCGCCGAGCTTCTATTGAATTTAAGATACCACGTAAAACCTTGGAACGTCGAATTAAAACAGGAAACTATGAAAAGTGAAACATGAGCTATAGCTGCGTCTTTGGAAAGGAGAATGAAAATCCTCTATCTCGGCATATTTTAACCATGCAAAGAATAGGTTTTTCAGTATGCAGAGACGACTATTGCTTATAATTTCGCCCTACAGTTAAGAATCAATCACAAATTTAACAGCGAAAGGGAAAAAGGTGGCTACGACTGGCTTAACTTGTTTTTAAACTGGCATCCGGAGATTACTATTCGCTATTCGTAAATCGGAAGGTGTCTCCACAGCTAGAGCAAAAGCAATGATCCGACAAGAGATATCAGACTATTTTACTTTGTTGGAAACAATGATGGAAGAAAACCCTCTATGTGGCAAATCGGCAAACATTTTTAATATTGATGAAATTGGTCTCCAGTTAAACAATAGATTAGGCGAGATACTCAAAAAAAAGGTTCCAAAACTGTTGCTACGGCAACGTCTACAGAAAGAAGAAGGGGAAACTGTTACATTAGTTGCTTGTTGTAATGCCGAAGGCAACTTTTTGCCATCTGTTGTGATAATGAAAGGAAAAAATAAAAAAAAAGAGTGGGAAGATGGCCTACCACCTGTTACTTATGGCACAATAATCCGTCTGTATTAGCGCGAGTATTTTCATTTTGTCCCTAGAAAACGACTAGGCAAAGTCCTATTAATACATGCCTCCCACGTTAATTCTGTCGAAATGTTGGAACTTGCAGAGTCAAATGGATTCATCATATTATGTTTGCCTAGCTATACCGCCTACTATCTGAAGCCTTTAGACGGAAGCTTTTTTGAATCGTTGAAGGCACATTTTTAGGAATCGTGTCCTCTGGGCTCAAAAATCGCTGGACGACGCATCACTAGATATCAGTCTGGTGAGTTATTGAATTCATGTTGGGGTAAGGCTACTAGAACAAAATATGGTTCATCAGGTTTTTGAGCAACGGGAATTCTACCTTGCAATCGTAACATCATATGAAATCACGCTTTTTCTATTGAAGAAGCTTCCTCGCCTACAACAGGATACTTTTACCTCGATAATTAAAGATTTGTCCGAAGAAGAATTAATTAAGTCATGGATTAATCAAAACAATAGTAACAGAATTTAAAACGGTATAATACAGAGAAAATACGTACAAAAATTTGTGTTAGAATAGCAAAAATTGCGACACTTGCACTTTCTTATGTTCTCCTTATACCATATCTAATATATATAACCTTAAATATCATACGTTCGGTGTTCCGGTGCAGAGTAATTGATAATGATGTTAGGTATACGAATATATAATGTTACATGCATATCATATCACACATACATACCTACGTTAAAAAGACTAAATCATCTTGTGATGTTCTGTCTTTAGCCTTTCACTGCGTCGAAATTTTCATACGTGTGTGATGTTTTATATTACTGAAACTTTTTTTCTTCCATTTTTAAAAATTTGTTTTGTTCTTTCAGTTAAAAATACACAGAGTAATACCTTTTCAGAAGAAAAATTTTTTTTTATGGCTCCTGTTAGAAGAAAAAAAGCGTTCTTTTAAAAGGACGGTAGTAAAATCAACTACTAACACATCAAGATCTACGATTTTTTATTGAAGTAATTTTTATGCAGGTTTATTTGTGTTAATACAAAAAAGAAAGTATAAATAAATTACATCGTATGGTACTTCTTGAAACAATATTTTGGGTGAAGAACCACATCACATTTTTCGCATACAAACTGACCTTTTTTGTGACAAACTGCACATCTTGTTTGATGCTCTTTGTACACAATTATGTGGTCCATTCTATCAAATCTAGAATGTTCATTCAAATGCTTGGATTGCTTTGAGGGGCCTCTCTTTCCTACTTTTCTGTATGTTTCGAGCAAGTTTCGGGCTATCGTACGTCTGAACGTCAAGTGGTCCAATTTTCCTCCTGCAATGCGAAATAGTTGCCAAGCATTTTGTTCTGCCATGTCTATGCATTAACATATAAGAGGAAAATACCATTTTTTTCCTCTAATGGAGCATCTCAACAAACTAATATTTTGGTCTAATCTATCGACACCTCCCATATTCTTATTGTACATTTTGATAATGTTTGGCTGATCGATATTGACATGCTTTTTATCTTTTTTTGAGTATCTCTTCACCTGAGAAATAGGATGTACTGGGGAAGAGTTTGAGGCAATTGTGACTGGACTCTTATCATGCCATTTACAGACAACAACGCCACAATATCGTTCGTACCTATAACTAAACGTTCCTCTTTGTTGTTTTTTCATTTCACTAGAGCTAGGTAAAGGACATTTGCTTGTCCTGTTTTCCCTCACTGTTCCTGTTCCTTGTAACTTTCTTTCCTTTAGTTCGCGTAGTAATGGAATTGAAGTAAAAAAATTGTCAAAAAACAAGTGAAAGGGAAGGCTTGGCCAAGTAGACTGAAGAACGTCAGCATACTCCAGGATAACGCTCGATCCTAAACCCATTTCTTTATATTTTTCCGTTATACCCGTTGAAGCACCCTGATATGGAAGGAACCATATGGCGTATCCTAGACGAGTAGCAGCCACCCAGAATTTATATCCCCATCTTATGGGTTTATTGCGAATAAACTGTTTTGTGCTGTGGCGACCATAGTAAGGTACCATAGCCTCGTCCACACAATGGTTTTCCTCAATTGGGGCATGCTGTAGAAATTTTCGATTCAAGGCGTTGAATAACGTTCTCACCTTGGCAAACTTATCGTTTCTTTCTAGGTTATTGTTGTCACAAAGGTGCATATATGTCATTATATATGTAAAACGATCTCTAGAAATTGCAGAACTCACTAATTCATTGTGAGTGTCCTGGAGGTTTTCCCAGTACATATATCTTCGAGGAACATCAACGTATCCACTGAGAAGCATTACCCCAAAAAAACATTTTACCTCATCTGCAGTTATGTCTCCCGCACTGTTCTTCTGGATAGCATAGTTATTGCTGTATTTTACAATCATTTCAACTACTTCTTCATCAAAAAAATATTCAAAGTATTGCAAAGGAGACAACTGTATACCCAGGTTTGTCAAATCTCTGTCATGCCAGACGCAAGAATTGTCATTTTCCAAATCTTCCTCTGTCCAGAAAAATTCTCTCCTTCGCGATCTGGGAGGCTCAGTGCTAGTGGATGGACGAGCATTATTTACGAAATTTGCTAGTGGTAAGTCTTCTTCTGAATCATGATTCTCAATATCATCGAATACTAACTCAGTAGTAGCACGTAATTGACCACCAGGTAAATTTGAAATAGTAACGTTGTCTTCGTCACCAGAATCCTCGTCGGTTACTTCGTCATTCGCATTTTCGGGCGGAAAAAGTATAACGCCATCTGGTGGTTTTGGAATGGAGTCAACATCACTGAGCTCCTCTAGAAGCTCATGTAATTTTAACGGTCTCCTTGAACAAAAGAAAATGATTTTTATCTATCTGTTTATTCCAGATTGAGGTTTACCTTATAGTAGTACATTTTACTACTGTCCTGTTAAAAGGACAGTCTACTTTACAAGTGTTTTAACAGTAGGTTTTTGAATATAAACAAAAACCAGATATAACACATTTATTTTACATGTGTTTTAAAGCCAAATGCACAAAAGAAACGAATATCATATTAAAAAAAACATTTTTTTACTTACCTCCATTCTTTCAGGTTTTCCATCACGAAATATCGCAGTATACTTTTTAGTATAAATACCACAATTCTCTATTTTATTAAACTACAACCCGCAAACACACTGTCACGAAGAGTAAGCTGACGGTTATGAATGACAGATCTGCCGGTAATATAGAAATCTGCATATTAGAACTGTTAAAAGGGGGTGTTCTTTTAATATTTGGGTTAAAATCGGCAGAATTCTATAGTTTTTATGAAATTTCTAATAATCTTTTGAAGGAAATTAAGCTTCATAAATGCGATCTATTTACTTATATTATTAACCTAGGTACCGTTTAAAATTGGAAACTTTTCGAGTATCCTCATGGTAATATTACACTGAGCGAAGAAAATCCATTCTGTCAACAAAAAACACTTTGTGGTAAAAGTATTATTATATTAACAAAATGTTCAATCAAATTGAACAAAAACTAAGGTTACGCTAACTGAAAAAAAGCACATATTGTTAATTCAACACTGTGTACCGTTAGCGCGAACTTCAACAGAATATTTAGATGGAGTGAATTGAAAATATTTCGTCATATTAACTAAATCATAATTGTTAGAGGAAAGCTTTACATTAGTACATACCAAAATACGTAATTAATTACTTTAACAAAACTCAATGTGTTAAGAGACGCAACCGTAATTAGTTTACAGGGTCGAACAGCGTAGATCGCGCACCAAGTCCTATGACTCCCGTAAGACTTGACGTGCCACCTAGATGTCGGACCCCCAAACTGAATACAGTTGCGTCTCTTTACAATTCTATTGTATTTAACCAATTTTTTTTTATTAAATACCTACCTATTTGATTTTTGTCAATTTAACACATCTTCTCTCAGTGTTCTGATCAAAATCTTATATACCTTATTTCAAGTATTTTCAAGATTAATAAAATAATTTTTCCTCAACAGCTGACATTCTTTTCCAAACTACTTATAAACTTTTAAAGATAGATTTTTATTCTCGCGATGTGGTGTCAGTGGTGCCGTATTAGAAATTGTTAAATAGAAGTGAATTTGTTAAAAGAAGACATTTAGTACGTGGTGATATGACTAAATTAGTGCATGGGATACCTCCAGGATCAATTTTGGAGCCGCTTTCATTCGTAATTTTTATTAATGATTTTTACTAGGAATTATATATATATAAATTATATGCATAAATGTAAAATTTTAAATCGATAAAAATAATTTGTGTTTAAATGAGACAAAAACGGGTTATATTTTTTTTTCAATTGAAAGAAGAAGACTACATTTTACCAAGATCCATTGATAAAGTGATATTATAAAGCACGGTTCTTTACAAAATAAAATTTATAGTTATACTTAATATAGTAATAGATTTTATTTTGCTTAAACATAAACACAGTTATATAGAGACGCTTTGGAGTAGATCTTGTTAGGTGGGAATGAAAAATCAAATGATAATTTCTAGAAATGTCCACATAATTGTAAATTCTATTTACGCAATTCCACCGCACGTCTGGTAGAATACGAAAAAAAAAACTTAAAATATACAGAATACATTAAAACGGACTGCTATTGAGGTCAATGCGGCTATAAATAATTTATAATTTCATTGGTCGTTTAATAATTAAAAAAAAAGTTTGTAATTCAAACGAATATCTAAATATAAAATTGATTACATTTGCACCTGGTTGAAAATTGGATGCATATAGTTCACTAAATAAATTAAAATCGATTACCAATTCTTGTTTCTTATATAATTTGAAAATTAGTAATACGTTGGATATTGGAAATGCGTTTATTCTTAATGGAACATGTTTGGCAAGGTACGCAGTTTACAGAATAATATCACCTGAGCAATACCTATATTATAATTTCGTCATTTCCTTTGAATAAGCAGGCATCTCGCTTAACAGCGATTTTAATAAACCAGTTCAACGATAGACAACCGTACTGGGGCATGAGAATTCATATTTCATGACGGAATATGTATGGGCATGCAAGGCGACAAGCCAACCTATACGTTTCGATTTTTATGTATTATTTATTAGAAGCCGAAGGTATACATTATCGCTGTGACATCCGACCAATCACGGTGACAGAGAATGCATTTCGAATACTTCACGTGGCCGGTAATGTGCGAGAAAAATAGCTGTACTTAAACGCATAAGCTTTCGTTTTGGAATACTAACGAAAAATATTTCACGGTCTGCCGTCGGTTTAAGAAACGTACGAACGTCCCATCACTTCAGTATTTATTAAATATAAGAGAATGTTGATTTCGTGATAATGTTTTCTTCTAGGAAATTGTCAACAGATTAGCGGTTCATCGCGACTGTATATATTTGGAAATGATGTTTTCTTTGGAAAAAAAAAGAGCGCTGCTTGTTTAACATTAGTTCGGTACCTATATTTGCATATAAATTTGCTATTAAGTCAGGATGAATAACTTTTATAAGAAAAATATTTCCTGGGAAACATTATAACGGTTATATGCCTTTATACATATACAGTAAGTAAAGTCGAAGAAGAACCAAATAGGTAGAAAATTAGATGTTAATTGAATTCAATCCGTATGCTTCCATAACTAAGATATTCACGGCAAGACATAATAATAATATAGATTTATTTCCATAATGCCATAGATTAGCGTAGAACACGTCATAAAATTACAAATAACAACAATACAAAAGCAACCTATGGTAGGTGCTAGTCATATAACATATACGTACATATAAAGTATAACAAAAAACAGATAAATAAATAATAAAATTATAGTTCCAGAGGCTTTTTGAAAAAGTCTGTTACAGTATACAAACATTCTTTTAACAGGTAGTTCTTAAGACTTGCTTTAAATTGATGAACCGGCCCTTAATTTTAATGGTAGATGATTAAAAACCCTAATACAATGCCACACCGCTTGTCTTTGTATCTTATTGTTAGTTAAATAAGTTGTGGGAGGTAACAACCGCGTGTTGACTTTACTTCTAGTATTTTGAGCATGAGCAGGTTCATATTTTTTAAAAAAGCTATTATAATTTTTTTTACAAATACAGCTGACTCCAAAATGTACAAAGATGAAAGGGTAAGTAATTTATAGTTTTTAAATATGAACTTACAGGAGTCTCTATTTTGTAGTTGAAACACTGCCCTTACGCAAGCCTTCTGCAGTATAAACACTCTATGAACGTTCACAGCACCACCCCAAAAAACAACAAAAGTCGAGACTGTACACAAGGGTGATAGACCCCTAAAGCTGTTTCAACATTCACACTTCCAGATACCACCCTCAAACTGTAACACAAACGACCGACCGTCTTTAATAAATCCTCAATGTGGGAAGCCCACGACAAATTACTGTCGATGACGATTCCTAAAAAACGAGCGTGATCGACACAGGTAAGTAGCTCACCGTTGTGTCTAATAGTAAGGTCTGTAGCGTGCAAGTTGAAGGGTAGAATATGTGTTTTATTAATGTCATTCATCCATAATACTGAGATTGTGTTCTAGGTTATTTTTAAGAGCTTCGTATGTTTTCTGTCGCACAATACATGAGGTATCATCCGGGTACAACACAGCAAGGCCACTGACAATTCCAGGCAAGTCATTAACGTACAGCAAGAAGAGCAGTGGACCCAGGACAGAACCTTGCGGTACCCCTTTGTGAAGTTGTTCGCCAAGGTGATGTAATTTGTGTTCCTGTTGCATCACAGGCCGCCACACACTGCCTCCTGTTCACCAAGTATGAGCCCAGCAAATCACAGACCACACCTCTAAAATCCATCATTTCGAGCTTCTGCAGGAGGACCTCGTGATGAACGTTGTCGAATGCTTTAGAGAGGTCCATAAGAGCGCAAACAGTAATTTCCCTATTACTGAGACCAGATGTTATATGTTCTATCAGTTGAAAGGTGGCACGCGCTGTAGATCTTCCCCTCATGAAACCGTTCTGATTGATATGGATAATGCTGTGTCGCGATAAAAATTTGATCATAGTTATTGATAGATTATATAGTCATCTAATTTGGAATTTAATCTCATTAAAAAACAGTTCCTTTGAAAATCAGATAAGGGCAAGCAAATCAAAATGCTTGCTGTTAGCACGATGAGATACTAGCTCGCTCTGTCAGTTAATATACATAAGAACATACATAAGGTGTTTCTATAGGGCCTATGGTGAAGAGAATGGCCTCGTAATCTGAAGGTTGCGACTTCGAATCTGGTCGGCGTTATGTTTTTTTTTAATTTTTTTTTTGCTTTATTACTTTCAAATTAGGATTATTATTGTGATATATAATTAGTATTATTAATGATAATGAAAAAATGCAAAAAATAGGTTTAATTTACATTTAGCTGTTCTGCAATTTTATTTAATTAGCTACATGTCAGGTACAATGTCGCTAACGCCTTACAATAGTCGTTAAAGAGCGGTTTCCAAAGGTTTTGACAGAACGTATGGAAATCGCTCTAAATACGGTAGGCAACAGGTGTAAACAAGAGCGACTCTCAGTCAATGCTCAGAAAATACAAGTCAAAGTACAAAAGGATTCTATATCTCAAGGAGGTGAAATACCTTAGAGTTTGATCAAAGATTCACATGGAATACACATAAGCCATTATTGTCTTAGCCACAAAATGACTCTGTTGTTATTTACAAGGGTAATTAGACCCATGATAGCATACTTGGTGGCCAAAGGTGATATACAAAGGCTGGCTTGCCTATGTGCCACGGGCGTGCTGAGATCGATCCCTACCGCCGCAGTGGAGGTAATCTTAAACCCGTCACCGTGACAAATTTATATACAAGGAAGTGCTACGTCAGTGTACAGACTTATGCACAGTAAAACACCGATAAGTAAATCGAACGGTGAAGATTATTAAAAAATATTAAATGAGTTCAATGATGGCCTCTTATGGGGATGCCAAGTGACGCCATGGTTCAGAAATTCAACCTAGATGGAAACACCAGATAAGAAGTGAAGACGAACAACTTGGAATACAGAAGGATTTAAGACTGATTTCGGCGTAGGAGCCGGTATAGGTATATGGAAAGTTAGTTATATTATACTGCCTATTTATACGCTATAACTCATGACAATTCCGATTTATTACGGAAAATTTGTTGAAGTTGTACACAAGCTGAAATCTATGACACTGAGATGTGTGCTGGAGAGGCTTTGGATAAAAACATAAGACACAAAACAGCAAATCAATGTATGAACAAATCAGAAAGTGCTCAAACATTGGAACAATTGTCCTAGTTTCGTACATGCGAAAAATTGCACTTCATCTAATCATGTCAGAACCAAGTAACTACTTCAATTTAACCGTAAAAATGTCAAATAGTTTCTGTCTTTATAGAGACTATAGAATACCGGCTGTGTTTGGAGGACGAAGAAACAGTTGGGCATATCTTCTGAGAATCAGGTATGGCATCTTCGGGAAGGTTGACCTTTCCCTAGAAGACCTGAAAAAAAGACATCATCCAGAAAGATTCTAAGCTATCTTCAAGGCCTGAATTTGTTGAATGAACTTACGGAAGTAATGCATTGGCCGTTCAATTCGATAAAGTGGCGCTTTCAATCTTCGAATGAGTGTAGTAAGCTTGTACTTTCAGATGTGGTAGTCGAAAAAAATATTTTTCATTCTTTTGCTATCAGGTATAAATATTTAAATTAAGTTGCTTTTCTTGTTTGGCACCGTACTAGGAGAATTTATAATGGTCATATATTTTTAATGTAAATTACGTTATGGTTTTTCTTTGATTAGTATACTTTAGAAATTCAATTAATTTAGTACAATTACGAGTAATCTTCCAGGCCGACTTTTATTCTTGGTAAGCCAAATGTACATAGCACCTATAGTATATTTATATATAGATTTCATCGGCGAAACTATTTACGGTTAAGTATATTAGTAAATTTTATAGGTTGCGTTTTGTTTGTGTTACCCATTAAAAAACCTAATAATATTTTACAACTATAAGTGTGTGGTATGAGCATCGGTTTCTCATAAACTATGTGTAACGGTTTACTTAATCCGAATTCATTGGAAATAAAGTAGGCTTATGTGTAAAGATTTACTTTTCCCTTGTCAAACAAAAACTGCGACGCTAAAATATTTGTCTTTTAATTGAAGATCGTCTATTGACTTGTAGTAAGTATATTAATTTTTAAACAGAATTGTTCCTTTATCAACCACTTGCAAATATCTTGGGCCGCGAAATCTGTATTGATATATATGTGGTTAACCGGTCAAGCTATTTGCGGTAGGTTATATGCATGTGTTTTACATGTGTTCGTGTCTTCTGTTTAGGCGAATTAAGCGCACAGTGTTCTTATGTTTACACAAACGACTAACTACATAAATAGATGCACTCAACCTTTATTTACGATTTGTATATTGTCTACCTCCGTATGCCCCTAGTCATAAATACTTTAGCAATGCCTCTCTTCATGTGAAATACATTTCGGTTTGTTTCCATTTATTTTTATGAACGTTCAGGACTGACTCTAAGCGAGTATTTGTGCGCTCGTTGTTTCTGTTTTAAATACATTTCTTAAAACGATAATGGGGATTTTATTACGTTTGTTTGGGTTTTATCCCTGGCATTTATATAGTCTACAAAGAAGAATACCTACATAAGAGATAAAGATCGTGATGTTCCAAAAACGGTGTTGTGACACCGTCGTCATAAAAATATTTATGGCAAGTCTACCATACAAACTTGACAAAAATCGAATAACTGGTTGCATTCCAAAACATTTATGTAACAAATATAGACGATGGCTAAACAAACACCTACCATTTTTGATTAAGTCAGAGACAGGTTGTTTAATGTGAAAAAAAAACGATAGCGTGTATGTGATATTTACGAAATATGTAGTAAGGAAACCATTCTCTATTTGCACGTACAATCGTCTATAATGTGTATGGACAAATAATCTTTAGGTTCACTTGAAACATTGTGGGGGCTTCTTCCGATGTCGTTTACTTTTTCTTGAAACAAGACATTTCAGTCGAAACAGCAGTGTGTACGTAGTTAATGTAATGATGAAGTAGTTATGAGTATTTTCACTGCAACTTTTGTGTTTAATTTGTAATAATTGGCTGAGTAATTGGGCGCTAATGGTCCAAGCAGAGGTTTTCGATAATATCGATAGTTAGTGCTTCTCTTCTTCTTCCTTTTTACGAATGAGATAAGTAGTAAATTACTATATACACATGTGGGATAAGCGTTCAGCTACTTGTGTCCATAGATCGTTAAAATATCTGTATTTTTCCTTTCGGATTTAATAGCTTCTTTAATGATTAGCTCTCAATTAAAAATATTTCCTTCACGTGGTTGCTACTACAATTTACTTGTTTAGTTAACTCATAAGACGGTGAAATTTATAAATCTTAAAGTTAGCAACATAGGTATAAAATTGCTAAAGTCGTAATTACCAAAAATCACCAGAAACATTTGCAATTATATTGCTAGCAATGTTTCCTTCAAAGATACGATTTCCTAAATTTGATATCCTGTCACTTTTTAACGTTTGTTAATTTAAGTAAAGACAGGAGGGATATTTTCAGTAGATGTCAAACTTCATTTATTCCGACCGTGATTTATTGTAAATATATACATATATGATCACGTACATTGATAGAGAAAGCTGTTGACCTTCATGCAATGACCACGAACAATTTTATGTCGAGCGTTGCATAAATCTAAAGTCCACTTGACAGGATGCACAATTTTGTATAAGATTTGTGTAACCCAAGTGGAGAAAAATTGTCATAATTGCAAAAATATTCTCATAATCGTAATTAGTTATTTATATTATGTTTTAACATAGTTCGTTGTAGCCAGAATATATGTGAAGTAGATAGTAATATTCTATTAAAAGGTAAAAGATATTTTTTCCCTATAAAACTATAAAACCATACCATCCACCATAATTTATATCTAAATGACGTTTATCTCATATTTCTCTGAGCACTAAAGTGCCAAAATTATTCTTTTGGACATAACAACAGTGCTTTGGAAGATAGTGTTAAATTACATAACTTCGTTCGCTTTTAACTACTTGTATATACACGACCAGATCTAACACCGTGTTTATTTTGTGTAATGGTAACTCAAACTGATTTTAGATTATTAGAAACTCAACTAATCATACGGATAATACAGATTTCTAAATGAATTTCATAGAAATTCATTGCGTTTCTTGTCTATATAATATAAAATTATCTGTAGTGATGAAATCAAACGGAATTATTGTCAAAATACGACAAAGAATAGCCCTATAGCGCGAAAATAGGGATGAATTAGAAAAAAATTACTTTTTTCAACGCTGGGAACATTTTTTTCTAAAACTAATGACTCTCGAAGTTGATCTGCAGTTGTAAAAACACTCTATTGGGAACGGCTAGTATAATTTATCTCTCATCTGGGTACCTGCAATCACTGCGATTTATCGCCGTCAAAGCATACAACAAACCCGATGTGATGTCAATAGAATGTTTCAATCGTCTAATTTCTACGATTGTATAAAAATATGATTTATTACACAAAACATAAAAATAATGTGTAAAAGTCAACATAAAATAACCAAATGATCATTAATAAATCGAAAAAAAAAAGCAAAAATATAAACTATTATTTAACAAAGTAAACCAAATTAAATAACTAAATAAACTGAAACTAGAGAAAACATGGGTGACTGGTGTTAAAATTCATCTAAGCTGTAGAACGTGTTGCTATGTAAATAGAGCTTAAGATTTCTACGGAACACTCGTACATTGTCCCCTACTTCTATACATTGTGATATCTTATTATAAATTCGAATACCCATATTAATGGGGCACAGACTAGTGAGATGGAGAGTGTCGGCTGGTCTATGCAATTCATCTTTAGATCCGGTGTCATGCGTATGTATTGCAGAATTAAATTGAAGCTTATGTCTGTTAGAATAGATGTAACAACACGCCTCAAGAATGTATAAAGATGGCAATTATAATATTTTTAAATGCGTGAATAAGGGTCTACTGAATCATCTTCGTAGTCCTGCAAATGATCTCAACACAGCCTTCTGCGCAATGAATACATCTTGAGCATGGGAGGAAGTCCCCATAGAACAATACCATACTGAAGTCTACTCTGTATCTCAGTGTAGTAAACAGAAAGTAAGGTGTCACGCGATAAACTGCCTCTCGGGGATCTAAGAAAATAAGCTTTCGCAGAAATTTGCTTAGCAAGGTCATGACAATATTCTTTCCAGAGCATGTTATCCTGCATAGTTATACCAAAGAACTTCACACTACTCGACCGGCTCAACTTAATACTATCTACAAATAAGTCATATGACTGAATCCTTTTTTTGTCTTGTATGAAAATGTAAATTTCCATACGATTACAACCAGATGGCCCCTTGGCGAATCGCTTTTTTAGTATGATGATACTTGAAAACAAAAAACAATTACTTAGGTTTTTTTTTGTTAGGAAATACTGATACAAGACTATAGATTTGATAGACTAAAAGTTAATATTGGAAAAAATGCTTATGCATCTTATCTTAACACTTTTTTCTTTCTATACCTATCTATAGTTTCCCAGGGGATTGGTGTAATGTATTTTGATATTGAAAAAATAACAGAAATGTTCGTATTCCAATCCTTTTTATTTTTAAATATCTTTTATTGCGACATGTTTCGGTCTATTAGACCATCTTCTGGCAATAAAAATGTCAAAGGTATGTTATATATGAAGATTGATGTGTCAAAATTTGTAGGTGCATTAAGAGAGTAATTTTTATTTATATATATTTTTATATCTTAAATTTTAATCTGTTTTAACTACTTTTTTCTTTGCTTTAATGATACGGAACTATTTATAATTTCATCTTCTGAAATAGAATTCAAAATATCCAGAGAAACGTTCATTACTGCCAGATTGCTTGTGTTCTCATCTGAAAGTATGTTTCAGAGATAATTTTGAATGCTGAACTCGTGCTATAGTTTATATCTAAATCTATTTTTCTTAAAGTGTTTAGTGTATGTACGACGGGCGTAACTTGCTTTTATGGCCCTCGACGTATTTTTATTTAATTACGTCTTGGGCCATGAAAGCTTCAATACGCCCTTAATACATAAATAACTATTAATGTACAAACATTATAAGAGGTTTTAGTTTTAGTAAACCATAGTTTCCCAATTAAATATCGTTTGCCGCACTAGTATTTATGATGATATAATATGGCGTGTCAGTAAAGACAAAAGATAATTTTTTTAACAAAAACATTAATTATATATTGTACTCTACTGGATCGATAGACGCATAGAGTAGTAGTATATCAAGTTTGTAAATTTTTGGCAAGCATGGCAGTTTAGACGGAGAGGATTTCCATGTTGCGAGGAACTTGGCACGTTCTACAGTTATATTTACTAAGTAAGTAACAAGTAATCTGATCTTTCGTCGGAAATATGAAGTATTTGTCATCACTGAACTTAAAACTTTTTGAAAAATATTGGAAATTTAAACAATACACTAAGCAAATTCTTTAATAGCTAATTAAGTATTTGAGTAATGCCAATTTATGTCAGATTTAAGAGTTTAAAACTCGTTTCCGTACACTGATGATTGGTACTGCTTAGAATATACATGTCTGTCGTTTTTATTCGAGTATCCGTACTTAATAACGTGCCAAAATCCTACTAGCACATCATAAAATTTAAGAGCGCCCGTCTTCCTTTATAACTCTCTCGTTAAAAGAGCAACAAAGTTGAACGACTCCGTTCCGATTCTGTCGTTCCGAAATTTTAATTGCAATCCGGCTCGAGAAATAACCACCGTCCGGCTCGAACAAAAACTCAATTAATAATTCCGATGAGCAGCATAGTCTGGCCCACAATGGCAGCACAATGTACGGCCGTACGTATCAGCATTAGGAGCGCAGTAAAAAGGAAATGCGACGGAAATTGCGCCCGAGACGGTGGCGCCACTGCTAATTTTAACCGGCCGTTTCGTCCGCTTTCGTTCGACTTCTTGTTTGCGTTATTTCTCCACGAATAAAGTATTTCCATTAATTGGCGTATGGAAAGTGGCGTGCGGTATACAAATACATTAAGTAAACACACAGGAGGGGGGATTTATTTAGAAAATTGATGGCGGCGATGAATATTCTCTATTCGCAAATGGGTAAATTACTATTCTAGCAATAAATTACGGGATTAATTTTATATATGAACGAACATTATTGCCTCTCCTATTACCTGGAGGTAGTAAACTCAGTTTGGAATATAAATCAAGCAAGTATTTATTACTTACTATAACTTAACTTTGATATTAGATTTAACAGATAATACAATTTGGGTTTGAATAAAAGGTGTGAACAACGCCTGCATACAGCTGTTCGTGTGGTAACTGACCTTCAACATGAGAAATACAAAAAAAAGAACTATTATGAATGCAGATCGTGATTGTATTTTTATCAGCACTATAGAAATTACTTGGAATAATTTAGTTTCATTCATGGCAGTCTTATTTTTATTTATTAGCTTAATTAAAAATCGTTAGAATTGTCAGATTGTTTCTTTCTTTGTTAGTGTTCTCCATTACTTTTAGATGTAAGAAAGACTATCCTGATGTGTTTCAATCCCTTGTCAACTTTTAAACTCTTGGGAATACTCCCTCTCTTTGCATTATTTTCTCTTGTATTTATTTTTTCTCTCAATTAGTATATTTTCGTCTAAATCTTATACATATTTACCAATGTACATTTCACCTTGCTCCATAATTGTTTTATGCTTTGTTTCGTAAACGTATGTTAAATTTTAATAGGGTACTAAATTTTAGCACGTTGTTAAATTTGATTTTTTTGTTGTTAAATATGGTATACTGTTAAATCAAATGCTAATTTAACAGAAGTACTCTCTCTTTCAAATTTTAACATTATACACGATATTTTCATAAATATTATTCATATATTTATGTATGTATACATATTTTTATTAAATAAAATATACACAAAACAACAAAATCTAAAGAATTTGAAATATTTTGGTAGGATGATGAAATCGTCATTCAGTGTTCATTCTGAAGAAGACGTTCTAGATTATGGAGTTCTAATGTAAAGCGTCTTCGATTATTAGCAGACAGATATATAGTGTGTCACAGGATTGATATCTATTACAAGAGCTGTGACGGATTAAAAGTTATAATTTTAGTTTCAGATTGAAGATTCAAGTTCTGCTATGTTGAAAGAGAGTTTGAAGAATATTTTCAATTTTTGTAAAAGAAATCGGCCTTGAAAATGAGCCGAAAACTATCTTCTGTGTAGGTGAAGTACCTTTCTGTTCGTGATTTGAAAAAGTACTTGTAAGTACAAAACATTGTTGAAAATTCCCTATACAAAGTTTATGTAGATTAATTCCTTCTTCATTCCTTCAGAAACAAAATACCTAATGGCTTTCCTTTATACGTTTAGTTTGAGATTTTTTCAATATATTACATTTCTTGTAGGGATTCAGCGTAACGAATAAAAACTATTTGCACCTCTGGATAAAAAAAAAAAGTAAATTAGGAGTACCTATAATAGATAAAAATAATTTTCGTGTACACTAAAAGAAAGCAAAAGTGCATTCAGGGTAAATACTAGATACATTTTAATAAAGTCTACAAAAAATTTAATTTTGGATAATTTAAAAAAAAATAACATTTCTTAACCGAAGGAGATCCATAAAGGCATGATTAATGTTTCTGGTCACCGCTTTCATATCAAATATTAAAAAGTTGGTTTCGCGATACACGTTTTGGCAGAGATCTTTCGGTTTGGAGCCAACTTGCTTGTAATTTAAAACAACGCAAAAGATTCTTCGGTAAAATTTATGGGACTATTAAGGAACGTGGTATTAGAGCAACAAAATTACTATTCAGATACACATTTCAGAAAATTACCCGTATTAGCGAAATAAATAATTTGCTTTTCAAAATTATTTTAAAATTTCCTAACTGTAAACGATACTTCTAACATATCTCTTTAGCGACCATTACGATTGCTAGTGCAGTCCTATAGACATAGATTAAATGAAGTATACAGGGTGTTTATTAAACATACGGTAAAAATCTAAGACTATTTCGTCCTTTGTTTCAAAGGTGCACGGCGAAAAAAATTTCGACGAAACCAGTTTGGATAGTTTTAACATCGTTAATGTAGCCGAGATAAAAGTTTGGCGTAATTTTAAAAAATGCGTTATTATCTGCTAACAGTACTTAGATTTCTAAGAACAGGTTTTTTATCTACTAACAGCAGGCATGTGCAGACATCGAAAACATCAGTTTAAACGAGGATTTCATTTGAATACTTACGTCTCGTGATTGACCATACTGTATCTGGCAAATTTCTTGTGGCTGGATATTCTGAGTGACGTTTGTCTGTTTAATGTGTATTTACCGTCATTGAATGTTAAAGTTTTGGTAATGCCATAGATTTTATACTGCATAGTGAAGCCCTCTATCGTAAATCGCTATTTGAACGCCGAAATGATTGACATGCATTTTATGTATGGATCTCCACATGGCAATTCATTACAAGCTAGGCGACTGTACATTAAACGATTTACTAACCGTAACGTTCCTAATAGAAAAACCCAAAGTATTCATCAACGTCTTCATGAAACAAGCACATTGAAACGAAGTGGAGGATCAGGAAGGCCAATCACACTAAGAACGGTGGAAGTAGAGAAGACTGTGCTGAACATGATAGAGGAAGATCCTGGTACTTCTACCCGAAGAATTGCAAATACTGTGAATGTAAATAATGGAACTCTTTGGGAGATTCTTAGGGAATATTTGCTGTACCCGCACCAAATACGTAGGAACACTTTTTTCTGCTGATTTTCCTACACGTATTGCATTCTGTCAATGGTTTCTGCACACATTGGCTCAACTTCCTCAACTACTAATGCTGATTCGTTTTACCGATGAGTCGAATTTCTCAAGAAATGCAATAAAGAATTTTCACAATAACCACGTATGGGCTGAAGAAAATACACATGGGGTGTTTAAGGATCGTTTTCAACAGCAATTGAACGTTTGGATTGGATTGTGGCTAATCTTGAAACAATCGCTACCACAGCTTCTGGAGAATGTACCATTGCCAACAAGGAATGCAATGTGGTTTATAACCTATGGTGCACCAGCGCATTTTAGTGTGGTTCCTCGTCAGCTTTTAACAATAACTTACGGAGATCGCTGGATTGGTCACTTACGGTCTGCTCGATCCTCGAACTTAAACCTCATCGATTATTTCGTATGGAGCCATCTAAAGTCTTCATTTTGCACTACTCCAGTAAAAAAACATGGAAGATTTGAAAAATCGCATAATTGCTAAGTGTAACTCAATAAGAGACGACGCTGGTGTTTCTGAAAGTGTTTGGCAATCAATGAGGAGTAGATCGCATGCTTGCATCCTAGCTGGTACCTCCACTTTCAACAGTTCTTGTAAATTACGAAGCTTTACTTGTAATTTTTGGTAATAAAAGGTTGTTTTCGTTCGAAAATTGTTACGCCCTGTATCTTCGAAACAAAGCGACTTCTCAGAAATCATCAAAGGACAAAATATTCTTAATGTTTAACAAACAACCTGCATATTCATTTAAGTAAACAATGTTATTTTTATTTTATAATTTAAGAGAAGACGAAGCAGCGAATTAATATTCCTTGTAACCATCTATGTATGTAACAAGAACACCGGCTCATCGCCAGACCGCAATCACACGCGCATTACAAGATAACAATTTACAGGAAACCTACACGCATCCTTCACAAACATCGTGGACGATAATGAAGCGAAAATATTCATGTTTGTCTCGGTAGTGATAAACGCCTTAGCTTCCCTGACAAATATTTATACAAAACTATCGAGATAAGATCACCGATGGTCGTCGATACCACTCGAGAAGGCTGACCGCGTGCGAGACGTGTGACGTGAAGATAAGTAGTAGCTCTTGGAGTCCGGACGACATCTTTACCTGACAGTATTAGAGGTTCAAAACGTAATCTAATGCTGCCCGGTAAGATGCGAACAGTACTCCGTATAGGACGTTCTACATGTTTTCTTGGATTGTTCGCTTGGGAACTCGTAAATGGTTGCGGTTTTTCTGTTGTTGTCGTCGTCACTGTTTCTGTCGAATGTTCTTGGACTACAGGATGTGTATACAAGCAGCGGCTAGCGCGAGAATTCTTGTGGTTTAATTTTGTAGAAACAGGGTAGTGCTTCGTTTTGTGCTTTCGCTAAAATTTTTATGGATTTTGTGTACAACAAAAGTAAATTTATGTCCTATTACTATATACATTTGAATTCAATCTTCTCCAAATTTAATTTGTGTCTCCATCTGTAAAAGCACCGCCAAGTACAAGCAAGTTGGAAAGAAATATGTAGCAACAGTAGAAAAGAAGTCGAGAGGTGGATTTGAGAGATGATGAATGATTCCATCCGGTTGTGTAATCTATAAATGGAAAAAAATATTGCTGGTCAATTATTAATTTTACCATATACAAAGTCACAAAACAAAATATAATTATTTCGAAAGGAATAAATATGATACCCTGTTAGTACGCTAACAAACCAGAGAAAGATTGAAGACCATTAGTTGGATCAATTCTCTGTAGATGGCGCTAATCTCAGTTTTTATGCATTTTTATTCTTGTTGGTGCTTTCGCGTACTTAAGTTGGAATAAATCTGAGTTGGTTAGATTGCTGCTCACATACCATGTGATCTCTGGGTTTATCTAATTGTATGTGTCACACTTGTTTCTGTGCATTGGGCATTTTGTGTTATTTCAACTTCCAAGGCGTTTTTTTAAATTGTTATAATTGCGTAACCTTTTTTAAAATTACAGTGACTGATCTACTCGTTTTGGGACAGATAAAATATATATACGTTCATATAAAATACCAGTAAAAACATATAACATAGAATTTCAAATATTAGTTGGGACTAAGCTCAGTAGATTGCGCAGAATGCAACAATAATTTCTGTGCATTGGGCATTTTGTGTTATTTCAACTTCCAAGGCGTTTTTTTAAATTGTTATAATTGCGTAACCTTTTTTAAAATTACAGTGACTGATCTACTCGTTTTGGGACAGATAAAATATATATACGTTCATATAAAATACCAGTAAAAACATATAACATAGAATTTCAAATATTAGTTGGGACTAAGCTCAGTAGATTGCGCAGAATGCAACAATAAGGGTTTACATTAAAACGCTATAAACAAATTTAGTATCTTTTTCCTATAAATACGCATTTCAATATCTTCTCAATATCTGTCGCACTAAATTTTTCGCATTGTTATTGTAGTCCGAGTGCGATTCAGTCACCGTAAAAAAATAGTTCTCAAATAACCAAAATAGTAAACCAAAAATCAGGAACTGATCCAATTTAACTAAAGCAGAATCCAGGAGATGCACATGTTTAGAACGGTCGTACTACTGTCCAAGAAAGAATGAAAACAAACCTTATGCAGATTATTGTATATTTTTAGTCCAACAGGTAAAGTAAATACACCGTTTAATCAGTGATATATCTTTGATTTGTCTTATTAGTTATGCTTCGTCTATAATTCCAGTTTGTATCTTTTTGTTATTTTGTATAGTTTTACAATTGAATTGTGACTTCAACGCTTCATAAAATAATTATGTTTTTACTTATTCTGAGTTTTATATATTTGCATTATTTTGCCGGCATTCAACGATTTGTTGAACTATAAAATAATTGTTTCATAACTGAATTCACAGTGTTAAATTTGAAGTGGCATCTATTATTTAACATATTGAAGATTATATGGCTATCAAATAATCGGAAACATTTTTATGTTATTGTATAAATTATGGACCATACCGTTATTTGAACTACTGACCTAACATAAAAAAAAAAAGATGCCCGTCAAGAAAGTTGTAAAATTGCCTCTCAGCTGCAGTGTAATATTACAGCATTAATGTAGAAATATTGAATCCAATATATGTATATTTGGTGATATGATGAAATATTGAAAACGATTTTTAATATGCTTCAATGCTACCAAATTTATGTTTAACTCATCCGCTAATCTAAATAAAAATTCAAGATAGGACAAACTATAAAAAATAATAAGCTTGATATAATATTATATCATATCTACAAAGGAATTTAGCCTACAATGTATACAAATATGTATGTTTGCACGAATATTCGCTTTATAAGTATTTTTTTTTTGTCTTTCCTAGATAAAATAATTAGTATAAGAAATTTTCTAACCAGGTAATTTCACTGGAAATATATTTTGCACTGTGCTGTATAAACATGACTACCTTTTAATGTTACAAGTACGTGATTTTAACAATTATACAGTAGTTTAATAAATTCAATCTCTAATTTACAACTGTCACTGCAGATTAGTTTTAGTCAACGTTTCTAATTCTCCTTCATTAAGTTTCTATTACAGGTGCTTGTGTTCAGAACCCAAATCGCTACTTGATTAATGATCGGAAACATATGTGCACATTGCTCTACATATAGACATGCGCTGAGCAGTAATTGAAATTGAAACCTAGTAAATGAATAGTGCTTAAGTTAAACGTCGAATAGGTGAACCTACCATATGCTTTGCACAAATACCTATAGGTATATGTAATTATTTAAACTAATTGCGTGCATATTATAAACTACTGATTGATATGAGTTAATTATAAACTGGAACAATTTATTTCAATGACGTTGAAATATGTATATTAAATTATTATTTCATAATTAATTATGTGAAAGACGGAAGAGAATATCGGTAACATTTACGTCGAATAAATCTGATTAAGTACTGGAAAGATTAATATACATACCATTTATAGTCTTCCGTTTTTGAAATATATGAGTGTGACAATAACTTCTTTGGTGGCCTACTAGACGATAAAAATTCTGTCAATGAACTCATATCCTAAAATGAACGGTGATTAACGGGCCAAGCAATGTCAAACTTTACCGTTAACATTTTAAAAAGTAGGTAACAATAACCGTATTCATCGCAATCTTCTAACAAGCGCCATAAAAACCGTCAGTTATTATTTGATCATTAACACATCCACTGAATGTTCATGATTACTCATGTTATATTTTCAATTTGGAATTTAAAATCATCGGTTGGCATTGCTTTCACGAAATTGCTAAGGAAATAGATATCTTTTAATTTACCTATACATATATGAGATTACTTGACAAATCCCGTGCAACATACCAGTGTTGCCATCAGAGTTTCAACCTTAAAAATGCCGGTTTTTCGACGTTTACGACCGTCGATAAAACGAAAGTTTAAAAGAATCAAATGAAGGAGATTAAAGACGAAAATCGTAAACAATACTTTTTATTGATTAAACGGTTACAGAAGCGTGGTCGGCATGATGGTCAGCTGCTTTTTCTCCAAACGCAATAGGAATAGAAATAGCTAGTCACGGTGTCGTAAGGTATAAACATTGCTAGAATGAATACAATAAATACGGCATATATATCAAAACTGTTGTTAATTTTGTTGGTTACAAACTATAGCAATGTAAATAGACAATTTAATATTTTTAGAAACTATAAATAAAAAAAAAACCGATAGATTTTTGTCACGTAGGCATCATACTGTGATCCAAATAAATGCTTGGCCGCCAACAAAATGTGACAACTTTAAACGCATGTTGAAATCATAATTTTAAATTCAATGTAGGGGAAGAGGGGGCATAGGGGACCGGTGGGGCACATAGGTCCGCACGAATTATTTTTTACAGGTAACGCCACCTTTTGCATCATGTCAAATATAGCAAGATAGTTGCTCATTTCGTATTTTATTTCAGTTACAATAAAGTCGGTGTAGTGTGGACGTCCTCATAAACAAAATATTGATTTTAAAGGTAAGTGATGTAAAATTTTATATCTAGGTCGAGTGTAATTATCGCGTAATTGTTTACATATTATTATATTTTATTATACCAAATAAAGCCTCGACTATTTTACTATAAAACAGCTGATTATCGTAGACATAAACAAACATTGCGTCGAGTAGTGGCTATTTTAAATTTAATTGTGACATTGGGGCACACAGGTCCTCTCACATGATCCTCTGTGCCCCAAGGGAAGTTTCGACTACCTCACAATTATTTTATTCATTTATTAGTTATTTATTTATATTATTATATACGTTTATTATTTTTAGATGGTACGTAACTACGTAAAGAAAAGACCAGAACCTTCGTGGACGGAGAAAGACATGATAAACGCTTTGGAAATGATAACCCGAAAGGAAATCTGGTTAACTAACGATTAATTGTGCTGGACATACAACAGTTTTATTAAAGCACGAATTCAATAAGGAAATTTGCGATTTAGGGAGCATTTACATCGACAATTTTGAAGAATGGCTAAATACAAATTATTTAAAAGTTAATTACCGTAAAATTAACGTTTTGCTACTTCTAACCCGACAAGCAAATTATAATTTACATAGTGTGAAGATCTTAATGATGGTAGCCACCAAAGTTTTGCTTCTCGGTGTAGTTCTAAACTAGTGGTTCTCAACGTGGGCGGTAGCGCCCACCAGTGGGCGCTGGGATCTATACAAAATCCAGTAAGTGGGCGCTAGGCGAAAAAAGGTTGAGAACCACTGTTCTAAACAGTTATTTTGTATAACTCTGAGATTGTTGTGTTTTGCTATGCGTCAAATCGCAAGTTTGGTTAGAGAAGCAAGTGTCGCACATAATCTACAGTAGTTGCTGTTATATTTAAGTATGGTACTGGTTTAAAAGGCAAAGAGGCTGCAGAAGTTCTGGAAGCTCCATGGCAGACGAATCCCACAACATATTCAGTGATAGATATTTATGTTTAAAATCACAGCATCCTACTAATTTTTCTAATGATAGAGAAAATAATTATTTAAAAAATTACGTCGGTAAATATATCGTAGAAATTAATGTGTTTTTATTGGGATAATAACAGAAATATAAAGAATAACAATAGAATGTAGTATACGCAATATCAAAATAAGTTGTATAATTCTCGAATTAATATTCGACACACTGGTTAAGCACTGGCGTAAATAATCACCTCCATCCATATGTATATGTACGATAACAGCATGCTTTTCTTAACCATCTACCGTCCGTAATTGGAGCTTAAATTGAAATTTAGAGCGCTTTATTGTTCATTACTACATTAGTAGAGCGATGGCGAGATAGTACGGAACAAAGGTAATGGATACTGATTTCTTGCGTTGTATATAAAGCGAAGCGTGCCTTATATTAATGCAATTCTTCGTTACATACTTTCAGTCTAACGAACTAGAATATTGTCTACCCACGCGCTCTCTCAACGTGCGACAACTTAACAAATCCGCTAATACACGTAAGAGCTGAAGATATTTATGTTGACTATAAATTATGCTCAGGTCCGCACTGGCACAGTCGTTCGGATACTTACAATAGATGCGCCTGATAATACATAACATATATGTACACTACTATGCCCGTATCCCACAATTGTACGATAGGAAACACGTGCACAGTTTAGAGGTACATTACCTTGTTTTAATGCGATTGAAGTTGACAAGAAATATGTGCCCTGCTCTGCGTGAATGGATATTTAGTTCCCGTTTAAAATGAACATCGCAGAAGGATAATTTATTGCTGAATATCAATGTTTCAGGTACGGCTAAAATGAGTTGAAACTGATGCATATCTCATTAGTTCTGAAAGAAAAATATTGTGGGTGTCCTCTTACTGTAGGAGTGATGCCAATGTCTAACGGATAAGAGCAAACATTAACAATTGTTAACGCAAAACGGGATTTATTTATCTATTTAAAGGCACGACATCTAAAGCAATTTTGAAAATAATGTTTAAAGTTGCGTCAACGTTTCATTTTGTTACATGTTTTTGTTTTATTTGTTTGACGTTTCAACGGCACTTAACCATTTCCATTTTATTTTTTCGATACGAAATACAGTAAATTGTAGAATAAAACAAAAGTTCAATACCGTTCCATATATTAGATGAAATATAAGATCACATATCGACTCGTAACGTACAGGAATTCAGGATGGCGTTAAGGGACCTTAACCCATAACAGAATTCATGTGTGTCAATATCGATCGTTAACAATAGTTTGCCTCCTCAATTAAAACTATCATAAGCTTCCTTATGGAAGTACCCGCTCTAATATTCTCCAAGTCCAGTAGTAGAAATCTTGTCCTTACCAAATCATCGCGTTGGTTGGACTGGGGTTTCTTCGTCGTCTTTGCAAAATCTGCAATTAGCATCCTTTGCCAGGCCTATGGTATGCCTATTTCGTCTACAGTGATCACTCAGTAGACCTTTCATTTTAGCAGTCTTGTTATCTTTACTCAGTAGATTCTTTGTAAATCCAGACCTTTAATCCTTTAAAAATTTTTTGCCTAACTTTTGTCACCGTTCTTCACAGTTGTTATCTATTCATCCGGTGATGCATTTTGTTGTTTGCGATTCGAAGAGTCAACTCCAATAAACAGCTTTGGCGATCCTTATCTGGCTTCTTTCCCTTCATGTCTCTATGGTTGAGCACCCAGGCCAATATTATTTTCTTACTATACGATACTTATGGCACCTCAAATCTGTTTAAAGTTAACACGTGTGGAAATTACTTTAAGTGTTGATTCTTACCTACGTTGATCCATAACTGTATTTCTCAAATACAATATTGCATTGAGACAACTTTAGGTTGAAACACCACCATATCTTTGTTGCAGCTACCTATTCTGCGGGCTTTATTCCATATATTCCGCCTCTTGCATCATAATCTCTGTTTCAACCGTCACTATATCAGCACGAATCCACACTCCTCGATGAGCCTTTCCTTTGCGTCTTCTTGTTTGACATAAGATCTTGTTTCTTTGCGCATAGTTAGGCCTTCTTTAGGTTCCTAGTAGAATTGTTTATCGGTGATTGGTTGTGCACCAATCTGTTAGGTATTAGCAGACTTGGCCATTCTTTGGATATAAATCTATAGTAGTAGTAGTAAGTTTTGCTGCAAATTTTATTTCAATAGTTAGAATACGCAAGCAATAGCATTTTACTATGTTTTAGTATTTGAAGCTTACATTTACAAGCAAATTACAACAAGTTGCTTTAAATTAATTTACTAAAATTGGATACAAATCAAAATCTTGGTCTGGAGCTTTATGTGCAATGTTATATTAATAGAAGCGTATGAAAAACAAGGGAAATGCATTACATGAAAATACATCTAATATTAGGTTGCATAACACCATGTTTCCTGTATATACATGATTCTATTTAAAATTTTAGATAACTTTTAATGTAGACAGTATATGCCTAAATTTATTATTTCTAATGGTAGGTAGCAATTAAGTATAATTGCTCTAGCCTCTTCGTTCAATCCTCACCGTCAGGATGAAAACAATTCTATGTATTAGTTCTATCATTATCTAATTACTATGAAAAAGATACTACCGGATCAACTCAAAGTTTTGAGTGTGGCGCCGTTCAGGTGCTGCGCACATATAGATTGTAATTCAGAGGATTGCTGCAGGTCTTGATTATACAGTGAGGACGCGTGGGTTAGAACAATTTTTATTTAAAATTCAGGGGTTGTTTTGTCTTTGGAAAAACGTTCGGACCATATTTAGCTGCGGGTCTTTTTATGGTAAAT
Source organism: Cetonia aurata (assembly GCA_949128085.1). NCBI lineage: Eukaryota > Metazoa > Arthropoda > Insecta > Coleoptera > Scarabaeidae > Cetonia > Cetonia aurata. The sequence continues at coordinate 28,320,027 of OX421887.1, forward strand.
TTATGTACACAGTGTGGCCTAAAAAATATTTGTTTTCTTTAAAAGTTTGTGACGACGCGTGAGTTGGAACAAATTTATTTAAAATTTAGGGGTTTGTTTTTGGCAATTTATTGATAAAAAAAACAACATATCCAGTTAAATGTTCAAATTGTTGATCATCAACATCCTGACAATAGGCAAGTCGATATTCAATTTCTCGTAACACTTCATTTATGGCCGGATTTGTTGTATTTCGGCTCTAATTCTATTCTTCAATATTGTCCGGTTTATTGTAGTATATTTTGGATTTCAGATAACCCCATAGATAAAAATCTAATGGGGTTAGGTCGGAAGACCTTGCTGGCCATTCAATATAACCTCTCCTTCCGATCCATCTGTTTGGGGAAATACTATGAAAGTAAGATCGTACTGTTCGCAAATAGTGTGAGTGCCCATTCTGTTAGAACCATATCGAATCTACCGGACAATTGGGTTCTCATCATTCGGGTAAAGTGCAATTAAACTGGGTATTATGTAATTTTGTGGTAGGCTTAAATAATTTTCACAATTAAGTGTTCTATCGAGCTACTCACAATTCTGGCCCATACGTTTACCTTCTAAAGGAATTGTGCATGACTTTCCATACTCCAGTGTGGGTTTTTTGGTGCCCAATATCCAAAGTTTTGCTTGTTTATCGAAGCATTAAAAAACAAAATATTGCCTCGTCGGAAAAAAAAAATACTTAAAAATTGCGGGTTGGCATTGCTTCGTAACTTAATTCTTGGGCCACATCGTACACGGCCAGAATTATTTTGTACTATTTATCAGAAGTGTCTTTCTATATTTTCAGTTACATAAACTTATTCATCCTACTGATTGAGTTTAAAGTTATTCTTATGTGTAAAGAAATATTAATAAACTTTGAGCTTCTAAAATAATTTAATTTTTATAACTTGAAGTTTAATGTTCAATGCGATTTTATTATTTCATAATTTTTACATTTATATATACGATTGTACCTAATTATTTTTGCGTCCGTAACACGCTTTGCAAGCCAATACATACGTATTGTGTAACAAAAATTATGCCATCGTCCAAATTAGCACGCAAAAACTATTTTATCTAATTGCAACACAAGCATTACCAGCTCCGTTTGGATTCTCTAGACGTTTTCAGCATTTTTTTTATCCTCACTGTTTCCCAATATCGCTTAATAGCTCGATTACTTAATGACTTTAGGATAACATAATGCATATTATCTTTTAACGTTGCTAAACGAATGAACGTTTCACTTTTTTTTTTATTAAAATATCCGCACGCTATGCAACAAACGGAAATCAATCGATGGCTTGTATAATTACCACAATCGCGAAGCCCTTGGGGAAAATGTAGACAATTTCATTTAAGTGGCGCTTGTACACCGAGTAGAAAAAGAACTAAATAACTGTCGTTGCGTACCGTTAACTCCTTACGATCCTTTTATATTTACTTGGTTGTGTTGGTGAAGTAAAAAAAAAAATATGAGATTTATAAAGAGCAGGCGCCGTTCTGCGCGCCAGTCATTCACGGTGAATTGCCTCGTGAATCGGAAAGGAAAAAGAAACCTGTTCAACTATGGCTAACTGACTGACTGGCTCGTGGTTGGTGGTTAGGTTTTTTTTGTTACTTCTATTTTGCCACTTTTCTTTTTTTGCGTTTGCTACTTCCATTTATTTACAGCAGATGCTCGACGTCGCTCAAGAGAAATTTGCGCGTTTCGATTTTTAATGTCTCAGAATGCGGATAGTATTGGAAATATCGCTTGGAGTAGTTCGTTAAAATCATCGACAATTATTATTGTTTTTTTTTTATGGATAATTATGCCGTTGTTATTATTCATATGGACGTTATGTAAACAAAACACGAAATACTAAGCAGCTAATTGATGGGAGTGGTTTAATTTAATTAACTCAATTGGATAATAAGTAAATAAAAAAAGTATGGAAAAAATTTGAACCTGAAATAAAGGTGCTAATTACTTGATAACCTTGAGTGCAATTTTTTTACATAGATGTGATAAATTCAAAATGGATATCCAGCGATGTACTCAATAGAGATAAAGAGAAAGCATATTTGTTCCATGGTTACGCAAAATTGAAGTGCATGTATTTTTATATCTGAGTCTATGTATTTATTTACCAAACATCGCGATGCACGTTTAAGATAACGATCGCACTAATATATGTATCTATTGAAACTACGGTTATACAGCAGAAACAACCTCATACGTATGAAGCATACGCTTCTGTTCGTAATTCGGCTTATTTTTGCTGTATATGGCTTAATATTCCATGTGAAGTTGCTCGCTCCCAAGTTTTCTTGCTGATTTTATGGCACCAAGCACTAAATCACGGAAGTAAACCATAATTTAAGAGAACGCGTGCTGTTAGTGTTAAATGCTAATGTGATAGTTCGTAAATAAACTGATAGCATTTTCGACTGATTACACTAAGGTACATTGAGAGTATCTCAGTTACTTGCTATATCTATATCATCGACATAAACAATAACTTTGGCTCCTCCTGATCTAAAAGCGTCCTTTAACTTCAGTTTTTCTGATTATACATATACTTCAATGTCAAGTTGAACAGCGTTGCCGACAATTCACCAAAGGCATGCTCCTTTATTTATTATAATTTTTGTTTACCAGTTTTCGTTATTTTTAGTGTCAATTATATAAGTCATCTTAGGTTACTGTCGATTGCAATATATTTTAATGGCAGATAAATGGTTTCTTTTTATCGAATAAAATGTTTGTTTAAAACCTATAAATAGCATTTCTATAGTTCCCTATTAAACTTTCTCAATACTCTCCTTAATACTATCTATTGCATCAGTTGTTGATTTCCTCTAACGAATCCGTTTTGATAATCTCCTATTCTAATTTTAATCTAATAATTGTTTACCAGGTTGGCTTGTGTTCAGAAGTGCGATTTCTCGATAATTCTTACACATTTGTTGCTAGACTTGTCTCAACTCTAAGTATACATCATCGTCTTTCAATATGCCAAAAAGTATCAGTTATATTTGGAGAAAATGAAAAACGAACATCATAAAAAAATCCATCATTACAAAAAAAAATGCCATTAGAATTGGTATAAATTGTTTGAACAACAACTACATACAGGGACTGTATAGCATTTATTGTCTCACACACAGTAAGCGTTCAAATAAAGTTTCCGTCACAACACAATATATTTGTTATTTGTCAATCAAAATTAAATCTTTATTATAGATAGATAGATAAATTAGACAGATAGATTATTTATTTCAGTAATACATAAAGTGTCGAAGATGTTATAAAAGGAGAACACAAAACAATCATATGCAAACAAAAAGAAAAAATAAATAATAAACCAGTAGGTTTTCCAAGTATTTGCGAGAAAATACCGTTCCATAATGAAGAATGAATTAAATACAATATCGTTGCATTATTGTTTAGTTGCTTAAATACATATATATCTTATTTCTATAATAAAAAAGTGGGGTTATTTAATGCAGTATCAGTTTGAACTTATTCAAATTAAGAATAAATTAGTGCAATAAAGTTTTAGTGTATGTACAATGGATTACTACAGCCAATATATTTTTCCGGAAGTGCGGTTGTGTTTTTGAAATTTTCCTGTGGGTAATATGCATCAATACAATAATAAAAAAATATGAATACATGCAACTTTAAAAATTCACTGGCGTAATAAAAATAAACAATTCGATTGGATGTTTGAATAGTGGTAACTGGTTATAATGATATCTTACAACGTATATATGCATATTGATACTTTACTAGATCATAAATAATAAAAAAAAAAATGACGACATAAGAACAATATATTTTCCTACACAATAAGCAGTAGATAACCATTTAAAAATTTCACAATTCATACTGTGTGCAATATTCAGATATTTTATCTCACCAATTTGTGGTCGGTTGTTATCGCACATTCATCAACGAGCATGAAAGTTCAACGCAGTACTTGACATATATACACAAACTAATTATAGAACCTCATTGGCTATCAATTTCCGTTTGGTTTAGCATGCCAGAAGTGTACTAACTACAGACATGAATAATAAAAAAATAACGTAGGAAAGAGACGAGAACCGTTTAATATTCTTTTAATGCCACGCAACGATATACAGCCTGCTTGATTTTCGTTTCTAATATAGCGATAAAAATTCAAAGTATGCGCCAAAGGTCCATGGTATGGTGACACTATGAATAATGTTCTTATAGTTCAGTACTCGTTGGTAGAAATAAATTGGATATATGAAATCGAAGTAGTGTTAGTAGAGAGTCAAAAAATAAAATCGAATTTATTCAAATAAATTATTTTCATAATCCCCTTCGACTGCTATCTTATAACCTAAACAAATAAAATCTTACTGGACACTTACCCAAAGAAATCTAAAAATATTTTTACGAGAGCTCTTTTTCACAAACATTACGTGTGTGTATAGCCAAACCAAAATAGAACTGCATTCCTTTCGAAAATTGGCCATAACATAACAAACAGGTTTCCGATCAGATCTGCTAGTTGCATAATAGTAAAATTCTATGTGGAAATTTCAAATTCTACATTAGCATTTGAATATATCTAAATTAAGATTTACGTTGATAAGTTGTGTCTTTTAAAATATAGCTCCATATTGTACGCTTACGTTATATTCGACGAATAACCAACAGAAAGATAAAATTCATGGCCAACGGCAAACTATTTAGATTAAAAATTAACGAGCTGACAATGTTAAACAGTGTAAACGTTGAAGTGAAATTTACAGAGAAAAGTGGGCGGATACTAAAAACGATATGTCTATTTTGAATATAAATTTCTGCCTGTATAAAATATTGCCTGTGAATATATTGAATTTAGTAAATTTAGAGTCATCAGGTGTATAGGTATATAATTATTAACTTTTTGTCATAGTGCTAAGTCGTTAATAAAAATCTGCTAACTGTTTACTATTATAATTAATGTAAACAATTCGTAATTTCTATCTAAACAAACTAAACTAAAAAAAAAAAATCTGTAGACCTGTATTTTATATACGTATATATTTATAGTAATCAATACCGAACGTCAAATAATAATAATCGTCAAAAATGTTTATTTGTTCTGTTTAACTTGTTTAGATTAACTGAAATACGATGTTAAACATAGTGACGACAAAGACGAACTGCTCCCGACTACATTTACTCTTGTATGCAATGTGTAAGATATGTATTTGTAATCAAACAAGATCATTTTAACTTATTGCTGACTGATCCCATGTTTAGTTTACGCTTACGAGTATCGTAGTCGTGGCAAACTGGCCTATTAGTGATGTAGAGAAAATATAAATAGCCCAATACAGCAGATTAGTAGGTGCTAATCTACTAATGGATAGCGCACACGCGAAAGGTATGTTAACCATTGAGGGATATGGTTTTTACTGGAATAGTTAGATTCTAACAATAAATGAGAAATGTTTGTTAATTGGTTAGAAATAGTTGCAAGTACATCGATCAGAATTAATAATAATATTTGAATTTTTGTTTAAAGTGTCTATCGCTTTAGGTAAAAGGTCAATTTACAATTTAATAAAAACATTATTGGTGTTCAGTTCACCACTAGGTGTAGTATTTAACTAAATATTGCAGGCAGTTTGGAGTTTCTACAAATAATAGTTATGTACACATTTACGCTATAAGATTTTGTAACGAAAGAATCGAAATCTTTCAGAAAATATGGGCTCATTAACATCCATTCATTCAATCCTAAGATTGTCTTGTTGTAAATAATCTAAATACTATATATAGTGAAACCTCTCTATAACGAACAGTCAAGGACGGATTTATCTATTGCAGAAGGGTATCTATTGAGGAGGGGTGTAAAAGTATGTTTATTAAACTTGTTATATATAAAACGCTTTAAAAAAAACAGGAGATAAACTAAACAAAATTAGACACACAAGATATCCGGTCCATCCGCGCTAGACTAGTTTTTTTTGTGTGACAATTGTTTTGGAAATTCCTGGATTTGCATTCAACTCTGTCTTCGGGTGAAAATGGATATGCATGAATTTTCGAAACAATTGTGACGGATAAATAAGCAAGTGCACTGCGGAGTGATCGGATATTTTGTGCGTCTATAAATACGCTAATAGTCCTTGCTATATCTTTGCATTTTAAAAGTAGTAAGCTGTGAATCATAAAAAATTCAAGCGTATCTAAAACTACGCGAACTATAAAAACAGTAAAATATAACTAAAAGAAATTTTAAAACAAATTAACTTGTATCTGTATTATCACCGTATATAAACCAAATGGTTCCGCAAATCTCCGTTCTGGAAAGGTAAATTTATGTCTTAGTGACGAAAAATAATCTGTCAGCGTCCATTGCGACGGGGTTCCAAATACACTTATTTTTTATATCTCGGGTGGGTATATGCACAATTGTCCGTTAGGGGTCCTGTCCTTCGAGGAGAGGTGTTCGTTAGAAGAGGTTTCACTGTATATCCCAAAATTCGGGGATAAAGTTTTTGACAGTAGTTCCTTTATCTCGAAAACTGAGAGTACGATATATGAAAAAATTGGTGAGCCGATTCTTCTTTAAAAATAAACAAACGTGTATTTTGCAATTTCTCTTAAAACGAAGTTAACTTAGTAGGTATACAATGTAAGGAATATTATATATGCGAGCTTTTGCCACATAATCTAGATATATGTTGATTATGTTCGAATATACGAAGTGAGGGGCATTTTATTGGCATCTAGCTTCTAGGACTCACTTTAGATCGTCAACGACAATATGTGCAGTTACGCAAAGATTTATTGTAATTACTAATCAATACCTACTGTCATGTCTGATTTGTTGCTGGCTTTGGCAATATACGGTGTTCAAAAAAAAAAAAAATTAAAAAGTACTATTTTGTCACCAGTGACTATTACATAAGTTTCTCCCCTAATGAAAGCTAAAGAAAGCCGAAACCAGTAGCTAATGTAGTCAATATTTTAAAATAGAAGATTAAGAATTACTTTATGCAATTTTATACTACAATTGATTTGAATTAAATTTAAACGAATTAGATACTTACTCACTTGCTTTTCATTTAAAATAGAAATTGGAAACTTTTAAATAATTTACAGGAATACAGTGTCCCGACTAAGGCTTCCATCAACGCCAAATGTAAACTATTCAACCAAGAAACATGAGATCTGGAAAGCACATCATTTTTATGACATATACAAACACCAACAATTCTGTGTAAAACATAAAAGAGAGAAGAGATAAACGTTTTTACCGATTTCTTTTTACTTACGTTCCGAAAACCATACATATATCGTTTACAGATGTGAAAATTGTACAGACAATTCTTTAAAAATAAAGATTAGGCGTTTCAGCATTGCAAATCCAATTAAGCGTCCGATTATAGTTATAAAGTGAATTTATATGCTAAATTTGATGGTCATAATGCTGATGATATAAGGTTAAAGTAATAAAAATAGTTGTAATATGAATAAGTGGGGTCATTCATCTAAAATAGATATCTTTTTTGAAAATTAAAAATATAACTTGGCACTTAGCTTGACATTAGATTTACGAAACAGTGTGAAATACTATTCAATTACAATAAACTTATCTAAAATTCGAGTGTTGTAGTTGTCTGTTTACTAAAAATGGGTGTTAATTTTTGCTTTCATAGAGAGAATAAACTTTGACAAGTAACATTTATACCACTTAAAAGTGAAAAATGAAGATGATATAACGCTATAATGAATTAGACACAACAAGTAACAGTTAAAGTGAAAAAAAGTGAATCATTAATCTCTGTAAGTGTACGATTCTTTATCAAAGACTTAAAAGTGTAACTTATCTTCTAAAATGAGTTGATATTACTGCTGTTTTGGTATAAAAATTGTATATATAAAACTTTCTCCGAAATTTCTTTTCCTGTGTACTTTTTAAAATTGGTAAAGTATATGAACATATCTTCAGTCCAGAAAATTTAATGAAGAAGTCTATAAAATTGATCTTCGAACACGGCTTAAAATTTACAAATTCACTTCTTTCTAAGCACAAAATATTTCCACGAACCAACATCTAAGATTTGTTGGTTGTAGTAAAAATAGCAGCTAAACAATCTTAAACAAGCTCAATACTCACATATTGTATTCTATAATCTGGACATGCTGTTAGTTACCTTCGTCAGTGTTCTTGACACATTTCCCAATTAACACAGCTCGAACCTCAGATGTGATCCCTCCGAAGTTCTGTAACAAAAACAACACTAATATTAACATTTTTTTTAGGGAACTCCCATAAAATATGTTTATGTAGCAAATGAAAAGAATAAAAATCGAAATAGCTAATAGACACGGTTGTATAAAGAAGCCAAATCGTTAGTAGGTCACGTAATAATGCCAGATGCCTTGACTGCACCGTTTTGTAAATAATGAGTCATAGAACAGCGAAAGCCTGCTATAAGGCAAACGTTTCCTGTTTATTTTGATTCTATATTATCCGTTTCTATGGCATTGAAATTTATAAATATATTTTTTTTAAAAATACTAAAACTAAAAAACTAATAATAATAAAAGTGGGTCTACAATAACGTAAACTAAGGGAAATCTCACCGAACATTGATGAAGAATTTCACACCTCTACGTTTATAACCTTACAATGTGTAATTCTAGTAGGATGAGGTGTATTTGAAAGGAATGGTTGTAAACATTATGTCTATTTTTTTAATCGAAATAAACAAGTTTATTATAAAAGGATTATATAGTTAATAGTTCGTTATCAATGTATACCGCTGCAAAACCAGTTAAATGTTTCTTTAATAAATCATGAAGGTTAGAAATGAAATATATTTATAGTTATATATAACCAAAATCCTATAAACGACTAATCTTCATCACGTGTGCATAAATGTCGTTTAATTTTTATTTAATATTTAAGAAAGAAATAGTATATTAAACAACAAGTTTAGAAAAGCAAAGTTTTACTAAACGGAGATAACTTTTGAAGAAGTAAAACTGCTTTTCTTACAAGCTCTGTTTATACTATTTTTTCAATTTTGTTAGTAGGTAAATAAATGTCCCAAAAGTATTTTGAAGTTTAAATGCGTGCGACTTTAATAAATTGAATTTAGTAAAGTCGCACGTTATCAGTCAAAATGCGAAAAAACGTATTTTTTAATACAAAGTACACAATTAATATATACTTGACATAAATAACGCGATTTTGATTAGAATGCATCATACTCTATAATACCCCATTAGAATCTAATAAAATCGCCTACAACCTGCCAGATTATCGAGCGATACGGCTATATAAGCCAAGGCGTCAGTTTATGTGTTCATACCTGTTATGTATATATACAAATGTAACTAAAACAAAGTCACGCCGTATTTAATTGACACTGGTAAATCACAAAGGTGTTCTTTCGCTCTATGCTCGACTATTATTTCCATATAACTTACAATTGAGTAATTGTGAATAATTGTGGTCAATGGTGTAATTATTATTATAAAGGCGGAAATATATTTTGCCACAGAGTTAGATTATTATATGGTGTTGAACAATAGATCGTAATAATTTCTGAATATTTAAGAGACTCAAACGTGCTTATTTAGCAGTTATTGGCCATATTCTGTATCAATTGAATAAATAAAATATCTATAATAAAATATACGATGCGCGGTTTTAACATGAATCTAAAAATGTTTCCTGCAATTAATTGACCGACAAGCTGCGCGCTTTTGTAGTTGTGCCAACACACTAGAGGCAGCATGTTAATCTACTAATCGATTTCATGGTGGTAACATTTTAACATCAGAAAGGAAGTATTTGGTGCCGGTAAATAGGTACGTTTAATTCCGGTGATTGCCTGATAACAATAAACAGCAATTAGTTGCTATGGTCATGATTGCATTGTCAAAAGTTGTAATTTTATCCAGCTTGAATTAAAATTTACTTGTATAGTGAAGTAACAAATTAGCAATAATATTTAAGATATTTGAGGAGGGAGACCATAAATGAAGGTGGTATTTTCTTATTGTGTATATTTTTGTACTGTTGAATGTAAATGTATGTCGTTATTCACCACATCCTTCCATTATTTTCTGTTCCTTATTTATTTGCCTGCTTCGTTCGACTCAGCGGCAACGTGCCTCTCTGCCAATATAACCTTTATTGCAGTATATCACGTTTTCTTCCCTCCAATACTCTTACATATAATTATGTCATTGTAGTTATTGCACTATCTCCCACCCCTTTTTTTATAAACCGGTGCAACTACGCCAACTTTCGAGTTTTCGGGATTTATTTATACACATTTTATTGGATAGCTTTGTTGCTCTACTTTCTGACGGTTTCTCAATATTCAAACATCGCAGAAATGAAATTGTCATAACTTATACCAAATGTCTTAAAAACCGTTAACTCCAATAAAATCCTCGAACATTATCATCGTCTTGAATCGATTTCACAGTTTACATCAAGGATCTTCTTTCTACGCCAGGCTTCGTAAATAGTATACGCCTTGCTAGTCTATATTTCATGTTTACGACGACAGTCCACATTAAACGTATCTTGTTTTAAGACCCTCTAAATCAAGGTCTCTATTGGAATTTCTGTATGCTAATCCCACGACTAGAATTAAAACCGGATTCGTTTTTTCTTCGTTTTTTTTTTTTTTATTATTTTCATCGAGTTTCAACTTTCTTTGCAGTAAGTTTTAGTACGTCACAGCTACATCTTTGCTTGATTTGAAATATTTGCATATATACATGGAATGAATTAATATAGATTTTTGAGGTAACTTGTTTTTATTAACATAGCTTCCTCAGCGTTAAAAATTTATTACCCATAAATACTACCACAAAAAGTATTTTTTACATACCTGCATACTATAGCCTATATAACCAGATAATCAATTAATATGAAATTTAGGTATGGACTATGAAATATATACATTAACTGAATTTTCTCACTCGATAAGGTAAGTATTATAGATCCATTACCACATTATATACTTACATACCTAGAATCACATAATTGAGAACGCTACTGACGATTTCAATAGTACTTACAGCAATAACATTAAGGGGAATATACATGTTTACATTAAACGCGGCATTATTTCCCATGCGTAATGGACTTAAAGGTTAAATTAAATTTATCTGTTAAGAGTAGTCAAAAATACCTCTTTACTTTTATTTCTGATAAAAGGCAAAATATGTTGCATTAGTAAAGAATACACTACGCTACTAAATATGACGTTCATCACACCCAATCAACCATTGCACTCTTTAATATTGCAACGAGCTCTATTTTATAGATTTGATTGAAATAATAAAAACCCCGTAAAAACATTTTTATACACCAAGGGAAAATACATATTGATTGAATCATAAAACGGCCGTAAGAGCACCGAGTTTGTGATGTTAACTAACATACGAAACAATTATTTTTGTGATGAACTCAGCAAAAATACGTAGGTACATTAAGTGTATCATAGTTGAATAAACTGACACGAAATGTTAAAAGCAATTATTGCAATTGTTTCGAGTGCAAAGAACAGTGGTTGCTGCAACAAATTAAAACGTGATTTTAACATTCGTCGAGTGTTTACTTAATGCGCTAATATAATACACAATAATACACTTATACACTTAATACTTGAATAGGTTCATTTAAAGACTGATCTTATCTATGTATATTGATTTCCTATATAGCCTGCCTGAGATGCAAGTGTGGGCAGCCAATGACAAACGAATCCAATACAATAATACACTGAGAAAAATACTGGTCGTAGTATTAATAATCCACATTAGAACGAACTGTTTCATTCTTATGATAAAATATTATTTATAATCTCTGATTAAGTAATAACAAGATTCGTTAGTGAAAAAAATATCATTATTATAACAAATCATTTTATATTAGCTTATAGGTAATATTTGTTATAGGAACTACTTTTTCATAAATAATTTTGTTGATAATATGAATAGGAAATGAATATGCATTGTTATTTTTTACCTACAATTTTCGTCAAATTATTCACCATATGAAGGTAATAATAATACTGATATCCTGTCTGTTAGTTCAATGATTTGCAATTTATTGCAAGAACCTAACATATCTTGATAAAAAGTAGGTAGATAGCTAACGCATCTACTAAATCTATAGAGGAAGGCGGCCCTCATCAATACAAATCATTAAAATGCAGTTATTTATGTCTCAATAATAATCTATATTCATAAGTTGAATGAAAACGATCATTATATTAATAACAAAAATATTTGCTCTGCGCAATTGATATATTTGAAACAGAATTCTTAAACATATTGCCTCTGATATCCGGCATTTAGAAGTTCGCTATTGTCAGCCATAATTGTGTCTTGTGTCTCTTAGGGAGCGCACATCTAAACTCTTGATTCCCTAGCAGGCGACGGTGGTCCTTAAATGACGTATGTTGCAGAGTAGGAAAAGTAATACGTGGTGTTGAAAGTATATATGCAGAGTATTTTGTAAAAATTCCTAAGTTTTTTTAAGCATAACATAATCATACAAAACTATAGATACATCGTGTCAGTAGGAGCTGCGGCTTATAAGGTATGTAGGTACCCAATTGAATGTGCAAAACCCTACATTTTTGAAGTGAGTTGATGCAAAATTATTAGTGCTTTCTTCGTTGAAATGATTACCTGCTTGTTATGTTCCTTTCCTGAAATTGATATGGGCGAGTTTTGCAAAACACTATGTATATATGCTAATATATTAACTATATATTTTAGAACAATTTCACTTATAAATATTTTTATTTAGTTAAATTCGATGCTACCAAATTACAAAAAAGGAAAGTGTGATAGCTTTGGCTTTATAACATAATGGGCTATTCTAGTATATCATAATGAAAATACGCCATAAGGATTCCTAAAATCACATTCATTGCATCATCTTCATTCAAATCAACAATCTTTGGCTTATGGCTTCTTTACAGATGAATAGACTGTATTGCGTATACAAACCTTTAGCTACTATCACGACTCAATTGACAAAACGTTGTGAATTGAGAACATTTCACCTCATTCGACAAGCAATCGAGGCGAAATAAAACGATCGACGCTTTGAAAGAGAGACGTTCACATGGAAAGAAGAAGAAGTTACACGCAATTAACCGTTAAATCCAATTTAAATTTGTCATCCAATTCGTGACGCGATAAACCGCACATTATTCTTTTTATATCGTTTTTAGTCGTCCGTATCGCTTACTTACACGTATTTGTTCCAAACCTGTTTTCTCGGTGTAGTCGTACGCGATCGGTCACTTATACCGGGAGCAGATTACGTAAATCTAGACCAGTTCGAAGTCGACAAGTGTATAGCGGTATACGATCGTGATCCACGGAGACAAGCTGCTTGCCGATTTCTCCGATTCCACACTGTCCAATTATAGGCGCTCGAATCCAGTCTGAAGTTAACGAGTCGTTTTATAACTAGTTCGTTTATATTCGATGCTGAAGAAATTGGGATTCATTAGCGACTCTGGTATTTTTATATTGCCGATAAATGAAATGTTCGATCAAAACAGCGAAGATGAAAGAATTGCACTGGAAGTACAATTCATCCTTTTGTATTATTTAATATACAACTCACTAAAGCAATGCGCATTTCCCACGACATTTAAAAGAAATATAATTATTATCATAGATAAGAAAGATTGTCTATAAGGAGTGCTTGGACAACCACAGAATAATCAGAATTCCACCTGCAGTATCCAAAATTATTAAGAGAATGGTTTTTAATAGGGTGTATTGTCTTCTTCTGCAGACATCGAATATTAGCCAGCGATAAATATGAAAGAAAAGGGTCAAATGGCACAGCAATACATTCACCTTATAGATCGGCTATAACGACTAATTGTAAGAAAAACTGTCTTTTCATGAATGTTATCAGCACAGCATGCGACATCAGCTGTATACCATTGGGTAGTTGCTGTCGACAACTATTTTGAGATTAATTACGGTGTCATGTTTCTATATTTTAGAGGGTTTATGTGCCGTCAGACAACATCTCAATAATTTCGTACAAGTAACGATTACTATTTACAAGATGTGGCATTCGGAATAGCTATTTACAGCAGCAATTACCTCGGAATTACACAGAAAACTCTTACTGCCGAGTCATTTTTTCAAGTTGGAAAGAGAAAATAATTACTGGATGGCAAATCTAGGGAATAGGGCGAATGAGGCACTAATTCAAATTCTAAATTCATGAATTTTGACAATTGCGCTCGTTGACAGGTGCGTTATCCTTTTGGAAAAACAGTTTCTCTCCTTAAAGATTTTTTTTTATTCTTGGGAATATCCTCTATCGAAAAAAAAAATCTGTTGGCAGATGTCGAACTCTGAGTGTGATTATAACGTTTGCAAAATGTCATCCTTTGTGCTTAGCTGGTACAAGTTATCCTAGTTAATGCTCAAAGCGACGATTTCTTGCTCGATCGATATCAGGTATTATCACTGTTACATTGTCTCCAATTATGGCTGCAGGGTGGCTTGTACCATTGATTTGATTCATTCTGTTTGCTTGTGATTGCAAGAACGCAGCAGCTGATGGTCTTAGTTTCTCAAAACCTTTCTCAAGGATGTTGCTGTCGTCCTCTGCATTTTCCAATTCCTTAGTTCCTATTTCGTTGTTTCGTCAACATCAGTAAATGCATCTTGAGTATCTTCTTCAGAAATAGCATCAGCGTTTTCTATAGATAAACTAATTCTAGGTTCAATTACAAACATTGCCTTGTAAGGAGACATTATAATCCTCGTATAAAGTAAACGATTTTTCATGAATTGGACACATTCAAAGCTTACAGACCATTATTATTCGGTGTCATTATTCTTAAGCCAGGTAGCGAGCATATTTCCCATATCTTGATTTGCTCTCTCAACAAAGCCTTGGCTATGGTTGTGCCGTGGTTGGCCAAGAACCAATTTAATTTGAGCTAAAGCAACTTTAAAGCTTCAATTATCTTGTGAGTAAATTCTCTTCGATTATCTGATTGAAGAATGCATGATGCTCCGAAGGCAGTAAAGATATCGAGTAAAAATGATTTTTTAGGGCTCGTAATGGGTAAAAGTTTGTCTAGCAGTCTTGATAAACCATGATAAACTTAAATCTACGACTTTTTACGTGGATTAAAGAAACTTACGCCCGACTATTTAGCTGAGAATGTAAAATTGGTTTACAATCGGAAGCAATTAGCTTCCCTACTCGTCCAGAAATTTTTGTAGGTCTCTCATGTTAACCTATCGAAATATAAAGTCGCACTGATAAACAAAGCATACATCGGCCTACACACTAAAAAATATTACACTTTTCCTACGGAAAATTCCTGTACTGTATAGGGTAGATTTACCAAAAACTGGGAAATTTACTATAAAACTTTAGGTAAATTTCCCAATTTTTGGTAATTTTACTCTATACATTACAGGAATTTTCCGTAGGAAAAGTGTAATTTTTTTAGTGTGTATATACCCAATACTATAAGTCTAAAGTATAAATTATTAGAAATAAAATTGCGTAGGTACTTCACACCAAGCTCTTGAGAACAGTGTGACTTTCAAGAATCGACAACTTGCGATTCTTAATTCTAGAAAATTCCATCACTCCTCTTTGTATGGGCACAGCGATTAGATAAATTAGAAAAAAGGCTATGATGGCTGAGTGATTAAATTGCAATTATTTCAATTCCCAGTAAAATATTGCAAAATAACAAAACTGGTCAGTATAGGACAGTTAGGCAATTGTGTCCATATAAATAACCTACTTAAAGTAACAGAAACGACATTCTTGAAAATAGTAATAAATCTAATAGAAGATCGATGAAGATTAAAATTAATGAAATACCCAAAAATAGTACAGGAGCTTCTTTATGTCAATTAACAACTACGAGTCGTTACACAAAATTTGTGTAGTCTCCGAAATCTATTACTCCACACGAAATAGTTCATTCAAGAAACCTACTTAAACAATAATCGAAAATATTTACATATCGACTACTAAGATCCGTGTTCGGATAACTAAAATCGAAAAAAAAAAAAAATAACAATTTACAAACTGGCTAGTCTGCTAGCCAAATGTATGTAAGCATGCATCGCTGTTTGTATGTGTGTATAGCACGTGGGCGGTACCCGCCAACGTATTTTGGCTCCACGCAGCCGGGTACTATTTATACCTATGTACTACACCTTTCGGTTCGACGTGAAATATGTGCATACAATAAACCCATTGACATGGATTTCTTTTGACTTTGTCGTATTCAGCGTGAGGCGATGATCTAAGAATAGAAGATAACATAAAATGCTTCACATACGAATGTCAAAACGTACTTACATCAAACAACATAATAATAATTAATTAAGACGAAAACAACAACGTAGTGCTGCATAAATTTTATAGGCAGAAAACTAGTGAAGCGAGAATGAAATGAAGTAACAATAAGCAGCATATTTTTGTACATACATATGCTCGTTGTATAACAACTTAACTTCTACATTTTTGTGACAAATGTACTTATATATTAACACTTAACGTTTTGCAGTATCACTTATGATTACATTATAATTAAGCACTGAAGAAGACAAATAATATCTCTAAGTACAGTATTATTTTTATCTATGCTCATAAATTTCGTAAAATCTTGACAACTTGTTTCAGCAAAATATACATACACATATATGTATATGCACTAAATCTGTTTTGAATTACAACCGTATTTAAGTTCGGTATAACTTGTATATAAAAATGACTTATTCCATTTATTACATCTGATTTTACAGCGATATTCCTTCGGCGGATTAATTTCTTTAACTGTTTCAATTCGTTTTTCTAAAATTTAAAAACCATATCTAGAACATGCTTGAGAATGTCCACCTAGTTTCAATGCCGTTAGACATGCATGATTAATGTTCTTTTAATGTCCCTCTAATGAAACCAGTTTACAGAATTACAATAAACTATTTAGCTTGGTAAATGTCCAGATAAAAGTTTAATGTGAAGTTAATGTCCTGATAAGTGTATAACGTGCTTATCGTTGTGGAATTATATAAATATAGTTTTATATAAATTTTCCATTTAAAAGATTTTCTTTTATTTAAAATAGATCTCTAATAAAATCCGACGAATTAAGCACTTATTTGGCAAGGTGTTCACACAAAATATGTAGTCTAAATCCAATCCTTGAAGGAAAACGATATATCCAAGATTTACACTGTTATCCAGTTTTGACAATCAACTTTGCTGAATTGATTACAAATTGCTATGAAACATGAAAGAGCAATAAGCTTGGGGAGTATCTACAGTGTCCCACGACGAACTGCAGCAATGGATATATGGAAAACCGAGCACAAAATGTAAATAATTTAGGGAAGGGATTCCTAAAAAATTAAATAGAATGGTAATGTCATCATAATCAAAATTATGTTTTTTATCTTGGTCATTGGGAGATAATGTTTTCCGATGTGAGCATCACTCTTATTGTAGGCTACGTCTGATCAACATAATACCCTTGGCAATCGTTGCAAGAAATGCTATATACCACATCCTTCTGATGGAGAATACGAGTTTTATCTTTAATCTTACATTAGTAAAAATACTGCCAATAGTCAACATGTTATACCTCGCAATTTATATTGCGTTAAAGTATTTGAAATGTCGTCTAACTTTATATGTTAAACCTTTTGTGAAGGCAAGTTTATAATATTGAAATGGTGAGCGTGTGGCGCGATCTACAGGGTCATCAAACATGTTTGAAAAGTAAGTCAATTCGTGTAAAATGTGTCGGCGGTAACCATTGTTGGAAAATATCTGAAAAACTTTCTTTAAATTTTTGTTTAAAAATCTCTAATTACTAATATGCGTGACTCTATTTTTCATGGCTATAACTATGTTAAATTTCTGATTCAAAGGGTAATTAGAGTGGTAGTTGACATATCTGCCAGACGATGTTGGTTTCTGATTTGTCGAGGGTAACATCGACCATGTCTCCAGGCACCAAACAAATAATATCGTTAACATACTTAAAAATGAATGGTAAGTAGTTGGAAAGGAAGCTTAGGTATAATCATAAGTCCAATTTTAGCCATGATAGTCATGGTGGTCCGCCCCGGGACCTACCAGCTCCCCAGGGAGGGAGGGGTCATTTTGAGGTTAACTAATTTAATTTTTTTTTTTTTTTTGTTCTATCATTATCCTATTCACTATGAGGGGCCGAGTATTAAAGACCACTCCGGGCTCCTAAGGAATTAGTCTGCCACTGAAATAAGAGTGAGAACCTCGAGTCGTTTATCTTTACATTTCTGATACACAAGCGGCAAACCGCGAGCTGGCTTGGTAAAAAATTAAAGTCAATTACTCCCCAACAGAGATTTAGATGAAAGTCATTTTGCGAGTGCGACACCAAAATATTTAATCTCAGTTTGGTGGAAAGAAGACGACCGTTACAGCACCAAGTGTAAACTGTTGTACTCAAGGAAACCGGCTACATAGACACCTGACACGAGATATACACCGGTAGATCAAGAGGACAAAAGGTTTCGCTGTTCTGGGCGCAAATCTCACCGGCACGATCTGCTTAATGCACCCTCGTAGGAGTGGAATTTGCGGATGGCGATGAATCAGCTCATTCCAAACTAATCAAGGGAGCCCTCACTATGAGTTTTAGGCGTTCTGTAATGAAGTACCGCCAGGAACTTCAGTTTATATAAAGGAGGTAAACCAAGATGGTCTTAGGTTTTGGGAGATCGCTTTATGACGCTACTGCAAAAAGGAGAAAACATCTTATATATATTGTGCATTATTTTATGGACACGCTTTGTAATAATAGAAACTTTCTCCGCAGGTATAGTGTAATATGTATTAAATATCACTTTTTAATTGTCTGAGTACGCATATGTAATGTATGTTACACACCTTGGTTATGTATTACATTCAATTTGCAAAAAATGCGTTCCTTTCATTTTCAAGAAGCTCACATTTATTGCAAGTTTTCGATAATTCCATCTGTCAATACTGAATAACCATACTAACGAATAAAAGTGCATTAACCACTCCTCAAGCCTACATAATTAGAAAAACATATGGATAATGAATCACACAAAATAGATAAAAATCAGGCATAAAAGGTATAATTTAATAAACGAAAGCTAGCACTAATATTTACGATTGTTATACATATATAATTTGATATATTCTGTTTTTAAGGTGAAAGTTTGGAACGTTAATTAATAATGCATGGCAAAACTTCGAAAGTTGCAAAACTTTTTTTTATGTAGGTATTTTCACACCAATCGACTGAAATTTATTTTCATTAATTATATTCCATTCTACGTCCCTCTTTAATTTCCGCTTTGACATTTGTATGGATGATTGAGAACCATGAGGGTGTTATTCAAACGGTTTGCCCTCTACGATTAGCAAATAAAGAAGAAGTAGATTTGTCCACGCGAAAGAAAGAGAGAGAGACACATCGCACGATGTAGTCCGTAACCATAAAAGAGTAAGCTACGTATGTGTATATGGAAGAAAGCGACTCTACACAATCTGGTAATGGTTATATACGTAGGTGAGTTATTGTAATAGGTTGCGTGTGGTGCGGACGAGAATCGATGAGCGAAATGGAGAATTTAAAATGCACTGCGTCGGATTGAGAGAGAGTCTCATATTATTAGTAATATTACATTAATTACGATTATACAATGGTGTATGTTGTCGAATTGAGATGCAATTCATGACCGACCGAGATGATAATCATTATATTGACGCGTCGTATAGGTTCGTGACTGGAAGGTCGTCAATTTTTCTTCGACGTCTTTTGTAATGGGCTTTTTTTTAAAAAGGTATTTTCTTCACGAGTCGACGGTAATAGGTCGATTCTCTATATAATTGGTTTTTAAACAAAGGTGTTTGTTATACTTCATTTAGGAAAGTACCCGGACAGTCACGTTATCACGACTGGACAATTTATTAAGTTCGAACATTTCATAACAAAGCTATTTTTGTCGTGCAATACAATAATAATCCCCTATAGTAGGAATATGTATACAGTGATCTTTATACTTATAGTTTAATAAGAATACACTTATGTACATCGGTATATTCAAATTATGAAAAAAATGTTTTTGCTGAAAGTTATATACTTAAGTATTTCTATGCACAATTTGTGACAAATTGTATTCAAAAATTCAATCTAGAAGTTTTGCTTTTTTAAATATTTGAATTTGCCAAGTCAGTTTCACAAGTTATGGAGGGACTGAGATTGATTCCAAACATATAAATTACTACAATAAATAGTAAAATGAAAATGCTTGCTTAGATACCGAGAGTATGTGCAATAAAGATTTACCCGTCTGCATAATTTCCACATTTAATTCATCCAGAAATTATCCATTATCATATCATATCCTATATGTCTCAGCACTATTAAGTGTATTAAATAATTGGATGTTAGACTCTCTATACATTATCAGTATATATTTAAGTGAGCAAAAAGGCTCTTTGTAGATACATTGAATTACCATAATAACTACTATTTGTTAGATATTATTATGTAAACAAGTTACAGAATAATCCACCAATTATAAATGA
Organism: Cetonia aurata; assembly: GCA_949128085.1. Taxonomy (NCBI): domain Eukaryota; kingdom Metazoa; phylum Arthropoda; class Insecta; order Coleoptera; family Scarabaeidae; genus Cetonia; species Cetonia aurata. The sequence goes on from OX421887.1 coordinate 28,340,675, forward strand.
ATTGGTATCACTGAGATAAGAGGAAAAGTAAGTTAACCACGTCACTTGATTGGTGGTTGTCTTTGTCATATTGCAATTGTAACCGTTCATTTAAGTGAATCAATAAAAAAAAACACAATAAAGACAAACCAGTGGTTCATTAACAATAAAACGGAGGAACCCTGCAATTTTAATGTTATTTCGTGTCGTTAACTTTAATGTTATTGACTTGTAATCATTCCCCTACTGATCTATTTTTAGAAATATCTTTCCTCTAGATACTAGTAGAGATATTATAATGTATCTATATCTATGTGAAGTACATATTTAGTGACGAAATTTATCTAAAGTATATATTTACAAAGGCTATCGAAAGATGATTTGCTTGCTATTCCGAAAACTTACAATATTCAAATTTCACTGCATTTGTTCGATAAGATTAAGCAGCCGTAAAAATGTTCAAACGGACTTGTAGAAATGTAGGTTTTCACAATCAGTATAATGTGCGCCTACATTCATACATACTTGACGCATATACGTTATCGAAAAGGCTACTGTGTGTATTATAGTACCTATTTAGCAGTAGCAAAAGTTAAAAGGGAATATAGTGAACGTTGTATATATTCAATCGATATTTTATTGAATTATTATACGAACAGAGTATATCGTACATATACAGGGTGGGCCACCACCTACCGGGCTCTATATGGAAAAGCATATGATTTCTTGAAATCTTTTTTCTTTGGTTGAATGCTAGACCTTTGTATGTACAATTTAAAATTATTTTGAATTATACAGCGTATTCGAAAAGAAAGATCCATAACAAAGTTACCTTTTTTTAAATGGAACACCCTACATATAATGACATATTTGGAATCTAACGACCAAATTAGGGCAAGTTTATGTAATACTCTATATTCCTAAAACCATCGGTTTTCGAGATATTTTAAAATTTATGAAATTCCAGTACAAAATGTAAGTTTGATTTTTACTGTGTAATCCAAAATTGAACCCAGCTACCTACATTTATCATTCAGCTAAGAGGCTAAGCAATGAAATGAAGTGGAATTTTAGTCGCACAGTTATACTGAGTGTTCATAAACGCTTGTTTAAGTTTGATGACTTTTGCAGTAAATTAACTTTCTTATCTTAAATAGAACACCCTATATCTGATGAAACTATACAACGTAGAATTTAATTCCCTTTCAAAATATAGTAGGGTTCCCTATACCTAACATGAATAGTTTTCTTGTGGTTAGCATTTAATTTCATAGGCGTACATACATATAAGTGTGATGTGGTAGATAATCAGCTTTGAATCAAAGAAAAACTAATTTAGAAAGCTTTCTAATTTTTACAGTTTTTGAGATATTAGAATACGAAACAATTTAGACTTTGGTCTATGTTTCCTTAAAATTAGCGTGAAGAACGTGGTGGATAGAAGATCTAAAGCGAATTAAATTTTGACTAGTAGATATAACGTAAGTTTTAACTAGTCGTATTAAGCTTACAACTACAATTAGGTAAATATCTAAAGCGGCAACTAAACGTTTTCCACAAAACCTGTGCTTTCTGGCATAGCCCAAAAAGTATACATGAGTCCACATGTGTTATTCACACACAAATTGTTAGTTTTAATAACTTTAATTCACGATTTGTAAACGAACACGATATTTCGTGATTCAGTTTCGCGTGATTAAAAAAGAAATCCATCATATATGTATGTCGGTATAACGTGTAGTAAAATATAGCTGCAGAGGATATCTTTATTGTGGATTTTAAATGATTAATGGTGTTGTAATAGTATAGAAGTTTAAATTATGTGTGCGTTCCTTCTTTCGAAATGTACTAATTCTCATACATATGTATGTATGTAAGTTGGGGCATGCCAAAAATTTCAGCTCATTGAAGCAATTTACCACAAAGCTTAAATAAGAGAGCAAATAATATCGAGGTATCTTAAAATTAAATAAAAATGGCTTTAAGTGGTAAAACTAGTGGTAAAAACTAGAACAGAAATATCTATGGGCGTAGAACCAAATATTTCGAAATCTTGTGCAAATAGCCGATTATTTTCCATCTAAATACGCTGCTATAGAAAGATGCGTCCAGTTCAGTATCAACAGAATGAAATGAATGAAAAAATAAGAGATTATTAAATTATCTGATAGTCAAAATTGTTCATGCTATGGATTCCGAGATACTCAGAAGTGAAAGGAAAGGAAACACTGATAATCGCGCTAAAACTAAGAAACTCTAAATCTCAAAAGAATGAGGAAAGCTAAAACTCATCTGGGAACTTATAATGCATCAACCTAATAAAACTAATATCTGAATACTAAGAGGGATCCTGTAAGGTCACCACAAAATGAAAGAACATCTGGGGAGTCTAGGAACACCAGAGGAAGCAGAACATAGATTCTGTGAGAAAAATGATAAAATATCTTCTCCTCTCAAACTGCACAGCACTGTGTACAGCACTCAATGGCGCTACAAATAGGAGCAAATGAAATCTAAGAGGGAGATTTACCTAAAAACTCTAATAAACATCACTAAAATTTAATTACTGTTTCTGGACTTTGGTATACCTATATCTAGCTGAAATTTTAATACAAAAGCGTGTACCTATAATACTATATTATACTCGGCAAACATAATAAACTGTAATCGCTCAGTAGCAAAACAAACTTTCATAAATATAAACTTTACGTTTGTTACATTGGAAAACGTAACACGATTAAATTACAGATAAGATTTCATAAGATCTCACCTACCAACATATAGCTCGCATAGACGCATTAAACATGCGAACCAACTCTAGATGTTGTATGCCTATTTATTAAGAGGAAACCACATGATAAATCTGTATATTTATGCGGTCTTTGAACAAATAGAACAGAAGTGTAAAAAATAAATCGTCCATTGAAGATGTTTTCGAATAAAAAAAAATGATATGTTGGAACAGAGATCATTTAGAGTCGAGGTGACAAGAGGGACCAACAGCAATAGGTATATAGGTACTATTCTACACTGATAATAAGAAAAATGCGTACCTAATAAAAATGATGAGAACAAAATTCATAATTAATATTATTACAATTGCAGTATAACCCTTCTAGAAAATAGATGATTATTAGATAATATAGGTCTGCTATTCTACGTATAATACCTTTTATTATACAGTCACCGACAGAATTGAGCCGACACTAAGCGATTTTTACTACTATAAATTTATTTAATGATATACAAAATCATATGATATTCTAGCAGATCAAATAGTTAAACATATGCACTGAATTTTGTCGGTGACTGTATGTATTTCGTAGTAGAGGTATCTATATATGTATATAAAAAAAACAATCAAAGAAGATGGTTGGGGAAAATTAAAAACAAAATGATCATTCACTGCAACACTGTGCGTATATGCTAGATGTGAAGTATTCTAAGAAATCCGGCAGAATATTTAAAAAAAAACTGAAAAGTTCTGAAAGAAATGATTTCCAAGAACGAGTTCGTTGGAAAAATTAGTTAAAAAAAAGCTTCATCTTAAGAAACAGAAAGCCAGATGGCAAGCTTCCTTGATAATAAATTTCGTCCAAGATTTATTGTAGTTGCAACCGTTCGATTTAAAATTTTAATGTTAAAGTAAGAATACGTTTATGTAGCTCAATCATTTAGGGGGTTTATATCTGCATTAAGGGAAAGTTCATGTTTTGCACCGTCCAATATGCCTTTTTTGTTATTCTTAAAACAAATGAATAATAGTCAAAAAATCTATATAAGAAATACCTACTCACTTAACATGAAGACATTAATCTGAGAATTACAAACGCTACCCTGAAAGGAATTTCCGTAATTTCAGTGTATTTGAGTAAGATAACACAAAAGATAATTAATTAAACATTTGTGCAAAAGAGTGATTTAGTTTTATTTTTTCTCTTGTTAATAATTATTTAATTTTTAATGTGCAGCATGGTGACGAAGCAAAATTAGTTTTTTTGACAAGTGAGATCTATTTCTTTTATTGTATTAATTTTTGCGCCCCCAAAAGATACAGAACAATTAAAAAAGTCAACTATCACAATGAACTCACAAGTTAATGTAATTGATTTGAATGTAGCACTTGTTTTAGTTAAATTATTGGTTACTTATAGTCATTTTTACTTCCACAACACCAAAACCAATGATCCGCCAAAAATGCTTCATACATAACCTAGAAATAGTACTTTTTAAACAGATATTTTAGTACTTTCCATACATTTGCTCAAACAAAAAATAGGCATTTTCGACTCAGCAAAACATGGTCGTTTCGTTAATATGCATACTAATCGCTAAATCAGTGGGCAACATATGGAACTACAGCAAAATAAATTGTTAAAATTGCCTGTTTGTTTTTCAATTACAGAAGCATAAGTATCTATGTAATATTTAGTGAAACACTACTGCTTTATACATGTATTATAGTTGAAGACGTGTTAAGTTTACACGGCAATCATGCATATGAGCAAATAAAATTTGATCAATCTATTCAGCGATTTAGAAATAACATGGTGCAACCATTCACATAAAGAATTTTTGCTATACGTTAACGAGTTGAAGGCAATTACCATAACGCGTTTTATTGGCCACAAATGGGTTCCTCTCCCGATAAAACTAGCCTATGTGTGTTCACGAGAATGTATGCATTTGGATATATGTGTATTGCGCTTCTGTCGTACGTGCTGTAACTTAATTAACATCTCCAACACGGTCAACAAGGATAAAGTAATGCGTTGCTACTATATCTTCAAAGAGGTAGTAGCAAAAAGCAGTAGGAAAACTTTGTTTTTTACTTGGCATCCTTGGGGCGGTAGCAAATAGTATTCTATTCTAAACCCGACTAGATGAAGGCAAACAAAAATATTTATTAAAATAAGGCCACTCATTCTCTTGAATATGCCATCGCAAACATGGCTGACATGATGACGTTACATTTTTTTTCTCTCCCTAGGAGCGTTTGAGTCGCGTGTGGTGCGGAAATAACAATCAACAAAAATTCGACGGCTCCAATTACCCAGATTAAAGCTTAAATCTAACCAATTTACAAGGATATAATATAAGCAAATAATACTTATAATATATCCCATATAATCCTCACAGACGATATGGCCAATTAGGTTCATCAATCTGATGAAGCACATGGAGATTACGGCGTGGAATCTAGCGTGAAAACGCGATAATTTCACTCAATTAAGCGCAACAATCCGTCCGTTATCGGATTAAATGTTGTTAGACAATTTTACAATTACCCACTATAAATAGTGCATGCGGTGCAGTCGTATAGAAGATCGCGACGGGTGATTTTAAATTGGTCGAATTGCGCGCAGGTTTTAAACTTTATTTAGCGGTGCATGGATACGTCGTAAAATAGCTCGCGACGAAACTGGTCTTGCAGGCGACAAATTAATCGAGAGGAAGAAGTGAAACTGCTGCATATCTATTAGTACTTACATAATTCTATAATCATCGAAAAAGGCGCAGAACTCGTCGATTTCCCGTCGCATTGGTGGTATCTAATTATTTTTCACACATTGTTTAAATCTTCATATTTTAAGAAGCACATAAATAATGTCATTCCTCCTCTACGGATGTTGCATTACTAATTTAATTATAACCTTAATATTAATACAATTAATTAAGGAGAATATCATAGGAAATAACTACAATAACAACTACAACTGAACGCAACAATAACCGCTAAACGTCGAACGTTGACTGGTGGATTTTCGGAAATTCAAAGCCTATGGTCGCCAGTGGCGCCGGCGCAAAACGCTAGTGGGGGGAAAGCCGCCACCGCTGGTGGGGAGAGCGCAGGACAATGTCCACGAGATAAGGATATATTTCAAAATAACATGATATGTGTGCATTCGTAGGTTAATCGGCATATATATTTTTATCGAACCCTGGTACTTTGTAACCAATTTCTTATCATCCGCTTCTTTTCGTGCGTGCTTGAAGATGTGTATAACAGCAGTTTCCAAAGCGAAATATTTTTTCACGATTTAAAGACGATATTTGATGGTGTGTTGGCAATAAAAATCCGTTACCCGCCTGCTGTACGCAGAATTCGTAAAATCTTGGCACCGTTTTGTTATGACATCTTAAAGTGTTTCAATACGCTTAAACGCTTAAACATTTTCGATGGCAAGATACAATTTGAAATTCATTGTTGCTTATTATGCGAACAGGATTTTGGAATATTCTTGTCATAAAAGAAAGCATAAATATTTTGTAAATGATTTCTCTGATGAGATACTTAAAAGGTTAGCATAAACTTAGCGTCTCAGGATATGCATACACCCATACATAAAAATGCTATCTCTATACGAGATAAGGTTTGCGTTTCCTGAGGCGTGTTTTAAAGTATTGTTTGTGGATTATTCGATTTTCTTTATAATTTAAATTTAATTAGTTAAACAGCAGAATTAGTTTAATCTGGCAAGCTTTTAATGTTTTTAGGGTATATGAAGGTATGAATACACATTTTTACCTGCTTAACCAATAACAAATTGATCGTACACACACGGAGAAAAATTTATTGTTAAGGTGGCACCAATTGACGCACATTGAACAACAATTTGTGGGTAAATATATGACAACAACAACCATTATTCAATACAACCTAAAACTTGTTGTCGAAAAACTTTGTTAGAACTGCCATAAAATTTGGAAGGATATAATCCCAAAACATGTTACAATCAACCAGTTGCTTGTTGTTTAACGAATCACAAAAATATGGTGTTTTCAACAAAATTGTGTGAAATACAGTATGAAAAATTGTTTATCACTACCAAAGCAATTTGAAACTTCAACAGCAAGTTGTGGATATTTAACAAACAATTGATTTTCCGTCATCATTTTCTACGTTTATAGTGTCACTTGATTTTGATTTTTGTAATCGCAATTTCTGTTCAAAGCGAACAATATTTTAGTAGATTCACACACAAATTCGGTGCTGTCTTAAATGTAAGCTGTGGAGGGTTTAAGTAAAATATCAGTATAGGATAACACATTTTTTTATTAATAATTAACAAAAAAAATAAACAAGATAAATTCTAAAACTGGGAAACACTAAAAATGAAGATTAAAATTTCAAATGTATCTAAGTCTTATTTTACAAATGTCTCAAGGCAACGTATATTCTAGATCGTTTTGTAACTTTTAAACAGAGGAAAACACTAGGTAATTTATCGAAAGGTTTAATGTACTCATCATTAGCAATCTGTACTTCGTACGCATAATATTCCAGTCAGCTAGCTTCTCTGTAACAAAATTATCCATATCTAAGAGTCAGTAGACGTCAGAAGTGAGCCAGTTTTCTTCAATTTTAATACACTGTCGTTCTTTTACACAAAACTAATAAGCTAACACAACGTCACAACCGAAAATATATGGCGTGGTCTACTCCGCCTGGTAACTAGCAGACTAGTCTGTTTCTTCAAGGCTATGTAAGACCAATGAAACACGCGGTTAGAATCACGTGATACTACTGTCCATGCCGGGACTTCCTGCATCACAAGTTGTAATATCGACAACGTAGGCGCCCTGTTGCGTCAACTACAATTGTGTGTAATGTAAATATTTCTTGACTGTACTGGTTTGAAAAATTGTGTTTACATCTACTTCACTTCATCGCACACGTTGTTCTGTATTTTAGATCTGAAATAACTACAACTATAATGTTATCGCCAAAGCGATTATTTGTACCGTAAAATATTTTAACACCAACAAAAGTGTTGTTGGTGGAACAAAACAAAAGTTTTGGAATATACTTACAAAACTTTACTGCAATACCAATTTATTTTTGAACCGATTGCAATGTAAGGACAATACTTTTTTTGTTGTATTTGCAATGTCATTTTTCTCCGTGCAGTAGCTATGTATTTGTCCAGAGCAGACAACTTTGTTAATTATATTTTCTTGAATGATGTTGGGAATTTTTAAAGCTAACATAGGTCACTAAATTAACTTCAACAGCAGTTAATAACATGTCATTTTAGTTGTGAAATCTCATCACAGTGTGATGGTCGCTGATACACGCCAGAATGTGTTAATGAAGAGATCCGTTAGCTCGCGGATTTTTGGTGCAAAGTAATTCTTCGGCACTTCTATTGCTTTTTCTCTTTTTTTAATTGCGGAACCTTTGACATCAGGCAACTGTAGGTCTTTTCTGATATCTGCGTTCCTGACATCTTGTTAAGGTTTGCATTAATCAGACTTCTTAATAGGAGCATAATGGCGTCAAGTTCTTCCGCCAACTTGAATTTCTCTGTGGCTACCAAGTCGTTTCCTAGATTTTAGCTCGCGACTTGGACATACGAGATGCCCTTTCTGGTAATGGACTGGGCAACACGCTCGCTTTCTTCTTCTTGATATAAATCCAGTTGAATGACGAGTGGGTACCCGCGCATCCCGCTTGACGTATCTCTAGTCTACGGTGCACCTGTATTGCACATGCCCGAAAAGCTGACATGGAAAGCATTGGGATGTTGGCTTCCTCTTAGGTTCTGCTTTCACGCTCATTCCAGCAACAAATCTTAGATCGAAAATCTTTTTTCACTCCTGGTTCTTTTCTGCATCTATTAGGACCATAGGAGCGTTTGGTGAGATTCTCCTTATATCTTGATCCTCGATGTCTTGAGCACCGGATATTCACGCTAGTTGAATTATCCACTTCCTTCGGTTGGATTTCTTTCGGTATGCCTCACAGGACTATTTTGAGGAGCCTTTCCTCTTTCAACATGTAGGTGTGCTTACGAATTGTATAGCTTGCCAGGAGTTTTTTCAGTCTGCGGAAATTTTTTGGGGCTTTGTGAATCGAATCTAATTTTCTGTCCTCCCTTTTCACTATAGGTTTTGATTCCTTCTTTTTCTTCGGCAATTCATGTCTATCCTGTTCGTCCTGGACGTCCTCCTCCTGCTTTTCAGGAGCCCGGGAATCCCAGTCTTTTGTATAAATTATATCTTCTTCGGTGACCTCATTGCTCGTCGTCGGGACTTGTTTGGTCATTTCTACATGCTTGCCTATTATTCCTTGTTTCTCTTCGATGTTCGCAGCTAAACATTGCTTTTCTTCCTCCTTCATTGCCTTAGGAGGTATTTCCTTGAACGGCTTTTCTACCGTACTAGAGGGACCTAAATTTCCTATCTATACCACTGTCAAGGCCCTATAGTCTTTGGAACTGAGTTCTTGCAGCTATAAAAGCGTGTGCGTTTATAATCATAAAAGCACCAGCGCGTTTATAACTGCACGAAACATTTAGTGGTTTTAACTAGGTCACATTAGGTCAACAGTTATGAAGGTATATGGTTATCTTTATATATAATTTATAGACGTTACCAACCGCTACAGAATTTCCTATACTATCAAATTTATTTTTTTTTATGAATGAAATGGAAGTCCTTTTTTGTCCAGAGCTTGGCATTCACACAGGATGTGGGATACAGCTTCTGCATCCTATTCCACAGTCTGCAGTGGGTATCTCTGGTGTTCATTCCAATTTTCTGTAGGTGTCCTTTCAGTGCACAGTATCCTGTGACCTGTTGCTGTGGGATGGTGATTTTTCCTGTACTTTAGCAGTCCTTCAGTCCTTTTTGGTGGTCTCTTAATAAAGGTCTTTCTATGAATTTGTCTAGTTGTGTTATTCCAGTGTTCTCTTTGTCTCTTTGTGACCCAAATCCTTACCTGCTGTGGTTTTAGGTATTCCTTGAATAGGTTTTGGGCCTATAGATGCAGCCCATGATTCTTTTCTTGCTAACTCATCGGCACTTTCGTTTTCGTCGATTCTCGAATATCTAGACACTCACTTTATTGCGATCTGTCAAGCTATTTGATTCTTGAATACATTCCCAAGCTAGTCTTAATTGTACCTTGAAGTTTATGTCCTCAGTATCGTCTAGCTGCATCAGCTTAGGGGGCTCCACTTCCATCTTCCATGCTGAAGTTATAGCCATCCAGACCTGTGCAGAGAGCATCTTAAACTGCCCGCATGGGAATGGATCGGTCGAAATTTTTTCCGACAGGCAAGCTGCCCTCAGGGCACTACAGGCTGTCAAATTTGCTTCCGAAGTGGTACTGAGGTGCCATAGAAAGCTCGAAGAATTGGCGGAGCATCACAGCATTACGCTGAGATGGGTGCCTAGTCACTCTGGGATTAGAGGCAACGAAATTGCTGACAAACTAGCTAGAGGCGCCAGTGGTCTACCGTTCACTGGTCCAGAACCGTTGTGCGGGAGTTCCTATGGCGGTATCAAAGCCTTTGTCAGATCTCAACTCGCTGCTAGTCACCGCTCCTATTGGAATGGACTAGTCGGCGTGAGACACTGTAAAATCCTCGGTTTTTATCCGGGCGACGAAAGACTCCGCAAGGCAGTCTCTATGAGCAGGGCCAGACTGAGACTTCTTACGGGAGTCCTAACCGGCCACTGTTCATTAAATAAGCACTTGCACCGAATGGGGCGAGTGGATTCTCCCCTGTGTAGAAACTGTGGGAGAGCAGAAGAAACTCCTGTGCACCTCCTTGCCGACTGCCCGGCAGTGGACAGGGAGAGACGGAGCTGTCTAGGGGTCGCTCGATTGGACGAACCCAGTACGAGAAAATTAACTCTCGACCAACTTGCGGACCTGTTTGTTCGAGTACAACCAGGTCGAGAGGGATAAGACATCATGGGGGCACAATAGGTCTTAAGGCCGAGCTGCCTCACGGGGTTAAACCTGCCCATGAAAGCAAAAAAAAAAAAAAAAAAAAAAGAATCGTCTAGCTGTCTGTTGCAATATAGATCCTCTGATTGATACCTATTGCGCGATGCTACTGCTTGAAAAACTAACATATTTTCCTAGTGAAAGGGTGTCGTTGTATTTTTCACCTCACTACTTTTGTCGATATTTTAGTCTTCAATCATTCATATCGTGCTTTCTAAGGCAGAGGAAACGCGCTGATAAATTGATAAGGTTTCAATAAAAATAGACCTTATCACTTAATTACTTGCTTATTTTGTACTTTTATCATATACAACTTGTTAATTAATGGGCGGTTTGTATATAGGCAATGTTTATTATATGATTAAACGGTAGTGTAAAACAAGTAATATTAAAATGTTCAATTATATAATTGTCTTACAATGAATAAACCAGAATTCAATGTTTACGCATTATATCAATGATTATAGGTATTGATAAATTGGTTTCTTCTTTGTTATTTTAATAACAAATCGTTTGTTATTCGGCGATCTTGTTAATCAATATTTGAAACATAACAACACAGTGGAAATTTTGTGAAAATAAATATTAATTAATTATGGTTTTTAAAACAAGGACTAATTAACTATTGAAACTTGATGTTATTTTTATTTGTAGTTATGCTAATTAAATAGATTAAAGATGATGATAGCGCTACTCATCCTATTCAGTAGACATATCTAATTAATTCTAAATTGTGGTAACTTATCAGTAGTGAACATAACCGATCATTAAAACCTTGTTACTTTTCAACGTATTTTTGTTCTAAAATAGTTTCAATTTTAAGGAAATTTTATTATCTATATATGTATATAATTCAATATCAATAGCTTGACCTCTCAATTGCAACCTTAAGTAAATTTCCAACAACTTAGTTTTTGTGATATGGAGAATATACAGATCTGTACATATATGTACTTACAGTAACTGTTTCGACAGGAGTAACAAAGTAGTGGAAGTACTGAAAGTAAGGAAAGTAGCGACATTTTGTATCTCTAAAAAACAAATATTAGGATACAGGTGATTTCTACTTATAAATTTGACACACGCACTAGTGCGGTAATAGTATATTAAAACACAAGTGTCACAATGACGTTTGTTGTATCGTGTTGTTGAATCACGAGCCGCGTAGTTGCCAAAGATTCAATGTAACGAGCATTACAAGTCATTGTGACACGTGTTTCTTCTACCATTTTTTTCTAATTTGCACATTTTGCCAATTTGAAAATTACCTATTTACATTAGAGTACGGCAGGAGTTATTTACAGTGCGACAACTCAATCAAAGAGTTAGAGCGCTGTAAATCACTTAACATAATATTAATACATAATATTTTTTTTTTTAAATTTTACTAAATTAAATTTACTCGAATGAGTCTAGTAAGGTTGTACTTTCGGATGTGATAGCTGAAAACGTTTTGTTTACAATATTGAACCCGCTTTTTCTCATTTCACGCAAAAGTAGGTTGATTTTATCGCCCTAGTGCTATAAAATTTTTATGACATCGCGCTAACGCGCACTGAAAGCGCTTTTTTTTCATTTGACAGTTACCTACTTCCAATGTAAAATACGCGTAATTTTCTCAGGCAAACTACAAATTTCGTGCGTTAAGTCATTTACGGCGTACCAACTCTTTCAGGCTCTCGCTTTCCGCTCGTGCCTGAAAACTAACAATGAGTTGTCGCGCCGTAGATGACATCTACCGCACTCTAATGTAAATAACTATTCTGCTGCAGTTTGTAGTCGTATTAGCCCTGGGCCAAGGTTTAAACATTTGGAAATATTTTTATGTACGTTATATAGGATGTACCTACAGCCCTGGAACGAAATTTTGCCGACATTGAGATAAGCAACGAATTAAGTAGTAAATTTTGTGGGGGCGGGATAAACGGAAATAACTATCTATAAAAATTTTAGAATGGAATTGCTAGTTAGAGATTTATTTTAAAGATTTCTCTATAAAAGAATGTAAGGACTTTCTAGATAGGACTATAAGCTGTTTTTATTCCAATTGTGTATCTTATTAAAGTCGTTCATCATACAAAAAATGCATGATGCTTTTCAAAACGAACCACAAAGTAAGTCTTGTAATAGTTTTTAATAATATCGCAGCAACAGAAGTTCTTATAAGGAAATCTCTCACGAAATTTTAAGAGTTTATCTCCCCTCTGTGAAATGTTGTTCAGATATCACTATTTACTGGTAGTATCTGTACACACATTATAGATAACTATTTATTCTACAACTTAGTAGATCAAGAAATTCTGTTATTTACTAAGTCCATGTAGGAGATCCAAATATTTACAGTAAAGAATGTTTGAGAAGCTATTATTCATATAACCGTCCTTTCATTTTATATTTTCAAACTGCAAAGAAAGTGCTATTAATTTTTGAAATATCCTCGCAAAAATAACAAACATTATTGCTGATTGTAAGAGATAAATAGAAAGGCGTATCTTTAGGCGATATAAACAGTCGATTCATTAATGTTAAGGATATTTCATAAAATGTTGATTTACTTTAAACGTTTGCTAATTATTAATGGAATTCGTGAATATCTTCTTACATATCGTCTATAGTTGCTTCTAATTACAATGTGTAGTTTGTAATTACAGAGCTTTCTCTTAAATACATTCTTCATATATTTTTGCCTGGATTTATCACGATAACTTTTAGTGCACCCACTTTTATTAATTAAATTCATAAAGGTAGCAGGAAATTTGTTTCCTTGATAATTTACTAGTAGCTATGGATAAATTAGTACCTAATATAAAGTGGAATAATAAGCAAAAAAGAATCAGCCACACCTACAGAACTACATATTTGCATAAAAGTCTTTTGACCTAAATAATAGCGTTATAAAATAAAATACAAAAAAAAAAATCAATACGAGTTCACCTACGACGACACACAACGAAAGATGGAGTGGAAAACAGGGCAATACTAAATAAATATTTGGCAAGAATAATCCATCAAAGTCAATTACAAAATTGATATTTTACGTTAAAACAAATCTATTCTTGTCTTGAAACACAACTCACATAATAATTTTTTAGCCGTTCTCAATGGCAATCCCGTGCTTTATACTTTTGTAAGCATTCTCTCCTGAACTGAAGGATAGAACTATAGAATTTGCGCTGTTCCGATTTACTGTACTGGAGCTGATTTAATCTACATGAAGATTTCCTAATATTTCTATATATACACGAAACGCATTTGCTAAAGGAATGACAGATAATTTGTAGTGCATTGCTGGCCGCCATATTAGGCAAGAAATACAAGACGTGTAGGTAAGCTTTAATTTATAATATACGGCTATAGTATCCATGTACGTTTCGTAATGTAGGTTAAATGTACACTTACCCGATATCTGCAATTAATATTATTATTGAAATGTATTTCTCCGGACTTAAACGTTGCATAAATGTAATTTTGTATGTGAGCGTTTAGATATCGAATGAGTTAAAGAAATAAATGTAATTATATCAAGTTATTTCTTATTATGTTTCACTATGCCAAGGAAATTATATAGATATATGACAATTACCTACAACTAATGTTCCTAGGATTTCAAACCTCAAAACTTGGAATATCAGATAAAACATTTTCACTTTGATTTAAATAAAACAAAATTTAAAAAAAATATAGGCGAACAATATAGGTATTAGAATACACCTCTGAGTATTCATTCAGCAGTTGCTCTTTTGGAATTTGTACCGGCTCCTCAATTTACACACCATTTAGCGTTTCTCCACAACAACCAAGTTTTGCAGCGTTGACACATTTCAACTTTACTAGCAATGTACTTTTTTTTACAATTTCAATACTAGAGTATGCGCACAAGGAATTATTGGTTAGCGGCTATCTCTTAAAAATATGTAATCATTCTACATGAAAGCAGTGATTCACAGGCATCGCAACTCACGTGTTCTGAATCATTTCGATAAGCTTTTATCATTACAGTTTTACATATTTTAAATTAAATTTACCAATTCATTTCTCTAAATTTATTTTATACACATGTCTTGTCTCTTATATATATTTCTTTTTATTCTTCACGGTAATTAATATAATACTTTTATGAAAATTTGCTGTTTCTGTTAAACTTGGTGACGATGTATTACCGGCATGTTTCTTTCATTATGGACATATAAACGTTCGTGTTTGCGCAATAGTTTACGCATTTCTTGAACTATTTTGCTTTATTTGTTAAAGTGTACTACGGAATTTTTACTGCACAAACATTCTAAACATCGTATGCTGTTAAAACAGGTTTGAGATTCTTGAGAATTGGTTTTACAGTTGGAAACTTATCTTTACTACCTTAATTGAAAATTAAATTAATTAATTAGATACTCCTGAATTATTTATTTAATTCCAGTCATACTGGATTTGGTGTTTCGAAATCTTAATCTTTACTTAGGAAAATAAATGGTATTAAATAGGTATTGATTCTAAGCTTTCTACATATCAGAAAAGTAGCTTCTCATTTTTAAAAAAATAAAAAAAAACAGCATCTACATAAAGACATAAAAGTCTTTATGTGAACCTTATTAATGTTACGTTGTTGTGTCATTGAGATCAACTTTTAATTAAAATTCTTTTAAGAAGTATTGTTTCCACAATTTTACACCATAACCGTAAGTTTCAAAAAAATATATAGAATATATAATACATTGTTATTATTATTATATCCTATGGATCTGGGATAATAGATTTTTCTGTGCAGTCACTTTGTGATCTTTGCTGGTGGGGAACAGCATGTAATAATTGGTAGGCTTGTTTTGAAAGCACTGGGTATAATGTGATTACCAATTCTTTTAGAGCTCTTCCTCGATAACTGTTAATAAATCAGTGTGTGGTATTTGTATATTCTCAATAACATTGTCAGGACGTGCATCTCGCGCTAAGCTGTCCACTATTTCATTCGGAAGAATTTGAGAATGTCCTTTGATCCATACATAATTGACAAGCTTCTCTCGTTCTTTCAACCGGTAGTCCAAAAGTAATATTTCCACAACGAGAACGGAAGAACTATAATTAAAATTCTGCATACTTATAAGCACACTTTTGGCGTCGGTAAAAATGGTAAAAAATGAATTATCGTGAACTTGATGTGTTCCAGAGCTCTTTTAATAGCAATCGTTTCCGCGGTAAATATACTGGCTTCTTTAGGAAGTCGACATTTTTTTACTGAATTTACATTGACGAACGAAGATTTCGCAGCCAGTGCCCAAATCATCTTTGGCGCCATCGGTGAAGACATGCGCAAAATGAAAATATCGGCCAATGATTTTGTTATATAAAATAGTGTTTGAGTGTGAATATTGTGTAAAATTTGGGGAAAAAATCGCAGGTTTATGATCCATTAAGCATATTATAGGTGAAAAAACCATTAGATCTTATCATTTTGTTGTCCCATATGGAAGTATCTGTAAATGCTAACGCAAAAGGTGGGGAAGGGTTAAGTAAACATCCTACCAACTAGTCCTCCAACTAGTAATAACTTTGTTCTCTGTGGCTCTGTTTCTTAAAATAAATTTGCTACTTAAGTATTTCCGCCTGAGTGCCAAAGGAGGTGCTCCAAATTCGACATACATAGCCTCTACAGGTGTGGAATTCATCACTCCCAAACACAATCTTATGCCACTATTGTTAACCACGTCCAGCTGATTCAGTAAGGTTTTACAAGCAGATCCATACAGTCCACAACCATAATCGATTATTGGCCAAACCATTGATCTGTAGATAAGCTTAGAGGTATATATATCAGCCCCAAATGACACATTACTGATAATCCGGAGGATATTATTCATTTTCCGAAATTCTTCGACGACTTTGGTTGTCACCAAAGTCGGAGCAAGAGAACACATGCCGTGTTCTCCATAACACCATTATTGTTAAAGTGTTTGGTAAATGGTTGCCACAATTTTAATTAAGATTTAATAATCCAGGTTGGTGCTTTGTAGTGTGTAATAATAATTTTAGCGATTGGTGACAAATTTGAAGGTTTATTGATACTATTTTCTGTTGGTTATAATACTATGGTTCGATTTTATTGCTATATATCGACATCATAACAATATTTATACTTAATACCTTATTTTACTGCTATGCAATTTTGGTGTTATTTTAAAAGAGATGCTTTACACATTTACCGCGACTTCTCGCAAATTGCTACCATCTGAACGGATAAAATGGCGTTCTATTTTAAGAATTAGCAATTTACAAGCTTATAAGTTCATTAGAATTCCCAAAAATGCAAGGAATAGCGGAACAAGATTTGTCAAACAAGTTTATTTACATCTGTATTTTATGTTTGAAAAGTTTTATATTTTAATTAATTATTTCTTTTGAATTAGGTCTCCATGATTTAAAAATTCTTTTTATATTACTAACGGTAGTGATAAAATATACAAATTACCACTTAAAAATGTTATCTTATTTTCCGTTATTTTATATATGTATAATATGATTGCCTATTAGTTAATAAGTATGAATGTTTCGGAATGGGCAAAAAAACGTAAATTTATGGCAAATTCTTCATCAAGTTTATTTTTCTGACGTCCTGGTACATTCATCTAGATCTAGACGAACTGTCTTATCAATATACATGCTTTAGTTTAAATTGACGATGTCAAACGACGTAAGTTTAATATATAAAAGTTCTATTTTTATCATGCGTCTTATTAAGTATCGAATAGGAAATGTACTAACAGAAAATCCCATTCGTTTTAATGCAAAATAAGATAAAGTTAGACATTTGCGTCTATAATCTATCTACATGCCCATAAACAGTCGAGTAGTATCAAAAATCAAAGATCAGAATACTTTAAACGTCAATTCAAACACCATTATCGCTCTGCATCTATGCTGTACATATAACTAGTTCGACACCGTCGCAAGACATAAAATAAGAAACGCTAACGAACTTGTTTGACTCGGCGGCCGATGCCACGTTACGAAACCGCGAAAAACGGATAGCAACGCTTTACTATGCGGACGTTTGTTTTTATTAAATAATGGATTAGGAGGGCACGCGTCAATTTCGCCGATTTGATGTCATCTATTGAGTTACTTCTCCGGCTTTTCAACCCGATAATAGTCGTTTACGTTGTGAAAGTAATGGGACTTAATTAGTTGTGGTCGGGCGCCAGTAAAAATTGCTATAATTAGTCGATGTCAATCCTGTTCCGTGGTACACCGCTATTTAAACAACTAAAATGTTAACGCTCCATTTCTTTGATTATGGAATCAACTGCGATCATGTGGGAGGCGAATGTATTGATTGTTTTCTGATGTTATTACGATTGTGATTGTATTCTTGAGTGGGTAGGATGATTACATTGACCGACACATTTCAATTTTCTGTATTTGTTTGTATAAAATATATTTCACGTTAACGATGAACCTATTAATTTATCTTTACGTCAAAGGCGTCTTTTCAATATTGAAGTTGTTCAAAACGAGTTTAGAATTTACTTATTAGAATTATTTAGTCCTGTTTTTATCTAACCTTATGAAATTAAAGTTTTTAATGAAATATCCCTGGACAACGGTTCTTTCTAACAACAATCAGTGTGAATTTTATATTAACATAATCAATAACGTTTTCATTGGGTATAAAACATTTAATATCAGTATATGCAAAAAATGGTGAAAATTGCATTGTAAAATCGCTGTTTTAGGCTTGAATTTTACGTCTGAATATTCAATTTTTTAGCAATTATATTGCATGTAATCCATACCGGAGTTTCTTTTAACAGTGTACAATCACATTGCATTTATGTGGATATGTATAGTACATATACATTAATTCGCACAAAGGAACACATTTTATATGCTTCATACATTACAGTTTATTTCTATTACACTTCATGTCACAATGATCTGGCAATCACGGTATATAGTTAGAATTATTGCGAAACTAATCTGTTAGATAATATAATGCATAATTGCTGTGAATTTACTATGAAACAGAATCATAAAATATGAATTACTAGGGAAAATACATACGTGCACATTACTTATACGTAAATATGTAATATACAGGTGTGTATCTATTATGGCAATTACGCTTGTATACTGTGCCTTCGTAATTGTGGGTTACCCCAGGTACTTTGTACACGGTACAAATTATAAAAGTAATTACCAGTTTAATCTTACAATTTATTTTTCAACGTGTGACAGATAGTTAGTTCAATCGGATAAACTTTTAAAATAGACGAACGTTTCCATAACGAGGTGTGCATGTACGTTGCATTGTCGTGAAGTTCGAAAGAAGGCGTAAATTTACTTGTTAATGGCTTGTTGCAATTATTGTTAGTATCTATAGCAATAATAACTTTTGAATAACACCATTTAATTATTAACAATCCAATTGGTATAGGTTTCGATATATGATTTCAAACCTTTGATCCTCATAAATACCATTTTGTTTACAATACGTATCTATGTAAATAAAATCGTAAATGGCCTCGTTCCCATACGTACATCACGCAAAAGTGTGGGCATCAAAACGGCAAATTCTTCTTGAGTAATTTGATTCCATTCTGCAATGAGGGCTTCTGCTTACCTGTCCGACATCGGAAACTCCGCGTGCTGGTTGCGGTAAACTCATCGCTCCTATATGTCCCAGGCATTTCCTATGGGATTCTTATCAGAGCTTCGTGATGGCAACAATGAAATGCCAACTTCTTGTAAGTAAGTCAGCGTGACTCTTTCAGTGTGTGGACGAGCATTATCTTGCATTAAACGAAAATTTTCACGGAAAAATGGCGCAAATATTTCTCTAAATATTGTTGAATATAGCGGTCGGCAATAATTGTCGCACCGTAATGGATTCTCATAACCATTAGTAATCAACGAAATTTTCACCAATATCAATTCTTCCACCGAATGGCACCCCAGGTGATAAGCAGGCTCCAGCAAAACGCTCGCCAACCATTCTCCACATCCGACCGCGACCAGAATAGATCTGGACTCATCTGCAGATTGCGCTTTCGCCGACGCTCCGCGGTCGAAGGAGGTCTTCTAGAACTCAACCCACCTTCATATAAGCGACTGCGACACTGACACCATGTTATTATGGACGTCGTTGAAATTTTGCCGAAGAGCTGATGTTGTCACCGAGCCATCACATAACGTTTACATTCGAAGGATGTGATTTATTGCTCTTGGTCTGCTTTTTGCTGGTCTTCTTTTGTATTCTCCTATTTCCCGAAACCTTAGTAACAGCTGGAGCTAACTGAACTGGAAGCACTTAAACTGCAGCACAACTACATGCACGCAATTCTTGAGTAGCATAGAGATATTTTGTAAAATTCTAGTGGCGGGTTAATTTTCGCGATTGTTGGATTAGTCGAAAGGGGCCAATAGAATCACCTGGCAGAGCGCCGGATCTTAACCACTTGATCTTTTTTTCTCTGGAAGCATCTTAAGTCTAAGGTGTATGCGTTCAGCTTCCTTACAAGAGTTACGCCAAAAAATTGTTGAAGAATACCAACGAATAACTTCAGAAATGTTGGGAAATGTCGGGAGAACATGTGAGCAGGATTGTAGTATTGTATGGAGGTTAATGGTCATCTTTTTTATGCTCTTGGTCTGTCTACTGCAGTACTACTACGCCACTAGAAGCTTGTAAACCTATGTCGTATTTGAGTGCACTTCAGCGAGATGACCAATTACTGTAAACTTTAAAAAATCGTCAAAAATAAACGCCCGGCCATCTATGGCTAATATTTTACAAAAGTACTCCCAATGGATCCCAACTACCAACTGACAAAGTCGGGATCAAAAGTGAATATAACATCTGGTGAACCCCCCCCCCCCCCCCCCCTCCCCCTTCATAATTGAAGTTCGTTGTGACAATAAATAAATAATGAATGACAGCCACCTGTCATTTTAATAACGAAGTGAAAAGCGTATCTTAAACTTGAAATGCTTCTACCTCAGTTACGAAAGAGTTTCGAGCATATGTTGATTTGGAATTTTTATCTTGAAATTGCTTCAGCAACATATCTTTAAGCTGTTGGAGTGATATCATGGGACAGATTGTACACTCACGGACACCCAAAATGTCCGATCTAATGCGTACTTTAAACGCCTTGGCTTAGACCGGACATTTTGAGTGTCCGTGAGTGTACACCTATATATATATAGATAATGCTCTTCCATACTTTCGGGTAATACAATCTCTTCAGCTATTTAGATTTTAACAAAAGGAAACTGTCCGTTTAAATGTTCTTCCTTATACTATTTGGGAATTCTAATGGAAAAATCATTTGAAGCCTTTTCCAATGTAATATTAAAAAACAACATAACTTCTTATTAGTGTAAAATTTACAGTCAATACAATTGCCATTAAAAATGCAAATATTATTGATAAATACACTAATTAAATCTAATGACATACCCAATGCGTTAACTAAAAGGGAATTTATAACACAACTAAATTACGCACGCATGCACCGTACGTCCGCCACGACTTCGGGATCGATCCCTAGGGCATACTTAACCTTACGCCCATTCCTACTAATTTGCATACGTACGATGTACATTTGCATATACATATTATGTACGTTCAACATATTATATACGTGTGTATACATACGTACGCTTTTTCCTATTCGTTCAAGGAAGAACCAGAAACGATGCCAAGGGTCACTTTGTTTTATCGCGAATTTTAAGCGTTAAACAGTCATGGACGGTTTAATATTTTCGTTTAAGTACCGTGTTTAAGCACCAACGTAGATCCTGATTATCAGTATAACAGTTTGAATTTGCTGTCCGGCTTCTCATACTAACAACTTATTCTGGGTAAAGCGATTACAAATGATTAGTAATGCAAATTTAGTTAATCAATAATGTAAATTCTTAGAAAAGTAATTTTAATAACAATGATTGAAAAAACAATTACAAATCATTGCAGTAAAATGTGCTTCACAATATTTCCTAATATATTTCATCTTGTAAAATCGTTTTCGCGTTACCATTAAGCAATTAATACATTTGAACGAATTCGTTCGCACGGCCACAGGCATTGCAGAGGGTTTCCTTTCATCTGTGCATATAAACTAATAGGGATGCCGAACGTTATCCATCTAAAGCAGAGGCTCCCAAACTTTTTTTTCTCATAGACCACTTTGAAAGTTTTGCTGGTTCCGGTGGACCCCCTGCAGCTACATTTCTACCATATTCCCAAAACTCGACAAAAAATATCATATCATAATATCATTTATTGACAACTACAATCGAAATGCAACTGTCAAAAAGACTATATCACCCTTAGGTGTTCTTCCTATAGCCTCGGTCTTCGGGTTGATCTTCACCCTTCCAAGCTAATCAATATCCAATCGGGTATATTGGCGAGTCGCCACCATTGCTTTTACGAAAAATTTAGACTTTGGATGATTATCGCTTACTGATAATTTTGATGTTGCTTCTGTCAGATCACTTTGACATGAAAAAATGTGAAGATTGGATCTAACTACGGAAATTTGCGTTGCGGCTGAGTTATTGGTTAATTAATTAATTGATTGTGATGTGAGTGGATGTCAAAAAAGTAAAGTTAGCCAATCAAAAAAGTGATTCCATACAACTTTACTCCTTTGACATCTACTCACAGCACAAGAAACCAATGAATTCTCACTCCCCATTCGGAGTGGTAAAAATAAAAAGAAAAATAGTATATTTCCTTGTGTTGTATTTATTCATATATGTAATCCTTACACTATTAATTATTATTGTTATCATATTACATTGTAATCACAGGCTCCTTTCTTATAAATTGGAATGACTTTTGCTACCTTTAGTAGCAAGTAATATATCTACGTGTTCAGAAGTACCGCGTTTAAACTTAAAATTAACTTTGAGGAACCAATTTAGTGAGTCACTAACACATCTAACTGCTATTCTTATCAATTAAAAGAACTCCACACTGCACCGAATTTCCAAAATAGTTGGAGTGTATACTTATTACTTCCAGACCGTTAGAAACACGCGATCCCTTAAATTGAATAGAATGGGAACATAGAGAAACAATTCGAGAAAATTGCGATTATGCTGTGCATAGTTTAAAAAGTTCACTTTCTTCGGTCACGCGAACTCCACCGTTAGTGAGCATACAAGGAAAATCTACAAAACGGAAAGAAAAGCAGTGCAGTTCCTGTATAGTATGGAATTACTTTTATTGTAGGGACTGGTGTTTCCTTGGTTCTATTCGATAGTTCGTCGGTATTCGCCCATTATCCTTCACCTAAATCAGTCCACAAGCCATGAATGATTTCCGCTCGAGTGCAGAATCGTTAAAAAATTCTATCGGAACTTCGTGATATTATTAGAAAATATTAACTTTTCAATTAGACTCACGACAATATCTGCTTGTCCCGCACATAATTGGCAGGCGCACGATATGTTTCTTTGCAAGAACCGTTCCTTTACTATAAAACGTGCATATCGCCTTCTCGCTTGTCTCAGTATAGTTATTCGCGATCTTGGCAGCACGAGTGAAGGTAAAACCGTAATAAAATCTTCAAACGCAAGAAGCATGTTATATAAATCACTTCAATAGCTGTTGGAAGTAAATAGAGCGATGTGTGTTCCGTTTAAAGGCATATGAAATAATTATACAGGCGAAGAATTGAAAATTGACATTTCTCCTGATAATTATCGAGAAGTCGAGAACGCTTACTTGTGGTCAATGTGATAATTAGACATGCACATAACTCTTTTTGACAATAATACGACCATAATTAAAGCAGTTTGTTGATTTTTCATTTTAATCACGTATTTATCCGTTTTGGAATTTACTGCTTTGCGTAATTTGCTGAAGTAGTTGGCCCGTATGTCGGCAATTCATTATAAATACATTTAATATAAAATTACATGCATATACTGCAAACTTTATCTTGTGAATGGAGGGAGATATTATTAAGTCAAATGAAAAACTTTATTGGTGGCTTGTAAACCATTAATGTTAATTATATACAAGATATCCCATAATGTTATATTCAAAATTGGCAGCGTAAAACAGACTTAATTTAATGTCTAAAAATAACTAAAGCGAACGGTCATTCGGATAAGTATAATTACGAATGTACAACGGTTTTTGGAATATTTACAATTTTGTCAAAATTTTGCAAGTCATCAGATGTTATTTTTCTATAATTCAACAAGGAAAGTTAGATCTGTGAAATTCTGTCCAAAAGAAAAACTAAATTTTATACATTGTGTTCCTAAATAAGTATATCAAATTTGGTCCACACGAGCTTACATGGTTTGATAAGGTCAAAATTTAGAATTGTTTAATGAGGGCCCAAAAATTTTAATTATATGGAATTCAATATCATTTTAGCTTCCTTCCCAGATTCCAAAAGCTTAGATATTGGTTACTTCACTCATCAAAGAAATTGCTTCATTATTAAGATTATTTGGTATGTCGGTTAGTCCATGTTTCTTACATTGTTGACTATACTTGTATTTTTAGTAGCCTTTTTCCATTTTAAATAATAACTCCAATGTCTGGTGGGAATTATAGGCTTTCTTAAATATTCTTAAGTTTATTTATAGAAAACAACTGTCGAAACGTATGATTTCCTAAATTTAGAAACATTTAAAACAAAATCCTATAAGACGGTGCATCCTGCCATACTGCGAAAACAACAAAAAAATGGTTTGAGACCATAATTTAATTCAGTCATGGCAATCGAGTGGCCCCAACTTGAAGATCATTGAAACTGTAAGGCATCAGATGAAGAGGTCTTTGCATATCGATCCTCGGCGTGCAGTTCCAGCATTAAAGACAAATTTGGCACTCTTTCACCCCCGAATATTGCAAGACTTTAATAGAATCCATGGCAAAACGCACACAAGCCGTTATAGCCGCAAAATGGGATGTTACCTCTTATTAATATTTCATTTAAATTATTGGATTAAGTGCGTCCGAACATTTATTTGTTGGTAATTTTGTGATATTTTTGTTATTTTGTTATATAGTTTATGAAAAATAAAAAAGTAACTAACTACGATCGGACTTTGTGTTATGTAAAGAGTATGTGAGTTGATTTTTCAATCGGTCTGACAACAACATGTTTTAAAATAAATATAAATATTTTTTGTTAACATTTCGTACATCGTCCGAACATATAGTTGTTAGGGCTCGTATATTTTAAGGTGTGTTTATTTTTACTTTTGCTCTATGACTGTTAGAAATACTACAAGTATGGAACGACGGCGCTTACATTAGAAGTGCCGTTTTGTGCTAGTATTCTTTGGGACGAAATCTGAAAGGAGTTACCAGTAACATATGCATCGACCACAGAGGCCTATGACGTTTAAAACTTCTAATTACTAACCAATTTCATTTTTGGGACTTTTAATTCAATGACAGCTTTTAATGGCTGTGTGATATGTCTCCCTATAATATTTTATCGATCCGATTGTAGGTATATTAAAATAAATTAATGTTAAATTTTATATTTTTTATCTTGTATAAAAAGATGTCCATTCACTATATAAAAAACAGATCAAAAGATCAAAAGTAAATAAACTATTAAAAAATATTAGTAAGTACACCATAAAAATTTTAAGAGCATATGTGGTTGTGTAAATTGACTTTATAACTATTAGCAGCTTATCTATTTTAAAGTGTTCAGACTAGGTGTTCCTGTTCCGGTTGTTACATGCCCTGATAAATTTGTCGATAAAGTCTAACCTTCAAAAACCTATAACGAAATTATAAATAGTAACGAAGATACATATAAAAAAACCATTGGAAAGTTTTTCGTGATGATTTTTAAGCAGGTATAATTTTATTTGGACTATTCTATATGCATATATGTATCACTAAAATTGTTAAATAGGCCGTAAAAAACCAGTATCATTCCCAGTTATCAGACCGTTCAATGGTTTACTATTTATTAAACACCATTACGTAACGAGCCATGTACACACACATGTATAGTTTTTTATACTATTATTTTCGTCTAGCACCGGTAGAAATAGCGACAGTAAATGTCATTCATGAAAATCCTTCGAATACCGACGCCAACTATATAATATAACGTATGTATATATAATTTACGCGGATGAATATTTTAAAGCGACCAGCACGAAATAAATTACACACGCCTGCAGCAGCCTTCTGCGAATAAAAATACTGAAAATACGCCTGGTAAAAGGAAAATGAAAATTGATTCATATACACGACTGGGCAGTGGCGTCGTTTGATTTATTGTCTTTAATCAACGCCGGCACTGCTTCTCTTTGTCTGGCACGTGAATAGTTTCATTCAGTTTGATGTAGAACCTGTCATCTTCGGCTAAGTGCGTATCTTCGGAAAATTAGGTATGCATACTTACTTATAGTGCGAAGCCACTTTTGATGGAACTATTGATTGCGGGGAATTTATTAAGTAATTAGGATTCCTACGAGCAAGCTGTTCAACTATTAACCCTCATATGAAATCACTTTTAAAATGCGTATGTTGCCTATCTTGAAGAACACGTTACAAATTGGATTTTCAAAATAATGTACTTATATTTGATGAGTAATTTCTACAAGATTTTTACTCAACAAAGATTTCCAATAAAACTAGTCGCTAAAAAACATCTGATATAAATCAACTAAAATGATTAGTGATTGTTAGACGGTATTGAAAGCACTGGAAGCACATAAATGCAACTGTAACTCGACTTGGAGTTATAGAAACATTCTATGTACCTATATTGGAGACGGCTAATACTCTATCCCCAATCTACTAAGAGCTTACTTTTAACCTGTCGATTGCGGTAATATGAGTGAAAGAAGGATGAAAATATGGTTTCTATGAGTTAACAAAGTCGAGAAATACGCATACTGTTCTACTGGGCGAGTGTATCAGATGTACGATTTGATATACCATCAACACCCCGCAATATGTCGTCACTGTTTAACGCCAAGCAGACATTGGTATTTTCTACCCTTGTCTAACTACTGCAAAATGCTATCAACAGCTCCAACTTTTTAATTTGAAACAAATCAACGAAGCCCTCATTCCTATATATTTACTGTGGGGTGCGGGGAACGAATCGCTAGATTCGCTCATTTCTTAATAATGCGTCGCGGGATATCGAGGGTGCGGTCCTAGTTTTATAACGGGTAGTAAGTTTTGATCGCGGTCAGTAATTTTATAAAAAATATTATACGTCCGCAAAAAAGCACGCGATTTATTTGTTGTAAATTATCCCGAAAAAATAAATTTTGCACTACGATAACTGTCGGTTTTTCGGTTATTTTTGTAAATAATAATTAGAGGACAAAAAAACGCATTTATTCATCCCACTTCACAGGCTTTTCATTCGGGAAGGCACGCACGATGTAAAAAGATAATTTTATTGCTGGGCCTATGTATTTCAGGTGCACGTGCTCTTCAGTCGCGTAAGTCTGTTTATCTGATTCTTAACGGCGTTTACGAATGCTCCTCGTATCCCGGCGATCCCCTTGCCCCTAAAACACGCTTCGGTTTAATTAATAATATAGACATTGAGTTGTATATTCGTATTATTTAATTTATTGGCCTTACAACAATGTGAAACTTAAAATTAAAATCATATATAAAACATATTTTGATTTGACTAAACCCAGGATTCATTTATACCATATTTTCCATATCGAAAAAGTATTTCATATAAAAGTTTCATATAGGATAATAGTATCATACTTCTGTAGTATGTAGCGTAAACATATTTGCTGTAACGTATTCAGAAAAACTTCTAATTTTACTGTAGAAATTTCAACGCTAGAGCAATGTGTTCAGGTGTCTTTAACAACCCTGTATATTTCGTACAATTAGTATATGTATGATTTAAAAGTTTTCTTATTTTGTGAATGATTTCAGTAGCTATCAGTTCATATTTGAACAAGAACTGGTGGTATAATTGCGATTATTTTTTCCTCATAGAAATGTCATATTTCCAAAATTTTAGTGTAAGTTATTGTAATTAAATAAAAGTAAACAAATGAAAGTTTTACAAACATTTCTGCTGCCAAAAACAAACATTACAAAATCTTTCTTAAGTAATTATCTACTAGCTAGTATTATTCAACAGTAGACGTACCAGCTTTCCAAATGACTATGCGAAAGGTAGCACATGCTACACATTTGCATGTTTGTAACTATAATACGTATGTTACCAGAACAGATAGATTCGATTTGTTTTGTAAATCGTCGTACTTTCCTATAAACATCCATCGAACATTCTACCTAAATTGTGCACGTTCCCGGCTTTTAGTATCGATTTGAGCAAACCGTAATTTGCCATAAACGGAAAAATGAGGTCGCGTGCGTGTATTTTTGCGCCGTACAGGGCGACGCGTGAGGGGTGAAAATGTCGCCGCCCTTCCCTACACGTTGTAATACGGTTTAATACAGTGCCGAAGAACACGCATTAGTAGAATTTATATATCAAATTCCTTTCTGTTTCGTATATAAATGAACGGAAAATATTTTAGCGAAGTCAATCAAATTTATACATTTACATTGTAGATAAGAATTTGAGGTAAACGGAAAACATAATTAATTGAGCAGAAAAACGGGAGCGAAATAAAACTTTGGTTATGACAGACAAATAAATCACTGTCGCACTTGATCATATTTTCAAATGTGAAGATTCCTTCCTCTATTTCAACGAATGAATCGGGCTCTAATGAATAGATAAATCACACAACAATAGCCCACTATGGTATGGTTTAATGGTTGCATTTTATGTTACACTACACATAAATCAAACACAATGCATGCAGCTATTCAAGGCATGTGATACACTTATTCCACACAATACCTTCGTAAGATTGAATTGCCTTTGGATGTGTTGATGATCCTGTCTGTATACGCATGTTTTAGTGTCTGTAATTTGAAGGCAAAATTCAATTAACATTAATCGTTTCTGGGTTATTGTTTAGACTGTTTTTTTATCGTTGAAACTGAATGAAGCTTCAAAATATAGATATTCCTAGTTGTCTCCGTCATGGGGAAGTATGGTGAATTATTTTGTAACATCCGAGAGTTTAATAGCCTGGAATTAGCCGTCAACAGAAGCTAAATGTAGTAACAAGCACACATAGAGAAAATTAATAATAATATGACATGCTTTCTTGATTAGAAGTAATATATATATAACTTGCAATTTATTTACTTAAGTAACACACACACATAAATACGTATTTATTTAATGCTAGTCTCTCTGCATAATGCAGATCTTATGTCACGATAAATATATACCTTTTAAATTATTAAGTAGGTATGCACATGCCTACATGCATTTTACATTGTAGGTAGCTAGAATATTAATTCTCACGTGGCTCATTAATTTAATTAATCTAATTACCACAGTTTTAATTAGAATATTAATATTTGTCCGCTCAGCGTGAATCACGCAAACCTGGCATTATCCGGTATTATATTTCAGTAATGTCATTGCAAAAGTGCGTATGCTGCAGTAGAATTATTCAATGCATGACAATCCACGGAATAAAATTTATTTCATTCAAAATGTACCACGACGTTAAATAATTTCAAAACTTGCATGTATGTCATTATAAATTATTATAATCATCTATTTTTTCGTATCAAAATCATTAGGGACAGAAACGCATGTTAATTATAACGTTATGAATAAAAGGCATACAGACATCGCCGATAAAGTTATAAATATGGAACAAATATTTATTGAGATATTTCGAAGATAACCTTTTGGCCTTAGATATCTTGAGCTTCGTACGTAATAATAACTCTGTTTACAGTGAATAATTAAAAATTAATAAATATAACATGTTGGTATACACATGTCTACTTCGTTTCTCTAAATTTAGACTTCTTACAATTTTTTGCTTTTTAAGTAAGTACATAAAACTACTTACGTAAAATGATTTACGTCTAATTTCGTTTGCGTGCATTTTCTTTATGGTATGTCATTCGAAGTTCAGAGAAAGGTTAACCATAACTTCTGAGCTACAGTGTAACCTTCCTATAGTGGCCATTTCAATTCCGGTGATGTATTTTGTTATAAACTACTGCAACCAACTCTTAAATGATGGGCCCCTCTACTAATTTATTCGCCAAATTACCTTTGCCTTCTGCGATTCTCTCAGTCACACTGTATATGCTTGGCTATTCCTGATTTTCTGCCGAAAATTCTAAAGTTTGAGTACCCACTACATCGATAAATTTTGCACAGCTGTTCGTTTACCGGAGAACTTATCGTCGGTCTTCAGACCTGTTTCCTGCTCAGATCCAGCAATTCTCTATAGCGAGCTTTCCGCGTGGGTCATTTTAATGACAGTTCAGTTAGCGAAATCTATTGCGGCGTAGTGTTTATAATTTAGTTGGACAGATGCCTAAAGTTCAAATTGTCCAAGTTTTTGAAAATAAAGATGTGTCGCGGAGAATCGTGCGATATAGGAGAATGTGAGCAAGGTTTGCCATGACAATCTTCCACAACTAGACATAGAGCAAACCAGTTAATCGAAAGTGTCAAGAATAAAATTTGACAATCACTGGGAAAATTTCACGACTTTGCGATATTTCCAAGAATACAATTTCCAGAGAACTGAAGAGAAGAAGCGTAAACTATCGCAAAAGAAAGAAATGCCTTAAATATACGCCAAATCAGTTAGCTAGAATACGGAGATGTTGCCGTGCTTTAAGGCGCACTCATTTTACAAATAACAAAGTTATCGTCATGGATGATGAAAAGTATTTTACCCTAAGTAATTCAGAAATGAAGGGAAACGACAGTTTTTAACCGACAATCTGGAAGAATATCCAGACAATATCAAATACAAGCACAAAGCGAAATTTGCTGTTAAAGTTTTTTGGTTTGGTGCGCGATATCAATTGTTGGGATTTCCAGACCTTATGTTGGACGAGTTAGGGACGAAGCTTTGGGCAGTCGAAGTTAGATTAACAATTGCGTAACAATATCGATTAATTTTATCCACCAAAATAATGCTCAAAATAATTAGTAAAGTATTTCATGCAGAAAAACTACAAGTTAGCCGAGTCTGTGATAAATCTGAGGATCTACCGCAGGCTTGTACAATTGAAGATATCTATGCCGATTTGTCTCAAAAAGTGTATGGTGGCGGTATTGGTGGAGCCGAAAACGACCAACCATTAAGACGGCGGATTTTTAGAAAAATTCAAGAGATTGATGTTGACACGGCCCATCGCTGGATGCTACTAGAAGACTGGGTATTGTTGAAGACTATGGACCTTTACATTTAATTTAAAATAACAAATTTATTGTTTATAAACTTGTTAATGAAAAATTGCCGTTTTGTTTTTCTAAAATGTTCGAAAGACACTTTTGGAACATAACGTTATTTCTAATTTGATTAGAAAATGTTTAAAAGTAAAAAGGTTATGGAGCAAGACTTATGAGCTGGGACATTCGCTATAAAATTGACATATATATATATATGTTAATAAAGTCGTATCCCATTCGCTATGAAAGCCATGCAAATAAACTGCTGTCTAATGAGTCTCAGGTAATTTAACACCTAATTATCGTTAAAATCACATACGTACGCGCGCTAAACCTGTTTCCATTTATTAGAAAGAGTATATGTCATATTTTAAAATATGTATAGGTAATTTTATATGTAGTTTATTATTCTAATATTGGTTTTATACAGGAAAATCATACTTCGTTAAGTGATTATGACGTGCATATATTCTTTTAATTGCAATTGCATGGATATTCCAGTTTTTTAAGCCTTAGAGGTTCCATATTGTTACGAAACCAACCTCGATTACACATATCTCGCCATATTTGGCGACCACATTTGGATGGAAGCATCTTTCTGCCGTCATTGGATCTGCATATGTGTGTATACATATTTCTCGCCTTCACACTGCTCTCGACGCCTGCTCCCGTATCACTCAACCTGAACAGGTTGCGCTATTTGCGTACCCGTCTACGTCTTTCAACGTTACAAGTAGATTACTTCCGAGTGGAGCGGGTGTGGCCCGATATGTAAGTATATGTACTTAGTTCCAAGTGTTACCATCCGCGAAGTCCATGCTGGCTAACTTGGCCGGCCGTTTCGCTGGACATGTGATTTATGAATATCGCATTCGCGTGAATAGGTTGGAAATGAAGCAACAGAGCTGTAATGCATCGAACCTTATAATTTATTCATTAGACGTGCAATCGAATAAAATTGGAAATAATGAAGAAAACCGATTGGGAATAGGCCGCTGTCAATTTATAATGCTATTCAGTAAAAAGCGAGGTTATTATGTTTTAACTACATATATGCGGACATCAAAAAACAAACTAATTTCTACTCGTATTTAAGATAGTAATAGGTTGTACAAAAATATTGCCCGTAAAGTGGTGCGTCTAGTGTTAAAAGTGGCAATTATCAAAGAATTTCTAGAAGCTCCTCAATTGGAAACCCTGTAAAAGAATTTGAACATTGGACCATACAGAGCAAATAGAGTCAACAAAAACCTATAGGTAAAATATAGGTATACATATTGTTATCTTCTTTGTGCTATTTTCAAAACGTATTCTAAACCGGGTATTTTCTTCTAGCCTGAAAATTGCAAATGTAATCCCGATTTTTAAAAGAGATGACTATACCAGTCTATCGAATTATAGGCCTATTTCAATATTGAGTACTTTCTCCAAAATCTTTGAATCTGTTATTTGTTCAAGAATCACTAATTTCTTAGACATTCTTCCAAATTTTCTTGACTTTTTAATATATATATATGTGTAGATCTTCTTGGTTTTTAAGGTCATATAGTCAAACGTCTACTCAATCTAATAGTTGTTTAACTATATTACCTTAAAAACCAAGAAGATCTACACATATATTTCTCAGACGATAACCTTGACAAAGGGCAATATGTTGCTGGTGTATTTTTTGACTTGGCAAGAGCTTTCGATAGTGTTGACCCTAGCTTCCTACAGGATAAATTGTATCGGCTTGGTATACGAGAACCTCTACAAGGCTGGATAACATCTTTTGTAACTGATCGCAAAATGAAGGTTGTATTACGGCAGGCCGAATCGGAGTTAAAATCAGTAAGTCTCGGTGTACCGCAAGGGTCAGTTCTTGGGCCCTTGCTGTTTTTACTGTACATAAATGATTTGCCGCAGTTTATTCCAAATGCTCATGTAGTATTATTTGCTGATGATACCATGGTTGCCGTGTCTTCTGATTCCATTGAGAATCTAGAGCACGAAATTTGTCGCGTTACATGTGAATTTGAGAGCTGGTGTAGTACAAATAGACTGATTCTAAACAAAGACAAAACCCCATATATACATTTTCACCAGAGATGGTATGCTGACTTGACGATACCGTTGTAAAAATCGGTAAAGTTTCTTGGTATCATAGTTGACAGCAACCTGAATTTTGTCGAACATACATCACACGTGTGTAAACAGCTTAATCAAACTTATTTTGCTCTTTTCCAGCTAAAATCAGTGCTAGATAGTGACTCCCTGCTGGATGTATATTACTCATTGGTATACTCTGCCATTTCTTACAACATCTTGATGTGGGGACGAAGCACAAGTTACAGGCGTGAACTTATTACTCAGAAAAGAATCTTGCGCTTAATGTTCGGATTGGGGCCTCGTGATAGCTGTAGGCAGTTCTTTCGTGCCTACAAGCTGTTAACGTTGCCAAGTATATACATATACAAGGCAGTGATACATGTAAGAAAAATAGTCACTTATATCTCAGGGACGAAAGGAACTACCAAACTAGACAATGTAATATTTGTGTACTACCCAGACACCTTACGGTTCTTTTCGTAAAGTCTCCAAAGTATAGCTTTGCCAGATTATACAATAGCTTGCCTCTGCATATAAAAAATATTAATATCTTAAATGAATTCAAGCGAAATTGTAAAAATTTTTTCATTGATAAGTGCTACTACTCTTATGTAGTAAGTGTTTCACAACAGATTCTTTAATGATATTGCAATAACAAGAATATGGAAACATATATTTATTGTTAGCAAAAAAAATGAAAAATTAATAATGATTTGGTTAAGGAGCGGAATGAAAGTCACAGTGTAAACTCACAATCTTGAAAGTTTAACCATTATTAAAACAAAAAAGAAAAAGAAAGCGTTATGTAAGAGACATTTTGGAGTGGCATATGATATTTTGGAAAGAATGCAAAAACCGATAAATTTTATTTTCTAATCCAGTTTATTGATTAGAACAGAAATATATAAATTTCTCGTTTACGTGGTCGGTGGGTTAAAATGTGTTCTTATTTTAACCATCCTACAACCGCCATCATGCATCACTGATATCCTTATTAAACCAAAACGTCCGAATAGTCAAGAGGAACATTTTCCTTTTTAGTTCAGTTCGATATCTCTTCTAGTTCCAAAGATATCGTTAAAAATGTGTTTTAGGAGTGTAATTTTAAGGGTCTGTGACACCCCTAGAAATAAACATCGGCAGCTAAAAGAAAAAATAGAGCTCGATCATTTTTCACTACTCTATATGCCTACAATATTTGATCAAAACCGGAGGTGATCAGTTGGGTGACTTTGCTGGTTAGTCCATTTCACCATATCGTGTGTAGGTATAAATTCACTATTGGCAATCTCGAGTACCTTAGGCTTATGCTCAACTGTATTTTTGTTACTAATATTATACGTACGGTCTTTGAATAAATATATAATAATAAATATAAATAAAGTATTCTATAGCTTGCACCAGTACATAAACTACCGCCTTGTCAATTTCTGTACGTTTTAAAAAGCGTTAGTAAAGCTTTGCTTTTTAAAGTATGTAAGTACACGTACAACATACTTACTACATCCATAAGCGCATGGAGAAGTGAATGTCGAAACCACTGTATGTGCGTGTATTTACTAGACGAGAACGTAAATGGGCATAGAAACACCAAAATTAAAAGCAAAAATAGTAATATTTATTAAGCAGCATAACTGCGTGCCTCCGTCACG
The DNA here is from genome assembly GCA_949128085.1 of Cetonia aurata. Lineage (NCBI taxonomy): Eukaryota > Metazoa > Arthropoda > Insecta > Coleoptera > Scarabaeidae > Cetonia > Cetonia aurata. The sequence goes on from OX421887.1 coordinate 28,375,414, forward strand.
CATTAATCGCGGTTGGTAAGGAGAGAAGCGATTATCTTCTACACATACGCCCGAAAAGTGTCGATGGCTGCCGTTCGTATCGGTATCCCGGCGACTGTGGGCCCCGGGTTCACTGACACCGCGAAGGAGCGCGGCAAAAGGAAGGTCGTCCAAGGTCAGGTGGCGACTCCACGGTGTTGGAGGTGCGTGTGCCGTTCCTATGCGAACGCCGAGGCACCGCAGGGACACACCCAAGTTGGGGCTCGCGTGCTCATAGATAGTTACCGTTCCGCACCTGTGGACGCAGACTCGCCGACGAACTGCCGGGGTTTCAGTTGCCACCGGATTTGTTAGCACCACCAGCGGCATCGCCATAGCGCCTTCCCGTTTAATGCGGGATTATGCTTGCCTCGTCGATACCTACCGGATGATACCTTGGTTGTTAAAGCTATCGTTTTTCGATATACACATCGGAAACATGTAGTTATTTACCAACGAAGTGCGAGAAAATACACCGGCCAGATGTTCGGCAAATGTGTCACTAGCAAAGTTTGCACAATAAATTTTCAACGAATAACAAATACTTTTCATGATATTATTAATTATGCCATGACCAGGGATGTGAATTGAGGCCCACTTCGAACATCCGGCGTTCGAAATTTTATTGCTAGGAATGTCCCTTCATACTGTGTCTCGCGTCTCCACCATTCGATGCGACTAGGTTGGTGGGGACGCGAGACACTGTATGAAGGAACACTCGGAGTAATAAAATTTCAGCCGGCGAGTGTTCGATGTGAGCTCAATTCACACGTTTGACAGTTTAGTTACTTCACCTTCTAGAAGGTTATCAAAAGTTTCTTTACATTTGCATACATATGATTAATCCAGTGCTTACCTATTTTACTTGCGTATGCGAATGTGGTAAATGCTACTTGTCGATTAGACAATGTGAGCACAAAAGGTAATTATGCCTGGATATCGTTTTCATGGAAACATGATTTTATCGATTAATAAGTAGGAATAACTACAGACTGTTTCGTTTGTAGTTATCCATGTTGTAACTGAAGGGTATGGCCATTAACATTAAAGCACTTATATAAACTATAAGCCCGAGATATAGACTAGTCATTTAACCTGGAATTTTGTAATATCTCGAAAAATACGCATCGTACAGAAGAATTTACGGAATCAAAACTGTATTTGATGTGATTCAAATCGTGCGAACCTGTCGACCTCGTTAGTTCAGTTGGCAAAGCGCTTGGACGGTGAACGAGAGGTGTCAGGTTCAAATCCAACACGAAATAAAATTTTTCATATAAATTTGCCTCTTAATTTGGATAACAGTGATAGCAGAAAATCATTATTTATTACCTTTATTTTACTTATTAGGTATAGATATATTTATTTATTACTATTATTATTACTAGAGTTAGGATTTTGTCAGTTTGTTTGTTTTGGAATTCGCGAAGCGTATTTATATCAAATTTCAGTTATATGTAGGCAACGCACTTTTTATATCAAAAAGCAACTGAATCTTGAAAAGAGTAAAGAAACAGTTAAAACATGTTTTGTTATAAATTAAAATATAAATTTAGCTTAATTTTAATTTAGTAATAATTAGCAATATTTTGATTATAATGCTAAACTATTTTCATTCATATGTATATACTTCAGTATCTAATTTGTTTCTTGTCTGCTTCTTTTTTTGCATTTGGTATTGGCTCATATGGCTGAATTATTCAAGTAGACCAAACTTGTTTCCTTCAACCTAATATAATGTTAACCTTCTGGCATTTAAAATTCAAAACCTACCAGAACGCTTCCTGCTCCTTCGTGATACCAAGCTTGTCGCTCATCCATCTACTCAACATAGCACACTTGGCCTGACCGGTGATTCCCCTCCGACATCGAGCCGGCAGCCACACTTCAAGTTGTTTAAACGAATAGTTATGGAGGAAGGTAGTAAGGTAAGGTAGCTGTCGCCAAACAAAAGGTACCGCAGGCGGCCGAGGTAAAACCGTCAGCGTATCTCTGCCATCTCGGTAGGTATAGATAGATACAGACCGGTAGGTGATGCAGCTAGTAAATGAATACACTAATAATGAAATGGGGGCGTCTAATCCGCAACGCTTGCTCCTAAACAGAAGTTGATTCGATGATTTACGTCTCGAGCGGGCGGTATTAGAAATACGATCAGATAAACGTACATACACGGGTATGCGATGATAATGGATAGGTGCAGCATGCTATTATATCTAATATATATAATTTACCAACTGCAATGATTAGATTATACCCATCAACGTCGACATTATATTTTATCTGTATTAGTTAAGCTTTTCTGTGATTTTGATTGATCTGCAACGGATTTTAATTAAAATATCTGAGTGAGTTGCTATAACTGTTAATGAAAGAAAATGATACAACTGTCACTTTGCTTCGCATTTCGTTATTAATATCTTTAAGATCCAACCGCTAAGAATTGAAATACGTTGTAGTGGTGATACTTCAATTCATAGAATTTTTAAAAAATAGTTGCTATAAAGATTTTACTTCACTGGAAGCAGTCCAGTAGCACCAAACTACATACTTAATAAAGAATTTGTGAAAGACGGCACCTACTTGTGTTTCTTTATTAATATGCTTTCACGCATAGTCAACTTCAGTTACTTATTTAAGAAAAATTATTCCTGTAATGCGCATATGGCATTACAAACAACTTATTTTTGAAATTGCAGGTTATTGTTTCCGTGAGCACGTGTGAATCTGTGGTGTGAGTGATTTATTGGGAATTTATTTATTACAAGTGTATTATAGAAAGGTAAGCCATTAAGGTTCGATTTTAGAAAAATCACTTTTTCATTGCAGACGTATCAACCAACAAGAATCAAATTTTTGGTCATCGAAACCTAGCAAATTTCTTAGATCTGAACATGTAAAAATTTGTATGGTGTTCTATATAAAACTTTAAATAAGAAATATTGTTAACCGGTTTTTATTATTGTAGCAAAACATTTTAATTTCTATTTGTTCAGTCAGAAGAAGAAAGTTACATTAATATACGCACAATATTCAATTTTAAATTCTGCTTCATATTTTCCAGACCTTTTAAATTCCATTCTATTTATTATTTCAAGTGGTATCAGAAACTGTGAGTTTTTTTTTTTTATTTACAACCATAGAAAACCAAAACCAAAGTACCTAATCATTGTGGTTACAAAGTAAAATAGCCTATGAGAAAACCAAATCGTTTAAAGGTTTATCAGTTCGTTCTGACTGGTATCTGCTACATAAAGGAGAAAAAAAAACGCAGTTATATGGAAAGGAAAAAGGAAAATTACGCTTTGCTCTATGCTATCTGCTACTTATCTCTTTTCTATGAAAGTTGAAAAGATTTATTTTACTCATACTGCATTCACTTTACATATTTTATTCACTTCAACAGTCACGATAGCTGAGATAAGGTATATAGTTTCCTGTTACTAATCGTAATTTTGTTTTAGAAAGGTTTTTCACCTGACTTTTACTCTTCGGAAAGCTTTTCCTATATACTTTCATTATATGAGTATATATCAATATGTTTAAGTTCATATTATAAAAATGAGAATTTTTATACAGAGAATTTTTTTACAATGAATGTAAGTAGGTAAATTGATTTATAAAAACGAAATATAAGCTAGAATGATTGAGACCCTGGTACATTTGGGGTTTAAAACAAATGTTTAATAGGAAGATTTGGCGATAAGAACCTTGATACTGATATTAACACAAAAAAATATTCAAAATGACATAGTTATGGTGTCATAACGCATGTTTATTTTAATTAAATGTTTCTAAAATCATACAGCTGATTTATCTTTGTAAGGGTACTAAGGTATGTCAAAAGACAATACTGTACCCCTGTAATTGCATACCTCACAAAGTAGAAAATGCAAATTGCCCGATGGTTCCTGTAACCGATAACTACATGCCGAAATCATGAATGTTCGGTGCCGCCCGGTAATCGGATAAATATAAAGTTACCGGCTTTACTGTATAATCGATGCACCACCATCATCTCCTTTATCGTATAGCCGAAAAGTACTCATTTGCGGTGGCACGGGCCAACCGGCCATTCACCTCGTCCACTCTCGCCGAATTTTCGTGCATATACAATATACACATCTGTATCTGATGTTCGTTTAAAGTACACCCTTATCCAATCTACATGACGTATTTAAGTAATTATAAGGCGATATTAGATTTTAGTTTGCAGTAATTTCAGTATCTTTTGTATGTGGCAGTTTGCGAGCTTCACTTTTGTATTCTGTTAATTTCACATAAGAAATAAGCTAAAAGACATTTCTGGCAACTTCCTATAATACACTCCGATGTTTGCCCAAAATCATATTGTCCTGTTCCAGTTCCCCCTGGAGCAATTTCAAGATATTGTCTTGTCTTGATCCCACTCGTTCTTACAGTTAAGCTTTTTGGTAAATTCTTTCAAAAACGGAATGTCCAGTCGTGCACTTTAGGAATAGGAACGTAGCGCGATCTCGTTCATAGCAACTTAGGCGTTGATTCCTAAATCCACGCTAAAAAAAAAAAGCGAAATATGACATAACCACGTTTACCAAACACAATTTACATCGAATAAAGAATTACAACGGTTATGAAACAAGCGGTAGCGCGATCTTTACGACAATTTCTGTACTATAACATATTTAGGTAGCTATGCATATCTTTAGTGTAAGACAGCCAGAAAAGGGTCGTAAAATTTTGAGAACCTGTTTTAACTCATCGGTTTAATTGTGGATTCAGATATAAGTTTATTGTGATTGATTTTCAAAACATTTAATATGCAACACAAGAAATAAACGACTTGTTAGGTTTATTAGTTAACTAAATGACAGAAATCAAAGTAATTCATTCTATAAACGCGGCGCGCCGTTCGCAGATATATAAATAGCGCCGCTAGGTTGAATATGTATTAGAGATTATTAAATTAAAGATAGTTCCCTGGAAGCATATCACATATATCAAAACCCCGCACAGTTACTTACAACCCAGCAGATAATGATAATTAATATGTACTTATGACATAAAACAAATTGTAAATCTTAATTTATATATACAAATGTATGTGTACGTACACCCTTATGTTAGAATAAAAAGCGGTAATAAAGAGCACTAATACTGTTTTTGTGAATGTTAAATAAATTATTGTAATTAGTTATGAAGGGAAAATGGCTTTAAAGGTTTGCACGCAATAATTTATAAAAGTAACGCATTTTAAATACTATTTGCGGCAAAACTATATGAAATAAATTCATCAAATTTAAACGATTTGTTTTTCGAAGCAATGCTAGAATAGGATTTTCGATTAAATGTCATTTATGGTATGGAAAACATAAATTTTATTATTAACAAAAAGATGTTTGTTATTATTAGTGTTGTTTTAAGTTTATTATTATGAATGTTATGGCAATAAAGTCATTTATTATTATTATTAAATATTTTATGCCATTTTCAAGAAATGAAATGATCGTATCCTTTAAATTATCATTAAATAAGCCCTAAGCAAATGTATGAACATCGTGACGTGAGAACTACATATATTCGCCGTATTTCATCTATTTGATTTTTTTCAAATTTTCTACATTTTGTAGAGTATCAGCATAGACTTTTCAAATCATTAAAATACGAAAATCAATAAGTACCATGCCGTTCTCAAGTAGTTGGTATCGACTTTCGATATAATAAACATTTTTAAACTATTCTCCAGGTGGTTCGTTATCAAAAGTTTTTGGCATCAATCTAGTTGCAATACATCAGAGAAAAGTGACTTCTAAGCGCACTTTATATCATTTCTAGGACATCTCATCACTTCAAAACATAAGGCAAAACGAACATACATTTTTTTAATTAACTTTAGCTTCATATTATAACAATTACTGAATCACATTAGTATCTACAAAAAAAAGCTCCGTATTCTCGTTGTCACATGAATAAGCGTTACTATTTTATAGATATCGTCGGCTATATATAAATACATATTCACTAATTATGTTTATTTTAGTCGAGTAATCTTTGTACTTGATTAACTTATCGAGATGTGGTTAACTTGCAACTCTAAGTGAAGAAGGATTACTCAAGTAACATAAACAAATGTGGTGAGTATTCTTTGAACTGTGTATTTGCGTGTGTTTTGTAACTGAATGTATACTATACCTCTAGGAATAGGTACTTATTTTTCTAACATAAAACAGTATAACATACAGTACAACAGATCAGAAATATTCAATTACTATCTTAACACAAACATGCAGCAATTTGTATATGATGCAAAATGAATCTTTTCAGATTATATGTACACTGCTCGGTAAAATTACGGAATAGATTCAATAAATTTCGCACAGTCCAGTTTTCAAAGAAATGTTTTGAAAGAAGTTAATCCAGTAATTAAAAATAAACAGTTTTTTTTTAATAATTTATTGAAAATAAACGCTATATAAAATATGCACTTATTCATTTATATAAGGTATAGATATACCGACATATAATGATGCGTCGACTTGGTGCTGCTTGTTCTGCAGCGAGGACAGAGTCCTCGCGTTGAGATAGATGGTGAGACTTCTGCTTCGTCCCGAGCTATCCATATCGAGAGCGTGTTTGGTGGTTTTTTTATTTATACGTTTTTTTCTTTATAATGTTTTTGATTGCATTTTTGGAATGTATGTGTTTGAATTGTTTTATTTCTTCAGGTAGTTATTGTAAATTGCTACTGTTTCAGATGTTGGTATTAGTAGAAGAGCTATGGGAGTTCTGGCACAAATTCCCATAAGGTATATACAGGGGGTCTAAATTTAGCTTCCCCCTCCATTCCTACTCCTCGCCTTGGCCACGCCTACTTGGCGCCTTCTGGTTGATCGATGGGAATGCAGGCTTGCAGCGCGAAATTTGAATATCCTCCGCCATACTCTTACGGGGGCGCAAATACCGCTCCAACTTGGGGCTCAACCAGCGCCGTGCGGTAGAGACGTGACGCAGGGCCCGATCCACCGAACGCCAGGAGATCGAAGATACATCGAACTGATATCTCTCGTTCAAGCAAGTACATCATCGCTCTCTTTCCAACACATGTATAAGTTATTTCTGTTTTTCATGTTATGATGCCTGCACCTTGCAAAATATGGATAAAAACTAAATTTAGACCCCATGTGTAAACCTCATGGGAATTTGTGCTAGCACACCCATAGCTCTTTTCCTAGTATTGTTTTATATTTCTTGTTGCTAGTGATATTGGTTCTTATATGAGAGCCTCTTTTTGTTTTGTATGAGTAAATTTCTCTATTACTTGTTAATACACAACTTATTTTTATTAATCCACGAATTTTGTTAAAATCTAGATAGTTTCTAGTATCTCAGAAATTAGAAACCACCGGTTACGATAAGACGGAATAATTTAGTAGCCTCGGTCGACGAAGAAGCGAACAATAATTGACGTTAAAAATCTTGTGTCCTAATATGTTGACAAAACGTACCGCTTAACACCGCGTTCTGACGACAGAGAGGCTGACGTCACAAGGGCAACGCTGAGTAATAATAGTTATTACCGACCTTAAATGATATGGCCTGGGTGGATGTAGGGTGTTGCAAGGGAGATTCCGCAGGGGGTAGCCAGGCCACACCCGTTCCCAGTTCGTGGATCGATCCGCAACACCGCCTAGTATAGGTGTGGCTATTGTGTGCGGCGAGAAATATAAAGCGGAATTTATGCGACCGACCGCTGCGAAATATAATCAGGCGTCCGCGATTAAAAGTAGACATAAATATACCTACCGTATTTGTTTCTACGAAGTTATGTCGAAATGAGGGAAATAATTTATTTTGTTATATAGATTGGGTCTAGAACGTATAATATACTACTTCTTTTTGCTTTAATAACGTTAGTATAGGGTATATGAAAAATAGTCCTTTTAGACAGGGATTCAAAACAGTTATTATAATGATTTCGGTTCCAAAACAGTTATGAAGAACTGTTATTTTCCATAACAGTTATTTAGAACCGAAATTCATGAAAATATCGGTTTTGATTACGGTGATAATTTCGGTTCTTTTTCGGGTGTATGTCGGTTATTATCGGTTCTGTTTCAGTATTTTGAATAATGTGTTATTTTTGTTTTATAACAGTTACAATTATATGTAGGCTGTCCAGTTTTCGACACTTTTATAGGGTATCTCCGTAATTGTCAGTGCTATCAAAAAAGTAATCAATCCAAAAAGAGCACATGATAGGTGTTCATGTGCTCTTTTTGGATAAAACTTGAAATGCTAAAATCTTAATTTAAAAATTTTCGCTCACTTAAAAGATACGGGGGAACATCAAAAAATTGTCAATTTCAAAATTACCCTATATATTTTTGGTTAAAAGAAATACAGAAAAATATTTTATACAAAAGTTTCTTTATAATGATTATTGAATAATCTGCCGTTTTCAGAATAAGTAATACGGGCTCAAGTAAAAAAGTTATCGGACCTAACCTATTTTTTTTTTAATACAACATTCTGTATATTTTAATCTATAAAAAGATAGCATTTTAAATTCTCTTTTCAAAAATATAACACACCATGGATGATATTGGTTTTCTAGGCGATTTATTTAAACTTTATTACTTTAAACCACAGTAGCCTATGAAACAAAACCTAGTATCCTAGAAGCAAAACTATATTGTTGTCAAAATGTTGTGGTATCGATCTTGCGCTTTTAAATCCAAACAAATTACCAAATTTCTCTGATTTACGTGACTACATATACTTTTTCAATGTGTTTGACTGTTTACTACATATTTAGTTCGGGAATATTTCTATACTTTCTTTTGGAGAGGGTCGACGCACAGATCGAGAATACAGAAGATACAAAGTAAAAATGGTCCATCGCACCATGAGAATTCTGCTGCTGCAAGTAGATTGTACGCTGAGCGATTTTCTAACAGGTCAACAGTTATTCTACAAAAATTCACCACTCTAGTGATTCGTACACGAGATACTAGTGTACTGCAAACACGTCAAGATCGAGATGGTGAACCTGCCCGACACCAACGAATTTTGGATGCCGAAGAAGAAGTCTCAAATCTTGTCGGAGAAGATCCTTCTAGTAGAACTCGAAAAACATCTCACCATATAGGCAAATATTGACAGCAAAGGCAAACATTTCGAACAAAATTACATCACACCAATCCCCTGGAACACTATAGATAGTATTTCGAACATTTGTTATAATTTCGTGTGTAAAAAGCAAATACTTTAAAGGGATATCCAATCACATTGCTATCGTAACGCCCTGTTTATATTCTGAATTATTATTTAAAATGGAATTTGCCTACTATTTGCTTAATAGCTTCGACGTTTTAGGTCATCGATATCCCTATAGTATACAAACGAAATGTATCGTACACGTGGTGCGGTCTATCTACGTACGGTTACGTATAGTAAACAGAAACGGACCTACGGAACAGTTGCGACTTTTTAAAAATTACATCGCACCTTCGCAATTTTTCGTTCATAATTTTAATATTTTTGTTTCCACGTGTATTTTAAAATCAGCCATCTTTGTATATCGATATTTTCTATAAATGGTCTCGAAATTCTTACATTAGTTAAAACTACGGATAGTATTCACTATGAAAAACAAAATCGTCAACTACAGTATGTTTTGCCTTATCTATCTAAACTTAAAACACTCTCCACCTCATTTTTAATAATTGAGAATAATTTTTTGCTGAACCATTTTTACCAGTTTACTAACTACTCTCCTGTAGTTACCTAAAATGTAAAATATTTTAGATATACATGTAGGCACATACATTTTATTCTTTAAATAAAAAGCTATTTGCAAAGGTATTATATTAACGTGAGAATTATAGCGCTAATAAATAAAATAGATTTAATGCCTTAAATAACTTGCAAGTTACGCTTGTAGTATACGAAGTGTTGCACTTCGTATGTACCTAGATACATACCTCGACATAAATATAGGTAGCGCTATCGTACGCATTCCTCTAGACCTTTTAAATGTAAAAAATAAAAAAAGAGCGGAACGCTATAAGGTTTATTTTTTCACCTGCTCTCATAGACTATAATTAAGTGCTATTAATAGATAGGTGTGAATATAGATTAAGCGGTTACACCTCTCGGATTAGCTTTGGTGCAATGATATTACCTAACATATAGGTACATATACCTACATATATGATGCTGGTCGATTAATATTTACAGTATTATTCAAATGAATAGGGTTCTGTGGTACTAATAACAATTACCGGTCAGTAGGTATGAAACCCTTTGCACAAATTTCTGTTGGAATAATAAGTGTAATTAAGGTATTAAATTTAAATTTTCAAACACTGATATTTGTCTCTTCCCTTATAAAAATTATTGCTTTTACATAACTAATATCGTCGATAAAGGAATCATGTGTTTAAATATGGTTTTCAGGATAGATAACGGATATCGAAGACCTTTAACACTAGACCGGGATCAAATAAACTTGCCCTTAGATAAACAGTGTTATCGCGAGGTCAGCACTTATTTACGTACTTCTACATATATCATAACCGATGAGAACCCATTTCTATATCAGAACAAACATTTATTATTGTACTAGTTTCTGTGCAGACGATTATTGAAAAAAAGAGAACAATTTTATATTGAAATTAATTTGTTGTAAACAAGTCGAGCTTTAACTTTCAGAGATACATTTTAGGAAAATAATGTTTCTAAATGAAAAAAAAAAAAGAAATATTCCAATTAAATAAATATATGCTAAATGGTTTCTTTGGTGTATATATTATTAATTATTAGTAGTAGGCACAGTTAATGGAGTATAATTACAATGGGCGTATATTCGGTGTGTGCTGATGCAGGGCACGCCATCTATGATCTGATTTCTAAATTTACGTTCAACCTCACTGAACAGTTACTACTAATAAGGTTCGTATGTAAGCTATTGTCTGAATATTTTAAAAATGATGGGAATTTTGAATAAATTCATTGAGTTAAGTCTATTTTACTTAGATAAATTTATTGTCCATGTTGGTGGTGCCAGTCCCCGACAGTTTCTTAGTCATTTCGTTTAAGCAGCAAAATAATCATGGTTGCCTCAATTTATGGTTCTTTACATAACTGAAATGGTCCAACAGAAATGGCTAGTTTGTGATTAGTTTGATTGCACCGCGAACAAGCTTAATGTAAATGCCTTGCTTTTTTTCTTCTATTGTTAGTACTGAAGATTTATAAGTAAATAAGTTATGAAATTTATTAGAGTTTAATAACCAAAGATGTATTACGCAGAATTCACGGCGCAATCTGCTGTCTGCATCCGTTAGATCACATAGAGTATGCATGCACTAAACTGAGGTGGCTGTTAAAAGGGGTTGCACTATATTTATATTGATAGAGTCCTACATTGGTCACATCAGAATAAAACAACACCGTAAATTCATAAAAGTGTTTATTACTCACAATAATATGAACAACAGTTTAAAACTGCACTCGTCATAGCAAATATAGTGACAATAAGAATAATAAAAAATATGCACCACTTTGAAAAATGGAAATGCAATTATACAGTTAATTAACAAGAATATAATTATCTGAACGAATCAACTACATATCTAGAATTGGTATAATTCAATAAACAACAATGCTAAATGGAAACATACTGTGTTCATATCAAAATAGTACAAATTTATATTTTTAAATACTGGAATGACATTTTTGTTTCATTTTACAGAAAACCACTTTTAGTGGTGAAAAATCGAAACGTACAACAAAGTTGAACAACCAACAGCGCATGTTATAAAGATCCCAATTAATTAAAGTATAACAAGAAACAGAACGCAATATAATTATGGTAAAATAGAAATGAGTGCAGCGACCATTGTAAAATGTACAGTGAAACATGTATACCCGATTAAATATACATGTAATACAAGATTGTATAACAATTTGAAATTTATAGTTTGTATTATGAACAAGTAAATATAGAGATAAACTATGAAGGTACTGTGCAGCTAATTTCTAAATTAACCAGTGTGAAATAATTTCCCCACTTGGTAACTTCCCCATATTCCATCTGTTTCAATTGTATCCGCTTCAATAAACGAAAAATATTACACACCAGTGGCGGGTTGATTAATTTAAAAATCCTCTACTTATAAATACTACAAATTTTAAATTTGCTGTATTAAATAGGATTTTTAAAGCTGATAATATATCTTGAAATACAATAAATATAAATAAATATATATCTTGTATAATATATGTATTTATATATTTTCTTTAAATATGCACTTAAACCTACTTTCTTTTTTTTTGCTACAGTATACGATCATTAAATACATTTTTAGGTATGTCTTTTCATAGTTATAAAATTTAATTTGATGAATATACACCATTAAAATTTATATTCCTATAGATATTGATTTAAAATACGTTTATTTTAAATATATACTATATTACACTTCGATATTTTTCCTTTTTCACTTGTTTTTTTTTTTAAGTTGGTGTTCTCAATATCTAACAAACCTGTACAATTTCACAAATTTTTACCTTCCTACAATTTCAGCAAATTTGGTTTACTCTTTATACATATACATAACTTACAATTACATACTATGTCCATCTCTTTCATGAAGTTTCCCTTACATTTCTACATTCAACTCTATTCAGTAAAAATACCGTTTATATCTAGGTTAAGCTACGCTTCTTGAAACGCTATTTACAAAATTCAGACTTCAATAAAATTTTATTATGTTATTCTATTAAATATATGTGAAAAGCAATTGTTTTTACTACTAGGGATTGAATTTTTGATTGTTTTTGGTGATATTCGTTTTTCATCGACTATAACTTCTTCTAAGTATGTTTAATTTTTTGATGCTTTTGCGAATTTTAATTGGTTTCAATAATAAGCTTCTCAGTGTTTAGGTAGTTATTCTATATCGAAAGTATTTAACTATTTATGCTTATTATAGAGCGTGGTGAAAGCAATGTCTATATAGTACAAACGCTACATTTTACGTTAATTTACGGGTATTAGGTAGTCTATATTTATGATAATTCAAAAATATTTTTCGGATAGATATATTATATATTATGCTACAGTTGTAATATATTTTGAAAACTGAACGACGAAATAGTTTTATAAACAATATCCTCGTTACATGTTTTTAATTCATTCACTTATTTGAATTATTGCGTATTTTATACGCTCGTAATAACATTCTATTTGTGTTCATTTTATGGTTAATAAAGAATAAAATTTTTAAACGAATAACAGTTATTTACAAGGATGGAATATAATAATTACAATATAACATTTCGATAATAGAAATTTTCCCGCCTGCAGGTACTCGTTAGTTCTTTTTTTAAACAAATACTACCAACTATGTACATTCCTTGTAATTGACAATTTTACAAACGCTTTATCAAATTATTATTGCGGTATAATTTTATTAATATATGAGCGAGCATTTTACGGGAAAGGACAGTTATAATAATATGCATTTAGATTTAAATCAATATTTACAAACAATACAAAATGTGTAAGACGGAAAACAATAAACATTGTATGTAATTAACCGAAACAGATTAGTTTTTTTTTTACATTTCATAGTCACTAAACAATATCAGAACTGTTAATTTGCTATAACAGATCATATTAAGATGACAAGATTTATTTTCTTAATATATTTTAACCCTTTCTCTTTCATTTTTTATTTTCTAAAAACAAAATTTTATTTAGATTTTAAGAATCATTTGCTTTCAAAAATATAGATAAGCCGCTTTTATTAATTGTGCTTACGACATAGTTCTGAAAATAAAAATAGTAAATCGTACAGTTTGAGCATCAACATTAGTTATTTAACTAGGCGTAATATAAATATACAAATAATTCATCTGTCTGCTAATAATATAGGTAATACGTTTTGAACGTATGTATAATTAGTATTTAGTATTTGGATTATATACAGATAGGTTAATTATGAATACCTGTAAGTATTGCAACGAAATATTGTACAGCATGTTCTCGATATAACTACATCTGTTCTATTTTGTTATATATATATTTATAATATTTACATTGTGTATTAACTACATATGATATGTATGAGCAGAACTATCCAAGTTTATAATATAAGAACCAAGTGAGTCATTAACTAATTCGTCAGATAAATGAATACAATACATCAGCTTTTATTGTAAAGTTGACCATTTACAAAAGAATTTATATTTTACCGAGCGTAGATTAAAATAATTGGTGTTGCAACACATTTTTTTTTATCAACTTTAAGTTTAAATCTGCCATAGACGAAAGAGGTGATGTTTATTTATACTTTCAAAGTAGAATATTCTAATATACTTATGCAATTTTGACCATTTCCTGAATAAAAAATAGAAAGGATATATACCGGGTGATAATGGGAATTTCAGGTAAAAATTTTAATTTTTGGGCGCTTATAATAGATGACCTTGTGAGTTTTTGGAATAATCCTGAATGTCAAAGTTGTCTCCGGTTTGACCAGAAGCGTTCTCAACTTTTGATTTTTAAATAGAACACCTTATATTTTTTGTTTTACATTTTTTGAATCGGCGTGTTATCCTATGCATGATGAAGCCATTTGCGGATTTTTTTTTAAAGTAGGTATGTTTCTTGTAAATTTTGAAACCGAAACTATAGGTGGTTGTGACTCTCCTAAATTGCTTTTGGTTTGCATTGTTATCATGAGAAGTAATTCAAATCTGATGTATTTTCTATCTATCCTTATATTTTCATCATTTTGACTGTTCTTTTTACATTCACCATAATTCAAGAGTTTGTCAAGTTTTTCTTCAGGTATATACGAAGCAATGTTATTATGCATGATGATAATTTATTTTTGGTTATTTTAGACTGACATAAAGACAATGTAGATACCTGTGTATAAACGTCAAATCCGTAAAAGCAAAATGGCGGACATGTTGAATAAGCTTAGGAATAATTAGATATGATGATAGGTGTCAATTACTTGAAAAATTATAAAAAGTTTTTTAACACTGTGTCTTCATTCCTTAATGGATTTTAAAAGTTTTGGCACAAAAAATTTAAGATAAAAGTCCTTTAACGATAAGTTGCAAGACCCACCCTAGTTATATTTGAAGAAAGTTAGTTTTAAGAAAAAAACTGTTTTTAACTTTTGACGGAAAATACCATATAAGGACAGATAGAAAAAATATCAGATTTCAATTACTTCTCATGATAACAATGCAAACCAAAACAGACAACAAAATCTTATGATTTAATAGTTTGAAACAGCATGTTCAAAATAGAAGTAGATTTTAACACGAAATTTTCTATGGATTAGTAGCGTTTATTATTATCACTCTGGTTAATACAAATTAAGGTTATTTTTCAAATTTTACGACTTTCAGAAACCCGGATCATTTTTGCGGAAAGAAGAAATAACTCATAATAATATACAAGATATCAATTTGCATAATTTTTTTCTATAAATTTATTAGAACTTCTGAAAATTTTGAGTTTCTAAGAGTTCGATGTCTACTAATAAAATCTGATTTCACTCTATAATCGAAATTACGAGAGGAAAGCCGAAATGAAAAATCCGATAATACATATTCATTTGCCATTTTAAACCTGCTATACTAAGATAATATAGGGCACGCACCATTTTAATGGCAAGTCTTTGATTAAAACACCACGCGCTTTTGTGAGAATGAGTTAAATGCAGTTCATTCGTTTTGCTTCTGGCATTGGTGCAAAATTCTAATTGGGCCACTGCATGCAATTTCACTGCTAACTTTACTAACTAAAATTGCTATTAATACCGATACATTTTCTGTCAATTGGATATGATTCTGTAACCTTCGGAAATTACAGAGCACTATTATGGGTTCGAATCCATGCTCCATTACTATAAGGCGTTCTTACTGCTATAATATAGCTTTAGAGTGCAGGATGTCGCCGTAAAGCATGCCAGATGGCAGATGAATATGTCCGGTCTTATCCATTATGTAAGTACGCAAACCGTTATTATCCTTTTTGTATTGCTTCTTAAATCAATCCTACTTCGTCCAAGTATTATTGGTAATACTAATCGAAGTATATTGGTATGAATGCTACATATAGACAGACTGTATTTCGAATTTAAGAATATCTACGTTCTACAGTGGCAGTGGGAATTACTTAAGAGACTTGAAAAGCTGTGAAAACCGCTTGAAAATTTTCACCGCGTTTATCTTTATGTTTTACTTTATCCATATTTTAAACACCAAAATCAATTATGTAAAGTAAATAGAAAATAATAGTTGCTAAAATGTGTGATTAATCGAAAATTAAGTATTATATTTATATATTATCTATTTTTTATCATTATATAAGTATATGTTCACTACATATTTAAGCTATGCAATTTATAAGGTTAAATTTACAACTACAGACTAGTACTCTGACTATATTATAATATATCATTGTTTAAAGTTACTCGTGTTAAGGCCCCATTAATTTTATGTGTTTTGGAATTATGATTTTTCGATAGTAGTTTCAGTCTTTGATTAATTTATTTATAAAAATACTAACTATAAATGTGTGTTTTAAGGTTTCATTCTGTTTTATATATCTATGTAGCTACGCAATTTTTGCTGGATATCATATTTTTGCAGTATTGATTTAGATTGTTACCTCAGATTTATTTTTCTTGCATTTCAAAAAAAGTGGGATCAATGTTAGAACTTAACAGCGAGTAACTTCTAACAATAAATCTATAATCACAGCTTAAAATCCTTTATGTATAATATATTTATATTTATATATGTATAATCAAGAAATAGTTAGGTCATACAGTGTCTAAACATCTCACTTTTGTTGTCGTTCCATTGCATTCGCGGAAATGCATTGAAAATTTACCAATTAACAGCCAAAGAAGACATCGTTAAAAATATTTATATTTTCTTCATTAAAGAGATAAAAACTGATGATGACGACGAGGACACTATGATTAGCATATTTTTATAATTATTACTATTCCTTATATAAACTGTATGTATAGATAATAGTCATAATAGTTTTACTACATTTTCTTCATTCCGGCTGGCGATAATGAAGTCTTCTAAAATGTAAAGCCACTTAGTGACACTTACCGAATAGAGCAAGTAGTAAGTTTACATTTTTTAAATAGTGTACAGCGTAAATGCAAGAGGTAAATACAGTAGAACCCCATTCATTAAACCACGTTGGAATTGAGCACTGCGTTATTTCGTGAAAAAGCAAATATTAGTAATAAGAGTCCATGTATGTAGGTAGAAATGTCAATAAAGAAACAGAAAATCAAGAATGAATACCTGCCTATGTTTTTAAAGATTGTACATACATTTCTTAAAATATTCAATTACAAAAGTATTGCGTATATACACAATACTATGTACAAGTGCCTCATGTACCGAATTTGTAAAAGGAAAGCCAAGAAAAGGTTTTGCATTTTTGTGACACTGACAAACAGAGTCAACAATACGAAGATGTTTTATATGTTTCGTGTAGGATCTAATGTAAAAAAATTAGTAATTTCAGGCAGATAATCAGAAGAATTAGGTTATTCAAGGTCGCATAAATGGGGTTCCACTGAATGATAAGTACAGAAAATAATACATCTATACCACATAGGTATTTCTATTCATAATCTTCATTCGTATCTACAATCTTTTCTGCTTGGTTCTCCTTTCTCGAATCTGGAAAAAAAAGTTCACTTTAGAGTACGATTTTTTTGCGATTCGAAAATTATAATTTAGCAATAACATGTCTTAGTCCACGAACAGAGTGTACAGAGCTTATTGAAGAGATTTCTATTGTTATTAAAACCAATTCTGTGAGTATACCGGTATAATCTACGGTGAAGCAATGATGGAGGTGTGTCTAAGCTCCCACTTTGGTTTCCGACCATTACTATGGCTTTCCCACGTTAACACATAATAACTTTTTATTTAAAGATAAGAAAATTATAACCAAAAAGAGATGATACTTCTCTGAACAGTACTTTTACTAAGACCAAATCCTCTTGCAATCGGACGAATAGAAACTTTCTACTAACCTAAGCCAACGCAGAAATAATATTTTCGTCATTTTTAGTAGGAATTCCATGGTGTACGTGTTTTAAACTAGGGGAACATTTCTTATTAAGGTATACAATTGCGGTACATACTTTGTAAGCACAAATTCTAGTGCCACTACCAACAAACTACTGTAAAACTCATAAGTAATAATATTTTATTTACACTAACAAAACTAAAAGTTATTACATGTTAACCTACGTAATAACTGTTTTTTTCGTTTTAAAGACACACTAACACATCCACTAACGTGGGACACGGTATATAGGCAATTGTGAATAATCGTGGAGTTGTGCTGTAGTCCACAAATATCAGTCTCCAATATATACAATCGGTGCGTCTATAGAGATTATATAATAGTAAATAGTCAATATACATTTACTAGTTAGTAAGGATTCCAGAGGAATGATATTGTCTATGAAGCTGCTTTTCTATAGCTCTTCTGCTATAACTGTCATACATTTTGTCTTGCACTTATACTAAAGCCTAACATAAATAACTAAAGATTTAATATACCCGCTATTTAGGCCGGTAGATGTGGAACTGACTCCTGGACACACTGACTTTGGGTGGGCATCCACTAACTGGCCCCCCTGCCTCTCTCTTTCTGCTCGTTCTCTCTGTAACCTGCAAAAGAGAAAAAGGAGTTAAATAACCAAGAATAGCAATAATATTATGTGTGAAACCGATTTTTCAATGGTTCTGTTGTCTACTTTTGCTCTAGTACTCAAATGAAAACCCATTTGAAATGCAGAATGATTTAAGGTGAGAATGTTTTGATATTGTTATCCGAAAAATTAGTTTGGCAGCTTACCACCGTTGTTCCTATATTTTCCTCCCAAACGCTATGATAGCATTAGGAAAATATTTTACAGTTAGCTTATGCTTTAGGTGAAAAATATATATATCTCCGTTTATGGATCACACTTACTTGTTTTTCGACTGCCTCATGAACTGCTGGATTTTTCTCGCGGCTTGATGTTGTCGCCTTTGCGAATAGGTTCTTCTGCAAGCAGGTAAAATAGGAAGTTCAGAAATTTATATTTGGTGGTGATGTAGAAGCGACAAAACAAACAAAATTACTGGGGTAAAATTCTTCTCGACTTTATAATGTAGAACAAGCTGTCATGAAGTGCAATATGTTAATAGTGGGCCGCAAATGTCAATTATAGATCGACCAGCCAAAGCCCACACTAGGTTGGTATTCTCAACCCAAACCTGGGCTGTCTCTAGAATTCTATTCCCTTGCAAATAAGTAATAAATCTTATATTTTACTTAAACGGTTTTAAAGTACATATTTAAACGTTAAATCCATCTACGTCCAAAATGTTTCAAAGAACAAAACAAAAGTTTGTTCAAAATAAATTTCAAACCTGTTAATCTATAAATACTAGGATGATTTCAGAATCGAAAAGATTTTACGACAACACAAATAGCTTCACAGAAGCACATACATATGCCTTAACAAAAAAAAAGAAGAAAAATGAAGTTAAAATACAAGAAGTTATAATTACATATGAGTAGGTCTGTCGCTTGCATAGAAATAAGTCATTCCAATATTGAGATCGAAATCAAGGAAGCTGTAACAGAAAAACTTACACACATCGAGGACAACTACACATCAAAAGATAATTTCAATAGTATAGTGGCCAGATGAAAGCAAGCAGAATTGCAAACACAGTGTTTAAACCATAAGAAAATGTAGATACATGCAACGAAAACAAGCTTAGTTTACATTCGTTTAAGGATATAGACATACATTTGTTATAAATACAGCAAAATTAAACAAAAGAGTACATAATTAACTTACTTTAAACCAGCTGATGGTGTGCCTTCTCTACTTCCTCTGCTTCCCTGCTCTTTATAGTTGCGGTAGTAATTCTGAATACATACGGCTGCCTCTTGGCTTTTCTTAAATCGCTTATGCTCACAGTACGAC
Organism: Cetonia aurata; assembly: GCA_949128085.1. Lineage (NCBI taxonomy): Eukaryota > Metazoa > Arthropoda > Insecta > Coleoptera > Scarabaeidae > Cetonia > Cetonia aurata. The sequence continues at coordinate 28,395,474 of OX421887.1, forward strand.
CTATACCCATTTTGTATCACCATTGCCGCGTGAGTCATCTGCTTGAAATAAGCATACTGCTTATATCTTCTATAATAATTCTGTATTATAACAGCAGCGGCTCGTTCCTTATCTTGCTCCTGCTGTAATCGTCCTTTATACGATCTATAAGCTTTCTGGATGATTTTGGCGGCTTCATAGAGCTCTCTTTGTTCTCGATCTGGAAATGTATATCGTGACAGGGCAAATTTGGATGAATTACCTGATATTATCACCAGAAAGGGTTAAGTTGGAAAAATCTTTTTCAAAAACTGTTCCGGAGGCTTGGAAAAATTCGCAAAAATCGGCTGTAGTTGGAGGCGGTGACGGCGAATCCAAAGTGAATGAGCACGGCGATTGAAGGCAACTTGAGGAAGCTGGACTCAAGCTAGAAGCCGGTGTTGCCACATCGTAGTGTCTAAAAGCAGTATATTAAAATTATTTCCAGGCATTCATAAAGGTTAGTAGTTCTGGGATAGTACATAAAAACTATTTACCTGTAATTGTGATCCGAGAATTCGAAATTAAATTCATTTGATTCAAAACTCGACGCTGCTGAATGGTCAAGAAGCGGCTCCATGAAGACATCCGAGAGTGTGTCGCTAGTTTCTGGAGGCCCAGGACTACTATCTAAGAGCATATCTTCGCTTTCGTTCTGGAACATATATAGTTTACAGCTACAATGATTATTGCTGTATTTTAAACGAAACCTTACCTTTATTCGATCTGGCATCGCAGCAATTATTTGTTCAGCTAATGTCAAAACCCTAGCATCTTGTTCCCCTAAAAAAATTGGTTGTTAAATGGCATTAATTTCAATTTCACAGGTTCTTTAAGAAAAAAAATCTTATTGGTTTCGGTGGATTCGCAATTCATGGCCAGAAAAATAATAGAAGAAACAAATAATTCTTTCCAGTATTTTCTTGTAGATAAATAGTTTAGTCAAAAAACTGCCAACTGCCCAACATAAAAGACTTAATTCAACATACAAATATATTTTTTTGACCACAAATTGTTAATAAGCTTACGAAATAAAGCAACTCTCCAACTAGGGAAACACCAAGAAGGGAAAAGCATATCCCACTTACGGAAGCAAACGAAAAATGAAAACAGAAGAAAACGTAACAAACGATGCACAAGCAAAATGCAAACATGATGTAGGAGGTAAAGTCGTTTTATATGTATACTCTTTTAGATTTGGTTTAATTGAAATTTTCTAATAACTATGTAAGTAATTAAATGCTATAAACATGTAAATCGATTGGTTTCGAGATTTTAATATGCAAGAAAGAAAGTAGATCAGTAACAACAGTAGCGGTATACGTAAAAAATATAAGTAAACAGTAAAATGTAATATGTTGTATATATTTGGTAAATTATCTTAGTGCAGCTTAGATGGAACTATACCTATGGGTTAGTACCTAGTAAGAAAACTAGTTAGTTAAGTTGTTTAAAAAAAGGCATGGTATATAACATGACAGTAAAGTACGATTAGAAAAATAGGTACAACAGTGAAACAACACTGACAGACAACAAATAGTTGACAGTTTTTGACGCACTGACCTACAAGACTGTTGTGGGTATCAGAATCATCATCTGAAACAGCTTCCACATCAATCAGGGGGCTACTGCTTCTGGGGGCACTACCCACTTCGCCTGTATTCGTCCACATTCAAACAAAGACAAAATAATAAAAGGAGGTGAACATTACAACGTCCAGTGTGCGATTTTATCATCATTTGCTTAAATTAGCTCCGTATTTAAATCGGGCCATCTCTACGACGCGCCTCTTTTAGTACATGTAGATTATTAAATCAACCTTTTTTTTTAGAAATGTTTACGTCTTATTAAATATTTTAACTTAAAATTTGTCAAAAGCGAAAATCAAAATCAACGATTAATAAATGATTATTTACTCATGCAAAAATCTGTATTAAGGATATGATATTTGGAATAATATAAAGAACCTACCTTAATATTAAATGTAATATAACTTAAAATGCAAATATGTCGGTAGTTTCAATGTCAACACCTTTATGTGTATGCCATTAGTCAAGAATATTTGAAAAAGTACTGCACAAACTGATTTATTTTCGATATTTATCGCTTATTACAATGGACATAGAAAGTTAAAATTTGTCTTTGTTATAAGCAACCACAACTCCCTCGGTAACTCCTAATGCAAAATGTCTTTTAAAGTTACTTGAGTTAGAGCAAATAAAAGATTATTTATTAATCTAAAAAGACTTTATAAGGAATCATGACAGATTAAAACCACAATAGAAAAAGAATGAAGAAGAAAGGCCTAAAGTCGATTACCTCAGGGGAACCACAATGTCAGTAGGATGAAATAATAGATGCTACGAAGTAAATAATATGAATATATATTCAATTCTTCGTAGACAAAGATCAGCTGGATCCAGGCTATTCTCTATCTGCACCTACATGTTGTAGTTGATGGTATGTTAGGTCATGATACAGATCCAATGGTAACAGTAAAGATAATGGAGAAGCCATTGCAAGTTTTGGTCAATCTCAGAACAAATTCAAGAATTTCAAGAATCTGTTGAACGTTTTCTAACACACCCAGAGTATTATATAAAAAAAAGGTACCTGGTTTTATTCTTTATGAACTAACTACCAAGTACATGGAAAACTGCATCAAATCAGAGAACCTCAACATTTTACGTATTGTGGGATCAAAACTTAAAATATAGTAAGTGAAGGATTGAAATTAGTCTAATGACATGTGGATGTGTATTTTTAAAATAATGCAAGGGGTCCATTTTCTTCGTTTGCCATTAGCACCATTGTTTGGCCTTATATAGAAAAATTAAAAATGTATTCTCAAGGATAGTTTGAATTTTCTATCTAATGCTGTTAATATCAATTATGTATTGCTGACAAAAGCAATGCGTTTTGTAGTTGAAATGATTGAGCCTTTGCAGTACGAAAAAAGTGCGATATATTGCACCGTCTAGGACTGTCAGTCGTTAAAGTGAGGTTCCTATGGCGAGCGTCAAAAATGAATCAGCCTGTTGAAGGTTATTATAGAGTGTTTTACTATTAGTATTTTGAAAGTTTTGACTGATTTGGAATTGTAAAATAACATCTGTAATTTACAAAGAATATATATTTAAGAATTACATACTTGCATTCCACAATTTAAAACTATAGATGTGAATCATTTATATAAAAGTAAAAAAAAATACTTGAAACTTACACAAAGCAATATCCATTCTTCTACCAGGTATAGTATCGTGATCCACATCTACTGTAGTGTCCGCTCCACAATTATTTGGTGAATTTAGTGGCAGTGACATGCTTCTGTCGAACCTATTTAACAATATACTGTAAACAACATTAGGATTTTCGATAGACATGATACAACCTTGACAATTTCAAGTTATCCTTAGTAGTCTTCTTGCTTTTCTGAGCGGACGCAGTGTCTATAATTTGCCCATACGCCATGTGAATACCGCTATCTACTGACGAGCGTTTAGTTAATCGTCCATTGTTATTCCGTTGATTTTCGTCTGCTAAGAGAGACGTTGGAGATGAGCTGAGGTGTTTATTAGAATTTCCATCTGACGATAATGACTCTAAATCAAGATTCAGCAGTTTGTATTTCTGCGATTCGCTTCTGGAAAATAGAGTATTAGACGCGTAATTCATTTCGACGATGAGAAAAATTTACCTGGTCACAGCTCCAGGTCGCAGGAACACTCCATCGTGGGATTTACTATTAGATGCTATAGATGTTAGTGAGGTAATTGAACTCGCTGGTGATATTGCTGTAGGCGATGAGGTATTATCCACTGATAAATTGTTTGATTGTAGCAACATGTTCGCTTTATCACGGCGTTGTTCTAATTTCTCCAATTCTCTGACCAACTCCGCGTGATTGTTTATCCTTGCACATTCCAAAGCGCTTTGATTGAGACTGTTTTTTATGTTCAACGCCGTATGGTTCCATTTATACAGCATTACCGCTGTTTCTGTGTGTCCTCTAGCGCAAGCCCACATCTGGAAATGTCGAGAAACACATTTGATTTGGTTGAGAATTCTAAATATGAAAATATTATCTAAACCAGTCATAAATGTTTAAGCTAATACAGTATTGCTCACCAAAGGCGTGAATCCATCTTCATCTTGACTTAAAGCATCTACTTCAGTTTCGAGCAAAAGTGATGAATTTTCAGCTCGCCAGTGCAACATGGCGCAGACCAATCTAGAATAGCCCAGAGAAGCAGCTAAATGCAGTAAAGTCATGCCTCTATGACTGGCAAACCAAGAGACACTCAATTCTTCTCCATGTCTCCATGACCTTGAAGTCATTGTTTGGCAGTAGGTGACCAAGCGATCTTCAAAATTGCATTGAGTAAACAATGCTGTATCTTCAACCTAAACAATTTCAAGATGAAGTTGGTTGCTATTTACTGTAAAGTAAATTATACCTACCACATCATCGAGTGGTTCTTGCTTAATTTGGAGCCGGTCATCCATCGCTTCCAATCTCTGCAGCAGAGTGAATTTAAGTAAGTTATCATTGGACCTTTCGGTTGTTGGTTCTTGTGTGGTAATTTGATCTTCCCTTGGTGGTAATTTATATTCAAACATCACAGAATTTGATATAACGTATCCATCACATGCAACTTGTAAAGTCGCCAAACCAGCTTCGTGAGCTATAATAAGAAAATAGGGCGATACGTTGTAGTGGGTATATTAATTTAGTGAACTAAACCTGGGCAGAAACATCGCAACACTCCGCTTTGTACCAAAGTCGTTGGCACTGCACATGTATCAAATAGAACGGTGTAAGGTCCTGTTGAGTGCCAGGGTCCCGTCACCAAAACCTTCACTCCACCTTCCGGATAAGCCCATTCAGGCGAATAATCGGTAATTTTAGCGGTGCCTTCAATTTGTATGTTGCTGTTCATCTCCGTTTGACCTTTATGGTTTCTACTAACTTCGGACGGATTTACATCTAAAAGACCAGCATGACCGGAATCTAGAACTTCCAAGTCGGGAAACTCGCCCAGCATGTCGAAAGCATCCAAGTTGACGAAGACATCGTCATCGACCACGTGCGTCGGAGAAACGACTACATCACAGTTATTTATGAAATCCATGGGGTTGAGGTCGTTTTCCAAGGTGGTATCCTGGTGATGTTGGACGTGTTTGCTGATCGTTGGACCTTGAGCGGTATTTACGTCGGCGTTTCTGGCTTGGTGGGCTTCCAGATCGCTTGAACACATTGGCATATTGGCTGAAAGGGTCCTCTGGATGTCCTCCTGCGACAGATCCAGAGTTTCGTTGAAGAAACCTCCGTTTATGATGGAAGACGAGTCGCTCTTGCTGACTAATGACCCTCTAGAATCTGTACCCAGCAGCACGACGGTATCGTTGCAGTAGTTTTGTTTGAAATCCTCGTTGACATCGTCCTGGGTGCAGGTATCCATGTGTTTCGAGGGCGTCGACGGAGCCGACATTATCATCTCTGTCTGATGTGTTATGAGGTTATCCTGTCTTCCGTAATCGAATACTGATTGTCTTATGTTGTCGTTAGATATTTCCATCTTAGTTTCTCGCTGAGTAAGCACTTTGCCGTTAACGATCTGACTAGTTTGGCGGCAACAGGATGACGGATTTGTATCCATCACTTCTTGCTTCAGGATTATTGGTGAATTTTTCTGATTATCGCTACTCTTAGACATGCTTCTAGTGTTTGTATTGCAAACGAAATTAGCTACTGAAACTGGGGCGACTAACGATTGACGCGTATTGGAATTGGAGGAGGCTGACGAATTACTATTTAAAATTAACAATCCGCCGCCGCCCTGAATTTGCGACAGGCTAAAAACTAAAGGTGGCGTATTGCCACTATTCGAGTCTCTACCGACTTGACTATGCTGGCTCCTGTTTTCACGCGAGTACACCCTCGGGGAATGGTTATTGGTCAATACCATGGAATTGCCGGAACCAGTAGTTGATGACACTTGGTTATTGTTTTCGGACGCGTTCAACCGTGAATTAGAACTGGACGAGGGCAAAGGAGAGCTGGATATTTCCATTTTGGCGTTGATGCGTCTCATTGGATGCGAACATGTTTTCCCGTCGGCGCAAGTCGAATCCGGGCAACCGCATTCGAGTTGTTTTACGAGAGCCGCTTGTCTGGCCACCCTTTGTTTCTCCATTAATTGACTGACTATCGCTTCGACTGTTTCTGCGGTTTGCAATTTAAAGTTCTGAAATCGGAATCGCATTAGGATTATGAAACGTTAATATATAATATCTAAATTGATATGGAGGTGTGGTTAAATTGACTAAAGGGGGAGCATTGGTTACCATTAAATACGAAATTTACCGATATTTCTAATTCGTTGTTCAGATCCGGTTCATCTTCGCTGTAAAACATTGGCTTCAATTGGGATACCAGTTCGTCTTTCGTCCACTCCTTTTTGTCGGCCCATAGGGCCAGACTGGGCGTAATTACCGCCAGTTTGTTATCGTCCGGATACGGCACGTTGAGGTAATGTACTAAAACTATGTCAGGATTCTGCAAAATAGACAAATAGATAGGTATTTACATAAAAAACTCTCTATTCTAATATATAAAGGCAAAGTGAAAATAATTTAATGTTTTTAATTGAATATGATGTAAAGTTGAATTCAATGAATTATTTTTAGGCAATAAAATTTGATCCTCACCTTTTCCCACGCCATACGGTATAATATGGATAGAGTACTTTTAGAATTAATTTCGTAAGTGAGTTAGCCAGGTTTAGAAAGGAATAGAATTTTTAACGTCAATAGGATGTCTTACTACTATATAAAAATTTTGCTGTTCTACTGATCTAAACGGCTTCGTGCTGCATTTGGTGTTGAAGTGCTTCCTCAAGGGACTGTTCACAACTGGTACACCGAATTTAAGCTCGATAGGGCTTCACTCAGCGACGACTTAAGAGAAGGAAGACCAATTTCTGCAGTTACTGATGATAACATAGCTGTCGTTCGAACAATGATTGAAGAAGGCAATCGAATCACTTACAGAATTATTAGAAGCATCTTGGACATTGGTATGACTGTAATTAATCCTGCGTAATTACTTGCAAGTAATTACGGAAGATGTATTGTCGTTGGATACCTCACAATTTAACAGATGCTCGAAAAGTTCAGCGTGTTAAATGGTGCAAAGCAACTTTAAAGAAATACAACGAGGGTAAGTCAAAAGCAGTCTACAAAATAATTACTGGCGACGAAAGGTGGATTTATGCATTTGAACCTGAATCGAAGCGGCAATGGATCTTTCCTACCGACCCTAATCCAGTCAAAGTCAAGCAGTCTCGAAGTGTAGGAATTGTAGCTACTATCTTTCTCGAAATCTGAACCAGTTGCAACGTTGTTCTTGAAGACAGATGTACGTAGACAAATGTCCTTGAGAACTCTCGCTTACGGTGTTATGCATCAAACCGTATCGTTCAACAAACAAAGCAAAATTGATTCTGTCGTATTTTTTTAAGGGAGTTGACAAGGCCTAAGCATCGAGTGCTTATCGGGCACCCCTGCAGAGCAAAACATCTCCCCTAATCATCATTACGACCCCGGAAAAAATCGGTTATCATACTTGACCACAGTGCGATTTGCACCCTGGGCCTCACGACTGATAAAGAATTGTGCAAGCCACTGGGTCATCAGGATAAATATATTAAGTCTAAAGGTGAATATTTTGAAAAACAGTAATAAAAATATTTTTGGTTCGACACAATTTGATTTACCAGTTTGCGGAAATTATCGGTGCGACCCTCGTCTGTTTATTAACAATTGCAAATTTTTATCTGATTAATTGACGGGAACTAATCCACACTTTCCAATTAAATGACCTACTCAGTAAGTGATTTTTTTTTATTTATTTCCTTTAGATATAATCATTTCAGAGTAGACAAGGCTACAGGCATAACATTTCATTATTACACCTAAATTTTAGCTAAAATATGTTTGTAGATAGACAAGGGGTGGCACCAGTCGAATAAATTTGGAGAATATTAGTTTGTAATCAACATCTATCAGTGGTAAAAGTAATAAAGTTGGAACGATAGACTGATGATGGGTGACGTTGATGGTGCCTAACATTCATTAAATACATGAACAGGCGTTTTCTTTTATAAAAACGTTATTTAGAATAAATCAAAAGAAAGAAAACACAAATATTATGCTAAAGAAAAAAATTTAAGAAATTACGCGAATAAACGTGACTTTAAAATAATTTAAGAAAAAAAAATCCTAAATGTAGATAAAAAAATTATATTAATCATAAATATCAACCATATTACATCCCCGTATCTATACTTTTAACCATTACTGTATATGCCATGTGCAAGTAGTAAGTAAGGTCAAGATGTATACTTCGACAATGTTATGCACTTCACTGTGTAAACATTGCTCCTGGCTAATGGGATTATTACCAGTTGCCAACTATGGAAGACCTATAAAATATGCGCACGTAGTTAAACGTGCGGTTAGCTTACCTGAAGAAGCCAGTAGCATCTTCTGTGGAAGGTCGGTAGTATAGCGGAATGAACGTAGCAGCCGTATATGCACTGAAAATAGAACGAAAACAAAAAGTAGAAAACATACTATAGGTACGCGTATGAAAATCGCAAACGAAAGAGAAAGATGGAACGGTAAAAGCATACGTACGAATGAACTAAGCTAACGATAATTGGCTACTACTTTTCGCGCATTCCAAACGAAACGGCAGGTTCTCGAAGAACACCGCGAGTTACAACAACAACAAATCCGGCTTCCCCTCGGTCGTCGCCGTCCGGGCGCTGATGTTGCGAATGCATTCAAAACACATCGCACTACCTAATACGTGCGCCCTACGTGTACGAGTGAGCGCCAGCGTGCGCGCCCTTATGAAACTTTTAATTAAATAGCAGCGGTGCCGGCGGAGAGTACACGGTTTAGTCAGGCGATAAGGCCATTGAAATTCAAATTAGCGCTTAACGTTTAAATATTCCCCGATGCTTTCAACACAAATCAGATAAATTTCGTCTAGAATAAGCGCTCTTTTTTTCGAGAGATCCCGGCACTTATAGAAAGGGGAAGGAATATTTTTATCGGCAAATCGAATCGGACGCGAATCGAATAATTAAACCGGAGCTTCAGATCTGTTTACCGATAAATACGGCAGAGAAGAGAATTCCTACTTTAATCGAGCAGGAGTTGTATTCCCACCGTGATATTATATAGTATTCGTACAGTCGTGTAAATCAAATACTTACAAGTATTTATTAATATACACAACATAAAGCCAAGCAGGAGTTGCCTTTAATGTCGGCGCCTTTGATCTTTTGACATTGAACGATGACTCGCGCATTAAACTGGGGGGATTCGGGACCGAATTGACACAATATCATTGCAACGGCTAAAAGGAACACGTAAATAAATTGAATATCAAATATGAGTAGATAAAATATGCAGTTTACATTATCAATATGAGTAAAATTGATTGTGGAGAATATTATTATTGTATTAATAGATTAGTCAATATTATATGCAACTAGTCAATAAATATAATTATAAATATGAATTTACCTACATAATGTTGTTAATTCTTTAATGCCCCTGAAATTAATCAAAAATAAAGTGAAGAACAACATTTACTAGTTCCATATAATACGCATTCATCTGTTAATACAATAATAATGTGTTTTCCGCAATCAATTTTACTCATATTAATAATGTAAACTGTTATACTGATATTTACTCGTTGGCATGGGCGTAGCTAGAGGAGGGCAGAAAGGCCTCACCCTAAATCTTGAAGTAATTACTTTTTCTGCACCTCGGTTACTGAGAAGCCTAACTAGACTTTCATAACTATATTTAATGAGTCGCCGAAAACCGCTAACGAATTCGATATCGAGTAGATATGTATAATGTTCGAGAGCTATGCACAGCTACGAGTACGTATTTTGGCAAGTAGTGGGAATCTCCAGTAGTTGCTCTTAGAAACGTACACGTCCGGTATATGACCGGTTTATAGATTTGTGAAAAAGCTATGCAAAAAAAAACCAATAATAAATCAATGCATAACTGTTTGCGTGCCAAAACAATCGGCTCCGCTCAATTCGAGGGGTAATTACGCATAATTGGGGTACCAAAATGACCGGCTCCGCTCAATTAGCGGTTGGAATTTAATGGGTGGGTTAAAAATCCGGCTCCACTCGATTAGCGGTTCGGAGTTTTGATCGGCGTGCCAGAAATTAACATCGGCGTCGCTCGGTCAATGGATTGCTGAACCAGACAGAAGCTTCGTTTAGGCGAGGGAAGATTGTAATCGGAAAACTGCTGCTCGAACCCCAGGACTCTTTCTATTTACAAAATGGCGCTTTAAATAGCGTTTGCTGCAAACTATTTCGTTGCGACTTGCACGGATGAAATATATAAACTATATATACAATGCCTTGCAAAAATTAATAACAATTCGGTATTAAAAATTAATGTAAACAAATTATTTAATTTATTCAAAAATGAAACTTAATTTGTAAACGTAATGGGTCGTTACATAACAACTCCAATCGGAAAAATTTGGGTGCTAATCAACGGTTTAGCTACGGGAGGCAATTAAGTTGACACTAAAATGTGAATCAGTAAGCAATTACTGAGAATTTATTCTCGTAAGGATGTTAGAACAATTCCAAAAAGTGAAAGTTAATTCCTTAAGTTAGTAAATACTTATAGGGACTTTAACCCAGCATCAAAAGTTCGATTCTGTAAGCCTCAGCCATTTTGCAGGGATATCCCTGGGTATATACCCAGTCGTTCCTATTCATAATTGATATCGGTGATATTTGGATACCTTAACAAATAAATACATGTATGTTTTATTAATTCGGGTATACTACCAAATTGGTACACATATTTTTTCAAGTTGATGCGGCTTTTATTTTAGTAATTTTTATTATTAATATTTCTCAACTCTTGACTTTAAAAATTTAATATTTGTCATTCTGTATACTTGTGAACCGTCAACTTTCATTTTTAGTATTTAAATAAATAGTAACTTAACCTTTTCTTTTTCTCTTTGTACTTTTATCATTTTCTAGTTAACCGCGGCTAGCCACCGCTTTATGTTTGTAACTAAATGTGAAGCGAATGATCATTCGACAGAATTCCGCTGTCATTTAAATAACTATTTTATTATTTGTCCTTTACCCATCTCTGTGTGTTATTAAACAGTTTATCCACGAATCTCTTGTATTGTTTTTAATGAACTTTTGTTACCAACCCTGAGATAGCTTCCGGACAACACCTCTGGAGTTTTTACAGGTAATAACCTAAGTTAAAAAAGGATGTGTAACTATAGCATTCATAATTTATCAAATGCGCCAAATTTTGTGCGTAACCGATCCTTATATGTTAAAAGATGCACGAGGTATTTAACTAAAGGTAAATTTGTCAAGAAGTTAAATAATTTGTCGTTTCATTATTCTTTCCCAAGTGTTGGGGTGCAGACCATTTTACTGGCACTGCTAATTCCATTCGCACTATATGTATTACGGGAGCGCAAAAATTTATATCACCCAAAGGCGCCACTGATCCACTGAGCGGACCATGACCCTAACCATTAAATTTAAAGGATATCCCTCAATTTATTTCACAACGGATACTCCCGAAAAAAGAAATTTTATTTAACGCGTAATACCGTTGGAGGTTTGGGATCGTATTTTTTCTGCGCGTCCAGTCGTGGGAATACCCGACAACAAAATCTAATATACCATGCATGTATGGCGGCGGTTCGCTAATAAGGTCGTTTAAATTCATACGGAATCAGTTCGGTCCTACCGACCGACTTTGATTAAATAAGAACGCAGTGTCAGGCGTCAAATGAAAGCCGTAATAAAAATGCGCCCCGCCTCCTTTTAGCGTCTCGGGCGCCTTTACGTCAAAGGACGAGTCTCAAATTTAATCTAAAAGTGTTTCGCGATATGAAGCCTCGCCCGTTCATACCGTTTTAATGCGTTTCTTTTTTCTTTCTTGCTGGGGCTGAAGTATGCTGTTGTAGAGATATATAAAAATGAAACAAAAGGACGATGTTCTCTTATCCCCATTCGCTCCTATAGTATCCTTGCAACACTTCTTCAATTTCAACGTTTTCTTTCCTTTTCTATTTTAGCGCGCTCTTCTCGTGGGTCATCTGTCACGTAAAACAATATAAAGTTATGGTTGTAATTAAATTATCTTCTATATTCAAAATTAAGGGAATGAATGTTGAGAATTTTTTTTCCTTTTCTCTTCCTGTTTTACAAAGAGAAGCACGATGATGAAGGCACGAAGCCAAGGGTGTGGAACTTGCACTTTAAATAATAACTTATGCTTTAGTGAAGCAATATGGCTTAACTCTATTAACTAAGATGTAGGGAATTATAAATGTGTGTAAAAATATCGAAAATTAATCAAGATAATTTGTAATTATTTATTTATTTGTCAGCAAATGGTAATTTTATTACTACGGTTGGGATGCTCGCCTTTATCGAAAGCTTGCACTGTGGGGTTATTTTCTGCAAAAGAGTAAACAACGTTGCGATTAAATATAGGCATTGTAATAAAAATAAAATGTTACACAAACAGAGAAGATAGAATAAGAGGAATTCTATTTTTCATGTAGGTACGTCGTTTCAGTTTTTAAATATCACCAACAGCACACATATTAATTTTACAATATCCACGCTTCCGCATTCCTGTCGATTTAAATGCAGTCCAAAATTGAAATTCCAACCAATTATTCCTATGATTAAACACAATTAAGTTTAAAACCCGGACACAGTCGACTCGCACCATACTTGTTGGAGATACAGCATTTTGTTTTTAGCATTTTCGCATGGCATACCTTACCCGTTGTGGCATTATTATTAATCAAGCACTGAACGCCGGTCGAGTTTTCCAATGACCGAGCCCTGTACTTTGAGAGCGGTAGTAATTGAAAGTTCCGAGCTTCCGCGTGGAAGCTTGCGACGGAATTGAAGAGAAAATTGACACGGGATTAGAACGTCGATTGTCCCAATAGATTTTCGTTTCGTAACGGTGCTATGGTTTTCGGGAATCTGTTTGTAGTCTCCTCCGCTTTTTTTGTTTTCCGTTTTGTATTGGGATAAATTAAGCTAGCGCTTTAGACAACACCGTTCTCGTATAGGTAGCTTAACCAGTTTTTTATGTCCGAATGGGTTTAGTAGGGATTAAATGAATTTTTAGTTAGCCCTTTGTTAGTTTATAAAAGCTATAAAGAACGAATAAAAAAGTAATTGATGGTCTCCCTGCAAAAAGTCACAAAGTGTCAAGTGTAAATCTACATACACTGCATGTTAAATAACTAAATAAATCAAAATATAAATCTTTAGTTCTTTATCTTGTGCACCAAATGTGTTCATAGTATACGCGCTTCTCAGCATATAATAGCAGAAAAATTAATGACATTTTATTAAAAATATATATAAAATGCATTTTTCGGTGTTAATGTTTTAACAATTTTCATGCCTCCACAATGAATGGGGCCCAGAAGCCGCAGCGGACGAGAAGTAGGACAAATGTCCTACCAAGCGGATGCCATCTCATATAAAACCAAACTAAAATGAATAATATTCGTAAACTACAATTTATGAACATTCTTAGCTTGTGTTTTGATAAAATCAAAGTGCACTTTTTAACGATTACGTTCAGAAAAATTATTTACAAATTCTTAACGGGAACACCACAACGCCATGTCTGAAAATATATTCTCGTAAAATTCCCGAGAATTCCTTCATAAATTCTAATTAAATACCTCCGGACAGCGCGATACCGGAAGGGTAACACTCATATAGCAAACCGTCCTTCTTTATTTTTCATCTATTTCGCTACATTCCGCACTTATCGCTAGATGGGGTGCTCGTGACGGAAGTAGGCGAAAAAATAAAAGTAATGGTAAAATATGGCGTACTTAAAATGTCGCTTTCAGAGGGAGCTACTTGTTTACTTAGTCGTTGCTTTCGATTTGATAAGTTGCTAGGTATAAATTCGCAATTAACGTCCAGTCGTCACATTTATTGCTCCGAGTTTATAGTGTTCGTTGGTGTTCATTTTGCTTTTTAGCGTAAGAAATGCATCTTTTAACGGGCAGCTAAGTGGACACCAGGTGTCTTGATGTCAGTCCTTATGATGATAATAGTTATCAGATGACGACATTCTTCATACGTGACACAAAACGCATCATCTAGAACATATATGGGCAAACCCCGGCCCCCGGGCCGGATCTGGCCCTCCACCAGTTTCAATCCGGCCCGCCAGAGATTCAGAAAATTCAAATAACGATATCAATTCAAATCAAAATGTTGCTTCTTTATTCACTACTACCTACTTATTTCTTGCCTACGGCCCGCGACCTGATTAAGTTCCGAAATTACGCCCTCAGCTAAGCAAAGGTTGCCCATACCTGATCTAAAAGAAGTTCAACTGTAGCAAGAGAAAATGTGTATATTTTATAAGTAAATATAATACTACACAAAAACATCTTAAGATCTCTTGTATCTATATTCCTTTTAAAAAAGTGTAGGGTGTGAGAAAGCCTCGGGATGCGTAAATGCCTTTCGTCGATTTTATAAGCTTTGAGGTGTAACGCTCTTTTAGTTATTCAGTCCATAGATGTTTCATCTTATTCCTCATAGAATCTACCCCCTGTTTTCTTTGTTCTGTTTCTCATCTGCCAGTGATCTAGCAGGATTTCTATTAATTTAGATTTCTTCTGGTTATAGTTTCCGATTCCTTAGAGATGATTCTAGTGTCCGAATTTTCTGTATTGTATGTTACTCGATCGACTCTAGTATGGAGGATTGTAATTCATTGTATTTTTTTAACATGATTTTCTGTCATTTCACCCTGTGTCACCACTTTGCCACGTTGCCATAATCTCTTCGAGAGTTTATGCCGATGTTTCAATAGCTTTAAGGATGCTCAGGGATTTGCCCAAGCTTTCGAAATATCTGGTTCTACGCTCGTGTATTCCTATTCCAGTTTGTTATACTGTTTTAGAGCGTTCCGTGTGCATTGGATGGCATTTATCTGAAATGTTACTTTCACAAAATTGAATTATTTTGGCTTAGCATTCCGAAGCATGTTCCAGGTTTCATCACCTTCAGGAGATTAAGGCTTGTGTTTAAAGATTCCTTCCTTAATCACTCTATAATATTCTATCATACTTTTCGTCATATGTACGGATTAAGGTTTAAAATCTACTTCGATAGGGGCTTTGGGTATATACCATTTGCACCGGTTTTGCAAACACAAGCTAATCGTTGTACCATAGAGAACTTAATTCATGTGATAGTTAGGATAGGTCTCTTGCGGTATACTATTGACATCATTAACATAAGTAAAGTCTAGTTTCTTTCAATTCCCGAATGTCCGACCATCCACAGTAAAGTGATTTTATTGCGGTTTGCCAGGCTGTTCAGTTTTTTAATACATTCCTAAACCAGTCTTTATTGCACTCTGGGCTTTACTATTACCAAATATTAAATAATAATAAAAATTTAAATCGCCATAAAGAATAATCTAAATGACTTGGATCAAACTATCCAGTTAGCAATTCAACAACTCCATTATTTCTACGCCAACGGTTTGGATACGTTTTGCTTAAGTAATCCCTCGCAGTCGCCACATTGTGAGCTAACGCGCTATTGTATTGTCACCATAAATGTTTTAACTGATTTAATGGAATGTTGGTATCTCGGAAGTTAGGTGCAAAATTAACCGGTTCATATTTAGCTGGTTCTGAATCAATTTTCTTCGTTGGTGTTTGCTATGTTTCTATTACTGTTAAATGATAATTAAAATATGTGATAGTTTGAATCTTGTAGTTTTATTCTGTTTTAAAACGGATTGTACATATTAACTAAAGTATAATATAAAAAAAAATTGTTAATGTATTATGTATTACACATGTACATATACTAGATAATAAATAACTTTATTTATTATTCATAGATATATATGATAATAAATTATTCCTATGTTGTTTATGTTTATTGATTCCAGTACTGCTGTATAGGTCGTTTAAAAAAGAAAATCTTGAAACGGATTTAAAAATTACAATTCCTATTGTAGGTAGCAGCCGTTCGCTTCATTAAAAAATTTATACTAATAAGTTCCCAAATTGTGTTTTTCAAGAAATCCAGTTTTCGGAATCCTAAACGAAAAACTAATTTCGTTACTCATAAAATTTCACGTCAGATTCGTCATAAAAACGCGAAACGGAAAGAAAAATCTCGTTTTACTTACACGACGGTCATTTCCTTTCAAAACTTCCCAATTAATATTAAAATAGGTCTTTCGCTTTTTCCGCTCCTTCAGCTGAAAATACGGACAACGGGTTTCGCCGCATTCCTCTCCACAGTTCTTCTTTTTTCCGACCATTTTAAGAAAACCTCCAACTTTAATTAAGTAATAGGACCATCGGAAGGGAACGGTCGAAGAAAAAAAAAGAGACAAAAGGAAAAACATCTAATGAGAGAATAAATCTCCGCCCAGAATTATAAAGATTTCGGAACGCTCTCGAGTGCGGTAAGAGGGGTGATTTAGAGCGAACGAGAAGCGTCCCTTCAAGGACAAAAAAAAGAGACGTCCCCAGAAAACGAGGGAAACTTTAAATTCGCGGTAACATCCGACCGTAAAATGTTTATTGTTTTTTAACGCCTCCTCTAATGTCTTCAAATGAATTACCCAGGTGCAATGTATCTCTTTAAGTCGGGGCCGGTGTTTCTTTTCGAGTGAGCGGTGAAAGTTTGCATTATACATGAGACCTTCGCGTACGGTGCCACTAACACTACTTTAACAAAGATTTTTCGCTTGAAAAATGCATGTTTCAATTAAAAGTTTCGCCAGTAAAAATTGCAGTCTGCCCGCATTAAAAGTTTTTAATAACATATTGTTTATTACATCTATGTACCTGTATCTACTCCCACCTTGTTACCGGATTTAAAAAATAAAATCGTTTAATTTTACTATTAGGTAGGGGTTTAAATTTTAAACCTGTGCTTCCACTGCTATTGTATAGGTATTTACTATGCGACAAAGTTAAACTTCGATGATTGAGATGCATCGAGATAGGATCTGCAAACATGTTGCAAGCAATATTGTGCGCAATTATTTATTTCTTGAAATAAAGAAAACGACAGGAAGGATGCAGATTGATCATTTGTAGAATTACTCCAGTTGCGTCCTCGGTATACGTTACCAAAACCAACGTAGGTACAAAAGTTGGTCTAATCGAACTTTTGTAGCCGAACGAGCTGTCAAAAAATTCAATAATATAATCTTGCAATCCTCTATTTCTAATAAATAATTATGTGAAATATATAAATAGTTAATGCATAGTGATTAAGGAACATCCTACACTCCACCATATCGATGATTGGAAACTTCTTTTTAACAGAGTCTGTATTTATTTCTTGGAAAGTAACCTTAAACTTCAAAGCCAAACAGCGCAAGCGCCATCATTATAAACCAATTGGATTAAAAAGCATAAGCGTATTGGATAAAGCTTTCAGATTTAAAAAAAATTCTTTAATTTTACAATAACGAGTTTAAATTTTAAATCCGTGTACTGTCATTGTGTACCTTAGAAATTTAACCGTATGAGTAATGTGTAAAACACTTTTCGAAACTGATACGCTCGATCATCACCTTGCTGTAATTACGATGATTATTTATTCATTCGTAGACAGGGCACGCTAATTTAATAGATATGTTTTATCGATTATATTTTAATATTTGATCAAACGATACCAAATTTTCCACTCCGCCGACTAAATATCAAATAAATATGGGAGCTCCCAATCATCGCGTATCAATATATAATTACACGTATATCAGTCCATGTAATGAATGATTGTTCTTTAATGTAAACAGAATTTAATTAATGCCCGTGACGACCGACAGGAGTTTGCGGTTGTTTATCTATAACGGTTTTCGATATTCGCGATGAAATTGGAATACGTTTCCAAACAAAGGGGATGGAGGAATATCGTAATTTTAATTTGAAACACGATTACGGCAGATTCAAGAAGTTGTTTAATTGATAAATTGGTTGATTGAGACTTATCGAAATTAAATCATTTTTATGTTGTGAGTTGTCCAATTTTACATAAACAATTGAAGCGCCTAAGTTATTTTGGAGAAAATTGAGTTTTGTGAGCCGATTGATTTGTAAACAGAACATTTCTGACTTATTTTTAGACTATCTTTGAATTCCGTAATTCAATTTCTTTACCATAGTTTGCAATACACGGTGGCCAGAAAAATGCGGACAAACACCACGCAGGCCAAATCTTTGTTTAATTCTGAGTTGACAATCTTAATTGAGAAAAGTAGTACAGTATTTGATATTCCCCTTTTGCCAAGTTTGCATTTCCATTGCAAAATCCGAATACCATATACTTTCGGCGTATTCTCC
Organism: Cetonia aurata; assembly: GCA_949128085.1. Taxonomy (NCBI): domain Eukaryota; kingdom Metazoa; phylum Arthropoda; class Insecta; order Coleoptera; family Scarabaeidae; genus Cetonia; species Cetonia aurata. The sequence continues at coordinate 28,413,982 of OX421887.1, forward strand.
AAAGGTAAACATTGTTCAGTATTAAGAACAGCACAAAATGTTGATCTTATTTCAACAGCCAAATGTCACATGAGAAACGTCAAAAATTGACAACTACTTATTACTTTTAAACAAGCAGCCTTACAGTACCTCGTTGCCATATGTACTTTAATTTCAAAAACGCCAATGAAGAAATGTTAAAAATGTAAACCATTGGTATTAATCGATTAGTTACATCAATGCATTTGAGATAATTCCATTTCTAAATTTCACCACAATGATGTTACATAGATAAATTTGACGAATTTTGCTAAATTTTAGCCGTACATCTTAAGGTTTGATGGTCTCGTATGCTTTAAGGAAGGACCGTATAACTTTTTTGCATTAAGATTATCGTCTCAGAATTGAACAAAGAATCGTTCTACCTGGCGATTATCCGCCCTTTTCTGGCCACCGTGTATAGACAATGCACAAGGAAAAATATGTTAGTCTAGACGAGGGTTGTTCCAGGATGGACTAAGGCAATTTTCGCTATTATTATAATCCGATGGAAAACGGAGTTCATATATGTTCTTTACATTTTGGGGATAAAACATATTGCCTTTAGTAAATGTTAACATAAAAAGCTTCAATTTATTAATAAAACTATCAAAATGTACATCGCACAATAATTTTTCTTTAAGTACCAAGTCTAGTTTAATTGCTTCTAGTTCAGTAACATACTCATCTCACCGGTGTCTTTAGGAAGGGATGGACTTAATTCTTTTGTAACGCGGGAGGTATTTTGTTAAGTTTAAACCCGAGCTTGCCTCTTACCTCTGTGCCTTGAACTTTCAGTTTCATGTGGTCCTCTCTTGTAGTTTTCCCATCTTTTCGCTTTTTCCAACAGTAACCATCGCGACGGTATCGCACTTTCTTTCGACTGTACAGCAGCATGGAACCGCTTTTTGGTCTGGAAATAAAAAAAAAATGGATTTGAATACTATTTTACTGTATAGATACATTTACAAATAAATAAATTAAGAAAGTCATAGCACGTATCTAAATGCTTGTTAAATGTCTACATCCAGGCAAATTTTTGATTTGATTTACTCGGATATGTAATGGATTTGTTCAGAAACAGATTTATTGCATATTTGCCGTCTAACAACACCAAAAGTTTCTATCTTTCGGCATAATCTAAAGATCGGGATAGATTCGAGATCTAAAGAATGGAATTCAGTGTTTTTTTTTTCTGTTTTACTTTAATAGGCGTCTCTCTCTCTCTAATTGTTGATCGGAAAGAAATAAATACGTTTCCGAAGGTAAAAAAAACGAAACTTCAGAATAAGTGATTGTTTTTAAAAGATCCATATACAACATAATTTTTCTGGTGTCACTAGGCAAAAGTTATAAGCGTGAGTCAGCAATAACATCATAAGAAAATATCAATTTAAATTTGTATAAAGGTCACTTTGACAAGTATTCAAGTTAACATTTTCTGAAATTGTTCTGATTTATCTGCCTGCTTAGCCATTTCGTCTTGTGTTTAATTTATTGTATATTTAAGCTTTATAGAGTTGTTTTGTTATGTATTTTTGTGGAATTAATTATAATATCAATTTGTTTATTGATATTGATTGGGCCATATCTTCATTATTCTAATGAGATATTCTGTATATTGTTATGTGGTTGCATTGCATATTGAAAATTGGTGGGAGGTTATAACAAACACTAAATGCCTACTTGTAATAATTATAGATAAATATGGGTAGCGTTCAGTACGTCTTTTTTGCAGATATTTTTATTTTATCTGGGACAAAGTGACTTAAGCAGGTTGACACAGAAGTAAATTTCTATCTGGACAAGAAGTCTAATCGATACAGGTTTTTTTTTTTAAATAGCAGATTGCACTCCACTTCGAGAACATTGCATCATTGCATTTTAGAATTAAGCTATGTACAACACGGCAATTATTTTTCGCTCCGAAAGTCAAATAAACACTGATAAACATCCGAACTATTTTTCAAACAATTGCATTTTTTGTGTTTAGTCACCACAGGCTTATGGCTCTTCCAATGGGGTTAACTATGTTTTGATTGACGTTTGACAACATCGCTTCCGCTTTCGTATAAAGTTTGTTATTGTTGTTAATATATTTTACGAATCAAAACGAAATTAGTTGAAAAAATTGATGCTCTGGGGATAAAGAAAGCAAATAGAAACTTAATAAAAACATATTTATCAAATAGAGAACAAACAACAATAGTCAACAAAATAGAAAGTCAACATCTACAAGCAGAATATGGAATCCCCCAAGGAGGGAATATATCACCGATATTGTACATAGCCTATACAAATGACATCTTTAATTTGAAGATCGACGGAGAAATACATGCATACGCAGATGATTGCTCAAGCAAGAACGATGAACAGTTGCAGCAACACATTATAGAGGATGTGGAAAAAATAGAAGATTGGTGCTATAATAATCTAATAACAATCAATGAGAACAAAACAGAGTACATGGTATTTACAAAAAAAAACATATAAACCCACTTTTAACATCAAGATTAAAACACAAACCATAACTCAAACCTGCCAAATAAAATATCTAGGATTCACCATACAAAATAACCTAATATGGGATACCCACGTAAAAAATTTGATAAAAAGAAACACCATGATTATAGAAGGAATGCATAAAATTAAAGACATAGTACCAGAATATCTGAACAAGTCTGTATATCACAGCACATTTACGTCCCATATTAGCTATCTAATAAACATATGGAGCCATACAACTAAACAAAATTTAAACAAACTTTAAAGACAGCAGAACAAGATACTAAAGACATTGTATAACATGGACAAATGGACACCATCAAAGGACGTTTACGAGAAGACGCAAGAACTAAATTTACAATAATTAATAACATTCAGAAATCTCCTTGCAATACACAAAATCGACAACAAATTAATGAAAACTGATTGCAAATTCACACCTAATACAGAAATACACACACACAAAACACGAAGCCATTCACACCTAATAACAGAAAAAAACACAAGCTGCAAATATGAAAAATTTCCAACACCAGATGCAATCAAAACATACAATAAACTACCAAAACACACAAAGACACTAAAACACGTTAAATTTAAAAGCAAGATAAGGATGGAGGTATACCGGCAGTACAATATGTAAGAAGAACCACACGACCAAACCAACGACGCCTTCGATACGGTTAGTTCGAGAAGAGTGCACCATCTCGTATGCTCGGATGAAGAATGAAGGCGGAAAAACAGTGCATGGCAACAAAAATGTACAGTTTACAAAAGTAAACTGTATAGTTTAATTAAATAATTGTTCAAGAAAAAAAAAATGTTTTTTAGGGGGTGTCTTATATTTTTGGCCAATGGTTTGGGTAATCAATCCTTTAAAATTGAGGTTCCCCTTTTTTTTTTGTTTTGTATAAACGACACGATAATTTCGAATTGGATATTCCAATTGCCAATTCATCCACATCATTGGCGGTAACGGTCCGTCGAGTAAATTTTAATCGGCACGAACCGGTACAAACACACACGGCACAGGCGTCCATAACAATATCCGAGGGGAATTCAAATTAATGCGAATGTAAAACGGAAAACAAGCGGAGCGAACGAACTGCAAGCAAATTGCGTTATTTCGGGCGGCGCACGAGGGGAGGAAGATAAGAGTAATAGGGGCGTCGCGCCGCGGAAGGCGAGCCGCTCTTGTCGAGTGCCGCTCTCCGGCGCGGTACCGCCGCATCTCTGCCGCTCTCGTAAGAGACCGTAACACGGTCGTAAAACGTGGACACGATTCGGAGGGTTAAGTGTAGACATAAAGGGTCCGGTTTGTTCGCAATTACCGGACGCTATTGTATGCATAAAACCGATATTAAATTTCAGATAGTGCTGCCGTATGTACTCCGGAGGACGGTGAAGTGGCGGACCGGAAACGGACGGCTGCTCTCTGCGCGCAGTGAGGGTTCCTCCTAACATGCTGATGCGTGATTTTTTATTTCTTTCATTTTAGATTTCAATGTTTATTTTTTTCTTTTACATTATGTGTCTAAGTTTTTTTTTTTTTGAAATACTCGTAGATACGAAACTAAAGAAAATCACTGACAACCCGTATATATAGCAACTAAATATTTTTTGTGCAGTGCACTTTGTAATAAAAAGCTCAAATTTAAAGTCTAGAACGACGATAGAAGAAGAACGCTACTTCAAAGAGAAAAATTTCAACAATAACATGAACGTTGGAAAGTTGGAAATACATCTGACAGGCATTTACATTCGTTCACGTTGTCGGAGGTTTACATACACTGGAGGAAATAACTATACATCCACACTATGTTTTAACTACTAACCTATATCGCTAAAAAACAACATAATACAAAGACTAAACCTTACTTTATTTGCATTCATAAGGTAATTACATCTACTTAATTTTAGAAATAAAGCGAATGCATTTTAAAATAACTTAATACGCTGCCTATAACAGGAAATAAATGTAAATCCACATAAAAGAAATTCATGTAATTTTACAATAAATGATATTATTAATGAGTTTTATTTAAGTAATAATGTAATGTACACACTGCAGCAACATAAAATAAATAACAATATGGTAACAATAAAAGAATACAAATAATAAAAATCAAAATTCGTACTTATGCTGCGCCCTATCGCTAAATAGCAGAAATTAACAAAGTAAATGTAAATTTAAATATGTATATAAATCCCACCAAGCAAAGGAGTTGCTTAAAAAATTTAATTAATAATGCGTATGTTTCCCGTTTAAGTAAAAAACTCTGCTTTTCATTGATTTTAGTTTTGCATTTCATCTAGTTCTATGTTAGCCCAAACTTCGCGAATTCTATTTTTGAGTTCATTGATTGTTGCAAATTGTTTACCACTAGGAAAGATTCGTCGGGAAATGATACCCCATAGATTTTCTATGGGGTTCAAATCAGGACAAATCAGAACTTCAATATTATGTTGTGCAAACCACTGTTTTGTGAACTTAGAAGCGTGGATCGCCGCGTTATCTTGTTGAAACAGAAAGTTTTCCTCTAAGAATTCAGGCGGAGGTCGATTAATGTCGATTAATTGTGTTTCTAGTATTGCCACATATGCAGCAGAGTTCATTTTCGTAGTAATCCAAGCAATAGGAAATATACCCTGAAAGCAAAATGCATCCCAGACCATTACCGTGCCTCCTCCAAAGTTCCGACTCATTGACACTTGACTGTGCTTTTTCGTAAATCGTGTCAGCAGCATTGCCAGCCTGCAGGACCATCCAAGTTGAACTTTTTCTCGTCTGAGAAAACTACTCTTTCCCATTCATGATTCCAGGTCATATGCCTTTTGGCAGACGTCATGTGCTTCACAGTAAGTTTCGGTTTACTTAATCTTTTGCGTCATTCTAAATTTTCATTACTCTGCAAAATTTGGCGTACACGTCTCGTCGTAACGTAATTGAGTACGAATCTGGGAATCAACCATGTGATTTTCTGTTGCCAGCCTAAAAATTGTCCTTTTGTCGTGGCTACTAACGTGCGGTTTTCGACCAATTCTTTTAATAGATCCATACCTCTCACCTAATTTTAAATACGAATTAACAACATAATGGCTTCTTTTAATTTTCTTGGCAATCTTCCTGTTAGACACACCATTTTTGTATAAAGCATCAATAACACACTTCTCTTCATGAGATAACTGTGTTCCCCTCGGGATATTGAGCTATCTAATGATAAAAACGACCGCAAACTAATAAATGAGATCCATTTCATTGAATTTGGTCTCACCTGGAAGTAGCACGGCAGAAATTTAATTTAAATAACGTAAATCTCTAAAAAGGGTGATGCATACCAGATACGTATTAGAAATGGTAAGATATAAATTCTATTCGTAAAACCGGGCAACCACATTTATTTTTCTAAGAAAAGGTATTTTTCATCCTCAGTATTAGTGTGGTTTTTAATTCCCATTTCTCTAACACTTATTGCACTATATTTCATCACAACTGGGTCTTTACTAAAAACTATTAATACACAAGAAACGTAAGAAACGGTTCCTAAGCTCCTTATTGTAGAATTCCCAGAACGTACCACACTGAAAAGTAATTCGAAATAAAACAGAACCCGTTCTTACGTCGAGCCATGCGGTCAACTGCTCGTTAATAAACGTAAGTACAACGTATACCGTACAGATGGTGTCATACATGTATGTACTTAGTCGTGTATGCTACCAAGTATTACACTGCACAAACTGGCGTGTATCGCTTCCTTTGTTTTCAGAGCAAATTCGAGAAATTGTTTATCTTGCACAGAAATACTACAACAAACAAATATAGGACCGGCGTTGGCTGGTGTATTTATTTTCCATTTCGTCTTTAATATCTCGGGTAAATAGGACACGGCAAAGAACTTTAGAAGATAATATAGAGAGGGTGTATATTTGTGTTTTCGTGTGTTGTATATACTATATGTGCATATTGCAATAATAGAATAAGATGTGGAAGAAGAGATTATATGTTTAAACAATGGATTATACATGTGTGTATTGTAGACATTGAACTGTATCCGAACTGGAACGGCGTCTAACATATAATAATATATTCAGGCTTTGAAACCAACAAAAATATGTGTTTGGATTGCGACTGCAGAGCTAAAGGAAGCAATTAGTTTCATCATTACATAAGACTTTTGTATTACATGTTAGTTTCTGTAATTACATGCGTGTTATATTGTTTAATTATAAGTGGTAAGGTTAGAAGAACTTCTCACTGTATACGAGATTTATTTAACATCCAACGCCCCGAAGTGGACGTTTGGGTAGTCGACGTTGGAGTGGTGGCAGGGTGTTACCCTTTAAAGCGGAAGTTGCTAGTGTCTGCGTTAAACTTCAACCGAGAATTTTAGGACCAGACGGCGACGCTTTCTGATTTTAATTGCGATCAACTTGTAATTACAATTTAAATGCACCGCTGGGCCCTTCTTTACGGTTAACGAGAATTAATTAAAACCGACCGTATAACGGAGACGATAAATAAAAACGCCTCCGTTGTTGTATCTTAACTTCCAAATTGTTTTGTTTTCAGTGTTATGTGTGCATTTTTTTTATGAATTGCTCTACATAATTCTCACAACTGATACCAAGTTAGAAGTAAATCATGAATGTTGATAGAATGAAGACTCTTCGTTCAGATATAAACAAATTGCACAAAATTAATTGCCATTAGGATTTGCTTCAGTTTGTGTGTAATTCAGTGACGTGTTATAGATTGATTATTCTTACCTGATTTTGACTTCCTTGCTTTGCCATTCCGAGTGCCTATCGAAGCTGATCAGGATGGCAGCTATTTCCTGAAATAGAAAAAAAAATATTACATTAGAGCTAGATTTATTTGAAACATTACATATAGGATTTACTATGTTAACAGTTAATTTATGCTTTTCTAAGTTGCATTCCATGAAATATCAAAAGAAACAGCAGATATTTTTTACAATGCTTTTTTGGAACAACGTTAATACTACGTAGTAATACAATTAGAAAACTGCATTCCTGCATTGGCGAATGTTAAATGGTCTAGTGGCACAGATAAGACCTGGTCGTGTTGATGTCAACAAGACCATGCAGGACATACAGTAAACAATTTTTGCTCGGAAAGTAATTTTGACAACTGTTATTCCAAAAGTGCATATTGACTTTGATATGTACTGATCGGTTGGCATCAGTTAGCATGCTCGCCTTTCAACCCGTAGGCGCTGGCTGGTATGATTTCAGGCCGAGACGGTGTGATTTCTAATTGTGGATAAAAATCAGAATAAAACGCATTCTTTTCGGATAAGAAGTAAAGCCGTAGGTCCCGTGTCAATATGATGTTTGGCATGTACTCCTTCGGGTTCGGCAAAATTTCAGAGGAGATGGTACAATACGTGGATAGATGTCAGTGCTTAGAATGTCAAAGTGTATTCCACAACCCGACGCTCTGCTCAATAACGAACATTATATTATACAACGTAGTACTGTATTGATTATGGTATAACGTTTCCAAGGTGAATGCAACTCCAAAACATAGTAGAAGGTGATAAATTTTTGTCCCTTCCCCCCCTGTCAGTTCGGAAGTCGATTTTGTCAATTTAACGGCGTTGCGGTGTCATGTTTCACTTTCTACGCGAAATTAGAATAGTTTGAGTGTGATATGCAGAAGAAACCTTGCATCAAGAAGCCACCAAAACCAGAAGAGCCATCGCCACCCAGTCCCCAATCCCCAAAACGTTCTTCCCATTTCACTTTCGCTGCGGTGGTAGTAGCTTTACAAGTCACGTCCTTTTTGTTAGTGGTAACCAGTCAACCAAAGCCCTAGAATCAGAAGCTTCACTGATTATGACCTCCATACCTCTCCATATAGTGGCGTGCAGAAAGAAGTAAGAAGTAACAGCTGTCAAATTTAAGAAGGTGATAGTTTGTGTAAATTATATAATGTGTGTGAATTTGAAAGACGGGGTATTTACAAAGAGTATTAACAGCAAAAAATGTACAATCATGTAATGACTTCAGAGTAAAAAAAAAAAAAATGAAATTACTAAAGTTATCAATCTTGTTTGATATTTACCAATGATTAGCTGCAACCACCATGACCTCGTAGTTTCATTTACGATATGGCGCTAATAGTGCAGGCAGTTTTGAAACTATGGAGAGGTGCCTAGATTAGATTAGGTTACATTAAGATTGGAGTGCAGTTATTGTGAGACCCTTTATTCTAGAATAGATTATTAAATTATGCCTTTTTAAATAAATCTATCATCTTTGAAAGCGGCTCCCTTGAGTAGTTATCTGTTCTGGGATTTTCCGACTGCAGTAGTAGAAGCCTTGTTCTTGCCAAGAAATTCCATAGCACTGAAACTGACAATGAATTGCAGGTTCGTCTTCATTTTGGCCGAATTTGCAAATAGTATTTTCCGCCAGGCTTATATTATACCTTCTTTGTCTACAGTGACCAGTTAGTACACCTTTTCCCATTTTAGCATCCTTCCTACCTTTATTTAGTACGTTCTTTACAAATTCAAGCTTATGTGATCTTCGCCATCACTGTTTGCACTTGCTACGTATTCATTCGCTGATGGATTTGACACAGTGATCATTAAATAATATAAACGGTTAAATCTTTAACTGTTAACAACTCTCATAAATAATGGAGCCCGAACCAATTCCAGAATAGTGCGTTTTTATCTGTAAAAAGATAATGTAAGGATCAATTAAAGAACTTCTTTTTAGTATGGATGATTTAAATTACTCTTCCTAACTCTGTGACAAAGTACAGGTATCAAAATCTGTAAAAAGTAAATATAGTATTTTTCGGGATATAAAACGTAGTCCAAGGACGTCAATAAGTAAATACTGTGACTACTTAACATATTGAATTTTAGAATATTACGTTGATAGTTAATAAATCATATTGCGAGACCTTGTATAAAAGGGTGCATCCGCTTCCGTCCCAGAAGCCGGATAATAAATATAAGAAGGAAAACCAGGTCAGATGTGCCGGCAAAACACGAAACCACGACGAAAGTAGTAGAAGTCGGACGGGCCATAAAGAATCCTGAAATGCAAAGATGAAAAAGGGAATAACCATTCGACGTGTCGTGCTAAGTTGTCCTCCTAAAGAGTTGGTTCCTATTGGCATGCCACCGATCCTAACCAGATCGCTTTCTCGGAGCCAAGCGTTTGTGCATTTTGCATACTATTAGCATGGATTGTTGAGTACTTTTAACCGACATAAATAAGCCGCTTCCGGTTTTGATAAGCGCGCCCGGGCCCGAAAAGGTCAAAAACTGCTACCGAAACATTTGCATGACGATATATCGTACGTTCGCGATAAGGACGAGAACAAACGATAGCTAAGAAATGTACAAAAACAACTATAAATATTTTTGGGCGGAACGGCGACAGTTTTGCTCCTTCGGGTCGGAACCGGGGAGATATATGGGAGACAGGACCGGACTCAGTTGAATTAATCAACTTGGATCGGACGTCGGAGAATTAAAGGCGGAAAGATAGTCCGGTCGGAAATATTTTCTTCGGCCGTATCGAGTGATAAAACAACACATCACGCTTGTGTAGTTTGTATCAGTTGGTCAATTTTGTTCTGGAACATTTGCTCAAGCATGTTAACAAGATTATACACAGCTATGAGGAGATAGAGTATTTTGTAAAAGCATTTGGTAAAATGTTCAATGTTCCAATATGTATTTACCCTTACGTTGTTTAATCACGCCTACAATATAATATTCGGATATAGCTCCTTTTGTTAGATAGAGAAAATTAAGTAAAAAAGTAATGTTTGTTTAACAATAGAAATGTGCAAGTTGTAGATTCGCTAACTACAAAATCATCATACAAAAAATCGAACATGTATTATCTGATTGTACTTGGAGAGGTGGAAATTGAATTAAACCACTTTAATATGGGAGTGTTATAATCGACAAGAAAGTTATAGGTTATGTGCATATGTATAAGATACGTATATTATAAACTTGCAAATGAATGAACACTTTCTTGAGATATAATCATTTTTCTACAAATAATTATTAGCACCCTTGGTCGTTTGAAAACCATTTTGCTTTTGAAACTTACATAAATATAAAGAAAGTTATAAGAAAACCTCACCTAGTTAGTTTATCCTTTCCTTATGCTCAAATAATTTCCTCAATACTATACTATAATAGTATACACATATGTGCTTATTAGTAAAACAATAACGACCGCTGTTTCAACTACTAATACGTGTGTTAATGTTTCAACCGACCACTCTAAATCTACAGATGACGACACCGGTGAAACCGCGTTTGAAATATTGTTCTCTGAATTGTTTTCTTTTAAAAAAATAAAAAGCTGCACCACCACACAGCAACTTCCACGAGAATAAATCACTCATGAAGCAAGTGCACACATGCATTAACTAGCGCAGGTATCGCGAGGATATGAATGTGCGGAGGTACTCTTCCGGACTCTAAAAAAGGAGGAAAGGTAAAAAAAAAATAAAAGGACGAACGTTCTAAAATCAACAAGAGCTTTTATCAAAACAATCCAGTTCCGTTCGTCCACGGCGGAAGCAAATTAATAAGCAGGTCTCTCGGAAAGAGGAGTGGCGTGAAACAAACGAACAATTACTCATTCGCCCTGTTCCACGGTACAATAGAGAAACCTAACGGACACCTACCGCTAGGATATTTAATATTTTCATTTGCCGCTGCGTGCGTTACGGAGCATAACTATATTTCGTGGGACTAGGGGCTTTTGATTTTCTATTTCTGTTTCTTTGTTCCGTTTACTTTTCATTTGATTTTAAAATGAAGTTATGATTACGTGAGCTGTTAGTAGTAGGTACAGTTAAAATTAGTCTTTTGCAATTGAAATTGCCTTCAGCGTATAAAGTACGTATGTTTGTTATATAGTGCATACTAGATTTAATGGCTCTACCTTGTATCTAAACTTTCTACCACACGCTCAAAGCAGTGCATTTCAGGTATTTTCGTATTTGTAGTTGGCAAATATGATTTATATTGTATATTTACCCTTGTTTTAACTTATGATTCATAAATGAGTATACCTGATAAAGCCGATGTTGTGCTTTCATTACATGTTATTTACAGTTACATGTTCGGAATATTATATCTGCGTAATTGCGCATATATACTTAGCCTGATTCAACATTGAAATTAAAATCAATGTAATTATATTAAGGTGTCCACTATAGTCCTGAACATTTGCTTAATTTTAATCCAAGGTAACTTGATTTTTTCTAAATAGCACCCTATATTTTTGCTTGTGCGAAATTAACCCTTACCCAAAGCCCTTTCAATCCATATTAAACATTTATGATTCCTCATGCAGGATTTCGTAGTTAATTAATGATTTTAAATAAAACCAATAAAGTTTTCGTTAATTTTCAAGTCGCCTTGGTTTATTAGTCAGTATCGGGTCATAACTTAAAACATAACACGTTTTTTTTTTAAATGAGAAATATTTGTGCTTTTCTGTTCAGTGCAGAAACGCTGGATTTCATAGAAAACAATGTTTCTTGTTTAGATAATAGACCATTAAATTCGGTGAGACTATGAACACCATTATAGTTACCGTAAATCTAGCAAGTTAAACGATAATGATCTTAATCCTAAAATTGACTGATGAAACTTGGCACTCGTGATGGTACACGTATTATGCATTAAAAAGGTATTTCACCTAGAACAAAACAACTCTAATTCTGATCGGATATCCTGGACGAAGCGCCGGTGATTCTCCTGCTTTGTAGCACGGAATAATCGACGTCATATATACCTGCTCCGCCGCTAGTTTTCACAAAGAGATAGTCCAGCCATAAATATTTTCCATAAAGCCCGCCTGTCGATGTTTACATAATCCCGGCAGTAAATTTTTATGGTGTCGTAAATATTCATGGGACGGAATATAAATTTTTTGACGTTGATAATGATTGTTATTTAAAACGATCTTTTTATATTGTGTAGCGTTCCCCGTCCCCCCGTACTACTAGCGTTGCCGGGTGATTCGCTTCGTTTTCCGCTCAGCTCTCTTGTATGTTGTACGAGACTCGTACTTCGGTCGTGTACCCTCGTCTCTCCCTTAAACCGGATTCGTCCTTCCACAGAAATGAATATGCATAACTACCAGCAAAGATTTATTCTACAGTTAATTATGGCTTTGCAATGCAAATTCCACGTGCTTCTATATTTAGGTTAACTTAATACTCCGAACAGTTCACGTCTGTCGTCTGCGGACTTGCGCTTACTTTCCGGGCGTGTTGTTATCCTCGTTTGATTTTGTCGTTTTTACGCCTCGTCTTCTGAAATGAACCTCTATTCGGTGGATCATTTTCGAAACGACGGCACTTCGGGCTCGCTGTAATTTCTTCTAATTTACGTTAATTATATCTTCGCGTACGCTTTAAATTTACTTACTGCTACGAAATCGTTAAACCCGTACCTACTCGCTAGGCGATATTTTTCCGCTCTCTTCTGTACTCCGAGAATCGATTCCAGTTCTTTTTTATCATACAAAGCTGCAACGAGGTCTTAATTTTTAATTAATCTAATTCTTTTTGATGCCGCTCGAGCGAGGACTTATCTCCTTTTCGGGTTTACGCCTCTCTCTTTAATCAATTCTCTATTGGGATACCTTTCGCACTGCTTCCACGTAGAAGAATCGTGAAGACGATAAAGGCATTTGGAGTGGCAGTTGAGCAGCTCTGAACGGTGTTGGGTGTTATTGTCCTACCTGAGTGAAAGCTCTTAAAACATCCATTGACCTTCTTGCCGTATGAGCCGTTGCTCCATCCTGTTGAAACCACACATTCGAATGTTCAAGTTCACTAAGTCTTTGTTCCAAAAAAAATGTATAGCATGTCGATATATCCCTCTTCAAAAAATGAAAACCCCAAACGCTAAATGATCCAATAGCACACCAAACGGTAACACGTGGGCTGTGAAGTGGCCTTTTATAGAACTGCTGCGAATTTTCGCGTGGCCAGTAGTGAAAATTCTGCTGCTTCACACAGCTTGGAAATGGAAATGAGCTTCGTCGCTCGTTATTAAAATCTAATTTTCTGGGATGTTTTGAAGAATATCGTTGCAATATACTCTGTCATTTTCCCGGTCTCATTCACAAAGTTCTTGCACGTCCATCATTTTGTATGGGTAGAAGTGCAGGTCTGCGTGTAAAATTCTTCGCACAGAACGATCTGAACAGGTAGGAGATCGTGCCATTGCTTCTCTTACAGGCGTAACATTTGCAGGTGTCTCCTGTGACTACCAGTTGATACTCTTTTTAAGGCTGAACCTGAACAGTATAGTTTTGCGATCTGGAACCAGTGCACGTTTACCCAGTGCGAAGTGACTACGAAAAGTTCGTTGTATTGGAATCACAGATTCGTTATTTTTCATAAAAGTTTCGATAATAAAGGTACGAAGCTCGCGCGTGGTGTCAAGTGAAATGACAAGGCGCCCTCTATCAGCTAAATACACTAATTCCCATTTTTTCAGTGGTTTGGGTACAGTGGCGGTGCAAAATCCGGGAGATCCTTTTGCCGGACCCTTTGTATCTAGTATTTCTAAAATTTTCGAGTATGCAATGTTAGATATTCCATCTAATATCATTACCAACAGGCAACATGGTTTTAGGAAAGAATTTTTAACAATATCTGTTATCCACCAATTAGCAGAGGCTGTTTTCAGGTCTTTAGAGAGGGGGGGAAAGGATGTGTAAAAATATCCTTTAGGCACGAAATGGTACAATAACAGATGTTGAATCATTTATCGATTACAATGGGAGTGTCTCAAGGTTCCATCTTAGGTGCCATTATTTTTATTTTGTTCATCAACGTTATTGTTAATTTTATAAATTATTCTTTGATCATTTACGCGGATGACACTTCTGCCCTGGTAACTGGTCCAAATGAAGTGTGTAAAAATCCAGAGAAGCTTCTGCATGATATAAGCCACTGGTTTAATTTGAATAAATTAAGCATGAATCTAACTAAAACTAATTATTAGCATTTTCATACCTCAAAAATTCTAAAAATAAAACAGTTTCTAATGATAATGTTTATGCAGTGTAATATTATTTTAACTTGGAACGCAAAACTACCGTGAAATTTTTGGCTTTAAACTCATTATGTAATTGTTACGGATAACTTCTTCCGGGTTTTGCCGTATGCCAAAACTTTCGCTCGACATTTTGCTGTTCGTGTTGACAGCTTCTTCAGTTCAGTTATCCTGAAGAAACTGTCAGCATGAATAGCGAACGTCGACGAAAGTTTTGGCACACGGTAAATCCTGGAAGAAGTTATCAGTAGCAGTTATATTAGCCGTGAAAGCCTACGCAGTATTATAACTTTAACTAAGAAAATTAATAATTGGAAATTTAAAACAAGTAATAGAATTTAATTGTTAAATTAGTTATTATTATGCCCAGGTGCACAGTGGAATTCAGTATGGAATTGTATTCTGAGGTGCAGCGGCTTTATCGAATGACGTTTTCTTGGCTCAAAAGCATGTAATTCGATGTAGGGCAAATATTAAAAGTACTGACTCCTGTAGGGTATATTTCATTAAATATAATATATAGCCATTGCCTAGTGTATATAGTTATATTAGAAATAACAATCACATACACTTTACCATTGAAAAGAAGAACTACTACAACGTTCCTTTGCCAGGCACAAAAATTATAAGGATGGAGAACCAGTCTATAAAAATGTATTGGTACCAGAAATCTACCCCCTCTGGGAGATATATAAATTATTATTCGAACCATCCAATTAATCAAAAACTTAACACTATAAAAGCTATGAAGGACAGAGCAATAAAAGCATCTGATCAAAGTTTACACAAAAAAAAACTTACAAATACTTACCCTTGGTAAACAACATAATTTAAATCTAAGCCGCCAATATTAACATTCCACTAACACGACCTTGCCACCATTGCTACTTCAACAAAAACTCAAAACTGCATAATAGATAAAAGACTACCCCATATTTCTGATATGGGAAAGAAACTTGTCCAATTTTTTCGAGACGTCTCCAACTTGAGAGTAGCACAATACAACACCCTTAAGCTCGGTATTGCTTCCTCCAATGAATGATGTCCTTTTGTCTGTAGAGTATGTTATTTTCAAGGTTTTGGTTCGATGTATTTGTAGTTTGTTCAGGTTCTTTTCTGTGATTTCTCCCCAAATATTGAACAAGTAACTCATATGCGAAGTAAAGAGGCTTGTGATAAATAGAACTTCTCATATGTTTGGGTATTCTTTATTTTCCGTAATGCAGCTATTAATTTTGAGTTTTTGTTTGATAGAATATCGACGTGTCCATCCCATTTCAAATTTTGTTGGAGTATTAGTCCCAAATAGTTCACTTTCTGTACTTTTGTTTTTGTTTGGTTATTACAGTTATAGTAAAATTTGGTGGCATAATTTTCCTTGTGAATACCATATATTCTGTTTTTGCTTCGTTAATTGTAATTAAGTTGTTACAGCACCGTTGTTCAATTTTCAGCATATCTTCGTCGATATTTCTCTGAGTCTGTTGATTATTTTTACCTGTGTATAGGATACAAGTATCATCCGCATATGACATACGTATTTTTTATTTTAACATATCGTTAGTGTAGGTACATAATGTATAATGTTGCAGGTAGATTTTCACCTTGTGGTACTCCCTAATCAATTATTGATTTTTCGCTTTCAGTATTATTTACAGTCGCCGTTTGTGTTCTATTTAATAGATACGTTTTTATTAGATTTAATTCTTTTTCCGGTTACACCGAAATTATGTAGTTTTCCTACTAATTTGATCTTTGATATCGAATCAAATACTTTTTTCATATCTATGTGAAGATCGCCGCAACTGTATTTTTACCTTCAAGATTCTGCTTGATATTATTTAATAAATCAGTAACTGCTAACATCGTGTCACATTGCTTCTGGAATGCATATTGTCTTTTGCTTAATAAGTTTTTTCTTTTAGATGTTATGAAAATTGTTATGTATATATTTTTCAAGAACTTCATTTAGTGTTGATAATACTGCTATGGGTCTGTAATTTTCTGTGAGTAATTTATTACCTTTCTTGTATATGGGAATTATGATAGTTTGTTTTAGATATTGTGGGTATTGACCTTCCCTTATAGCGTTATTAATTAATTTAGTAATAGTTGAGAGCTTTTCTTTGTTGCTTTTAATAATGTTTGTGGTGAGTTTAACAAATCCAGGTGCTTTGTTATCAATTATTTTGTCTACTTCACTCACATTCGCTTCCTTAATATTTAGTTGTAATGTTCTAGTGTTTATTTTACTCATTTTGTTTGTATGATTTGGATTTTTTTAATTGTATCTCTGCTAAAATCTTGCCGATGATTGTAAAGTATGTGTTTATTTCATTACACTTAGTATAATGAAGGTTTTTTGTGCGGTATAGAATTTACCATGTTAAGTATTTCTACGAGCAATGTAAATGTTAATTATGTATATCTACATTATCGTGTGTTTGATTGTCACTTGATATTTTTCCGTAATAAATACCAACATGACGAACAACACATTTTACTCGTTCATATGTAAGTACACGCGAGAAAAATGTAGTGGCGTGCATCCGTAGAATAATTCACTAGCACGTTGGGTTGGTACCCGCGCGTGTTGGCGTGTGTTTGGGTCACTGGTAACATAAATAAATCACGACACGGAGCTTTTAATTAAAAAATAAAAACACACAGAAAAGAACCACGAGGTAAGCGGAGCCGCCCGGGGTGCACGTAAACACCGCTTTTAGAGCAATTAACAGCCCACTTGCACAATTTAATTGCTTTCGCTAAGAAAATTTATCGCGATATGAGTGTCGTCCCCGTAACCGATTCGAAAATTACCACAAACAGTAAAAAGCGACAACACACCCACGTCGACTGGGCGCCCATTACAAGAGATTTATACATTTAATAATATCGGGTGACGATAATGATCCACACTTGCTGAATTTTATGACTGTAATAATTGAGCTCTTCTTGCGCGAAGGCGCAAACGAGATACCTTTACAGAATGTGTGTAATGTCAAGTATCTATCTACTTGAATTAAAGGAAAAGATTAAAAATCATATATGTAAGGTACTTATTTTATCGATTTTGTTTCTTAATCAATATTGTGGAAATTGCTTTATTATTATTGTGTTGAAAATAATTTTTTTCTGAATAAACTGCTAGTTCTGCAGGAACTTTCTTTTTACAAAAATGCTGTACTCAATAAATTTATATTAATACAGAAATTTGCTTCTCTTTTAGTACTGGTTGCACAGAAAAAAATGTTAAATGAATATAAACGCTAATATGACCGATTGTTTAGTTTAAATATAAACAATGAGTTAGCATTGTTATATAGAAGTGTAAAAAATTATCATATTATTGTGATTAATTGTGCAAATACATATATATATATGTCTATAATTCATTGAATTACCTCGAAATATTAAATTGAAAATGCATAAAAGTTCTTACATTGGTTCCTATTGTTACTTGAATATTCCATTGATGTTGCAATTTCCAAGCAAATCGGTTAGTAATTAATATAATTCAAACGTCATTTTAGCATTCATCGACCGGTTCCTCAAAGTATTAATCTTAGTTACTCAAACCTTGAATAATGCAGTTTTAACGGTTAATATGTTGAATGAAATCTTAACTGCTTCATTTTCGTACCTATACCGTGAAGTATTGCGATGTTTTAGGTATTAGTAAGAATTCACCGTCACAAATTTTACATGTATCTGCGACCTGGTATAATTTCAACCCCCAATCGGGGGTGAAAATCACAATTGAAACTTCAAAAAGGAAGGAGCGTTAGTGATACGTCTTTGAAAAGGTCTTGTTATTAGCAATCTTTTTTTGGAAATTATTTTATTAGCGTCAGAATGAAGTTGTACTTAATTCAACAGGTGTTCAAAATGCTTCCCATTGTTGATAAGGTAATGGTAAAGTCGCTGCTCGAACTCCTCCTGAATTTTTGAAACGTCTCTTGGGCAATCTGCTCACACTCTTCCAATATTCTACGCCTAACATCACGATTATTTTGAGGTTGAATTTTATACACTACTGTCTTTAGATGCCTCATAAAAAGAAGTCAAAGCGTGATTTAAGTTTGGTGATCTCGCTGGCCATTCTATAGTGCCCCTTCTTCCGATTTACATGTCAGGAAACCTCTGATTAAGCTAATTTCGTACAGGCAGAGCATAATGTGGAGAGGCTCCGTCCTGTTGAAAAAAAGGCTTTCTTCATCTAGCATCAAATTTCCATCTTGATGGTTTGGTTTTCTAAAGATTCCGTTTGATGTTTTATTTCTCTTTCTGTAGTACAAAATTGTGTAGAAAGCGTCAAGATATAATACATAAAAAAAAAGTTATAAGGGCATCTATCACATTTTCTAATAGATTTAAATACATTTCACCAGTTAAATTTTCTTCCCTGAATATTAATTTTATGAGGAAATTGTGTGTACTCTTCACGAAAAACGTGTGAATTGGTATTGTCATTTAGTGGCTTGCTGTCGACCTACAATAATCATATTCTTATTTAGAAACATGTAATGGTTCGACAAGTTAGCATAATATCTTCACGAATTTCCATCTTTAATTCTCATACATATTCTGCTAAAAATTAAGTATTACTTTTGTAAAGTTTACCTTGTATTCTCTTGCTGAAACAATAGAAATAGTAATAAAAACAAAATAATTGATTTTGCCATACTAAAGGATTCCTACGAATTTAAATGATATTGTATACCAATTTTCGTTTTCCTTGCGTCTTTGTTATAATTAAATTCCTTTAAATCCTAGACTCAATGCAATAAAAAAATTTTATTACCAATATTATTATATGCAAAGTTAGCTAAAATATAATCCCTTACCATAAAACATTTCCTTTAATTTTTTTCCTTAGCAGAAAGTAAAATTAAGATAAAAAATGCCTTAGTGTATTAAATATGGCATCCTGTTTGGGGGAGGGGACTTAAATTTGGTAGTGCTATTTGTACACTCTTAAATGCTTAAATATTGTTTTAAGTTTATAAATTGTTTCACATAAATCGGAATTCCTCATAGTATTACTTCATTTCTACGGGTAATATTTGCGAGAATAAATATTTATTACTAATAAAAAAAATAATAATGTAATGAATTTGCTTCCATTTCAATTTAATTTTCTACAATATAAAAACTTTCTATTATAGGTAGTGCCCTTACTACAATAATCATTATCTTTGAATTTTAGCATATATTCTTTCTACAATTCTGTTATAAATATTACTATGACCTTGATTATAAATTCTCAGCTCGTTCCCATAACGCATACGTGATAATAAATAATTTCTGTTTATATCTCTCACGGAATAATGTTCCGCGCGCTTTGAATATATACGGGCGCACGGTGGGTTGCCTATGGGTTCTCTTAAACCTAACTGTCGGGGTTCCATACAGAGTTCCAGGTAACTCAAATACCCTGAGGAAGGTCCCCGGATCTACGGCAGAAAGTGCCGCTGGCTGGGTCCCAGCAAACCACGGACAATGTCGCTGTAGGATAGGAGGATTATTTTCCGATCTGTGCACGATAGTGTGCGGTATTTGGTCAGAGCAAAGGGATGCTAGGATTCGTTGGGATAACAAAACGGGGCCTGTTCTAAGAGAACCCATTTTTTTTTTAACATTTATAGTTTATTTCAGTAATAATATAAAACAATTTGGATTTGTAAATTTAATCTGTACGTTATCAGTATGAACATGGCGGTATTTAACGAAGTTACGGCTATTTCTTTAACACAAACATTAAATCGAACCGGATCGATTAGATATTAAGGCACAAATCTCGATACATATAGACATGATCCTAACTAACATCTACATAAGTAGTTAGCTAACTGCTAACTTCCAATAATCCCAAACCAAGTCAACGTTATTGTCTGCCATAAGCAGTTAGAGAAAGGCCTGGATTACCTCGTGGCCATAATCAAAATCTACGATTCGATGCAATGTTACTGACAAAGTTTCGCATTATCGCGAAGTTATTACGTTTCGATTAAGATTAAGTGGGAATAGTTCTCGGATGGGCGTAATCCGTTCCGCGCCCAAAGTTACCTATCAATTCCAGATCGCTGCATCACGTCGACTCGCTCCATCCATTTGCGGCGAGAAGTTCATTTGCAAAAACAAATAGAGATGTCGAACTTTTTGCGAGCATGTTGAAAGTTTCGCTCTAGCAATATGTACACCGCAAGCGTACTTGCACTTAATCCAAGTTTGTTTTGTTGGCAATCTTTAGTGAGGAAAAGTAATTTTTTTTACCGGGCTTGTACTGTTGCTCTTCGTAATTTTCTTTTGCCCTTTTTATCGGGAACGAAATACATGCAAGTAATCAATTTATTTACTTTTACTTTGGTGTGGAGCATTTTTTTTATTCAGCATTTTAAATTGAATTGAAAGTAATATTTAAAATAATATTTCTTATGTTTAGATTTCATATGATTTGATGGGCTAGGATATACACAATAAACTAGTTCTGTAAAATAAAATACTGAACCATTGAACGCAGACACACGCAGGATATACATTAATAACAAAAACTCGAGTAAACCACCGTGGTAAAAGCAAAAAGTATGATCATGGGGTATGAACTTAAATTCGAACAACGGATACACTTTTGAAACACAAAGATAGTATCGTCTAGTACTATGAAAGTGTGTGCAGATGGCGCTAAGGAGATTCGTATTATTAATATAAGAAGATGAAATAAACGAATTTGCATATAGTTCCTTACATATAATTGTTAATTAAAATAACTTTAATAGTTTATTAATTTACGTCACGAGAGTCGGTGCAGTAACCTACCTTATCAATGGTGCAGTCAGGTGAAGTCTGATGAGTGAAGTTGTTTTTGTTTTGTGAGTTATGTGTGTATGTCGTCAAAACGTGCTTCTATTTGAAGTCGACCATTATCTATCGTTTTGAGATAGTCTTTATTGAAAGTGTTATTTTATATTGTGTATAGTTTATAGTGCATTATTATTAGTCAAAGTTTTGGTGAGAATTTTATGATATTTGCTATTGACTTGTTTGTTGATCTTTGTTTATTTATTTTATGTATTTCAGCAGCAATGAAGAATTATAAATATTTACCTCAAACTATTCTTAGCTATTTCTTACAAGCATTGTTATGTTAACATTAACTTTATAAATTATACAGTGTTATATAAAAATCTTAAATTATTTTAATAATATACATGCTTTGCTTAACTTTATTATCTTAATAGTTGTCGTTTGAAACAGTATATTATGCTTTTACATAATTGTGGAATAGATAAAACTTAATGTTTATTTGTTGTTTGTTTTTCCTTATAACGATAGATCTAATATCTGCACAATTCGCTTAAAAAAATTCAGTTACAACACATAAATTGTATATATCAACTTAGAATAGGGTGACCATATAGTTATTGCCCACTCACTGCACACTTATTGGCCATTACCGACAGTAAGACAAATATTAAATGTATGTATTTAGATCTAATTTAGATATTTCTCTTACTATCGGTAATGACCAATAACTGTGCAGTGACCAATAACTATATGGTTTACCTTAGTATTGATATAAAGAAACGGTTTATATAGCGCGCCGCTTTATTCTAGTACTATGAAAGACTCATCAGATGTCGCTAAATAGTGTTGTCAATAAATTACCTTAAGTTGGTTATCTCTAACTATACTTTATCTATAACTATACCTTATCTATGAGTATGATGAAAGAAAATGACAAAATTCAACTCGTATATAACCATCATAGCATCGACATTTGACGTATTGTTCAGCGCCATGCCGGCGGTGAAACATTTGACACAATGTATTATAGTTGTGCGTCAGATAGCAGCACTAGTTCAATTTTTGGGGGGTAAAAGAATATGATACTCATTTTACACCAGGTATCTAGCGAAACTGACAATCCATGAATTCCCCGAGTCAGATCGGTGACTGCATTACCGGTTTACCCTACGGTAGTGTTGTAGGTTGAGAGTTTAGCGTATGTTTCCTAAGGGACGCACACCTAAACTCTTGATTCCATAGTAGGCAATCGCCGATAAAGCAGGTGCGGATGCGATAACTAGGTAGACTACTAGTAGACAGAAACTTGAGTCAATCTCTAGTGCTCTTCCACTGCATTCTTGCATTGCTTTTGCTAGTATGATGATTCCGACAATGGACCATGAGATTTGCGATTCCGGCATTCTTCGGTTAATTGTTTAAGTATATTTTAAATTTTTGTTTATATTAGGTACAGGTAGAGCACACGTACGGTAAACGGGAGGTGTCAGGTACAAATCCTACACTAGGTAAAATTTTGAATATAAAAATTGCCTCATATTAATTACAGTGATTAGCAGCAAAGCATTATTTAATGATTTCACCCTGTAAGATGTGCACTATATGAGTAATTCTCATAATGTTTGTAAATTTGTTTGTACGTCAATTTAATGAATATGTAGTAGATTTTTCTGAAGTATATCTACTTTTTATTTAAAGCGTAATAAATGATCAATTTCGGTGTTGCCATGTTACCCTTTCAACAAAGTGCAATAAATTTCTCAAAACACAGAGTCGGCGGGGGCAGAAATAAGAGATCTCATACATCTATTGACCGGTCGATTTCTCATTTGGCGCTTGAAATATGACACTGATCATTAGAGCTGTCCATAAATTGCAGGCTTCTCTCCGTCTGTCGTTCTCCGAGAAGCGATCAGATCGAACACTTGCGGGAAATTTGACGGAGGGGCGGTGCAGCATAAAAATTGATGGCGTACCTACGACAGAAGCGAGCACCTCAATTTTTTTCCCGTTCAACGCGTTCCATTCTACCGCCCGACGGCAATCGATTTCGGCGAAATATATCCGATAGAAGCATATACATATATTTTTATATCTGTTCTATTTCCGAAAACGCACGACTAATTCCATTAAAAATCTCTTGGCTCAAAGTCGCCTCCAGAACATAAAAGCATTAAAACGAATTTGTCCGCGCTAATACGAACTTATTTTTCATTGTCACGAGATGTGACGTCATATTTACGGAGATGCGTGTGTTACTTCCGCGTTTTAAAAACGGGGGAGATTTAAAAAAAAAAATAATTGTCACGCTCGACCCCGTTTATATACGGCGATCCACGTGCGGCACAGATAAATTCGAAAATAAAACGGATATTCCGATTTAAGCGACCGTAAAGACTCATTAGTACCTTTCAGTCGATTTACTAATTGCCGACGCCTAAGGGAATTCCGTATCTGATCGATTCGATTTGATCGTGTGTGGGACGCATGGCGAATTACTGTGTGCCCAACCTATTTTTAGGCTTCAAGTAATTTCCTCATCGGTATTATTAAATTCACGGCGTAAAAAATTAGGAAGAATAACGCCGTCGATTAGGCTGTAGCCTTAATCCATTAAATCCATTCATTAAAATTGATTCAATGGATATAATGAAGATTGACGGGAAATCGTTTCGTAGAAGGTGTTGAAGGTTGGCAGATACAAATGCTATCAAATTAATTGAGTTGTAATTTGTATTATTAAATAGTGAATCTAAAATTTATGGTTAGTTTTAGTAAATAAGACTTTGCTACTGTTGCTTAAAACAAGCAACAAGCAAAAAAAATTAACCATAACAAGGTACTTTCCTTTCACCGTTTATATTTGTATGAACAGGTTAGTGTGTTCATTTAAATCAGAGCCATAAGGAAAACTGTATTATTATGAACGATTTCTATATTGCAGGAAGAAGTGTTTATGTGTAACATGACTGAGACGTATATTTTTTAAGCAAATCAATCCATAATCTTTGTGTTGTGATAAATTGTCTTGGATTATAAGTTTTAGTTTTTGGCACTACAACCATTATGAGATCATTTTTAAACTGTATATCATCTAAAATTATATTCATTATTTCTTCACGATAAGCTCCATTATAGCACATAACCTAACAAAATATTAATATGATAATTGTAGGAAAATAATATAGAAAATTAATAAATAGTATTAAAATGATGTTTTTGCTATTTATTTTCATTGCTAAATATGTTTTATCATCAGTTTGTATTATAAAACCGTTAATAAGATTTACTCTTAAAATCCTGGATTCGTTAGGCTTGTAGCCTTCAGAAATTTTTTTTAAATAAGCAAGAAATCTAGTAAATTTTGAGACATCTATATTTATATGAATATTTAAACAACATCCTAACATAGACTATATCGACCACAGGAAGGATGCCTTTTTTATATCTTGCTTTCTTTATAAAAATAAGCAATCTTTGCTTTTTCGATTTTTTAGACCAACATAGAAAATGCTCGTATTGTGTTTGATAAATATATATATTTATATAATATAGAGGAACAGGAGTCTTTGCCGTTAGGATAGAAAATAATGTAATATTTTTGGGGAATACAGCAAAAATTGTAGTTTTTTTTATAAGGTTTTTATTTCATGAATCCAATATTTCGCATCAAAATTGTATGCTTCATCAGGGTTTGACTATGAAAGAACATTTAAATTACAATAAGTATAATATAATACATTGTTATACTTACATGTTAAACTTATATATATTTTGCTCATCTCTGGAGGCGTGCAATTATTTGCTTCGTCCATTTTGTTGATAATTTGAAATAACTTATTGGGTCTAAATTTTAAACTTAAATTGACATATAATGCCGCTGATATTCAAATATTTAAAGTGTTCTAGTTAAAAATCAATTTCAAAAAAGTAAATTTCCAAAGTTTTCGAATAAAACCCGTCTCTTTTTTTTAAATCTCTTTGAACTTTTAATATTCGAAATAAAAAAAATAGTATAAAATACAAGTTTTGTAAGACATTTTGCGCACTTTCCTCTTCTTTAGAAAACTCACCTCGCGGCTCGTATTCTACACTTGAACGCGAGCGTAACTCATGTCTTAAGAAACTTTTATTTACATATAAACGGTAGATGTTCGTGCCATAAACTTTGAAAAACAGTTAATCCTGGTTTATACCTGTATTGTATTATAATAAACGTTAAACTACTTGCGTTGAGAAATACAGTTTTTAAGTTCGTTTTCAATATGTTTGTGTTATACTTTAAACACAATAAGTAAACAATTAATATTTATGAAAAAAAGTTAGGAGATGCGGATATACCACATTGAAAAATGCAAAATCCTTTTTCTGTTTAGAGAATTCTTATCTAACGAAGTAATGGAGCTATAAATCTGTGATACAATCCAATAACTATATAGAACACTTAAATAATAACTATGCCTTTTAAACGAACAAAAACAAAAAGGAAAAAGAAAGAACATTAAAGTAGATTATCGAAAAGCAGTAGGAAACAGAATGGCAGCAGAAGAGGGTGAACTGATTGACAAAGCTCGGTTATAATCGGTGTTAATTGGGGTAGAGTTCTGGCACACCACCGATCGCAACTGATAAATGGAAACTTCCCACTTCGTGTAAGTGTGAGTGGGCTTCGCCGGAACAAGTTTCGGTCTCTTTCCGTCCCTCTCTATCCTGCTGTACGCGTACGTGTAGGGCGTAGAGAACGACGAATGGCCAAATTGAAACAAACGTGGAAGAGAATGAATTTATTACTTCATCGATTTCGAATTACCCCAGCATCGCGCGATAGGATTGTGTTTTTCGTTGGCGAAACGTAGAAATAAAGAGGTGATAGAAGGGGAAAAAGAAGAGAAGAGATGGCGTTACCGTTTTTGCTACCCTTTTTTGAAATTAGGTATTTCAAGATTTAATGAAGTGTGATAAAGAATTAGGTTCCCACATTTGGCTCTATTCTATTGTAGTCCTTTTTGTTTCATTTAAAAAATTTAAGTGACCAAACTGTCAAACGTGAAGGAAAGAGCCGTCATACGCAAGTCAATAATAAATGGCAAAACTTGTGTTGAATTTAGAATAAAACATAAAAATATTTTTACGTTAATTTAACGTTTTAAAGCACATTTAGAACGAAAACAGCATTCAGCTGAACATTTTTTCTCTCGGCGCGCGACTTCAGCGCGAATAACGAAACAATGGTTTAAATGAGCGCTGACGTAAATATTAGTGCTCTGTTTGTCCATACTTAAATATTCGCTCGTCAATTTTGTTTTTTTTAAGCCCTGATTTATGCGGATGTATTCAATTTTCGAAAGTTTATTTATGGAATGCGCGCGATATAATTAGCTAGGATGTGTGCTGGTAATTTCGGAACATGTGGCGATTCATTATTTCAGTAGTTGTTTACAGTGGTAGCGGTGCGTTTAATAACTAATTTCCATGAGGATTTTATTTTTGGCTCTGTTCTATTTTACAATTCTAAATTTACAGCTTATTCTTGTCAGTATTCTTGATACTTGGGATTAGTTGGAGCCTTTGCACTCCGATTCTAAACTTCCATCGTTATGTTTATTATTTATTTTCTTGTGTTATGTGTGATGCTGTGTTCTGTGGTACGTTTTTGCACTGGAAGTAGATGCACTCTCTTGTAAATTGTTCCGTTATAAAATGTGTGTAAATCATTTATGTTATGTTACTTTTTGTTAAAAAAAAGCATTAATTCAAAACTATTATAGAATAAGTTATTTAGGATTAATAAATTTGTTGCTTATACAGTAATATAATGCAATAAAATTTTTGTGGTGCATACTGGTTTCTTAGGGGCTAGAATACCTTTTGTAGGGCCAGAACCTTTTTGCGGGATAAGTAGCAGTATAACACTGGAGAAACCGAAAATGAAGTAGAGCAGAGAAAATCCAAACATTGGGACAATCTCCAGGGAATGAGGCAAGCTAAAACTCTTCTGGGAACCTATAACCAGGAGAGATCTGCAGAATGCATCAACCTGAGTAAAAATAATATTTCCATATTGACAGGGATCCTTACAGGCCATTGCAAACTGAACGGACATCCAAGCAGGCTTGGAATAGCGGAGGAAGCCGAATGTAGATTTTGTGGGGAACAGGATGAAACATCCATCCATGTACTCACAAACTGCGCTGCTCTGTGTAACTCAAGGGCGCTGCACCTGGGAGCATGTAAAATTGAAGAGAGAGAATTACCTAATCTGCTGGGGCCTTTTGACATTCTGCACTTTCTAAAAGGAATCAGACTGGACGGCCAACTGTAAATACAGTGAGGATAGAGGTCAGGTTGCAGTGTACAATCACCTAAATATTACATACATACTGCTTTCTTGTATAGTCACATCAGAGTGATCAGAGCCACTTTTAATTTTGATAAGTGAACGGAGTATTTGCAAAATACTAATTGAAGTGATTTAGGTACAATTAAGTTAGGATTAGATTTAATGTTGTTTAATATTAATTTAATATTGTTTTTGATAGATTAAAAATTAGACAAATCCTCATAGATGCCCCATGTCGTTCTTGTAAGGTTAATAGAATTTGATATCCTAATTTACTAGTTTGTTTAATATTTATTAGTAATTGTCGATGTTCCTTTTTGGTTCTATTTTTTTATATATAAAATTCATTCAATTTGCGATAGTTTTGTTAGAGTAAAATCAATGATTTTCAGTTTTCGGATGAGGATTTATTATTGGAATCGGAAAATTGAATGCTATACAACAGTATCGGCAGTATAAAAATCGGCAATTTATTCGGTATATTTACTTAGGGTGGATGATATAAGAGAATGCATTCATATGCTTTAGTAAACGTAGAAAACGTCCATCATCAAACAACCATGAAATGATAAACCAACAACCCCTACAACAACAAACGGCGTACGAATATTGCATAAATAAATTCCATTATACCTCGCGCACTTCCAGTCTACGTAATTTATAGTCGCTTTTGCAACGAAAGCACGAAGTATGTATGCCGATAAGTACGGAGGCGCGCAAGCTAAAATTAAACGTCTCTAGGTCAACCGACCGCATTGTAAATAAATCTACTTAAGCGCTAAACGGTGGCCGTTAAGTGTCCTACCGCTTGTCCCGTACACATGTGTGTAATCTCGTAAACGGACGGGATCGCCTGCAATCGATACTTCAGCCGGCATAACGGCGCGAAAATACTTCGCGGACTATAAATTTTTACGGCCGATATGTAACGTCGGACTTACTGCGATGAGTACCGCTGCGAGGGCTATTTTTTATTGGGACTACAACTGGCTTCCATAAAAAAAAAAATATGCCATATTTTTGCGAAGAGCAAGGCGCTATAAAGATAATATTCTGACATTTATGTAGCGTTTTAGAGTTGCGCCGGAAATTATTTACATGTAGATATTTTTCCAAAGATACAGCCTTGGGGTTGTTTAGAAATACGAAATATGGCAGTGGTAAAACGCGAAAAAAGAAATTCGTTCATTGCGTGTGAGGAAACAAAGTTATACTGGTCCACAAAAGTGAAGATCCAGCGGATCTTACTAATATTGGAGCTATCGCGCTACAACATCCGATTACAAACAATTAGCAAAAGAATTTTGTATTATTTTTTTTAAAGAAAATGCAATGATAAACCCTCAACAATATGGTTTCAGGACCAGATTCTTAACTGCGATTGCAGTTGCGCAATTTTTACGCAAGATAGGAAGCAGAATAGATAGAGCTGATACAGCCTTAGCAATTTTAATAGACTTATCTAAAGCTTTCGACAGAATTAACATCAAAGTATTTTAAAATAAACTAGATTATTTAAGAAAAAGGTTAAATTGCAAGAGTTGGTCGGTGTCATGCGCTTCACACCAACAAAAGAGTGGATAAACCAAACCATGTTTTTAAAAACTGGTATTCCACTTGGCTATATCCTGGGTCCGCTATTATTTGTTATTTACATTAACAATATTATAACAACGGTTCAGACTAATACATGTATACTATACGCTCATGATAATAGCATTGTAAATAGCAATTAACATATCAATGAGTTAACTTCGACTCGAAAGTCTTTACTGGAGGATAGAAACTTACGATAAAACAGTCAAAATCATAGATTTGAAGAAATATTAAATTACAGCAAATGAAGCTGCTAGAGGGAGTTTCCGCCTGGTAAAACCCATCGTGTTAATTGTCGTTTGGTTCCTACGGTATAGTAATGAATCCAGATTTCAACGCAAAAAGTCCTGCGGATTTCGCTTAAAGAGATCCAAACATTGCTTGGAAATTGACAACCGTATGTAAAATACTTATTGCCATTTCGTATGACACAGCTATGGCATCTGTTACTTCGCGCACTTTCGTTCGGCGATCATGCCATTGACTTTTCCAAGGATTTCATCAGTAACCAAGTCATCTGGGCGCTTCTCGTCAAAGACAGATGTACTGTCACGTTTAGATTCGTTAATCCAATATTGTACAGTTGTCATAGATGGTGAAGCGTTCTTGTAGATAGAATTCAACTTCGCTTTTACTTCTTCGCACTGTTGAAATTTTAAATGGCCTCGTTTGGTAAATGGTAGACTTTTATAGTAATGCCAACTTTCCTCAGCAACGCCACTTGTTTTGAAACACGGGTACTTATTGATCCACGCTCGTAGATAAATTAAATT
Organism: Cetonia aurata; assembly: GCA_949128085.1. Lineage (NCBI taxonomy): Eukaryota > Metazoa > Arthropoda > Insecta > Coleoptera > Scarabaeidae > Cetonia > Cetonia aurata. Next base: position 28,444,113 of record OX421887.1, read on the forward strand.
AAATAATGGCCCATATTACTTGACTGACGGCTTAGGGTTCCTTACAGCATCCACAATGTACATATGTAATTAATAATTAATTCTGTTGTTATATTTTACGTGGTCTTTATTTTCTATTTGGAGACAATTTTTTCAACTTCTGCATATTGTTTTTCTTATCATAAATAACACAAACTTTTGTAATGGATACTACCTCAATCTTACGCCACTGAGAACGATGACAATGAGAAGTTACGGATGTTTAGGGATATATGTACACAAACCACAGCTGCCAAATGTCCTCAATCAATTTCGCTCTCAAGTTATAGTGTTATAAACAAACAAACAAACAAAAAATGAGATCCCCTGTATCTACTTTAGATGTTTCTTAATTTATATCTTTGTGATTTTGTAGCATTAAAAAGGACGACGCGCGTTTCTTTTCAAACTTGTACGGACATTTGTGTCATTTGTTTTCTTTACTTTATCTGTGAATTATCTCGTGGAGGAATTCGTGCATTTCACATCCGTAACTCCCAGAGCGTCCGAGATCTAAAAGACTGGCGTAGTTAAGAATGTCCGAGGAATCACGTCTGTAGTCGTTCCTCTTACGTTTTCAACTTATACTTCGGAGATCTCGCCGGTCTCAGAGCTGCCCGAATTAGAACCGGGGCTCCGGAGATCGGGAAGTGATCGTTGATTGCGACGCCCGTGAGACTTGCCGCGCCGACCGACGGCCGTCGGGCGCCGAAAGCTCCCATCTCGATCCTCTTTTTATTTATTTACGCGCGAAACGGACGGCCGAAGCGGCCAGAGTCTGGCGCGGTCGACTATTCCCTAACAAACACCGGATTCGTGAGCGAAATAATTCCGGTTAAAACTGAAATCGTCGGACGTGATCGACTTATAGAGAAGCAATTACCGGAGTTCGAGGTGTCGAAATAAGGATGCGTCGAGCAACACTGGGAGATAAATTGCTGTGCATTTTAAGTCGTTCCCAAGAGAGATCAAAGTGATTTCAAATACGGGAGTTAAGGTAAAAGTGGTTAAACGATGTAAGAGGTTCGTGTAATAGTAAGTAGGTAGGTGGTACTAGTAGTGTTATGACGTGACAGTATGTCATTTAGTTCACGATATTTTATGTCAGTTTTTCTTTAAGAGGAGAGTTTAAAGAGTGTTTGCGAGAAAGGCCGAGGGGGGCAGCGCAATCGTTTATAATTAATTTTTCGTCCTTCGTATGCAGTGTTATTGCTAAAGATGTCGCTTTTAATTTTTAAATTGTACATTAGCTGTCAGCGTTCGGATTACGCAACAGAAACACAGAGGTCGCTAGAAGGAAAAAACGTTTTAAATAATACTTATTTCTTGCACATATCCGATTCCATATACGATGCAAACACTATCTAGTCGACGAAGTAATGGATCCGGCAGCAATATCAGCATAAGCGTTGCTTATACACTCATTTCAATGACTCAACAAACTTCAACGTCAACACACAAGAGTAAATACTACGACCATATGAATAGGAAGTAAGGAGAATGCGTTGTTAGAATTCTTTAAATACTAACATTTTCAATTTTATAGATAGATACATTCCTTTTTTAATATTTTAAAACTTCTGAAGCGTTTGCAAATGAGAAAGAAATTTTAGAAATTAGAGGTGTACCTAATAGTAGGCATAGCCAATAAGTTGACTGAAATAAGATTTCGTGTGTATGTTCCACTATATATAATATATATTTTTCTAGCTCGGTACATACTTCCCAGAACCGGTGTTGACTCTAGGTTGTTGAGCTATCTGGATGTAAGTAACCGATTCGCCGAGCTTGTTTTTGTAGTTAGTTTGACTCATTAAAATGTTTATTTAATTGATACGTGGGATTCCTGAAAAAGCTTCCTTTCATAAGATGCCAAGATTATTATTGTGCCTCAATCCTGCATATCTGTCACAATATCGCCATATGAAGAAGGATTTCTAGGAGGTACAACACCCTAGACATAAAACACCATTGCAAAAACGAAATGATATCACAGGCGCCTCCACCAAATTTGAATTTGTTTTCTTTCATATTTTTTTAGACAAAATATTTGAATGATTGGATGATTCGATTTCTTATACCATTTTTTAAGTTTTTTTTTTAAGGTTTGTTTTTCCGCTCTGTGTATTTTGCTTTTATATGTTAGTATATGGTAATGTAAATACACAGAAAATAAGAAAAAGAAACAAGAAAAAACAATATATAGGAAAGAGCATTTCATAATCCAATAACAGGAAAAGAAGTTGTAATACAAACACACCAAAGTAAAGTAAACGAGCGAACACAATAAGCAAATTGCTTCTGTGTGAATTTACCGTCACTCGATAAGAAGTGGATAGGAAATGCATTGCCAGTTCGATGATACTTTTGGGAGATATATCGGCGCTAGTTGACTTTGACCGGAAGATATTCGCTCCTAAATAAAGTCCTTCACAGCCGACAACAAATACGATGACGAAAAAGAGGGAGAAACCAATGTTCTTCCCTCCTCGTTATTTTAAGTTTTCTTCCTCCATTCCTACATAGTATACATGTTACACTTACAATGCCTTTACGTTTTTTTTTTCTCTACGAGTAAAGAATAATAAAATACCCCTATTTTTATCGTATCCTTTTGCTATTGCTTTTATGCCTTGTACGAGTCGGGTCTTATTTGGATTGTATGGTGTTTGTTTCACATTTTTTATTTTGGGGTCGAATGAAATTGCCTTGGTAATTTGTAAATATGTGCACTCATGTTTTTGCTGAGGAGGTTGTTTTTTTTTATAGTGTATTGGCTACCTTTTACAGTGTTTGTATATACTTTCAAACAGTAATAATAATAATTAAAAATTTGTATTATCATTTGTAATGTAAGGTGCAATGTGTAATTTTTGTAATTGCGTCATTAGTGGACATTGCGCCAGTAATCAATACCAAACAATTGCTTTTAAAACAGGCCCCACACGTTTATTTTTCAAACATAGACGAAGATTGTACTGTAACATTCCTAGGAATAAAATATGTATTTGGGGATTTTTGTTAGGACAACAGGATTGATATAACTAGCACTATATCACCGGATATGCATATGCACGATTTCCTGTATATGAATCAGATTTGATTAAAACGATTCTCATGTTGAGATTTAATCGCATCAACTAAAAGTGAACTTTATGTAGTGATGATTACAATATTTGGTATACTTTCAGATACACGAATCTAATTACGCTGTCCCAAAATCTAATTTCAAGAAGCAAGTGCTCTCTGGATCACCAACTTTCTCATTTCATCATAAACACATCCTACGCGCCGAATCAATTTAAATTAATTTATACAAATCTCCCGTCAAATCCTCGTCGCGATGATAGCGAATGGGAAAAAATGCACGCAAAAAGGGAAGATCTATCCCCGCGTCTCAAGGAGCAAAGCTTAAAATTACGTAATTAAAATTCAGCGAAGCGGCAACTGCTTGACACTAGGGTGGAGTAAAAAAGAAGAATGAAACGAAAGTGGCAGCAACTCAAAGAGATTTATATAGGTGACGTTATTAGCCGAAAGTTGGTGGGAGATGGGACGCGAGGGACCCGACGAAAAAAGAAAACAATGAAGACGCAACGCTAGACGGGATCAAAAAGTATGAGCGAAACGAGATGAGACGATATAAGTGGTAAAACAGGTGAGAGAGAAAGGTGCCGCGCCGGTGAATCAAATCATAAGCTCGAGCACGTATTTATCAATTAAAGCGCCCTCTGCTCTAACAAAAATGCAATAACTGCAATCTACTAAATCATTTTGGATGCGGCGTGTTTATTGTTTCTTTTTCCAATTATCTTCAGAATATCTCCTTCCTAGGGCTTCGCAACGAAGTCTAGTTGGAATGCTCGGCCTGTTGTTAAGGAATGAAAAGAGATGGAAAACGATTGTCTCTTGTTTAGGGACGGCGTGCGTGAGATGAGGAAGGCGATAGACGAGGACGGCGAGGAAAACCGACGCTCCGAACCGGGTCGCACGCTAAAAGCTTTGTAAGACATCAAAATTGCGATCACGTGGCTACGGAAGAACGAGGTTTTCAATTTAAAACAAAAGGCCAAGATTATAACGACTTTCCGCTAGACCGACTCGAAAATACAATGAAATGAGACGGAGGGATTGTAAGGGAGAGGGATACTACCTATCAATATTCCATTATTTTTTTAATGCCGTATTTCAGAGACCTAATGTACTGTTCTCCACTAAGACCTTAGAACGTGGAATGGAACAACAGGATAATATATATCTACACATACGATGTGATTAATCAACTGAGGTCGACACCAGAAAGGTTCCTAGATTGGTTATAAACTAGTTCGTGCTATATATCTAGTTACATTTGTGGATTAACTAGACCTCATCTGTCATTGTGCTATTTGTCAAACATGCCATACTACGAAAATCCTATATTAAACAAGACTTTGACATAGAATGCTGTGGGGTCACCAACTGCAAGATTTGCAAGTTGTTTTTCTTAAAGATTTCAAGCAAGTTAAATTGTTATCTATTCCTTATCATCAATAATAATTCACTTGAGTTGATATAACATAGCATTCACATGATTCGATGAATCGTCTTGTCCAATGTGGCCTTCGAGAATATTAAAGAGCGGATATTACCTACATATGTTACAGCACCACATCCCTCACGGGGTTTCACCGCCCTCGAATGAGAGCTTTCCAGATCCCATTTCACTTGATGAGTTCCATAACTCTACATTGTACAGGCGACCTCTGTACTTGGTCTAATTTTTTTTATTTTCAGGCCTAATACATATTTCCGCTTATATCTTTACACAGTTGGACACGACTCCCAAAATCGCTTTTTGCTTTGCCATTATAACCAGGTCATGCACATATGCAATAATTTGCGCACTCCGAGTTCTTATATTTCCTTTATTTATGCTTCGGGTTATATATTCTATCACGATATTGAATAAAGTGGCAGACCAAGCATACCCCTATCAAATACTCCCATGAAATCTGAAAATTAATATTAACTGACGCCTATTAATAGAATCAAAAGCTTCCTTAAAGTCTATAAATAAAATTTCTAAACCTATTCTGTGCTGATTTGCTTTAATATAGGTATTGTATCAACCGTGGATTTTTCTGGCTTGAAACCATATTGGTAACTCAGGTTTTTTATACGTGTTAGTCCCTTTTGCACTAGTGTTATTAGATTTTATAAACAGTATTCAGAATAGTGATATCTCTGTAATTGTCGCACATTGTCCTGTTTCATCTTTTATGTATTGCAACTATTATCCACAATCTCCAGTTCTTTAGCATTTCTTCTATTATCCATATCTTTTGTTAATGCCTCATTTTCATCCATATCTATATTCCATAGTCCCTGTTTCTCCAGCTATTTCTCTCTCAGTTCCATTCCATTCCACTCATAATTTATTGAACATAGAGTTCATCAAACAAGTTGAAGCCCTCAAGGTAGTTCATAATCTTGAGAACTTGCACAAAAATAACAGGTTTTCCAACGATTATATTCCCATTCTGGTGGATGCAAGCCAGTAGCAGATGCTTCACTGCCTCCTTATTATCTAAACGATAGCTAAATGAATGCTGAATAACTATAAAGCTAAATATATTCTTCTTCTTGTCGTTTCCATAATATATAGTGTATTTTTATTCTGATGGCAGAAACGAAAAATATCAAAGATTCAACCACATCGAACGTCACGATTCGAACACTGCGCCGATGTTTGATAAATAGGCGTATTAAAATAAAATACAGTGGAACTCGGAAACAGGGGGAGACTAAATAAAATTCGAATCACATCCGACTTAAACCAATATATTTCCGGGTTGCGTTTTGGTTCGGCGGGCGTTTCGGCCGTTCACATACAAAGAGATAAATAATGATGTATTGTTTAGAAGAGGCCGCGGCAGTAGACCTGTATAGGAGGAGGGATCTCCAGTTATTCGAACACGGTTTTCGACGGTCGTTCCTTTCTTTTTCTCTACTTTCATGCGAATTTCGGCCGGTATTCCTTATATAAGCGCGCGCCTTTTTATTTATACGAACGCATTCACAATGGAAAATTTACGAGTGGAACTCGAACCGCGTCTGCGATATGTATGTATGAATGAAAAGGGTTCCTTTTTATTTTGCTTATAAATTTACGAGCCCACGGTTGATCGCGGTTGGATTTATTAAGAGCTACCATTACGTATTTTTTTTTTCGGTTGCTTCCGGCGAACAAAGGTAAATTGACGATAAACTGGGCAACTGAGAAAATATGTATTCGAGCGTTCAATTTACCCAACAAAAGCATAAAAGATGGTAGTGAATTAAACTGGTCTATTAGTATTAGAAGTAGGGCAGACAACAGTAACAGGACAAGCCGAACAATGTCGCTCTTTATGTAATTCTTGGAACTTAAATGGGCGCGGATTAGAGTAATTAACCTTTTCAATCCTTGTTTATTAATCAATATGAACATGCAATTTTGCCTTTATACTAACTTCTAACAAGATTGTACCAAAACTACTAAGCTCACATATACAGTGTAGCCCAAGATAGATAGATGTTACAAAAGGCATGATGGAATAAAAATGTCACCGTGTAAAGTTTCTGTTCATGATTTGGAAAAATATTATTAAAAAAAGTTGTTCAGAACGAGAATTTAGTTCCCTAAATAATATTTCAGCAAGATTAGATCGTCATTTTTTGATTAGTCAAAATAAAGGACATTTCATGCCTACGCAAATTTGCTCGGAAAAACGCTGTCAACGATAAAGTATGGAAGGGTTTAGACTGACGCGACTGGTGCATATGTCACTATTAGACAGCGTTTGCGTGAACAAATTCGCGTTAGTGTGAAGCGCGCTTTAATCGTATTTATTAAAAATTTTATTTGTGGAATATTGAACCACACAAATAGTATCTACAACAAATTTACCTTACGAAACGTAATAAAATTATTGATCTGTACTATTTTTATATTATTTATTTGTTAAAAATATACAAATTTTTAGAAGTCTGAAATAAAAGAAAACAGTGACAAATCCTGAGTATTATCAGACTACGGTTTCAAGCGCCCTATAGTTCAAATTCCAATTACTACTAGATTATGTTAATGTTGCAGCGAAGAACCTACGTTTAGTATTATGGACTAGGATTTGAAGCTATAAATATTTTACTTAAACCTCAAATCTAAACCAAAATTTGTCCATATAATGGAAAAAGGTGACGACCATTGATTACTATTTTGTCTTACCATCGGGGAAAATGTATTAAAGACCGAGATTTTTATAAATTCAGAATTCAGACATCGCGTTGAAAGATGTGCTGAAAATGGTGGCAGTTATTTTGAATAAATAATTTATAGTAAACGATGTTATTATTGTAGGCATATTAAGTAGGCATTGTTTGCAGAAATTTTATGTAAGAGACTCGTTCATGAAGACGAAGGGTATTTTAGGCTCATTGTCGAGGCCGACTTGTATTACAAAAGCTGAAAATATTTTTAAAATTGTCTTCCAACCAAGCAGAGCTTAAAATTAAATTCAAAATTTTTTACTCCGTCATACCTCTTATAACATCTGTTGTGGGGCACATTGTAGTTTTTATAAAATACAAAAATTTAACAATCTACAAATCTTTTAAAATTACTTTTTATGGTGATGATACATAAATAGCGTGGCTGATGGTCTAGTGGCTTGCATGCTTGACTGTCAGTCACGAGGTCCGGCGGTTTTCGTGGTTTTCCTCATTTGTTGGCAAATGCTGAGAGACAAACATCATAAGTCGCTCCAAGGGCGCTCCGTAATAATAACTCACGGCGGGCCGATGTCCCTTGCATTGAATACGAAATGTGTTAACGAAGAAAGTCACTTTTTTTAAGTCATCATAAAAACAAAACACTTATTTTCGTGTGGTTGATGCAGTGGCAACGGCTACTAGACAATAGCTTTTTTTATATATGCTGATGGAATTATTAGGGTAAAAACACATTGCTGTCGCAGTTACATTTAGACGAGTTCGGAATTCCCAGAATGCTAGCAGGTCAACGCAGGCGGTAAAGCACTTGTAAATATAAATTTAGGATAGGGATAACTAACCTTATTTAGGGATTTAGCATCTAAGAGAGCTACCGTTGCTCTTACACTTGATTCGTCTATAAATCCACCAGGTTCCATTTAAATCGCTGAGAGACCCTTGGCCGTGTTCCCTTGTCAGTATTGCAATTAGATTTTCCGAAGTTTATGTAGCTAAGTTGATTTTGTCTTGCTTACATTAGATTAATCCTGTTTGTCTAATCCAACAAAATCTATTCACCTCCAAGCAGATTTGGTATTCGCGGTAATCGGAAATTGAGTTCGGACAACAAATATTTTGCTTGAATTTATCCGACCTCGTACACTACCCTGTTTGTGCTATATTTTACACAATTAAAATTCCTCCTGACCTCTCACGGCCACGGGCACATATATTATAAATTTTGATTAGGTGCCGCTATCAGTATATCCAAAACGAAGAGGGTGCACGGAGATTGGAGGATAGGCTAATACTGGACGCCCCCATAAATTCTCATATTTACTCGCACGTGGCCGGCCAGTTTGGATCTCGGTGTGCACGTTTCCTTCTCGGTAAACAACAGGTTGGCTGACAACGGGCACAAGGAAACTAATCTACCCTGATCTTAAATAATTGATAGTGTTTGCGCTTTATTTATACGGTGGACCGAGGTGAAACGGACTCGCATAGTGGTTATTTACTTTACGTACCGGCGCGATTGAAATTATTAATCTTTCTAATTAAAGCGACGGCTTATGTTATTCGTTAATTATAGAAACAAATAAGGAAGTTCCGCTTGGTGGTAAAGGAAGATTAATTGAAACGTTTATTTGAGAAATGGCAGTACAACTATGCCTTCGGGTGTGATGGTTCTTAATGTTGCTGGAATTTTTGCCTTACCAAAAAGAAACACATATAAATGGAATTTGCACATACTAATTACTGATTATGTGTCTGTCTGAAATATTAAAATAATAGAATGAAACCTCCTTTCCGTAAGGTGAATCTTTTCCAAAATCCAGAACTAAAACAAAAGTTTCAACAATGTGATTTTGGAAGGATATCAGAAAACACATTTGTTATGTTCAAAATATCATTTTGGCAATTTTAGTGCTTAGAAAAACATGAGACCAAGGTAATTATTTCTAGAATTGATTACATACGATTTGGCCGAAAAGCCGGTTGTCTCTTTTTAAATATTCACAAAAAAGAGGTTTTATAAAAATAAGTATTGTAAATAAAAGACTAGATAAATATATTTAACAATTTGATGTATGAATATATATGAAATGAATAACCTGTCAAACGCAGATATTCAGAAATCGAAAGAAATAAAAAGAGAAACCAATGTTCTACGTAATATGAACCTTGGTGTTCCTCGGAGATCTGCCACAGGACCATAGTGTTTTTGTTGTGCTGATCTAGCTGAGTGCATTGTCTCTAGTACTATTATCAGCTTTTCTGAAATACTTCCATCACGGTAGATATCAAAGAAGAGCTGGAGCTAAGGATTTGCCATTGCATATAAAATCAATCAAAAAAAAAACAATAGTGTCACCGAAATAAGTTAACTTTAAGCGCAGAGAAAACATACAAATATAATTTTATGTATGCGTTAAATTTGCACGCAATGTGTATTTTTCTATAATTTTATGTATGCGTTAAATTATACAGTTCCATTGTTGTTAAGGACATTAGCATCAATGCAAGGATTGCTAATCTATTTTTTGATGAGAAATTCTTGTAGTGTGAGCAGACTGACGTAGTATCTGCGAAATAAAATTTTAAATAATCGGTTTTCTTGAATTGATGTCATCTTGTGCTCCAAATTAGCTGTAAGAGAGTCTCCAATGAGGAAGTGTTCGGGAGTAAAAATAGACAGATCGGATGAAACTTTGAAGAGAGGAGTTAAAGGTTGCAGTATACATTTTCTCGTGAGAGCATTTCCAATTATAAGTTTAAAACTGTATTTAAATGACCTAACGGTAGTCTTCCAAATTCCGCCGAAATGAGGTGCATTAAATGCCAATTTATTCCTTCATTGTGAGAATTTAAAACTCAGTTTGGGTGTCGAGAAAACCTAATGCATTTCTATAAACTGCCAAATTTCTATAAGTTCAATATGTATAGCCAGACCCAAGACATCTTCAACCAGCACGCAATGTGTATTTTTCTTTTTTTAATTTGAAAAAATATTAGACAAATGTTAATATTTATTGTATATGAACATAAATATTATTATTAATTTACATTAAAAATAACGGTGGTACACTTTCTACAATTCAGTTCTATCTCTAAAAATATCGCAGATAACTTGATGGTATATTAGGGGTACAAGAGAAATATGTACAATAGTTTTTGTGCAACAGTGCGCATTTTATTGACAAATTTAGCTTTTCCACTAAAGTAATTCACTATACCCAATTTAAAGACTATGATGATGAAAGAAGGTCAATTTATTAATATATGCATATAGAGCACTTTTAGTAATTAACGTCATATGTAGATGGCATGAATAATAAAATAAAATCCTAGTTAGGAACTAGGTTACGGTTACAACTTTCCATTTACGTTTCCGGAAGGGGGCATCGTATCCGAACCAGAGGATACGTTGTCGAACGAACCGTTTTCCATTTAGTTACCGTTCAGCACGCAAAACGACTAAAAAAAAAAAGAAACGATCGAATATCTTGAAACGGCTATTACAAGTCGGTAAACTCTTCGGAATGTTCAAATTCGACATGACCCGGAATCAATTTCCAAAGGCGGACGGCGGGAATGTCGTTCCTCTCCGTAGTTCCGTCTTCTCTTACCTTCCGGGCAAACACGTCAGGAACGCGATAGATCAAAAGCTCGGACGGATCTTCTGCATATTCCCGTTTGTCGAGATAGATACCATGGCGTGCCGTCAGGCATTGCTCCAGTCGAGTAATTCTTTCGATTCTCTCGTTAGTAGGGTTGTCCCGTTGTGTCCATCTATTTTTAGCTGTATAGGGCAGCCATATAGAACAAGGGAAGTTACTGTTACCGTATATACTTTTAAATAAAAAGGTTTATTTTTCATCTAAGAGTCTTCAGTTGCCAGTTTTATTTTTATTTTACCTTTTGCGCCTATAATTCTCACACAAAATTAGTGTGCTCATGCGATGCGCATTCACATAAAAATAGAACTAGTTACGGTGATAAAAGCGCTCGTATGCATAAATTTCCTGTGAGGGTGACCAAATAATTAGCTGGCCGAAAAAGAGCGATTTAACCTTTGATATTTGCTCTCGCTGGCTAATTTCATTTGTTAATTTAGCTTAATTGCCTCCGCGATACGTACGCGGGCGTATATCGCACACGAATTGGGTACAATTCGCGGATGACTCGGATTTAAAACGCGAATAATACGGAAGAGAATTATGTCCATTCCGTTCCGGTAGATAGTGGTGCGGTAGTTACGCCATACATGCATGCATGTATATGTGAACATAATCTACTTTTAGCATGGAAACCGGTATCCACTTGTTAAGATTAAAATTTTTGTCTGGCGGCAAAAAAAATCGCAATCACGGAATTTAGTACCGTATCTCTTATATATTGAATTTCAAGATTTCAAGGATATAGGATTTATTTTTTCATTCGAGTTTCTGAACGTATGCTTGCTTCATACTTCCTCTATTATTTTGGGGGAATGGTTTGAACTCTCCGTCTCCAAGGCGTGAAGGATCAATTCATAGGTTTCATATGGACAATCCTAGCAACAGACCAAGCCGTAGTTCAGCCGATTTAGGTATCGCCTCTTCTTGCTCCCGATCGCGGTGCCGCGTATAGCACTTCAACCATCCCGGGGCTTCACTGTGCAAGTGGAAAAATACGGTAAAGGTGGATAAAAAGTCTTCTGACGCAGCTGTCATGCCGTAGCTAATGAATTTTGAGGGCTCTGCAGGTCTTAGCCTATCGAACGAATAAGATGGATACCTCTACAAACAAATCTCAAGTCAATTAGTGATGAAATTTTCCATGTCGAGGGCTGGGTGGACAAATAGTAGATACTGGTCAACTTTCGTAGTAGTAGTACTCACGAATACGTGAGTACTACCCTCTGGCAATAGAGAGAATGATGGAAATATGGCATATTCCCATTCTAGAAACGCGTGAGGAGATACTGAATCCAACTCTGACCAATTCATCCTCCATTGAAGAACAGACTTTTTAACGTTACCCTCTGAGGCAGAAACTTAAATGAATTTTACTACTAACTATTGCGATTTGCTTAGCATTGTTGATTGGTGTTCTTTTGATAAACTTAACCTAAAAACCTCAACGCGTAAGGTTATTTCTCATTCTAGAAAGAAATCTTCACTACATTTTAATTACACAGATTGATTAATTAATTTTTGGATTTAGCTACGCGCCATGTCCATCAACACGCTTTCAAGAAACTCATTCATTCAAAAAGGATAATCACATTGGGTCACTCGCTTCTTGCCCAGGGCTTCATCAGGGCTTTAACAAAAACAAACAAAACTAGAACCACGGTTCACAGGTATGCCCAGAAAGGATTACAGATACATACTCATCTTGCACTCTCTACACTCTTACGTTACATTCTATTAAGAACTTATAAAGTTCGCGGAAAACCTCAATTTTTAGTGATCCTAACAAAGACAAATAATTAAAAGGATTTACCACCCAGCTTCGATAAATTTTGCAGGAATCTCCGTCTCTTGTTACTATATCTTTCGCAGATTAATATAATATGCTCTATGGTTTCAATCTCCCCGCAATCGCAAATGTCAGTGTCTTTCAGGTGTATTTTGTTTAAATAACTGTTGCATAAACCATGATTGCAACGAAGTCTACTTGTAACTTTAACGAAATTCTTTGAGTAAGTTTCTTGAAACCAGGTTTTACTTGGAAGCTCAGCTTGTATGAGTTCGTAGAATTTTCCAGCTTTGATCTCTGAATACTCTTTTTGGAATTCCTGGTGAATGGTTCTGAACACAGATTTACAAATATCACTGGGCAATAAAAAATGATCTAAAACCTCCGTACAATCACATCCCAGCTTTGCAGTTTCATCAGCTATTTCATTGCCTTCAATCCCTGAGTGACCTTTAACCCATAAAAATTCTACATCGACTCTAAGTTTACTAAACTCTATAAAAATTTGTGCTATAAGAGGATTAATTGCAGATGATGTGTTCATGGATTTTATATTTTCTACTGCGCTCTTGCTGTCTGTTACAATCAAAATTCGTTGTTGAATATTGAATAGGTTTACGTACTTTAGTCGCCCAAAATGGAATATGCTTCCCTTCAACATAATAATCTACATTACGACTCTTACATAACCCTTGTCGAGGCCGTCCAAAGGAGGTTCTTATAACACCTTTAGGATGCGACATATTATTTTAAATTTTTTCTATGGAATTCCTAGATATGCATCGTAGAAACATTGGCTTAACATTTTTGTATACACTTTTGCATAATCTGATCGACGCCAGTCAGCTTCTATTTATGTACAACTTTATGTCCTTCGTTTTTCATCTCGTCACATGCTTTCTTTTTATACCAATTCAACAAAAACTAATTTGTTAGTAGTAGTCAGTTTTGCTCAGCAGTTACACATTTTTGCACAATATAACTCGCATTTGCTTTAAATGTGATATTGTTTATTGCTCACTTCATGTGCTTCTCTCGGTTTATTACGGTTAGTAATGATTAAACCAATGAAACTGTTAGAGCGTTTCCCTTAGTACATTGCTTGAAGCATAAAAAAATATAATTTCTATATTTCACAAATTACCTTATTATCTATTTTTGCTCAAAAATAAAATAATTTACCCAAGAAACTAATTTATGACCCACATTCCAGGTGGAAAAACGGATACGCAAATCAGCGTTGAATTGACGCTTTATTTTTCCCACCAATCAGAATTCTGACATTATGTACCGTACGATTTATGAATAGAGATGTAACTGAACCAAATGTGTCGACTAAATTCGGGCACTCCACGTTAATGGGTATTTTCGGCATTCACAATATTCAGCACCTAATAAGAATTCACATTTCATTTATTGATTTTTTTTTATCGCGTTTTTGTTTCACAAACCCACATCACACACGAAATTATAGCTCTACATACATACATGACAATGGCTTGTAGGCATCTGTATATGTGTTTCGAATTGTTTGTATTTGCCATTCAAATATTTGTACGTCTGTGTGTGTCCGTTGTCCGATAAACCGCGAAACAAAAATTCCGTGAAAACAACCAAAATAAACAGCTTCGAATGCCGCCGCGTATTCGCTCAAGTTCAGGTCGTGTCATATGCATGTATGTATGTATGGGGAACAATTCCACTGAGAAAAGCTTGTCATTTGTTCGTGCCCGGTTAGACGAAATAAATGCGGTAACTCTCATTTTTATAACCGCTAATCTGTATATAAAATCTACGACCTCGAATTTGTATAAATGACGAATGGCTGTTTAAAGATTTACAACGCAAAAAAATGGAGTGTATTGTATGGAAATCATCTAATTAATCAGCAATATGCAGCGGAGCAACTGATATATTTACTTTATTCTTTGAGTAAGGCCTTGTTCATAAATTTACAATAAAAAGCACCAATTTCTTGATTATGAGTTACTGCTCTCAGTTAACAGATCCTCGGATAGGGAAAAATTAGTGATCATGGAAAATAAATTAAGTATTTTCATCAGTCGACTCCAACACGAATAAAATTAAATAGCGGTAATAGTTTCCCTCTCACAGTTACCTATTGTTTTCCAACAACAATCCCCACCTCTCATATTTATTTCAAACTTGAAAGGAGTACAATTTATCCATATAGTACACTGAAAAAAGTAAATGTAAAATTACAAAATTTTACATACCTTAACATGCAAAAGCTTGGGACATTTTTGTAGTTTTGCATGACTTAACACTTGGTTCTTTGCTGTCTTCAATTTTATTACAGAAGAATGTTAAGAAAAAAAAAAAAAAAGATTTGATGCTACTAAAACAGTTAAATAATTCTCTCATGATTTCGAAGATACTAAAGCAGAAATCGAAGGGTAGTGTGGCCGACAGGGCACTCCACTTCTTTCCCCTTGAAAACGGGTAATTTGGCAGCTGAAAGCTACAAAGTTGCCGTTGTTCTTACACGAGATTGGTCCATCAACCCATCACGTTTCATTTAAATCGGCGAAGAACATTTGCCTGTGTTCCCTTGTTAATAAATCTCTAAAGTTTTGGGCTTTCTTTTATTTTGCATGCTTTATGTAAACATCCAGCGCATATGGTTTTCGTCCGACAAGTAGAAATAGTAGCACATTCATAAAACAAAACTTGCATTACGTGTAATTCAAATTTGCAATTTTTGATTTGATCACCTATGACCTTTACTTTACTTTCAGTTCCTGATTAAACGTTTATTTGCTGGATAGTAATATGACCAAATTCACACTCACCAGCAAATAAAAGTTTAATCGGTAACGAAAAGTAGCTAAAACATAAATCGTCACTTTAACTACGCCAGCGCTGCTCATCCCTAGAGTAAACATTTTGTTTCCGTTTTTAACTGCCAGTGACATTTTTAACCGCTAGTTACGATTTATTTATTACAACTTTTAACTATAACCAATATTTTGACTATATTCAACTTACCAATATTGTACAAAAGCGAGGGTTCTATTCCCTATTTTGACGGATCAGCCCTTGACTCATTGTTAGGGGAGGAACGTTACTTAACTAGATGATATTGGAATTGCCAATGGTAACCCTTGGCGATATTTATTATTTCGCTCTCAGGCGGCGGTATAGCCGACTGAATTCACTTTCACACCGTCATAAATTCCCTTTACGTTGGCGGTATCAATGCATACGGAATTAGAGATTTCTCGTAAAAATCGTCACAATTGTGTGCCCGAGTGCATAAATAACGGTTCACGGTTTCGCACTGGGCCGACCTTTGAGCCGTGATATTATATGTATATGAGGCTTGCAAACGTAACTTCGGAGCTACGGTTTCAGGTCGGAATCCCCAGAAGCGAATACGAACGGCAGAATATGTCGGTGCGAAGGCGGCGGGCGGAGAGTTTAGGAGCTTTTAGGAGGTACAAAACAGAGATAGTCAAATTATAAATGGCTCGCTCCGGAATTTCCCTTGTCTTAACGTATAATTTTGCAGTCGATGGTTAATAAATTAACAAATTGCAAATTCCCTACATTGAGATGAATGTCGAAAAGGATTGCTTTTCTTGTGAATAACATTATATCTATACTACGTAGCATCTGTTTTCTTTTTTTTAATAAAGTTTATACCATTTATTCCTACATATTGTAGTGTATAATAAAAATAAATAAACTTTTAATATTACGGAAAAATAAAACTAAACGAATCTTGAATAAAATATATAGAATTCTAGTCCTTTTTTGGGCGTTTCTGGGGTTCTTTTGAATGATACAAGATAGCGCTACTTATCTTGAATAAAATTTAAATATAGCTTATTTGCCGTCTTATTTGGAAACTTCTTACGTTGAACACAGTGAGACATTACGGTTAAATTAAAAATAACTTGTTGGTAACAAATTGTTTGCCGCCAAATCTTGTGATTGTCGGAAAATGGGTGATAGATATTTTCAAGGAAACCACAAATATAATCAGGTAAATTAATCAAAAATAAGAATTCTTTAGCAATAATACATAAGCACAATTGTTAATCGTGAATATCCTAATTAATAAATTTCTGATACAACGCTGGTATCCTGATAGAACTTCTTCTCCGTAGAAATCGGTAGTTATTTCGATATCTGGATTCGAGTTGTGGCTTGGTCGGACTCTGGGCAATGATGTCTGCTTTACTGGATATTAAGAAATGCTCTCGATCCGTTTCTTCTTGTTATAATAATCGACCTCGGGAAAAGCATTATCACTTCCAAGTGAATTATCTTTAGTAAAAATGATTTACATGTAGGTAATAGATTCTTTCTAGTTAATACATTTATCTTAACTTTTAATGAGTCAAATTTTTAACGCGTCTATCTACCTAGGCCATCTTCTCTTTACTTGTTTTCAAATTTTTCAAAACAAACCTCTTTTCTTTCCCATAGGTTGCTAGGACTTACATTACAAACAACGAGACAATCGTCCGACTTCACGCAGGTCCTTCGGAGAATCTTCCGTTGTAGCGTAACACAATGAAACTGTTCATTTCGTTAAATTATTGTTCCTTTTACATTAATTTGACATAATAAGTTTTAAAAGCAATTAATTATAATATTTTGTTTGGTAATTCAGCTCACAGGTTTCTAAACTAAATAATAAGAGTTAATTTTAATGGTTTCCCACTAGATCTCAGCAACTTGAGGAATTTTAGATAAATATGTATAAGTGTTAAGGCGTTTATTTTTATACAAAAGATCTAATTCACGTATATAGGCTCTTTACTATTCGAACTATGAGTTAATAAAAAGTGGAAGACTATTACGATTACGTTTTGCGTAAAGAAAGCGCAGCTATATGTTCTCGCGTTTTATGCATCGATATACCCTACGTATACCTGTGCGAAAAGAAGTTATAAAACTTGAGAACGTCAGACCTTTACGGCGAATTCACCCTCGAGCAGCCACCGACATCGTCGTCCGCTTTCAGCGCCAATACTCTTCACCGGGTAAATCCGGGTTCGAAGGGCCGTAATGCGCCCTATGGAAACTGCTTATGACAGCCGCTTCTTAGTGTACGCGGCCCAGATTTCCAAATACCCGTCGTCTTTATTCCATCACATTTCCTCGGCTGCCTGTTTCCCTTCCGGCTTGCCTCGTCTCCTTTCTCTTTCTCCTTCGATAGGATCGCGACATCATCAGGCTACGGGATGGAGTTCCGTGGAAGATGCTACAGATTCCAGCGTGTCCCGTTTTCAAGAGATATACCAGATTCTCTTAGCCTTCTCCATCTGTCCCGTTCGCGCATCAATACGTTCGAGGGTGCGAAATATAGTTTGACTAATAATCTTCTATTCAAGAGACAGATTCCAATTTGCCGTAAGACGCTTTACGCGGGATTAGGAAAATGGTTCGTTACTGGTTCTCTAATTTAAAGTAAATTTAAGCGATATACATATAGTAGTAAGTAATCGTAACACCATTCAGTATTCTAATTCGAAACGCTCCATCTGCTTCTAGTTTAAATTGATTCATTTGTATATATATATATCTTTAAAGAGTCCATTAAAAGAATGATCTGCAGTACCGTGTTATATTTCATGTGAGCGGCACACTTCAGTCCAGCATTTATGCTTTCGCTACATACATTTTTCGGAACTACTTTCTGAGAACATGTCGTATAATAATAATATAAGAATACATATGACTGTATTTATAAGCCTGGTAACTACCGAAAACTTGCGAAAAAAATTAGGAGAGCAATTTAAAAAGATAAAGTGAGGGAGGGGGGTAAAAGGCTATTTATACAGGGTGTGTTATAATGGCAGAATTTGATGTACAATGTCGTCTTATTTCCACAGGATTTTACTGCAACTTTTTATCTTTATTAGTTTCCGAGTAAATGCATGGGAAAATAGATGTGGAACACCCTGTATAAATAAAGGAAAATGTTAAGGTTTCATGTAAGTAAATTTGAAATGTGGTAACTTTATTTTGGAAATGTTCTAGAGTACTTTTATTTGGACTTAATAATTTAAAATATTTCTTGAAATTTTCGAAACTTAGACAAAAGAAGGCGAAGATTTTGAACGACAGTACACGCCCGTCCTCCTTGAAGGTTGACCCAAAAGGCAGTACATCATTTAAACAAAAAAAAAAAATAATGATTGGTTTTATCCAACCGTGCAATAATGAGATGCCCCGGATTTTGCTCTAGTTACTTATCAATTTGAGGTGAGCATCGACAAAAGACAATCAGCTAGTTTAAAATACACACACGTGCATGATATACGACACGGAAAGAAAATCCAAGAAATTAATTCCCGGATTTACAAAAATACAGGTACAAATTACATTCTATAAATTATCTTAAAACTAGTATAAATATTAAATGTACAAATTGTGATAGCTCGATACGGCAGATTAGGCAAACCAAACGACACACAGTTATAAAACGCCTCTAAAATATGCAACTAAATCTACCTGCAAATTATGATAACTAGCAAAATGATGAATAAATAAATAACATAACATAAATATTTAGTTCTATTGAGAAAAAAAAAAAAACTGCATAAATCGTCTTGGGAGCATAACGCTATGTAAAACCACAGACAAGAGAATATACAGACTGTCAGCTAAATGTAATTTTTTGGAAACATAAAAGGAAGCAGGATGTTTGCCGCTGCTTCCCTGTGCTATATATATATACACCCTAACTTGAACTAATCGGCACGCGATGGCGCCGCTACAATACAGGAATTATGTGCGACGTTGTCAATAATTTTGATTCATTTTCACATAAGAAAACGTAATTAAAAAGTATGAAATATACACGGTATTCGTGTGTATGTAAGATATTTAATGATATTATATGATGATATAGTCAGAAATGCATAAATATGAAAACTAATTGCTATAATTTGATTTTAAATTAATTAATATAGATATGTAGATACATATAATTACCATCTACAAACAACAAGCTAATAATAAATAAAATATTAATAGAATATTTGTGGGTTATTAGGAATAAATAATACCTAAATTTTATTTTCACCATAAAAATAAATAAAAGAATCATCCAGAATGTCAGAAAGAAACAAGAACACAATAAAATAGTATGCACTGCCTTAATTTTAAAAACTACACGCTTGCGATCACAGCGGAACTAAATGTAGCCCTTAATTTAAAAAATGGGAAAATAACGACCAAACATCTTTGTGAAACATGCATACCGATGCATTTTCTAACGTTAGCGGGAACTTTTATATTAATATTAGCCGCCATTTTTTAAGGACATTGGAAGTTGTGGCAAAAAAAATAAATGTGATTTTTATAAGTCTGAGAGTTTGGTTATCGGTTTCAAAAACAATAAAACGTAAATCTTGAGGGATGTCTAAGATATCGACCGATATAATTATTACTGCCATGTCGTGGTACTGGTACACTTTCTAACATCAGCGGATTTTATTTAAATATTGCACGCCAATTTTTAAAGAGATTAAACTTTTGTGGGAAAAAAATTGTGGAATTTTGATAAGCTTGAAGGTTTGTTTATCGACTTCAGAGATGACATCACGTAAATCTAGAGGAATATCGAAGATGTCGGCGGATATAATTATTACTGGCATGCCGTCCTACCGATTCACTTCGTAACATTAGCGATAATTTTTATATGATTACCTGCACAAATATGTAGGCATATACCTAATCTAAATTTATTTCGGTGTTATTCAGTAATAAATTATTTGAATAACTATTTATTTGGTGCAAGAATCATTCCAATAATGCTTTATTCAAATAACGTTTTATTGAAATAATTCTTCATTCAAATGATTTCTCATAGTTTTATTCAACAATAACAGATGAAAATTTCATTCAAATAATTATTTGAATAAAAAATTATTGAATGATGCCCAACCCTGGCACTTAGGCCACCCTTACCGGGCTCATTGTGCTATGCCTGCCATACCATTTCAAATAAAATAAAATCAAATTTTTCCCATCTAAAACTCCTGTTTCGCATAAATGTTCACCTAATTGAAACTTTTAATGGTATATAGTTTTTAAAATATGGTAATTCGACAATAGCCGTGAACGATGTATGCGACATAATAACTAACTTAAAGCAAAAAATGCCCGTTTCTTTTTTAATAACGGGAATAATAAACTAATGGCAGGGTAAAAGAAATAAACTAGAACAACCGAGTTTGATGGAAAAATTCGCCAAAGGAAAGTTGATACCGAGATTTGCCATGTTTTTATAAAAAATACGAGGTATTTTAAAGAAGCGGATTAGCGGCGGTGTCCTATAGATGTAACAGCTTTGTCGGCGCGCCGTCTACAAGAGCAGTGGCAACATTGTACTGTGTCCGGGCTTGATGTTGTTGGCGCTCTTTTAGCGATATGTAAAATTATGTACAGACGTTACTTATAGTGACATCGAGTATCAGTCCTATGAACAATTCTAGTCGCCCTATCTAGCTGATGGTCTGTTATGTTCTCTTGTCTGTGGTAAAACCTTACTATTATTTTCAATAATATGTAAATACCTCAACACTTCTTTCTTATAAAAAAATATCTCTTATAAATTAGATTGATCGGGACGATTGAGCGAACGATGCAAGAAACGTAATCTTAACTTACGATATGTAAATAGGAAGTTTAACATTTTATTCCCATTTTAATGCTTTATAGTTTCCACCGTCGTCGCGTTGGTGGGCGCCGACAGTGCGCGCAGCGATCGCCCAAGGTCCCGTGTGCACATTAGTAGCCGACCTCTTGTCCCTGCCCTCCTGCCCACTACGTAGGGATAGCTAGCGGCGTCTAGCGCGGGTAGAGGCCGGCCACAAAGGACAGTTTCTTTAGATAACTTCGCTCCGGTCATGAATATGTATGGAGATGTGTTTCACCAACTTCCGTCCTTAATACCGAAATTATCGCCGTTATAGTCCCTGCCTTCGTACTTTCGTACCGTATGAGTATTTCATTAGATCTGCCGCGTGGTGAAAAAGGGAGAAAAAACCGTGTCGCTTCTGGTACTGCTGCACTACATCCGACGCCGTCATAACTAGTTCTATTCTCAGGGGCATCACTGAACTCTAACGATCATATTCATAAATTTGCTCCTGTATAAAGTTGAAATTCAAAGTTTAAAGTAATATTTGAAGCGCTTTGTTTTGTGTGTATTGTCTCGGGAGTTCCGGGCGCGCCATGAACGAAAGGGGTCGACGACGAGTTCAACTTTTATTAATAAATACCAATTACCCGTGAGGTAGTAGAAGTAGTTGCGTTACGACGGCTAAGTTTCCGGCAAGCAGCTCCATGCGCGAACTGAACTTTGGCGGAATAGTGCCAGACGTTGCATTCGAAGTTATGTTTTGTAATTTTATGTTAATCAGATAGGAAATTAGCCAGTTAGTCTCTAGAAGAGAGACTTCTTGGCACTATTATTTCTGGCATAATTGGAGATTATACTTTCTGTCTCTGCATCTTTAATTAAATTCTCTTGTTATCATTCGATTTTAAACAGCATTTTCATTTATATAAACGAAATAAGGTATGTTTATTTAGAAGCAACATTAATAATAACAAAACGTCTTTTTAAGTCAGTTTAAACAAATAAATATTCCACGCAAATATATATATTTTAGTTTTACAGGCCTTGAAGGCCCTGGGCGCCTATTTTTTTCACTGTTTGTTTCCACTATTTTCTGGTGTCCGTACTTTATCGGAAACGTTTTACTTTTTATTTCTTCCACACAAATAATACAATGTTAAATTGCATTACCTAGGGTGTTTTCTTTTCTACAAACTAAGCTAAAATATTATTAAATGTCTACTTCATTAGGTTCACAGTGTTTAAAATACAGGATTTTAAATACATGTGGAAATAAAAATATTTAAGTTATAAAGACAAAAGCAATTGTGTGTATAATTATGAACAAAAATGTATAGAGGTGATCTTATTTTTAAAAAGTCCCAACTGTTGAGAACTGCGGTAATGTGTTGAGGTAGGTTCATTTCTGTTTACAATACGTAAGCATACGCAGATAGAGCGCACCACGTGTACGATACATTTCCTTTGTTTACTATAAAGATATCGATGACCTAAAACGTCGAAGCTAGTAGCAGTGAGAGCGTGCAACGATATTTATAATAATAATAATAATAATAATAATAATAATATATATTGCCCAACAGATTTTACAATCCAATAATAGGACAAGTAAGTAAAAATGAATATATAAAGATCCTAATAATTAATACTAGTACAAAAAAAAATAGCACTCAAAACAAGAAAAATACAAAAGTAACAACATACTTATTTATACAGGTCAAAAGTAGATGCAAAGAGAGAAGAGAAACAGAAAAAAAAATAAAAAAAAAAAAATAAAAAATATGAACGTCTTACAGCGTGTATATATGAAGGTTAAGTACATGCTTTAAATATTTGTGATAATGAAGAAAAATGAATGTCTATGCTACTATCCGATATGTGATTATAATAATGACAGATCCTATAAATAGGTGACTTAAAGAGAATGTTGGTCTTTGGGGTAGTGTAATAAAAGCTTGTGTGCGCACGGGTAGGGAACTGTGGGACAAGGAACGAAATGTGTGCCAGTAATTGTGGAGCGTCGATGCCAGAATGCAGCAGGTTGTAGAGGAGCTTCATGTCCGCTTTCTTACGTCGGGTTTGTAATAATTCAAAATTAAACGTTTCCAATAACAAACCGTGGTCGAAGCCCTGTGGTGGGTATGTGCCATATCGTCTGAAATATAGATATTTTAAAAACTTTCTTTGTATTCTTTCCAGCATATCTGAGTAAATGTTGTAAATAGGAGACCATATTACTGATGCATATTCGAGTTTTGAGCGTACGTACGCATAATATATAGGTATAATAGACGATATAGAAAAATGACGCACATTTCTTATTAAAAATCCTAATGTTTTAGCAGCAGCTGCAGTAATGGTGGTGATATGAGTTGCAAAAGTTAGTTTAGCATCGAAAATTACACCTAGATCTTTTAGTGTGTTACAACGTGGGATATCTTCATTGTGGTAAGTATAAGTAAATATAACTGGATTGACTTTTCGAGTATATGTCAAGACATTGCATTTTGAGATGTTAATTTCCAGGTGGTTATCAAAACACCAGACAGCTAGTTGATCGATTTGACGTTGAAGGTAATAGCAATCCTCAATGGTATTAATCTCATTATATATTTTCAAATCATCAGCAAATAGCAATCGTGGACAGTCTAACGATGCACAGACATCATTAATAAATAACAGGAACAGAAGCGGTCCTAGATTGCTTCCCTGTGGAACTCCCGATGCTGGTGAAAATAAGGCAGAGCGGTGACCACCAAGAGTCACGTATTGTTTTCGGTCGTATAGATAAGTGCGGAGTAAAGAAAGTAGAGGTGGTGAAAACCCTAAGGTATCGAGCTTAATCAGCAGCAGTTCATGATCAATGCGATCAAAGGCCTTAGATATGTCTGTATAGACTACATCAATCTGTCCACCCCTATCCAACGACTTCGATATATCTTGGGTTAGTATCGATAAGTTGCTTACCGTAGATCGTTTATTTACGAATCCATGCTGGTACAGAGCTATTTGGTTTTTAATCTGAGGATATATCAGTTGATGTAAACACATTTCAAAAGCTTTAGCAAAATTGTTGATGATGGCTATCGGTCTATAATTTTCAATGAGAGCTGGATCACTTTTTTTAAGCACTGGAAAGAGTTTGGTAGTTTTCCAGCGTTCCGGAAAAGTACTTGTAGCAATCGATAAATTGAAGATATATGCCAGTGGAGTTGCAAGTATATAAGCACAATCACGTACCAGAAAGCTAGGAAGGTTGTCGTCACCCATAGTGTTTTTATCTTTCAGTTTTTTTAGTGCACTAAGAACTAAGGATTCTTCAATTTTTTGCACAGTTATACATGGAGAATTCATACAGAAGGTATTTGCATGCGGCTGTGTTGTGCGCGTCAAGTACACAGACTGAAAGAAAGTCCGGAATGCATCCACCACCTCCGGCGGACCGGAAATGGTTTCGCCCTGACCATCCCTCATTATACACGGTACTCCACGATTTTGCTTCCTAGAGGAAATGTAGTCCCAGAAGTGTCGTGGATCACATTTAATACGCTGCTGAACGGTAAGCAAGTAATTGTGATATAACTTCGCGGTGGCAAGCTTAATTTGCTTCCTTAGAGTATGAAATTGTTGCAGGTCTTGTATGCGTTTGTATTTCTTGTATTTTAAACGATATCTGTTTTTAAGTTTAATATTCTTTTTAAGATCGTGAGTAAACCATGGAGGATAAGTCGCTACAGACCTGGTTTTCAGAGGTACAAATTGGTCCACTATGTTGAATATTGACTTGTACAGACAGTCACACGCCAAATTAACCTCTGTTATAGTATAAAGTACTGTCCAGTCAATATTGATAAAAGCATCATATAGAGCTATGTAGTTGGCTTTCTTGAAGTTATAAATTTTCACGTCCCGCAGTGGAGGCAACTTGTTTAGATGGCTCGTAGATATTTGTAGCTCTATACTCAAAGCCGGATGGTAAGAATCCTCAGCAATGAAAGACGAATCGTCCGACTGCACGCGTATGTCCTCAAAATTGGATAACACAAGGTCCAGCAAGCGTCCATCACAGTTCACCACTGAATTGCGTTGCTGGAGATTCATAAAATGGATAAAGGTATTCATTGCTTCACATCGTCTATCATTGATTTGGACACTATTAAAATTGGGTAGGTTAAAGTCACCTATCAACAGCAATTTACTATTATCATAGACATTCATCTGTTCAAGGATATCAAGAAATATTTCTAAGTCAGTATAAGTAACATCAGGTGGCGAATACACTACATAAATAAGTAATTTGCATGAGCGTAAAGTTAACTTACAAGCAAGAAAATCTATTAAAGGTACTGAAGTAAGAAGATGAGAATAGTCAAGTAATTGAAAAGGTAAATGCGATTTATAAGCAAACAGCACCCCTCCCCCGCGTTTACGATGAACGGCAGTGAAGTCTCTATCTTTGCGAAACATTTTGTAGCCAGAAGGGACCAATTCGTTATCAAACACGTCGTCAGACAGCCACGTCTCACTTAAGCACACCACATCATAGTCACTCGAACTAATACTGTTGAAAAATGTATCAGTTTTTGTTCTGAGTCCCCTAACATTTTGATAATAAATATTAATACCAGGATCTAAGGCATTGTTTGTATTATTCTGCGTTGGTGATACTAATTGAGTTAAATTCTTTAGTTGCTACTCAGTGTTGTAATTAGTCATGGATTTTAAAAGGCTAATCCTGTTATAATGACAACCGCACACGTTATCAAATACAGAGTGATTGACACTAAAATTTGTCTTAAATTTATTGTTACTCTCAACACAATTAATACACTTGGTAACCGGAGAGGAACAGTCAATCAGCAGATGCGCCTCAGAGCATTTAGGACAGCTAATATTATTTGTGCAGTTTTTAGAAAAGTGGCCGTAACGGGAACATTTAAAACATCGGATAATATGAAAAGACTCACGGATACTACACCTCTTCCATCCCACATATAGATATCGCTTGTTGATAACGTCCCTGAAGGTAACGGGATCCACTTCTATCACAACATTAACATTATTATTCTTCCCAGTGATCCGTACAATGCGTAACACGGAAGAAGCACTTTTTACAATTTTATTCTGAATGACTAGTTTATCACAAAAGTCATCCCTCTCCTGAACGTCATCCGCACTCACACCGTAAACAATAATTTTCGGGTTGATTTTCTTCGGAACGCTTGCACTAACATTATCGCCAAGTTTATCTGCAATTTTAGTTTTTAAGATGTCGACATTGTTGGAGTCTTTGCAGTTGATAACAACACTACCATCCCTTCTAGTAATAATTTTATTAACTTCGACATTTAATGCGACCGGATCTATAGCATTTTGTATTTGTTTACATATATTCTCACCGGACCGTTCTGTGTTTAGCGATTTCACTACAAGCACGTTTTTTGGAGAACTTTTTAAAATATCGCTAAAAGAAGGAAGCGGCATCTCTCTCTTATTGTTTATGGGAATATCCGCTGGCGATAGATTAGAGTTTAAACCCAAAGATGTCTCTAGATGTTGTATTTTTTCTTTTTGTAGGTTATTGACAGTCTCTAATTCACTAATAATTTTATTTAATAAATTAATTTGGTCTTTCAACATACTGTTTTCCTTTTTTAAGTTGAAGCTCTCTTCCTCTTTAGATGGGGAATTGAGAATGATTGTAGGTTCATCTCCACTTGAATCCGATGAATGCGGTACTGAATCGCACGTTTTGCACATCCAGTTCTTACGATTTGCGGCTTTTCCAGCTTTTATTAGAATATCCAAGCACTTCAGATGAATCATACTGACTTTACATAACACACACTTTACGAACTTTTGATTTTTCTTAATTATGTTTTCACAGAATTCACAGTTTTTCACATTTTCTTTCGAGGAGCTGGACTCCTCATCTGAGTCGTCCGCCATCTTGAAATAATAATATATATATTTATAAGAATCTGTGCCCTTCAGAGAAAGGGGCATAAAGTAATGTATTTATCTTCGCAGGTTTTCTACAAGTGAATTTTACAAATAGTAGGCAAATTCCATTTTAAATATTTTTTACAGAATCTAAACATTACTATTGTGACAATATAATACCTCACTGGATATTCCTTAAAAGTACTTGTTTTTGACACAAGAACTTATAACAAATGTTCGAAATGTTCACCATTGCTGTCAAAACATGCCTGTGTGCACGACGAATTAGATTACCTCGCACGCGCAATAGTAGCTGCATTTTAGCAGTTCTCAAACTTCAATTTTTTAATAATATTTTGTAAACCACTTAATCTAGAGAAATGCAATCTTATTTTTCGGGGTCAGGTAACATGTGTTTTACCTATGTTTTTAATGTCTGCAAGTATTTTTTAATCAAATGAAAAACTCATTTGTATTTGTTTGTATAGCGTATCTTTGATACTAACACTTCAAAACCACACATTATATAATATGTAGTCACGAACTTCGATATTATATTACTTATAAATATTTAAAAACGAATGCATAGGGTTTATTAATTTCAACGAAGTTTAATTAAATGCAATCCACGCACATGGATTGGGCTTGTTGTAGTATATCAGATTATGCAAATTGAACAGTTCCACGAGAGAGGTATTAGCACGTAAGTGTAGCTAACATCATAGTACACTTATAGTTTCTATTATGTGAAACAGGTGGAGTGATTTTTAACGAAGAAAATTCTAACAATAAATTTAGAGGACGAGTCACTTACGCTGTATTCCGTGTGGGTGTAATTCTTGCGTATACATTTGATTGCAAATTTTACAACAGTAAGTAAACGTGCACAAAAAGAGAATTTATTTCGGATGCTTGATTAAAACCTTTCCGGTTTTTGCTCGACCTAAACGGGGACCTTTCCCGTCTTAACGGTACTTCGTAGCTAATGATAATTATATTCCGCCTCATTAAGGTTCCGCAAACTTAGCATTTCCATTGTTAGAGAGGTCCAGAATATATATTTCCGCTCGTGTGTCAATGGCGGCGGTGAAAGGCGAACCCCAGACGTTCACAGCCTACCACACACCGTTATATTGCCCTTCTCGACGTTATTCGTCTCAGCGTCTCCCGTTCGCGCCTCTCTTCAATTTTCAGTTCGATCCTGAGGAGGTAAACGAGCCCCAGGGGCCTCGTACCGTCGGCATCTTTATTGCTTCGCAACCGTGTTGGAGTCTAATTGAAATTATTTAACTGCTTTTAATGAAGGGGAAAGGAAGACCTTGGCTGCGCGATGATAAGAATTTTTAGCTTGGTGCGGCGCTTTAAGCGCTCATAACAGATAACGCGGTGGAAATAAACAACTCGCTCTGAGAAATGGGTTTGAGAAAATACATGCAGTAAGGAAATCCCTCAGGATGTTAGTACGCTGAGTAAATATAAAAGGCAGATACTATTTCAAAAAAGAATTTGGCTGCTGACCTTGATTTAAATACAGTGAAACTTCTACTAACGGGTATCTCTTACCCCGCCGGCAGAGATATCTAGTGTATAGAGCCACTTTAAAAGGGACAACCCTGTAAAGAACGCTGACACCCTAATTTTGTCATTATAGTGAATTATGTTTACTTTTACTTATATAATTTCGTTACATGTATCTTATTGCTATATTGCGACTATTGTCCCGTTCTTTTCGTTATAAATATTATGAGGAAAGGACGTATCCCGAATCAGTTAGAATTCACTCGCTCACAGGTATATGTATATGGATGTTATAGGGAGATCGTACTGATGAAGGTCATTTGTTTGTACGCCTTTTAACGTAAACATATAGAGTTGTGAAATATATTTCGCCAGGAACGTAATAAGGACATAGGAAATGTATATATTGCTACGAAACTTGTAGATAATTCTTTATAATTTTTATTAAATTCTTTATATTAATTCAACACTGTTTTATTCTTCTTTCATACAGTCAGCGTCATCTATTAAATTCTCATTTACTCCACAGATATGCTACGCCCCATATGACAAATACTGCATCACTGACAAATAGCAAGGCCTTTTCGTAGTTCACATTACCATAAAATATGTTACCAACTGCGTTTGCCTACATTCCCCTTCTGCGTTCGTTAGGAGACTGATTACCAGAACGCTGATAGCGAGCAGTTAAAGATGGAGATTCCAAGGAACATTCGCGCGCGGAAACCGAACGGTCGTTCAAAATGTTTAACATGGGCGGACGGTCATTTTTCGCGCGCGGGCGTTTATTAGAATTCCTAGCTTAATCGACTCCGTCACTGCGCATGCGTGACCCATTAGGGAATATCGTCGTATCCGCACTCTGGTTATAAATAAAAATAAATTTATACACGAGGGTAAATAATATATAATAGTCACCAAATAAATTTATTTCTCTTGAACGGACACTTGCAAAACTTTGAATATGAATGTATTCATAAATGTAAGTATTTCATTTTCTTTTTATTGATTTAGGTAAATATTACTTAAAATGCCTTTTTAATGATTTTTTTAGCAGTTTATGGATTCTCTGTTTGTTAATGTTAGTATAGAAAACCAAAAACCTATACGATTTGAACTTAGTATTTATTGATACGTTAAAAACAAATGCAAAATTAATATCAATATTAAATCACGAAAACAAAATCCAACAGTAACATCACTTATAGAAAGGCTAATAAATGAAATGACAAAGAATGCAACTTTGTGAGCCTTACAGTTTACTGACTGGAATAAACGAGACTCTTTTGTACGAGGTGACAGTGTATTTCCCTCAAAGCTACTCCATTTTACGACTAATGCAAAATGCATGTAGTTTGGAAGGAAAATCTACCGTCTGAATATAGGGCATATATTTACGTCTTACACCATTACAAGGATCTACAAGTGGGAAAAGGACAATCATTCGAACTTTGTAAAAGAATGAAAATTTTAGATTTTTAAGAAATTGGAATTAGAAATTTTAGGCGATGCTGAACGTACTAGAGGCGCATAAATGCAACTGGATGCTGATCTGAAGCTGTAAAACACTCTAAATACAGTGGGACGGCTAATCACCTGCCCCTAATCTGGGTACCTGGCACTCACCAATTCATGGCAATGAGGAAGCAGACACTCTGGTAAAAAAAGGGCGCTGCGTAGCATTTCCAGGGACCAGATCCTGCCATTGGGATAGCACCTACGGTAGCTAACCAGCAAGTTAATGTATGGGCAAAGAGAGCATTTCACCTAATCATGTCAGCACCAAGGAACTACTTGAACTTGACCGTAAAAATGACAAAGTAATAGTTTCTCTCTACTCGAAAAGCCCCTACGCAGAATTGGACTCTCTGAGGAGACTGAATGCCGACTGTACTTGGAAGACAAAGAGACAAGTGAGCACGTCTTTTACCACTGCTCCGACGCAATGAAATTCAAGTATGATATCTTTCGGAAGATTGACTTCTCCAACAGAAGGCCTGAAAAAGACCTCATTCAAAAGGATTCTGAGGTACTATAAGGGCATGAATTTGTTGGATGAACTTTTAAAGATAACATCCACTGTACAACAGACCTTAGTGACCACGGTGGGCAGGGCAAATAGTCGAACCATGCGGATGTTATCTTCTTCTCAATACTCAATGCTGAATAGTGTTTAGTTAGTATGCTCTGTAAAGATAGGAATTGTTTTGATAAGCTTAGGTTTAACACTAAAGAGGTCAAGGGAAACGCAGGTAGATATATAACAATACGTAAATTAATTATTCTTATGTAGCGGCTATAAAAAATGCCACCCTACCGTCGTTCCGGAAAAGGACTGTGCGTAAAATGTACGTAAGTTGCAAGTATTAACGGGACACGAAGGGACTAAATTAATTACCCTTAAATGAGAGCAATATGCATATTAATCTGTAACGGCTTGCTACTGGAAAATTACGTGCATAATCATAAAAGGGAAAAAGGGAAAAAAAAACCTAAGCTAACGTTACATTGACCGTAACGTCTGGGATAATGGGGTTTCCACGGTAGCATCTCGCGGAGAAAGGAAACAACCATGGCTAAAAAGACCTATTGTATTCCTCAAGAAGTGTACATAATTACCTTGTTTCACGTATGCAATTCAAATGAGCTCTACACGGCGGTCATTAACGTAGATGGGGCGCAAAGGAAACCCCACCTAATTTACCTCGCGTAAAACTGCTGGTATATGTATATGGTATACATATAGATAAGTGTAGTTAAGTGAAAAATGGCAGGGGCGTTATGTAAATGAGACGAAGTGGCCGAATTTGTATTAAAAATACTGCCCGGTACTTAACAGGTGTCATTACGTTTAATTATACATCGGAAAAATATACTGAAAACGGGGAATTCGGGAAGGTTTATTTCCCGGAGGACGTGTTTGTAGGAATATTAATAAAATACAACAGTAAAAATATTCTAATTAAGTATAATTAAGCTTGAGTGTGTGTAGTGATATACTGTAATTATCCTGTTATATTGACCGCCATTATTTTACGAAACGGCTTAATATTTTTTATTATTACAATGTACTAAAATGTACAGTATAATTTTATAAACGTCAGTCTTTAAGCGTCAATTTTAATTTATCCAGAATTTTCCATTACCTATTTACTAAGTTCGCTACAAGTTTTCTCAGCCTTCTTTGTAGATGTCGTCGACAAAAGATGAATACAAAAACTAGGAAAATGATACCAAAACAATAGGTAGGGATACTACTTTCATATACAATAGATATACTGTTTAGAATTCGACAAGATGAACTTCAAACGAACAAGCTAATCCAACACAAACTGTTCCTGAATTTTAGCATACAGCTAATCAGCTGTCGCTTGATGAAACAGCTATATAACATTCTTTAATCATTATTGAATCCTATAGATTACCGTAACCTACGTTAGGGATATTTTGTGTTAATGTCAAGGCAAAACAGATCACGTTAGTTAATTTCAGAGTCCCTCAAAGTATCAATCACTATAGATTAACAAATTACCAAAAGCTCAAATAGTACTCTGCGCGTAACATAGCGATCTGGGAGCAAATCCTGTGTTCGTAGAGCATTCGTAACGCGCTGATTTGATCCACTAGTAGCGATTCATGTATGTATGTATATCGCGATAACATGGGGCATTATGTCATATGCGTTCGTGCCACCACCGGGATCCTGGACGGCGTAGATTTGTTGAACACTATTTGGTAGTGTTAAATCGTGTACTCGCTAAAAGGATGACGGCTCGCGCGCCATAATCAGCTCAACGCGGCAACAAACATCGGTCTCCGTGTTTGCGCCGCGATTTGCATCGGTAATGTGAACGATGCGATGCGCCTATTTGATACCGCGAAAATGGACCACTGTAAGTTACTCAGGACGACACTGGTGTTCAAGTCAGATTGTGACCGAAAAAATATTCACAATTGATGTTTAAAAGTAATAACAGTTACAATCGTACACCTTTTCAAAGTTATTTGATATAAAAACAACATACATACCCGTTTCTACTATATAGTAACTAACAAACATTCCTGATATTAAATCCCGTAACACGTCCCCCAACAGCTTCGTTTTATTACTACATAGGATGGTCCCGTGTGCGTTTAATAACTCTACCCGTCCGTTTGGGGCATTAAATTGAAATTAGGGTTAAAATTTCATCTCATGCAATTTTAATTTTGTAGTCGATAGTCAGTTTTACAATCGCGGGACTATTCCGTCCCCATTATTTTCTTTTTACGGCCACTCAAAACCATGCTAACAAAAAAAAAAATCGAAAAAAGAACCAAACGAAAACAACAACAAACAATAAATCCGACGAAATTGCGCAATTACGCACCACCTATTGTGCTTTGCGTTAGTTTTTATGTACGGTCCGTCGAAATGAACACAAACAAAAAAATCGGTTGGAATATTGAATACTGGCAAAACGTACGAAAAATTATGTGTACATAGTACGTATGTATGTATGTGTTGCATATGTACACGGATAAGTGAGCACGGCTAAAATAAAATCAATAAGGTATAGGAATTAACAAAGCTCTAACCCTTTCGCGCTCCGCGATGTTGGCTATTTTTTGTGTTGGTCATCCCTGGTATTTAATTTTACATTTTTGTTTGTTTATTTGGAAATTGGTGACTAGCATGTTTTAATTTCGATGTTCATGGCAAAATGTGTATCTAGATATCTGAATGTGCACATACACAGACACGTATGGTATTGAAGCCAAAATGAGAAACTTTTTTGAATTAAAATTATGTTATCTATGCATCAGAACAATACAGTTGATTTGTATGTTTACATTTATTTATATATGTACAATTATTTGTGTTCTAGTCGTGCTTTTGTATATTTTTTGGCCTCGTCAACTGTAAACATAGCATTACCTGTCCACCAACGCAACGGTAGGTTAATTTCACCGCTCTAGGATGATTTTTTACTGAACTGTTCACAGTTCTTCCAATGTAAAATACGCATAATTTCCTTTAACTTAAAGCGAAGTGATAGAACTCAGACAATTTTGAGAAAAAAAAGTGGCATAGGCAAATAGAAGCTTGTACCAAATGTAGCTAAAATGTGAATTTCAAAGAAAATAGTTAGAGACTATTTTCGAGAATCAGAAAACCAAAAAAGAGTAAAGTCATCTAACCCTTACGTTTGTGTAAGGCACATTTCGAAGTGGGGAAAAAATCCAAAAACAGGCAATTTTTTTTTAATGTAGTTTATAAATTAGAACAGAGATATATGAATTTCTCATTTACGTGTTAAAATTTGTTTTTTTGCTATGGTGGGAAAATGCTTACGATAACGCATCATCCGGGTTAACAAAAAAGAGATGCCCGTTAGTAGAGGTTCCACTCTACTACTAATTCAAAATTATTAATAACAATCTTACCTACCTACAGTAATTCTTCAGCTTTGTCAAAATTTATACCTTACTTGTTTATCTAGGTATACGCTCCTAAATATAAATTGTCTGGCGTTCTGTACCGACTTCTTTCATATCATTGATGTTGCCCCAATATGTGCATATGTATATACCACATCGTATCGTCAACAAACATCTTTTAGCACAAGATACGACAGCGTTGATATACCTATGTATAAATTAAGCAACAATGTGCCCATTTCTCATTGTGCACTTTGTGCACATTATACTTGCTTTGATACACTATTAACGTATTTCACTCACTCTGTATTGTTACTTAAGTAATTTTTAAATGAGCCGAGAGCCACTTTGGTAATCCTCGTTTGTTCTAACTTATTAACTGAAATAAAAGCTGTTCCACTAAAAATGCAACATTTAACTTTCTGATAAACTGCATGCGATATTGAAAAAACTGTTGATGTAAAAACAATATCTCTGGTTAATGTCCCTACGACTCTGTAGGCATACTCTTCATGTTTCGAGAAAATCTTCCATACTTTCTTTTGCGAATTGTAGATCAATTTTTCCAATAGCACAGCTAATGTCCACCTTGACTTCAGCAATTGACCGTGGTTTGTCGGCGTATCAAGAACCTCCAGGAAAAGAAGTACAAATAGCATGGTCTCGGTGGTCAATTTCAGTAGACATTGCGTGGGATGACACGGTATTGAATTTTTTTTCTTTGTTCCATTGTTTCGCGTGCCGTATGAGGGGATGCACCGTCATCCACTGTTGAAACCACATTCCTTCGATATCTATTCTGTGCAACAGAAGGCGGAAAAACTCCATTAATATTTTGAAGAAGTATTACAGCCGAATAATTCCACTACCACCAAATTTGCACAAAACAGTGAGTTAAGCATGTGATGGCTTTTCATGAATCACTCTAGAAATCTCCACGTCTCAAAATCCGGCAATTTTGTGTGTTCACGTGCCCATCAAGTTAGAAGTTCGATCATCGCCATCGCTAAATAAGATCGAAAATTGCTGCCCATTTCTTGATGAAAAAAAAAAATAATAGTAAATAGGGGTATTGTTGTCAATATTAATTATTTCTGAAAATTAATGTCAATTAAATTCTGGAACAACAGATTACTTTACGATGACGCAGAAAGCGTTTCCCTTCGTCCTACTACTTTAAGCATGCGCATACGTTGTACGATTTCCACTATTTCGCTGATTCACCAGCAGTGCAGCGTTTTATTTTACAATACTTTACATTTGAGTGACTTCGTGTTGTCATATTGGCATTAAACATAGCCTAAACAAACATTGAACTATTACAAACAGATTAAAACAATACTCATCTCGATATTGTCAATAGTTTTTGCACGATGCGCGCACAAATATGAAGTGAATTACGATTTTATTTATATAGAAAATTGTTATTTCTTCCTATGTACCTCCTTATCTTTTCACTATGATTTTTTCATTCTTTATAGTTGCTCTCGGAAGTAGATAATTATTAATTAGTTAGTATTAAGAGAAAGAGAACATACTAATGCCACTTGTACCGTTCCAGTTAAATTAATTGGTATGAAACAAATTCCCTCCCCGCTGGGGGCAAAAACAAATATTTACGTTCGCTTTCCCAACATCAAATTCGGATCAATAGCAATAGGAAGTAATTATAATTTACCTACACAGACAGGTTACATTAATTTCGGTCTAGTGTTTGTACACAGTGCGTACAAGTGCTCTGTGTCTTGTTACCAATCAGTGTTTGTTGACATAATACCTACTCTATAGGCAACCACTTTATTGATAGTAGCCTATTGGATATTTAAATTGCTGAACAGAGTACTTGAAAATTATTTTTATGCCGTCGGTGGCAATTACATAAAAATATATTAGGAGAAAATACATGAACTTAAAGAAAGTTTAAAGAAACTGTTATCAATATTCATTCAAAGGCAGTGTTTAGTGTCTGATTTTTTGTCAGAATTTTGTTCCATAATTTTGTTGTGATTTTTTTTTTAATAGATTATTTAGTTCGATATTTTCTTAAGGATAATACCCTTATACCTAATAGGAAACAAAATCGCTTGCACATATGTTTGCTTAATTTCCATGGTTTTAAACAATCCCTGGAACTTATAGCTACATCTCCCCATAATTATAGATAATTTGTGTAGAAATGTTTTGAGTTAGTAATCTATATTTAAACTATATCGATTAGTAACGTTTAGGGTTGCTACTTCAAACAGCAACTAGCTAACTAGTTGCCGCTAGACGCCTTTCATAGATTAATTCCCGCGGAAATTTGATTTCGGATGCGCCTGGTTTTACAGTGCTTAAAATAGCTAAAACAATAGTCACGGCTCTTAGTCGGTACTGCATTTAAATGCATTTAGCCCAAACTATCTAAACCCGTTTCACCCTCCCTTATTCTCTCCACTTTCCACGTTTCCTATGGCTGTGCGTACGCGCTTCCAAACAAATTACTGTTGTGAGTAGAATGACAACAACCGCTATCTAAATAAGCAAACTTTTCCGTGTCCGCTTCTGTACAAAGGTCCAATTTATGTACCCGTGGGTATACGCCTACACAATAACACGTATGCACCATACGGGACCCACAGGCACGTGTGCGCAGCGTGAAATGTCGTCCTCTTCTTTTCAGTGGCGACAACATATGTTCGCAAATTAAATTCCCATTCTCCTCACTTAATAAATACAATGGGAATCTAATTTATAACAACTTTCTGAGACACATATTGCCGAGATAATAATATGTAATATAAGAGCCACACATGCGCATGCAAAATAAATTTTAGTAGTACGAAATTAAACCGCATAATGCCGTATTTAATGAATAATATTTCTCAATTTTTTGCTCTCTTTTTCGCTGACGTTCTGCTACATGAAATCAGACAAGAAATAGGTGTTAGTTCCTTTAATGATGTTGGTATTCACCTAGTATTAAACCACATGTAACACTTCAAAAATAACAGCTATGACATGAATGTTTTGCAGTAAACCTTACATTTACGGTGCACTTATAAGCTTTCACTGTGCAATTAAGCCTATTTATATTTTCGCTGAAGGGCTGCTTCAGCGTTACTCTTGAGAAAATGTTCTTGAATTAATTTCAGTGCTTGTATTTACCAAAAGAAACAACTTTTTAATAGAATTAAACTAAAGGGTCCCTTTCAAAAATGTTATGATTGTAAAAGAAAATAATCTTATATATTTAAATTTTAATCATGCCATAAAACAAAAGTTTATTTATCGAATATGTGGCTCATATTCGTTGCACCAAACTGATGTAATAGTAAAATTAGTTTAAAAATATACCTTACGTACATTATTTGGCGTCCTAGATATTTTAGTTTCTTTTAGATAGTTACTGGCGTAGTCCTATCAGTAAGAAGATATTGTTAAAAGGTACCGAAGATATATGTATGTAAGTTTGCACCGATAGAAAGGCAAAGGTATTTATTATTTTTTTACTCGCTCACTATTATTTTTCAAATCTGTGCTAATGCCTATCTGGTTCGCTACATTGACGATCATTACTGGACGTATAAGCTAAGAGTACAAGCGTACGTAGTTGGGGCCTACGCGTCCTTTTTGCGGTGGCCTAATCTTAAGTTACTGCTAGTAAATATAACGGGAAAAAGCTTTTCTATTAGGAAAATAATTACAGCGGCGAAGTGCAGCATCGCGGTAAAACGCACACACGTTCACACTCCATCTAGGCAAACAAGTTGTGCGAAACAGAGCGCGTTGTATACGGTATTCACGTTTGCCGGGGAGGCGGTAAGCGGCTTATGAACACGCCACGGCAAAATAACGAACAACTCTCTCTCCCTTCACATGGGCGTCATAAGCTTTTCGCCGTCGTGCAAATGATCTGATTACGGAAGCTAATAAAGTCCAAAGTGGTTTCCGGTATCCGTACATAAATCCACTAATTTATCGACTTAATTCAATGACGTGTTAACGTAAAGTTATGGAATAGGAAAGTCATAACTTTTACTTGCTTGCAACTAATGATTCAACGGTCAAGTTTCAACCATTAATATATAGTAATAATATACGTTTATTGTGGAAGAACTCACCCCAATTACATATAAAAGTCTAATATACAATGTGCAAACAGTTATGCATAAGAAGTTTTAAAGCAGCACTAAACTAAATAATAACAGAAAAAAAAAGCTGCTGCCAAACAGTTCCATGAAAATAAACCTACTTCTAGGCTTCCTCATTCCTGGTTATATGGTAAACAGTAGTTAACTTTGTTAGCTCATTTCCTCCTGTAGTTTACATCTTCTGCACCACAGTTGGCTTACTCGCTTACTCTTTGGTATGGAGTTGACCTTCAGTCGTCCTCCATTTCTTTGCCTAACGAGGTCCAAATCTCCCTTTTAGCAGAATCCTTGCTAATTCTATATACGGGCTCTGGACCTATGAAGTGTCTTTTAGAGCCTTCCTTGGCTTGTTTGTCGGCTTTTATATTTCCCTTTATATCCTCATGCACCTCATCCTCCATCACCCAAATCAGACATTCATTGTGGACAAACTTTTCAAAGTAAAGTCCAGGTTTTTATTCTTTATTTTTTACTATGACAAAATTTAATGAAAATTTAATTACTGTTGTAATGCCCGTAATGGGTATACTTTGTCTCGGAATAGTTGTAATATCCATCTGGTAAAGGTCACAAAATTCAAGAAAATGTTTGTCAAATGAAAATAACTGCAATAATTTACAACTGACATGCAAAATTAACAAAAAAAAAAAAAAATCTGACACTAAAATATCACAGCACCCTTAAACCTTAAAAATTAAACCAACTAATATTCCCCCTATCCTATCCGTTATGATGTATGTGTATAGGAATCCCGCGTTATACTCGTGAGAAAGTCACCACGTGCCCCTCGGAATTGAAGATGTGGAGAAAATGGAATTCGATTTATTAAATTATACGGAACACGACGTTATCTACCCAATATTTTATTTTACACGCCCCTAAAAGAAAGGATAAAAAAAACAAATCTAAAAATATACCTGCTGTGTAATAGAATATATCGCAGTTGACATTCCATCTTTGCAAAGATTATGGGGAATTATATTAATGCCAGGACATTTATTAAACATCAACGGAAAAAGATTCTCTTTCACAAAATGCTTACTTAATAGTGTTTTTGCTGCCAGTATTTTACAAGCAAAAGGCATCTTCGATAATATAATTCATATTGTTCGCATTTGTTTTCGTGTCTACCACTCCGCTAAACACATTCACAAATTCACAATATGACCTACATATTATGCATTATGTACTGTGTAATATATTATATCTTCCTTTGTTCCACGAGCTTTTTCCTTCGCTGCTTTGTTCATTTGTTCCGCCGCTCTTTCTTATTTATTATTTTTTTTGTACGTTCTTAGCAATAATTTATTTCCGTGCTAAAGCATTATTAGATTGCCAGCGTGTAGTGGTGCATGGCACAGCTCCTGTACAACCTGTACACATTTCACGATAAAATTAACAACTGTCATAAAATCAAGTCGACTTTGTGTCGCACTGGAAAACCAATTCCGAATAAAGATTCCATTCTAATTTAACATTTTTACGTACTGACGTTTTTATATTCAAGTTACCTTTCCGAGTAATAAGTAAACGTGCAGTTTTTTAATCAAATATCAAAGGAAACGTGTTTCAAGTCGCATGTTCTCGCTAGTAATACACGAATCGACTAATTTCGTTTGACATAAACAATTTTTCCTTCTTTTTTACTGAGCCGTAAGTAGACATCTGCACGTTACGTTATAAGCTAAACTGGCAGAATTACCTCGTTTAACTCGCATGCACGTATACGAGTATTGAAAAAAGCAAAATGGTTGCACAAACTGGTTTTAATTTACAGAAATTATACTTTTCCCAGGACATTTAAAACAACGATTCATGTTGTTCGATACCCTCTCCTTTGAATTTAGTGGAATGTCCAAAAGTTTAAACGTAGGGTCGGACTATTTAACCACTTATATTTTAAGATATTTTTCTAATAAAAGACAACAACACAACAGAAACTTGACGGTACAACAAACCTACATCATCTGGCAGCTACGTCAATTTTATACCTTCCCAACCCCAACAAACATCTCACAAAAGAAACGCAATAATTTCTCTAAAGATCAAAAAGAGCAGAGGACCGAGTATACTGCCTTGTGGTACACCAATGTTAGTTATTACTGTATCCGAATAAGTGTGCTCCGCTGTTGTAACTAATTTAACAATTTGTTTACGATCAGTAAGGTAAGATTGAAACCAGTCATATGCAACACCCCTGATTCCATATCTATTCAATTTCTCCAATAGTATTTTGTGTGATATAGTGTCGAAAGCCTTTGTGATATCTAAAAAGATTCCACAATTTAAAGCTCCATTTTGAAAACTTTGTTGGTTTTGATGTAGAAGATTATGTTTTTTAAGGAAAGTTAGAACTTGCTGGTAGGCTATTGCTTCCATAATTTTTGAAAAAGTATTTAGTAGGCAAATGGGCCTATAGTTAGCACATGAAATATGGTCACCACCTTTATGTATTGGCCTTACTATGGAGAATTTAAGAGAGGTAGGAAAAACACCTGATACAAAGGATTCGTTCACTACGGGCTACAACAGTAGGCATACGCAATATATACAAATTTTTGCATCGTAGAACTAGGAATTGTATGTGTTAATACACGCCTTTTATAAATTTTATTATGTGACTATTATTTATTATAGGGTGAGATCGTCTTTATTGTTTCAACCAATTTCATACCTACAAGGCAAAATGAATTTAGGATTGTGTAATTTGACCCTTTCAACATTCAAAATTTCCATTATTATTAAATTCAGGTCCATGTAATGGAAACGGCCTCGACTTCTCTCAACAGGAGACTCCTTCCGTCCGCTAAAACGCCTTTCGCGTCCATCCCGTCGGCTTCATCCGTTTAGCCGTTCGCAGTCGTATTCCCGTCGAAGTTCACCGGTTCGGACGAGAGTTTCAATTGTTTCCTGTACAAGACGACACGTTCCCGTTCGCCCGCCACGATTTTCCTTTTATTGTCGCGAAGCCATTGAATAAGCGGCGAACTTCG
The DNA here is from genome assembly GCA_949128085.1 of Cetonia aurata. Taxonomy (NCBI): domain Eukaryota; kingdom Metazoa; phylum Arthropoda; class Insecta; order Coleoptera; family Scarabaeidae; genus Cetonia; species Cetonia aurata. Next base: position 28,485,464 of record OX421887.1, read on the forward strand.
AGTCGCCCGCCAACTATTATTAGATATTAACCACCGTTTAAAATATTTAATGAACCCGACTCGAAGTTCGCCTGAGTAAATGTTTCACTAAGAGTGAACTTCGCCGGAAACGAGTGTATCACTTGTATAATTTCATTAAAATTAACCGCTCGAGGTCGAAGCTCAATTATTAATGGATCGAATGCATTGGCAAACACGCGGAAAATCTGGAATTTCGCCCGCCGAAGTTGATACTGCATCCGCCGGGGAGCGCTGCCGGCGGAATTGATGGTGTCGTGGGGAATTTCAGATTCGCGGCGCGCTTTAAAGGAGTTTCTGAATTTTTAATAACGAGCCGGTCGTAAATTCCATCGATGCAATTTAAAATTGTGCGACTGTCGTGCACAGTATAATGAACATGGACGGATGCTATAGCGAAAAGAATTTTTTTCCTTTTTTTCAAAAATAATTAGCTTGTGAACTTAGGAAAGAAGGGCTGCAACTTTGTGAAAATTCTTCGCTCTTTAACTTGAAATAACTTCCGCTACAACGTAAACATCGAACTATGAAGTAAAATGATGACAAGAATTTCTTGAGTATTAAATACCGTTATAATTAGCCTGAAGCTTGCCATTACTATTATATATTGTTCGCAAAGATATTTTAATTTTAATACAATTTGTTTGATCAATAATGCATTAAAATACCAAACAATTAAATCTTTAATGCATTAGAACTCAGGGTTAAATTATACTTAATTACATTTACATTGAGAGCGCTATATTGTCAACCATCTTTCCAACAAATCACCAACATAAAAAAATTACAGTACTAAGCTGATATCAGTAGCTTCCATCATATACTTCTTCATTAGATATTTTGAAACTAATCCAAGACAAATATTTTCACATAGTGTAAGCTACTTACCAGTGATTGTAAATTTCACAATCTGCTGGACTTGCGACGATAAAGCACCGCCGGTAGCAGTAAAAGACGTATTTCTGCTCAGTCAACGACGAAAATTCGCCTAGTTTTTTATGTTTGTCTTGACACAAGCCGTAAAGTTTATCTATCCTTACTTGTTCACTCCTTCTGTAATAAAAACTTTTTTGCGTGGTTATTCCGACAGGTATATCAAATTTTCCAGCCTTTAGATACAGTGGAGTGATTAAACCTCATCTTTATTTATACTTGAGACAAAGAAATTTTAGATATATGTGCTTGTTACGGTAGATAAATTCGAAATAGAGGGTTCTTTTTCTTAGCGAATAAAAATTGTTGCTGTATTCATTTGAAGAGACTGAAAATTGACGCTTTATTGACAGATAACTAACATAAGAAAAATATTAATCAATTAGAAATATTGCCAGGAAATGATTGTTTTTAATATTTTAAGTAGTTTTAAGTCATATGTATTATTGTAAGGTATTGTGTGAGCTCGCCGATTTACGTCCACTCAGCAAAGACGCTATGTTAAAAGTGGGGAGAAGTTGACGTAAATGAGAAAAAGAAGAAGGAGTAGTAGTAGCAGCGAGTGCGGGAGCAATTAGTTAGAGGAACAGAATAAAGAGTTTAGAAAAAAGAGAAATAGTTGTATATCAGTTAGTTGTTCCCATCCAATCAAGGTCGATAAAGGTAGGTACCCTCTAAATTTATTTCATTTTAATTATTTTAGTAGTAATAAGCGAGTCACCCCCAGCTACCTCCCAATTACGGAGGTTATATTTACCGTCGTGACATAGTGGTGCAGGCGCCGGGCACCGATCCCGGTACCTCTCGCATTGCTTTTTTGGGGGTGACTCATTAAAATGAAATAAATTTAGAGGGTACCTACCTTTATCGACCCTGATTGGATGGGAACAACTAACTGATATACAACTATTTCTCTTTTTTCTAAACTCTTTATTCTGTTCCTCTACTACTCCTTCTTCTTTTTCTGATTTACGTCCACTCCTCCCCACTTTTAACATAGCGTCTTTGCTGAGTGGACGTAAATCGTAAATGGGCGAGCTCACACAATACCTCACAATAATACATATTACTTAAAACTACTTAAAATATTAAAAACAATAATTTCGTGGCAATATCGCACCAAAATCTAAGTTACATCTTTTTGGCAGGAAACAATAATCCAGCTTCATCTTTGTAGGAATTGTAGTTCTTATGATTATATAAAAAAATTAAGGTTTTTATTATTTCGGCATCTTTATCATATACCATCAAGAGTATTATTTTTCGATATGATAGTCCGCTCCGTCGCGGATTACGATGACACTGCATTTTCAAGTGTAAGAATGTGATGTTATTATTGCATTTGCACTCCCCACAGATATTGATAGTTTTTTACTACTATGTATAGAAATAATTAGATACAGATATTAGAATAAAATAACTAGTGTAGGTATCGCTTTGTGTGTACTAAGAAAAATTGGAATTTACATACGCCTTGAATTTTATTAGATTATGAAGTTGTATCAACGGCAAGAAACTCGTACGAACAATATCCTTGTGTATGTGTAACAAAATGTGAAGTCGTAACTTAAAAAAAAACACACATACGAAATCGATAAAATACTTTACGACACTTTTATTTCCATAGCAGTGATGGAGCCATAAACATACATACTATGTAAGTTCAGCACTCATGTGACGGAGATATGTAGAAAATAACCGAAGTCGGCAGCGGAACAGTGTTAAGGGGGGTAAACGAGAGCGTAGGGTGAAACAGCGACTCATGCATATGAAAATATTAAAAGTTCACTTCTTCTCCAATGTCTAACAAAGGACTTCGAGATATTTACGGAACAGGTTTTTAGTGTGGAGTAAATCATAAAAGTTCGCATATATTGCTGAAATTCTGATACATCCCGGTATTGTGAAACTTAAATAGCCCCGCTTCGCGAAACGGTCGACAAGAAGTTGCCGAACTTTTCAAACAGCCAGGACGACGAGGTATTCGCCCAAGCATCCTCGGTATGAATATAAACTATGTTAAACTTCCCGCGCTCTATTGCGTTGCGTCTCTTCTACACACAAAAAAAAAAAACGGGCAGATAAATTTCATTCATTAACTATTTTTTTTTGTTAGCGTCCCATAGAAAGTTCACGAGTTTTTTTCCGTAACACGAACAGACAATAAATATTGTTTGATAACCGAATGAATAATAAATACATTAATCATTCGGAGCTGGTAGGAAATAGGGATGTTTTGTGTACAAATGAAATGTGAATTCACCAGCTCTGTGTTAAGTTTTATATATGTATTAATCCCATAAATACAGGCAGTAAGTTCGGAAGAAATGCTCCGACGTATGAGATGAACATTGCTCATAATTTAAACATTTGACGATAGGTATGTGCAATAGTCACACACCTGAGTGTTGTGGAACTCTACTTAAGTAAGTTTAAGCACGAATATTGGGTAAACCGGTAAAAAATGCCAATATTAGTGCTTAACCTCACCGGTCACGTACTCCTTACTCCTTCTTCTACTCGAGTATGTATCCATCGAAATCTTTCGTCCAATAAACTTATTAGCAATGGCCATCTCAACACTCAAAGCATCTTTTCCGGACTAACCCTAAAAGATAGCAAATTTTCATTATGTAATTAATATAAAAATCATTAATTAATTAAGTATAGGTAAATATACATTATGCTTTCTATTATGCAAACCAAAAATCGAACAAATTAGAAAGACTTCATAATGTGAGTATTATTATATTTAATACGAATCAGTTGGTGTAAATACGCAAGATATCTGATTATTATACGCTACACAATTTTATGAATTCAGGCAATTGTTTCGGAAAATCGTACTTTCAATTTTCAATCGAAAACCGAATAAATTAAGAAAAAGATATATTATCTAACCATGTATGCCTCGTTATTCGTACCCTAAACCTATAACTACAACAAGTGTTTTTTTCAACGCCTAGGTACTTTGATCGGTTAAATAACAAAATCTTAAAGAAGTATGTAACTGGGAAGAAATATGTTTACGTCAATTAATCAACCGAGTCGTGCAAAGGGCATGTTCGCGATTCAATATATTGTTAGTCTTTCCTCATATACATGGTTTCGTAGGCGTCTAATTCTCTCCCTTTTTCTCAACAGTTCGAGGTTCTCAACGTTAATTTTATTGCCGGTATCATTAATATGTTGTACAACGCTCGATGATTCACACCTGTCATAACGATAATGTTTCTCAATGTGTTTCGCGAGGTAAAAAATGTATTACTTGAAAATACTTAGCTTCTTTTTTTCAACGTCAAAGCTTTGCTGAAACACCCAAAAATTTTTACCAAAATAGAATAGTTAGCCGTATATAACCAATAACAGACACCAATGTAGGTAGATCATTTAAAATTATTTCTTTCGCGTTATTTTGGTTTGCAATAGCTGACGAGATATGTTTAGATTTGTTCTGTTTAGATTTCCGATCGTTCGAAAATAGATTGGGAAATATTTACAAGCAACATCCCCGGAGAATAACCTGTGTGTACGCTAAGAAGTGAGATAGGGAACTAATTACCAGTTTAAATTGCAAATATCGTCTTTCAAGCGGAACGTAAACCGAACGATTCGTCCGTAAAACCTGTACTATAAACGAGAAGTTGCCTTATTTTCCCGCTAGCCAGTCTGAATTTCGACGAATCCGGCGGACCTCTTTAGTATTTGACACAGGTAATTTGGAAACAATTTGTTGTACTTGCACGAAGTTTTCGAACGTTGTTGCCTGCCTGTTCTTCCGCCTCTTTTTTTTTCAGTTTGCTTCGTTTATTAGTCCTCTTTTTCTTTGCTGAACAGCGTTGCTCTTTTAAGGTATAGGCATTCGTTAGGAAATTGCAGCGAGTGCATTACTGAAATTAGCCGATTCGAGCCAATTTGGACTTGGACTACGTTTGGAATTTAATGAAACTGCTTTGCATAATTACGTTAGTGTACTTCTTGAAATTAAAGTCTATGTTCGCTCCGTGCATCGTAATAAATCATGGATCTTGAAAATGCTCTCTGTTCAATACAAATCGCTAAGCAAACCACAGATATCACCTCAAACGGCGAGTCGTATCAAAAAGTTAAATTGAATGGAAGTGAGTTTACCGGTCTTTTCTGCGGTGGAAGTGTCAAACGAAGCACAAACAGACGCTAGCAACCCTACATCGGTGCTGCTAAATTGAGAATTAATGTCCTGTGTAAAGTTACTTTATGACGTCCTCTTTTACTGCGAACAAATCGGATCACGTTTCGGTAATAAAACTTTTAATAGTTAACCTTTGAAGTACCGACCGAAAGGAAACAATAGAAAAAGAGAGAGGAACATTTTAATATCGGAAAACCATGTCACTTACCCTCTTTATATCTATGCTGTAATAAACGTGCAAGGCGCATCATGAAAATTGAATAAACTCGAGATGTGCGTTGTGAGAAAATTCTTTCAACAAGTTATTCCATCACTAATTTAATGGTGCATACTTGAAGCATTTGCATATTGTTAAAGTAATAATTTGCAGTATCGTACACATAAGACAATAGCAGCAAGGTGAAAGAAATGAAAATAGAAGATTTAAACTAGAGAACGTTAAAGGACGAGCTAAGTAATCCCTTCAAGTCATGTGCGGCATGTACATTTCGCGAGGAGCTAATGAGAGTCGAGATATTTGAATGTTCGGCAGCAGCGCTGTGTTAACTGCTCCAGAACTGGAGAAAGTGAGAAAGTTTCGTGCTTTTTCCTTGTTCTCCGCTCTTTCGTAGCTCATTGGCTTCCACGCTTCTAATTGAATTCCCACACTCGCAAGACCCATCTGTTAACCAACAATATCCATTTGATTCTCCTTGGGAATGAGTAACTAGAAAGGAAGAAAATAAAATAAGGTACGCGAAACTGAATAAGCTTGGGACGTTCTTCTCTATTTGTAATTAAATATGTGATAAGGTGGCTTGGAAAGTGTGTTAGTTATTTTACAATGATCGAATACGTACAAAATTTGTAAATATGTATAATGAAATTTAATACACTTTTGTTAATGAAAAAAGTAAAAAAGAGGATGTGTATTTTACAAAAGGATTATTAGAATGTTTATATGAAAAATACAATTAATGGGTAATTTTTCGTGTCAAATTTAATACTAAAAAATGATATTGACAACACCACAAAATCTAATCCGACACCGTTTCTAATTTTTGCTCAAATTGTGTCAATTTCAAAAAAATAAAGCCCGGTTGATAATTTAGTGGCTTACACAATTGACTATCAGTCGTGAGGTCCAGGGTTCAAATCTCATATAATGACGATTATGAAAGAGATTTGGCTCTTTGGGGTTCAACTGCTTAGGGCTTTACATGTTTTCTTAAAAAAAGAAAAAAAAAATAAGTGTTGCAAAAGTAATTTCGTCAAATTTGATACTCTTTCCCTGTGTAATTTTGACACCGTTGTGTATATCATCCCGCATGAACAATACCTTGCGTCATTTCTGTGTGTAGTGATGTAACGTTTTTTTTTTGCATAATCTTATCATTACTTTCATTGTAAGGTGTGCGGTTAAAATAGAATACAGAAGCACAATGAAACGAAGGACATTAAATTTATCAGTAAATACACAGTATATATACTGTGTTATGTGTGTATATACACAAGTAGGCATTTTATATTGCATACTGATAAGTAAATTTCTAATATCAGTGAGCAAAATTTAAAAATTGTATATGATGTGGATATTAGCACTACACAGGACGATGCCCTGGCTTTTTGTAAAGTCAGTTGTATTCATCTACATCTTTTCAAAATAATACTCTTAAAAGCACGTTTACATTGTGATCCTTGATGTTTATTTTAGCAGGTATTATTTGGTGTAAAAGTGTCACATTCGTTCGAAATTTGTGCATTTGTTTTAAGAGAAAATCAAATTTTTAACCCTAGTAACTAAAAACGTAAAAATATTATTAAAAAAATGTTGTTTGCAATTAAATCTGTAATTAAAACTCAAATATCAATCGTCCATGCCTGGTTTGATTCTTTCTTTACGCTGATGCATTCATTTTACACATACTGTAACTGGAATTGTTAATTGGAACTTCATTACATTTTTTTTTTTTTACTTTACTAATAAAAGCCCAGGAGTTACGAAGTTGTTTCCTCTAACTACAAAGTAGATGTTATTGTTATAATTTATAATATTTCCCTCGGCATCGTGTTTTTCTTTTTTCCTTTTTTACATTGACCAAAAATTTAATATTTTGTATTAGTAAACTATACTTCTTCAATGGGTACTATTGTTGCCAACTTAACGCATAAATGTGAAGTATAATATATTATATGTTTTCATCTAATATATTTACGTTATTTTGTTAAAACTTTAATTGTTAAATAATCAGTTTATAAGAATTTATGGTAATAATAATGATTATTATCGCAAAAAGAAGTTAATAATAAACTAGTAAAACAAATATGACTGGCATTTATAGACGTAGAACATTAAAATATGTAGAATATATCTGGGTTTTAAATAATGTAATAAACCTAAAATAAAACCCAGCAGATAAGGTAAAAGAAGACAGGTTTATTCAGCAGTAAAATATATAAACAGGACATATATACGCGACAATAATACATTCTCCTGGGCTTCCAGAATGAAAATCTAACGGTTGACCTTTCCTATTTCCTGTCTCGGAGGAAAGTTTCTGCTTATCTGAAAATTCTGATCTCGTGTTCACTGAAGGGAATGTAGAAGAAAAAAGGCTGAAAACGACTGTTAATAAACTGAAAATTATCCCAGCAGGACAGCACAATATTCCTTCCTTATTTTCCTTGCATCGTCAAAAGCGTTATTTGTTTGCAAGGCACTGGCAGAAAGCAGAATAAGGAAAAAATATATATAATATACACTAAAATTGACAATGACAAATTCATCTTTAATTTCCTTTTCTTTACAGATCCATTTGGCTTCACTTGTTTATTCGATATTATTGCTTTTGTAGTTATCAGCCGAGAAATGTCGCTGGCCTTCTATATTCCTCCATTCTTACAAAATTTCACGCAGTGTGCGCCACTGACTCAATCATAAAAAAACAGACTTCGGCCGCTGCCCCCATTTTTTTCGTAGGGAAGGGAAGTACGTTCGCCTGTTCGCATGAATTTTAATAGCGCCCGTAGATTTCGGTTCGTGGCGCGGGTAGTGGCAGGACTGACGCCGGCAGCCGACCGTCACATGTTCTCCGCTCCAGAAAATATTTACGATGTGCCTTCTTGGGGTCGTATAAAACAGCAAAATGACCAGCCGGAATTGTTGTGCATGGAGTACGTATGATTTCACTAGATGGAGTTTCAAATATTGAGCATGTAAAGTCGACTAGTTTTCTTGTTTATTTCAAAATGACTACTCTGTTGAGTAGTGTTCTATTTTAGTTAGCTGATTTAGTTAGCATTATTTAACTACATGACTTCCATGCTGATGACTGAAGCCGCCAATCCGATATCTGGATAAGTGACATTAAGAGGCTAAATTTTGAATGAAAAAATCATACCCTTTATAAAGAGATTCCGTCTGTAAACTAATGCACTCTGTTATTTGTTTAATAAGATGACCTACTGTTTTCTATGAAAACTCATTTCAAGCAATCTGCATGGCATCATTTGCTGCATGAAAACTAAAATAACGGTGTTTAATACAATATTCAAACCTATACTAACACACGGTTTGCGAAAGTTGCGTGTTAAAAATGAGAAAATAAGAGAAGCATTATAAGTAGAGTCGATTTTAGAAAGTATAGAGAGACAGAAATTAAAATTGCATTTACCAAACATTCTATTGCGATGATACAGATCCAAAGTGCTTTTCTAGTCTCCTATTTCACTAGTGTGTGATTACTTTAATAGAATTTCTGATTTTTTCGACATCAACTTACATACCCTAGTGTTAGCACAAATACACAGTAAATCAAATTACCGAACAAGTTTGACACGTTTATTATGGACAATACAACAATGATAATAATGCACTGCAATAAAACGTTCTCTCTTGTCAACCGCTTTTTAAGAGTGTCCTTCCCGTCTTCGGTCTAGCGCCCCTCATGCCTCGGTCTTATCGGTCCCCTTCTGCAACCCCTGGCGCCGGCCACCCAAGGGCAGACGAGCCTGGTGTCGCTAACACTAGTATTTATTGTTAACCGTGTTTATGCAAAATTCGTGGATTTCCATTTTCAACCGAGGACCGACAAAAAAGCTAAATAAAATAGCGAAAAGTTAACTGTGCAACTTGGATGGTGGTGTTTGAGAAGAATGATTCGATCAAAGGTAACTCTTGCTCTCGTAAATGGTTTGAACTGCATCTATTTTATTTTCTTTCAATGCCGGATCCAGTATACATGGAGCAATTTATTAATCCCCAGTCGCAACCCATTTTTTTCCATTCACTACCTCACCGTATATCCATTATACTGTCAGTATGTAGACCTCTGACCGCTGCTTTCTATCGTCAGGGTCAAATCGATCTCGCTGATGCATAATGGAAAAGGCAATCCTTACATGCCTAAAGTCATTTATCTGTTCCGGTCTGGTTTATATAGACCCACGTCTGTTTCATATCAAATACTCGACATCAGATCAAGCGTCAGTACGTTTTCCTTCTGAAGTATTTCCTCTCTTTCGTGCTGTTTGTTTTGCAACGTGATACGTCAGCATCTTTAAATATGTAGCTAAGGGTCCGATATTCTGATGCGTCCGCAGTTTTCCTTATCACTTATTATTCATAGTTCAATATATACATACGTACTTTTAAAATAGCCGCCGAAGTTACGATTGTAATCTCGGCAATAAAGTATCTTGGCAAGGATCGCATTCGGGAGCTTTGTCAATTCAATTTGCGTAAGTTCGTTCAAATTGCCGGAGTAATTTCGTAGAGCGACAACACGCCGTAATTCTACCCGCGATATATCCCGCGGCGTACAAATATAAAATTGCAGACGTTGGTCTAAATGGCGAATATTATGTAGAAAACGGACACTGTCATCGGCGAACGATGTTCCCTAGAATGTTTCTTCTAGAACGAGGCAAAACCCCCTCCGTTTATTGTTATTACTCAAACTAGAATGTAATTCTTTTTTATTTTTGTTCCCGAGCTCCGCCAGCGTGTTTGTTTCTATTAATTTGTTTTTCCCCCTTATCCAGATGGTTTACGAGAAGAAGAAAAAGACGATGAAGAAGAGCCGCTCTTTCCACTTACATATATAAAAGTACACATATACATCTTCTAAACGTATAATTTGCGGGAATTATACACTTAAGTGAATTAACTGATTAAGGGGGACGAAATTTTATGATGGTTTTTATTAGGATCCTTTTGTGAATAGTTTTATTCAATCGTTGACCTATTTTCACGTTTCGAAGAGTATATCTTCCCTTTTCCGTCGACGAGATGCCACGTTACTTGGCGAGGTAAGGGATTGGTTTAATCTGGGGAAAATTTCAAATATCGGATTCTGAAATTGAGGTTTGATTTTTCCCGTACTTCGCCCGGGCATAGATGGAAGGAAGATACGCTCCTAAATAAATTAAGATTGTTGTTGTTTCCTTTCCTCTGTTCTCTTTTGATGTTTGTATCGAATCGAATTTCCAATATTTGCATCGCTGTTTACCAATACACGGTTTCTCTCGGTCAACATTGGTAGTTTTGAAACTCGAATAATTTCCTAACAAAATGCTGCATGTTTTCTTTCAATTTAAGAATGAGAAAGTAAAGAATTTATTTTTAGAATGTTGCCAGTTTTCAAGAATCTTGTGCACTATAATATATTTGTGTGCATTTGATACAACTAAATTTATAAATAAAATGATTTATATCTGATATCGATATCTATATTTGAGGGGCATTTATTGTTAAACGATTAATTAAAGAAACAAGAATTTTGTTTTGCCTGTTTTATCGTATTATCACCTATCGCCTGCATCATGCACTAGAGATTATGATTACTACATCATAGAAATGATTAATAGATCATAGAAAACGTACAACAAATTGTCAATCTAATTCGCAAGTTCGTTTCGTTTCAACTCTAAATGGTCTTTCTTAAAATTTCAATTTTTAAACAGATTTATTTGTTGATTGATTGTTACAGTCAATAGGAAGGGAAAGATTGCATGTTTGGTTAGATATTTATTTTTCGTTGTGAATAAAAATCTTTTCAGCGTAAGTTTTATAAAATCCAATGCTGCACAACCCAAAACTATTTTGGATTGTGAGGAGTATCCCAAAAGTTAGTTGAACGTATAGCTACTTGTTCCGTGATTTTAAATGGAACCCTCTCTACATTAAACCATTTTCGAATTATATTCAAAAAAATAATATAAATTTATATAAAGTACCATATGTATGTCTATCTTTAATGGTGACAATTACAACCGAAAATATCCGCCATGGCTGGGTGCATGGTCTACTGTCGCAATCAGCATACCAGAAATAGCAATGAAAGGGAAATATCACTAGAAAAGGACTTGAGTTGTTGCCTACCAGGCGCGATCGCATCTCAAGTTGTGCATCATCGCCTGTTAAGGAATCAACAATTTAAACGTGCGCTTCCTAAGGGACACAAGCCAAACTCTCAACCCACAAAGCAACCGCTGCGTACGTCATGGTGCGCTGTTTCTGGAATCAGAACATACGTAGGACGGATATGAACCATTGTCCTCCAAGATGCTGTGGAACATACACTTTGCGTTATCAGAAATAGATCACATATAAGAATAGAGTGGAGCACGAAACTGGGAAATCTACAAATGAAAACATCATCTGTGAATAGTGTTGGATTGTATTAACAATTAGCACACCTTTGAAGTAGTTGCCAAAAGCATTTACAATCCCTTGATCTGGAGGAACACTAACGTGGTCCCAAAAAGAATTTCTTGAGGTATCTTAAAAGGAGTTTTTTAGGCGTTAAAAATTCGATACTAACAATGAGGTAGTAACGCTGGTGCTTCCAAATTCATTCAGACAATTTATTTTTATTCAGTACACGTCAGGTGTCTTCCAATAAAAGCCTTTCAGCAATGGTTACGACAACTATAAATACTTCAAGTTCTCCTATAAACGTCCCCTATTACTTACCATCAATTCACAATTCTCCCTTAGTTCTTAAGTACTCTGTTATTGTTTTATCGACTTGGCAACTCGAGAGAGAAAATAAACCGTCCGTAGTAATATGCGACGGAACGTAGACTAGACCAAAATTATGAAGACGAATATTATGGAACGTTGAAAAACTTCCCGAAGAAAACTTTTTCAAGTTTGCGTCGAAACGAGAAACGCACGGTAATTGCTCTAATTTGGTCAAACTCGGAGAATTATGTTTTTGTCCTTCGACCAGATATTTAGTTGTTTTTATTTCCGCCCTGCCGGCAGTTATGTTGTGTGGAGTTTTTGTTTTGCTCGCCTCGCACGGAACAAAAACTAACTACGCTTTTCGTTCTAATTAGGTAATCGTATACCAGAAGTGACCCAGAAAATGAGAATTTCCCTATTAAGAAATTAAAAAAGTAAATGCTAAGAAAGGCTAGGGGAATGAAAATTGCTATTTTCGTGCATGTCTGAACGCATTTAACGCCGTAATACAATAATTGTTTCGGCATATGCATTAAAAATATTATGGAGGAAGGTGCCGTAAAAATGAAACATCAATCAAATCACGAAAAGACACGCAGCCATAAAAGGAAACACGACTACTGCGATAATCTTCCCAAATGAACAAGGGGAGAAAAGTTCTGGCAGAAGCGTATATAAAAACGTCGTATTCAAAGAAAGGAAGCAAAAAAGTACACATGCACACACTTATGTATATAAATACACGCGCGTCTGTGTGGTTTGGTTGAGAAATATTACTGACACCGTTCCCAGTTTCCCAGCCAATACCAATATGTCATCCCTGAGAAATTATACGGCCCTTACTGGGTATATATGAAGGGCACGTTATGCTTTGGGACCAGCTAGCACATGATAAATTATCGGAGGAAGCAAAAATGAGACATTCTTATAAACATCTTGGGCACGATGGCGTCGTTTTGAATATCGTTAGACCGAAAAATGTTCTCGCCCCTCCTGTATCTCTATTTTCAGTGAGGGCTTTAGGATATATGCCTATAGTAACATCATCTGAATATACTGCTCCTTGCTGGAAACAAAACAAAAACTGTTTTTGCATTAGAAATAATTTTTAATACATTTACCATGGCGGGATAATACCCAAACTACCTTGATAGTCTAACGAATATAACTTCCGAAATTCATGTTAACCACACAGATTTAAATACAAATAACGACAACGTATTAATAAGTTCTAGTGTGTGCATAGCTGGAATACTTGCATCCCAGGTTGCAAACAAACCCGCAAGCATCCCATTCTCCATGTGTACGTAGCGACCGTCGCCATATTAACTTAGTAAAACTATTTTCATGTAAGCTAAATGCTCTGGACAAACATTCAAACTGTAAACAGGAGTCCGCAAAACTATTAGGAGGTACAACGTAACCGACTCCCCGGCAAATTGAAATAAACAATTTAACTTGTTCCATTTTCTTGCCGCACGTCTTTATGGAAGCCGGGGAACGTTAATTTCACTCACGACCAACTAACCGCAATTATTGTCTTCCTCCGTTCCAAAAAGTGTCGCTCAGACTTTACGTTATGGGGATAATGAATACAAGAAGGCAAACATTGTCCGATGTTGGCGTGAGTAGCTACTTTTTATTTTGTTTCTCCTTCCTTGTCGCATATTGTGTTTTGACTCGCATATGAGGAAATGCCAATAAACGCTGGTTGGCGTAATATACTTAAAAGGCTACAAAAATCTTTTACTCAAAATCAAATATATTTCCATTACTGTTAGCGAATCCGGTGATTAGACGTAATTACATTTAGTATCTCAATATATTGACAACAATGCCAAACAATCTAATTAATTTCATATTATTATTATTATGCTACTGGGTATCACAACAAGACTGGTGGATTTTAGACGACTTGAAACTAACCAATAGCACGCAATGTTATACTACAACAACATAATTAAGACGCTAAGCAGAAACTTTGGTAAATACTGAGGTAATTCCGCAACTATATCAATGGAATTAGGGTGAATATATCAAAAGCGAATAAATAGGCGCTTATGTCGTGCCCTCATTTAATCTTAAACGTCATGTGACCACAAAGACAGGCAGCTCAAATAATGCCAGTTGGCTGCTCTACCTTACTCAGAGTATGGCAGCTAAACTGCTGCCCTAAAACTGGCCTCGGTATTCACTCTGAAAAACACACGACCAAATTCACTTATAGACGGCAATGTTTACCAACAACAGATAAAAATATAGAATACATATGATACAAGTGTCGCACATTTTAATAAAATGGTTATATTATGAATGGTGTGATTTACGGTATACTACACTACAAATTATTTTTCCACATGTCTCATTGGTTTCCTTGCTTTTTGGTAATTTTTACTCAAAAGAAAAAACAAAAATGCATAGATCAAAATACTAAAATTGCCTACAAGTTTCTAAATCACTAATCACGTGGTTTTGAGATAGAATAAAGCAACGGTGCTCGACTTATACCCTGAAAACAGAAAGTGGAAGCTACAACAACACGGTGAGACCATAAGAGAACTCTTTCGGGTTCATTGCCCAGGATCTAGAATTACGGATTCACCACGGCTAGACTGCAATAAGGCAGAACTGGAACCCACGAGACAGGCATTCAGGGCCTTACTGGTAGGTATCAGAAAAAGTGGTAAATATGAAAAGGTGAAATGGGCAATCAACTAATTGAAACCAAAAGGGTCCGTTGTAGAAACTTAGAATGTTACTCAAGGGAAGTCTCGCACTGTGTTACTGAAGATTGACCGGTATAACTTTTGTTCCAAATCCCGGCAAAACGGGACAGGATGAGAGCAAAATCTTCGAGGCCAATAAGTTTGATGTCATTTATGCTGAAGCTTGTAGAAAGACTACTAGATAGGCACATAAGGGATGATGTATTACCATATCGAGTACTACATCAAGATCAGTTACGTATCAAGTAGAAAATTCATAGACACCCCGCTACATTACCTCGAACAAAGGTCTAAGGATGCACTGCAAACCAAGGAAGTGCTTCTGTATACATTCCTGGATATATACGGAACATGTGATATTACTACTGCAACTTCAATCTCCAAAGCATCGAACAATAAAGCAACCAAAGAAACAAACTACAGGTGTTTATACTGCATGTTTAAATGGAGATCAGTTTACACAACCATCATGAAAGAACTCGTAATCGTAGCTCGTGTTGTTAGAGCATATCCGCAGGGTGGAGTTTGTCTCCTCTGCTGTGAAACATGGCCGCGGTCGAGTTACAAGTAAGATTGGACAATACTTTGAGATACGCAGATGATACTGTCATTCCAACTCAGGCTAAATTCAAGAATATAGTGCAGGACAAAATGCAGAACGCTCTACAGGTTGTACAAGAAGGCACCGAGGAGGAGGACCTAAACATTACTTCCTCTATCAATCTAGCACCGCTAAAACTCCGGTGTGAAGAAAAAATGCAATCTAAAAAAGAGAAATATCTCGACTCCAAGTTTACTTACAATCGACAGCTTCAGAGAACTAGGGTGGCGACAGTTATGTTGGCTAGAAGATCCCATGGAAAAACATGGGGGTTAAGATCAAATATGGTGTGTTGAACATACATCACAGTGGTTACACCCATGATCACTTATGCATCCATGGTATGATGGACAAAGATGTAGCAGCAAACTGCTATAATGAACTCGGCAAGGTAGAGGCTTGAATGTTTAGTAATAACAAGAGCAATGAGGACTACTGCTACAGCGGCATTGGAATGCCTCCTAGACTTCGCTCCTCTCCATTTACTAATAATGAGGGAGGCAAGAATGGAGCATGCTCAGATTGCAAGAAATATTAAATGGCAAATATGCAGGATTGGGTCATAACAATATTGCCCATCATGTGGAAGGCACTCTAATGGGAATGAAATCAGACCACATAATGCCAACGTGTCTATTTAACAGAAATTTCTAGGTGGAAATCACAGATCAGATAAACTGGAATCAATTCAACAAGAGGGATAGACCCAGTCAACTGATCTCGTTTACAAACGGATCAAAAGCCGTGGACGGGTCTGGAATTTACAGTGAGGTGAGAAATATAATGATCACAATTTCACTAGGACAATATGCCAGTGTCTTTCAAGCAGAGGAATAGGCAATATTGCATTGTGTAACAGAAATCAATCAGAGGGCTTATAAAAACAAACGGATCTGCATTGCAACGGGCAACCAGGTACTACAGATGGCATTGGTGGACCCGAGTATATAATCAAGGCTAGTTTGGGAAGGCATTCGAGTAAATAGAGTTGTTTTATTATGAGTGCCCGGACATTCAGCAATCGAAGGAAACGAAAAAGCCGACGAGTTGGCAAGAAAGGGTTCATCAGATTTGTTTCTGGGCCCAGAACCTGTTCTAGGAGTGTCCAAGAAGACAGTACGGGTGCAAGTATGGAATTGAATCCTTGAGAAACACAAAGAACAGTCATTACAACAATCAAACAGTGGCACCACTTAGCAATTTCGAGCTCTTCCGATTTCTACATGACTAGACTACATGGAAATGGAATGTAAATTCAGCCAAACGGTATTGTTGCGCTGTTGTAGTTAACGTATAATCATTTTAATTATTATATCATAAAATTTTAAAAGAAAAATCACAAGAAAATTCCTTTAAAAGGTTCAGAATTATCCATTTTTTAAATTTGACATGTAATATAACCGGAAGAAATAAATTATCTCTTTCTGCTCTAGTAAATATACATAAGTAAAGTCAACCTTTGGGGTGACATATTTTATTTTCAAACAAGGGTTTCCCTATTTCTTCTTAGAGTCAAGCGTGACATTTGTTAGGACTCCCGCCATGGTGTTATTCAGCTTCTGTTCAGCGTTCGTTTTTTCCCGTTGATCTTTTTTTTTTATACTGCGGGACATCTCTTGTTCTTACTCTGAGGAATAAGCTAAAGTAGCGCGTGTATGTGTGTATCCTTTGTTCTGGCCGTTCATTCCTTCGAGTTAGTTTATGTGTTGTCTTCTTGGCTGCCTTTGTCTTTTCGCTTGCTCCCCTAAGTTATTTATTTTTCAATTAGACGCTAAGTAATTGCCTTTAAATTAAGTGAGTGCGCTGCTGGATGGATATAAAAAAAAAAATTGCAAACTACCACCTCGGATGTACCTTAAATATGTATGATAAAATGTGTAAGTGATTAGTTGGCGCAAGAAGAAATTACATTATTTTAAAACTATTAGGATGCGATATATTAAAGAATTGTTACATTTTCTGCTGTAGTGTACATATTAGAAATAAAAATTAATAGAAACTAATATCAAACTTTATTTCTTCCTTATTAATGTCAGAATTGACAACTTGCACAACAAATTTGTTTTTCTTTGTTTTATCAAAGACTGCTTTCCATTGTATATATATTGTATGCTTGTCTACCATGCATTAACTTGTCATTTTTAAACCTGAACATATATTTGCAATGTAAAAAGCAAAAGCTCATGGTATATGTTTACATTTACAAAAAAAAAAAAATGTAACGCGCGCTAGTTAGGTGTTTAAGATTTAAGGATAAAAACGTAACATGCAAAGTAAGTTTAATGAAATTAGTATTTTAGTAAAAATATAATGTAATGAATGTGTTGAAGATAGGAATGTTTGGAAAAAAGAAAATAAAATTGCGTAATAATAATGAATAGATGATGGCGTGGATCCTGTATCAAGGGTCTTTGTTGAGACCAATAACGTTAATTTCTTTAATTACGCTTACCACTATTAGAAAATCGTTTGATTACAAAATATGTTTGAAATCATCTGGCTATTTAATGAAAAACTTAATTAGCCAGGTACAAAAAATTAATCTCTTCTTCTGGTAATATGGTGTGTACTCTCTTCTTCTCATATGGATGAAGTTTATGTTTCTTTAAAATAAGTTGAACAGTACATCTATTGACATCCAACTCTCGCATAATATCTCTAAGTAAATTATGAGCAAATCCTTCAACATAAGCTATAACTATGAAGGATAACAAAGAACGTTTGAGAATAAGTTGTAATTAGATATTCCAAAACAACTTATCTTTTTGCATAAGCAAGTGATAATAGTATAGAGATGTAGTTTTTTAAAGCTAACATATTTGTATGTAGTTATGGAAATAAATGCAAGATGTGATAAATTCGATGAAACTTTAATGGCTTTAAGAATAGCAAGGTACAAACGCGACCGTGCATATCGACTATATCATGAATATCTCGGGAAAGTACAATATGTAATTCGGGTAAGTCGGTAAATTTCGTGTTAAACAACGTAAAAGCGGTCCGGTAATTTATGGAACACCATACACGTATAAAGTAACGAAAAGCACGCCGGTCGCGGAGGCCCAGCTCGCCGGTCTGCAATCACGAATTTGTAATTAACACAAAAGGAGGAACCACCGCACTGGATACGTGAAAAACATACCACGAACAACGGGAGGAAGGGAGAAAAACGAGCGGGAACGACTGGTGAAAAACTCGTGAACTTGTTAAGTTCGTAAAGAAAGGTTATGTTTTTGTTTTCCCGGGGAATAATCCGCCCTAATAAACGCTATTACGAATATTGTCCTTTAGGAAAATAGGCCTTTTAGTATAATGAGAGGTAGGGTCGGTTTGTCCGTGCGCTTTCTGGATGTAGAGGGCGCTACTCTCGCTACTTGGTAATAACCGTTTCGCGTGCAAGGCTTATTAAACAAGAAATGAGGATGCTATCGTCAAATCTTTTTTTTTTTAACTATGTAAATGGGACAGAATCAAACTAATTACAAATTCTTACTATTATCACAGCAACGAAAGTAAAAAAAAAAAGATACATTCAAATAAAATATTACTCTAATAGAAATAACATTAAACCGGTGAATAATTCGATGACTGGTATTTTGGCAAACGTACACCTTCAGACCTCCAAGAATTTAGACTCAGTCGATGTGCATTTATTTTCATGGGAGTTTCTAACGAGGTGAACATTTGCCAACAATTCTTTTTTTACGTTAAGCAGTCTGCGAATACCGTCTAACAAATTGGCGCCGCACAACTGTAAATAATGAATAAGAAACACCTAGTTTTATCGGCCAACAGATTAAGCACAGCCTGTTTGCGTTTAACTAATTGACGCGTTTTAGAAAATCTTGACCTTAATGCAAAGGTACGTAACGGGAACAGAAGCAATAGGAGGGCATTACTGGGCGGGTTTTAAACCCTAAACTCTGATGTTATTGGCGTTAATGCGATGTTCTTTTCTCATGTCGTGTGTAGCAAAAAGTGCTACGCTTGACATAGAAATCGATTTTAATTTACTTTTGTCTTGGCGCTGTTCCAAATACCCTATATGAAATTAGAAAGCTATTTATAAACTTCCATATGCTTAGTTTTCTAATGTTTGTTTATGGTTTAATAATTGCAATAGTTTATTTTTGCAAGTGTACTTATATGTCTGCAAGTATAAAGCTTGTTTAATTGTTGAAAAACCTTCAATCTAATTGGTTTTCCATATATTTCTAAAAGGCTATCCACCTTGGGGCACCCCCAACATTTTAAATTTAAATTATTGAAAAATAATGAGGCCTTATAGTAAATTATTAACAATACAATAATATGTTGTTTAAAAATGACTCATGGACTAATCTTGAACTTAATTTAAAGCATTCTTTTGTTGAATTATGCTAGTCGGACGGACAAGAAAACAAACTATTAGCACTATAGAAATAAGATGCAATAGTGTTAATATAAAAGTAAATCAACAACAAAACAAATATCAAGGGACTCCCCGTTCAAAGGTCAGTACTGAGTACAGGAAGTGTATTGTTGATAAAATATGAAAACACATTAAGCAGTTTTAAGTTCTTAATTGAACCTTTACGCTTTTCTTTGTGCTGGCAATATTCGGTGAAGGTAAGTAAGGAGGCTCGCGGTAAACAGCTTTTATAAAAGAGCGTTCCGGAGCAAAGCCGGAATTAATTAGCATCGTTCACATTTTCTCATCGCGAGCGTAGGTCGATCATACAATTCGTTAAGAAATTCCAAAATAAATTGCAACAACGGGGAAATGATGCAAAAATAAAATTAGTGAAAATTCGCGCTATGATCCTGACAGTGGAAAATCGTCTCAAAATAGGCCCGGGTAAGTAATCAGAGGGTTCTATCTTGAAACGCCAGGGAACACGAGTTAAACGCAGCAGATGAATATAGTCCCGAGGAGTAGTCGGACCAGTTGTCGTCGCGCGATTCTACTTAATTATAGACTAATTAAATCCGACTACAATGGCAATACCCATTCAAGGAGTTTGAATTACAACCGCCAGCGTATAATCCACAACGTAAGTTTAGTGCTGTGGTATTCAACAAGGGGTGCTGTGAAGGTACCCATTTGTCTTATGAGAGAGAAATTGCGTCACAGGATTGAATCACTATTAAGAACGTACCCTTCGTTACTACATAATAACTGAATACGGTATGTTAGTCCCCTTTTTAAAATTAATTAAGGGAGGTAATATTAAGTGCGTCTCACTATGTACTAGTAATTTAAATAGGAATAAAGAAAAATTCATAGAAGCAATAAAAAATATGGAATACAAAGCAAAGGAGCAGAGGCCAAAGATAAATGGAAAGAAGGTAAATAATATAGATGTGAGGTGTAGAAGATGAACCGAAGCCAAGCGGAGACAGTATGGGAAAGAAAATTTCAAAATAATATATTGAGGGATGAGGAAAAGCAACAAGTACACCGAGAGAAAAAATGGTCTAGTTAACCATTTATCAGTTAATTGAATGCCTGTTTCTTTTTAAATATGAGCAATACGCTTTAATGTTAAATTTACACCCAAAACGTTATTTTAATCATAAAAATATTTAATTAAACATTTCTTCGCATTCATTTGACCATTAATGCTTAATATTTAAGACTACAAATAATGTTGAAATAACCTTTTCATTTCTCTCAGTGTAGAAGTGAGAAACTAACGAACAACTTATGAAAATATATATGAACAACCATGAATTATTAAAGTAGTAAGGGGTCAAAGATGGCTAGGACATGTCATAACTCTACCAGACGCAAGACCAACGAGGGTACTCGTGAACGAATTTGCCTTGGATGAGAATTAAAAAAAAAGGAACACTTAATATAAACGCCTTGAAAACGGTAAACATTATTAAATCCCCTCTAGCAATTTTTTATGTTAGTTCCCTTTATGGAACTTTTACTTCTCCCAAAGCACACTTCTTCTTCACTCCTTGCAATTCGGTTTTCTTCATTTCGTCGCTGGTCGCCCGCGAAAGCAAATATTGCCGTACGATTATCACCTAAAAATTGTTTGCCAGTGAGATGATAAAGTTGAACGCGGGTGTTCTACGTAAAGGGCTATAAATTCCGGTTTATTTACTCTAACACTTGGCGTCGCCGTAAAACGGACGCGAAGTTTACACGTGCCCTATAAAAATGCGTTCAAAATTCCGCTTTAATTGCCTTTTTCGCGTCGGCCAGTAGCGTGTATATCAGCTTTTATTAATCGTACCGCGTTTCTTAACGTATTGCTCGCCGGTCGTAAATATGAATATTTTAAGGTTTTGGGGGAGATTTTTGTAACAGCAACACGAGGAAAGTAGAAGTTTCATTTGTAAAAAAGAATGTGAAATTATCCTATTTGTGGTGCTTAAAGTTGCATTGAAAATAGCATTATAACTGTGTTTTAGCCGGTTTTGTCTTAAGTTTGTTTGAATTAGAGGATAATCAACTGCCAATCATGTCGTTTGCTTCAGAAAGGCAGTCCTGGTCGAAAATGAGATTTCAGGTACATATTTATGAGTTGGATAGCATTTTAAAAACTGGAGAAGATTCTAGAGACATCATATGTGTTAAAAGTGAACTGATATACCATTCGCCGGTATAAGCAGACGAACCAAACAACTCCCTTTCACCAGGGATAAAATATACCACGTACAAAACGTATGCACGTTTTGTCTGTCCAAAATAAATTATACAGTAGTCTCTGCATCCTATTTGTCCGATCTTTCATTATAACTCGGTTTATGTTTCGAGTTACCTGAAAGTTTTTGCAAAGTGTTTCACGAGATAAAACATGTGCCGACATTGTGTTTTTTTTTTTTTAATAATAATATCTATAAATTTATTTTCATTAAATAACTTTTAGGTAATATAAGATAATAAATAGTATTACACGAAATAATAACTTTTATTGATAACTTTGTATTAAATTCGTGTAATACCGTGTTAAAACCTGCCTACGTTAATTTTCTTTGTACATATAGTTACGTATTTAACCCTAATGCTTTATTTTGTGGAAATTATGAGATTATAAATAAGAGTGAGTTTCAAAGATATGCAAGGACTATAGCGTAGTAGGGTGATGAACCGTGATAAAAGAAAAGCTTACGGTAAAACACGGCGGGTAAAACAAATAGCTGCGAATAATTACTTGATTCTTTGGTTTCGCCTTTACTTTGCAGCAATTCACATACCCATATTTAATCTTTGCATTAGGCATTGTTTTATCCGCTCCTTATTCATAAACGTATTTATTACAGAAGCAAAAAAAAAAATGAATTGTACAAACAGTTACGGACTCCCGTTTCCAAAGCTGTTTACGCAGAACTTAATTAGAACGTTCTAATTCTTCGGCTATTTTCCCTCGGTACACAAGAAATTCCGACAGCATATTCAGTGGGATTCCAAGATTCCCGCGCCCGCTATCTCTAAACCCAAATAGCAGTCGGCTCTCACCACGCAGCGCGAGGCATGCCTTCACGTGCGCGTCAGGATTGGTACGTTAGGCAACGCCAAACATAAGATCTCGTTAGATTGTTTGCTTTAACAACAAAAACAGTTGCATTCGCGTCGGTTTCCGAGCATCTCTAGGAACATTATACCACTCTGATAAATTTGCAAAGCACACAAACACGCGCCCGACAGCAGCGGGGTTTTCAGGGCCTCATAAAAAATTTACTTATCCTCGGCGTGTGTTTAATGTTGTGTTTGTTAACGGTGTAAACGTGAAACTCGCGCGGGCACAGCTTGAGATCTCGCAGTAAGTGAATGCCTTCTCTCTTTTCTTTCGCTCCCATTGAGCGGAAGTGAAGCAGATACGGCCGTCTCTTTCGGGCCTTTTGTGCGAATATACTTGCAATTTATTCCGCGAAAGCGGCCGTGGGCTGAGGGGGCGGAACCGCCTGTTTGCGCGAGTAAATTCGCGAGGAGACGTTTATTTGCCCTTCTCCTTTCTGCTTTACGCCCTAATTAAATATATTTATCTATCTGTGAACGCTTTTCGAAATAATAAAGGCCTCGTTCGCCCATTTTGTACCCTGAATAACCGACGAAAACCAGCTGCAACGTTGTAACGCGGCAAGTTTATATTGCCTGTAGTGCACGTTTTGGTTACATAACCCCCTAAAGTTTGTTTTCTTTAGGGGAAATGCTATTGGGGCTCCATTCGTTTGCGTGATTTGCAGAAATAATCGTTCAGAGGTGAGAAGTACACTATTTCAAGGCACTACGAAAGTTTTAAAGAATCGTCACACGAATATAATCCTGTAAGAAAAAGTGAATAAAAATTTTATTTAAATAAGTTGTCTTTATCAACAAACAAGATTATTCCTTTGGTGGTCATTAAGACACATTGAAGAGCTGTTCATAGCTTCTTTATGGCAGTCATGATAGCGAAAGAGCCCTATGAGAAGAAACCAAGCACGAAAAGTTATAGAAAAATGCGTAAAAAGTGGTTCCAGGGCGAGGTTTGCGGAAAAGAACAAACGAGTTTTAATGAGTAAGACCAAAATAAAAAGTGACATATTTTCGGATTATTAGATCTAGCCGCAGGTGTCCATTACGGACTTTCCCCTTCCTAATAAAAAAGAAAAATAGCGAACATTTCTTGATTATTTTATTCGTAATTAAACGTTTGTTGGGTAGGGTATCCATCTCTTTCAGTAGAACTGGATGTTCTTCCATTTCAGTGAATAATAGAGAAGATGTTTCATTTCAAATATATTTTTAATGGTATCTTTAAAGTTTCCATATTCAATTGTTTTTATGGTTTAATTTTTAATCATAACAAAAAAAAAATACATCTACAGAGTCGGTTAAATTAAATCAACAAAGTTTACCAAATTCTGTAATATACCTAGGCGTATTAAAATAACCTTAAATACTTTTATACTCTATTTAAACTACTATATATAATGCTAAGATCAATGAAATTTCATGCACATTTTTTCCCCACTCTTTAGATTTATTATATTACCTAATAGCTTTCCGCTGTTGTAACTCATTACAGTCACCCGCAAGTACAACACATTTGCGCGAACACAATGCACGCCGACGAGAATTTAGGTCAACAAGTTAGGTGAACGGCAAGGTAGAAAAAAAATCTATCAAATTTACCGGTAACATATCATAAGCAGCAAGGCAACCGTGCGGCACGAAATCCGAATTAAGATTAACTTGATAAAATAGTTTTCCGGGGACAGAAAGTGGTAATGCCTTACCAAAACCGGCGAGGATATATTTGGATAGTGCTTTTTTATGGTATTGACTGAAAAGAATGACGGCAAAAGTTTACTTTGCCATATAGTATTCTTCTTTTTTCGGGTTCCATTGTTAGAAGAAGTCTTGCTTTTGCTATTGTAATATTGGAAGTGTGATATTCAAGTAAATAAAGAAACCTTGACCATATTAATGTGTTAGGTGGAGAATATAAATAAGTAAACCAGGTGTTATTTTGACCATAAAAGGAGTATATGCTTTCATTCAAAAATATATTTTTCTATCCCACTGTATCTTTCATTGTTTTGAAAGCAATAGATAATAGATAGAACATAAACAGGTGTTTGGTAAACTGGCAATGCCGTTTTTTCTAAAGAGTTCCTCAGTTTAATTGCATTCGTCTATCAAATATATTTAGACAAGCTTGCGCATTTCTCTGATACCTGATTTCAAACGAACTATTTGTTGTTACATTCACTATTTTTATGAAGATGAAGAAAGCGTAACGCTAAAATAAATTATACATGTCTTGAAATAGCATTTTCTTTTTAAGTTAAAAAAGCCCGCTCATGCAAGAACATTGGAATAGGTTAGCTTTGAAGTACGCTCTGATCTAAACGATTATCAGATATTATATTTTATCAAAATTTTCTTTAGCTTTTAATATCTATTTTATTACATTTTGGCGTACAACATGGGCTAACGGTAATTGCAGATATCCCCTACTATTTATTTTATTTATTTCTTTTGGATTTCAAAGTGATTTTGAAGGATCAAACCAATTTAGCCTTTAACTTTACTTCCGCAGAGACTCAAAAAAAGACTGAATATGTTGTAGAGAAATACTGCCAAAGCAATTAGAATAAGATACATATCTTTCTAAGGAAAAACTAAAAAAAAATCTTACTCTCTGGAGCATGTGTTACGTTGAAACATTTATCAAAACTAAGTAATAAGTATCATTTTTGTCTTTAGTAAGTATAAACCATCTTATTTTCAGTTTATCCTTGTAAAGATATTGTATTTTGCTGTTGAGACAAAATTTAGTAAACTTAAATAAATTAGGTAGGTAAATAAATGATAATGAATGTGACAATTTGAGGTTATACTTATATATAGAATTTAAAGAATTAACTAGCCACTATATTTAAATCTCTATCTCTCTTTTATTAGAAATAAGGCATAGGGTATAGCTAAATAATACGTTTCATGGGAGTCAAAACACTCATCCATCAAAAAAGTAATTTTTTAAATTTCATTTTTTTTAAGTTTTTACTATTAAAGCATCCAAAACTATTACAATTTTTAATAAGTTTTAGATTCCATCATATTTTAAGATTTATTCAAATATGTTTATTATAATATTTAAATATTCAATATTTAAGCGTATTTTTTAAAACAATACTCGTAACTACGTTTGTTCCCATTTATTTGATTTTTCTATGACGTAGAAACAATATAATTCCTCAATTAAATTTAGAAATACGACGACAAATTACAGCAAACTCAACGATGACGAAAACTGTTAACAATGTTATTAACAATGGCAAAGAAATTGCTCTATCGAATAAATGACTGGCAATCGTCTCACCTCGTTTGTGTTCCACCTGTGTCGCTGCGTGGGGAAGTGGTCCGCCCTGGGTAAACTCTCCAAGTTTTCCGGAAGTTTAATGGGCTCTCCATCTGTAACGGTAAAAAGATTCGTCGTCAGACAATCGTCAACGCTAATGTCGCGTAATTTTCGAACAGAGGGGGAGAAAAGAGCAAGTTCACGTCTTAAATGTGTTTCTCCAGCATAAATCTACGCCCGGCCCCCTTAAAATGCTTTTTCACTGTCTGTAAATATTTTTGTTGGGGGGAAATGGAATTTATGGGCGAAGACAATTGTAAAAAATTGAATATTTCTAAACCTGCGACGTAATACATTGAGGGTGTATTAAGTCTCAAACTTGAAAATATGAATTCTTTTGCATTTGCCATTCTTTAAATATCCATGCTGATTCGATGATATCTAATAAATTACTGACTGTCGCAAAATCTAATACTTGTGATTTCATATGTTCTTAAAAAATCTTTGACCATGCTATTGGTCGGTAATTACTTAAAGAGGTTGTATCATTCTTTTTGTAAATCGGAACAATCTTTGAAATTTTAAATATGTTTGGACATTCATCATGTACAGTGAAAGTATTTATTATATCCATAACGGAAAAATGATAAATGCTGATATTCGTTTAATAATTTTGATATTTAAATTTGTAATAATAGTGAAAATATCCATCTCCGTAATCGGGTGTAAACAAAAGAATTTGGTGTCTAAGATGAACGTGCGATTTCCAGTTTTAAGAACGCAATATTCGTAACTACATTGCATTACGTTTCTTTTTTTTAATTCGTCACTTACGTTAGCGCTAAAGAAAGTTACTGGTGAGTAAAAAAGTATCAGTTTATAACGAAGAAAATTTAATTCATCAACCCAATCAGACATTGTATTTACATGTTACGTACAAGTGTATCCATGTGATAATTCGTAGAAAATGCTGATTGAGAGTATGCAGAGGTATCTGTCAGAGCAACCATGTCGGCCAGACTGATTGCTTTGGGATCTTGGGAACTTAGGTCAACTGGATTAGCGATAATGAGGGGCATTCAATTACCATAGCAAGTACTCACGATGACGAGAATCGACGTGCTCAGACCGAACATGTCCGAAGCTCCGCAGTAGCGTGTCGTGTACCGGATCCGGATTCCGTTTGGGCTAAGCCCGGGGATTTGTTGCGTAAGGGTTGTTTAGTGACGGGAGCGCCACCTAGAGCCCTTCCTCCGCGTTAGCTAATTGTATTATATTTTAGCCGGATTCGAATTTATGGCATGTTAATTAGAAGCTGTCGGACAAGCTGTTGATTGCGGATGATTACGGAGTACTAATTTCTTGGGCGGTTTCTGATTTTACCGGGTTATACATATTTCAGTTGTCGTATTCGATGGGTGTTTAATTAAACGATATATATTATTTAAACAACTAATTAATATTATATGAAATCTCACCAGCGAAATATTTCTAGGAAATTCATCATATAAATATAAAATTAGCACACAAATGTATGGAATCTTTGTTACCATACTAAAGAACGGCTATATAAAACCATGCAACAATAAAATGTAGCCAAAACCACACGCTTTTCAATGTTGGATGAGCTGCTTTACAGCAAACAATTCACAATAATTGCTCGTTGACGCTGTAAGGTTAAATATTTGAGTTGTTTACTTGATAGAAGGTAATTAAAATTACGGAGATATTGTATAAGTTATGTTTTATAACTTTACTGTAGATATTTTGTCTGTGCTGTTTGTTCAGCGCTGTTGACTAAATAAAAATAGTTTTTATTATTTTATGATTATAAATATAATTATAATTTCACAAGCGTAGATGATATATTGTAAGCATACCTATTATTATTAGTAACATGTAAAATGTATACGTGACCTTTTTGTATGATATATGATGAACACATGATATAAGTACAACCGGATTGTGGACTGAAGAAAAAATGTCTGTTCCCGTTAACAAGTGGTGCAGTATGTATTTAGGTTATGTGCTCCCAGCTGTAGAGTTCTTCAATTGCGCATTGCTGCACAACTTAAGATAATGTGAACAGATGGTTCATTCATTCAGCTTCCTCTCTTCTTGTGCTAAAAAAAACTCTCAAACAAATGTTGATCCACCCTAAATTATGATCCCATGCTACGGCAAGTCAGTCTACCATGAACGTTGGCATAATAGTAAGATAGTAAGCTCATGTGTTCCGTTAATTACATCAAAGGTTGCATTTGATAACACAAGGGGTTAAATTTAGCCTGCCTGTGCCTGCCAAGTTAATTTTTCGTCGATACATAGACCTTAAAAAGTGACCCGATTTATCTCCAAATCATTTGAAACAATACTTACATTGAAATGATTTTAGTTTTATCAGCATTAAGAAATAATTTATTATGGGAAAATCATACATGTATAATCTTTAACAATTAACACTTTTTGGTTATCTGATAACACTGCAAGTCGTACTTCAAGAAACAAATTTATATCATTAACAAAAATTAAAAACAAAATTGGCCCCAAAGTGCTTTCTTGAGGGACGCCTATGCTGTCAGGTAGGTTGGAGCATTTAAAAAAGGTGCTTTTGCCCGCTAACACATTTTGAATGATCGCAAACTGAATTCTCTCTTTTAGGCAAGATTCAAACCATTTAGGAACAGTGCTGAACGTATAACTTTGTCATGGTCGACAGAGTGGAAAGCTCGACTTAGTTAGATCGCAAAAAATCGTCTATAGGGAATTAACCATCTTCTAAACCAGATACAACAATATCATAAAAGGCATGAACAGCAGTGATTCATCCGATATCCATGTTGTAGCTCCGTTAAAATACTATATTTATCATCCCGCAACATGATTCTAATTCATATGGATGTTTACAAGAAATATTGTAGATTGAAGTTTTGGATTATCATCTATCAATGTTTACCACTAATTAACGGGGTAACAAGCTAGGCAAAATCAAGTTCACTATTTGCCGGTAAAAGATTTTCAACTCTTTCTGTGTTGCACGCAAACAACAGCGGGAATATTTCCACATCACGAGTTCAGCGGTGCAGTGGCGTTCAATACACTGCCAATACGTTTCAAGTTTAAAGTGATACATCATTGTTTGGATACTGTTAAAATGGGTAGCTGAATAATGCTTGTTTGTCTTTTTAACTAAAATTAAAGAAAAATACATTTAAGGTGAGAGGGTGGCACATCGATAAGCTATAACACAAGTGCCATAATCTGTTATACTAGTGTCTGTACGGGTGTTTTAAAGTTACGCCGGCGTATTTATCATACACCGTTTACTGTGTGCTACGGGAAGTCAGTTAATATTTGATCTGAAATTATACACTTCAGGTGCTGAAAGCGGATCCCGTATTTCCCCCACCGGAACCGGTTCCCGTCCTTTCATCGCCCTTATTGAAGTTCGACTCCGGGATTCCGGTGTCAAAAGATTTTCCTCGCGCACGAATCTCGTATCGGCGTCTCTGACGCTTCTTCGCCTCCACCACCGCCGCCTCTGTGTTCTCGCTTTACCAACATTACGCGTCCCGATTTTCTACACAATTACTGGCTCATCAATCGTTCGTATCGTCGACGAGCGACGAGTTTAATGGGTCGGATTTTACGGCGGGTTCTGCAAATCGACTTTTACGAGGCCCCTTCGGAAAGTGATTGTTTATTTCTCGCCCCCTTTTGTTATGTAGATGGTCCAAATCCGCACGACGCGGTATTTCCGGCGCTCGTAATTAAAACGTCAAATAACATTTTGTGTGTGTATTAGTTTACCGCTAAATTCCGGTTACCAATAAGTGACCGCTGTAATGCCAATATTAATATCGATCACATTTTCTTCTAATAAATGCTACAGCACAATTATTTTCTGTTGGTGGTAACACCGCCCCCACGCGGCAGCTTACGTCACGAGCTCGAAGAGGCGAGGGGAGCTCGCTGAATGAACAGCGCACAGTAATGCAGATACATATTACAATAAGTATGCGCGGGTATATTGTAACGTGCGATTTATATGGTTTCTCCATATTCTTTCAGGTGTGTCTCATTCCATTGCGCTCGCCCTCTTGGTATCGCGCATTAGCTAGCTGAAATAATTGTGCTGTAACTTTACTGCGTAACACTTTCGGAAGCCGATCGCGTCTATATGTGTAAGTAAGACAAGGATGAGAAATACCTTCTACTCATCACTAGCGCAACCCTATTTGACTCATTTGTTTTTTATCGCAATTGTGTTGAATTTGTGGGTGATCAAAATTCTTTTGTTTCTTCTATGTGTTATATACGTTAAGGGCTGAAATAAAATTGATAGGTAAGGAACTTTGTCATTTTTATTTGTTTATAGTTATCCCGCAAAGTAAGGTTTTTTGGTTTTAATTGTATCTAGGCATTTTTTCTTTGGTGTTTTTATTACGTCATGGCATTCCGTTTCTGGAGTCACTACATATGTAGTTTTCGTTTTACATCAGCTATCTAGCGAGAATTGTCCGAGTCAAATCTGTGACTGCATTACCGGCTTATGTTCCGGTGGGCTGAGAATTTGGATTTTGTTCCTTAAGGAAGGCACATCTAAACTCTTGATTTCCTAACAGGCGATGAAAGTGAGTTTGCACTCGGAGTGACATTGATAACACTCGTACGCAGAAAGTCGAGTCCGTTTCTAGTGCTATCCTCCCTAATTCCCCCTAACGTGCCGTTCTGTGGAAAAATCCATTTTAGTGTAAAATTTTGAGTTTATCGCGAATTAAGTATTAATTCTTTTTCATTTTGGTTCACTTCCGGTAGCGTTACTACGGCATGCTATTTGTTTAATTCAACATTTATTTATTCGTGTTTACGACGCGAGTATCGTCTCCGCAGAGTGTACATCCGTTCACGCACGCCCACCTCACACTATTGCGTGGGGGACCAGTGCAGTGTATATAAATCACACGCCGGATGATAAGAGAAGATTTCTGTTCAGCCATACTACTATAGTACCTATGCAACCATTTGCCATATCAAAACGTGGGTAAAGAGAGTATATAAAACAAGTTATTTGGGATTCCAACAAATTCTCTTCCAGAAAATGTTTTCCACTGTCAAGTACATTTCTTCTTTTATACTTCAAGAGAGCTCGTTCGGACATTACGAAGTTAGACGTGGATCACACGCCTCATTTTTAACTTTCCGCTTCACAAAAGACATTAATTATTTCTCAAAGAATTCGAAGAGAAGACAGAAGATGGGAGATTTACCTTATCCGGACTGCAGAGTGGCGAGAACTTCAAACGTTACGTACACAAAGGGAATATTTAGTACCAATTCTATTAGGAAGCTTATTAATAAACAATCAGGGAATACGATCTGGCTGTAGGCGAATACGAAATTAGATCGGAGAGTCGGCGCGCGGCGCACTTCCGTGAATAGCTGAACGGCCGGTAGCGGTTAAATTGAATTATTCCAGCAATTATATAATTGCTGCCTATATGTGATTAGGTAGATTATTAATTAGATTTGAGAGAGTAAGTGCATCAAAATATCGATCTACAATTCCGAACTTCCTTCCGCACTAGCCTAGATTTATCCCGAAGATATTGTCATGAATTATTTATTAAATCTTAAAAGCAAAAGCGGATAAACTTGCGTTCTAAACTCAAGGGCCGCCAATGATTCACGTCGAAATCACGGCGGTCGTTATTGAGCCATTTCGCCTGTAAAATTTAATTACTCAAAAATATCTCCGGCCAATTTTCCGCTCAGCGACGTGTGCGGTCGTGAATTTTGAGGAGCCCTTCTTTTCAGCGGGAACTGGCCACCGCACCAACCCGAAGCCGACGCTGAAATTCGCAGTTTTATGCGCACTTTCCTACATCAATAACTAACTCTCTTTGTGGCATTTTATGTTTTCTAGAGGGGTAGGAAGCTTGTACATTTTTACGATGGTGAAGTGTTTTTTTTTTTTTATATAAAAGGATGTTTTCCACGTCGAAAATTTATTTCCATAAATTGAGACAAGTAAAAACCACGAAGTAAATTAAAAAGCAATACTAATATGATATATATCTGATAATATCCACACAGCGGTTATTTCTTGTGGAGTTGATTTGTCGCCCTAAAAGAACCCTATAAAACGCAAAACCAACTGTCGACTTCGAAAAAAGAGAAGGGAAAACGGTGTAACTTTCGGAAGTCTTGTTAAAAATTAATTGTTAATCGTCGCTGATTTACTTCCGTCCCCTTCGGCTACGCTTCAGCTAAAACCGAAAGATTTATGGTTAAAAATTTAAAAGCGGCGAAAGCGAGTTCGTCGACGGTCTCAGTTTTCGGGCTGGATTTCTTTTAATTAATCCCCATTTGATGCGACTCCCGGCGAAGTTAATATTTTTCCCTCTCCCTTCCTCCTTCGTTTTTATCGTTCCTCGTGTCCCCGTTGTTCGATCCCACTTTTTATTGTTATTTCGGTAATGGCGGAAAAGTGTCTCCAACAGTTCCACTTTTAATTGGAAGAAGGAGCTTCGGAAAATTAAAGACAAACGTTGCGATTGGTCGTCTCAATTTGCAATTGTAACGATTTTGGGAATCCCCTTACATCATTTCGCTCAGAGAGAATCCCATTTGGCCCATTGAATAGAACGCTGCGAAGGTCACCAAATGGAAATGAAAAAATCAAAGAGATAAGAACACAATGGAGGACGGTGCGTTTATTAAAATGACTGGGCAACGGCGTGTTTCTCGTTTTCAAGTTAAAATTATTGCCCGAGAGCAAATATGCACGACACCTAGTTTGCACCGTATACAACCGGCGTATTTCGCAAGGAGACAGTCATAATGAAGGTTTATTAGTGTGTTTGTCAGTTGCGTGTCATATTTATGCGATTTCTCCTGAAACTGATGTATTAACTGCGCCATTAATCATTCAGATACGTCTTTAACTGGCTGTATTACACACTGCAGTCGTCTTATTTATTTACATACAATTATCAACTATATTCGCACACGCAGTTGTAGGTGAATGCACTATCACCACGAAAGCTATAAAGGATAACTTCTGCAAGATAATTGAACAATTATTATCTGCCGATGTTTCTTTTCATATAAGCATATCCTGTGTATGTTATTGAAAATGTAATTTGCCCTTTGATTCTTTTAGCATTCAATTTAAAGATAGGTACATATGTTTCCATAAGGCTTCTTTGGTACTTCCTTTCGTTTGGATTATTTTGTCTTGAATTTGCTTGTTTAAGAAAAATTATAAACCATCAATTTCTAAAACTAATCTACAGTGATCATAATGCTATACTATACAAAATACTAAAACCATCTTCTTCGGTCACCTTCGGTATTTTATGTTTCTTATTTTTCTATGAGCAGTAAGTTAATTCATGCACTATCAAGCAATGTTAATGAATACAAAAAAAATATCAATACATCTAACTTAAATTCACGGAAAATATCCCAAACTGTTCTTAAGATCAGCTCCAAATGTACCTATAAAGCTATAAAAGGAGATAAACTGTTACTCAATGCCGTTTCTTCCCTTTATTGGTAAAAGGCACCATTAATTTGGAAAAAAAGTTGTTTCATGCAAAGGTTGACAATTTAATTTCTTTCGTAAAACTTTATAGAAAACCTTTTTCAAATTATAAAATTGATTTTTTCTTATTACTAGCAAACACTTCACCACAAATTTCATTACGTTACACAGTGTGATATTTTAATGATCTAGCAGGACAAAAATATTTCTCCAATGATCTGACTTATTGTTTGTCGTGCCTTTATTTCTTAACAATAAAATAAAGAATTGTGTGTAATTTTGTATAGATAATTAATAAAATTAATATATATATATTTGGGGACGATTAAAAAATACAGGTTTTGTTTTAATTAGAATAAAAACAAACAGTTATTTGTAATTTATGAGATAGAAGATAATACTATTGTAAATTATGTTCATATATATATATAAATGTATAACCCTTCCATCTAAAACACAATTATTTTTTCCATATAAAATTTTTGATAGAATTAATGCTTTCTAGTATTATAGGGTTTCAAGAATTGATACATTTTAATTGTTTGAACATTTGGCAAAATTAATTTTTGTCCTACTAGTTCATTAAAATACCATAGTGTGCGTTGGATAGGATGTTTGAAAGTGAGTAGTAAACAGTATTGTCATCAACAATAAAAATTAAAAATTGTCAATTCTAAACAAAAACAAATTTTAAGCAACATATATGTTTTAATCACACAGTAATGGATTTCTTCGATACAATTTAGAGTCAACGTAGAAACGATAATACAATATTTTATGTTGAATTCATCCAACCATTTTTCTTAGCATATATGTAGAAAATGCTATATAAGTATATTTTTCTGCTTATTTTACTTTTTAGCCTGTTGCAATTTCTCTAAAACTATAAATGTCTGAACATGTCTGCGGCTCCCATGTAAACTTACATTAATTACAACCGTTAAGGCACGTTAACGTGTGCGTTGACAGGTTATTATATGCAGTAATAGTATGCTGAGTACATACGCAGTCTATATATATACCTTTACGACCAAGAGTATCGTAGAATTTGCGTATTGACATAACGATGCGTAGATATAAACATTCGCGTATTATACGGAAATGTTGATATGGCATAATTTGCGACCGAGGTATTAACATAACCAACGTAATTCCCTATTCTCGAATGAGCATTAGGGCAATAAGCCTAGGGATCTCGTGGCTCATGATCGTTGATTCTCTAAGCACATCCTATTGTCATAGTATACGTAGTAGTAATGTGCTTTACCCATCCTCATAATATATATGAATGTGTTTCTAGGAATAAATATGCCGAATCTAACAAATTAATGAATTCTTAAATAACAACATCTCGGTTATCTGCATTACATATAGCAGGATTTATTGTACACTCCGCCAAAAAAGTATCGCATAAACTAAAAAAGGGCATTTATGAACCAAGATATTTTTATACGTTCACAAAAAGTTTGCCTCGTGTATGTGAACTATAAAAACACTAACAAAATAATGGAACTTAGCGTTTTTACTTTTTTTTTCTCTAAAAGAACACATTTAGAAAAATGCATATGTGTAAGGTTTGTTCAGTTGTTTATTGAAAGTCTTCCTATACGGACAAATTTTAAAGTGCGAAGTCAGAGTTCTGTACCAACGCTTTTAAAACTAAAATGAGCAATTTAACTTCAGAACAAGTGGCTGCTATAGTTGCTTTAATCGAAGATGGACGATCTCAAGCATACGTTGCTAATTTGATGAACATCAATCAGTCAAGTGTTTCTAGAGCCGTAGCCAGATATAGGGAAACAGGCATTTACAGTAGAAGACCTGTACCAGGTCGTCCAAGATGTTCTACTCGCCAAGATGACCGCTATTTACTACTACAAGCATTACATCGAAGACATGTAACTGCGAGACAATTGCAGAACGACTTGGCTAGAGTCAGAAATACTCGTGTGAGTACTCAAACTATTCGGAATAGGTTACGACAGAGTGGATTAAGAGCTAGAGTAGCTGTAACAGCCCCTCGTCTCACTAGGAACCACCGAGTGGCTCGCTTAAGGTTTGCCAGAGAACATGTAAATTGGAACATTAATGACTGGGCCAATTTACTCTTCACAGATGAGTCAAGATTTGGTCTTTACACCTCAGATAGGCGTATATCAGTGTACAGACGAGACGGTGAGCGCTATTCGCAGTGTAATATCAGACCTAGACCTAATTTCGCTGGTGGCTCTATTATGGTTTGGGGAGGCATCTGTTTAACAGGTCGTACAGAGTTAGTACCAGTAGACAGAGGTACACTGACTGCCCACAGGTATATAACGGACATTTTAGAAGAACATGTAGTACCATATGCGCCAATTATAGGAAACGAATTCATGTTAATGCACGATAATGCACGACCGCATGTTGCAATAATCGTCCAGGAATACCTTAACGATGTTGGTATTCCAGTTTTAGATTGGCCTGCGGTAAGTCCGGACATGAACCCTATCGAGCACGTGTGGGACCTCCTTCACAGACGGATACGAACCCAAAATGTTGCCCCAGCGGACCTGCATGGACTAGCAAATGCTCTCCGTGACGAGTGGGAGAATTTGGATCAGGCTTATATACGGAGGTTAATCGAATCTCTGCCAAACCGTATGCGAGCGGTCATAAGAGCCAGAGGTGGCAATACTCAGTATTAAAAGCTACTGTTATGACATTTTTCTTTCCAAAATTATAATTTCTTGTTTTAATAAAAATCTCAAGTATGAGTTCTTGTTTTTATTTGGCCTGTATTTTATTTAAACAATCATAGAAATTATATCTTAGAGCGCATTAAAGTATATTTACAACTTTATGCTACAAACAAAGATTATGCGATACTTTTATGATTCAAAACTAAATTATGCGATACTTTTTTGGCGGAGTGTATTTAGTATTTCGTTCTGTTTCAAGTAAACTTCGAAAACTGTTCTTCGTAACTGTTTCACATAAATTTTTTTTAGGCTTATATTATATCTCATTTAATGTTAACTTTAGGCGATATCAATTTTACTATTTGTCACTTCATATGCGAAGGGTTGTTAAAAAAAATAGAAAAGTGTTCATGTTTGATAGATCTATAAAAGGTGAATTTGGTAATACAGTGAAACCTCTATATTACGGACACTCACCGGATTTTGAAAAGTGTCCGGTATAAAGGAGTGTCCGCATTAGGGGAGTTAAGTTAAAAAAAAAAAAATCGAGTACATAGTTTATATTCCAATATTCAATATTACAATAGTATTTACAATAATATACATATGTATGTACAAATAATACACATATAATACACATTTAAACATTTTTAAAGAAGTCAGTAATTTTTGACTGTTTATTAAATTTTATAGCGATATTTTCCTCTAGATGCATTTGGAAATCTGAGGCTAAGTTAAAACCTTTAGAGTCGTTATTATATAAACAATATTGTTTTAAAATTTGAGATAAGCGGAGCGCTTCCGCAGAGTCTATAGGTTGTATACTATGATCTATATTTTCCTCACCATCACTCATTTCGTCTTCTTCGGGTGGTTTAATTTTATCTTCAATAACATCTTCCACATTTAAAGATTCGCTTTCGGTAACAACTAAGTTGTCAATAAGTACATATTCTTCTGGCGTTATTGTGGAATTAAGATTTCTTAACAATTCCTTCAAATTTGCTAAACTGATGTTTTCCTCAGCATCATTTGCAATGATGTGTTTCACATCAAATCCACCTTTTTTAAAACAGTTCTGAATTGTACTTTCTGTCACACTATTCCACGCTTTAGAAATCCAAGTCACTGCATCCAGTACTGTAATTGTTTTCGTCACTTCTTCGGCATTTTTACATAATTCCATATTTGCAATCAGTTTTGTTAAAACTAGTTGTCTGTACTTCAGTTTGAAATTTTTTATGATGCCTTGATCTAAGGGCTGGCACAGAGCTGTGCAATTTGGAGGAAAGAAAACAAGTTTAACATTCTCCAAATGCAAATCCACATGCGAAGTAGCATTATCCAAAAACAACAGAATTTTTCGATTTTTTCGTTTCATTTGGTGATCGAGCTCAACTAGCCATTCTCCCATAACTTCTCTAGTCATCCATGCCTTTTTATTACATCCGGAGCCGTGTTATTTCCTTCGTTATTTGCTATTTTCTTATCATCAAAAGGTACGCGCCGCCGTCTAGCCGCACGTGTTTATTATATTACGCTCGCACAAGTTCATTGATGGTCTATACCTATCTCTCTTTATTTATATGCCTTTCCAAATCTGATGCAAGACTTTTGGCTTATATAGTACAAACATTTTAACTACCAAAAGATTAAACTTAGGTACATACCATTTATGTCTATTTTCAAAAGGATTATTTTAACGACTTCCTAATGTATGGGGTAAATTGTGTTTATGATGGATCTTGGTAACGAGGTTTTAATGTCCGGATTAAGAGGTTGGCAATTTTACCTGGGATCTGAAGATACTGTCCGCGTCCGTATTAGGGAGTGTCCTTATTACAGAGGTCTTTTTACATGCAAAATGTGTAGCAAGTGCTTCGGACATTAAAACAGTGTCCGTAATAAGGAGTGTCCGTATTAGAGAAGTGTCCGTAAGTAGAGGTTTTACTGTATATAACTTTTTTATTTATAGCAACAGTGTAAATTGTACAAAACTAAAAATTATCAAAATTTCAAGGATGCATTTAACCCCTGAAAACACGATTTTCAAAACTCCACCAGTCTTACAAATGTACCAAGTTTTATTTAAATTGCTGAGTATGTGTTAGTCCGGATGTTGCTTATTGTTAGTAAGATTGCGCAATCTTCTTTGATTACCTTTCAGTTTGTAATACATACAAAAACAAAGCGAGATTAATAACAGTACAACGACTAGTGCAAAATCTATGTTGCAATAGCAATAAGGCATAAGTGCAGTTCATACATCTTCGAGAAGCGACAAAGTGTAGCAATGGAACTGCAATTAGCTATTTGATTTCTTTTTATATATTTTTTTATCTTTGCACCCCTCCACACTTCAGGAAAAACACCAGCCGACATAAGAAAGTGTATTATTTTCTTAATACAAGAGACATAGCAGAAATTGAAATATTTCAGCTTAATTGCCTATAATGCGAAACATAAACTATTTGATGTGTGTATCTACATAATAATACTGATGCACTTAATATTTTAAAAAATTAAGCCCGCATATTATAGTAATTTGCATTATTAAAATTAAAAAATAAAACTACAAGCATTTCTCATATTACTGCCGCACGCGTATATATAAATTTACTGCTTCGCGCTAAAACAGCAGATATAAACATATATGAAAAATGCATATACACGCTTTCTTTCGTTTCATTACCACAATTTTATGTACGGACGCATATGCATATAGAGGCCCTTTAGTGCTTTATATTCTCGCAACGGTAGCGTCTGGAGATGGCGCTCGTAGATGCCGGAAACGTATGCGTATCGCGTCGCGGTCCGTCATACGAATAAAATAATTCCGGGTCGAAATGCTGAATGAAGGGTAGCGAACCAGACCGACGCCGAACGGTGGGTTGCGGCGAAAGGCCGGGACAGGGTCAGGTGATTGGAAAGACGTGTCAGCGGGGCCGATTTTACGGTCACCGCTTCGGATGTGCTGATGTTGCTCCCAGATGGGACGAGCTGGTGGCTCCCGCTTGTATGTATGCCCTTATTTATCGGGAAGTACTGCTCCCGTTAGCCGGCCATCCTGATTTATTGCCAGCTCTTACGGTATGTGTGCGTTTTTCTTCCCGTACTGTCTCTTTATTATAAGGATCAGTGTAAATACTTTGCTACCGTGCCAGAGTCGACTGGACGTGTCTTATCTGTTCGGACGAAAATAATTCAAACGGAATCTTTTTGACTTTTGGACCAGTAGTTTACGAAGGTCGTAAATAGAAAGACGAGACATGTTGAAATATACTTAGATGTCTTATTTAATTTTCTACTATAGAAAATCTTCCATTTAATGAACTTTGTCTATCATGGATTTATTATGAAATTTTAAACAGAAATTATATTAGTTCAATGTTCTTGGTTTTTACGATTATTCTGTGAGTGGCACTGGCAATAACATTACTTTTCAACTGGGCAGCTTTATTGAGTTTCACAGCTTTGTTCAGCATGATAGCATTCTGAATTCTAACGGACGTCTCCTCGATTTGGTACTGGCTGGGAATGAATATATATGTGAAGTCGATCCATTGATGGAGGAAGATTTTCATCATCCACCCCCAGCGTGCTTACTCAAAGTAGAGAATGTTTCTGGCAATTACTTCAACAGTCCGACGGTTTGAAGATACAATTTTAGACGCACCAATTTTAGAGAATTATAAGCAGCACTGGCTAATATTCATTTTCATTTCATTTATTTTAGTCATCAATATTTGCATGACATGTCAATAAACAATAAACAGTAAATATGTATATAGTAAAATAAAATAACAACAAACAACATACTAAAATACTTATAAATAATTAACGCTTAAGAAATCATCTACATCATATAGGTATTGTATTGGTGATCTTTCATTTTCTTTCCGAATTTCTTATTACTCAGTTTCTTCATCTCCTTCGGCAGATGATTGTATAGCTTTTACCACAGCAGTCCATTCCCTTTTGTGTGACACACAATCGATGATGTGGAACAGCCAGTTTCTCACGGTTGCGGGTGAAGTGTTGATGGAAATCACCATTTGTGGAGAAGCGTGATTGATTACGGTGGACAAACTTTACACAGGCCAAGATATAGATGCTGGTGATGGTAAGTATTTTTTCGTTTTTGAAAGCATCACGGCAAGACTGTCTATAGTTGAGGTCACACAATATTCTAATTGCCTTCTTTTGCAGGATCAGCACTCGCCCACTGTGCGTCGATTAACTAGGATAGTTTTGTGAGACCATCTGCTTATGGTAATGTCAATGATTTATGTAATGATTTTTATTCAATTCTATACTCTGTGGTAAATAAACATGTTCTGAAACAGAGAATAAAGCGAAATACCAAGTATCCACCCTGGTTTTCTAAAAAATATTATCAACAATTTAAAACGTAAAAAGCATTACCTCAAAATGTATAAAAGGTATAAGAATAATTACTGTAAAAATCCTGTTAATGTGCTTCGTTTTACGATCAAAAATAATATCAAAACTTCTTACATCAATTATGCTAATAATGTTGAAAGTCGAATTAAATTAGATCCAAAAAAGTATTTTGTGAACATTAAGAAAAGACAAACAAGAATCGCTGGTTATATACTTCACAACATGGAGAACCAATCAAAACCAAACGATATTGTTAATGGCTTTGCTG
Organism: Cetonia aurata; assembly: GCA_949128085.1. NCBI lineage: Eukaryota > Metazoa > Arthropoda > Insecta > Coleoptera > Scarabaeidae > Cetonia > Cetonia aurata. The sequence goes on from OX421887.1 coordinate 28,526,551, forward strand.
AGCATTTTAGTTCAATCTACGAAGATATGTCAGATTTTCGAGAGATGGTTTTGATAATGTCGTATCCAGTATTTTAAGCTCACCAACATTTCCGAAGTGGATATTTAGTGGTACTAAAAACTCTTTGACAATGGGTCCTGATGCTATCCCGTCCTTCTTCGTAAAGGACTGCATAGGTTGTTTGATAAAGCCGCTGAAGTGCATCTATAATACTATAATATTGCAGAAAGTGTTCCCTGATGAATGGGAGAAGGCAAGAATAACACTTGTCTTTAAATCTGGTGCAAGAAATTTAATCAAGAATTACTGCACTATTATATCCAATTTCGCCAAGATCTTCGAGTCCATTATTTGTACATATATCTTACAAGCACGTTGGCTTGTGCGCTAAGGGCCAATGTCATTTTTACTTGAAAAGTTACATATATGTATACAAGCATTACATATGCCACTAATGTTAGTTTGGATTGCAGATATAATTTTAGAGCGATTACAAGCAACGCGGCCCTAGGTAATGTAACAGACACTAATTATATTTTTGCATTTTATCAATTTTAAATCTTGCTATAAAATAACTATTTATTTCTACTTTATAAATTACATTATAGTTTTTGCAGGTGGAATACTGCCTTGCATGTAGTTTAAAAAGTGCCCTTTCGTGTATCAACAATTGCTCTATATCAAAAGAGTTTCATGCATGCAATAGCCCACAATCTAGTTCATAGAATTATGACTAGAAAAACATTTTTAAAACTTTCTGATTCTATCGCAGTATGTATTGAGCTTTCTGGCAACCATTTTAAACGCTAGATAATTTATAATTTACCTTCAGAAGTGTCAATGTTTAAACACGAATGTCCTGATATTCATTTTAATCTAAACTAAACCGTGAAATTTAGCGTACAAATATACAAATTTTAGGGGGGGAATTTAATGTTGTGCAATTTACAATTATGGTCATTGGAAACGAATATGGAAGGAAATTGTGCCGTGCTTATGAAATACGCTACATAAACTTCACATTATAGATGATTACCATAATTGACGCGGAGCTCGAAAATGTTTCTGTTTGCTATTACTTCCTTTTATTTATCCATTTCGAGTGAAAGCTCGCGTACAATGTAAATTATATAAAATAATAAATTATCATATTTACATATTTGTTATAGGAACGTACAAAAAAACACGCACGTAATGTAGAACCGAACAGAAGCGTGGTGAGCGTATCAGACATATAGTTTACTTTACATATATTCATGTCAAATAAATGTAGCTCTTTTAATGTGGATTAATACAAGCGCTAACAGCATATACCTAATATATTGCAGATACAAACACACAATACATAAAAGCGGAAAATTGCGTTTTATATCGGCGCTGTTGTCATTTATACAGCGCTTCGCGGTTGTTTCATATGTAAATTTCTGTGTCGAAACGGTTCCGTTAAAACGCGGGCGTCCGGGTGACCGCGAGTTACTCGCGTCAAGTTGGCGTGTGACGTGACATGTCGCGCTTTGTTATTTGTTATGATTGGATCGCTCAACGACCTTTGACATGTTGTGATTGTGTTCACGATTGATGATTGACTTTCATTTCGTTTTTCAATTCACAGTTTCTCTTTTAATTTGGAGGTATGAAGTCATTATGCTATATCAATAAGAAGCAAACAATAACAATTTATTTATTTATCTACTTAACTGTATGAAATAACAGCACATAATTATTCATCTCAAGGAATAAAAAAATAAATAATTCAGAATGCAAAAATTTAATAATATACGGGATATTTAAAGCATATACTTTGGATATTGAACCTGTTGGCCCACTAAGAGCATTAAAGATACCAATACCAGTAGTAGAACCTTATAATTTCCGGTTTCCGAGCAATAAAAAGCAATTGTTATCAGAAATAACTCCAAGAAATATAAGCTACGAACGCATATGTTCTCTTTATGAATGAAACTAAAATTCTCAAGTAACAGACTTCTTCTTCTAGAGTATTCTAGACTTTCGCATGAGGTCTGTTACAATTTTTAAACGTCTAAATTTTGAAAAAAAAGCTGCTCTCCCGCTACAAAGCACAGGTTTTTGAATAAACAGCTCATACAAATTATCATTCACACTTTTTTTTTACTTAAAACACATCCTTTATTCTAAGGCATCATTTATTATACAGGATGTCCCCTCGTTGGGTTACATAACTTCATAGGGTTATTCCTTGTATCAAAATTAACAAAACACTTCTACTCAGCATAGGTCCAATTCTCAACCGCTTTCGAGATATGGGTGGTCAAAAGCGCTGAAAGTCACTAGTTACGGTAACTAATTTAGACGAATCATAGACGCATTTGGCTCGAATTTCGGCATGAAATGGTTGCTAAGGAACGATTAACTTAAATTACAGTCTTACTTCCACAATAATGGGCAGAAATTGTTTTAATGATTTTAATAAACAAGCAATGCTGTAAACATTTAAAGCTGCTCAAAATGGTGACCCTGGACTGCCAAACAGAACTCTGCTCTTTAACTCAGCCCTCCTATCCAGTTGACATTTTCCATATTTCCACGAACTTCCTGAAATGCTCGTTGGATTTTACCTACCAGTTCTTCTTTGTTAGCCGGCTTCTCTTGTCCATAAACGATGGTCTTAACATTGCCCCAGAGGAAAAATTCGAGAGAAAAATACTCTCTTGCCGCTGCTGAAGCGTTTCCTCCACAATAGCCATACAAAAATATCATGTCGGCGTACTCTTCCTTCGTAAAAAGAGGCATTTTTAAATGTTCTGCGAGCGAAATCCAAAACTATCAAAAATACAACAAAACTGCTTACATGACAACTGTCCAAAAGCCTACGTCAAGTGCATTGGATCCAAGTTACCAGTCGAGCCAAATGCGTCCATGATTCATCTAAATTAGTTACCGTAACTAGTGATTTTCAATGCTTTTGACCACCCATATCTCGAACACGGTTGAGAATTGGACCTATGCTGACTGGAAGTGTTTTGCTAATTTTGATACAAGGAATATCTCTATGAAGTTATGCAACTCAACGAGGAGACACCTTGTATATTAACACGTCAAGCTGCTACAATTGAAGCCAATTCATCGAACTATCTCGCTTAAGTGCTCGAACGTATCAGATTCAATAGACATAACAGCTGGGTATCTGAATAAAGCTCCCAACGTAATAGAACGGAGTGCTACGGGTCGACCACACGGGAGTCCCGACTATTTCCAAACAGCTTACAGCCCAGGGTGTTTACTGCCTCCTGCCGTATCGACTACTACTCGAGACGAGCGTGTATTTATAGCGCTGACACGTTTATCAATAGTAAAGACTCCACTTGTTACATCGCTAGCGCCTTCAGCTCGTTAACTGACACCTTTTCGGTATAGGTCATTAGGCTGACACCTAATTATTTAAGTTTGATTAGCATCTGAACACCGAGCAAGTTTAGTAGGTGTATAAAACGTGTGGATGTAGGTATATATGTTATAAAGTTACATACCCGTATTTAATTTTTTTGGGTTTCTTAAATGTATATATTTGTTATGATTTATAAATTATATATATTTTTAGTTACAAATAAACTTTAATATTAATCTAATTCCTTGTAATATACCCCAGAGTTACCCTCTTTATCCTTACAAAGTTATAGACAACAAATTCACTTCGGTAGAGGGCTGACCACAAGGATGTCAATTCTTCACCACTCAAACGGTTTCGTCCCCCCTCTTAACGAATATGAAGACTAAATTATTCAGTAACCCTTGGGGCGTTGGGGTGGATGTATCGCTGTGACCAACACTCCTTTAACTCTCAACATACCATCTAATATCAATGTATCTTTAATGTGATTGTCCAGTTATCATTTAGTGATGTTTTATACGTTATGTTAAATAAAAAGGAAGAAATAAGCCTTCTACAGATACTCTCAGGTAAGTAGATTCATTTACTATATAAAAACCACTGTTATAAAGATTTCTATTATCTCAATTCAGACTAAGAACTTAATCTGTTGATTTATTATTTTTATTAACATAACTAAAATTCAAATTTTCCCGCTGTAATTCCCACCATATAAACTTTCAAAGGTCAATGCTTCAACCCAATGAGTATATGAAACTCACAGAATCATGATCAACCTCACATATATAAAATTACTAAATTTCACAATATAATATGTCAACAAATATCTAACCTTGAAATATCTTGTACGTATTTTCGAAATTATAAGTTCAAAAGGATGATAAAATCGCTTACTACTGCTACAAACAACTCCTCCAATATAAATTCCGTGTTAAATAAATCATTTTAGCTCCCATGAAGTGTACCAAAACACCAGTTGAAAATCTACAGCTAGAATGTTCCCTCGAATATCGATCTTCAAAACTCCAGGATTAAAACAGGGACAGCTCTAAACTGCCAAATAACTGGATACGTTGTACTATCATTCAAAGTAAGTAAATTACAGCATTTTTTTAGAATTTCAGATTAAAAATAATCAAATTTTTATATACTGCTCAGGAAATCGAAAAAGAAGACCCATTTTCCCATTTGTTTTCAACAAACTCATATTTCCAAAGGCAAAACTCACCCGGCAACCCTAAATAGAAATCGTTTCCAACGATACGAGTAAATTAAAAAATACCAACGTCGAACACTCATTTGAAAGATACGAAGATACTGTCAAAACTATAGCAACTAGCAACGGTGTTTTAATTAACACCGTTGCTATGATCAAGTTAGTTATTATTCAGAATTTTACATTATTAAGTAGATATAAAATACAATACAATCAAGTAAACACAATTTAAATTGTCAAGCATTCTTTGAGTTTCATAAATCAGAATTCATATAAAAATAACGCAGCAGTACATTAAGTAATCTTCATCCCTAACGAACACATTCGATTTTTAATCTAACAGAATAAATTTAAGGACTATAGGAACTAAATTGAGGGGAATATTATTATTAATAAAATAAAACAGCACATTTCTTAAAGAAAATAACATACAATCAATATTTTGAAAATGCTTTCAGAGAGACAGCAAATTAATATTACCAAAAATAATACGAAAACGGCTCAAATTTCGCAAAAATGCAAAACCAAGTCGATTAAGACATATTAAAATAAATAAAATCGCTTAAAAACAACAAATTTTCTCTTTAATACATATGTAAGTATATTTAAAAAGATAACAACCGAAACTAACCAACGTTTCCCCTGGTACTTATTGCATATATTTAAATATTACTATTATTTTACATAATTTATATAATTTGTAAGTTAAGACCTCAAACAAGGTTAATGATAGATTTTCTAACTGTGAGACTGAAGGTTATGAAATTACCACGCCAACTTCGGCAAGAAATTTGCTAATATATTGCACTACAATTTATGAAACCTTTACGTGTTCCAGTCCATCTACAGATTTATCTAAATTACAAATTCCGGTAAGTTAAAAATATTCCGCCTGTTTATTGGATACTTATAAACACGCATACGTACATACATGGAATATCGCTGGAGTTTAGAAAATTTATAGAGGAATTTATTGTAAGCATGGGCCTATATCTTGATAGTTTTAATATTTTTTCTTTTAATATATGCATAACTATTAGTACAGTTAAGGACAGTTGTTTTCTTTGACGTTCTCCAAAATGTACCTATATATTTGGTAAAAGGATAATATGCAATGTATCTAAAATATTGAACAATAACCAAGAGGATTCAAGTGCTGCCAAGCTTGTTAACCTGTTTAAGATTTGAGTTTCTTTTACCTGTTTGAATAAATTTCCTAGCATTCTTGCGAGTTGCTTTTCTGACTCGTATATGGCTGAAATGCAAAGAAGAAGTCAAGTAGGTATACGTGAATATTTTATATGTTGTTGTACAATGTGCTCCTCACTCTTGAAAGCTATGCAGATAAAAAGGTTTTCTATATTTTAAACATACTTTTTTGTTTGGAAAAAACATTATTTACACTAGAGAAACAGTTATTTCAAGGGAATAATATTACTTTGTTTTCTCTGAGATACATTTATTTGATTCTATCTCCTTACTGCAAATATTGTTTGGAATAATAGAAATACTTTAATTAGTATATACAAACAATTCAAGTTACTATAGCGTGTGCTGTACAAAAAAAAATAATAACACAAACAAAAGTGTAGTACACATCATAAACAAAACTGAATTCTGTAATTATACAAACAACATTAATATTTGGAGAAACAATATTGTTGTTCTTAAATTTATCAAAAACTAGTGGTAAATTCCGCTCGTCTCTTAAATCATCTGCCGTTTTACCTATATATACGATCCCAACAATGTAGAAAATTACAAACCATTGCAATTACAAATACTTTTTCCAAAATAATTGAGGAACTAATACCTAACAGATTTTATTTTTTTCTTGTTAAATTTAAATTATTATCAAATTGTCAACATGGTTTCAGACCTAGTTTTTCTACAGAGACTGAAACAGTTGAATGTTCTACAACATATCCACGACGAAATGGAGAATGACAAATATGTTATAGCGGTCATGTTCGACCTGATGCGAGCTTTTGATTCTGTAGAAATACCACTTCATTCAAAAAGAATTGACGAAATCGGGATACATGGTGTCATGCGCGATTGGATAATATCTTTTCTAGAAAATAGAAAGATCGTGGTTAGGATTGGTGATGTGAGGTCGGAGGAAGTCGATATGGATATTGGCACCCCTCATATACTTATTGTTTATCAACGATTGCTTTTGATATAAATAAGCGTTCTAGAGATACTCTCAGGTAAGTAGATTCATTTACTATATTAAAACCACTATTATAAAGATTTCTATTATCTCAATTCAGACTAAGAAGGTGAGGTCGGAGGAATTCGGTATGGACCCCTCAAGGCAGTGTGTTTGGTCCCCTCATATACTTATTGTTTATCAACGATTTCTTGATAAAACTTTTTGAATGTATGCAGTGTAACACAATCGATTTGTGTTGTGTGTTTTTGTTGTGGTTTACGAAATTTCCGTATATTGTACTAGAACTTTGAAAGAGTCGTAACATTTGGCAGTAATAGTATCTATAATGCTCTCTTGGGAAACCTACTTTTGGTTTTTGAAACTTAAAGGGATATACTAAAAAGATAAATAATATTATATAGATAAAGTATTGTATCTGAGACATTCTCACAATGAAAAATTACGATATAAACTTTTGAATATCAATTTTAAAGAATGTTTTGTATTCAGGATAGTTCTATATTACGATGTTACAGTAGTTTGAACATTTTTTTGTGTCCAATTAGGACGGGCGTGTGCCTAAGGATTAAGGGCTTTCTATTTTAATGGGAGTATGACCACAGTTTTATAGCGTTCATGCTGCCTTTAAAATCATCTATTTTGATTGAAAATATTTCCTTGCTTTATTAAGGATAAAATACAACGTCGAAAAACGTACATAAGTCTGCATGGCCCAGCTTTCCGGGGACAATACTGTCTAACGATCGGAGCTCCATGAACCAGCATGTATATACGGTGCTAGCCGAGCGTGACTTCCGATATAGTCCAGTCATTTTCCTTTTTCCCGTGACTGGGATGAATGTATTGTCTGGCGAGACTTCGACGAAATTGCGGCGAAAGTTAAAGTTCGTCCGCTACCCAGGACTAAACCCCACCGAATAATAATGGACGCGATAGTACTGGTCGTGTGAGGGAAACAATTGCTACAAGATCGCTGCTCGATTGTTCTACTCAACGTTGTACACGTACACATACACAGAAAGTTGCAGACAAGTAAACGTGCACGCTTTTATGTGCTCACATATAACAACAGCGGAATATCTAATAATCCTCTCGCAGTAACTGGAACGAGATGCACTCCATTTATGCTTCCGAATCGGCGCTAAAACTTTTATTATAACATTACCTAAAATTTTACGTCTGCCGCCCGCTTACCGGTTGCCCGTCGAAATAAAATCCTCCTAGGTTCGTTCGACCACTTACGCTCCAGGTTTCGTCGTGTGCAACGTGCTGAATTTGTCCTGGAACCCGTTAAAACTGTCTCGATGGACCCCGCGTTATTACGTCGCATAAATTGAATCGTCAAATTGCAGTAATTAAGGCAGAATCGTTTCGAAAGCAGTTAGTGCGCGGGATGTGTTCTAGCTTCGGTCTCGTAAAGTTGCCTTAAAGTATTGCCGAAATGACTCAATCCGCTCATGTCGCGAATCAAACGAAGTATATTACGAAAAGTTTGGATAAGTTCTTTACTTTCGTTCCGAAGTCGACTTCCAAATTGAAAGATTTTAATGTCAAACAGGTAAAGTATGCAGAGGATTGTAATAAAATAAATACGCTTAATGTTCGTAGACTTTTACATGAGATGACTTGGATATCTCCAGATGGACTTACTAAGAAGAAGATAGAAGCACATTAAAGCAGTTCGAGGCTGCAGATGCTAAAGAGGCCTAAATGTAAAGAAGGACCAGGTATTAGTAATAGTAAAACTTGAATAAGGAAGAACAAGAAGAACGTGCGACATTGAAAAATTGCAAAAATTGAGGTAGCTAAAAACTGCAAAATAAAATAGAATTGAGGAATAATCAGGAATAAAATAAACCACCCAATGTAGGACGAAGAAGCAACAATTGAGAACTTAATGAAAGAAGCAATGAATGTCTCGATAGGAAAATAAACCCATAAAAGGAATGAATGATTCGAGGAGGAGTTAAAGACGCCCCTAAAAGTAAATGAAACTAAAAATGATCAAAATGATAAAAAAAAAACGTGAATCCAAAAGAGAATAATGGCATACGGAACTTGAAAAGCAAAAAATAGTGTTGTTATCCCATTCTTACACTTGAAAATGTAGTGCCATCGTAATCCGCGATGGTGCGGACTATCATAACGGAACCTTATGCAATAAATATGCCGCTACCTTTTCGGCTTACGCAATTGACCTTTATAGCTGTCGCCAAAGAATTAAATGTAAAAATATTTTTTAAAATCTTTCATAGAAATATGGTGTAAAGCGTTCAATAAAATAAGAAATTCTAAAAAAAAAAATAAACCTGGTTGCAATGATCCTAAAAGAATCAAGCATAAAATCATAATAAAGCAGTTCGAAATGTTAAGGCAAAGCGATCTTCAGGGATCTTCTCCTTTCCTATTAACTATGTCACTTTATTCATCCGTGTGTGCAGTTTCTGCGTTTTTGAACATTGATATTTATTTTATTTATTTATTCGTGCAACAGCTAGAAGCCAATTACATGACAAAAAGCAAAAGATGAGATGCATAACAGCATTATAACAAATTGTGCACAACAGAGGTACAAAGAAACTGCTTAAAATATACCTATCTATAACAAAGCTAAACATATATTGTATTCTACTCGGAGCTCATTACCGAGTTGGAATGCTTACACATGTGTATCAATGGCAACTTCATTAGCATATTCGTATTCGCCTTTAGCATATGTAAAAGAGTTGTCCGTTGTACATATTAGGGCGCGCAGATAAAGACTGAAGATTGTGTTGCTGTAACAATTCATTATAGTCGGCACCTCTATTAGGATAGACTCCATCTGCCCTAAATCTTAAGTATATATTTAAGGATTCTTTTTTTCTAACCAACAGAGTAATTAAAAATAATGCTATTATCTTTCTAAAATAAGATGCAACTATGCATTTTTCACTGTTTAGATAGATAAAGTTTATTAGCCTTGTACCAGTCATTTATAATGTCCAAGTTAGGCCGGAGAGCGATCGAGTCATCAGGAGAGAAGATACTATGAAAAATTAGTGTAAACCCAAAAGAGAAGGGGACCAGGTTTGGAACCCTCAGGCACTCCCAGCGAAGCAGTTGGAATGGTAACAATTGTATGAGTCGAAGTACGTTTTGTTCTCCAAATAAGAGGCTACTACGTTAGTGACGGAAGAGGCAAATCCCATTATAGAAAGCTTGAAGGCAAGTAAACCGTGGTCAAGACTATCAAATGCCTTCTCAAAGTCCGTATAGATGATTTCGGTCTGCCGACGCTGGTTCAGCTCATCATTGAGAAACTGAGTAAGAGTAACCAGATTGGTGATGATTGAGCGAGCGGCTATGAAACCATGCTGATGCTCAGAGATGTAAGGCAGTTATAGAATTTAGAGTACGTTAGAACGTTCCCCCTTTTTAAAGACCGGAGTAATCAGTATTACCTTTGAAAGCTGACCAGTGTCAGCGTTCAAAAGTCAGGAAAGGTGGAGGTCGCCAAAAACAAATTAAATATAACTGTAAGGGGCTCACATAATACGGACGAACAATCGCGTATAAGAAAGTTGGGCACTCCATCAGGTCCACACGCAGAACTCGGAAAAAGAAAAGCATCTGAACGCAGTGGCGGAAAGAGGCGTCGATGTAGTAACGGAATTGGTTTGAAAAACACTGGAGAATCTGCTAGCAAATGCTTCAACAGTTGTGCATCATACAGCCAGATATTCTGGATCTCCTCTGACGAACATAATTCCAGAAAAGTGAAGGGTTGTCAGATATTTTATTTTCACTGGTGTTAAATAATGAATGGATCCTGGCAAACTCTTGATGATGAAAGGGGTAGGCACTACGTTTCATCTTTTTAAAATACATATCTGTTAGTTTAAGTAAAGGACTTCTTCGACGATTTCTCTTAAAAAGAAGGTTTTATTAAAGCATTTTAACGTAGTCAGTGTGTTGTCTCCTTCTTCTTCACCAACAAATCCAAAACCAGTGGAATACCAACACAAAACTAATATTCATGCGCCATAAAAAGAATTGTCAGTATGGGTAGTGAAACGCCTAGTGAGAGAACCTAGTGAACTGTGGCATTATAATTTTAGTCGTTAAAATCAATATAGTTTATGTAATTATGGTTTATATTACGTTTAATTATGTTCTGTAGCTCAAAAGCAAGGTTTGTACTATATTCCATTCGCTTTCGATAGCACACACAACTTCAATAAGAATAAAATAAAGTTACTTAGTTACTTTAATCCTCCTGGAACCACTCTTGGAATATTCATATCTATGGAAAGTATTACATTTTCAAGTAAAAGATTATATGCATGTATACATACTCTCATCGTATATACGGAACTATTCACGCCGTTTTTATGTCAATTAGTAAATTAAATTGTATAATACGTTACAATATTTTTGCTTCGTCCTTTTGTAACTAGCGGAGTGTGCATCTTTCCGGCAAAAGGAAAAATAATTTAAAAGCAGGATAATATGCATTATATGGGACATACATACATGAATACACACTTTTGAATTACGTACATATAGTTGAAACTGCGTAACATGTCTACGTAGTTCTTTACCGAACTAATGGAAAATAAAGTAAATCTGGTTTTACAATGAAAGTATATTTAGAAAATGCAAGGATGAAAGGCCCATTATCTAACACTTTTAATAGCATTGTAATGTACCTACCTTGATGTATGTATATTAAAAAAAAAACGCTGTTAGTACGTGTATCTTAACACATTATACAATATTGTATCTAAAGGGAGCGTTTCAGACCACTCCTTTACCATATATTTCCCGCGATCTTCCATAGCTAGATTTAGTTCTTAAAAAAAAGTCAATTTCTTCAACAAAGCCCACTGGTTTCGGGATTGATAGTAATTAATATTAGTTAACTACCGAAATATCAGGGCAAAACTCATGGCAATTAAATAAACCAACTTCCGTAATAAATACTAAAATTAGAGTTTAACATGCTATTTATTGGGTTTGGATCAGGATGCTTTAATACAAGCAACTTGTAAAATTGCAAGTTAAACTCGTACCGTCAAGTCAACCCAAAACCAAAAATCGCCGCTGTCCTTGAAAGTGTCGCATAAAAACCCTGGTTTGTCTATTCCAACGATCAAAGCAACTAAGGATATCATAGATCATCGCATTCTGCATAAAGGACTTGCTTGTAAAGTGCAACTGACACAAGAATTGAAACCGTCTGATCATGAACAATACGGAATTATCGCTTACTGGGTGCTGTCAATGCAGGTTACTTTTTTAAAAAAAATCAGTGACGAAGGCAACTTTCCATTTCTACTAATTTGTATAGGTCCTTCACCGAGCGAGTGCGATACATTTCTGGGTTCCCTTTAGTTTCCCAAATAAATCTTGTCTCCTGTGCTCTAATGCTTCACAGTCACATAGTATATGGTTGGCTGTTTCTGGTTCTCTCCCACAGGGTTTGCAGTTTGAGTCCCCATTATACAAGCAAATTTTAGACAGGTGTTCCGAAGCATGTACGATCATCACATCTGTGATGATACCGAACTGTTTCCTGCTCACCTGTAGCAGTTCTCTAGCTCGCTTGAAGCATGGATTTCCTATGAAGGTTTCACCAAGTATTTTACAAAGAGTATTCTTTTAGTGTTCATGTTGTTTCGTCAGAACCCAGTCTCCTATATGTATTCGAGCCATTTGTTTTGTTTTCCCAAAAAACGGTTCTGGTCCATCCACACCCTCTCTTAGCGAGTTTGTCAGCCTTTTCATTGCCCTCAATTGCCTGATGCCCTGGTACCCAGATCAGAATTGTATATAGGGGATTGGTATTTGCGATGGTCGCCATACGTTTCATTTGTGACTCATTAGTTGTTTGTCTTCCATCAAGCTGTTATCAAGCACTCATTTTAAAGCATAATATTATTAGATTGTCTGCAATCTCTACACAAAACAAAAAATACATTACTTTAGCATCTTGAATAAAACCATCAATATACCTAGCATATTTCCATTTTTGTTTCTGTATTCTTGTTGAGCATTTTTCCCATCTTTTATCAATAAATAAAAAAAAAACAAGATTATGGAGCGTGGAAATCCGTGCCGGCTTCAAGAAGCCCACGTATTTCTCTTTTAAAATTTGACAGGACGAATCTAGTCACGTTTAGGGAGAATAAATTATTGAGCGGTCGGGTATAAAAATTTCACGCACTTCGTTCTGGTTTTTCCTCGACCGTCACACCGTAGCGGATGTTCCGATGGTGCGAGCATTTTCATAAATAGTAATCAACATGATGTAGCCGGTGACCGTGATGTCAAATGGGACACGTGCAAGCTGAGGGAAAGACGAAGGAGTGTCTGCGAAGCAAAGCGCCGAGCGTACATGGAATGTCGCGTTCCGCATCGTGACATCAGCTGTTCAGGGCGATTTTTTAATAATTCATCATGTGGATGACGCCACCAGGCAACTGATGGCAAAGTCTGTAGGTGTACATGCATGCATGGATGTAGACCTTTGCGTCTATACAGTACTTCAAATAAGATTGGAATTTGTTACCACATACATAGATATAGGTGCTTAATATTGAGCAAAATAAATCGCACACTTTGAAAGAAAAGAAAAAACCGGAAATAGTTATTACTAGTAAGTTCCAGTGCGAAAAATTGCTGTGGTGTATTTGTAATGTAACTTGTTATGTAACTTATTCTTGACAGTATTGAAGCTTATGCTTATATGTCAATCTCTGTTTGTGGAAGATTTATTATTTTTAGGGTTTTACTCTAGGAGTGTTCTGATGTTGTCATTACAAACGTGTCAGAGCATAAGAAGCACAGTTCAAGTCAACATATGCATACACTGAAATTAATATAGTTAATTAATTTCAGTGTATGCATATGTTGAGATATATGGAAGTCATGAAAAAAGAGAAAAATCGACGAACAAACCGTAGAAGTCATAAAATCAATGTACAGGGATAACATAAATAGAATTCAAAACGGAAATAGGTGTTAAACAGGGATGTGTTCTCAGCCCCATTTTGTTTTCCTGTGTATTAGATGACGCAATAAAGAAGGCAAGACCAAAAATGAAACAACTAAAATTGGGATATTGGAAAATGAAACCCAGTAGTACTATATAGCAGAGTTAATGTATGCCGATGATATGGTGGTAGTGGCAGAGACCGAAGAAAACCTGCAACATAATATAAACATCTTAAATGAAGAACTTACAAAAATTAATATGAAAATAAATACAGATAAGACAAAGAGTATGATAGTGGCAAAAGAGAAAACAAAACATAGCATTAAAATAAACGGACAAATAATTGAACAGGTCAACGAATACAAATACCTCGGGACGATAATTGCAGCCGATAGAAAGATAGACAAAGAAATAGATGAGAGGATGAAGAAGGGTGGAAAAATATATAATATGATGAAAAAGACATTCCAAGGAAAAAAGAGGTGCAAAAGAACGTTAAAGTCGACGTAATAAATAAAATAGTAAGGCCAACGCTGATGTACAGCTGCGAATCTTTGACGCTAAACGAAAAACATAAATCCAGAATTAATGCCATGGATATGAGATTCCTAAGAAAAGTAGTAAATAAAACGAGAATAGATAGAATCAGGAATGAGAAAATAAGGGAAGAATTGGGAGTGATACCAATACGAATGAAAATAAAAGAAGGACAGCTAAGATGGTATGGACATATTTGTCGAATGTCAGAAGAAAGAACAACTAAGAAGATTTATGGAACTAAAATATCTGGGAAAAATTCAAGAGGAAGACCAAGAAGAACATGGAACGATGAGATAAGGGAAGCATTGACCGAGAGAGAAATGAATTGGCATGAGGCAAGAGAAATGACAAAAGACCGGAAAAACTGGAGAGAGAAGATAAGGGCAAGGAATTAACCTCAATCTCGAAATGACCTTACACCTAACGGTAGAAAGGCTTTAAAGGAATAAAAAAAAATTAATTTCAGTGTTTGCAAATCTTCGCCTAATATAAGTTTCACGATTAGTTCTTTTACATTTTAAGTTTTAAGTAATTGCATTTTTAGTATTTGTTTAACTAATGACAATTCGCACAAAAAATAATACCAGATGCAATTAAAAAAATGATAGAGACTTAATTATCTTTCCTCCAGTGTTGCTAAAAAAAATGTAACAAAAAATTAAATCCACCAATCTTTCCACTGGTACTGTAAAAATAATTTAAAATATAAAAGATCTTTCGGAAGTAAAAAAAATAAAAATTAATTACCAACTTAAAAAAAATTAGCCTGCCCCTAAAGAACCATTATTTAACTAATTTATTTAATTTACCAGGCTGATAGTCTAGTGGCTTGCTCGATTGGGTATCAGTCATGGGTTCGTGGCTTCAAATATCACTCTGGTCAATTGCGATAATTTTTTTCAAGGTCGCAATGGTTATTACAATGGAGATTTGACTTTGCGAGGGTGCCTGGTAAGTATCAATTGCTTAGCATCTATTTACTCCATTAAAAAAAAAATACTCCCGATAGATCCGTACTCTTTTTCTAACAACCAATAACAAAAATTAATTACCATAATATTTATTCAAGTAAATATCCAATATTTATCCTAAACGGATAATTATATGAGTAATTACTGTTTATGAGTTTATTTGACGATTACTGTTGTCAAGAATAAGTGTTCTGTATAAAAGAAACAGTAAATATTTTACAAATAATTTAAGTAGATATAAAAAATAATCAGCACACTTCTTTTGGCAATAATTTGCTTCAAGTATTAGTTAGTAGGCAAACGAGATAGGTATTTATAAAAAATTTAGTTTCGGCGCAAAAGCTTTATAAATATTAATTAAACTGAAAGGGTTTCACCGGGATTGTTTGAGTTGTGTAAACGGTTTCTGAAACTCTCCCTCCCCTGTTTAAATTTTCTACTGGAGAGCGGGACGAGTTTTTATCTTTCCCTTCTATTAGCGCTTATTGGGTCAATATTTGCGATACCCCTGGAGTGTCTCTAAACTAGGTCGCGCAGAGGAAATTCCATTTAGCATTGCAGTTAATTACGACGATATAGAAAAAATAAAATAAACAAGGATGACGAAAAAAAAATTAGATATTCCTGAAACACCAATTTCAGCAGAACAAGCGCGTTTTATTTCGAGGAGGACAGAAAGAAATCTAAAATTGTAATAAGCCAAGTCGACAACCAAGGCCAACCGGCACGAAGCAATCAAAGGACACATCTAACAAGCTGTGGAAGAATACGACACTATTATTAATAATAGCGCACCCAGCTGTTTCGAAACAAAATCGTCTCGTTGAAGATATACCGATATAAACAAGAACATAGTCGAAATTTACAGGTGATTGTAATAATACGAATACAGAACAAGCGCCGCCTTTTAATAAACGACATAAATGTTATCGTCTTCTGACATTTTTTTGTTTCGTAGGGGAGTACGTACGTCAAGCGTGAAATGTCATTCCAAATTTCTGTTTTGTTTTTTCGCACACGCACGAACCTCCATACAAAAGACGTGCTATACCAATATAAATGTCAACGCCGAAAATCAAGGTTACATTTATTTTTTCACATAAATAAATGTCCGGAAGATTTCCTCGATTAACATTTTCAAATTCCCTTAATGATGTTCGACCGTCTTGAATTAAAGTGGAGATTATCCGCCAAACTGGCGTATCGTTATCGATGTCCGCGCCAAAAATAAACTCTCTACGGACGTATATGTACATAATTCAAGTGGTATGTTGCCGCCCTTAAATCGCGCCCGAAACGATGAGATCGCCGGAAGCAGAGACAGCGGTTAAGTACGCCATAAATCATTGTTCGGGATGACCTAAAAATTACGCCCGAAGAGCGTTACTTTCGCCGAAACAAAAGCGCTGTCCTGCTTATCGGGAGTGACGCTTTAACCTATTTTGTGATCGCGGTATTTTACGGCGCGGGTGAAAACGCTTTTAACTAGTCTTCTTTGCGAATTGTTCGAGCAATTTTCGCCCGACGAGAGATGAGCGAATTATGAGAAAGTTAATTTGTGTTCAAATAGGTATTTCACTCAACGCCGTGGCTAAAAAGATATCAGAGGAAATCAAATAAAGTATTGCTTGGGTTGAAAGTTTTGCGTATACCGTAGAACGAATCGACGATTGCATCTTCTGCAAGAAAAACCATGCTTCAAAACAAAAAAATACACTTCTTTGTGGCTATTTAAAAGAATCAATGCATATTACATACCAAGATAATGAGCACTTGACGTATTTTAATTATAGTGCTTATGATTATTTAAATATCCATTATTTTTACCAACAACTGCCGACAGCCACAGATTTTAAGTATTCCAATCAGCGACGCTCAAAAGTTGCTCCTTTTTCGCTCTTTCCTCGCATGAATAAACCACACACCATTCTCATGCAAATACGGGGTCCTTATATGCATACAAAGTGCACGAGTGTTGATTGTAGTTCACACTTACAACTTTTATGATTGCATTCAAATTGCTTAATTGCGGTACGTCGAGATACACTTGTCAGCTGTCGACTGTACTGCGCGGTGTTGTTAAATTTTGAATTATGTAAGTGGCAGAAATAGCACGTCTACTGTGCGCCAATGTGCGCTTGCAACGTTACACGTACACCTACACAAATAAATCTTTCGTAAAATTCGCTCAATCAAGACAAGATTCGCTGTTTTACAATTGCGACTGGCAATTTATTATTTTGTTTAAATCGCTATAAATCTACATATGTTGTACGTCTCGTCCTTTTGACGGATAGACAAAGGGAATAATAATAAATTTCTGAGCGAAATCGAATGATCCGTGCGCACGGCGCGTTTCCTCTCCTCGTTCATGCACAAACGACGATATCGGAATCTGAGACGACATCAAAAGGGAAACGCCTGGGAAACGCCAAGATCGATTTCGACTTCAGAACATCGCCGTAAGTGGCGGCTGCTGGAAAAGACCACCGGAGGGTTGCGAAGACGATCTCGCACGGAGATGCCAAGATACAATAATAAATAGCAGGGCGAGAAAAGGAAGCTGAAAGGGGGAAAAACACGTTCGAGCTCGTTGGGAGCACGCGGCAGTTGCCAACAAATCATGTCAACGCAGTTCTACCCAACAGACATCTTTCTGGCTAGTCCATAACTGCCATTCGTTCTTTTTTCCCCCAGTAAGATGATCGCGGTTCCGTTCTGTGCCGCTTGCATTTCTTTGTTGATATTAAAGAATGCAATAAATGGTTCACACATGACTAATGTATTTTCCCTCCCGTTTGTTGTGGGCCCTGAACGCATCAAAGCAGACTATTACGTTTGGAGCAAAGATGAAAGTGTATTTCTAAGACATTCTGCAAATTGTTCTGGCGTGTTTAAGATGTTACAGAAATAGTCCGGTGTAAAAGCTAAATGTTGCGTTCGATGTTTGGCTGCAGCTGTGAAGAGATACCTACATAACTAGGAAGAGAAATCCTCGCTAACACTTCCTACACAAGAAAGTTTCTGAGTGTGATTATACGTAAGAGTATTTAAATAAGAATATTTAAATAGAGCGTTTTATAGTACATAGTATAGCACTAGTTCAAACGCCCAAGTCCTATATCTTCTAATACTACCACGAAAAGTTCCATTATATGTTAATTCTCATACGAATATGTAAATAAGAGTAAATCGAAGCCTCTTTTTCGTGTTCAGAAAAAACCTTGAGATTCAGCAATCGAAGACATAGGGAACGAAAGCTCTAGTTAAGCGGGAATGAAAGATATCGGTGAGTTGAGCGTTGTTAATTTAAGAGAATTCCTCCCAAATAAACGTAGTGAAGTGAGTGTTGTGTATATACCCTGGGTAAGTAAAATTTCTCGGCACCTAGTTTAGTAATTATTCGCCAAACGTGGCCACATGTGCATACAGTTTCAAATGATTATTCAGTATTTTTGTTTGCTTATTTTGGATTTTTTTTAAGTAGATAAGTAGTAGAAAAAAAGCGAATTAAAAAGACAACATTTTTTTTGGGCATCAAGCATTTTGTAATTGAAAAGAAAAGTCTGATAAAGTACTAACGCTGCCTAATAACTAGTAAACGAGTCCGCTAGCGTCAGCTATTTTTTAAAAAATGGGATATCAAGTTTGAAATTTTTCATATATTGACAAAAGCCACCATCTGGTCTCCTTAAGATCTTGAAAATGTTAAGATTAATTTTCTCACTTCAAATGATAAGTACCTAGAGGTCTCTATTTTTTAGTGATCGAAGTTGGCAATACTTGTGAGTCAATAAATTACCAGCATTACTCCATTAATGTTTACTACATCCGTCTTTCACACGATTCTATCAACAGACCAATTTTTTTTCTAAAGCCACATTCGAAACTCGACAACTCATTAAGAAAAGTGATGTATTCATAAATCCAACTCTAGTACCTAATAAATCTTTTACTTTTTTATCAAATTAATATCTTCTAAACAACCATAAATATTATGTATATTTCTTCCCAAGTTATTAATAATTCCCCAAATTCCTGTCTTCAAAGCGAACCCATGTATTTATATATAACACCGATGATAAAGGCATAGGACAATATATACCGTTAGATTATCGATTTAACATTTGCGGCGCGCCAATAAACATCCTATTAGACTAATTTTCTGCAAGATAAATTGCTCTTTGGGGGCGTTACCTGTTTACGTTGGCACGTCGTCCACTATCTCACGGGATTCGAATTTATATATTCCAATTACGTCGCGAATGATGATGAGTACCGATCAGCTGGTACGTATGTAAACACGTTCCTGTAAACACTGTGGGATAGATATTTACGTAATCTATTTTGAAGCGATGCGTATATTATGATGTGGATGTGCAAGTGTGAAACGGTGACAATAATAACGCAACGTTTCGTTTCTGGCGATTGGTTTACTACTTATATCGTTGGCACGGATGCGGATGCTTAGTTTAGCTTGAGTCAGATCTCAATTTTGATGCGACTATAGTAGTAAAAGGCGGTATAAGAAAATAGTGAACAAGAAAGACGGTTTAGACTGAGGATATTCTTAGATGTTCAGTAAATTCCAATATTTATTTTTGTTTACCGTAAAAATAAACTGATCTTGAAAATAAATTAGGAATGGTAAATGTAAAACACTAGTAATATAAAATGTATGCAAATCTTTTAATACTGTTTTTTTTTTTTATTAGAAGCAGCAAATGAGGCATTTTCTTGAAGTGTACATTTGCTGTCTTTGCCGTTTTCATTTTTTTTGTGAAGTGGTTTCATTATAGTCGATTTCAATGTTTCAAGAAAAATACCACGCTTAAAGCAGATCGCCAGAGGAACAGCAAGTTGCACAAAGTAGTACCTACTTTAATAATGAAACAGACATTTTCTCGGCGCCTATTGCTTTTGTTATGCAAATTATGAATATCTCATGTCATGATTATGACACATGTCTCTTTCGTCAAGATTTGCGAAATTGGGCTATCGACCTTATTTTGTTTATCTTGCTTTTCCGGTCGGGAGGTAGCTAGGGAGGAACGCCGCGCGTAGACTTGATCGGCGGGTGTTGCGTCTGAATTTGTCGTTACAATATTTGAACCGCAGAGAGGTAACTGTTGGTGTGAGAGCGGGGTGTCCAGGGTTACGATCGGGATGTGCGCAACAATTTTAACAATGAAAGCGTGTTTTTACAAGGATTTATTACTATAAAACGGTTGTGAAAGACATCAAGTGTGTACAATGACAAAAACAGGTGAGTAACAAAAAAACGTATGTACGATCGATAATATAAACAAATATTCGTGGAGTTTCGAGGCACGGTTTACCGGGTCCAAATAAAAAAATACGCAGATGGTTTTAACGTACAAGTTCGGTGCTATATCGGGCCAGAAAGCTGTGCCGGCACCGACTTTACGATACAAGAAACCCTAGGAATAAATCTCTGCATGTATCAGAAAGCTGTGCCGATACGACTGCTAGAGCGAGGAAGGCTGGTAGAATGCCTGCACTTTATCAGAATTCTGTGCCGACGCCAACTGTCAGACTGGGAATAACTGGGACTCTCTGGGTGTATCAGAAAAGCTATGCCGACATGGCTGCCAGAGCGAGAAAGGCTGGTAGAATGCCGGCGTTGTGACCAAATGCTGTGCCGACGCCAACTACAAGACCGGGAATAACTGGAAATTTCTGCGTGTGTCAGAAAAGGTGTGCTGACACGACTGCCAGAGCGAGGATGCCTGGTAGAATGTCTGCACTGTGTCAGAATGCTATTCCGACGCCAACTGCCAGACCGGGAATCTCTGCGTGTATCAGAAAAGCTGTACCGACACAACTGCCAGAGCGAGAAAGGCTGGTAGAACGCCTGCGTTGTGTCAAAATGCTGTGTCGACGCCAACTGCCAGACCGGGGATAACTGGAGAGACTACCTAGAATGTTTCTCTTATCGTCAAACGCGCGGTTTATATACACGACAGCGGTCCCCCACGCGGTCGCGATGGTGGGGGTTAGGCGTGCGTGAATGGACGTACCGTCTGCGGACACGATAGTCGCGTTGTAAACAAGTATAAATAAAAACTTAATTAAACAGAATATCAAGCGGGTGTGACGCTACCGAACTATGGGAAAATCAATGGAAAGGAAAGAATTAATGATTAATTAACCATAAACAGAACGATACATTACAATGTGGCAGCCACGACCATAGAATGTTTACCATCTATTAACCGACTAAACATTTTACAAGAACTGTGATCATCAAAACGGGGACTCTACTGTTTTTGTAGTACTAGTTGTTCCACAGATATATTGTACAAGTTACTAATTTAAAAAACTACAATAATGGTGGGATGTTGCTAAACTAATTATAGTTTATAGTATCGTATACCACAATTATGATAATTTTACTACATCTTTTTCTCTGTGCAGTATACCTGCATATAAGTAAATTCTGTATATTCTGCATCATATTTCTTTCACTGCAAAGTCGACAAGCTTCTATTGAAGTTCCTAAGAAATGCACAAGTTACCAGCATCCTGTTTCTGTTGTTTAATAAAAATTGGGATTATTGCAATACTTGTAAGGTGTTTCCTTATAAATGCGAATGCCTTTTGTATATGGTAGTCTTTTTTCTACAACCACATCGAACGTAGCACACATAATGCAATTCCCTGTAGTGTTATTTTAAACTGACGTAATCACTTTATATACCAAGCGAAGTGCCGCGCCACATTCAGGTGAATTAGAACGAACCCGACACGAATAGGAATGCAAGTAAGCACCTTCTAAATAAAGAGACTCCAGATGAATCGGTGCGAACGAAAATAGTGAAGCGTGCGACTAAAATAACTGCAGCCGTGTAATTCCGTTAGTATAATTACGGGGAGAAGAACAGAGGCGGTAGGAAGAGAACGAAAGACCGAGAGTGCTCCGAGACTAAATGCAAACGAATAGTCGAACCAGAAAACACTCTACTTCTGATGATCTCTTGTTACCGCAAATTATCTCGTCATTGTGGTTAAACCGATCAAAACTTTTGACGCGAACGGTGGGGATAAGGGATATTTATACAATTCGGGTCGATAAACGCGAAGAAAATGAGCTGTCAGGGAAAGCAGATAAAGTTAGGTTTAATTTATCGACGCCAGTGTATAAAATTAATTGCGTCTTACGACAAAGTTTCAGTGGTTCAGTTGAAAACCGATAAGCTTTCGATAAGTCGACACTACTTTTCCATGGTATGTTTATGCTGCAAACTCATATGCAACTTGATAGATCCAAAGCAAAGGCTGTTCGTGAGAGTCCTTCTTAGTAGAAGATCTCCCTGAATGCTATTGGCTATAATTATTTATTATTTCTTTGATCATGATTCTTACAACTTCTGTAAATTCATGTGAACGCCTTCGAAGTGGCAACAAATTTCGTTCCGTGCCAGTAAATCAGAACATTAATAACACACACAAATATATCTTAGTAGTTCATTTGATAGAAAACGATGGCAAGACGCTAGATAACTTCTACTAAACCGATCCAGGACGAGAAAATGGAAATTTTCCTTAATCTCCCGCCAATAGGTTCGGAGAAATTGTCCTCGAACGTGGGCTTACAAGTGGAACTGAATACTTAATAAATTTCCACTTTATGGAGTTTGTGTCTAAGCCTCCGACCTATTGAATTGTTTGGCCGGGAGAAGTAATGGAGGCCTGACAAAATTGTTCGTTGTCCTACCGCTTTTTTTTCCTATGACGGCCGGCTACGGAAACGAGAAGCGAAGTCATTGAAAGAGAAGAAATGGATGATTTAATTTGGGACGATAGGAAACGCACATCGCATCGGGTGACTTAATCAATATTGAGTGGAGAAAGTTGGAAACAAATTCCGAAATTCTAATTTCGTAAATTGTCAGAATTACATTTGGTATCTTAAACCCATAATCGTTATTAGCGCTTATTATCGCTTATCGTCCCTGTTTTTAAAGTACAATAATTTAACTCCAGTAATTACATTGCATGTGAATAGATAAATTGAATTATCTGAAATATTAGGAAAACACCTAATATAGTAAACTTATAATTGTATAATTTTAGATGCTCTATTTTCAGTGAAAACAATTATCCGCAACTGTCCCACAGTATAAACAAACTAATATCATATTTGGATAGCATTTATAACCATATGGAGCTTGCTCTTCCACAGCTTATTTAAGATTCATTTCGAGTAATTGATTGGGAGTACCTAGTAAAAACCTAAATCTTTTATTATATAAATATTTTAGATATAAATGTTGAGATAGCCCAAGGTTGTGTTTTGGGTCCAACATTTTTTTTTTTTTGGTTTGTAAGTAATCTATGCTAGTATATTCTCATACTACCTCTAAATTGTTACGAAAAAACGAAAACTTATGCAATATCCATTAGATAGAAACTGTTACACACCTTCAATCAGTGTAAAATAACTTTTAAACGGTAAACGGTAAAAGAAAGACAAAAAGTTTCAATAGCGGACCTGCACCGTTTAGGCAGCCTTTTGGATAGTATACCTACAGGCTGTTGCAATAAGTACCGAACGACGTACGTTGTTCTTATTTGATCGATTTTCAGAAATCGCTCATAATCGCTTCTTTTGTCATCAAGACCATGGCCACTTTCTAAGCATGCCAGTATCTTTGCTACCAGTCCCAAGCCTGGTGAAATGCGAGGGGAAGGCGGC
Organism: Cetonia aurata; assembly: GCA_949128085.1. Classification (NCBI taxonomy): domain Eukaryota; kingdom Metazoa; phylum Arthropoda; class Insecta; order Coleoptera; family Scarabaeidae; genus Cetonia; species Cetonia aurata. The sequence continues at coordinate 28,550,525 of OX421887.1, forward strand.
CGGCGGCGGCGCTTCGCAATACGTATCTATCGTGAGAAACTGAAAAATCGCGAATATCACAGCAACAACTTCATCACTAGATTCTTGGGGTGGTCACTGTTCGGCAACTTTGCTATATACCAGCTCACAAACCAACATCTCTTCAGGCTATTCCCAAGAAAAGAAAATAGACTGGTGCAACTGCTAGATATATACAGATTTCGTGTGTGGTGGGCATTTGTCAAACGGTTTACCGATAAAGATTTACTTGCCAATTTAATGAACAAATTGCAATCTTTGGTTCACAATCATCCTGTCCAAGATATGATAACCTATTTCTATATTTCTGGTTGCATAGAATCCAGACCACACAATTCTAGTTATCCAGTCACATACATTCAAATGCTTCCATCTCAAATGCATGACTTTTCTCTAAATCTTTCTCGGTAAGTGTAACACACTTAACTACTAATGTTGACGTGTGTACAATAGCTATGTTAAAAAAGCACACATACAAACACGATTATTATCTAACAAAACCTTTCCTTTGGAATCTAATATAAATATACTTAAGGAATATTTCCGTTAGATAGAGGTAAAAACAGAATCTTATATACACGCATTATGGTCATCTATATTCCCGTCCATGTTCATGGAATTTTCACATAATTCACAAGCGCCGTTTGTAATTTATACCTTTTTTATGCAATCGAAGAGAGGAAGAAAATACTAAACAGACGCGAAAGTAAGTGAATAACGTACACGTGCGGTACACCTATCACTTTCAAAATTCATAATAGAATAAACAGTAGGTGGCGCAGGAAAATCTTGTGCGTTTAAACACGGAAGCGTATGAAAAAAAAAAACGAAGAAGACGGTGAAAGAAAACGGAATTATTAGCATGGAAAGTGTCACGCGGCGCACCACGGCACGCTAGATGGGATTTATCACACTTGCCGCCGAGTTTCAATGGAAATGGAAAGGTATTTTGCTTCTTCAGATCCCCACATATTTTTTATTATTCCTTTTCCCTTTTCGCATTATTGTATATGTATCTGCATTATTATTATTAGTGTCACATTTATATTTTTTTATTTTCTTTTTCTTCGCCAATAAACCGAGAGGTTAACATCTTTTTCTTGACGGTTCTTCTCTCGCGTTATTCTTTGACGAATCACGTTCCGGCCTAACGTGAGCCAATCATGTAAATCACGATGACTGGGAACGTGAAAAGGCTTTTGTGTGCGTTGGAGAGCGGCGAACGCACAGCGGCATTGTTTTATTAAATTATGGCGCTCCGTTCTAAAATATGACCCGAAATTATGGGACCTGATGTCGGTTAAATGTATTACTTTTATTGTATCATGTGCGTTTGACACTTGGGAACGCGCAATTTAATAGATCGTTTCGAGAATGTACCCTTTCTAATGAATGGGATCTAAAACATTCATACAATGGAAGTATCATAAATATTGACAGCCAACATGGAAACTAATACTTAGTGATGTTCCGATACTCCTATCGATACGATATTTGGTTAGTTAGTTAGTCCTTTTTCGAATAGGTTCCATTGTTGAAGCCGAGATCCAAGGAGCTTGGCTCTCGATTTAGGCAGATCCAAATCACGAACCAAGTCATTTAATCACAGACTGTGGTGTTGGTCTTGGATCTTCGGCAAAACTTGAATCTAACGATAGGTTACATTCGTAGTTGCATCCCTGTTTAGATGAATCATTTTCAGCTTGAGATTCTGAATCAAATGACTAACTAGTTGCTGGGATTAGGCAACGACTCATCATGAGCAACTGAACGTAGTGCAGAGGGCACCCTAGGCTACTTGATTTTGTGTTTTGACTTCCTGGTAAAACCTTTGACATCCGTCATGCAGAAGTTAACAGATTTTTTGAGCCCAAATTTAGTGCTGATCACCTACTGTACATCCAGAATACAGTTGAAAAGCCTTTTTAATAAGTGGCGTACACAACTTTTAATGTTAACTCTCCACAAATGTAACAGAAGTTGTCTGACTGATTTTTGCAGATGCGCGGCGACATTATTACAAAGATAGAAAATTATATTAATAAACTAAATAACGTTACATAAACCAAGATACAATAAACGCAAAAAGAGCAAGAATTCATACCGTACTGATATTAAAGTACACAGAGGAATAAGACAATGGACAACCCAAAATGTAGCATAACCTTTCCATACATTAAATACGTAAAAATTTATTAAAAAATAACGTTAAATTGCAATTTACAAAATAACTGTGGGTGATAGAGATATTTTCACCCAATACTCATGTTAAGACTCAACAAAATAGATAAGAAACATTAATTCTTTTTCGAAGGAGGATTTAGATGTGTACAACAAAACACATTTAAGGGTGAACGATACCAGCTGATTGAGGCGGTAACTGGCCCATTCTAATATTGATATATTGTTGGTAAATGAAACTATATTTAATATGACACCAATGCCTTGTGCATAATATAATGGCTTCTGCACTAGATTCACGTACTTAGCTTTTCAGTTCCTCCATCGTTTCCGTTTTATGCAAACACCAGCATTTTAAGGATTTAACAAAATCTTCTCAGTTTTGTCTTTTATCAAAAACCCAGTAACTTTATCTTACCGATGTTTAATTCAGTCTCCAGTAAGTTTGCTCAGGTCAGCAGATAATAAATCGTCGAGATCAAAAAGTTAAGTCTCTAGAACGAAGAAGCAATCGCATTAAATTACGATTCATGAAATTACTGTCACACACCTACAGAGATAAACGTGTCCGTGCGCGCAACTAGACAATCGCCAAGCGAAAACAAAATCATTCTCATCTACTCCATACACATATATCAAGCGAGCAAATAAAATAATAAAGAAACAAATGAACCAACTAATTTTTTTTTATAAATGAATAATCGAATACATCGGTGGCGAAACATGGTATCACCAAAGCTCCCTCTAGCGGCTGTGCGTCCACTCCCACAGCGGTTCCCCTACTTTAGGCAATAATTCACTCCTGAAACCAACGTCTCTCTCCTCTGAGGACGACGAGACGACGTAAAGCAAAAAGGCCCATACATTTTGGCCGGACGGGCTCTCTACCGAAACTTCACGCTGAAATATGGCGGTGAAATTATCGCAGACAGGCCTCGACATTCGTCTGCTCCAATTAGTCACAATTTTTCCGCTAGGTGGGACGACAGATGAATTCGGCGAAAAAATACGAGCTCCGTAGGTGCTTAGAACCCTCTAATAGTATTTTTAAATCATCCTAAATAGATGGCGCTCTAAATTCGCCTTTATATCTTTATGTTACACAGGCAGGGTACCAGATCACATTGCTTTTGTATCGGCCCTAATAAGTTTTAGCATATTATTGCTTCGGGATCTAACCCCCATAATGCCATCAGGGGCTCCTAGATTTACGGCTGGGCCTATTTACATTAAATGAAAATTTCTATGTCCGAGATAAGGTCTCCCCCTTTTTTATATGTACAGAAACGGCCTCGTAAAAAAGTCCAATACATTATTATATGAAAATTTATCTTTTATTTTTTCGTCGAACAAAAAATTCCTTTCACATTAATGACCCAGCGATAACGCATTCTTCTATATTCCACTCGACCAGTGTTCTCTGTGACTGTGGATGGTCGTTCAACTTAATTACGTTTTTTACACACCCTCTCTTGGGAAATTGTGTGTATTTCTTTGTGGCACACTTAATATTAAATTAATTGTATCGATTTTATGGTAAAATAAAATTTTATTAAAAAAAAAACCGAAGTTTAAACAGTTGGTTAATGTAAAATTTGAAAATTCTGAATATATTTCAGGCATGTCCATTCTGCAGTCGCTATTTTTTATAATACCTACCCTTAATTGGCGATTTTCCTTTGGTTAAAATCTTACAAATGTGTATCAAACATTTCATTTTTCTTTGGCAGAGTTATGGTGATTAGGCAAATATTTTGCTTCTTTATATATTCACCAGTGAACAATTTCTGTTTTTCCTTGGCGATCACTCCGTTTTCAAAGTAAATTTGTCAACTACTAAAGGTGTTGAAAAGTATTTAAATCTCTATATAAACTGTGATAAGAGTAACTTTGCACTTTGCTTAACGTTAGATTTAACGAAATAAAGTAAAATACTACTCAATCAAGACCAACTTTTTTATATTTCTAGTGTTGAAGTTACCTAGTTCCCAAAATGGGTGCTAATTTTTACCTTCACAGAGAGCATAAACTTTGAAGATAAAAACGTGCAACTCCACCTACCCGAAAGTAGATGTCTGGTAGCCTTCGCAACCTCCCAACCTTACCATGTCGTTCAAGGCAGCATTTCGGAACTATCATATTACATCCAGGGAGCAGGTGGTCAAGAAATTAATTCTTTTCGCCACACATTTGGCATTTGATGGAAGGAACATCCTCATTAAATATTTTCTTTCTATATACTCTTGTAGGTACCACCTGATCATAAATGGCTACAATCCTTCGGTCTCTTGGAAAAGGTTAAAGTAGCAGAGCCACGCTTGGGATGCTTCCATATCAATTTCCTCCGCTTCCAGGGGCACTTTGTACTTGCCATGCAGAGGCTAGGCCTTCCATCTGACTTTTAGATCATTTGCAGAGACTTGAGCATTTGATTCAATGTTTGGGTAGGCAAGTTTCAGAGGAGTTAAGTTTTTATCGGCCGCTACCACAAGCGTCGATGTAAGGCACTCGAAGCTGCCTTTTCTATAAAGTAACTTCTCAAATTCTTTATCTCTCTGTAGTTAGCAGTAATTGCACTGGGTACGCCTCTTCCACCAAGTCGTCTTGGCAGGTGGAATCTCTCAACAGAGCTATGTGGATGTTGGGTCCGGTATTTAGTACACTCAACTCTAGCATGGGTATCAATATTGGTCAAGTTCGTGTTCGTTCATCTTATTATTCCAAAGCTGTATGTTAATACACTGGTGGCATATGTATTGATACCTTTAACAGTATTTCTGGTCGATAGTTCAGTGAATAATTCTGCATTTGCCCAGATCGTACTGCATATTAATGTCGCTACTGAATTTACGTACACAATCGAGAATATGTTGAAGATGCTTGGGTTGGCTAGCGTAGAGCTTCAAAGCATCCTTGGTACATGGATGATTTGAAGCTCTACGCTAGCCAGAAGATGGCATGTCTTCGTATTAGCGTCAAATATAGTTGTTCCTTTACTATTCTGTTTATTTAGCATCGGTGTGAGAGGTCTTAACGCCAGGCAATTAAACACTTAAACATTATTATTATCTATAGTATTATTTCATAATGCAATTTCCGCAGGCTAAAACCAGCAAAGATGTCCAAGTGGCGTCTTCATTTAATATACCCAAATGAAAGCATTTGCAGTCCCGACGATAATCGCTTAAAAATTCATCGCGACAAAGCAAACCTGGAAAAGAATTTTTAATACGCATTTCGGCCCAGAACATTTTATTACGGCAAATGGAACGGCCGGGCCATTTTCGAATTAGCCTTAGTGGGTTACCGTGTAAATAGTAACAGCGCGCCCGCCATCTTTGCACAGAACTGACCCGCCCCCGTTCGCGGCGACGACGGCCCGATCTGCATGTAAAGTAGATGATTGAAGGAAATTTCGCCAGAAATAACACGCGGACCCCGGCGCAGTTTCGCCCCGCTAACGGCCGCTTAATTTCTCCCCGGGAATTTTGTTTGTGTGTTCAGCAAATTCTGGAGTCGTTAAGTCAAAACCTATGAATTCATAATTAATTTTGAATGTGAGACGACGCTTTACCCACGGAGACGAGTACCCGGTTCTTGTTGACTTTTGGGGTGATTCTGCGGTTACTTTGGGTACGCTGGTTTTCCGTCTCACTTTGCCCCGTGTTGAGGCACTCCAAGGAGATTATGATAACGTTAGAATCGCTAAATTCGAAACTTAGTGAACATTTACTAATATATATTGTTTTAGATATACAAATTAGTGCAATTTCTCAGGTTGGACTTCAAAATTTCTTATAAAATACTTTACACGCTTTGACGTGACAATATTTTACAACGCTTTCAAGCGTCACAAAATTTTATGTCTTTCTCAGAAATGTGTTTGATCTCATTCCAATCTTATTCACACAATATTGTATCAGTAGTTTAAATCAAGCATGTTTTGTGGGTTTAACAACATCGACATTCCTTTCACTCACTTTCCTCTCACGTCTTGGATTTTTTTGTGCAGAAACGCTGTGTAATTGTCTCATTGCAACTTTAAATAATTTTTGTAAATCTGACATGGCTGAATTTATAGTGCCTTTATAGATCAATGCAAAGTGCAATTTTTCTAACAGTTTGAAATCATTAAATAAATGCTTTTCTGCTTTAACTGTAATTTTTAATATGAGGAAATTTTCTATATTAAAAATTTTTCTATAAGATCTGTATTTGAGACATTTCAAATCATTGTCGAAGCAGCGCAGCGCCTCGTTAGCTCAATTGGTAGAGCCCCGTCCGGCAAACGGGAGGTACCTGGTTCAAATCCGACACGAGGTGAAATTTTTAATATAGAAAATTTCCTCATATTACAAATTACAGTTAAAGCAGAAAAGCATTTATTTATAGATCAATGTTTTACATTGATGTAAAATTTATTTACCTATTTTGTATCAACTGTTAATTTATCCTTCAACGTAATTTTTTCTTCTAAAAAACATACAATCACTTTAATGAATCTTCGCCAAAAATTTATACCTAGAAATATACAGTATTTATCTGTGGACGGTCTACTATGGCTAACCTAATCACTTAACTGAAATATGTTTTAGATAAAGATGATTCAAGATCAAGTACAACCACAAAATTATTTTTGTGTATACGAAGAAACTGTAAAGCTGCAGTAAATTTCTTGTAAAAGTTCCTTACAGTAATAATCCTGTAAAATAAAACATTGCATTATTGCAGATTCTTTTTTACTGTGTAATAATATATAAAATTTAAAATTTAAATTTAATTTTTACAACCCACACTAAAACCGAACGATTTCGGAGGTTTTAGACTTTCTATAGAGAAAAATATGTATTTACAAGTAAAAACAATACTGTATGACGAGAGCAATAAAATTCGCCGAGTGTTCGAAGTAGACTCAATTCACATCCCTGGTTATAAATGCATTTTTTTCACTAAAAAATTGAATATATCCGAAACCGTTCGGTTTTGGTGTAGCTCATGTAAATTAAGTATGATTCATTTTGCATCAAGGAATTCAAAAATGCAATAATGTATAGGCTGTTCTGTTTAAACTAGCGAAGTTGTATAACATGCAGATTAAACTGAACAGCCTGTATACATAAAAATGATGTTGCGGTGTAGAGCATTTGTTCTTGAATCATTTTTATTTAAAATATATTTCAATTAGTTCAAAGTACTATATGCAATATTTATATGTTCTGTATATGGCATCCAATAGAGATTGTGCAAGAATCAATTTGCTATTCTGAAACTTGGTTTTAGAGTTTTCCTTTGACTCTAATCAACCAGCATACTGCGTGCTTTTTTTATATAACAAATCTACTGAGATTTTTTATGAGTTCACGATATTAAAATCACCTTTTCATTTCATTTACTTTCCAATTTTCATTAAAACAGAAACTAATAGAAACAAATCATGTATAAATAGGAAACAGATGCAACCGTTGCCGAAAAATAATTATCAAAGTAAATCTGGCAAATCAACCCTGCTAAGAGAAGGAAAGAAATAATACGTACTTCATTATTGATATTTTAAGGAACCGGCTAAGGCCCTTTCCTTCGGAGGCGCCACGTATTGCGCGGCTATTACTCGCCGTGCCGTGTTTAATATATTTGTATTAGGAAACTTAAAATTGGAAAAGTTTTTCTGATAATTAAAGCTATTAATTCTTAGGAAAGGAAAAAGAGAAACGGAATTGGAGAGACAGAAACGCGACAGGCCGCCGAGTGTGTATACGAATTTAAATTCTAAAAGAGGAGAACTTTTTGAAATGTTCCTGTCATGTCGGGACGTTTTCCATTTGCCGAAATCGGTAACACGGAATGTTCGAGGTAGGTGGCATTTCGTGTAGCAGTTGATTTCGAATAGGTATCTAGTTTTTGTTTTGCTTTTTTTTGCTCATTTTTGTTTCGTTTTCTAACGGTTTCCTGTGACTCCTGGTAATCCGTCACTTCGCGACAACCGTTTAACTGTCTAGCACGCGCGTATCTCAAATAAAAGCTCGTTACTTGCTTGTCGGGGCATTTCAAAACTCTATTTGCAAAAGGGGGACATTTCGACTTTACATATTTTTACATTTTACTAGGTATATATAATAAAATACTGTAAAAAGCACATTCTTACCAAACCCAATCGACTTATTGTATTAGATGGAGATCGTATTATCAGCCACTTACCTGAAATAAAAGAAACACAATTAAAACAAGAGCAAAAAATAACGTGATGATAAATATGTTAGGAAGATAGGTTATAAAGATAATGTATATTTTAAATTTGTGTTTACTTCCTCAAGAATCAGGTATGACATCTTTGGGAAGGTTGACCTTTCCCTAGAAGACCTGAAAAACACCTCATTCAAAAAGATTCTGGGCTACCTTAAGGGTCTGAACTTTTTGGATGAAATATCATCCGATCTACAATAGGCCCTAGCAGCCGCGGTGGACGGGACGGATAATCGACCTATGCGGATGCTATCTTCTCCCAATACTCAATACTAAAGAAGCAGAGGAAAAAGACCAAAGAAGAATTATTTTATTATTAATACCGTGTTTATTTCTCCATATACACATAGTTAATATTAAATCTATTATACTTAATATTAATATGTATATATTTTGTAAATACTTATAATTTCTGATAAAAATCACGAAGATAGCTAATATCTCTTGTCGACAATTTTGTGTTATTAAATTTTATACTAATTATACCCTGTTTAACTGGTTCAGGGCGTAATTTTTTATGACCTCGCGGACAAATGCCGCGTAAAACGTGCCTCGGTCCTGCATAAACAGATAACAACGGCGACATTGGCAACAAAAGCGACAACAATCGCGGCGCGGAGGCCCATAAACCGTTATTTATTATTTACGCAAAAACTGGAACATATTTAACTGTTCGGCCGCGGGCCATGGATGCATACTGAACGCCTGCACGTGTGTATGTACCTACACGTACAACGGGTGCGCGATCGTAAAATAATTTTATAATAAGCACATCGGCATTTCCGAGCTTAAATTATGTTTTATCTCGTTGTGCGATCGACGAACATAATCGTTTAATGCGCAAATATTAGCAATTTCCGATGGCAATTCGAACATTATATAGTTTGCATTAATCACTTCTGCGGTATCGGCTGGGTTTGTACGAACAGGGTCCAGGGTGGTTGTTAAGCGGTCCCGTTGATCGTACATCCTTCCATGTGTGAAAACTTTAATTCAGCTTCTGCCGGTAGGGGTATCCTAACGTTCGTAGAGCTCAATTTTACGGTGCTATACACACAATTATGGATGAAAACCATCATGCTCAATTAGCAATGCTATTCCTTTTTATTTTCTTATATTATTTTTTAATACACTTTAACAATTGCAATTACGATTAAAACGGTATCTTCATGCAAAAACCACAAACGTTAACGTGAGTTGAAAATATCAAAATGTTAAGTACCTATAAAAATTGTAAGATGGACAGAAAATGACTGAAAGAGATACTTGTTTGGGGGTTGAAGATAAACAAATTAGAAAGCTGCATTTGAAGTTTCAGAATTCATGAATGATGAAAATAAAGATTTCATGATTTTCTAAATAAAGTCGTTAAAATAAATAGGTAAGTATTATTCAGCTTTATGTACTCTCAATATGCGATATTTCTAACATATTCATCTTAAAACCGTTATGGTATCTGTTTATGTAAAATATTAGCGTTGACAACTATTGGATACCCTGCGTTGAATTTAGATTGAACAATATTTGAGATTTGCTTTAATTTATCTAGTTGAATTCATTTTTGCAACTGCATACCTAGTTGTGGGACAACCATTTGACTAATTATATACCAGTTTCTTTCATCGGGTCTAATTTAATTTTATAATTATTAAAGACTGGCTAAAATAATTCAAAGACTTAGAAATAATCACCACTCGTCCTCTCATAGGTGCAGGTAGGCCGGCATATACAGAGTTTTCCACAGAAGTGGCTAGTTAGAAAATTTTAAAAATTTAGGATGTGCAAATATTTCCAAGTTTCTTACACTTCCGGTTCACCAGAAGTCGCCATGAACTTTGTTATTTTAAATGGAACCACCTGTATATTATTACATTTTTGAATTTAGCACAAAATTTTAAAGTGGTAGGTAGGTAGGCACCCGAAGAAATCTAACAATGGCCTTGGTTCCAGCCACACGCGCGCGAAAGAAAAGACAAGGTTCGTCAAGGTCATTCTTTGTTTCGGCATCAGCAAATCGCAAAGGAAGTGTAACAATGACGTTTATATAATGCGAGTAAAAGTCATTGTGGCACACGTAATTTGCACATTAATCGCTTATATTACGTTCCGGCAAGAGTCCCCCCCACCCACGTTAATATCTCATTACAGCACAGTGTGCGGTAATATTCATTTCAGCACTGCGTCGTCGTTTGTTTTAGCTTTATTGCAACATCCAATTAGAAAAAAAGTATATCAATGAATGGATACATAACAAGTCCAGAGAGTGGTGGTATAAGTCATCAGAACAAAGACAGGCAAAGCAGTTCTTATGTGAACAGAAGCCTCGACACCTACTGAGTAAAGATAGAAAATTCAAGGTGAAATAGCTTCGTGTGTCCACCTAAACCCTAATGTAATCTAATCTATTCCTGATTGTCTTCGAACGGCTAAATTTTCTTATCGTTTTTTACAACAATAGCATTTTTTTTCTACAAGCTTTTGGAATGATTATACTTATTTATGATTGCTTATTTCTCCAATCTGCCAGCAAATAGTTCAAATTTGTCATATGGTTGTTCTTTATCTGGCATTATAGTCTTTCCTTTGTATTCCTTTTTTTTTATATTGATTCCTTTTAAATTTCAAGCATTATCATAAGTGAATCCTTATCAATCTTCGTGAATCCATTTACTACTGATATTACTGCTCGTGTAGTAATGTCCAGTAACAATAATAATAACAATTGCTTCCTCGTCTATTTGTCTAATTTATCACTAAGTGTATTCATAACTTTTATGTGTTAATTTGTTAAATAAATAAGTAAAATGTGTGGAACCATTATGTATATTTAGAGCGGTTGGTTCTTTAAAATGAATCTAATAGAAAGCTCCTGGGATTCCAGAGATAAAAGTATATTTGCTGATCCAGTCAAGTCGCAAGTCATACGCAACTTAAATAAACAAGGAAGCCATATATCTATAGTAAACAAAAATTAAAATCAAATTTTACAGGCGCAAAATATCGTAATTTAAAAATTCAAAACCAAAGATCTTCCCTTAAGTTTTATTACGCGGAAGTAAGAAGAAAAAAATTACGCACCCGGAATACCGGAACGTAAACAAATAACGCCGTAAATTAAACCGGCGCCCTCGTAAATTAACACCGAGATTTCGGCAGATTCCTCCGCAACCGTTGTTGTAACTCCCAAACATCCTAAGCGCCTCTCTCCCGCGGGACTCTCCGAAGGATCGTAAAAAGAGACGTCCGTAAAAAACAATAGATTATATTAAAAGCGAAGCGGCCCGCCGGACTGACATTTACAGCAATTTGTCGTAAATTACGGTCGGCGGTAAACTCCCCGTTCGCCGTAAACGATGTCCTCTCCTTTAGAGCTAAAAATACATCGACGCGCCGCGAAGCGAGCAGGCAAGCAAACACACCGACGCGACGCGACGACGAACACCGGCTTCCCATCATCGCATACCACACACGAGTATTTAAATATCATCTCGCGTCGAACGGTCGGACGGTTCGAAATCGATATCCTTATGAAGAGCACGGTCCCGTTTTGGTCGAGGGACTAATCGAAATGAAGGGCGATATCAAAGCGATCGCCGATGTACGAAGAAGGTCGGTTATTTACTGTTATTAGAGAATATATTACGGATAATAGTAATGGCTGTAGGAAATTAGATAAAAATTTACGATCCCTTGAAGAGCGCACGCTACTTTCTACATATAAGCGGTTATTTGCTAAGGGATGTTCCGTGGGTGAGGAACGAGTGATCATGACTCGTTAAGTGCTATTGATACGAGTAAACTTTTACGATAACAAAATGGATAAGGACAACCTTCCTTAGTTATCTTTTTTTGTGTAAAGGGAGTACTATTTTACCTATAAAAGAATAACGCGGAAGGGAAAATCATAATCTTTATAATCTTCTAAAATAAAGAAGAAGAAAAAGATAATATTACTGTTACTGACTCAGTTGAACTGTCAATTGCAAGTAATCCAAATGCTTCTTCAGATTTCATTAAGCATTATAGATGTAATCTTGTTTGCCCTGATCTGTATTACTATAAGAATACGTATTATGTTGCAGGATTTGCTTCGTACTTCAGCGAAATATATGACAGAACAGCTTAATGTAATGTAATCCATGATGAGGATATTTCGTCAGACAGTGTTGGTGTTAATGAGACAAATGATCAGGGTATATGACTGGCAATAAGACAAATAATATGAGAAGCTTTTTGAAACACATATCTACCCTTACGAAGTAGCATTTCTCCTGTCAAGTGGATGACGAGGCAGAGATTGCATTCAGTTTTAAAAACGTAATGCCAAGTAAATAAGGAGGCAAATCCACGGATCTTGCACTAAACAATCTTGTCTCCAGGATTTTGGACTCGCTCGAATCCAAGGAAATAGCAATGGCAACACTTGTGGACACAGAAGGAGCATTTAATATATAATAGGCTTGCTATAACGACACTAGGCGGGGAGATAGTCAGATTTAGGCCAGGCAGGGGGTGTCGGAAAGGTGAGACTTTATCCCCAGTACTATGGTCGTTACTTGTAGACAAGTTACTGGCTATCGTTGAGGCGCTCGGAGCCGAGGTGCAAGCCCACGCGGATGATATTGTAATAATTTTAAGAGGATCGGAGGAGAAGAAAATATCCCCAGCCCTCTAACAAGTGATTAACGCTATTTGTTGAGCATTAACCCGACCAAAACTACGATGGCACCGTTCACCCAGAAAAGGAGAGTACAACATCTAGTACCACCCATTACCTAAGGTGTGAAACATGAACTTGGAGATAATGTAAAATATCTAGGCGTCCTACTTGATAAGACATTAACCTGGAATCCATATGTGGAAAAGATTACTCACAAGGTAAGGCTATCTTTATGGACTTGCCGAAGAATACGTGGGAAATCTTGGGGGATATCCCCAACGCTAATCCATTGGCTTTATGTGATGGTAGTACGTCTAAATATAACCTATGGAGCGACAGCATGGTAGCAGAAAGCGCTGAAAACTTTAGTTATAACCACAAAATTGAAATAATTTTTTAAGAAAGAATCCGTTAAAACAGTTCCACATTTGGTAAGGCGTTTGCTTCCTCCTAGTCACAACTGGAGACGGAGGAAACTGAATGGACCCGGTTGAGATATCAAGGTCTAATATTTCAACACGCTTTCGAAATATAAGCAAAATGCAGTTGCATAAGTCTGCATGTACGCGACTAATGAAGGATTAAAATATATCCAATTATTGTGGAAATTCATAATATAATATAATATATATATATATATATATATTTCATATATAATATAATATATAATAATATAATATAATAAATATATATATTTCCAACAGGTTACTACACCCAATTACAGGAAAAAAAATAACAATGCACGACAGCAAAAAATAAACTAAATAGCTAATACAAAATAAGGTAAATCAAAATAGAAAAAACCCTAAAGCAAAAAGACTTATAACTAAATAAAAAATTAAATTAATACATCGAAAAAATAAAAAAACAGAAAAAATGATTAATGCCAAAGAAAAAAAAACTATAGCTTATATATAGGGGTTACCACTGACAGCGAGGGCACAAGAGCATGCTAACCCACGAAGTAAGAACCAGCAAAATTTATTATGGTATGTAGAGATTCAGCAATGTCGGATGTCTCCGAAATGAGGTTAAAAGTTGAGCACATCAGATGCACCAGCGATCGGAGAAGGAGATTAGTACGAGCAAAATCACAGTGAAACGTACAAGGTGATCTAGAATTAAGTCTAGGGACTAGGAAATTTAATTTTTGAAGCAACTGCGCGCAATCAAGGCGGTTGTGAAGCAAAGAAAAGAGGAACTTTATTATCTGCACCATTCTCCTAGTATAAAGAGAAGAGAAATTAAATTGGGACAAGAGCAGTGAATAGTCGTAACCTCTCGGTGGATATGATCCTTCATGTATGAAGTAAAGAAATTTTAAAAATCTACGCTGAACAGATTCAATGGAGTTGATATGAGTTAAATTGACAGGACATCATATTAATGCGGCATATTCCAAACGAGATCTAACTAAAGCATAAAACAAAGCTTTTAAAGCAGTTAAATTTCGGCAGTTTCTACGATTACGATAAATGAATCCATATAGTTTAAAACACTTACATATTAATTCAATAATGTGATTAGTGAAAGAGAGAGCCGGGTCAAATAAGACTCCTAGATGCTTGATGGAAGTAGAGGAAGTTAAAATATTGTTGCCTATCCTATAAGAGAATTGGAGAGGCACTAGCTTCCTGGTGAAGACAGTCTGAAGTCCTCGCTCCAAGATGAGACAGACTCAATGTTTCTTTGAAGTAGTTTGCAATCCAAAGGATATTCAATGCAAGTAAATAGTTTTATATCGTCAGCGAACATAAGTTTATCACAAGTGAGTATGTTCAGCAGGTCATTAATAAATAATACGAAGAGCAGAGGACCCAGGTTAGACCCCTGGGGCACACCTGACGTCTGCTTAAATTCCACAGAGGTATTATTGCGAAAAGTCACGCAAAATCACTGTATGATTGAATATGTCTGATATGACACTGTATGGTAAGAGTCATGAAATCATAAATGATAGATACATTTAAGAAAAAGCTGATCCTACCTAAAGTGTACCATTACACACATCTGTATCTGAAGAGAAAATTTTGTTAAAATTGAAAAAGAATGAAAACAGCTTTCTGAGCGGGGTTGACAACATTCCCAGCTTTTTACTACGTGATACTGCCTGTATATTGGTGAAACCACTACGCTATATATTCGACCTAGTTTTGAAACAGTCCAAGTTTCCTGAGATATGGAAAAAGTCCCGAATCTCCCCTGTGTTTAAAAAAGATGATCCGTCAAATGTGAAAAACTACAGACCAATATCTATTATATGCAATTTTGCGCATTTGAAGGTATACTATACGATCGAGTATACAATTCTAT
The DNA here is from genome assembly GCA_949128085.1 of Cetonia aurata. NCBI lineage: Eukaryota > Metazoa > Arthropoda > Insecta > Coleoptera > Scarabaeidae > Cetonia > Cetonia aurata. The sequence goes on from OX421887.1 coordinate 28,565,937, forward strand.
TCAAAATATGATTTTTTCTGCGCAACACGCCTTCGTGAATAGACGCTCAACCATTACAAATCAAGTATGTTTTACTCAATATGTTTCTGATGCGATCGACAAACGTGGCCAGGTGGATGTAGTATACACCGACTTCCAAAAGGCATTCGATCAAATTGACTTCAGTATTCGGTTTAATGTTGGTCAACATGGAGCCGTTCCGGACGCAAAAACAATTCGTCGGTAGGCTGCAAACTTCCGTCCAGCAAGTTCTGCGCTTAACCGGAAGTTTTCTAGACGACCAAGGATAGCAAGAGCACAGGCAAATGTGAATGCAGTGGGAGCGTCAGTACTGCGATCTCCCAAACGTTCCGCACGCAAACATGCGGCCGCGTTATGAATGTCTGATCGAAGTGTTCGAAGAATTTTACACAAGTCCCTCCAAATGCATCCGTATAAAATTATGGTGGGACAAGAATTAAGTGAAAGAGATTTCGAAACACGCTCAACTTTGTGTCAGGATATTCTTGAGAGCATTCTGCCAAATGAAGTTTTCATTTGTAGCGATGAAGCCTATTTTTCCTAACGGGCACTGTCAACAAACAGAAATCCACTGGAACTCCACCAGCGACCAAAGTTATGGTCTGGTGTGAGATAGGCAATTTCGGCGTGTGGTGTCCTTATTTTTTTGAAGAGGAAGGAATAACGCTCACAGGGACATTAAATCGTTATTGTGACCTGCTTCAGAATTTTCTGCGTCCAAAAGTGAACAAGTTACGTAATAATCAGGATCCAAAACGTGTATGGTTCCAGCAAGGCGATGCCACATTGCACACCTCATGTCATTCAATGCATGAGAAATGTTTCCGGGTCATGTGTGTTTTTACGTGGTGACATTGGGTGGCCCTACGTTCGCCTGATTTGACTCCATGTGACGTGTTTCCATGGGGACACCTAAAGGCACGAGTTTACCAACATCGACCTACCTAAAGTGTACCATTAATTTTCTTTGCACTAAATATACAAGCGATCGTCCTATTGGCCACTAAAATTTAATTAATCAATATATAGCAGTCATCCAACTCCAATCGCCGATTCCATTTAAAACCTCAATAACCATCCCAAACAGTAATACAATCGCTCAGCGAATACAGGTCGGCAATTGATATCCGCTTATTATCAACGCCGTAGCCATCCTAAGTGTCTTCAACAGGTTAAAAGCTCGTTATCATCTGGAAATGCGACGGCCAGCGCATTGCCGGCAACAACAGCAAGATGGTGATCGTCAATTATTATTACTGTTGTTATTGCCGCTTATTGCCACCAACGGCCGGCGATCCACTGGAACGCGGCGCCCCGTGAACGAGAAAGACAAAGATGGTCGCGGAAAATTGTAGCGTTTGCGGTTATCTCTAATGGTGTTTGCGCTCAAACTGTTGTGACGCAATCTAGAGGGTCATATCGATTAGGTCGGACGATATCGCTGACCTCCAAAGTGCAACGATGCCCCGAGCGAGGTAAAGCGAGATGCGAAGAAAGCTCTAACCCCTTAGCAATAGCGACATCAGCAGCAATGGACACCCCCGAAGTAATAAACAGGCGCGATAATGAAATTTCGCAAGTTAATGAGCCGGTTAATGCTGGCAAAGTCGGTGGTCTTACGGAGAGAGCTTGTATTAATTCATTCGGTGATAAATCTAAATAATAAAGATTAATGTGAAAGCTTTCAGTAATGGGCAACGAAATGTTCATGATAAATTGTAGATTCTGAATCGAAAAGATTTTTTTTCATGATAATACAGTCCACAAATCGTTTTTGAACTCACCATCATTAATCCCAAATGTTTTTAAACATTATTTCTTGTACATTATCTAAGCAAAGCAATGAATTATCATTTGCGAATAGAAAATTTGTTTCAATGTCAGCCACAGCAACGCGTTCAAGTAATTTATTTCAGCACTACCATAGTTATCCAATATTAGATTCAATCGATCATCTCTACCATCAAAAGCTTCCTTGGCATATCCTCAATGTTTGGAAACTGATTTTCTCATCATCCAGACGCTAGTGAAGTTATCGTGCTGAGTCGCTGCAATTTGAATAAACGCCACTGGTTTTATTAAATATAGTAGAAAACGCCCTTAAACATAATCTCTTTCGCTAATTACTAACACTAAAGTTTATGGCGCTTTCGCCCCTGTATCTCAGCAAAAAAAAAGTTTTATCGCATAAGCACGGCGGGCGAACGTACTCGTGAACGGAAGTATTTCTTCAAAGCGGGGACCCTGGAGGAAACGCTCAGATTTGATAAAAGTCGAATAAACGTGAACACCCTGCGTGCATCCCACTGTGCGATGTGATAAACGAAGTTGTCTGTCATGGTCGGTAAACTACTTACTTAGTGTACAGACTCGGTATTTCTGCGTGCACTGCAGATGGAGCGGTTATTAATAACTTATTTAATAAGAAAGCATGTATGTAAAAATAGTTTATTTCACAAAAAATCATTATATGTATTATGTATTAGGTTGTATTATATTATATTTTACTGTTTAAAAACAATGATAGCTATATTGGTTAATGTATTTTTATAAAAAAAAGCTCTATTTTTTGGAAAATAGAAATTCTTATCGCTATAAGAATTGTTAAATTCCAAGAGATAAAGTTTATAATATATATTATAATATTAATACTAATTTGCATTTCATAAAGTTGTTATTAAAAGGATATTAATATTATTAAATAATTTGATTTTTGACGAAAATTACTATTCAAGGAACATGATATTATGCGGGAACACAAAATAAGATTACACTTTATATGTTTTGCCCTGAAAACCACATGTTCCACATGTCTCCTCCACTGTGTATCCGTCATTTGAACAATCACATACCTGTATTTTGAAATACAAAATTAGACTGACAAACAAAATTACGTATTGATTCGTAAATTCACTCTACACATCAACATGTTGGATAATATTCGCATGTCACAATGTTCAGGGTTTATTCAGCGAAACTGTTATTTAACGACAGACTGTAACATTTAAGGCAACGTTTCGTCCATAAAGATTCTCGTGACGTGTTTGCAATAACGACGCTAATGTCCGACATCGACAAACGATGAAAAACAAATAAAACAGGTACATCAATCACGGCGAAAGCTTTGCGATTTAATAGAACATTTGAATGATGAATGTATTATATCGGGCGCATGTGTGTGTCCCCGTCGATCTAAAAACGCGTTGGTTTTGCCGGCGTGAAGGAGGGAGCAAGCACTGGACGCCCACGCAGGTCCAGAAACTTTGAAAACCTCACAGACTAAACGTATCGTATAGAAATTTGAGGAGCGCGATGTATTCAAATGCAATCAGTATTTAAATTCGTTAGTGGTCATATATTTTTTTTAAAACAACGTAATTTAATAAGAACCCATTCATTAAAAAGAACCCTAGGCGCAAAATAAAAAAGACATACAAAACATTAGCTCATAATCAAACTACATTATTTTTTAAAAAATAAATACAAAATTAGTCTAGCATGTAAAACCAATAACTTACCCCTCCATATTTTAAAGTAATTATTAAAGAGCAGCATTTGTAGGTGTTTTACTCTCACTGTAGACGTCCAATAATTATTCTATTTTAATAATAATTATTAAAGTCTATTAAGAATTATTTCGAGAGTGCATCTTTAGTTTTTACTAATTCAATCTCCTACTAGGCAATTCCAATCTTCTAAGAGCTTTAAGTTCTTATTTTCAAAAAGTTACGTACTACTTTCTTTTCTATTAGCGTTTGCTGCCTTATAGTTAAATAGCATAGGGGTGGAAGATTTTCGCTTTTTATAATTCTTACGTTGGAATATTTAAAAATGTTAACGATTTTCAATGCTAATACTTTTACTTTTCGCACATGGCTTTTACTACTTTACCGTCGGATCGTATCAAAGTTTACCATGTATTTGCTTATTAGCTTATAGGTCTTAAACAATTTCGGCCGGTCATCATTTATGACATTCATTCTGTTTGCGACTGTACACCATTCCAGCACGCTAGCTGCCCTTCCTCACGTGCGTGTTCCGTTGAATAATAAACCGTCAGAACCGGCTTGCCAGGCAAGGAGGATGTTTTTTTTCCTTCTCTCTTCCTTTATTCACACCCCTACCCTACTGTTTTCCCGGCGCTCCGCGAAAATAATTAATTAGGCCCGTGTTGGCGAAAGCCGCCGTCCTCGGATGTATATCTCGGCTTAATACCCCTTCTTGTCGTTAATATTTTATGTCATCGTAAAAAAAGAGACGGAGGAGAGCGGCGAAGTAGTTTTTAATCGTTGAAGTTTTACCTTCCCAGTCGAGCTTATATGGGGGGAAAAAGGTTATCTTTTTCCATTGGTCTTTGTTAAAACTAACAGATGAAAGGATCTTATCCTTGGATTTTCTCTCATTTCTTACAGGAATCTTTTTTCCTCTCGAGGAAGCGATGGCGGCAAACTTGTTCGTTTCTCCTTGACATTCTTTTTTTTTTTTTTTTGGTGTTATAAATGAAATTCAGTAACTCCAAAGAGTAGCGTGAATGTTGATAAATTGCTTTTTAGATAGCAATAAGGAGATTAAATAATCGAAAAAAAAAGTGTCACCAGACAACTATGCTATCGGTATACAAATAAATTAGAAAGAAAAAAATGTTTAAGTAATAAATAAAATGAAGATAATTAACCATTGGACCATTTCAGTTATATAAAGAATCCTGAATGAATGAACCATGATTATTTCACTGCTTAAACGAAATGACTAGTCAGAAACTAGCACAGCGAACAATGCTAATGCGGTGAACAATTAAAACAATTCACTATCTACGTAACTGAAATAACATATGAGTTCAAGTAGATAACTGATAACTTCTTCCGGGTTTCGTCGTGTGTCAAAACTTTTGCTCGACGTTTCGCTGTTCATGCTGACAGCTTCTTCAGGATAACTGAACTGATTCTTTGTTGTCTTATATAATATGTATTCATATCTTGATGCATTCAACCGTAAAGTTTCCGCTCCACTGAGTGTGGTGGTCTAGCGTAGAAGACTTTTCCACGTGTTGCTAAGGTGGCATGCTTCTTCTCTGTTTAGCCTTATCCTTTTCTGTTTCCTTGGTTAGTCTTTTTCCGTAGTTTTTGGTGGTGGCTAGTACTTGTATGTTTCCGAAGTCTATTTCATGTCTAGTCTCGTGCATATATTCTGCCACCGCTGATTGCTTGATTCATTTAAATCTTGCGTCACTATCGTATTCCTTCACCCTTACTCCGATAGATCTTCCTGTTTGTCGGACGTAGACAGTACGCATGTTATCATGTAGATGCCTTCTGAGCGATTTTTGGCTATTCCGTCCTTTCCGGTCGGTAGAAGCTGCTGGATCGATATTGAAGTTCCGAAACGAACCTGCATGTCGCGTTTTCTCAATATCCGTCCTACTTTTTCTGCGATTCCCGCTATGTATGATAAATAAGCCATCCGTCTCTGTGGTTCTGTAGTTGTCTTTAGAGTCGTCTTCTTCGTAGTTGCTCTTCTTATCTCGGTGTCAGTGTAACCATTCTTCTTCAGTGCTTTCTTCAGATGTATCCTCTCACTGGCTAGATGTAGCTCATCACTGATGGTTTCGCCTTTGAACAGTCTTCAGTGTTCACAGAATATCCACTAAATGTTTCACATATGAAGTAGTTTGTCCGGCAATTGGTTTAATAAGTTTGTTAAATATTTTGACAAATCATACGGTGGTGGTCTAATATTGCTCAAAATCGGTGAGCAATATTAGATCTTTATGTATTTTTGGTATTCCGTACAGTCTGGGTGGTCTAGTGACTCTTGGTAGCATTTGCTTTGCATCTCTTTGGATATGAGAGAAAAATTACAACAATTCCTTACTGCCCAAGGCCGAAATCATCAGTGATGAGCTACATCTAGTCAGTGAGAGGATATATCTGGAGAAAGCATTGAATAATAATGGTGTACCCGGGTACGCGATGCGTAACTCGTACTTCTGTGTACTTTTTGTTTTACCCAAGTCGTTGCTAATGATGTTGCATATCGTCTTCGCCTTCTCTTTTTTTTTTTGGCTTTTTAGTAGGAAGGAAACCAAATCATATTTTTTTATGATATTATTAACATGGTTTGGGCACTTGTAGTACCTATGTGATATTAGAGCATCAATCTAATACTATACATTGAAATTAAAATCCGGATTTAATACGGTTAGAAAGACAAACAAAGAAACGTATAATTTATATTTTGTATACTTAGTAAAAGTGCAAAAACATGCATGCCAAACAAGTAAGAGAAATAAATAAGATAACGCATACAAGCATAAGCTTAATTTTAAAAATTTCTGGAGCACGTACGAAAAATGTCATCAGAGAATAAGGGTGACAAAAAAAAAGGAAAAGAGCAAACTTCATCCGGCGAATATGTTTTTCAGCGAAGTTATTCCGGGGTGTTCGTATTTAGTTATTTTCGCCCCCCGAGTTACAAGTGAGTTATTATACACCCTTCATCTTTCTTTTATGTTGAAATTTATGAAGTCCCCGGAGTGTTTTTGAAGACGCTCGCGCGACCGCTGTGCCGCTCCGTCTCAGCCCGACGGAAGCCCCGGGTTGCCATCGGTACTGAAGGGAAAACTCGAGCGCGCGACGCTTCTCTTAATCTTCTTCGCCCCCGTCGACCCGTTCGACTTCCCCCATTTAATTAGATGTAATATTTAACGTTTCTTTCGTATCTCTAACGACCTGTTTGTGCGTCCGTGTATTAAAATTTTACGTCTAAAGGATACCCATTAAAATTCATTTGTTTTTCCGCTCCTGTCGTGGGCGTTCCACAAGATAACATTATGCGCGGGGATACACTGGAATGAGAGGGCAGATATGCTCTTGAAATAAGATGGAAAATGCGACTGGCGAAACTGGAATTCTCGTGTTTGCTGGTGTATACCAAAAAGCAATATTTATGTTTTGCGTTTAAGAAAGAAATTGCCTAAATGTGTAGCAAAAGAAAAAAATATATTATCGATATCAATTGGGTGTAAAGACGATGTAACGGCTTCATCCAATCGTAGCAAATTTAAACTTCGAATCAAAACTACTAGTAAAACATGCATTGCATTGTACTGGAGTTGAAGCATAGCAGCCCATGCTCTCCGCAACCGAATCAGCCTATTGTGAAACATTCTGATCTATTTTTTTCTCCGCGCTTAACGCACACATTTGTGGCTTCAACTGGATGGAGCACCTTAATGTCGGAACTGCTACTGTTCAAGATTACTTAATAGAGGTGGGTGGATAAAAGTCCCAGTTCCAATGGAATTTCTTACCAGGTCCCCATATTTGAGTACGTTCGACTCTTTTGAAGAAAAGGGAAAAACAAAACAAAATTTCTGCTTAATAATAATGATGTCCAAACTGAAAAATGTTTAAAGTAATTTCAATATGTATTCATTGAAAAGTTCCTTAAATTTCTAATTAGGTACGTAGCTTTTCGCGCTTTGAATTTTAAAAAATGACAACATGCCACTAAAAAACACAACGAAGGCTATAAATAAATCCAAACTGACAAAAGATAGTAATTAACACATTCACCCACAGCTGACGTCGACGTTTTCCAAACGTGTTTGTAAACTTTTACAGATGTCGCTGGATAGTGGATAGGACATTCGCCTCTAATCCATTATGATTATCTGCCCTGTACGATATCCGAATAATAATGATGAATAACACGTATAGTGAAAAGGCCGACTGCTGTATCGTGACGGGCCAGGCTTTTGCGTTATCGAAAATCGAAGGTAATCGTGTTTGATTGGCTTAGTTTGTAGCTCGTGCGCTACCCTTGTACGAGCCGCGGAACGAGGAGTATGGTGAATGAGGAGAAACCTCGACGAAGGTTACGGACGAGGGTGATTCCAGATTTCAGGAGCACGTGATGCACAGATCTTGACCGACCTATCTGAACTTCATTCCACCAATAAATAAAATATAGATGGTACACTAAATTCGTCTGGGTATGTTGATTTTTACGAGGAGTGATGTATGGCATGGACGATTAAACCATAAAATTTACGTGATTTTCTAAAACGCACAGAACGCTGATTTAACAATTTAAACGCGTTGTTGAATTATTTTATGAAAATCGGCGTTCTGTGCAGTGTTTTTTTTTTTTTTAGAAAATCACGTAAATTTTATGGTTTACATAATCGTCCATCTGAAAGAACTATTGGTCGAATCAAAAAAGAAAAAAAAAAGAAAAAGAAGATAGAGTATAGTAGTGGTCATTCACAAGGACATATTGGTTTGGTTCGTGAAAGTGTCGCTGAAGCACCTGAAATGTCCATTCGACCATGACAACAAGTTGGACTGAATCAACAACATGGCGCATTTTACGAAAGGATTTAGTTTTAAAGGCATATAAGGTTCAAATAACACAGGAACTATAATCATTGGACCATGCAAAATCTACATTTGTCAATTGGATCAGAGAACACCCAAAAAATTGTATCTTTTTTGATGAAGCAAATTTTGAAATCGGTGGTTTTGTTAACAAACAAAATGCTCGTATTTGGGGTGAGGAAAATTCACGAGTGACTCATTAAAGGCCTGAACGAGTCAATGTGTCATGTGCATTATGGTCAGGTGGTATAATTGGACGATATTTCTTTCGAATTGCTGCTGGTGATGCTGTAACAGTGAATGGTGTTCGACATCGAGAGATCTTAACTGAATTTTTGTGACCTGAACTGAATGATTTTGACCTAGAGGATACATGTTTTCAACAAGAAGGTACAACGCCTCATTTTGTTAATAAAATAATTGCTATATTGAGACAAGAATTGATGGTGATGTTAATTGGTTAATTGGTCACCCAGGTCATGCGATCTAACACCGTTAGATTATTTTCTTTGGGGTTATGTCTATAAGAACCAGCCACAATCGATTCTTAAACAAAAGGATGAAATTATTCATGTCATTGGTGAAATATAGCCTCAATTATGTCTAAATGTCATTGAAAATTTTAACAAAAGAGTAAACAGCTGTGAAGCAGCAAGAGGTGGTCACTTGTCAGATTTTATTTTTCGTGTATAAATGTCACAACTGATACTTCACTTACCAATAAAAGTTTTTGAAAATCAATGCAAATTATGGGTTCTATTTATTTTTTAAAAAAGACCCTTATAATAAAAAAAATTATATGAAAAAAGAATATAAAATGGCGAAATGTTTGTGTTCAATTTATACTGCCATACACTAACTACAATAAAATTGAATTATAACAGCACACTTCTTCTAGTAAATGCAGACATCTGTGACTTCAATTTAGTATAAAAATACGCTAAAAAAAAGGCAAGTAAATTTGCGAACGTCGCACTTTATAATTGACAATCTCTCTTTCAATGATGATAATTCGACGAACACCCTAAATTGTGGTGAAGTAAATTATGAGAGTTGACGACAAAGGGAGTACGAACGAAGCCCTGACGCTTTTATTACACTTACAAACGTGGCGTGTATGTACTAGGAGGACAGTGTGCGCAAGTGAGCGCCATCTACGGTCTGACATATAGCTGATATATACGTAATTGCGCCGTACGTAAGTTCAATTTACTAGCTGGAAGGGAACACGGAGGCGAAGAAGAAAAAGGAGGAAAACTCCAGCGTGTTGAATATTTTATACGGCCGATAGTTACACGGCGTAATGCAATACGCGACAGCATCTAGATCCGGATTATCTTGTCCGTGTTCTTTCTCTCTCTTCACTCCGGCGTACTATCTAGCTCAGTTAATACGCTTTAAGACGGCGGAGACGCTCCGAGTTCGAGTTTTTGATGTCATCATGCTTGGTCGATCGTTCGGAATCATCGAATTTGGGTTTCGTCGTCGACGGGGTTAGCTCAGGGGATTGATTATGTCTTTTGAGTTAGCAATCTGCCGTGTGAGTTATTAAGCCGTGTATACTGCGTATCCCAATATCAAGGGCTCGAGGAAATGAAGGAAGATCCGCTGCTAAATCGAGGATGATTACAAGAACGCCGTCTTTACCCACATCTAACATAACGTAAATGAGGAAAACAAAACATAACACACTTTGCTTTCCTTCTACTACAACACACGAAGTAACTGTTTATATTACAATTCAGAGTCGAATAAAAAGGCGGAGAATCGGGAAGCTGAAAATTTCCCCAGACAATTACTAATCTAAATATTTACATTCCATTTTTAGAAATTCGCGCCCACAGTTTGGAAAAACTTCAATCCGACGTATCTAGAAATGATAAAATCGCGAAAATTTAATTATGACGCCCTTTTGAGTGCAAATTCGTTGGGCTACATCCGGTTTGACGGTGCCGTCGAATTTTCGACGGGTGCAAACCGAAAAAACTAAACGACAAAACAACCATTTCGTTTATTAAAACGAGGAATGACAACTGGTAGCTTAATTGATACGTGAAATAAAATTTTAACCGTAACGTCACGGCTGTCCACAAAATCCGAGGAATTAGAGCGTAAGCTTAAAGTGGAGCGCCTATTTGCGCGAAGGGTGTTGGATTTCCATATTCTATATGTACAACATGCTATACAAATTAGTATTTCTTTCCTATTATTATAAGCAAGCACTATACATATAATACATACAGGTGACAATGGGAAGTGGATAAACTCTGTAACATTTTTATTATTTCAGATCAAAATTTTAATTTTAGGGGGCATATAGTAAATCAGGTTGTGAGTTTTTGGAATAATTTTGAATGCCCAAATTATCGCCCGTTTAACCGGAAGTGTTCCCAAATTTTGATTTTTAAATGTCCGAGTTTTTTCTTAAAGTAAGTATTTTTCATGTAAATTTTAAAATTGCTCTTGGTTTGCATCTCTTTCTTAGTCTTCTTTCATTCCGAAGTATTTGCCATATATTTTCTAGAAGAATTTACTTTTTGGTGGCTTCTAATAGTGGCGTTAATGCCGTGAAAACAATACAATATTTGAGTATCGTTTTCTGTGAACCTAGTGTACGAATTTCACTGATTTTTTGGATAGCATTCCTCTAAACTACAGCAGAATTATTTTCTAGCGGCGGAAGCCCCGCCTCCACGCGCATTGTACGTCACGAGTTCGAAGAATCAGGCGGGATCTAATCGACAGACCACGTACTGTAATACTGCAATACATACCGAATTACTATTTTTGAACGAAGTTAGTGGGGGTGGCTATGATCTCACGTGCAAGTCATAAACATTTGTCTACACACTAAAATATATATGCAATTCCTACGGAAAATGCCAGTAACGTATAAGGTAAAACTACCAATTGGGAAATTACTAAAATACTTTAGGTATATTTTCTAATTTTTGGTAAATTTACCCTATACATTACTGGAATTGCAATAGTATTTTAAAACACAAGTGTCACAATGACGTTTATGTAATGCGAGTACAAGTTTGAATCTCGAGCCGCGTAGCGGCGAGAGATTCAAAGTACGAGCATTACATGTCATTGTGGCACACGTTCTTTACAGTATTTTTTCTAATTTGCACATTAATCACCTATATTACGTTCCGGCAAGAGTCCCCACCACCACGTTAATATCTCATTACAGCACAGTATGCTGTAATAGCCATATCAGCACTGCGTCGTCTTTTGTTTTAGCTTTATTACAACATCCAATTAGAAAAATATTTTTTAGTGTGTATATTTATTCAGGTGTGTCTCACTTTATTGAGTCTGTAGTTCAGTCAACTGTAGTTTTGTATTTGCAGATCATTTTTTTTTATTAACTTCTTTTTGATCTTTCTCCGAATCTGATAGATATTTTGAGAAATCGCAGCTCGCAAATCTTCTTCTGCACTTACTTCGTACTTTTATGGAGTCACTTTGCTTTTCGTTATTTTTTAAGGTTACAAGGTGTAGTGTCAAAAACTAAGAAACTAGAAATGTTTCTCAAATTTCAACAATTTATATGAGGCACTTCTGGTGCTACAAATTCAATTAAACTAAGGCCATTAAAAGCAGGAAGGAAAAGCTAAACTATTCTTTAAAATTAAAAAAAAAAAAAAATTAGTTATTCGTTCGAAAAACATTGATTTAAACCCACGACGGTAGAATTTTTGCCGTAATTTCTTTCTTTCCGCTAGACAATAAGGGATTGCATGATTTTTTCTAGAATCAAGAATCTGATAATATAGCATATATATTATCATTCATGTATTTTTTTTTATACTTTTCCTAATTACGCCATAATTATTTTAAAAGTACGTCACAAGTTACTTCATTTCTATACGTATGTATTTGTGATGTACCACAGACTTTAAAATATGAAAAGCGTGAAAAGTCCTTACTATAAGGTCGTTAAAATGTTTTTATTTACAACATAAAATAAAACTATTTTTACAAAAATTAAAAACAAGTTTAATTCCTCGTTACATTATAATTTGAATTCTTTGAAAGCTGACTGACAAGTAAAACACTTATTTCTACTATAAAAATTTGTTTAATTTTTTAATCTGACATTAACATTAATTATCAGTTGTAAGAATGGAATTAAGTATCGGTTATAACTAATTATATAGATCCCGTATATATATATATATAGAGGAACAGGAGTCTTTGCCGTTAGGATAGAAAATAATGTAATATTTTTGGGGAATACAGCAAAATTGTAGTTTTTTAAGTTTTTTATTTCATGAATCCAATATTTCGCATCAAAATTGTATGCTTCATCAGGGTTTGAATGTTAAACTTAATAGAAAAATTGCAAATATGCAATTGCAAATATGCAATTTTTCTATTAAGTTTAACATTCAAACCTTGATGAAGCATACAATTTTGATGCGAAATATTGGATTCATGAAATAAAAAACTTAAAAAACTACAATTTTGCTGTATTCCCCAAAAATATTACATTATTATATATATATATATAGGTAGAAGTTCCTAATTTAAAAGCAGTGCAAACATTTTTATGAAATTAAGGTGTAAATTAAATTTCCAAATCAACCATTACAGAAACAAAAACAAACAAAATTGTTTGCACCGCCTTTACGACAACCTTAAAAAAAATTTCACGACTTTGAAATTACAGATTTTTATATATATTTATGGATCTATAATTTTACCTATTATAATATTATTTGCAGTTTTATATCTTTGATCATGTTCATGATGTGAACGAAAACGTCAGATTAAGAAATTAAACACAAACAATATTCCTAATTTTAGTAATGCTATTTAAGCTCCCACATTTTCGGAACAAGGGATTTCAAATTAGAGCCTATTTTTTTTCACTCGTACATGATATTAAAGGAAAATCGATGCTTCTATGTTAAAAATCGAGATATGATTTCCAAATCTACAGTTGCGTGTTGCATTCTGAAAATAAACTGCGTGAGATTTTAATTGGTGGAATTTGCTCGTTTGTTTCAGTAGTTTAAAGATGGTTCAAACTAAAATAATCGACTAAAGCAAAAGTTAATAACAACGGTAAGAAAATTGTAATACACATCAGGTCCATCGCGCAGATATATCACATATATATAATAGTGCAAGAACTCCCTTAGGTACGCAAAATACCTCAAACTGTGCAAGTCAGTCTCGACTTTGCACTTAGAAGTTACAGTAAAGCGTGACATACATAAGTAGTTTTTGTAATTTAATGGCGAGCAACTCCGTAATAACGCTAGGAGTCGCACGTCAAAGTTTTAACACGCGTATTAACAGAAGTTTTGTACATAGAAAGCAACACATCAACCATAACAGAAAAAATAATCCATTTTCACTATTCCGGTCATAATGTTAAAATTATTACTTAATATATAACATGTATGTATACATAAAAATAGGGCATTACTTACTTGCGTTTAAAGGAATGGACGAGTGCGAAGTTAGATTGGAGATATGGTGGTGTGTCATGTGCCTGCTTTGATAACCAAGAACAGAGCCATGATAGAGCACTTGATGATGTCCGTGTGCACCACCGTGTTGTTGCCTAAAGCCCGCCACCGTGGCGTAATTATGTTGACATTTTCCAGTACACCATATCTTACTACACTTGGATTTTGTATTACACGATTTGATTAAAGTTTTAAATTCACCTAGACACAAAAGTTAACTTTAAGTACGAGTTTATTAACTGCGAAACCTCATATAATTTCTATTGGAAAATAGAAATGACTATATGGAAGTAATGTTTAGCAAAAGAAAAATTAATCAGCATTCATAGAAAGTATAGCCAATAAACCTTAAACTTACATATAACCGGCACAAGTTCCAAGTTAAATACGATATTGTTATGTTCTCTCAGTAATTCTGTATTGCAATTGAAACCAAACAAACAACATACTCGTACACTAGGGCATTTTCAAGCAAAATTTTCTGATAACATCGCCAATTACAGTTTCATTCGAGCAGAAACAGTCCACAGTTTAATCCTCCAACTCTGTACTCAATAAATGGAAACTCACTCAATTGCTAAATCGTCTACAACTAGAACCTTAATATGATACTAAAAACGAGATATTGTTCAATAGAAACTCCTTTTTCCGTAAAGTATCAAATTTATCTAATAACTAAAGTATAAAATGTGTTTCAAGTCCGGGTACGTGAATTAGTTTCCTTGAATATGTTAAAAATAATATCCATTATAGTGGTAATAAATGCTTCTATACAGAAAATATTACTACAGTAATAACCGGGTATTCATCTTTCTGAAGAAGTTTTACACATAAAATGAGGAAAGTGATGGCTTAGCAATAAATTATTTGCCGATAGTTTAAAGCTTGTATTGTTTACACTGTGCTACCAGCAAATGTAAACATCTGTTTAATTGCGGGAGAGGTTTTGTTATTTGACTGGCTTTCTCTGTGAGTTCGTGTAATATAAATCTGTAAGATAACAATATGTGCTACCAATAATCACTTCAGGATTTGTGAGAGAAGTCGAAAAGGTTAAAACAACATTTATCTATTCTAAAAATTTTGTATATTCAGTTTACGTTGAAAAAGTAGAAATGTTCGTTTATTTCATTTGAAAATTATGTAATGTGTGCATGCTGGGTAAGTAGGGTATCTTTGGCAAAAATAAGACAAAATGTATCAAGTATTAGTCACAAAAGATATGATACTGCAAGCATGAAGCCTTAAATTCCATTCACACTGAATCATTAGTGGTCGTCACCACACATATTTACCATGGCACAAAGGCAAACCTGGACGATATGTAGGGTATTTGTATTTATATGGCGATCATCCAGGTTTATCTTTATACCATGAAACATTATTTAAATTGATGCGTTTAGACGGTTACTACAGCGTTCAAATTCGTCTTCGTGTCTCGGTTTTTGCTCCAACGATTTCTATTGATGACGAACACAAATAGGCCAATGTGTAAAGTTGCTCTTGGTTTAGAATGGAAGCACTGATTGTGTGAAAAAAACATACATCAATGCAAATTTGTGAAAAAGATTGTGATGTGAAGGATTGTTCAAATCAAAGAAACGGTTTTTTTTCTGTTACACTAGATACATCGAATTGAAAAACAAAAAAAAAACACACCTTCAATCATTTTCAAAAATCTATCCAGAGACACCGAACAAACTTGTTAAACTTCTGAATTATAAACAGGGTGTTTTTATGATAGAATAATACAGTATGAACCATAATATTACAGGTTTATTTTGTTCACACTAATTATTACATGGGCCGTGATCATATTAACACGCTATAGGCATTTATGGTTACAAAATAGAAAAAATACATAACAATAAAGATAAATACATTTAATTATGTCATATGTTTTATAATAACATTACACTCCACAAGTATCGTTTATTTCATTTTCTAATAGCTATTTTGTATGAAAATTAATAAAGCAATAGAAACTTAGTGTCCAATGCCATCTAAACGTAGCTCATCGGAAATTCTTGTAGAAATACTACTAAATTTCGACGTAGATGGTCTACCAGCCCCTACAGGTAAGTTTCTAAATGTTGTCAAATAGTGCTTGACAATTTCACGGCGAAATTGAGAAATATTGCTACCACTTTTTCTCATTATCATCCATCATCAATGTAAACAAGGGCCAGTACTATTTTTTTCCTCTAATTCCTATTCTATAGTATGATATATTTTCATCTATACGGTCGGCTCCACCTATAATTTTATTATAATTCATTATCAATGCTGGTTGACTTATTCGGATTTTTCTTTTCTGTGCGACTGTATCGCGTTGTAGTACTAAGAGGTTGTAAACCGTGACAGGTGGAAGCAATTGTTACCACAGAATTATCAACCCATTTTACAACAGTGATGTTTTCGTGAATACAGCTTTTCTGTTTACATGCTCCCCTATTTTCCTTTTTTAAAACTTTTGAAGGGGTTAGAGGACATTCCTTTGGAAGTCTATTTTCTCTAATAGTACCTGTGAGCATAATCACGCTCCCTGAGATGTTTCAGTAACGACATACCTGTAAACAGATTATCGAAGTATAATTTAATTGGTAGATTTTTACTACACTCGGGTAGTTCAGCTAACATTTGAACTAATGGTGCAGCAGCTACCAAATTCATTTTGGTAGTTGTTATTTCCTTTCGGATTCTTGCCTTGATACACATCAAAATTTACCAAGTAATCAGAGGGTGTATTCAAAATTTTATATCGAAAGCGAATTGGTTTTCCTCGTATAAACTGTTTACAATTGTGCCTTCCATAATATGCTACCATACATTCATTAAAATTCATGTGTCCTTTTGGTTGGTACATCTCAGAAATCGCGTTTGTAACTTATTCATTAGTGGTCTCAACTTCCACATCTTATCAAAATCGTCACATCTATTGTTATCCGCAAATGGATAAATCGGCATATTTCTAATAATCGATCTCTTCTCATACTGTTAAATACAGGTTCGTTTCTAATATCTTGAGATGCTTCCCACAAGGATAGTTTACTAGGAACAATGATATATCCTGATAGATACAAAATTCTTCTTGTGAGATACGTGGATCTCTGTAATTTTTAAAAAGAGCATATTTTGAGGATTCGCTGGCTATAAGTTGTCTGATTTCTTCATTAAATATTAGCTGAAAAGTTTCTACTGATGTCATGCCGCGATAGCTAGAGTAATTTTGTTCCGGGATCATTAACATACTGTATACAAGCAATTGTTTCACTTTTAAACACAATACGTATGTAAACCAACACGCACTTACCGAAAACGCGTCCGCGTCAATATCTGTACTTGCACTCGGTTCCATTGCACACACAAAACTAACGAATCCCCAAAATAATGTCCTAAATGCATCTAGCAAGTATAAACTCCTCCCCCCTAGCCTCTTGAGCGAAAGGTTCGCCTTATCTGTGTAGTAAATGTTATAAACTTTTTTTGCCGCTAAGTGTTTGCCGTGATCATAAGAACAAGCACGGCGCTAAGGGGTTAAGAGAAGAAACGGTACGGCGAGATTAAAAAGAAAAGCGGAAAACAATGAAATCTCCGGGCGGAATCTATTTCTACATTCTGGTCTGCTGCGGCGCATAACTTTTATCTTCGGCAAATTCGCTAAGTGATAACGCACGCCGGCAATAAAATTTAAAACGCAATCAAGCGACCTCATCTGTATTCATCCGTTTCGTTCGTCTGTCAGAGGAAGCGCGTTCACAACCACACACGCGCCCGCCAGACGAGTGGAAAAAATATAACACAAAAAGAACATAAATTACGGTTTTTACAACGCGAAATATAACATGATACGGTCGAAAATAAAATTCCCCCAGCGTATACAAATGTAGGCGCGCCCGCCCCACGTTGCCTCGATGTGTGCGTATGTGTCTGGCTATGCGTGATTTATGCAAACTCTTGCGGGAACCAATATGGAAAAGCTATAAGACGCCCGCGGGCTGGCGAACCGGGTCCGCCCCAGCCGATTTCTAGAAGACCGTCCTCCCTGATGCGTCGACGACTTGGGACTTTTTAAACTTTTTCGATTTACCCTTCAAGTTGAGGGAATTATATTTCTCAACTTTTTTCGCATCAAATATAAAGTCCGACCCGCGTATAACGGCAAATATTAGATCTTGCCTTTATGGGGCGATGGGTAAAAATAAAGTGAATTTTAAACTGTCGAAGGGAAAAGACAACTTTGCTGGTCCTACGGAGACAAATATGAAAGTTTCAGTAAACAATAATTAGATTTGTATCCCCGAGTGCTTCCTAATGGGACGTCTACTAGCAAATTTATCATTTTAACCGCACGATATATCCGATGATTTACTTGGATTTCATATATCGTCGGTGCAGCTCCACCTATTTGCCAAAATTGAAGTTTTACGTTAGCTGTTGGTCGCTCGACTTATGAGACGGTAAAATTCTGTAATTCCTAAGCATTTGCGATAGGGTTCAAATGTACACTTAGAAATCGGTGTATCTCCAGGCGAACTTAAAGTTGACCTAACGATCACAAGTTTCAGTGTTAAGCAAGGTGAAGCATAGAATTACTGAAGAAACTGATAAAAGGCCAGAAGACTTATACATTATCCATTTAATCAGTTGGATACCATAATAATAATAATATATTTCGTCACACTTGATCATGAATATGATCACACCCGCGATATTGCGTAGAGCACGAGACGAAAAATTAGTTGCTGCTTCGAATCAGTTCTCCAGTAAGAAATTGCATACATCACTCTAGATTGAAAGCAAGATAGTAAGACTTAAGACGTCTCTATCTACCAAAAACGACAAGCGATATAGAGCGTGACAAACAGACGATAACGAGGAACACAAAGACCGTATATCCCAGCCCAGATATCAATCGATATGAAGACCCAGAAATTTGACCGATGATTCTTGTTTAATTGACTGTGAGTTAACTCTTAACAGATATCGGTGCATTTACTTTTAGGTGTAAAGTGCATGAAGACAGTTTTGTCACGATCCAGACACAGTCCGTTTGCTGAGAATCAAGCGCTGAACTTAGCCAACATAGTGCTGGCCAAGTTAAACACTTCCGCTATGTTGTTCTTTGCGCACAAGAAAGAAACATCATCAGCAAACAGCACCAAACTACCACTATTATATATATTCGGCAAGTCATTGATGAACACTAAAGAAGCAAAGGATCAAGAATCGAATCCTGGGGCACACCCATACGAACCCGCAATGTAGACGACATTGCGCCGGCTATCTCCACTATCTGCTGTCGGTCATCAAGATACGACAAAAACCATTTGTGAATTACGCCTTTCAAGCCGTAACCAAGCATTTTTTCAAGCAGAAGTGAATAATCAACTAAATCAAATGCCCTACTAAGGTCCATAAATATACCAATTGTTTTATTATCTGCATCTAAATTTTGGTAAAGTTGATCAATAAATTTTGGTGAAGCCTTTGAATAAAGTATCGTTGATGTATCTACTATAAGTATGTATAACAAGCATATACATACTTATAGTACGAACGTTTTAAATAGGTATTGAAAAATCCTTGTCTTTCAAAAATGAAAACTGCTTAGATACCTTACTAAAATAAGAAATTGACAAAAACTTCAAAACACCATATTTTCCAGGCTTCTAAACAAGGTACAATTAGATATTTCTTCAAAGAAAAAATATGAAAAGTTTCAACAGAAACTAAAACAAGCGATCTGCAGTAACGAATGACGTATATGAATAGAAAATAAAAATTACATAAAAATAAACATGAATCTTATCTAAATAAACTCAGTATATATGTAAACAAGCAGACGACAACTGAACTTTGTATGCCCACTACCGCTTGTTAATTCAATGTCAATGTTAATAAACTAATTTCACTCCCAGCGCCAGTCACTAGTTCAAAGACTACAACCGAGAAACCTGACAGAGGAAATTGTGTTGGCTTTTTGATCTGTACAAAGAAACTTTGGTTGGGAACCTATGTGTGTACGGGTGCCGTACGTTTACCTTCTTTGTCGGCAGCGAGGGTAAATTACAGAACGCGGGTCGACCTCCAAAATATTAATGCCCCGCCGGGCGGCGGAAATATTTTAGCTGGAAGAGTTCCGTTTCGTCGCGAAGTCTTGCGACCTTCCGCACCGTGTCGACAGCAACGACATCGCAAATAAATAGCGTCGGCGTGGTAGGATGGTATTTTAAAGCGAGCAGGTCGTGTTCTACTTTTACTTTAAAATATACAACTTAATAAGTCAGAAGGGAGAAGGCTAGGAAGTGTATAAGCATAATTTCCAGGTATATTCTAACAATAGAATTACAGAAAGGTAATGTTTATCTATAGTTCAATCTGATACAATCATTTAGACCAGTGTTTCTCGACGTAGACAAAATCGCATTTTAGTGGGCGACTGACACTTTAAAGTGGGTGACTATTTAATTATCTGCTTTTCAGAGGCAACAGTAATTTGACATAAAAATCACAAAACCACTCTTTCAGATAAATATAAGGGAAAAGTCCCATGAAATTGGGTCCATCGTCAATTTTATCAGAAGAGAAAAATCAAGTTTGGTAAAATGCATCTTCCATTTGGTTAGCAGAGGTTTTCCAGTCACCAGTTGTCAATTATCAGGCAGTGTCCACATATTGATTGAAGCCCTAAACAAGCCCATTCTATTCACAAATGGTAGGCTTGGTCGACATTGGTGAAAAAAGCGAAAAGGCATTGGTTTGAGGAAACTAGCAAATATTTTACCAACAATAATTTATGACGCTATCAATAATAGTTCACACATCATTAACTGCTATGCAACAGCTTCCATTTTGAGGCCTAGCAATTTAGTTTAAGTTTTATTAAAAAAAGAAAAGAAAAGAAAAGAGCAGAGAAATGTTAAAACACGTTACAACGAAATCGAATGCAAAAGTGATGAAAAAAATCCTGGCAAAATTTTACATTTTTCATCCCCTACCACTCCTGTAGATATACTTTCCCCTTTTAAAAATAACTTGTTTTGACCAGAAATTTCTAAAAACAACATTGAAGAAATCAAAAAGTTCGAAAAAGAATAGGAAAAGATAATGCAAGAACGAAATCACAGTAAAATAAAGAACAGAAAGAAAACAAAAAGAACACCAAGGCAAGAAGCAAAACTAAAAAAGAACGAGAAAGAAAAAGAAAATAGGGTCTAGAAATAAACATACCAGATAATGAAAACGACGCAGAAAAGTAATCTGAAATAGATTCATGGTTTTGCATCATTTGTAAGGAAGATTCCTAAGAAAGTATAATTCAGTGTCAAGAATATTTAAAATGGATGCTCAAAACATACGAGAACTAGAATTTACATATACAAATTTGTATTGTAACTACCTAATCAGCAAATATTTAGTCATTTTATTGATATCATTCATGGTTTCTAAGTATATCATCCAATAAATTCGACTCGAAAATTGACATAATTAGAGATGTACATCCATGCGCAGAATGCTTATTTTTATCGGCAGGAATTTATTATACCAAATCTAAAAATGCACAGAATCAACTCACAGTTGATTCGGTACCATATTTTTACCGCAAACACTATGAGCATTTAATTATCCAATTGATTTACACTACTAGGCAATTTAGCACATCTAACGTAAACGAAATATCTATCTTTCTAATATAGCTTTATTTTTCTGTTTCTTCATCATAAGACAATATCTCCATATCACAACACTGCAACATTTTTGCCACAGAGATTGGGAAACAATGGTTTAGACCCATAAATACCAAAAGCACTGGTGTACTAATTAATTTTATGCAGTTAAGTCCACGACTCTGTATCATACTTTATGTCAGTCTGGGATATTAAATCATTAAAACGTATTTCTACGCACTCATATAAAATCTTCAAAACAGTAGCGGTATTTCCCCTATAAATTTTGTATAACCCATGTAAAAAATGTTTACCAAGATTTAAAAGAATATAATGTCCCACGTTAGGAAAGTGGTTTTATGCATGACAGAAAAAATATCAAAAGCTTCACTGCCAATAAAAAAGCCCACTAAAATATTACAGTGCTGTAGTAAAAAATCACTTAATGGAGCTCATAGCACGTGTTACCTACATGGAAGTACTCGTAAAAGTACTCATAATAGTACGCCAGTGAATTCGACTCCCAAAGGTCGTTTTATTTATAACAGCTTCTACGCTAAGTAGAAAATACAGCTGAGAAATTTACAGAAGTAATTAAAATGTCACCAAGCACCTATACCTATAGAGCAATGAATGTCCGCCAATATTTGATAAAATCTACAATTGACGAGAAGGGAATAAGTCGTAAATATCGTAAAAGCTGACAGATGAAGTCAAAATAACCGTAGCAGAGATATTATGTCCATAGACACGGTTATTATATTAAATAATAAAAAAAAAACAGGGAAAGGAATTAAAATAAATATGAAAGATCTCACATAACAAAAATAGCTATCCTTTCATAAATTTTGCATAAGTATACTACATACCATCGCGATTTATTAGAACATACTTTATACTGCCAAATGTCACCATACACAGATGATACGTGTACAGTTATATAGTAGATCAGGGTTGTCCAACTGGCGGCCCGCGGGCTGCATCCGGCCCGCGATGCTATTAGTTGTGGCCCGCGTAATTATTTTTATACCTCACGTTATGTTGTTATTACTTTAACAAAATTATTATATGGCCCGCAACCACATCAAAGGTTTTAGTTTTGGCCCTTGAGGCCTTGGAAGTTGGACCCGCCTGTAGTAGATGCAATATAAGAGAAATTGATGGAAATACAACATACAAAAGATCGACTTACACAACACCCTGACAATATATCTCATATAAAATTAGCAATTTGGGTTTAACATGGAGAAATTCACGGCAAGTGTAATACACATTTGGAAATAAATATCTGAAAATCGCTATGAATGTAACATTGACATACACTATTCATTTCTATACTGTGAACAATCACTGAAAATTTAAACAACAACACAAAAGTGCTTCGAGAACTGGAAGAAATCAAAACGCCAGTCAAACTACCTAATCCGGTAAAAGTTGCTATCGTTATAGAGCATTTTACGCAAATAAAAAACAAAAAATTAGGAATAAGTAGCAAATCTAAGCTCAAAATATACACAACGACCATATGGGCGGGGAACAGAGCAGAGACACACATCACATTTTCAAGTGAAGTAGAAGAAAAAGTGGAATCCACCAGTACAGTAGAGTATATTTGTAATGTAAAGAGCTATAATTAATTTAAAAAACGCAATAAGGATAAGAGTTTATACGAAACAGTGCAATAAAGAGGCTTACGTCGACCTGAAATTAGTTAGACCTGTTCTGATCTTGAACAGATTTGTAGTTTTGAAATTAACAATTTATCAAAATCATGGCAAATTATGAGTTTTGACATCCTATGAATTCATTATTATTCCTGCATATTATCAGTCTATTTATAAGCTTTGTGTGTTAATCGCAATCATCGCTTAGTAGCACTGACGAGCCTTGGTAAGGCGAAACACGTCTACTAATAGCATACATTCCATTGTTTAAAAATGTATAATTTGTATTTTTCTTATTATATATACCTCCTACGTTTCCCAAAAATAAATAAAATGGGGAAAATCGAAAGCACTGAACTTCAAAATGTACAGAATTAAAAACAAATGATTCCCTTTTTTTATAAAAGCGTACTCCATGATGGTACCTCCTTTATATTACATTTTCAGTTCGTTTTAATTGATAAAAGAAAAACATTCATCAAAATTTTAATTTCTTCTGAATATAATTTGCTCCATTTTTTTTGCAATGCTTGCACAATGGGATGACTAGATTAACCAAAATTAATTAATTTTCCGCTCTGGGGGTCCTTTGTAATATCAACGGTTAAAAATACATTATTATAATTAAATTTGTCAGTGACATGCAAGAGAAATGTATTGCCACACAGTTTTGCGCTTGCAAAAGGAAATTCGTTTTTTTTTTCTCTCCTGATTTCGCCCACTTCAAAATGAATAAATTTCATGAATGAAGCCGATACCGGAAGCTTTATTTTCAACAGAGCAACAGGAACAATTATCGATATGTCAGCGGTAAGATTTATATGCCCACGAAGCAATCGAGCCAAGACATCCGCCTACCCAAGTAAAACCGTTGTTTTCTATAAATTACTACTAACTTTATGATTAATGGGAAAACATTTTCAATATATTCAAAAGGTTAAAAACGCTAGTGTTCCTGATTGGGGAATTTATTAGTTACGACACAGATTTATTATGTTTCAACCGCCTGTCAATCTGCTGTCAAAAAGTAAGATGGAACATTTTTTTGTTTCTTCATTCCGTTATATAAATGTGTAAATACAATATTGTGCGAGTAAAAAAAAAAAAAGAAAATTGTAACACCCGAAAGTAGAATCACATATTATAAAATCTCTAGATTAATTTAAAAGAAATCTGTGTCTGCAATTAATATAAATATATTCAAAATTATGATTTAGCCTAGTAAAGCATTTTCGATAATTATTAATCCTCTAAAATTAATTATCTTAATGTTAAACGATACAAAACTGCATCGCAGTATTAGAAAATTTAAAAATAAAATGAGATGTATACCATGCTAAGCTCTGAGAATCAACAATAATAATTACATTTACAGTTGAATTGGAGAAGTATATTTAGACCTAAATATTTACAATAGTATCAACCGAAAACGCGTGGAGGAGAAACTGCGACGTTCGCTGTGAGAAACATAATAGAAACTTTATAGAATCTGGGAAATCGTTTTGTTCTGGAAAGAAATAATATTAAGATTCTAAATTTAACGTCGAGAATTTTAACTCGACTCCTCATACTTAAGCTAATAGAGCTATTTATAACTATTTATATCCGTGAACAGCCAGAGAAATCTATTATGCTTTCCGATAAGTAAAAATAAATTATTTTAACGATAAATAAAGTAATTGGAAGTTTTCTTCAAGCAAGGAAACAGTAAAAAATTGTTTTGATCATTTTTATGCCACTGCAAACAGGCATGGAACCATGCTGAATAATGGTTAAAAGTTGTAAAATGTTTTTAGCACTTTTATTCGATAAAAAGTTATCAGTTTTTAAAAAAATTACTTCTTCAGTTACACTAGCCGAAATTTATAGTGATCCAAAAACTGGTATAATAGTTTCATGGCTTTCAAAGTATTTTCTTTTTAATTAATCCAAAAAATCCAAATACATGAAAATGCTTTTAATTTTTTAGGCCATTAGTGTAATAAATAGATAGGATATCCGATCTAGAAAAGTTCAACAACCAATTCATATAAAGCAGAAAATAGTTGAATAAAATTTGATATTAGTTTGTGCCTAATATAACACTGTTATAATGAAACAAAAAATCCGTTGAAATACCAAACATTGGTGAGATGTAACGTTTTACTTTGTGGATATTTTATTCTTTTTTATATTAATTATAGATTAAACATTTATTAAACAACAGAAAATATTACTTGAAAATTATAATAGAAATGTTCAGCAAAATAAATGAAGCAATTAATAAGCAGGTATATATGATAATAACCAGGAATAAGTTGAAATATAATATAAAATAAGAATTGAAATTGATAATCCCATAAATATTTGCAATTTGTGAGCATCGCTACTTCATACATTCTGCGTCGCTTTTGAAAGCAAAATTTGAAGAAGTGCGTTGTTAAATAAATTCAAAAAATATATAACTATAGGATATGGTTCATATGTTTGAAAGCTACCTTTTAAAATAATCACATTTAGTTTGTTTATAAAATCTATATAAAAATAACTTGTTCGGTTAATTAAGAGACGCAAATCTACGCAAAATTTAAAGCTAACGGATCAAGTGCAAAATGCCCAGTGTAGTATTAGTGAGCAATAGATCAAAACCTTCAATTTAGTCTATGAACTTTATTTATGCGTTGTGCTTTTAACTGAGTAGATTTTTGAGAAATTGCATGCTTGGTGACAGTTACACACAATGAAATACAATGCTAGAAAAAAATGCACAAGTAGTTAATGTTATGTTTCTGGGCACATTTTACAATGTTGCTCCTGTGCGAAATTAGCAGTAGGTGTTGTAATTACTCTGTTTTGGAGTCGGTCTAAGCCCGAGGTAGTGTTATTAGTGCACTTTGCAGAATTATTAGGATACAAGAATAAAGTCTCAAATTCATATTCTTATGTCACCTTAACTCCGTTCCTTAGTTAAACTACTCATCAACATCAAAAACTTTCGGATTCGAGTTATTATTATCCGAGAACGATGTTAAACAAAGAATAACACCGTCGAAAGACATTATATTTCTGCTTTTTGGAGTTGAGAATTTCTAACTATATGGGGTGTAGTTACAAACATTTCCGAAAAGTGTAAAATATGTCTTTTTAAATGATATTCTTACAATTTTTAGTGATAGTTTAACTGTTGTTAGAAAAGCCACAACTCGGTTTTTATTTTAACATAAGAGAAATTGTATTAATAAAATTCACAGTTTAGGTTTCAATAATTTCTTGCAATGATATTCTAAATATTGACACCAAACACTATTATGATATTATATCTACATCCCTCTTAAACCACTTCGTGTTTTTATTGTATATTTTAACATACTATAGGGCACAACTGGTAAAAGTATTTATTTGTTTGTTCTCAAATGATTATGTTGCAAGTCAAAGGTTTAAGTTTATACATTAATGCAGCAATGGAAATATCTCCTATGTTATGACACAATTTTATAAATAATAATATAGATATATGAATTTATTGGATTTGGATACTGCCCAATTGCAAATACTAAATTCTATAATTGTGCTAAATAGATAAAAGCCATAAATTGTGCAAAGTATTCCAATTGTTTTGTGTGTCTTATTTTTGTCTTTCGGATCAAACTTTACGATACTAAAGTTATAAATTCCAGCAAAATTACAATTTTTATTAAGCCATTTAAGCGTCTTTGCGATCGATTATTAATCTTACCTCGGTAAAAGAAAAAATAACACTCTTAAAATGAAAAGGGAATATTATTTCACAATTTCTCGTCAAACATTGTTGAAAGAGAAATAGAGATTTGAAAACAGAATATCTCTTTTCAAGAACCGCTGCCTCAAAACGTGTTACAAGCGAAACTATTCCGCGATTTAATAATAATCTAGTTAGCTGTTTATGGCGCGCCGTTGCTCTTCTGTTCGCTGTTAAGGACTTCGGTTGTTTCTCACTGGTCGAAGGCGACTTCGACGACGACGACGAAAACCTCGTGGCCGACGTCACGTGATCGCATATTCCGATGCCCCGTCCGTTCGCGGGCGCGAAAAACAGACGACTAACGGTCTATGATCGCGGACGGGCCGAAGCGGACGCGGACGCCGGGCGTCACGACGCGTGCCTTCAGATGTAGACGGTGCGCGCGCAACGGACGGCGCGAGAGAACGTTTGCTTCTAGTTTCGAATTCGGCAAATTGCCGTCGCGTATCCGACGCCAACGACGGCGATGATCTTCACCGTCGCGTGTCGATTCAATTCTGCGAAGTCGAATATCGGAAACTTTGCAAAAATAATAAACCTGAAAGTAATTAACACAAGATCCATGAATAGTCGCGCTTAAAACTGAAAAATGCAATATTGGTCTCAAATGCTATGCTCAATAAATTTCCTCCGCAGACAAAAACACCCTAATTCGATATGTATATACAGTGAAATCTCCCTTGAACGGACACCAATGGGACCATGTAAGGCTGTCAGGCCCAGGCCAAAGTGTCCTCTCATAGGAGGTGTCCGTTTCCTACAACAAAATAAAATGCGTGGATCAGTTTCCTGGCGGAAAGGCAGAAAAGGTAAAAGGAAAAAGGGACCGAAAAAAAAATTGTCAATACTGAAGTTCGGATCACACCAACGAGCCCTATCTTTGTTTCTGGTACATACGTCTTCACAACGGTGCGGTGTTAAGGAACTTCATCATCGTCTTTAATTACCAGCTGCTCAAATTTAGAAATAGAACCGGGAGCATGTACTGTTCAAGATCTAATGACACCACATAAATAAATCGTAGGAATTTATAAAAGAAAAACAAATACTTCTAAATTTGTAAACACCAACTGACGACATGAAACGTATACTCAACTTTTGTTCTGTATTCTAAACCCCTGGATATACTCTTTTACTAAATTACGTTAATGAAGTTTAGTGATAGAAAAGTTTCTTAAAAAAAATTGTAAACCACCTAAACCTTTGTTTTAATATAAATGTAAAACACCATTTTATAATTAAGGTTTACTAAGTTTAGTTAAACTTTAGTTTCTCGTCTAAACCTACCTTACCAACACAAGAAGAAAACAAGATATATGTATATATGCACGTAACAAAGTAAGACGACATTCGTTTATATCGTGTCAAAGAATAAACGATCATCTCCAACTAAATTGTTGAAAATCTACCATTAGAGACCCTTTGTATGAACTTGGAATACATAATCCAGTGATGGGTGGAGACTGTGGCTTGAAAATTATAATAAAAATCCAAAAGAAAAAATCCCTTACCACAAAAAAATAAAAAGATAAAAAATCTAAATACGTATTTCTGCAACTAAGTTGCCATCTTCAGTAGAAAAACAAGAGTAGTGTTAAACGTAGTGTTTTCGGCGAAGGTAAACCTTGGAAGATAAGCTCTTCACCAAATCACTAGTGGAATAACACTGACATCCTTTAAAAAACAACAAGGCTTATATACTATCTAAATCTAATGGGGCGTGACCAATTAAGTTAACAATAATTCCTATAAGCTGAACTCAGGTATTGGTCCTTTGTCGGAATTCATTAATTTATATTTGTTTTTAAGTATATAAATACTTTCGTAACTATCTTGAATCGCGAGAGGAGTACAGTAATTTTTACTGACGAGTATTTTCGAGTGCTGAAGATTCCAACGTTGTATTATGAACGCCAAATAACACGTGGTATAACGCTGCATGTTAGTCCGATCCGAAGAAGTAGTAGAATCAGCATTGGTCTTTTAGAGATGGATTTCAAAGAATTAATGCAGGTATCGCCACAGCGCTTTACGTCGGAGCAATGTGTAAATATTTTAGAAAAAATTATTCTCAGGAGTGTAAAGCCAATGTATCCCGAAGAGGATGTGGCAGTAATAAAACATGTCGAAGATAACTCGCGAATTCATAAAGCAAGATTTGTTAAGCAATAATTTGAGATTATGCAATGGCCAGCAGGGTCACCACATCTTAATCCTATCGCAAATATGTGGGTCGCTATGATTAGAAACTGGGCAATTGGTGCGAATAATGGGTTTGAAGCAAGAAACAGAGGAAATATTAGGCAAAACGCAGAACTTGTCTGGGAGCAATTTCGAGGAACGGCTTTTTGTGGGAGTTTCGTAAATTCAATGGAAATACGACCTTAAGAATGCATAAACATTAATGGACCAATAGTTTTTGATATACTCGAATGTGTCAGAATAAGTGCACCACGTAGTTTTTAAAATATTTATTTCTTATAACCAAGCAAACTTTATAATATCGTACGTATTTATCCTATTTATATTCCAAACAAAATACATATTAACTTAGTTTTGATAAACCTAACTCCCAAGCAGATACCTACATGTGATCCAAAATCATCTTTTCTTTATAGGAATGAACGAGGATTACTTGGGCAAAAAACAGTGGGTGTATATCGAGTATACAATGGAATTAAGAAATGTTTAAGAAAAGTTTGAAGAAAATTATGCTTTTTGACAAAATTTTTTGAAAAGGTACATAAGTTTCTAAGATAGTTTTCAAAACTTAAATTTATATTTCCATTGCCTAAACTGCAGACGCTTTCCCAGTTCATAGATTACAAAAATATGATTGGCAACCAATGTTGCGTACTGGCCAAAGGAATAGAAAACTATCTTCAGGGGTAATTTTCGCTACGTTTGCGTTTCCGTACGTCATTTATTTTCAAGACGAAGTACGGTGATGGGTGGTGGGAGATTCAAAATAATCATGTTCTATGTTGTATTAGACATACATGATTATTCATATATACATTCTAATGTTTTGTACAACACACGCAACAAAATGAAAACAGCACCGTGAAACAATGTCAATTCGGCTATGTTTCTTTCATTCAACCCCCTAAAAAAGCTTTAGCGATACAGAAACCCGCTTTGACAGGCGATATGCTAATTACCACTACCCCTTTGTCTGTTATCTCTTTCCGGTTGATATACTGTTACCGTAAACGTACAGCATAATGTATAAAACTACCTCACCCTTCTCGCCGACCGAAGACCTGTACGCCAGATATCTTTGAGCGAGGGAAAATTACGGCCCGTGATAAATTTCAACAACTATTGTCGCCCGAAACGTCGTTGCTGGTATACGCACGTGTTTATGTATGGCGAGGTAGTAGTTCAAGGAAAATTTTGATAAATTTATCGCATAACGACTTCCGATCTTCCAGTCTCCCTCGAAAACGGGCGAACCTTCGTCCTACGCCACCGCATCTTGTGTCTCGATCAATTAATCATTTTTTGCGCGCGCGTCTCGAAAAAGCGAGAGGAACGATAATTTTCGAGACATGAAAGGCGGTTAATCCTTCAGGAAGAAAAAAAGTTGTACGGTTGCGAAACTGTGAATCAAGAGTGTCGAGCGGCGCTTCATTGAGTGATAAATATATCGACAAGTTGTCAGCATTTCGAGCCATCCTCGTGGACGGACTACAAATCCCTGTAAGGGATAACCGGAGAAATCCCCCGGAGATTTAGGGGAGAGAAGGAATTTTTGTTTACTTTTTGCGTGAGCTTCTAGACGTCCATACAATGTTTTCTTTTTAGTTCAATCTTTCGGCCTCGGAAGAATCAATTAAGGCAACCAACGCACGTTTCAATACGGAACGGAAAGCTTCCGTATTTTTCTTGTTCTTTTTTTTTTTGTTACGCGGTAAAGACCTGAGGAAAATACGGGTGAGAGATAACAGAAATGCTATTTCTATTCCGCTATTTACGTATAGAATAAATACCTACCCAGATTGTTAAAAGTAAATGTATGTTCATCTTGAAAGATCTTGCCATAGCAATTAGCAAAATCTAAAGAAAAAACACCAATTTACACCATGCAAATACCGATTAGCGCAAACTTAAATCCCAGATGATTTTGTCATTAGAGAGCGTAGAGTAAAATTCAATAAACCCAAAGTTTCGTAATTACATCTAAAACTTATCAAATGGTAATATATCTTTCTATTGTCACTTCAACATCACAACAGCTGACAATGAGTGAGATTTCAAAAAATGTATGCTGCCTTCTGCTGACAAGGCTTCATTGGTAGGTAGACGTCTTCTGATTGCAGGTTTTTTATATCTATGTATTTATTGGATTCAATGTTGCGTCCATGTAAACTGATCAGTTTCCCCTTGGAAATTGGCTTTCTACAGTGTAGCATTCTCATTCCTCTGTAGTAGGATATCCAGAAAAGTAGTTAGCAAACGTGCATGTGCATACCTCAATCACATTTTTGAAAGCTGTAAGTGTGAATAGCTTCCTGCTGAAGATTTTCTATGCATATGTTGTTCAATCTGACGGAAAGCGGGAAGCTCAGTCATTCCGGTTTCCTGTTGGTAGAACTTATTCTTCATCTGAATCTATTCAGTTTGTTAAAGTCGCTGTAGTAAGTGAAACATATTCCTATACACGTTGCAAGCGCGGTTAAGGAAAATGAAAATCAATACAAAACAATTGTAATTACGTATACACTATAAGAACGTTAAGCAAATAAGACCTGGGTTTTCTTTAAAGTCAAATCGCAACCAATCTGTAAACAATAGAATTATAACTTACTCCAATATAATTATGAACATAAGTGATTGATGTACAAGTGAAAATAAAAATAATAAACCGAATTCCTACGCTTATTATGTAATACCAGCATAAGCTTCCCTTTCAACGAAGTTAAAAATAGGTACACTTGTTTATTAATATTTGTAGCTAATATCAACAAAGGCTGTGCCTTAATTTTGAACGTAATACATCAACTCGGTAAATATCAAATAAAATTAAATATTTATATTGTAAACCTGCTCATCAAATACATCAACATAATTCTCCGAAAATATCTCTGAAGCACATACCAGGTTATTTATGAGTTATATAATATCTGAAGGTCTACACATATCGCGCTGCGTATGGCAAAAGTATTCACAGCTAGCACGTTATACGTATAAAGTGTACATATTTGTGCTTACCGAAGGACTTACATATATACGTAATTCGTGTTTCTACGCCCCCAAAGTAGTGGGTGTATGTCTGTAGGTACATATGCACGTAAGTTAGGCGAGCGCACAAGAATTTCGGAGATGTTTGAGCAGAGCTAAAGCAAATATGTATGACATCCACTTACTGCTATTTACACCGCTCCTGAAGGAGCGCTACTATTCAGGATCAAGTGCAGGCGACGACGAGTGATGTCGCTGAAAATCGGGAGGCATTAAGCGGCGGATGCTTGTGAAATATCAATAATTTCTGACAGTCGGAATGCTCAAATCTTTTAAGTAATAAGTGAAGAAATAGTTGCGATCTAGTAATAAATATGAATTCATAAAGCTTTTTTTTTTTATTGAATAATTGTTTTTGAGAATTTTAAGAATTACAAAGCCTACCTTACACTAACATACGAATTAACTTTTATACTTTTTGTTGATAGATTGTACAATCATAAAGTTGCAAACAGATAACTGTTTAAACATTTACTGTTGTCCCCACCAAATTTCACTGTCTTGAAAGGTGTCCTAATGTTCGTTATTCATTGGGTGAAATGCATAAAACGTAATAGATGCTATTGCTTCACCAAAAAGTATCCATTTCGTAGCATTTACTTTTACATAGAAGTATCTGCTTCACTTGAGAAGAACATGCTACACTATACGGCACAACAGAAGTACGTACTGCTGAATTGAACACATTTCAGTCTAAAACTATTAAAATTTTGTGAAAGTTGCAAGCATGAGGGACTCTTCTGATTTCGAATCAACAAAAGAATTAGGCCAGGATAAAAATAAACAATTGTTATTTGTTACTCTTTTTGAGGATCATGAAATTTTCCAAAAAGCAAGTACGAAAAAGAGAGAGCGCTTATACAAAATTAACTGCTGGCTTCAATGAAATAAAAGGTAAAAGGTAGACGCAAAAAAAAATTCAATAACATGAAAACAAAAGTTAAAAAAATTGTTGACTGAAGGGCAGAGAAAATTCTACGAGTTATGGAACGTAGGAGAAAATCCAGTGATACACAGGGTACCAAGTGTGTGTCAGGCCGGTGTAATCACTAAGGCTGGGATTTCCTTACAATACAGTGAAGATGAGTTCCTCAGTTTCAAATCTGGTTCCAAATAAGTTAGAGTCATTACACCTAAAAGTACTAAAGCAGTGGCGAAGGAGGAGTTACTGATTCAACTATAGAAGACCTGTTTACGAAAACAAATTAAAGTGCCAGTAAAGTTCAAATTTCTGCTGCTCGAGCTCAACAGTCTGTGGAAGCTCAGGAACGGGCCGCAATTGCATGGATAAAACGGGTGATCAGTTAGTCGCCTGTGTAATGCGGCGGGATATGTTGGATTTACGGTAACTCATATGTATTTATAAAAGTTTTGTTCCTATTTAAAACAGATATTTTTTATTTTCATTTTGTTACAAGCTTTAATTTGAAATAAATACGTTGTTTAGTTGTGTCTTCTGATTATATTATAAAACAATTCAACATACTCGTAAGATAGTACATATGATAATAATTAATTATATTAGTTGACATTACGAAATATAGCCTCAGCAACTTCATTTCTGCGTCGTGTGCCTCGATTTCGAATTTGTGCTTGCTTACTCCCGGATATTACTGCATTCAAATGCTGTAGTTCTATCTGAACTGGATCAAAATCATTGTATGGAACTCGCAAGTGTTTAGCTATACTGTGAAATACAAATGCATTCACAACATGTTTTGTAATGTTTTCAGGCGAAAAGTATAGTGGAGCATTGAAGGATGCCGTTTCAACTGACCAAAGTAGCGCCCTATGACACAATGTTCTTTCACCTGGATTAAATTATAATTTTCTTGATTTTTAAATGGTGTCAGCAATCACGGAGCAATATCATATCCCGCATCACCTAACACGGATGCTTCTTGCACATTATTATACATAATTCGATGCACTACGGAGTTTCGCCAAATTCGACTATCGTGCATGGAGCATTCGTTATTTTTAATTGTATAAATACAGCAAATTTAGAAACAGAAATATATTTATGGAATAATAGAGATATTCGAGCATTCCGAGATACTGTAACCCTGTATATTTTATGTGTATATAAATATTCAGATATTGTACGCCTAACATTTCGTCCAAAAATTTAATAAAACATTCGCGTATCCCAAATTTAATTAGATAGAGCCGAGCCCGTTCAAATTCAAGAGCAGAAATAATAATAATAAACGCCAAGACGCTGCGACAAAGCACGAGGAATTTTTCGCGGGGCATACAAAAGAATGGGGAAGAGAAAGGAGATACAAAAACGATTTCCCACGGCGTCGCCGATTTCACCGAACGAAGAGAGAACGAAGAAAAAGAATATACAACAAAGAAAGAATTCGTGAAAGTAGAACAGAAGTTAATAAAATCGGATCAAACAATTGTTCAATTAAGTCTTTAGTCCGGGGATAACTTAATCAGTTTCGATATAAGAAAACTGCTTCTGTATTCTCGATACGAGCCGAGCCCATTTAATCCGGTTTCCGGATCACAAAAGACCGTCCGAATTATCATTCCTCCGTGATTTTTTCCTCCTCCATTCTCGTCGTGAGGACGAGCCGCGTTCTTCTGCCTCTTGCAAATGAAGGGCGGGTGGGGGGTGCGGTAAGGGGACTCGAAGAACTTGCATTAGTCCCTTCGCGTTCTCAAACCATCCGCCACTTTACTTAGAACGAATTAAGAATTAAATATTTTAATTTTACCGAAACGAAACCAGAATCCTAAATTAATTAATATCCGGCCAGGTTGGTTCCCTCGCTCATTTACTATTCTCATAATGTCTGCTCTTTTTATAACTGCTCCCATATCAAGCCACCAATTAAAACCCTAAATATTAATGCCGATGCTGTTAAAACAGACTTGGCGAATAAAAAAGAAATAATGTAAGAACAATTGGCGCCTTTATCTAACGGAACAATGAGCTAACGCTAAGAATTAGAAGCTCCACATTTACTACAACACCACGGCATTTTTAATCCTCGCCATTGTTAGGTTTAATGACTGGGTAACAGTGGAGTGTTGGTTAACGTTACATACATGCACGCAGGAGCATCTCCACTCGCCATAGTTGCTATCCCAATGATAAACCGTATAATTCGTAGATAAAATTTAACTATTCATGCTCGTAAGGCCGAATAAATTGCATTTATTGTCCAGTAGTATCTTTTTTATTGGTTACCGCGGAGTAAATTTTATGAAAACGTTACTGCCGAGGAGAGAACAGCATGAAAATGGCGTGCGCACGTGAATTTTTAAATAGAGAAAAAAAAGGTGCTGCTGGCGCTGTTGAAGGTATTCTGGATAATTATTTTTGATGTATGTATATGTGTAAGCTCAATTTAGAAAGTGGAGAACTGGTTGTAGGGGTAGCTTTTCCTACCCCTTAAGACCGTAGGTCATTGTCCAGATGATGAGTGTCTTATCAAAGGCAGTCTACTTAATTTCATTTTTATCACTTATATCGTATTTAAGAAAAAAAAAACTACTGTTTTGGCACCGTCTTTCAGGGATCGTATCTTAAGAGGAGAGGGGTGAACTATTTTTTATTTGAAAACTCTCCATAATTTTCAACAAGGAATCAATTCCTCAAGTTTTTCGCAATTCCTCATTTGTTTCTTCAAAAATATGTATTGCACTCATTTCTTTAGGTCCTAAGATACTAAAATTAAGTAACTGTTATGGTTTTACTTTTCTTTTGAGATATTTGCATATTGCCCTTACCAGAATGCATCCCTAACGGCGCATTGCTGGAGAGGAAACAATTTTTTTTGTTATGTTTTAATTTTTAGTTAAAAGAAGTGCCAAAAAAGCAGTACTGCCAGCTACTAGAGGGAAAACTGAAATAGGAACAAGGACACTCATGAGGGTGCATTGGGAACTGGCGGGAAAGTCTTTAATATTGTCATCAGCAAGTTCATATGATTTAGAACAAGGTTTTTACTACATCAGACTAGTAGCAAAAGAGAAGACTAGTATGTAATATAGCGCTAGTGCCAAGAATAAAATAATATCCATTAAACTCAGATCTAAGTCTCAGATAACTATAGTTGGACTATACACAATGAGTATTTAAAAACACAACAATAATTGTGGCAATTGAACAAAAATTAAAATAATTGATGGTGCACATATTGTTTTAACAATTGTTCTATATATGTATAACACCATTATTTGAACACAATTCATACCTTTTTTGTATGTCATTTATTTATGTTCCAGCAATTATTTTAAATTCTTCCAATTGTAATAATAATTATTGTTACTGGACGTGTTTTAAAACACACATTATGTAATCCAGTTACACATCATGAAGATTTTAACGAGAAAAACGCATTTTTCCTTACTAAACAGAGAAAAAATAGTTAAGAGGTGAAGTAGGTAACTATACCTGCAAACGCCATTATCAATACAGGCATAATTTCTTAAGTAATCAAATTAGGAAGTGACTGTATTTGGAATAAAAACCATCAAACTAAAAGATCTTTTCAGCAGTGTAATGAAAACGGTATGTTGCTGGAAAAAAATATTTTTTTCTCATATTTCCACCTTCATTTTGAATGCTAATCAAGTCAAATATAATACCCTTAACGGAAACTAATTTTCTTCAGAGGTTTTCCGAGACAACTGCAAATTTCATGATAAATCGATTACCCTGTACACAGAGTAAAATTATCCTACCCTTAATTTCCGTTGATTTCAGAACAATATATTTTCCAACATAAGAATCCTTCTCTCATTATACAGGTAAACAATAAATATAAAAACCTTTTCACTATAAACAAATGTTCTCTCATCCGTCTAAACTGTTCTTAGTATCCCCATATGTAACGGAAAGCGCAGTGGTTATCGTAGTTAAGCGTGGTTATGCAGTTGTAAGTAGTTCAAAGTGTTTACCTTGTTTTGAGTTGGGTTTTGTCGGTTCTGTCACCCTCTATTATCAAAGAGAGATATTCGATGTTGTGCTGTTATAAATAGAGGATATATTCTGGGGATTAATGGTATATATAATAATTAATGAATATCAAACAGTGTTGAATGGATTTTGTGATTGGTGGTCTAGCAGCATCATGTGCAGGATTTTTCACGAACCCTTTAGAAGTAATAGAAACTCGCATGCAACTTCAGGGAGAATTGCAAAAGAAACACAAATATGTTGTACATTATAAGAACATTATACACGCTGCCCACCAAATTATCAAGCATGATCGTGTTCTCTCTTTACAAAAAGGAATTGTGCCTGCGCTATGGGTTCAGTTGATAATGAATAGCTCGAGATTAGGATTCTATGACTATGGTTTATCGCTTGGATATTGCAACGACAGTGAAAGCAATGTCGTGTTTTATAAGTCGGTTATTGTTAGTGGCTGTGGAGGAGTCATTGGGCATTATCTATCAAATCCTTTCTACCTAATAAAAACTCATCTTAAATCAGAATCTGCCAAGGCCATTGTCGTTGGTTATCAGCATCAGTAGAAAGGAACATGGAATGCATTAGTTAATATATATCATAAAGGAGGTTTGAAGGCACTATTCAGAGGTGGTGTAGCTGTAATCCCGCGTGCATTTGTGGCTTCAAGTTCCCAGCTAATGTCATTCGTTTATTCTAAAGAGTGGCTTCGAGGGGGAGAGTACTTTAATAAGCACCCAATTTCAACGTATTTCGTTTCTAGTATGATTAGAGGAATCGCAATTAGTGTAATGACTGCTCCATTTGATTTAATACTAGTTAGATTATATAATCAAGGTATAGGTGATAAAGGTCAAGGGCTGTATTACAAAGGGTACTTCGACTGCATATTAAAAGTTCATCAAACAGAAGGCATAACAGCGTTTTACAAAGGTGTAGGACCTAGGTACTTTAGATTGGGTCCACATACAGTACTGTGCTTAATGTTCTGGGATATCTTCAAAGAAATTCGCGCTAATATCACACAACGCCCAGTAAAATAATCGTAATAAGAATTTGTAAGTAATGCAGTCGTATGTTAGATCTGAAATACACCTTCTATTTTGCGATTAAACATGATTCTCGCTGTGTAAAATTATATCTAAAAAAGTAGTTTAATATATTTTCAGTGTTAAAAAAATATATATATATTCATCCATTTGGAGGCAACACTCTGCTTTAAGGATGCAATTCTCTCCTCCCATGAGTAATTTACTTTTTTTTTTCCAAGAGGGATTTGCATCCGTATTTCGCTGGTTTGCTGATAATATATTTGGCTCCGAAATGTAGGCTCTCTACGCAGGTGGTCGCGAGGGAATACGTGGAAAGAGTATCAACATGAAGCTGAATTGAACTTGTGCTTATTTGGGAAAATAGAGAATGTCCTCATCGGAAATTGTACGTTTAATTATATTATAGCTCTATTTTTTTATAATATACAAGAAGTGTTTTCCCCGAAAAAGATTTTTTTTAAATATACAGAGTGTGAAAAGAATATATAAAAGTATACTTTACGTTTTCTTAAATAAAACATACGTGGATATTGTCAGAGTTCTATGCTAAAAAAAACTACACAAATCATCAAAGTTTTTACATTAAATATAATCGAGAATATGTAAATTCATTCATGTAAATTAAAGAAAAGAATTAAAATATTCAGGCTTGTAATTATAAAACCGTACTTTACCATATAAAACGTTAATTCGAAATAAATACACATATGGTTCAAAATTCCATTTTGAATGTACTTATTCACGAGAGTTTGATGTAAATTGACAAGAACACTCAATTGCTTTCAGGCCCTTTTTTCAATTACTAGATTCCATTATAATTCCAACAAAAATACAACAATCGTCTTTGTTTATTGTTGACTGAAATGCGTCCATATATCCAATCACAATAAAAAGCAAAGGTTCAAACAATA
The DNA here is from genome assembly GCA_949128085.1 of Cetonia aurata. NCBI lineage: Eukaryota > Metazoa > Arthropoda > Insecta > Coleoptera > Scarabaeidae > Cetonia > Cetonia aurata. The sequence goes on from OX421887.1 coordinate 28,605,059, forward strand.
GGTAAGCATTTGCTGGATATGTGCTCGGAAAATGAAAGTCAAAACAAAAACATCGTTCTAACTGATTCAATTTTCTCAAAATAAAAAAAAAAACGACGCCAAAACGGGGAAGGAAATAGGTTTTTTTTTTTCAATAAAATCGCTCAAAATAAATATCTCCTTTATTAGTATACACCAACATGCGAGATATCCATACACACGAATACGCGTACAAACAGACAAATGTTGACGTAGTGGTCGTGAAGTATATTGCATTTTTTTGGCGATTGTAATTACTTTCGGTCTGCTCTGGATCGTACAATCGGGCGTATACTTTTTTAATGCTCACGGACATCAATTAGCGAAAAATGTCGGGAGGGTGGAAAAAATGGGACCTGGTGTGTCGTTAATTTCACGGTCAATGATTCGCGAAGTCCGAACAAAGCGCTGCGCGAGATTAGAGAGCCAGGTCGACGCAACTCTTGCACGCACCACTGTGTGCGGACCCTGATAAGTACAGTGAATCGCAAAAAGTTTAGGGACTTGCGGAAGACTTCCATAAGTGTAGCAACTACATATGATATATGTAGATTTATCAGTTAACAAGTTGCCTACCGATTGGTTGGCAACCAACGTATTAAACAAATAACATCACGTGGAAATGCAAGAGCAATTTTGATGACAAAAATAATGAATAGGTGATTGGATATCTAAAAACAGAGAATAACTTTACGTCAATGTAACACAACCTCCAAACACAAAATCATCCCAAAAATAGAAACCGAGTTCAATTTATTCATACTATTTCAATTTGATTTTTCAAAATTTAGCGTAAAACTCATTACAATGGTATAATCCAAGATACACGAAGATTCCATTAGTTTTTGATTGGATATGTAGCTGAGGATAATATTATTAAACAAATGCTTAATGTTAAGAAGCTAATCCACATATAAGTTGTAGGAATCATAGATCTTTGTCTTGGTATAGCTTGCACTAGTATACCATCATAAGACACTAAAATCTACACTGAATGATAACGTTAAGATAGAGTTCATAAAGAAGCTTAAATATGTATGACCAATTAATCACTATGACAACGACAATACGAGCAAACGGCTAATGTCAATGCATATCCAAGAGTTGGGCACCTTTTTTTATTAGTGGAGGCCGTCTGACATAAAGTCTCCGGAAACGCCATTGGATTATATCTCCCATGTCCTTTACCCATTACATTATGCTAGCCAATCCAATATTCTGGTACCCTGCGCTAGTCTGTAGAGATCTTTAGCTAGTCGATCGAAAACACCATCTGAGTTAATTATTGGCTTACCACAAATTGCCTGTATTTTGGCATCCAGAGCATAGAATGTGGTATGCAGTTTCTGTCATTCTATTACACAGTATGTATTTGGGTATCTGCATCGCGGTGTTGATTCCCATTTTCTGTAGGTTGCCTTTCACTGCCTGTTAAAGACTCCACCACAATGTGAAGATGATTCCTACTAAGCTGTAGTAGTCCTTCACTGTTCTTTATGATGGACCCAACTCCTTACCGGCTGGTAAGAAGTTGGGAAAAATCATTGATGGTGGTTGCAAAAACATTTACAAATTAGGCCCCTTGTAATCAAGAGAGCTCTGGATACAAATTAGCTTGTGATGAGACACTTATGGTTGTTGATGCTTTCGCGTTGAATAAGCGTGGCTGTATCTATTCTTTAGAAACTGAGAGTGCTATTATTGTGTACATGAGTTATTACATTCATGATGAGAAGGTATGTTAAGATAAGTATTCCTTCCTTTCTAAAATAGACCTAGCAAGACTTATATATCGCAGAGTACAAACCGTATCAGCACTTGATAGCTGCTGTGTTGGCTTTCAACTAAATACAGCAAGAACAATTAGTCAACAGGAAACTGCTGTCTAAGAAAATATCACACAGATGAACCAATATGTGGACTACATAACGAGAAGTAAGAAACGGCCTTACATGTGATTTTTTAATGTACTGCATTAAACCAAGGGAGATTGATATGGCTAGGGCAATTGAACTATTGGGCCAAATTAAAGGGAGTAGTCTGCATATGTAAAGCAAACGAAGTACAGGACAAATCTTTCCTGTGTCCACGTTAATCCCTCATATAAGGTAATAATCTAAGGTTTCGCCACTTGATTCCAGAACGCCACCCTATAATTGAACAATGAATGGAACAGAGTTTAATAATAATAATAATAATAATAATTCATGCCTTCACATCCCCCAACAGCTTTCGCCAATTACAGGGGGCATCGGCCGGCCATGAGTTATTATTACGCCTGCGCCCGTGGAGCGACTTAAGGTGTTTGTCTCTCAGCATTTGCCAAGGAGTGAGGAAAACCACGAAAACCTCACTCTGAGAGCAGGCCCTGGGATTCGAACCCCGGACCCCGTGACTGATAGCCAAGCGCGCTAGTCACTCGACCATCAGCCACACAGAGTTTGGCGAAGTTTTGTCAAAAGAAGGACGTTTGTCTAATTTCATAATATTAACTTTTTCAGAAGTTTTAATCCTGCTGTTGGTCGATATTTTAGAATGCCAAGCCCTAAAAGTTTTGTAGCCCAATTGCATATATTTGCAACACCCACTTGCCGGTGTCAAATTGGTTCACTTACTTTTGCTAACAATTCTACAAGTCCACGAGCAACAAAAACAAAATAACTTTCCCTACGCAGACGAAATGAGAGGAAAAAGCGAAGGAAAGCGTACGTACTAAATGAAAGAGAAACAACATCGAATTACCTCAACGTAAGATAAACAAAAACAACGCCGGAACGGGTATCCAATTTCATTAGTCATGGCCCTCCTAGTTACCTACACATGTACGCATGTAGAAACACACTCACACATATTCGAATCATAAAATTCACCACTTCCGTCCCTTATTCGTCCTCTGCGTTTGCGACGTGGGTAACGAAACAGCGGCGTTTGACGCAAATCGGAAATCATATCTCGCAGCACAATGATAGGAAACGCGTTATATAATTTAGCGGTCCGACCTTTTTTGTGTCGCCGTGGCCGTTTGGGAGTTTTCCAGGTCGTTTGGCCCGGCTCAAACGCCCGTGGAGGAATAAAACAACGGAATTTGTGCTAAAACGGATACTGAAGAACGGTTTCGATGGTTAAATATAACCGCAAGGAATATTGACTAGTGCCGCTTCCTGGAACTAGACGTAGGCGTATTTGTCAGGTTATAATAAAAGAGACGGTATTAAAGCTTATAAGTATAGGGTAGATAGATATTTTATAAAAAAAAAAAAGTAGATAACCTGTTACCACAATATAGGTTAGAATAACCCATGCTGGTTGGTAAAACTGACAAATGAACATATATTGTCGAATCAGTACCCTGGTGGTAGGTTGTTTAAATGTCTCATTTGACATTTTATCTTGCAAAAAACATAAGCAGCTACAATTATGCATTAACATGAAGCAAATTACGAATTTTAAGATGTAGTCAGTAATAAAAGTAAGTTGCAAGCTGAAACCAAGCATCTCCACTTGGTAAGATCGGATCACACTGGGATATAAATTTTCTAGAACAGGAACAACGTCATTTCTAATGAGATCCATATATTTTAACGCTGTCGAATTCACGTCAATAAAAATTGTACCAATTACCGCTGATACCTGGCCAGACATTCACCTTTTGGGGATATCGCGTATGTGTCTCAGGCAACCAAAGAGGATTCTCTGCTGACCAGTACTTACAGTTCTGACGAATTACTTCTTCGTTCAACATGAAAGATGATTCACCCGAAAAAAGGATAGAACGAAGAGTTATATCATTTCCGTTTAGTTTATTCATTAAGTCTTCGCACAACTGTATTCTATGATCTGAATCATCTTCGCTTAATTCCTGTAGAAATAGCATCTTATAGGAATGAAATTTTTGTTGGTGGAAACATTTTAAAACAATTGAGTGGCTAACGTAATTTTCTCGAACTGTTTCGCGTGAACTTGATGTTAGATTCTTTGCAACACTTAATAAAATATCTTTCACATCGCCTTCCACAAAATGGGTTTTTTTTTATCGGACGGACATGTCTAAGTTCTCTAAACTGTAAAAGAATTTTGGAAACGGTTCCGTTTTGACGTGTTTATTTTTTTGTACTTACTTGTAATAAACAATAAACAATGCGTTAGCTATCCAAAAATACCAAATTCTTTGCATTTTCGCTGGGTGAAAATATCTTTTGTGTTATTTCTTTAGCATTTTCCAAAATCTAACACAAACACAGCTGAGTATTTTGCCTATACAACAAAAGGAAAATGTTTATTATTCGCAATTAGGTTTGAAATTGTATAGTAAATATATAAATAAGAATAAGCTAAAACGTAAACAAGCAAAATCTACTTGGAGCCACTCATAGAAACAGCGTAACCGTTTTTAATCGCCTTGTCAATCTGTTCTCTTTTCATCGTTGAAACAACCCACACCACTGTCATTTTTTATAAGTGGAATTCCGTGCCCGATGCTTATCTATGTAAAGTTAAGTTTAAATTAAAACGTCAAATAGCGGCCCCGGATTTTTCTTTTACATCTGCGGGGGCCACCTGTGACGTTTGGAAAAGTCACAATACAGCAAGTGGATTATTAATGCGTATAATTAAAAACATATTAACGGACTTTTTTAATTAAGTCCTCCCGGTATGTGGTGTCGGTCCGCTGCTCGAAAATTAATTAGGATTCTTTTGAAAATGGATTTAGTCGTTTTCGGCAAAAAAAAATATAGAATAAAAGGGAAGTGGAGAAGAGGTAAAATCATGATGTAATCAGCGAGGTTTCGCTTAATTACAGCGTGAATGAAATACTGTTTTATTATGATGCAAATACCAAGGAGAATTTAGTATGAAGAAATCGATCGAGGAAATTTTCGGAATTGTGATAAAAGTAATATATTCAGAGTGTAATTGAGCAATGTAAAGTATTGAGTTATCGATTACATCGTATAGGGATGCACCCGACGAAGTGCATTGGAGACACTTAATCTAATATAGAACACCTACGGGCCCGCTTTAGGTCTTCTCCTTCTAGATGGTACGTCGAGCGTCCACTAGGTGGCACACGCGTGACTCGATTACTCCGGCCATTATATTACCATCCTCCAGACATGTAATCTTACGGTGGCCGCCGATCCCATTACCCACCTGCGGATCGACCAGATTTATAATCCGACGCTAACTGGATTGTTATACAAACTGCTAGAAGAAGCGGACTGAGGGGAATGGGGCCGCCTTTATCCTCAACTTTACAAGCAAATAAGAAGATCGCGCTGAAGAAAGTACAGGGCGGCAGTGCCGGCGACCTCCGATACACTCTCGGACAACTAAGCGAAACAAGAAGGAAGAGGAGAGAGCGAATACGGTGACGTCGCGAGACATCCGGTCGAGTACATCGTAGCGCCGAAGTATCCGAAGTACCGATTTCGCAGACGGCGTCCCGACAACAAATTTCCGTTTAACGGTGTAATTTTCTTCCTTAAGCGAAAAGGACGCCCTCTCGTGGATAGATTAGGATTAACCGTTGAGCGGTCTTCTTACGAGCGCCGACTTAATGGTGACAGGTGAAATATGCTGGCCGGAAGCGAATAATTGGATATCTAAACTAAAGTTGCGTACCCTTTCACCGTTCACTCACGCTGCTGAATTAACAAACAACAACTGTTACTCTATAGTTGATCTTTAAGGGTGAACGAGTTTCACACTAATGCGCCGGTTAACTTTGCTATGGTCAAAAGTGCCACACATACTGCATGTCCCAATTCGTTTATACGAAACATATCGTAATAGGATTTCATTTACATATAACCACTACGAAAGCGGCGAAAACAATATACAATTATAAAATTTTAAAAGGTAGTCAATATGACAAATACAACAAACAAACAAAACACATTAAAACAAAATTATTGGTCAGAAAAGAACTCTTCAAGTTTGTAATACAGTTCAGTGTTTCTGCTGATGATGATAGCTTTGCTATTGAAACGTACGTCCAATTTAGTGCAGTTTGTGGTGAGGGGTTTAGGAGAAGTTTGCAGCTTTGTAATACTCCCTCACTATGAGCATTTCTTTCACCTCTCTCTTGAAGGCATTCAGTGGGAGATTGTTAAAATGTTCTGGGAGGCGATTATAGAATTTTGCAAAGGATTGATTTTATTTGATTAATCATCCTTTTATAATCCCCTTAACACCGCGGCCTCAGGCCTCTTGTATTGTTCCATACCTAGTGAGATTCTTCACCTAAACAGGGTTTACTAGCCTGTGTGGTAAATCCTTTTCCGTCAAGTCGATCTGTAGTTTGGTTACTCGCAGCACTTGCAGTATCTGCCGTTCCAATGCAACGCATTCAAAAACAACGTGGTAGGCTGTCTCCTCTTCGTCATTGCATTATGCTAAACTGTACATTGCCTTTTTTATTCGCACACAAAGTTTTATAACGCTAACTTTCAAAAGTTAGTCTTTTCTAGATTCATTTAAAGATTTATTTTAACATGTTTATGAACGTACTTGTCCATTCGTTTTGTGTTTTGCTAATTATAGACCCATTTCTATTATTTGTCATTTCTTTAAAGTTTTTGAATCATCACTTACACTAATGCATTTTGTTCAGTAAATTATTTTCCTTCGCCTAGTCAGTGTGGATTTATTGATAAGAGATCAACTAAAACTAACATACAATTAACTTGCCTAACTAAGTACTTCTGAAATTTTAGAGAGACAGGAGCATGTAGAAAGTTTTATAAAATTTTATATAAGCGTTCTATAGTTTTCCAAATATTCGCAGTTTTTTATACAATTTCTTAAAATTATTTAGCTAATCTCGAATATGTATTTTGCTTAAAAATCGTGGTCTTTTTGGTCTTTGATCTGTACAATTTACATCTCTTAATTGCCTTCTACACTGAATTTAAATATTCAGAAAGAACAGTTAGTTCGAGTTGCCTAAAATAATGTTTAATAATGAAAATTACAAACTGCAAAATGTAAATGATGTGATTAAAATTTCGATAGACTTTTTAATTTAGATCCAAAACTACTCTTCAAAATTAAACTTGAATTAATCGATCGTCCATTTAAAACGCCTTTCAGAAGAGAATTAATTAATAATATATCCACGTTAGTTAGACTAGCCGTTCGATCGAAAACAAAAGTCATAAAATATGGAAGGAACACATCAAAATTTTACAGTAAAATGCACTCTGCAAAATTTATGTGGGCCAAGCGATATACTGACGAAGCATGCGAAAAACAACAGATTTTATTGCGACTGAAACTATTAAATAAAGTCGAAGTTATCATAAAGCGGGAGTAATGATGCGAAGTAAATGGTTAATAAAACTTAAGTCGCTGTCGAACTCCAAACCGATATTTCCGACTGCGTAGATATCGAACAATAAAACTTGAGCGTTGATGAAGTCCCAGATTGTACAATAATTACAACGTGAGAAATAAGCCGTTGTTTCTTAAGAGTAAAATGCTGCACAATTTCGATGTTAATAATCAGGATACCAAGTGACATATTGTTAATATCTTGTTATGCGGAAACTGCACTAAATTTAAAACAATTTCCACTCGAATGATATTTGCCGGCAATAAAAACGCAATGGGAACAAAATCGCAACGAAAATATGCTTAATAAATTCGATGGGTTTTGGCAAGGCACCGGGAACGATAGACGAAAAAAGCGGAACACAAATATATCGAAGTTCATAAAAATAATACCACAGAGACCGTAGATTCGTGGTCAATAAAACAAAAGTTTTTCAGCTACGAACCTTTCCGGTCATCCCTTGGCCGAGAAAACGAGGAAAGCGCATGAGGAGACTCGGAAAAATGTACGATTTCCACCCGATTTTCGGTAATTTTCGGCCTTCTGCTTTACGAGCGGACCGGTCGATGATTGGAAATCGATGCTGGCGCGCAACGAAGAACTGGGGAAAGAGAAGGACGACGGTGAGAAAGCGCGGAAGGAAAGCGAGACGAAGATTGGCCGGTGCCAAAACTTCCGGGGGGGGGCTAATATCAATTGAAATGTCTGAGACTTATGGTTTAATATTCGGACGGCGATTTTCATTTTTGTCGATGAAGCAGCACGAGCGACGTAAACGCAATAACGCAGCACGCGAATGGTAGTAATGCCGCTGTTAACGGTCCACGGGACCATTCCGCATTACCCGTGTTGCATTCGCTGTTTCTAATTTGATGAAATTTACGAGACACGTCCACTTGAAAATATGCGAAGGAAATATATTTATTGCCGGGAATTTTACAACCTGCTCCGCTATACCTACGTATTGCAAGAGGTATTATTGCTCGAACTGTTAGTATGAAGGATAGATATAAAGCAATTTCTGTGAGCAACATCTTAGAACAACTCCAGCGATTTATAACCTCACATAGTCTGTATTTCAGTAATTTTTCACTCCCCAATGTTTTGTTATAAACGCTATTACAATAAAGAAGAATGCACTGCACTAATTAAACAACGAAAATATAAATAAATAGGTAGATCATTCGGTTCTCTTGATATCCTTAAGGTGCTAAAATATTCCCTGTCCTATTTTCGTCGATCCCTGCTAGTATTACTCCACTTCCTCCAGAATGTTCCTGTTCTGTCTCCACCTGCTTTTTCCTACTCATCCGAATCAACTCAATTTCTTATATTTTATCGCTTTTATTGTCGATTTGCGTCCTATTTACCCCTAAATATCTTTCAATGGTATTTTATTTCTGCTGTTTCTGTTGTTTTCTCATACACTGTTCGTATCCAGTTTTCATTTCCATGCATCAATATTGTCACGGCCTAGTTACCCGGCACCTCCACCAAATGTCACAGCCTAGATACGTGTGAAAAGCATCGCTCAAGGATAAGCACTCCCAAGGCAAGATACCCAAGTCAATATTAATATATTACAATAATAGTAATATACCTACCTTGTACACGTTTCTAGTGGATTCGACCTGGTTTGGACAGGGTACGGCTCAAAGAAGCAAAGTCCAATTTAACAATCTTTATTAAGAAAGTCTCTACAAGCAGGTTCATTATAGAGTTAGTGCTAACCCCACACCTGAAATTCGATTCATAGCAATGTTTATTTATATATCATCACTAACGTCCTTTTTTGGGATAAAATTAAACAACAATTCTTTTTAGAACTTGGAAAAGAAATACAAAACTGTGTTTCCACTAAGTGAGATCTACACTGTTCTATTTTTATTTTCGATCCATTTCAAGTTATTGTTTAGTTAGTTTATACTACGTTCATTCGAACAAAGAGAAGTGTATAAATATTTCTTATTTTTCCCGCATTTCGGAACAATGGACACAAATATTTGTACCCGCAATTTTCTTTGTTTCAATTTTTTTATGTATTCCTAGAGATAATAAAGTACAAAAACTATTTTACAAGACGTTTCGCCGTCGTATTTCCGTTTTTAATTGCTATTTAATGATTTCTTTTTTCTTTATTTGTAAGAATAATAATTTGAAATTTTATAATACAATTATAACAACCACGTTGCTTTACATTTTAATACCTATATAAAATATTAGAATTTTGTTAACTGGGACGACTAATATGGTGATTATATTTGTAATATGTGGTAATATCTATCTTTTTCAATGTAATAATTTTTTCAAAGTATATGTTAATAAATTGTAAAAAAAAAAACATTACAATAAGAAAATAATAAAGACAAGAGGAGACATCAAGAATAATAAAAATATATGGTATATGAGGGTTTTTCTGTTTTGAATATTTTATAAATGCGGTTCTATTGTTTTTTGCATTCCATTTGTTTATATATTTTCATATACATTGGGCCCATAAAACAATAATTCAAACTCCTGCAGTTACTGCAGTCATCACTATTTGCTTTTCTGTGTATGGGAAGTATTATTCTAGTTTTTGATTCCAATGCCATCTTGTTTTTTATCCCATTTCATTGAATATTCGTCACAGTTCTGCTGTTCGCTTCTTCTATATATTTTATTAATTGGGATGCCATAGGTACTTCTGACACTGCTATTCTTCATAATTTCTGCTAGCGTTTCATATTTTTTAAACATTTTTTGTTGAATATCTCTTTTTACTGGATTTATATTGTTCGTGCCTGCATTCACTAATTCTTCATAATATTCTTCTCTTACTTTGGAAGGAGTTTAATTGATCTTTGAAGTGTTATTTGCATTTTTTTTTTTTTGATTATTAACCATAAACTGGATTTACTGTGAGCTAACATTCGGGGATCGAAGGAAACACAAACAACACTAGAACAACAAAACCAAACAAACTCATGGAAAAATCCTTACCAAAGGACCATCAAAAAGAACTTAGTGGCAATCATCTTTGCATAGCAGTAAGTTTTCTGACAGGACATTGCGCACTAAAAGGACATCTACGGGATATGGGAATCAACATCGCCGATACCCAATACAGACTGTGTATTAAAATGACAAAGACCGCATACCACATCCTATGTTAATACGAAGCTCTGGGCCCAAAAAAACAGGAAATCTTTGGTAAGCTAAAAATGAACCCCGAGGATTTCTATCGACCAACCATACTTGTACAGACTAACCAGGGCATTAGGATATTGGACTCGCTGGCATAATTTAATGGGCAAAGGAAATGGGAGACACAATACAAAAAGCCAAGAGGCTGCAGTGTTTCCGAATACTTTTAGTCAGACAATACCCACAAAAAAAAAACGACCTTTAATTATATTCCTAGCAATTTCTTTTCATTTCTTTCAGGCTTTTATTCACTCATAAATCATCGCAAACCCTATTTACCGGCAGATGTCAGTGTCAGGGTGTCGGACACAACAAACCACCTAGGCAGGAAATTTTATTGGAATGGTCGCCCATCGAACAACTTGTTACGCATATTGCATCTGACGCACAAAACTGACCATGTTGCAACATACAATGGAGCCATACTGCCGGCATATATGGCAAAAATATAACAATTGAAAATTAATGTTTCTGAACCGTAATTAGAATATTTCTAGGCATCTATTTTAATTTGTTTTGACGTATATATAGCCTCTGCGTCAATAATCAATGATAATCATTATATAAATAAAATGGAGTTAACCAGTTTGCAGCTAGTCTGAAAATATGAAGAAAATGAAATTACTTGACTATGTGTATGTGCCACCAAAGCTGAACGTATCTAAATCATTAGCAGGAAACCACAAGCACCTAACGTTGATCGTTGGATATCAACAAGGAATTATAGGGTTAAGATCGATTGGGAGGATGAACTTTTAACACCTTCAGAAATAATAACATATTCGAAGAAATAGATTGTTCCAACACATCCGACGTTCCTCAATCTAGTAATTAGCGTCTTCTATTTACCGATAGCGACACGTACGGGAAACACGAACGGCGTCGTATCTCCTCCTATTCTGCCTGTCGTAATACTTCATCCTTCATACGCGGTTGCATGCGGCATGTAACCGCAAATATAAAACTTAATAGCAGGACCATGCATGTCTCAAGGCAATCCTCCAGTCTCGCTTCTTTTTCTTCTCTAAAGCGAGTAACTGCGATTCCACCTCACACTCACGCGTACGAAAAGGACGCGGCAACCCCTGGAAGGGTACAAAGGTTTCTTTAAAATTATTTTAAGTGATACGAGAATACAGGGCCGTGTAATAGCCCGCAATGTAGCGATATAAATTTGCCCCTCACGTGATGCATATAATTAGACGAATTGCATAATTTAATTTGTATTTCATGGCGTCTGTGCTGCCGAAACTCGCGGTTTGCATATATTTAAATGCTATTTACTTTCTGCAGTCTTTCCGGTTGAAAAAAAACGAGGTGATGAATTGTATAATGAGTATATACATAGGCGGTACCTTGTATCGTAAGAAATATTATACCTAACCTCACGTGTTTGATACTTTTTTACGTGTCACCGATTTTTTACCGATCCGGCGGCAATGCGAAAGTAATTCCTCATCTTCCGAGAACCAGCACTTATGCAGTAAAAGTATAATTTGCACCTACGTATGTACTTACATAGTGAGGAGTGTTTCAAACTATTTAACGAGATGACGCTATAAATACCCTCCTCGCAAATTATATCCGGTTGAAAATTCCCGAAACACTAGTCGGACTCATAAAGCGGAATTAAAACCAGATTCCGGAATAAATCCCGACGAAATTAAACAATAAATAAGGATGAATTTCGTCTGGTCCGGCGTACGTCGCTACATCAGCGGAGCGCGCGTCCATCCGACGCGGTTAAATTGCAACTATTAATAAGCGCCCAAATACATAAATAGTGAGACCAGACCAAGAAGGGTGGGCCAAGGAAACGACGATGGCGGCGGCATCGAATAACTCGAAAAGGGGTTTTCGAACAAGAAGAGTCCGGGACAGATGGAATTTACGCCTAGACAGAATCGAGTTGTGGTCGGAGAGCAGAAATACGATCGGAAGTGATAAAAAGCCCAAACCGAAAATTTATTTCAGTCAAGAACTTGAACCAGTTAATATTCAGAAGCTTACGTAAATTTTATTAGAGCAAATTGGGTCTAATTAATACAATTATCCCTTATTTTCCTAGGCAAAATAATAGAATAATTTAATAGACTTAACGACCGTCTAAATACAATATATAGCTATAGTTATATTTAAAGCAATATTCTTAGGTTATATAATAAGTATAAAACATACATTGTAAAATTTAGCTTCGTTAATTTCTTATACATTTTTAATACTAGTTCTTGACTTTATTGTATTAACTAGGAGATGTCCGCGATTTCGTTACTTTTGTGAACTTCTGTTAAATTAAATATTGAAAAGCAACAACAATTATTTTAATTTAATAATACTATGCAGAAAGAGGGAATTTTTAATAAATACTAAAGAAATAATCACATGGAAAAATAGATATTAATATCTAATCGAAACAAATAGTTAAGAATTATTAAATAAACAGTGATATCGTTGTTAACAATAATTACTTTTGAAAACTAAGATCATTGATGATAGCAACAGATCTGCATAGCATGCAAATTATGCGTGGCTGTTGCATACTTTTCAGAGCTACAATAAGGTATGAACATTTAAAAGAAGAAACTAGGAACGAATGCTAAAATCGGAGAACCCGTGCAGGCCATCCCATTATCACCCCTCAGAAAGATCAGACATGCCAGAGGATACCTCAAAGCGCTCAGTTTAGCATCTTGTTGCATCCTACATTTCCTCTTCTTTAACAATCTCTTCCATTATGGATAACGCCTTCTTTTCAAAGAAGTGTGGGTCTATCACCACAAATTGTGTGTACTACACGCATCGGCCTACCCAAACCACCGCTCAAATATTCAACCCAGTGTCTGGTATTTCTTATGGACACATTTGAATCATGTCTCCGTGATCGAAACCAAATCGGCCAAACCCCACAAATTGCTTTATAAAAAGTTAATTCGCGATAATTTCACCAAAGTATCCTGTAGCTACCTATAATAAAATAAAATTGAAAAACTAAACGTTCATTACAGTAACAAGTAAACATTTAACTACGTTAAAGAACAGTAGAGGCGCATAAGATCTTTACCGGCAAACATTTCAGGAGGTTCTCGCCACAAATACGGCGGTATCGGTCCGGTAAATCCCATGTAAAATAAATAAAATAAAGCCATGGCTGTTCGGTGCGCAGTAAGCTGCCGACGGTATATTCTATTAAGAAATTGAAAGCACGAACGAAGAGATGGGTGCTGGATTCGTCGTTCCGCGCTCTAAGCTACCTACCTTACTAAATGCATTCGCTCGGAATACATTACCGAGTTAATAATGTGCATAAGGAAACAAATACCTGTTTTCACTCCAAATAATAAGAAGTCGGCGAAGAGATCGCTGAACGCTGTTCGTCGAGATCCTTTTATGCCTTTGGCCTCTATAACGGGCTTTCGGTGAATCGTCCTCGCAAATGTGTGCGATACTATATAGAGTGGCAATTTGTGTACGTGCAGAATCAATACGATGTATCTACCGCTATCATAAATTTTATAAAAACTCTTTTTTGTTGACATTAAATGCACTTTGTTAGTTGAGTGGTTTAGGAAATATTAATAATGATCTGCGATAGATAAATTATCTTATGTCGTAGATTTACATTATATTTAACCCATGTCCTGATTGCAGATGACTTCCTTAGAAACCTTTCTTTATCCTGGTAATTAACACTATGAAAGCTGAAATAACGTTGGTTCTTTGATAAATAGAAACAAAGAACAAAATTCATTCACATTTATTTTTTAAGAACGGATTACCTTTTTTGTGGTAACTTGCCCAACTCAGTATTATCCTCCTTCTTATCAAATAACTAATCATATTGACAAACGTGACAAACAATAACGGGCGAAGATAAAAAAAAAATGGAAAGCTTCGTTAGGTAAACGATGCAGATGCGTCAAACACAGATATGACAAAATGGAATTTTATCGTACAGTGGATCGGCACAAATGTTGCAACATCAGGGATTTTTTTTTATTATTAAAATATGGTAAAATCTTTTTCGGGGATAGGTTCAGCATGTCTAAGAATCCCAAAATTTATTTTGACATCCGTCACGTGACTACTGGTATGGCGGGAAATTTAAAAAATGTGAATTGGTAAAAAGTGAGGTATCCAAAACAGTTATTGGAAAAAGTCGCTTCTTGGAATTCAATTCTGAGGCAGCGTGCAAATTTTTGTAAACATTTTTAAAAAAGTTTAAAAATTATATTTTTCCAAATATTTTTGAAAAAAATTATATATATTTCAATTTTTTTCGATTTTAGTAGTTCAACTGAAGTAAAATCTCAAAATATGGTTGATGCTCAAACAATTTTGTTAATTCTTGCAAAATTAATATAGTTAAAACAAAAAAGTAGGTTTCCAGTATGACAATCGCTGTTGCTAATTATTTTTGTGTTGTTTATTATTATTCGTTGTTTTCTATTTCCAAAACTTATAGCATTGAGATACTCAATGCTATAAGTTTTGTACTAACAGTTACCACTTGAATGAAAAAAAAAGAAAAAAAAAACATAGTTTTCAATAAAAGTAATGTGTAGTAAGCAGTCTAGATTAAAAATATCTGTAAAATTTATTTATTTCTTTTTTGCATACAGTTCATTGCAACAGAAATTGCAGAAGTTGGAAACCTACATTTTAGTTTTAGTTATATTAGCTGCTTCCAAGATCTTTAACAGATGTATATATAGTAATATGGGACAAACTAAATAAGTAACTAGGAATATAGATGTAATTGTGTTTAGTGAAACGATGAACTCATGAGAGAGATACCATTGACATGTTTCAAAGAATCATCACACTCCTAGTGTTGATCAAACAAGGCTCTTAAAATCATATTCGATCAAATAGTCCGGTATTCAGCCCAGCGGCATATTTACGTATGGGCTGAATGGGCTATAGCTTAGGGCGGCAGAATTGTAGCGGCGGAAGGCGTAGCCAGATTTAAGTAGCCCGACTCAGAAATTTCAATGTTGCGTGGGATTCCAGTACTTACGGCGTCCTTTTAAAGTGTTTCTATTTAAAGAAAGATATAGAAATATTCCTGGTTCCATAGGTTTGAAACACCAGAACCTCTTTATGTTTAATCAAATCCTTCGTCGTGATAAATTACATTCCAACTTACCAGGTGAAGACTAGCGTTCATATCAAATAAACGGGATTATTATTTTTCCCTATTTTACATAAACAATGTCCCCTTCTAGTTTCGTCGCTGAGGTTAACGTGAGAAATGGTTTTAAAATTCAGGATGTATATTCCATTAGAAGAGTTGCCAGACAATCTAACGATGACTGATGACCGAATACATTGAATGCGATAGGAGGCGAAGAGACGAATAAAGAGAAACTTTCGGAGCCCTGGAAATAGTTCGGCGTTCGCTTTTGGAGATGTGCACGTGTGCGTACGTGTTACTAGGCGGCATCGTCAAGGGTGAGCCCGAGTTATAAGTGTTGTGACGCGCGAGTCGCCTTACAACTCGTCGGCGATAACATGTCGGTCTGGGTGAGATTTTTAATAATTCTCTTTTCGTTCTCGAGTGACGCTCTCGAGGAAAGTCGACGGGATTTTTGTTTTCCGAGTGAAAAGTGGAAAATTTAAATGCGATTTAGCCGCCCGCGCCTTTCACCCCTTGATGAATGCCCAACTGTTTTACGTTTCGCGTGGCGTGTGAAATATTAACGTGCGCTTTTCGCGAGCGACGAATTCGAAAGAGTCAAAGAAAGGTTTTATTAATAAAGAAGGAGGAAATGTGAAGGCGTACGACAACACGTCATGCAAAAATTTTTTAGTTAACACAGATTTAACTATATACATACTTAAGTACATATTAAAATATTTATCACAGAAATTGCACATTTATTAAGAGCTGGATCGGAAATGCTACATACAAGATTTTAATACATATTTTGTAGCAGGTCGAATGCAAAAAATTGCAGTATGAAAACTCTTCCTATAATACCAGCACTGCGTTTACAGTATTAAGTGCAAGAAAAAAAAGTTAAGTTATTATTATTGACTCAATAAAAGTATAAGTTTTTAAATGTAGGTCGTTCACGCTAGCCAGCGGCTTTCGTCATCGTTAGCGAATGATGCTGTACTTTTAAGTGTGTTAAGTTGACAACCATCCACAAACAGGTGATGATAAAGTTTGGAACAAAATTCATAATTGGATTTTAATTTGTTTTTTAAAATACCGTCTTTTGAAGTGTGAAAACGTATTATGACGTCATATCCGTTTGGATTTTCTTTTTTTTTTTGTAAATAGCAACCTCAATTTATTTAATTTGTATTTATTAGTTCAATGTGTTGCCGTAATGGCGTCATAAAAAAATATGTACCTTAAATAACTTTTGTGACATGACAAAAACTTTGTTTTCTTATAAAAAACTTGTATTTCAGATCACAAAAAAAAACCTAATGGTTTGACAAAAAGGTAACCTTGCGCATGACAGCCACCTTTCAACGTAAAATGCTAACGTTAATCTACATTTGGAGACATTTTAACACAAAATTAGCCGGTACATTGACGTCAGAATGATGCAGGTATGACGAAGGTTGCTTGCCAGCTGAAAGAGCTTTGTATACTAGAAGGCACTGATTGACTAATTTATCCTTCTTGTCAAATTTACCACTCCTTTTTTGGTATTTTTTTTTAATTGCGATATATGTAGGTACGACCTAGGGAATTGGTCAGATATGGTAACTTAAAATGATATAAAAGAATGCCGTTTAAAGTTATAATTTCTGAGATACATATTTAACAAACTACACTAATAGAATGCTTCCGTGAAAAAAACTGAAGAAGAAATCACTGACAGACAAAAATTGAGATAGAAGCATATAGCTATTTTTTAATATTATTATGGTTTAAGTCAAGAAAAATTCTGGCATGTAACTACTATGTGCACTAACTCGATTGTTCACTTCCTATCCTACTTTAAGCGGATTTTGAAGCAATTTTTATCCCTTTTATGTACCAAACATGTCAAAGCAGGGACATTTCAACTGAAACGAACCATCACAAATAACTCTTTAGCTGCTGTGAATTATATAAAATTCGGAAACCTGTGGGCACCCTAACGGGCACCAGATGACAGATATATGTCAACAGCAGTTAATGACATATACAAATACATAAATAAGTACTAATACTGAAACTAACCAGGAGTGCGTTTCCACAGAAGTTCTCAACTTTATTGTACGAATCTCCACAGTATGGGCACTTATATTTTCCTGGAAAATATTACACGATCCAGTACCATTATAAAACAAAAAAGTGGTTGAGCACTGTGTCTGCTACTTTTAAAGATATCACTACTATGTCTTATGTTTTGAAGAAGTGATTCCAAAATGCTCTCTTCCGAAACTACCACGTAGTAAGCAACTATCGTTGTTCTAATACCGATTCCTCATACTTCACACACTATAACACTTCTTCAGAGCATGAATTTTTTCAAATTACTTATTAATTCCACCTTAGTAATTATATAGAAATCTCTGCTTAAGCCAAGAAAAACTGCAGCAGCCTTTTACTAGCTAACCCAATACATTTTGAATTACCGTTCCTCAATCATCGTTTATCTTAAACCCAAACTGATTACGAACAAGTACATTTTTTTCATTAGAAATCACAAATAATAAACATAATAAAAAGATAAATGAAACCATACAAGAAATTTACCAACGATGATAATATACCCAAAGAGAAGAAATAAATATAAGTAATTCAAACCTAGTGCTGAAACACAAAAAAAAATGATTTGAAAGAATAATGAACTAGGCGTACCGTAAGATGGGGTGGATAGGAACAGTTCTGACAATTTCGAGGGCTATACAGAAAAAAGAAAAAAATTTTTTTAATTGTTTTTTTCTGAAAAATTATGAACAGGGTTTCTGCTTTTAGCTTGCGAGATTAGAAAAAATGGGCGCATGCCAAAACCCTTATTTTTTAAAAAAAAATTGTTGTTCCTATTCACCTGGAAATGTGGTGAATAGAAACACTCATAAGAATACACGTTTATTTCGTTTAACAATGTTCCCAGATGTTTAGAAACACCATCAAAAAAAATTAAACCAAATAGTACTAGTTTGCACGTGTTAGATTTGAGGTTACGTACAAACTCAACTTTGACAGTTGACAGCATTTTAATAACATTGGATATTAATAATAACATTTTCTTGCAATCTCAGCGTCACCAAATATTTTTAAATCTTTTATTGCTCTTTTAAAAACTTTTCCCATTTTTGTTCCTTTTCACCCACGAGTTCCGATTCACCCCATCTTACGGTATACAAAGCGAAAAAGAAATTAGTATGATCAGAAGAAAATATATAGATAGGCACGTGTATATAATAAAATGAACATATGCTCCAATAAAAAAATTAAAGATGAACAAAAACGAGCAGATTCTAGTTTTGCGTATATCACTTACTTTGATCGATGCTCGAAATAGAATGTTTCAGAATATAATAAAGACGATAGATATATTAGATTTAAAACATTCTGAAAACTATTAAAGTTAATGGGTAACAACGTTAAGCTTCTTTAATTGGTGCAATTAGTTTGAAATATTGTTCAATTTCAATTGAAGATAAATACCGCTGATTCCATTGTTATATATTTGAAGGGTTTTCTAAAAGAAGTTTATTTCATATATATTCCTTTTAACAATAAAGACACCAATAATATGAGCTTATATTGCTAAATATTCTTTGATGAGCATAATACGTCCTCGTTTATAAGTGAAGCCACGAAAATTCCACGCAAGAAAAAGAAAAGAAAAAAAAAACAAAGCGAAACACAACGCTACAAAATTAATTGAGTCGTTATTCCAACGGCATTTTTTATTAGCAACGGCAATACGTATCCTGATTGCGTTTCTCCCGTTTCCTTCGTACGCCTACTTCCCATCGGCCGACAACTAATGCATTTCTTTTTGTACTACCTTCCGTTCTGGTTCCTGGTCTCTTTAACAAGGTTGACGAGCGTGATTAGCGCAAATAAAAAGAAATTTTATTTCCATCATTTAGCGCTCTGTCTTCAGATCGAACCCGCCGATAGCGGTGGCAAATTTATGGCCTAATGAAACGCGTTTATCGCCCCTGGAATAATGCACCATACTTCCACCGTGTGGAAGGAAAACCTCAATATTCCGGCAATATTTCTGGACATAATTACATTCGGCTTTTATTTGGGCCTCTTGATATATTGAAGTGCTTAATTTTTCACCGTCCCGATGCGTATGAAACGAATTTAAAATTAATTTATCGGGGATAGGAGCGTGGACGTAATCACATACATTGCTTTTATCGGAAAATTTAGAGCAATAGATACAGCATAACGAAAAGAGCAACACCACTAATTCCGCAATATTAACACCATAAAATTGGATCCACAGTAAAGCATCACATACGAACGTACATAAGAGATTATATGGGTTAATAAAATAGTAATAAGTTTTCTACGACTCAACATGTAAAATACACACATGCTTAACAGGATTATATCACATCAAACTCTATTTAGATATTTTTCATCACATGTACACCGCCATAAACTTTAAAGTACCTACTTAAACGAGCAATTTTGTTAGTCTCTGCTCTTTCCATGGGCTCTGACTGTCGATCGGACACACGCTTTAATTAAACGGCTCAGAGCGGGTAACCACTTCACGCGACGTGGAACTTATAATACTAGAAATCATCCTCGTAATGTTATTCAGTTGGTTGCCCGCTATAGTTTTAGATCCGGATTGTTTGGTTGAAACGACGCAGATGTGCAAATGTGGTCGGATCTGATTCAGGTGAACGATTTCGCTCCTCGAAATAATCGGATCGCACACCGAATAGTGAATCCTATTTATGGTATTACTAAAGAATATTGGACCAATAATTCGTCTGCGAGAAACAACAAGCCAAACGCCTATTTTTTGGAGAATGCAAGGGGTGTTTCAAGAATTTCATGTGTGTTCATTTATTTAAATATCCTGATAAATGAAACCATGCTTCATCCGAGAAAAAGGACTTGTCAAGAACGTCGTCGTTATTCATCGTGCCCAGAAATCATTGACTTGAGTAATTAAGTCGGGTTACATGATCTAGGAGTAAGAGCACTTGCACGCAATGAAACTTACATGGAAATTTTTGTAGATCCTTTTTAAGGATTGTGTGGCATGTTCCATACGAAAGCTGTGTTTGCTGTGAAAGCTTACGAATCGATATCTTAGGTGATTGAGTTGTTCACTCCTCAACATCTGCGATATTTCCAACTGTCCTATTTTGATGGTCTACCACAGGAACACAGACCCTGTTTCACGGAATTTTGCCACTGATTCTTGTATTAATTGCCGCAAACTGTCATATGTTTGGAAATTCTGCCCGAAATTCTATACATGGCTGCTCCAAAGAATACAACCATTCTCCATTTTCTAATTTTACACCATTTCTGAAGTATGATTCGATAATAAAAACTTTATGATTTATTATAAACATTTTTGAGTATCAATAGACCAATACAGTACACATGACAGGATGTATTTTATATAGCGATAACAATATGTTATACTACAGAAATTGTCGCAAAGATGGCGCTTATTTCACTACTTTTGTGATGGTTAGTCGATCGTAAATTTTGTTTGGTAGACACGGCTGGGTAATATTTATCTTCGTACATCGTATTATTGAATTTAGTAACAAGTAGTATAACTGGATATCAAGTATAATGACAAATAAATCGTTTTCAATGAAATTCTCACCATTAGCGGTATTTTGTTTTGTTCTCAAAAGTCGCCTAATAAAAAAAAAGTTATATAAGAAAGAGATCCAAGTGCCTTGAACATCATTTATTTAACGTCTGTTTTAAAACAGAGAAAATTTACGACAATATTTAAATCAATTCGCAAAGTTCAAGTACACCGAATAAAACGTCTCGCAAAGTCGAAAGCATAAATATCGGAATTCTTTCACGAGCTGTTGTGCATTCGTTGCGACGAAATACGGGCCTACTTTACACCCATAAATTACCGCGAACGTTAGGTTACTTGATTATGAGAAATAGCGACCATCGCATGCCTGTATGTACATTGTCTCGGCCAAATAATTAATAACATTTCATTTAAAAGCATTTGCATTTCTCGGTCGTAAATTCGTGTTGTAGATTTCAAAGTTTCCGCTTAAGTATGTTCCACTATTACACATTTTTACGTTTTCTTACATAATTAGTATTTGCTTTATTATGTATTCACTAAAGAGAACTGCGAAAGCGGATTGTCGATATCTCAGTTATTAACAAATTCACCATTAAACAATTTGTTTAAATTATCGCCATTTGTTTATTTCTCAACGTAAGGAATATCACTACACACAATTATAAGCGATTCTAAAGTGAACTGCGAAAGCGGATTTTCCATATCTCAAAGTGGGGTGCGATTGATTTTTTGAAGTTCCTATAATTACTAATGGATGGAACTACAAACGAAATTATTGTTACTACAAACAACTACAAACGAAATACTAACATTTTCTATAAAAAAAAGTTTATTTTTAAAAAGTTGGGTGCTAAGCTTTGACGTTTAAGGTCATCGATATCCTTATAGTAAACAAACGAAATATATCGTACACGTGATCAGTGGCGGCGCGTGGACTTTTATTTTGGGAGTGCACATGTGGGTAGGTACCAGGGAGTCCGGCTTTGAAAATTAACCTTCAAAACTCTAATTTTAGAGCAGTTTGTGACGTTCCTTCGCCTTATCTTGGGATAATATTCGGAAAAGGGCTTAGCGCAAAAATCCGAAATTGTTAGTTCTTCTTTTTATACAGAACAGTCACATCATAAACGAACAAAAATGACTTAAATTAAAAATTGTTTGAAAAATCCTACCTAGTTTTTACCAGACAGCACATCTTCTTGATCAAGTTTCACGTGTTGTCCTGTTGCTTTTATTGTCTAACTAATAAGGTAACTGATAACTTACTAGCTAACACAAACACTTAGTACTAATTTTCACACACACGTTTTGTATTGTAATTCAAGTCGCCTGTTCTTCCTCTTGTTGTCGAATATCTTGTTTACCTAATAAATTAAAACCTAATTTAGCAGAGAGGTGTGTCTTGGAACTTTGATGTTTTTTATTTTTTTCTTTTAAATGGATTAAATGCTTGACACCGGATGTGGTCCATTCTGTTTGAACATCACCAGCAAATAATAAACACGGAAAACATTAAAGACTGTTACTAATTTCACTACCACATAACCAGGCGGCTTTTTCTAGTGTCTATCTTAAAAGTTCTTTTATAATCGCGTGTTTTACATTTTGTTATATGCGTGATCGATAAATTCGGTTTTGGACGACCGGCACTTTTAATTTTTTGTTTTTCTTCTAATGTCAGCGAAGAAAAACGAATTGTTTTTAAATATTTTACGCTAGTGTAAATCGGATTCTCCAAATTATCCGCCATAATTGCGCGCGAATACAACAAAAGTAATTTCCCGGTTCCCGGTATACAACACCACACTAACAGACGACCGTACACAAACTAAATGTGTACATATGGTAGCTAAGTACTGAGGACTATTACGGGAGGTGAGGGTGTGCGAGGGCTAGCTGCTGCTCCAATCACGGGCCAGTTCGAGAGAGCAGTGTACGAGCCGCATTACGCATGTTCGCGCCTGGAGTCTGCACCGAACATCGGAAACGAAAAATAAAATTAAATACCCAATAGAAAACGTTAGGTTTACGTCAAACACAAAAGTAAATTCCTTTAGATGAAGATATTAGTTGGGGGTACACGTGCACATGTGCACTTATTGAGAAGCCGCCACTGCACGTGATGCGGTCTATCCGCGTATGCTTACGTATCGTAAACAGAAACGGACCTACCTCAACACATTACCGCGTTTCTCAACAGTTGGAGCTTTTCAAATATAAGATCACAGATATAAGATACACTTTCTCGTTCATAATTATACACACAATTGCTTTTGTCTTTATAATTTCAATATTTTTGTTTCCACATGCATTTTAAAATCAGCCTGTATATATAAAAAAAGGAAACGAAAAACCACTTTCTCTCGATTCTTAATAATGCGCTGTAACTGAAATATTTTTATTCCATTTAATCAAATAACGATTGAGAAAATTCGCCTCTCCTTTATTTAATTTATTCGCGATAGTTTCTCTTGACTTTTTGTTTATAAATTGTGGAGCTACGGAAACTTTTCCGCGGGTATTATAAACTGATCAACTTGTTCATAAATTTTTTATCATCTCCTTCCCGGGATCCGATTTCGAAATTCTCCTCTCAATTACTTCCCGCGCGCAGGCATTCCGGGCCAAACAAATCAAATAATAAAGTTACGAACTTCCCGAAAGTTCATATATATCGTTTACAAACTGCTAACAAACGACGAACACGGAACGAAAAGGACAGACGACGGTAGGGCGCGGAAAAAGGACGGGCGCAAGAAGAAACTTTATACACCCGAACAAATCACGGGTACGTTTTTCACAAAAGGGGGATAAACACGAAACGCCTTCATTCGTTAAAACTCCGGATTTTCCGGGCAGAAGAACTCTTGCAACTTTAGCGCTCATTAGAATACAAGACAGTCCAGAAGCGTTACAACCGCTCCCATAGACGTATAGCCGGCGACGTTGAAGACGCCTCCGCCACCACCACCGCCTTCTACGACGGCTTCCTCTCCTCTGCTTAATTTATTTAACTAGTTCGTACTAGTTATGTTGCTATTTTTTCCTTAAGTTTGCGTTGGGCTTTTTATTTCGTTACCGAGTTGGTTGCATTTTTATTTTGTCCCGTTCGGAGCATCTCTTTGGAATCGAAGTCGAATAAAATTGTTTCCGGAACCTGAGTCCACTGAAACCACCAAAGCTTTTATTTCCGTATAGTTGCCGACTGTCTCCTTGTAAATTCGATGGAGAGGCGGAAAGTGCAACTCGAAACTGAAAGCTACTAATTTAGGCGACTCTCTAATTAAAACTCTTTACGACATTGTTTTCGTCTACTTTTGGCAAGAGTTCACCGGGATTTCTTTTATAACTTAACTGCATTGACGTTTAATTATCGTCTCTCATATTCAGAGCATTACAAGAATAATCATGGATTAATGTATGCTTCACAGTTAACACTAAAAAAAAACATTCCGAATTTAATGAAGATTTTGCAATAGCTCTTTTTAACTACCATAAAATTATAAGAACGTTGAAATAAAAAAAGCAACAGAAACCGCAACCGTCAACATATCGTTTTAAGGTATTTCATACTTTTCTTTTGTAATTTCTCTTTCTGTTTTTATCTATTAATTTTGGTAAACACTGTTACAGATGTGCGTTAAATCGCTGATAACGTTTAGAGACCTTGAAAGGATCCCACACATGCTGAAATCGAGATCATTTATTTCTATTTTAAATATACTTAAAACATTTTAAAATTATGTATGTACTACTGGAAAAAATTATAAATATTTTATATGAATTTTGATGAATATTCGCAATTTATTTATATCTCAAGCGTTAATTCCTTATTAGGTGGAAAGAATTATGTATGTACTGCTATAATAAAAACTACATTTGCAATGGCAAAAAGTATATTTTATTATTTAATTACGGTAAAACAGCAAAAAATTTTGCCCTACAATTATATTTTCTAACATGCTGAATATATCGAAATAAAACAAGATTTTCTAAAAACTCTTTAAGCCTAAAAAAGTATTATTCAATATTATCAACTCCTCATCTTTTTTCTTTTTGAAAAA
Source organism: Cetonia aurata (assembly GCA_949128085.1). NCBI lineage: Eukaryota > Metazoa > Arthropoda > Insecta > Coleoptera > Scarabaeidae > Cetonia > Cetonia aurata. The sequence continues at coordinate 28,630,387 of OX421887.1, forward strand.
CAGAAAATAAAAAGTTTATTTTTCAAAACATCCCACTACGGAGTGATTTGAAAAACATATTAACCGTTTTTAGGTTTATTGGAATTGCAAGTATTCGAAGAGTAAGCAGGAAAACGTAGAAAGAAACCAAAATTGCACTTGCAAATTTAATCAACAAAAATTGTAGCAAAAATAACCGTTTTTAGACATTACATTGAGTAAGTGCCTAAATTTAATGAGTAAGCAAGAATAGTTTCGGTAGCTGAGGGTGCCCATACGACTTTGATATTTTCGTGGCATAATTTTTCAAGTCACAACTTTACGTTTCTAATAATCGATAAATTTGAATTCCTAGCTTATACGAATTATTGTTAACTTAATTGCTAGTTCGTCACGTTCCATTAGATTTAGATAGTATATAAGCCTTGTTGTTTGTAAAGGATGTCAGTGTTATTCCACTAGTGATTTGGTGAAGAGCATATCCTCCAAGGTTTACCTTAGCCGAAAACACTACGTTTAACACTGCTCTTCACTTGTTTTCTACTGAAGATGGCAACTTAGTTGCCGAAATACGTATTTAGATTTGTATCTTTTAATTTTTGTGGTAAGGGATTTTTTCACTTTTTCTTTTGGATTTTTGTTATACCACTATACTTGCTATATCATTTAGTCTTATTCTCACGAAACAAAAGGTCAGCATGCATCCTTCCTGTTTAGATTATTAATAGTAATTTTTTGAACCTAAATGTTTTTGGTTATTGCGAAGATAATTAGGAGCAACACCGTATATTTTCTTTCTTTAGTAGGAGTTACAGTTTGGCCCAAGCAGTAAGTAGAAATAAATGAAGCAGTAAACAGTAAGAGGAGAAAGTGCTTTAGGAGAGTGTCAGTTTGACATGAATTGACTACACTTCAATATATTTTTATTGATGTTTTGCTAAAGTTGGGATAGTGTATAATTTTTAATGTAATAAATAAAACACAACAAGAAAATATGATTCAACCAACAAAAATATGAAGCGATGAAATAGTAAATATTATGCAGTAGTGCAACAGACACTCACACCAAACGATCCATTTATCGATCGTTTGGAAGATAATCAAACATTCTCAATTGTTAGTTAAAAAAAAGTCTTGCCCGTTAACTAATTTTTATCATTAAAACCATTGAGAACGTGATTATGATCACCGTATTTCATTTGCGATGCGCTCCACTGCTTTTCAGATAATCCAAAGATAGTGAAAACTGAATGAGCACTCATTCTAGCTGAAAATGGAGAAATATCACGGAATAGATTACATATATTTTCACAGTAAATGGATACAATTCCGAGAGTACATTACCTTGTCAGCTCCGCCAATGGGCGCGCTGCAGATACCGATCATACCGAAATTTCCATCCTAAGATAGAACCAGCCGTCTCTTCTATGAGAATATAGAATTACACTTTTTGTTATTCTTCCTTCGCGTCTCTTTATTTATGCCGTCGTTTACTCGAAATGTGTAGTAGAAGATCCGGCTGGCTCAAGGTCTACCTGTAAGTACGGACCTGGGAGGCTAACGGGAATGCATCGGCTGCTCTGAGCACGGATGCAGCTATGCGCGCGAGTGAAACAACCCATACTCTACCGTTCCGACGAATCTTCCGCTCGGATTTCTAAGGATTCGACATTATAGTCGCCGGCGACTGATCAATGACCGGATTTAATAGAAAAGGGAGCGATTTTAGGCAATAAAGGTGCCTTTCTTTTCCTACCAGCAGCTTGAGGGCTGATTTTAATAATCCGATAACCCTCAATCTGCTTTACAATTTAAGTATGTGTAGATTCCCCACAACAGTGAATTAGATTAGGGTGCTTTGAATACTTAATTGAAATTTCGGTTTAGATGTCGTTACTAAAAGATTAAACAACATATAATCTATAAACCTGGTCCAATAGTCACAACAAGAAGAAGACCAATCAGTGGTCTAATAAATACTTCCTGTTTTGTATCCCATAGTGATAGAATTATTGTTAGGATTACTCCTGGAGCAAGCAGACAATTTAAATTACAAACTTAAGTAGTATATAGGTATTCAGAAATTCATTGAAAGAGTAAAATGCTTTACATAGAAAATATTTCTTAATAATATTTTTAAGCGTTCGTGTAGATAAATTTTGCACGTCTTTAGGTAATTGAAACATTTAATTGCATGGTATAGTTAGTACCTTCTCTGCTTCTATTCAGCCCGAAAAAAATCTGATCTAAGTATGCTAATTATGTTTTAATTTCGTTTTAAACGATGAAATTCGCAATTATTTTGTCCCATGACTGACAATAACTCATGCACGTACGTTTCGACTTCGCTAAGTTCTTTGCATAATTAGACAATGTGTATTAGACAATTAAGAGTGCAGCTAGAAATTTTACTAGGTTTCTAGTAAAATTTATTTACAAAATTTGTTTGAGTTGACTTTTACTTCATCTCTTCAATATTATTAAGGGAAAATGGTCCCTCAGATAATAGAAAAGAAGTGCAGCAAATGGGAAAGACGGTTAGTGTTGATATTTACCAATGAAGGTCTCTGCAACATTTGAAATTTTCCGCCATTTGTTTAGTCCATAGTAATATAGCAAAATCCGTTATCATTATAAAATACGATCAGCTTCATTTTAAACTTTACTATACTTAAAAGAACAAAGCAGCTGCATAGTGTTCGTCCCCTACTCAGTATGAGCACCTCAGACCCATTAGCATTCTACCTGTAATCAGTAAGTTGTTGGAGAAGATTTTGTTTGATCAACTTGTGGAGCATCTTCTCTCGTGCAGTATTATTCCTGACTGTCATTCAGGATTTAGGCGTGGGCATAGTTGTAGTACAGCACTCTTGAGGGTCACGGATGATATTATTCAAGCTAGAGACGATGGCAGATTGACTGCCGCGGTGTCGTTAGATTACAGTAAAGCTTTCGATACGGTTAATCATGAAACTTTGATTGCAATAATGCATTTTATAGGTTGCAGTCGGCCTGCCATCAACATCTTTCGATCCTACCTGTCTGACCGTCGACAATTTGTGCGATTGTCTGGGGTGTGTTCTACTCCCCTTTCTGTTCACCAAGGTGTTCCGCGGGGATCCGTGTTGGGCCCATTGTTGTTTTCTTTGTATACATCTCAACTACCTGCTGTCGTTCGTCACTGTCACATGCAGATGTATGCGGATGATGTCCAGATTTATCTTTCATTCCCTGTTGACGCGATCAACACAGCAAAGAATCAAATTGAACTTGACTTAAATGAAATTCAAAATTTTTTTTTGAATCACTGCCTTTTGCTTAATTCTGCGAAAAGCCAATTTATACTGTTTGTAGAAACAGGGATGTTGCACAATATAAAAATATATTTAATATTAGACAAAACAACACCATAATTCCTGCATCGGAGTCTATTAAATATTTGGGACTTAATATGGACAATACTTTTCGATACAGGATGTACATGTCTAGAATTATTGGTAACGCATACAATAACTTGAGGCTGCTGTATCCTTATCGTTCAGTATTCAGCGTCAGGTTGAAAACGCTCTTGTGCGAAACAATGGTTTTATCATTATTTAATTATTGTGCAGAAGTGTATGGTCCTTGTCTCGATGCAGTTGATAGGGGGAGAGTGCAGCGGGTGCAGAATGCTTGTATGAGATACATTTTTGGAATTCGTAAATATGATCGCATTTCATACAAGCTGATTGAGTTAAGATGGTTAAACATGCACAATAGAATTCTTCTGGGTTCCTTGTGCCTTTATCATAAGATTTTGGTAAATAAAAGTCCGCCGTATCTTTTAAATAAAATAAAATTTCGCTGTGACATACATAATATTAATATACGCAACAAAAAACTAATTACTCAGGGCTTTGGGGGTTGCGTCGTTCAGGCGCGCTGCATCTAGATATCTTTCTGCACTTCAGTAGATTACTGTTTCTTATGTATTAATATGTGTATTAAATAATTTCTGTATCTTTTTCTTTATTAATTATTAATATTGTTAGTGGGGAATATGATTTATTGGGGAGCGGGGTTGTTACAGAATTTAATTTAGTTTAGCCAATATGGTTCTTATAGATGTAGGCATTTTGTTTTTATCATCTTATTTAATTTATTTAGGGGTTCAGTGGTAGAGCAGAGAGCAGTATGCTTTACTGCTCATCTGAACTGCCCCCTATGATTTCAATTACGTTCTATGATGTGTGGGGTATATGTATATATATGTACAATGTATGTATAGTATGTATGTGCGTATTATTATTGTCATGATTATGTGATTGAAATAAAGTCATTATTTATTTTATTTTATTCATTTTTAAACCAAAATTAGCCAAAATTGCGGTATGTTGAATCAAAAGCCATTTCAACATAATAAGTAAAAACTGATAAAAAAAAACGCGCTCAAAAAATCGAGCAATTGAGTTAACTTTTCGACAAGATTAAAATGTCGTTTTTCCTCCCATTCCATGGGGGCCTCGATTCGGGGGCCGATCATTAAATAATACGAAGTTTATGCGTTCTTGACGGCGACGTGAATACAGTCAAATGGAATAGGATATCGGATTTTGGTCGAGGGCAAGGCAAACCGACAAGCGAAGCGGCACGTCACAACGGCCCTACTTGAAAGGAAAACGGCATGAGAGAAAAAAAAAAAGAAGGAAATGCGCTGTCCCCTTTAATAATATCGATTCTGTAGATTTTATCTCTCGTACGAGGTCGGTTCTCTTCCCTTTCCGCCTCCGTTCGTCTCGTCCTTTCTTCCTTTGCCTTTCTGCGATGGGCCGCCACGGAATGTAATCATTGGCGTTATTTGTTATTTTCAACATTTTTCTCCGGGCGAAACGTAATAAAGCCTTTGATTAATTCCATCTTAAGAAATGACGCGAAAACCTTTCGAGTTATAGCGGCGGTCGTTCGAAATTAGAAAGGAATTTATTTCGTCAATGATGACGGGTAATTAGATATTAAGAGGGGGCGCCGACCCTAATACTTGAAGGCCGCTCCAAATCCCTCGGCTCGTAAACGACTAAGTCGTAAAATTTAATAACGCTTTGACAAGGGGATCAAAACAAGTGAATTTGTGTTAATGGCCTATCAAATGATTTGAGGTTTTTCTGGCACAAATGATAAAATAATAATATTGGCGAATGTAAATAGCTACCAACTTAAGATACTGCTAACAAAGCCTCGATTCTTAATAAAATTAATATCAAACAAAGGAGACTCAAAAAATACATATCAAATTATCACCACAATATTACACTTTGACAAAATGACTTAGCAGTTATTGAAATAGATAGATAGATAGATTATTTATTCAGTGTTACAATAGACAGTGCGTTGAACATGTCAATATAAATAAAAATATATAAAAGTAATATAACACATAACACAAATAAATTGTAAATAACAAGTACACGTAGAAAAAAAAACGCGTTAGTCAAATAAGTATGACAAGACAAGATAATAAATTACTATGAAGTAAGTCGTCAAATATCACAGATAGGGTTTTTAAAATAGTCGTCGAGTGAGTATATAACTTTTTCCGCTAACTCTTGGTGAAGTATTTTCTTAAACATGGTAGAGTTTAAGGCTGTCATTTTTGCAGGTAAGTGATTATATATTTTGATAATTTGAGTAACGACACTTCTATTCACCAATGTTTCTGTAGTTTGCGGAGGAACCAGATGACCGCCGCGCGTGTTGTATTGGTGGGAAAATAACTGGTCAGTGAAAAGTTGATAATTATCATGTACGAATATCGCACTCTCGTATATATATATCGCCGGAAGAGTAAGTAGCCCATTTGTCCCGAACACACTTCGACAGGAAGCGCGGTGAGGAAGGCCGAAAACACTACGCAGACATTTCTTCTGTAATGAAAAAATTCTATGGGAGTCAACCGAACTGCCCCAGAATATAACACCGTACTTGATTCGAGAGTACACATAAGCGTAGTATGCACTAATTCCTGCTTCTATCGTGATTGTTCCCGAAACAAATGTCAAAGATACGCAGCTGCATTAACAATTATCTTGGTAGTCAGAAAGTGCAAGTGTCTACTTTAATCATTGTGCCAAACCTTCATTTAATTTAGTTTGACAGACATGTCCTAACACATGGGTAAAGTTATCTTATCCTGCTTGAATTTCATCGCCTAATTAAATTTGGTGAAATATAATATATTTTACAGATTTTAGCATACACTGCTAAATCACTTTTTTATATGCAAAACTCTATATTCTTCAAACTGCTTGAGTTTTTGTTGGGTGTAAAAGGATTATTAATGCTTGTAGTATTGACAATTTATAATCCACCGTCTTGTTATATATGTATATAAAAGTTTCTCCCCTTGCCAGAGCAATTCTATTACTTGCATGCCGATTCCTTTATGTAAAATTCAATTAGGAATCGTACACGGTAGTAATTTGAAATAATGGCTAATAATAGTTTTACTGTAGCAGCACCTGTGTATTTCTATTGGGGCCGATTTTCACGTCAAAGATATTTCATTTCTGTGAGATTTTGCCGCCGGCGATGTCCTCTGCTGGTAGTAGTTCCTATTAAACGTAATAATATCTGTCCCGAGAAGGGTTCGGATGATATAGGAGGATACCCCTTGTTTACTCCCGTCTAGACGCTCAGCTTGTAATTTCAGTTTCGGCCACTATTTTTCGCGTATCCTATTAAAGGATGTCGCTACCAACTTACTTACGCTAGTTGGAAATTGAATTTTAGATTTAATTTTTATCGTACGTCCTTAAAGTAGCTATATAAATCATCTCTATAAGTAACTTATTGTCGCTAATAGGATAACATTAAGGTCGTTTATCAAAACGGTTTAAATGCCAAGGAGATACTCGAAGGGGCGAATTGCGGAGATGTTATATCATTATCACTTCCGGAGCACATTTCGTCAATTAAATACGGACGAATATCATACGTCCATATGATACGAGTCCATTTCACGGATAAGCAAGCAAGTTTGGAAATTTCGCCGATAAATATTTTCATTAGAGCGTCCCGTTGGAATAACAGTCAACTTACGGCCAACTGTCAAACACTAATTGGAAAACGGGTCACCGTTGTAGGTGCACATAAAGTCATAAACTTCCCACACTTAATTAAATGTAATGGTTCAAAAGCCTTTTCAGCCAATTTCACTTCCACGGACAGCCATTGTGCGCGCAAGGACGCTATAACTCTTGAATTAAGGGACCCTTCCGACGAAAACAACCACTAGCTCAGTTACCGAACTCTAAATGTTCGCTAGAGACAGAGCCGGGACTTAGCGCCTTCATTGTCCCTATGTTAATCTTGTGTATCTGATCCTTCTATAGCGCCCATGTGCACGGGAAGGAATAGGTATGTTTTCACTGATATATTCGCCGGTTAATTTAAATTTGAATTCGATTTCGAACAAACTAAAACTTGGATCTATTGCACGTAAAAACTAGCAAAACAAATATCGGTATATTATAGGGACATACTGCTACGAAACCTGTAGATAATTCTTTTAAATTTCAATTAAATTTTATTAAGTAAACAACTATTTTTATTTTACTAAACACCACCCAGAGTCATCTGTTATGCTCTCAATAATTACAAAGATATGCCAGATCGCAAATGATAGAGGGCAATGAATAGTAAATTTGCCCCCTCTCTAACGATTTCAGGTATACCGCAAACGAATAGGAAGATATATATATTATTCAGTATATTATTCAGTAAGCCTCGAGACGCGAGAGGATATTGGTGCTCTGGCTAAATACTGATTATTGTACCAATTCTAGCATATAACATTTAAATATATTCAATGTGGTGTATAGTTATTAATTAGTAATGTTTTTCTATATGTTAAATAAAATTAACAATGAATAAAATGAAATTATTTATTTTACAAATTTAAAAAATAAAATATAACAAAGAAATGAATCTTCTAAAGATTTCCTCAGGGTAAGTAAGCTCTTTTACTATATAGTTACACGATAATAAGATTTCTTAATCTTAATATCGTGTCTTAAATCTGAATTCAGACTAAAAACTTATATTCCTCGTTTTTAAAACATAAATAAAATTCAAATCTCCCGCCGAATTCCCATCATAGAACCATACATAGTTAATCAAATGCCAACTTAAATATACTCGTAAGAATAACCCACAGAATCATGTTCAACCTCACATAGCAAAATTCACTAGATTTACAATTTATAATTCAAAACAATTTATAACCTTGTTGAAAATACAGATCTCTGCTCTTCCACCAAAATTTATATTTATAATATTTAATCTAGTCCATAGCAAACCTCTAAGGTCAAAAAAATCGTTTGGTATCGACAGATATAAAATCGGAACCTTTAAATTGGTTACATGACAAGTGTTCATCGATCTAGTGCATTTATAATATTAAAACTTAAAAAAGGAATTCTTGTATTTGCCTATTAAATTACATAGAAATTCAAAAAAATTTAAATTAATTTCTCAAAACGTATCTATCAATACGTAAACGTTTACAAATAAATTGGTAATAAACATATACTTCGATAGCTTTATTGGTATTTTTATGAGGGAACTTGTGAAAATATGCATTAAATATTCAATATCCTGTAAAATTGGACGGTATTAACTGTCACACATGTGTCATCAAAATTGTTAATAAATAAATATTATGTAATTTGGTCTGAAATTTAAATTGTAAAATGGTAACGACTCAAGCCTCTAACACCTTATAATGACCACGAATGTAGATATTATTACTGCCTTGTAATATTGTCAATAAATAGTATAGGATAGTATAGTAAATATGCAAGTGGCAAACATATCAAAATCTGCATTTTTAATTCGTTTATTTTCATTGCAAAACATTAATAAACGCAAAATACTCCAAATTTTATTGATTTTATAAATCAATAAAATTTGGAGTATTTTATTGATTTATAAAATCAATACTGGCCATTTCAGTCGATTTATTATTTTGGAAACCATACTGTCTGAGAGATAAAATCTCTTAAAATAATTAGTGATTATGTTCAAGAAAGAACCGGTAGGTTCGTTTTTCTTTTTTTATATCATTACTTATTCCACACTTTAATCGCATACAACTTGTATAATTGGCTCGGTGCATGCCAATTTTCTAAAATGCTGAAAATCAGTATATAAATAGAGCGCATAAAGTGCAATTCACGAAATAGCCAAGTCGTATTTTACAAGAGAAATCAGCGACAAGATAATAACTAACTCATCGCCTCGGCTATCAATCAATTTGACAAAAGGAACAGCTCCCGTACGCCCGTTGCCATTAAAAAACAATTTCGGGTCGTGTTACGGCCCATGTTTTACGAGTTGGTAATTTTCGTTCAGTACCAGCATAGTTGCATTTGCGCGATGCATTATTCAGTGGCCGTTTATTTGTGTCCAATTTTATTTATTCTTTGTTTTCCGGAGCTCTTTTTTTTTTCGCACATCGCGCGCCCAGATGTATGTACGTACATGCATACGTACGTGAACGGTCCAAATGACCCGTTGTTGCCGCAGTTATCGCTGTTTCCTTCGTCCTTTGGCCGTAGTTTTGTACGCTTTTTGTTTTGATCAAAATTCAAACCCATTAACGTTTTACACCGGCGCGACGAGCGGTAAAACTGCCAATTTTCCCGTCCCGATCCCGTCGCGTAATAAAAGTTTATTTTAGGAGATAGTTCCGGAATAATCTGATTTATTACCGTAGCTAGATTTACATGTTAACCGGTGAACAACGTTCAGATATTTATATTTGGAAGCTTTCGCTGAATTAGCTTAAAGGTTTACACCTGTCGAAGCTATAAATTCAACCGGAATCCCCGGGTGAGGCGCGACGATAAATTATTATGACCGCGTCTAATAAATTAAATTGTTAATCAGAAACAAACTCACCGGAACCGAGAGGAGTGGAGGCGTTCCTGGGCGCCGGTTCGGTGTCCTGCAATCCTTCTAACGCCTGTACCAGGATATTATCCGAGCCGGCCGTCTCCTCGGCGAATTCCACATTGGTCTGTTGCTCGTCGACGGAAGCGGCCGTCGTTTGTATGAGAATGTGACCGTTACCGTTATCGTTACCGCTCAATAACAATATCGGCATACCGGAACCGAGTCTCTTTACCGACTGTAAAAGGACGCCCTCGGTTAAATCGCTCTGCTGTATGAATATCTGGCTCAATTTGCCCTCGCCGTCGTCCAGGACGAGGTTCGTTTTGGTGGTGGTATTGAGGGCGTCCGTTCTCAACAGTAAATGCCCGTTGTCGGTGGATTTGCCGCCCCTCAGAAAGATTATATTGTTACCGTTCAATTCGCCGGTAGTCGTACGGTTGTCACTTAGACCACCAGCCAGGGCTCTAACGATTTTCCCGTTTGTATTATGCATTTCCTTTTTGTTGATTTTCGTTGACGACGGTTCTTGGGTTTCGTCAGGTACGGCTTCTGTAACACAAAAAAGACCATTACAGCACTACAATCACAAAAAATAGGCGCCAATTAATCAACGCTTTCAAGGATGCAACTTAAAAAACTAATTACACAATTACTTCAGATCAAGGGTGGCCAACTCGCGGCACGTGTGCCACTTGTGGCACGCGAAGAGATTTTAAATGGCACGCACGATCATCAAAAATCTCGTAACAAGTTTCTTATATGTTAAAATGCAATCTCAATGTAAATGCACCGAAATCATTCATTTCAAAGAAAATATATGTTGGATTTAATGAGTGAATAGAATGAAGCAACATGGTAAGTGTACTTTAGTAACACGAATTTCTATTTTCTATAGCTCTTTTTTATAGAGATAGATATTTGGTAATTCTATAATTCAAAATCGTATCGTCATCTGACGGCAACTGTTATTACAAGAACATGAAGAAATCTAGCAGGAATATGGCAAACCTCTCTGAGCACGTCTGCAAAGTTACGGCACCAGTTGTTGTTTGTAAAAGGCATAAACTTCTAAACCAGTATGTTTAATGTAATGCTTGTGTAGCCGTGTCAAAAAAAATTAATTTAGAGCGACATTTTAATCAAATACATCCTAATTTCAATACAAGATAACCCAGAAATTCCCAGAATTCAGGACCTCCGTTTTATGCCTTAACATCATAAAGAGCTACAACAAACTCGAATGTAACACATAATTTAATATTGGCAACAGTAAAAATATTGTTGTAATCCCACACGTGCATAAATAATTAGTTTTTAGTCTAAACACATATTTGCAATAATCAAATTAAAAAATAAATTCGTATTTACCCAAGACTTTGCAGTTTGTAATGAATATTTTCTTTCCCCGAGTGCTCAAACGGAATTACACTATTACCGTTGACCGATTTCACATCGATCGCATTTTGTTATTTGCGTACACATAGAAACGAGACAAATTGAATTTATTTAACGGCTATCACATCATACGCGTTTGTGTTTTCGTTGCAAAATAAATTTAGTACTGCCAAAGGGCGTATATAGTAACAGAACAATATATTTCTGTTGAATCGTTTCTATTTGAAAATAAATCTAAAACTGTCTATATGCTGCCGACAGGACAATATATTTTTGTACAGTTTTAATCATATTTCGATTCCAATCAGTTTGAATTGTTCGTTTATTAATGAATACAGCAGAATCAATAAATTGCAATTCTGATACCGGTCGCCTATTGATGGATACCATTTCTACGGTTCAACGAATAAGTTTATTTTAAACAGTTCTTTCTGAATATAATACCTTAACTTACAGGCTTATTCTTAATATTTGTGAAAATTAAATATATATATATATATATTAAATATAAATCGAAAATTCACCAATAAGAAAACCCAGCTCGTATCATTCAATAACATACTAAACACCAAAAAAAAAAAAAAAAAAAAAAAAAAAAGGCGAATTTGGAAGAAAGCGTAAAACTGAGATAGCATGATTTAATACGCTACTTCGTCTTCCTTGGCGCCATTTTCAATTAAACAGAAAATCGGAAAAGTCAATTATTATCGGAAATCGAGCGAAGCGCCGCCTACACGGAAACGCAAGAAATCAGCCGCCCGGTTTTACCCGTGCCCCATCCCTTAGCGCGGGAGAGATGATATAAGGACACAATTAACCGAAGGAAGATACATTAGTTGAAAGATTTTGATAAAGGAAACTCGCGATTTCCCGTACCATAAAGCAACGGAAACTACTGTATACATCAAATTTTATCTTTTTCCGATTGGAGCCACAACGTGCAATTATTTTAAATTTATATAGTGTGTGGTGTCGAACTATCGAAACTGATATCCATAATTAATTAAATACAAAGTTGATAAAGAACTGCAAAATAGTCACCGATACAAAATAAATAAATTTAAAATTATTTTGCATTATACACTCCGCCAAAAAAGTATCGCATAAACTAAAAAAGGGCATTTATGAACCAAGATATTTTTATACGTTCACAAAAAGTTTGCCTCGTGTATGTGAACTATAAAAACACTAACAAAATAATGGAACTTAGCGTTTTTACTTTTTTTTTTCCTAAAAGAACACATTTAGAAAAATGCATATGTGTAAGGTTTGTTCAGTTGTTTATTGAAAGTCTTCCTAACGGACAAAATTTAAAGTGCGAAGTCAGGGTTCTGTACCAACGCTTTTAAAACTAAAATGAGCAATTTAACTTCAGAACAAGTGGCTGCTATAGTTGCTTTAATCGAAGATGGACGATCTCAAGCATACGTTGCTAATTTGATGAACATCAATCAGTCAAGTGTTTCTAGAGCCGTAGCCAGATATAGGGAAACAGGCATTTACAGTAGAAGACCTGTACCAGGTCGTCCAAGATGTTCTACTCGCCAAGATGACCGCTATTTACTACTACAAGCATTACGTCGAAGACATGTAACTGCGAGACAATTGCAGAACGACTTGGCTAGAGTCAGAAATACTCGTGTGAGTACTCAAACTATTCGGAATAGGTTACGACAGAGTGGATTAAGAGCTAGAGTAGCTGTAACAGCCCCTCGTCTCACTAGGAACCACCGAGTGGCTCGCTTAAGGTTTGCCAGAGAACATGTAAATTGGAACATTAATGACTGGGCCAATATACTCTTCACAGATGAGTCAAGATTTGGTCTTTACACCTCAGATAGGCGTATCTCAGTGTACAGACGAGACGGTGAGCGCTATTCGCAGTGTAATATCAGACCTAGACCTAATTCGCTGGTGGCTCTATTATGGTTTGGGGAGGCATCTGTTTAACAGGTCGTACAGAGTTAGTACCAGTAGACAGAGGTACACTGACTGGCCACAGGTATATAACGGACATTTTAGAAGAACATGTAGTACCATATGCCAATTATAGGAAACGAATTCATGTTAATGCACGATAATGCACGACCGCATGTTGCAATAATCGTCCAGGAATACCTTAACGATGTTGGTATTCCAGTTTTAGATTGGCCTGCGGTAAGTCCGGACATGAACCCTATCGAGCACGTGTGGGACCTCCTTCACAGACGGATACGAACCCAAAATGTTGCCCCAGCGGACCTGCATGGACTAGCAAATGCTCTCCGTGACGAGTGGGAGAATTTGGATCAGGCTTATATACGGAGGTTAATCGAATCTCTGGCAAACCGTATGCGAGCGGTCATAAGAGCCAGAGGTGGCAATACTCAGTAGTAAAAGCTACTGTTATGACATTTTTCTTTCCAAAATTATAATTTCTTGTTTTAATAAAAATCTCAAGTATGAGTTCTTGTTTTTATTTGGCCTGTATTTTATTTAAACAATCATAGAAATTATATCTTAGAGCGCATTAAAGTATATTTACAACTTTATGCTACAAACAAAGATTATGCGATACTTTTATGATTCAAAACTAAATTATGCGATACTTTTTTGGCGGAGTGTACAAGCTGTTCCAGAAAAAAGAACCACAACAAATCTTTTTTAAATGGAACATCCTGTCCCACCGACGTACTTGAAATCTTTAGACCGAATTAGAGTAAATTTATGTAACACTACATATATCTAAAGCCATCGGTTTTTGAGATATTTTAAAATTTATGAAATTGCAGTACAAAATTTAATTTTGATTTTTATTATGCAATCCAACGTTAAGCACACCTAACTACATTCATCATTCAGCGAAGAGGCTAAACAATGGAATGGAGTGGAATTACGGTGGCATAATTATACTGGGTGTTAATAAACACTTGTTTAAGTTTGACGTAAATTTATTTTTTATCTTTTTTAATCGAACATCCCATATCTAATGATATAGGATAACAAAATAACACTCGTACAGTAGATAATAGATAATAGGTAAAAATAGAACGTCCAGTGACCTAAGATCACGCCATTACCAAAATGAAATGCCGGCTTGACGCTGCTGTTTCAAAAACCCTTTTCAGGACTATCGATGCAATAGACACAACTCTACTAACACGAACAAAAATGCACTCGATAGTAGAAGGTTTGCGCGACAAAATCCAACCATGTGGTAGCTAATTTGAAAATTGCACGCAGCACCTGAACAGCGTCTAAGATGGTGTCTATCGCCTTGTGCGTCTCTTCTACCTTCGCGAAAAAGGCGGAAGTCGGAAATGACACGTGAATCAAATAAGTCACTGACAAATCTAAACAATGCGGCATAATTTGCACAAAAGAAAAGGTTTATAATGAATGAAACTTGAACTAATAAATGAAGAATAAAAAGCAAATTTAACTGACAAGGAATTACTAATTAATTTGGAAAGAAATAACGAAAATGAGACATTGAATTGTCGACGAGCAAGGAGTTCGACACCTCACTGCTAGATGGCGTTGCAGGGTCTAATTCTTAAATTAAATGAAATAAAAATCTTGAAATAAAATCCAAAAATGAAGTGATCGCAATCCAACGGCAACAATGTATACAATAATGGGGAATAAACCCAAATACAGAATAGTCAGAAAGAGCAAACTAAACAAGAAAAATCGTCGTACAGAACCTGCCATTCTTTAAGGAACATATTATTATTAACAACTTCATAACTCCAGGATCGCCAGAAAATAGAAAAGGTATCCTTTAAGATACTTCATCCTCGACATTTCATCATCATCCTCCCTGGTAAATCAACACACATAACCTATAAAAATTTGCAACACGTGAAGAGAGTTATACACAACTTCCGATATATCAACGTAAAACTTACAAATGAGCGCAAGATGTACGAAGTATATCGAGAACTGACAACATTTTCAGTTTCAAGTTTCAAGTTCAAAATCATCCATAAGCTATTACTCTGTTTTGGGCAATGATCGAATTTGAGACTAGGTGGAAGACTTAAAGGAACAGCATTACCATATGAAACCAAGCATCCCATAATATTCCCGAAAACTACAACAACTATTACAATGAAAGTGGAAAAGTGTTTAAAAGATCGATTTTCTTGGGAAAAGAGAAAGGCATAAAACAACTATGACGTAAAAAAATTAATTTTTTGATCACTTAAAATGTAGAAGAAGGTTCAGATATTTTCAAGTTGGAGTGCAAAATTTTATATCAGTGAGCTATTTGAAATAGAAGACAAAAACTTTACCATTTCATATTTTTGCTCATTTAAGATTGCCATATAGGGGTTCGATATTTCGTCCTTATCAGAATAACTAAGATAAAATAGGCACACATCATCTTTTTATATATTTTAATATCAAACTTAGTGTTCTAAAAAAAATCATATGTGAAAGATAAAAATTCAATTTAAATTTCAATTCGAGCGGGATGTTAAAATCTGCTGTTGTTTTTTATCTATTTAGAATAGGTTTATTTACAACCAAATTCTTAATGAGTTTATAAAATTTCATATTTTCAACCACGAAAAGTGCCTTTAGCACTTGAAATGCAAAATATCCAACAATAATAACAATAATAAGCGGATCATTTATAAAGGAATTATTATAACTTGGGTACGCATTTCGTTCGTATAAAGCCACCACTTACATTTAAGTAATAGTAGAACTGATAAAAATAGAATTGGTTATTACTTCTCAATTGCTTTCCACGGATATCAAGTAAGCAAATGAGATTTACATTCAGAGGATTCCTACACTTACAAGTACATAGTTATACCTACTAGTTATGCAACATTCGATTGCACTTAACCAAAAACTAGTTACCGTCGCTCTAAATTCGTACGATCGTACGGAATGAATTCAGCCCTTACTTACAAAAGTAATTATCTCGTCGGATTAAGTAACATTAAAATTCCCTAACTCATCGATCCCGGGAAACTCTGAATAGCGACCATCCACGCTCTCGAGGAAGTGCATCATCACAGGGAACTTCGTACAACGTTAAGCGCCTGTAGCTCATTCCCGCAAATAGACTCCTAATTGCGAGCAATTGCATAGAAAATTAAATGTAGTATAAACATATTTACAGTGGTATGTTTAGCGTATTAATAACGGTGAAATTCCCATGAGAAATATAAATCCGGGAGCCCGGGAATGTAATCGCGTGCATACAGTGCACGACGGCATAAAACTGGAATTAAACAACTTAAAGTCGAATTAAGATTGAGTTAGTGCCAGTTTGCGGGCTACTATTTCCCATTTCGAATATTTCCCTCGCAGACCGGAATCGGGTATAAACTATAAATAAGCGAAGTCGGGGGGGAATTCGTGAAGGCATTTAGGGATATGGGAATTCCCGCGAAAATTTGTTATTGGAAATATCAAATTGCAATGAATACATTTGCATACATGCAACTGTATTTACTTCTCATCTCTCTATTATAATTTCATGCTATGTAATAGTGCAGCAACGTAATACCTGAAAATGTTGATAACGAACTGATATGCATAATCATTAAGGTAAAATCTACCAAGGCGCTAAAAATATTGCGTTTTAGAAAGCTTAGTAAAGTTTTTCATCAGATTCTTCAAAAAAAGTTCTGTTAAGATGTAAAAACACACAAAATATATTTTGGTAAAAAAAATCCAGAAGAAAACCATTTGCTAGTGAGAAAAATGTATAACGCTATGGTTTCCCCACCAAAATTTGAAGTTTCAACTTTTTATTTTTCTTAAATTATTTTGATAATTAATAAATTTTAAATAGGTACTTAACTTACATTTTTATTTTGCAATGATAAATAAACTTTAATATCAATTTTTTTTTAAATATACCTCCTCCGATAAACTCTTGAAATTTTCCAAAATTATACGCTAATGTCAGTTATAGCTACCTGCAGACAACGAGCTAGACGCCTTCACATTCTTCATTTGTCACTGTGGAAGACGCAGCCAAGAAGGCTGTGTGAGGTGTGTGATTTTCGTATATTATTAATACTTATAGTGACTATCGTATGTGTTTAGCATGTTTCATAGCACCCTTTATAATAGTCCAACTCCAGTTGAATGAAAAGCATTTTTATAACCAATAAAAGCGACACTTATTAATAAAATTAACAATCCGTGGCTACTATATAAAACCCGTTGAAATCTCAAGGTCAGTGAAGGTTTATTTACTATGATAAACAATTATATTCATTTAACTGGTGGAAGATGACATCACCAGATATTTCTGTGTTGCATACCAAATCAAACAGCAACTTATATTTTAGAGATAGAAAAATCACAATCTCCTGCTAAAAATGTCTGGCAAATAGGTGTTAATACTGACCACAAGTTGGGACTCTACCTCGTTTTTTCCTCGGTAAAAGAGGCGCAAAACAATGAATACTTGATCAGATTAAATTATGGCTAAATAATTAAAAGAATAGATTAACTTACACGTAAAACTGTACATATATATAAATGTAAACAAATGTTACATTTAATCATAAAAAAATTATGACAGTCGTTGATTTTTTATGATTAAAAAAAAGGACATAAAAGCCAACTGAAATATAACACTTACTTAGGAAGGCACAATTTTGCAGGATTTATTTTAAAAATAGGCAATTGTAATGTTCCTTTTCAGATATTTAATTTCTGGTTTCTTTATAAAACCGAACATTCACGCAAAAACTATACTAATGTTCCTTATAAACAATGATTGTAATTAGTATTCCTCTTACGAACCTCTTATATACTTTTACTTGCAGTCCACGTTATTTCTCCTTAAATTCGCAATTTATCTGGACCGAACTTAATTTGATTAATGAGAATCTAAAGATATCGCCACGAAAAAATATCGTCTTATCCTCATCCACTTCGTTCCCTATTTGCCTTGGATATAAGACAGGAACGGCTTCAAATGTAAATGAACGTAGAGAAGCGTGGGAGGCACGACCATAATGGACGCCACGTCTCACGCAATTTTAGTGGAAAAGTTGGGAAGGGCTCTGAATAAATCACATCTAGAAAATGACATGTACTAAAAATAGGATTGAGTAAAGTACTATTGTTTAGAAAGTATTAAATTCTCGTGTCAATATTACAATGTTTTAAATGATATTTTCTCATGCTGTCATCGGACACAGAAACATTTGCCCTTCCCTTAATTCTTTTTACAATGTTATACATAATATTAAAAGAGTTAAAGAAGATTATCTTGAAGAATGAAGAATAACAATAAATTTAGATAATTGAGATTGTTGATCAAAGGTCAAGTAAAACATTATATACAAACTATATCAAATGAAACATCAAAAAACTATTAGATTAAAATTAAAAAAAATACGAATATCATTAAAGATTAAATAAAATTGTTTGATTCAATTGTTAAATTCTAAAAAAATGTTTTCTAAGTTCTCTTTTAAGTGACGAAACAGTAGTTGGGATACATAACCCTTATAATCACATCTGCGCACGACTGACCATACTTATTTGTTACACCTTGGAACAAATAAATAACCCACACACACGGATCTTGTAGATTGAGCATGATATATCCTAGGAAACACGAATATTGAAATAATGGTTGAAGAGAATTCTGTACCGATAAAAGCACTTCACCGAAAGGATCCCCAGTTCTATACATTCCAGTTGGTACCAGATGTTCGCATTGACGACATATTTCTTAAGGATAGTCGTTGCACTGAGCAGTTCATGAGATATTCAGACGCATTTCCATAAACTGTTATAAACTATCATAGTTAATAATAGATTCAACAAGCGACTAATATATTATATAGATAGTACGCAGCGGCAGGCATTGCGACAAATAATAGAAGGGATACTGAGATATGCAAGGACTGTAGCGTAGTAATAGACACACAAGATATCCGATCACTCCACACTACAACGATTTAAATTAATTCTAATCTCGAAACCCTCCGCGAATACGACTTCTAACGATCCCAGTAGGATTATTATTGAATGTTTCAAACATTATTACTAACAGAAGTAGTCTACGTAAAATGATTTCAGCAAATTTTAAAAGCAAAATCTCAGAGGCAAAGAAAAATAGTTTGTTAAAGTTACTTACTACACCTGGAATTTTCAAATCAGTTAAACAACAATTTGGTGACACTTAGAGCGTGGGTTCAATCTTTAGGAATGATAATCAATACGTATCCATTATGCGTATAAACGTAATCTAACAAAAGTCATTCAGGTTTCCACGCACGATTTCACCCTATACACATCCTGCCAAAATTAAATCCCCTAATATGGAGAAATTTCTTTATGTGACGATAATGGAGCAGGAATGCACGATAATGCGTCTTACTGTCTACGGCGCACATCCATGGCACTGTAAGGTCCCACCTCGGCCTGATATAATCTGAGCGATTTAGTGGCGCCCGCGGTGTTCCTCCCGGACATGTTATTGGCGAGGGCCGATCGTTACCCCTCCGAATTACAGTTCAGACGAAAATTGCGCCAAAATTGAAGTCGAACAGCCGGGATTTTCGGAACCCCGCGTTATAACCGACATATTTATGCCGTCCGTCAGGCACTTGAGGTTAATCTTACGATCTCGTCCGCCTGAATACATATTGGAAAGACGAAAGCGGGTCGGATGTAGTCATCTAAACGCCACTAACAATAACAGTAAAAGTTTAATCATACGAGTCGTAGGCCTACGGAGGTTTCGCGTGCTCTTTTACAATATTTGACACGTATTATATCGTTGGTTATGAGATGTTGATTTTCTTGAGGAAAACCCTAAAAAGCTTAAATTGTTTAGGACTAGACCTTCTGTGGAAAAGTAACTAAAGCAAAAAATAGCACCATTAACTACAACCATTAACTTAATAATTGGATGGACAAGAAAAGAAAACAAATCATTGTTATACCGATGCATTGATTATGACCTCCTGTTCACCGGGCGGGTGCTCTGCCAATTGGGCTAACGAGATGTACAGGTTCTTTACGATTTGAATACAGGTCTTAATTCAATAATTTCATCGCCGAATATCCACAATATATGTAACTGCATACATATTCAATAGCTTGTAAAATATTCGGCACAAACTAACACAAAGGATTCATAAGGCTGTTTCAAGTAAAAAGGCATTAACCTTATTTTCCTGTTCCCTACAGTCTTCCTTTCAGCATTTATAAATAAAGTTTGGAAACCGCACGCCACACAGCCAACACGTTAATACCAGCAACTCGTCTTATGCAAGTAAACAGCAGCAACGCTGTTAAATTTTATATATCTAGTCATGTATGCATACCCATGTTCTTATGTTCGCTTCCATTATCTCAAACTTCTTTTGGCGTACAAAATCTCATATCGGAACATTAACTTCCGCATCGCGGATTTGTTTCGCCTCGCCTCCAGCTGATGGCGTACGTGCCGACTTTTATATTCACACATACGCGCGCTTTTATTTAGCACCGCTCCGCCATAAATTTAATTTAATTTAGTCGACGCCGTTTAATCTGAAGCGATATTTACGAAACACGATCCAAACGCCGTGCTTCCTCTGCACCCCCAATTCCCCTAGCTTCCGTACACATCGAAGCGACGTCGCCCTCTCACCGCCCTCAGTCATCACTTCCATCACTTCTGCTCTCCTCTCGCTTGCCCAACGTTCTAGACAATGGTGCTTTCGTTCGCGGGGAGCTCTTGTTTTCGGGCGATGTTCAGCCGTGCCCCCGTTCCGCGCCAACCTCCCTGAAGTCATTGTCATTGCCATTGCCGTTACATAACGAGGCGTATCGCGTCCCGAGCGAAAACCTGAACGACGGTGCGCGCAAGAGATATACACGGGAGCCGTAAATCCACGGGAAAAGTCGTGCATGGCTCACTAGATCTTACGATGTTTATTTGGAACATAAACTCGTATAGAACGGCATTAGCATTGGAGCCGTGTTCGCACGATTACCGACGATACCCTTGCGGAATAAGGTGAACATTTTAAGGTGCTGCGGGGATTGTTTGAATTAAATTTCATTATTTTTTTTTTTTTTGCTTTGTACGGGTGTGAATGTATATTCCATTTCAGTATTAATTTCCGGAATTGGTAGCGTTCCCTTTGAAGCATATTTCCATATTTTTAAAATAAAATTTCAAGTTTAACACCACCACATCAATTTTCATTATTTTATACGTATTAGGGGAAACCGATTCCAATTCTAACGAAATAACTTTTATTGCCCATAAAATATCAAGAAATAATGCATAAGCACAATTAGAACCGAAAAATGCCACCATGACGGAGATACCAAGAGCCCTGTCATGGTGACATTTTTCGGTTCTAATTGTATTTAGGTATCTTTTCTTTAATGTCTTATTATTAAGTTTTATATTAAATTTGCGGAGTATCATCTCCGCAGACGGTACGTCCATTCACACACGTCTAACTTCCACCATCGTGACCGCGCGGGAGACTGCGGTAGGGTATATAAACTGCGCGTTTCACAGTACTATAGTCATTCCTGCTCTGTGAGTTCGTTGCCGGAAAAACTACTGGCACTATGCAGACTGACCCGACCCTTAGAGCTAAAATTTCGGTGCCGGCAAAGTTCTCTGACACGACGCAGCGCTACCCTCTGAGTTGTGATATCAGTGCCGCCAAAGCTCTCTGGCACGACGCAGCACTGCTGTTGTGCTTGAAAAAATGCCCGCGTACCTTTTACCCGCCCGGGAATATTCGAACAACTTTTACTTTAAAACCGCCGGCATATTTTCGACCTCGCCCGGTACATAAATTTTCGTTTTATTTTATTGTATAAGTATCATCAATTATTTAATATTAAACTCTTTCTAGATATCAAATTAATGTACAAAACTTTTAAGTATTATCAATTTTTCTAATTAGTCAGTCCTTATCCACCACATGTGAACTATATAAGGGTTTATTACTTTTGTAAAAGCTTTGCAGGTATGTACACGATAACATAAATTTGTGATTTTTATTAATATTTTTTCTGCTATTATTTCTCCAATTTTCTTGCCTCGATATTCCTCTGGTACATCCGTTTCTGTTAAATCATAAACTTTGTTTTCAATCACATACTTTATTGTTGTGTGGAGTCCATTTATTTTTAAACGAAATTGGCGTGATGAGGCAATATGAGAGCCATCCTTTAAACAATTTTATTTTAATCCTACTGTTACTGCAATATAATGGAGATTCATACATATTCTTCATAATCATTCATGTTCATATTATTGTAGTTTTATCACCTGTCAAACTGATAATAGCCATGTGTGTGTGTATAAATTGGATAATGCACATTTTGCGACTAAATTAAAAAGCGCTTCCACATGCGTCAAATATTTGTTTATATTCTTGTTTGTTTTGTCATTCACCTTCTTCTTTTGTCGTTATACATCTCTCGTTGACACTTGCACCCATTTTATAGAAAAAATTCTCAATTCTCAACTTTTTTGATTATTGCGCATACCTTGATGAGAACCCTGGATACCCCGCGCTCACACAAACAATTATCATTCTGGGGTAAAATATTATTGTAACGACAAACAAGCGCAACCACTGGCCGATTCTACGCTCGGTATTGTGTTCGATAGCTAATTTGCAGAACCAGCGCCAGTGGGCGGCATAAAGTAGAAGAGCGCGTTGAAGTTTAGCATGCAGGCATCAACGTAAAAGCAAAGAGGTTAAAAGGTAATAATAAGTAGTGAACATTAGCAAACCATTAAATTAAAATCAGTAAGTGAATTAAAAGTAAGTAAAGTAGTCGTTACAAGCTGACATAGCTAACAGACTGCACCTTATCTTTTCATGAATACCTTAACCTATGTGCGCGATTAATTTTTCTTCCAACACATAAACAATGGAGATATTGTTATTGATAATAGGACGTTTACGTTATTATCTAAAAAATGAAAATAAAATAAATAAAATATATCTTTATACGATATTCATCACTAGGTTAGTATGCGAAAGCATTTTTAACACTTACGTCTGAAGGTTTAAACATAATTCATAAAAGTTACATTTCTTAAACATTTAGGAGTGATACAGATTATGAGGTTTAAGATATCTTTAAATGCTCTTAATTCCTGCTTAAATTTCCCTTGTCAATTACGATTTTTTCCCATAGTAGGACCCGAGATATTGACATTAGTAATGGAACAGTCTGTATATTCTGAAAATAATGATCCAAGATAGGATCCCTACGGCACACCTGGAATCACAGGAATGAACTTGACTTTCTGCGATCCATTAGACAAATATGATTGTACCCATTGAAGTAGATTAAACTTTACTATGAATTAATTAAAAGTGTATCATCTATTTTATTTAAGTTGTTATAAAATACATTGTACTGGTAAGTAAACTATAGTTTTTCCAGATATACGAGGCCATAGATTGTTTGAAACCGCTTAAAAGATAATTCGTTAGCGATTCAACTTTATCGGCAGTAGTTAAAATTGACACTAGTTTACAATTATAAATCAGGTGCCCTCCACCCAACTTGAAATATAAACATTGACCCCATTGGGTTGCGATATATGTCTGCTTTTCAATTTTTACGTAGTGACTAATGTTTTACATATAAAAATTAATATAAATTGGTACATTCTAACATCATCGAAATGCCCTCGTTCATGTATGACCTACAAACAGTGCTATATTTTTTACTTCTGATTTTTTTTTTTTTTAATTTTTCCATTACACACATTTCGTTCGTTCCTTTCCAAGGCGATTTCGCCCCGCGCCATAGTCCTCTCTTTTAAATATGAGCGCCTCGGGGGCCCCTTTGACGGCGCACCATGTGGAAAATCCTCCCTCCCATGCAAACGCGATTCCAATCTATAGTTGAGCGATTAGCATTCTGGGAGATCCTCAATCACCGGTAACGGTACGGCGGAATGGCGTTCGAGAGCGGCGAGTGAGGTTTCTACAAATTTACCAGTCAGAAGTTATCGCCAGTACCGACTGAGACCGGCTACGGGCGGCGATTGGCCGGGCTCCCGCGTTTAACGCACATAAATTGTCATATCTACAGACGCGGGCGCATGCATTATTCTAAATTATCGGCACGACCATATTATTCTAAATTACCCGCTGGCGGAGATTTATGCGCCTTTCGCGTTAATTATGTTAAAATTTTAACGTGTAATTTTGAGGGATAATTTGCGAGGAAGGCGATAGCGCCGCCGAAATGGCGAGGGTGGGATCAAACTTTTCAAGCGCGAATTTCAGAAATTTCAACCGTCGACGATATTCCCACCGTTACTTCGGTCTTTGTGCTGCCCGAAAGGGGATTTCCCTAATTACATTTAGCTCTGCCGTGCCGCCCGTTCCGACAACAACAGCCGCTAGTCATTCGGCGAAATTACGTATCGAATTGTTTACCGAGAAGTATAAATATATCTGTGTAAATGGTACACTAGGAGAGGCGAGGCCTCGGCATCCCTCATTTAATGGGGCGTAATTACCCTCGCATTAGTCGATGGTACGTTTCATATTTTGCGTGTGTTCGACGGAGTTGACAAAATTTCAGAATTACGAAATTAAATAAGCTCACATTTCCGAATTAGTATACGAGGTGAAAATAATGATACACCTAAATGAATAATTTTGTGGCGTGTTCTAAATATCTTTCCGGTAACAACAGGAGGATTACAAATTCATCCGGGATTAACTTATAATCCCGCTACATGTGTACTTAATTTAGTTAACAAAATCGGAAGCCAAGATATATCGCCCTGATATTCGTATCTCATTTCAATTTTTACCGTAATTAAAATTTGTGCAGATTAACGTTTTGTTTATCAGAATGTTTGAAAGGGTTCTTTTTTATAAATCCTCAATGTGTGAGCACAAAAATTTGATAAAGTTAGCATAAGCGCCGTCGTCGGCACTGACAATCGTCACCCTCAAGCACATCACGTAGGAATTAAGCCGATACGTCATCAAAACTAGTGTTAGAGCCCTTACGTACCGACAAAATTTACGACCAACAGACATAAAAACCTGGAAACTGAGAAGCCAGAAGTAATTACGACCTAGAAAATAGATATCTTAGGGCATTCCTACGCTTCCACTTATTAACTAATCTCTATTAACAGTAATTTAATAGTTTTCGCGCAAGTTTTGGGATCATAATGTAAGGCACATCAATGCACGATTAAAAGTATCAGTTTATTTACTGTGATTTAAGGCTAACTGTCAGCCGGAGAGGTAGTTGGATTTATCAAGCTTTGAACTTCAAGTTAACAAAGTTGCATAGAAGAGACCCTTATACCTTAGACACAGTGTACCTTGAAGCACTATCTAGCGGATGGTAGCCAAATCATTTCAAGCATCGCTTATTAGAGTGCAGTGTGGTTTTGACCATTAGTGCTCTAGTGCGTTCTGTTAAGTTTCATTTTAAAAATTCGTATGCGAGTGTAAAAATTAAAGAAAATCAAATCCACTTGATGATTTTTATGATTTTATTGAGACCATAATTTATCCTGGCTCTGATTATTGCAGATGTTCTGGTGAGTACAATAACAGACTGATTGTAATTTTAAACAAAGCGTAAAAGTAGTGACAGGATCTTTCCGCTGAAACTGTACCCCCTTGTACCTAAGATCATAAACACATCTTGTACCCTGGATTGGTGATAAAAGGTACAAGATGGTAATGTTTGCGCTTCAATTGTTTCAGCTAACCATGCCAAGAAGTAAAACGGAGAAAAACCGCATAATGTCAAATTTACAACCTTGGTTCGTCATTTAAGCTCAGGAAAAAACTCCTATCGTTACGATGTTAAACATGATACTAAGAAAGTATTCACTTATGTCAAGGAAGAAAGTCTGGTGCAGTATGTCATACAAACTAGCTATGATGAAAGAAGGTAAGTTCAAAAAAGGAAGTACGTTTGCTAGCGTGTCAATTTGCAGTAGCTAACAATAAAACAATTCCTCCCAAATGGTAAGAGGAGCACATCGTGGAAGGAGAGTGGATGAGACTCTCCATGAAAAGACACGGCAATTTATCTGTTAGAAAACCAGAGAAAATAAGTTTGTCAAGAGCTACAACCTTTAATAAAACTAATGTTGAACTGTTCTTTAACAATTCAGAAGATGTCCTGAAGCGACTAGGCCCCTTGCCACCAGAAATAATAAGGTATCAAGACAAAACAACACAAAATCCGAAAGAAAATTTAGCAGGTAAGCATTAAAGAAAGTGGGTAGTGTCACTTCTGCTGAGCAGTAAAATTTGCAGTTTATGACATTGATCCATTTTAATTACATTTTAAATTCAAATATTATATATGGAAAGGACATAATAAAAAACTGACAACGATCGCCTTTACAGGGAGAACTTGATAGATATGGGACTTAGATTACGCGATATCATTGGTCTGCATATTTATTTTATATAGAAGGTGTTAGGAAAATGACATGGATAACTGTTTTATTTTCTTGCTCTTTGTAAACTTGTAATGTAATCGCATATTCCAATAACTCGGACTCTCACCACTCGTTCCATCTTGGATACGTCTGTGTACCAAACCAGAGATCCTTTTTCAAATTTTGGCTGCTTCAAACTCTATTTCTCTAGACTTGGAATTAGTACTTAGAATCGCTCTCTTAAGTTTAGTTTAATAAGCATAATGGATCTCTAGCGACCTTACCTCTGATTCAAGGTCGTGAAGTGCTGCGAGGTGTTCTATAAAGTCACCGTCTTTGAAGTTGTGTGTCAACTTTAACCTGGAAGCACTAAGAATCGCTATCCTCCCAATATGTTGATCAAGGAGAACCTCCATAACTGCTGCTGAGTAGGTGCACATTGCACCTGTAGTTCCCAAGCAGGTCATTTCTGCAGCTTAGAATATGCTGTTTTTTCCTTCGGTTTTGTCCACTATATTATTTTTGGCACACATTTTTGGCTATAGGTTTTCGCATAGAGTTTTTAGCCATTGTTGTTACTCTATGGATGATTCTATCTAAGTGCTTGTTCTAATTTCGTATCTGCTGTAGTAGAACTCCTAGATATTTCTTTGGATTATATAATAGGGATATAGAAATAAAAAACAATGTGACAAACAAAGAGTATCATCATACAAGACTGTATTTAAAATCGTGATCAATAAAAATAAATGTAGAAATGAAATACCAACATGATGACCTTCCAACATTAACCTTTTAATGTTATTATTATATTGTATAAGTGAATTCAGTTCTTTTGAAAAGACACATTTGACGCAAGACACTTAAAGAATAAGACAAATAATCTGGCAGAATATACTGGGACAAAACTGGAAATAGAGACACAAAACGCTGAGAAAAAAGTGTCACGTATCATATAAACGCGGACGTATGCACGCACAAAAGGCAACAAATACCAAACTGAGTTATGATGAAGTTCCGAAAGAATGGGGCTCCTTTGTAGTCCGCTCTCGCTTTGAAAGCCAGTTTAAGAGATCAATCGGCGCAGACTTGTAAACATTTCATGTGTATCTCTTCTTTCTATAGTCGCTCTCCGTTTCTTCGCAGTTTGTATACTTCGTTCGTCGCTAGTATTCGAGTGAGATCGAAGTGAAGGAGTAGAAAGCTCGCAGCTTTCGAGAGTTCGAAAGAGGGACGAAAATGTGTTCAGCAGGAGCCCCGGGCTTTTACCCAATTTCCACCTAGTCTCTTTCTGAAATCGTCTCATTCCAGAGAGATTCGGATTCCTTCCCAGCGCGATACAGGGACGGGGCGCTCGCACTTGACCGTCTCAATATGATTTATTAGAGTTTTCAATCAAATCTCTAGCTAGTTTGCCCGGGCAATTATTTGACTCGAAAGCATTCTCTAGAATATCGAAATTATTTCTCATTTGTTCTATCATTCACCGTTCTTGACATTATCTGTCAGGGAGAGAACGAATTTATAACGTAGCGAAATTTCTTTTAAATATCGTTTAAATTAACTTCACAGAACGGGTATATAATAATCTCATGCAGAATTAACAATTAGCATTTAGATGTAACGTAAAGAAAGGTCTAACTCAAACATCAAGTAATAATAATAATAATTTACTAGTAATAGACTAGCAAACACTAGTATCTACATCGTCAACATTACAAAAAATATCCTATTCTAACCCTTAGTATTAAGTCTCGTATGTGACAGAAGCATTTCTCAAGAAAATACTTCCTAACGGATACTTTAAATGTATTTAATTGCGGCTGGACTTTTAGGGGGTTTATTAAACTATACAGTTTATCGTAGTGGTACATTAAATGCCAATTAAATTTATCTGCACCCAAAATGTGATCGATATTACTCAATATTTATTTCAACGAGAAGCCGGTAAATCTTAAAATAAATATGAAAATGAAATTCCACTCAATAAGAAAGGATTTGGTTCGTGCTAATTCAGTAGCGCAATTAAACTAATTTACAGCCAGTGCGGTTTAAAGTAAATAGTTAAAAACAAAAAAGAATTCTATCCAAACAGAATAAATTTCACTACAAAACTTCCATAATCACGTAAAAATATAATTCCTAGATTTCATGTAAATATAGAACGTCGAATTTACGACTGATTCTAAATTCGGAATGAACTTCCCTAAACAAACAACTTCGACCTCTTAATTTATTTATTTATTTACCTAACCCCCTTTGCATTTATTTTTACTATCAATAATTCCGTTTCCGACTTACTACTATCATCGCATTTCAGCCTCGACAACAATCGTGCGCTTCGCGACACAATTTATTACTCGTTTCCAATCTGAACTAACTTTGCAACGATTTACGGCGTTATGCAAATGCCAAATGTGCGTATAATGGATCGTCCACCTCTTACCCCCCGGACGTGTCCAAGTTTTAATAATAAATTACCGAACAACTTAATAACTTTTCCTTCGCTGCACTGAAATATGATTTCGCCCTTTGTCGCCGTGTGGCAACTAAATAAATTTGATGGCGACACGCATGGCGGTTCTAAAAATACAACCATTAGCCAAAATTTAAGTGGCGATATCGGTGGAAGCTTTTCCGCTGCCTTGCCGGAATCTTTTTCCGACGACGATAACTACGGCAATTAATCAGCGCAACCCAGCAATTCAGATTATCAACTCGCTAAATCTATTAACTGCGTTTATCAATGCAATTGCTTGACAGACACAATTTAACCCATTTCCTCATGTGTATAGGGACGAACTAAAGCTGTTTAATCTTCTAATCATCCAGGGCTTTTCAATGAGTTGTGTGACCTTCGAGTCTCCTTTTGGCAATCGTCTTTAAGATTCCACCCTGGCGACCTCGGAACAACAAGGAGGTCGTTTCTCAGAACATCTCCATTGTGTCGCCTCTCTAGCCAACTCAATTTTAATAACAATGAAGCTCTAAAGCAATCGTGTTAGAATTTATCTTTTTACACCTGATAAAATTTTATTACTTTTCAACCGTTCCGAATGAAGAGATTATATTATCATGAATTACTTAGTAATTTCGGTATAAGTTCTAATATATCAACAAAATATCTGCTTAAAGAAAGTTTGCATAAATTTATTGAACCAAAGAAAACGTACAATTTACTTCCCCCAGCATATTAAATCACATGCTCGCGTGCATTTCTTGTAATTCAATGCATTTAAATAAAATCAACACTATGCAACGCAATACAACTAATAAATTAATGTGCCTACAATTTATAATTTTTCTCTATTTTAACAAAAAGCAATTCAAACAACTGCAACCGATTCCAAATTGGGTTGCACAGGCGAATGCAATATTTTAAATAATAACAAATTTCTCTTTGCAGGAGACCATCTGTTAACGTTTCGACCAAGTAGGATCCAGCAAGGACCATATATATACATATATATAGTCCTTGCTGGATCTACTATATGGCTACTACTACTACTATATGGCGCATTGTTCGCGTTTCTAATGCTTGAACAGTAAAGCGAAGTAGAACAGTACGAACCTGTACGCCTGTATTTATTACACCGCGCATGTGCCAGCGCGGAATTTCAAAAATAGTTTACCGAAACAGATAATGGCAACACAACGGCTTTATGAAATGATTAATTTGAAAAATTTGCATTTCTATGTTAAGACCGAAAAATGTCTATATAATACTAGTTAATATACTCATATAACTTATTAACACAATTTATTTCTAATTTATGTGCGATTTACACGCGAAATATCTTATTTGATAGTATAACTTTATTCTAAAAACTAACAAGTGCTTATTAAGGAGGAACTGAAGAACTAACCATGTAAACCCTAATGACGTGCAAAATAATATTTCACGGCTGTGTACTGTATGTATTTTTATTAGTAAAAGGAGGATCTCAAACAAGATAAGTAAACATTATTATATTTATAAAATTGAAGATTTTCGAAATGAGTCAATTTTCTGTATTTATTTCGGATAAATTCGTCTTTTACACTAGCCAGCCTTGCTTCGTGATGTAATCTTATACCAATATATGTTCGTACAACGGCTTTTATGAGTACTGCCTCGTGATTATTAAAGATGTCTTCAGTTCTAGTTTGTCTTTTACTGACGCGAATAAAGATAATTTACTACCAGACATTTGCACTTGTTTATATCTACATAAATAACATTTTCTTCTACATTTTGTATGTATTTTTTTCATTTTATGGATTCGAGTAAATATACACTAAATACAAACTCAATCGAGTAAAGCATGTGTTCGTTCACATTATACTCTTTAAAAAAAACTATGCGTACAAAAACATGTTTACTGTTTGTTTTGTAACTTCTGCTACACCCCCAGGGGGTTAATAAATTTTATCTTACTTTTGTAAGATAGTTCCCATTGAATCAAATCATGCAATATACTATCAACAAAAACCGCAAACGATTCCTCATTAAATTTATTAAAACCATTCCAGAGCTCCAGCTTTACCCATCGAGTCAGATAAGTCTGCCAAAAATTAATATTCCGTCTCTGGAGTGAGACTAAATTACACATCGGGACGGAGAGCCGAAGAGAGAAGAAGACGGATAGAGGATGTAGGTCACGGGATTTCGGGAGACCCGAGACCGCCAGAGACGTTCGGTTGCCGTCGTGAAAGTCAAGAACTCGCGCGGTTTCCTAACCGAATATGGAATACATTAATGCCGACTTCCGCGTCTCCTCGGTCGCAGGGAGAATTTACAGGAAGGCGATGCCGGCGAATATGCAGCGGCACGGCGCAAAGCGTCTTACTACGGTTCTCGACTCAGAAAAGAACTGTTTGTTTAAGAAAATCCCTCAGTTGGGGTGGCTGGAAAACATAGCGCCAGGAATTGCATTACGAAGGATATCTGTTGCGAGTGTCTAGGAAGACGCTGTAAACTAGAATGGAGGAGCGAGATGTTTAATTAATCTAATCTAGTGCATATTGTTTAAATTAGTAAATTAAAATATCGCTGATTACAACACACAATATGTAAGCCTAAGCGTTGCTCGGGTGACTTTTAATTAGCTTGATTCCCTATCGGAACGTCGTGACGTGTTATGTCGTAAATTCTTGGTGAATTTGCTTGGAAACAAAATTGACTGCCCGTATCTTATGGAGAATATCAATTTTCACGTTCCACGTTTGAACTCTAGGAGCGAATGCACCTTTAGGCCACCTCAAGCCAGGACAAACTTAATGAAACGTTCACCTATTTCAGTGATGGCTAGGCTTGGAAACGCCGGAACAGCAGACATTCTCTTTTGAATTAACTTTTTACTACAGCTACTATTATTCATTATTATATTTCAATATTAATATTTATATAACACTTGCAATACATTACTGTATTTCGTGTCCTCTTCTGGGTCTGTACCTGTTGGACATCAATAAATGTTATTATTATTATTAAAATACAAATTGTTTGTTCCATCATTTCCCTAGTACACTATGATAAACTCGCATTTGCGATATGGAATTCCATCGTCATGTTTCGCTCGAATTCCATTTCGATTTATCAAATAGAATCGCTCCCCTCGGAAACTAAATTTTTGAATAGCTCATATTCATTTTTCCCTGCGCGTACGTGCGTATGTACGTCTGCTTGCTCTCGCCATACGCGCGGATTTAAATTATTGGATAAGAATTCCGGCCGCGATATCCGACACAATAGTTTTCCGAATGCACACGTTTTTCAATTTCTACAGCCGAGGCCGTATTCGATTGCATATGTGTATCGTATACCGAAGGATGTCGGGAGTTTATCTGAAAAAGCATCCGCTTGCGAGACGTTTGCTATTCAATAGCGGTATGGGCGGGCAACTACAGCAGGAAGGACGCTTCCCCTACTGTTGCTGTACCGATTCCAGTCACCTAACGTCTAACGTATTCTTTATTTTGCATTTATATGTGCATACGTACATATATACGTTTCGGGCTCGAATGTCAAAATACCGCTTTCTCGTGTCGCATGACTTATGATCTGAGAGCATAAATCTCGCCAAACCTAATGCGCTAACGGAAGAATAAGTTTGAAGTTGAGGTGATAAATTTCTTTCGAAAGTTTTCCTTCATTTTCTTTTTAACTTTCGATCACATCTTCTTTAATCGCGTATCCCTGATATTGCATACCAAGTCTATATACCTACCGTATTTCAAGTTTTAAAGTTACGTCAGCTACTTTCTTTTAAACCATTTCCCTAAACGTCTGCACCTAGTAATTATACAAAAACTAATCTTAATACCTATACGTATATGAAACCTTTTAACGTCACAGGCACGGGCAACTACATATAAACATGAGATAAACATCCAAAAAGTTGATGCCCAATAAACATACATGATCTTAAATTACTTTTACAACTACTTGAATAAACAGACTTGACTCAGCCGTCGCCTCCACCAAAATTATAACTAGCATCAGGAAGCACCCTGAGGTAAGACGACCGATCGGACTGAAACTTGACGGATTTGTATGTTCTATCGAATGATGTAAACCGAAGTTTTCGCGTTTAGAGGAACCCGGCGTTTAAAGGATGATATCTACTCTTAAAAATTGTAGGATTTTCGGGTATTTGTAATTTATACCGTTATTATGAATAAAAAATGATAAGCTTCAATTTGCAGCTAGCCCTATACATTAATTTTTAATATTTGTACATTTGACATAAAACCAAACACACATGTAGCAAAAACCAATAGAATTTAAATTATATTATTGTTACCTCTACACCGAAAGGTAAAAGAGGCATGTGATTA
The DNA here is from genome assembly GCA_949128085.1 of Cetonia aurata. Classification (NCBI taxonomy): domain Eukaryota; kingdom Metazoa; phylum Arthropoda; class Insecta; order Coleoptera; family Scarabaeidae; genus Cetonia; species Cetonia aurata. Next base: position 28,663,901 of record OX421887.1, read on the forward strand.
TATATTATTATATACACCATGTATACTTTCATGTATATTTGGTTGCATTTTATGTTTCCTACTCTCTTTAAATTTTATTTTTAGATATCTACTTTTATTTTTCTTCTGTTTTATTTCTCAGAAATTGAGAGTTTCAATGTCAGATAGTTTTATATTTCATTTCATCGTGTTCCCCCTCAACCAGCATCATCTGTGTTACGAAGTTTTAATTAATGTAATTTTTAAATAACGTAACTTTTGAAATTTCTCATATCCAATCACTTCTAAATACCTTAATCAACATTTCTACGCCTCTTTCTTTCCATAAAATTTATAATGCCTTTAAAATTTTACCATTATAACATTTAATTAACATAATATTTCAAAATTCTTTTGCTCATTTTTTCATAAAAACATTTAATCACAAATTTATCCCGTTCTTCTCCATTATATTTTAATACTTTTAAAATTATGCAGTTTACTTCTTAATGTCACTTACATTTTGTATTTTCTAATAATAAGTATAACTCTTATTGGGTTTTATTTCTTGATTGGAAGTATTATATTTTTTACATTTTCTTTATAACTTTTTAATTAGTTACTCAAGCTATGTATAGATTCTGCCTGAAGATGCCTTAACGCCGAAACTAGCACCAGAGTGAACGTGCTAAACATTGTAAGGATTCAAGAGGATTTTTCTTACTTTAACTCGAATTTACACCTTATAACATTGACCTTCTTCAAATATGTAGTAGACAATTCAAGTATTTTCGCAAGCAAACATCTGAAGTGGCTAAAGAATCAACTAATCATAAAACAGGAAGTATGCATTGAAATTCTGAATAATACAAATTAATGACCTGCTCCTCAGGTATCCAAATTGAAGGCTAAACGATCATTAAGATGACCTACCTATATGTAATACAAGGAGTATTAAAAATAGAATTAAACACTAGAAAGCAGGGCCCGTTCACCCAGTCAACTAATTAGTCGTTTGATGACCGCTTACGCCCCAACTCGACAGAAAGCCGAAAGTCTGCGCTCGACCTAGAACGCACCGCTTACGCCCCAACTCGACAGAAAGCAGAAAGTCTGCGCTCGACCTAGAACGCACCGCTTACGCCCCAACTCGACAGACCAGCCAAACCGCACCACTCTCCGCTAACCCCCATCTACACTTGTGACAGGTTTGGGACCGTCGGTACACCCTGTATATTCCTTATTCTTAATTCTCGCTGGAAATATATTGAATCTTTTAATTTTTTTTAATTTTTTCATTTTTTTAATTTCAATTTTCTTTTTCAAATGCCTCTGACTTTTAAAAAGACTAGACGCTCCGCGTCACAAAAATGATTTGTAATTTCATAATTTTTAAATTTTCCTTAATTTTTGTTAATTTTTCTTTTTTTTCAAACGCGCGTGTTTAAAAAGACTCGACGCTGCGAGTCTGGCTGTTGTTACACTATAATAAAATACACAATCAAACGGTGGATGCTGAGGAAGGCTGTGAGATAGGGTAATATACATACGCTATCGGAATTTACGAAATTAAGGTCAAATCGCAAAATTGGTTACTTCTTTTTCTGTGAAAATAAAAGAAACTATGCTGCAGATATTGGTTTCATGACCAAACGCCTTAAGAACAAGTAATTGCTAAAAGGTATTACTTAAGCAAAATAAATTAAAATTGACAAAAATGCAATAAAGATAAGTAAATCAGTGAAGCTATTTTGTTTTTTTGTATTAATCAGCTTCAAATAATACCAAGTATACATATTAAAAACGGTATAAAATTGAAGCCTATAAAACACAATACAAAACACTAAACTATTAAAATAAGAGAAACATAAAAATTAAAATAATTCTTGTGAAAAATACGGTTGACGTTCAAGATATTTAGCAATTCCATGTTAAGTTTATGACCGTGGCAAAGCGAGATTCAGCAAAGCTTATGTTCTGCATTAAGTAGAGAGCACTTGAAATACGGCTGGCTAAATCTAAATGACTTCGCGGTGTTGAAATAATTTAAGATTAAAAGGGAAAAAACGAGGAGTGCGAAGTTCTATGCGTAGGAAGAACTCAGAATAACAAATGGGTTTTACGATGTATGAGCTCTAGATTAGAATACACGAATAAGGGTGGCACATATTTTTATAAAAAAGGACATGTTTGAGGTGCCTAATAAAAATAATTCTCTCGACTATTTGTTATTATTGGTTTGGTAGCAAATTCAATATTTAGTTATACAAAGGTATATATATATATAGCTGCTATTTAATAATTTATTTATTTTATTTATTTATTATTATTATAAACCCTACAGAGTGAATTCAATTACAATACAATACAATACTAAATTAAGTTAAGTAAATTAAGTAACGAGACGTGATTACAATTTAAATGTAAATGAATATACAGACAAAAGCAATATATTTCATATCCAGCAGTATTCAACAACTAACTTGTTAAGTACTTATAATTGAGTAGAAAAAGCAGAAAAAATAAAAATTAAGAATTCACAGTAAACATTCTCTGATGTTATATTCATACAGAATTACATTACTCTTACGTGTAAAAGTCATAGTTACATCTTTCAATATTGAGAGAAAGACCATTACTAAAGCACCATTCATTAAGCTTCGTTGCATTACACTGTAATGTATGACAATCCTCAATACCATCAATTACAGAAAAAAGTTTAAGGTCATCCGCATACAGTTCATATTCAACATCGAAATGATCGCATAAATCATTTATAAAAATCACGAATAAAAGAGGGCCAAGGTTTGATCCCTGAGGAACTCCACTGCACGCAGTATAAACACTAGATGCAACCCCTGCACACTCAACATACAGCTGACGATCGGTCAAGTAGTTTTTTTATTAAAGCTAATAAACTTGGGTCAAATCCAAAAGTTTCGAATTTGGAGACAATGATATTATGTTGAACACGATCGAAAGCTTTACTAATATCGGTATATACCACATCTACCTGCTTTCTGTTATTCAGCTGTATATTGAGTTAAATTGCACAAATTAGTTACAGTAGAGCGCCCTTTAACAAATCCATGCTGATTTTGATTAATAAGCGGGTAAATATGCCACGAGATTGAATCACAAATAATGATTTCAACATTTTTTGAAAAGTTACACAGCAATCCTCGATAATTAATGATCATATTTTTTGCACCAGATTTAAAAACAGGCACAATTTTTGTTAATTAATTAGCTGTGTTTATGAATGAGAGAAATAGTTTAATAGGTTTTCTAAACGGCTAAAACAACAAGTTATACATGATTACGCCAGAAACATCACTGAAATATCATTTTTCTGTCCGTTTATTTAGAACGTCCTATTGCCAGAGAGAGCCTGCAGGCGAAGAGGCCGAATACAAAGGCTCCGTTGCGTCGAAAGCTTTTTGAAAAGCGCTTATTTACTTTCACCACTGTGATGGAGATTTAGCGGGCCGCTTTTATTTTTGTTTCAATTAACGTAGGGGGCATCGTGTGCGTTTCGCAACGTTTACCAAATTGAAAGGGAGTGCTTCGCTGGCTTTACGCGCACAGACAGAGAGGCCGCTGCAGACAAACAAAAAATAAAAAAACACGAGAAGATGGGAAATAAACAAGCACCCGCCCGACATGAAACGAAATTAATTTTAAGAGTAATGTTGTGTTGCCATGAACTCTTTACTTATAATTACGTGGTCAGTCAAGCAAGTAATTGCTTTGGAATGACGTCATTTTATTATAGGTGCAGACTTCTGACTTTTGAAATCGGTAGGTCACTCAAGAACGTGACATCCAATACTAACACGCTATTGTTTCTTTTCTGCTCTTATATTTGAAATGAATTTTCACTTACAAAGGCTATACAAATCAATAAAAAATGACGCTCATTTTCCAGTAAAATAAATTTCCCATTTGATTTTTCTTTTTTTTTCTAAAATGTGAAGCCATTGAGAGATATACGTAATGCTTCTTTCCCCAGCTCTATGCTCGAATAGACGGTTTACGATATATCTATTGAAAGGATCACAAAAGATTGTAATAACTAGTGCAGAGCATCGACTTTTATTGCTTACTGAAGATATTGAAAATCCTGTTTCTACAACTACCACTCCGGCGACTTCTTAGATAATTCAATTTTTCTTATTGCGATAAGTTGTAGGTAGTTTTTTCAGAAACACAAACACTATTTCACGGCCAGCTAGCACCTTAGATGTATGGTTTTTAGTCAGATCATTGTAACAAAAACGCAGAAATAAATTAAAGACGCATACAAATAATGAACATAATACGACATCAAACGTATTAAAGTCAACTGCCAAACATTGGCTTTGTGGCTTTCCTTTCTAGTTTCTAGTTAGAAATGTTAGAAATATTTAATCCGTTGCCAAGGTATTATTTGCCCCTTGTTACGTCAGAGATCATGTGGGTTTCATTTCTAACAATATGTATGTACTGTAAATAGCTTTTGTAAAAATATACAGAACATTTGAAGGAAGAAATGCGATTTAGATATGAGATAAAATCAAAGCCAACTATTCAAGTATTAGTAAAATGGCTGTCAAAAAAGTTAATGCTGCACTTAATTATTGAGACAACTTTAGTTGCTAACGTTGTACAAATCGCAGCTTCATATATCTTTAAATTCAACTAATAAACTTGTAGTAAAAGTGGCGGTCAGTAGAACATTTCGTGATTCAAAGAATTCAAAGTACGGAGGAAACGTTTCAAAATATGTTTCAACATAAGTTGAGATAACAAAGAAGGTTGTTTCGTTCTTACAGCCCTTCACACTTGTAATATGTTTGTTTGTTGCTGGGCAAAGCTCCGGGTTGTGAAATGCACATTGACACTTCTAGGCACTGACATACATACTTGACGTATTGTACCATCCCCACTGAAATTTTGCCGAACCTGAACCTGAAGAAATTTCAACGTGCTAAACATCGCTTGTGACTGTACTTCCTAGTGAGATCAGAGGCGAACATACAAATCATTCAATCACCGACACAGGTTAGGAATAAAATGTAGCATTTTATCAATCCAGTAACCTTCCTAGTAGCCATTGTGGTAGGTAAATTCAGACATCTTTCTTTATAGAGAAATGCTCGAGAAGGAGCATACATATAATAATTCTTTTTTCGTGGTACCTATTAAAGAATGTACATACATACATATCCAGCCTTTTAACAGAATGGATGCTGCGTCAGATATAAAAAAAAATAGTTTTGCTTTGTTCTAAACGTACTTCTGCAATAGAACTTTTAATGAGACAATTATTCTGTTGCTCTTTTCTGTTCTATTGTTTTTTTCTTGTTTTGGCTTTATAGATACCTTACGAATGATTGCTGTTACCAAGAAGTCTTGAAGTATTTCATCGTGTACACTGAAACTAGATAGAAAATACAAGAAATAATATTATATTTAAAAAATAAACTAAATGGCATTTTCAAATTATTACTTACGAACCGGGTTTATAATATGTTCTAACTGAAATATACAAATTTGGATGTATTCTTTGAATGTTTTGTAGTAAAAATTATTTGAATTCTTGCAGCTTCCAAACACTTCTTATTTGTAATGAAAGGGAACTGATACGTTTTGTCTTATTCGCTCAGACTCATATAGTTAAGAAAACTCTATTCTTCCAGTTGCCCTGTCGTATAAAAGTTACAAAGTTAAACTTTTGTTTTAAGAGATAATGAAGATTAAAACAAATAAGATTAATTGAAAAATTTACTGCACCGAACGGTTCAAATGGCAATATAAAACAATTGCTAACAGTTGTAGTGGTGCATCATCAGTTTAACATTTAGTGCCAGTTTGTTAACTATGAGGTACATATGCAAGTATGTCAAAAATTATTCTTACCAATTTAACTACTAGCAGTTAACACCGTAAACTTCCTCTTAACTCAAAAAGTTTACATATGACCGCTTTATGGTTCATTTACCGTATTTTCTTTTCTTTCGGTGATAATCATATACATATAGTTTTAATATAGTACTTTCGCACATATATATAAACAATGTTTCTACGAAGATAATTGGAAATTATACGCCTTGTGTGTGGAAGTGGATAAATATTGAATAAGCACTACGCATAAAATAATAAAAAAAATTACAAGAATAATGATTGAATATGTAGGTACAAGTTTTCTAAGTTAAAGGATAAACTATCAACATTCTGAGTAATTTGTGTAATCCATTGATAATATGTTTTGCTAATATTTCATTAATTACCAATGAAAATTACTACATACGTATTTGAACCTTGAATAAATATTACTTTCACAATTATTACACGTCAAAATATATACATAAGTACAACACAAGCGTTCCGAGATTTATTGTGTAATAAGTCTCAACATATCACACACAATAAGTATTGAAACGTTTTATATACAGCCACTTTGAAACGCGTAAAACTAATCACGCTCTCATAATGAGGCAATCATCCGAAATCTCCTCGTTTCCTAGTTACCATTAGGTAAAATAAATACGCTCATACACATTTGTCCATAGCTAATTTACACATTGTATAATTTTGCTGCCACATTAGGTCGCAATTCCCCATATTTTATACGTCCCGCCATTGCACATTTCACCTTATTTATGCCCTTGCAATTTATGTGTGTCATTAAACAAATGGCTCGATAATATGCAAATCGGCACAAGCGGTATTTATTGTCGCTCGTTGCAGATTAAGGTTGTTCTACTCGTGTACATGAAACTGTTTTCTTTTTACTGGTAGCCACGCTACACACACAACTGATTCGTTTATAAAACCGCAAGAATATGCGAAATAAAGTATATATACAAAACAGTATAAGAAGTATACTAAAAACACACACACACACAATAGTGTGCGATAATATAAGCGCATGCATTGAAATTATAACGGTTTTTCTTATTGCATGTATCTTTAAAAGATCTAAAATACAATGTTGGCAGACATGGCATGACCCGTATATATGTACAAGTCAGTGTGAATTTGACTTTAAGAATATAACCAATATTTTGTAATCCGAGTGAGTTTAGAAACTTGTTGCATATTCTATTACGGGAAATCAGTTTTATTTACTTTCAAGGAAGTGTCGCGTGGGAAATGCCGAAGTTTTCTATTTTTCATTTGACGCTGACAGCGCACCTAGCAGCGCCACCGTACCAGTACATACGTACAAGAGAACTCATTGGAGGCGACGTTTGTGACTTTCAAAGAGCGCTTAAATTTTTCACATAGGTTGACGCCATTTATTTAGACGTCAAAAAGAAAATTGCTAGACCAAGAATAGTACAACGAAAACCGTCGATATTTCGTTTTAAATTTAATATCGATTTTGGTTAGCTTATAGGGGCGCAAATATAAGCAGATACGTATTAAAACTTTTCTGAAGTCAATATAACATATCAAGTAAGAAGTAAAGGGAAATCTGTCTGAGTTACTCCCATTTTTTCACTATATTTAAGAAAAAAATTAAACAATTGCGAGAGTCATATTTGTGGTTTCTTAAGTAAATTTTGTGTTTAAATTTTGAAAGTTAATTTGTTTTGTGTTTGGAATGTACTGTGTGATTAATTATATCACAATATGTATAACATAAAGCAGACAGCTATGAAGAGGAAGAAACCCCAGTTCATATAATTTACCACTGTGATGACCTGGCGAGCATAAGGTTTCTAATACAGCGCGCAGGGAATCCAACAGCTGGCAATAGATCTGAAAAGGTCGCGGTGAAATAGGTGAGCATAGGCGCCCCAATCTAATTTAAGTAAAATCCACAAATTATCTTCCTTTTTTTATTTTAAAACGCTTAAATTGTATTAAAATTTAGGCAGCAACAAAACGCAGTAGCAGCTCGAGATGCTCGTTCATACCGGTTCAAGAAAAGGTACGTATCGAACATCAAGTTGCTTTACGTCCCATAGTATATATGGAATTGAAAGCAACGTTTGGCGGGCTCCCAAAACTACCCAAGGAGGAAGCATTCCAATTCCGGCCCAATTCGCCGTCGGGAAATTCCGTTATTACGCCCGTAAAATGGCGGGCTTTACTATCACTTACCGGTAATATTTACACGCAGCAAAAAGCCGCATATTAACTTGATCGTCGCTTTTATTCCGTTTATTTGGGTTTTAGGGAAATTGCAACGTCGGCGCTCCGCGTCGTTCGTCGGACGCTCGGTGAGCAAAGCGTCAGCCACGGCCGGAAGCGAATTACGTCGGGGTCTCGGTATTTTTGGTTTATTACCGCAACGGAGGAATAAAATAAGTTGTAAAACTAAAAGGAAGCCGACGTTAATTTAGAACATGGTCGGTTTCACTGGAATGCCAGCGTCGTATCGGGTTTTGTAGGTTCTTATATAATAAAAGTATCAACTGCACGAACTGAATTAAGGAATTAGATCGTATATACGACAATTCATACGCTATTAACAATCAGATATTCTCCATTTATTCGAAAATAGTGCATATATAAGTAGTATACACGCAGCTATGCGATATACACTTGCGTTATTGGATTTAATCATAATCGTAAACAAGCAAAGTTTGTTCAACACGTATGCATACTCTCAACTCAATAAATTACACTTGCACGTATATCCCGGCGATATAATGCGTTTTCGTTTCGCCTTCCTGAATTTATTGAGCATATTATTCGCATATGTAGGTTACCTGAAGTCATGCCACCGCTGCTGCTGGAAATTCCTAAAGACATGTGCGTGTCACGGTACTGCTTTGCGTTAATTAAGGCAAAGTAGATACAACGAATACCGATAACGGCGTTCCACAGTTTTCCGGTATGAAAGAAGACGACATCCGCGAATGAAAGATACGCCGACGCAACGGCTCAATCGTAAACGTCGTTTTTGATTTAATAAGTGCTAAACGTTCTCGTTTCAAATGCGTCGAAATGTGTTTTAGTTGGCAACATGAAAGGAATGGTAAGTTACAGCTTACATGTGTACAGATGACGTATACCTGTAATACATGTAACATAAATTTGATATTTTACACTATTTTCTCAACATTTAACGCATGAAAGACTTCAAATTTTATGATTTATTTGAATACTCATATTTAGATTCGTAGTAAGTTGAAACCTCTCTAAGTAGAAAGACGACGACATACACGAAAATATCTAACTATCGCCACAGCTTAAACAGAATTCGTTAATGTGACTTATTACGCAGATATACAGTCTGTTTGATTTTAGCTGTCACCTCATATATCTCGGCTAAATTAAATTCTTATTTAGTGAATAATACCATCTTGCCTGATGTGCAGTCAGGTCTTCGAAAGGGCTATAATACTGTAACAGCGTTGCTAAATTGAACAGACAGTATATTTAAGGCTTTAAATCAAAACTGGGCTGCTGCAGTGATATCCTTGGATTTTTCGAAGGCTTTCGATACAATAGATCACCAGCTTCTGTGTGCAAAACTGTTTTATTATAGATTAGATGATGCATCTTAATCATTCTTTCAAAAGTATCTTGATGACAGGTCGCAGAAGATTTTTGTCGATGACAGTGAATTTGGGAAATATATGCTCAGGTGTGCCTCAGAGCTCGATACTGATGCCGACAATGTTTTTACTGTATACCAGTGAGTTGCTCAGGGTCACCAAGCATTCACTTTCACAGAGATATGCTGATGAAACACAGTTATTATATATTTTTCATCATACTGATGTCGATATTGCTGAAACTCATATAAATACAGTTTTGGAGCTTTTGCGCGCAGTTTGTCACAATTTACATTTGAATCCCACTAGATCGTCTGGCATTTTATTTTGTCCTAAAAGGAAACGATTGGAATGGACTAGTCGGCGTGAGACACTGTAAAATCCTCGGCTTTTATCCGGGCGACGAAAGACTCCGCAAGGCAGTCTCTATGAGCAGGGCCAGACTGACACTTCTTACGGGAGTCCTAATCGGCCACTGCTCATTAAATAAGCATTTACACCGAATGGGGCGAGTGGACTCTCCCCTGTGTAGAAACTGTGGGAGAGCAGAAGAAACTCCCGTGCACCTCCTTGCCGACTGCCCGGCAGTGGACAGGGAGAGACGGAGCTGTCTAGGGGTCGCTCGTTTGGACGAACCCAGTATAAGCAAATTAACTCTCGACCAACTTTCGCACCTGTTTGTTCGAGTACAACCTGGTCGAGAGAGTTAAGACATCATGGGGGCACAATAGGTCTTAAGGCCGAGTTGCCTCACGGGGTTAAACCTGCCCATGAAAGCCAAAAAAAAAAAAAAAACAAAAAACGATTACATATACAGTCAGCGACAGAATCGAGTGGACACAGTATTATATTTTATTATTAATTATTTGTTTTGTAATGTTAGTATGTCTTTGGATATTATTTATGTTTAACTATTTGATCTGCTAGAATATCATATGATGTGGTATATCATTAAATAAGTATGAGTAAAATTTATAGTTTAATTAAAAATCGCTTAGTGTCCACTCAATTCTGTCGCTGACTGTAACACCGAGATTAGAAAAAAATATCAGAACAACGTATCTTTTCCAAAGGATATAAAAATACTGGGAGTAACATTTGGACAATGACCTGAGATTTCATGAACACATAACCGGGTTATCTCAGCGTGTATATATCCAGATTCAGAGCGTTGTATATAAATGAAACGCTTATTATGTCTGTTTTGTCATACACCATATTACCCATGTGAGTGTTGTACAAAGAAACGTTTACAAATTATACAAAACACCTGTTGCAAATATGTTTACTCTCTTCGGAAGTATGACCATGTTAGCAGTAAATATATTCAGATATGTCGGTTACGCTTCCCAGACCTTGTAAACCTCAGTTCCTTGGTTTTTCTATTTAAATTATTACAGAGTGGACTACCTATTTATCTGTGCTGTAAACTAATTTATCGCAGTAAGAACCACAGCGTAAGTCTGTTACAAAAAGGGATATTTTGAACATACAAGTTCATATAAATTTTCAAGCGTTGTTTTACCTATAACGCTGCAATTACTTATAATGATTTTGTTGAAGAATTTAAAGAGACGGGTTAGATCTATGCTGGACATCTCACAATAAAGGGAATCTGTTTTGCATTAGCTCAACTTTGAAATTTTGCCCTACCTTCTTTACTTACTCTGTTTATCTTTTTATGCCTTAAAATTATCCTATAATATTTTTATAACCATTCGCACGTAATGTAATTTTATAATTGAAATTTAGTTTTACTTATGTATTTTATATATCTTTCATTTAGCAACCAATCATGGGTTAAATCGATGAATAGCAGACGCCGACGACATTGTTATAATGGCGAAAGGCAAGTTTGAGGGAATTCTGTGTGACCTGACACAAAAAAGCCTTAAAAAAAACGAATGAATAGTGTCGGTAAGTCAATCACGATTTTACCTCTCACTAGGAACTAATATCTCTCATTCTAAAGTCTTAATTTTCGGTAGTGAATCCTGATACACTAATACAAGAGAGCAGATTTATACACCTGTTCATATCCCATAATCAACATTATCCAATGCAATCACTACTACCACTCTAGAGATTTCGACTTTCAATTCCGCGTTTAACTGTTTGTACTGCAATTACGAACGCTCGACTTGATTTGCCTTATCAATCAAATATGCAAACAATCCTCCCTCGAGAGCAAATCTGGGCGACAATGCGAGACTTAGCGCGCCAAGCTCGGCGAACGGAGTTCGGTTCATGTTCTCCCCGTATACAATCTACAATTCTGCGCGCTCCGTCGAAGTGGAAAAGAAGCAGTTGAATCCCAATGAGTAGTCGGGTCAGAGATACGCTGAGTGGACGGAATTCACGGCGTCGTTCGAATCTGGAGCGCTTTCCCGATACATCTATGGGTTTTCGGAACGGCCGAGAGAGGTCCGCTCGTGAGTACGGGTAGACGGGGAGGAGAAAAGAGCCCCCTAACGGCTCTATCGGCGTCGAGTAACACGTTTCGGTTTCTACGAGGGTCCGGCCGTAATTAGTTTAATAAAGGGAAAGTGTCCTTCCGATGGCGATAATGGGTCGGTTCGAGAGAGATGAGGTCGTGTAAATATCACCAAATAGGGTTTCGTTAATTTTAAAAGAAAACCAATCATTATCTCGGTCGAACTGAATGGCGTACAGAACAAATTCTTTCTTGCCAGTTCTTAGCTCTCCCACTTAAATTATATTTTGAACAGTGACTACTACACCATGAAGCAAACAATGTTTTACAGCAAATCCTTCAATTTCACCATTGGAATTTGCTCAACCGTAAAACATGAGACAAAATATGCAGAACGGATTACTTAGGAAAAAACTGAAGGACAAAATAAAATTTGTTCTCTAGCTCATTTCGTGTAAACGATGCCCAAACTTTGACAGTGTGAAGGCACAATTCTATATAGAATTCGAATATTGTCGTGAAACTTACGTAGCATTTACATGTTTTTAAATTTCCATATAAACTTTCTTACTTTAAATACTGAATCATAGGTCGCATTGACTATATCGACATGTTGAGTTTATTTACAAAAATAATGTTATAATTTAAACTTGCTAAACATAAGGAGATCAATAATAAAATCAATGTGCGAGGTGCAACGATGAAAACCTCAAAGATATATGATATACGAAATTTTGGCAATTAGGTATCAGACAATGTCGTGAGATGTTTTCTTATAATAACAGAAATTTAGGGTTAAAGTGGCCTGCCTGTATTATGTAATAAATTTTTGTGTGTTCTCGTGTAAATAATAGACCTAGCCTCGAATTGTACAGATAAAACTGTCTAATATAAGTTATATTATTAAAGCAAAACATAATCCGGATTATAATAAGTTTTATTAACACTTATTAAGACAGTTAATTACTTTTATAACACAAATATAATACAATGACTTAATACTATCAATTAAGGTTCCAAAATCTAGTATGTGTGACAAAACAGTCAAAATTTAAAGAAACTTTTATTCTGAAACCTTAGCTTTCGCCAAATTTATTACTTTCATGAGAGAAACTACAGAAAGTAGCGCATAAGATGCAAACTCCTAAAGATTATAAATAAATAAAAAGAAACTTATAGAGTTTGTTAATTAGCACATCAACTGAAACTATTCTACAAACTAAACTTTAAGATAAGTAATATTTCAAAGACGTATAAAATGATAACGCGGTAATGAAGATTCTGGTAATTCTGGTTCTAATTTGCACAATCGCAAATCACTTTACAATATTTACATGTTATACTCGTAGTCAAACACCAAAGTTTCCAAGGACCGAAATTAGAATCTATTTTGAGGTTTGTCGAAAGGCGGTGATCAAACCTAGGATAGACCAGTGGTTCCGCGAAGAGGTTAAATATCGACCTTCGATTATAAAATATACACTATTTAGACAAGATAATAATGGATTTGTGTACCGGTTATAAACTGTATAGCCATGCTTTAGTGATTAATGGCTTTATCGTGACATAGTGAATATCAATGTATCCAATTGTCTTGACTTCCAAAATATCGCCATGGATTTTGAAGATCTTATTTTTGTTATAGCAACGGAAAAACGGCAATAAATTTAATAAAGACGTTACATTTTTTCTTCCTCTTGCGCCATAAATTTTATTCACCTTCCCTATATTTCCGTAAATTGACACAAATTTGACAGATATATTGTTTTGTTCGACTTCCATTAGTTATCGTTAGCAGGCGTATGGCGCACATAAATTTAAAACGATCTCCTTTCGGTATACCCTTCGAAAAATTGATACCGGCGCAGAACGCCTAATCTAATATAAACTTCTCAAAAATAGTTCGCGCCTCGCTAAAGTTATTCAAGTTACCGGAATTCGCAGGTATTTTTCTCCAGCTCGCTGCTTACACACCGCTGACGGGTCTTTAAGAGAAGAACAACGTTTTATCTCTCTTCCCGCGAAGTGAAACAGATGATTTCGGAAACTGTTCAGACGTCTCTTGTTTACTGCCACTCCGTCTACCTGTCAGTCGGTCGCGCGTTCCTCATTTATATGCATTTGCAATTTTCTTTTCCGCTCACAGGGCAAGTGGTGCGGCGTGAAAGCGGTTCCGTGAAAACCGATCCGCGTGGTTCCTTCTCTGTCGGTCGCACGTACCGGAGAGCCGTCGTAATTCCGTTTGCAGTAGGATTTCGACTTTATCGACTTCAACTTGCGTGGAAATTTCCCATATGCCTGGTCGGGTTCCTTTTGCTCAATTTGCTTTTATGCAAAACTGCAATTGTTTGCAATAGTTCTCGTATATATTGAGGAATTTAGGGGAAATATAAAATACAGCTGGAAATTCTTGAGAAGTATTATAAAGTTATACAAAGCGTATAAACCTCCGTGGTTAAAAGTGAACTATAGTGTATGGCCAGTTGCCTGTTTTCCGCTGTTCTCTGGTATAAGATTACGCAAAGAATTCACAAATAATTAAACTAAAAAAAAGAACCAAAAAGGTCTATGTTAGAAAATTGGCAATCGGTTTTTAATCATCATCGTCAAACCAAAATTAAATATAGGTAATCGTGAGGTGCTGCCCATTCACAAGCTTACTCCAATGGAACATACTCACTACACGCATAGTAGAACTGAAAATTTGAATCGAGTCCCGCAGCCACATAAAGAAATTCTGCTTAGATCAAAATAGGTTCAAAAGCAAAATAAGGAAATGGATCTATAACCTGGATAGGACAACGTTACACCAATACATTTGTACGCGTTAGCATATGCCTATGTAGAGTCATCTAGCCATGCACAAGGTTACACCTTATGTGGCTTAATACATTTATTTATATTTATTACTATAAGTACTATTGAATATTTATTATTGTTAAGCCAGTTATGAATAAATTTGATTTCTGATACCCAGATGAAGATAATATTGTTCTAGTGCAAAAGTTTCATCAATTCTTCAATGTACTCTTTTACCAGAGTTAATGACATCTTTTGATTCGGAGGTGCTTTTAGTAACATTGATTTTTCACCTCCCACAGCATGTGTAATTAGGCTTTGTAATGAGGAAATAAGATGTTAATACCGTTTTCCTGATGTCTGACTAAAATTAACATAATTTAGAATAATGCGGCTAAACGTGATGAACAAAATCACTTGTCCAAGCTGCTAGTACACAAAGTCATCAACAGTAAAGTCTTTTCTAAAAAGAGTGTCAAAATCTAAACAGATTCCTAAAATCAAATAGATACTTTTTTTTTCTGATATGACGAAATGTTACTTTTGGAACAATGGTACACCACTAACAAAATATTCATATCATCATCCTGTACTGTTGCCTCATCTTGGATATCTACACCTTGGGTATCCCGTTTGTTGAACATTGTTCAAAGAAGCAAATTATTAGTTCCACTTTTTAAGTTCATTTTAAGAAAGCCAGTATTTATCAGTACTTCTCCTCTTACTTTCCTCTTCCTCAGCATTATCCTTTAACTCAATAGAAACAAAAACTGATTATCACGTTAACGACTTCCAGATTCTGACCGAGCAGACTGCGTAATTGCCGACTAGCTCGGAGTTCAAAAGCGACATCTAGCAGTTAACTATTTTAATTATGATTAGCAACTGTGTAACATAATCATGTACTTGTAATATGAACGTTCTTAATGAGATCGTTGTGCGAATAATTAAGACCCTGGCCTTTCTCTTGGAAAGGAGCTTTGCCTCTGACAATGTTGTCAGATTTTAACTGCGTCGTGTTCTTTGTTTATCCTCTCGAGGGATATCTTCAGCGCTCCCTTAACATCCTTTCTCGAGACCTTCTCCTCTTCAGCGGCCACGCCCAGTTTCCCACCCTACGGGGGGGGGGGTCTATTATACACTTCTTGGTGCGAAGGCCCGCTAAAAAAAAAACGACCTCCCCCGCCCATTCCGCGGTATCTTCCTGTTCTTAATCAAGCGCGAGCGACTCTAAATGACAACTCGCCGACACAAATCCGCATTAATTATGGAGGGGCATAAATATTTATCCCCAGAGCGCTAGAGTCGCTAGATTGCCGCGGAGGTGGAGTTGAATTTTAAACGTTTTAGAAAATATTTTCATCACGGAATCGCTTTAAATATTAAACTCGTTGAAATTGTTTTAAAACGGCGACCAACACTTTCAACTACTTCTTCGTCTCTATGTTTTTCTTGGGATATTAAGTTCCCGGAAAGTTTTCGCGAGGAAGCGAGAGAAGATCCGACGGGTTAATTTTTTGCGATAAATTTTGAACGCCGCGTTCATAAACAAATTACTAAAGTAAACAATATAAATTGAAAAACTTATGCAAGGATGGCGGTGGCGAAGATTAATTTTGTAAAATCTGATCCACAACCTTGTTCTATATAGTAATGCGTTCTCTAGTAAGAATATTTTTATCTTAATAAACAAAGTGGGTAGATATTCCCATTTTGCCATAGCCTGATATCCCTCATTTATAACTTTGCGCAACTATTTAAGGTAATGATCTCCAAACCAATTTATAGCCATGTTATCAGCCAAATCTCGATCCATCAACATGGTTTTACCAAGGGAAGGTCGACTGCTTCTAATCTGTGCTCTTGTACTCTTTTTATTTCTGGTGTTTTGGATAGGCAGGGTCAAGTTGATACGACCTATTGTGACTAAAATCCAGAATCCAGATAAATACCCAGTTTACGATGTGTGCTATTGCAATGGTTTGGCAAGAACAACGTTTGTACTACTGGGATTAGATAACCACAAAACAAGTAGTTATCTTTCAAAGATATTGGGTCTCATTTAAGCAAAATTAGAGAGCGTCTTTTAGGATCAAGATTATCACAATACATCTCAAAATTGACATATATGGACAACCCAAATCTAATCCAATCCAATAATTGTTAAATACCTTTGATAACCTTTGAGGTCCAGGGTTCAAATCTCACTCTGATCAATTACGATAACCGGTATTTTCCGGGGTCGTAATGTAGATTAGGAGGGAAAAAAAAAACAACCAGCAATAAGGCAGAAATACAAAGTTTACGACACTGGGGTGCATTTAGTCTTAGAACACCGCAAGGCCTTCCTCAAAAACTATTGCTATCTCTTGTTGTCATAAGAGACAATACGAAAGAGACAGCTATAGGTTCAAGCAGATTCACATCGAGTGGTGTCCTAAGACTTAATGTAGTCGAGTGTATGTAGAAACGACAGAAATATCTGAGAATTCACTTCACACTTACATATATATGCGCATATGTACACAAACCGTACACTTACAAGTACACATCACAATTCCGCCCACGTAATTTTCGATAAATCGAAGTCGCCGACGCCAGCGTTGCACCCTGCGAATGCACATGCAAGCCCTTTGCCACACATATGTCGACATGTGTATCGGGAAACGGTGAACGAGAGCCGCGTACGAATATATTTCATTAATGTAGAGAAAACTGCAGAAATATGGTCACTTCCAGCTGACCAGTATTGGCGAAGTTTCCATCCCGAGCGATAGTTACGTATGGTTTATGTCACATTGTTAAGCGCGATACCAGAAACCGTTAGCAAATATAAATTTCCACAAACTGCGGAACGCCACCGTAAACTTTCCCTATTTATTGTTGACCGGCAGTCGTGGACAACAAACTCCATATTTACATGGCAAACTTTTATTACGGGAAACAACGGGGACGAAATCGTCCGGCTATTTAAAATGCCAACAAACGTATAATGCTGTCGTACTGTTTTCGGTACATTAACATACACGAAATACTACATAAAGTATAGCATTTTCGAGTACAATACAAACAGTGCATTACTTAGACTCACACATTGATATTTATTGTCATTTTACTCAGTTACAGCTGTCCACAAAGCAGCATAATTTCACAACTTCAGTGTTAAGCGATTCTTTGGAAAATGCTGAAAAGTCCTAATTTAATTTTTTTTTTTTTTTTTGTAAAAGGCACTGCCTGACATTTATTATTATTTTTTCCAGTTTTCTGTTTTGCAGCTATGACGCCATCTTTGTCCAACGTGGTCGTCTTTTTCAACAGAAGTAATTCAATGATACGCCACAACATTTCTAATCGTTAAAGAAAATGCATAAAAAAGTGCAGTGAATTTTTCCTTTCAGCAAAAATAAAACACTTCTTACAGTACTTCAAAATGTTTCTGTTAAAAATTTAGCAGTCTCTGACACTTCACATGGGTTGCTAAATTATTTCACAATATTGTTATGCCGTTGTGGATTTAATGTGTTTTTATGTAGATCATAAAAGGCTGTTGGAAAAAAGCATGGAATTATAATTTTAAAAAAGACAAACAATGAAGCTTGGAAAAGAGGATTATGACATTCGCAACTGACAAAGCCACCGTTTAACCACAGACGGAATTTTATTTCCCTTATTGTGGGTGATCTAATCTAGGAGTAAATATGAAAAGATTTTACTGCCGAAAATATGTCGTCGGAGGCGATTTACAAAGGTTTGAACAAGACAAACGTAAACAATTCTAAACGCAGTGGTCAAATGGTATAAGCAAGAACAACTGTAAATATTCAGAGAATACAAGTTGTCATATTCACAAGAAGAAAGCGCTAAAAGGCTTATAACCAGTTTCCATGTGTTAAAAAACGCAAATACTTTTACTTACTAGTGTATGGATCCATTAAAGACTTGCATACATGAAATCCACATATTCTGATAGCAACCAACAAAGCCGCTAACGTTTTTGGTTGGTGCACTGTGAAGGGCCGCTACACATTTAGCTATAGATAGAAACCACTGATAAGCATGCCACACAGAGCTGAGTTTCAAAAGTTACAAGACAAACTACAAGAAGCTCCAGATGTCAAGTGAAATCATGGTTCAGAAATATAATCTGATAAAAAAAAAGTATCAAATCATAATACGAGACAACAAAGCCCTCACACTTATGGTTTGAAGACCGATAATGATGCAGCAGCCGGAATATATGGGATAATACACAAATCGTGTACTTCGGTTAGCTTCATCGAAGACACGGCGGTGCTCCAAGCTGACGTTTCCTAAGTCCTAAGTGTACAGAGAGCATCTAAAACAGTTATTAAAGCAACAAAGCCTAAATTTACAAAGAAGCTAATGTGTAAAGATAGTAAGATTGTTAAAACGCATATGTACAGTAAAGGCCTGGCAGAGGATACTTTCAGTAGACTATGTCAAAACGAAGAGGAAGACCTAATTCGTGTTATGTGACAATACAATGGCTACTAATAGGCTCAGAGGATCCCAAAGCAAATAACTAGGTAAGAGAGTCACACGCAAAGTCTATCTAAGAAGGTAAAATTAGAAAGGTTCTTATAGGATGCAGAAGATTACAACAAAACTGCAAAGGCGACGGTGTAAAAACCTTTGTGGCCACACCTATTCTAATCTAGTCTAATTCATGTAGTCCGTAATGATATAACCATGTGTTAATTAGAGGCAATTTAAAAATTAAAGGAAAGACTATGTTTATTGTTTTCCTTTGTTAGTTAACATATAATTGCACTTGAACAATCTTATCATTGAAGTATGTAAGCTTTTATGACCAGAAACTAATAAAGGCAATCTTTCCGGGCTTAAGGGTCGTGTATATTAGAATTCCTTCCGAACGTTTCGCCGGTAACTGCGACAAAGAATTCGCTTATAAAGACTGTCAACTATGCGAAAATTAAATTGACAACCAACGTATCAGCTGTTTCATCAGGAGGAACCATGACGACAAGTGCGACAACATCAAAAACTAGTAAATCATTTGGTCGGAATTCGAATATAACACAACCCTTGTGATAGTGTAGTCTCTCACCAAATTTTAATCACGAACAAGATCACTTTATTACTCATAAAAGATAGTTTTCCTCCTCGCTCAATATTTGATTCATGCCAGGAATTAAATTTAAGAGTTGCTCTTGATGCACTTTCCTAATAGGTGAGGTAAATTACTTTAACTGCGAAAGCCATAAAATAAATTTGTCAAGGGTAGCGGTAATCAAAATCCCGGATGAGTTAGTACGTTTACGATTTGCCCGAAATGCGTTTCTCGACATCGGGAATGGGGTAAAAATCTCCCATATATGAAGCGGAAGGAACTGTTATCTCTTATCCTGGCCCGCGGGATAAATCCGGCGTATTACCACTGGCGGAATATTAAATTCATGTGGAATTTATTCGAGCTAATATACATTTATTCCGGGCATTACTTGCAACTCTCGTAGATTTCATTATTATTTTGGCAAGCGGCAAGGATCTGCCTCAGCAGCGCGCAAGGACGACGTCTACGACGATGGCGGCGACGACTACTGCGACTGCGAAGGGAAAGGACGGAGGTAATTCCCCGGTGGGAAGTCGGGGCCGCGGGAGGAACGGGGAGAACATGCACGCGGCCCTTCTGCCTTCTTTCCTTTCACGTCACCGCCATCGCCGCCCACGATCTCAGCGATTTCGGTTTGCGAATTGAATATTTCATAGAGGAAGCTCCTTCCCTCGACTCAACTCCAGCGAGAAACGAAGGAAGGACGGGAAAGAAACAAAAGAAAAAAGAAGGAGCAATAGAAAAGAGCAAAGAGTAGCGCTGAAGCGTAAAATATTTGCCACGTTTTGAAGAAAGTATACAGTGGGTCAGTTTATGAAGATTTGGAGCAACCTTAATAGAAAAACAGTGGCGTGCATTTGTAGCGATGATATAGTATGGTGATAAAGTAGATAAGGAACAAAATTCATAATTGCGTTATTTAATGTTTTTAAGCAAAGCGCTCAGACAGGTCAATTTTATCTTATAATTAGCCACCTCATAGCGTAACAATTCTACATATGACGTTATATATTTTTGCACAATGATGTCATCAAGATTTTTGTAAATCATAACCCCATATTTTGCTGTTTCTTATAGTTCGTCCAACTACTTAAATCATGGTGTAAAAAGATTGGTACCTTAGATAACGGTTTTTTGAGAACATAACACACTTAACGTAAGAAATAAAAATGTAACTTTAATGGAGAATAATCTTAATTAAACCCCAAAAACAAACAAAATTTAGCGCGAATGTTCAAATTGCACTCCGTCAACCACAAACAGAATTTCATGAGTCGCATAACCCATTATTGTGGGACCGGAAAGCGGTTTGGAAGACATCATTCTTTATAAATAAACCTGAAGATACTACAGAAACAAACAATGTTGAATGATCAAGTTATTTATCACTTATACCTTATACCCTTACTGGAAATCATCTCTGCTAGCTTCTGCGCAAGAGGCATTAGAAATTTGCGCAAAGTTGCAATTCAGAACCACCGCGCGACCTTCGAAATGGAGGAATGTTTATATTATGAGTACCTTATCTGAGCATTTACAGCAGAATTCGCGTAAATCTCTCTGTTAATATAAATTACACTCTCCAGTTTCAGAGGTGAAAGTTTTTCGCCTTTAATTTGCCAGCGCATAAGTTTTAATTTGGCCAATTAGGCAATCTTCCGTTTATCGTACCGTTTACGTAACTTTAATCCGTGTAATTAACTTTAAGGATTCCGGAGCAGTTTTGCCGATGACGACTCTCGAAGAAGGAAGAACGTCTTCTTCCCGTTTCCCGCGACTCCCGCGCGACCGCCACCAAACAGCGGCGGCATAGCACGAAGCATCCCTTGTGTTACGACTTCGCACTGTTTAATGTATCGTTTAAATTATTTTATTTTGCTTCGTCAACCTGGCGAATGTTCTCAGTAAATTTTATGTCTATCTTGTGCGCGGTATAAACACTACGGGCCGCTCCCCGAGTCTCGTCCCAAATCTCTAGTCACTTATTCGTTCATTTTATGGTATTATTATGCCAGTCGCTATCGTTAAATTTGAAGATAGTAAAACGTTTATGGCTCCATATTAAGATTATTTAACCAGTATAAACATTTTTTACAACTAGTCCCTATCATTTTAAGGAATGCCTTTATTGGGTACATAAACTATATAATCTCATCAATTTACATATTATGAAAAATTAATGAAATTTGAAAAACGAAATGTATAAGTATATTAAGACGATTCAAATAGGCACCAAGGGATTCTAAAAAATTAATATTCTTGTACTGAACTAGAACTTTCCCTGCGCATATCTTTTCTTAATCTAGACTAGTGAGTACCAATGTTTCCACCGAATATGTAACGACATTATTGCAGTCTAACAGACTCACTTCATTGTAGACTTGCTAATTCTTTATATAGCATTGGACTTACATACGAGATTTCCATCTTTCGATCGTTTTTACTACTAATTAGTATTCCCATGTGCTTGGAATTGCCTATTTAGTCTGTTCGTAACTCATCTCCAGACCCCCAATAAATTATTGAGTAAACGAAATAAGTTCTTAACAATAGTTCTCTTTATAGTTTATGGTTCGTACTGTAAAATGTGACAAACCATAAATCAATGACTATAGTTTTATTTATGGCTTCTTTTTCCTAACCGATGTGCTTGCGTTTCTTGGATTATGCACAATTATCCAGGATACAATTTCAATCATCAGAACTTGTTTATTAATTTAATCTTCGTCGGTACTTACTAAGTTATTAGAAGTTCCCAATCCATCGGATGGACGACACAGAATTGCCTCGATTCGAAATCGTTATGTTTAATTACGCCATGTAGAGTAACTCAACCGCGTTCGCCAATATCGAGTACGTTTTGCATATAATAACGATGCGGACACGTGCGCCATCTATACGCCTCGTTCCGACGTGAGTTTACAAGTTCAACGATATAACAACGTCTAAGCTACGATGTCGAAACCAGCGCCGTTGTTGGTACATTAGTTCGCACAACTTCCGGAAATACATCTGTTAGCTGTCAGATTAATATTCAAACCGTTCCCTGCGAAATAGTGTTGGGGAAACTCGCCTACTATATAAAAATATCGTAAAATGGATGGTTTGTTCATTAAAAAAAATTAATTTAGGGTCGAGTATGTTGAGCTTTAAAACCATTCATTACTCTTACTATGATAACTATAGGAACTAGCTTGAGGAGAATATTATTAACGAATAAAAATCGCGTGAAGAATACACAAGCGGCTAAGAATGATATCTATACGATTATGGTGAAATAAACAGCCAACTGAATTCTTATTTATAGTTTTTTGTTTTGATTTGGCATAGTTTTACATATTTCTTAATTACATTATCAATATTTGACACGTAGTAACAGGCAGCATTGCGCGATTTCAATTTCAATAATAAATATTTTAATCAGTTAAAACGATCATTAATTAATGATAAAATTAGTTTAAAATATTGTTAACGAAAATAAAATAGCGATTCGTTCTCTTTAGAGAAACTGTATACATATACTGCAGGAACTACCTCGACTAAGAACAGTTACATATGAAGCATACGCTTGTTCTAAGTTGGAGTGACTTCTCCTGTATGTTACTTATGCTTATATCCACACAATTTAAGAAGTACCTTTCTTTTCCAGCAGGAGAATCGACGAAGGCAAATTATTTCTTTTGTCCTATTACCTTTACAATATGTAAACTAAGTCACGTACGGGAATGCCTGAATGACCGTCTTTTTCAGTCAATTTTAGGCGGCCATCCCGCCAGACGCGATTCGTAGATTTACTTCGTTCCAAATTTACAGCACGTACACGGCGAAAAATTGCCCTCAGTACGACTTACCTTGAAGATTTTATGACTTCCTTGCCCAGTAAATCTAACATCCTTATCCGAACTGTCGGTCTCCTTCACGAGACGGCAAATAGAATAGATCAAAACAAGGCAGTAAACTCTATAAGTATTACCAATGAAACTATTTAGCGCATAGATATTTATTTTACAACATATTTATTATTTATATTTGGTGGAGGGGCTTCTCGGGTAATCTGACTGAATGATAAAATAAAAAAAATATTAAACCGCTTAGCGTTCTCTAAATCATCTCAATGTTTAGCAGAGACTCCTCCTTCAGCGTATGTGCAGAGCGCCAAAGAATTGTCACGTAAATCTACATTCTCAGCTTTGATTTTCCAATACGCGCCCACCACTGGTAAGAAAAGTGAGAAACGATCAACGTCTAGAGTACAATTTCTTCCTACATATGTTCCCTAAAATAGACAGAAGGTACGTTTAATTTGAAAGTTATAGTAAGAGAATGATAGCCGTCACCTTTCTCACTGGGCATGCGTATTTCGGCGTAATACATGTTAAGGAAGAGACCCACGGCGCATCACCTGCCACTAGAAAGTTGCAAAATTTATTACTTCTGAACACACCAAATTGTGAGCAAGTATTTGGAGATTCCCTAGATGCGCATCGATGAATTGTCCAGACTACCTAAAAAATAGAAGAAGTTGAACCTACTAATTATTAACTAAATTTGCTATGACAACCTAAACCAAATGCAGAAAGAGAGGAACCCAAAAAGTAGATATTAGTAGATTATTATATATAAAATGGATTTTTCATAATATACCTGTAGATTGTCAAATTCTTCCTTTACAACGATATTAAAATCTAATCTAACATCTCCAGATTTCATCCGAGAGATTCGTACTTTTTCAAACCAAGCCTTGCTTTCGCCAGCTCCAGAACAACGATGAAGTTTGTCAACGTGAAATGCATACTATAAAAAAGGAATTATGACATAACATCTGAATCTAAGAAGATTACCCGAACTGCTTGCAGTCGAACCAAGAAAAACAATTGCAGAATGCACAACGATAGATTCATATTTGTTTGCTGTCGACCGAGCTTTGTATGAACCACTCCAATAGTTATTTTTTGTAGCAACAATAAATGTGCATCGAGGAAGTAAAGTAATTGAGGGTTAGGCAAACAAATTATTATTATGCATTCGAAAGCATCTGTACATTATCTATTTTTAATAATAGCATACTTCACCATACTTCCACATTACACGCTTAAACATAAAATATGGGAAACGCAAATATCCCATATATCAAACTGCTTTTTCGGAGAATAGTGGTTAGGTTGATACCTTGGTTCATTATTGTTTTTTCTGCTAAATTTTACGGAGTGTGGGACACGAGTTAGATTGATATCTCTTTGGGTGTAATACTATTAAACTAAAATTATATTATTATTGACTTTCAATATTGGATTGATAGAAGATTAGAAATAGCCACATTTTGAAATCCCAATTCATTTTGTTTGTTTCAAATAAATGCATTGCAATTTCTTCGATCCAAAAAAAACGTAAAATTTTAACTATTCCATTAGAAAAGAGTGCTAGTGTAATAAAATAGAACTAAAAAAATGCATTTTTTTCAACTTCGAGCTGTCCGAAGTCCTTCGACTTACATCGATCAAAGCAGAAAATCATCTGGGTATTCTGAACTGTTTCCTTATTCTATTATCTAAATTCTGCGGGATATTATTGACTTTTTCATTTTTTACAACTTAGCAAAGAAATTACCGGTCTTTTCCCTTGCTTGTCATTTCTTAATTATTTCAGCATGGGATCTTCCCAAAATCGCATGCTTGAGGACTTAAACGAAATAAGCATAACTTTTCAGGAAAAGTGTTTGAAGTTTCAAGTGTAGTATTTGAAAGTTCGTTGATGTATGTAAATTTTCCAAATTTAAAGTATAATTTTTTTCCATATTACCAAATCCACACTTTTTTTAGAATTTAGGTTAGCATATCTTTATTTTATTATTTACTCCTATCAATTTGTTTCAAGGCAATCTCCGGATAGCCGAAAATTTATCTAATAGATCTGACTACTTCAAGCGTTTAAAAAACAGATTGAATTTTTGAATGGGATTTCTTGGAAATTCTGCAGCGACATTTCCGGAATATTTTAAACAAGAAAAAAAGTGTGTTTTATTCGTTTTTTGAATAACGATAAAAAAAAAATTTTTTTTGTGGGAGTCCAGAAACACTGCAATCTCTTCTCTTGACTTTTTGTATTTAATCTCCCATTTCTTTTCCCATTGAATCATGCTAGCCATTCCAATATCCTGGTGCCCTGTACTAGTCTTTGCAGGTCTCTGGCTGCTCAATCGAAATAATTCTCTGGGTTCATTTTTGGCCTGGCCTTTTTGCGTCCAGAGGGTGTGGTAGTCGGTTTCTGTCGTCCCATACTGGTATACAGTCTAGCCGTGGCTATCTTCAGTGTTGATTCTAATTTCCAGTAGGTGTCCTTTCGGTGCAAAATGACCTATTAGGAGACTTACCACTGTGCGAAGATTATTCCTACTTAGGTTTAGTGATTCTTCAGTCCTCTTTCTTGATGGTTCCTTAATATAAGTCTTTCCATGAATTTGCCTGGTTATATTATTCCAGTGTTCTTTGTGCCACAAATCCTTACCTAGACTTGTACTATGTTATTGGACAAACAACAAATCTATTCGCTCCACGTAGAAAAACATTATATAGTAATAAACAAATCACCCACCTCAAGTGTATGGCCGTGAAAACAGAGTAAAGACCAAAAAAAGTACTTGCAAGTGCGCATTGCAAATAAAATGAAGTACTTATGTCCATCTATTTTTTAACATATATATGTATATACCGCCAACATTATCTACATAGTTAAATCAGTAATTTCAGTGGCATCCTAAATAAGCAAATTTTCTGCACGGAACATCATAGAAATTGATCTAAAATTGTCGGAAATTAATATCCAAATTGTACATCCAAATAATTACTGTACACGTACTCAATACATAGAGTGTATTAAAACATTGATACCATTTTTGTTGAATATGAAACTCAAAATAAGGCATAGGTTGCATTAATGAGATTAATTAATTTTGGTCTCAATTAAATATATTGTTAAGTATAGAAAAGAAAATAAAACTACTGCTAGATTCAAAGCTATTATTACTAATAAATTCATCTATTTCATCAAATACTTTTATTTCTACCACCACAAAAGTAAGGCCAAGAAAAATACTACCTGAACTATTTTGCTAATGTCTTAAATTAGTTGTAATCGATGCTTAATGTAATTGCCATTAAATCAATTCTTAAATCAAAATTGTTTAGTAGTTAATACATCGACATATGTTCAGGCAATAGTTCAAATATATTGCTAAATGGTAATTAAAAATGCACCGAATCTCCTTCGCCTTGTTTGAACTATATTCTTTCGAGTGCAAGATTCTATTAATTTAACCGTCATTATATGCTTCGGCACCTTCCATCTTAAAACAAGATATCTGCGATTGATCTTGCCCATCAAATAATTCAAATTTAATTTTCCAATAGTGATCGAACAAACTAAAAATCCTGCGCTTGTCAGCTTCTAATGCACAATTCTTTCCAATGTAGACACCCTAAAATATACTCATTAAATATTTTGAACTTTAAAATCTAAGCTAGATACTTTGCGAAACGGGCATTGGAACTTTGGCTTGACACAACGCGAGAATGATGACCAAGCTTCACCGGATGATGCCATAATACGACAAAATGATTTTGTTTTAAACCTGCCAAAAACAGAGCACGTATCTAGGGCTTCTTTAGATGCGCACCGTTCTAAAGTCCAAAGGCTCTGGAAATATTTGGTGAGAATTTTAAGGACTATTCTATGATTTCGTATGTATACCTCTATTGGACGATCTCCATATGTCTTCGTCACAACCATTGCAAAGTTTAACAGCAATGTTCCATCTTTGGAATAAAAAGATGTTACGTTATGATACCAGGATGTTACGTTATTATAGCCAGGACACTTTCCCCAAAATTTATCCAAGTGATATACAACCTAGAATAATTTACATCAACATAAAAAAAAATATTTAAATTAGCATACCTTGCGATTTTGCACAGGCATTAAAACCAGCAAAAAAATCAATATGCTGCGGTAAGTAGAATACTTTTTGAAGCCCATACTGGTATTGGAAACTAAGAACTAAAAGAATAACTACCAAACTTTGCAGCGATCAAAAAATGATTAGTATCATAGTTGCATAATTACGAATATCATTAGCGATAAATAAACGCTAATGGATCCGACTTATAATTTGGTAGAATTTTACATTAACAAACAATTACAGGCTTTATGGTTTATAACACAGAAAATGCAAATCATCACATTTCTGATAGCATTGAGCGTTTTTACTGCTATAGGGAGATACATAATCGAGTTAACGTTAAACCAACATTAAAAAATTGTTAGCATTTCATTGTTGCTTCAACACTTAGAATTGCTGACGTTCATTGTCTCAATAGTATCTATTTATTTTCTCTGTCGTTTCTCAATTTGGACATCACAAGTGTAACATAGTCTCTTTGCTTCTTGAAGAGATTTTATGCACATTGCATGAATGTTTTGTAGGAAATACTCTTATAAAGCCTGAATATCTTGAGCGTAGAAATTCCTGGTGTGGTCCTGAAGCCTCTTCTGAACCCAGTCAATCTTGGCAAGTACCGTTTTCCATTGCCTCACTTCTTGTATCTGCATTTTCATCATGATGTGACCAAGAGGCAAATTGCTTCCAGATGTGGATTTAGGATTGTAAAGTTAAATATAGCCATTACGTATCGTGAACTTTCAAAATTCTTGACATATATTTTTGTATTTATTTACTTTCGTTTCCGAGAATATTTTTAGAAAAATACTAAATATCTATATTTCTTTGTAACGGTTAACATCTACTTGATTTTTTATGTTTAATCATTCTTTTTTAGAATCGGAGAATGGAAAGTGTTTAAAGTTTAACATTTTATGTTTATGATCCAATTCGCGGATACGCGGGTCCCGTAGCACGTGCTACAAGTGCTACTGCGATAAGCACTGATTGGGTGTAGATAATAACAATAATAATACGTGCTTGGAATTCAGAAAGCCACAAAAAACATGCGATGTATGCGAATGTTTTTTACTTACTATTTAGTACATTTAATAATGGAAAACATTTCGTTCTAAAATTTCGCACATCAAGTTGGCGGGGGACAGATGCCCCCCCTAAAGCCTCCCTAGCTACGCCACTGTATTTACCACACTAACATTTCCATACATTTAGTCATTAAAGCAGGCCAATATTCTTTTTGGTCAGTGGCAAGTTAGCTATTTAATAAATAAGCGACACCGACCCCAATTTACAATATCAGCAGTATATAAAAGGGTAATTTTCATATCTGGGTTCCTTGAAGTTTTGGATCTTTCTCGCTTAGAGAAAATTGCATTAGTTCTTAATGATCTGCTTCTTTTTATAATTTGTTACATCACTTAATACACAGCCTGTATATGATACGATTTGGCCGTGTAATGTGTTTTATTACATTTAATAGACTTTCAATTACACTCTATTAATGTCACAATTAATAGAGATTCGAGGGCTCATTTCGTTTCTTAGTAAACTTAGAAAAGAACTTTATATAACAATTTTCCGACATTAAATACCAAAGCTACGATATGCAAAAGTTGGTAAAATTCAACAAAGGATAACTAGCTGGCACGCGATAAAAAACTTATGTGTGTGTAACCTCGGAAGAAGGCACAAAATTTCCACTAGCGATACCATCTCAACAATATGTAAAGAGGAAACGAATTCGATTCTTCTCGTTTTTTCTGTGCGCCTCTCTCCGAAGGGAACGACGGAAAGGTACCGCCACGTCACGAGCAACAGTTGGCAGCGAGTTAAAAAACACACATCACTGTCAAACAAAGCTACAGTGGCAGAGGGGCGGTAAAAAAAAAAAAACAGAAAGAAAACACGGTTCACTTACGGAGCTGTAGACTGAGGCAGAACACCGCTGGTGACGCCATTCCAAGACGTCACAGACGACTCATTGTTGTAGTTGTTTCTCTTGTTTCGTTTTGTTTCCCTCGTGCGCCCTGAACGTTGTTCCGTTCTTACTGATGCTCGTTGTGCCGCCGTCTCTCCTTTCTCTGTAACAGAAAATAAAACGAAACATGAAACTGAATCGTTAGAAAACACTTTGAAAACTTTGAAAACTAAACCTACATTATTTACGCAGACACGAAAGAGGTAGAGAAAGATTCGAGAGAGAACACGGCAGGTCTTTCGGTAAAGAGTTCGTATTGGTATATGGAGGTTAAAGTGACTGGAATAGTATTGTCTGTGATAAAAATTTAAAATATTTCGAACCGAAAATAATTCGACTTCAAAATATGATGATGTAAATAGTTACAGTATAAATATAAAATCTTTTTAGTTATCCCTATATGATGCAAGTTTATCCCTGTAGATATTGGGGACCACAAACTTCAGATGTTGAACCATAAAACGTCACGCGTTCAGTTTTTCCGGATATAAGATAAGTGAAACCTCGGCAGTGAATTTTTTAAGTTTAGAAATATCATTTTTGCTGATTGCAAAAATCATAGTTCTAATCTGTTTCTTGATTATCATCTCTTTGTAAATTTTGCAACAAAGGGATCTGCAATTAAAAAGCCACATACTGAGGATCATTAATCAAACAAAACCTGGAAAATAGAGGTCGCTTCAAAAACTAACTGAGCATTCAAAGATTTTGTTTATCAGTGATTTGATTTCTTAAGATCTCCAAAGATTCCAAATTATTAAGGATACCCTCCTTAGATGTATGCAAAATTTGAGTTAGTAAAGTTATCCTCCACATTAAAATGGTGACAATTTTTTGAAAATAACGGCCCTATTATTCAGATATAATTAATTATTATTGGAGAATATGGACCGTACTGACTCTTGGTACACATACTTAGCGGACCACAAGACGTCTAGTGTGGATAGCTTATGTATGTTTTGCTACACAAAGATGCAGTCACAGACAGTTTGCGTAACACCCTCGAAGCTGTTTTCTGTTGGTAGAAGTACACAGTTCCATATATAATTCTCAAATGAAATAACAAAAGGTGAGCAGTTTGGCAACTTTGGTTGTTATGCCAAAAATAACTCATAATAGTTTTCTACACAAGTCAAGCCTAGGATAGAAACTATGTTTATTGGGAAAGAGTCTTGATGGTAAGTATTATTTGATTTGTCTTTTTATAATTCCTACACAGTCTATTGTTGCGAAACCATCACTCAACTGCGTACGTACAATGCCCTATCCGCTCCTTTCTTCAGAAATAATAGAAGTGCTATGCAAATAAGTAGATCATGTCACTAAAGATAGCACTCGACAGGCCATTTATATACAAACGGTTACAGTCCCGGTACAGCTTCCTGCGGAACACCCATTGCTATTTGTTCTTCATCAGACAACACTGCATAGGTGGTAATCTGTGTCTTAGAAAGGAATACATGTAAATGATCTCACCGAATTGTTTGTCCCAAATACTGCATAGTGGTGTAGTTTATAAATCTTTCATGCGTACAAACCGCCAAATAAATTTAAGAGCTTCAGCGATGACAGTTGATTAGGGGTCAAAGATTATCGCTGAATAACACTGTTTTTCTGTTGTAAAGGCATATGTACATTATTTCATAAGTAATACTACACCTGGGAATGTTCTCATAATTTTTCCATATTCCGAAACCGTAAATCTATGTATAAAGGATGTGCCATTGAAGTTTTCTAGTTGTGGAAATACTATTTTGTTTGTTGGTACTAAATTTTCCATAATAATAGCCAGATACTTTGAGCTTGAATGCAAAAAAAATGTTCGAAAAGATTTGAATGATATTCCCATAAGCATATTACTTATACTTAAGGAAAACACGCATACTTAGTTAAAATATTATCTTACCAATTTTTTTTGATATCTCTTATAGTTCTGAACTAAAACATCGAAGGATATTATGGAGTGCTCTATCTTCGAAAAAACGGGCGATTTAGGAGCTAAGAAAGCAACCGTTGTCCCTAAACTATCTATAAACCCACCAAGTTGAATTTAGATCAGTGAAATACACTTGTTAGAAAAATGTTCATTTCCACAGACGTTAGATGTTCCAAATATTTGGCAACTTTTGATGCCCATACTTTAAAAAAACCTTTACTGTTTTTTTTATAGTTCAATGTTTATTATATTTATCAGTCACAGAATGTATGCAAAAAAGTCAAAAGTTGTTCGTCTATCTCCCACTAGAATTCGCGACGTCCGTATTTGCATACACGCTTCTATCAGGGCAAATTTAGGTCGCGAAAGCTGCAACTTTTTATGGCTCTTCTCCTACAGTAAATTCAATTTAAATGAACCATACAGAGCGAATGCGGATCATTTAACAAATCGCGAACTTTCGAAACATTTGTAACGTAACGATAATTTCATGTCTCGTTTCTCGATTCGCAAATTCCCTCCCAACATCGACTTATTCGTTGTTTGTGCGATACTGACTTTAATAAACAGACACGCAAAAAATAAACTCACATATCTATATCTGTTTAAAAATAAAAGAAACAAGGGACGTATTCCGTTCCCATGAATATTGCTACGAGCAAAAATATCAGTCGAAAGAGCTTCTCGTCTTCTCCTTCGCTATTCTTTCGAAGAGGAAGCGACTCGATAAAGTCGATCACAACACATTACTTGTCGAGAGCTGAGAGATCAGTTTAATAAGCTTTTGATAGAACGAGCGGGAACTTATTGGATTCTAGTTTCCGACTGTCGACCTACAACGAAACAGATTTCAAGTAGGTACAGCGCTTTCTGTTGGAATATGTGGGTGTTCATATCGTATCTTCATGTTACCCGTCTGCGATCTTAAGATGCTAGGTCACGTATATTTGTAAGTACAATCGGAAATTCAATACTCCACGTCTTGTAAAGTCACCGTTAAGTTGTGTCTTGAAAGAAACTCAGATGTAAATATTCAGTAATTTACTGTTCCCGACTTGTTATCAGAAACAGTTTCTATGTAGGAACTCAAAAATATTTTTTAGCGTAACCGGAAGTCATATCAATACGATTGATATGGTAACTTCGTATAGAACATATGTATAAGGTATGTAGCTACACACATAAACACAAACAAATAAGTAAGAAACGAAAAAGAAAAGTTCGGTGCTACTCGATAACATTAGAATATTCATGATAGGAAGGCGGATGAATTTGGGAACTTTCCGTATAAGGCAAAAAAGCAGGCAGACACGAAAAACAAACGAACGACCAAAAAGGCAGGCGAGTGCCGGAGAGATATGTCGTCTACCAAGAAAGTTTATCGTATCGGGCTAAAGAAGAAACGGCGAAAATATTTATTGTGGCGAAGACAATTCTCCAGCGAGTGGGGAAAACATGAGGGATAATAAACAAATTCCATAGCGAGAGATTTTATCAGGAGAAGTTTGCGGAACCGATTTTTCGAAGTTTTGAAAGTATGCCGTCACGGATTGAACTTTTTACCAAATCCCATGATTAATACAATTCGTAACAATTTTTTGTTCTTTTTCTAAACGGTTCTAATAAATCGTATATTTTTGGTAATCATAACGCTAACAAAAACAGATTTTGTCAGGTAAATATACACAATATAAAGCAAATATGAAATATAATAAATTGTATTATGGCCAGAATAATGTGTCGAGTCTTTTTAAATTATTTTTGTCGGTATTAGCAGAAATAATACAAGCGTAATCAAAAACAGATCTTATGTATGATTTATAAACCATAATGGCTGCAAAAATTCTATGCCTAGCCATTCTTCTCATAAGAGCTTTTTGGCATCTACTATTAATTTCATTTATGTTTGTGGTTCATCTTAATTTATAGTCTATATAAAGCCCTACGCCCTTGATATTAAGCTGTATGTTGAAATCGGCATTATCAAATTTTATTTGTTCACTAAGTACCTTAATTCGGACCACAGGTGAAGGAGGCGGTGCGCAAAGCGGACTCGACTCTGACAGCGCTAGTTAGAATTATGCCAAATTTAGGAGGTCCTCTAACTAAAAGGAGGGAGATACTATGCGGGGTGATACAGACACAGGCACTTTACGCCATACCGGCGTGGGCAGACGTGTTAGATGTCAAGAAGAATAGAGAGCGACTGGAGAGGCTGCAAAGGAGAACCCTGCTAAGAGTCATCTGTGCCTACAGAACGGTTTCAGTCAAGGCAGCTCAAGTGATCGCGGGGGTTCCCCCAATCACTCTACTAGCGGAAGAGCAACGAAGAATCTACTTGTCGAAAACTGGACAACGAACGGGCTGTAGAACAGAGGAAAGGCAGATGACAATAAAAAGGTGGCAGCGAAAGTGGGAGGCCTGGGATGCTACATGGGGATGGACCAAATCATTGATTCGGGACCTTCGACCCTGACTTAATTGCCGGTTTAGAAATGTGAACTATCACCTCACTCAATTTGTCTCGGGTCATGGTAACTTTAAAAGCTACCTTAAGAGATTCAAACTGGCGGACGAAGACGCATGCCGAGACTGTGGTGCCGAGGAAACTCCGCATCACGTAATTTTTTAATGTGCCAGGTGGGCGGCACGTAGAAAGAAGCTGGCAGAAGACCTAGGCCAGGATGTTAGCAGAGAGAGCCTAATAGAACTGATGGTAGAAAATGAGTACAACTGGAGACAGATTAGCGGCTATATTACAGATATAATGGCAGCAAGAGAGTCGAAAAACAGGAAGTAGAGGCTAGTGACACCTGTGCTGCTGAAGTAATGCCAAACGCAGTCCCAGCAACATAGAAGGAGAGAGATATGAGGGGTTTTTAGTGGGTATGCCAAGCCTGGCGAGTCCCACACTACCGGCCTATGACATCTTGGTCTGGTGTCCATAAAGGATTTTCCCCTGACATAAAAAAAAAAAAACCTTAATTGATCTAGAAAAACACGATTTTAGTTTTATTGGTTTCTAATTCAAGAGTGTTGTGCAACAACCACCATTTTAAATCGCGAACTGTAATGGGCAACAAATTAGTCAAATTTTTAATATTTTTGTCACTTGTGTGCAAGCATATATCGACTAAAATACATACTAAATGACATTCACAGATGCCATAGCGTCATGCAAGTCACTGCTGCAAATATTAAATAGCAACCGGACTTAAGCTAGAACTTTGCAACAAACCGTGTGGCAGAATTCGCTTCCCAAACTTATCAGCATTACTTGTTCTGACATAAATTTTAATGTCCTGAAAGATGTCAATAGAGCGCATGAATGGTTCTTCTAGCTCTCCTGAATCCATATTGTGTTTCTGGCAATACGTTAGTCGACTCTAACTTCTCTTTTATGATCCCTTTATAGACTTTTGTAACGGAAGATAATAGTGCAATACGACGATAAGAGTCAGACATATCAGAATTTTTCAAATGAAACACCATCAAATCCCTCCATAGAATTTCGAAGTTGTCGAATAGAGTATAATTTAACACAATTTTGTAAGCAAGCCCACCAAGTATTGTTAGAACTGTTGCAAAAAGTATTTACTAGAAGTTAAAGTTGCGTAATGAATACGGAAAAAAAAATGTAAGCAACACCGACAGACCTACAGATAGATGTTACGATCCCAGTCTTTTATGTATAAGGGGATATCTAGGGTTTTCGGTCGAAAACTGAAAGTTTTCTGTTAGGAAAGCTACAAGAGCGACCGATATTTACATTTAGGTACCAAGTCATAAATTATGTATGCATTCCGCTATATTTTAGAAGACTCGTACCTCCCACAATATAACTTCTCAACTTCTTTAAAAGTAACGGTATTTCTAATTATCATTGCAGAATTTAACAAAGCAGAACACAATATGCAGTACTGTTCACGCTAATACGTAAATATCTACATTAGAAAACAGAGGCGAGTACACGACTTATTTAGGTAGCCACTACTGTATACAGTAATTCTGCCAACAACTGCAGATATACACACACATAAGATAAATTGGATGGTTTCCTTGAAACTTGTACCGTCAAGGTACAAACACAAAACTGCATTCGCCCAACTTTTATAATTACTGCTACCTAGTCGACGAAACTAATTAATATACATTAGAATATTTACCAATTTAAATCCCAAGCACGACGACAATGACAAAGGCTTTGCGCCAATTATTACTTCCCCTAAACAACAGTAAAATAAGTCAACCTGAACAAATTATATTATCTCCTACCAACTTTATATAGTTATATATTTAACGTTCAGACGATACTAATTGCAGTAGATTAAACGAATTAATGAGTGTTGCTTCTAATTTCCGGGCAGCACGCTATTACTATAATCGGGTCTGTTTATTGTTGTTGCGCGATATCTGCGATTTGATAACGTACAATAAAACTTTTCTCTCCCCGTTCGCGGATTTAATTGCTTTCATTAGAGGATTTATTTAATTAATCTCCGGTAATTAGTTTCCGAGTTTTAAATAGTCCTTTTTTCTAGTTTTTTTTTGTTAATATTATGCAGCATGCGCTGCATGTAGGTTAGCGACAGAAATCGTGGGAGTAGGAATGCGAGAAGTGCATTCAACTTTGTCTTTAAACAGAAGTAGAACAGAACAAAAATAACTCCAGAGATTTATTGTAATATGTTTCAATTAAGTTCACCGTGGAAAAAATCTCCGCTTTAGTGCTTTAAAAATAGAAGTGCTGACCTTTTTCGCAGTGAAAAAAAATCCTCTCAAATCTCGCTACAAAAAAAAAAAACAGCCACAAAGACCTTGACCTAAAGCTCGCGTTAAATTGAGAAAAATCAGGCGAATGCAGCATTCCTTGCTCATCTTTACCTTTATTTGTAGGTAGTGCCGATCATACCAACAATGTTCGATAATTTTATTGATAACAAATATAATATATATACAAAAACATGTTATAAGATAAAATCAACTTTGTAGATGACGAACAACACGTTAAATATTTCAAAACTATATCTCTCTATATAACAATCAATTATATTTCAATCTATACCGTTTCAAGGTTATTCCTTCTGATTTCTTTCTGGCCTTAAATATAAAAAAACAAATACATTTGGAAACAAAATAGAGGTGATTGTATCACCATAAACTTTAATCATACACATACATTAGCTAAACAGCAGTAGTTATACGCCATTCTCGATTTTAATTCAACCACTATCGAATCGCATGTGTATCAACATCATAATTATGCCAGCATACATCGACCGTAATTGTTCTGATTCTGCCTCGAATGCATAATTGCATGGAAATGGAGTAGGTATATATGGAACTGGGAAAATATTGATTATGGACAATTATGTAAAGCATATGCAATTAATTATGTAATAAAATTGATTTTAAACAGATGGAACATTAAACGACGTGAAAAGAGGGAGACCAGCTGTTCCTTAACTATAATAATACGGATGATTAAATTTCAAGATATCAAACATTTTTCGTAAATTTCTATTAAGTGATAACACTTTTCGAAAATAGGTGAACAAATATTTATTTATACCCTGGAAATCATTCACAGGAAGTCACGGATGTAAAGATAAGTAAGCAAATGCAAGCTAATAGTTTCTACCACTCTTCTCAAGCAAGTAAATTCAAAATTTATATAAATTATATATATATTATAATTGCACAACTAATTGCAGCTATATTTTTTTATAACGGGTATCCCAAATTCAATGCTACAAGCGATATTTTTCTTATTTGCAGAGATATAAGATCGAGCAAGGTGTCATTCGAGGTCAGACCTCATGGCAATCACAGAACGTCTGCGGGGATGCATATTAGATATGCAAATGGACCGATCACAAATCGATAATGCCTTAAGAATTCATACCAAATAATCATTCCAGATAGGAGAGAATGGAGTAACGTAGTGCACAATGTTAAACAGCAGATGTACGCTTGGAATACAGACGGGTTAAAGACTAGTGAAGGCACTGGCGTGGGAATTTACAGCACCTTACCAAGCGCCAGGTATAGCTATGAACTTGGTCAATCTACCAGGCAAAGGTATTCACCATCTTGCAATGTGCAAGAGGAAATAATAGAAGGGCTATTACAAATAAGCGGATTCGTATTGATTCTGATAGCCAGGCAGCACTGAGGACTCGAATCGGGATGTGACCAGAAACGGCTTTGAGAATAAGCAATAGCATGGTTCGAAGCCTGGATAGGAGAAGAGCATAGGAGGCACTGCGTAAACATACCCAAGCATGAACATGGCAAGCAATTTATAGGAAAGACATGCAAGATTACAGCTGAAGAACTACTACTTTTAAATAGGAATCAGCTACGGATAATTTGTGGGGTTCACGTCGGGATATACCCCGACATAGAAACTCCTATACAAGATAGGAGTTTCTCAGAGGGTGGTTTACTAGGGGTAGCTTTCAAATGTATATCTTTTAGGATTCTGCAAAGCATTTTCATCGACGCCTTGTTCAATATTATATCTCTACAAATAAGAGAGGTCTAACTTGTAACATGGGATATGGGACATCCGGTCCACTAGTTCAATCTACATTGAATAGTTGTTGAAGATAATCATCAAACTCTAAAAACATAAATGCGCTATTATGCCTACCTATATAGCAAGTAGCGAAGTGATTAAAACGCCGAACGATAAAGAATCGCTTTGTATGAGGTCAAGCTCTGAAAGGCAGGCTTAACCCATGGGTGAAATACATATCAAAGGGCATCAATAATATTCCGTTTAATCCCCAGTACAGGAAGTGAGAATGCGATTAATCCTTGTGTGACAAACGCACAACTAGACGACTTTTTTATTGTCCCTTCGAATATCTTCGAAGAAAATATTACATATCAAAACAGTGATAGTAATCTGAGCCGGCATATAATGATGACTATTGTGCTGCATGCAAGACATGTTATTGTGACAAAAATTGCCCAAAATGTCATTGGATAATTTCTGAATATTATATTAAATGGATGCACGAGAACTGTGCAGGAAAAGTTTTATATTGGAGGTGCTCATGTAAATCTTATTAATATTATTTTTACTAAGATGTGTATTTAGGAATTAGGGGTAGGAGACTATATCTCAACTATCTTTGTTAAATGTTCACAAACAATTGTTCATAAATAAACTGAAATAACTGCGTGCTCTCATTAAAAATATATTAAATTAATTGTATGTTTTATTGAATTTTTCTGGTATGGGTTTTTGATACGCGGCATCGTCTTCATTTGTTTTTGTAAACATATTTAATTTTTTTTTAGTCAGAAGCCTAAATGAAATAAAGTATATTTATATTAAGTCAAAACATTTTTATTTTTAGACTTTTAACTTCTAAGCAAGAACTAGTTAAACATGGCTATTATACGTATTTGACAGATTCAATTCATTAATTATTAAGGATGACAATCGTCATCGTGGCAACCTCACGCACAACAGAGTTTCTTTGACGTGATATACCTACATTTCAATCCAAAAATAGTTGGTATAAATTTGAGGTCAGAAAGACATATAATGTGTTTCCATACCATTACCATAAATCCACCATTACTTGAGAGCTTAACAGGATACATATTTATTTTGAATAGAAAACAATTATCTTTCCTAAAGATGATTTTTATTTAGACTGAGTTTGGGTAAAATAAATAATGTCTTGTGATATGTATTCCAGTTTAAGCTTAATCACATTTTAGTCCGTGTTATTTTGCTCTTAAAGAGACAACGTGGAGCTTGCAAGCAGAGGAATTCAGGAACGCATAAATTTGCATACAGTTTTCCTTATCTATTACGGGAAATTTATGCTTATATAATTTGCTGTAAGGCATTATCCGAAAGGTGCATCGCTAATGAGATAAGACTTGACGTGCAGAGTACGTATCGCGTCTTAGCGCGATGCGCCGCCACAATTTATAGCACCATTGATAAACAACACTCACGCATCTACGAAGAACTTTCAGGGCCACAGTGCATGCGCATAATATCTAGTACACAGGAAGAAACAGAGAAACGTTCGGGTTTAAAAATATCAATTGGACAAGTCAACAAACCCTCACTTTCATAACGTATAGGTACAGGTGTAAGTTATGCCAGCCCAAGGTTGCTTTGTGGCAATAATTTTCGCTGCCCTCGAAGTATCTATCTATCTATCCAATAATTCAGGAGTCCGGGTACGTGCGCCATGGTATTTCCGGCAATAATCGGAAACGAAAGCCCTTCCAAACGTGCGGGTTCCAGGCGGTTCGGGCCAATAGTACTCGAGAGACGCTTTTATTACGTCGAGTAAGATCTCGGTTTTCGAGGGGACGCCAGGACGCTTAGGATCAGTCATCATTCACGATCGTGCGACTCCGGATAAAAATTACTGGGACGAGACGAGTTAGCCGTAGCCTCCACGAATCACGTGTCTTAAATACAGTATCCATGGCCACGCAAATTCTTAAAAATGATTTTTTTTATGTTTCACTACGTAATATTACGTGACAACTTCTATAATGTTAAAATTACAATATACGTACTGCTGTGGTCTGGCACCCCGGGATTTTGTAAATTCAGTTTTTTTTTGTTCATTCCGTTAAGCGTTTGTCAATGTTGCGAGAAATTTCAAATTGTTTTATTTTCAAATAAGATTTAGTTAATGTGTTGGATTGTTTAATTTGTTTATTTTATTGTTCAGTTGTTTATATTAATTTCAGTCAGGTGTACATTTTGCGTTCACTGGTATTGTATATATGTATATTGTTTTGTTTTGCGAGTTCGTCCGTTTCCAGACAGATCTGTGTGCGTTGCATCGCACGCATCTGAGATTTTTATACTTATACGATTGTTTAACCTTTTGAGTTCAGTTCCTTGATCGATACGAAAGTAAGTAGATATATAAAGTTGTATTTCATTGCTGACATTTTGTGATTATTGATTTCAAGTTTTGAATTCACGTTTCTGATTTTATTTCGTTCATCACGGAACTCATTTAATAATAATTGATATTGTATTTTTGTGTACACAATTTAGATATAAGATCTGTTATTATTTTTACATGCAGGAAGATATTTTAAGTTTAAGGAGTTGATTTTTTTTGTTCTTTGTTAATTTTTCTAATTTGTAATTATTTATTAATCACCTCGGGTTGGGTGAATAAAAGCATTGTGCTTGCTTTTATTTTTCATTTTATTTAAATTACTTGAATTTTTCACGTTTAATTTAATATTGAGACCACGTGGATTGAATTGAAAGAAAAAATTATTATCTTCCTGAACTTGTTTTCTGTTGCTTTGTAAAAGGATTTTGAATTGTCCTTTTGTAATTTAAAGTCAAATGCAGTTTTGATTTAGACCAGGACCTTTTTGTCCAAGGTTTTTTTTTCTGCAAAGTTTGTAATTAAATTTTTGTTTTCTTTTTTTTTTTAAATAATAAAATTATGGAATTTTTATGTCATTCAAAATACTGTTCTTTTATTTTTGATTTAACCTTTTAAATTTTTGGGAGTATAAAAGAAAGTCAGATTTCTTTCACCCACATTTTACTTTTCATGATAGTAACCCTGAGTTTAATTGTTCTTTTGCGCCTTATAAAAATTGTTATCATTTAAGCTAGCTAATTTAATTTTTCATTTTTTAATTTCATTTGGCATTTTTGTTGGTACATTCAGTACACAGCAGTACGCATTATTGCCATAATGTAGTGTTAATGATATAAATTTTTAATAAATTCGGTTAATAAGTTAGAGCAGTACCTAGCTACCTCTACATTGATACAAAGAATACCTTAAACTACAAAAATGTTGTCACCAAAGATATATTTCTTTTGGATCAGCCTTTTAAATTCCTTTTAGTTCAAAATTTTCTTGAAGGTTTTCGTTTAGCACTTTTCAAAAGTGTGCATCATAGAGCACACACCATGTATAATTTCAGTGCACATAAAAATTTAAACAGGAGTTATAACAATGCTTTTTATGCTTTTAGGATTAATAATTAGCAATAGCCAGAATGGAAATTTATTACAATAATTGATAAATATCTCCGTGAACAGAATTAAAAGAGCTCGGAGGAATTTGGCAAAACTACCATCCATACATGTGCAATTTCATTTTTCTCCTCTCTCCCAATTTAATTATTTCATTGTTTTCCTTTTCCGCCGACTTCATAGCATATAAATTCTCCCCAGCAACGTATCGCCTGACTCGACGTTGGAGCAAATCTGTAACTTCCGTCCCAATCCATTTCCTCTATCCACATCCATAAGCTCTCGCCTGTCGCTAGGTCAGATAATGAAAAACGTCGATATAAATCAACAGCGAAAGCGGTTCACTAGAAAGTATTAAATTTTAAGACGTTTTCGCTTATTTCGAATTCGAGATTTTTCTCTCGCCGACGTCGCGACGCGGGGGTGCTCCATCGCGCGCTGTACGTATTCATATTTCGTTGAGCTGCGTTTCGTTATAAAGCGTATATGTGTCGTTTTTCTTTTATTCTTCCTGAGTTTTTTTTTTCCTTATTTCCGTTGCAAGAAATCGCCAGAGTAAATTTATCGTCTATCCGTGATTGCAAAGGGATGTAGGGCTAAGGTACGGCACATTGCCTTTTTCAATTCTTCTGGATGACGGATTTACGACAATCATGATCTCATATACTTGTATAAAATCCAAAGTATGAGACCAACCATAAAAAAAGATTTACTATTTAGCAGGCCAATTCTTAGAGTCAAGGCCAAAGGAAGAGCACCATATCATATGGTGATTTGGTCTTTTTTGCACATTGACAATGTGTATATTTTGAATAATTACCAATAAATATTTATTATTATACAGGTGTTACTGTTTCCTATAAAAGTTCTCAAAATTTAGTATCAACTAACTAAACTTAACTTGAAAATAATGGAATTTTAAAGTAAAAGCATCCATAACAGATATAACATAGCGTAAATAAATAAAGGGATCTAATAAGAAATTTAAACCAATGATTTTTGATCTTTTAAATAAAAGTCGTACTTTACACAACGCTGATGCTAAAATTACCTACCTTTTCTTGAAAGTAACCCTCTCAACTTTTCCAAACACGTGTCCTGATCTAACCATTACTATAGCAGAGTTTTCTATCCATATAGTAGCAAATACATTGAATATATTTATGTCACAAAAATTATACAAAAATATATATACAATGACAAACAACATTCGTGCAGTTTCGGTAACGCTTTTGAAATTTAAACGCGAAATCCAACCTTAATTCTGTTAACAACATGAAACGACAATCTGTAGATGGGGGTCGGTCGAAAAGTACGCGAACGGCTAGACATCGCTGACGGCGCTAAACTTTGCTGAACGGGAATGATTGTAAATAAAACCCTGGGAGCCTCAGAAAGCTGTGCCAACGCAACTGGCAGAGCGGAGAAAATCGGTAAAATGCCTGTGTTACACCAGAAAAGCTTTGCCAGCGTTAACAATCAGGTCGAGAATAATTGAAAGAGCGGACTGAGCGGGCTTGGAAACTCTCTCTGCTTATGCTAAGCGCGCGGTTTATATACACTTGCGATTCCCCCCATGCAGTCGCGATGGTGGGAGTTGAGCGTGCGTGATCGGAGACCGTCTGCGGGGACGACACTCGCGTCGTAAACGAAACTAAACAAATAAAAACTTAATGAAATAAAATAACATGCGGTAACAACGCTACCGCCCATGGGAAAATCAATCAAAAGAGCAGAATTAATAATTAATTCAAAGTAAACTTAAAACTTCACGCTGAAATGGATTTACCCATATGGAACGGCACTTCACAAAGCAAATGTCAAAATTTGACAGTAATGATTTTGATTGAAATCAATTTGAAATAAAAACTCTACAACGTTGTCAAGTGTGTGAAAGTACGTTAATGAAGAAA
Source organism: Cetonia aurata (assembly GCA_949128085.1). Classification (NCBI taxonomy): domain Eukaryota; kingdom Metazoa; phylum Arthropoda; class Insecta; order Coleoptera; family Scarabaeidae; genus Cetonia; species Cetonia aurata. Next base: position 28,707,471 of record OX421887.1, read on the forward strand.
TGCTCAAAACAAACTTTTAACTCAAAACGAAAACGTTTACGAAATAGTACCTACTAGTAAAAATTCTTCACTAAACAAGATAACAACAGCAGATATCGCAGAGTACGGCTTAGTTACGCATTAAAAGTCTGAATTTAAAAAAACTTCGTGAAAACAAACGAAGCCATGATACGACATTTTAATATTAAGATTTTTTATGCAGAAAGGAACGAAAAATGTCGCTGTGTGCAGCTTTTCCGACAATTTATGCACACGTGTATAATAAAGTTCCAACTAACATTAAAAGCCTAAACACTGATAAGTTCAAGAGTGTAGTGAAAGATGTATTAGTAAGACACTCATTTTATTCTGTTGAGGAGTCTTTGCTTAATCGAATAACATTGTTTGAACTATACAAATATCCACATCCGTTAGTCTTCAGTGTATATGCAATATAGGAACTATCCATCTGAAAAAAAAATACAGAAAACTTCTCCTAAAGCTGCTGATACCTTTAGTGCATTTTAAGATGTCTAGAAAGAAAACTGTTAGCTTCCAAACCGTTTGCGAATTTTGGAAATTTCGTTAAATCTTTTACAAACTATAATTGGAAACTCGAAACCATCACTGAGAAAAAATACCTTCGTTTAATATTTTAGGATGAAATATTGCTTCAGACGTTGCAGCAATGGGATTACATAAATCACCTTGCTGTAGATAGGTCATTTTTTAAATGTTTTATTTGGGCACGAAACAATCTTTACCAGAAATGGCGTATGTCCATAAAATTGTCGGTAGGAATTCTGTGAAACTCCGGACGTGGAAAATGAAACGCATGAAGATAATATTGTTCGTACGTGAATCTACACATAAAGCACGACTCGTTACCGAATAACTAATACTAAGACTTAGTCATAAATTAATATCAAGAAGTACCCCAGTTTGTATGCCTACCTAAGGTCAAGTATGAAGTATATTCACAAAGACCATTACAGAGTTTGGAAGATGTTATTACTTTTGTCATTCTCATTTTATAAAAATTTATAAATTATTGTATGCCTTCTATCATACTCGATTGCTTCATCCTAATATTGTTAAAATATAATTCTCTCTTTGATAAGATATTTATGCAATAAAAACTTTCTAGTTTATTTATTAGCATTACATAACCAAATTAATATATTATTATACAATATTTTCTGTCAGTTTCACAAAACAGAAAACCGTATCCTATAAATAAAACACAGTGCGTGTGCCATATTTAAAAGTAACAGATTCAAACCAAACAAAGAACATTTTTATAATTCTTCTAACAGTTTTTGCATTCATTTTCCTTGAAACGATCGATAGCCAAAAGTAAACAATGGAATGTAACAAAGCATTTGTTATAGCATTGAAATATACATTGATTTTAAGACAATAGACCATGGCATTTTTATTGCACAAATTTTCTGTAGCTATATATAAACAAGCACGTCTTTGAAGTAAACTGAAATGGACGAAAGCCAATCGATTAACGATCGACTTTGAAGAATTGTGAAGTTTAAGTTTTAAGATTGTACGCAGGTGTTACCCAAGCGTTAATTTATATTATTTTAGCATGAAATTGTATTTTGTATGGTTTATAAACTACAGTCGAAACTCAATTTTAAAGTAAATATAAATTTGGATTTGTGTTGGCATTCAATTAGTTTTCATTTTGCTAGCCTCAAAGAATATTTTGAATTATAGGCTTTAAATTTGCAGTTTTTCTAATAAAATTATAATGCCTCTATTTATTTTTTGTTGTTGAAGCCGGCAGATAAATACTAGCATTGTAGATTGGGAATTTTTGATTGGGTATTATCAGTAACGAGCTACTCAATTGCGAATCGTTTTCATAATGTCAATTCAGAAATGGGTCAGCCAAATATGCATCAGCGATAGCGTTATATGTCGGGATTGTCACGTAACATATCTGTAATACACTTGTAAATACAAATAGCTATGCCGCAGACGAATCAAACTTATGGCGTAGAGAATTTATGTTTACATTTTACGGACACCGAAACTGTATGTCATATTAACCCGTAATTTCTTCGTTCGCATTTAAAATCGGTTCCAATTTCACCGCTTGTAACTACTATGTAAAACTAAGGCAATTAAGTGAACATTTCGCGTTTGTCCCCTTAGACGCGCGTAGGGAAAGTTTGTGTAATTGATTCAGGAACTTTCCGAGTGTGCCCGAAAGTTATTTTGTCCGAACATTTAACTTGAGCACTCCGGAGAGAGTAAAAGGTCAGGAGAACAGAACGCTCCCTCTTCGTATACAGTAACAAAAATAGGAACGCGTCCCATCAATTCTGTAATCCAATAAACTCCCGTTTGTTGGACGAACGCTGCCGCTGTAAGGACTCAATCATAATTAGATGTCGGACGGATTGCGCGCATTTCCCCATGCGAACACCGTAGACTTATGCGATCGTTGCCAAATCGTTAGCGGCCCTTTTAGTCCGCGAATAATTCTCTTGGTATGGCGGCATCAGCGTTACTTTATCCCTTTGATATTCGCAGTTGCGGCAAATGCACACGGCAAATGATAGAACTAAGTGTAATGCCGATATATTGGGCTAAGCATTATTTAGGGTAGTTCGGCGCAGACTAATACGTTTACATAACCTGAGGGCTGAAGTTTGAACAGTCGACAGGCGAATTTAACACCCGGTTCATAAATATTTCACGATGATAATGCGATTTGCGCTCGGAGTAACACGCAGAACACCCGCGCGAGCTTTTACGTAATATAGCGGATACGCTGGTGTGTACGTGTACAAGCTTTTTTTTTGATGAATAGTATTAATAATCATGACTTGCTTGCTGTTGATATTAAAATAGCGCCTTCACAATGTCGATGGAGAATATATGTCGCTGTTAATCACAGCTACGCCCACATGTGAGTTTTTATTAAAATTGCTTTTAAAAAAGTATGAATATCACGACGTTGTATCATGTCAAAAAGCAGTCGATTTTACTGATTTTCTTCGATCTGAATTAAGTATTGATAGCTGCTTTTGAATTGAGCCTTTGTTGCCTTATGTCTTTTAAATACTGCGATATCCAATGGTGTATATCGAAATATGCAGTGTATATAAGTGTAGAGCAATCAATCATCATACGAGCAGAAACGAACAAAATAAAGAATTTGGCCTGAATTACAGAGATGGCACATCTATTAAAAAATCTTATCCTAAAGAATAGATAAGGCAATGAAGAAATAAGAGGACAATGAAACATCCAAATGTATGAAAAGCAAAAGAAAAAGAAAAAGAGTGCAAAAATCTCGGTTGCTGAAAATTGGGCTCGAATTTGGCAATCTCGAAAATGGTGAAACGTGGGATACACACAGCCTAAATAAATTAATAAAAGGGGAGAGAAAATAAGACTACTATAGATACACTATGGACGATTAATTGTCTAACTGGTCGATAAACAAACGATGACTCCATCTTTTCGTGCGCAGAAAAAATCGCTAACCGTTTTATACCTGATCTGATTTTGGGAAGCTTCACTTCTGGCGAGCTGGCGCCAAAGCATCGGCATTAGTGAAAAGCATTTTGGGCGCAACCACTGTCCGATCCGTGATTTATGCACTTCGGCGCTATTTTTCCCCCGGCGGACCGGCGTTCATAATTTATGACGTTTCAAAACAATGGCGGGAGGCCGCGCTGCCCTGCAACATCTGTACGTAACTAATAGATTTTAAACTGTGTATAGACGGGGCCGCGCCCGTGATAAATTTGAATTAATATTAAATCGCCGGTAACGTGGAAAATATGAATTCAATGTGTAATATTAATTAAATGCACATTAGTTTCCGGATAGCGACCGGTCGATTCGCACCCGAATATTTAATTCATTGAGAGATCCGCTTCCCTAGTCGAAACCTGCCCTAAAAGGTTAAATCCGTTCCGATCGGATAGTTGCACTTTGTTGTTATTATGTATTTAGTAATGCTTATGTTCGGATAGTGAAATAAATTCATTGTTTGCATTTCAATAAACATACTCGCTATGACGCAGCATTTCGCGTTTGTCAATCACTCATAATGTATCTTATATGTATCAAAGTCATGCAGATAATGAGACTTTAAATATATAGATGTTGAACTGATTCTCGTTTAGATGTTTAGTAAAGTATTACATTGGAAATGAAAATGAGTTTTTAAAAACTGCCTCTAAGACCTATCATCTTTGAGAGCGGGCTCCTTTATGTAGCTATTCGCACAGACTTCACACAGAGAGCAAGAAAAACTTTGTCCTAGTCAGGACTTCGCCATGGCGCAGTACAAGAACTGGGGTTTCTTCCTCCTCTTGGCAAAATCTGCCGGTAGCGTCATCTACCAGGCCAATGTGATAAATGTGTGTTTAGTCTACAATGACCAGTCAAGAGACCTACACATTTTGACAGTCTCCCTGTCTTTACGCAGTAGGTCTTTAGTAAATTCGTGTTTCTGTTCCCTTAAGAACTCCTTCGCCTTTCTCTGCTCTCGTGACTTATGGCACCATTTCTTGGACTTGTTATGTATGCATTCCTTGATGGACTTGCTCATTTGCGATTTGGTAATGCTGAAGGAATGACCTTGACGAATCTCGTCTGGCAAGTTCGTCCGTGTGGTTGGAAATAAATAATAAAAAGATAGTATGTGTTTCAGTGGAATTATTCGCCTCAAATTTCTAATCAGAAAACATGATTTGTTTGATTTTGTCATTATCATGGACTGTAATGATATTGTGTCAATCAAGCTTGATACCTAAAAAAGTTACAACAGTTTTGCTTGGTTCAACGGTCTGGTTATTGATCTGAATGTTTAAATTGTGATAATTGCCGGTTTGAACTGTATGAAACAGCAACAATCCGGTCTTTTGTGTATTTAAGAACAAATTATTTTTACTGAATCAAGCACACAAGTCATCCAGAAGTGCATTTGCCCCACTCTGCAACAGTAACAGTAACCTTGCAGCGTCCTCCCCCGATACAGTTGCGGTTGTATCATCCGCATAAAGAAAAAGAAAAAAAGTAATGAACGTAGCAATGTCGTCAATGAATAGTAAAAAGAGGATGTGACCCAAAATTGATTCGGAGCTGTGTTGAAAACCAACAGGAGTCTTATATGAAATTTTAACGAACTGCAACCGATTTGTAAGGTACAATACAAACCAATCAGCAACCACACCATGTATACCATAGAGTTCCAATTTTTCCATCAAGATGTTATGATCAAAGCAACCAAACTCTGCTCAGGTCACAGAAAACCCCAGCAGAGCACCGTCGATCGCACTCGAGACCTCATCCAATAACGCATAAATAGTAGACATAGTGGAGTAGTTTTTCTTGAAACCATCTAAGTATGGCATATTCAAATATTTTTACAAAGCTTGAGGTAATGAAAATTGGCCAATTACAGATGAATAACAAATTTAGTAAGTGGTCTAACAAGTGAGTCACTAGCAGCTCTTAATAGACTGCAAGAGATATTATCAGGTTAACTTTTTTCATTTTTTAATTTCAGGATTACATGCCTGGCTGTCAAAGAAAATAGCGAGGCTTTTAGCTAACTTGATCCATCTTTGTGCTTCTCTAACAAAGTGATGAATTGCAGCATCTGCAGCGTAGAACACCGTCACGTCTTAGCTGAAGCTTATTAAAAAAGCCTTGTTGGGATTTTTTCCGTATATACAGACCCTTACCCCATAATTAGTTTTAGAGCCGTCTCTGTACTAGTTTGAGTCCACTCTTACTGGAGGGTCTTTCTCCCAGTCCCTTTTACCTGGTATTATAACCTGAGAGTTTCCATCTGGGTTGAATTTCTGGACCATGGCATCGCTTGGCAAGTCGGTAAGGATAAAGACTATGAACACTGATTAAAATAACATGCAGTCATCCATGATACAATGTGTGGAATCCAACTACGTCCAATTTTTCTCGATTTTGCAATTTTCATTTTCAATATATTGCCTTGTTCCGACCATATGGCGATACAATTGAATTCCGTTCCTCACGCATCCGTTTCGCGATCGCAATTTCGCCCCCTCTGAGACGTCAAGCGTGCACACCTTAACCTTGCGCTCCTCTCTCATCGATCTCGCGACGCCCGCCGTTCCGAAAATACCCCCGCTTTTTGCATTCTCGAAATCGTGCCGTTTGATCTTCCCTTTCTTTTGTGTGTTCCGGCGGGCGGGCGTTTCGATTTTTCCTACAGCGCGGTTTGAAAAGTTTTAATTGCTTTCCTCCCACTAATGAGGTTGCATTTTATCCTGGTACGTGGAGCGAGCTCGTGTAAAGTCGGAGTAAATTAAAAGCAATAAACGGTGGTACGTGTAGCCGCCGTTGACGCTGGTGCCGGCTGTATTGTGTTGTGTTCGCTCTCCGACCGGCTAATTCTTCGCCGGCAACTTTTGTAATAATTCGCCGCATCGTGGCCGCTACCCGAGCACAGATATACATCCAGCTCGGTATGGCGCGCTGTAATAATTAATCCGCGTGTTGTCGTGGCCTGACCTTATTATTCGAATGTATCGGTCTTATTAATGAACACCATCTGGGGCCTTTCATGGTGTGATTAATTTTGTTAAAGGCGCTTTAACGACTGAGCGAGCACTGGGTATACACGTGTTTACATTTAATAAACTTGCAGCGCAGAAAATGCAAAAACATTTATCAAAATACTGCAGATGAATCCATTTACTGGTCTGTCGTGACTACAATCGTATTTATCAGGTAGAAAAAAAAACTGTCTCTGTATCTACTAACGACGGAACCATCTTCTAGTGGCACTAATATGAGCTAAGGCGTTCCACAGGCTAGTATTTTGGGACCCCTGCTTTTTTCTCTTACACTTTAACCATACTAAATTTAATTACACAGATCATACTTCCCCATTATAAGAGGGGAGAAAGAAGAAAAGAAGAAATGATTGTAAATAAAACCTTGGGAGGGTCAGAAGTTGTGCTAACGCAACGGCCAGAACGGAGAAAATCGGTAAAATGCCTGTGTTACACCAGAAAGTTTTGCCAGCGCTATAAGAAGCTCGGCGTTTATCAGAAGCTTTGCCGACACATCAGCCAGAGCGGACTGGGAGGTACCTAGGGACTCTCTCTCTACTTGTGCTAAGCGCGCGGTTTAAATACACCTGCGGTTCCCCCCACGTGGTCGCGATAGTGGGAGTTGAGCGTGCATGAATCGGACACCGTCTCGCGTCGTAAACGAGATTAAAGAAATAAAAACTTAACGAAATAAAATAACATGCGGTAGCAACGCTACCGCCTATGAGAAAATCAATCAGAATAAAAGGAATTAATGATTAATTCAAAATAAACTTAAAACTTGACGCTGAAATGGATTTTCCCATAGAATGGCACGTTACAAAATTACAGGTAATAGTGGAAAAACTATCTTTCTCAATTAACCTACCTCCCTCAAGTAGTCTGCGACGCGCACTGGGTAATACATTATGGTTGCTATTCTTCGCTTAAAATATGAACTCTTCCTATAAGGGAGTCAATCCAAGAAAAAATATTACGTGCTTTACATAAATTAAATTTTAATCAATCATGTAAAGATATTTCTTTTAACTCAAATGCTGACTTTAAAACACTATTTTTTTACCGTCACCCTATAATTATTCTTTTTTGAAGTGTTACTTATAATAGGTACGTCTTAATTCGACGAAAAGAATTAATATTAGAAATGATAATTTCAAAAAAATGTCTAAAGGTCCAAAGGTAATATCGCACTTGATCCTACATAATGTCATCCTTAATCCGCCGTTATGTTCCCGAATTCGTAGATTTCCCGTCACAACTGTCACAGACAGACAACGGATTTGTTACTTTCAAATTTGCCGAAACATTCGAATGGCGGCCAACGATGGTGAAAAATAGCGGCCATCTTTGACCCGACTTTTCAGCCGGTTGATCGGCAATTTCGGGTACAGCCGGGTGATATGCTAACTATAAGGTGCCTGTGACAAATGGCTCCGAGATCCGCCTCTAACCAGTCGATCGTGATTCCGGACCAAATTGTCTCTCGTATTTAACCTGGCCTGCGGAATGGCGTGTGCGTATATATGAGCAAGTACCTTTGTATGTACCGTGAAAATATGGTATTGTCATTCGAAGGGTAATTTTTTGTAAGTTATTAAGTGAAACAATCCGAAATAGAAGTAAGGATTTAAGAAATAAAATATGTTTTTTATTCTTCAACTACTTCTAGATTCAAATAATATTCGACAATATTATCATGTTGTTTAAATCCTTGATTTGATTCATAGAACATTGTCATTATACAGAAACATTACATGTTGTATGGCTGTTTTCTAGTAAAAATAATTCCATAATAAATTTTTAATATTAGGAGACATCAACAAATGCAAAAGATAGCCTATTTCTAACAATAGACCAGCGGGGTTGTACCATGAATAAATTACTTGTAGAATTTTGAAAGTGCGCATTACTTCATCGCTGTAAAGGAAATGCCTATATATAGCACATATTTCGCGAAACTGCAACGGTTTTATGACCAAATTTGTTAATTTAATTCGTTGGACACCTTCCAGGTACAATTAAATTGCAAATAGGCGCTGCGAACCGCCGTAAATCAATAACTTTTGTACCGCAGCAGTTCATCTTTAGCGCCCCAATTGCTGATAAAAATAGAAATTCCGATAACGAAGAGGAAAAGGGGCCACGGTCGTTTATTGTGATCGGGTTGGCGTTAAAATAGATGCAGGAAGGTTTTAGACGACAACAATGGCGAAGTTTATTCTGTTTTATTAATACATTGTCTTTATTACTGTACCGACTTTGTATGAAACAGATGATTTTCTTTACGCAAATAATATTTGATTTCTTGCTGTTAAGGTAATTTCATAATCTTAATTTAATTAAAATTTAATATTAAACTATTTGTTTTTAAAGAAATATTTTCGACCTTCAATTCTTGTAAATTTTCCAGAAGTCATTGCTGGTAAATCCGGATATCGCTCGTTAAATAATCTACATGTGCGTCTGACAATTCGTTCACATTCACCGTGCGTATAAAACAAATTTAGCATATCATTATTCGAATATTCTTCAATATTCTCCATTATTAACTGTATTTCATAGAATTAGCAAAATAGAATTGTACTACTTTGACATAAAATCAACAACTGTCAAGTCACTTGTTCTAATTCCTCTTATAATCAATGCTTACTGGATACGATTTTGTAGTTTTATTAGATTTTAATAAAAAATATGGAATAACAAGAAAACCGTTGTAAATAGGTATAGGGAAAGTCATAGCGAATCGATGCAGAATTAAATTCTGCATCTGATCATCCAATAATATACAGGGTGTTCCATTTGAAAAAAAGAACTTTTTCAACTTTGAAGATTTTGTAATTGGTCATGCAGTTTTGGACATCCTGTATGCGACAAATCAATTGTCAATGTGGATTTCGAAACTGTCATTCTTGTGGTTCCATCTACCCTAGAAGTGTTTATTACCAGTCAAAAATGGGCAAAAGATACTGTGTTGCAAATAAGGCTACATCTTCGAAAATTTTCAAAAAAATCAAGATATCTAAGTAGCAGTTGAAAATAGGTATAGGGAAACCTATTAGAACTCATCATAAAATTTTCTCAGGAATTTAAAAATGAAATAATATACAGAGTGTTCAATTTAAAATAAGAAAGTTTATGGCGACTTCAGGTATAACCGGAAGTGGTAAGACCCTGAAAATATTTTAAAATGAAAGAGAATCTTGAATAGCTCCGGATTCCAAAAATTCAGAGTTCTAGGTTTTTTTCTAACCTCGGAAACTTCTAACGAACGGCTACCGTGGAAAACCCTGTATATAATAGCTTAAATAAAACCCGTTTTATTTTATAAATGGTAAAAACAGCGTACTCTTGATGATGTTCCTAAGTTTAATTGTACATCTTAGGTAATATATCTTGAAATAAAAAAAGGTTACGGATGGTTCGTTCACGTACATACAACTCCTAGTAAATCTTTGCCAATTTAACGACTTTACTTTTCAGCTGAAAGGAACTTCTAGCGCTCCTCTCAGTGCAAACAATAAACCGTAACAATAAACTTGGAAAATACTATTCTAACGCCGCGAGAACAGTAGTCCGCCTGCTGGGTATAAGGGTAGAGTTTCTCTTACTTAGGGGCGCCCGAATGGCCTACCGTTATTACGTATAACGGCACGCGCGTTTTCGCGTAGACGCATCAACGGTGCCCTCTATCGGCGCGGTTAATCGTTCCAGTGCCGCGCTCATTCGTCTGCGGCTTTATTTCGGCAGTTAAACACACATTTCACGTTTTAATTATGCTTTTAGGGGGAGCCGGCCGTAAGGAGTCCGCGAACTAATGGCATCGACGAATCTCTCGACCTGATAAAATACTTTCTGCGCGCTCGAGCCGACGATGCCGCCTCACTCGACTGTTAACATTAGCCGACCGTTTTCCTACGCTAATGCACATATCAGGGAGATAAATTCGTTGGCTGGAGCAAATTTTGAGGGCGTCTCATTATCTAATTACACAGGCCACACTATCAAATTTCGTGCCCATTAACTTTTTCATTTAACTTACTTTTAATCTTCGCGTAATAATCATGAAAATAACCAACCAGTTAGTTTTGACGATATGTGCATTTCACTGGTGTTAGAAACAATAGGCCGAAAACTATTACCTACTTTCAAGTTCACAGAGAAAAGATAAAGGTCATAGCCTGACAAGCATAATGCAAAATTACTATTAAAAATGATTACTTAACTTTTGCTCATATAAATTAATGGAAATAGACCTGAAATTGAAAAGATCGTGCTGAAAATAAACATTTTCGCCCCTTAATTTCATTATTCCTCTTTTCACTTCCGGCCTCTTCTACTCTCTCTACCTGAATTTTCGTTTGTTCTCCTTTTCTATTTATACCTACACCCGCATCACGATTCTTTCTTTGCGTTTTTATTATTCTTATGTATCATCAATTCCCAGTATTTCTTATATTTTTTTGAGGGAGTTGATAAAGCCTAAGCATTTAATTTGCTTATCAGGCATATCCGCAGAGCCAAAACTCCCTCCTAATCATCATTATTCACCCGAAAAAAATCGGTTATAGTAATTGACCAGGGTGAGTTTTGAACCCTGAACCTCACGACTGATAGCCAAATGCGCAAGCCACTAGACTATCAGCCGATTCGATATTCCTGTAGTAAGATCTTCACTATTCTTTTTGCTCCATATATAATTTTGTCAATGTTATCAAATGATTATTTCCCTTCAAAAACTCTTAATCGTTCTTCGCCTTAATGTGTGAGGTTCCTCTTGCGGCATATGTTAACATCGCTAGACATTGACAGTACTGTTTCGAGCTTATTAGCTCTCATCAGCATGCCACAGGCGAAACACAACCAACATGGAGTGTTGTTGTGCATTCAATAATAAATTGCTTTGCTATGTCAGATGCGGAGACCACCAGACATCTACTTTCGGGCTGGTGGAGTTGCACATTTTTCATCTTCGTTCTTTTGTCAACAGTGCATCTAGCTGCATGGTTGAGTGTTGTTGGTTTTGTCTCGCCTGTGGTATGGTGATGGGAGCTAATAAGCTCGAAACAGTACTGTCCACGTCTGGCGTGGCGCTTTAAACAATCACTTCTAACTTCTCTTTTGTTTATTTATTCTATGTGTGTGGTGCACTCTGGTGGGCGGTGGCCTAGCTTGTACTCCGCTACTGCTAAATACCTTTGCTATTTCAGATGCGGAGGCCATCTACTTTCGGGTAGATGGAGTTCTTCATCTTAATCTAATTGTGTCCATTTATCATTGCGTGTCCTATGTCCCGCACCATCGCACCATATCAGACACTATGTATCTACATACACAATAATATTGCGGCGGGTACAATGGAAACAAAGGAAATTGAAGAAGAAGAAACAATGCATTGTGTGATTAATTTGCTAATACTACAAAGTTTGAGTGCGGTATGTTTTCGCATTGATATTTTCATCAAAAATAATTGGATTTGGGCAGTTATTCGGACCCTCGACATTTCCATTTTTTCTTTTTGTTTAATGGATGTAAAGAAGTTTTCGCAAAATGTGAGTTTTCTGTTGCCCATATTCTGTAATTCTGGCTGGTGATGTAGCCTGACAACTTAAACCTGGCCCCATCTGAATATCAAATCAAATATATGATCATTACGAAGATCTTCGTTGAACCATTAACAATGTGATAATTTTTAACTAATGCTTTTCTTCAGGGAACCGTTTTGGCACAGACTAGGGTGGCTTAGCAAAGACCAGGAAAGAATCCAAGACCAGACAGCTGTGTAAGGGAGCCGCTGTCAAAGGTGGTAAGTCTAATCAGGAAGGCGAAATTAGAGGACACGGTGAACACAATTGATGTAAAAAGATCGTGGCGAAACTAAGCCAACTGGGCCGTCCCAATCCTAATCTAGTCTAACCCAATGAATTCGTTACCGACTTACTTCGATATGAACACCGTTTAAACACATTTAAATTGCATTATTTTCCTGTCTTGTTCGTAATTCAATTTATCGAATTAAGAAAGAGGATAAAACAGAAATGAGAAAATAAGAGGCGAACGATAAGGCGGAGGTTTTAAAATACCGATATGTTGAAGGGTACCTTCGGCACCGTTACGTTGTCGTCTTTTCTGTTGAACAAATTAAATAAACACGGGAGGGACTTTTGTTAAATGATCCGAGTTTCACTTGTTATTCTTCCGAGATCATCCAGACTCTAAACGTATACTTAAATGAAAAGGGAGAGAATGCTTATTCTAAATATCGTCAAGTATTCAGCTTGCATTTATACACACTACCCTTTATAATGGACAACGCGAATATTCTATTTCCGTCATTGTCTTCCGCCCAAGTAAAATATTCCGCGCTCTTCCCATATTGGTATGCTCGTCTCTCTCTTTGCGATAAAAAGAAACGTTATCCAATGACGCGGAAACGTTCTACGGTATAGGCCAAGGTTCATAAGGTAAATACATCCCGTTTGTGCGTATAGAAAAAGTTAATAGGGCGTGCGGGCCCGATCTTCGACAAGCGGTACCCGGCATGGATAAGATGAAGTTATAAGAACAGGATGGGGAGTTCACGGTTAGATTCTATGTGGCGAGGATGAGAGAAGGAGCCGGCCCAGAGGGATGAATCACATTGCCAAATATAAAAATCACATGTGGGAGCACGGAGTGACTTCGGATTTATCAGAACTCTCAATCGGCGGCTTAAGATTGGAGGAGAGTAGGTAATCGTGTTTATGTAGAACAATTTTTAACGGAGATGTTTGCTCGTCGATATCTTTCATCGCGAGGGGGCTTACTTTGATTGATGTCGACGTAATTTAGCGTCGAAAGACTTTACGCCCCCCTTTTTATTTCAATCGCAAGATGTACCCAAAAAATCGTATACGCTTGTGATGTATTATCCATTTTACATACTATTCTTTCCAAGTAATTTAAGCAATATTTCGAAATCTCAATTACGATTATTTTAAAACCTCTTTCGTTTAATTTCAGCTGTATATCGTACTTTCACCTCCCATATATCATACTCTTTTAGCAGTTGATTCATAGTTTATTTCAAAAACAAGACATTTAGATAAAGACAGAAGCAAATTAGAAACAAATCAATTAATTTTTTTTTTCCACCTGTCATCTGCAGAGCAAACCTCCCCTTGCTTTTCTCTCTGTTTAAATCATCTCCCAATATCAAGTTTAACCTTCGGGTATATTTCCGATAAAATATAGAATTGGGCATTTTTATATTAAATTTTGTTCAGTTTAAAAACATTGTGATATCACACCTATGAACTTTAACATTACAAACTCAGAACACATAACAAACAAAATACAAAATATTTAGATATTAATTTTATTTTAAGAGATAATTTGAGTTTATTTGCGTTACAAATAATATTTTAAATACTTGATTTAACATTTAAAATTTTGACTTGTCAAGCCAGAGTCATCTGGCGGCGGAACAACAAAAACAGAAAATTAATGAGATCTGTAATCTCAAATATCAGTTTTAAATTGTGATAAAATTGTGAGTTTTATTATGATTTAATGTTTCTTTCAAAGCTGTATATCATATGTTAATGTCTAAGAACCTTAATTAAGCAAACAAAAAAAAGTAAAATGTGTTAAACCAGGTCATAAGATTATGGACATCAGACCTAAATCTTATTTTCTTATAAAAATATGGTGGTGATTTATACTTCATAATTTTGTGACGGAGACACATCGTCAAACATTCCCTGCATGTACATGTTCAACCATCCGGCCTGAGGCAATTTATGAGATACATGATCAAACTTACGTATAGATTGAAAGTACACATGCATTCTGCATTTTCTGAATTCTACCCGCGGTAAAGTTATGCAACGTACCATGGAAAACTACTGAACAGTAGTGACAAAACACAATCATGGCACAGATTCCTATAGCAGATATATAATATAACCTCTTCAAGTTCATATATGCATTCCGCATAATACAGGATTGGTTAAAAGTGTGTAGACGGCAATTTATTGTCGTTAATATTGATTTAATATTAATGTTAAATATAAAAGTTTGTTAAGAAATTTTAATCTACATTTCAGAACACTTGAATTTCTTTTTTTTTTATTTGTTTTTAAGTTACGCCTTTCCCCGTAATTTTTTTAAATAGCAGCTTGTACATTTTACTCTAGCATTCGATAGAAAATTTTTTTTTCATTTTACAATAATATTTTTCTTTTTTTTTTTTTAAGTTATGTTTATAACATCGGTTCAAGAATATAGTAAATGTTACAAGTAGACAAAAGCCTAGACGCCACAAATATTTCAGCTGTGCAAATTGTTGCTGTTAATATTAGCAATGGCTAGTCTAAATGAACGTGAAAGAATAGAAACACTTATGATGCTAGGTTATGGAGATAGACGCAGAAGTTTACAAGACGTTTGTGGACAGGAGATTACAATTTTGTGAAGAAATCTCAATTTGTAATAATGACAAATTGGTCAACAATATTCTTTTTCTCAAACGAAGCTACATTTTACATTACTGGTGCAGTAAACAGACATAACTGCAGATGAATATGCATCCTATTTCGAACGGAACTGTATATGGTATCTCCCATGTGCTTGTATTTACTATTATCATTTGTTTATTAAGTTAACTTCAATATAATTTGACAGAATTCTTCGCTATTTCGAATCAGGACAAAACATTAAACTACGCAAGCACTCAAAGGAAAATAACATTAGTGCTTTGATAATACCAAACTAAAAACAACAAAATCCATCAACGAGTGGATACATAACAAGTCCAAACAGTGGTGGCAAAAATCACTAGGCCAAAAAAAATCCTAAGCCAGAAAAAACGGGAAAAAGGAATAACAGAACTGAATTTACAAAGCAGTTTCTAAGTAAAGAAGGGAAACTTAAAATGATATATACACTGTCGACTAAATAGGCATGATAGGCAGATTCTGACAGGAGAAAGGAAAAACCTATGTTCTATGCCAATACGCTGGTTTAGTAAGGCCAAGGTTTCTACTACTGCGTGGAGAATCCTAGAACATCAATCCTAGCTACATAAAGAAGGCGCTCTCAAAGACGATAGGTCCAGCTAAAAAGGCAAAATTAGAAAGCGTTTTCTAGCATAAAAGGGGCCACAATACATCGAAAAAGGTGGCATTGGATAGATCCTTATGGCCACCCCAAACCTAATCTAATCTAATCTGGACTCCATACTGGCATCCAGTATTAAGAACTTATCAAATGTATGGGTACCCAAGGCCCATTTCCACTCAAATTGAGATTATATTAAACCAACGTCCTTGTGAACATCTTAATTTCTCGTCAAAATCGGCGAAATCTTATATATTTTATTCCCTTATAAAAAGTGGAAGTTCAAATTCAAATCGTTACTGTACAACCTTAGTAGCGAGATCAGGATAGTATGACTTTAAAAACGTTAACAAAATGCAGCACAATATCAGGTTGATTGCTGAAAAAAAGGCATTTTTTCTGGAATTAACCCTTGTTTTCTGCGACTATTGACAAATGACAACAATTTGAAATTTTAAAGAAATTGTGATTTTTTTTCAAGCAGTGGAGTAAGTGATGAATAATGGTACCAGAATCGCGTACGACTCCGTGTCTATAATAGTCAATCAATCCATTCGTATTATGCGCTCCTCTAGATTGCCTCCATTTAGACTTTAGAGTATATGTGAGATAAGTGATTAAATAATGTTATTTAATATGTTAGAAAGTCCTCACAAGAACAGAAAAAATATTACTAAAGTACAAGTGAAACAAAAGACGCATTAGCACAAGAATGGTTGTAAGGAATAAGTAAAATAAATAAAATGTACATTTTCCATTAAAGGTATAAACAATAAGAAAAAGACTTGAAAATTAATGCTTCCCTAATCGGTCATTTTGGAATATCTCAGTGGAAGCATATTATATAGTTATCCTATAATTTTTAGCCCAACACACCCCTAATTTGTAATTTACATCGATTCAAAAAGCACTCCACGGAAACTATAGTAATACTAGATGCATTTTAGCCGTTATCGACTGGCCTAACTGAATACGGGCAGAACTACAGAAATAGCATGTGATTTTCGTATAGTAACAGCGGGTCCTGAGGCTCGAGCACAACACGAAGACCGAAGGCCAATTCCGAAACGTCGGAGCCTTTTCAGGACCGCATTCGCGGCCTCCTGTTATTTTCAGGAAATTATTCTATGTTATGTTATTACCCATTTATATGGAAATTGGTCGCCGACGCTGCAATTCACTGGCATTCCCAGCGCCCCAGCAATGGTGCACGTCGCTCTCCAAATGCGGCCGACTTCATTTGAGAATGGTAATGAATTTTTACGTTAAAATTTTCAGATACGTATTATATTCCATACGTATGTACACATGAAGATAAGTAAGGTCCATTTTTATGGACTAACCGCCGGCAAGAATAAAAACGACACGTCGCTTTTTCACTCACTATTTCCACAAGAATTATGATAAAAGAAAAAGCCATCTAGAAGTTAATTTTTATTACCACGGAAAGGATATATAAAAGGAAATTACCTTCCAACCTTTAACAGCAGCGCACATATGTGAATCATATCACTACTACTAGCTGTACGGTAGCTGTAGGTCTATAGCACAATTTTCAGTGCTAAGTTCTGAAAAATAATTTAAAAAACAGACGGCCAAAAATGAATATTAAGTTTGTGTTATAAAATTTCAAAAATTATGGTTTACATAGATTATTAAAAAATTTCTTTTTCATATTTTAAATGGTGACATTTAATTTAATTCACAATATTGAAAAAGGTGACACCCTAACGTAAGTAAAAGCAAAATTTGACATTGCTCATCCTGCTATGGAATTCTTTTCGTAGAATATTACTATTCAATATGCCCGAAAAGACCTGCAATTCTCTACACTTACTAAGAAATATACTGGTCATTATATCAATAACCTATATTTATTGAACTTTCATTGACAGAATAAAATGTTTCATTTTTGTAACAAAATATTATTTACAATCTCTGATTAACTAAAAACAAAATGAGTCTTATTGACATAAATACGTTATCATTACTATAACAAATCATTTTACATTCATCCAAATATAATATTATTAGAGTAACTTACCTTTTATACATTCAATAATTTTGTTGATTTATATGAACAGGAAATTAATATAACAAAAGTATTTGCGCTGCGCAATGACATATTTGGAACACAATGGACGTGTTTAACCAACTTGCCTATTACCCGGCCTTTAGAAGTTCGCCATTGACAACGATAATTGTTTGGTGGCATTTTTTGGTTCTAATTGTATTTCGGCATTTTTTCTTTGCTGTTTTTGTTACTTAATGGCAAGCAGTGTCCGGAATCACTACATACACAGTTGCGCGTTCTCATTTTACACGAGCTATCTAGCGGGACTGACCATCCATGAATTGGTCGCGCTAGATCTATAATTGCATTACCGGCTAAGCTGCTGTCGCCTTGTGGATTGAGAGTTTGGTTTGTCTACCCTAGGGAGCGCACATCTAAACTCTTGACTCATTAACACGGGGCGATTAGGACGCCTGGTAGGCAAAAACTCGAGTCCGTCTCTAGTACTACTTCATTGTTTTTACCGGTATGGTGATTTCAACAATAGACCGCGAGTCCCGCCATGGTGGCATCTTTCGATTCTAACAATTCTTAATTTTGACCTGTCTACTACGGCGCTGAACAATTTATAAATTAAAGCTTTACCCGCAGAGCTTACCTCACTACGTGACAGTAAAACAAATGACTATACCATGAACAAGAAACAAATACTTGGAATAGTTTTCTAGAGCGATTTGTTCTCATTGATTCAAACAACGACCAGTTCCATATAAGCAAACACTGTGAAACTGTAAGATCTAAGACGAATAGGTATTTTCATTCATAGACAGCAAAGAATACAGTTGTAAAGTCCTCGGCATGAAAATACAAAGCGCGCAAGCATAAGACACTCCTACTTATTAATACGTCACTTATCAATACGTCACTTATTATTTATTTTGTCATTTGTTTAAAACAACAATTGTGGAAGCAATCAATCGCAAGCAATAGGAACGTGACGAACTATGACTAGATGAAAGTGATAAGGCTGCCGTTCGACCAGAATAGCACGAAAAATGTCTGTATATTGGTATGCAACCATACACACACCTTATAATTGCATATTTTTCCAAATTTAAATTAGCTTTCAGTATACTTAACTTATTATCTGCGTAGAAATAAGTCGAGCATCTGTAATAGACTCTTGTATCTTAACTGTTTGACCACAAAATTATCGGCGGATCAAAAACAACGAATGATGATAAAACGCCAAAACTAAATGATATAAAAACTTAGATCCTTCCTTTGATGGGCAAATAAAGCAACTCTTCAAGTCACCATTAACAAGTAATAACCAAAAACATTCCGTCATAAAGATCACTAGCTAGAAGCACACGTGCCAGAAGAAACCTCAGCGTCTATCAGTATCTAAAATCCCCCGTGGAAACGTCGGAACACCTTTCCGGATCCTGAAATCGCAAAGTGGAAACGCTAGCAACAGATAGGGTGCTGGAGAGCAGCAAAAAAAAAAAGATGGGATGAAATGGTAAGTTTTCACGTTTCCAAAAATAGACGCAAAAAGAATCCGATGAAAAAGTTCCCTCCGAGTTTTACGCTTCCCCAGAAAATATCGGTAAATAGATTTCATTCGAGATACGGACGGATATCGGACACCGACCGGAACTCGTTTGCTGAACCTAAAATCGATTGGTAACCGAACTTTTCCCTTTAAATTTATTAAAGGAAATGAATTGGTACATTTTATAGATAGTATGTAGATTACGAGGGATGGAACTAGGAACAGCTGTGTGGCCGCTTAATCTGAAAATAAGTATCTTTACCCGCCAAAGAAACCTTTTTTAAATATCATAATACCATTATGCAGGAAAATCAAAACGTCAACAACGCCGTTATCCCAAACCAAACGTTGAGCATTTCCTTTGATTTTATGTAACTAATGACCCCTGAATGGCAAAAGATGTAACCCCAATGTTATTTCAAATCCAGGTCTGATACCTGCTTTGGCCCGAACATTAACTTTTATATTATAGGTAGAGGGACCCGGATGCTCTTCCCTGGGGTACAAACGCTAATAAAGTTGTTTTCGTCTTTTAATTGGAACACGAATTCCAACCCCCCTGCGATTCAATTACTGAGAAAATCGCAAGCTGTCGATCGACCTCACGTCGATTCCGAAATTACCTATAGAACGGATCCGTACAACGTTTACGCAACAATCACTGGCACTGCAATTTCAAAGTTGTTAGTAAGGAATTGTTTGGAGTCAGTTTGGAGAAAGATAAAATGGAATGGCTTTATAGACAATCTTTAAAACAATTTGTCGGGTAGAAATAATATTGAAACTACACTAGACTTAATTTATTTTTAATTTTAGAATATAATTTCACCATCGAATTTAACAAACGTCATGAAAATAAAACTAAAATTGTAAAATTAAATTATAGCTTTGATCTAGTCGAGGAAGAAGGTTTTAAATTTGATTTTTTTACCGCTTAACATCACTCTAATCCTAACGATTTAGTTTATCGTAAACTACTCCAGATCTCAATGCAAATTATATGGCTAAAGGCAATTTTTGAAAGACAACCCAACAAGCGCGCTGGAAAAGAGTATAAAATTAATATATCAAATGAAGTTCTGATGGATAAGACAAATAAACATAACAAAAATATATTCTTATCACGCCTCATTACAATTATAGGCTTCTAATAACGACACGAAAGAAGCTGAAATAATTCCTGACGGATTAGTAGCCACCACTGTAAAATCGGTAGCTTCAACGTGTGACAATGACTAATGAGCAATACCACCAGACTCAATTTGGCACAGTTAGCGCTGGCAACATATAGTGAACAGTATCATTCCGTCTGAAGATGCTATCAGGTCATGGCGTAGATGAGAATAGAAAAATAGACAGCGTCTGAACGAGAGAGACTATCAAAACAGCGGAGGACGCTCCTATCCTCTTGGATTACAAAATGTGCATGGAAACTTGTGGCTACAGGACAGTTGGCTTCAAATCCTCTACCCTATGCAAGTTCCGTTGTGGTCAGTCCCGCTAAAGCAAAGCAGGGATTCTTTTTAACGAGAGCAAGAGGTCAAGGACACTCCATCAACGACTCTAGACCTCGCGTTCTATCCCCCAAAGCAATAGTGTCCTATTACAATCTTTCAGGGCTTCTCATCTCTCTTCAAAATATTCCTTATTGTATGTCTCTTGGGCCTTTACCAAACTTTTTTGACAGATACAACAGCAATTAATGGGTTTAGCTGACCCCACTATCCCAACTGTCTCAGTTCTATGTACTCCAACACTAATAAAATATTTTATTTGGTTTTTTGTTTTTCTTAATGTAGCGGCTGGGTTTTTTTTTTATAAATTAATGATTTATGCAATAAAACTATCCATTATGGATATCAATGGATAGTTTTATTGCATAAATCATTAATTTATAAAAAAAAAAAACCCAGCCGCTACATTAAGAAAAACAAAAAAACCAAATTTAATATTACGGCTAAGAAAAAAATTCACCATAAAAAATTTTATGATCCCCTAAAGTTGTCACTTCTGTTCTGTTTTCTCACTTTATTCCGTTAACTCCCGTGGGATACCTCATTTCTTTTTAGGGTAACATAAACACTTCATGCCCAGTATTGGTCTAATATGGCCGTTGGTTTGTTTTAATGCTTTTCTATTATACATCAATCCTTGGTACACCATGGTCCAGCCTGCTGTTAAGTTCAGCTTCTTGATTCCCAATATCTTCTAGTGTAGCGCCAAGATAATGAAAATCACTTGTTCAATTTTTTCTCCATTTAATCTGATGTTGGCGTTCTTGTTTGTTTGTCATACTATATTCACCACTTCCAAACGATTGTATATCCTTTTCACCTATATATTTAATCACTTCGGTTGTAATTTTATCATTATTTGGTCCCTTTTCAAGTTCACTTCTTTGTCCTATTAGCCCTTTTTTATGAGTTTGTTGTCTATATCACATTGATATATATATATAGAATTTTGTTAATCTTTGTATAAATAAGTTTTTCAAAAAGATAAATATATGGTGAAGTCATTAAATTGTCATTCTTAAAAGAAGTTTTGGAGAAATCAGAAAAAACATAGATTATCCTTTTTGGTACATAAAGGTATCAGTAGTTAGTACAGACTCTAAAAGACCCTCCCTAAAAAATAGCTTTAAATTCTTATCTACTTTATATGTGAACATGGCACATGATTAGTAATTATTGCCTAGTTATTGTTGATTTCAAATTTCGTAATAAATAACCTCATGAATTCTTTTGGAACTAAATGTTCACATCGGACTTTCCAATCGAAAAATACCTCAATTCATACTTCCAAGGATTTTATAGTATTTATGCTAGTCCAGATATTATTATTCAAAAGAGTTAAATAATAGTTTTTGTGGTTGTGGTCACTAAGAGTGGAATCTAATATACTGAGTTTCAAGTTATTAATAACTAGTTTATTTCTTATGAACCAATTACAGGTTTTATCTAACATACTATTACATTGTTTTAAAAAATGTTGATTGTTGATATCAGTAATTAGCAGATTTATGTCGTCTGCGGCATAAAGAATAAATAAATGAAATTATTGTCAATAATATTATATGGAATCTGGAATTAACAATTGTTGTTGAAAGTTGTTGGCTTGCACGCTTGGTTATCAGTCATGGGGTCGCGGGTTCAAATATCACTCTGGTCAACTGCGGTAACCGGCTTCTTCTAAGGTCATAATGATTATTAGAAGAAAGATTTCGCACTGCGGAAGTATACGATAACCATAAATTGCTAAGGCTTATCTACACATTTAAAAAAAATTCTTTTATTTGATTGATTGATAATCAAATAATCCACAACTATCATTAAAAGAAATTTTTACCATTTAACAAAAAAGTCTTAGCGAATTTAAAGCAGCACCTCTTGTACCATACAATGCAAAATGATTTAATAATATAAAGTGGTCAACACAATCAAATGCTTAAGTCTAGAAAAATTAAAGATTGCTACTATATAAGAATCGAAGATTCGATAGTACCTGGTCAGTATAAGTAGCTGGCTACATCATATTGAGTCAATAAAATGCGAGGTATGTTCTTAAAAAAATGTAACCACAAGGTCAAAAAGATACATCAAAGGCATTGAGAAGAAAAGACTTCATATCTATGTCACCGTAGTCCAAACAAACCGCGCAAAATGCGCGTTGACCCGATGAAAAGGTAATCCTCTGACCTTTCTCGCATATTTTTTTCAGATAACGCCCGCTAGTGGTCGGACCGTATACACAACAGAAAACATGGTCTACATACCGCCGTCAACCGTTCTACCCATCCTCCTCCCTACCAAACTAGTTCGTGTATACAAATAAACGCATCATTAGGGTCGGTTGTTAACGGCCTATATCTCCGCCGTTATTAAAGGCAGAGTATTTGCCGGAGCATTATCCTCGGGTTCGCATTAACATTAAATGATTTAGTGGACCTAATAGCGGAATTCATGATCAGAAGGCAAGGATAATTAGTATACATGGCCTCAGATTAGCAAGTCACGGACCACCCCATGTTAAACATAACTCTCGGCCTGGCTGTAATCCCCCGTTCACGCTTATGCCTGTCCAATAATATTTAGCGAACGTCATTTGTCATGTAGGGCGGGGGGATGAGTCGCCGTCGACTGACGGGTACCTGCGGGTTTCGAACGACAACAGAGCGAAAGATGAAGCGCCCCGGCCTTACCTCGTCTATAAGAAAAACAATCCATCAAGCACCCAACTTGTCAATAATGACGGCTTATGAGAGAGGATACACGGTTTTTGTTCGAACGAAATCTGTTCGCGATTATCTCATATGAGCCGGCAAAGCGGCCGAACGGGAAACTTCGAGTTTCGCCAAGTATTAATGAGCCGCGGTGTACGGATTGGGACTGAGATGACGTTGATTGAATATGCAAATGCAACAAGAAGTTGTTCGTACGTGGCAGTACCACCGCTAACAATTACTTTTGTTCTGACTGCTATAGTAATGAGCACCAATTATGCTATTGTATAGCTCTCGCTCGTATATAGGAGATCAAACATCGTGTCACACGGAAGCAGGCGAAGCAACATTAGCAAGAGTTGCTACTTGCAATATGTACATGCAATCCAAAGTAAACGCAATGGTAATTGGTATTGTGTATAATATTTAGCTGTTTCCATTAAACGTCAATAAACCTTTGACACAACCTTATACACATATTACTCAAATTCAACTCTGTCCTCTGACCAGAATCAAAAGC
Organism: Cetonia aurata; assembly: GCA_949128085.1. Classification (NCBI taxonomy): domain Eukaryota; kingdom Metazoa; phylum Arthropoda; class Insecta; order Coleoptera; family Scarabaeidae; genus Cetonia; species Cetonia aurata. The sequence continues at coordinate 28,731,441 of OX421887.1, forward strand.
CAGAGTAATTCCTTAATCCTACACGAATTAGATTACAAATTGTTATGGACAAATTGATAAATGTTACCTCAATAAAGTAAACCGACGATGTGATAATGGTAACTGCAAATAACGCAAACACTCTACAGGCAGTTACGCAACATGCATTCCAAAAATTTAAGCACCACATTAAATTGAGCGATTCTACTTAATGGAGGATGGAGAGGCAAAGTAATTTGCATACATCAATACAGTATACAGCACAGAACCCCTCAAGTATCTCGAGATCCATTGCGTCACGGATACGAAGATGGGCAACCACATATTACTCAGCCTATTCCGAAAATTTATATAAAAAAGCAGGAGACCATGGAGTTCTTTTTGCATATATGCATTTCGAAACTGATCTGTAGAGCTGTAAAATACTTTAAGTATGTTGAAGACAGCTAATATTCTATGCCCAATCTGAGTCCCAGGACACTCACCCACTCAGAAACATGGAGAAGTAGACAGTCTTGCAAGAAAAGGTGCCGCAGCATTATTTCAAGAACCTACCATAAGTTTCTAATCAAACCAGAAGGTGCTCCGACATTGGAACAACTATCATTGTTTGGTACATTCGAAAGAGCGCAGTTCACTCGAACATAATCAAGGCACGATTTCAACTTAATCATAAAACTGAAAAAAACTGCTTTTACAAATTACCACACATTCAGAATAAACATACACACTTTCTGATGAGATTGAATGCTGACTATGTTTTGAGAACCAAATGGAAGTATAGCACACACGGTTTCCATAATAGCCTGCACAATCCTGCTAAGGATACCACTGCCAACAAAAAAACACGCCTTGTTGTTGGAGTAAAAAAGAATCCATAGCGAAGAAATATGCCCGCTGTGAAGATTGCATTACTGTGGTGCACAACTACCAAAAAATGAACACCGAAAAATACATGGTGGAGCGAAAAGCTGGGATATTTATACACATCGTCGAGAAAACCTTGGGTTTTATTATAATCTGGCAACTCGTTCAAGCAGTGGCCAGAGAGACACTTATCACCAAGCAAAAGAATCAACGAGGATGTATTAGATTGAAGTAAAGACACCTATAGAAAAAAATAGTGCTTGGCGGCACTGTGCGGCGCTCAAAATTGATTAGCGTGCGCGAGAACGTAGCGGCATTTACACCGCCCTCGGTAAAACGCATCTTGAATCGCCTTTTTTTCTGGCCATGTAATATGAGGACTGATAAAAGTTCCAAAATCAGTCAATAGAATCATGCCACGGCAAGTTTGTCTTCTTTTACCGTGCTTGTTTCTGTATTTTTATTCCCAAAACGTCTGGCAAGCAAAGCCACTGTTAGTGTATTGATTTGTCAGTGGCAATTTAGTTATTTACATTTGATACTACTTCTACATGATTCATCTACTTTTATTTCGGCTTTGTCTAATTTATATGTGAGAGCAAACAATCGATAATCAGTGATGCCTTATTGTATTGATTTAGATAAGTTGGCTGGTAGAAATTCAGAAAGGGTTGATTCGTCACACACGAAGCCTAATTTTGTATGAGAAACCACTGCGATATATCGTACCTGTAACTACCTCTGAAGCCGTATCGGTGCCGGTGGCTGAACGCTTTTGCAATCTCCAATACAACAAGGTCATACTTAACTTGAATGAAACCGGACAACATAAACGAACGAACCAAAAACTGTGTGTACATTATTCCATATGAATGTGGACGCTCATATTTCAGTGAAGCAACTAGACTGTTCAAAATAAGAACAGAAGAACACAAAAAGATCTGTAGGAATGGAGAAACAGAGAAATCAAGATTAGCACAGCACGCTTGGGAAAGAGATCATAGAATAGATTGGGAAAATGCTTCGATCCTATCTAAAGAAGATAGACAAACCAAACGAAAATTAAAAGAAGCGGCATACATATTTACAATAATTGGAAATATTTAGTTAGATTTAGTTGGAAAAAAAATACCCTTAAATAAGAAGATATCTAGCAATGATTTGGTATGCACGGTCTGGTATATATTCGCGAGTGAGGACTGTTGCTATTCTGGAGGAATTGCCAGGTGTATGTTTCCGAAACAGAGACAATATTAGAAGAGGAACAGAGACGAAACGCCTCAATCACATCAGCATCCAGCGTTTTCCGCATTAGGAGTATCATCCCTCTTTTATTCAGTATCCGAATTCCGCCATGATAAGCGAATAACTACAAGACCGTAAACGTTCCACTTTATATTCATACACACTTGTCCATACGCGGACATCAGATGCAGATGACTAGCGGCGCGTGTTGTTTATACAATTCGGGCTTTCTGGTAGTCGTGCATGTTTCTGCCGGGCGACGCTCCCGGTGGGCGGTATTCCGCATACATATCTGACTTTCAAAGTTTCTGTCGCCTGGTCGCGCGCCCCGTTCTTTCCTCGCTCCGGTCAGTTTATCATCGCCCCAATGCTGAATTATTTTGAAGCGTGGTCGCGCACAACATGCCGTTAACAGGACCGGGCGTTCTGTTGCATCATCAGTTTGCAAGTGTGCGACGGCCATGGTTACAACCGCGGCATTCATGCGAACTCCCTAACCAGATTACCGAACGGTGAATGTCGAGCTTAAATGGACGCTTCACATGCAGAACGTCCATAGGTGTATGTGCTCCTACAGAGACGGGTTTGCCTTGTTGCCTACGTGAGTAATTCAATAATTATATAGTCAAGCGTACATAATTACACTATCACCACGAAGTTTTAAGCGTGGACGAGTTTAATCCGAATGGTCAGTAGGGTAAATATGTGTATGTATTTAATTGATACTAAAATAACTGAGGATTAAATCAGTTTTATATGCATAGGGGTACTTCAGGTTATTTTACAGATGCACCAAATTCTATGCATGTATTATTTTAATAACCGAACTCATAATCACTTCGGAATCTCAACAGAAGAGTACGGTAAATTAATGACAGTGGTAGTTCAATTTGGTATGTAAGTATACTTTCGGAATGACCGTCTTAATCTCGCTCACTGCAATTTAGGCGGTAATTCTTAAAGTCCACGACTGTACTTATGTATTTTACCGTCCATGGATGGTAATTTAATGAAAGTGACGCGTTGACAGTTCAATTCATTGTTCAATGCGGTAAAGTGGCACTTTCTTTCTCGGATGAGTGTAATAAGGTTCTACTTTTGGATGTAGTAGTCGAAGAAGAGTATTTACTCACGATGCACTGCTAATCAGAAGACAAGAAAAAATAATAATTTGGTGCATCATTAATTTTAATCCATGCACCATCGAGCGACCCCACAAGCAGGGAAAGAAACTGCTGTTCTGACCAATATAATCTTTAATTCATGGATGCACAGACTTATTAAGAGTAGGGGCCACTCGGGCAAATCATGAACTGATGGCGGGCCGCCAGAAGTATAGGTAATTAAAGACAATAAAGAATTGATAATAATGTATTAAAATTGAAAAAGAATTTATTAATTTGAAGCGTAGCACTGCATAGAGCTTACAAGCTTTTTTATATTTGGCTGAAATTTACTTGTAGCAACACGTAAAACTGCTTCCAAACTTTCATTTGCAAGGCGTTTCATTCATGAACTGCCGCGGTATTTGAATGATTTTCATAAGTTTTATGGACGTCGCTCACAATATCAAAAGAAACAAAGTACTTTAATATTTATTATTTTGTAAATTACTTTTCGAACATATTTTTTTTGGTTTTATTCTGGAATAGAATTCAATACTTTTCGAATGTACGAGAGTATTATTTTTGCTGTCGGCGGGCCACCAGTATTCGACCGGCGGGCCGCGATCTGTGCATCGGTGCTTTAATTGGTACATATTGACGATGATATGCAAAGCAGAAATGCATGCACTAATGTTTCATGCACATACAGGTCATACAAATCGAATATCTGGAAATCGTTGCAAATATATTTTTTTTGGCATAAAGGAAATCTTGAAAACTCCAGTTTGCAGAATGCTGTCGCTTTTGGACTGGCTAAAAAAGCTCTCTAGATACTCACCGAATTGTTTTTGGGCCCGCCCACTGTGTGCCGGTATGCATATTAATTTTAAAGAGAATGAATTTTTGTTCCAGATGTTTGCAGAAAAAATACGGGAGCTGTTTTTAATATTATGGTTTTTACCATTTCCCATTAAAAAATGCATCTTTATAGCCCACTAAGGTACAATAACTGCTTTTTCAGTATATCTTTTAACGATTAATGTTAATTAAATATGTCAAATATCTATTGGTTCACACTTCACACAGTATTCCAAGAAATAGCAAGTTTGAGGTCCGCGATTTAATCCGTTTATAAATTGTAGGTATTGTTCATTTATTTGTGTGTTTGTTGATTTGTCAAAATAAGGAGGTGAAGTACACGCAAAATGATTCGTGTCTTCGAAACTGTATATGTATTCATTAAAACTTTTCTGCATATTTTGGCCGTACCATTCCCATTAGAGTTTGTGCGTGGTTTCTTTACACCTTGTATACATAAATTGTTACTTCTTTCAATCCCGCGTTGAGAAGCACATCACAGGAATCGAAGATACGGAAGAAAAACCTTTAAATTGATGCCATATATAACCTAAAATGAAGATGAAACACAGATTTGAAAGTAATAGGAAAAACTACAATAAATAAATAAATCTTGAATCGAATCTGGTTTATGTAGACTCGATAAACTGTGAGGAAGAAAATTTATTGTCAAATAAAAATCCGAAATGTACGCCTGACGGGTTCCATTCCGTCAATCCACACAACATTAACCCTGTAACTGTATTCAATAACTTTTAGTTTCCCCACTGAGATTTACGAGCTTATTTAAGATTTCAGATTGGACTGTAAGTAATGATATACTAGTTATATATGAATGAAATTTATAGCGGATAATAATTTATACGTTCCACGATGAAATCGAATAATCATTCTGAAGAAAACATTGACCCTTAACGTAGGAGATAAAATTAGCCCGTTAGAACAGAAGGCAATGACCGCATAGTCGGACCATTTATAAAAATAAAATAATATATAAAAAAATATTTGTTGAAATTTTTCATTCATTAACCCTCTGTAATAATAAGGGTGTGCAGAATTTTATGATTTCGTCCTTGACATTAAAAACAGCCAAATATAACCGAAACGAAAATAGTGTTTAACGACATTCCAGCTAAGTATGTCCCATATTTACCTTCATCGATTAACACATAAAAAGAAATTGTCTCTGCTCTTATTTATAGCCCATGTCGGTACTATTAATAATCTTTTTGCAGCCACGTAACGAAACCGATTTTTCACTCAACCGTGAAGGAAGTGAAAAAAATTAGAACTAACAGCAATACAGAGCTATTTACTTTACTTCAGCTAGATAGCACGTCCGATACAGCCATTAGCTAATTACCGATGATCTTTTGTTGGTATCAATGTCTATTGTCAGATACCATGTTATTAGGGGATCTACACTGAAACGGCACCAATTGGTAATATGACCCAAGGTCGGATCACGCTCTCTCAAATAGCCAGCTATTGATTTTCCGTTTTAAATTCAACCCTATCTCTCTCGAACAGATAGATACGTAACTCGAGCATAAAAATTTCTCCCGCGGTAATGATTTAATGAATTTCGCCTCATTTGCCTCCTCCACTCCGGGATCTCCCCTCGCCCTACCCGCTGCTACCGTTGACGCACGCATATCTCTTCAATATTGTCTTCCGTCTCTCTGACGTTCGCATTTTGTTTGCTTCATAAAAGCTCTTAGCTTTTTTTCTGTTTTTCTCTTATTTTTCTCAGATTCCGATATAGGCCATGAAAGGTCGTAAAAATTGGCGCTGTCACGCTTTTCTTTTATTATCCGCGTATCGATTCTTCAGTTGTTTAGCCATTCTTTTGTCTTTTACCCTTGTCACGGCGCTATAGGAAGCCATTTTAATTCATGCACAACGCTAAGAAAATCAATCTTGGTATTAAATAATAAAAGCTGCCATAAATCCTCTTTTCTTCAGAATTAAGAAACAGTCTACATACTATATATTATCAAAGCAGCAAGATTATTAACCATAATATCTTTGGAATTAAGATAATGAATAGCCTCTGGTTATAAGCAATAGAATTATCAGTTTCGTTTAGTTTTGTTTATTGATTCCATAATACAGTAGTTGCATAAAAAACGTCAATAAGTAACAAAAGAAAAAAAAAACAAATTTGCCTTAAAAATAAAACATAAACTGTTTGTTGTTTTATTGCTTAGAAACCCAAGCTAAATTTGCCCATACTATATTTTAAATTTCATACCCAGTATTTCTTTATTTTAATTATATATTTCAGAATTTAAATATCAGTTTAATTTTATTAAATACCTCCCAGAATTATCTGTAATACTACACCTATAAATCAGACCTCAATTTACAGATGGCACGCTAGTTGAAAATCCCCACTTACGAAAGATCTTACCCTCTTGATAATAATTGTAATTCGAAACAGATGTTAAATAATTACAAATGGAAGGAAACATACTATAACTAGGTACTGTTTTCATTAAGACAGAAGAAATCCTTGGTTCGTCCTGAAGAGATATGGATTTACCGCAAAGAAACTGCAGCTATAAGATCCCGACGAGTTAAATTCCTCTTTTGTGAATGTGGCACCGATTATCGAGCATGAATTCTACAACACTAATTACTTTGGTTTTAGCGAATTGCAGTGAAGTCATGCCAGTGTCTCGGACATATCTAGTATCATCTCTTCTATTAAAAGTGATACGAGAGGAATTGGCACTTTAAGGATGAGCTCCATCAAGTTGGTGGGCCTTGCTATTTTACCTGTTGTGACGCAGCTAATAAATGCATGTCTTTTAGAGGAAAAGCGGCTGTATTGTGACACTAATACCCATGAAGATCGATCTTGTGGATCCATCGGTTTATGGGCTGTTAGTGTGTTGCCAGCGCTGTCGAAGGTTCTGTGAACTACAAACAAAGAAAATTCTGATGAAATAAGTAATAAGCAATAGAAGCTCACTCAAACTTATGGGATTGATCAAGAATGCCTAATATGGAGGTGGGAACTGAAAATTTAACTGGTTCGGTACTGACAACAACTTCAAAAATAAACGATTAAGATAAAAATGTTATTTTCATACAAACTGCTCTACACAAGTAACGTTTTTTACAAAAATAACTGCAGCAGTGCCTAACATTGGTTCACCATCATTTTTTACAGATACTTATCCATTGTACCTCTTGGAATAATCATTTTGACTTACTATTCTTTCTGTTCTTTTAAGCACTTTTATCTTAAATATGATTTGTAGGATGCTGGCTTATTCGATATTTGAAAATTACATAAAGCAACTTCCAAGAAAAATATTCTAGAACGTCAGAGGGATAGATGTCCATTTATATTGAAACTGACGTTAATTTATATAAGCCCACCCTACTGATATTGATGACTTGCTTCTGACGCACCGTAGAGCGCCAGTATTCAGAGAGGCAGGAATACATGAACGAATATATAGGCAGGGCAACCGGAAAACTAGAAGATTTCCCAATGGACTAATTAAAATATCCAGCTCTAAAGTTAGCGTCTATCTTTATTCCCGGAAATTAGTGTGCCTTCACACACCCAACAATAAACTGGATCCCAAAACTGTTAGTCCTTGTTATTGTTATTGTTGTTAGTCGACTACCTGCTTAACGGGTCTTTGCCGAATTGTAATCCGCCGAATCAGTTGGCAGCGTGCAAATAAAGCATCTGAAAATTAATGGTGTGGATAATCGAAAGAAATTAATTTGAAATTGAATAACTTTATTGGACATTTCGAGGGGCCTTTTTTGTTGCTATACAAGCTCACCCAATTAAAGTGTTCAAGATCTCGTGAACGATCATGGCTACAAAACAATAGCCTCTCGCATACGGAATGAAATTCATCAAGCGCAGCTGTCATTAATCAATTAGAGACGATGAAAAATTAATCGACGTCCTATGCAAAGACTCTTCAACGCTACTGCAATCCTTTGTCTATCGATACAAGCAAAAGAAAAAACACATTCAATTGCTTTTAATACTATCTCAGGGAACAAATTCGTTGTTGTTGGGAACGTGAAAGATATTTTACTATATAAATCCTCTGATTAGAGGGTAGTAGTTCCGAGTGTAGCTTTTTATTCCACAACAAATGACGTAAACAATTTGATAAATCCGAGCCAATTACGATTGATCGTATAGCAGCTTTCTCTTTGACATGTGTAGATACGTGAAGCGCCAGTTTTGCGCTGTTTTTCGCCATTTCTGTTGTTGTATTTGGAGTGCACTCGATAAACAGACCGATCGTAATATATTGGATTGTTTTTACTATTGCTGTAGAGTAAAATATGTTGTACAAATGAGAATTGTCGAGTTGCGTTTGAGTCTTCAATACATTCTTTCTTTCTTTTTAGAAGCTGTAGATACAATATTTTCGCATTTGTAGCAACATATAACTGCTTAAGGGGTCGTACCAAAGCAATATGACGGACAAATATGTCAATGCAATTTACAGGTAGATTTATAGTAAAAATATCCAAACAATTCGTGAATAAAACGGTGCAATGGAATCGTAAAACTATGCGTTCAATAACACCATAGGTTATTATTGAACGCATAATTTTACGATTTAAAGGAGAAATAAATGTTTAGGTTGGGAGAAAGAAAAGGAAATTGTTGAATGCAAACAGGAATTACAAGAAATATAGGAGCAGATTAAAGACATAGTCAAAATGAAGATAGACATTAGACAAGCATGCTTCAAAATACAATATGCAAAGCAAAGTCTACTGCCTCTATTTTGAGATTACTTTCTGTTCCTTTTCACACAAGAAATTCATATTTGTCACGAATTATCTTCTTTTATATTGTAGCTGCTGTAATCGCAAATCCCATATACAATCGTATTATGAAAGAAATTTAAGATTTGCGTTTGCATTGAGAGTGATTGGAAAGGGTTATGCTGCAAGACAAATATTATGTGCGATAATGAACCGTACACCATCTCACAGTAGACATGCTATAAAAGAAGGGAGGAAAAAGTTAGAAGTAGAGCTTGAAAATGCGGAAACATGGCCGTCGGAGAATTTTAATATTAAATAATTATTTTGGTTGTTATTATTCTTGTAATTATTCGTATCTATATCGTAAATACAATTCGAGAATATTAACTGAAGTGGTTATGAATTTGTGCAGGAAAGGCAAAATTATTTTTTGACCGATAAAACGATAGTGACACCCTTAAGTAATTCCTGTTTTGTATTGCGAACTGTCCAAGAGATAGAAAATCAATAAAGGACTATTGGAACTATGGAAGCCTTGCATAACGACGCAAAATATAAAATAAAATAAGGATTCCGATCTCATAACAAACCTTGACAACCTAAAAATGTATCGATACCTGCTTGGCAGCACTGCTTTGATTAATTGCGAAAGCAAATAAAATTTGATAATAAATAAACCTGAAAGAATAGATCATCACAGAAAATATAAAAAAGCATTTGGCGAACATTTTTACTAAAACGCCACATGTTGAAAACTATATTTTATTCATACACCGTCTGTTTTCCTTCATAGCTGGTTGATTATAAAAATTCTCGCCCATTCGGAACAGCGTTATATTTTCGCTCTTTAATCCCGAAACAAAATATATTTTATAAATGAACGACACGGACCGAAAACAAATGAAAAATAGAACAGCGTCGGACTTTTTTTTGCGTCGAAATCGGCCGACTGCATCGTCACCGGAACATTTTTAACGGTCCCGTTGTAAATTTCGCCAATTTAAAATCGAATTAATACTTTTTATTTCGAGTTTTACAAATGCAATTTGTAACGGCAATTAGGCCGCCGCGGATTGGCTCGTTTCGGCGAACACGGGCCGGGGATTTTGTTATTCATTAATTATGTACTATTAATTATATGGGGTGGTCCCGATCGGCTCCGGTTGTTGGCGGCGGTCGCTCGTATTTGATTAAACTGTTCTAGTACGGACCGTTTAAACCGAATTTATCGATTCCGAAAACCCATATACGCGGCTTGTCAATTTGCGAGCGGATTATAAATTTTTCGGCCGTCTCTCGATCGGATCGCAATGCAAATTTGATGAAATTGTTGCAGCCGCTGCCGGCCGGAATTGAAAACCAGAAAAAGAAGCCGAGAAACCGATAAAGATGTAGATTTATAACGCCATAGAACTGTGCTGTCTCATTTGCACTTTAATTAGATATTGTAAACGCATACGATAATATACATTGACGCATTATAAAAAAAAAGAACTAAATAAAATTATCTTTGGTAGAATTAAGAAGAGACAAACCGCTCATTTTTTATGTTTTTTGTTTTTCTTAAACTCTATAGCTATTATCTCTATATCTAACGGCATTGATCTCATATTTTGCTAAACAACATAACATACTCATTCTCCCCACAGAACATGTTGAAACACTCAATTTGTTCCTGAGTTTGCCAGTAAGAGCCAGTTCTGGAATATAGGCTTCTGTTCTTTTTGTTTCTCACAACCCTCTAATTTACCCACCTATAAGCTTCACAGTAAAATGATTGTACACAACAGTTCCACTACGCGAAGATCATTCAAACAAGTTAGATTTTTTTTTTTAAATAAAATCGACAAAAATCATCGAGTTTCTCATCTAAGTAATTGAGAATTCTCTTGAGTATACTAACATTAAGCACAATTTTGGTCAAAATACTAAAGACCAGTAAATTCCGCGGCGTCTTTGATCTTTTGAATAGCAAGCCTTGAATCTCTGAGATTTGTCAATAAAAAGTACGATCTAAGAAACACGCTCCAACAACGTAAAGAAATTACTTGAAAACTTTTGATAGTAGATGTATTTCTCGGAGATACAAGCAATACCGACGAATTTCTTTTAAGTATGTTAGACAATAGACGTTTCTGCATTTTCTAATAGGTTCATGAAAACCACTTGAATTTCAGAAAATGTTGGAAACAGAGAGCGGGTAGAAAAATATACACGTTTCAATAATGATTCGGTTAAAAATATTGTTCGGAGCAGTCTATCTTACTTTACACAATTTTAGACAATTGTGTGGAAACCAAGCGGATTTAATATTTGCGGAGACTCTAAGTTAAATGGCTTCTCCCAAAAAAATATTAAAAAATTAATAAATTATCTGGTTTATTTGTAACACAAAAACAAAATCTGGGAGTATTTTTACTTATTTTTTAACTTGCTTACGACAATACGTTCAAGAGAAGGTTGCAAATCTCAATATACGTTATCTAAGCAATCTAATAATGTACACAAGCAAATAACAAAACAAATAACAAAATTATAAAAGTAATACAAATAAATGCGAGACGCAACAGGAGGAACAATTGGTGGAAGTTGCTGTAGCCAATCCACTGTAAAAAGGAGTTCCAAAAATAGTCCTTGATACTTTGCTTCATTGTACAAGTTTAATGCATTTAAAAATATAAATTCCAAAAACAATAACAAAATCGAGATTTAGATAAAAAAAAAATGATAATAAAATATTTTAGTGGATAAGGAATCTGTCGACCCCAATAAATCAATCAATACGGAATGGTGAAGACGGGTTTGTTTAATACATAGTTGCTTCAGTCTAGTGAATATTGACAATGTTTGGACAGATAATAATTATTTTGAAAACGCAGCTACCAGATCTCATTATAGCTCTTATAGAAAAGGTATAAGCTACGACAAACTAACAGAAAACCACCCTATTCAAATGAAGAAACTTTAGAAGTGAAGTATTATTTGACAATTTCAAAACCTTTCGCAGATAATTGTGTGTAGATACATATATAGAACTGGAAGTGCCTAAATATATAGCAAATAAATAAAACAACATAAACGTGGATGGATACGGTACTATAATAACTTATTACTTAATGTAACTCAGTTATGGCATTAAACATTCAACATAAGCTTTTGTCCTTTGTTTGTCTAGCAATGTTTGAGCGCCACACTTGTCAAAAATTTATGCCATTTCGATCCACACCCCTTCCACGTATGTATGTATCTTCGCTACACATATGAAACACAACGTGCATATCGGATACATAATCTATTTTTTAACCCTATGAATTATGCCCCAGTCCCATGTATAAATTTTATTTGTTTCGCCGCCGTACCGTTTTTTACGGCGTGTTTTATTTTCATCTTTTATGATTATCTTCGCGTTCTCTTTTTTTTCAAAGAAAGCATTCATATTCATTAGGAACGAGGCCGGGCTGTTTACCCGCTCCCATTTGCGAGTTCCCTTTTGTGTGCGTGTTTAAAATTCGGATATTCGAATATATGTATGGATGTGTATATATTTTCTTTCGCAAGTAGGTTCTATATAATCTTCCTAAAGTGTGCGGTATAAAATTTCGCGGGATAAGGAAATTTCGCACTTTATACATGCAAGAATAACCGTATGTAAGGATGTTAGGAATTTAAAAGATGCGAAGATAACACCAACTATGTATTTCACCGCTTTTGCTTGCTGTCCGGACTAATTACTTATTTCAAAGGCAAGTATTTTGATAAAATAAATAAGGAATTAATGAAGAAATGGAATTAATTTAATGGCAGTTTTAGGCTATGTCAAAAAGCATTTTAAATTTAACTTTCAAGATACTAATAAAAAAGAATATATTTATCTGATCAAATGCTAGGCTGGTATTGGAGAGGTCTCATACAGACACATTATTTAATCACAAGTTCCTCAATATCTTGCAACCCAGTTTTTAGGTATCTTACGTAATCTTTTAAATAAGTTTGGCGCGACTGGACCAGTATTACATTTAAAGAAAAAAACGCATCAAAATGACAGAAATGACGCTGCGACATTATTAGCATTTAATTCGAAAAACCGCGGTTGTCTTTGAGGACTCGGCTGATAGTCTAGTAACTTGCACGCTTGGCTATCGGTCATGGGGTCAAATCTCACCCTGGTTAATTGCGACTGCCGATTTTTTTCGACGTTGTAATGATGATTAGAGTGGAGATTTGACTCTGCGGAGGTGCCTGCCAAGCATCAATTGCTTAAGCTTCATCTAGACCATTAAAAAAGTTTGTTACAAATAATTTATAAGGACAATAAAATCTTGCCTTAGTAACCTGTAATAACTCATACACTTGAAAATGGAGATAATGCAAAAAGGTTAGATTTTAGGTTATGGGTTGGAAAGAAGTCCGTCGAAGATAGAACCTTTCATAAAAGATTTTTTTTACTGATGAAGCAACATTCTTAACTAACGGAAACGTATCTTCTCAAAATACAAGACATTGGGCTGCAGCAAATCGACAATTTAAACTTCGATCAAAAAACCAACGTTATAAAAAAGTAAATGCATGGTGTGATATTTTTTATAGTCCATACTTCATAGAACAAAATTTCAATCAACACATTTATTTAGATTTCGTAGAAACGTTTGTATTAACTCGGTTGCACAACATCCACCCTGACATATTTATGGACATTTTAAATTTTAAGATTGATAAACACATTTTTAAATCGGCAACTTCTTGGAAAATGAATTGGCAGAAATGGCTCCGTTGAAAGATCAGCTGACATTACACCAATGGATTTCTTTCCATGGGAAGCATCAAAAAAATGTATGCTTATGGTACAATACATAATTGAGAGCAATTAAAACAAGCTATAAGGAATGCAGTGGATGAGATTTAATGTGCGAGCTTTTGTATACAAAGTTTGCAATTCATTCATTAAGAGTTGAAGTACAATTTGGACAAAGCTATAGTGAATAATGATTTTTAGATTTAGCTAAGAATCAGTACTTATTTACTTATTTATTTCAAAACCTGATTAAAATATCTGTAATCTCTAATGTTGCATTTCTAATTAAGTGTATGTTTGTATGTTGTTGCTGGACGAAGCTTCGGATTGCGGAATACACCTTGACACTTCTAAGCACTGACATCTATTTGAGGTATTGTACCAACCCCATTGAAATTTTGCCGAACCCGAAAGAGTTTCAACCTCCGGTAGGGATTTTTTACGTGCCCCATTGACACGGGATCTACAGCTTTACTTCTTATACGAGAAGAAGGCATATTCTGATTTTTATTCAAAAATTAAAGCATCAGCCTGGGATCGAACCAGCACCTGCAGGGGTATTTAAAAGATCTATAAAACCAAATGATAATGTATTATAAGGTCAAGATAAGAAAAATTCAACGGTGTAGTAATGATGCTTCTTTCTCGTATACTGACAGATGGCGATTATCTGTCAAATTAATTTAAATTTGAATTAATTCTTAATTTTCTTTTGAATCTTCTGATTGATTACCTCATAAAATAGCATTCTATCTTTCTGAAATATTTTGTTCTTGTTCCTTCCTTTATTTTGAATCAAATTTCAATGTAGAATTTTAATAAAATTTACGCAGTAACTTCCAAATTGTATTGTCTCTTAGGTAATATTTGTATTCATATATCAGCATTCAGAACACACGAAACCATATGCTTGAATCGTCATTTTTTTACAACGCAGATTTACGAAAGATGATCTTCAGTAATTCGACCTAAGAAGGGAAATTTCCGATTAGCCCTGAATAAACGAAGACGCTAATTATAAAAGTTCTACGGAGTGAAGGTGGGGTGACCTACTTAAAAAAAAAAAAAGAACAAAGGAAACGGATAATGAGCTCGAAAAGCGATTTCGCCGAATGTAAATCGCGCTCGAGATATTGTGCAGCGGCATTTTTGAGCGATTGCATGCTGCGCACCAATTCGACAGAAGGGTAATTCGGGCATATTCCCTCCCTGAGGCCGAAAAAAGATATTAAAACAGGTAAATGACGGGCGGATCCCCGGTGGTTTCTCCGGATCCGGGACTAAATGGGACTGAGTTTATAAATACGATCGCCGTCAGACTATTTACTCCGCCGCCTCTTTCCTCGGGGCTACAACTCCCTCAACAGAGTTCCCTTTTTCACGTTACGTGTGCTATTGAAAGCTTTTTTTGTAGGTGCGACACAAATAAAATGGAAAAGTCCACAATTGTTATACTGTAGCGATTTAGAAAATTAAAAGGAATATAAAAAAATCAAAAAAATCTTTATATATGAAGATACATGTATAAATATTATAGAACTATGAAGACATAACAACAATATTACTAGGGTAC
This sequence comes from Cetonia aurata, assembly GCA_949128085.1. Lineage (NCBI taxonomy): Eukaryota > Metazoa > Arthropoda > Insecta > Coleoptera > Scarabaeidae > Cetonia > Cetonia aurata. The sequence goes on from OX421887.1 coordinate 28,746,625, forward strand.
TTCAAAAAACACTTAAACAATAGGTAATGGAGTTGGTAAATTAAAATGACCAACTGACTTGAATTTGGGCACAGAAATCAATATTTCTCATAAAATATAATGTATAGCTGTTTAGAATGAAATTATTACACTTTTCAGGTAAGCAATTCTAACATCTTTTTTCTGTGTTTGATTAACAGGATGCGGCAAAACAGACAACGCAGTTTTGAAGGACTATTAAACGAAAACAGCGCAAATTAGAGAAATAAGGTTTGTTTTATTTTATTCGGTACATCATGCCGTTTTATGCATCAAGTGCTGAAGATGACATCACAAAGATGATGGCCCCACGCATATAGGCGATTTCTGAAGTTTTCGACCGTTTCCAAGTTCTAATAAAATTGTACTTTTAAAGTGTTTCTAGATAAGTTGGCCTTTATCCAACAGAGATATGAGCAAGTATGTGAAATGAAGTCATGTAAGAACACCATGTGACTCGCTTGAAACGTGAAATGGACTGATGACTGTACTTTTGGGATATGAGGAGCGTTTCTTGGCGGGAAGCTGGGACTATTGTACGGAATAGGACTGAGTATAGAAAAAGCTTGGTTTGTAGGGTATTTCAAAATCAAGAGGGTTACAAGCCGTGTTTCGATTCTAACTTGCTATGAGATTGGTTCACTTCCTCCAAAGTGGTGCGAATCCGGAAACATCCGTTTTGATTCTGGAGGGTTTTTCTCTATTTCGGCTAGATTAATATAGGGAGTTCAAGGTCCCTTGGAATTAGCGTGGACGTTTGGATTTGGTATTGTTCCCGTTTGCGATTCATAATAGCTTTAAAAAGACTGATATCTTCCTTTGTCAAGTAAGCTTTTATTTAATTTTGTTTCTAATAAATGTATATTACTGATTGAATAAATTGTGATTTTTTGGAATGAAGTATTTAATTTAGGCAAATATTGTAGAATAGCTTCTCTTACATTATGATCGCACATTTTGTTGTGAATTTATATTAATTATGCTTTATTCGGAATTTTCAACTTTAAACATAACCAATCTTAGATTCGAAAATTCCGCATTTCGAATACGGATAAAACAAAATTAAAACATTATGGACACATTCATATGCTTTTATCGAGAATTAATTATATAAATTACAATGTCATTAGATGCAACAGATTCCCGTAATTTCCCAAGCGCAGCACCGCTTTAATTCACTGCAGTTAGGACGCTATGAATATTCAGCATTAATAATTTATGTATAATTTATACATTTCAGTTTTTAATAGAGTTTAATTAAAAATAAATTCTACGTTTGCAGGTATATGACAAAATAAATTACACTTTAATACTTGATATGCTAGACGCATTCTAGTCTTGTTTATATACTGAGAAAAATTTTATATCAACAATTTTTGCAGTTGCATACAACTGCAATGGTTACCTTACACATTTATTTTTTATAAAAGTTTGAGCATTTAACAAAACAAGATCGGAAGTTTTACCGAATATTATAAAATGTGTTTGGTTAATCCCAACATTATACAATGTTATTTTATGCTTAAAATGTATTCCATGTAAGCATCACGTCTGATGTTATGATTTGTAATACTACGTTGTGTAATTATTCATGTGAATTAAATATGGCATGCAGTCATACACAAATATAAACATTGATTTAATTACTTATTCTTCCGACAGCATTACATAGATAAATAAAACATAAATACATATTTCACGTAAATATAATATCTACATATACAACTTTACTGTTGAAAATGTTTGGCATTCACACGTGCCTTAAAACTGTTTTGAATAATTCGGTATATAAGCGACGTTTCACGAAGTGTATTTCGAATGGGAAAAAGCCAAGAAAATTGTAAACCGGGGTTATATCGCACAAGATATCTCAATCTTTTAGAAATGCATTGATTGAGTATGTTCCACGATGTCGATCCTGAACGATCTACATCCCTAGGACCTCATTGTTGATATTCGGTCGCGGCAGCAATGTAACCAATAATTATCAATCACGAGCAAGATTTTACAGACGGTCACAGATTCAATGATCGACGACATTGATTGTTCCAAGGATATGCAAACGCACGGCAGTAATTAAGCATTAATATTCAACGTGAGCGGGCTCTTATTACATAAACACAGTCTCCATTGATAAACGCCCCAACGGCCCACCAGATGACAGCCAATCGAATATCGAACTGTTCTAACGCCCTGGACAGGACAAAAGCCACAAATTGTAGAACGCCGCCGGCCTAAACCCTTGTACGCATAAATGTTAAGTTAAATTGTAATATCATTACACGTATTATGCCCAATACACAGCCGGTAATTACGTTATATGGGTTAAATTTCGAACGCCGGGCACGCTCTACGAAGATAACCGCGCGCTAATTCCATATATTTCTTAATTGTTATTATCGTAGCTGCATAATTGACAGAAACCGAGGTACGTACGCTTCGGTGAAATAAAATTAAGTGTACATGTCTTATAACCAATCTAATTGAAAGCGGAAAAAATGTCGGATGAACACTTTTAGTTTTAAATATGAGCGATGAATTTGCAGTGATAATTTTAAAACATAAAAAAAATAAATTATTTTGATTAACCAACTAAAAATAAACGTTGGAACACATCTTTTAATAGTGTATTTTTACATGTAAATGGGTACAGATTTTGGGTAGTATAGAATACAGATTCAAATGTTAATTGAACACAAATCATTTTAGATAGGGACTCTCATCTTTCTACTTCATGTTCGAATCCTAAGTAAACTTTTAGGAAGAATTTATGCAGCTAAAGCACGCAATGAATCAAAGACTATGTGAAAATACAATTACTAAGATACTAAACCACGTCTTTTTTTTGAGGTTTTTTAATGCTAAACGTTTCAATACGCAACAAGCAAGAAATTATTAAGGCTTATGTTAGATGTAAGAGACAGTGGTGAGGGTTATTGTATGTGTCACCAAATTTCCCAATCTTGTACATCAACTTGTCAAACGAGAGCCAGTATCGTAGTGATTAATTTACTGGGTAACATTCGGCCCCAAGTAAGAAAAAAACGCATATGGATTGAGGATACCTAGTTGATGCTTTTCTCCACTTTGAGGAGAGCTTTAATACTACTGTCCGATAACCTGGAACCGATAGGTATATGTTGAATCAAAATTTGAACTGCTTGGCTTGTGCAACGTACCAGCTATAACATTGTAATGTACCGCCGAAACAACCAGAAGTTCCTAATACATGGTGCACTCGGAAATAGTCAGTTTTTTAAATGAGCAACACTCGGTCAATTTTTGGGAGAAAATAATTTATTTATATACAAAATATAGGTTATGATATGGCATTAAAGAATATTATGTGTGAAAAGTTATGTCGTTACGGTGATAACCGTTTCCTTGAATACAAATTTGAAGTTCATCCTGGAACCTGATTCCAGTCCGCAGTTTCAAGAGTATTGCGATCGATGTTGTCAACCTCTTCTCGCATTGCAGCCTTCAACTCTTCCAATGTTGTTTTTCCTGAAAAACACGCGACTTGAGGTAACGCCATAGGAAGCAGTCGCAGGTTGACAAATCTGGCGAACGAGGAGACCACAAAATATCGCCGAATCTGAAAATCACTCGATTCGGAAAACAAAGCCGACAGCTATGTCATCAAAGCTCTTGCTGTGTTGGCGGTGGCTCCGTCTTGTTGATACCACAAATTACGTCCACCAATTATGTCGACTGCGGAGTACAAGAAGTTGTTCAACATGTTTATGTTAGCGATCAGAATTGGCCATCACTGTCACTTTGTTCTCTTCGAAAAAGAAAGGCCCTTTTATGCAACGCTTATTGACCGCACACCAAACGGTAACTTTTGCGCAGTATAGAGGGAATTTATGCAACTGACGTAGATTGTGTATTGCGCAGTATCGACAGTTTTGTTTGGTTATAGCACCATTTAGGTGAAAATATGTTTCGTCACTCATTATGATCACCGGGTTTTCGTTTTCCTCTAAAATGGTTTGCATGGTTTGTGCGAACGCAGGTCTTTGTGGGTAGTCACCTTCATCGGGCTCCTTTACCTTCGCACTCCTATAAATATGAAATCGTCGATTTTGATGGAAAGTGCGTTTTTCTGTGTTTTCATTAATTTGTAGGTCTGCAGAATGACCACGGGGTTCTCAGAAGCGCCCGTCTCACTCTTTCCACATTCTCTGGGATCTGGGGGAAATTTATTTTTTATCATGGTTCCTCTGCATGATTCTGAAGCCGATAACCCACGCATAATGTGCAGTAAGATGGAACAACCGGTGCATTCTGAAGTACGCATCATACGCGAAAACGCGATATTTTAACCCGCCAAAGCCATGTTGGCTACCGACTACGTCAACGAACATTTTTCTTCATCATACAAGTAGTAGCAGTGCTATCTATGATAGGATGCAAGACAAACATACAACGACCCATTTCTTAATAAAAAAAAATCCAAGGAACGAAATAGTTAAGATAATGTCTTTTCCTAAAATCGTTCATATCCAAAGCAATATTTCAGGATTACGTTAGGAGAGTCAATGCAAAAATACTAATGTATGTATAACATCGGCTGCCCATAAGAGCAATTTACATTACATAAATGATAAAACTAACTGCATTACAGAACAATGTGAAAAAAAAAACTTTTCTTCTTTTAAAGAAACAGCAATATTATTCTTAAATACAAAAAGAAAATGATGTTGAGATGTACCATACACAAATATAGGTTGTATTTCAAAAGCTATTGATAACCATTTTTCATATCAGCATGTTCGCTATTTGATGAAATGAATTCCAACCGCATTCCGCAAATCCGCGAGTTCAAATCTCGCACCTAACGTTGGTGTTAAAAAGTATGCGAAAAATGCAATTTTTTTCGTTATTTTCTGCTTACTCGTCACCCGTCCTACGCCCGCGATCCCGAAATTCGTTTGGGACTTTTTTTACCGGCGTCAGTGTTTAGACAATAAATCGTCGAGACAGGAAAGGACCGCCGCGCCGGTGCGCCAAACGCATGTACGAAAAAAAAAATTTGGAAATTACTTAGACGATTTATTAAACGACGCGAGGATGCCTGTGCTGCTGTCACTGCGTTGACAGCCACAGGTACAGGAACGTTTTCATAAATTTATACAGGACTTTTTGCTGACCAATCTCGTTCGAATATTCTAGGCAACTTTGCATTACGCAATAGCGATTTATAAAGTTACGTCAAATAAGAACAACGATAAACATTCCCCAATTAGTTTTATTTGCTTCGTACGAAAAGCGAAACAAGAATGTAAGATCTTCTATGCCCGACCTACATCGTCACCCATGATTTCCTTAAGGAGGGAGGTTTCAGGTAAATTTCAACTCCAATCGCTATATAGATAAACACTTTTTTCTACCGACACTCCAAAGATTGGCCACAAATGCCTCCACCCATGCCCCCAAATACTCAATGAACATTCCACAAACATTACTTCCTGATTATCTGATTTCCATGTTAGGAAGAGGTGTCTTGACCTGAAAACAATCTGAAGGCAGCTATTTCTAGAAAGGTTTAGCATACCCAACCTTAGCTACAAGAACGTGTAAGCAAATGAGAAAACCGCATCTTAGAATATGAACAACTCCTTAATAATGTAGAATAAATGGCATATCTTGAACCATTTGTTGACCATAAAATAGTAAAGTTAAATGGGAACCTTCCTGTGTTTTATATAATTCAAAATGAAACTACTTTCCTGAACAGCCTATATGTATTATACATGTACTACCAAGTAGATGGAAACTGTGTAAACGCTCTAAATGAGGTGAGCACCCAAAGGACACTAACATTGGCCTGGGTTCCCAGCCACATGAGCGTGAAGGCAAATGAGGCAGCGGACGACCTGGCCGGACGAGGTTCGTAAAGCTCTTTCGTTGGAACTGGCGCTTCCTTTAAAAATTCATGTATGAATGGGCACATAAGTCCAAGCAATAGCGGCAAAAAACACCAGGGCAAATAGAGGCAAAAGAGTTCTTAACGGAACAGAAGCCTGAATTTACCAAAGACCCACCGATTGTAAGTAAACACAGGAAGACTGTCAAAATGATAGTAGATCTGTTGACCAATCAATGTAAACTGAATAAGCATATATATAACATAGGCTGGGTAGATGGTGCTCTCTGCAGATTCTGCCATGCAGAAGAAGAAACCCCTCTTCATGTACTGTGCCACTATGATGGCCTGGCAGGGACAAGGCTTCTAGTAGTGGACGTAGAGAACCCCACTCTTAACAGGGACATAAAGGAGCCACTCTCAAAGATGATAAGTCTAAATAAGAAGGAAAAATTAGAGAGCGCCTTCTAAGACAAAGGGAATTACAATACATCTAAAATAATCAACAGTATAATCAACCCATAAGAAGTAGACGGAATCTTTCAGTGATTATCTTGATAGTGTTGGCGGTGCTATTCCATTATTTTGTTTCCAGTTAGTGTAAACACCAAGCATTGCCACTAAAAGCCAACTAATAAGAAGATTCTGATTCTACACCAGCCAGATTAAAGTTTGGAACTGTTGCACTGTGAAGTGTATTCAAGACGATCTTATATTGCCACCATTATAATAGAATGGTATATGTAATCATAGCAAATTTGAAAAGTTGCTGGTCATGAATTCACCGCGGTGTATACACACATAACATAGTATTTTAACTAACCACCGTTCCATGTGCACCCATGTGTAAAGTGCCTACGTCACGAGACCACCACTGCGTGTACCTGGAAGCGCGCACACTTTGGAAATTGTTCGGAATATTTAGAGCACGTGAAAACCGCGAAGATAAATCAAGCCACCACTATACTCACGCACATCCGGCTACCGTGCAGTGTCCCCTTCTGTACCTCCACCCCTAACCGACGCGTCGTTCATCCCATGCTTTATGAAAATTTATCTCTTTTAATAAAACTACGCTGCTATATTTTTTGCATCGAGATGATAAGAATGGTAGAGGTGTGGCGTCGCGCATTTCTTTTCGTGCCTCTCTCTTTTACTATTATCATTTCATATCAAGCCATTTACGCCTGGGAATGATTTTTGATCGTCACTTCCGCGTTAAATAGTGCTAAAACAGCTATGATACCAATTCGTTACTTCAGGGGAAAGCTTTGCCTCATAAATCGTTTTGGTGATATTTGGAATTTTCCAACAGGATAAGAACATTTTAATGTTTTTTGATATAATTTTCGCAATCCATCTTTTCTCATGACTGTATTAAAACTGAGTAATTGATGGTAAACCAAATAATTATACGGTATATATGCATATGCTTGTACATCACTAGAAGTGGTTGTTACAGCAGACCGGAATAATTGTGAACACATTATTATTCACAGTCGGTTCCTCCTATACGTCTACGAATGATCTAGGTGATGTATCATTACGTAATTACAGTTTAAATAGTCCCGTAATGAATACAGAACATACAATAGAAAAAATGTCGTGTAATTGCCGAGTACCTGCGATCCAACGATAAAAATACAATTTGTAGGTGCACACGTATGTGTGTGGCGTACACATGCGTTCTCCTACAATTTCATATCGTGAGGATATTAGATTCAACAAGTTATTGTGACGTTTATCGGTACATACGACATTCCGCCGGCGTGGCCGGGAAAAATGGAAATTTTTCGCGAAACGTAATTTGCCGACGCATATTGCGATGGCATTCGAGGTAATTTCCTCAGATTTCAATGTCACGACCTAAATTTTACTGTATGATTTTACTGATATCATGTTGTGGCTTCGCAGGATGCATTTTGCATAAACAAGTCTCTTGATGAATAATAGAACCTTATACTTACGTAAAACCGCATTTCTTTTCAGGCATCTTTCAAACATTAAGTCCACTAAAGCTTAAAATATACTATTTAGCAGAACAGCAAGAACAGATTTTTTCAGATCGAGCTTCGTTTAGAAAATACATAATATAAAAAATGTTAAATTAAGGCTGTCATGAAATTAAAATATATTTGCTGTTTGGCAGAATGTCTTCGACTAACAATAAGTATTTGTAGTCAAGTTTCATTACTTTCTCTTAGTGCCTTTTTAAGATATGTCAAATGCGGTTTACTAATGAAAAATATGCTGACATTTATGTTTATGGGTATTGCGACGCTAACACTAGAGCTGCATGTCGAAGACTTTGTGAATTTGGAACTAGTAAACGTCATAGTGGCATTCCAGATCATCAGCGCACTGCTGAACAAGAAATTGCCATTACTGGTGCAATACTTGATGGGTCATCAACCGATACTAGAAAAAATATCCAAGCTCCTTACAAAGCTCCTCAATAAGTTCCCCAAAAAGCTCCTCAAAACGCCCCTCAAAAGGCTCCTCAAAAAGGTCCTCAAAAAGCTCCTCAAAAACTCAAAACGTCAAGAGCTTAAAAAATTGAAAACACAAGGGAATTTAATAAATAGTAAGTCGCCCTAATTTTAAGCGTTGAACAATAATAAGGAAGAAAGAATAAGGGATTCCGTTTGAAATTTTTTACTTTCCTGTATTTTTTATTAACTATTGGCATATATCAGTAATATCTAAAAACACGAGGATTTCTTGTAAACTATATATTTTCAAAAAGAGAAAACACAATCTCTCTAACTATGCAATTTCTACTACGATTTACATTGGAAAAAAATTAACTTTATGCTGCAGAAACGAGCGCATAAAATAACAATCTGATGCCTTAATAATGTTAAAACGGTTTTTTCGTATCGTCAAAGACGAGGTTATTAGGCATTCTCGAAAACTCAAAAAACTGAATTTTTAGCTATAGGTAACTTAAAAACAAAAGAATATAACTGATTTTCCTTTTCGCCATTGACAATGTCTCTAAAAAAGACATGGAGACTTGGCCACTTATTTTTTCCTATCGCTTACGGTTATCGAGAGGCCCTATTCCAACAAGCAATTTGGACCACGCCATACAAGTTGGCATCAGCAACGTATTTTTGTACCGATATAAGAATTGTGTCGTATCCATGTAATACTTGTATATGAAATTTCGTGTGTATTGGAAGCACGCAAAAATGTAATTTGAATATTCGCAGTGTCTCAAATATTTGAGCTGTATACAAATAACGAGCCAACCCTATACAAATCATCGCCAATAGAGCTTCTCGCAGTGTTTCCCAACGCCAAAAACGCCAGTAAATTTCAAATCTTCTTAAAACGGTCATACTTTTTCATTAAAATCACAGGGTAGGGGTGGCTTACACTATAAAATAGGAATTTATTTAGAAAAAGCAACGCAAGTTATTAAGCAACACTACCATTTTATATTATTTAGAGCACACTATAACCAACTGTTGCGTTTAATAGGAATTAATGCAATACAAGCCGTGTATATTGTTTCTAACACCTATGTGTTCTATGACACTTGCAAACGCTATGGATAAAAATGTAAAACTATATTAATTGTGCATTTATTTAATTAGAAAACATAAAATAGCATTTTGTAGAACCTTAAAATCAAAATACTTCTATTTTTCTTTTGTCCTTATATATTCTTTTAATTACCTGAACGCCTGTAATGTTCCATCCCACGAAATAAAGGAATCCTGTTCTCTACTGCCAAAATTAAACACTAAAAAATCTAAACTTAAATACCTATAGCTCTAAACACATAATGAAAAATATGCACTTTGAATATGAACAACTTCAAGCCGATACTACAATGTACAGCACAATGTAATCATTTTTAACTCGGCTTCCATATTGAAAAGGTATTATTTATAAACAAGAAACCTGAGTCTTATATCATATATTAATGACAAAGTTTAATAATTCTTTCTGAAAGCAACATCCCCCCCTCCCCCAAATGTCATTACGATTATTAAAGATTTTGAAAATAGTCTGAAATTAATGACTTAAAACACAACAAAAAGAACTGTTAAGACAACATACATAATTACACCAAAGTAATATGAACCCAAATGCAAAAATTGCAAAGAAAATTTAACATAAAATGTTCTGTGTTGCCATTACACATTATGTATTCAGCAACCATTCATGAAAATAAGAACTTACAAGGAATCCCCAGAACTTAGAAGGCACAAACAATTGATTTATGATTAGACTTGGGAAACATGCAAGTACAATATGCTAAACGAATTATCATAGCAAAACCGTAACACATTAAATGCCCTTAGAATTTTTATATGAAACACAAAACAAAATAGCCCTTTTCCTTCATCAGCAACCCATAATGTCATAACGGTAAATGATAAATTTAAAGAAAACGTATTGAAAAGTTAAGAAGGATTTTATGCAGAACAAAATTAACACCACGGATATTATATTTTTAAAAAAAAAATAACCCCTCTGGATTCAAAATCTTTAATTTACTAAATGTTAGAAGCCGTAATAAAATTGAATTAAACAAAAAGATAACTTAATTACCAAAAGAAACTTTTAGCTTGAGGAACTAATTAGGAGACTCTACCTTCCATGCTAATTACCGGATAAATTAGAAAGACCATAGGGATTTCCATAATTACATAATTAAATCAAAATAACCTCAATCGATAAGTGAGCCAACAGGACTATTTGAAATTTGTAGTTAACTATCCATTATCTATTATGAAGGATAACAGGGTAAAAACACGGAATTTGTGCCACAAAGCTGGGAGTGGTTGAGACAGTTTACATAAACAATAGCGGCATTACGCAAAAAAAAAGATCGATAGCAACGAGGAAGAGCTAAAAATAATAAATTATGTAGGTTTATCTGTGCACTCGACAAATAATCCCCTGTGATAAGTATTTTCGTTTCATGTCAGCGGTAATACCTGGGAAACTGGGTTAACCGGCCGATTTTAGACTGAAAAATGCGGCTTTAATTCAGTTTTCCGGAGTAAACGCGAAATTTCAGTGGGTTAGTAGAGATAACCTACCTTTGTATATCGGTCCGGCACAGGTGTAAAGTATAGGAGTAGCGCTGGTGGGATATTGTTTTAGATTTTGTGGCGGTAACACGACCCGTTTCGACCCGAATCCGATGTCCTAGCGAAAACACGCCACTAACACATTCAACCGACCGTTTTCGATGTACATGTTAATATTAAAACGTCAAAAAACGCGATATTTTTGTACACAAACACAACGCACTGTCAAATGGAATCCATGACAGCTCGGCTTGTTTCTAAGTGCGCGCGCATAATCGACAGGCGCGATATTAAACTCGCGAGATTTGAAATGGAAGCTTTTTACGTAAACGGATGATATTCATTTAACAATAAGACTAAATAGTGTTAAAAGAAACAATAAGAAATATATGTACGTTTATCATTTTATTTTATAAAATACAAAGCAAATTAAATATGGTATTAAATAGTAGACAAAAATTAGGTACAACTTTGGTTATACAAATTATTATTGTATTATTTTTCGAAAAACTAGTTTCTTACCGCTAAGTTTTATCTAAATAAACATATTTAAAAGAACAGGATGAATCCGAGCTAATATCCCTGAATTTTCGCTACTCGTATACACTTTACTACATCGATCTGAAGTCCTTGCCGGAGGATATGTGTGTATACTTCTACATATAGATGCAATATTCGGTCTTTTTCAACCCTCAGCCAACATGTTTAATCTGATTTAATCCGCTTACGAATTGGAGTAATTTGGTTTTAACAGCTCACCGCCAAAGCGGAACGCTATTTTTTCTTTATCCTGTTCCACAGGCAGAGAAATCCTAAAATATGGAAAACTAAACACAAAAGAAACATATTCCACAGATTTCTGGATAAATGGTCCTTGGAAAAGCTGTATTTTTCGAGTACTTGGGCGCCATCCGTTAGGCAAGGGATGTCTGGGTCAACTGTCTCACATGCTGAAAAGCAGTTGATATAAGATTACGCCGTTCCAATATATAGATAAAATAAATTATTTACTTATATTAGTAACACCGTCCCATTGTATTACGGTCAATATTTCAGTGGAATACATTAACCAAGATAAATATTTAGTCCAAGAAACAATATCTGGTAATGAACTGAAGGTAATAATAATATAATAATATAGATCTAACATATTGTACTTATGTATACCTCAATTGTATGAATATACCAGAAGTAATCATCAGCACATAATCGAATGGAACTAACCATGCCATTGCGTTTGGAACCGAATCGAAGGCATTTGAGAAAAATATACCTAAGAGAAACTGAGTTGATTAAAAATATTGTTAGAAAATATTTGTACTTACCGCAGGAGGAAGCCACTATCATAGTTAATATTGCAGACAAATTTGACATGAAGAAAGCATACATGGTTGGCCTCAAACCAGATAACCAATAAGCTATTGTTATAAACAGCACAGGTTCCAATACAAGTCCTGGTAACTGAAAATACCATGCCGTAAGAGTAATGCAATTACTGTATAAGGAAAACTTTGTGACACAGCCTCCGTGGCGCAATCGGCTAGCGCGTTCGGCTGTTAACCGAAAGGTTGGTGGTTCGAGCCCACCCGGGGGCGGAAATTTTTGTTTTCTTTCTTTTATTATTTATGTGAAATTGTTTTTTTGTTGATATTAATCTAACATATAGATACAGTAAAATTACCATTGCTAAGTTCTTCGAAATATAAAATAACCCAGCAGGGTATAATCCCGACTTATATTCCCGTAAGAACAAAGGTATATCTTCTGGAAAATCTGCTAACACGGAATACATTGGAGCAAAAGTGTTTTCCGCGACAAAAAGGAATACTGCTCCCTGGACAGATTGAATGCCATTTTGAGTAAGTGCGTCAGTACCGAAATAGCACAGTCCAACCATGACAGCTATGGCCTAAAATTCGTCCCTAAACTTAGTGTTTAGAACAGGTAAAGAAGAAATACTTACAATTTTTTGTAATATTCTCAGAAATTGCACTGTTGGATTTCTCAATATGTCGATAAAGCTCCTATAGGTCAACCAATATAATTTTGTCCAGCAAAATATTTCTTTGCTGTAATATTTATTTAATTGTTACATTTGATAAGTACATACAAAGCTTTCTCACTTACAAATTCGTCCTAACTATAAAGCTGTTATGCTGTAAAACAGAAAGGTTTCATTAAAACACAGAAGCAAAAATTGGAATTCCACTACAAACTAATATAGTTCATTAATTAAAAATCTCCCGTAACAATGCCTTGTAAAAAAGTTTAACAATGGCTTTAGATAAATTTTGTGAATGGACTGTATTTCTAAGAGATATCTACATATATACGTCTTATTTTTTAAAATGCGTCATAAAACCATTCGATTGTTTTGAAAGCGACGAAATAAATGTACACATACTTCACTTGCTCTTCCCATATGAAATTCATATTGGACCACAACATCAACTTCTTTCGCGTAGTCGCTGACAGAAAACTGATTGCAAATCGTTTTTATTGTCTGTCTGCATGAATCTTCAAATCCTGGAGTTACTGCTAGAGTTTTGATGAAGAAATCAGCTGGATTATAATTGTCTGGACACTTATAACCAAATCTACAAAAGAAACTATTGGTATAAACGGAACTTTAATTTTCATTTTTGTGTGTTCAGTTTTATCAAATTCAATTCAAACTTTACTTGACATTTAAATATAGCTTTATGTTTTAAAACAAATTACTTTTCTGTTAAGTGTTACAGTGGAAATATTACTTGTGTACTGATGAATGTAATTTCTCCAATAGTAGTATGTTGAAAAAAAACACGTTATTGGAGTAATACAAATTTTTTACTACCCACCTTAGTACATAATATTAGTGTAACCGTACTTTTCGTTTAATTAAAATGCACAGACACGTACAATTATCTAGAACCTTAACACAAGTGTTTCATAAAATTTGTCCTACCAATATGCTGAAAAATCAAAGCGAATTACTCTTACTTGTCAAAAAATTGAACCGCGTTGGCCGTCGAACCCACGAAAGCAATTTTACCGTCGGCCAACAGGATCACTTGACTGAACATGGCGAAAATTTCAGACGATGGTTGATGAATCGTGCACAGGATCGTTTTTCCAGCGGCCGACATCGTGTTCATCATTGTCACTATCTTTTGCGCTGAGTAGGCGTCTAAGCCGGTAGTCGGTTCGTCGCAAAACAGCAATGGGGGATCCGTTAAAAGCTAAACACATCGGCAAAATAAAAGGACACGACAATCGAGACGCAGCAGCACTGAGATAACAAGGCAAAGACGTTAGGATATATCTCGGGATAGCTTATTCGGATGCTGTCGTGTTATTATTGTTGGTGAAATTGATAGTTCTTGTGGCAATACCTGTTAAAGTTGCAGTTTTTCTTCGTCAGCACATATCGCGAAAAAATATGTGTTTGGATACTTCTACTTTTATTTTATTTGACATTGAAATAGATCAATACTCTGTTCAGATAATATAAAAATAAAAATTTCTATTGCCTTTGCAACAGATATCACAAATGCATGAAATTAGAATGCTTATTACCTACATATTAAGCAAATATTTTAAGCGAAATGCTGAATAACACAATACTCTAATAATATATTATTAGACTTACAGAATGTCACTTACAGTTAGTAATTTCTGCAACTGTGCATGCAGTACGTAAGTTGCCTATTTTGCAGTATGTAGGTTGCAAAAACTAAAAAGGTAGTTACGGTGAATATAATTAGTTTTACCTTGTTACATTAATGAAACCTGTATATGAATAAGACCACCGTAAAAAGTCATTGACAAAAATATATTTTAGGATGCAAATGTAATCTTTATGTTTTGATGTTTCGGAAAACCCTTAGAATTTCATACTCATCTAGAGGTTGTATTTATTTACTTGAAACATTGGAGTAGAAGTAATCATATAGTAACTGTTTTTAAAATTTATTATTTGTATGATGCCAACGAGCAATTTACCTCCGTTGCAAATGCCAATCGTTTCTTTTCGCCACCAGATAATACTTTGCTGTCCCCATTAACTCCAATTCTAGTGTTCGAACAATCAGACAAATTCAGTTGCTTCAAGATCTCACAAATCTTAAACCTGCGCTCTCTATCCGTAATCCTGCGATCTAGCTTCATTCTGGCCTGTCACAATACACGCGGTAAATTTTAGGCATGACGAAACAAAATTGGTGTAATTTACCATGATGTTCATATGCTCCCATACCGTTAAGGAACCGATGAATATGTCTTCCTGGTGCATGAAACCACTGATATGACGCATGTAGTTTCCCACTGGTCTACCGTTTATAAGAATGTCTCCTTCAACAGTGATACCTCCTACAATTTTTTTAAAGAGAAAATATTTTAGTGTTTTGGAATAACTGCAATACGTATAAATATGCGAAGAAAAGAACATTATTCTCCTGTTTTAGCTGGAAGGTGTGATAGTAAACTAATCAACACTAACAACTCGTTGCTCAAAACAGCAGGATATCGTTCTCGCTTCGCATGTACTTCCATTGCAGTTACTTATTATGTCAGAATTATAATTATGTGTTATATTTCAATGAAACGATTCTCGGATAACGTCATACCTGCAGTTCGATAAGCTAAAGCTGCCATTAATGTACTTTTTCCTGATCCACTGCAACAATTTTATTTTGTGTTATGTATTCAGTATTAATATGAACCTAAAAAGTAAATCCGTAGAATGTATGCATACCTAGCACCCATGAGTGCAACCAAGCTTCCACTTCGTATAGCTCCAGTAACTGTAAAATATAAATAAAACTCTTAAGAGATTTGGTTGAAAAGGATAAACTTACGGCAATTTTTATAAGAGTACGTAAGAATTTTAGAATTACTATACATTAAAGTTCAAGCAAAATGTACAGATTTTAGTTTAAGTGCTAAATGAGTATTTTGTAATGAAAATGTTGGCTTATTAGTTCATGGTTAACTTAGGAAACGAATGCTACTTATTATATAAGACGTATTCTTTTTAATAAAAATCAAAATAAGTGAGTTTTGTAAGGTTTCCATAGTGACTCTTAGTGAGTTTTTTGCTGCCCCTATTAACCCAAAGTTAACAAGTCCTGGTACCCTGCTACACTGACCATCGGCAATGTGGTAACCTTATCAACTACGAGTTAATAACGTTTAATATACTATTGTTTAGCAAAACTATTTATTGTATCTGTATATAATAGTTATGACGTTAAGACAACAAATGCATTATTTAGGTTTATTGTTATTATTAAATATTATTAAATTAATATCAAAGTAGGAAGGACAAACCTTCAGTTATAATCCTTTTATAGTTTTTGGAGGATTTATCCCTCACGTTCGCATAAACACTCAGGTCATTCCAAGCCAATGTGACTCCTTCTTCCACCGGCGACCATCTACTATAGGTGCGTAAACTTTTCTGCGGAGTTGAACCGCTTTGTAACAAACTATCAGAATGCTCCTGAAAAGTCAATTCAAATTATTGCTACAGACAAATTACTTAGTGAAAATCTTAATTATAGTAAATCAAATGATTAACAGAAACGTTAGATAAGCTTCATTTGTTTTATATGCTAATTTTCAGAAGAATGTGATAACATTGTGTACATACAACATATATTGTATGCATGCATAATAGATAAAGTTTGTTAATCTAAATCCCAGACGGCAATTCGTAGTTTTACATAAATCAAAGTTAAAATTACCATCTACGGAACAGCTATTACTTGTCGGGGATCTGTTTTCTATGTATTATTCACACGGATCAGGAAGTCATTCCAACATGTATGAAATTTAATACCACTGTGTAATCAAACGTGTTTAATTTAAAATAAACGGGAATGTATCGTGTTGTAAGACAAGTAATAGTGGTTTCTGTGTACTATTTTTTTATATTAAAATCTATCGTATTTCACAAAGGTGACAAGAATAATTACAATTAGAAATCATGTATTTATTCTCACAGCCCTCTCTCTGTCTGCACTACTTCAATAACAATTACACTCCGGAATACATCCCTAATAATTTCCGAAGAAGTTGTACATCAGGAACTACTCGAATCCGCTTACAGAGAGTGATTTTCTTTTTATGCGTAAACTTCCGAGAAGACTTAATTGCTCGAATAAAAATTCTATTTCGAATCTTCTCTCTCGCAAGAACTAATAATAACTTACAAATTATGACAACGTTAAACACGGTTTTATAGGGCCGTTAAACAGTAGTAAAGTTTTAAACGAAATGTACATGTAAGTATTATTTTAGTTCGAGTATTAAATTAGAACGTCGGTGGCTAATTTTAGGGGAGTATTTCTTTTATGTCGACCTTATAAATCACGCTTTTCCTGTTTATTTTCCTCTTTCTAGGTAAGGGAAAATAAATTACAATAATAAGTACTTATTGATCATTCTAAATAAGTAGATGTTAGAATCTTTCGTGATATGTTTGGATAAAATATACTGTTTTGTTTTAATTTCTGATTGTATTTTTGATTTTGTTTGCATTTTTTTTAATGAGATAGATAAATCCAATCAATAGAGGCTTGTCAATTTAAATTTTGTAGTGTTTTTGTTGGATGCCAATATATGATTAGTTTGTTGATTAAGTATGTTCTTAAAGCACCAAATTCAACCAACGTTGCCATTTAAAAGAATTAAATTGCCTCTGACGAATGATGATGAACAGTGGCACAGAACAAATGAAAGTTATATCAGAATATGAATATTTATGTGTAATTTAACCCCACCAAATGTCAAATCTAAATGTCAGACCGTTTCTATATAATCCTATTGGGTGCAATACTATTTACAATACCCTGTATACTTATATAATCAGAGACACTATTGTAATATTATAAGTACCGAATGACCATGTACTAAACCTTTCTTGATTCACTTTTATAATTTTCTTTTAAATTTCTGACAGACGTCAATTAAAAAATTATACGTTACCATTCAATAAAAACAAAATACTTCAAATTATTCAATAATGTATGAGTAGATTATTCCAATTATAATATTTTGATTGGCTAAAAAGCACGTTAAATGACTGAAATTGAAATTTTCTATTGGTTTTTAGAAACGTCAAAAAATAATCGCTGTAATCACGAGTTTCTCTAGTCATATATACATGAATCTGATTGGTTCATATATACGTATGTGTAAAATAATCTGTGGTATCACATATGAAACTGTAAATATACCCTCTTGTTTGAATGTTACAAGTCCTTATATATTGTTAATTATGTATTATTGTTATTAATTAGTATTGTTCTTGGGTGGTGGTAAAAGGGTTTATTGTTATTACATTTATTGCATACTAGTATATAAGATGACCTTGCATATTATTGTGAATCATCGATCCAAAGGTATATCACGCGAGACCCAAATTCTACCTGAGTATTGTTAACAAAGAATGTGAATCATAACTAGATGTAAAGAAATTGTAAAGAGTTTCAGTTTGAATATAGTTCTTGAGCAGACTGGTCATGTCATTATTTTACAATATTCTACATTTTAACGATTCGTAAGGTAAATTTCCATTTTACTTGTTACAATATGCCTTAGGCAAGTGTTTTTTAAATTAGATAATAATACGGTAGTGTCTTATCTTTGTAAAATAGCAAACTAAAAATAAATCATTTATTTATCTATTTATATATTGTTTTGGAGAAAATCTGTAACAGACATTTTAAACATTTCCTAACTTAGTACTGTTATCCTTACATCGTCCCGTAGGCTATTAAAGTCATTTAGTTGTGTTCCTTCCGGGTCCATTTTCCAAAATCTTCCCGGACCTGCGGCCTCGCAAAGGACGTTATCTCCCCATCAAAGGACCTGTCCCGAAAACCCGACGTATCAAGCGCGACCCCGTGTACAGGGTTTGCGACGTACCGACGCTCGCGAACACACACAAACAACACGTCAAGATTAAAACGTAAAATGAAGCCAGCCAGTGTTTAAACAGCGTGCATTTATATATACGTATTGCCGCCCGGCTATGAAACATGAAAGCGGAGAGTCCCCCATCAGGAAAGCTGATACCACACGCGCCCGTTATCATCAATACCCTGTCCCACCTTTCGCAAAAGAGATGGGAAGTCATTAAGTTCTCGTTTCGGGCCGTTTTATTTGTTTTCGTTTCGGCCTGTTTGCACGGCCAGTAATGAAACTCATATTTATGTTTATACTGGAAGGGTATTCATTGGCTACTGATTTATTCAATCGGAAACTTTTGAACGGGGTTGGTCCTCGGCGGTCGATAATTCAATTAAAATGTAATCGTTAAAAAGAGGGGACGAAATTGAATACTCAATTATGGACAATGTAACTGTTGTGTTGTAATTTGCTTGTTTTCCTCGCCTGACGTGATTGTTTTGTTATTGAAATTTTGTAATATTCCAATCTAATCGATATTTCTGCTTCTACTAAATTACTGCTACATATAACAGTAATAGGGTGTAGGTGCTTTCGAAATGGTTAGTACCATATCTAAATTTGCAATTTCAAAGGCGTATTTACTGCTTTTCGGCGATAAACACATTGCTTTTTTCAGTAATTCGAGAGCATTATGGTACTATTCGCCAACGAAACGTAATTGGAACATCGCTTTTTACTTTCAAAATTTTGAAAAATGATTACTATTGCCAATATCACGTACTTAATTCGTAGTCACAGATGGTATAAGCTGTATACAGCAGGTATTATTAATGAACATAGAATGAGAAAAAGCACTCACCTCTTACTAATAACATCATAATAGGCCCTATGATTTATTATATAAATCTCCGTACCATTGCGGTTGCCCGGTTAGTTAGGAGTCTTGACCTGCGTCCGCTAGGTGGCGTACTTCTGGTACTCATTGCAATAATTGCAATGATTTGCAATCAAGTCTATATACGTCGCAACAGAAATTAATTTGAGTTCTTAAGTAATAATAGCCCTGTTATTGGTGTTGAAAGATCTATATACCTATAACAATATACAATAAGAAATAGTTGTAGCAACTTCAGTAACCAAAAGGTTCAGGTTGCATTATACAGTCGTGCAACGTTATAACTGAAGGATTTTCTAAATATTTCAAGTAGATGAACAGAATTGGAAGAGTCAGAAGAAGTTTATAATATTTATATTTCTTATTTCATTTCTTTTATAGCCAATGTAGATTATGTTTCATTAATTTGGATAGGTATTAAAAAAAACTTCCACGTTGGTACCCAGTCAACACTTCCACTAAACTAATGAAACATGTTATTTTTATTATAAACATCCGTGTGAGACCGAAGTCAGAAGAATGAAAACTTAACTTAGTGGTTATATTAATTAATTAAGATAACAGGGAAGCAACCTAAGACTAATTATATAAACTCTAACAGTTAAATATAATAAAAAATTATGGGTTTTCTCGTATTCCATAATATGAGAACTTTTACTAGAACGTAGGCAAGTTCTTATGTGAATTTGAGGTATTCGGTCGCTAATTTTTCTATTAGTATATTATCTATAGATAATGTTACAATCTTTCTTTCCGTTTTACCGAATATGGAAAAATGCAAATTGAGGATATAACCTATCATACCTTGCTATAATGCATATTCAAACTCTAATATGGTTTCTTTATTTTTATTATTATTGCATAATATGTAAACATCACCGCTTACTGGGATAATAGAGAATGACATGGCGAACGTAGGTAAAGATTAAGGCAACCACGTTGTCGCACGCCATTTTTTGTTATTGCAGCAGTCTATGATTCCCTGTACATGTCAAATATATGTGCAAAAAACAAATATATGTGTACGTAAATTTGTATGTGGGTGAAATTAAAATTAAAATAATCCTCTACATTTTGCTCTTATGTACAAGCATACAAAATGAATCTCTCTGTGCAAAATGAGCTGTATTTGTGCAAGGATTAAACTTATTTAACTGTAATAAAGTTTCCAAGAACATGTAAACATCTAACATTTATTTTAACGATAAATATCTACAAAACGTTATAAATAAAAAAATCGAAGGTTATTGCTTCCTAAATGTCTTCGCTAATAAAGATAAATACGCTAAAAGTCGAAAAACAACCATGGTTGAAAACAACATCACTAAATCCATTGCTAAATTGTTCTGAAAAATAATCAAAACGTTTCGATAAAGCAAAAGTGCGCATATATGAAAATATATGAAAAATACCTCAGAGAAATTATATATTTCGAGAACAACATGCCCATTTTTTGGGCAAGGTTCGGTGATGTTAGTGCAATTTATATTTTCCACACCTTCCCATTGATTTATCATCAAGGCTTCATTACCAAAACGAAACCAAGACAGATACGACAACCATTTAAAATATATCGGTATGGAACTATAATGATAGAAATAGTCATAAAATGTTCATTTAAAAATTACTTCTTACCTGATGTTTAAAAAAAAGCCACCGAATAATAAAAAAGGTATAGTGAGTGGAGGTCCTATAGATAGTGCCATTGATACATTACTGCTTGCACAAGAAATAAAATATCCTAAAATTTGAATAATAAATTTCCAATATTTTCATTTCAAAACGCATAAGTCAAAACTCACCGAAACTTGTGGCAACATGAGCTACCAAAGTGACGATTCCACATGCAATTAGAAATCTTGAGACGTCTGGATTTAAACCAATTAAAAAGTAGCATATACAAGTGAAGATGATAGGGACAAAAGTGAATAGAGGTGCCTCAGAGAAGGTTTTACACAAAAAATAAACATCAGTTCTATACATGCCGTTTCTGTGTTCTCTCAGAAATATTGGCAATTCGGCACTGAAAACCTGAGAATCAAACAAGTTACACATTTCATTGTTTATTTCTCATTAGATTCTAAATACTTACATGTACCACCGCGTATATATTTTGGAACGACATGCTGGTTAAGAAAACGAATAAAACTCCATTTATATTCATTACTCCGTCTTTGTCTAAATTCTGGCCATAATAAATAAAAGCTATAATGGCAGCGACCAACTAAAAACAAAAAAAAAGTGGTGTGCAATTGGAATTATAATCCAGAAGAACAAAATAAAATAAATAAGGCAAAATCTATCTATCTTAAGAACAACATTTCTGAAATGTATTCCTGGCTTTATAGGTATAATAAATTTCCTACAGATATTAGTAACACTTTTATCTAATCAATATAAACGTAACTACCAACACGTATTAATATAGCAATGAACTCAAATTCTATGTTAACGTAACATAAATTCAATTTAACAAATAAACAAGACATATCAATACAATTCGGGACAGTAAGATGAGTCATAAATGATTTTTTTATGAGTTTTTTATTGCTTTTTCATTCGCTACATTTCTAAGTGTGTATTTGTAGCGTCCAATTTATGTAGGTATACTTACAACGGTTTGAAATATTCTCACTTTTATGAGGAGAGGATCTTTCATTACACTCAACCACGACCTCCAAAGCACTGCTCTGAATTGGGCGAACCAAGAAGCTCTATAAGGAGATCTGTATTGCTCACCATTGGTCCAGACTTCGTAACTATAATCTGTTTTTTGCTAAAATGAAATAAAGGTAAACCCTTAAGTTTTCAAGCCATTATTAAACGTTCTTACCATCGCAGTAGCTGCATGAAAATTCTTCTTTCCTAAAACAGATTTTTCGAAATTATCGCATATCATCGATACAGCCTGTCTACAGCTTTCCTCTTTACTAGGGACTATGGCTAAAAGCTGAATAAAGTAATCAGCTGGGTTGTAATTACGAGGACAAGGAGCATCTAAACTATAAAAGATAAAAATTGCAGAAACACAAAACTGTGAAGCAACCTATGAAATTATCATACGATTTAAAGAACAAATCTGCTTCATCTGGTGTGCCTATGAATGCCACTCTGCCTTCGGCCATTAATAACAGCTTATCAAACATGGCGTAGAGTTCGCTCGATGGTTGATGTATAGTACAAACGACTGTCTTTCCGCTTTGAGCCATACCCTTCAGCACCTGTACCACATTTAGTGCCATAAAAGAGTCCAAGCCAGACGTTGGTTCGTCGCAGAACATCATCGATGGATTCGTGAGAACTTCAGCGGCGAACGAAAGGCGTCTCATTTCTCCACCTGATATGCTTTTAATACGACCTGGGATTCCAATCCGCGAATTTTGGCATTTGGTAAGAGCCAACTAAAACAAACTTAAATTAAGAGAAAAACTGACTAAATAACTGTGATTACATCTTTAATAACTTCTTCGACACGTTTCATGCGTTGACGGTAAAGAATGCTTCTATCCATACGTACAAGGGCCTAAAAATAAAATTAAAATGACAGATAACTTTAAACAACAAATAGGAAAAACGTTCGGTGTGCCTCATACATCAGTATCCCGAATAATTCAAAAATATAGGGATGCTGGTAACCATACCCAAACCTGGGCAAGATAAACATCGTTCCACAACCTGTGTCCAGGATCGCTTGTTGACACTCTCTGCTCAAAGACAACGACTCTTTAAAAGCAAATGTTTACAATTTCTACTACAGGAAGTTCAACAGTGAATTGGTAGCAGGACCATTAGCAACGAGTTCTCTTAATATCTGTAATAGATGTATTCGTGTGTACCACCGACCAAATGAACGTTATGTCCAATGCAGCCTTCTGAATACCACATTAAGTTAAGCTTGCAAGGACTTACAATTAGTAATATTAAACAATGGGAGTGTTGCACCATTCGCACCTTTGATCGTACCAATTTTTTTTATTAATGCAACATAATGAACGTCGCCACACTACTCGCATAGTTCAAGATTATCTCAAAAGGTTAGAATTGATACCATGGATTGGCCAGCAAGATGTCCAGACACCAGTCCAATAGAGCATACTTGTCAGATGCCTGTAAGATAATTCGAACCCAGCCAACAACCTGGAAGAGGTAGGGCCATGTGGTAATATGGAATGGATCGGAGCAGAATGACATAAGCCCGCACATTTTAAGTAAGAGTCGTCAAACCATTTTTAGAAGCAGAGGTAGAAATACTCGATATGGAAGCCACTTCATTAAAAATGTTTATTAATATTTTTTTTCCTTTCTTCCTTTCATTGCTTTTCACTGTGTTTTAGTTTGTAAAGGCTTATTTATTAAAAGATTAAACAAAGTTTACCTGTTAAAGGTTGTTAATTATTTACCCAAGAATCTAATATACTTCTCTATCTAGTAGTATGCTATAGTTTTATAAAGAATTCCCTAGTGGTGCGTTAATCTCTTGGAGCAAATAGGAATTTGACAGAATCTCGTTAATATTCTATCCATTTTCAGTTTCCACGTTTTTCACACTCTTATACCTGAAATGTAAGATGTTCCTTAACCGTCAGACTGCCAATAAACAGTTCATCCTGTTGAACGTACGCCGACTGGCTCGTCAACGCTCGGGAGTTCACCGGAATACCGTTCACACATCTCAGACCAGTAACGGTGATGTGTGAAGGAGATCTAAACGTTAGGGCGTTTAAAAGAGTCGTTTTTCCGGAACCACTTGATCCCAAAATTGCCAGCAACTCCCCCGGGTACGCTACGCCGTGTACTGAAAATAACAAAAATGGCCATTAGGACGTATCCTGGCTACCATAAAATTATGCAAATCGATTTATCTTACGATATCCGTAGGAAATCATCGCATCCCAGCAGTGCGTTCGAGAATTTAAAAAGCACAGTGAGGTTGTTCTTGTCATTACGTTATGTCGTAAGTAATAATGGTAGTAGAACTATATTAACGCAAGAGGAATTAAGAACGTTGTACTGTTACAATGATAGTGGCAATTATACAGGAAATAATAGAGATATAACCAGTTTGCTATTGCCCGTGTTAATTAATACTACTTTATTTGCTTGTTTTATAGGACTACCTAATATTATGAAACGCAAAATAAAAGAGTACAAATATAGGAAAACGATAAGAAAAGGGATACAAAAAAGGTGCTAATGACATGCCACACAATAAAATAGGAGAATCTAATGAAGACGTTGGTTTTTAGAAAGAATTGTGAATGTGTATATTCAAAAACTGTGTAAATTATGTTCACCAGAACAAACATAAATTCGCGAAGAACTCGAACTACCACACCTACTCGACTCAAAATAAAGATGATTTAACTATCCCACATCACAGATCCTCTTACGTTAATATAGTTCTACTACCATTATTGAAGCAGACTCAGCAAACGGTGAACTATTGGTGCGTGAAACTGTATAACAAGCTGCCCCATCGACTAAAACGGCTGAATGTAAACAGTTTTCAAAAGACAATTGTGTATGAGTGAACTGTGCACAATGCTTAGTAAGAAAACAATCACATTATCATTGTGTGGTGCGCATGTTCAGATGGACACATTCATTTATAGTATGCATGTAACCTGTATGGAAGACTAATGGAAGTAAGAATACCTGTCTGTAAAAGTTAATTAAAGAAGTTAGAGAAATAGTGTAGTAATTTACTTAAAAGAAAAGGTGAGACACAACAACAATAAAATAATTTCTCCTAAATAACGTTTTTTACAATGGGAATGAGTTTTTTATACATGAATTTTGCTATCTGTAATATGTTTGTTGATTTTTTATTCGTCTTTTACATTTTATTTACACACTGTTTATGTAATCCCTTATACTTATAATTTATAACATGTTACGACAATGTAATGAAATAAACACTACCACTAAAATAAAAAGAGATAACATAAATTTGGTACAAAGAAACGCCCAAAACTTACTAACAATTAGAGCAGATGGAGTAAACTAGAGTAGACAATAAACAAACCTATATGTTCGCAACAATATTGCAACAATGCATATTAGATTTTGCTTTTAAAAGGTTTAAACGTCCTTAAGGATTCAAATGTAGTATTTTACATTTACTTTTGTATTGTTTTTCAATATATTAATCTTACTTTCTTAATCATCACACAACTACAACAATTTCGTACCCAAAGTCGATACATAAATAGATACGAAGGAATGCAGCATCAATAAACATTAAATATTTTTTTTAATCTGCACCACATGCGCATAAGCGATTTCCTCCCACCAAAAACAACTATAATAAAATTGACGTACGACTCTGAAGCGAAAGTAAAAAAGCTGACGTTCTGTAGTTTTTCAAAAGTTTAAAGGCCATTACCAACATCAATGAAATAAATAAAGTTTTTGAACTCTGATCGTAAATTCGATTAATGCGTGTTTTCTCTTTCGATTTTTTCCCCATTCTGTATAATTTACAGGTATTTTCGGCGCACTTGCCATGAGATACATTGGGCACTATAAAAACCCTGTCGAAATATTGCCTCGTTAGGAAACGACAGCGGCGAATTAACTATATCTCATTACCCGCAACGGATTTGTTCGAAAAATAACCCTGTTAAATATGTAGCAATGAAAACAAGAGTTATGCCCACCGAACAATTGTGGAAAACTATGTGATCATAAACAGGATATGATTTATAGAGACTTTCCAATTTAATTTTAAGAAAAAGATAACCGCGGTATACATCATTTTAGTAGCTATTGAATAATTCACATTCAGCGCTACTAGTGAAAGTGCTTTTTCTCCTCAAAGGCTTACCGTTTTTCAAAATATGCTTTCGCTGTAATGAGGAATTATCCCTCCTGGAACAAAAGCTGAAGAATTTATATTTTGACCTACTCCTCTCTGTTACGAAGACGTTCATGTTACTCCAGCTATAAATAATCCTCTCGTTGTGGGGATGAGATGTTGAAGGGCGTTGTGTTGTACCATAATTCGGTAGGGTTCCTTCATCACTTACGGAAGTCCTATCTTCATCCTAAACATGAATATTTTCGTACATTTACAATATCAACAGCATGAGCAGAGAAAAAATATATGTTATGATATACACAGTGAGAGTATTTCTCGTAGTGCATTTAATTTATAAAGAAATTTCTGTGGAAACAATTTTATAGAATTTATCGGAAACTATAGGAGAACGTTTTCTCAATTTTCTCCGTTACTTACATGCATGTTATTACACACTTTAATGTCAAATATTGCCTGCAAAATTAAAACAAAAAAACAATAAACAAAAGTATCAATCACTAGAACTAGGAACACCTCAAGAAATGCAGGTGTTTCAAAGCGAAATAAACTGTTTGCTTTTCTTTAACGGTACTTGTATCTTTTTTATATACTTCCATATATTTCTTTTAAAAACAACAAATGTTTTTAATTCTGTAATAATTGTTAGAATTTTATTTTTATTTGAGCTTAAAATTAATAATAGTAGTATTTATTTATTTATAATGAGCAAAAAAACTATGTGGAACAAATATATCTAAGTACTTTCTAAATTAAAATTATATATGAGAATACTAAGTACTAAATTATTATTTAAAGTTATTAAGCTGTAAAAAATATAAGTAATAGTTAAATGAACAATAGAAAATAATAAGAAATAAATCTTATACAATAATATACAGGTGTCACACTGAACTGGGTCATTAGAATTTTTCGAAGTTCCAGTTAGACATTGATTTTGAAACTTGCAGAGTAGTCATGACCAGCTATGTTCTATTTAAAGAAATTATTTTCAACTTTATTTATTTCTACGCAAAGTGTTGGTATGGGCTTTGACATAGAATGGTGCAATTTTTATGAATTGGGGTTATTTGAAAACAATAATCTATTTTTACAAACCAAATATTTTAAACGCTCTCAGATATTCTGGTAAAATGTAAAATGTCTGTGTGAAAATACATAAATGAACAATTTATCCAAAATGTAGACTTTACAAGCAATCGCAAAAATAGTATTACTTATATCTTAAATTTATATTTGTTGAAAATTAAATCGTTTGCTTCATGATTTTTTCCAAATGACACCCTGTATCTTGTAAACAACAAAAATCTGACCCATAGTGTAAGATATTATCGCAATCGTACTAAAATGACGAGAAAAATATTAAATGTCATAGGTAGAAAATAAGGAATAAAAGAAAAATTTCTCAACCCTTTACATTTCTTTATAGAACACAAAATCTCTTATTTAACTACCATTTAACATATAAGTAATTCAAATCTTCTTCCAACAATGTCACGTAATTATAATAATAAAAATAGTTTTTGCAAACATGCTTCATAATAAACTCTTCAAAGTATTAACACTTACTCCGTTGAAATAACTTCTGCTTGCCCTCTCGTCTTCGGTTCTGAGTAGTGGAGTTTGTTCATCACTCATTATTTTAAGCGCTAAATTATTTACAACTAGTATAAAATATTTAGGTGTTGCACCAGTTTTCTTGTCGTCCCTGTTTGTACGCTCTTTCAATTTAATTAAAGACCACTCTATAATGAAATGTAAACAAAGTTTTAAGAATGCAGTCGTGCATCTGGAAGTCGATATCTCTTGCCTTACAACGTTTTAGCACGGGTTTCGTGTTACATCCCCCTCTAGAAAATACATTATTAATACTTCACTGAGTCCATATTACTTAGCCGATTTTAACTTATTTAATTAAGACGGTCAGGTTTTTTTTGTTTTAAATTTTAACCATTCTCAAAACCACTTGTATTATATTCACCCATGTGCATCTATCAATGTGTATTTTTGAAATAAAAAGTAAGATGATAAGATTGTATCTTATGGCTTTTTATCACATGTGAAGTTAAATAAACAAACTTTATGGAACAATGGTATAAATAGGAACAGCTATTTGCCTCTAGTTATTACATTAAAATTATAAAAACTATATATTAATCTCAATTTAGATTTGCTTGCAAAAATGGAATTTGCAATGAAATGATGTGACATTAATATCGTAAAATTGTTATATACGTATTTCCTTTACTTTGGTAGGTATTTAATATTTAAATCGATTGTATTTGTTTTTTGTTGGCACGTAAACGCAATCTTAAAGGTCTACAGCACCATCTAGCAGCTATTAGTAAAATACAATACAATAAATATCCAATGCTCAAACCATACAATACCCCTATTATAGTTGTATTTTGGTACCCTTTTTTTATTATAAATAATAACACCAATGTTGTGGTAATTTAGGCTTTTTTATATACTTCTAAGTTTGTTTAAAATTCGACGTTTCGACAATAATTACTGTTTTCTATACAATGAATAATTATCAAACAAATAACGTCTAATTTTCAACAAATAACATTAAATTTTAAACTTAGAAGTATAAAAAAAAGCTACTCATTGCTTACTTACACTCCTATCATCATTTCTGATTTAACTTTGTCCAACCTATAAAAAGATTGTTACTAATTTAATTTCAAGTTGGCTATAGTAATTAAATATAGATAATATTTCAACAATGCATATTTACCTAACTAATGCATTTTCGATATTTGTAGTCACGTGATTCCCGAAATAAAACGGAGGCCTTATATCTCCCATGAACTATGTGCTGTCACCTTGCGGTGAGCGTTCGATAGAGCATATTTAGAATAATTGCCATTACAGACAGATACCTTTACTACATCAATTATGAAAAGGTAGGATCCTTTCTGTCAAAACAATTTCAAATTAGCAAACTTTTCCTACATAGATGGCGCTATCTGACGGAATATGCAAAATAAGTAAAATACCACTTCAGGTAAATATCAATCAGATATCAATATCACACGTGCGCAGGTAACAAATGTGTTTTACATGATTTTATATTATCTTTTAAAAATATGTTATTCTAATTTGACTGCATTCTAGATGATTTCATCAATTCTATACAATAAAACACCATCAAATAAATAACCAAACCATTACTTTCCAGAATAAACTAATAATTGCCTAAAGTTTCGATATGAGACTGTAGCTCTCCTTGATGCATGTCACAAGAAAAACTTTACTACAAGGATCTTTTTATTTGTGCTGCTTTTATGCATCGGTTTGTTACATAGCTTTCTCGTGTAAATCGAACAGACCTAATTACTCTATATACAGGGATTTGTTAGCTTTATGGTTATAACACAGTATATACTGTGGTTATAGCGTTAAATCACAATGAAGGAATTGTAGATTGTATCACAGGCAAGAGACTTGACTGTTCCCGAGTTTCAAATTCATCTTGGTTTGAAACTTTGCTAATCGCACTTAGCCGAGTTACAAACCCAAGGCGGTTTGCAGCTTTGCTAGGCGCACTTAGCTGAGTTGGGAACCTGAGAGGGTTTGATACTTGACTAACCGAGATTACAGTTTTGGTTTGCAACCAGGATAATAATAGATATAATAGACCACAGACTACTCCAACCAACGAACTCAACGTTAATTTGAATCATAGACAAGAGAACTCTTGTCTGTGTGGCGTGCCCATTAATTTTTTTTAATAATGTTGCATTGTAATTTCTTAATTTTGATTGGTTTTACTTTGTTATTAACTGCCAAGTTTATTTCAGAATCTACGACCAACATAGCTCGCATTCCAATGAATATTTGGCGGTATTTAATTTCATTCATCAGTACTTTTAGACTATCGCCGCCAGATGTCAGCACCGTACGCAGGTCGGTTGAAAAACTATAAGATATATAAACCAGGGTTTGAACGCTCCTTGTAATGGTTTTCTCTCTCTTTACAAGGCAAAATTAAGGTAGATGGCGCCATAGTAAAACCTGCCATTATTCAAAAAGCCTTTTATTGTGCATATATAGTATTAAATTTGAATGTGTTTAATGATTGTATTTGAGAATATTGTTATTTATATCAGAATAACACTATTGTCAAATACAATCATTAAACACAAATAATACATCAGTAAGAATAAGAAATACAATTTTATGAGTATTTTAAATGTTTATTGCAAACATAGCATTAGAGCATTGTAAATAATTTTACACTCGCTTATTCTCATAAACAAAACAAATCTTGCTTTATTATATTACAAATAAAAAATACTAATTTAAAAAAAAATTCAATTCAAAGAAATTTTATAATGAATTTGGCCACAAACAAGAGAATGTTCGCTTGTCTGTGGTTGTATTTAAACGCCAGTCTTCTTCAACGGCGTATTCTTAAGATAATGCTTATGAATGATTAGCCTAGATAGTAGTGTCAGAGTAGGTACGCCTAAAAATAAAATTGATTTCACTTGGTTTCCGAGGGTTAAACGCGAGAACCAGATAGATGAAATTAAAAACAGATGTAGATCGCCGCCATTTAACCCTTCATTAGTCGCGCATAGGTCCAGCGGACCTATGCCTGTGCTTTTCTTATATGCCGCAAGCAGACGCGCCTATAATGGAGGGTTAAGAATATGCATACATATTATAGTTTTATTGGCCAAAATCGCTACTTCGAAGATATATATGATCTGTTCTCAACATAAACTTTGAGATTTTTATGTATGTCAAGCCATGATAGTGATATTTTTTAAATTTCATAGATTATGGTACCGATAAAATGAATTTTTGAAATTTTTTTAAGAAATTTGTGATTTTTCAGACTTCATAAAGCTACTATAAACTGGTACGGTTACATGTGGTAAGTTTTCAGTTAATACATTAATTTTTATTATAAATTATACAGGATGATGCGAAAACATTTTGACAAGATCTGAGGGTAGATACGGTAATATTCGCATCAATGAAATACAATAGAAAAGAATACATAAATATAGAGTTCGCTTTTCCTAATATCTACTGTAGAAGTTATGCGTCAATCTACAATTTTATCTATATTATTTATTTTATCTTGACCACCTATACTTTAAAACAAAAGAATAATATATGCCTTGTTCATATAATACTTTTTCTTGTTTAAAAATTGCATTAGGTGTAAACCAATAAAAATACAATTATGTTTTAACAGGAATTTTTATTACATTTAATTTGTACATAAGAAAAAAATATAAAACTATTACAATATTTGGTTAGCTTATGAGTCGATGATGTTACATTTGACCTATGTAATTTATTTATTTCATTTGATATTATATTAATATGTATATAATTTTCATAGAATTGTATACTAAAAAGAATACTGCAATTATTATGAATCTGTTTGTTCAAAAGTTTCATTTATTTGAACGTCATATACACCCGCAATGTAAAAAATACACTAGATGTGTATTGCGAATGCAACTGACGCCCATTCAATGATCAGATATTCTGAAAGAACGCAAATCATGTCTTGAAAAATATTTATATATACTTATTTAAAAATTTGAACTTTCTTTACTACTAATCCTTGTGTATTTATTAGAGAGCATTGTAACTGATTAGTTTGATAAAACATACATATATGAAAAATAAAGGGAATAAAAACATTCACAATTTACATGCTAATAATAAATTACATATAAATAAAAAAATATTGCTATATTAAAAATAATGTACTTATTTATAATAGGAAAGAAACTGCTAATAATATATATACCTACTGCGGTAAAATCAGTATTGAAATCGCTTAAATTGATTCATAGAGTATATATCAAAAACTATAAATTATCGAAAGAATACTCATCAATAAGAAGATAGAGTTTGTTGTTTTGGTAAATATGTGGTAACAAAATCACTTTAAACTATTCATTTTGGATAATTTAGCTAGAATTATATATTTGAAAGTTACACGATGACCCTGCAATTTTACTTGCACATGCAATAAACGAAATTTAGTGTAATTTGATGTAGATCATTTGTGTATATTTCTTCTATTAATGGTATACACACAAACTAATAAAATATTTACAAAAAAAAATGATAGAATAAGTCAAAATAGTTATAGGCCTTTCACAATAAAATACAGGATGTCACAAGTTAACTCTTCAACCATTGCTTATTTTGTTGTTATCAAAGCTATAAAGTCACCTAAATTAGCTAGAGTTGGAGCTTTTTTTTTTGGTTGATTAAGAAATGCAAAAAAAATGTTACAATAATGTTATTTTCGGGACATTAAAATATAGAAGAAAACCAATTCTAGATGAGTTGTTTAATATAGAACCTACTCAAAAATATGGAAGTAAACAATTTTGTAATTTTTCGTTTGTCGTAATGATTATCCTAAAGAAATTGAATATTTACACATTTTTTAAAAGAAAATGAACTATAAAAATAGCGTTGTAAGAATCTATTATGACTTGGTGATATGGAAATTCTTGGGACAATCATAGTTCCAATCCTGGTTTGATAACCGTGAGTTTTGCGTAAAAAAAAAACAGGAACGGTTGAAAAATCGTCGAAATCAAAATTGCTAGTTCAGTTAGTAAGTTGATTGCGACATGTACTATTTCTGAAAATAATAGCCATGTTCAGTGAAGACTTTAACTTTGGACACGCGTATATGGTCTAAAAGATTTAAAAAAAAACTAAACGAGAAATACATGACCTGTGTAAATGGAAATGCATTAAATTCGTGAATTAAAAAGAACATTATGATTTTTGATATTACATATCTGATATTTAATTAAAATCTATTATTTTGTGTAGATTAATATTATCGCAGTATATTTAGCCTAGTATTTTTTTTTCATAGTATTGGCACTTATTTATTTTGGCAAAACTAAATAAAATTATACAATATTAAGCCTTATTATTTTTCGCTAAATTGTGCGTGGCCCAATTAACCGAAGTTTTCCACGAATTCGATAAAGCTTCGTCAAACTTAGATCGAAAATGAGCTAAAGCCTCGTCATTTGATTTTGATAGAACCTGCAAAAAAAAAATAAAGCAAAACATATATTAAAAGAGATATGTATACATTTAATTAACGCACCAATGTTTCTTTCAGATAATTCAAATCTTTTTCAGAACTCAATTCTGGCAGTCCTGTTGATATCATCATTGCAAATAATGACAAAATCAAACTTCCGTGTTTTCTTAATATTAAAAAAGCCTAGAAAATATAGCATTAAAATATTTATATAAGTTATATTGTTTTCAACTATGTAACCATACCTTTTCGCAATATTCTTGAAACATTTTGAATTCTAAATTATTTTTTTGGCCCTTGTTAATGACATGGACAAAATCATGAGTTAGAACAAAAGGCACGCGCTCTCGTTTGAAACCGAATTTCTCTTTAAAGTGACCCAAAATATGCCCAAAATCGATATGGAACAATTGACCAGTCTTCTTTACCATTATATTGTCTGAGTGCCTATCAGCAACGCCTAAGACGTAGGTGGCGACGCAATAACCGGCGCACGACAATGTAAATTCGGTTATGGCTTTCCTAAGCTGAACTTCGGTGTTGTTATGATCTTTTAACCACGCTGTAATATTTCGCAAGATCGTAATTACAGTTATCAGTGCATTTGTAGTGTGGCAACTAACCTAATAAAGATTCTTTTCTAAAGGCAGATGATACACTGAACATACCCTTTTCTTTTTGTATATTTGCTATAGTTTCGGCATTTAATACTACTTCTATCATTCCTATTCTATATTCTAGTGATATACAATTGTATGGGTTCATCCTACATATAAAAACAATGTGTGAGTAACGGCTGCACGCCATTTAAATAAAAAAGATTACTTTGGTAATATTAAAATTACCTCAAGTCCAACCCTTCTTTTTTCCAAATTTTATCCATTATCCTCAGCATTTGTAAAGTTAACATGTCCTGACGTAAATCATCTCCGTTTTTAAAAATGATATACACGTCTTCAGCATACTCATCAGCATTCTCAAATACTATCCACAGGGGTTTCATTTTACTATCCATTACCCGGCATTTATCGATTCTATCAACATACATGGAGATTAATTATTAACTTAGGGATCCAAAAACACATAGAAACAACCGCTACCTTATAGTTTTACATCTGGTACTCGGATATAGTGGATTTCTAAAATTCGCTACGGAATCAGCTAGTAAATTATCTTTAAGAGCACCTTTGGCTTTCTCTTTATCTCTATGTTGCTTTACTATTTCACTACTGTTTTTCATTCTCTCTACGCAAGCGAGTTGTCGCGATAATTCGGTTATATGCAGTAGGCTGCCGCGGCAATACGCTTCCAGTATGAGACCAAAACGAACTGATACAGATGGCACCTGCATTTCTGATCTATTAAAAACATCATATAAAATCCTGTAATTCAATTTTACATCTATTATACCTCAAATGCCAGAAGAGATAATGACCAATTTTTCTATTTTGCAGGGCTCTTCTCAGTAAAACCTTAACTAAATCACAGTCTAGGAATAGTTCGTGTTTGATTGCTTGTACCAGTTGTAATAAGTACAACTGTAGATATTCATCACTATAAATTTGAAAGTTATGAATACAGCATCAAATTAACATTACCCGTGCAGGATTACCTGACATCTTTCAGGCACATTACAGCAAAGTTTCGCACTTCTTGATTGGCATACGCATAATCTAAGAGCTCTAAGGCTTTTTCTGTTGGTAAAATGGGCCATTCTTGTAAAATTGC
This sequence comes from Cetonia aurata, assembly GCA_949128085.1. NCBI lineage: Eukaryota > Metazoa > Arthropoda > Insecta > Coleoptera > Scarabaeidae > Cetonia > Cetonia aurata. Next base: position 28,781,959 of record OX421887.1, read on the forward strand.
TACAGCCTCACTAATAGAATCTTTACGTTCCCAGTCAACGCAATGTAGCAATTTCGGCAATACATCTGGTTGATTATGTAGCCAATAAAATCTAGACTTCCATATTGTTGTTCTATCCTATATAATACGCAAGGTAAATTAAAAAAATCAAATAAAAAAGATTTGATAGTGTTTTTATTTACCTGATCATGAACTTCATATAGTGAATCATTCTCTAATAATAGTTTTGTGCAATTGGAGTTGTCAATATCTTCATACTCTTCCTCTTTCAAGTTCTTTGCATAATTTACCATGGCCTCTACTGATGGATAAATAATTGTTTGTTCCCCACCATAACTAAAGATGAGAAGTTAAAAAAAATTATGAAAAATGTGCATCGTCTCAAATATTTTGTTTTAGCATTACTTTTTTTCTAATGTTAGAACATTGAGCTTTAGGCAATCAAAATCACCGAAAATATTTTTCAAATGCTCGATATCGACCAACGCAATATTATGGAAATTCAGGAAATCAATCGTTTCAATATTTGAGATTGCTCCCGTATATGCATAGTATCACGGATCGTATCAAACTCTTGTGGATGTATTTTTCAGGGCGAAAGTAAAATAAATGTTGCTATATTTTAACTTTGTTGGAAGTAAACGTAATTGCACCGCTTAAATTCTTGTAGAAGCCGTGAAATTATTCAGATTCCTATGAAATTTTTGTTCTCTAGTTTTACTTCATTATTAAAGTTCCAACACTTTAACAGAATGCATGGATACACTGGGTGTAAAGTTATAAGATATAAAAAATATAAGAAAAATACAAAGTGTAGAATCCTCATTAACAATTTTTATATACTTTTTGGGTGTCACACAATCATCTGCGTGCTAATTAGCGCACGAAAATATTGGTCAAAATATTAAAATAGACGATACTTACTTATCAAATTGAATTGTAAGGGTAGTCGCGTAGTTACTATCGGGATTATTCACTACAGTTCCTAAAGGGTGAAATATATCGTCGCTTAAATTCATTGTATCCTCTGTACTGTTCCACATATACAAACTCATTGCATCCATTTTCAAAAGATTTTTAAAATCGTAGATCGAAGTATTTGCCCAAGCAATAGGATTCAAATGGTAATCCTAACGGAAAATTACTGTTTAATTAGGCGATTGAATTAATTCAAATACACTTACCTTAGGGGTTTCTTTCAGTTTTCTTGTTTTGCTACTTTTTGAATTCCTGTTTATTTCAAAAAGAACAAAACATAATTTTGCATTTTTAGGAATATTGCACACTTCTATGTTGAATACCAGAGTTTCGTCTATATTAAATTGGCCACTGTCTTCCAATGTTCGTTCATTTATCTTTTGTGGTTCACATAAGGGTTTACCACCATGGAATATACTAACTTGCATTCCAATCTGAGATACATTAATTTGTCAGTACAAACTATTAATACAAACACCAGGATTATGAATACCTCAACGCTTCTTTTCGTATCACAATTAATTCCAGTAATGGTATTTAAAGTTATTCGAAACAAATCTCTTATACCCCATGCAGATTTGTATTTATTTTTCTTTCTTAATGTTAAGGTGGAAAACGAAGGTTTTTTATTTTCAGTGTGATTTATGCTACGGATATCTTCGATAGATACTAAAAATTCCTAGTCATTAAATTTATCTAATATAGAGAGAAATTACATACATGGTATATCAGATTTCTTTACTACCAGTAACACTGGAATTACATCATTACATATTGACTCTTGAATATATTGAAATTCTATAAGTTGATACTGACCAACAATATACTCATCTTGGCCAAACACCTTCAGCACATAATTATCAATATTTTCCCTAATATTTAAACGATTTGCCATTTTATCTAGATACTTCTCCAACAACTCTACAGGCTGAATTTCTGGTGATACGCTTAATGAAAATTTACTCTGGCAAGAAAATAAAATTGTTAAATAATTATTTATGCAACATAACAGCTATACAGGACGCGCAATAAGTTCTCGACCTCATATACTAGGTGGGGCAAAAGTAATGTCATAATGTGAATGTGCCATAATTTTTGCAAATGGCGTCAAATCTCATTGTGCTTTGACATTTATATTGTAGACATATAGAGAATTCGTTGACAATAAACAATGGAGCGATGCACACCGGAAGAAGCGGAATAATTGTTACAGCTTAGTTGACCAATTTCTGGTCTGTTGTTTTAACGCAACGTCAATTTCGTCGTCCTGCACTGGGTCCACTAGAGATGTCGCAAGAGGTGGCCGCGCCCGTATTGCTCGTTCGCACGAGAATATCGGTAGCGTGCTGTGGCCGAGAGAGTCCACAAGCACCGACGAGACAACGATGCCCACGGTTTGGCATCAGCAGGCGTTCGTTGCGTCGAATTTTGATGAAAGATCTAAAAATGCTCCCTTACAAGGTGCTCTGTTAAACCTGGTGCAAGACGAGGATGATTTCGTATCCAAAATCATAATGAGCGACGAGACCCATTTTCATTTAAGTGGTTATGCGAACAAACAGAATTTGCGTTTCTAGGGCACGAAGAATCCACATGAAATGCACCACGAGCCATTGCATCTCCTCAAAGTGACTGTTTGGCGGCATTTGCAATGAAAAAGTGGTCCTAATTTTTTTGAGGACGCCGACGGCACCACCGTAACGGTAAATTGTGAGTGCTACAGAGAGATGTTAAACAAGTTTTTTGCAGCAACTTGCTGAATTGGGTCTCAAGCTTGTTGGTTCCAGCAGGACAGAGCAACCCCTCATATATCTCGGGCAACTATGGAGATTTTGAAACACCAATTTCCGGGCCGTGTAATTTCTCGTTTTGGCGATTTGAACTGGCCGGCTTCTTCCTTTGGGGCTTTTTGAAAACAACATAAAAAAAAACATTGGACTGTATCCGAACTGGAATAGCGTCTGACATTCAGGCGTTGAAGCCAACAAAAATAGTAAACGCTACGTATATCTGTTTCACTTTATCCGTCAATTATTTTTATGAGGTATATCGTAATGTGTTGTGAAAGAATTAGAGATAGGTAAGTAATCATGGTTGCCTATCTGGAGTCCTGTTTTACATTTTCGTGAGTAAGATACCGTTCAAGTTCCCTAGGATACAGTTCAATGAAAAAGAATGACCAAACCAACAAAAAATTAATGATGAAAAAGTTTAACAAACATTCTTCAGCAAATTCAAGTCTCTCTTTTCTATTCTACAATTAAGTATTTGAAAATGAAATATTACATCACCTAGATACCTGTTTGCTTAAATACAATAATTTGCAAAAGAACAACTATTACGATTTGAAGAAATTTGTGCAAAATAAACTTTGCATTAACACTGCTTTCCAAGAACTTCAAAGAATGAAATACTAATTATCCTGTTAACGTAAAAGTAAATTCTTTCAATGAAGAAAACTCACAGTAACAGGAATTTGAGATATAGAAGGAATTTCTTTAATGGATTTTAAGAAACGCCATAACAATAATGGAAACATATTTTTAAAACAATTCTGTTATAAATTAGATAATGAGAAAATGCTTTGCACCAACAACTTCACACCATGGAACATTTATCCTCGTGTTACTTCATCATCGAGAAATTATAGCACATAATACCTAAATTACATACCTCCAATTTTAACATAATAACTATCTCCTGTTTTGAATAATTAAAATATTTCTTAAATGCTTCTTTCGAAACAATTCGCCTAGGATAATGATATAACAATTTTTCTTCGTTATTTAATTGAGACCTTTGGTATATAATTTCTTCAGCATATTTCCTCATCTTAAACCTAAAATCGTTTATTTCTGCACTACTTAAATCATCAAATTCTTCTAATCCTAAAATTAAATTTTAAATCACGTGCATCGGTAATAACCGACAGATATTTTCATACGCTTTCCAATTAAATGACTAATCTGTACATTAAGTTGTTTCTGTCTTTGAATTTCTCCTTCTTCTTCACCACATTTAGCTATTTTTAGTACACCCCCGGTAGGTTTAACATCACATAGTCTTTTATTCTCATCGACAACTTCTTCTGTCTGAGCCATGCTATTGATAAATAAAAACACATACTCAGACATATCTTGCAACGCCCCAAAGAGGGGCTGTGATTGGGCAGCAAACCAGACATCCTATAAAATTAAAAAAGAAATAATCTATAAACTTAATAAATAGGTAATACTTCTTTAATTTCAGCAAATGTGACATCGTATCTTGTATTAAGGCATATTATAATTCCATTAGGCAGTAGGCAGGTCACAGTGGCCTTCGTAATATCAGACGGCCCTGTTAAGAAGTATTCATATGTGTATTCCTCTGGTATGGGAACCATATTTGCTGCTTATAGCCTTAAGGGTATTATTTCAAGTAGACCATCACATTTTATCAAAAAACTTCCATAATTCAATATAAACAGCTATTTCATCCACCAATATATTGTTGATTCATCATTTCAGGTAAAAATGATGATCCATAATTTTTTGTTATCCTGGGAGTTTAACTTTGAAAAAAGATATAGTTTTATAGATCACCTTAATCGAATTAAAAATAATTTCCTTACCTAATATAAAACAAATATTTTTTTATAAATTGGAAACTATTCCGTTCACTGACACCCATAAAAACAACAAGGTTGTAAATAATAAAAAACTAAAAGCGCTAAAGTTAGTGTACTAATATTTTCGTAAAATTGTTTTAAATGAATTAAAGAAACGAAATTTCGTTAAAAAATGTAATCAAAAGTGTTTTACATAAACACAATATTGATTTTTTTTTCTCTTTTAGTAAACACATTAGGAAAACAGTTTATTATAATTATGCCAAGCAATAATCTCTTCTAATACTAATCGATTGATATTTTGTATTTCCTGAATTAAATAAACATATTTTCCAATTATTTTTTTAATTTTTTGCAAAGCTAATGTTGGTGCTCGTGATACAAGTAATAGGCGAATATAGTATTAGATCATAAATAGATTAGATGAATATATCATGACAGCCAGCAGACTTGCGCATTATCTACATATTACATATTCGAATTTCAAGTTTTTGTCAGTTTTTCTTGTGTGATTGTGTTGTAGAATATTTTACAGGTGATTTTGTTAACTTTGGTTTTTTGATATTGTAGAATATTTTAATTGTTAGATGTAAACATGTAATTTGGAATTTAACCATCAATAAATTTACAGTTAAGGTATGTTAAAGCGCAGTTTTAAACTTTAAAGTACAAATCTGCTTCCATTATTTTTTAGGATGTCAACAAAAAACGACGAGGAAAATTTGATGGATTTTAATAGCCCACCTGCAAATGTAAATGCAGAAAGTGGTGCTAATTCATTAGGAAGCAATCCCTTTGATACATTGTCACAAGTTGTTGATACTTTCAATGTTATTGATATAGAGAAACATCCATTTCATTTATCGAAATGTGATATTGCTGATTGCGGTCGAGAATCTCTCGGAATACTGCAAATAGATTTAGAAAATCTAAAATTTGATGATGCAAACTGGTCCAATGTGCCTGAGCTACGATTAAATAATGATTTATTACAAATGCCAACTAAAAGTTTACGAGATGAATTGAACACTGCATTTTTATACTCGCATAGAAACAGTAAACTATCAGCCACATCAAGTGCACCTACTTCGGCGAGTTCATTTCCTGAAAGTTTAGATTTTTGGGAATTATCTGAAATAATGTTTCCAAATTCATCAATGTATGGTACAAATTTTAATTCGTGTTCTACATTCAACAAAGCTTTTATTAGCAGTGGCAGCAATAATGTTATTACATCTATCATGGTACAGAAAGAAAATACGGGCCTTACCACAGAAGCACCAAAACAATTAAGAAATAGGATTCTGTCATTGCCTGTTGTGTTGCAAACTAAAGATTTTGAAGTTGAAAAGATTAATGATAAACAGCTTGTGAATCCATATCTAAAAAATTTTCGTAAATCAGAAAGCTTACTTAGAAAAAGTTTCAGTTCACCTCAGGTTTCAAATGGGGATGAAGCTGAAGATACGGAATTTGTAAGTATTTCAATCAGATACTTCAGATATTTTAATTTAATATGTGCAAACAATTTATAAGAAAATTGAAGTACAGTTGAAATCATGTGCTGAAAGTATTATTATCTCTTTTTCATATCTAATAAACAAGTCTGCTTTAAAACTGGTAGAACTGTTCGCATCCACAAAAAGCTATTGAAAATTGCATGCACAATCATGGGCCAATTACAATTTTGTCAACTGTTGCTAAAATTCTTGCAAAAGTAGTTTTTAATATAGTATATGATTTTTTTATAAATAGGATATACTTTCTTTCAAACAGTCCTTTTTTTAGAAGGTTTTTTCATTAATTAACTTTATCATAATTTAGATACAAGTAATAAAACAATTGGTATATTTATGGATCGCACAGTAGGTAGTGGAAATGGTCAGTAGGCGGTCCTACCCATTACAAATTCATAGAGATGTATTTTCGTATAGGATGAAGGCATAGCCTTTTCTTGTTGCATTTACAGCTGGCCATCCAATCCAATTTTTTTAAGAATTCTCCATGTTTTTATTTTTGTATGTTTACTATCTGACCTAACTCATTTCATGTTACATAATGAAAAGGGACGAAATATACTTCTATTGTTATTATGTTTTCAGAATGATTCAGTTTTTATTGAAGCCAGATATATTGCAGAAAAAATTGCAGATAATTCAATCTTACATCTAGCTGGTGGTGAATTGTATTTATTAGACAGGACTTCACAACCAGAATTAATTGATATAAGTGATACTACAGATGAGAATGCACCAAATTGCACTGAAGGCATATTTAAAGCTGTAGATAAGATGATCCCTGATACAAAAGATAGAGATAGTGATGCACGAGACGAAGAGAAGCCATTGGAAGATCACACAAACAAAACTAGAAGTAGCACCAGTTCCAATAGTTCCTTAAATCGAAATGATTGTTTGCAGAATTTATCTGATATATTTAATGCAGATAGCAAAAAGTTGTCTACTAGTAGACTTTCTCATTGTAGTAATAAGTCAAAGTCTAGAGACGCAAAATCAATATTGCATAATTTATCTGAAATTATAAACAGTGAAAATCGTAGTGAACAACAAAAAAGCGAAGGACAAAATTTGCTTTTTAGTCTTGCTGATATATTATGTAATGAAGACAACAAAAGCTCATTAAATGAAGGGGAACACTCAGAAGATTCTGGACATTCATCTATAGACCAAGACATTGTATGCATAAACAAACATGAAGCTAACAGTTTCAATGCTTTAGATTTACGAATACATGCAGATAAACTTAAACCATTAGATTTATCGATTTCGAAAAAGGAACGAGGAAACGAGATAAGTAAATCGGTTACTGAAATAGCAGAAGGCCATAATGAGAAATTGAATTCACTTAAATTAAATAACAATTCTATGGTGAACAGAAGTAAGAATGGGTCAGCCTGTTTTAATGACAGTAAAAGTGTGAGTAATATAAAGAATATTTCTGGATTATCATCTTTAGGGAAACTGAAACCAAAGAAAATTATTAAGAAAGTAGTTCCTGAAAAGGGACCTTTAAAAGCCATGCTTCCGGTTGGAAGTATGTCAAAGACAAAAGGTATCTTTGTTAAACATTTTTGTCTGTAATTTCCAAAGTTGTATATATATTTCAGGTATTAATAAAAATGGTAAAGTTAGTAGTACTCCTCCAAAAAATAACCATCATTCTTCAGGATATAAAGTTAAACGTACTAGCACGCCTAAAATGGTATTTAGACTAAGTCAAAAGTAATTTTCCTCATTGCTAACAACTGCAAATATTGTAGGAGTCAAAACCACAACCAGTTGCTCAATCAACTCCCGATACAAATTCCAATTTAAAGAAAGGCATTCCAACCCCTATACATTCACACCAAAGACGATTTGAAGCACCAGCATCACCATTGACTCGGACCAGTAGTATAGGAAATGAAAGGTGAGATTTTATATCTGTAATTCTGTTTTTGTTTTTGCTCGCGATATGCGGTCCTGTACAATTTTCTTTGCCTTTTTTTACATAAATCTCTAAGCTATTTTAAATCCGATTATACTAAACTAACGTAAACGCCAACAATGCCACTTTCGGCGAAAATTTAAAAGATTAACATGCTATTTGCTTAATTAATACATTTATCATTGTTATTATCATCTCTTTTACCAAGAAAACTTATATACAGGCTGTTATGATGTTTATCTAAAGCTAAGTTAAATCATTGCCTTTATCGAAAAAGAGGCAGTATTGCCTGGAAATACTAACTTATTTTGTGTGTCATTCATTGGTATTTATTTTTGGTTGTATTTCAATTATCTTCTTTACTGATTTAATATTTCTTCGCAGTATCCCCGATTTGAACACGAAAAATCGCTCAGGTTCAACACCTAACTTGTCATATCGCAGTTCCAAAAACGAGAGCACTTTAAATTCTCGTAATACTTTGTCTAGAAGACATTCTGCCAATGATCTCAAAGCCAATGATGTTCAAATATCTAGTGAAGGCTATAAGTTTAAACGAAGGAATACAATTGATAAAGACACTGGGATTGCAAAAACTTTAAATCGGGTACGAGAAAATTTTGAAAATTGCAGAATTGCAGCGGGAACTGTTGCTAAACCTGCCTCCAATGTGAAACCCAGTCAGCTAAAACCTGTTTTAAGTCAGAGAAATAGGGTGTCATCTTCTATTGCTGTAAAGCCTTGTAATTTGGTAAGATATTATAAAATAGTCAATATAAAATGTCGATAACAGTATAATTTTAGGTGAGTAAGATGCGGGCCCACGGAAAGGAAAATATTTGAAGACTTGCTGACTTTATTTTAATTAAATATTTAATTAAATAATAATTTAATAAATATTAATATTTTAATTTTGTACTAGTATGTAAGAAATGCCGGTCATTTTATAATGCTTTTTCTACAATGTAAAGTAAAAAAAAAACAAATTATCTATTAAGGTATTTAATACTTAACGGTTCTCATAGTACTCTCTATTTTATATTTATGGACCTCAATAGATATTATTTTAAATGTGATAAAAAATGTTCCAGACCGTCCAGATTGTTTCGTGGAACAAATATATTATGAGATAATGTGTTTATTTTTGAATACTTAATTATATTTTTTCAAACATAGTATTATTATTTATTATTTGCATTTAATATAAAATAGATAAAAATGCTGACATGTTTAAGGAATCACCATTTACAATATGAGAAAAGGTAACATAAATTTAAAGCTAGAGATGAATATTTTCAGTTTTTTTTTTAGAATTTATATCTGCAATATTTACCAGATCAGCATCCTACCTTTAAGTTGCGTAAATTTTTGCTTCTACGGTGAGAAAAACGCCATAAAGGACATGGAACCTTTCTAGGTACCGAAAATTTTCTCTTTAGAAAGCTAAACTTGGATGTAACTTTTTAAAGATAACATTCGAACTTTCTTTTTACTGGTATGTAAGTAAGATGATATTGGAATGGCCGAAAAATAAAAAAAAGAATTGGTATGATCTTTTAAAATAGTTTTCTGTTTTTATTTTACAAATATGTTATAGAAAACACTGTTTCTGATAATATTATTTCATTCTGTAGAAAAGGATCAATAAGTTTTTTATTCACTGTAATAATTAAATGTATGCCACATTATATCTTGCATAATTTAACTAAAAATACGTATGAGGAGTGCTGTATGTTGTAGAAAATAACATTTTTACCGCAAAATTTTAAAAAGTAAATTGAAATGGTATGCAACCAAGCATACGAACTACGAGTATACGCCATAGGTGTATACGCCTCCCTGACAAACTTTAGTTGATTCTTAATCAGTGTCAGATCAGTGTTGCCAAACCTACCGACATATCGGGAGATCTACCGATAATTTAACATACGTGCCTTATACATAACCTTGCGACCCATCGACTATTTATCAAACATATTTAGCTGAAAGCATACTCACCCCTTCATCTTAAACGTTTGTTCTAATTTTTTTTTAATAGTCCATAAAGTGTAAGCGGGAATTCCAAACTCTTTAACAATATCTTTCTTTTTATAAATATGGAAATATTTATATAAAATTTTGAAATGATGTTGGCTTCCCAAAATTAAGTAATTTTGTTTAAATTTACTAGCTCTGCCACATTCCGCGACAAAGATAGAACGACTTTTCTCAAAACTAAATTTATTAACCGCGAAAAATTGAACAAAGAAATAGACTATAGACATTTTACAGTTTTGTCACATATTTGCTGCTTTAAGGGACCATGAATATTGTTATAATTTTCATATTTCACAGTCCTTATTAAAGAAAATATATATGCAAATGTGTAATTTTAAATAAACTTTTGTTACGTTTTCTTTTTTCATATTCCGACTTAACTCCCGACCAGCTACCGACATTTAGTTTGCTTAGATTGGCAACGCTATTCTCAACTGCTTTGGGTTATTTAAAGCAATTTGAGGTTACATATTTGTGTTATATGAATAAACGTGATGCGGGTTGGGTGTTTACAGCAACGATTACAATTTTTCTGAGCAGGTAATATGTTTGAACATTCTGTACCAGTACCACGATTATACAGAGCAGCTTCTAAAATAACAGAACATGTTAGCAAACAGGAAGATAGCCTTAAAAATTTAGTTTATCAAGCTAAACATCCAGTGAGTAATGGGGTTGTGAAAAAGCAAATTATTTGTTTATCTTGCGTAAGATCATTAACATTTTGGTGACATTTCTTACGTTTCAGAATAAGAAAGCCTTGTATGCCTTAGTAATAGAGACACTCAAGCGAAATAAACAACTTGATTTTTTACTAAAACGTTCAAAGTTATCTGAAAAAGAACCTAGATTCAATGTGTGGTTGTCTAAAGTACTTATAACAGAATTGTTGTGGGGTAAAAAACGTTTAGCAGGCGATTCTAAACCTGTTAAAACTATTTTGGAGTATGAACAGGTGCTGAAAGCTCACCTGTCTGATACACATGAAGACAACATTACGACTAATAAAGGTACATATCATTTTATTTTTTATCTTACAGGTTGTGATATCCCTCTAGGATGGATAGTGAAATCACTAATAATGACGAGAGTGCACCTCTTTTGCCAGTACACACAAAACAAGCAGCTAAAGCATTGGCTTTATTATTATTTTATAGTTTTTTGATGTTTACATTACCATTTGGGTCATTTTATGTGACGAAACACATTTTAACAGATACTTTTGATGTTAACGGGTTTGCAAATACGGCAGTATCTGTATTTGCTGCAGTTATTACTGTTAACTTAATTATTGCCGCATATGTATATCAGGCATATTTGGAAACAGAATACGATGATGAAGGAAACGAAATTGATCAGAATTCTAAATCTGATTTAAACTTAAAGAGTGATTAAAGTATTCATATCCAATGTAACGTAATAATTAGCTAAACGAGTCATGTTGATTCATAATGATGAGCATTCCAAATGTGAGCATTGTATATATGTATTTTTACAACATTATATTGTAAGATGTAATATTTGTGTTCTTTAAGAAATAGGAAGTGTAAATATACATTATACATGTGTAAATATTCATAATAAAAATGTGAAAAAACAATTGAATTTAATTTTGTTTCATTAATTTCCAAAGTATGTATATTTGCCCTTCTTATGTCCTAGTATTGGTAACTTGTTAGTGATAAGTTATTTCGCTTTCCTTCACAATCAAATCACCGCTCCTGGTCAAAAAATAATGCATGGAGCGCTACTTTTGTCTAAGCAGTCGGTGCTTTCACTTCAGGTTCTTGCAAATTTCTTTGAAGCGCCGGCACATTAAATTTGCTAAATCTCTCATACTGAGTTTTGCATTGTAGTGTTAAGACCCAGATTTGTCCGTGTAAACACGATCCTCGCAACAGTACAAGAAGCTGTTGAAGGATTTAGAGATGAAGGTTGGACATTGATACATCATGTTGATGTAAAAAACTACTCAGATTTCCTACAAAAAGTAGCGGGTTTGTCCGAGGGTGAATTTATGATTGATATACACATTCCTGAATTGTTAATTTTTCCACCAAATACCGAATTTTACGCCCATAATGCATACAAAAACGGATTGATTGTTCTACAAGATAAGGTAATTATAGATAATAGTCCTATGGCTAACACCACGAGAATTACTTGGTATTTTTAGGCAAGTTGTTTGCCTGCACACCTTTTGAATCCTACTGACGGTAGTATATCGTTAGACATGTGCGCTGCCCCAGGCATGAAGACTTCACATTTGGCGTCGAAAATAAACAATAAAGGAAAGGTTTACGCCGTTGATTTAGATGCCAAGCGTTTGAAAACACTGGAAGGCTTAATGGAGCAAACCGGAGTTACATGTGTGGAAGTAATTAATAAAGATGTTTTGCAAATCACAAATAATGATTGTCCAAATGTGGAATATGTTTTAGTAGACCCTAGTTGTTCTGGATCAGGTAAAATTCACCTCTTAGCATTTCGTTCCAAATTGTTTTTATCATCATATTTTTTACTAGGCATTGTCGGTCGCATAGAGCTAGCTGAGCCGACAACCAAGGACGATAAAAGGATTCAGAAGCTCAAAGGATTTCAAATTATGATTCTGAAACACGCTCTGAGAAAGTTTCCAAAAGCAAAGCGGGTGGTATATTCCACATGCTCCATTTACCCTGAAGAAAACGAAGAAGTAGTCCAAGAGGTTTTATCACAAACAGCATATTTTAAATTAGTTGACGCGTCCAAGTTGCTGAAAGCATCATGGATTAACTATGGCTCCGAAAAATACGGCGAAATCGCCAAGTTTTGCTTGTATTCCAGACCCGATCAGGATCTGACAAATGGATTTTTCCTCGCTATGTTTGAAAGATTGGAAGATGGCGAAGAGAATGAATATTTTGTGCAAAATACGGAATATCAAACCGTTAAAGGAACGCGTATTGGGGAAGACAATAATGAAGTAGGAGAGAGTAACTCGAAAGCCGCTGTGAAATTAAAAAAAAGTAAAACCTTAAAATCTGTAATATCTGAATCTGAAAAAACTAATAAGAAACGAAATAGGCAAAAGTCACATATGGAAATACACGAAAATGATCAAGCTGGAGACATTGGAGAAACTAACGACACTAACCAAGATAATTTGGCACATTTAGAAAAGAAAAAGAAGAAGAAAAATAAAAACAGAGATTTTGACAATATAACTGATTTAAGCGAAGCTAAAAATTCAAGTCTAGAACCTCCGGTTATGGACGATGTTCATAATTTACTAAGCAAAAAGAAAAAAAAGAAACATAAATCGAAAGAAAGAATTAAAATTGAAGAATGCGGAATGGAACTAAGCAAAAAGAAGAAAAATAAATCAAAAGAAAGAATTGAAATTGAAGAACGCGAAACAGAAGATAATAAAGAAAAGATAAGTGACTCACATGATACCGCAAACACGATGGACTCGGAGCATGTTACAACAAAACAAAAGAAGAAGAAAAAACACGCTTTGGCAGAAGATACGTCGCAAAGCGATTTCATTAGCGAGGAAAAAAACTATTTTGAGGGCGATTATCGAAAAAAGAAAAAGAAGAAGGAAAGCAAGGTGGATTTAGAACTCAGAGAAAGTGAAATTAAAAATTTGGAGTACAGTCAAAATCAAGAAGATATTTTCAATTGTAGTGATGCAACAAATGATTTACATAAGAAGAAAAAACGAAAACATAAACATGCTGGTGAAAATTGTTAATTGTTAATATGTATTAAAAATATTTTGAATAAATTTTTAATTTTTGCCTATCCTTATATTATTGCTGTTTTATACCTACCAGAATAAAATTTTTCATTATTTTATATGCGGTTAAGTACAGTTCATTTAAAAAAGAAGATGAACTTGTCATAATGGTAAGTACCAAGGTACAGTGGCGGCCATTAATTTGGAAATACCAGCCTTATCTAGTTTACTGGACATTTCTCGTATATATTTAATAGTGTAAGCGTTATGTCATTAACTATTGTCACTAAGCGATAGTAACATAAACACTAATTGTCAAAATTGATATGTTAATAACATGGTCAAAATGACAAACAATGTTCAATAGAAAAATCTTGGTGTTTTCAAATTAATGGCCGCCACGGTACCAACTCATAAAATTGAGTGTATACAGTCAATGACTAAAGGACCAATCAACTCTACTGGTCAAGGAATTTCTAATTTAACCTGAGTAAACATTTAATAATCCAGGAAAACACTTTTTGAATTTGTATTTTTCTTAAAACGATGCACCCATTATTTTTTAATAAAGTTCATATTACACTAGAAGTGCTATATGAAGCTGAAAATATTATTAAATACACTCTAATTCGCATATAACTGCTCTCGTTCCACAAGAAGAAGGATTCTAAGGAGCCAGTTCGGTTAGGAGCCACCCCTGACAGCGCCAGCGTTAGAATATTATAGCGTATAAGTTATTACACTTTACGCGTGGAGTATATCTATCTCCCTTACTAATATTATGTATTAGAATAAGATGGAAATACAATCAGTGCATAAAAGTGCAGTAAGTCGCAAATGCTATTAGATTTCATTTTAGAACAAAACCAGTTTTCTTTTTAATTTGACGCAGTTTAGTTTTTGCGCCTCCGTCCAGAAACACTGATTTTGCATTACTATAAATCGGCCGGAAACTTACCATTCTCCGGCCTAGGCCGGCAAAAAGACCACTATTGGTTGGCAACACTATATTGGAATTACTGACATTTCTAATTATAGATTCGATGACAGATGACAGAATTTTCTTTACACAATCTCTTAATTAATTCATATTAATTCCATTTCTATTTTCGGACGATTTTACTGGTAATAAATGGTTAATAACTTCACACACAACCTCTGTAATATGAGCTGGGGTCTCCATTGTCCTTATTATTGATGAATATGTATCAAAACTACCAAGTAATTAAAACGTCAAATCACTAACGTATTTTAACCCTGATTTCCAATTCAAAATTCATACGTAATATGTATTGCCAACCTGTACTGTTAACTCCCTAGCGTTAATTTCTTTTATTATTTACAACAAAATTAAGATTTGTCGGCTCAAAAAATAATGTGTAACACGCGGCCAGAAACTCTTTTGCGAGTATTTGCACTTGTGAGACCTCGGCTTCGCTTCGGCCCCACAAACGGTACTCACACTCGCAAAACTATAGTTTCTGGCCTAGTGATACAAATAACTATTTTATTAAATACAAAGTTGAAATAAACGTAAGAAATTACAAAAAAGAATATAACTCCTTTATTTCTCCTAACAAACGAAATTTTACAGAAAAGTAAATATGGCACTGTACTATAACTAACTATATCAAACTTTAATGATCTATTTAATAATAATAATAATTTTATCTTTATTTAGTTCCCAACACAAAAATACAGAAAAAATATAGCACAAAAGAACAATTACTGGGGCGATATACCTATACCTATTTATATTTGACCATTTAAGTGTACGAAAGTGTTCGCGTGATTTTCAAAGAGTAATTTGTGTAAACTTAAGGTAACGATATGGAAATGCACCAAATTGGTATGCAAATGCTAGAAGTGCTAAAACGATCTAAATTTCTCTTAAAGTGAGTTATAATTGCACTCTACTTTCTTGAATATTCGTAATGTGACTGCGTATATTCTTTAATAGGTACATACCTACTTAAAATACTGCTAAACGCAAAATTTGCGTGGATGCGTGATCAAACTAACGAAATTATTATTTATTATCAACTATTATACGTGTACGTAAGTATAGCAGTGTCGAGTTATGATTTATGTGTACAGGTCAGAAAAACATATAATTTTCACCAAGCGATTCCGTGATCTAATAACGTCAAGTCTGTAGGTTAGCATTTCTGTGAAAGCATGCCAATTCCATTCTTGAAGTATATGGTTTAATTAGGCATTCTGGGAAAATAGTATATGTTCTTTATAATCTAATACAACTATACTCGAATCTAGGTGAACCATTAAAATCAATCTGCTCTAGTATAGAGTTGTTGCACCAAACTATTTTTCGCATGTCGATAATAGTAATGACAAGGAAAGTCAAGGCGAAACCGATTAAATCAGAGCTTTCGTTTTCAAGTCCACTCGACCGGTCATAAGCTTTCCAATAGCTGCTAAGGTCAAGGCGTTCATATGTAAGTATGGCGATAACAAAACGAAGAAACCTTCATTTAGAAACAGTTCGCGTTTTCTGGTAACTAAAAATTCATTTTCGACCCTGCACAAGTATCGAATTTAGCGACATAGAAATATATAAAGAAATAGTGTGCAAGAAGATCGTATTCCACACATGAAAATTATCGAAGTACCTATGATGTATCATATTGCTTTACTAATACGATGCATATGCATAAAAAATGTGGTCAAAAAGCATGCTCATCTTCATATCATTGAAATTGGGTAGGTATTTAAGCGTTAAGAACATTTAATAGAATTAAGCAGTGCATTTATTCTACAATCTTGAACATTATTTATAGTAATACATTTATAAAATGTGAAATAGCGAATTTTACCGGCGCCTCCACCGAATTTTCAACTTGTCTTTATTATAACCTATTACTCTAAGTTTTTATGTGTATATTGATTTTAGAACTATATATTTTATTAACTTTAAATTCTTTGACTGCACTAATTAATTAATCATTTCAATTATTAATTAATAACTGAAATAATTCAAACATTAAAAATACCGAATTTATTCATAATTGTAACCACAATCATATACATGTATATTCTTGTATTTTCTATATCGCCGTCATTAAAAATAAAATATCTAATTAGTCATTTACTCATACCTATTAATATGTTGTGTGTCTATTACTACGCTATAGTCTTTGCAAATCTTTGAATATCTATTAAGGGTAATAATAATAAATTGAGTTACTTTGAAAAACCTACATTAAATAACAATTTACCATGCCAAAAAGTGTGTTAACACCTACATCAAACAATAAAAATTACAACATTTTATAGCAATGTTGCATGCGCGTTACAACACTAAAGGTATTTTCATTTTTTATGTCTGCGTAACCTGTAGTAGCTGACCAATGAATTAAATTCTTTATCGCATGAACCTTTTCGACTGAAATTCAACGTTTTTTAAAAGTAATTTTATTTATAAATTTATACTTTTTATTTAACATGTAATGTGAAATGTATGTGTCCAAACTTTTCTATATATTATATTAGTGTTTCTAAAACTAACCTTTACTACTATAGCTCTAGCTCTGATATATGCATTGTCGTAACTAGAAAGAAGGTGGACGAGGGTTGTGGTTCCCTTTGCTAAAAAACAAAACGCAGTAGGTATTTAATATGCAATACTTTGTATTTCGATTATAAAAGATTTGACCGCTTCCACAAGATGTTTCTTGTTTCCTCAGTTGTCATACGATTAATACGCTTACCGATAATTTCTAAACGGGAAAGAAACCGATTTTGGAAAAAAAAAATTATTTAAACTATAACCAATTCTAAATCTAATGACGTTGGCCTCATATTTCTTTGGGGCTGATAAACACGATAACGAAACGAAACTATGGATGAATTAGGAAGTAGGAATATATTTCTCCAAAACTGGTTTAGACAATGTGAGTGTTTTCTTTTTTGTTCTAAACAGATACTAATATTGCGCCATTATGATTTGGAGTTTTCACGTTTTCTTTTCTTTTTAATTCCGAATCTTAAATATAGTTAATCGATAAGGAATCATAGGAATAGAATTAAAATATCTTCAGATGTTTTTTGAGAAATGTGTGCCATTTGTCGACAAAAAGAATATTATTTTCCTACCTTTGCATACAAAACTGAGTTTCAAGTATCTCATTTCGCCAGCTTCTTGTCTGCATTTTAAAAAGATAAAAGCCTGTGTGATTGATGTTTCACAGATTCGACAGCTCGTCAAAGATGAACATTTCATTGAAATAATGACAAAAGTCCAAAAGAATTGGTATTCAAAAAGTTTGCGGTCTATCTTAATCCTACTTCTCAATGAAGTCTGGAAAATTAAAAAATTCGATTTTTTCTTTGTTTATTTGTTGCTGCGCAAAGCTTCGGGTTGTGTAAAATACCTCGATATTTCTAGGCACAGACTTTCTTTTTATCAAAGCATGTATTTATATCTGGAAAATCAACAAGACCTTGATTTTTACTTAAGTGAAGTTTCTGAGAATTTAGAAGAAATTGCATGCACTAACACGATAATTAGGTAGTAAGTACCTATGCTAAGGAGAACACGCAGGTTCTGGTGGAGCAAACGTAAACGCAAAAAATTTTCCAACTTTTTTTCGGGTAAAATAAACTAACAAAAATATAGTTTCTATTTTGAACACTTAAATGTATTTTTTCCTTGTACCGGTTGTGAATATAATCTAGATCAAGTAAGCTGAAATTCAAGTCCATTATAAAATATTGTATTAATTAACATGCTATTTCTACTAATTAACGAGATGCCCTAATTGTCGAAGTTCTTTAGCCAACACGGAATAATTTATTATTACCATATGATGTTAAATAATTGAGTGATTACGACATCGTCTCCAATTATAATTTTCAATAAATTAACCAGGGAAAGTCGCTGATTCACTCACCAGAAAAAGGACTGTCGTTTATGTATGTAAATTTTCTTGGATATATGTAAACTTCATTTATGTATAAAATCACGCAACATGTATATAGCTGTAACTTATCTTAACAGTAACACCTTTTCTAGTTGAACTAAATTGTGTAGTACAGTAACTGCTTTTTTATTTCGTGTACTTTGCACTCAATTTCTGCCGTGGTTATCCAGACGTTCAAAATTGCGTCGCAATAGTTGAATGGACTCATATATTTTAGATACCTACAGTGATATCACATGGTCAAATAGCAACCAAAATTAATATTTCATGAATCAGGTAAGCTTTACAAGCACAGTATGAAGGTCGATGAGGTCAACTGCATTAGTAGTTAATGAAAATAACAAGAAAGGTCTGCATATTTCCAATATTTCCCATTATCACCCGAAAATACAATATGACAAACTTACATCGATTTCATACAAAAAATTATATCGGCAATATTTATTGTGTCATTATTTTTTCGAATAGAAGTCGATCGCATAGAATATTTTTTTGTATTAGACGGCCGACAACAAAATCAGTTTTATTTGTTAACTTAACTCCACCTGTAAGTATAGTAGAATGGAACGTTTTTAAGACTTTATAATACCTACATAAATCTCAAATAACCCCAAGAATAACTTTGTGTATACATACATTTTACAGGCGTAACATTTTATTGTCCTGGCAAATAATGTTGACCTCAATTGAGAACGTGCAAAATATACCTATACATAGAAATGACTAAGAAACAAAGAATTCTACGTATGAGTTATATTAGCAGTTGATATACTGTAATATGTCTTGGGAATTTCGTACCGTTTGATAAAAAAAAAACACTTTTTATGCAAATGAAGAGTAATTAACAAAGATCGTCACTCGTGTGGGATGCGTCATTACCACACTATACTGTATGTACAATTTCTCATCTATTCTCTGTATGAATTGGTTTGAAGATAATAAGTAGATTTCAATAGCTTGTACCTCAATAAAATTGAAAATATTTGTTTTGCATCCTTTTTCACGGATATATATCTGATCATGGTCTCCATATAATAGTGCTGCCTATAATGTCCACCTGTGCTTGTTATAGCATCTATTTCAGTGTACTAATGGTGCGATTTATAAAATCGTACACGTCCCCTAGCATAGAAT
Organism: Cetonia aurata; assembly: GCA_949128085.1. Lineage (NCBI taxonomy): Eukaryota > Metazoa > Arthropoda > Insecta > Coleoptera > Scarabaeidae > Cetonia > Cetonia aurata. The sequence continues at coordinate 28,801,829 of OX421887.1, forward strand.
CGCATTTAGTTACCTAAATATGAATTGCGAATCGGTTAGGAAAACTTTACATTAAGCGTTTGAAATTTTATCTATACAAAGTGCAGATTGTGCGGAAACTAACTGAGAGAGATTTTGAATCTCGTGATGATTTTGCTACGAGAATGCAAGTGATTTTGCATACAACTTTTAATGAGCCGCAAAGCTCATTTTCATTTAGATGTGATAGTTAATAAACAGAATTTCCGTTACTGGGTTCCTGGAAATCAACGAAATATCCATGAACGACCACTCTATTCTGAGAAAGCCACAGTGTGATGCGACATTAGTTCTATTAACGTTATTGGTCCCTATTTTTTCGAGGAAGATGGACCAGAACTACGCAGAAAAGAAAATAATCAACAGGACCTATAAGGTCTCCAACCCTTTCAATTTGTAATTTCTCTTTTTACGGGATACAAGCCTCATAATTTGGACGAACTTAAGGATGTTACTCGTTAGGAAATCATGACTGATTCATCGAGCAATGTTGGGGCATGTGATGTAGAATTTCAGACACAGGGTCGAAAAGTACATCCAACATTCCGCCGTATATTATATCTCTTTCGGTTTTACCATTTCGACCGGCGCAGTCATACAACAACGCACACATGAATTCCCCTACGGTCAGAGGTATGACCTCTATTAATAGATTTTGCCCATCTGTTGATATCATTTCATTACCTCTGTTTAAACATTTTTTAAAATCTTCTGTAATGGGATAGTCTCTGATTGTCTCTTCTTACTATATGTACTATTAAGTAATTAATTTAAGTAAGTCATTTCTTTTTTTTTTTAGTGTAAGCTTTGAATTATATATTTGTCGACGTAATCACATTCATTCTTTTGTGGATAGCGTTTTTGGGTTTGTCCTGTTCCTATCCCAAAGAACTAAATAAATTGGCCACCTTTTCAATGTAATTATATTCCATAATTGATACACATCTTAAATGGCTTTAAGAAATTAACTAATTTTGTTGTTCATAAATCTATATTATCTTGAAAATGCTATGTTTAACAATTATTTCAAAATCGTCCGGTTTCCAGATGTCACTCAGTATTTTTCCTGCAATCAAAATTGTAATAATAATAATAATAATAATAGGTGTTTATTGGCATCAGAGAGTTTACAAACAGTTCATTTACAGAGTATAACAAAACTATGCTAAGTACACACATACATACATACATACATACACACACATACAAGTAATCCCTAATGATATGTGCAAGCCATACACAGGAGACAAAGTCACAATTGTTCACTCCCCGACGCCAAACGGTTCGAGATCAGCGACTTATTAGAGAGTTCGCTATGTAAATTTTTGGTATCACTGTTTTTGAGGAGAGTATGCTTCTGCCGAGCTACATTTATAGAGAAAAAATCCCAAAGATAAAACTGTTGCTTTCTTATCTTTCTCAAGTTTAAAAATCGATAACTTTATATTCACCTGCAGGTTTAATGACCCCTGGTCATTGACTTACCGTCGCCGCATTTCCAACAGCTATTTTTCTAATATTAAAGTTTACTAACGATGATTTCCATATTTTCTTTCGCAAAGATTAAGTATCAACATCGTACATTCGACATTATAAACACTAATCAATTCATTAGGGGTCATTTGCATTAAGAGCGCACATCCGCTGTTCACTTCCAAATGATAGGCGTGAAAACTGATGTAAATAAGCTTATTTTCCACGGGCAAAATGAAACAGAATTTCATTGGACCTCCCTGTAAGCGTAGATTCACCACTTTTCCCGAAAAAGAACTCTATCTCTTCGTATAGTATTCATCGCAGTAATTAAAAAAGCGTATCAGCAAGATCGGTTACCCCAAACGTACAGCAATTCCGGAAACGACCAATGAAGGGTTGTCGCTATAAGTCAGAAGCAGGCCAGATGTGGAATGGGCCCCCTGCTCGCCTCTCATTGGTCAATGACACCGCGCTAACCTCTTAATTCGACCAATGGTACAGGAGTCGGCGTTTGCCAAACCCCGGAGTCAATACTCCGGACTCGCTGAGAGCAACAAGTCTAGTCCAGCGTCGCCAACGTTGTACGGCAGCGCTTATTATATCTACATATCACACGCATTTCGCTTCGCCTAATGCACGGCGCGAGGAAAAGATAAAGAGTGAAATATACTGAATTAACTACTCCTCCTTTGAGCGGTACCTTCTTAATTAAAACTTATCTTCCGCCGCTCGAATAAAGAAAACAGTGATTAAGTGTGCCGAAAGTGTTGTTTACGTTGAATATTTATTAATGAAACGTGATAAAATTAAATCATGGTAAGTTTTTTTTAATGGGAAATTTGGTGTACCTATTCTTTCGTTGTTCATGTTGTACATATGTGGCAAACTACGCTGTTAGGATATATAAATTATTGAACTCCTAGGTTGCGGGAACGGCGTGAACATGAAAAGCGGCTTAAACAATATTTATTGCTAACTATAACGCGAGAGAATCTGATTGTACTTATGCGAATTACATCTGGTATTGATCTGCATATGCTAGTGCATATGCTGGCCGCTGAAATATTGCAATCAGCAAACTCGCATTAGAGTAAAGAGAGTACACAGTAATTTATAGATACTCAACAACCATATGATCAGCAAGAAGTTTTATTAAGTTATTATTTTATTAAACTTGTTATATATTACAGACTTATCTATTAAATATTAATTCATGTTGACAAGAAAATTAATTCTTTTACTTATTATGATATTGCAACCCGCCACTTTCTTTATTTACATAAATACTATAGCGGTATGCAGATGAATAATGTCGATTAATATTCATAAATGTATAACTACGTATTTTCATGCAAAAAAGGTTAAAGTTCAGACTTTTTTTCTCAACAACTCACTCCTACTTACTTATCCGTCATATTAACAGTAATAAAAAGAAGTAATAGCATCTTAATTCCTGAAAAAGTTATAGCAAGGAATAAATTGTCATTTTCAGAGTGCATATTGCATTTGTGCAACATGCGATGTATTCGTTAACCCAACAAATTTTTATTAATGCAAGTATATCGTAATTACCTTTCCACGTACAACCCTATTAGAAAATTTAATAGAACAAAAAAAAAGAAGAATAATATAAAAGTGGGCGTGGGATACATTAACTATGGGGTTTATATGTTTGTGGAAAAATTATACGTACTTGGGAATTTCCACTTTATATGAAAATGATAGGGAATATAATATGCAATTATATTTGCCCTCGGCCTAAAGAAAATAACTTAAATTTATAGCTACTTCCATTATATTAAAAATAGAAGAAAATTGTCTTCTCTAATGGTAAGAGGAAATTGAAGCTTTAGTGTTATTCTCACAAAATAATGTTCGAACACACAAAAACCTTTAATGTTTACAAAATTGTTTAAACGATGTGTATTTTGGAAGAGTGGTGGTTTGGAATAAACCACTCTGTCGGGAACTTTTTTTTTTATATAAAAGTAAGCGATTATATCCATAAAAAATGTCAAGATTTATAAAGCAGATGTGACGTCACTATTTCGCAATATTAACGGCATTTTTTTTTTCAGCAGTGTTATTGTTTGCACACATGTCTGGCACGTAAAGCTGTCTTGTTTGAAAAATATATCATTATAAGATACATATCTTTCCATATATAAACTAGAAAAAGTGATTATCATGGTGAGGTAGTGTTCACCAACAACAATTAATTATTTTGTTATTATACAGTAGGCGCCACTGCAAATCCAAACACATGAATATTTCGCGCCTCTCCCATGACTGTTTAACTACAGGGGACCAGAAGCGACATTCCATGCGGTTTCAATTTTAAGAAAGAGAAATCAATGCGTAACAGAATATAACACATTATAGAAGACGCCGCTTCGGATCAGTGCGACTAGTTTAAAACACCAAGGGAGTTGGAGAAGGGAGATCAAATTTGCGAAAACGACTAAATTAGGGGGGCGCGAAGGGTGAACGGAGGGTGATTTTTTTTTTAAATAATTAAACACCTAGAGTAAAATAATAATTTTATTATTATTATAACATTTTTATTATTCAAATGTCATTACTGACAGACATGCATGTTTCACTGTATCACAGCTCGTCAGTGTCACTCGACGACATTTGTAATTTTACGGTCAAAGTGTATAATATATGCTTTCTTTGAGTTTAAGATCGTATAACTCTCATACATTACTATTAATAGTGCGAAAGCATATATACGCCTTGTGGGTAAAACTATAAATGTCGTCGAGTGACACTGACGACCTGTCGTACAGCGAAACATGCATGTCTGTCAATAACGACATTTGTATAAATTTTTCTGCATTCTATCTGCATACTATCAATTAATATGGCGCTAATTTCGCGGCTTTCGTCAATATGATTTCAAATTTATGTTCTGATTTCATCATATTTGTAAATCTAAATTGACGGATTAACCAATATCTTCGCTAAAATAATGAGTTTAAGATCGTATAACTCTCATACATTTTTATATTATTATAACATTTTTAGTACTTCCTTTCCCAGAAGTGTTATAAAAAACATGAATTTAATAAATAAAAGTAAAATCACTTAAAACAAATTCTATTAAAAAAAAATAATTTTATGATTTAATGTAGCTTCTTCCCCGAGTGTTGTAAAAAGAAAACGTAAAAAAGAACGAAAGATGCTAACTTTTGGTGATGTAAGCAAGCTGTTTTCGAGGTTATAAAAAAATTTGCTCTGAATAACCTCATTCTTTTTTAAATATACATAAATAGTAAATACCTTTTGAATAAAATGAATATGAGCCATTTATGCTTGATTTGATGGAACCAATCTGATGCCTCTGAAAACGAAGTATAAAAATAAGAAAAAATCAACACGAATAAAGAAATGTTGCCCAATACACGCAAAGACAGTTCAGATATTCACCGCTGCATGGCGCTATTACATCTTGCTTTTTCGCGTTTCAATTCCAGATATCCATAGCACCATCGCGTACGAGCAGCAGGATGCAGCAACAGTTCGAAGATGGCGCTAGTGGTGAAGAACAAGCGCGCAATGGCAACGGCGAAGCCGTCACGAACGGAGGACGCGTCGAAGACGGCGACGACGCCGCACCAACGCCTCATAACGACAAAATAGCGAACCCAATCAGTACACCGGCGGCAGTCGGAACGACGGCGGCGCTACTCGGCAAAAGCACGGAAACCGACGACGAAGACTACGAGGACCGCGAACCGCAACGCCATAATCACGCGCCGAACGCTGGCGGCGGCTACTGGCGCCACGCGCCAGTCAGCAGGCCCACGAGCCCTGGCGCGGCCACGATGGCAGACAATGCCAGCGACGCCTCATCGATGATGCCCCCGGTGAGGCCGAAGAGCCGCGTTGAACTGACTACCAGCCGATACAGTAACCTGTCCTATTGGCGTGCTCGGAGGATCACCTTTTATAAGAACGGGGATCCATTCTTTCCGGGCCTGGAGTTCAGGTTCAAGCCTGGTAGAGATATATACAGCTTGGAGACGCTTTTGGATAAGCTCTCGCTGCGTATGGACTTGCCACGTGGTGCTAGGTACATATTTTCAATGGATGGGGATAGAAAATTTAGACTAGATGAACTCGAAGATGGTGCTTCCTATGTTGTTTCTTCGTATAAAACTTTTAAGGTAAGACATGCATGCCAAACACGTGACAGGTTATGTTTCGCTTAACCTCTGATTGTTGTGACGATCACGTGTTCTCGACCACGTGGATTAAAAAATCAAAACATATAAAGACAGTAAAAAAATATATTACTCTCTCATTATATCATCGAACAATTATTTAAGCATAAAAAAGGAAATTGAAATTTATCAGTTGTTTTCAAGATTAAATTTAATCAACAATATATTTATCTGTAATATAACAAAATTACCCCAGTATTACCAAAACTAAGAGCGATTTATAAAACATAAAAATTACAGCTCTTTTAGATAATTATATGTTAGACGCGGCCTTGCCAAATAGCGCGTGAAAAATTTCAACCCAGATACATACAGATCCAAAGAAATGTTATAAAAATGAAAGACCTTGGCACCAACACCACGATACAATCATTAGTGGTCAACGCTTTTCAGCTAAATTTACGTCCTTGGCTAAAACACCACAATCACTCAACTTGTGGTCGGACCAAAACATATCCACAATTCAATTACTTATGTATATTAATGATGTATGTATAAAAAGCCAGTCAAAAATGTATGCGAACATTTTTCCTGTTGTGATTTCTACAAATGTTTATATAATGTTATATGAATCGAAGATCTAGCATTAAAATCTCTTTATTCTTACGAAAGTCTATTGTTACAACCGTTGAAATTTTGTTTTTGCAAGCGATTCCTGCTGAGTTTATGACAGAAACATTAAATTTTTATCAATAACGTCAGTAAATGATAAAATTTATACACCATCTTTGCTCAAAATTTCATTATTGCTTAAATATCTACCTGTATGTATGTATGTGACTTGGAATAAATAAAAGCGGTTATTGACCCAAAAACAAATTTGCAGAAATGCGTAATGTATAATGTTAATATCAATTTTCTGAGATCTTCATGTAAATACTAGAATCGTAAAAATGGAAAACAATTTTTACAATACTTTTCTCAATCAGTATTTATAGTTTATTTTGATAAGCTAAGGATTATGGAAAATTAAAATGTCTGGAAACCTCCTTCATTACTTACAAAGTATTATTAATAAATACCTCACCATTATACAACTAAAGGTTCACAACTTGGGTAGTACATAGTAAAAATTATCTTGTTGATCGCCCATAAACTAACTCGATGCACGAAAATTCTGTGCCTGAGCCCGATACGACTTAAAGATAGGAATCGACCCCGATTCTTAAATAAGTAGCACGTATTTTACTTTTGCCCGTCGGTGGTCTATTTTGGATCCACTGCCCATTCTTATTTCAATATAACATATTCTTTTACGTGAAATTAGGTACGACTTGCCAAATTTATCTTCCGATAAGCTGTCATCAAAAGTTACAAAATTCATTTAACTTCCTTAGCGTTCAGGATGTAAGTGATGTCGCAGATGTATATCAATCTAATGTTCTCCATTTATTCAAATTAAATAAGTGATGTATAATATTACTACTCGGAATTTTAACATTTTTAGGAGCGACAATTTTTAAATAAATATTAATTTTTAAATATTCTCAAACCAAGTTTTAAGAAAAAGAAGACTATGATTACTGATTATTATTAAAGAATAAGAATTAGCGGTGCTGAAGTAGCGCGAATGGGCAGCAATTCTTTGAAAATAATAACAACGGAGAGAATATGTTTAAACAATTATAAAAGAAATGATAAGAAAATATCTGGAAAACATATTTACCTGAAAATATATACTTGAATTGAGTCAAAAGTTGCAACTAATGGATGTACCTCCAACAAGAGAGTAATTACATTTTCTGAGCACTAGTAAATCACATTCCTGAAGTCTTAGTGGTTAGGACAAATAGGAAACCTAGACTTTTATTAAATAAAGTATTGGTATTATGTTTGCTATGTATGTTAATTTCTGTAACTCCAAATTTCTCTAAAGTCTTCCCCTTTTACATTCCTATTTCCAGTATATGATCCATCCATTTTCCCCTAGGCCTCCACAAGAAGCGCAACTAAATGGAGAAGAGCCGTTTATAGTTGTGCTACTTGTTTCCATTACTTTTTTTTTGTGATTCTGTCTGCCCTCATTATCATTACATGTCCGCATCACTGCAGTTGTTTTCTTTTTATTTTTTCAATGACTGAATCTGGTTCTGTTATTTGTCTGATGTGTTCATTTTTAAATCTACCCCATTTTGTTTTTCACTCTATTCTTAGGTGCTTCATCTGAATTGCATTTATCTTGAGTACGTCCTTCTTTGCTAGTGTCCAGTTTTCACATGCATAAGTTACTGTTGGTATTGTTACAGTTGATATTGTTATCTCTATATCTATGTGTCCCAGTATTGTCTGCATCTACCACGCTCTCCATCAGATACTCGTGTGTCGTTACCTTTTCCAGTGTCTTGTTTTTACACTTAATGTCCTTCTTTCATCTATCTTCCTTTACATTTATAATCATTACTCTGGTTTTATTAGTGTTCTATTTTTAAGTTCTCTATCACTTTCGTCTATAAATTAACTAGTTTCGCTTTTTATTTTTGGAATTAGCAATTAGAACTACATCGTCTGCGTATAAAAGACTTCTCATTTTTACTGGTTCTATAGTTGTCTATCACCGATTATGGAACTTAAATGTTTCGTTTGCGTTTTAATTCGTTTAAACGATTTTACTCATAAATACGGAATACAATCATACGGTGTGCACACTAACAATAACAAACATTTACATTAATTATTCTCTTCCTTGCATCAAAAGATCGTGCAACGAACAACCAAAGATATCAACATCATTGCTAATCGGATTGTAAGTGTTACACATGCTGTAAACAGGAGACCTGGGGCAACCAACATAAAACGTAGATATAGACCTGGCGGATTGTCTAGGGACAAGAAAATTTAGTTTCTGCAGCAAATATGGACAATCTATCTTATTATTAATTAATTTGTACAGAAACACCATACCAGCTGTACTCCTTCGCAAAGCCAGGGAATCCAACCCAAACGTCTCCAACAAAACATCATGCGGAAAGCCAATGGAAGGATAGCACCCGTACGCCCTAAACCACAAGCCCTGAATGCTCTCAAGCTCCGCTCTATGATTTTTATAAATTGGCGACCAGATCAGAGAAGCATACTCCACTACACATATAAAAGTTTCAACGTGTTCACATTAGTGAAGTGACTGAAATTGCGATATATAAAACCAAGCGTTTTCATTCGCGAAGAACACATTGCTTGAATATGCCCATTAAACGAAAGAGCCGAATCAAAATGAACATCAAGATCTTTCACGGTTAGGCAGCGGTTTAATACTTTTAGACAGACCAGTAGACTGGATGGAATAGTCATAATTAATATGTTTACACCTTGAGAAAGACACAGTATTACACTTGGAGATGTTCAGTGTAAGGCCATTGGAAAGACACCATTGTAAGATACAATCCAAGTCATTTTGAAGCAGCTCGCAATCTTCCTTTGAAGTAACCGAAGTAAATAGTTTAACATCATCCGCAAATAATAATACTTCACATTTTAAAGCGAGTGGCAAATCATTAATGAACAGAAGAAAAAGCAACGGCCCCAAGTTAGAACCTTGGGGTACCCCAGACTTACAAAGACGACGACATGAAGTAAAGCCATTATACGCAACATAAAATTTTCGGTCCACCTTTAATTCGGTACCTTTTCAATTTTTATTTTGCATATTTTATATTATTGCAATTTTTAATAGTATCTGAATAATAAATTTGCCCAGGGAAGACAAAACTGGGAACCGGTACTACTTTATAAATTATGTTATAAACATATTTAAGTTACGTTTTGTGCCTGCTAGAGATTAAATTTATTAATTTATCACAGGAATATTTTGGATTGTGTTATTGCAATTTTTGTTTCTGTCATTGAATTATCTTGTTCATTTATTGAATTCGCGAATCAATAATGTTATTTTAATCATTTTATCCTGTATCTGCTAATAATTTCCAAATAACAAAAGCCATTTCAAAATTTATATTAAGTACTTTTTTTTTATTGTATCTTAGTTTTAGTTTTCACGCTGTTTTGTTTTTCTACCCTCGAATATCAGTCAAACCCCGTTAGTTAGAACAGCGTCCGTGATTTCGACCGAGATTGCGTCCATTAGTCTTGTAGGGGGGTCAGTTAGGCACGTGGCCTCGACCACTACGTATAAGTTAATCCTTCATCACGCACACAGTGGGTTTGTAAACATTTTCCTGGCAATGAAATCGTATAGACGATCCAGCGAGGTCGATTCCGAAAATTATCTATGCGATATTAATATTTCTTCACCCCCAAGCAAGGCGAAGAATAGACTTTACCACCTTCAGTAATTTATACAATCAATACTTGGTGAAAGGAGAATGTTCACTGCAATTGGAAGAAGCCATCAATGAAATAAAATCTACTGATTAAAGTAATATTAGATTTGAACATAGTTTTTGAATACTGCGATTGCAAAAGATTAATTAATTATATTATTTGGATCGATATATAGCTTGCTAATAAAATGAGGACACTGCAAAATCGAACAAGTTCGTAATTAACTCAGATGCCATTCAAAACTTATTCAATGTTACTGCATGCATTCAAAACGTTATTAACCAAACGTAACCAACAACTTCCTTATATTCTATAGCTCTAAATATTGTCAAATCACAACACAATGGAAACGCTATAAACTCACAATCACGGCAAGAACAATAAAAATTCAGTTGCGTGCGACTTGTTACGCATATAAGTAGGTAAAAGCAAAACAAGTTTATTTTTCCAACACACGACTTCGGCTGTATCGTGTTGTGAACGCTCATATCTGATGTATGACCCATATTTGTTGCAATTACTTTAATTTCCAGCGAACCCTAGATTGAAATTTGTGGCGGTAGAACGGAAAACGTATGGATTTCCATTTATTTAAATTTTTAATTACAACACGTTTACATAGCACCAAGCAGAATCAAGTGGTCGGTAGAATTCTTACTACAGCTAGACTCTACTTACCTTACCTTATTAATATTAACACGTCCATAGGAAGTGATTTATAACGGGTTTTATATAAAGTGGAGACATACACGTATGCATGTTCTATACGATGGAAATCAGATGGCGGTTGTTCTCCATCTAAATCCACAACGCGTATTTCCAGTTATGTGTTACTTGAGTAATGGCGTTTGCAAATTACACATGCACTGTTTCTTAAGAGAAATGGCGGTAGTGTGCCAGTATTTACGGTTAAATTAATTTGAAATGTCACTGTCAGTTAAGAAGTTATCACCGTATTAAAATTCTTAGCATATTACTACAAGGTGACAGTTTAATTGTTTCATGTTTATATTAAATAAAAGTGCCTGCTATAGAACTAAGAACTATATTCATACGATCAATGAGGTTTGCCTTCTGCTTTGCTTTTTAGATTAAGAGTTTAACATCATAAAACTATCCTATACATTCGCAGTCAGAAATCAGAAATTCGAAAATCCAAATAGCTCCAAGGTTAGTACGAAGGGTTAGCGAATAGCCCTGTCATGCAATATACCAATTCCCCCAATTATTATTATTATTATTAACATAAGGGGATGCTGGGTGTGGCACTAAAGCATAACGCTTCGACGTGTTATTAAACCAGATGAGATTATCGCATATAAACGCTACCTGCCGTGGTTCCTGGTCAAATTTCACCACCGCTTCTTAATGGGATTAGATTTCTTTATCGATAACCTCGAAATAACCAATTACTTTAATAGATTGGCTATTTGGGTAATTTCCTTTCAATAAGTAAGTAGGCACTGCATAATCAAATCAATACTTTAATAGTATTTTAAAACACAAGTGTCACAATGACGTTTATGTAATGCGAGTACAAGTTTGATTCAAAGTACGAACATCACATGTCATTGTGGCACACGTTTTTTACAGTATTTTTTCTAATTTGCACATTAATCGCCTATATTACGTTCCGGCAAGAGTCATCAATTTATATTTGCGATGACATCTGTCAAAACGGTGACTGTCAACTCCTTTTTTCAGAGAACACACCCTTTAAATTTTTTTGCATTATTTGATAGGTACAGAGAATGCCAAACAAATAGTAGAACCCCGCTAGATGAATATACCAACAGCGGTATAGAGAGAATTTATTGCCATCTCGACAAGTTACTTGCAAAATTAGCAATAAATTTGAGCGCATTCACACAGGAAGTTTCAAAAAGGAGAAAAGTATTAAAATAAACTCTGCCGATCTTTCAAAACAACGAGATACGATAGATTTAAGATACGGCTACAGTAAGAAATCTAGTGGCCAGAGATCCAGAGAATTGGCGGGCCACCTTACTTTCACACTACTATTTCCAATACATTTTCTAGTATAAACTTCATTTAAATAATTGGTTACGATTCTGTCACAATAAACTGGTGCGCCATCTTGTTGTAATATCAAATTTGATCGTATTGCTAATGGAACTTTCCCCATGTATTCGAATAATTCTTCTCTTGGAAAATGAAGATGCCTTTCCTTCGTGAGTATACCTTCATAAAATTTTCGTCCAATATCTATTCCATCAAGGACCACACATTTATTCCCCAAACATTTTGAAGATTGAATGGATATGTAGGGATCAACACTTACTCGAGCTAAAACTGCAATTGCATTGGCTTCATTTCTTGTAGCCCTTGGTGCTTTTAGCACTTCCCTTCGTGAAACTCCCAAATGCGCTCAAATTTCTTGTTAGTAAATAACTTGTCAGATGATAAAGATCTCGCTGAACAGCGTTGTTAGAACATTCTTCTAGATACCTTACTATTTCTTCTGTATTCACCGTGGATTAAAATCATATCTAACTTCTGTTGCTTTGAATACACAGCCATTTTTTTAAGTTAATTGAGATTTCATGGGTATTTTTCTTAGAACTTAGTACATCTTACAATTTTTAGTGTGATATATATTGCTGTTACATTTATTACATATTTGAAATTAAGAATAAAATACTTATCAGGGTATACAGGTATGGTTTGCTATACGTTTTTCCAAAAGCAACAAAGTTAAAGTTACCAATTTCAATCACCCGGCACTAAGAATAGTACTGGCTCTTAACGTTTCGATGGCATACACCCATTTTTTACAGAAATAAATTAATCTAATGAACAAATAGAGTAATGATTGTAAATTATCTAAATTTTACGCACTAAACTTCTCGACTTATTTTTTACAAACAGTTACATAGGTAAAGCCTGAAATCAATAGATAATTATTGCATGTCGCGTTTTTTGTTAATGTACTATATATCACATATAGTGAAAGTTTATAAAATACGTTACATTTTAAATTTTAGTGTGGCAAGGATAATACATAAAAATACTTTTCTGTAAATTAAATTATTTTAACTTTTTTTAAAACAAGAGTATAATAAAACATAATCCATAATATACACATAAGTGTATTAATTTTGAGACAATTTTGTTCTGTTTATATTGATTGCACACTGAACAATGCAAGGAAAATTTCATTACATCGAACATTTAAAGTAGGTACAACCTTCACCGGCTGTCAATGCTGTCATCATCTCTTTGCGATGCTTAAGGACAAATAAATACTCTGCAGACCTTATTTATAATTATTTTGATAATAATTGTATAATCCTAATTAATAGCTGAAATGGATAACATGAATTATCGTTACATTTTAGACTGTACATTTGGTGGAGGCGCAAGATAAAGAACGCCTATTCAAATTTTCTATTCAGTTTTCTATACTTAAACTGTTTTTCTACTGGATAGACCTAAATAAAATACACACATATCATTAGATCATATAAAAATATCTTAAGTTTTATAGCCTTTCATTTCTCTGTTGTTAATATGAATAAGTCATCACATACAGTTTTAGGGCAATTCTACTACTTCCTCGATCTTTACCTTCATTAGCTTAATATTTTACATTGTTCAGTTCTCAATTGTGAGTAGTCTGATAAGTCTTATTTTTAATACCTAGCAGTAAGATGTCCTTCTTTAAGATATAGTCTTCATAATTTATCATCATTATATTCTTTATGAAAGTACAGTGCCTAAATTTATAATATAACCATAAATTACTTCATTAATTAATTTCCATACTATTACTATAGTATTTCGTGTTAAGAATAATGTGGTCCCATGCCAGATAACATCTAGCACTCTTAACGTTGCTTTTAACTACCGATCCGAAATTTTGATTTTAAGTTTTATGTTAATGGCCAAGGAATTCTTTGTCTTTGATATATCCGCAGAAAATGTTGTATGCATAATTTAAAGATTTCGGCACACGTTTAAAAGAAAATATGCATACAGCATATTATCCATAAATATGTATCACGTATCACGGTAAGGTTAACGCTTATGCAAATCAATGTGTGACCTCATTTTTGATGTGTGTAAAATATGGTGATTGAGATAAGGACGAGAACAATTGGAGTGGAAACAATGATTAGCATAAATGTGTATACTATTTTGCTACATTTTATTTGAGTAATTTTTTATCTCCCAAGAAGATTCTATACACTCAGTGGCATTCAAATCTCTAAAAATTATAAGAATTTTCCATCTAGTTTACGATAATTAGCAAAAATGTCCTATCATTATAGTGTTTCAGTAGACAAATAGGATATTTTTGGGTGGAGATAAAAATATATTGAGTATCTCTACAAAGCGCAGATTGAATGAAATTAACACATACATAAAAGTTCAAGTTTCAATTACAACTAATCATTTTTTACAGATAAGCGGTAACAATAAAATAAGTGTAATCGAGAAACGAAAGATCTATAATTGATTATTTTTTTTATATAAAATGTCTGAAGAAAAGTGAAAAATACAGACGTGAATTGCCTTCTGAAAAATGATGACAAAAAAAGAACTCTCGAACCGAGTAATACACTGCCAAGTTATCTGGCAAATTTTTAAAAGATCGTTTAGTTATAATATTGTTAGACTTTGGAACAAAATTCCACTAGGTATGCGTTGTTTGAGTTCGCTTTCTCTGTCCCACCAATTTCGAAGGAGTGCTTTCTTTAACAAGTAAATATATTTTCATTTTCCTTTATAACTTTCTATTACTTTTCTCTTTATGCTTTTTGCGCTTAGATTTGAATTATTATTACTTTTTGCTTATGATATTTTATTTATCGGGTTAACGTTATTAATGGTGCTGGAGGTAGAACAGCGGCTTATGCTTTGAGCAGTTGATCCTGCACCTTTTGGCATGTTGGTTGAATTTTTAGCTTTTACTTACTTATTTTTATACTACACTGCTCCAATAAATTAACGCACCACTTATTATAAATAAAAAAATATGGATTATTTTATTTCCGATTTTTAATAGTTGGTATTATTTGTAAGCAACATCATTTCTAACCTTAACTTATTGGACATTTGTTGTCATATTTTCAGGGCTTAAGTTAAAAGTGCATACTTAACTTAAGTAAGGTATTTTGGGACATTTAAATTTTGATTTAACTGTTGTATTAAAGGTGTTTCCCTTTGTGAAACAATTTACTCGTTTATTTCTTTTACTTGTGTGATATTATGCAACGTGAAACACGAAACTTAACAAGGGAGGAATGCGCTCAAGCAGTGATTTTACAGGAAGAAGGTTACAGTTACCGCAGAATTGGAGAAAGGTATGGTGTGTCGCATACAACGATATCACGGATAATTGGACGATATAGGGAGACTGGTAATCATTCTCGAAGACGTGGCCAAGGTTTTGTAAGACTTTGCGCATTAAGGCAACGGTTTGTTACATGTAGAAGTCTGCAGGCTCAGCTCCGGGAGGTACATGGTTTGGAAATTTGCACGGAAACAGTTCGCAAACGTCTTCGGGAAGATGATTTATTATGTCGTATTCCGGCGCGTTGTCCGATGTTGACTGTACATCACCGTAGAGATCGTCTAAATTTTGCCAGAAATCACGTCAACTGGTTGGAGGACAATTGGACCCAAATTTTGTTTACAGACGAATCCAGGTTTTGTCTGCACAACTGCGACAGACGTATTCGTGTATACCGACGTCCAAATGAACGCTATGCGCAATGCAATATTACAAATACCACGTTATTTGGGGGCGGATCTCTAATGGTTTGGGGGGGGGGGGTATATCTTTGACAGGTCGCACGGACTTGGTGGTATTAAATAACATAACTTTAAACGCTGATCGCTACATAACAGACATTCTGGAAGATCATGTTGTGCCATTTGCACCTTACATCGGCCCAAATTTCATGCTAATGCATGATAATGCTCGAGTACATACTGCGCGGATAGTCAGAAATTACCTTCAAGAGGTCGGAATCAATACAATCGAATGGCCAGCAAGAAGTGCGGATCTTAACCCTATCGAGCACATCTGAGACATGCTTTCTAGACGGCTGCGAAACTTTCCACACCCAGCCAATAACCTGGAGGAAGTAGGAAGGCGGCTTGTGGAAATATGGGACGGATTGGATCAAAACGATATAAGGTCGCTTATTTTGAGCATGAATCGTCGCTGTCAGGCTGTTATTCGAAACAGAGGCGGAAATACTCAATATTAAATGTAACTAAATGCTTTTTTTAAAAAAATACAAAACTAAGACTTACAGTTTATGTAATTAAATTTCAATTTCCTTGTTTATTTTTTAAGAATTTTTTATGTTTTGTTCACCTTTTTCTATCAAATGACAAGAAATAAAATATATATATATTTATTCATTGTAGAATTTTTTTCAAAATTATAATATGGTGCGTTAATTTATTGGAGCAGTGTATGTTTGATGCCAATAAACCGCTGTTATTATTATTATGTGGATATGATCAATGATCACTTTTTTTGGTTTTAATTTATTTAACTTTTACCAGAAGAATTCTACCCATGATCATGAGTTTAATTTTTTCCTAATATCAATTGATAGTGTTAGCGTTTTACTTAATTAAATCTCAGTCAATGAGTGTTGATGATATTTAAATTACAATTTCAATTATAATTACACATAATATTATCAATATATTGTTGGACAATGTTTTTCCAGACTACTGGAAAAAAGCATTATTATACCTTTACCTAAACCTAAAACGGCTAAAGACTTCTCTGATTTAAAACCAATTACTATTCTCCGTGTACTATCGAAACTTTTATAAAAACCGGTTAATCTTCAAATTCGAACATTTTTAGGAACGATATTTGATCTAATCAGCAATCAGGCTCTCGCCTGGGTCATAGTTGCGAAACCGCGCTAGCTCATATTGCTGATGATATATCACGTAGTATTAATGACGATAACGTTACTGCACTGATTTTGTCATCTTGAAATATATTGGTTTCAGCAAAAATTCAATTTTATTTTTTTTTTTATCGTCTGTACTAATTTATATGTACAGCTCATCATCTTTTCGTTCCATTGTGTCTTGGGGTTCCACAAGGTAGTACTCTCGGTCCTTTATTATATATTATTTATACTTACTATATAGTATACTGTAAGTATCATCTTTACGCTTATGAAATTTACAATTCTTTTAATGCTTCTCGTATAAATAATGCTCTCAAATTACTTGCTGATGCATCTCCTAATCACTGCTTTCATATTAGTACTAAAAAAACTTCGGTTTTAGTTTCCGGTCAAACTAAATCACGTATAACTGCTCTGTCTCATGTCAAAATTAAGGTAAATAATGAAGTCATTCAGTCAGAATGTGTTCGTCATTTAGGACTTTACTTAGACACTAAATTACGTTATAAACTAATGTTTCTTATAGATTAAGATTTTCTTATTGTAATTTGAAAATATTGTATGGTATAAAAGACTGTTTAGATATATATTTGGCACTGTGTGATTCTTTAGTTCTATAATTTTCGTGTGAGTGTCTACCATAATTGTTTACAATTATCTATGCTATTCATAGAACATATACACTCAATTCCAATTAATCTAATATTTTGTCATTGCGCTGTTATATCTCTACAAATTTCAATGTTGCCATATATCTACTGATATATTCTTTATTATATATCTGATTCAACTATAATGAAAGAGACCATAAATATGTAAATTGAAATGAATGTGGCAGCAAACATAACTACCTATTTGATAGACGGATAGTACATATTCACCATTGAAGATCAAAGCATTTGCAAAAGAAAAAAACACCACGCATTATGCAGATAATATATGAAATCCCTAGAGTAGATTACTCAAGTCAAGTATTATGCAATTAGAGACGGCATAATTCACCTCATAAGTCCTCATGCAATCCCTGCCACGTGTTTGGCACATTCGTCTGCTGGTAATGGCTAGAAAAACGGCGGTGGCGAGATTGTGTGCCGTGAATGGGTATAGTTACTCGAACGTAACGGATACGTCACTGACCTCGAATGTCAGGAAGTCATAACCTTGATCGCGCGATCGCTGACCAGCAAGGGAAACAGTAGCGAGGGTCGGCCAACCATCTCACCCTTAAGGAAGCTAATAGGTTGTGCACGAAGTGAAACACATGTGTACGCAAAAGCAGAATTTACATGTGTAAATGCACAAAAGTACTTTATTATCTAAAGAGAATTTTGAATATGCCCTGTCATTAACCACTTCATTCAAAATGAGAAACGACGCCTGCTTTATTCCATGACTTAGGTATATATTGTAGCAATTCACCTGAGGAATATTAAAGCAGCGAATATGTATGTTCAAATTATGAGATGGAAATCAATGTTGGCAATCAAAAGCAAATAGAAAACCAGCCACCTACAAAACCACCCTTGCATTTAGCATTAGCAAACTTCGTCTATAATATTTTCATATTTATTCTCGCATCAAATGTGACACGTTTTAGTTCTATTTATATATTAACGGTCATTTAGATTAAGGTCTTTCTTATAGGACTGGCTCGCGTGCCCCACAAAACGCATGTAGCCACGTACATAACCGTTGCAGTTACAAAATAACAGTTTGCTTGTTTTTTTCTTTTTGATTGGGTCATGCGATTTTGTGGCCTCGGTTCCACTAACATTTGCATCAGTAATCTTGGACGTCAATATATGAGAATACAGAACATGCGTGTCTATACAAATAAACCAAAACGTAATTTCAAACCAAAATGGTATAGTTTACACACAATTAATCAAAAAGTTTCCCACTTTAGGAAACCACAACAATTTTGCCATGATGTCCTTAAATTATTTTCGCTTATCACTCTCCATACATTAGTATTTTTAGTACAGCTAGAGTTAGAGTTAATAGGAAAGAAAAGACATCGTCAAAATTTGGGTTTTGAAGGAAATAGTTATCAAAATTTTTTCAGGGAGGCGTTCTTTGTACTTTTGAGGACTCGCTCATAAGCGAAATTGTAACTTTACGGTCATGGGCTTCATGAACATGTTTCAAAAGTAATAGTACTAAAAGAGCTGAAAAAGAAACAGAAAGACTTCACAAGTAACCAACAATTTCTTATAGACACCATAAACAGAAATAAGCTAACAAAAACAAGATTGAAGACAAAAGACAAGGGCTCAGCTAGGAGCCTACAGAGCATGCGCTACTTATTTTATTTATGCTTTAACTGCATCATTTATCTTTAGAGTTTCTTCACTAATTCGTAAAAGACAGTTATTAGCCACATACTTAACTAATCCATCATCAGTATCAGTACTTGGTAAGTCCTTTAAGAAGATAATAAATAATAAAGAGCCTAAACAGACCCTTAGCCAGAAGAGAATGGTGATTGATCTATCCCGCAGTTTTAGGTCTAGAAAGCTTTAGAAGCGGCGATACCCCTTTTGGGGTGACTAGCCACTATATAATACAGACCCTTACGCACTCTTCTCACATTAGTGACAGTGGTAGAAATTACCTTCAAAATTTAATGCCAATTATTAAGATAAATATTTTGGTCGAAAGGGCCAAAACATTGTGGGGGCATAATAGGTCTTCTGGCCGAGTCGTCTTACGGGGTAAACCTGCCCATGAAGGTAAAAAAAAAGATAAATATGTTATGATAAAAATTATATTCATGATCCAGAACTGCATTTTTATTTTTGATCTAAGACTCTCCTTGTATGTTCTGCAAATGCCGCAAATGTCAACTCAATATATAGATATCAAAAGGAGAAAAAAAAACAATTTATTATATGTTAAATTATGCTCATTTTTTATTTACTTAAGTTCCATTTTTTGATATACGTGGTTGCACTTTCTAACCATTTATTACTACGTTCTCTACTTCTTTTTTTCTACGTGAGGGGAGAAAGACGCATTCTCACAGATGTTCGGGCGCTTTTGTTTCACTTCTCTCTTCTTGCTATTGTCCCTTTTCCACTAATAATACTTTTTGCCATCTTCTCTATGAATTTTCAGTTCTTTTGCGGCTTCAGCATAATGCCAATCATACTTTTGGTTGTTAGTGTACCTATGCGCTTTTGTGTCTGGGTTCTCTCCTTCTTCCACCATGGACAGCATAGAAGAAGGTGCCTTCAGCAGTGTCCTCCACGTTACAAAAGTCAATACATATCAGTTTTCTATACACCCATTCGGTAGGAATGAAAATAGGTGTAGAAACATCCATACCCAGTTAATATCTAGGTAATATAATAGGTACAACGTTCTCCGTGCTCTCTGTTGTATCAGGACTTTATATCCTTTATGCGTCCCTCGTCCAGTCACTCTTACTGTCACCGATCTCTTACTGGTTTTGCCATTCGTTTAGAATGTGCATGTAATCCTGTTTTAATATCCTCACTGAACCTTCTGGTTTCAAGGTAATTGGGTTGTTTTCTTTTCAAAGCCTCTTTTCGGCTGTTCTTTCATTGAATACAATTTTTCAACACGTTTTTATTAATCCAAATGTTTTGACAGGTTAATCAATTAATTCCTAGAAATTGTGTCGAGTTTTCCTAACATTACAATACGAATGTAAAGCAATATTTCTGCATAGCTATAAGTGGATGACAAGCGAATTCCACGCCCTCACTAAGGGAAACATTTGCATAAGTTACCATCGAGGAATGTCAACATGTGTATTTCGCATTTTTGTAGCCCTTGTGCTTGATTTCTCTGTGAAAATCGTCCCAATTTACCCTGACGAGGCGTCCTTGTCCAAGGAACCCCTCCGTTCAGATTAACGTAGTGTTTAGCACCCAGACGTTCACGTTCAGGCCGAGGGCCTCTATTGACCAGCTTTTAATCGCGCTTAATGCATGCGCATAAATTTGCCTACCGCATGGACTGAACGTCCGCCGGTGTGGCGTGCGATTCGTGTCAAAATATAAATATACATATCGTGTGTCGTTGTACAAGGATGGATTCAATTACCTATGCTGACGTCGGGGCGCCGCGGACCAAAAACAAAAAGGAAAGAACGGATGGGATGGAAAGGGAGCAGTCAAATTTCGGAAAGCTCCTCGCCTCCGGTATGCACGCGCACATATATGCGAGACGAAAGCGCTGCGTCTTCTGTTCACGACGACCTTGAAGCTTTTCCCCCACCAGAAGCGTCCGTATGAAAGTTTCCATTATAGCACAAACGTAAAACCCGCTTATCGGAACGCGGATGAATAGGTGGTACTCATTCTGAGTTCGGTTTTCGATAGGGACGTTGGTTTGCGAAAAACGTTCAAAACTGTAAACGGAAACACTCGAATGTAACGGAAGACATCGTAGAAGTTGTTTTCGCTATGTGTTAACGTGTATTTTATCGGCGCCACTCCGGTATTTTAGTTCACATTTCAAAAACGCACTCCAAAAACATTGTGTAAGCAAATAAATGAACGAATTCGATCACGGTACGAGCTTTGCAATCGTCAGTAGTGTGCCGACGATGGTAAGGAAATTTAACGTTTCATGTTTGTTTCATATAGCTGATTCAAACACGAATCACGCGATGTGCGCTTTAGAGTTTTAAATAAATATGTGCTTGATTAAGTTTACTTTTTTAAATAGGAAAATTTTCTTTGCATATTTACAATAGCAATACATATTAACATTAACATTACTGCTATTAACAATCACTTACAAATTTATATTTGAATTTTTCCCATTTCTGGTTGAGAGCTTAAGAAGGAAATATTAAATTCGTGAACATATTTTGTTATATTGTCGAACCACTCCTACAATATGTTTCTAAATAAGAACATGATATTGTAGATAGACGTTAAGTCATCAAAAGTTATTAAAATTCATATGATGCAACAGTCACCTAGTAGCATTGAAGACCCTTAGTAAACGCGAAACGCGACATGTGAGCGACTGACTTTTAATTACTATTTATTTGTTTACTTATTTTAATTATTTAAATATTCATAAAAGTGTCCAAAGAATGACCGGCAACTTTTCTGTGAAAAACATATTAAATTATAATGTATAGTGAGGTGGAGCAAGTGCGACCTCAGATTCATAGAGTTGATTTTGTCATGCTATAAACATTTTGATATAGATGCTCGAAACAAAATTCTTATATTAATAACAAAAAAAACGACAGGTTTCTTTTGACCCACGTGTAAAAAAAGCTGAAAATTCAATAAAATCACAAATAGTTAGACATTTCTTCATACACCTAGTTTTGGACATATATAGAGAGAGATCAGGAATTATAAGAAAACACGTTTATTTGCAAAACTTGGTTTCTGCTTTCGACAATAACTCGTTTAATTGTCTTGAAACTCAAATTATTCTCTTGTTCTAATTCTTGAAACTTTATTTCCATGTACAAATCCAAATCTTAAGCGCACCCGAATCTCTGTGATACTATACTCGTCATCAAAATGCTCACACCAATGTCCTTTCAGTTGCTTTAACACTTCTTTTTCTCATTTTGTTGAGCTTTAACTCTCTTCTTAGATCTTTGGATCTAGTTATTCTTATGTTTTTCTTGAAGCGTATAATGATTGCCAAGGTAATCACGTTATATCACGTTAATAGTTCAGCATAACACTGACCCGGTGGTAAGCCTTCATGTATCTTAGCTTTATATTTTCAAAACTGTAATTATAATTTTGACAACACTACAATGCTTGAGGTAAAACCTAATTATAAAAAAACATCTATTTTTGGAAATGGAGCACAATTTTAAAACTGACACACACCAACTCAGTAATATTGTTTACAATACCTATTTTAAATGTCGCTAATTGAGCTTATTGGTGCAACTCATACATTGAATTTTATTATTTAAATCTCCAAAACTTCGACTACAATCTTTGTTTTTACTATTTTTTGTGCGTTTACTTGTTTCTTGACAAATTGTTTAAATTTTACACTTTCTTTCCTATTTGACTGTTGTCATTTTAAGTATTTTTCAAATGGATCCTATTCCTTACTTGTAAGTATATATATATGCATCATGTTTCTTAATTAATTGTTTGAATTACTTATTGTATTTTAGTGTAGCCTCCTAATGATGATATAATCAAATGTTGTTCTTTATTTTAATTGGCAATATGCTTCACCACAACTTAACTGCAATATTTTTTTCCGAACTTAATAATTAACAAAGTTATGACTTACACTTAAAGTTTAATACTTACAATTTGAAAAACATGTTAGTCTAGAATTCTTGAACATACCTGCGGCTTCCATAAGTTCATTTTTTCCAGTCTTTGTAAGTTTCTATTTTGAATTAGTTGTGTGTTATTTTCAAAGTTGCATCGTGTAATGCAGAATAGTAGTAATTTATTTGAAGCACTAGTCAAATTCAATGCGATTAAAAGCAGGAACCGTGAAAATCTTTTGAAGTAATTCCTAAAAATCTGCTGTTAAAAATTAAATTAAAGAAGGTATGATAGGTTACAGGAAATAATGCTACAAAGCATACTGCAAGAAGAGCACAAAGTTTGTATGGCAGATTAATGTATAGCTAACCTACCTATCATCAACATTTTGTTAATAAACGATATCTGCTGTGTTAACGATTAGTAGAAAATGAGGTATAAAAAGAATGAAAAAAGCTTAAGTTTGTTATTGTTTGAGTTGCACAATAATTTACTACCAAATAACAAGAATATTGGTATTAAAAATTAAATTGGAAAAGTTTTACATTAAGATAGTTCATATTTGCATATACAAATACGCCCAGGAAAGCTAATCTATGTTTATGATTGCCATTTGATAACTCCCCTCATACTGCATTTGATGATTACATTTTCCCGAGTTTTCTCCCTCACTAAAACTGCATCAGCGAGTCTGAATGTCCTAGTAACCTGAATGCATTACCAATAGCCCCTACTTCAATTTCCATGAAATTAATTCTATATTACCAGAATAAGCACAACTTTTGCATTTCAAATTACCGACGTTGTTGCG
The DNA here is from genome assembly GCA_949128085.1 of Cetonia aurata. Classification (NCBI taxonomy): domain Eukaryota; kingdom Metazoa; phylum Arthropoda; class Insecta; order Coleoptera; family Scarabaeidae; genus Cetonia; species Cetonia aurata. The sequence goes on from OX421887.1 coordinate 28,825,797, forward strand.
CTTGTTGAATCGCCTCATTACATACACGGATCCTCCCACTGCGTTGTTGCAGGCTGCTAGCTATGGAAAGAAAAACGGAATCTGGTACGCGCCCCCAGGCGGTCAAGGATGGAGCAAAGCTCCCAGCCGGAAAGCGTCCATAGTTGAAGCAGACGTTCCGCCACCGGGAGGCGGCAGCAGCATCAAACCCAGTTCTGGGAGAGTGATTAGGATTATCAACAATATGGACCATACCGTACAGGTATGTCTAACTCTTTTAGAATCGATTTAATTTCCATGCACGCGGCGCATCCGCCATTCTTTAATCTTTAATTTAATTTGCCAGTGCCGAGTGTTATTAAATTTAAGAACCACTCAACCGTTCGAAGAGGTTCTAGAGGATTTGGGTCAAGTTTTAAAGATGAACGGAGCCAAAAGGATGTACACAGTTTCCGGGCAAGAAGTTCGAAGTTTCTCGCAACTCAGAAACGAGTTCGCCGACGCCGATACGTTCTATTTAGGAGTGGGACCGGTGGGCGGTACCGTCATGATGTCCCCGATGAGGAGATCGCGTTCGCGTCAACCGCAAACGGCTATAGTAGAAGATATCAGCAAACAAAGGAGGGCCCGCAGTAAGAGCAGGCCCCGAGCTTTGTACGCACCGGAAAACGAAATAGTCCGGAATAGCGGTAAGCTAGTTTTTGTTCGATTTGTGTTAATAACCATTACGTGTTCTTCTATCAGATTATACTTTATTAGAAGTACTGAAAGAGGAACCGATGCGCGTAACAATAAAGGGTTTGAGAAGGACCTTTTATCCGCCCATACATCACGCGCCCATGGACAATACGCCGCCGGAGAAGAAAATGCAATTAGAGTGGGTGTATCCTTTAAGTACTAAAATAGAATTTAATGACATGGCATGATAAACGATAATTTTGTTGCAAATAAGTAGGAGTGTCTTTTGAAATGTTAGCTATACTTTATTGATCTTCTTTTGAAACACTTTTAAGTTTAAAATTAGAACTACTTGAATTTCCGTTGATACAAAAATTACTGGTCAAACCAATTATAAATTTTATTTTTATTCTTAGAAAATTGGCATTTTAAAACAAAATAAATAAAAAGTAATACTTATTTAAAGAATCATGAGACACAAATGACAATCAAGGTGCTATAGGTATTTATAATCCTTTACTAAAGATTAGATATGGATATCGAGGCACTGATTCAAGAAGAAACCTATGGGTATTGCCAACAGGAGAGCTTCTATATTTTGTAGCAGCGGTTGCTGTAATGTACGACAGAGATGAAGAGACACAGAGACATTATACGGGACACACAGAAGATATTCAATGGTAAGCTACCGATGGGTATTTCATTTTAATTTTAACTATTTTCGAAGTTAATATACAATGATTTCTTTAGCAAATGATTTATATCGATTAACAAATCAAATTAACAAAATAACCATATTGTTTTATTCACCGGAAAGGATACTGGAAAGGTACTGGAACTGGCAGCCACAAATATTCAGATTCTGAGCTTTCGTAGATTCGTCATCAGAGAACCAAAAGAGAATGTAATTGGTAGCGGATAACACTAAATATGAGTTGCGCAGACATTACAACATATTAAAATACTTATTAAAATTCTAAATTAAAAAGACAATTATAAGAACTACACTCTTTTTTGGATCCCTTATTCTGTGATGATGCAATAAATAAATTGCGAAAGCTAAGAATATATCTGAATATTTGTATGAATCATGGCTAATAGATACTTATTCTCTTTTGTAATTCTACCGACCACAGCCAGTATTTCTTTTTCATATTGTTTTAGAATATATGGCAAAGAGTTCTTAATTAGCAGATTTTGAGAAATGTGCACCTTTAAGGAAGAACAAAAATTCATTAGGTATTTAATAACTAAAGCACTGATAGAATCGAATTCTTAGTCCGAAAAATATGTGTAATATCAAAACAATACTAAATTACGCTCGTCAGTTACAGACCTATTAGTTCGTGCAAGATTTAAATCACACATAATACGAGTTAAGAAAATTGCCTACAGATAAATGATATTGAAAAGAATGTGAACGAAAACAAATGGATAGGAATTTTAAATCTGTTATTATACAAGAATAGTAAATTCTACAAAGAGCGTATAAAGAGTGATTTAACGATACGATCTAACAAGTTGTAAATACTACCCTACTTTTTCATGTCCGACTTCACAATGATCCTTGATGAAAATAACTGTTGTATCAGACCTAATCCTTATGTTATTTCATTTACAGCATGGATTTACATCCTTCAAGAGAAATGGTTGCTTCCGGACAAAAAGCAGGTAGAAATAGGAAAACCCAAGCCCACATTAGGATATGGAGCACAGAAACATTGCAAACCCTTTACGTTTTTGGTATGGGGGAATTTGACATTGGTGTGGCGGCGGTGGCTTTCTCACAATTGGTAATTGACTGAAACTAGCGCTTCTGTCCAGTTTAATATTCGCTAAACATTACATTTTCAGAATGGCGGAAGTTACGTCTTAGCTGTCGATGGTGGCCGAGAAAGTATATTGTCGGTATGGCAGTGGCAATGGGGACATTTATTGGGAAAAGTGGCGGTAAATTCAAGTTTAAATATCATCTGTTACAGCAATTGTATTTTTATTTTAGCATGGAATAAATATTTTGCTATTTTTATTTCTTTATTGTTTATTCAGGCTTCTGTCACATTTGACCTTAGTTATATATGGGCATTACCTGAGAATTAGCAGGAAGAAAAGTTTCCTTTGACGATATTTGTTCGCATATTTTTCACATAACTTACTTAAAGCGGAATTATATGCATATCTTTGTTTCCAAGTAGGTACATAAAATGATTAAGAAATCAACTTTAATATATTTTGCTTGGCAAGGATGGAAACAGAAATGTGAAATCTAGTCATAGATTGACAATTATATAGCATAAATGACTACTACCTCCTTCATATGTTACCTCATCTCATTTGATATACCTACACTTAATACGTATGCTGAAATGCATACTCATATAACAGAGGCTAAATAATAAAATCGAAATGGTATATGAAGTGTATGGAGAAAGCGCTAATTATTACAGAAAGATTGTGTCAAGACCCATTAATTATTTCTAGTTTAAGTTCATAAGAAAACACTTTTACGGCTTTGGAAACTTTTTTACATCGGTCTTTCATTTAATATTTCTTACTACCTACTTTCAGCTTTTAAGATCGCGTTCTGATATCATTGAAGTTCTGGAAAATATGCATCACTTATAATTTGCTATAGCATGCAATTCTTACATTCCAACTTCATTATTTGCTTTTTGTTTCTTGCCTAGATGCTTCTGGAAACAGATAATATGTAATAAATTGGTTGAGATATTTATGTCATATTTCAAATTGAAGTGTTCAATACCTTTCAATAACTAAAAAGAGGAAAGAAAGTAACATTTGTGTATAATTGGAAAAATTATTATAATTTTAATAAATAAAATTTTAAAAATAAATTATATGAATACATTTCTTTAAATTAAGGGCTTAATATTAAATCAAAGATTCTTTTTTAGTTATTTCTAGTTAATCTTACTAAATACATGCTTTTCTTATACTAATTCATCAAGAATTTTCTTTAAATAAGATAAAATTCTTTCTAATTATCCCTTGTTTAATAAATTGTTCCAGTAATAGGAAAATAATAACGAAAAATAAACCGAATTAATATTGTGCAAATTCCATTTGTTTTGTAAGTATGCATAATGAAACATAATTCATTCAAATCATCCACCTATATTCAGTATTAGCATAAACACAGGCTTTGGGTTATCTTTTGCATAATGATTTTGCCTAACTCCCTAACAATGGACTGCAAAAGGCAGGGTAGACCTTGAATGAATAAGCTTTAAAATTTCGTGAACCAACATCCATTTCGTGTTGGGTCTTGTATAATAAATATACATAAATTTATACGCACATAGTAAACATATACAAAAGAAACGGGAGAAAACAAAGCGTTTGCTTGTTAATATTTTTAGAGCAGACTTCGGCAAGACATAGTAATTCAGTTTTATTATGGAGCAGAAGGTCGTACAAAACTTTATTATAATTGTAGACACTACAAGAAGAATTAACTGGTGCAGTCTTCCATCCTTTGGACGACAACTTATTGATAACACATGGCAAAGGCCATTTAACATTTTGGAACAGGCGAAAAGATGGTTTCTTTGAAAGAACTGACATAATCAAACCAGTAAGTTCATACTATTTCAAAACAGAATTATTTCTACAAATTTACTGCGCATTTTAGCCTTCAAGAACTTTAGTGACAAGTTTACAATTTGAGCAAGATGGGGACGTGATTACCGCGGACAGTGACGGATTTATAACGATTTACAGTGTAGATAGTGATGGAGCTTATTTCGTACGAATGGAATTCGAAGCTCACAATAAAGGAGTTAGTTCCCTAGTTATGTTATCCGAAGGAACGTTGTTAAGTGGTGGTGAAAAAGATAGAAAAATCGCCGCTTGGGATTCATTACAAAATTATAAAAGGATAACAGACACAAAAGTACGCGGTTGAAAAAAGAAAATCAGATTTTATTTACTCATATATACTTATCAATTTTTAGCTGCCAGAAGCAGCAGGAGGTGTTAGATCAATTTATCCCCAACGCCCTGGCAGAAATGATGGGAATATTTATGTTGGTACAACGAAAAATAATATTTTAGAAGGATCATTGCAAAGAAGATTCAATCAAGTAAGTAGCGAGAAAGTATGGGAAAATGTTATTGTGGAACAGATGAATAATTGGGTTATTATAGGTTGTTTTTGGTCATGGCAGACAACTGTGGGGCCTTGCTGTTCATCCGGATGATGAACTATTTGCTACCGCTGGTCACGATAAGAACATAGCATTGTGGAGGAAAAATAAATTACTGTGGACAACACAGGTAGAAGCAATACTACTTATACTTTGGTGTTTACTTCATTATTTGACAAAATTGAAAAGCTTTTGAACGTATAACCATAGATAACAAAGAGAGCCACGATGGTCACTTCTTTATCTTTTTTTTGAGCATATGAAAATTGCATTACCTCTATCAATATCTCTATTATTTAGGTTGGTTATGAATGCATATCACTATGCTTCCATCCTTTTGGAATAGTCTTAGCAGCCGGAAGTACAGAAGGTCATTTAATAATTTTGAATGCAGAAAGTGGTGTGATAGCAGCTACTGTGAGAGTGTGTGGATCACCTCTAAATTGTGTTGGATATAATCCCGGTGAGTGAAACTATTCCTATTGTGGTAAATTAGATGAAAATAATAATTTTCTTTTAAGGTGGAGATTTAATAGCTATAGCTTCGCAAAACGGCAGCGTTTACGTTTTTCGCGTAAGCAGAGACGGCTTCTCCTATAAAAAGTCGAATAAGATACGAGGTTCACAACCTCTGATGCAACTAGATTGGAGCACAGATAGTAGTTATGTACAAACGGTAACTGCCGATCATGACTTGTGCTTTTGTAAGTTGAAATCTCCATAGTTGATTTCACCTTTAATGATGTTGAAATATTTTAGGGGATATCAAATCTTTATCGCCTGAAAAAAGTCCAATTGCTATGAAAGACACCAAATGGTATAGTCATAATTCAACTGTTGGTTTCCTAGTAGCTGGTAAGGATATTGTTTCGTTTAAGTATACTTTTTCTCACTTTATGTTCTTTAAGGTGTATGGAATAACAGATTCTATCCAATGTCTTCTATTATAAGCACTGTTAGCAGATCGTCAGCGCATGACTTGTTAATATGCGGTGATACTGATGGATATCTTCGCCTCTTTAGGTATTTAATCACTTATGATTCTAATAAAATATTATGTTTTTCATCATTTTTCATATTTAGATTCCCAGTACTCAGCACTAAAGCGGAATACAACGAAGAAAAGCTCTATAGCGGAACAGTGGCGTGTGCCAGGTTTCTATTCAACGATCGCAATGTAGTGACTGTAGGTGGTACCGATGCCGGGTTAATGTTATGGGAATTAACAGAAGAATAGCAACAAGCTTCCTTCTACTATGTACCGTCGGTAGTGGCTGAAGCAGAACCATTCAACGAATCTGAGTATGAGTCCGATTTGGATACGCCGTTTGAGGTATTGCATATAACCTACGGTTAAATTATGCACATATATTAAGTGTGATAAGTTCCAAAAACTTAAATTAATAAAATGGCGAGACTCGAGCACGACTCAGATAATGATAAGTGAAACACGTTACCCTAATATGGACGTTCTTTTTTTGAATAATTTGTTAACATTAATTAAGACTTAACAAGGAACGGGTATTTGTAAGACATGTAATGATAAGTATAAATGAAAGAGTTACATCGTCAATAGTTCTGTCTTAAATGTAAATCAAAAGAGATTTTGTTTTTATGTTAACCTGCTTTTAGTAAATTCGAACTGGTAAATTAGTTTTAACAAATCAATGAAAGATTTGACAATATTCTTGCTCTTCATAAATCGACATTTTCGAATTGTAGCTGTATGGTACAATCCATATCTGCGTTACACCAAATTATGCTAGTACAAGTAATGGGTAGGTATGCATTTTAATCGTATACCCGACATAGATTCACAAAATCTCCGATGAACTTTTAAAGGTTATAAAATGAAGATCCTTTTTAATAATAACTACTGCGCGGCTATTTTAGGTATATTCACTCGAGTATATATGTCTCTATATACTTGCTCACGTGATGACGATGACTTCAAACGACATGCTATTACGCACACAGCCTTCAATAAAATTGCAGTATTGAAGGAGTTTGAGTTGGTGGTGTGTTTCCTATCATCTCATCTTTTCAACCTAAAACTGCCACGCAGCACTAATAAAATCATTTTTCTTTATATTACTTCAAATATGTTAAACAGTATTTGTAGTAATATATTTGCATTCGCAATTTGCCATATGTAAACTGCATTTTCTTTGCAAACGTCTAAACGAAATTAAAACTCGAAAAAGTTAAGTTCAGCAAGTTTAGTAAAGCTGCTTCACTTCCGCATCATTTCAACTTAACCGAAACAAAGTTAACGGGATTTGATAATAATAACATAATTTGATATTATTGTCAAGGACATGCAACGCATGTAATACTATTTAATATGAATTTTATAAAATTTATAATAATGGCAAAAAAATATTGAATTTTCGAATGACATTTTTGTCAAAAAGAAAATACTAATAATAAGATTTTCATTTCATAACATTTCTCTAACACCCCTGAAAGTTTAGTGATAATTTTTTTAAATAAATCGTTAATGTTAAATTAGAATTTGTCTAACTAATAAATCTAAAACCGAAATATGAAACAGAGCGTATACTATCTCCATATTAATGTAAAATGTATTTTTGTAGAAAATATTACAAGGTGAAAAATATTTAAATAGAATTTAACGGTAACATACGGATTAAGAAACAATCTTATGTCTGTTTAAGTTTGAGTGTATTAACTTAAAATTAATTAAGTTACCTTCTTAAAAACTGAAATACTATACGGGTGCTTCATCAGATCGATGACGAACTTTAGCAGATGAGAGCCACTGCGATTCTAAGAAAAATTAATAGTGCATGAACCATTTCTTGTTGCAAAGTTATAGTGCCTTCAAGATTTTACGTTTGCTGCCGCCATGAATCGACAGCATCTATATCTCCGTGCTAAAACTTATTTTACGCCGTATATAGACATGCATCGCACGCGGAAGGCCACAAACCGTACTCACACTCGCAAAACTATAGTTTCTGGCCTAGTGATACAAATAACTATTCTTTTATTTGGAACAAACCCCATTGGCGTAGAACTGGTAAATTGACATCTACTTATATTTTTTCCATTTGTTACGTATAAATTGTTGACATATAGTCGTCAACCAATAGCCAACATGCTATATGATAAGCACCTAATGTAATAAATAGAAATAGCTATCCATTACCAGTCACCCTAAAAGTTGCAATTAAGTAAGTTACAAAAATAATTTACAGCACGTGATGGAAGTAGTCGAATCATTGCTAAAAACAAACTGTTAAAGCTTTAAGACCAAGACGGTATATTTTTCAAACAAAAGCAAAAGGAAATTTTGTTCATATCTTTTTTCCTTCTTTCATCGGCTAGAATTTGTCATCGGACTAATAAATACCTAGTGTAGAATTATAAATAATATTAAATTTAAACTATATTTTTGTGGTTAGCTTTCAATATTCTTAATTTGAAATACATACATTCAAGCTGTACAAATGGGCATTATTTTGTTTAAAACAAATAAATACTATTTAACACTTTAGCTATTGCCTGTATCAAAACATGTACTACAATCTAATTAAATAATGTGCATTTTTTGATAGGTAGCGGTTAAAATGATAAGACACCGGTCTTTTTTTATATTTTTAATTAGAACTACATGGTAAGCATGGTTTGCGTATGAATAGCTTAACATATTTTCTTTAATAATTAAAAGTATAGTATATTTTAGGTTCAAATTACTGAGATAAGATATATATCCGCCTTCATACCGAAAGTACTTACTACAGATGAATTTTGATAAGTTTTTTATGATACCAAATATTACGTAGTTAAACGGAAAGAAAAGGTGTGTAACTGCTATATAAATATATTTAATGAAATCCGTGATCAAATACCTCAGTTTTAAGTTTTAGATATAAGATAAGAATATTCATTTAATTATTTTTAAACGAATGCACCTTATAGATTAAAAAAACGTTTACATATAAACTTAGCGCAATAGGTTTGATTTAGACAATACACACCCACAAAAAAAACTGCCAATAGATTATAGTCCTCCTTATTCACTGACCTCTTAATTAAGCTTTACCTTAATCATAGTCTATAGTTCTAATACTTTTTACTTTCTTTTGATTGCCTTTTTAAAATGCTTCTTGGATATGTACGACTTTAATATATTACAAACAAATTGTTTGTAACAATCACACGATGGAATATTAATAAATAAATTGTAAATGCCTTAAATGTGTTCTTATTTATTTCACGTATAGAAATCTTCCTTAAATCTACAGCAGTGAATAAAACGCATGCGCATAACAAATTTTATTCAAAAAGTTAATACTTCACATTCATATACATATGTACAAAGCAACTACATGTATAAAACAATTTTCGTGAATAAGGGATCTTATATACAAAAAGAAACATACAAAAAAATGAAGTAAAATGGCAAGGAGGAATTAATATCGTCTAAGTTTTATCAATGGTCGGGTTGGTATTAACTGTAGGTTCGCAAGATGTACTGTCAGAACTGTTTACGGCAGGTGAAAGGTCCCGCGCAGGCCGTGCATCGGGGGTACTTACAGGGGCGTACACCTTAGTTTCGGATTCGTTGTTAGCCAAGGGCGCTTCTATCCTTTCACTGGGAAACATGGTGCTTTTCGAGTACACTTGTATTGGACGCTGAAATCCTTTAGATTGGTGATGAGGGTAGCCTAGATATTCGCTTTTGGCGAAACCAACTTCCGGGGAGAGTAAATACTGTGTAAATTTTTCGGGAAAGAATTCGATGGAGTTGTAATTCTTATAGATGACCTCCTGTAATATAACATAACAAAATGTTGGTGAGAAACTCTAGAAAATAAAATGTGTGCGGTAATTCCTATAGATATATCAGATTTAAAATACGCAAAAACAGGATATAATTAGTTTCCCTTCTACCTACTAAGGTGTTGGTTTTTGTCATGTACAAATTTAGGTCGTTGTTTTTTTACTTAAGACAAATGCTTTACCTTCTTTCCGCGATTTTTATTTGCTTCCCAGAAAGAATTTTACTAGAGAGAACAAAAAAATAGCAGAAGGTTGTGTGGGATAAACTGCAGTGTTAACTCTAAGATGACTACAGTAGAAGCGGAACCCCCGCCTTCACGCGCACCTGACGTCATGAGCTCGAGGAGGAGGGCGAAGCACAGTCGATGGCTGGCGTACAGTGCTGCAGATACATATTACAATAAAAACTGAATTTCGTATTTTGTACGAATCGAAGATGGTAGCTATGTCGCGTGCAAGTGATAACGTTTCTCCATACTTCTTCGGGTGTGTCTCACTCCAATGAGCACGCCCTCATGCTATTGCGCCAGCAGAAAATACTTGTACTGTATGTATTTATACACAAATGATTCTGATACTGAAGAAAGGTAGCCCACAAAAAGTAACAACTAAAGATCAGACTTTCGTTTCATCAAAAATTTTGTGTACGCTTTTCTGGCGCAATTGTCTGGATTTTTGAATAGTTTTGGAATCATTACTAACAATCAGCATGGGTTTCTGCTGAACAGATCGCCCTTTACTGCCATATATTCGCTTTAAAATAGTAGAGTTCGTTGACGCAGGCGAGTGCCCTGTGGCGGTTTTTTGTGAGAGGCGAGCATTTGAATGTGGCAGTCAGTGTTCTGCTGAGTAAATTATATGAATCTGGCGTTAAGGAACCAGTTGATATCATCCTTTCTTAGTGACAGAGGGCAATATGTATCTTTAGGAGACTGCAATAAAATAGCTGACATATCACGTTTAGAAAATAGACTAAGTGTACCACAGGGGTCGGTACGATTTTGTTATTGATTTATATAAATGATGCAAAAAATATGTATATTTTAGTTTTTACGGTGATGACACGTCTATATTTTGTCTGATAAAGATCAAGATGCATCGAACGTAAATGTAATAATCTATTGTATCAATTAGAAACGCAGTTATGCAATCATAATTTATTACTTAATAAAGACCAAACGAAACTGCGATTTTTCATAATTATCGGAGGGTTGCGCCGTCGCTGGATCTTCTGGTGGATAATGATCAGATCGTTATTTAAATTGCAGTTGCAATTGAGTCATTGCGAATAGCTCATTGTTAAATTGAATTCTCTGCATAACTAAATTTCCGTAATGTAAAATGAATTATGTTGTTTGTAAATTTGAACGGCAGTGCCATCTCTTGATCCTTTCCTTTTACCCCCCCCCCCCTCTCTTAAACATCATTATTCAAAGTACTTTACATACTTTCAACCTCTTTTTCTTGTTCCGGATCATTTTATATTAATATCAATTGAACATGGAGTATATTTCTACTTACCGTCAACTTTTTCTTGCTTTTATAACTAGCCCAGTTCTGAGGTTCGAGTATTAATTTTCCGCCAGGCCTCAATTGGGCGTACATCCGTCGAAAAGCCTGCTTTAATCCGACATCTCCCCAATTCAAGTGAATCCACTTTGTAACGCTTAAACATAATATCACATCGAATTGCGGTTGCTCTAGATTTAAAAGAGAATCGTCGTCCAATACGTAGTTCCCCTAAAACAATAACGAAATTAAATAAACCAAACTTAAAACTAATTATGTCACCTGTATTTGTTTGTGTGGGTATGTGTATCTGAATTCGTTTTTCGTTTCATGCTTCTATTATTTCTTTTAATTCGTATGGATAATTACCTGGATGAAGGTGACGTTATATGGAAACTTGCGGCCGTTATGTTTATCATTGAATCCTGGAATATCAATAGGCCCATATAATATAGGCATGGAAATTGGATACAACTCACTACTTTTCATCACAGCCCTTTGTTTCGCATTCGTCGTCTCTGTAGCTCTCGCGCTACTACTATCGTCATCTCGGGGAGATTCTGAACTAACGTAGTGTTTAATATTTTTCCGGGCTATCCCGATTAAATTCTTATCGATATCGAGGCCAACGACGCTCTTAGCGCCGAAATCCCTAGCTATTGACAGCGTAATGTGGCCTATATTACAACCGATGTCGAGTATGTCTTTGTCTTCGAACAGATCGTTGTGATATGAGAAACACCTCAGTCTCGGATCTACCTCGTTATTCGGGATTCGGTAACCGTAATACCTGGAAAAAATAAACATACTTGTAATGATCGGTTTTTCTATAAATTTTTTTTTAGCAAATTCGTCGTTTTTAGAATAATATTAAAAATTCGTTATTGATTCATTGCGTTTATGTTACAGAAAATAAGACGTCCGGGATAGTTTCTAAGCATATATCTTTTAAGAAAAAATTGTAGTATTTAAATATAACATTCACAGTTTGTTTTAAATGTATACATTATAACCAAGGCGATTGTACCTACGGAGATGTTATCAAACAGAAAATTTGCGACGAAAAAAGTGTAATTCTAGTACAAGAACTCCATTCACTGCAGATGTGGCAATGTGCATCAACGTAATGAACAGAAGAATCAATGAATTTAATTTGTGAGCCTGAATATATTTAGCTTTTCTTTGCTAAGAAGAAATACATAGCGAACAACGGCAGCCGAACACGTGATTTCTGAGATCGCTCACTACACTAGGAGATCGAGTTGTGAGATGTCATGTCAAAATTTTACACACAACATTTGATATATCTATCGTAATCAAATTTTTGTAAATTTTATTTTGCTTTTCTAGCAATATAAACCGGATGACTCGGTTTTGTTTTTACCGAAAGCCAAAATTAATTATGTATTTGATTAATTTAACTCCATTTTTAATCGGTTAAAATAGCCTCATAGATGTATGGGATAATATCCATACATATTATATCCATTTGAGGGACTAAACGTTCCTGAGCAGGTATACAGAGACGTTTAAAAACACTCTAAAGCATCGATTCCATTGTTTGAATAATTTATGACGAAACACCATTCATATTGTCCACGTACAACTTCAACGGCTCAATTCACGTACACATTTATTATTATGATATTGGGATTCATCCATGATTGCGCCGTTTTGAATGAATGAGACTGCGGACAAAAGTATATCGATCACTGTGTATTGAAAAGCACGACAGCATTTCGCATACTTTACTAGGTGTTTAAACATTTAACTCATTTATAGAGTAGCAAAATACAAGTTTCTTCTGTCAAGAATTGTTGCAATTCATTGAGCATTAAATTATCATGTATTTTCTAAGGGAATACAAAACCACTACGGCTAGCAACATTATATTTTTAATGGTTGTTAAAGTTAGAAAATACGCATATGGTAGGTATTGTTAAACTACTCGATACACTCATTTAACGACCATTCGAAGTAACGACTAAGTTCATAAACGCACATGAAATTTACTTGCATCATAAACGGTGTAATAAGCTTTGAATCTAATATATTATTATTAAACATACTATAAATATGAAAGCTGCACAATAATTATAACTTGTGTACCGTTATATTTTATCAATAATTAGAAACACTTATTAAGGTTTATTAAATAATGAAATATGAAAATAGTTACGATGGAGCGTCAACTATCCGTACTAATTGGTTAAAACTATAATTGGGATGTCTTCCCGCGGGCCAGGGTCGTATTGAGTATGCAACACACCCACTAGTGTAATGTAATAAAAGAGGCGAAGCGTAGAATCATATGTAAGTTAGTTAGCAGTGAGCGGATCTTTCTTAGGCGGAGGTATGTATAACTATTAAGTATGACAAACGTGCAAAAGTAAAAGACGAGACCATTGGTAGAGCCCTGCAGGGATACTATCCGCATTTTGTACGAAGTAAACAATCCAGATGTGCAATAAAAATAGCAGATTACTGAAGCCCAAACAGGCCCAAGTGTAGTTCGCAAAGCCGGATATTTACATGACAATGAATTTATACAAGTTCCGATATTCCTGGATTATAATGTCTCCAATATATTACTAACCATATTATTATTTACGGATATCAGTAATTCGAATAAAACGTAGTTACAATAGAAATTGCTTCAGCATTCAAGATGCCTATTAATTTTTTAAAGTCTTATTGTTTGTGCATAGATATATTGGTGCAACACAAAAATAATCCTTTCCATTAATAGAAATAAGCGAGAGCATCAAGGTATTATAGAGTTTATTTTAAAATGCAACACAAAAAATGTTTGTTTTAGATTGCATGCCAAAGTAAGCTCTTTGTCAACACAAAAACATTACCTATAAACGTTTTTATAGATTATAGATACGGGTGGTATTCTACATAGTGTTTCTTTTTGTGTCAATACTTACCGCACGAGTAATAACCAATTTCCCAAAATACGTATAACGACAAACGATTAGGTGCGGATATAGTTTATCCGAATTCGCACACATCTACACGACTACTATATTTATCACATACATCTATATTTATATATATATACACATCTATATTTCTGCTTTTATTACCACCCCAGGCGGGTCTTTGTCGACTTAATTAAACTTTCACTCCAGAATCTTTCCATCGTGTCTGAAGCTCGCAAGAATTACACCAAACAAGGGTAAAAGTGGCCTCGCATTGTCGGTTCATGCCTCATTATAAATATAAGAACAGTTTTCATTACGAAGTACGTTGCTCTCTGAGACAAAAGTGGAAATTTATGTCATGTTGTAGGTTTTTTGTCAGTCTTATCCAATTTGCATTAGGCAACAACATAACTGCTGTGAATAAGCTAAGTGTGTTATTTATAGTTATTGACACACATGATATAAATAGCGCATGCATCGCAAGATCACCCATTTGTTTGTACTGTTCGTACACTCGCCTTATTGCGATCCTGCCCAACGGGGAAAATATCCCAACTCCAGTTATGAGGGTAGATCATACAGTCAGAGACAGGATAAATATCGATGTACGTGACTGCCCTGTTGTCAAATGTGTATATCATTTGTAGCTAAATAGATAAATATTAGGTTATGTTATTTACGGTGAACTATAATATTGAATGCAAATATTTTTATATTATAGTTTTTATTCCCGTTACATCTGCGTTGCCCGTTATTAACGCGAGTAGGGAGCAAGCTCTAGAAGTTCAAAATCAATTCGAAAAAGGGTACATTCCTCAATTGATCAATGGCATGAGGCAGTAGTTTGCCAGGTTGTTTCGAGAACATTCTCAAGATTACCTACCTACAATTCTAACCATGGACAGTGAAATATATTATGAAAGCACCAAAAACTATATAAAATTGGAATATTAAGCAAAATACATATAATTATTACGTCATCGTTATACCACAGATAAGCAAACAGATAGTTCACCTTAAATGGAACCCTGAATCAAATAGTATGAAAGCCCGAATGCGTTTAGCGCTCATTCGGAGCGCTGTACTGCAGTCGTTAGTCGACACTCGCATAAGCATATACCGCTAGGATTGATATGTCGACACTCGGTGCACTATGTTTGACGTTTGCGATCCACATACATATATTGATATTATAAATTCATCATCATTCAACATCATCAAAATAAAAAACAAAATCGTAGACTTCAGTTGTAATAAATTTAATTATTTATTTTAAATTAACACCACAAATAAATGATTATTTCCAAAGCTTGACATAAGAAAGATATTTCTGGTTATATCATCTATAAATTTGAAATTTCCAAAATAAAAACTTGTATTCTATCTTTTATAAATGAAAACTCCAAGGTAGTCCATGAATTTGAGACACCTGCAAATGCACTATACTGTCAATCTTGTGGTTACAGTGCAAGTAGCAAGGTGTTTTAATTTTACAAATAAATAGACATTGTCGAAGTATGTTTCAGATGAATGCAAATATATATTTACACTTTATTCCTTAACATGTGAATTTTGTACACATACCGTACACCTCGCTCTCCGCAAGTCTCTATTTCTAAAAAAAAATCAAAATATTGCACCCTTCGATTTATGCAGCCCGCATAATTTGACCAATTAAACAAAGGTGAGCTATCTGTATGCTTATCTGTGGTTATATGATTTAACAAATGTTGCAGTGGCAGAGATGACTTGAACGGCTGAATGCGCTACTGAAGTTCATAGCTAATTTCATGCGCTCCTAAATTCGATAATTGCCCATCACTATTAGTTAGATATCGCGTTCAATCATCTTAATTTTTCTTTTGGCGGTAACATTATTTTTGTTTCACAATGTAAAAAAGAGCTCCTCAAGTGTTTTGACCCTCCCTTTCTTGTAAATAGGTCACAACTGATAAACTGCTTCTTTGACGAACAATTCAATTGGCGGAATGCTGGTCGTTACATGAAAAGTAAATGTAGCTTACTAAATTAATTTATCCAATAACTTGCACAGAATGTATACATTATAATAGTCTACCGAAATGAGATTTTCGCCAACTCGCAGTCCGTTATATTTACTCTAACAAGGAGAAAATTCTATTGTACAATATATCCTCAAAGAAGGGGAAAATTGTAAGCGGATATGGTGCTTTAAGGATATAGTCTAGGGAATTTTTCTGTTCGTTCTAAAACTTTATCTTTATATCTATTTTAATGACGGAAATGTTGCTTATTTATCTGACAGTTGGTATGTACATATGTGTATAAACTAGTCAAATCCTTATGTAAAATCAATACACGTTGAATAACGTAAAAACACTTGCTAAAAATATACCTACACAATTTCCTCCGTATTTAATACCTACAACAAAATAGGTACCGAACATTTTTAATAGCATAAACTAATAAAAACTTTCATAAAATCTGGTTTATTCAAATAACCAAAACGACAGTATAGATACGTTACAGTTTTATCTAGTAAAAGTTGACGCTTTAGAAAAGAGTTTTCGACGAAAATATTGCTGTTCAGTGAAACTCACCTATTGTAATTACCATACTGGTACTGCTTATTCTTCTCTTTGAACTTAGGCATTGCTTGATTCGAATTTAAAGAGTTTTGAGATCTGGTAGGTCTGTGATGTCTGTTTCCGTTATGACTATTCGACCTCTTCAACCAAGCACCGGGTTGCGGTATCACAGGACTGACGATCTTGTCCATGGAATACTTCATTTTCTTCGCGGCCTCTTTATGTTCGTCCGATTTCCGTTTATTCTTCTCCTTCTTCGGCGACAATTCCAAACTGAGATCTTTCGCTTTGGGGGCGACACAGTCCGTCTCATCCTCGGGTATCTTGGCAGAATCGTTATGAGATTCCGGAGTTTTGGCTTCTGGCACTGCGCCGCTTACGTCTGTATCGGATGTACACAATGTGGCGGACATCGTTCGTTTTTTCCGCATCCGTTTCTTCCGGCCCTTCTTAATCGGAGAGCAGAGCTGCTGTTCGTATTCGGCGTCGTCGGCGCAATCTATCAGGTGTAACGGATCATTGATGTTCGACGGGATAATCACTTCGATTTGACCTTTGCGACGCGGTGGTGTCGGGATCGGCGACGATTTCGGTGTCACCGCATTCATCGCGCGGTTAATCTCCTCGTCTTGCAGGCTGTTCAAGTTCAAGGGATCGTTTATGTTGCCACCGAGGAGGAATTTGCTGGGTAAGACTGGTTTCAGGTTTTTCATTTTGCAAGGGCCGCCACCGGAGAAGCTCTTGGAGCGCTTTCGGCCGCTCCGATCGTGTTTGAATTTCTTCTGAGTTGTCGTACTGAAGTTTGACGTTCTGCGACTTTTGCTTTGCATTTTCACTGGGTGTTCTATAACTGCAGATGACATATTGCCTGAAAAGAAAGTTTATTGGTAAGGAACACGTACAGAGACTATCCTTCTAACAACAATTTTGTGGATTTAATATCCAATAAGAAATGCTTCGTGGTTGAAGAACATTAATATTTGCTACTGAAGAAAGTTAAATAACATATTACACAGTATTAATACTTCAAAATCGACCATTTTTTATTATTCATTGCAGGTAAATTTGAACTTAAGGAAACGATGCACCAAAAATTGAATTTCAGAAAAATTGAACCCAAGTATTTTCTGTTGTATATACATACATAATAGGAGACAAACCTATCGTCCATTCAGATATCTTAAAAAATAATGATAACATGCGCACAAGCATTTTACGTTTTTCGGAAAATTTTTAGAAAGCATCATAGGAAAAAATTACTAATATGTATAAAGTATTTTTCTCAATGTTTTTTTTTTTGATATTGACTCCGTATTAGACCAAGTATTCCAGTTTCCTTTTATTTTAAATACAGTTTTAAAAATACGGTTCTTGATGATAATCAAAAAAAAGTTACTTTATGTTAAATAATTTGACAAAATAAAGGAAATTATAAAGAATTATTAACAAAAAATGCTTTTAATACTATCAAGTCGGTGGCTTGTATTTTCGCCACATATAAAAACAAATTTAATTCTCTCTTTAAGAGTTATTTTTTCTGTAATAATACTATAAGAGCTTTGAAATTATCGATATTAATTCAAAGCTCGTGTGGTTTTTTTTTTTCATTTTTTTTTGTTTTATTTCATTTATTTGCCCATATCATATTACATTACATAATAGAGTGAAAACAGACAAGAAAACCTATATCTACATATTTTATATGAAACAATACATGATTTTGACAGAACTTCGGAAATGTATTGCCAGATGGCAACACGTTTGAGAAAAGTTCTGTCAAATTATTTTAATAATAATAATTTTTTGATCTCTTGCTTGATATTCGATAGATTATTTTTTGATGTTATAATCAGAAACACTATTGTAATATTACAAGTATTAAATAACCATGTACTAAACCTTTCTTGGTTCATCTTTACAGTTTCCTTACAAAAGTATGACAGACGTTCATTAAGTCTTCATTAAGCCTATTTCATATAAATTTCTATCCTTTCCGGAAAAGAGGAATCCACAAACTATGAATAAAAAATTATGCTATATGTGTTATTTACGTTATTTCATATAAATGTGTGAGTAAATAATTTAGAACAAAAAATTAAATAAAATTATTTTTTATTAAAATAACTATCTAGACAAATAATATCCAACCCTGATTATAATATTAATTTAGCAGTGCACCTTACTCCCGAGTCTAAATCCTTTTCCTACCCCAATAACAGTGAATATACATATACGTATGTATTTTTTTTTACTTAGATTTAGATAAACTTTTACAATACCAAGGAGAATTCTAAATACTAACCAAATAAAATTGCAAAAACACTTTCACCAGCGTATCTCTTTAATGACTTGAAAACTTGAATGATAAGCGTCGACATAAATACTTAGTCTAGGACTTATTCCACAACAATTTGTTTTATTTAGACATGTATAAAAGTATTACGCCAGAAATATTTATTTACCACATGAACGAAAGTATTTACCAAATCCTGATGATCATAAAAATACTCTCAATTCTACTGTTTCGGAGAACAAGCATTTTGCATGTTTAATTAAAATTTTGCAAGGCTAAGCTTGGAATAGTGCGACTATATCCAAAATTAAAAGTGCAATGAAGAAACTGTGATCCCCTTAGCTTTGTTAAAATATTAATGCTTAGATATATTTAAAACATGGTCATCATTTTTAATTTCTGCGCAATGTCTAGATGCTTTCTTCTTATACCAGTAAATTCATGGAAATACGATGCTCATCATCAACATTGGCGATAAATTATTTGTTTAAAATGCAAATTTTAGGAATCATTAATATTTATAATGTCGTAAAAATAAAAATGTGTAATTGCGTAGGTATATACATACCTTTACTATTTTTTTTTTACTGCTTTAAAGCGCAATTATTTTTTCAACAATTTTTCATTGTTTTAGGACCCATTTGTGGTTCAGTGTACTTAGGCTTAATAATATCAGAGAAGCTAAGCAAATAATAAATAAATATGCAACAACCTTAGCAGGAAAAAACAAAATAGGAGCCGTTTTCCATAACCTACATAAAAGAAAACCCCCTTTTCTGGTTAATCGTGAATCATTTATTACATAATATGTGGAAATACAACTAAATGAAATTTAAAACAAATTCCAAAGACGCCAAAACAATATTGCAAAGTTAATTTATAAATTTCATAGATTGATGCCATAGAAGTATGCCAAATAACAAAATAATTCAATAATAAGCAATTAATTCAAAAACACGTTACTAATATATACAACAAAAGAAATATTACTAAAAACTAACATACAACTAACAGCGCTTAGAATATCGCATATACGAACAGTTCCGAAATAGAAGAGATATGAAAACAAAATATGCACACAAATAAAAAAAAAAAAAGAAACTATGTCAACTACAGAACGAAAATACGGAAAATGTTAGAGAACCAAATATGAAAAAAAAATGGAAGGTTTACATACATAACAAATCCTCATATCCCCGAGACAATACAGAGGACTGTAACAACATGCAATCTATTACATCCATCTATTGCATATACTCTAGTCTCTATAGGTCCCGGTTCATAAATTTATTATTATTTATTTATTTATGTATAAATAAAAGGTGTTCCAATAAGAATTCCCATTTTCATTTTAAAAGAAACATATATTCATTCTTAAGTAGTACAATATTTATTCAAATTGGAAATGTAAACATGTAAGTAACAGCAATATTACTTGTCGAATATAATGTTTCGTATAAATGCTCACCTCGACTTTGCCCGCAAATTTGAGAAATTTTTGCATGACATGTTCGCACAACTGTAGCTCTATCTGGCGAATAACAGCTCAAATATTGGCTCTGAGGGTTGCAATTGTTTGCGAGGATTAGCGTAGACTCTTTCCTTCGTACAATTTGTTGCCCGCGTTTCGCGAAATAATGCGTAATTTCTCGATCGGCACTGCTGGAAATAAAAATTGCCTGTGTCCATATTGTCCAATATAGGGCAAGGAAAGTCTGTTAACGTTCTATACGGTAGCGATTCGCATTGTAGAATAAGAAGAAGGCTTGTTTGTGCAAATCCTTAATTGCTGTGAACGTCTTGGGATAGACACGTGAGTTTTCTGCGACACTCTCAGTGACAGCCGCAACGTTTTGAGATGACCTGACGCTACCAGTTCGAACTGGCAATTTTACATCAGTAACTTGGCTATTTTGCTCAAATTTAAGTAAGTAATTCATAACAATACCTCGAGCAGATAAGCGAGTAGATGATGGAGCATGAACTGACCCTGGGAAAACTGAGGCAGTGATTGTCAAGCGTTCAAGAAGTAGGGATCATGTCATCTTCAAGCTGGACGGTGTGACAATTATCCCAAGAAAGGCCATTAAGTATCTGGGCATTTATCATTGACAGTATATCCAGGAGGTGAAAGTCAGGTATGAGGAATGTTTGGCGGCACTGAACAGGATTCTACCAAATGTGGATGGACCAAGGAATGGGAAGAGAGCGATCCTGGGCCGCTTCACAACATACTCCTGCATGGGTCACCTATTTGGATTGATGTTATTAAGATTCAAACAGAGACATGCTTCTGCGGGTGACATCGGCTTATAGGACTCTGTCGCCGGTTGCATCGCAGGTTACCACTGATTAGAGACATTAAAAGCTGGACTGAATGCAGATATTGAGAATACGGGTATTACTCGATGCAAACCCTTAAGAGATAAAAAAAGAAATCGAAAAAGCAGGGGAAAACGACACGAAATTCAACAAAAGGCATAAAAACACGAAATTGGAAACGAAAACCTGTGTGGCAAATAAACTCCAACAAACCATACAATAGCACTATTCACAGGATTAAGTGAGTATGTAAACATTAAAATTATATCAGTCATAGTGCATCTTAAACATTTTATTTTAAAAGCAATTACACGATTAAACACTAGTAATCATCACTAATAAGAGATACAAATC
Organism: Cetonia aurata; assembly: GCA_949128085.1. Classification (NCBI taxonomy): domain Eukaryota; kingdom Metazoa; phylum Arthropoda; class Insecta; order Coleoptera; family Scarabaeidae; genus Cetonia; species Cetonia aurata. The sequence continues at coordinate 28,847,404 of OX421887.1, forward strand.
ATATATAGTATATAAAAAAATATATCTAAGATCATGTTTACACTGAATTAGTTATTCAAACCACATATTAGAATATCCTATTTTAAAATGTGTACATGTGGTCGTGTACAATAATTCCATAATGATGCATATTCCACGGCCTTACACGAAAATAGTTTCAGAATATTATGTGACGTATACTGCGCATTTATTTCTAGCTGATTAGATTATGATATAATCGTGATTTAATATATACAATTCATTTAAACATGCTAATAAATATATGTATGCATGTGGGCATAGCGTTTGGCATAATTTGCATGGTAACGAAAGAACAAAACAAAATAGTTCTAATTATTAGATGTTTGTATTGATTGATGCACGTAAAAAGTGATTGAAATTCCAACTGCTTTTAAATAATAGAAGTGAGATACAAGATCTGATCTTTTATTCCATAAAGCTATTTCTTTTTTGCGTTCTGTGAGTACATTACTAAATAATTAGAAAAGGAAAAACCTAGAAATTGTGAAAGAATTTGCGTACGAATCTCCGGAGTTGAAATTTCTAACTGAAATTAAATTTTACGCCGCCAACAGAACGGAATAAATACGCTGAAAACTCATTAATCTCCTGCTTTTAATTCTTTTTGATTGTGACGGCCTTTCAGAATATGGACTAACCGCGAAATGAAACGGCGCGCTCTATTAAAAACGTACATCCAGGTTTGTCCGCTCAATAAATTTAAATTGAATGTGTATTTACAAACTCATACAAAATAATAACAGCGACGTCAAAGGCACACACAAGATATTCTAACTTTCAAATTTAAGTCAAGAGGTTACTTGAAATTCAATGTTTATATTTTAAAAGTGTTTAATTGAAATTACTTTACTTTTTATGTTCTTTGTTTTAAGATATAAAATAAATATTTCTTCAAAGACAGAATCAATTATTTTGTTATATTAGATTGATATAAGCATAGATCAGACAATTTGAGGTTATATTTTTATATAATAGATGTTGTAGATGCAATCAACCAGTATATAATTCCTTACACCGTCAAATTTCGCTTTCGTTATTAAAAAAAAGACACTAAAGCCGCTCATTACACATAAAAAAAAACAAAAACCGTTTCTGTCCCTCATTCATTAAAAACTCGTTTCTTAAACTTGAATTCGAGCTTTACAGCTAGTTTTTTAATCTGCTATAACGAACTGCCCCTCAGTTGTTAGTAATATTCTAATCTTCAATATGAGCTTATTAAATTAAACATTTAAATAATGATATTCCTAATATGTAATATATTTAAAAACTAGTTTCGTAAAACAAGTTTTAAAGCAGAAATTCAAGTTTAAAATAGTATATAAAAATGTATTGCTGTGGTCTGGCAACCCGGGTTTTTGTAAATTCAGTTTTTTTTGTTCATTCCGATAAGCGTTTGTCAATGTTGCGAGAAATTTCAAATTGTTTTATTTTCAAATAAGATTTATTTAATGTTTTGGATTGTTTAATTTGTTTATTTTATTGTTCAGTTATTTATATTAATTTCAGTCAGGTGTACATTTTGCGTTCACTGGTATTATATATATATTGTTTTGTTTTTGCGAGTTCGTCTGTTTGCGGACAGATCTTGGTGCGTTGCACGCAGCCGTAGAATTTGATACATGTACGATTTGTTTAACCTTGTGAGTTCAGTTCCTTGATCGATACGAAAGTAAGTAGATGTAACATTGTATTTCATTGCTGACATTTTGTGGTTATTGATTTCAAGTTTGGAATTCACGTTTCTGATTTTATTTAGTCCATCACGGAACTCATTTAATAACAATTGATATAGTATTTTTGTGTACACAATTTAGATATAAGATCTGTTATTATTTTTACGTGCAGGAAGATATTTTAAGTTTAAAGAGTTAATTTTTTTTTGTTCGTTGTTAATTTTTTCTGATTTGTAATTATTTATTAATCACCTCGGGTTGGGTTAATAAAAACATTGTGCTTGCTTTTATTTTTCCACGTTTAATTTAGTTGTTTTAATATTGAGACCACGTGGATTGAATTAAAAAAAAAAATTATTATCTTCCTGAACTTTTTGTTTTCTGTTGCTTTGTAAAAGGATTTTGAATTGTCCTTTTGTAATTTAAAGTCAAATGCAGTTTTGATTTAGACCAGGACCTTTTTGTCCAAGGTTTTCTTTTTGCAAAGTTTGTAATTAATTTTTTTTCTTTTTTTTTTAATAATAAAATTATTGAATTTTTATGTCATTCAAAATACTGTTCTTTTATTTTTGATTTAACCTTTTAAATTTTTTTGAGTATAAAAGAAAGTCAGATTTCTTTCACCCACATTTTACTTTTCACGATAGTAACCCTGAGTTTAATTGTTCTTTTGCGCCTTATAAAAAATTGTTATCATTTGAGCTAGCTAATTTAATTTTTAATTTTTTTAATTTCATTTGGCATTTTTGTTGGTACATTCAGTACACAGCAGTATGTTTCATAAAGAGGACTTCCATCGCATTCAGCCTTCACCTCATGTGACAAAACGTTCATATATATTCTAACGTTTTTCGAATATTCAAACGTTGTCGGGACTCCAAAAAAAATATCGAATTAAATTGATTTATTTACACACTTATCGATTTAATAATTAAACACTTATTAATCCACTATTTTTTTTCACTCGCTTTCGCGTGTTTTCGCCGTGTACGCTATCTAGAATCGATTAACTGTGTCCAATCGGACCGTCGAATTTAAATCCCGCGCGACCACTTCTAGAACCTTCTCGGAGCATCTCGACGCTTCTCACGTTAGTCCCAATTTTTCTATTTACCCGTTGTATATAGGTAGTGATTTTCCTCCCTCTGAGGGCGCGTACGTGAACTTCGTTGGTTGGTTCATTGACCGATGGCGCCATCTGTGAGTGCACAATCTAAACTGTCGCTTGTAACTATATAAAACGAGTTTTTTTATACTATTTTTCCCATTTCGGTAATCAATTACAAATTATTCTTTATTGTTGTTGGATTTAAATTGGACATGTGATTTGAAAATGTGCATTGAATTCGAAATTATAAACATTCATGATTATTTACCCAATGTGACCAACTTAAATCCTCGAAATGTTTCTTAATGTTCAACACACTCGTTTTTGTGCTTTTATAAGTACCTATATTTAAAAAAACCAGTTGCAAAGAAAAAAACTAAACGAACTTAGTTTTTATACACAAGGAATAGATTCATAAAAATATTTTGCTTCGAATTATGTTTAACTATTAAATTAAGGCATTTGTTTATTTGCATAAACCCGTTTTTATATGCCATCTTATTCTTTGGTAGAAATAATATTTACTGGAATAGTTATTGGACAATAAAACAGCGGAAGCTTGATTCATTAAATCATTGCATAAGAACGAAAATTGCATCGTAGTTTCCCATATTGTATTATGCAAATCAATTACAGAGTGGTCAGAATATAAGGGTTAGGGTGTATTTTGGAATAAATACAGTGAAATTATTGATTGTTACTTACTATATTTATTTATTAATAAAGGCAGGAAGCTGCAAATTTATTACTAAAAGAAGAGGTCAAGAATATGTTTCTTTAAGAACTACTAATGATCAAATAGTCGTTAGAGGCATGCAAATAGCCTAACTTCAGTGCATTTTCATCACTGACCTACACTATTAAATGTGGATGTTCACAAAATTTTAATTTCCTAAATATAATGAGCGTCTATCGCCTTTATACATAAAAAAAATCTGTCGTCATGGAAATGTCCCGATAGGCTTTTTATAAAACATGGCAACCCTAAGCAAGGTGCACACCCTGTCAAAAAAAAAAATATAAAGATAATTTTAGCTAAATGCCTTCTAAAAATGTTTTCTTAATTTTGGCTTGCGACCATTCCATTTAAAATGCATTTTGCCTAAATTTACATAAACGATTTCAAAAAGAACTTATTAACTGTTTGCAATGCAGGAATATTTGCGTTATTATTAATTACCATAATATTAAGCAATTGTGAAATAAATAAAATGTTATAAAATATATTATAGTAAAAATATTATATTTTTGGCGGGAAGTTTATTACGTTGCAAAATATTTTAAACACAAGTAGATGATAACGATATTCTTTAATAGTTTAAGTGACATACTTTGTCAATGAATTCAAAAATGACTAACAACAAACACGATTCTCAGTTGCATACATACACAAGGTGCTGCAGATATGTACATGATGTTAATCAGAAACTACCTAATTATTTTCGTTTCAGTATCATGGAATTAAAAAAATTATATATAGTAATAATCAACCAACTTAATTAAAAGTGTTTATATATTTTGAAATGATAAAATTGATGCTGTTTTAACAATTTCAATAAAATGACCCTATATAGTTTCATACCTTCAAGCTTTTTTTAAATTTAAAATTCTCTGACATAGTTGTATAGTTGTATAATATTCCCATTTAGAGCTAATAGTGTAATAAATTAGACCATTTCAACACTTTCACGTTTACACAATAGTCTCTGTCCTCTCCGTTATACCACCATAAATTTTCTACATTTTATATAAAAATCTGTTTCGTTACCGATTCTCTTCCACTCTTATTTTTATATTTATGCGTTTGTGGCATGCATTTAGCAATTGTTAATTTAGTAAGTACATACAACTTTTTAACGTACGCTAATCTTTTGTTTGAGCTCAATTTTTTAAAGTACAGAGTGAGCAACCGGATGTGACCACCACGTGATCACGAACGTCACAGAAAAAGTGTATTTTTTTGTTTTACTGTTTACTGCTCTGCTTGTTGTTTACGTTCTGTCATTTGACATTTAACGTGTTGGAAAAAAATATATGGCACGTCTTATTTTAAGGTTAAGTTATAAACATATTGACAAATCAGTAATGTGACATATCTTCTACTACCAACTTAACAATGTCACAATGCCACCTTAAAATTTGACGTCACGTGGTGGTCACATCCGGTTGCTCACTCTGTACTTACCATACTGTTCGAGTACACAAATATTTAATGAACTTCCGCATACTACACTAATTATGGGTTTATTCCATTTTTATCCTAAATTGATTTGTATTTAAACATGAGATATATACATTGGTTTGTCTATATATTTGATCATTTTCAAGTGACAGAAAAGAGTTGTCTGGTGTCTTTAACGAAACGTCAAATCTTTGCTTAAATTTCCACATATAGTCGTTTTTATATATATTTTTTGTATCGTTCAAGCGGTATTATCAAGTATTTTATTACCGCTCATTTTTTGCAAATCAAATTATTATATTAGTTACTCACCAACAAATCGAAAGAAAATCATTTAAATTTCGATAATTTTATTCTTACACAACATAAATTATTACAATAATTATTTAAAAAAAAAAAAAAAACCATTTGGAAGGAATATTTGGGCGATCATTGTATAACCAGAAAAGCTGTAATTATTACAGGTGGGAACTCATACAAGCTGGCGTTATAACGTACGATTTTTCAACCGTCCATGTGACAGGACATTAAGAATAGCCATTAATCACACATATAATGTACATACGTTTGACAAATCCATTTGTTATTCTATCAGGCTAATATTTGGAATTAGGTATATAATCTCAACACGAACGGAATTCAAGTAAAGTAAATAGAAATATGAATGCCCATATTGCCAATCATTATTAGTTATTACTTAAAATTATGACCATTATGTCCATAAAAAACTAAATTAGCCTTTTCATTACATCTAATTATTCGTGATAAAATTTTGAAAAAGCAGGATATAATATATTTCATTACATAACCAAAATGTTAGAGCCTATATATCTGAACAATTCAATGCAACTATGTATATTGGTTTATTTCGAGAAAAAAAAATAAAATAAAATAATAGAACAGAAAAAAATATTTGAGTTATATTTGTTAGTTAACGCTCATTTCTTTTCCTCATTGGCGAAAATATTTTTCATTTTAACTTTATAAAAACCAAACAAGCGATAATTACAATACATTATTTGATTTTTTTTTAAGTGTTGTCTGTAATAGGTTAATGAAAAAATCGACCAAAACTGTTTCAGCTGCACCTATCTATTTTCCGTTATCAACAATTTTAAATATATATACTATGTAAAGCTCTAAAATGGCAAGCTATATACAATTTTCGTGTACTTATGGGTTTTTGTATCAACCATATTGGTATTAGTTAATCAATACTTATCATCTAATTATATACGTATGTAAACCAACATAAAAATCGTTTTAATTATGCGGTATGAATTAAAAGTACATAGTAAAGTAAAACATTAAATTGCGATAACAGAATTAAATTTTAATTGCCGCCCATTTCAACTGCCAATTGCGAATTCCCTTATAATTAAATCTACTTACCGCTCACTCGAAATCAATAATCGATAAACAGAGATATGCACATAACATAACAACAAAGAGACCTACAGTTTCTGTGCTATAAAAATTACCTAAAACAATGCGGCCGTGTTAGGTCTATTATTCCAGTAAGGTGATAAAAATTTCTTTTTGGACATTGGATCTGGTTGGAATAAAACTAACTATTTGTAAGTTCAAATTTTCGCTATTTATTTATGAGTTCATCAGCAAGTAAATATTGTAACAAAGCTTGAAACAATTCATAAATATTGGTATTATGTATATAAGTAATAATCACAAAGAAATTTACAAGAATTAAATTGTATACACAGAATTTTTAATAATTATATCAATGTGTATCATTTCCATAGATAGCGTTTTTTATAATTAAATCCTACATCAAGAATTTTCGTATTTTCAAGAATAAACTACAGCTCATGCTTCGCTGTTGGCGGAAACCCCGCCTTCACGCGCATGTAGAGAATGGTAGTTGGGGTGGCTATGTTCTCACGTGCTAGTTATAGCATTTCTCTATATTTCTTCTGGTGCATCTCACTCCATTGAGCACGCCCTCTTGCTATTGCGCATTCGCTACCTGAAATTGCTTGATCTGTAATTTATTAATTCTTCCTGGTATTATTAATTTTTTTTTTAATTATCATTTAAAAACTTTCCAATGTCCGTGGCAAACTCAGCTTAAAAATTTAATTCTGTTTGAAATCTGGACTATTTTCATCGATATCTTTTGAACCGCTTAACCAAATAGAGATCCCATTATATGTATTTGTTCATCGGTTCGATATCTTTCATGTAATACCAAGAACGATCAAATCGGACACAGACTAGATATGGTTTTTAAAGTGGAAAGAGGTCAAAAAAGAAAATAAAATCCACGTCTCAAACGTTGATTTTGTTTTATATAAATTCAATCACCACATCTTACTTCGTGAAGTTACTTTCTCAACTTTATTAAAGAAATACCGTCTACGGTGGGAAAACTTCAGTTGAATATCCAACTGTCCGGCTTTCGTTTGATAGACATGCTTCTCTCAACTTTATATTTATCTTCGAAAAGCTCACGTCTCCGCAAAACTCCCATAAAGCTCGGGCGAAAATACTTTCACAGGTCTGATAATAACCTGACCCATTTCATACATATATGTTATATGTTATGTATACATATAAACAGTCGTCCTATACATAGATACATAGCCATTTTGTTTTACATACTTGTATTACCTCTCCCTAGGGTTCGACAAAGTCATGTTCTGCACTTTAGATATACATACACATAAAAGTAGTATTGGATATTGGAAAATGAAATTTAACTGACTCTTACATCGACGCAAATCTATCGCTAAAATTCTTTAGAAACAAACTTTCTTTCAAAGAGGTTTAATAAAATGACTGAAAAATATGGCTAATCAATGCAAATTAAGTGTATGTTGCTTGTTGGTCATAGCGAGACTAAAGAATTGCTTAAGTGGGGTTTAATATTTCAATAAATGTTCGTTTTTTTCTATGCAGTAAACATTTCAAAGACTTTGGTTCCTAATTAACTTATCGACTAAAATTGGTGGAGATGGCAGCACTGATTCGGCGGTTTTCCGTGCTCTATCATTTTTCAGAATTATCTGGCTCTAGCCCATGAGCTTATATTGAAATCGTCTTGATAACATTTTTCTTTTCTATCTGCGTCAAGAAGAATCAAATACTCTCCTTATCTTGATAATAGTGGATTGCAAAAAGATATCAGATGTTAATAAGCGTAAAAAGTTTGCAATCACCAGCCCCCTTAACTTTTCTTACATCACACTGACATCAAACCTATATATTAGATACATTTTCAGGTGTTTCCAATATAAAATTATCCAACTTAGTCTTTAATTTAATAAAAAAAAATTAATTTGATCCCGCTTTTTGATTGACGCAGTTTCATACAATAAATACAATGGAATTATTTTATGAGGACTTTTAAATGCTAATACCTACGTTTTCTGGGCGAATTAAATGTTTGTAGGAAGTTAGCGTGTTTCAGAATAAATAGAAACCAACTGTCATGGCTTCATATAAAAATTATTCCTTCAAGTAACATAAATGTGTGTAAACGAGATGGTTGTCAAAGTGCAACAACATAATAATAGTTTGCAATAAAATTCGGGATATTAAAGGTGGCGTCGTAAAACAGTTTTAACACGGCTGTTTATACATTTACGTACGGCTGTTGTACATTGAGGCATCGAAGATTAAAAGTTCCCTATATACTCATACAGCATCACAATAAAAAGCACTCCAGGAATTCTATTGGCACGAATACATTGTAATTACAGATTTGTGATGTAGATACTTAAAAAAAAGATTAGAGAAAATGAAAAATCCAAATGGAAGAACAATCTAAAATATGTTGAACCATTCTAGGTCGCATTGTGTAACTTGTTTCTGCACTTTATGAAGAGTTGTATATTTATTATACAGTAATCAAACGGTTCTCTCTAAACATTCTCATATTCTTATAGTGTAATACAGCATTATTCGGCGTTTCGTTTTAAATCAAAATAAACACAACATTCTCTATCAAATCAGTTTACACTTTTTTGAGTAATGAAATCATAAATTCTTACTCAAAACGCACGCACAAAGTCGTCAATGACCCGTAATATACTACTTTGATTTCACAATGAATTTGAAATAATTGCCTATTAGGAAACATCCCGTCTAAATTTAGAACCCCTGTATATACCAACACGATGTATACTTTTAGATAAAATATCGCCTTGTTAATGGTTGAAAAATAAACGTTCTGAAACTTAAATAATAAAAGCTCTCTATTTATTTTCCTCCTTCTTTTCGGTCGTATTACAAAACTATACTAACACAATGAAACAGGTTTCTGTAAGTTCTGTCGTACCCGTTTTCATTTACGATTTCATTTAAGTTTAACACGGTTTAACGCTGCGGATGGATACATCACCAACTGGTATTGCAAAGTCGTATACGATGTATTGAACGTAACATTGCGCCACTAGAGACTATGCAACAATACAATTCTTACAGGGACAATTTGTTTCCCTCTTTTTTTTTCGTAGACTACAGAAACGGCCACCTGTCTGTTTCTACTTGAAAAATTATAGGTTTGCTCCTGGCGTTTTACAATTAAACCTAGCAAATTGCTGTACTTTTTCCTCTCACGTTAGTTCGAGAAGTATTATCTCGCATTTTTTGAAAATAGTTTTACGACAATTATGTCTAAGTGAAAACTAAATGAAAATTACACAAACAATAAAAACAAGAAGTACCTATTATTATTCTAAAGCGAAAAGGCAGTTTGTTATCTCAGGTAATGCATGTGCTAGTTATAACACCCACACAACTTAGGTTTGATAAACATATTAATTAATTCCTTAATTTAATACACCAACAACTATAAAGATACTACCCCCTCCACGCAAATTCGCTTTCCGCTCTCTACCATCCGCAGTTACACTTTAATTTCATCCCTGCTTAATACTTCCTTAGTTTTGGTTCTCATTACACACAAAGAATTTGTAATTTGTCATAAGTAAATTAACATAAACTTAACGCAAGGTCTATTAGTGAAAAAAGCTTTGTGCATTAAAAAAAAAAATACTCAACAATTAAATACTGGTGTTTAAGTTCCCTAAAACACGCAAAGCAACTATTCGCGTTTATTTCTTTTTTTTTTTTCGTTTCTTATCGCATCAATTGGTCTTGTTATCGAACTCGGAACATGCAGGCACGAAATCGGTTAACTTAAAACGGGGCTAACGCGATCAGAATATTTACAGGATGAAAATTCCAAAGCGAACTGGATTTCATAAATGAGTAGGTGTATACACAACACTAGCACAATATTTATATTACACAAACGAGCTATAGCTAGCTGTGCGCATACATACATATCTCAACTCAAGACAGGCTGTAAAAGTTATGACAAGAAGAAAAATACAAAGCTGAGACCGTGTAATCTTTGCTGATGGGTGACGAAATACAGTCGTTCCTGTATTTTATATTCTAATGAAAGAAGAACAGAAGAGAAACTGAACCGTACCCACATGGATGCTACCTTAGACGTGGAAAATTAGGATGTATGAATAATTAGACTTCAGAGGCGATTGATGTTATGCATAATTCAGATAATTTACTACTGGCATAACGCAGTACAAGTTGGAAACAATTGAGTGTTCCACAGTATATATAGAAAGACAAAAATGCCAAAAACTTTGTAGGAACCCAAAAAAATACTACTTGATTTCTTACGGAAGAGTGAAAACATAAAAAATTCAACAAATTGGCAAATATTTCAAAAACGGATGGGATACTTCGCCCGTACACAGAAATGCGGTTTCTTAAAGGAAAAATGCCCACATTAAACAAACAGAAAAACATCGGATTTATAACCGAGAGAGAAATAAAGAAAAATACATCAAAGGTATATACATATACATCGGTCTTTGATATCATACCGATTTAATTTGATAAACACAGTTCCAAACAGTTTTTCAATTAACATAAATATAATATTTGTATATGAACCGCATAATAGATGTTTATTTTCCTTACACATCGTTGCAGCTTTACCCAATATGTTTTTTAATATAATTGATCTGTGACGGTTACTTTGATACTTGCGTTAATCGAATCGATTTACCGCAACATCAGTCGATTACCAGACTGTCAATCGGTAGGTATCACCACGTTCAACATTTTTGTAAACTCTTATAGTTAAAATAATTTTTATAATTATTGGTTAACAACACCCTCTGACGACCATTTCAGCGCTTAGCTATTGAATGTTTATTTAAAACTGTAATTATAACATTAATTTCAAATTAATAACAATACTTTTGCAATTGACTGAGTATATCTGTTAACCAGTTACAGAAAAAATTGCCATGAGAGCACTATTTATTTTCGTATGCCTAGTTGGTTCCTACTGCAGTTGGATGCGACCTACGTATGCATGTATAGAAATTCATTGCTCATACTGTCAAGTTAATTTGGACGACCTATATGTAATCGTTTTATGGTACAAGTGACTTTTCCTAATCCTTTTCAGTAGATATTATGATAATATAATGTAAGAATTTAAAGAATGTAGCCCAATAATATCGTCTCACCAGGGACAGTTCACAGTAAATGGATCTAATTTGATTTTTACAATCTAAGTAACGATTGCTGATGATTGTAGAAAAGGATAAACCTGTGACTAATCTCCATATACTTGATCGCACATCTATTCCATACGTACAGCCGTGGTTTTAGGAATGACCGTCTAAATTCCAGCGAGCGTAGCGCTATCTCGCTCACTGCAACTTGGGCGGTCATTCCTAAAGTCCATGATTATACACATAAATGAATATTACACTTGTTTTATTTACCATAGCGTCACACGCTAGGCAACAAACTTGACATTCCAAGTTTCAACTTGCATTAATCAAATCTCATGCAGAACTAATACAATCAACCTCACTTAAAAGTTGCAAAATGTAGGTAGGTACATATAAATAATGAGAAAACTTGTTTCAATGTTTCTTTTTTTATAATATAATCAATATGTGTTACGATAGCGAGCTGAAAACCACTAAAATAGTCGAATCAAATGTGAAAATTATAAAAAAATTATATTCACAGCTAAAACATTATTTAACTTTATGGATAATTTAAGAGATATAAACGGAATAAAAAAAAATACATTGTATATTTAATTGGAAATATAAGCTTGTTATTAATGAAATGTTACTACTTATTGAAACCGTTGAATTATATATAATCTATTATAACACGGACCAGCAAGAAAAAAAGTGTGAAAAAGTCGCATAGTTGCCAATATACGTGCATGAAATAAAACATTGAATAGAGATGCAATAAATTTATGTTTAGACGAAGTATAATTAGGAACTCGATGTCCTTCCTGGCGTGTTCACTGGAAGATGTACCCAACGAGATCATTTGTTATTAGGTAGGTATGCTATGAAACTCTGAGGTGTAACATTACGGCAGATACTATAAAAACTGAGAATACCTACTTGAATTTAAATAAGAATGCGAAAGCAAGATAATGTTATACATGCACATGAATCGTATTATGTATATAAATGGGTACAATTACATAAAGATAAATATTAATGTGTTCAGATTTAAGAGGTATAGTTAAAGCATAGATGATTAAAGGTTACTCCCAATATTGCGAAAAAACACTCTTATAGCTTCTTTTTTTCCTTTTGCTCCTTAAACAGTAATTAAATAGAACATGAAATCATAAATCACAACTATTAAAATGTACGTTAATATTCAAAAGTTCTTAACTGCGATAGTTCATACATGGACACATGCGTAGTCTTTAAATGTGTTTGTGATCACATTCGCTTGTAAAAGAATAATAGCATTTTACACAATCAGTAGTAATTTACATTACATTATATCTGACTTTTTTTCATATATTTCAGACCGAGATCCGTTTATATGAAAACCGTATATGTTTTTTTATGTAAACATCTCACTCACACGTATATATAAATTACTTTAAATCTATTTTATGAAACCTGCGTGCCGAGAATTCCTTCCCGATATGTGTTCATTCTAGCGATTACCTGCCTCTTCTTTTCATACAATTTAAGAATTGCATTTAGAGCTAAGAAAGCGTCATAACTACATAGATTGTTTCACACCATATTTACATACGCGAATTTGTGAAACAACAGTTGCCTATTTATAGAACATACAAACGTATATTTTATGTATGTTACTAATATGAAAGAACAAAAATGACGAGAACATAACAGAATACGAATTAATAGGAATACTAAAAATGCTTTATATAAATAGGTAAAAATAATAAACTTTTTGAAATGCTTCCCGTGAATCACAGTATTCCCGCAAAAAAACAATCGCCGGACATGCGCGTCATGCACCCAAACATGTAGCCACTGCAGTGAATTAATTGCTTCAAAGTTTTTCGAAAATTTCTAATAAATGTCTAAATAAAACATGTCATAAATACCTTTAATATGCTGTACGGCGATTTCTTTACGATACTGGCTTCAATTCAGGGGTAATTTCGCTTATCTCTCGCACTAAATCGGCTATATCCAATAATCACTACTTCACACTTCGCTGTCACAACGACTACAAATCGTTTCGATGAGAACGCTGCCTCCATTTTCTTTCTTGATATCTTTTTCGATGTTGCACGAATATTACCGAACTGTTTCAAATTGAAATTTTCAAACAAGCGCAGCGGAAAAACAAATTGTTTATATTGGACTGTATTAGAGCGTCTTTTCCGGCTTTTCGTATGTTCACGAGTATTATCAGTCATTTCTTAAGTGCTTTCCGATAGTTATTCTAGAAGTAAGTTATACAACAAATTTAATTTTTTTTTTTTGATAATTTAACTATTACTACAGATAATGCTTATTAACTTTTTAGATCATGCCATTATATAAAAGAAAAATACTTCCGCAAAAAAGTATATTAACCAACAAGTCTTTCCAAGCAAGAATAACTAATTCTCTGAAGATGCCAGTAATAGATGATAATAACAACAAACTAAATGATAATAAACATAAGAGGATTGAAGACGGCAAAATATTTCAACTGAAAACAAGACTAAAAAAGAATATTTCTGCGGATATGCATATAAGTTTAAACAAAATTAATGAAATAGAAAATATAGATAATGTAGATCTTAAGAAAGCAAATGAAAGAGAAAAGCTTAATTTTGGTGGCTTGCAAAAGAGAAACGGTGCAAAAGATGATATAAAAAAAAATGGTTCGATTATAGACGGGGTTGTGCAACATAATAAGAAAAATGCTGCGAATAAAAATGACCGAATTTTGAGGCAAAAGAATACTATTGAACAAATAGAAAAACATAAAAAAAAAGAAATTGTAACATCAAAGAAAAGTGAGAAAATTGTACGTAATATAAAGGGGAAGAAGGAAAATATTAAGGCAATTAATAATATTCAACTTAGTGAACATAAAACACCTAGTCAGAAGATAAATTGTATTAATGATGAGGTAATAAAGCTGCCACAAGCAAAGAAGAGTAAAGGTCTCAACCATAATCACGAAGCTGATGGTCCTTCGGAATTAGAAGAATCTGTAATTTCGCTATGGTCACAAGAACAAATACCGAGTATTGAGCCCCCAGAACATCTATCACACCGAGAACGGCTATCGTGGTTACAGGAACAGCGAAATGTTGGCCTATATGTTTGCTGCGACATGTGCAACAAATATAGATATTTAAAAGATACTCTTGATCCTTTGGAACTACCAGAAAAATGGTACTGTCAAATGAACCCAGGTACAAGCATTTAATATGGTGTTAATCACCTTAAATCAATAATTTTTTATAGATGAAAAGCATAATAATTGTTCCATTCCGGAAATAGAACTAAGCCCTTGGGAAGAAGACGATTTAATATATAATAAGTACCATGCTGGAAGCATTGTCTGGGCTAGATTGGATGGATATCCATGGTGGCCAGCTATGGTTGACGATGATCCAGATACTGAAATGTATTATTGGTTGGAAGGATATTTAAGTGTACCGGTAAGTATAATTAAATGGACAATTTGTAAATAGGCAGTCATTTTTCTCTCCCATGTTTTTGTATTGTGTCAACCTCAGAAGGAAAGGTACCCACTTTTAGAATTCAAGAAAGCTTGGGTATCTTAGCTATGTGCACAAATATCGATTTTAGCTGACAAGCTGTTTTAGAGGGTGAAACTGACTTTTAATATTCAGAGGTTTCTGAGTGTTTTGATAATTATTTCCTATCAAATGTTCATAAAAATTAACCAGACATACAGGTGATTAGCGTTTTTAAACGACTATCGATATTTTCTAAACTTAGTTCAATAGGGGCTTAATGGCCCCAACCACCCACTCCCCACCCCTTTGTACAATAGACTGGGCCTTATTTTTGCGGTCGCTATATCGACTTTGGGTTTCCATTCTAATCATTAAGCGATGTTAAATATATTTGTTTTCATACTCATTCAATTTTAATTTTACTTCGTGAATAAAAGCAGATGTCTTCATCATCATTAATTTTATACGAGCGATTTCTTGAGATTATTTTTTGACATGTGATATCCATTTTGCTTCGAAAGCCCATTCAAATCCAAGTGATAAACAATTAAATTCATATCTAAACAAGATGTAAATTTATTAAGTATATACTGTGGAATTGTTAATAACTTATTTCTTTTGGTTCCACCTTGTAATGATTCTTCCCATTCATATAATTGTTGCTGGGATTTCACTTATTTGAAGCGATTTTTACAATTTCTAAACCCCTCTCTCATTTCGCCAGTTTTCATCAAATGCTTTTTGCTTGTATTCTAGAAATTAATAAAACCACCAAATGCATCACTGGTACAGCTTTTCCAGTATCTTGTCTTTAATATCTTCCTTCTTTTTTCATTCTTCATTTGCTTCCACTAGTTTTACTGTAACCGGTCGATTTTCATCCAAATATTCTAATTTATACATATTCTAATCATTGAAGAAGTCTTTTTTACACATTAAGCTATTATGCTTTTTTATGGCGTTGTGAAGTTCTATATACTACTATATTGCAATTAGTAATTATGTGATATTTGGGGTGGGTTCCTACTGGAGCAAATAAACAACCATAATAACGAATGCCCACACTTTTATAGATGGAGGTGTGGGCCACGTCCAGTAAATCCCTATTGTGTTAAATTTGGTGTATATCAATACCGTTTAGAAATGCTAAATATGCACCTTTAAGTTTATGAACAGCTAAAGAAAATAGTAATAAAATACTGAGAAATCCCCAATATTCAGGGTCAGTTTCATCCCCTAAAACCGTTTGTCAGTCAAAACGAAAATCGGTGTAAATTGTCTTTTATTATTAGTTCTTTCCTTTTTACTATGTCGACGCTTTATCATTTCATCTACTCCTTGGCCTTCCTTTACACTTCCTTTCCCCAGTTTCTGCTTTTCATATTACTTTGGTTGTCTGTCTTCCTTGATCCTGATTATGTAATAATAATTTATGCTTTAGCATTTAATATACTATTAGCTTTCACTAATTACAGGACATCTGCTGGAGTTTAGTGGGCTAATGGAGCGATTTAGGAGTGGGGAAAACTAGAACTTCATTCTGAAAGCAGGCAGTGGGTTTCAAACCCAACAGTTCGTGTTTCTTCGTAATGTTTAGGCTGTTGGTTAAGAGCTATGATTCGTTTGCATGTATTGAGCATGGTACGAATAAGTTGCAGATTTTTATTTTCTGGTCATTAAATACTGCTCAGTACAGAGTTGCAAACACTTTGCTCAGTATTTCTTCTTCTAATCTTTCATGTGATTGTTCCTACATATTAAAACTTTTTACTTATTATTTGTTGTCCTTGTATTTGCAGTTCTTTCTAGCTAGTTTGGTGTTTCAGTTTTTTCCACCCAGCGGTTTTGTAGCCGCTCTTCTATTTTTTTTATCCCAATTTTAATTTTGTAATTCTTTATTATTCAATCAATCGTATCGTCTTTTCTTGCTTCGATATTTTAACAATAATAAATAATATTGCAGAGGCTAAGCACTCCTTCATGTGATACACAGCTGGATGTTGTAATAGTTTCAGTATCTTATGTTGCCTTTAGAGTTTTCCAAATATAAGTATTTTTTATATGGTCAAATGTTTTTTCAAAATAATTTTTGTCTTATTGTGAACTTGAACTAATTCGTTTTTGTATTTTTTGTTTTAATCTTTCTTCTATCCTGCGTTCACATAAATTGTAAGCTAAGCCTCTAAAGTTATTACTGTAACTAATAATTTCGGTGTTCCGTTCGTTCGGTATTGTATGAGTTGTCGATGCCAATTCTAACATCCTATGTGATAATAATATATAATATAATATACTAATAATATTAAAAAACCATTTACTAACTTTTCAGACTTACTATCACGTAGTTTTCTTTGATTCGGAAAAGGTATCTAGGGCTTGGCTGAAGCCAGAAGCTTTGGTTAAGTTTAAAGATAACATTCAGAATCCCCGTTTTCAAACGCCCCAACGAAATAAATACAGAACACGCATTAATTTAGCAAAGAAGCAAGCGGATCATGCATTAGCATTAAATGTCCCAGATCGTTTAAAGAATTATAGCTTTCTTGCCCGATGGCCAGGACCTATACACCCTCCAATTAATATCAAAGAGGACAAAATTGTAGAAAAGAAACGCAAGCGCACTAAACTGGTGAAGGATTGCAAAAAAGAAAGCAAAATTAAAACTAACACAATGAAAAATCAAAAGGTTTCTCAAAATAGTTTTAAGTCTCTTCTAAATGAAATATCTAAAGAAAAACCAGTTCAAAATTTGAACCGCAATTATTTATCTCCAGAATTATTTGATGATGATACACTGAACAATAATATCGCAAAGTTGCGCTCTAACGATTTAAGTTTTAATGAATTAGATATGTTATTTTAAGGAACTTCTAACTCCTCAAATCAGTTACCAGTTTTTAATATTTAGTAAATGTTATACCGTTGTTAATACTATAATCTAAGTTTAAATTTTTGAAATTGGAGACACGAATGGATGAAGGTGTTGAGGCACATTTTTAGGAATGAAGGTGAAATAATCTAATCTATAAATAATGATAAAGCTAAAATATCAAAAATTAATTATTTTTTTATGGGTGAATGGATAAAATGTATAGAACTACATATATACTACAGAAAACATTTGACTCGTGTCTTCAATTGTAAAAGAAGAAAATTGTTTATCTTTGTAGTTTTAGTTTGAAAAAATTCTGAATTGAAATTGTTCTATTAGATAGAAAGTATCTGCAAAGTGACAATAAATGTTTATTTACTTATATGAATCACGTGCTTAAAATTATTTCTACGATAAAGTATCTGGTCCTACCTGTAACCATATATTAAAAAGTAAGTATAATTTTTGTAGTTCAGTAACGTTGCATAAAATGACTCATTCTAGTGTCTGTTCTAGTGAGTAGGACGTAAAACTGGATCTAAAAATATTACGGCACATTATGACAATGTATAAATAAATACTGCAGATCCACGAATCTTGGTTTTAAAAAAAAAAGTTGGCAAACCCATTTATATGATCAGTTTTTTCAAGATACCAACGTATCGTTTATTAAAATTAAATTAATAACACCGTTTATTTACTAAGATAAAATTGCAGACTGACTACTAATTTATTTTATTGAAAATAATTTTAATTGTAAGTGGGTTCTACATCAAGTCATTCAGAGCAAATAGGAACAAATTGTACTGACGACGACAGAAATTTAGAGAATATAGTATTCACCCAATTTTCTTGTTCTTATTCTTGATGCAATAAGGATGTTTTCTATTTTCTGCGTAATATAAAATATATTTTACAACATTAACCTCAAAGTCTAGTTA
Organism: Cetonia aurata; assembly: GCA_949128085.1. Taxonomy (NCBI): domain Eukaryota; kingdom Metazoa; phylum Arthropoda; class Insecta; order Coleoptera; family Scarabaeidae; genus Cetonia; species Cetonia aurata. The sequence goes on from OX421887.1 coordinate 28,866,216, forward strand.
TATTGGCAATTAATGAAACACGTGATGTATACAAAAGGGTTTATTTAAATTAATAAAATCAAGTCTTTAATAGAATCATCCTATTTTGCTATTTCACTTATTTATATTTATTTTTTTAAATCACTTTCATTAAAGGCACAGTCGGAACTAAAATAAAAAACAAACTTTTTCTTTTGAAAACTATGCCATTTGTAACTGTTTGTAATGAAGTCTGATTATTGTACTACTGAAACAAATTATTTCAAAACCGTTTTCTCGCGGAAATAGCAAGATAGTACGATCCAATGCACAAGAAATAAAATTGTGTGTATTTTTCGATAATACTTGAACATAATTTTTATTTTTTTGTATATAATACAGTTTGGTACAAAAAATACATTATAATTGAACAAATTCTCGAACAAGTTCCGTTTGAAGGAGCTACATTTTTAAAATAAATAATTATATTAATAGTAAGATCAGAATTGATTTATGTACTTTCAGTTTAATCTAAACATTAACACTTATCTTTCGCGATACCAGCGACCCCTGGGTTTCCTCAACATTCTTGGTGATTTGGGGGACGCCGGCATCCGACGAGGCCGTTTTACTGTCCTGTGTGGCGAAGGACTGTTCCTCAGTCGTCTTTTCGACTTTTTTGCACCCACATCACTACTGTCCAGCTTTTGTACACGAACATATGGTTGAAACTGAATGTCATTGTTAATTTCATTGTTAGTCACCTTTGCCGACAGCACTTTCTCTGCATTCTCCCACCTATCTAAATCAACAATTCTGTCATTTGAATCTTTACCGCAAACTTTGTCCGTACAATTATCGCCAGCACTAACACACATCGTATTTACCCTATCTTGTTTAGGACCATTTTCCGTGGTTGGTGTCCTGCTAGTTTGTACATTTTCACTGATATTTACATTTGACTGTGCGCCGTTGTTACTTTGGTCTATACTGCTACCGATGTGTTTTACGGAATTGCTTTGTCGAATGCCGTCCGCGTTTTCAGTACCCTCCTCGCAATTCTCTTCATTGAAATCGGAATCAGCGTTAACACTTACCGAACCTAGCGTGCTGTTGTCATCCGGTTCTTCTTCCTTAATTGTATCATTACCCTTCTTTGTCCTCTTATTTTTATTTGGCCAACCCGTTCTGTTCTTCTTCTTCTTTTTTCGTCCAGGTTTCTTCCCACTAACGTTCACTGGCTTCCCTAAATATTTACTACCGCTTTCCATCTGTTTTCTATCGTAATCTTCTAGAATATCAATGGCGCTTAGTTTGCGATTCATGTCGATTACAATACTTTGGTCAGTTGAAATTTCCAGCTGCTCTAAATCACCCATAGAAGAAAGCATTTCGTCTACACTTTTCGCCATCTTTTCATAATCGGGTTCTTCCTTTAGTATAGATTTCCTACCTTCATCCACCTCTGATATTGATGGCAAAGTGTTCTTGGACGTGTTTAAGTCTGAACTTCTCGGCCTATGCAAAAAAAAAAAAAAACATTGGAATCTTCAATATTTTACCAAATACACAAGAATTAACATTTTTCCACGGTGCTAAAAACTTACCTATTCGCATCATTTCTACGTTTCCGTTGATGAATTAAGCTACTTAAGATAGCTAAAGTAGAAGCGTGTTGCCTCGGAGATTTTCGTGGGTTTCTACTAACTATAATTCCGCGTTGTTTTTTCCTACTTTTTTTCTCCATCTCCATACTCTTATTGTTGTCATCATTAGTCGTCATGTTAGAATCTTCGCTCGCTTTACTGCACTCTTCCTGAACATCCATGGAACTTTCATCTTGACAATTGGGATCGGGAGTATTTGTACCAGCGGATGTCGAAGCTGAAGACAATTCTAAGAAATGCTTCTTTACCTCGTGGTACGCTTTTATACACAATTTAGGGTCTAGTGGAGGAATCGGTCCCATTTGATGAGGTAAGAGGAAGGGTTTCCAATAACCTACAAACCATCGCAACTTATAAAAGTATCATGGAAATGTACAGTTAATATTTACCCGAATCGCTAAAGCAAGTATAGTATTCTTGCCCCTGATCCTGTCTCCTGAAAGTTTGATACCATGGTTCTGATTGGGGTACTCGTTCGAAAGAAAATTGCAATCTCTCCAAATCGATTTTCACTGGTTTAACCTCTTGTTTTTCTTTCTTATTTTGTTCCTTTTCCCTTTCGACTGATTTTCGATTCTTATTCGGATGCTCACCATTATGTTTCGGAGATTTTTGGCCATTGGTAATTGGAGGTAAGTATGAACCATGATACCTTAATCTAGAACCAGGAGTCTCGAATTTGTAATACTTCTGATTATCCGCAATGAATGCTTCAGCATGTGTTCGCCTTTTTCGTTTTTTTGCGCTACTTTCTGACCAGTTACTATCTAGAGAGGCCTCATCTAAATTTTTAACTTCCTCTTCTTTGGGCTCATCATTTTCACTAGAAAGTAGCAGTGTGCTATCACCATCCCTAATACTAGCGGTGGTTTCCGGAGCATCATTATCAAGATCATCTTCAGAACTAGATTCATCTTTCTTTGGGAAAAGGAAATTCTCAGCTTCATTATTCAATTGTTTCAACTCTGATGATCTCATACGTTTAAACTTCACTATTAAACTTTTCTCTTTGCTATTTTCTTTATGTTCAGGAGGAGCTGGTGTTTGCGCCCGTTTGATATATTCATCTCGTAATGGTTCAGTACCAGATCGCAATTTGTTTGATAAGACTTCTACTTTGTAATACATGCGATTATCTAATACAAGTCTATCCTCTGCTGACGACCTCTTTTGTTTAATGCAAGTCCTCTTTGGTCTCCCTGAATCCCAAGTGTCCTTTTGTTCATTTTCAACTAATTTCTAAAAATAAAAAGCAGGCTTGAGATGTTACCAGGATACATTATCGCTATACTTACTAGTAATTGCCTCGTACTGGACCGCAACTCCCTAGTTTCCGATTTATTTAAATGACCATCATCTTCATCCGCAGTTTGTACATAATTATTAAGAGAACATTGACCCCGTGATCGCAACCTATGTCCCGATTCACTTCCTATAGGTGACAGTGGCAAATTCTTGATCTTATCGCTCAATGAAATAGTTCGTGTTCGAGGCATTTTTTTCAGTGTATGATTTGCAGAGCTTAATTCATCAATATTTTCACCTATAAGCAAAACCATCTATGCATAGTTTCTAAAACAACATACACAGAAAAAAGTCTAATATTACCACAGTTAATCTTCAGGAAGCTGTCAATATTCGCAGAGTTATTAATGAGAACGTCTAATTGCAAGAAATTGGAATTATCCTTGACAAAGCTTAAGTGTTTATCACTTAAGAGATGTTCGTTCAAGCGAGGAAATTCTACACGGCACACCTCGCAATAGCTTGACTGAAGGGCGGTGTTGATTCGTGGATGGTTTGAACGAGTCTTTCGAGTCATGTTACGCTCAACTGTTGAGCGAATTACTATCCCCGGATCTCCTGCTGATCCGAAGATATTAACTATTGGCCAATTATGTATTTGTTGAAATACTGGTCGGGTCTGTCTAAAATATTCAAAGGCTATTTAGCATATGGGTAGCTACTCTTTTCTAAAAACACTATCACAACCTCAGAAAGTATAAGAGATGCGGATTCGGTTAAATAGGATAAAATTGACGCATTTCAGAGACGATAGTCTAGTGGCTTGCACGCTTGTCTATCAGTCATGGAGTCGAAGGCTCAAATCTCACCCATATTATAAATTTTCCTTCATTAAGAGAATGTTTATTTTATCACTGATACTTTTACCAAGCAAAAAGTATCGCATTTGTGAGATAGTCTCCGATTATACTGGCACCGAAAAGGTATGGCAAATTCTAACGTCAGATCGGTAACTTTCATTATGTCGTTGCTGTACATCTTAGAGCGACGAAATCATCAAAGAAAAAAATTCGACATTTTTTTTCATACGATTTATTTCTCTCTAAAACATTGTATTTCTTTTCTTTTGGTCGCCTCTGAATCTCTAATACTTTCAGTGTTTGCAAGTTGAAGATGTCTTTAAACAAACTATAACATGTCTCAAAATTAGGATTGATTTAAATCAGTGGTGCCAAAAATACATATACAAACAAACTATTCCAGAAATGCAGAAAAAAACATTATTGGCAAAGAAATCTAAATTTAATTTTAGAGGTATTTAATTCAGTAAAATTATCTAGAGCCGATAATCCAGTTCTTATTTTCTAAATGTAAGTCATTTTTTTAAATATATGGTCACTAAAGAAAAATATTTTCAATATGCAGAACTGCTCACACTGCTATCTAACTATAAGTATTAGCAAACAAGCTTGGATAACATGAATATAAAGTTTGTATAAATATGGTTCATTTCTAAAAACAGGAATATCAGTCTGCAGTTATTTTATAATGATAAATTACAAATCTTCATTTACTAGTCAACTATTTTAATCTTCATAATGTTTTGTAAGGTAGACAACCACCTAGTATCTGTCAAAACTGTATGTCAGAAAATGAGGCGTGTAGGTTATAAGCTTAAATTTGTCTTTTTAGTTTGTAATTTGCTCATGTTAGTAAAATTTTACAATATAAACCAGTCTACTTCCGTGTCTTCCTGATTTTGGGACAAGGTATAGTATAACTATTTTATAAAATCCACGTACCTATCAAAAGTTTCAAATTTGATAAATGGAGGCTTTAACTCAAAGACTTTATAATTTTTCTTTTTCGCTGAGACACTCACAGAAATGGTTATTTTCTCTAACCATGTAAAAGCCTAAAATAATATGGTAATTAACGTAAGACCTTTAATTAATTACATAGTACCATACTTTCTCAACTGTCCATATAGTAACTCCCCAAGTACGTGCCTGTTCCAGCGGATCATTAGAAATGGTGGTTGTTGTTTTTTTAGCACGTTCAAGCATTGCATCAGCTCGAGTTTTCTAAAAGCAGTTACATCATTCATCTTTTGATACAAAAATAAAATAAAATAACCTACAGGTCTTCCCCTTGTTGGAGTACTTTGGAGAATGTTGCTAGAATCATGGCGATAAGATTCATTAGTAACAGACTCGGGGGTTTTAGGGTAAAACCCTACCCCCTTACTATTGTAGCATTCTTCCTTATCTGTTATAATATGAGTGACTGTTTTAACAAGAAATAATTCTAGTTCCTGCAACAAAAATGATACATCCATATTTGTAAGAACTATTATATAAATATATATCTAAAGATATTAAACAAAAATTGATGCGATGCACCATGTAAAAGTATCAAGGTCAAGGTTATACACAACAATTATAGCAAAGTATGTCAAATTGTAATTACATAAATAAAAAACATCTTACAAATTCGACACACAGATGTCAGACATTGCTATCAGCTGGGTGTGTAAATAAAAAGTTAAAAATGTATTCTCATATTAACATCGTGTAAATACGTTTATACTTACGATCGGGGCTACATCTTTATTATTGTAATATGGTATATTATAATAATTTAAATCTAGACAGGCAATATAAAGACAAATGAATTATGATTTTGAGAACTGTCAGTTCAATACAAAATGGCCTGTTTTAGTTGAATGTTTTCGTCTAGTTGGCGCTGTTTTATTATTAAAAAACATTGAAAATTACTACATCTTATTGCTACAATTGAAAGTTATAATCGTATACACCATTACTAAATTCGTGATTAATTATTTATGTAAAAAGGTTAACACATTGAGACCTACTACTGTTATCATCATAATTAACCATTACAAAAACATTGACGCTCGACTTGGCAACGACGTATGTGCCGTACAGCAACGGAGTATTTCTGACTAAAAACAAATACCGTGAAAGCGGGTCGTATATTCTACCAGCCAGCCAGCCATATTCCAGTTTGAGCACAACTGCACTTTACAAGCAGACCATACAGGATATTACAAGGAAAAAGTAACGCTACGTTGACAAGTTTCTTTTTACAATGCAAAGCACGTTAGAATTCTGTTGCGCAACGATACTTTCATGTATATTAAGTTATAATAATACTTATAATTTAAAAAAATATTTATTTCCAAAATGAAAGCTGCTGCACGCATATTTACGACATATTTTAATTATATACATAACCTGTACAATGAATAAATGACACATAGGAATTAAGTTTTTATTTACATAACAAAATTCATAAACAAAACACTCACCCCTCCAAGTTCCCTGATTTTAACCTCGAGTTTATTGGCTGATAGACGATTTTTCACATCTAAATAGAATCTATATTTAATTAAGGGCTTACTTCGCGGTACGGCTTGTAAACCTGCAAACCACATTGAATAGACATATTTCAAAGCAAAAACGCTAAAACCGCCATATACTCGATAGGATATTTACTTTTATTCACGTTTTTACGTACTACTGCAGTAACTTCTTTCTTGTCTAATGAACTAGATACCATCACTCACTACAGCACTCACAAAGTTCCGGTCATAATTTTCCTATAATTTACTAAATATCGTGGTTGTTCTGCCGCTGACACGTCAATAATTTTAACGCCAACTAGTTTGGGCGCACTTGAACAAGACTAACCGCGGTATGCATTGGCTTTCAACGGCCATTACACGACCGTAGCTTCCATACGCCCAACACAAAGCTCGCACGTCATAGCCACTGCATTTTAAAAATCTCTTGTGTCCTATGTATACACAATAATGTTCTAAATATTCGTTCATTAATAAACTGTTTATTGAATTACGCAAACTAAATTAGAACATATTCAAAATATTTCAGAATCCGCCACAACCGAAGTAAGCAACTAACCAATCACAAACTATTACTGACGCGCCCCCTGCTGAGTAACCCAAAAAAATCTGGGAAAATTAATTTTGATTCAAGAATAATTTTATTTTATTCATATAGATTTACTTTTAACATAAATTTAGCTTCCAAAAAATCAGATATTAGTAATAAAATTAATTAATCATTTAAGCTTTTATTTTTTCATAAATTCTAACGAATTAATAGAACTCGATATATAGAAACTACATATCCTTGTATGTAAGAGATAAACAAATTTTATTTACTACTCTTCTGGGGCCATTCTATTACGGAGAAGTAGGAAAAGCTAATCTGCTTATATTTTTTCATAAAACATGGTATGACAAAAAACATTTATTTTCATAATTTACATTCAAATATCATCTTATAGATATTTAACAAAATACACACGATATACTTAGAAATATTTTAAAAATATAACAGATGCAAGTAATTCATTTTATAACTACTTCTTACCTATTTACAAACTACATTAAATATAACAATAATAAGTTTGGTACATAAAGAAATTGCATAAATAATAAGTATGTATACAGTATACAACATTATAGATATCATATAAAAATTAAAGATCATGGTCCTAGTTTCAGTGCAAACTACATTATTTAAAATTGGAAATAAAATTAATTATACAATATATTTATTTAGCATAACTAAACAATATGGTCATTCCGCTCATCACATAACAATAATCCGTAGAATGAATCTGGAGGCACCCGAAATCAGTCAATTCTCTCTACAGTTTTCTGGGTAATTTACAACAAATTTTGTTTTCCTCTCAAAATGAATTTTTCCTCCAATTCTCCGGGAATCTGCAAATAAAAAAATAAAAGAATTGATTTCGGTTATACAACACACAAAACAGACGTGGAGATAAAATAGTTGCCTGCATTTTTTTAACGTAGTTTTCCTTTATCGTTATCTGTCGTGTTATTATATAGATTTCTAGATGTCTAGTTTATATGAATACCCAGTATAGTATTTACTGAAATATGTGAAATTTGTTCGCTTTTATCTGGATAGAAATTTATACAAAATTATTAATATACCATTTTCAATTAGGGAATCATTTTCATATTTCATATATTTGCCCAAAGCGATTATCCACAGCATTTATTAATAACATCACAGAGGTTATGTTTGTAATAGTTCGGTTGATACTTTTTAATTAGATCCCAAAATTATATAATACTTTAACTTATATTTATATACATATTATATTATATAGGTATCTAATAGAATAATGTAATACCAAGTAAACAGAAACTCGAACTGCAATTTATTATTTGATACTTGCAATCTAATTACATAAAAAAATTACGAAATATTGACTACAGCCCTCTAAATTCAATATTTGCTAGTATACATTCTAAAGTTTCGTACTGTATGATGGAGGTGACATTGTCTAATGATCTTTAAAGTTACTCAAATAACATATAAGTTAATTTAATAATAAAAAAGTCAAATAACCATACTGAATAACGGCATTTATTCTTTATTTTTAGGAATGTTTGTATGCACTACATATATTTTACCAATATGTAGCAAAAATCAATAGTATAAATGCTTATATTATATTACATGTATGTTAATATAACAAATTATAACATAAACATAATAGGTAGTCATACATGTATACAAAGCTTTGATAATTATTATTCAGTCATTGATTCTGGAGTTACTATTTGTCCGGGTTCCTGGAACATGATAATAAAAGCACAGATATGTCTAGTTAGCAAAGAGCGGTTTTATTCAAGCAACTTATACTTGTAGCATACAGAATGAATAATGCGAAAGCAACGATTTGAAGCATATTACATGTAATCCTGTTTAAGATTTTTACAATTACAATTGTTATAATAAATAAGCATTAGACATTTTACTTTACCTTAGGTTTTGATCTATGGGTGTCAACAGCATCAATAGGTAATTTTATATGCTCCAGACGGCAACCGTAGGCAACTGGCGTCAATTTAATAATTGTATGCAGTGGAACTTTCAAATATGGAAGCTCATCTGGCGAACAAGTATAATATATTATGTAAAAATTGCCAATGGCCTTTGTTTTTTAATTTACCCGCCGATTTGTCTAAAAAGTAAGCTAGAAGACATCGTAGCACCGCCTGATGTGATACTACGAGAACATTTCCTTGTCTTTCCAGCTCCATTATCACAGGTTCCAATCTAGCTACCAGATCTTCATAGCTCTCACCTCTTGGGTATCTGTATGCAAACTTGTTTTGATCTCTCGCTTTGAAATCTTCTGGATATTTTTCTTTTATTTCTTCATACGTCATTTCTTCACAAATACCCTACAGATAAAACAAACAAAAAGAAATTGATGAGTACAATTTTAGACGTCTATTTGCAAGCATTTAATTGGATGAAGCCTTACAGCATCAATTTCATTCAAGGCTTTCCAACGTTCTTGTGGCGCCGGAACTCCAGCCACTGTTTCTATAGTCCGTTTTAGCCATGACGTCCACACCCGCAGGCCTTCAATATTTTGCGACCTTATATAATCTGTTAGGGCGTTCGCATATAGTACACCGCGCTTACTAAGGCTCGAATCTCCGCCTATCCTTCCCTGTAGATTTTGTTCGCTTTCCCCGTGCTAGGAGAGAAAACAGATAAAAGTTAATTAATTTACGTTAATCCATGTATGTTCTGGAAATGTAAACTTACCCTTGTTAAATATATCGTTCTAGGTGTTATGTGGATGTTCATCAAATAATAAACTATCCTTGCTTGAACGTGACCCTCATGTTTGTGAACCACAACCTTCTCACCGGTATTATAAATCTTCATAAAGGCAACTTCTGTCTCTTTTTCTTCATCCAGAGGTTGATATCGTTCTTGGTAATGCTCGATTCTTTGAAGAAAATCAGTGAGGGCAGCGTCTTTGTTCATATTTGTATAATCAGGACTGCTAACTTTTACCTCCATTATATTTTGCTCTATAATGGAAGGGTCGTCACATATTGACTCGACAAAGAAGAGCTTAAATCCCATTCTTTCTACTATGATATTGTGGATAACTTTTCTTCTGTCCATTGTAGAATTGGTTGCATCAAATACTGCGACTTCGCCGCCTTTTTCTAGCCATTGGCATACATCTTGCAGTGCTTCCACGGCACATTGTTGCCTAATTGCCATGGCCTCCGTGTTGTCTTGTCTGAAGAAGTCATGGCTTTTGTAGGCGGCAGTTGCGTGACGCCTGTACTCGCCCAAATTAAATACTACAGCAAAGAAAAAAGATGTACGTTGATAGATGTGTTTTGTTACATTTACAGAATTTTATTGAAAATGATACCAAGTGTAGTATTTAAACCTTGCATTGTTTATGGTATTTCTATGTAAACAATACAACATATATACCAGAGCGTAAAAAATATATAAATAGCTATTCCAAGGTTAGACAAACATTAGATTACATTTAATATGCATGTAAAATAATCAGAAAACTTTAATTTTTAAACTACATATAGGTTTTCTTCAACGATGTAGAATGAACTTCTACACTTGCTTTTAAATATTTGCTTAGACATTTCTATTAATCCAACATTGCTTTTAACAATTACTCTAATGAACCGCCGGTGTTTTATGTGCATTGTAAATGCGCATGTTTACTTACCTTTCGTGTTAATGCCAATCCAGTTAAGATATCTAGATAGTTTCTTGGATATATATGTTTTTCCACGTGCTGGAAGGCCAACCATGGCGATGACGTGTGGGCTGTTAACATAATTGGCTCTTTCTCCTGCAAAGAAAATTAATATGAAGTATATATAAATAACTAAAATAGTATTCTTAATAGGTAGTAATATTTTTTAAGAAATTTAAACAAAAAACAGTGTATATATAGTTAATATTACATAAGCAATGTAGACTTCCTTTTATATATTACGTCAGTATCAAAATCAAATTAACTTATTATCACACAAACAAAATCAACATCGAGCATTTAATATAGATACCTATTCTAATGGAATATCTTCTACTAAGCCTTATAACACTTCTTCTATCAATAATGAGTTGAAAGAAATCGTTTTCGACTTCTTCATCATTAATTGGGGAATTTAGACTATAATTCATTTCGTAATTTAATCTAAACTTCTTATCAATTCACGTGACTTTCCAATGAATTCACGTATGAGATCGCCTACGTATCTACGATGTTAGTATAACGTGGGCTTGGCTAAACACTACACTATTATTGCGTTTATTTTTTTCACATTTAACAACACTTGTGATACTGGGCGAGATCGCGCCGCGGATTTTTAATCACTACGGGACACTTTGCCAAAAGTACATTATTAATAGATTAGGATGGATGTCACAAATTTTAAAATAAAGCGTTCTTTAAAATTAACGAAACACTGATACTGGAATTATAAAAGGAGACCAACTGTTTTGTACTATTAAATTTTTGGTTCTCGCCGAATTGGGCGGAAGTATAAGTGGTATTTAATGATGATTTACGTGGTGCGTCGTAGCCTTGTAAATGAACGTATGGCAGTATGGCTTAAATTATTAGTGATGTTTCGCAAAAAGCATGTTCATTACACAAACTTAGCAATTATTTTTACATTTAAAAATTTCTATTGGTTATAATAGGAAGGGATATTGTCCTAGTAATTAACAAGCCGAGGCATGAATTCCATTGGATGAGGCAATTTCATTTACTTATACCATGACCGAATACCTGTATTCAGTAAGTTAGAATCGTTTTTGTCGCGAATAATATTTGTGAAAAAATATGTACATATACTTAAAGACGCGGGCTTTAAAAAATGTTAGGCGAATTGTGTAATTGCCGCCCTACTTCAGTAAAAATACAAAAAAAAAATAACTATGATAATAATAATGTATTTATGTTCTATTAAAAAATGCCGCTCCAAAATTTAAAAACATTAGGCACTGCAGGGCCCTGCTTAAAGGAGATACTTGCAAGATAAATATATTACACTTACATAACTATAAAACCAAATAATTGAATAATTGGTGCCGTTGTCGACTACTGTATATTGTGTGACAAAGTTAGATAAAACTAAAAAGAGAGGATGAACATGCAGTAAAATGCGTTTATACGTATATTCGACCGCATCTACTATTTTACCCTTACTTTACTGCTACTGCATTCTCTCACACACTCTCATCACTCGTATTTTAAAACACGTGTCACAATGACGTTTATGTAACGCGAGTACAAGTTTGAATCTCGAGCCGCGTAGCGGCTAGAGATTCAAAGTACGAGCATTACAAGTCATTGTGGCACAGGTTTTTTACAGTATTTTTTCTAATTTGCACATTACTCGACTATATTACGTTCCGGCAAGAGTCCCCCTCCCCCACGTTAATATCTCATTACAGCACAGTATGCGGTAATATCAAATATTCATATCAACACTGCGTCGTCGTTTGTTTTAGCTTTATTGCAACATCCAATTAGAAAAAATATATTAAATTTTCGCACTGTCAATAATTACAAATGCAACAGGAACCGCACTTATTTAGTTTTGATTATAATGTTCACCGCGATTTTATAAACATTATTAACAAGTTACACATTAAATATATGATCCTTTTACGTAGAAGAAATATTCCAAATACAAACTGATATAATTATGGTATGTATATTCCATTATACAACAAAATATACATATTGATAAGACCATAATAAAATTATCGCTATTCAAATCAACGTCGTTTAGCAACAACAATACACTAAAATTCCATTCCTCAATAACTGTCGATTATTGCACGCCAAGTCGGAATACTACCTAATATAATTTTCCATTGCTTAACAAGTATTAAGGCATGGAAAATTTAGTTATTGAAGTTTATTACATTAATAAATAGATATATTAATGTATAACAGCAACACCATTTAGTACATATTTAGTAAATCAATAGAAGCGTGTCTGTATTATATTTTCTTTCTGTTCGATTTCTAAATACATGATGTATGTAATCAAAAACATATTTTCAAACGGTTTCGAAGTAATAAATTATTATATTAAAGACATTTACATATTTAGTATAAAAGAAAACAGAAATACATTAAACAAAACGACAGATCAATTACAGGAATTAAATCAAAGAACGCATGCGCTCCAAACACGCGTGCCTAAACGCCTATCAGAACAAAGAGCACCGTCCGCCAAATATAAAACAGGTAGTCTGCCCCTCTGGCGAGTTCAATTCAATAATTTTCTGGAAGATTTGTATTTATCGGGATTATTAGTACATACCAATTTCAAATGTTTCCTTGTTAAGAAATTTCCATCCTGTAGACTGGTGGTTGGTCTGAATTGATTCGGCCATAGTAGAGTTGATAGATGCAAATGCAGTTCGATATTTTATTGCCCGTGAAAACTAAAACTAATGCATCTGAACGGTAGCCGAGTGGAAGAAACGAAATGTTATTTGAACCGACCTTCGATACAACTGGCTGATAACCTTTACACGTATGCTGTCCTCTCGTATTTTAATATTATAACGATGTAGACGTCTGTAGATTGATTACTCAAAGCATCTCAAAGTTAGGTTATGGTTAAACGAGTATTTGTAATTTTGTGTACAGTGTTTGACGCGTAAGATGCTGATTACCTAAATAATTGAAGAAAAAATGAAGAATTAACGATGTCTACTCAAATAGAATGTGTATTTTGTGTGTATAATTTAATTTTGAGATTTTCGAAGAATTTCTGTGAACTAATAACTGTAATTTCTCCTTGTTATCTTAGTAAGTGCGATTTAGTCGATAGAATAATGAGATAATACACAAAAACCCTAAGCTGCTATCGATTATTAGTACTGAACCACTCTGGTCAAACTTAATTTTGGAACACACAATTATTTTTGTAGCTCTACGCCGTGGTTGGCTATTTATTTTCAAAAAGAATTTTTATTAGTTTTATTTTTTGTGAGAAGAATGACAAAAATCATTTTCAACTTCTTAAATTATTTAAAAAAAATAAGGGACGAGCTTTTTTTCGTCTAATAGTTCTTTAGAATTTAATTCAAGTATTGCATTAGCATACCAACGCATTTTTTCTACCATAAAATTTAATTTGAAGGTGTGGAATATTTTTAGACAACCCATATATTCGTTTATGTATTGGGTTGCCTATACACTAGTTCAATAACATTCACAAGTACGCATAATAATATACAATGTATTTCATTATGATTTTCAATTTCAGTCAAATAAGTTAGGTATTCACAGATTGTTCAAAACATTTGTAATGCGGGTTATATACTTAATTGGAGCTATATTCTATTGATAGGAACGAATAACATTTTAAGCAAGATTATTGCTAAAACGAAAATATTCGAGATTTGAATCTTTTGATAGGGAAAAAATTCCAGGATAAATGCTTGACATATAAATTAGTTTTGAATTACTGCATTATAATAACTCTTATTTTTAAAAACAACTCTTTCTTACTGCGATAAATGAGATAAAATTGAAGTAATGTCGGTTACTCAATTAAAAATAAACTTTTAACTCTTATTAGGTCAAATGTATATTTTCCTATTTTTTATAAACTTGAATTCCATGATAATTTGTTTTTTTATACATATATGTAAATATATAATTTAAATTGTACTCTCAGCAATGTAAACAAATTTACTTTCATCGGCATATCATCTGTTTACTCTTAAACACCCGTCCTTGACACTAAAAATGAAAATATTTGTGTTTTACTTTGCTATGACTATTATGTCATAACCAGTAACTAATGAGTCCTATTTTGTTATTTATAGATTTTGTAAAGCGTCTTCAATAATTCATGATTCAAGATTATTTCTACTAAAAAAAAAAAAAAAAAAAAAAAAATTACAGATTTGAACGTGCGTATTATGATTTTTTGTTTCTGATATTAGGCTAAGACATAGGCATTATAATGATTGCAAACTTTAAAAAACTAAATATTTCTATAATATATTATATAAACATTCCTAACAAATAAATTTAAAATCTCCACAAATAAAGCTGTCTAAAGATTTTGTATTATATAATAGTTATTTTTTATGTTAAAGTTATTAAAAATAATTGCGGGAAATTTAAATTCGATTATTTGCGATAAAAAGCTACATTCACGTATATGAAAAATAAATTTCTAAGGCTGGAAGGGTCATATTTTTTTTTATATTTACCAATTTAACGAAATGAAAACAAAAACGGAGTGCTGATGTGTATGAGAAACAGTTTCTGAAGTAAAACTATTTTCTTGTGTCATAACTTTAGTAATAGTGTCAATTTTAAAGAGTCAATGAGCAAGTATGTGTGTGCAATAAAGGTATACTACAATAAATATAAGTCAAGAGCATAACCGACGACGTTTACACCTGTCCATTCATATCCATATTTAGCGTTTTCCAGGTCGAGATATTTAAACGCCCGTGAAAATGAAAAAAATGTGAGTATACATATTAACATATTTGATTATCAGCGAGAAAGAATAGTAAATATACCCAAATAAAACACCTAGTATAATCGAAATACCTAACAATAGTGTAGAAATAGGATTTTTTGCGAGTAACAATGTTATAGCTAAGTAGCTATAGTCTTTTCATACTAACATCAAATATGTAACATATCAATATAGAATATAATTTGACGCAAACAAAGCATCTCCAAACAAAAGGAGGTAGTCCAAATAGATAATTTTAGATCATGATTACATTAAAACATGGCCTTGTCAAACCCCTTGTCTAGATTTTACTTTTAAGTAAAGGAATTAATTGTGTTAAGATAAATTAGGTATATTAACGCAATATAATCTGTGATAATGCTAATACCTGCATTTAAAAAATACTGTTCGATTTGATTTATATACAATATACATACCTGTTTGTCACAGGTTTCGATTATACATGCTTGCATATAGTCAGATATAACGGATTGATGTTGCGTTATCACAATGATTCTAGTAAATAATATAGATTATGTAATAACGTATTACGCCTAATATCTAAAGGTCCTATAACGGGCATTGTTATTCCGTTGTTCGTAATGTTTGCCAACAAACAAAATCTACCCTCAGTACATATGAGGTTTTGTATTTGTTTACATTAAACAAAATACCATTATCTAAATCATGTTAATTAAGAGATTATATCTGACGTTTGTCAAAACTATTGTGTACGCATATTGATGGAATATTTTCAGGTTGCACTTTCGTAACAATGAAGATTAGTGAAAATAATATTTTACAATAAAAGTTCTTTGTCAGTTTGTAGATTTTGAGTAATTATACGATGTGAAACAAAGTTATGGAGTGGATACACATATAAGCTATATATATTTTTTTAATATGGAAATATAATTAATCCAATCCATGCAACTTTTAAGAGGATACTATTTGTTCTTGGTTTCGTTTTATTTAACTGATGATTTAAAGGTGTGTGTAAATGAGAAAAAATATATAGTGATGTGATGTATGTATTTATAATAAGTATTATATCTACTCAACAACTTGTGATAAATTGTTTCCACTGTTTTTACTTTATAAAAATATTTACATGCATGATATACAATACGTTCACAAGTTGCCCGCAAATTAATAAATGATGAAGATTTATGATTGACCTTTTGACTACCATTCCACAGAATTATCTGGGAATTCTCAAGCCGATCATCTCATGAATTACATATATAATAATAGATATATTGTCTGAATATGTGTACCTATATACCTATGTACAATTACCCTCACATCAGAATTCACTTGCATAGGCTATTCATGAAACGGGGTCAATAAAACAACGCGAATTTTTGTATCACTACTTTCTCAAGAGTTCTAAGAAGTGATGTTTCGCGCAGTTTATATTCTATTTCACGATATATCAGAGCTATTTCGGCTATACGTAATTAGTTTAATTTATTGTATTTGATGAGGTAATTAAGGGTAATTCTTTTTTTGTTTCTTAAAAAAATAAATTTTGTTGCAAATATATACTACTGAATATCACCAGAAAAGTGCACCATTTAAAAAATATTTATTGATATTTTTCAGCAGATTTTGCTTTCAATGACACAAGGCTACATCGTTTTTAATGGCGACATGAAATTCCTTACAAATAATTTTTATATTGTGTTTACTTTTTATAACCCTTTCTAATGTAGAAACTGTTAACCGAGTTTTTCTTAAATGCAATTAGGTTCTATATATGCGAAACAATAATTATAATTTTTTTGTTCGTGGTTTCTAGAGAGGCACTTTTTTTTTTAATTTAGAGAACATTAATGATTTTTTGAAAAAGTAGGAGTACAAAGTACAGCTTCTAAAAAAGAAAGAGAACAGTACTCTTCAAAACTGTATATATATTACATTGAGACATAGAAATTGATTTTCGCCCAACCCTGGTACCTACATAGTTACATATAAATAAATCTACGTTGTCCAAGTTCAAATTCAGAGTACAGAAAGTATAAAAGATATCAATAAGTACATAAACAAAGCCTCATATTATGATCACAATCGTTTCGTATTAAGATCTTACTTACAGTAGATTATCATCGCCTAGTAAGTAAAACATGATTGTAATTACGTAAAACTACTTATGTAACATGTGCATCATGAGTATTATATACATCATAATTCATTTCAGGCCACTGGAGAATAATTATTCATTGGTGATAATGATTTATGTTCAATACGAATAGGTAGGTACATATAGGTTTGGTTATTACCAGATAATTGAAACGTCACATTTTTTATAACATTTAAGGCAAACCAATCAATACCACATGGCGATGCACACTTATTTCACGATTAAACCTCGTGTTACAGCTAATGATAAAATAAAATATAGGACCTAAAGGTATAGTTAAGATAGAATTTATTTTTGTTCGTTTAATTACTAGTATTACATAACGAACTTGTGCGCGACAATAGCTATAGTATACAATAAAACAATGAAATTTGAAAATAACGGACCTATTCCGTTCCTTTAAATATTATTAACAATATTATAGAATTTGCAAATCTTATATATTTATGAGTGTGTTTGTCTTTGCCAAAAGAATAATGAGAATATTATTTTTCCACGCAAATACATAGTAAGTACGTACCATAATCTCTCTCTATTTATGCTAAGTATATAGTATGCATGTGATATGCATACTTTAATAAAAACTGGTATTTTTTTTTCTAGAACACAAATGATAATGATATTTATTTATCTCGCCTAACAGAAAAAAAAACTTCAGTTCAGGACAACATAAACCCAATAGAAACGGTAATGTTTATACATAGATATATATTTAAAGAGTGCATAACTCAAACTATCGCATATTATTGAGAAAATAAAATGAGGCAACATGCTGGTAGAGGGCTTTTCAATAAGAACTAGAAGGTGTATTTTGCAGAACTAGGGTTTACATCCGCACAAGGTTGTGGTAGCCGAAAAACTGAATCCACTGGATGATTGAGGCGAGCGTCATTCATGATATTACTGCTTGAGTTTATAACAAATTGAAAAGAGATATCTTCCCAGATGCAGCTTATTTTTTTATTCTCGTTTTTGTGGTAAAACTTAGCTTATAACGTCTGATTACGCGCGCGGATATAGCCACCATAAATCACCTTTCCTTTTTAAAGTATTTCGGTTCCTGGTGATCTGCTTTGGTATTTTGTTTCTTGCTCCATTTTATTCCCTTCTACGTCCGTGTTATTCTTGTTTCCGTTATTAGATGATTTTTGTTGTGGTAATATTTGCATGTCATTTCTATTCCTCCTAAGTTGACCATCATCGGTTATTACGCGATACGATCTTGGTCTTCTTCGAGTTCAAGCAATGGTCGCGCTGCCTTTCTCTTATTATAATACTTTTTTTTTTTATTTCATCTAGGTATAATTGATTCATAATCTGATAATTTCGGTTTCAGTGTAGAATGCAACATCGATATGGACTCTCTAAGATTTCTTTTCATCAACAGTTGTTCTGGGTTTGCGCCGCCTGGCAATGTTGTAATTTTGCAGGGTGGTAACGCAAAGTATGCGATAAGAAGCAGATAAAATCGTAATGTTTTGTTTATCTGCTCCTACATCCATTTTGAATTAGGATTTCGAACTGTTTGAATATTCCATAAAGTTCTATTAATTTACATTCATTAATTTTGCTACCTTGTTGGGCATTCCTGCCAGGAATATGGTTTTAATCCACATCTCTGGCATTCCTATTTTATAGAATTTTCTTCTTTTTTGGGATTTTCAGATTATTTATAAACCCTCTTCCCGCACTGAAAATTTTTCTTCTGATAATCCATTTTCATGGCTTATTATTATACTTCATATACTTTTCTACCTTTCCAGTGCTTTTTCTTATTTCCGTTTTCTATATTCTTATTGCTTCGTTTTGCAAAATTTTATCTTTTGTTGCTACCTATTTCATACTTGTAATAATCTATAACAACACCAATAATAAAGCCTGGAAGAAACAGATGTAACTGGAGTAGATGGAAGATAAGTTATGTGAAATTGCCAAACTATTTTTTTTTTTGGGAATATTGGACATATTTATGATAAAATCATTATGAATGCTGTGCATTTGCAATATGTCGGTATCCCCTTGCCGTATACAAATCAGGAATGTATATGATGACATTGTTTAAAGTCCAATTCAAGTTACGATAAATCTATTTTGCGTCATTACTTATAACTGGCTCATAATCATGATAAACATGAAAATTCAATAAAAATCCGGGATAATATTCGTATGCTAAATGATGTAGGAATGAATGTTTACAAAAACGAAAGAGGTCTCGAATACTTTACACAAAAATAAAATTTGTTGTATATTGTATTATCTAATCGGTGTTAAATGGACACCGAAGAAATCATGTGATGTTGTGAGTAATGTTCATAACGTGTGACACTTATCAAATATGAAATGAATAGGAATTATAATCGATGCCTTTAAAAATACCGAAGTTAATGGAAGATTGCCTACATAAATCGCTAATTGTGTCAACTTAGTTTACTTTTGACTTATTGCTAATTGTACAATTAGGAACGACAATTGCAAAATACTACACCATTATTGTTATAGATGGGTTAAATATAATGTAAATATATGTTATCAATAACTGATTTTTTATTTCGATAAACTGTTGCACCCATGTTTATCGAATGAATCAATTCCGCTTTTGCCTAAACAATATGAATGACATTGCCTTATTGAAACTAGCGCAATCGAAAAATTTTACAATAATTTTTTATGACTTTAACAATCTTTCTGCACTGAAGTATAAAGCAAAAGATAAACATATGACGTACAACAATAATCATAAACATTAAGTAAACAACTGGCAATATATTTCGGTAGTGATTCCGGGTGCTTCACAAAAATAAGTTACGAAGATAAATTTTGATAAAATTGCAATTAAAATTTGTTTTTGTTCGTTTCAAATTAGATATTACCTACATTATCATTTCGAAAATTTATGTTACATAGTTTTGAACCAGTGTAGCAATGTAATAATGCTAAATAATATGCTAAATTTAACTCGATGTAATGAAACTGAAATTAAAGATGAATTTTCCCTGCATTATATTTCTGAAAATTGTACCAATTGAATTATGTCTAAATCTTTCGCGACAAATGCTTTGAGAAGGGAATACATATGACGTCATTTCTCAAAGATAATCCAACAGAACCCGGTCCCAAAGGGTGTAAACTTGAAACTTTGGAAATAAAATAAAGTGTTGAAAACATATTTAGCATATGTTAAAAATAGTAATGTTGTCGTACAACTTTTAAATTTTTGGCTTGATACAGCAAATGCAACTGCACTAGAGTGCAACCTTCCGATTTTGGCATGCTTTACCATGCACGTAATTACAGACGTACCTATATACAAATTTTATTAATGCAAACGTAAATAAAGCAGAATCTCGCTAAACTGAACGTCTGCTGATATTAACATCTCGTTAGCGTGCACGTTCCCTTCTTTTAATTGATATTTATCAATTGTGAAAACGGCAAAAAATAAGTCAAAATGTTTATCAAAAAAAGCAGAATTGCTGATATCATGGGAAAGGTTAGAGTGTTATGATTTTATCGTGAACATATGTGGTATAGCAAAGTTGACAGTGAATTTTATTAAAAACAAAAACAAAAATATCATTGAAGTTGTATTCTTATTATTCTTCAACTCAAACCAAAAAACGCGAAAGAAGATAAAGATAAGAATGGTGTTGAAGATCTATTTGATGTCCCGACTGTTGATGTAATTAATAAAGTGTCACCTTAACATGCTATTAAAGTGCAAGATTTAACTTTGCAATGCAATGGTAAGAATATAACGGAACAAGCAGGAAAGATATTCTTACTTTAAAACGCGTTCAAGAAACTATAATATTAAACTTATAGGTAACAAACACACATTTACCAATACTAAATAATAATCTGCATGAAAAGCATCAACTACAAATAAGGTCTAAATTATGTTGAAGATGGGCGTTTAAAGATCTAATGGGAGTGTATATTTTTATGTCATTTGCATAAGCGAATAGTCAGGATAGATATCAATAAATCGTTTATAAACAGTACAAACAAATAGGGTCCCAAGTGCGATGCCTGTAGCACTCCGAAAGAAGAAATACAATCAAATGATTTATAACCATTGTAAGAGTCTGTGTGAACTCTGTAAATACAGAAGTTGCAACAAAGAAGGACTTAACCTAAAGGATGAGAAGGATTTAACAAGCTAAATGCTATGGTCAATAACATCGAAGGTTAGATTGAAACCAGTGTAAATAGTATCCACTTGACCCTGTAGATCTAGTTGTTCACTTAAAACCTATCGGCATGAGCCTTGTCTGTTGCTTTTCCTTTCTTTAGAACTTGATCATTGAGATTCTTAAGATTTGATTTTACAAAAGGTTTCATCATATTTTTGCTCATTTTAAGAATGCATTGCTCGTATCTTGTTATGGTGGTTCTGTAATTCAGTTTACACCGTATTAACCCGGCATGCAAACCCTATGCAATTTCAGTGTTGGGGCACTGAGGCCTATGGTGCTGTGGCTAAGATGCTGTTTCCTTTTGTTTGTCCATCTTCTTTAGATACGATGGAAACATTTTGCAATCTATTCTATGATCTGTTTCCCAAGCGAACTGTGTTGATTTCTCAGTTTCTCCTTTCCTACAGGTCTTGTTGTATCCTTCTATTCTTATTTTTAGCGGTCTGCTTGTTTCATCAATGTATAAGCGTCTACATTCACATGAAATGCTGTGCACACAGTTTTTGGTTAGTCGGTTTAACATAAACTAGCAACATGACTGGTTTCATTCTAGTTAAGCATGACCTTGTTGTATTGGAGGTTCTTACCGCTGTTCTGATGTCATATTGGTTGCTTACCTTTCTGATTTTTTTTTTGATAGGCACATTATTTATGGAATTGTGGCGTGTGTTGATTTCGGTTTCTTGTCTAGTCGCTGTTTGTTCTAAGATTTCTTCCTTTGGACAAAATATCTTCCGGGTATCCATTACCGTTCATTCTCAGTGTGTCGGTAATAGTTCGAATTTCTATATTCATTCAGTATCCACATTATTAATCAAACCACCTCCAACACATAAAAATTGGGGTTGCAAAGTACCTATGTATGATAGCGCAATAAATCATATGCTCTGATTCAACTGACGCAAATAAAGTTATTCGAACTGCCCTGATGATGAATTATCTTATTTCCATTCATTTTTCTTTATAATCTCTGCAATGTTTAGGCCTAAATTGACATTATCAGCTTTTAAAACGTCAGTAGAAAAATAAATAAAATAAGTCGTATTTGATATCATTATGGTCATGTTAAAACTATCAATTAATAGTAAATATAAATTTAAATATTATTGTATAAATTTTATTAGGGAGAAAATAGTGGCAAGATCTTAAATAAAAGAATATTCTTTCATCCAATTTTATTTTCTTTTAGTTACTCGCTAACATGAATTTATGGGATACTAAAGAAATCCTAGATTTTTTTTTTATTTTGTTCACCTTATTTGCTTATAACTTATAATAGATTAAATCTTGTCAACATCAAAATTTTTTACGATCATACTTGAACGTAAATAATTAGATTGATTAATATTACACCTTTCATAATAATGCGTATATTAAAGCGTGTTAATGCTATTTCACGTGTTGCAACTCCATTCAAATTCATATCCGCCTGTCGCGTAAATCATTTGCCGGTTATACCTACACGTGACGTCTAGCATGTTCATGTGGAATCCCTGGCATGAGTTTGAGTCATCGCTTCGGCGGCACACTTTTCTTGAGGGCCTTCACGTTTTAAAAGTAAACCCAGAGAATTGTACCACACACGTTGGGTAGATACATTGATTTTGTCACGTCTCTGTTACTGCTGAAGATCTTTTTCCCTCGTTTAGAAATAAGGTGAAATAATTTTCCCGGATATACGCAATGTTGCCTAATGTATGAGAAAAGAATTCGTAATTCGTATGCTGAGAAACAGAAATACGTAAACCGATTTTTTTTTAAATACATGTTACATTCTTACATCCAGTTGTTTGTATTTTATAGTTTTATAGGTTATACAGTAGCTTATAGGTAATATGTGTCACAAATACGGATTTTCCGATTTAAATTATGGTTTGTTATTGCAGTAGTTTTCCATTGCTCAATTTTCTATATCTCTTGACCTGATAAAAGATGCAGTAGATATGATTGTTATTATTATATGTACTTCAACTAAAATTAAAATCGAGATTGTCTCAAATTCGGAAATTATACAGTATATCAGTGATTCATAAGATTTCGTCAATAGGTTAAAGATCGGTATTACGCGTTTCTTTTATTCAAATTCAATACCAACTAGCATTGTTATAAATCAAATAGCAGATTACACAAGTTTACAAGTCGATTATTTTTTCGGTTTTTTTAGGTAGAATGTACAGGCTGTCCCACCGAAGACTGGGTCTTTGATTACAGCTCTATTTGTCATTTTAGAAAAAAAAGCTTTTCTACAAGAATGTTATAGAATCCAATGCTGCATCACCTAAAAATATTTTTGACTATACAGAGTGTCCCAGAAGTAGGAAAACGGATACTTACTTCGTTATTTTAAATGTAACACCCTATATATTATTTCATTTTTCAATTCTACGCAGAAAAATAACATGACTTCATATAAACCACTATATGTCTATCTTTAATAACAACGTTATTATTTAAACTTTTGTAAAAAGTGATCCCCATGCACAGCTTCGCTTAAGGCGGCGTGGTTTATATTCGCATTTGTTTTAGACATTCATATTTTAAATATCATACATGCATACTTAGTCTGATTCAACATTGAAATTAAAATCGATGTAATTGTATACAGGTGTCCACTATAGTCCTGAACTTGCTTAACTTTAATCCAAGGTAACTTGATTTTTTTAAATAGCAACCTATATTTTTGCTTGTGCTAAATTAACCCTTGCCCAAAGCCCTTTCAATCGATACTAAACATTTATGATGCCCCATGCACGATTTCATAGTTAATTAATGATTTTAAATAAATCCAATAATTTTCCGTTAATTTTCAAGTCTATCTAAAGAAGATTATTTCCACAATCAGAAACGTGGTAGTGTTTCAATCAACAGGTGCTTACCATAAATAGTGTGCTGACTTTCTCTGTAGATAATTATTTCCCTGAAGTTTTGATGAGGAATTAAATGTAAAAAATCTTTTGTTTCTTCTTGTGAAATTCTAAAATCAAATGTCATTTCACTCCTTTTACGATTTAATGTGCTACTGTAGGATTACCAATGATTTTCACACACATGTATTAGATAGGTACATGTAATCCTGGGTGTTAATCTATTTCATACGTATGATCATGTGCTCATAAACTTGTTGCTCTCAGCGTGTTTGTATGAAGGTTACATTAATACTCATTGTCTATGTCACGGACAAATCGGATGTATGTATATGCATGTGTTAATGAATATTCTATCTATATCGTATTTTAATTCGTTGCACAATCAATTTGTAGTGAATCACACGTGCATAGTTAGCACAACTAGTTATGATAATTGTTTATTTGCTTTATCAATACTGTTTTATGAATTGGATAACAATCTTGTGTAAACTAATGCTTAGTAATTTATACATACGACGGGGTATACAGTTAGTCACAGTGAAAATCGTCCACCTACTAGCAGCCGTACATTTTCTGCTATTATTCATTGTACAACCAATAGTAACAAACTATATTTTCCCATTTTTAGTTCATACTAAGTTAACAAAAAATACGTATTCGAGGGAAGTACCGAAAAGCGGCTCACAGTGAAAATCGTTCAGATTAAAGCACACAAATAAACTTATAAAAGATTTATTATTTTTTCTAATATTTTCATAATTTCAGATTTAATATTTTGTAGGCCATCCATTACTATTTTTTACAGCCTTTAACCTATCGTTCATATAAAGCACCAATTTATTAGTTACTTCTGGTGATATTTTTGATCATTCTTCTTCAATTGCATGCTTGAGTTGTTGTTTATTTGAAAAGATATGCTTTTTCAGTCTAAATTTTAATTCTTGCCATAGGTGCTCTATTACGTTTAAGTCCGCCGATTGCGGTGGCGTTTGAATCACTTTTGGACAGTTGTAAAGTAACCATTCCCGTATAACACCGGACTTGTGTTTCGGATCGTTATCCTTGTAAAAAATAAATGTGTTCAAAATACCTAACTTTTCTGCACTTTGTTTGACATTTCTCTTTAATATGTCTAAATATTGCCATTTGTCCATGGTGCCTTCGATAAAATGAATATTACCGACACCTGCCGCCGACATGCAACCCCATAACATTAGCGATCCTCCTCCGTGTTTTATTATTCCATACATTTACTCGCCCATCCGATCCAAACAAATTTATTTTGGTTTCATCTGTACTTATATACTTATATAATTATATACTTATATAAAACTTTTTCCCAGAATGAGATATCCTTTCCTATATACTTGCCTGCGAAGTTCACTCTTACTTTTCTATTTTTTTTCGCTGATATACGGCTTCTTTCTAGCGATACGTCCATGCAAATTATATTTCCGCAACACTCTCCTAATATTTTCTGGATGGACCGTCTTCCCCAGGTATTGTTCTACTTCCTTGGCTAGTTTTGGTGCGCTCTTTTTCGGATCCTTGTTTATTTCTTTTAAAATCCATCGTTCGTCCCCTGCGGTGAGAATTTTTTTTGAATAATTTCTGCGTTTGTTGGATATTGTTTTATCAGCAGTCCATCCTTTTATTATATACTGAACTGTTGTACGGCTTCTGTCTACAATTTTAGCTATTTCTCTTTGTGATTTTCCCTCTTTTTGCAGTTTTATTATCAAACGTCGAATATCACAACTAGTTTGTTTCTTCCTCGGTTCCATTACGTAATTTTTTTTTGATATGTCTACTTAAGTAGGAAGATATAACCCATGAGAACACACTATGGTAGTAACTGAGCTGAAACACGGGATTTTTCTCGGGGAAGTACCTATTTTTGCAGCTGGACGATTTTGACTGTGAGCCGCTTTTCGGTACTTCCCTCGAATACGTATTTTTTGTTAACTTAGTATGAACTAAAAATAGAATCTTTTAATGTGTTTGTGTAGTGTATGTATCGTTCTACAAAATGAGAAAATATAGTTTGTTACTATTGTTTGTACAATGAATAATAGCAGAAAATGTTCGGCTGCTAGTAGGTGGACGATTTTGACTGTGACTAACTGTATATAGATTGTGCTTTAGTCGTTATTAGGGCTATTCCATTTTAATACATTTGAGACAAGTTCCAAAAAATATCGTAACCAAGTAAATATAATACATCAAATAGTTTATCGTCTATAATGTTATTATGTAGATGTGATATTGTAAATAGTATTTGAATCAAAAGAAAATATGTTTCATTTTAAGTTAAAATATGCCTCTTTCTTTCCTTTCGATTTGTTTATTTATTGATTTCTCTTTATTCGCGTAATAAACAAACACAAACTGCGAAAGTAATAAGAGCTATCTAGCAGTCATATGATAAGATGACTTTAGCTATAAAAACAAAAGCATAATTCCGGAAGTAAAAATAAAATATTAAAATGTTTTTATTTACTAATTTTACACACACACAATCTCATTGCAGAATGTATGTGATAATTGATTTAAAACCGGCTGTTTTTTACAATTCACGGTTAGTTTGCTGACAACAATACTTATTGATGTACAAAACAAATCTTGTTTTTAAAAATATACTACGCACGTAAGAACGCGGAGAAACAACACACGATTCACGATTCAAACTCGTGTCGGCTGTGAAAATAGCATGTACTTTACACGTGCGAAAATAAAAACAAATGACAGATCGGTTGTCGTTTCATGTGGAGCGCGTATTAGTATTCAGAATTGCGGAAACTCACCTCTAATTGGGAACGGTTTCGTCTGAACAGTTTCTGTGGTCGGTGGCAGGAGTCTCTTCGTCTCTGGTGACATGACACTAGGGCATGCTCTCAACTCGTATGATCCACAGCGGACGCGCAACGATCCGCTACTGCCGCTACCAGTATTACCATTATTATTGACTATACAGCAGGTCGTACTCATCTCTACGCGTCGCTCGATGGCGGTACACTGATTTGCTGTGCATCGTTGACGCGTGGAAGTGCAATTTTATGTGTGATAAAGGGGCGCGGACGCCAGAAGGAGGGATCCGATTGTCCCGGGAAATAGTACTACAGATCGCTGCCTTGTCAGGCTATAGTCTAAAAAATTTCTTGGAATTCAGATAACTTCTTCCAAACCCATATACTTCATGCATCACAACACGTCTTTTTAATAGCATCAATGCTACGCAAACTGGGTAGTTACTTGATTAGAAGAGAAACACTTTTGTTTACACAACAGGATGAATCAACCTGGTTTCCATGGCAATAGATTATTGGGAATGAATTATTGGCATGTATCCATCAATTGATTCAACTTACTCTTTCTGCGTAAACTACAGTGTTACCATTAAACTTATTAAACAATTGTTATACTTCATACGTTTCCAGGCAAATCTAGACAATTCAATTCTTGATATTTGTTCCGAGACACTTATACTTTTCAAAGAGAGCCATTCCATTTTGAAATGCAATAAGATGCATTCATTTTCAGAAATTTCAGTGCAAACTTTTTGGCACTCTTTTACTGAAAACAATAATTTATGGTAATGCCAAATTCACAGCCTACAGGTAAACTACTTTACGGCGATTTGAGGGCACATAAATAAATAAAACCAGTATTTTAAAGAAAACTATTGAAGATTGATATAGGGAATGTTGGTGCAAATTGGTGTAGAATTAAAATGTGGACCTTTGACACATAAACAAAGTGAAAAACCATCAATTATGTACCACTGTGTAAATGTCAAAATTTTCGCAAAAATCGTAATATCAGAAACAGTTGAACATGGTTGTAGTAGTGATCATAGAATTTTATGCTGAATTCAAAAATGTAATAATATACAGGCTGTTCTATTTAATAAAGTTCCTGTCGACTTCCGGTCAGTGGCGCGGCGCAAAATCGGGAAGCCCCACGCAGAATTTGATTGGGTCCCTTTACCTACTAGTATATATTCTTTCATACAGTGAATAAATAATTTTCTTGATAGTATGAACAGGAAATGAATATGCGTTGTTATTTTTACGTACAGCTGATTTACCATATGAACGCAAAAAAGTATTAAACGATATCTTGTCCGCTGTTTTAATGGCTTGCAATTTATCGCAAGAACGAACAGATAATATACCTCTTAATGATTTTGTTCATAGGTTGAATGATGACGTTAATTGTAAAATTCTTTATATGTAACAATAACATCTTTCATTGAGCCGTTCATTTCATTTTCAATTACCTTGGTTTCATTAATACAATGAAAAGTTTATTATCCAATAAATTCCTTCATTATTTAAAAAAATCTTTTCATTCATTTGATGAACTCGTTCTTCAGAACAATTTTTATCTAAAATTCGTTTGAAGAATGAATTTTTTCATTCTCTCGAGATCTTGTTTCAGTGTAAGTACGAAACTATTACAAACAGCAATTTTTTAAAGCTGAATAGCTTTGTTAAGTCCAAAAAACTTCTAACTTCGGTGGAATTAGAATAAAAGAAAAGGGTAATTTGGTATTAGTACTAAGCAAAATATAGACACTTCTAGTTCTTTATACTGACATAATCATTATATGCTTTGGCGATATTGTTTTTTTTTATTACTACACACACTTTTCTTATGATTGAGGTTTGATAAAAAAGAAATTTTTCCCCATACCAATGATTAACATAAAGTTATTTAGAAAAAATATGCGTCGTATTAACGCCAAGGGCGTCTTATAACGGCTCTAACGACTTGGCACTGTCAGAGGCGTCCTTGGCCGCTTGACGCCGTCGGGAGGTGCTAACAGTTTAGCGCCGTCGGTGCCGTCCGATTTCGTTCTTGTGCACGGTACGGTTCTGATACGAAAAACTTTACAACGTTGTACAAAACTAATACTTTATTATAAATGGTTTGAATTTTTATTAAGAAGTTTGATCATTTTACTACTTTTCAAAGCATTAGAACAAGGAAATTCTTGTAATTGTTTCGAGTTTTGCGTTATGACATAATACGAAGTTATTGAGCCTGCTTGACATTAATGCATAGGAGAAGCAATAAGAAGTTTTAGGACAACACTCGATGCGAACCTGCCTGAACATATTGCTGTTTCTCTCATATCGTCTTGTGGAAATCTTAAAAAAAAAAGAAAAAGGAAAGAAATTACTTACATATCTAAAATGGAGTTCACAAAACATTGTGGATCTTTCCTAACTATCATTACTGGAAATTTAGTTCCTTAAATTAAGATTTGTATTAATTATACATAAAAATTAATTAGTAAATATGGGGCTCACAACTAATTTACTACTCAAAGTATAAATAATGCGTAATAATATTGCATTAGTTTTATATTTTAGTGAAGAATGCTTATATCTAAATAATGAATGGAGATAGTGACCACATACTTCTACGTTATGTGAGATTTGTAAGGCCACACAGTGTAGGTATGTAAATACACTAGCCGCTTCGATTGATAGCCAAACAGTTGGTTTTATATAATTCATAGCATTTCTGTCACAACATGCATATGGACAACCAACATTACAGACAGTGGCGTATTTACAATCGCTACCACGGGCTACTTAAATCTGGCTGATTCTCTCGCTCTACCCACCACTGCTGAAGTTATCCTAAAAAAAAGAAACTGTCTTTATTTTTTTATTAAAGGAACATTTGATGATAAAAAAAGGTCCTCCAACCACAAAACAATTTTCACCTCTGCATTTTACTTTTAATGAAAGAAATACTTGCCGGCCCTACAATTTTGCTGCCCTGGGCTATAGCTCATACGTAAATATGGCACTGATTAGAGAAGTACCTATAACAAAACGCTACTAAATTGCATCAAACCCTTAGATAATATATGAGTATACTATAAAAGGTTAATGCAGACCAAAATCCAATAAAATTTAACACAGAGGTATAAATTCACTTTTTCTATCCCCACCACGACGGATTGTTAAAACCCTATTCATTTCGCTAGATTATGTGGTAGGCAGGGGTGGTTGTTACACTTAAATTTCGGCCCGCAACTCTTATAGGCTGTCTAGTAATATGTTAGATCCAATAACACTATAGAACCGTTTATCCTATTTATTTACTTGTTTTATTTATAATCAATCTAATAATTTGTTCATTAGTAAGACGAGGATTCTACTAGGTGCTTTTGCGTGGATGTTGTTGGTTCTTTTCGGAAACACTTCATAACAGGAGCTGATTGCAAATACACCTCGCTCCACAAAGCACGAGCAAATTCGTCGATATTCCATTAAAATGATTCTCAGCGTTATCTGACTCGTGAAAAATATATAATGCAACTAATGAAATAGTAATACAACAAGAAACTAGTTTTTATGTAACTATGCAGCAACTATGTGTAAATAACAAATCAGTCGTAAACAAATTATATGAAAATAATATTATATAGAAAAAGGTTTCATTATTCTGATTTTTATCGAATTGATACTGTAAATTATAAACGCTAGAGTATTTAGTAAAAGCTCTAATATGGAGCTTCACCATCAAATTGTAACAAACTATTTACTAGCTAATTCTTCTTGTGAGTATTTTAAATATATTTTTTGTTGAAAATAGAAAAATTTCATACCCATGGTTTTATTTATACTTAGGGTCATTTACTGTTACTCAATAAAAGCCTCATGGAATTTTCCACTGAATCAAGTTGCGTGAAAGACAGAGAAAACTATCATACTATACTATAAAGAATGTATTGCAATAACACAATATTATTTCTTAATTTTAACAGTTCAAATAGTATGAACAACTTTTTGTTCCAACCGACATTAGTTTAATATAAGTGATTCTATTATACCTACCTGCTTCTAATAGTAGATCGAATATACCAAATAATAAGTTCCTAGTAATTATAACATATTTTCTTAAACCGCGATGATTCTACTAGTTTTAAAGTAGGTATTTAATCGAGTTACTCTGCATGGACCATTATTTAAACATATCTGTAGAACACTACCAAATATTGTTTGTCGTAATGACTAAAATTCCTTTACATTTTCAATATTTTGGGAGTAAATTCGTTATCATGAAAGACAGGTATCCTTTTGGTCTAATAAAATGATCTTAATTTACTACACAATAACTAAGCTGTAGATTATGTGTTCTTTAATTTTTTTGATACTCGACTGATAAATCTAAAATAATTCCTCTGTAAAGCTATTGCAAATAAGTGATGATATTTATAGAGAATATAACGTTAAAAGATGCCCTTTTTCTTTTATGTCAAATGTAAGGCAAAATTATTTTTTTTCCTCGTTGTATATCTGCATTTAATAAAGACGAATAACTTTTTTGGATCATGTCTGCACAATCACCAGGTCACGGTGCAAATCAAGGTACACCACTAAAAATTTGATTGCATAACTTGGTATCACACAATATTTGTTGAAAGTTAAAATCCTGAACCGAATTAACAAGCTAGCAAAATCTGAATCAAACGAATAATCAACAAAAAATGGTTGCAATAAAACACTAGTTTAGTTCGTAATTACATATATTTTATACTTTTAATATAATTAAAATATTTTATAACCATATTTAACTAATATACAACTCATGCTTCAATGACTTCCACATAAAATACGCAATAAATATGCACATAAAAGAAAACAATACCGCTTTTAATACTAATAGAAGCACAAGTTTCAATTAGTTTAATATGAATATGCTACGCATTCACTTGCAATAAAATTACTTATGCAAAGCCATTGGGTCTAAATCTGGTGTTTCTTTCTTTGCAAGCCCCGATAGCAGTTTTTTAATCTCAGCAATTGCTTTACCTGGATTGAGACCCTATAAGAAAAGCATTTTATGTTTGTTTCATTATGATATGTTATTTTCCTTTACCTTTGGGCATGTATTTGTGCAATTCATAATTGTATGGCAACGATAAACGGAAAATGGATCTTTTAACGACTCCAAACGTTCATTTGTATAGTCATCTCTGGAATCAATCATCCATCTGTAAGCCTAAAATCGATGGTTAGTGTTACAAAAGGAAGAATTTACATCAAAAAGCGAACTGATGACTCTATTAGCATTCAATATTTGCAGTACTCTTAAATAATATGGGTGCTTAATTTGGTAATTCTAAAGTCAAATAGAATTATAACGAGATCGAAAATTTAAAAAAAATTGAATGTGGTTATTGCAATAAAGTTTACATTAGATTCAAGAAATACGGTACATTATAGATTTGAGATATGGATTGTGGCATAACACTTAAGTGAACTTATGTATTAAAGTAGAAAACCTTAACTAATGAAAAATGTTTAGTTCTAGATAGTTTCACAGATCAAAATACGCGCTAAGAAAAGCACTTATAGAAGCAAATATTTTTTGGATAGGGATAATGATGCATGTTTAGCTATTATTACACGGTCTCTTTTCACAATTCTTGCCGTCTTTCGTTGAAAATGAAAATCCACGCATTTTTTAATTTTTTATTCTTAAAATTTTTAAGTTTATAAACGTTTAAATATTTAAATTTTTTATTTTTTTAAACTGTCTCGCTTTGAAAAATTCTGGTTGATTTTCTAAAGTGGTCATAGTGTGTGAAATGTAAAATTGATGAATATGATTTATGTTTAATAGGGTCTATGGTCATTCTGCTCCTTGCTTGTCACATAATATCTAAATGTCTTAATCTTTTTAAAAGCCTACTTATATTTACTTAATAACTATGTGATAAAACTAACTTGCATAAGAACAGCAGGTCCAAGATATTTGTCTCCATTCCACCAGTAACTGGGACACGAGGTAGAGCAGCAAGCACATAATATACATTCATATAGCCCATCCATCTTTGCACGATCTCGTTCACTCTGTATATATTGTTCTTTGCCAGCTACAGGTTCAAGTCTTAAAATGGACCGTAGTAAATATAAAATAATTTCATGTATAATAATAAAAAATATACTTGCGCTGTAACCAAGGCTTAATTGAAGCATACTGCTTATAAAAGTTTGACATATCAGGTACTAAATCTTTAATAACATACATGTGTGGCAAAGGATATATTTTCAGAGGTTTGCTAGTATCTCTATCCATATGGCTAAAAATATGAATTTTTAATCAATTTTGTTACACATGAATTTCATAAGAGCAACTAACCTGATGCAAGCCAATGTGTTAACTCCATTTATATTCATTGCACATGAACCACAAATACCCTCTCGACAAGATCTTCTAAATGTTAATGTGGGATCCATCTCATTTTTTATTTTGATTAGAGCATCTAGTACCATAGGATTACAGTCATTTAAGTCGACATCATATGTTTGTACATATGGTTTCTTTTCTGGTTGATCGGGGTTCCATCGGTATATTTCAAATTTTTTTATTAATTTAGGCTTTTGGGCTAGTTCCGCAGCCGCCGCAGCTGCAGGTAGATTAGTTGTCGAATGGTAATTACGAATCTAAAACAAACAACAATCGGTATAACAAATGCCAAATTTAATAGTCAAACATATGAAAAACCAATGTTATTTTTTATTATATAACAAATGCAAAACAGTTTTTAGTTTACCTGCCCTAAAACGAGCCTGGAGAATCGTAATAAATGCAGTTCACCTGCCATATTTACACTAATACAACAGCATAAAAAATTATTAAATCTAATCGTAATTTATGGTCAATTACACGATAAGAATTTCAGGTAATTTCAGATATGGACGATGTGACAACTATAAGTTATATTGCTATCGTCGTGACTAGTCCCTAGTCTGGTACAACACAGTCTGTTATACATCACGATAATTACCAGTTACTATTGAGTCTCCATTTTTGAATTAAAAGAACGAAAATTTCCAGAGATTTCTCTTGATGAGATGAAACTTAAATTCGCTTCAACATTTATTATCCTCGAATTTCTGAAACAACGTTGGAAACTAGCAGAATAGAATAGGAAGGTCACAGTTTTTCTCGAATCTTAGCCTGCCATTTCACCGAATTCCATAAAGTCACAGATCACTTCTATGAAGTGATTAAACTAACAATGAGCAAATATAAATAATAATATATAATATAAATTATAATTATACGACGAAAAGAAATAATAAGAACGTATACAATACATTAATATTTTTAATACTAAATAACAAATATACAAAATATTATTCTCCAAATATAAAATTTGTGTAGTTCTTTTGACTACAACAGAATATTATTATCTACAGTGCAGTATTATGTGGTGCAGTTTCCTTAAGTAGGATCATACAGTGTTTTTTCTTTTATCAAAACGCAAACTGGAAGTATTTTCTCTCTGTTAACCTGGAAGGTGTTTCAACGTTTTACTTCATTATCGAAAAATGGCTCTTGTAACAGCCATTTTTTAATTTGAAAAGATTCACGCATAAGTGAAGTGGGCGTGATCTAATATAACGTATTCCTGCGCAGTGCAAGATATTCTAGTACAGCACGATTCACACGAGGTGGCGGAAAGACAACCTTTCCCCGCAACACGTCACGAGCTCGACTACAATACACACTAAATTACTGTTTCCAGTGTAATTATGGGAAAACTGTTTATTGCTCATTTTAAATATAAAAATTCACCATTTTAGAGAGGTTTCACTGTTATGATAAATAACATAAAAGTGAGGATTCTTTTATTTGCACATTCCTTCATTAGTACTACATGGAATTTTGAATTTCTAAGGGCGTAATTTTATTCTAGGGATAATAAAACAATATTTATATATTTATTATATATTTCTCTCCCTCAGGTAGTCCTGGGCTAACAAAATCGACCGCAAGGACTCAATATACCAAATATTTACAGAAATATTACCAAATATGTAAAATTAATCGTAAACATTCTCCAAATCGTTACATTTATAAATCTGTATTATTCTGAGCTGTTTGCATACATATATTTTTGCAATATGTATTTTCAGTCTAATCCATATAAGTATATAAGGGAATAATAGCAGCAGATGTAACAATACTCCTTCACCTCTTTCCATTTTTGTTGTAACACAAACAAAACATGATAAATAGGGAGAAACTATAAAGACCATATCGGCACTACAGAATTTGTGGGTTCAGTACGGTCATATAAAAAGAGGAAGGCACCTTTGCACCGCCTCAACGTATGGGGGCAGAGAGGTTATGATACATCGGACTACGAGGCATTGCTAATATTAAAATGAAAAAAATCACAATGGCTAACGTAATTATATATAATATGCATATATTATCGTTTTCGAAATATAATCTCTGATTGTGTGTGTTAAAAGATGCATTTATAATTTTAACGAACTCTGGTGATTGTCAGATGTACTTTTTTTTGTCACTATAACTACTCTTCATAATTTGTATGTACAATGAATCTGTTTTATGATCATAGGTGAAAAATCGGAAAGCAATTATTTCTGAAAATTTATAGTCAATCAATTGTAGATTTGTAATAACAGTTCATTAATTAATGTACTGCAAGAAATTCGAATCTTCTAATTAATAAGTTTCATTTTACCTCATTTTCAAATTAATAGTTTTATTAATAACAAAGGTTAAAATCAATTACTCGTATATATTTGAAGACAAGAAATATTTTTTAAATAGGAGATAATAAAAATTTCAACTGAATGGATAACTAGTTCCTTGCAAAATACAAATATTACATGTTCAGTATCACAGATAAGATTTCTTTTTTAAACAAATTGTACAAATTAAACATGTCATACTTGTATGCCTCCCTAATTAGAAATAAACATTCGATGGCAAGTTCCTATTTCAATTAATAGTAACGCAACAGACTAGTTTTAGAGAGAGAATAGTTAAAAAAAAAATATTTAATTAGATGTATTTCACTTTTGTATTCATTTTGTATGTCATTGCAGGATAAATGTAACTTTTAACACACGCATTTAACGTATGAATTACACAAAATTAAAAAAAAATCTTACAACATAATTCTATAGTGTAAAGGACAATCTGTATCGATATTATGTATAAACTAAGCATATTTATACAGTAAACAATGTGATATTTATAATATATATAGACAAAATCATATAAAATACAATATCATCATAACATCTCTACATGATTAGAGCCGAATGTAGGCCTATTTATTTAACAGCTTGACAGCTTAGTCCGTATCCCCACTTTCTTTTTTATTGTGGTAATAACCGGACATTTTTAATATCGTCATTTTCTTTTATTTTTATTGTTATTTTTTTTTTTTATTTAAATCGCATTGCGTCTGTGTTTAATTCAGTTCCATGTCAGAGTCCATTGTCATAGCCAGGCCTATCGTAATGCAGCAAACAGTGAGGGAAGAAGATGCGACTTTGATAAAATTCTAAGTCTTAGCTCTAGTGTTAGTAGTACATTAGCATTATTATAAGTTTGTTGTTCATGAGCACCAGTCCAACGCTAAAAGATATCATAATATATGTATATGATAGGATGGCAGTGATATATATGCACGTCTATTATTCGTGACAGTTGGACGGAAAATTTTACGGCAATTCAAAGACATAACGGTTATTGTAATTACTATTGATGGATGGTTGCTAAAAAAAGATGAAGAAAAATTGCAGTAAAATTCTCTCGTTTTTTTTTTTTTTAGTTATTAAGGACTGAGCATATATTTGTCTTTTTATTGTATATTTTTAGATTTAACGTCTGGGTCCCCAGGCCATTGGTGCTACCTGGGGTTCCTCATGGGTACGATTACCAAACGACGGAAATTCTGTCACGCTAGCCGTATTCGGAGCACGCTGTTCCCACGGTCCACCTTGCACATAAAATCCATCTCCACGATTGTTCGAGCGATTGCTGGAATTTTCAACAACATTGTTAAATGTGTAAGTCGGAGGGTGTCTCTGCTCAGAATCGATGACGTCCTGCAACTAGATATAAAAAGAAAGAAGAACGTTGCGAAATATGACTTTAATATATGTGTAATTCTTACATATTCTTCCTCTAAATTAAGTAAGTGATCTTTCGCATCTTGAACACTCTCGTCTTGGCCGGTTATAATTACCAAATTGGGATCGGCATCGTCACTTCGTGGGAATTTAATGTCAACTTTATAATCATCCATAATCTTGTGTATATTGCGTCCTCTGGCGCCGATAAGTCTCGAATGAACTCGGGAATCAATAAAAACTTCAGCCCTAACCAATTCGTTCAACTCGTTTACTATTATCATAATATCGTCCTTGGCGCGGTGGGCGTTTTCTTCGTACCCAGTAATGGTTATGATGTGCTCTTGTGGATCACCTAATTTAAAGATATTCGTTTATATTATGTTAAAAATACGAGTTATTGACATGCTTGATGTAAAAAAACAAACAACGCAAGAATGTTTATTTTACACTTCATTAAAGAATTTTCTATTAAATTACCAGAAGAAAGTCGCGAATAAATAAAGATGTTAAGCATCTTATTCAATAAAATATTCTTCAAATTTTTGTTTGTACCTTTTAGCTTTGAGAGTATTTCAACAAAGAAGTTCGAAAAATAATTACTGCAAAAGTTTTGCCGGTTGTACGTGGAAAATCGAGTCCGGCATACATACAGCAGGACAACGCGAAATCTGGCAGTTAATGATCCCAGTATAACAGAACAATGTCTAAAAGAGGAGTGGACGTTGCAACTAAAAGCCAATTACCAACAGCCCAGACGTAAATGTTGCGGATCTTGGATTTTTTAACGCGATACAATCATTGCAACATCACAGAGCCACAAAAAATATTGACGATTTAATTGACGCAGTGGAAACAGCTTTCCAAACCATGGAAACAGGAAAACTGGACAATGTATTTCTGACACTGAAAGCATGTATGCAAAACACATTGAACTCTATCCTAGGGAACTGGAACGGTATCTTACTGGTATATAACAGTTGTTTCCAGCTGATAATGTTTTGCCATTTAACTGTATACGAACTGGAATGGCGTCTGACAAAATAATATATTCAGACGTTAGTTAAATCACAGACAAGAGAACATAACAGACCATCAGCTAGATAGGGCGACTAGAATTGTTCATAGGACTGATACCAGATGTCGTATGGTATAAGTAACGTCTGTACATAATTTTATATATCGCTAAAAGAGCGCCAACAGCATCCCGCCCGGACACAATACAATGTTGCCACTGCTCTTGTAGACGGCGCGCCGACAAAGCTGTTGCATCTAAAGGACACCGCCGCTAATCCGCTTATTTAAAATACGGCGTATTTTTTTTATAAAGACATCGCAAATCTTGGTATCAACTTTCCTTTGGCGAATTTTTTTTTTCAAA
Source organism: Cetonia aurata (assembly GCA_949128085.1). NCBI lineage: Eukaryota > Metazoa > Arthropoda > Insecta > Coleoptera > Scarabaeidae > Cetonia > Cetonia aurata. The sequence continues at coordinate 28,904,990 of OX421887.1, forward strand.
CTCGGTTGTTCAGGTTTATTTCTTTTATCCTGCGATTCGTTTATTATTCCTGTTATTAAAAAAAAAACAGGCATTTTTTGCTTTAAGTTATAGTTATTATGTCGCATACATCGTTCACGACGATTGTCGAATTACCATATTTTAAAAACTATATACCATTAAAAGTTTCAATTAGGTGAACATTTATGTCGAAACAAGAGTTTTAGATGGGAAAAAATTGATTTTATTTTATTTGAATTTGTATGGCAGGCATAACACAATGAGCCCGGTAAGGGTGACCTAAGTGCACGTGGTTACCACCTTCCCCGGCCTAGTATGGCAGGCAACAAGTGCAATTATTTGAATTGTGGAAGATCCAGGAAAAGAATTCGTAATTTAAATATGTTTAGATTTCCTGTGCGTGATGAGAATTTACTTGCACAATGGATTCAATCATCATATGATATTTTCAATTTTATTCAAGAGTATTCGAAACAATTTATTAACGGTCACTTTTAAACAAGGTACTTCAACAATAAGTTTTGACGCTCTACAGCAGATATATTTCATAGATCGGAATTCCACCAGTGTTCTAACGAAAATAACGGACAAGCGTATTAATCCAACTTCTTTCGAAAAAATATCGTGGAAATTGGCATTACAAATTTTTTCCAACACATTGGCATAGGCTGTAAGAATGTGTGCGGTAAATTGGCAAATTAATTCTAAAATCGTCATAGATACCGCATAGTTTTTACAATAGATGAACAATTTGTTTGATACCTTGAATAATAAACTGATCTGCCACAAGAATCCGTACAGTTGCAGTTTCAGTGATAGGAATCCCGAGATTATAAATATTTTAATTTGAGCAACGGAATTTTTCAAAAGTATGACAAAAATTGACAGGAATGGTAGGGAAAGTAGACTGTTTTGATGGCATGATTTAAACTACAACGGCATATCTAAAATTGTATGAAGTCGAGAAGGGCAAAGGTAAACATTTCATCTTAAGTAACAGACTAAATCAGAGATGTCGAAGATGTTGACGGATATAAGTAATATATATAAATGTACAGTCGCAATCCAAACAGATACACAAACATTAGATGAAGTGAAACAGATATAAGTCGTGTTTACTATCTTTGTTACTGTTAGTTCTGCAAATCCGCCAGTGTCGTCCGAATTCAATTTGTCTGTACAAATGCAAAAATTATACATTACATACCTTTCTTGGGGAAATTGATTTGAACGTCGTGATCGGCCCTTATTTTAGAAATAACAGTGCCACGTTTGCCAATGATCTTCGGATGATATTCGGGATTAACTTCAAGTGTCAAAGAGAACGACTTCAGCTCGCGGTCTCTACGATCGACCTCTAATTCTTTGACACGTTCCAGGACGGCAACTTTAGCCCGTTCGACATTAACCGGAGTGCCTGTGATTTTTATCTGATCTTCCTTCAAATCTGCAGGCGATAGCACGATATGGACGTCGTAGGTATCCATGAGTTCTTTCACATCGCGTCCTTTCTGCCCTATTATGGATCTGTGCAATTCAAATGGTACATCTACGTCAATAGTGATAGGAATTAGATCGATTAGGGCTTGCTTTGCCTTTTCACAATTCTCAATTTTTCCCGTTATTTTGATGACGTCACATTGCCTTATCGGTTCAGAATTTACATCACCATTGACCCCTTCGTTGTTGTAGTACTCTTCTGTAAAAAAAAACAAATGAATATTACTTCAACACTCCAATCCACAAGAACAATAATCGAATAATACCGACCTGTATTATTTTTATCGGGAAACTTGATTTGTACATCGTAATCCATTGTAATAGATTGGACTTTACGTCCTTTAGCGCCCATGACGGTGCGATGTAGATTTTGAGGAATAACGCATTCGATTGTAACCATGGAGTCTAGATCCACGATGATTTCTTCGATGCGAGCTTTAGCGGCTTCTATGCAGTCCTTGGCTCCTTTCAACACAACTCTATCACTATGAATACCTGGTCGAGGGAACGAGATCATAACGCCGCCACATTCTTCAGTAATGCGGTAAAGCACTTCACCACGTTTAGCGACGAAGTGCTTATGATGTTTAACATCGACGATCATCTCGCTTTCAGTGATGTTATCCTAGAAAAGTATAAATAATCTCGTCATGTTGCAGCATTTGCTTTGTTTTTTTTTTTTGAATAATTACGTACGATATTTTTAATACTTGTTTCCAATAGCGCTTTCGCTTGCAAAACAGCGTCTTTCTTGCCAATAATTGTGATAAGTTCATTGTCTTCGTCATTGCTCGTGGGGAAAACTACCCTAGCTCCAGTAGACTCTCTTATTTTCTTGATGTTGGCGCCATTCTTTCCAATTAGGAACTTATGATGTTGAGGCTTAGCCCGTACCTGATAAACAAAAACGATTTAGCTCCTTCACACAAGAGATTGCAAAATAAATCGCATATTTTACATAGTGGTCCATAGAACAGGCCACTGGGCAAAATAAAGGAAGACTTAGGTAACTACTGATCATTTTCACAACTGTCCGCATACATAATTCCTTAACTGTATGCATAAATGTTTGAAGTTTAATGCTATTGTTTTTTTTTTTTATTATTTTGTGAGCGCCGAACAAGAATTCAAAAAGATCAATCGAAAATTTACCTCTGCAGAATAGCTGGACAATTGACGTTCGTTCGCCAAATCCAGTAATTGTTGCTTGGCCCTATCCACGTCTTCTTCCGGTCCACGAATTGTTACTTTATCGCTTCGGCTTTCGGCACTCGGAAACTTTATAGTTACACCACCACAGTCCTCCATTATTGAATGTATTAGCTTGCCCCTAGCCCCGATTAAAGAATTGTAAAACTTAGGATCAATTGTAATCTCTTCGGTTACTATTGTTTCCAATTCGTCCTGAATTTTACGAATTTTCTCGCGAGCTTCTTCGACGTTCTCTTTTTTACCAGTTATGGTAATGACGTCATTCTTATCTACTTCAGCCGGTAGATCTATCTTAGTTTGTGTTTCTTCTCGAATTTTCCTGATGTTAGCACCCCCTTTGCCGATTATAAATTTATGAAATTGCTTAAATATCGGCACATCGATCTGATATGAGGATTCGTTTAGTTCTTTAACTAATTTTTGCAGATATTTATGGCATTTATCAACGTCTTCCTTAGGTCCGCGGATCTTGACAATATCTCGCTTATCACCTGAGGAATATGTGGTTATAAAACTACTCCGTTAAATAAAAATGTAAGATTATTTACCAGGTCCTGGGAAGTTAATTTGAACTTGGTTAAACTTCTCGCGGATTTCCCGTATCTTCTCTCCCTTTGTACCAATAATATTCTTATAATGGCGTTGTTCTATGATGACGTCCTTCTCTTTTTCATTTTCAAGTTTCTTTACCATATCCTCCAATTCCTGTTTTGTTTTTAAAACCCCTTGTTTACTACCTTCAATACGAATTAGTCCAGTCTCATCGATGTTTATCAAAACGTTAGTCTCGTCCTTCAAGCGATTTACTACAAAAATGAAAAAAGAAGAAATTAAAACTGTTGAAAAAATAATAATGAACGTTACCATTAGCTCCATTTTTTCCAATTATATGTTTATAAAACTTAGGATCCACGTTAATTTCCATAAAGATTAATTTGCCCACATAATCTTTAACAATAGCCTCAATTTTTTCTTTCGTCTTTTCCACTTCTTCTGGTGGGCCTTCAATTTTGATTTTGTTCTCTTTATCCGTGAATTCTACATGCACTTTTGGAGTATCTTTCGTGATTTCTTTGATGTTAGCACCTTTACGTCCAATAATGTACTTGTGAATCCAGACAGGTGCATCTACATCAGTTGCGCTAACAGAGTTCGCTTTGTCGTAGACTATGCCAAGTGCGATACCAAGCTTGTCATGTGGGCCTCTCAAGGTTATTGTACCAGTGCTAGAGTCTGGCGGTGGCATTTCTACGCTAACACCAGTTTTTTGGAGAATCTCTGCAATTGTTAAACCTTTAGGTCCAATTACGTACTTGTGCTGGGATTTATTAACTTCAACCGAAACAGTAGTGCATTTCTTTTCCTGCAAATAAACGAAAATGATTATAAATTCCCCCCTCTTCCAATTCTTAGACCGCTAACCATCTCCTTGTAAATAGCTTCTATCCTTGCTTTAGCAGCTAAGACTCCTTCCTTCTCTCCGGCGATAACGATTTCATCTTTATGTACAGATAGTGGAGGAACGTTGATTCTAGCTCCAGTTTCGGCAATTAGAAGATTGAGTTTTTCATTCAATGCGCCCACAATGAAAGGATGATACATCTTAGGAACGGAGACTCGTTCGAAAGCTTTCTTTGACTGCTCATCTGAAGTGACTCGAATTTCGTGTTCTGCTTTTTCTATGCCATCTTTTGTGCCGGTGATCATAATTTTGTCAGAAATATCGTTCATCAAAGGTACGGTAATTTTAGTGGCGGTGACTTTTTCCAGTTCCTTAAGACGTTCGCCCTTCTTCCCAAGGATCCAACGGTGATGTTCTTTAGGTATGGATATCTGTTTACTAGCCTAAAGTAAAAAAAATTACTCTAGTGTTCTATACGCTTCTGACTACTAGGTTGCGGATTTTCTGGCGATAGAGGCGGTCAAAAAATCCAAAAATTAAGGATGCAGTTAGTTACTTATTGTAGAAGATATTTGTTTTTGAATTTTGCTACGGATTTAGTTTTTTAATCCTATCTTAATACTTAAATTTGTTTGATGGTAAAAACATGATGCAATCTAAAATTCATAGCTCTTCGGTTTTTAAGAAAAAAATGTCACTGCAAGGGAAAAATATTTCATACAGAATGTTTCAGTTGCGAGCTTGTTTTATGTAATTAACGCGCTTCCCATTTATTCTTGTTTTCTGATAGAATTGTTATTTTATTACATTAAAAAAAACAAAAGGAACATTCCTTTTGTTTTCTTTTCACCGGGATTACTTTATGTGTTTTTAGTTTCTTATCTGCATATAAATTGGTTTGTTTGTTTCATTTTTATACAAATATATTCATTATTTTCATTATGTAGTACTGTTATTTTATAGAGACATGAAAGCATTTTCACTCTTTTAAAGGAAGATAAGATGCTTTATATGGTAGCTTTAGGAAAAACACTATGGGGTTATCTCTCTTTTTACTTTGAAAATAATTTTTCTTCTTTAGTAATTCTAAATTTGTGATCCCAACAAAATTAAATTGATAAATATTATGGTACTGATATAAAGTGCTACATTTGATGGTTTAATTGACCTTTTGACCTTTTAACTTCAACATTGTAGCATATACTTCTGTTTAAACATGAATATAGTGTTATTAATTTTATCCGCTTTAATATGTTATCAATAATTAGCAGACAAAAATTCACAAACCTAATTGCCTCTTATAAGTCATCTAAGTACAATGCAATTAGTAAAATTTAAAATGCAGAGACAATAGTAAATAAAGTTGAATTTACCTGAGTTTGGAAATGAGTCAAAATCTTCCTTCGAGCTTCCAGTACTTCATTTTGTTTACCAGTTACGAGAAATGTGAGAGATTGATCTTTACTGGACGATATTTCAATACGAGCGCCAGTGTCTTTCATGATAGTTGCACATGTTTGTAGGGATTCTCCTTCCCCAAATTTCTCGCTGTGGTCAAGTTTGCGCTCTTCATAAGGGACTCTAGGGAGCAGTTTTCAGTTAGTATACAATAAGAATCTAATTGTGCATATTTTTGTACCTGAAAACTTGAGTGATTGTTGATGTTCCAACCCTCATTTTGTTATTCCATTGGCCCATGCTACTTGCATTATGGGATGATGTGTTTGATTCTGGTAAAGCAGGAAATAAGTCATCGTAACTACGAATGGTAGGCTCATAAGCCGCACCCTCTTCATGCACTACTTGCTGCATTTTGGGATGTCCTGAGTCGCGCCAAGTCGTTACAGCAACACTAAAAATAAAAGTTTACATGTAAAATAATAATAGAAATAACAAACAAATATGTAATTTTATGAAAAATAGAAAATATCCCTGAAAAAATCATAAAAATAGCAGAAAAATGTGGTTTTTCTCCTAAGGACTTCCAAGATAAAATCAACAATCCAAGAATACAATAGTTAACATATGGTTGTCATGAAAAAATATGAAACACATTGTCATTCTCTTCCATTATTAAAAAGTTAATCACAATGGTATGCACTTGTAATAATTGTGTTTATTTTTCCTGTTAAAAACACATTTAAGAAATATTTGCTTTAATGTATTAGTCGACGTGTCACCTCCCCTGCACATTTGACCTAAACTGTGATCTCAAAAATTCGACAATACAATGTACTTACTGTACTGTAAAAACAGAAAATCCGTCCTAGAAGAACCTAGATATCCTGAGTTTCTCCAGCTTTACTTGGGATTGTCTTACTGCAAGTAAAATTGAAGAATTAATTCGTAAAGATAGCAACACCACTATTCCTACCGACTGCCAAGTAGAAAATGTGTCTGAAATTCACTTGCCTGCGTGTTTAGTTCTAAAAATAGATTATCTAAATTTTTAGGTTACTTTTTTAAATTCAGCTATTGTTTGATAGATGCATTGACTTGGAGTCGACTTGTAGGTAACTTTTTTACGGTGTATTGGTGACATCTATCAAATAAAAGATAATTTAAATTGAATGTGGAGAAAATAATAATAATCATGCTTGCGCCATCTGTCAATCAGTCACTTGTAGCTCTAAACCAAAGTAAAGCAATATAAACGCTGTTATTCCCTCTATTACTTTCGTAATAAAATTGATAGTGAGGAGATGATTATTACAGTTTTCTATAAATAAAGAAATCTATTACCCTTCTTGTCTAGGAATCTGTTACTGTTTTAACAAAATTCAGTTACAAATAAATTTAATCCAGGAATGACACTGAATATAAACAAGGCATACGTTTTTTTAGACTTACATGAATGCGTAATTATTAAAAATATTTTAATTAAAACTGGCTTATATTTTGAGCCTACCTTCACGATAGATAAAAATTTAGAAACATTTGACAGCTGTCAAATTTCTCATATAAATATTTTTATATTTGATTTATTTTGATTATATGGGAAAAATGAGTTCCAAAAAAAATGATCAACTAATTGTAAAGAAAATTTTACATCCAGGTAGAAAGTTTATTGAAATTAAGGATGGTGCAAAATGCTTTTTTCACTTTCAAACGCGAAAGTGTGATGATGATAAAACCATTTTGGACGATTCTAGAAAAATGGGCAAGGGAAAACCTATGAACTTGGTGATAGGCAAGAAATTTAAACTAGAGGTATGGGAAGCGATATTACAGAAGATGGCAGTTGGGGAAGTGGCCGAATTCACTGTTGATAAAAATTTAGTTTTACAATATCCGTTTATATCAAAGACACTACGAGATGTTGATTTACCACCAGAAAAGAGAAAAGTCCATCACTGTTCAATGAATATTCAAACAGCGGGGGTCGGTTATGAAGATTTGAATGATTTAATAAAGCACCCTCAAAATCTAGAATTTATTATAGAATTAATTCACATTGACCAACCAGAGAGCTACGAGAAAGAAGTTTGGCAAATGTCTGAAGAGGAGAGACTAGATTTGGTACCTGAACTTAAGGAGCAAGGAAATGAAGAATATAAAAAAAAGAATTATGGAATTGCAGCAGATATCTACGCTAAAGCAATCGGTATTCTTGAACAATTCATGTTGAAAGAAAAACCAAATGAAAAAGAATGGTTAGAGTTTAATAATCAGAAGAATGTTATTCTGTTAAATTTTGCTCAGTGTAAATTAATACAAGAAGATTATTATCCTGTTATAGAGCATTGCTCAACTATATTGAAACATGATCCAGATAATGTAAAAGCAATATTTAGAAGGGCAAAAGGCTATGTAGGAGCATGGGATCCAAAAGCGGCTCGTGATGATTTTATTAGAGTTTTGGAATTGGATAGTTCATTAGCACCAGCTGTTAAAAAGGAATTACAACAATTAGATGAACTAGTAAAGAATAAAAATTTAGAAGATATGAATAAACTTAAAAACTTATTTATATAGTTTTGAAATACAGAAGTTTATACTAGTCACGTACCTAATAGGTATTTGTTTTATATATTTATATTTTATGTAATTTTCACATGTAAATATTAAATCTGTAAATTGTTTACTTTTATTTATTTTTTTACACAAAATTGCTTTAAAATTTGAAATACATTATGTATGTGTTTTCAAAATGATGGGAAGATTATGGATACCAATATTCAGATTTGAGGTTGACAGTAGTGCAAGCGCCGAGGGCTGAAAATGTTCTATACAAATGAGGACAAAACGTCGGTCATGAGGTGTTTGCAGATGTCGTTCAATCAAGAAATTAAAATAGTTTTTTAAGTATTATGAAATTTCTTCTTTATGCTATATTTTATAATTAGCGTTCTTAATGTTCTACATTAAAACAAGAAATGAAACTATTAAACTGCTTTTATCTCTTGTTGCTAGTTACCTACCTACTGCGTATTTCTTGTTGCCATTTGCTTTGGTGTGAAATTTTTCTAATGGGGTTCATTACTGGAGCAAAAACTTCAATAACAGGCAGGGATTTTACCATTGCAACAAAGAGGTTTATTATGTTAATAAAATGTTTCCTTTATAATAAATTAAGTAAACTACATGCAATCAGTAACAATCAGCTGTAAACATTCTCGGTACATATTGCAAAAATACGTTTTCTTCAGGTGGTGGACAGTTTCTGAGCGTTTGGACTTCAATTACATTAAATACGACCGTCATGGTTACCGTTGACATCATGTTTAAAAGGAAAACTATGTTGAAGAATTTATTTTCCAATTTAAGAAATAACATGGGCCCAGTAATAACCATCATGGCCAAAAATATAATTGGGAATGTCTGTTGCAGTATTGATAATGTTATGTACTCGTGCATAAAAGATGACAATGACAAAACCGCTATCTTGGCAAGAAATTTATTGTTATTAGTTAGAATTTCTTTAACATCTCTGTAAACGTAATAATATAACCAATTTTGTGTGGGAGTATTCCAAGTTCTGTAAAATTCAGTATAATTTTTTGAGCACCACCATGGCTAAAATTTCAAAAGTATGATATTAAAAGAAGCCTAAAGTGTGGGTACCAATTTACTTACCCCATAAAAGTTTCTATCAGCGAACCTTAATATTTCCGCCATTCCATTGTACCAGCAATGTAGGAGAACATAAAATAAAAATAAACTGAAATATACACCATATGGGAAATTTTCAAGTAATTTTGATACGAAATATATCCAATCCATTTTGACTAGTCCAGCTTCTTTATACAAATCCATGTACGGTTTTTCAAAGATAAATCCAGTTAACCAAATAATGCAAAACATATCAAAGAAGCATGTAATTGCAAAAACTGTATCAATTTTCTTCCTCCTGTAAAAGTTTTTTAGAGTTAATTATGTGTACCTAAATTGTTTCTTAAAATATCTAAAACTTAAAGTAAAGTTACAGTACTGTTAAGTTTTCAATATTTTCCTTTATTATTTTTGAAGTTCATAAAGCATCCGCCATTTACTATACCTAAATCACTAAAACGCTATTGTTACATGTTTTAGTGTAAGTATTATTCCTCATTTCCTACCTGGGATATGTGTTTCTGTATATTAATGTTGGGGCAAAAGAAAAGTATAAGTAATTTGAAATCCGGGGTAGTTCCAAAGTTTTGTCTGAATGTTGCTTATATTTTAATACCTTAGGAGTATTGGTCCTAATGAAAGCATGAGCTTGCATTATAAAACGCACCTGTAAAGCAACTATTATTGTAAAAGTTTCAATTAAATTCATTTAGAAAGTACCTACATTTTCCAAATGAATTATCATAGCAGATATGTAACCAAGGTTCGTTTTGTTTGCGAATTTTCCAACAAAGTACAGAGAACATACATAGTAAGATATAACAATTATCAAGGCGCACACATCATACATTCTTTTATGTGAGACTGAAATATTAATCATTATGTTTCTTAAATATGATAATAAAGCTGGGAATTTATTCTCACAATCTCTTTATTTCTTAATTAGTTAGGCAACCGGTTTCGTGTTTTTAACACATCTTCATGCTGAAGAGACTAGATAGGTATAAACAAAATGATAAAAATGGTTATAAGAACTAAAATAGACATATCTATATACTCACTTCGGCCTAAAGATGTGTTAAAAAAACGAAACAGCTAGCCTAACTAATTAAGAAATAAAGATATTGTGAGAATAAAGCCACACCTTTATTATCATATTTAAAATATGAACTCACACAGAGTCTTTGACGATTTTATTACGTTTCTCTTACATTTTGTAAAAATATGTATTCCACTTACGTATAGGTGAAATTTCTGTCCGCGCATATGCCCATAATCGAAATATCGGCACTATTAATAAATTCAGGCCGAATAGTAATAACCATATCGGGATTCCCACATGAAATTTTTCTAATCCTCGTAGTAAAAGGCCAAAACCAAAAGTACTTCTAAAATGATTAGAAAGTATTATTTGGTATATATATATGGTGTACCGATTATATATAAAAAGACTCAATTCACATACGATTTAGAATGAAGAAAGTAAATATTTAGTTCTTGAAAAATGTAAATAACCAGTAGTATGTAAAAGAAATTCTTTATTGTTCGAAAATTATTATGTTCTAGTAACTTTGTTAATAGAGAGTCACAGTTCTCAAACAGCACTTCATAATTTTTCCCATTTTTTCTGCAAAGTAAATAATTATTTGATTAATCCAACATTACTACACTACTTAAGTATATTGTGTATAAAAATGATTTTTTTCAGCAATTATACAGAGAGACAAAAATATTTTAAAAATTGCAGTTTTACCAAAACACATTTACCAAAGATGACCGTTTTTTTTTTATATTAAAAATTTTACCCTATTAAAAATTACAGTTAAAGCAGAAAAGCATTTATTAAATGATTTCACACTGTAAGAAAAATTGCACTTTGCATGACCGTTTTTTTTCTTTCTGTGTGATTTTCTAAAAAAAAGTCATCAATCATTTTTATACACAAAATTACATAAATAAGAAATATTTGTTATACGCCTACTTTTCGTTTTCTGATGTAAATGACATTGTGGATGTGTAGACACTGTTGCATTGTTTGTGTGATATTCAATTTATACCCTAGTTTTATAAGAAATGCCAAGGACATTTTATTGCTAAAATAAATAGGCAATTCGCCGTTTTTCATTATTATTTTATGTTGTTTCACAATGTGGATCAAAGGAGACATATATATGTTTTTCTTTTAAGAAGAAATTGCTCGGTTAATAATGAAATGTTTATTTATTCTCGCACAATTAATTACGTAAAAAACAAAGGAATTTTAGATGATATACGTTCCAAACATCATGTTGTAGCAAAATACAATACCGTAAAAGATAAAAAAAATATTAAATTTATGTAAATTTAAGCATCGCCGTTGAGTAAAGGAATTATATTTGCACACTGTATATATTTCAATTCATAGCATTTTATCTTTTTATATAGGCAACAATGTAAAGACCCACAAACCATTGGATACCACCTAAATACTATATAAGTAAACCTATGTACAAATATACAGGTGGAATATTTTGTAACGGCGAAAGTCCTCCATCCGCACGAGTTCGAAGAGGTAGGCGGGCTTTCGTCGACGTCCGACGAACTGCAAACAAACTGAATTACTATTTTTGAACGAATCGCGAAGATAGTTGAGGTGGTTATGCTCTATTTTTATTCGAGTGAGTCTCACTCCATTGAGCACGCCCTCTTCCTATCGCGCGCTCGTCACTACAACAAAATACACCTGCATTAGTCAATATATGTAGATAGGTATAGGTACACTTACATTAGTCATACGAATTACCTTTCCAGAGTTAATAGCGCTCTTTGTCCTATCCTATCCTATTTGCAATGCATAAGAGTTGGTAGATTATTACTTGAACTGAGGATACTTTAAGAGGCAAACAAAAATGTATTAATTCAAATATATTCAGAACATAGTATACCCATTAATACAAATTTTTTAGTTTCTATACTCACCATGCATTTGAGGGCCCACCAGTAAAAAGAGTTAGAGCTTGTTGTGCTGATATGTAAATTATAAAGAAATTTTGTGTCCTGCAAAGACATGTCGCTTTCAATACCGATAATAATATTATCGTATCGTACTTTTCAATTTTAATAGACGTATATAAGAACGATTTAAAAATTTCTTCATAACATGTTAAGCCATGCGCACAGAGAGGTGGAAAAGAAGAACCATAAATTGATTAGTTTGATCTTAGAAAATGATTGAATTTTGAATTAATATGTAATACAGGCATTTTCTGGAAACACTTAAAAAGTCATTTTAAATACGACCGGCTAATATCGTCTTAAATATCTATAACTTTCTTATTTATTGAGCCAAATGTGTAAAATCTTGGTATGTGTGTCAAGGAAGGTGTGCTGCAAAAACTGTATAATAAAATGTGCAAAATATTCATAATTTATTAGATAATAAATATAGAAAAATTAAAATTATAAAGTTTTCTTCTGGTAGTAGCAGAGAAAAACAAACAACAATTGAATTTTTAATTTTATGGAGTGGCGTTTCGACTACATGCGTGTTTTGTCTTCCCTAGATAAAAAATACAAACTATATAATGGAATTAGGTATATTCATACATATTCTGGAAAAAAAGAGAGTGAATATTATTATTCTGAAATATTTTGGTTGAGATTTTTTTACACGACTATCTATTATAAAACATACATACATTGAAAATTGTAGAACAATATTCTTTAAAGCAGATTAATTGGTTACCATTAATCTGTTGTTGGTAACGTATTTTATTCCTTTCAGTCATTTGACACTAATGATTTTATTTAGAGCCAACGTGCTCTATTCTAATAAGATTGATCATGAATTTATGAGCCTCTTCAAATTTATCCGTTCGAGTCAAAGGCCGTATATGAATATAAGTAGTTACTTTTATATATATTCGCAGTTAGAAATCAACTTAGCTATATTCTCTTTGAAACTATAACTCAAGGTATTTTATGGGGTTACAATTTAAAACCTAATATTATTCAAGGAATTAATAACAATCAGCTGTTAAAATTCTTGGTACAAATTGTAAAAATACGTCATTTTTAGGCGGTGGACAATTTATCCGTGAATGGTGTTCGATTATGTTAACCTGGGTGACAATACCTATACATAATACGAAGTTCATGAGGAGGAATATATTAAAATACTGATTTTTTAACTTCACGAGCGCGAAAGGCATAGTTCCAATTAACATAACAATCAAGACTATGGGGAATGATTGCTGTAATATTGATAATACTATGTATTCATGTATAGCAGCTGACAGTACCATGACGATTATCTTTGTCAGAAAGCTGTTATTAGCTGCCACATTTTCCTTAATATCTTTATAAACGTAAAAATATACCCAGTCTTGGACAGGAATGTGCCAATTTCTGTAGAATTCCTTGAAATTTTTCGAAGTCCACCATTCCTAAAATAGATATAAAAAATATGTATAAATATTCTATATCTATAGAAAGTATAATTGAACACGTACATTATAAAAGTTTCGATCGGCAAATTTAAGTATTTCGGCCATTCCATTATACCAACAGTGTAGTAACATGTAAAATAAAAGGAATCCCACTCCAGCAAAATGTAAAAAGTATTCAAATAAATTTAATGTAAAATCTGTCCAATCAAATCTAAGCAAACCCGCTGTTTGTGAGAACTTTATATAGGGTTTTTCCATAATAAAGCTTAGTAGCCATATAGAGCAAAACATCTCGAAGAAACATCTAACAGAAAATGTAATATCTATATTTTCTCTTCTGTAAAAAAAAAAATAGTTCATAATTCGTCGTATATTCATCTGTCCCTCCAAACTGGTTCATTAGAATTTTTGAAGTTCCAGTTGGAATTTGATTTGAAACTTGCAGAGTAGTCATGGTCGACTATGATCTATTTAAAGAAAATATTTTAAGCTTTATAACCCATCCAGTATACAGGGTGTCGATATTACTTTCTTATTTTAAATAGAATGATGTAATTGTTTATGAATCTATTGTATTAATGTTCTTTATCCATATTGTCGCACTAACAGCAGCTCCATACGTGCTGCTTCTGACGCATAAGGATTAATGCGCTAACCGATTCCTCGTTTTTGATACAACATAAAATATACCTATCCTAGAATTAGACAAGAAAGGTGATATCGACACTCTGTATACCGGATGAGCTAAAAATATTTTCTTTAAATGCATAGATAGTAAGCAGTGATTACTCTGGGAGTTTAATATCAAATTCCAACTAAAATTTCGTAAATATCTTATGAACTAGTTCGGTAGGACACCTGTATAAACAGCCTGTTAAAAAAAGGTTGTCGGATATTTTACCCAATTGTAGTACTGGTGGAAATAAACAAAAAAGTCTTAGTCAACATGGGTCCGCAATTCAACTGTTTTTGACATATAGTCGATTGCATATTGTTTTAGTAGGATAAAAATTTTCAAAGAAATTCTGATCGCAATGTAAATTAAACAAATGTTTATTTAAAGTAAAACTAAAGAAATTGTTCTACATGTCCACCGTTCATTTCTAAGCACGCTTCACACCTTCTTATGAAAGATCGACGCAATCTTTCGAAAATTCCTGGAGTCCTCCGAATTTCCTCGCAACAATTTACGATTCGTTGCCTGAGTTCTTCCAAATTGTTTACAGATCGTGCGTACACTAATTGTTTTAGATGTCCCCAAACATAGAAGTCTAGAGGTGTCAGGTCAGGGGACCTAGGAGGCCATGCAGTTGGTCCACCCCGTCCTATCCATCTCTCGTTGTAATCTTGATTTAAGAAATTTCTAACTACGATGGAAAAATGCGCAGGGGATCCATCGTGCTACAATTGGGTAAAATATCCGACAACCTTTTTTTAACACACTGTATAGGTATGTATGATACTTTTTTTTATGTGATACCTAAGATATTTATCTCTGTATATTAAAGTTGGCGCAAAAGAATAATATAAATAGTTTGATAAACGCGGAAGCTCTATTGTTTTGTCCAAACGTCCTTTATGTTTCAACACCTTTGGGGTGTTAGTTCTGACGAATGAATGAGCCTTCATTATAAAGCGTATCTACAATCCAAAATCAATTGAAACATTTCAGTATAGATATATTTACAAATCACTTACGTTTTCTAAATGAACAATCAACGCACCAAAGTAGCCTAAAGTTGTCCTGTTCGCCATAGCTCCAACAAAATAAATACTGCATAAGTAGTAAAGTATTAAGATGATCAACGCACCGATGTCGCACGCGTTTTTAATCGAGGCTTAAATAATGAATTAAATGCGTTTCCTTTTTGTAAATTAAAAACCATAACTTACATAATGGTGAGATCGTTGTTCTTGTGTGAGCCCATAATCGAAACAGAGGCACTACTAATAAATTCAAAACGAACAATAAACACCACACTGGAATAGCCGCATTGGAGTTTCTAAATCCTCGTACTAGAAGTTCGAAACCGAAAGAACTCCTAAAGCATTGAAAAAAATCACTTCAATTCTTTTAAGGACAGCTCTTTAAAATTATATACGTACGGTTCACTTTTGATGTAATAGGTAATCAATTCTTGAATAATGTATTTAGCCAACAAAGCGTAGAAAATGTTTTTTATCGTATCAAAGTGACCGATTTTGGATAAACGCGTCAATGAAGAGTCACAATTTTTAAAAAGCTCGTCCCTATTATTGTTGGTATGATTCCTGTGAAAGCACTTATTATCTTTATGCATACAATTTCTAGGTAAGCAGTTTTTGTTATACTTTTCGTTTTCTGATGTTAATTGCATTTCGGATGATGTTAATGTACTTATAACTTGTACATACTATTATTATAGTTTGTGTAACATACATATTTATACTTAGGTTTTGAAAAGAAGTGTCAAGGACATTATTGTGCACAAAATAATTTCGATTTGCCTCGGCCTTCTTTGTCTTGTTTTACATACCGTGTGCGTAATCCCGTTGCTCTGTTTGTATCATACTCTATTCCGTGAGGTTCGTTTGTCATCGAGTGACTTGTTTGTATCTCGCAGGCGGTATGTGTAAGTACTGTTAACGTTTTAAGAATTTGCTTGCGTAAATGGTGGATAATTACTACAGACGCTTTATAATTTATACGAACATGAATTCATTCAAACGAAAGAAACCCATAGATATATGAGGGGGCTTTCTCCCACCATATAAAAATCGCAAAAAATTGAAAATGTAGGTTGAAACGTTTGAAAAGGATTTGCGGCTGAAATTTCAACATTCATGCGTTTATGGGACATTAAAATCATTACATAAATGGAGGATGGATATCTATATCGAATTTTAAGAATTTTGATTGGTTAAAATAATTGAGTTGAGATTGATTTTGAGGCTGAGGTACAGACAGTTTTATTTCTGAAAGCGTCGGCGTTTAACATTGCAATTGTTATTACCTATAGATAGTAAAACTTAATCAAGTCATTATTTTCAGACACTGAACAACAACTGAAAAATATAGGACAACTATACATATGTAATGGTTCAATTCAAACATTAAAGAATACCGAAAATAACATTGATTTATTATTATAAGGTGAACATCAGAAACTACAACTGAAATGTTGAAAAATAAAATTCCCTACCAAATTACAAAAAAGAAAAATAATATTCTTTTAGTAATGTTATAAAATAAAAATATAACACAGCCGGTATTCAGTCTCATCAGAAAAAATCTGAAATTAGAAGACACATGAGTCACAATGTATAAATTACATCAAAATATTTTAAAAAACAACAACTCACCCAAAGGGATCACGTTGTCCGCATGGTTAGGAACACCGAACTGTTATAAGTTCCTAACCGGACAACGTGGTCCCTTTGGATGAGTTGTTGTTTTTTAAAATATTTCGATGTAATTTATACATTGTTACTCATCTGTATTCTAATTTCGGATTGTACGTCGTTTTCTACATTTCAATTATTGTATCTCTGAAAAAGCTAATAAAATTTAGCGAAAGCTCAGATTAATATATGAAGGAATCATTTTAATTTGATCAATTTTGGCTGCTTTCCCAGTAACCTTTCAACTTTCGTTCATAAAATTTATTGCAGTCCCAATGTTGTAAATGCCCGGCGATTCGTTGTCGCTTGGTTTATCTTTCGAGTAGCTAAAAGGTTCCTCACTGTATTTCCCAAGGCAAGAAACGTGTTCATTTTGAATTAGGTACCGTCTATGATTTTCGAAATTTAATAAAGTTTTTCTTGCGTGTTTCCATTCAAGTTAAAGTAATGGAGCTTCGCATATAATGTATATATATATATATCGATCTTTTTTATATGCCGGAGTTCCGGAGAACATCCATTGTAGATCGCTACCTTTTTAATGAACTGCAATTCTCTGTCAAATTCTGTCATATTAATTGGGATTGTTATTAATCGGTTAATTAATAAATTAATGCCATTTATGTTGTCCGCAGTGATGAATCAACCATTATAAATCCATTAGTATTGGTTAGAACTAGCTGGCGGATACGCAATAGCAAGAGCACGTGCTCGATAGAGTGAGACACATCCGAAGAAATATGGAGACACGTTATAAGTTGCACGTGAAGTAAAAGGCTTGTTCGCAGTGCAGTCAAACTAATCACTAACTAGTCATTTCTGTTGGACCATTTCAGTCATGTTAAGAATCGTCATTGCGCAACCATGATTATTTTACTGTTAAAACGAAATGACTAGTAAGAAACTGTCAGGGACTGCCTCTGCGAACAATGCTAAAGGTACTCCTACTATTTTCACGATTCAATTAAACATCATAACAGTTTTGTATGTTTGAGGTGGCTAACTACATTTATTTCTCGTTATATATTTCAGTTTAAGTGTCCCTAACTCTATTGTGATTATGTAGCAAATTTCACAGACGAATAGCTGTTCCATGTTTAATGGATATTCATTTGAGACATAAATTTATTTTTATTTGTTATATTCACCAATTGATTTTGGAATATTTATGATTGCACTAAGAATTTTATTCACCTTCATAGTGTCAATTCTATCAAATCCTACTTGAGACTTACTATTGCACAACAACTTTGGTTGGGCTTGCAATAACATCTATTCAAAATGTTTAATTAGTGATAAATTAGACACTCATATAATTTTAGAAATAATTGCTTCTATGAAAGCAAAAAAAAAGTAAGTTTATGGTAATTACCTTTCAATATTTAATTTTTTTGTGATTGTTATGTGTTAATATAAGTATCTACGTGACGCTTACCAGAATCCACGTATTGTACGAAAACAAGTTTTCGAGA
This sequence comes from Cetonia aurata, assembly GCA_949128085.1. Taxonomy (NCBI): domain Eukaryota; kingdom Metazoa; phylum Arthropoda; class Insecta; order Coleoptera; family Scarabaeidae; genus Cetonia; species Cetonia aurata. The sequence continues at coordinate 28,923,436 of OX421887.1, forward strand.
AAAACTCGTTTAAAGTTTTTAGAAGTTGTATAGAAAAGTTTCAAGTAGAAAAACAAAATAATTCTGTAATTTTGTAATTTTCGAGTTTTCAAATAAATTTTTAATTGTTTTGAGACAACTGTGTACCTATAAACTTTATAGCATTAAATATTTTTTTACTACACTGATCTATTGATGAATGAAATTAGGCTTAAGTCAAAATAGGTTCTTTGATGCATTGTACACCCTATTTCAGTGAACGTTATATTTTATATAATAGTACTTACAATAATTAATTTCTTATTGCCTGTTTGATAGCAACAAATGAAAATTAATTGTGTCAATAAAATCACTAAGGGCGCCGAAAGAATCTGATTGCATGAGGGCTCCTTAACCTCTAGGAGCGGCAATGATAATGAGCCGAGATGGTTTAAATTAATCTGAATCATTACATAGAGTATTAATGCATGCTGATACCGGTTTTCGACACCTTGAACTTTGAATTTATTTTTTATAATTATTAACGACGAAATAACAGACACGATTTTTAATAAGATGATATAACACATTAACAAGTATCTTTCACTTTATATGCAAAATATACAATAATACTTTGTTAAACAACTCTTTCAAAACTTTCTATTTCAAGACCATTTGACCGCAAGGAGGGTGATGGAATTACTCGAGATGATAAAATGCGTTTAATTATTCTTCTTTAACAAAGTTGAGATGTAATGTACCTATACAAATGTTTTATGTTCTTAAAAATTAACATGCGTATTTTATCTCAGAATTTTACGCGATAAGTCTTAACAAGTATATATTAAACTACATGAAACTAACATACAAAGAGTTAAAAAATTAATCTTAGACAAATACATATGTACTTAAAATTAAATCAAACACAATCTAATGTGATAAATCTCGGAACGAAACTCGTAGAATTGTCCTCAGTAGAATAAGGACAATTCCTTCGGGCATAATACTCTATGGTGTGAAGACTTATCTGGATCGTGTTGCCCAAGGCAAAGCTGTATAGCATAAATATATTGTACACTGGGTGCTTCGTTCTTATTAAAGAAAATATAGCGCCACTAAGGAATTGTATGAACAATACGGGAAGAAAATGTCCGGTACAGAACAGGATAACTTGCTCGTGTATAACGGCGGATAATAGAAAAACTACCCACTTGGCCACAGTCTTATTTTCGGGCACGATGTATTCGTAAAAATCCTTGTAGACGTATTCGAAAAGCCAGTCCTGGATGATCATATTCCAACTGCGGAAATATGTGGAATAGTTTGTAGATCCCCACCAATCCTATAACATTAGTTGTATATGTAGGTAATTGAAAATTTAAAACGACTTTGGAGGTCAATGCAAAGTGGATAAAGATATAAAAATAGATGTTTCTTTTCTATACCTTAGTTGAAGCCGACTGACAGCAAGAAGTTTGGTTTAATACAGCGGCGGTTGGTGTATACGTCACCTGCTCTGATATAGATCAAAGTTCTTCGTATGCTCTCGTCAAATATGTTTGTATGTTACGAAGTTATGCGAAGAAATTCGATCATTGTCCGAGTCTTCCCTCTCCCTGCGACGCATGCACCAGCCGCCGCTGTGTAATAATATGTAATATTATGAAAATTTATATAAGGCACGCCTCATAAGGAAATGCCCAACAGAAGAAAAGTGGTTCGCTCAACAAAACATGAAACGTGACACATTATGCTTTGATTCTATATATTACACGTTATGCAAGGTTTTAGTGGACATATTCAACGTGCGCTGCAATTTTAAACAATATGCAACTTCATGTTAAATCTACTTGTGACCTTTGGCGAAGATAGCCGAACACATATACGCTTTGTTCAATCCCCGACTTCTGAACGATTCCTTGGTAGATGCACTTGCTCAATGAAGCACGTCAATCAGAGCACGGTTCAGAAATAGAGATTTGAACAAATCAAACCCCAGTAGTTGTCGAGAGTAAATGAGGTCGGTCAAGTTGGCTATCACACTTTTGATTTTTCAAAATTTGACTATGCCATCGTTTTGTGCTGATTTGTGCTCTAAAGAAAACAAAAATATGCTCTTTCCGATTAAAGATGGGCGATCAAATTTGACGATGCGGGCACATTTTTGAATTTTCAAAATTTGACTGTGCTATCGTTTTGTGTCAAATATTGTACTGTTCAACTTCATGGACCTGAGTAAATGCGAATTTTTCCTTATAACGGTCGATAAACCGTTAGCCATTTTGTAATGTTAGGTCGTTTGGAAGAAAACTGGATATTAAATGTTAAATATATGTTAAAAAAAAATTGTCTAACAAGTTTAACATTTATTATCTTTAGTTTCGTAAAAATCTCCCCGAATTGTTTATGTCAACCCCGCAAACCAATGGAATCTAATAAAATTTACTAAGTTCGTACGTACTTTTTCCTTGATACCACAATATTCTGCGTTGCACCAATACTTTAATATTAGTTGCCCAAATGCTTCCTTAAATTGATTTCAAACAAAAAAGTTCAACCAATTGTTGTTACCTTAGACCGTTTAGAATATTGAGTAATACATTTAAGTAATGCAATTTGTTGAGAGAACCAATTATCGGTTGATTGAATATATTTTTTCTCTTGGAGTAGGCTTTCTATAAAGAAATGTACCCACCAGTAAGAAAAACTTTATAATAGTACAAGGGTTTCGTATACATTTACCTCATAAAATCTTCTGTCGGCGAATCGTAGCAGTTCCGCGAAACCATTGCACCAAGCGTGCAATATTAAATAAAAATTAATTAACATCAGCAAACCTCCACCTAGTGAGCTTTCAAATATAATCACTGGAATGGCACTCATGTTGAATCCATGCTTTCCAACAGTATGAAACTGATTCCGGAAAAAGATCTCGAAAATGTAAGCTTCCAACCAAATAACGCATATAACTTCAAAGAAATGAGCTAATACGTTTCCATAATTAACATTTTTCGTCCTTTAACAACAAAGTATTAATTATTACATAACTGTGTTAGAAAGCCTGGGGACATTGCTCCGGCAGCGGCCTAATTTACAATTTTGAATTTTTGTATGCTAAAATTAGAAACTTCTCTGAATATTTTGATATAAATAATTTTGTACTATGAAAAATATCGCTTTACACCTTAATAAATGTTATTTTGTCCTTTCTATGATAAAGTACAAATTGTTGAGATTCATTTCAAAAATAAAAAAAATAATATTTAATCTTGACTTAATCAAATCGATTTTTCTTATTACCACCTTACCGTCTACATTAAGTAAGAGACTATGAAAGCTTTAGAGAAGAGATCTGCCTAGGATATACAGATTTTCAGCATTACTGGCATTTTGCCTTTAACTTACTTAAAATTACGTTACCTTTGGATTAAATAAAAAGTTTTACCTTGGATACTCCTGCCTGTACAACATTGTTGGTGCGAAGGAAAAATAAAGGTAACTACTGAATGTAGGCAGTTCCAATTTTTCATCGTCATGAGGTTTGTAATTTACAACATCGCCCGAACTCCTTCTAATAAAAGCATGAGATTTCATTACGAGTCGTATCTATAACACAAGAAATAAGGAAAGTTTCTTATAAAAATTAACAAAATAACCATACGCGATCTTTTTCTTACGTTTTCTAATTGAATGAAGAAAGAAGATGCCATTCCTAAATCTAGATACTTGTAGGGGTATAGTGGAAATATAAATATACTTGAAATATCGTATAGTATTGTAAGAAGAAGGAATAATCTGTCCCATGCTTTCAAATACAGCGCTAAAAATGTGAAATTTTCGGTAACTTCATAATGCGTAGTCTTAGGTTATACTCACATTAAAATCTTTTATCTCAAACCTATCTCCAAATATGCAGCAGAATAAGATAAATGACATTAATGTGGTTTTGTCATAAATTTTAATGAAAACCAAATAAATACAAAGAAAATGTTGAAGTATGCATATTAATGGATATTTAACAATTTTGATAATAACAATATTTTATTGTCTTATAGCGTACAATTAATAAAACAAGAGTAATTTCAATGAAATAATGTAGTTAAATTATATGACAATAAATGGTACATAGCAAGCATGTTCTTCGGATTTTCTTAAAATTCCATATTAGTTTTATTGTTGTGCTCACGAAAAAATTGCAGTGAATAAAACAGAATTAACGTTAGATCAATGAATGACATTGACTGGACATCACGGGGCTATTAAAAAAAAAATGTCACTTTTAGAACTCCAGTATATTCAAAATAATTTTTAGCATACTCGGTTGTGTTTACTTTCATTACGTGTTTAAATAAAAAGTCTGACCCTTATAACAAATGGATAATCGATGACCGGAATGACTTATTTCTTATTCTTTGAACAGAGGTCGGATTTCATTTCTAAGATCCCTCATAAAGCATATTATTCACCTGTATATGATATTTTTGTTCATAAAATACCACAAATATGTAACATTTTAAAATTACAAGATGTACTATAACAAAAAAATTAGGAAATGAAGGTGTGTACTTACATTTTGGCTTAATTTCATTTCTCTTTTCCGCCCAATACTTAAACAAGGGATACGTTAGCAAATGCATCGCAAATAGTATAAACCAACACCCGATGGAATGGTGAAAGTTAGCAAAACTCAATCGTATCGTTTTGAAACCAAAATTTCCACTAGACAAACAAAGAAAATAATATCTGTAGACTTCTTAAGTGCATAAAAAGACTTACTGTTCCTCTTTTGAAAACACTCGCAATAAATCTTTTGCTACCAACCCGAATAACAATGCGAAGAATAAATGTTTCAGTATTTTAAAATGCTTCACTTCTAAGAGCTCTGTAATGAGTGATTCCCTCTCTGAAAACACCTTCGTTTCCAGGTGAAGTTGCTTCCTGTAAGAGAAGTTTAAATTTATTCCACTTCCTTTTTTAATAAATCAATTGCGGTAATATACTTTTTAGAGTGATTGTTGTTAGAAGTCATGTTGATGTTACTATCTTTCTACATGCTACTCGGTCGTACGAATGGATCTGCGTCTGGTTGTGTACTATTCAGATAATCGTAAAAAGGTCTGCTTTTTTATTCTGTATGTGTGTTTGTATGTGAAGATGATAAAGTTTTTGGATTACAGAGTTGTTGAAAATACATAGATTACAGTATTATTCCTTATTTAACTCGTGAATTCATTATCTTGTTCCGATTAGTATTCTATAATAATCTTCAATCATCAATACGGAATATAAATATGTTAAAAAAATTTGGGAACAATAGAAATCGACTTCTACAGATGTAGATTGTTTTGTGTTATATATTTTGAAGGTGACTGTAACATTTTCTTCTTATCGACATGCTCTTGCCTTGATTAGGAATCGTTAATATAGTTTCGTAATTTTGATTAAGTGAAGTACATTATTACGTATCAATGTGTTGTGTGGTCGTGAAAAATAAATAATCTCTACAGTTAACAAACATTTATGTATATAAGTTTAAAGGAGCACGTAGAATGTTGTGAAAAGAGCAATAGGGATGCAGAATAAGTACAGACAAAACAGTTTAAGATTGTATAGCAAGTACTATTATTAGATTTGGAGAATTCAAGAGCATTGTTGTAGAGAAATCGCCACTTTAAAGCAGTGGCGAATACACCATGATTGCAACGCAGTGCAACGCAATGCACGCATAACATTACATACAGTATGTCCCCGGATGGACTGAACAAGATGGAAAAAAAAAATATTTGTAGCTTAACGAAAAAATGTCATCATTCATTGTAAAATTTGTCTTAATACCACCAATTCTGAAACAAAAATCTAAAAATTTTATTTTGCAGTTGAGGAAATTACAAATACACAAAAATTTAAGCAAAAGCGTTTCTAAGTTTCACGTTTTTGATTAATAAGTAAATCAAGTTACGTGTTAATTTGAAAGGACAGGTAGCGTACATGACATTAAGAAAGGAAAAAAGATATACGATGAAGTAGATACTGCTACAATACTGGATCTAGATTCTGTAGAAACATGTCTAAAATTATCCTATTAGTATTACCATTAGTTATATTACCTAATACACAAAATTATTTTTTGACAGTTTTGATGTTTACTTATTATGGTGAATTAATTTCCTTGGCCTACTAATATAGGTATTATAATTTCTGATAATCATAGACGAAGGACATTAAATTTCTTTTTATTTCAAGACATATGTCATTAGTTTTATATTTTATGACTTGATACTGACATATATTTACTAATTCGTGGCTTTATTCAATTTTACAGCGTTTATAAACCAAACCGACTTGAAAATTCCCTGAATTTATTTGAAAACATTAATTATGCTAGGGGCATCATAGATGTTTAGTATGAATTGGAAGAACTTCGAGTAAGAATTAACTTAGCATAAGCAAAAATATAGGGTACTACTTAAAAAAACCAAGTTACCCTGGACTAAAGTTAGGCAAATGTTCAGGGCTATAGTGGACACCAGTATAAAATTACATCGATTTTAATTTCAGTATTGTATCAAAACGAGTGTGTATGTATGGCACTGAAAATATGAATATTTAAAACAAATGCAAATACAAACTAGTCGCCTAACCGAATGTTTGCGGCCTGCAGGACCATTTTATACAAAAGTGTAAATAACAACAAAATTTAAAAATGAAATAATATATATGGTGTTCCATTTAAAATAACGGGGTAACTATGCGTTTTTTTTATTTCTGGAACACTCTGTATAGTCAGAAATATTTTTAGGTTATGCAGCATTGCATTTTATCAAATTTTTATAGAAAAGCTTTTTTCTAAAATGACAAATAGAGCTGTAATCAAAGACCTAATCTTCAGTGAGACACCTGCACATTCAACTATTAGAACATATTGTTGTGGTTATTGTTTTTGAGGACAGCGTTTCTTACATCACATACACAAAATCTTATCTATACTACTTCAATATACTTACCTTTATATTTTATAAAATTTGCTTCTACTTAAAAAAAATATGGCATCAGGTGTTAATAACAGAGTATGACGCAGTAAGATTGTATTACTATGATTATAATAAACTATAGTTTATCTACATTCACTACATTGTAATAAGAAGTAAAAACTATTTCTTAAAACACGTGCACTGATATGACATTTTGAGTTACATTTAGGGATCTGACAATCACTACATATTTATACATATAAGTATATCAAGCAAAACAAGTAAAAATAAGATTTTTGATATTATACTTTCACGTACACCTGGGTATTGTCACTTGGTAATTTTACATGTAATATACATTTTTGTCCTCGTGATCTGTAAACATGGCATTAGCTGTTAGCCAACGCAACAGTAGGTTCATTTTACCGCCCTATGCATAGTGAACGCGCACTACATCTCTCATTTTTTTTTAAATAAAATTTTCTAAATCTTTTCTCAGCAAAAAAAGAATCATTTACAGCGCTTCAACTCTTTTAGGGAACTTGGTTGTCCCGTTGTAAATGACATCTACCGCAGTCTAATGTAAATAACCGCTACAGTTTTAGTACAGTAGTTCATTAAAAGAAATGACATTTGCTAAACGGAACATCTGTAGAAAAAATCTTATATGTTCCAGCTATTTCTCGAAATAAAAATGCTTTGAGTTTAATACCGCAGTGTCTTTTTATGTTATTTTCACATCTTTAAGGATAGTTGGTTTACTTTAGTGTAAGTGTTTCGAAGGTTCTTCAGTTCTCATACGTCAATTTTTTGGTTCATCAATCATACCTTTCCTATGCAATAGTCTTAAGAGTGCAATTAATTTAAATCCAGTATGATAAAATGTCATAAATTAAGGCATATGAAGTGTGAAAAATTAAATATTGTATATAAGTGGTTAAGAAAATTTCATTTTAAATTATTATAATTAAATATATAATATAATTTAGTTTTGCCATTCTTATCAAGCAATAATTCCATAATAAAATTCTAAATGGCGCAAAGCGCTGCTGGACGTCATCACAATCACAGACTGCAAGTATCACAGTTCAGTGACTCTTCCAGCAATAGTGTACTAGAAATTTTATGTGTACATATTATGTCGTTAGGGTCAACCAATGTAATAGATAATTTGATTGTAATTTGTACTAAAGCTTAATTATGATAGTTGGGTACATGTGTACTCAAGTCTTTGTGCTGATATATTAATATTCTTAATCAGAAACAATAAAAACAATTACTTCATACTATAACATTCATTTTTATTTTAAATACATGTATATATCTTTCAACTTTAGCTATTATCCTAAAACAAATAACATATCTTAACTTTTTAATTTATATAAATCGTTTGAAACGTGTTTGCTTGTAACATTATAATAAAATTCCTAAAACAGTAATTGATTGTGTAACTTTCTACATTAGTTACAGCAATTAAACAATTAAATGTGATACGTCTGGCGTATATGCCGGTAGATACCTAGGCACAGGTTGTACACCACCGGAATCATCGATTCTTCTCAATCTAACATCAGAATCGCCAGGCCATCCCCTTTCCGGTGTGCAAACCCTTGGATATTTATCTACCGTCAATGAGATGGATATCGGATCGTTGACGCCATTAGATTTGATTCTTCTCTGCGTAGCAATTGACTGACGTAAAGTTCTCCTCTTCTGAAATTAAAAGTCAGTACCTATATTTCTTTCTTCAAATGAGATGAACAGTAACGATAGTACGAAAAGAAAATAAAAACTTTTGTAACGGTGAAGCTCCAGGAGAACATATCGTAGGCAAAGAATTGCTAACTCATGAAGGCAAGCATATACACCAAACTAATTCAACAAACACAATGGAAGAACTAAGAAGCTATATAATACGAAATATACGGCATTTGGTACACTATCTACCAAAGTTCAGCTTTATTGAGGTAGTCATTCAAATTGCAGTATATCAACTCTTACGTTATTTATATCAAGTATTCTGTAAAACATAAAACTTGAATGACACTAGTAATTACGTTTACCATGTAAACAGCAGAAAACAAAAGGAAAAAAGGGGAGCTGAAAATAATTGAACGTAAGGTGCTGGGAGCTTGGTTGCAATCCTAAGGATTATAAGGCTAAACAACAATTATGAAAATTGTACAAAAGCAATTCTAAATACCTCAACTTTGCCTCGCCATTTATCAGCAGCGTGTCTAGCTAATTCCATACGTTTCTGTTTCTTAATCTGGTGCTTTTTGTAAGCCATCTCAATTACGATTAATCCAATACCTCCAACGATCCCCGCGGCTACTAATATAAAAACGCCCGCCATATTTTTTAGTCCTAACGTGTTTGGAGTCTTCTCGAATTGTTCGCATTGCTGGAGGTTACCTTGTAGTATCCACTTATTATCTAAACTTTCCATAAATCCACCTAAAATGTAACGCAATAAAATTAAAAAGATAAAACTCTAATTTGCAAGTAATTACTTTCGTGAAAATCTAATATTGCGAGTGTCACATCATCAGCCCATGGTGAACCTTTCTGCAAACCTATACCATAACCAGACCTTCCAAATAATTCTCCAGCTGTCACTAGTTCGCAATCCTGGGCAGCTTCAAACTCCAACCTCGAACTGTCCCATATAAAAGCCATCAGCTTTCTAGAATAAGAAAATTATATGCATAAATAAATGCAGTAGAACCGCATGTTACCCAATTTTGACATCTCGTATAGCATCTTCAGCAGTGTTGTAATTGTTAGCTTCCATTGTTCTGTACATATTTGACAGCTCCACTTGTCTTCTGAAGTACATATCCACTGCAGAACCTTTTACGGTAGCACAGGTTAAATTCTCCATCGTGTTTCTCAACTAAAAAGTGGTAAATAAAATAAATAATGAGAAGAATTGAAACATACTCGCGCATCGTTTATGCCAGTTAATTTGGTTTTTGGTCGCTCCAAAACGAGGAAGGCAGCTAGATTGGCAGTGTATGATGCAACAATGATCATAGCGAAACCTGCCCAAACCATTCCTAGCACTCTGGCTGAAAAGCTTCTGGGAGTACCTGAAACGGATTATTTAATTTCTTCATAGTTTTAAAAGTAAATTTACTTACCTTCACCAATTCCACTATTTAGAAGTACGCCCCATGCGAACCATATAGCACTGGATAAGTTTAAAGCATCCTCTTCTGTACCATCAGTATTTGCTAATTTGAATCTTCCGAAGGGAGAAAACCTATCAAGTAAATACAAGACTAGTGCTACCACATGCACAGACACCATCACGAGAATCCATAAGGTATTGCTGAATGGTTGCAAGAAAGACACTAGTGTAGAAGATCGCGAAGGCTATAATACATTTATATAATGCAAATATCATCTGGAAATGGAAAAATATGTGTTTAAATACCTTTTTCTCCAATATAGTTATTCCTTGATATTTGAATGGTTTACTGAATTCTATGAATTCGGCTCTTTCCGGATTTATAGTCAGTGGAGCAACTATCATATCTGCTCTTTCACCAACTAGTTCCCCAATCAAACCAGTCCACTCTTTCTTACCTAAAACCTATTTGTTTAACTAATCCTTTCATGTTGACATATTTTTATTGAAGTACTTGAATTATTTTTGATGATATAATTTCCAAACTGACCATCCGGAGACAGTGCTAGGCTGTAAGTAAAGTTGATTTTTTTAGAAAGTTCCTTTAGAAGATCCATGCAAAAACCTCTGCAGCAATATTTTGCCATTTCTACGAACATGAAATTACACTCGGGGTTATTAATCTCAAGTTGAATTTACCATCTTGAGAGGAATTGAAGTGTGGGCACGGGATTTCTTCTGGAGTGCAGTTGTCTTGATCGTCGTTTAATTTCCTCGTGTAAACGAACGGTTTTTCTTCTATCGTTAACACCTTCAAATGTGTGGGTATCATGAATCCTTCTGGTTTTATTTGCAATCGTCCAGGCCATATTATGTTTTTCTCATTTACATTTAGTTGCATGCGATTCTGTTCCTGGTTTTTGCAGAAATTCACAAATTAGCTTTTAAATTGATATATTATTAATTGGAAATTAAATAAATTACTTGCCAAATCAAGAATTAGTGCAAACTCAATAAAAGGAATATTTTGCAATTTATTTTTATATTAATTTACTTTATTGAAAAAATATTTTCCAACACCAACTCGGTCTCTGGTGCTTAGGTAACTGCCACTTAGTCTTTGGATGTTAATTATGTTGTACTCAGCGTTGATTCGATCACCTTGATCGTCAAAAGCCACCTTTCCAGTATCACCATTTATCAACACTTGCTTCTTTATGAAATCAAATAATACGCGACCTGTCTCCCAGATAGCCCCTGAATCGTCACAATCTTTCGGAGCCTCCGTTATCAACCTGGTTTGATTCATTTCTTTTAGGGCGGATGCCAAAACGTAACTGCAAAACCGCAAATTTACTTTAAGTTTCAAGAAACTAATTTTTTATCCATGATACATGCTATCCTTAATGTGAGCCTTTTCGTTTGTGGAATTAACTAATTGTAAACCCAAAATTCCATCGGCAACATTGTTCGCTTCCAGGGCCTGCTCAGTAACTATCCATGCGTAGCCGGCATCGGTCATGTTTAAAGCTGCGGCATCTCTGAAGATAATCTGTGCATCTGTCTTGCTGCAAAATAGCCTTTCAGTTCTAGTTATGAAAATCGTTCAAAGTCTATACCTCGAGTACATCAAATAAACTCTGGCTTGAGCGTTCTTCATTTCCAATAAGTAGTCGGTAAAACTCTCAAGTCCAGGTTCGAATTCAACCACAGACTCAACCTAGAGCAGCAAAGAAATATATGTAAGTACTGTGGATAGGTAATCACTTAGTAACATGCTTTCAGGATGCGCTAAAACAATATCCAAGCTGAAATGATGAAATCAATATCGAAAAGTGAACTTGAGCCGCGGTGCGGTGTAGCATTTGCCTAAGTCAAAGCTCTCGTTCAAGAATTGCACATACTGAATCGTCGCTGTATGGTCTAAAATCTAATGAAAATCTACAGCTAGCAGTATGACCAATTCTCAGTTACACATACTTACTTATTTATAATACTTCACAGTGATTCCTTTGAAAATAATAAATTAGAAACCTATTTTGATAAATGCACGTGGATATTAATACATATTAGCGTTTTTCTGCATGAACACATCACCTTACTTGCAACAGCTTTTGCATTTTACGACGTTAACACTTTAAGTATGAAGCTGGCGATAGCTTAGTGTGCTTCTAAATATGACATACCTGTACCTTAATCTCAATGTCGTCTTCCAAACTCTGAGATGTTGTCTGGAAGCGTCCTAGCAATGCTCGGCCATCTGTATCAGAGCTGTGAATGAAGATGACCTTCTTGTAGTTAAAATGCTTCAATAATTCAACCCATACATCTGCTTGATGGGAATACGGTGGTACTGTTCTGAGAAACGATACATGAATGTTCTGTGGGCATAAAGAAATGCAATTATAAGTTTAAGAACAATAAAAAGTTAAACGGTGGCACAGTTTCTTACTTTGTCGGAAAAAGCCGAATCTCTTGATGAAATGCCGATTACAGGTATGTGGTAGAAGCCACACGTATAAGAAACTGCTGCGGGTGATAGATCTCCCGTGAGAGGATGAGACACAACAACAGCGTATACCTTTAAATATAAGGACGGCAGCTAAGTAAACATCATTAGCTTCGCAGAGATTGGCACATTGTATTTGTAAGAAAACTTATATGACTGAAAGGTATATTGTGCAACTCCTTGTATGTGACATCTTATAAATAATATTGTAACTTCAACTAAAGTTTCAATAAAGTACATTTTACTTTCTACTGGTTTTCCCTAGAAAGTTTAGAAAATTCTAGTTCTGACTAGTAAAATTAGTTACGAAAGAGCTTTGTTGCAACCAGTTTCTATCAGGTAATAGATACTAGTTAATACATAAAACATATAAGTATATACTTGTTTAGGAATACATAAGGTACGTACTCTTTTTGAAATCAAGTGCTTGCAAACGTTCAATGCTGTTCTAATTGGGTTTGGATCCATTTTGATGGGGGTGCTGTAGTATGTAGTACCACGTGGGACATATGGTTGGAAGTTTAAATGCTATAATTTAAAAGAGAAGTGTAAACTGGGTAATCATATAAATTATATGCAAAGAAATCGTTAGTAACCAGAGAACCTTCTTTAAGTCAAAGAGGTAAAAAGACGGTGCCGCACAGTGGTCTAAGACCAGCTAAACGTTGAATTTTCGTGAAAAATAGTATTTTCGGTTTATTAGAATTAACAATATCTTATTTTTATAAATTAAATATAAATATAAGAAAAGTAACTATTTATGAGATATGCTTACTTTCATTTTATTTACTTTTATTACTACCGTTGTAAGACTTGTTTAAGATAGAGTTCCTGGAAACACTGCAGCCTCTTGGTTCTTTTGCATGTAATGTCCCATTTCTTTCAGCCATCAAATTATACCCACCAATCTGTTTATTCTAACAAATTTCAAATCTTTGATAATTCGTATTTAGACATGGATTAAAAGTCTAAGTAAAAATTCTTATTTATTATGCGAATTCTTTTAACAATTCAAAGGATTTATTTTCTAATTTGCGATCGCTTTAATAATTGTGAGGATTTCCAAATATTTCTTGTGTTTGTATATGAAACACACACACACAAAAATAGATACTTAAAAAGCTAAAACGTTAGTAATGGGGTTGATATATTTAGAAGGTACCTATACTTTTGCAATGAAACTTTCATTTGTGCACGCCTATAGAAACTTTTCACCATCTCACTCACATCAATTATATCTTTGAAGTGATGTATACTTTCATTGTTGCTGAGAACACCTCCGATATTAAATACATCCGGATTTTGATTCCACTGGGCTCTGACCTGCACCGTTAAGTACAACGCGAACAAGATGTGGAGGACCATTCTGGTCGGATGTAAAAGCGAACTGAAGCCTAGTCGTTTCTGATGCTGTACGACCGCACCCGTTGCTATGGAGCTTTCAGATGATATCGATCTCCTTACTTCGTATAAATATGTAATGGAACATTGGAAAGGTTAGGATTAAGGGTTTGTAGGTAATGGTCGCTTTCTCTCATTCTTACCCTTCTGTTGTCATACTTTCTAAGTAAATAAAAAAAAATTAACGATACAACGCATCTGATAATAAATGCCAAGTTCTTATTTAATATACTATAGATTCGTTGCTCATTTGACGTAATTACTCTAAATGACATTTTAATCTGTTTATATGTGTACGTTTATATGACATTGAAGTTTGAAAGCTATTTTAGATACTCAAAGCATTAAACAAGGCTACAAGCTTCTTCTCCGGGCTTATATTTTATTTTATTTGATTGTTTCTAATCTCGAATTCTCATGGAACATGGAGTGACTTCAAATGGCGTGGCTTTTAGTTTGGGATCTTCTAGCTCCCATACTTCTACTGTTACGATTCCCAAATCTAGAAAGGTAAGATGAACGAAACTTCTTCATTAGTTAATTAAATAATTGCAGAACAATATACGCGGGAAGTACGAAACTAACACGCAATTTTTTCTGTATACTCTGGGTTATACTTTATCAATACATTCTTTGGCTTTTATGTACGAAGTTGGACAAGATAGTACACGTAAGTCTTACCACTTTTCTGTTTGCGTTTTCAAGAATCGTAGACTTCCTTCTTTTCCAGAGCTAAATATGGTGCAGTATTTCTTAGCTTATGTGTTCGTTGGTATTCCTTTATACTACATGCAGATGTTCTTGGGCCAGTACACTCAAATGAGTATGATGAATTTGAAGCATATGGTACCATGTGGTCATGGCATCATTTATACGACTATGTTAGTTGTCGTCCTCTATACTATCAAGTGGGGAGTACTTTTCGGGGATTTTTGCCTATATTTCCTGTTAGCTTGGCAGAAAAATTTACCGTGGATGATGTGTTACGATAAACCTCGAACTAATATGTGGGGTAAATGTTTTACTGGCATGAATGGTGCTAAAACAATGTACGGGAACCAAACGTTGAGTAATATGACCTACACTTCCGCTTACCTGTATTATTTGTAAGTACGTTAAGAAATATATTCATCATTATGCAGGTATGCCATATTGAATCTGCTGCAATTATTCATTGGCTAATTGTTATGCTTGCACAAACAACATCTTGTTTGGCAAAAACTTTTACTGCAGAAATACATCAATCAGGGAATCGTTTAGAGGGAGAGTCTACTTAGATGTTTCGGATAAATCTCAAAAACGTGCGCAAAAACGTGCAAAACCACGACTTTATATTACATATTTGTAACTAATTGTTAAACTTAATATGAGTGTAAACCAATACAATGTGTGAATAGATAAGCTTTTAACGTTTAGAAATCGTATGGAGAAAAACAGTAGACATATTATGCAGACAATGTTGCAGGGTGTTCCATAACGCCGTGTCAGATCAAAGTTATACTTTTTCAATTGAAACACCCTGTATTTTACTTTAAATTTGAAATCCGCTTCCTCATTACAAAAGTATAAAACTGTAATAAGTTATACAGGGCCTTTAAAAAGTTATAACCAATTGGGGCAAACATTTGAAACCCTTAGAAGTGGATCACAGCCAAATTTTCAGCTCTGAATATTTTACTGTAGCGTATCACCTGGCCAATACAATAGCCTGCGGCACAGCGCGGTCACCGTAGTTGTGTAGTCGATCTGTACATCCGTTTAGCGTCTGACAACCTAGCTGGCAAGCAGCCTTAACTAAACAATGCAATTTATTTACATTAGATACACAGACGCTGAGTCCCCGCAGGTTGTGAACAACCTCATTTAGTCTTACTCCAAAAAGTGTCCGTTACGTTTATGATTTAAGTCCATCTTTATTTCAGAGGTATGTTTTTGAAAGTATCTCCGAATGGTACGACATATTATACTTTTGATATACCAGAGATTCATAGATCAATCGCAGCAACAACTGGATGGGCTGTAATATTCGTTTTTTCTGCTATTATTTGTGTAAAGTGGCCAAAGGTAATAACTAAATTGCGATGTCGTCCATATAACTATAACAAAATTTACAATAATTACTTTTTTTTTAGATATTATTTGTGCTGGTTTTTCAATTTTATATACTCGTGTTTACGTTAACCATGGGAACAATCTCCACTACTGGTGGCATGATGGGTGTGCGTGCTTTCTTTAAAGGCACTTGGGAAAGGATAGGATCTTTCTTGGTAGTTACACATCCATAACTGTTGGGTATCCCAAAATATCTTAAAATTGAAAAAAATGTTATTTAACTCTACAAAACACTTTCCATATAACTGTTGATCTTTGTCTTCTAATAACCAAGATACCAACGGTCAATGGTGAGCAACGAAATTTTCAATAAAAAAACTGCGGTTGAAGTATTAGAAATAAAACATTGCAACAAAATTTGTTTAAAATCTATAAAGGCCAACATAATACTAAGTTAAAGAATAACATTGTCTATTTTACATTTTATAATGCTTTTGCAATCCATCATATGAAAATACTGATCTACGACAATCTGATACGCGAACAGACATTTGTGCATAGACCAGATCAACATTTATTTAAGCGATAAATTATTTGAATAACAATATGTAATTTGCATAATGCAAATAATTTTCAGATTAAGAGAATAATAGTTAGAGATTATTCCAACAATTCTTTGGAACTGTTTAATTATGCCCAACATTAGTTACCCTCAATCTTCTGGTATTTTGGTAATTCACCTTGGTGGGGCTCATGTTCTATTATTGGATAAATTAGGTTTGCATCCGCGATGACGCTGATAAGAAACTCGTGTCCATCTCTACTGCTGCTTTTCATTGCTTTTGCTGGCATGGTGATTCCAGTAATAGACCGTGAGCCCCGTCATGGTGTCCTTTCTTTTTTCGGCATTATTTCTTTGATGTTTTCGTTGCGGTTACTTAGACGATTTTAGTAAACATACATACGCTCCCTGTAAAAACATATTTTTGACGCCTACTTAAAGAGACATTTTAGGATAGTAAACTATTCTTTCATAATATTTTGAATTTATTATTTGTTATATAAATTGTAGGGATGGTCTAGGAGCATCAATATAGTGATAAGGCAATTAGCCTTGGCGCAATGCTTTATTATGCTTAATTCGTCCAGGTTGAAGCCCAAGAGCGGTAATGTTGGATTATTAACCGTTGCATTTTGCGCACTAAGCTTCGTAAGTAACTTATTCTCCGTGGTTTTCTTTCATACTTGCATTGGCATGCTAGCCAGAAAAGGAAATTGGAAGCTTACTGGTGATATAAAGTATGGCATTGAACATGATCGTGGCAGGTTGTT
Source organism: Cetonia aurata (assembly GCA_949128085.1). Taxonomy (NCBI): domain Eukaryota; kingdom Metazoa; phylum Arthropoda; class Insecta; order Coleoptera; family Scarabaeidae; genus Cetonia; species Cetonia aurata. The sequence continues at coordinate 28,940,792 of OX421887.1, forward strand.
TGTACTAATACCACAAAGTCTAGGCTATTTAAGTAAACAATATTGCATGTTAATGGTGTGCAATTGGTAACTGAATGACCTATATTTTCAGCTGTACCGCAAATATGGTCTCTACAATATTTCGTTTGTATAATATCTATAATGGTGGCGAACGAAGTGACCAGGATACACACATTACACAGTAGCATCGCCGAAATATTTCCCAGTACTAAGAAATACCAAAATTACATGATATTGGGTTACTGTTGCTGTGCCTGCATATCAGGAATCTCTGTCCTTGGCGAAGTATAACGTTCAAACTCTTCTCATTCAACTCAAAGTATATAGTTCATTTCCCGTCGCTTTAGAGTAATTTCCTGATCACTGACAGTTTTGAAGAATGGACGCTGTCCATAATGGAAATAGTAAACATTTCTTTTTTATCGTTTTTGGTTTTCTGGATTTATGGCGTAAGGAGGCTAGGAGATGATATTTGTTTCACTTCAGGCGCTCAACCGACAAAATTCTGGCAAATCACTTGGTACCTGATGCCATTCATAACTTGCGTATGTGTTGATATAATAAAAAGATGCACACACTCGCTTATTTGAGATTCGTCTACATCTTATTTTCTATTTAGTTTTGTGTCTACCAAGAGTACGTTTTTCATGTAAATAGGATATCATCAACGGTGTCATCAAGTGCCAAGTTTTGGTATCACATATCTTTTATAGCCTGTGTTAGTCCCATTCCCATTTTTGTATTCATTGAAATTTTCAAGCATATGAAATCTAGAGTAAGTATAATACAAACTAAGGAGTAAAGGATTTCTATGCAGAGTGATATCGTTGCTCGTAGAATCTAACTGGTTTATTTCGACCTACCTATATGTGGGGCCCACTAGATCTTGAAGAAAGGCACAGGCGAACATCTTTTAATCCCAGAAAAGAAACAAAATATCAGTCTAATATCATTGTTTGTAATCATAATTGTCTTCTGCATAGTAAGGTATATAAAAAACGTCCCACAAATATATAAAAAAAATTTTTTATCTGAATTGTGCGATAGAATATTTTTTTTTATGTTGCAGGTTTTTAAAAATCTAATTGATCCAGAAGCTCGAGCCACTGATATGTACTTACAGCAACTGACAAGAAACAAATAATTACATTTGCACTATTATTTATTTTTATTTTAATACTGTCTTATTTTTTAATATCTAAACGAGGCATTCTAGCATTCAGATGGGTCACATAAAGATAAATGGTTCTTAAATTATTGTTATATGATCAATAACAAATAAAATTAAAAAGCAATAATCAAATATCTGTTATATTATTATTCCATATTTAATCGGAAGAAAAGTTGTGTTTCGTAAGTCACCTACTGTCAAATCTAATTTCGATAATCAGGTTAGTATTTACATTATTGATTTCCAAGGTTGTTCTAGTATTAAATGCAATATCAATTTAACACAAAGATAAATTATTTCCACTTTATTTAACTCGTGTTTGAATTATGTTTTGAGCGTCTAATAATAATTACTTCCCACAACTGATTTGAATTGAGAAAGAAAGAAATCTAGTAACATTTCGTAATTTATTACGAAACCAATTCCTTGATTTTTGCATTAGATAAAGTGAAAGTGACCTGAATAGGATATTTACAATGAATGGTTTAGGGAATAATAATGTTTTCCAATGACATTTTATTATAAAAAAAAAACAATACACGAGTATATATAAAAAAATGTACAAAAATTACATTATCACAAGCAACTAGAAGTTGATTGTTCAGCGTCATAGCATTACGAATTAAACGCTAAATTTAATTAGAAATGCTTTTCTAAATTACGTTAATATAAAGTAAACGGATATTGGAACTTATTTTTTGTCTTGAAATAAGACTTGTACTGCTCACAAAATATTCGCATGTATGTTGTACATACGTGCACATTCACTATATAAGTATATATTATGCAGCGACCAAAGAACTGCGATTTATCACCATATTTTTTTCTAAATTATTATAGAAGTGGAATTATTGCTTTGAATTAAAATATACTATAAAGTTACATATTTTTGAAGTAGTTTCGAATTGGCACTAGTATTTCACATAAGCTTCTTGTAACTAACTTAATTAATATGACTTAAAAATTATTTAACCATATTAGCCATATCTACATATACAACACACATTCGATTTATTGCATTATTCTTCATAATAACCTTTATATCTTTTTCTATATGGATTTTCGCGAATTGGCACAAATTTGGTTCCTTTTCCTAATTGTTCTCTGGACACCCTTCTTTGTTGCGGTCCACGGACGTTCTTTTCAGGTCTCTTTGGTCCCGCGTCTATCGTTCGTAGTCCATATGAAACTTGTTGGTGCCTGGGTTGTTCACGATATGAATTTCGTGGTTCCTCTTTCTTTGGTGGAGGTCGCCGCTCTCTACTTTCATCCTCTTCTTCGCTTTCGCTGTCATCTTCATTACTATTGTTTTCATTGAAGATATATTTGGCAGCATCAAATGTAGGACGGTAGTTCCTTTTATCAAATTCAGTGTTTACCGGACGGTTATAACTATACTTTGGGGTATAATCCTTTTCTTCACTACTCTCTTCTTCATCGCTTTCTTCATCCTCATCACTTTCTTCGCTTTCATCGTCCTCATCGCTTTCGTCATCATCTTCTTCTTCCTTCACAGGTTTACTTTCTGCTTGCTCTTTGGATTCTTCATCTTCTTTACTGCTATCTTTTCCTCTGGCTTGCAGAGGAACAGCTTGCAAAGGTGAAGGCAAAGGTTTAGGAACGAAACCTGATGGTTTATCCAACGGGACTAAATTATTTTGTTGTTGCCTGTGACTGGGTTTAGCCACGGTAGGTACTGCTTTAAAGTTATAAGGTAGGTTTGGAGGTGTAGATTGTTGAAGTAATTTCTGTCCGGCACGAATAACATTGGGATTTTGAACATTCGATTTGAATAATTGTGGGCCCCGAATGTTTACATTTTGACTGTTGGCGACGTAAGGTTTGAACCCATTGTGGGTGTTGTATGGCTTAAGCGGTTGTTGCGGTCTTATGGGTGTTGCAAATTGTGGATGAAGCGGCCTAGTTATCGGGGGCGCGTTTTGATTTCCTTGTTTGGGCGAGGGCTCTTTAAATTGCTCCACGAAAACGTTGGCAAACGGATGGTAGTCTCTGTGAGTTATCTCTACGCTATGCTGAACGGGATAAGCATGTGCTCCTGATGGAACTAACACGTAATCAGCAATCTGATAACTTGCTTGAACTGGAATGTTTGTAGATTGTACTTTAGAGGTATTGGGGTGAGGTTTATTCACGTACTTTTGGTTATTAAAATTTTGTTGATTGTTCGGCTTTATAGTTTGCGCTGTAGGCAAGGGATAAGGTAAATTAGACGACTGAGGAGTGAAGCCGTATTGATTAAATTGTTGATTTGTTGAAATTGGCTCAATTATATTCGTGGTAAAGTCATATTGTTTGGGAGAAGCGAGTAGATGTTGTCCGTAACCTTTTGATATGCTCAAATAGAGAACAAACAACGCCTGCAATAGAGAAAGACAGAAATTAGTTGTATGTACATCCTAAAGTAACAACAAACATAAGGTCAATGCTACTAACTTATAATTCACGGTTACAAGCTCTGTGACGTATTATTTCATTCTCATGACGCAAATATTTCAATATCAATGTCTTTTAGTAGAGCTTTTTATATTTTAATGTAGTAGACGAATTTGTTTTATGTATAGGTACAGATATGTATGAAGCTCCTTAGAAATTGTTAGCGCAATGATTATTTGGAAGAAACAGGAAAATCGGACCATTAGAGCCTCAAAATTATTTACCTACGTTATTTATTAAATATAATATCATGTATTTTAGCTTAAAGAAATTGCTTTTCTACTATCTACAGAAGAATATAGATATTTATTTCCAATTACTTGTTATTAGATGATGTAGCCGTTGCAAGTATTAGTATATACATGGGTGAATCCAATTTGAGTTATCCTATAATTATGTATTTATAAGGAGTATTGATAGTCAATTGATTGGAATAAGGTGTACGCGAAAGTGAGTTAAAACGTATAAAATCTACTTTAGCAAAAAGAATAATCGAGTTTAGTGCTTTAAAGAAATAAATCCATAGAGGTAGTTATTATTGGTTTTGATTTGTACATTTTTTACATTAAAACAAATTTATATTGCATTACTTACCGAAACTTAGAAAAAGACATTTCGCAATGCATGGAATTAGTAGAAATTTAGTTCAAGCAAAATTTTTTGCCAGAAGCGGTTCTAAAAATGATATTGCATGTATTATGTTAATGCGTCAAACTTGGCATATAGTATAAATTCTTTATTTGCATCATCATTTCAAGAAAATTTTCATTGTTGCTCTTTATTTTTCCTTAATAGCAGCCGTATTTTATTTATCGTTAAGCAATGCTTTGTAATTTAATTTTACAAGAGCTAATGCACCGAAACGAACACTTTAATCGAGTACCAATTACGTTTACCAACGGTAATAGACACTTACCAGGACTTTCATATTGCAAATTCGTGCACTGTCTAAGCAACTACTGTCAATATTTTTAAATGACCGTCTTTTATAAGCAGTGGTTCAAAACAAAAAAGCGAGCGTTGTTGGCCTATAATAGCTACAACAGTTTCCGTCGTAGTTTTTTGTAGGAAGTAGAGTATCCACACCCGGAAAGAGATGAATAATTCCCTCGCAAGGTATTTAATCTTTGGTACGTACTGCTGGAGACTGATTTGATTTTAATGGATTTATTTTGATTTCAACTTATATAATTTGTATGCAAAGTAGAATAATGCATTTAAGTAATTTCGCTAAAAAGTCTGCATTTTCATTAATCATTTTTACTTCAAGAAGGAATTAATTTATTAAAAAACAACAACAAATGAAATTAAATGTTCAAATTGTTGACAATTAACTTCGTGACAAGTTGATCAAGTGTCGAAATCCGCTTAGCTTTTAGTATTCTCTTTTAATTTATCTAAAATTATATTCCTTCCTGATTTGAATACATTGTAATTGTTTGAAAAGGTGCTCTGAATAAAGTTTAAACATAAACAGTATTTATTTAATACGTTTACAATAACATTACAAAAATTATTCACTCTTATAACGCCTACAGTAGCTAAAGAAATAATGCAAACACATAAAAACAACACCACCGAAATAAATACCGATGAAAACAAATGAAGACGTAGTGAACAGAAAATAAAATACAATAAAGGAGTTTCCTGCCAGGGATAAGGTGTAAAAAATAATGGTGGCTTTAACTTTGTGTCTATCCTCTGCAATATCGATGTACGTGTAAATATACATAAATCCGAAAACGACACAATGCAACACTTGCATGCATCTTGAGTCGCACAGATCGGGATTTTCTTCTACTACACACAAAAGCAAGATTATCATAACGGCTACGTGACAGGAAAGATAAATTACGACTGGTATAGGTTGTTCCGCTGCAAACATGCTTATTATAAGTATTCTTGGAACTAAAACAGATTTCGTTGCTCTATTATTTAAAAAGAGGCATATCTTTTCGCACTTACCAATTTGAGACACATTCCATAAATACGTTAGCAGCATATTGCATAAATTTGGGGTATCCTCACCTTTAGCTCGTTTTACCGCTTTGTTATAGGCTGGTATAGACCAAGTTAGAACAAGTAAACTTATGGCTAAAATTACCATTTCAATAATTTCTCTAGTTACGAGTAAGATACATACATTTCATGATAATTGAAGGCACCAAAGCTATTTCCTCTTCCTCCCAGAAAACGTAAAACCACGACAAGTTTAATTGTGGTCCATTTTCCAGGAAATTTTCTAAAATTCCTAGCAGCGATGTGTCCCTCATGTACTCGTTTTTGCTTTTCAATTCCCCAGATCTCCATGCAGATCGTAATTTTCTCCAATACCATACAAGCACGATAGAATCTAATAGCTTTGCTCCACATGAAGGCTCCTCTCTGTCTTGTCTGGAACTTAGGTTAGTAGACTATTGCTTTTATGTTCTAAGTTATGACGTTACATTGGCGAATTATTTTCTTCACCGTTTAGATATTCCTCTTCTGACTCCTGAATATTTTTTCTGAAATCCTTATTGTTCCTACGAAATAGATTTGTATCGCCTAATTTACATTATGAATTGATTATTCTTACATTTGCCATTTGTATTTCATAGATGCCAAGATTGCGGCAACTATGATGCCTATGCTAAGTCCACCAACAGCATAGTCGCTTTGCCGGAAATAATGTACGGTTCTGCTTATATCGATAGCAACATCCCAAATATACGCTATCGGTGGCTTAACGTACGTCCAAACGAAATGAAATTTTGTTTTCGTTCGTTGCCAACATGATTGGACAGCTTCCTTTGTTTCTTCGCTGCATGGAAAACCGATTAAATATATATACAAACTCAAGAGATACTTACGTTTGCTTATTGGAAGGTGTTGATTCATCTTGATTTTCTATAATTTCATTTGTAGTTGTATCATCTGCAGACATTATTCAGAAGGATCACTACACAACTGTCGAAAAGTATGATTATTTTCTCTTATCATGATGGGAATTAACGTTAATGCTTGGAAAGATACACAATTACTCATATGCCGTATGTACCAAGAGCAAATAGTAAATTTATCACACACTGCGTTAGATTTTTTAAACTTATAACGTAGTTAACTTTTTTCGATATTGATTGAATATGAAAATAAAATTACTATGATTGTAAAATATCGATAAAACAGATACACTGCATCGAATTAGGGCGCACATTATATATATTATATAAATATTAATTATTAGCATCAGTTTATGCCTAAAAGTCGAGAGAAACAAGATTTCTTGCAGTTTCGTATGAACATAATCTAACCTTTCCAATTTATTCGAAATATAACACAGGTAAATAAATTATCTCTATTTCTGTTTACTATTGCAATTTTCCAGCCACTTGCGGTTCAACTGATTTATGCTTCACTTTCGTTAATTATTCAGAATTAATGCTTTAAATTACTTAATGTAATAACAGAAAAATTAGGTACTTTAACTAAAGCAAAATGTCTTGTAAGAATAATGGGTTCAATTAATCAATAAATATTGATTTCACAAATGTTTATATGTACAGCAGTTGTTCTAAATATAAGTTTCTATTGGAATCTCCTAAATGGTGAGAAATAGAGAAAAAATAAAGAAAAATGAACGGAAACTGTAGAGAAAAAAATGAAAACCGACAAATAAATTTTCTCCTATTATAAATTCCTTTCATATTAAAGATATCGAACTGCTCGGAACACTCAAAAATTATGACCACTGTGTCCAAGGGTATGCTCATGATTTCATTATCATCACCAGAAGCAAATTTAATAGGGGCTCTGAATCTGGTATCAAGATGGGTGGAGCAGAAGGGCTTATGTGTTAGTGATGGGCATAATCGAATGACCGACGTTTTGATTATTATATATTCCTAATCGATCATTAAACTTCATAATTGACTATAAATCATCCTTCGAAGCGAACGATGAATGATCATTCGCGTATGCATAATCGATTATTAATAATAATCGATGTTGCAGTATCTTGGGGTAACCATTGATTCAAGTCTCAACAGGAATTAACATTTCGAAAATATTACCAAAAAAAGCGACTCTAAACCTTATGCCAGCACGATGCATACATGGTAAGAAATGGGGCCTCAGATCAGATATGCTATATTGGATTTATATTGTGGTGATGAAACTGATCTTTAAATATGCGGTTTTGGTGTGGTGGCCCAAGACACTACAGACAAAATCAACGTCTCAATTGAGCAAAGTGGAAAGAGTTGCATATATAGGTATGGCAGGGGCCATGCGGACTACATCTACTGCAGACATGGAAGCCATTTTGGCGTTGCCGCCGCTTCACTTAGTGATCCAGGTTGAAGCCAAAATGGGTGCGTACAGGTTAAAAAAAAAATACTGACCAGAACTACTTATAGGTCAGACCACATGGCAATCACAGAACGTGTGCATATTAGATATGCAAATGGACCGCATAATAAAACGATACTGGCTTAAGAATCCATTCCAAATAATCTTTCCCGAGAGGAGGGGATGGAGTAACGAAGTGCACAATGTCAGACAGCAGATGCACACCTGGTAATACCTATTTTTCTCTGTGCACGTAAGTTTTATAACAATATTCTGCACAAACACGTCCCTTTAAAATGTCAAAGTACTATTTCGCCGGTATCTTTTATATGAAATAAGCTATGAACAAAATTTTGTCGACTATATGAATTTGATTTCTAGAGCGCACATTTTCTTATTCTTTTTATTGGTTAGGTAAGTAAACCTTGGTGTCAAGCTATCTGTATCTCACAATCAATTCTTTTACCGACTAGAACAGTGATCTTTAATCTTTTACAATTTGGGGCCAAATTTCGTTTATTTTTGGTATCGCGGGCTTTACAACAAACAACAACGGAATTGCTTATTATTGAATAATAAACAATAATTAGTTTAATCTTATTGCCGGGAAGGAATTAATCTTAGAATTTTGACAAGTCTATCAAACCTCAAAACTCCATTGGCTTAAGAACATTCCAATGATAATGAGCTTGTATTTCTCTGTAAATTTAAACTATCTAATAAAATGTACATTTATTAATTATACGAACGTTGAAAATCAAATCGTAGAAAGTGGGATTTGCTTTCATAAGAACTGTAAATATCTCAATATTTTGCTTTATTTTGTAGTTGGTTTTTCACAAAATAGTTTCAGTATTGAAATTTTACAGTTGCATAGCTCGAATAACAATAATAAATTTCTAATTCGTTCGCGCTTGTTTAAACGATTACGTTCAGCATTTAACTTCCTAATAGCTGCAGAAATAGAAGTATCTGTGTATCGGGAATAATTAGCGAAAGTAATACGATAACTAGAATTAACATGCCACAAATAATGCCAACAGCAACGTTATAAGTATAGGTAGTACCAAGTTTAGTAATTCTTGACAAAATCTACTACTGATATAACACAACAAAAGTAAAGTATTAACGCATTATGCAGGTATATTGGATCTGAAAATTCCGAAAACTTAAATCATTTTGTGAAGCTGAACGTTAAGCCAATAAAAATCACAGTACATAAGTCTCCATATTATCTGCAGATACGAACTGCTGCTGGATACGAACTACTGGATTCTCAACATCACATCTCATCACTAAAAGTACACCTATACCAATTATTTTGCCCTTGGTCCAGATTGCATTTAAAAACATTATCGCCAAAGTTTTAGCGGATATATATGTATAGATATAATTTTTTTTTTATCTAATATCCTGTTATGCCCTTTATAAAAGTTATAACTACGATAATAATAATAGTTCAATATAATAATGAAAGCGTACAATATGTAATTAAACAAGCTCCATTTCTTGCAAAACAAAATTTGTGTATCAATTTCTCTAAATATTTAATGAATAAAAGTTTATGTATAAAAAAAGGATAAAACTTAATTTATGGACGAGTAAGCATGCATTTACTACATGCTTATAACGTTAGATGCAGAAGAAAAATTGTAAGGGCATGGCATTGTGTTTACTTATTTGTCCATCACAATGGCGAAATTTATGAATGAAGTCTGTGGTTTTAATTTCAACATTTTTAAATAATTAACTGATGAGGGGGATTCGTCTCTTCATGACAATGTAAATACCTAAAGCATACCATAATAACATTAATAACTGAAGGTAAGTTTTAAATGTTTACATCGAATGTCAGCTTTTATGTATTCATATTTTCGCGCATATAATTACTAATTTCCGGGTTTCTGTTTCAACTAAATTGAATAAGCAATTGCTATTAAGCGTTGTGCAAATTCTCAGCAATTATGTACGCATTCTCTCTCTTTAAAAATAAATGTGAGGGAAATAATTCCCAGATAAACCACACATTAACGCGTTACTGCCGGATTATATATTGCAAGACAAAACAAATAATATTATTGCGTAAAAGCAATGTTTATAATTACACCATGTTGTTAAACAAAAATAAATAAAATGTTGTTTGCCTGTGCAATTTGAGTATTTTCAATAAATACACAAAAATCTAAACTATAATATCATTTCCGACAGATGTAAATTATTGAGCCAATTTGTGGAACTATTTTCTTTAATTTTACCAATGCATTATTTTGCAGTAATCTTTTTATTCATTGGTAAGGAAAATGTTTCATTCTGTTTAGATACTTCCTTTAAAGTATGTAGCCCTGTCAACAGAACCCTCTCAGTTATGAATTATGACAAAATACCGGCCAATAAAATTAACATGGCGATGGCAACAGCGTTTGTTTATTTATTACATAAATAATAAAAAGACACAAGTTCGGGATTTCACCTAGATTTTATATAATCACTTTTATTTATTTTGTATACCCACAATGCATGTTTGTAATTTGCATGGTAAAAAAATACATAAATAAAAAGCAAAAGCCCTAAAAGTTTTATTTAGTAATTTTTACATGTTCGATTGGTACACAAAACAACACTTTGTATGTGAATTTTTAGAGTAAAAATACGTTTGTTTCGTTTAAATTGTTAATAACAAACAGTAAAAAATATACGAGACACGGTTTTAATTGATCGCTTCTAACGCTTTTTTGTTTGCCAAAACATCAAATCACAACCACACCTGTCATTTTGTGCATCAAGTTTATCAAACAAGAACTTACGGTATTAGGAGAACAGAAATCGATGTGTATGCGTTGATGATATTCACGTCGCCCCGGCGAAATTTTAATAGTTGGCGTTGATGTTAGCGACCGTATACCCAAGCGTTTTTCTGCTCTCCTAATACTAAGACCGCCAATTTCGCGCCTAACCAGGCATCTTGCAGGGTCATAGTGAGTATGCGCAGAGCGGTAGTTTCGTTGGTGGGAAATACATCCTATATTGTTGATTTTAATAATATTTATTTAGATATAATTTATTGATAGTAAAATAAGTAAAAATAAAACTACCTGTTTCAAGAGAGTTCTTATTGTTGCACTAATTTTTTAAGAGCAAAAAATACAATTATAAATGTTATTTTCATGCAGACAAATTTAATTCACGGATGTAAGTTTACAGCGCCATCTGTTTGGGAAGTCCTTAATAAACATTAGACATTAATAATCCTGTTCCTTTTACAATTTTGACCTTCAGATTTCATACTGGCAGCAGCTGTCAACTACGTATAGACTAAAACTTGATGTTTGACGACTATGATGCTTCTAAAAGAAAAACGACTTAAATTAGCTCTTATCCCTAATACATACAATTATGTAGTGTAAGTGTTTTTAATATACTAAATAAAATTGTTAATGCCTTCAACAAATTACAATTCCGTTTTTATTCTCTTTCAGCTAATGGTTATACACTTTGAGTACAGATGTCGCCTAAACCAGAATTTAGTATTTTATAATTAAAGTACTAATTTTTTTATTTATTTTAGCAAGAAAATAATAATAATAATTATTATTTTTAACAATTAAAACTATTTGTAAAAAATAGGTACATTCAAGTAATTATATTTAGCAAATATTCTGATTTTTATTTTATTTGGCTTGTTATTTTTAGCGATATGAATTGATTTTTGATTTTCAAGTAAGTTAACTTAGTGTGGTACTGTTCTATGGAAGTGTAACAAAACTCTGTTAATTCCATTTTAAATAGTCATTATATTACTGTGTTTATAATTGACCATATCTTGATTGATAACAGGAAACAAAAGAAATATACATGCACGGATCTAGATCTAGAAAGTTTAGCGCCATCTACCGTTTTATAGATGACGTCATTGGCGTAGGTAACCCGTCCTTGATAGACCTTGCAGCTCACTGAACCCTGTCCAATGGAAGCATTGCGCTTTTCCTTTTTTTTTCATTACCATTTAAGTACGATAGTTCCTATGTACGTGATTAACGACTACACCTACAACGTTAAAAATAATATTCTGCCATGTAATGGTAATAATATAATAGCAGTGAAACCGAATGCGGATAGCTATTTAATATTTTTAAAGATTATTATTCAAACTAAGTTTATGGTGAAGTTTTTTGGGAAATAGGTAAATGTATTGATAGCTATATTCCATTATTTTTGGGAGTGGTAAAATTGAAGAGATAATATTGAATGTAGTGTAACCTAGGTCTTATTAATAAGTAATCAGTAATTGTTTCTGTAACTAAACTGAATGAACAATTAATTTACGACCTCATGCTAAAGGCTAAATAGTCCGTACCATTTTCAGTGGTCGGTATATAGCTTCCATACTAAATTGATCAGAAATATTTTTATTACTTATGCGTTCCTTTTTTCAACCTAGTTATCTTATTCATTTCATCTTTTTGCCTTTGCTCTGCTAAAGAAATTGAAACTTGTTTTCTTCGCCAATTGACACCCGTGTATATTTATAGATCCATGTAAAGGTGCATATAGATTCGATGTCGCAGGTAAAATTCTATTAATAAACTGTAACTTCATCGCTCAATAATTCCGACATTAAATATTGTTGAATGTTAATTAATGTGAACAATCAACATTAGTGATTCTGTAAAAATGTTCTTGTGAAAAAGGATTAGGCATTTAAATAGAATGCCGAGTAAAGTACGTCATTCTCCTTTATTTCAGTAAATTATTGTATTTAATGTAAGAATTGCATTAAGAGAACAAGAAACTGTTAAATGAACAATAAAGTGGTAATATAAATACGTTTTAAATAAGTAATTTGTATTGTTAATTGAAGGCATAGAAATTTGTTAAAATGTTGCTGTTAATTTTGTAAAAATAAGGATTGAAGTCATGCATGCTTCATGGTTGACTAATTTCAAATTTTAAACAGTTCAAAGATGTTAAATTGTTTACTTTAATGTACTACTTATTTAGTTGAACCTTGAAAAGGCAATTTAATTTAATTTTGTTTTTTACTTTTCATTATATTGTCAGGTTCCGGCAACAAGTATCTAACTGTTTTTGTCCTTTTTATACCTATATGAGAAAGATCTTTTTAGGTAATCTATTTTCATAATATTTTAAATAACTTATGTGATAGAAAAATCAATTTGAAAAGTGATAAATTCTGTCTTGTAACTACAAAACTTTAATTTATTAATATTTCATTCTACAAGAGAATTTCTTATCTAGCAAGGCAAGATATTGATTAGAAACACAACCAACATAAGTAGATTCAATTAGTCCTACAATGCATTGGACAACGTTCTCTAACCAACTAACGTATCTACTAGTATGTAATAAATAAGTTGGGAGTTGCGTACGAAAAACTATTCTTCAGGGCCCGAAGAAAGCGTTGTATCTTTACGCATGATTTAAACTGGGCGTTATAAATTTTAAAGTTAACGCGCCATTATGCCTACCTGCATTCGCAATTAGATCCTTTGTCATACGGTGTTCCGTATATAGGGTGTTGGTGTTGCGGAATGTTTTAGTTCAATTCTAGTTAATTGCCTCTTTGCTCTCTTATGTATGCGAGTCTAATACAAGATCGTGATACCGCTACGTAGATTTATGTAAAACTATTCGCGATTTTTTGTTGGAATGATTTAATAACCGGTGAAGCAGGTTTTATTAACTCGTCGGTGATGGTTCAATAATTTACACCACTTCCAGTACTACCTAATTACATTACGACAATAGAATCTGAATAGTATAACGATGAATATATATGTTTGTAAACAGGATGTTAAAAGTATTCTGTTTTTGTTTTTTTTACCTTTTAATCCTTACGGTTGATAATAATTAGAAAGTTGTTTGGAATGTTATCTTCTTAAAACCATACATAGAAGGGATTTTTGTTATTAAGGTCCTAGATATCAACTAAACAGTTTATATTACACATTCTATGTGTAATGTAGACTTAGTAATCCTTTATTCAGGTTCTCAATTTACTTTAGCAAAAATGTTGGTAAGCCTATGAACACTGTCCAGCTTAGTTTTGAAGCTTTAAAACGTATTTGCATTAATAGGTTAATCTTGAATTAATGTTAATTGAAATTTAGATTTAATACAAAGTAAAAAATATTTTGCTAATTTTATTACTTAACAAAATGCTAAAGCAATTTACAGTTATAAGTTGTATCGTTCAGAAATTGACTGTGAATAAAGAATTTTACTAATTTAAGTATAACAAATATATTAATGATATCATTTAAGATCATAATTAGGTGTTTAAGAATTATAAAAAACTGAAAAAATCATATTTATATTACAAGTTAAACAATAGGAGGTAACTTAGTATGTAGTATGGTGCAAATGAAGGGGATAGATTCATTATTTCGTAAACCAGCGACTGAAAAATTCTGAAACCTGTCGTTTTTCGTTTTTAAACGGGCATTTCATCAGATTACCTGTTTATATTTTTGCATCATCTATGTGAGCGTATTGACGTCATCAATAAAGTTTTTAATTGAAATAGAAATGCATCATTTGAAAGGTCTTTTTAATGCCAATTCAGCTTTAGTAATAGTTTTAAATATTTCAGTTTTGTTTACTTTCAAACATTTTTATCATCACAATAAATATTATTATTTATTAAATACAACTAAATTTAAATCAAATGGTCAAATTGATAACCCTCAGCTAAAATACAATGAGAAATACGTGCAGTGAACTCTTCTTCTGAACTTTCTGCATAACTTCCCGAGATATTTGTGCAACCTCAATGCGTATCCATTCTTTGAGCAGAATATCGGACAGCGAGTAGTTTCAAGAATCGAATACTTTAGATTCTTAGTACTCGAAGTCTCCCATTACTAATAAAAACCCATTTAATTCGACTAGATTTGTCCATCAACTCTACTTCCTTGGAGCGGCATAAAGCAAAACTCATGGTCAGAAGAGCACCGCCCATATGCAAATGTGAAATAGCGGAACGATTTGAATAAATTCAATGTCAACAATATTGTATGGGGATAGAAAAGAAAGACAATATGTAGGTCGATTATTTCGAGTGGGTCGTCAAGAGAAAAAACAAAAAGCCTAATCACTCACTCGGTATATTACCGCACAGCCGTTGTGTTAACATAAAAAATAAAAATTACCTTCAATTAAACGCAGTATATGTAAATCGCGTGTTGTTGGCGGATTACAAAAGAATTAACGGCTTAATTGCAGCGCTAAATGTTTTCTATTTTCGGCGAACTGTGAGGTAATCGCTAGCGAAGTGTTTAGGTAATTACAATTACAAACATAATAAATACCTGGTTTACAAGTCTTACAAGTAGGGATTAAGCTACCTTTTTACTACTATATAATACATTTCAATGCACTTCTTTCTCTCACCAATCTGGGTAGTGATAGTATCATTACCTTGAGGGGTTTAAAAAAACCATACAGATAATTATAACTTACAATTAGTAAAAATTGAAGCTTTATGGAGATTTTGGCGTATACTATATAAGTATCAAAAGCAATACAAACTTAGCTACACTAAACTACACGGTGGGACGTGTTTCTTTGGGCAGTAACTATTAAGACGTAACTCCCATGATAAAATCACTTGCTCATAATTGCTTATCTAAAAGTTGTTTTGTATTCATTGGTCAAATAACTCAGATCTTGCCTTCAGTCATTATCAATCAAGATAATCTTTACAATTTTTACACAAATCATTATTAATAATCTCCCATACTGAATGGTTGTTAGGGTGGTCCGTTACTTTCGAGACATCCTATAAAAAAATATTGAAATTTAAATTGAAATAAATATTTTTGTCATACCCATTTATGTCCATAAGTAGGCTCACACTGCATATTACATATAATATAAATACACCTACAACAACCACAAGCATGCATCATATATCATTTACACTGCTATATCATATTTTTAACACCTATCTCATATGCAAAACCATAAGATCCAATTTCATAAGGTATCATTAACTCATATGCATACATTTAGGTATATAATGTGTCTTCAATTAATTCGTAAACTACCTTAAATGCGTTAAAATTTATACGTGCTTTAAAATTCAATGCATAATAACCTGAAACTGGAAATAAATAAGTATAGGTATAGCAATCATTTGAAATTAAAATATCTTCTTGATCACAATTAAGTCGTGCCAAGATTTTCTAAATAATGATTTAAAAGATACAAATAAAACAAGAATGAATATAACAAGCGCTATCACAGCTAGAGGAAAAAGTATTCTAATGATGCAAGTCTGCGCGAGCAAAAGAGAAGATATTTGTTCCCTTCTAACACTAGGCGCCGATATCTTCTCTCTTAGTTGCTCAGAGTCACATCGTTCGGGTACTTATTTCTCCAACACTGTATCTGCCCTTAGGAAAATATACAATAAAAGTTAATGACAAGAATCTTTATAATTAATGGAATTATAATAATTATAGTATCGCTAATTATAAATCATAATGTTTGCTAATGATTATATTAAGCCGTATAACTGCTTCAGCCTCGGCTTTACCCATCTTTTTGAGATAGTATCTCTGAGGGCAATCTCCGGTGAGCACGCCAATAAGTAGCCACTGTTCTGGTTTGCTGAGTCTGAATAGGCTTTTGTTAGTGTTTAGTCTATATAGGGTTGACCAATCTTTTAGGTAGGAGTTGTCCAGAAATTTGACACCAGAGGGATATCGATTTCTTCTGCTCCAATATTTGGAGCACGCCTTTAATCTGGGTTTTCGAAGTACCCAGAGCTGGTTTTAGTTCGTAGAAGTGGCTACTAGTCCTTCGTTTGGCCAGTTGGTCAGCCAGCTCGTTACCTTTAATTCGAGAACGTCCTGGCATTCGGACTAGTGTGATTTTATTTGCCATCGCCAGCCGTACTGCATTATTTCTGTTAAATAAGATTGCATATTATGGAATAAGACAAAATGCTTTTGATATCATCAAGTCGCACTCAACTAATCGAAATGAAATTATCAAACGGAACGGTACGCAATGGTAAAGTAAGAACATCAGATGTGGTATTCTGCAAAGACCCATTAAATTTATCGCACATACAAATTTGCCTCAAACGGCACTACTGACGCACTTCGCTGATGCAAAAATTCAATCTGTGTAGATCGTGGGATAAGTCTACACTTGATTTACTCCAAAGAAATTATATATCAACCAGGACAAGACACAAAAATAGAGACTCACACTAAAGTATGTTGAAGCCCAAACTTCTGATAGATTTCTCGGTATTATATGCTGATTAACAACTGATAGTGGGTTGAACACATGAAGATTTGTTTAAAAAATTGTCATTAGTTTTATATGCCATGAATCGAGTAAAACAAATATCTTCCAAAACAAACTCCTTCATTTCTCAATCCTTCATTTGCTTTATTATGATCTACACATAAAAATTTTAGTTAACGTGGAAACGTTTCTAACTACACCCCATGTAATTCGAAATTTCCAACTCCAAAAAAGCAGAAGCACCACTACATTTTTCAGTTTTATTTTTGTTAACAACAAATTATTTTCAAAACTATTAATATTGTGAGGAAGACTTGTGCATATGCCACACATTTTATAAAATTTCCTTTTTTTCTATCGATTTATAAAACGCATTTAAGACAATATGCTTTACTGCGTTATTTTAGTATTATGTGTCAGCACTATTTACATGCATTAAATACCTTAATAGGCCGTATTCTTCGCATGTTTTGGGAAATGTCGAATAATTGACAGTATTTCTCTCTACTACAGGAAAAAATTAGCTCCCCATCATTAAAGTTAAACGTCCAGCATTGAGCAAGCAAGCTCGTCGCTGTGAAGAATTTTAAATCTTCAAAGTTGAATATTATCGCTGTTACGCGAATAAACGATCGACTTGGATAGCAATACTTACAATTACAAGTGACTGAGATGTTGCGGTTGTAAGGCCCATACTGATTTGCATACGCAATTGAGGGATGAGCTCTTAAATTGGTTCCGGTGCATAGATTTTTGTTTTTTTCCACTCGCAGATTCTCACCGTTTCTATAAAGCTATATCGTCCACATTTGAAATCGAGGAGTAGGTAAATATATGCTAGGAAGTGCGCGTATGTGTCTCAGACGTCGGCAGTGCCGCATTAAATCTTATTCAATTATGCGCGATAATGGTCCCCGGTGGAATTATGCAAACGTGGTTCGATTATTTCGCCCAGTCATCTATTTATCAACGTCTAATGCGTTTTTCACTTTCGCCGTACGAAAACCTGGTATACTTAGATGTGTATATGTACCATCATCGCCACGCATAATGTCCGGTCGGTAAAGGATAGATGTACGCTATGCTTACCGTAAAGTGAGAACGGTGGCAGACATTTTATGAGCATTTGACGGTACATACGTGAAGAAGTATATCAATTACGGACGTATGCAAATGACAGCGCGTTATCTGAACCGTCGATCGGATCGTGGAGGTGAATTTCTCTTCCTTCGTCGACGGTCCCGGATAAGTTATAATGGCGTTTTGTAATTAGTATGCTACAAATTGAGGGTATTTCTTTGTTTCTCTTTGTAAAACTCGTATAATTGTCCTCTTCTCGGTAAAAATCCGCCGGCTCTAGTCGTGCTACCCTAGGAACCTTAGGATTTATAAGTTATTTTATGCATTTATGCTGGAATCTTGCGGATATTCATCTCTGTCAAGGGTCTTTTATTAAGATTCCTTGGGTATGAGGCGATTGCCGATCTTATCTGCAGCCAGTATTTGCGGTTAGCGCTTGTATATAGAAACAAGGAGCGAAATTGCAGCGAATTATCTCAAAAGTCGTTTATAAATTTTTCTCTCCTCCTCCTTTGGGCCTTTATTTTATTCATAATTATTCTCCTTCAGAAAGAGTTTATTTGATATAAAACATAAATTCAGTAAATAAATCGAACTGACAATTAATCGTATTGTCATGACCTATTAGGGCGCGTGAACGAGGTATACTCGTTGTATCCCAGTCAATACTGATATGTAATAATCATAATTCTACCTACCTTGTGTACGTCTCTAGAGGATTCCGCCTGGTTTGGGAGGAACAGGGCTCTAGAAGTTACCTAAAGTCAAACTTAACAATATTTATTGACAGAGAGGTTTAGAGTCCCCTTACAAGTGTTTGTACACTCACAGACACCCAAGATGTCCGTTCTAATGCATAGTCTAAACGCCGTGTACAACTCTGGTGCGTGAAGCGTTGGGTGTACACTGTATGACTTAGACTGAACATTTTGGGTTTTCGTGGGTGTACGCTACATAATTATATACACTAGCGCTATCCTCACCCCTGAAGTCCAATTTTTAGCAATATTTTTAGTTTGATTCAAGAGCGTTTAGGTCACTACTAAGGTCAGTACTTGGTTGAGAGCCAACATATCAGCAGCTAATGCCGTGACTGCACCACGTATCGCAGCCTTGGTTATCCCCAGACCTTGTTCAGGTCCAGTAAATACTGTTTGTATTAGAGTCCATTTTTGCTAACTTACTTGCTAATTTGTTGCTTGGTATCCCTTTATGCCCTGACACCAACACCAAAGTGCTTTGTTGTGTTTGGCCAGCGTTCTTAGCTTTTTTCAGGAAGTCCCAAGCTAGCCCCAAGCTTATCTGATAGGATGCTAACGTCTTTAGGGCCGCTTGATTATTTAATCACTCAGCTGATGCTGTGGTTGTTTCTCCAATGCCCTTCGGGCACATTGCTAGTACTTCCGTTTGGTATATTGCCCTGCATTCTTTATGATTCAAGGTTTCGCTATAGATACCAGCTCTTGACCTTGTCATTTTTTTTTACCCATCTGCATACCAGATTTGTTTTAGAATCCTCGGCTTCTATTTTGCTCTCCACTCATACCAATCCAGGGCTACCTTGAGGGGTTTATTGAAGAAGAGTTTGGGAATCTTCATAACCCATTTGAAAGATAGGGCTTGTAATTTCGCTTGTTAATCTAGCGTGCCGCCAAGTATTCTGAGTTCTCCAATTTCCATAGCACATCAGACTGTATGGCCTCATTCTTGTTTCCCTTCTAATGTAATATCCAAGGGAGTAAATTTAACGTGGTTTCTATAACAGCTGTCGGTGTGCTTTTTACAGTTTCAGTGATACACAGACAAACCAACTTCAGTACCTTGAACTTTAGTAAAAATCGTATTCATATAATCTGTAGAATTCACTGATGGAAGAAGAAACATATGATTCCATCTAAAATAAGAAAGTTGCTAGCGACTTAGGGAATAATGGAATGTTTCCGGGAGGTTGAAAATATTCTGGAACAATTCGTCAGGTAGGGTTTTGTTATCATATTTTTTGTCGCAAAATGATGGACGAGTGGTCTGACACACCTTGTATACTTATAATAATTAGAAAATATGGAATAATAGAAAATAGTACTTTTACGAATTCTAGGTATATTTGCTTTTCAATATATATTATGATATGGTTTGTATGTTCCTATAAAACACTGGAGTTTAACGTTTAGAACTAGAATGTAATATTATTCGCACTAATAGTGAGAATAGGGTCGGTTCCTCCAACAAATCATAGGGAAAATGACTTAATATACTTCATTAATGTGTTATAATATGAGGAATGCATAAAATAATTAAGATTTTATTTTCATATTTAGGAGTAAAATCAATTCAAAAACTGATGAAATTGAAATTATGTCTCATAGACGTCATAACTGCTTCGTCCAGGAAAATAACTGTTGGATACAAACTCAAATTTTGTACAATTTCTAACCTGTTGCAATGATCGGACTAATTCTCTATAGGTTACAGGAGCTTATTGCGCAAAGATCTGTCTACCCACTTCACCATATGGATTCATTTAAAAGTAAATTAGGAAGCTATTGGTGAATAATTGTTTATGATGAAGTAAAACATATTTTTTCGTCATTGCTAATTGGATCTTAGGACATTGTAAACAGATATCGGACCACAAGGATATTACTAGTAAAGAATAAAGCACAAAACGCATCACAGACTCCAATTACTGACCATTACGGTCACGTATCGCTGACTACAAAAAAAATTACGTAACTCTATTTGTTTCTTTAATCACCAGAACCGTTCTTTACACTAAACGAGAGCGAAATCGAACGTCCTAGAATCTGAATCATAGATATTTCCGAACATCCGCTTTTTTTTGCGAGTGGTATATACGTGCGAGTCCTTACGAAGGACGCGACCATCGCATCATCTTCTCGGTAAGCATTCATTTCACTCGGCGCTGTCGTTTTGTCGGATCCGAGATCGCGGGAGCAAAATAAGTTATTTGTACGAGGAAACTGCATTACGTTTATATTATTCGATAGTCGAGCTACAGGCTACTGTGGAATGCCTTGCAGATATAATATATGCTTTTTTCTTTCTCTTGGCTAGTAATAAAATGTCATTGTAATCACTAATTTCACGTTGGAAAGTATAATAGAACGCAACTGACGTACGATTAGTGATACGTTTCTCCTGCTGCAATATCGAATTATGGGAATGGAAGTTTTATAATTTGTATAATAGAGATTTTATCTTTACGGGGTGATGTTTTAAATGTCGAGTATTTAAGAGAATGCGAACTCTTCATACACGAGAGAGCTTAAAACCATTTAGAGGGGAATATTGCTCACTTGTTATCGGCTCAAATTATAACTCGCATATTATATTTCGGAAAGGGGAAAAATAAGTTTTTTTTTTTTAAGATTATATCGTGGCTCGAGTTTTATTTATCGCGCCAGTACGTCAACTCTCTGCATTATAAGTGGGTTGTTTTTTTTTGGCGAGGATCCTCTTTAGACTTCTATAAAATCCGACGAAACTTTCGCGAAGGAATACAAAAGGAAACCGGGACGTATTCGAGCCGTCATATTTTCGCATAAATTTTGGAATTTACCTGGCAAGCGAGCGTGGAACATTCGAATTTATCTGTTGACGGGATCGGACTTTGCTGCAAAAACATGCTCGTATCTCTCAATGTAGTTTCGAAAAAAGAAGTTGCATCTTTGTTATTGTAGTAAAGCGTTGTGGAAATATGATGTGCTTTTTGTTCTTTTTAGTAATATACCTGAGTATTTATAAATTGAGGTATAGTAAACCAAAATTAAGAAGTGCATATGTCGTCACATCCGTTTTGAGCGCTGAAATCGTAGGATGAGTCTGTTACACTAGCTTTAGGGGTGTATCCGTTTTGAGTCATCGTTACATTCTATGGAGCATACATTCTGTCAAAATTTAAAATGGCTGCCTTTGAAATTGCGGGAATCGGCTGAATTTTTATCTTGTGTATTTTATAATTTGTTTAGGTACATATACATCTATGCAGCCGATGGTACTTCTCATTTTAGGTCAGCTATACGATAACTATTCCATTTATGATCACCTAACCATAGTGCTTATATAAGATGCAGATAAAAATCCACTAGGAACAACTTGAAACTTGCGCTTTCAGAAAGAAAAAGAACAAGAAATTATAGGTTTTAAATACGACGACGTAACGTGTATGTATGTATTTTTCTGTAGAAGCCTTTGTGGTGCTAGACCTTTACGATGCCAGAGTATATGTATGTACCGACACAATGTGTCGGTACATACAGTCGGTCATGTCAGTTTCGGCTTTACCAATTTTTTTGAGATAGTACCTATCTAATAGGGCAATGTCCAGTGAGTAGGCCACCAAGTAGCCTTACGTCCGGTTTGCCAAGTCTGAATAGGTTTCTGTCAGTATTTAGTCTAGGGTTAACCAACCTTTTAACTACGAGTTGTCCAAAGGTTTGACTCCAGAGGGATGTCTTTTTCATACTGAGCTGGTTCTGATCCATAGAAGTGGCTACTCGCCCCTTGTTTGGCCAGTTGGTTAGCCACCTCGTTACCTTTAATTTGACAATGCGATCTTGTTTGTTATAGCCAGCCGCATACATTATTTAAGCACTCCCACACCAGTCTAGACCCAAAGCTATTTGTTTTTACAGCGCCCAGTCTGGCTTAGTTATCAGTGCATATATAGATGTTCTCCTCTTTTTATCTCTTTCTTGGGGTAAATCTTGGCAAACATTTCTGCCTGAAAGATGGTTGAGGTAAGGCTATTGACAGACGGTAGTTTGGTTCAAAAGCTCCGACTTCCAACCCCTTGTTCCATCTTGGACCTTTCAAAATTTTGACCCCTTCTAGGTCTTGTCTACAAACGATAGAGTACTGGGCGGTAGGATTTTGGTTCCTCGAAGGCCTGCCTCCAACTCTTGGGATAAAAACGACCTTTACGCCCGTCCACATTTGTGGGATATAGCCATGGGTGTAGCTGGCCTTAAATAGCTTTATCATTGTTGGATAGAGTATATCTATCATTTATTGTAAAAGGGCAAGAAATATACCATCCTCCCCGAGCGATTTGTAGGGTCTGAATTGCCCATTTCACCTTTTTAGGAGTGAAGATGGTGCCTGATATACTTTTCTCCCGACCATGAGGGCAAAAGAATTTCTTAATAGTCTTGTAGTAGTCTCCGGTATCTTCAAAAATCAGTTCGAACCAGCAGGCCCGGGCTTTCCCTTCCGCCATCCTCTTTCTTTAGGAAGCCCATGCCGTTTGAATTGTCATTTGAAAGAGTTTTCTGGGACCACATATAGATATGTAAATGATTCTTATAATTTTTTAATTAGTATTATTTTTCTTTTATTACTTTCATATGAAAAGAATGATGATTTTAAACTTGACGCTATCGAATCGTAAATAAATAAAATGGGTAAATTTTAAATTTAATATAATTTTATTTTATGCCTGAGAATGTGCCTACGTAATACGTATATCACATATATAAGTGCCACAAAAATCAAGCGCAACTATTAATAACCAAGATAAATTGACTAAAGTAAGAAAAAATATTCCTGAAAGTTTGTGTCTACAAAAAAAGTCGTGCAAAAGCAAACGTATAACATAATAAATTATAATTATATAAGCCATCTCAGTCTGTATGAAGAGGGCAAGTCATGTTAAATTAAGCGAGTGATGAACGTAAAAAGCTCCGTGACTTATGGATTTCGTTAATGAGAGGCGGACAGCAAGAAAAACATAACTACAGAACCGACAAAGAAGATCGTTGACTCTTCTTTTTTTTATATTGAAATCTCTGTTTTAAGTGATTGTGTTTTCGTATAAATAATTTCACCTCATACGATTATAAAGAAGGAAAAAAATATGCCTAATGATGTGAAACCTAATGATATGCTTACACCATTATGATTTCGTATTTTAGTTGTACTTACGCGTAATTGAAATATAATATGCACGTAAGATACTATAAGCGGATACAATGTAAATGGTTTACGAAAAGTCGAACTCTTGCCTGCCCACTACTATTCATTAGGGCGGATTTTTCTCGTAAAATATGCACGTCGAAGGAGTCCAGAGATCTGTTATTATATACAAGCCGCTTAAAAAAGGTATATATAGAGTTCGAAATTGTTTCTTAATTATTTTCTTAATATAGAAACTGTAAGAGCAGGTACCTACCTATTTTACCATTCCAATAAAAGAAATAATTGTTAGACATTTCTTAACAACACTAAATAAATTTTTATAACGCGCGTTTCGGCTTACCAAAGCTCGTCAGTGCTACTAGGTGACATCTTCACTATGCGAAGAACTGTTGTCTTTTTTATCAAATTTTAATATGATTAGCCTTAGTTTATAAACGGAAATTTAGTGGCTTACCGTCGATCTACAATATCGTGTTCTTATATAGAAACATGTTGTGGCAATGTTTCGACGACTTTAGTACAATATCTTTACGAAATTAATGAGTTTGCACTAAATAAACTGTTTTCCGAATGCATATTTTAAAATTTCATTTCCTCGTCTTTCTCTACTCTTCCTCTATTAGTTTTGCGTTACATTGTCTTATCTACGGAAAGAGATAAACCGACATAAAGTAATCTTGTACAGCAGTCGTTTATGTGCGCATGTATTATATTTTACTACACGAATACTCAGTACATACATAGTATGTTGTACATGTGTTCCCGGGATAAGGTGTATAAATTACATTCATTAGCGCTGTGTGCCGTGTAAATAAATCAAATTTCCAACAGATTTCAGGATACGTCGTAAATCACGATGAGAAATTGCCCTTATGCAATTGAATAAAATGTGTAATATGTTTAATATATAACATTATCTAGCTTAATCTTTATAGCACGGCTCTCTTACATTTATCTTCGCTGCAGTTGTTTAACCTCTGCCGGTGTCTATGGGAGTTCTTTGTGTTAAAGTGCCATAGGTCATAAAGCCTTCTTTGTTGAAATAAAGTGGTTATTACTTGTGGTTATTTTGTTTTGATGACACTAATTTCTGTTTTATATTCCTTATTATAATCAAGAAAATTTGGAAATTTTACATTAAACAACAGTTGCTACATCAAAGTCATTCGATTCTCCAAAGTAGTCCTAAATGATGGATGTTGATGTGAAAAATGTATGGAGTAAATTTACAGATAAAAGTACTATAATTTGAAGATTGTATACATATATGGTTTCGTGGATCTTTTGTTCTTGATACCAGCAATAGTTTGGAAATAAACATTTATCCAGAAATAGCACCTCCACAATTACAGCGTCTGTGATAATGCCACATGAAAGCATTAATTAATATCGAATTTATCTTTTATTTCTTAAAACTGATCATAAATAACAGTAGTAAATCTCTGTCGACAAACCCTTTTTCACATTTCTGTAGATAGTTAGAACAATAGCACTGCTGCTATGTTATTACAAGCTGTGTTGAATAGTTCGGTAATTTTAACTTATCATCAAGGTATATACGGTACAGCCTCTTTACAAACATTGCACGCACATATAATTTTCAATAGTATCGATGAGTAATGTGTTAACAAATTGTATAAATATATAGAATTATTAGAAAGAAGGTAGACTTTAAAAACGACTTGAAAGTATAATGAGCAGAAACAAAATTTTTACATATCAGTAAGAAAATATAAAAGATTTACTACTCCTAGTGTCTTCTTTTAAATATTGAAGATGCGTTAGTTTTATGAAATAATCTAACAGATATTAAACTACTACTGCGGACTTCGTATTGTGAAGTACCTAAAATAGGTACTACATATTCTACGAAAGTATGAAATCCACAGTACATTTTACTAATTTATTTATGCTTTACATATAAGTACATAGATTCTTCGTCCAATGATGCCCCCTATATACGCGCAGTTTAACAGCACCAAAATCTTCATCGCACTTCTGCAATGATTGTCTTATAAATTAACACCACTACTTTATTTATTAGCATAATTTTCACGTTAAAAAGTTGAGGTCTTTCGTATTATTAATGGGGATAATATTTCCAAAAGTTATCAGCGCAGCTTGAACCAACTGTATGGATATAATTTAAAGCAGACTTTTGTTTTAAGTTATACGCTTTTAATATATGTAATCCCAACATAGGGTCCGACAAAAAAAAATATCTTTTAAGAAATATGTTGGTTCTGTCTTCCTCCCAGGGGGGCAACATTTATTTAACTTGTCTTAGAAATTCATGCAAAAAAATTTGGTGGGGAAACTCAATGTGAACTTACTTTATCAGCGGTTAATTGTACCTCTAACTTCTTTTAATTGATGCAATCTCTACATTTTTTGCAAATTATAATATATTAAGAACTATACAAAATACCCACAAAATGGGCAATAAACTATTAATTTGTGGTAAGGCATTCGAGACATTTGAGGCGTTGTAGTATAACTAGAGTAGTAACCAGACGTTCTGCGATTCACCCTATCACTTTAGGCACTCAAAGATGTTGCACCGTATTCACCATTCTGTAGTAAATACAGGCGTTAGTATTGTCCTTATTTATTCGTTTGAAAAGGTGTACCGTTAGGGCGTATCTTAGACAGTAGTTCAGACATCTATGCTCGCAGTTTATTCATGACTTGAGGTATCCTATCAAAGCTTTCGTACAATGGGCTTTACCATTTTTATTGCCCCATCTTGTTCGCCAAGATCACTACGTACCATTTATTGCTTCTAATTTCAAATTTCTCATCTCATTACTAACCAAACATCAAATTTCCCAAAATTTTCTTAACACCTTTAAAATATATCTTTGGTTTTTTTTTGACTTTAGGAATGTAAGTCGGGAGAAAAACGTTACATATTAAAAAATAATATCTTCTTTTGTTTATGTAAAACGGAATTTGAAAGGATGGCAATAGATAAAAAATTTTGAACTCTTAGGAAAAAAAAACCTTTCCGAAAAAGACTAAATCTAAACACATTGCAGTATATGTTTGTTTGTCCAAAGAGTGTGATGCTCTTTACAATTTCAAAATGTATTACAAATATCCAATTAACAAATTGAAAATAAATTAATTGGAGTTAATGAAAGTAATTATGGAAAAAATTTAAAACAAAAACATAGAAAAGAAGAACAACATTTAGGTAAAATAAAAAAAAAATCCTTATTGTTATTAATTTTTTTAAGAGCTTGATTGATTTATGTAGGAAAAAGCTTCAAATGTTACAGATCCGTAACGAAACGTCAGATTTAACAAATATAATCAGAAAAAGAAATATGTGAGGTTTTTCTTCCGACCTACATTCCCTCCCAGTCAAAAGAAAACGAAAGGTAAACAAAGAAAGGAAACATAAATTAAAATATATCGAAAGAAGGTGATGGAACGCCGTTCCATTGCGTTCCATGGCAAAAAAGCACTAGTTATAAATAAGAATTATAGTATAAATATATATAGTTGTTACATACAAGTAAATATTGTTTATTTATTTTATGCAATAATCCTGGATACTACAACACCTAAGAAATTTCTGTTGTTAAAGAAAATCTACAGCATTCCAGAACATATATAATGCAGGCATTGTAAATAATATCTATAAACCCGATATATCTATGAAGATATTCCTAGAAAAGCGATAGTAATGCACGTTGATATGTATGTACAAACCAGAATCTCGTACTAACCAAACCGTTCTAGCAGCCCATCGTCGAGGTGCAAGGAACCGATTTGCATCCTTTGTTCTTTGTCAAAGGTCAAGTGTAGGCACCGATGAAATATGCACCCGTCGACGCAGTGAATTCAGAAGTCTTTAGCGAAGATATTTTCATGCGAGGGCAGCGCCATCTACCTTGCCACGATGCACGCCAAAACATCGGAAACGTCAGGTAGGTGGCACTATAACGGTGATCTGTTTATCTAAGGTAAGTATAAACTGAAAATAATGATAATCGGTTCTGTTACGCTACGACGTTCTTCCATCTGCCGTTATATATCGATAGATATACTGACTATGTTTCTTGTTTGTAGTTTGCTACACTGCCAAGGAAAAATATGTTCTGTTCGTTTAATCATCGCCTTGACGTATCTCTTTTAATCAACGGAATGAAGCGCGTTATATTGCGTTAAATGTATCCAACTGCATTGCAACAAAATACATTAGCATTCACATACATATTTATATGTATGTAGTAAATCATGTATGTATAAAAACTATATTTATTTATATCGACGCGGTAGTTATGAGAATCTTCCAAAGCAGTAATATTCCTTTTAGTTTTATTTTAGCTTAAAGGCATTTCTTTCTTCATATAAGGTAACTGCCACAACTACCATAAATTCTTGTTGTGAAAGGTGGTATTAACGAGTTTTTTAGAAATCTAAAATTACCGCCTATAAGAGCAAAATATTTACTATTTGCTGATGATACTTTATTGATTTTCAAAAAAACAAAACAAAAAGGAACTTGAAAACGCGTAGCATATCATATTCGTTTAAACATTAATCGCATGCTACGATATTTTTAATAAGCAGAGATATGGGGAATATGTGAATCAAGCAACGAAGGCTCTGAAGTTAGGTAACAAACCGCAAAAAAATGTTTGGGTTAGATAAAAATTTTATAAGTGCGAAAGGAATTATTCTGTAGTATAACATACTATATCTTTCAACAAATAAAGAAATATCGTTAAAATTAAAAGTTACGTGGAAGAAAGCAAACTTAGAGGGCGCCTTCTAGGACAAAGGGGATGCGCAAACCAGCATATATAATATGTAGGAAAGACTTGCGCTTCAAGGATAGGTTCAAGATATTTTTGAAGCATCTCATGTTCAAAGTGATAGTCTTATAGCAAAAATAATTGCCATACACTTTTTATTGACCTCAAAATCATAGGCTCATGTAATGTATCTATTTTTTAATAAAAACATTAGTTTGATTTTTATTTTTTTAATATATCTTTTTTTATATATTACAGCAAAATTACATACAGTAAGTTTATTTTAGATGTTTGCGTAATATTTATGCGAATTGTACATAGTCAATAGGTACGTTAGTTTTTGTACAGCAAACTAGATACCTGTTGAAAATAATCGGAAATTGAAAAAACCAAGTTCCAACCAAGTCATTATAATGAAGTGCATTGTATTTCTATAGTATTAAGATAAACGCAGCGTGTTAAAATATTTGACACTAAATATAGTGTAGAGATACATAAATTGAGTAGATTTTAGCTTTAATACGCTGTAATAGAGGATCTAAAATCGCAAAAAGTAAGTCCATTGCCTTCAGCCGATCTTATGTGCCAAGCTGAGGTGGAAATAACTTACACTTGAGTGATTTTGAATTCTATTACTTTACAGTAGTCTACAATTAACACTTTAAAGGAATCTGCGTAAACATCGTATATAAATCTTGTCCTTTTCTATCTGTTTGATTTATGTATACATCTGTGTAGAAGTACATATGTATATAACGTGATACAGATTTCATAAATAGATAAAGTGTAAATTATACCAGTTTTGTTGGCGATCGACTTTTCCTAACAGTCGCAGCTTATCCGCACGAGTTATAACAGAAGAGTTCTTCGAAAGTGAAAAAAGAACAAAAGTCACAGATATCCGAAACCATCGACCATCGTTTTGTAATTACGACGCTGTTAAACCCCTTTAATAACGACGATAATTATAAATTTATTATCCTGTAACTTGTGATTAAGCTTTTATAAATATTTACAAAATGAGTATCATCTCAGGTAGAGTAAGCTTCTCCTGCGGTCAATCCACAGGGTTTCTGGAAAGAAACATTATATTTCACTATGTGCAATTGTAATTCTTGTTGTGTCAGAGTGCAATTAAAGCATGTTGAACGTACAAATACTCAAGTAATTAATCTACTGTGTGCTATATAGGCAGTGCAAACGACAAAAATGCAATACTTCGTAAAATGCGTTAGCATGCGGCTCTGAGAAAAAAATTATAAAATTCTTGGACGCCAAACCAAATTGCTTTTTCTGAAAACCAATAAGGATAATTATCTACAAATATAATAAATATATTAATATGATTGGAAGTCTTGTCTTCCAACTAAGTAGGAGAGAACGGAGTAAGTTGACGTATTGACGTATTGAAATTTAAGAACATTTTATTCAGAGTTCATACGTAAGGTGATGGTCACTCCTCTTTCTAGAAGCTATGGAGAAAGCAGTCGGATTAGAGGAACAGATTACGATTTTTTGATTCAGGATTTTCCTTTTTCTGTTTTCCTCTTCTATTTACTGTCTAAAAGTAGGAAGAGATCTTAATTATCACTAATGCATCAAAAAGTATAATTATTTGTGGTATTTACATTATCCTTAAGTTGTCTTTCACAAATATCATATTAGTTGATGAAATTTGTTCGAGGCAAATTGGAACGCTTGGATCACGTTGGCCAGATATTGTCATCAACAAACGAGATAGATTTAAAACAAACTCGACAAAATTTGATACTGAAAATATGCTGAAAAAAACAATAACAATCTAACACATATGTAGTTGATATGGAAGACTAACGAGGAACTTAACATATGCTAATTTTTGTGTTGTATTAATACACACCAAAATAATGTTCACTAGACCAATAACGGATTTTGAAATTTTTTTTATATTGTGTCAACCGAAAATAATGTTATTCGAAACAAATTATATACTATATAGAACCAACACTATGTTGGTTTGCTTGAAATATAAACTGGGTGCAGTGAAAGCATATTTAACGTTGACATTACTCATCTTTTTGTGTTTTTTTTTGTCACGTAATTTAGTGCCCACCCAACATTCTAAGGTAACACTATTTTGTGGGTTGAATAGATCCAATGGTTGTGTTGTTTATATACAAGCCAAAAAGTGTGTTGAATTAAGTGAAGACCGAATGTGAACTCATACACAGTCTTCAAATCGCCAACCCCCATTGACATCTATTGACGCGTAACGTCAAGTGTAACGACAGCGAGACGGGCAGCGTCGAGTCTTTTTTAAAGAGAGGTGCGTTTAAGAAAGAAAGCCTTTTTGAAAAAGAGTTGCGTTTGAAAAAAGAAAAATTAAAAATAACCAAAAATTAAAAAAAAAAATTAAGAAAAATTGAGAAATTGCAAATTTTTTAACGTTAGCCGCGTTTGATAAAAAAAAAGAAAAATTTAAAAAAAAAACAGAATTAAGAAAAATGAACCTACAGTATGTACCGACGATCCCAAATCAGTCACAGGTGTAGACGGGGGTTAGTGGAGACTGGTGCGGTTTAGCCGGTCTGCGGAGTTGGGTAATCCGTAATCCAACGACAGATTAACTGGCTGGGTGAACGGTCCGGATTTCTGTACTGATTACAAATTAAAATAACAATACTAAAGTTTCTTTTTAAATATAAATTTCTTTGCGTAGGTATGCATGTATGGAGCTCTCCAAATCTAGTAGTAAATACCCTGTCTTTTCCAAGCCATTGATAATGCACAGAATATAAACTTGGATTTCTTCATCATTGGCCGAATTTGAATTTGCAAAAGGTAAAATCTGCCTATAGTTTATATTTGATCAGTCAATCTATGTACAATGATGATAATTATCACCTAAACTTAGTCATAAACTTAAGTTTAAGTTTTTTTAATTCCCTAATTAACGGAAAATTTTCTCTTTCTAAGAAGGACAATAATCTAAGTAAATTCAAAAACTTTTCTGTTGCTTTAACAAATTTTGCGAACAAGACACAACAACAACAACCAGCCAAATATAAATACTTTTAATTATAACCATTTTAATAACGTATTTATTCAGTTTAATTGTGTGCACATTGTGTACACACGTGTATGAACACTCCAGGATTTTTTTTGCGGAAAATTAATTGCACTCATTATTGATAATAGTAAATTTCGTGGTCGATGTTTTATTGGTC
The DNA here is from genome assembly GCA_949128085.1 of Cetonia aurata. Taxonomy (NCBI): domain Eukaryota; kingdom Metazoa; phylum Arthropoda; class Insecta; order Coleoptera; family Scarabaeidae; genus Cetonia; species Cetonia aurata. The sequence continues at coordinate 28,973,014 of OX421887.1, forward strand.
CATAAATTTTACGCTTAACGGAAACTGTTAAATATAAGGACAAGTATTGCAATGGGGTAATAAATTTCTGCGGGGAAAGATATTGACCATATAATATGGATTAGATGCGTGTATGTATATGTGTTGTTTTGTATCAAAGCGATCGTCGGATACGATCGTGCTTTGATTAAAATGTATGATTTATTGGAAGCTTATGTTTTAATTATGATATTAGCCAGGCTTTATTTCATTTTAATAAATCTTCGGACAATATCGGGGTATGTGAACTTAAACGTTGGGAACGTCTTCGAGTTGGTAATTGTTTTCGAAATATGTGCTAATCCCCACTGTTTGTTTTTACTTTCTGTTTTTCTGTGTGCACAGTAAATTAACTGGAAGTCAAGAGGCGAGGAGGCGTTGGCGTTCCACCGTATGTTTTCGTACGCAAAATAATGTTATATGTGAAGGTTTTTTTTTCTAAAGAAACATTTTCAAGGTGTCAGGACACCTACATCTACTTCTCGATCGGCAACATCCTACTGGACATATTCTAACCGTGGTCAGAACTGTGTATATTTGTAAGATGTGACTCAACTGCACGAAGGCGTATCTTATTTTTAACGTCTCAGCGGTTACTTGCGATAATGTAAAATTATAGTGGTAATTAAATGGATAAAATTTATCGGATTTCTTGTCTGCATGCGTATAATTTTCAGCATTGCTACATAACGAACGATTCAATTAGAATGAAAAGCTAAAGATTAGTTAAAAGAAATAAATTCTTTAGATTAACTTTTCTAAATTTACGATGCACGCAGAACCTGGGTATAACACTAAATTAAGATTGTGAAATCCTATTGAAATGGAAAGCAAAAAGCACGACCTACCACGTGAGTCATGGTAGTTAAAATTTAAACTATGTGTTTTTGAAATATTAATAATTCATATGTACATATCATCAATTCCAAAGGGGATCACCGTCACATATTATTGTTTACAGGAAGCTTTACGATTGCACGCTTTCCGACATATTACAATAGCAATAAGGAAAAATTAAGCATTGTAGTATTGTTACGTGATAAAGCTTAATCTTGCGTAGCTAGTTGAAATAATAAATGCTAGCATAAAGAAACGGAAAATATGAAACCCTATACAAATTCATGAGTTCTTTTAACGATGACGGACATAGTTCTAAGGAACAAACAATCCGTCGCAATGTTCTACCTGGTATATGATTGCAATTAAAGTGCCTCTATTGAATATTTACTAATTGTATAATCCAAACTGATTCTGAAGGTTTTGGTGAAGAAAGTTTGCGTAAGGTGATGATGTGATGTAGCCGCTTAGCAAGCTATTTAATTCCAGTGCGTTAAAGTGACGACTGTAAAAGATGATGCTTAGACATAAAAGAAATTTAGTATTTATGCCATATTCTGCAACAAGCAAACAACGCTATTAATCTTCTATAACCGTTTGTATGACTCAGAAAATAATTCTTTAGTGGTAGTTTATACTTAGGATAATAAAAAAAATAAAATATCTCCTTGAAATACAATTTATGATATATCAATATTATATATAATATAATTATTTATTATACGCAGACATTCTGTCGTTTATTATGCGGCATGCCTTTAACTGCTTTCAGGAAAACTACAACACCGTTTGACTTAACTACAGATGGTAGTTCCCTCACGTCCAGACCTAACACCGTACTTTTTGTGTGTACTCAGAATTCTCTTGTGTCTGGAAGATATACATATTGCACATGCGGACGACTCCAAGCTTGTAATCATCGTCAGGAATGAACACGAGTTAAAAGCAGTAGCAGCAGCTAGTGTAATCGATTGGCTTGGGACAAAACAATTAAGGATCACTCCTCAGAAAACCAAATTGGTGCTTTTGATAACTGGGAGAAAGCTAAAAGAATTAAGCGTATGCCTAGAAAATCCCTGATTTCAAGTCAATAAAACCTAAAATACCTCAGCGTCCAATTATATAAAAAGATGCAAATATTAGTGCCAGTCCGTAAATCAGCTGAAATGGCAGGCAAAATACTTTTATACCTCAAGTAGACTGGTGTCAAACATTGGAGGAAGTAAATTTCCCAATTTTTGGTAAATTCACCCTATACATTACAGGAATTTCCGTAGGAAAAGTGTAATGTTTTTTAGTGTGTAGTACAACACAGGATGAGAATAAGAACACGAGCATATGCAAATTTGACAGTGAGGACATATTTTCTTTTACTGTTGAAAATGGGAGACAACAGCGGCAGAAAACAAATATCGGAGAACCTAATTAACATCATATCGGATCTCAAGATAGCTGGAGAGTCGTAGAGAGAATGCTAAGAAATACTATTACGTAAAAAGAGGACAAATAGAATAGAGAGCAGTGAGACTCTCTTTCTAAGGGGGGAGAGGATGCAGGGTGGAGGTGAATATCTCCATAGAATGTGCATTGTGTCCGTAAGAATTCATAGGAAGTTTTATGACGATTTTCCTCCCTTACGTAAAAGAAAAATTGGAGTAGCCAAAAAGAAATAAATCAATTTTGTATGGCTCCTATACTTATTTCTTTTTTCATTATAAATAATAATATTTAAATATTTTTGTTGTATAGTTGTCACCACTTTTGGTTTTAATTTGTTCCCTTTCAATAACAATACGTCAAATTCCTCGAGCTTATTATGAATTTCGTTCGATAACGGTTTTACTGGCAATGTTTCATTGCACTTATACACAATCGGATGATGCAACAAGTCTTATTTGGATTTTTTTCTTTTTCTGGTCGACCAATGGATCTTCTATGCAATACCTTTGGAAGCGTACGAGATCAGTTCATCCGATCGGTGGAGTAGCATCTTCCGCAATTAATCACCATTTGTTAATTAATTTAAGTGCGGAAGGTACGCCTAATAACGTTAGGAGGAAATTCCTCAGCGCGATGAAATGCGTTCATAATTTATTACCAGAGGATCGTGCACGAGAATTACAGCTGTAAATTGAGTTCCTTAATTAAATATCGACAAATAATGAAGATACTCGCTAGGATGTTGTGTGCGCCGCAAAGAAATAAATAATTATTGTATTGTCATTAATACCACATCTTTCCCTTTTGATATCGGTGTGTTTTTGTTTCTGTTTGCATTCTTCATTTATCTAGTCGGATAATCAACAATGAGATGGTTCTTTGTGACTGTTGTAATAATTTATTATCAATTGGATAGGAAATATATAATATATTGCAGCGGAAAAATATCTTTTAAATTAGCTTGAATTAGGATACTCACTAGTCCTGTTGCAGGAAATATGGTGGTTAAATGAGCACAGTAATATTAATGCGTCATCTCTACTTGTTTAAAGAATCTGTCAGACTTGTTTAAAGAAATCGCATTCATCCTAAAGAGGAAATTGTTTTCCACGAGATTGGACGCTGGCAAGTGCATCTTAGTGATTACCAGACGTGCTTAGATGAAGAGTACAAACTTTTCTTGCATTGTCAAGATTACTTAAGCAAATTGGAGTTGTTGCGGAAGTTATCACGGATGAATATTTAAAAATTTACAAAAGGAATGGAATTTTACCCAAACTTTTTACCAAAGATGATTGAAGATGGAATCGAGATTTGACGATCAGGGATTTACTAGATGTAATTGTCCAATAAAATGTTTTAACATGAAGTGCAAAGTCGAAAGAAACCGTTCAAGTGTAATTCTAAATGTCCGAAACCTTTAGATTGTTGTTGATAATAATTAAACCAGCGTCTGTAAAATACTTGAATATTTTATTTTCTATTAATTTTCTACTATTAATTAACTACAATACAGTCTTTATCTTTAGTTTTAATATTTGTTGAGGGTTAATATAATTTCATTAGTTAGTATGTATATATAGATATCATTTTAGTACTGAATTCTATCCAAAAAAATATTTGAACCCTATGTAATCTACTATATGTTAATTTTTTTGTAAAGTGAGTACCTACTTATTTAGAATTGCACGATAAGTGTACCTACGTTGTTGGTACACACATTTCTAGGGAGTTAACTTTCGATGACTTCGTGCGAAAGGATATATCATATATGCGTCTAATTTATTTGCCAGGATAAGTTACCAACGCTAAGAGGATCAGTTAAACGACAGGTTCTTCGGCATTTTTCTATTAGTGGTGATGAGTTTCTACAACAGCTTCACAAAATAGGGTGAATTACACGTATATGTAATGTGCGCATATTAATCACCTATATAATCTTACAGCCAAGCTATTATCTAGGCGCACTAGCATTCAGAAGCACCGATTTTACTACACGTAAAGTGACGCTAGCTCACGATCAGTAATTACACCAATTTTCCCTTTGTTGGTCTATTTTACATTCCACTATACATCAGAAGACCGTGTTTAACGGATATAAGCGTTAAACGCAGGTAATCATATGTGATCCTAAAACAAATCGTTAAAATATAACGTTCAGACTGGGAAAAATTATCATTTTATTAACGGTAATAAAATAACTTTAAAATAACTCAACTGCACTACAGGCTGTCCATGTATAAGTATAAATCGATGAGGCACGCTCTTGTAAAATATCGAAACGTCGAAAAAATTAATGCTTTACGTCCATGTCGAACAGAAAACCATAGTATGGTAATAGGAACATTGTCTCTAGCTTTTCATCTAACGAATGCCACGTACGATTTATAAGTAAGTGCTCAAGTTACATGCAATAGCCGACGTGGGGCATTAATAAACTGCATACAGGAAATGAAGATCTATTCTTTAACAACTGTAAATTGAATTTTTACTCGAGCAGCATTAGACAGCAATTGTTTGTCCGTACGCATTCAGCGGGGGCTGTTTTGCATATGTACGTCTAGTACAAGTTTTACGAAAAATTATGGTCGAAGCACTCGAAGTCTTGAGAACATGCAATCTATTTGAACCAACCAATAAATATTTTTATTTTTGCAATTGGTATTGTAAAGGCTGTACTAAGTAGAAAATAAGACAGTTAATGTGATTGGACAGTGAGAAATGAAAAAACGGTAAGATTCTTTTTAGTGATTTAAGAAATGATTCAAGTTGCGGTGCATCTAACGGTGTCTCCAGTGATAGAGATGGCTGATCAACTAACTAAACGAAGAAAGATCAGCGGTCATTTCTATAGACCAAAGCCCGCTCTGTTCTTCCCAAAACCCAGACCAGAAGTGATCTCCAACAATAGAAGCAGAGCCTCTGGAGAGCAACTTCCGTTTATCTCTCGTATTTAAAAGGTCGGTGTAACCTTTCCTAAATACTAATAAAAAGTCATTCAGGCAAACCGGAACTAAAATTACCTACTGAGCTACTTACCGGATATTGCCTTCTGAGATATCACCTCAAAAAGGCAACTGGTATAGGTCTGCTAAAGCCAAAACTAAAATGTGTCGGTTTTGTTTATTGCAAAGCTCTGCGGTTGAGTTGGCTCAACCTTATCTGAATATACAACGGTATCTGTAAAAATCTGTAAATATCATTAAAAGTGTCAAAAAATATTGAAGAGTCACGACTCATCAGCTAGCCACTATGAAATCGGTGAGAAATTATTATATTATTTATTTTACACTTTTATAAGAAATCGAGGTGCCTCAATTGTAGAAATATGTGCGTGATGTCATCCATAACTGCTTGCAGCTAATTAGTTTGCATAGGCCATGGATGGAAGACTGCTGCAAGATCCGTCGTGGAAAAACATGCTCAAGTTCCTTTTATATATATATATATAATAGTGATTTGATTTCAAGAAACTTTATTAGAGTCCTTAATACTAAGATATTGCTTGTACTGCACTTGGCATTTATTTGGTATTTAGTTTTATTTAATATTTTGTGGTTTAAAATCAATTATTTTTTCTGACAAAATGCATATTTTGCTTAATGGGCATGTCGTAAACAATAAACATGTATACCACATTGTCCTTACACTGCTGATAATACACTGCGATCTGAAAATCTGTTGTGTCCTCTTTTCTCACAGTATTTACAGCTAGCCGTCCAGTCTGATTGCTTTTAAAAGGTGCAGAAAGCCCCAGATTAGGTAATTCTTAGGTCAGCTCCACTAATGAAGTCTTAGTGGATTTTCCCAATTAATAATAATAATAATAAACCCGCTCCCGCTCCAGAATATTTGTCCTGATATAACTACCTACCGCCTCTTCCACTGGTTTCAGAAAGAATTATTTTAGGTTGATAGGTCTTTGAGATTTCGGATCTGTAGTATCCTCTTTCCCTACTTTTGGTATGAAAGTGACTTTGGCCCTTCTCCAAACTTCTGGTATGTTCTAAACTACTTGGGGAACTACTACTACTACTTGAAGGAAGGACTTCAAAGCGGATCCCAAAATCACAGAACTCGCACAGGACACTTGTAAGTAAGCAAAGTAAGCTGGAACTCTTTTCATCGTTCTGGACAAACGTTAAAGAACGACCCTCTATTTGGAATCGAAATTATTTCCTCAAGAAGGGTGTAAAACTGACGTGAGGTGGCTAAGGAATCAATCAATCAGAGAATGGCAAGTATACATGAAGAGAAAACGCGAAAAGAAGTTGTAATGGGTTGAATACAAAATAATGACGTGCATGACGTGATTTATTGTGTGGTATTAAAAATAGAATTAAGAATAATGAATTGCACAAATGAACGTGATTTAAGAGGCGTTAGTGAAAGGTCCTTGTCTGCTTTACGGGCTTTACGATAAGTTAATTGGAAAATACTTGTATTCCCGATATTTACAAAATTAAGGCAAAGTTTGCTCCTGCTTTTCCGGCGAAACAAAATAATAAAGAAAAAAAAAATTGCAGAAATAGTTGACATGTTTTCGGAATATCCCAAAAATAAATATTTACCTATTTATTCTTTATTGTTTGCTTAGTATTTAACAATATTTAAAAAAAAGTCTTTGTGAAAACGTAGAATCGAAAATTAAAATTGACTTGTTTATTTTTCAAGAAATCAAAAATTTGAAAACGTTTTGAAAGCAGAATTATCAGCATTCATCAAATAAAGGTATTATTATAATTCACAGCTACTTAATTCGGTTCATTTGTAAAGAGCAACTCAGCCCATTATTATGATCAATAATTACAGCTTGAACGTATGTAAAGACGCACCTATTACATTTACCTATATGCAGTAAAGCGTTTTGTTGTCTTTTTTTGTATAGTAATTTACTAGAAAGGTTTCAATACGACCAATTGCAATGCATATATACAAGTGAGGACTGTGGCTTTTGTTTATTTTTGTCACGGTCCTTTGTTGCAGCAGCAGCATCGTCAATGTCTCAATTACATTATGATATAGTTTAAATTTGCATAACGCTCGACTCTCGCATAAATTTAATTGTAAATTTAATCTATGCGATATTTACTGTTCTCAGGCCGATACCTACTCGTCTCTAGAAAAGGTGCAGCGAAACGAGTTGTAAGTACGATCGCTTCCGATAATCTTATTTTTGCATAGACTTATTGGAGAGATCTTGCTACAATTCATGATCACTCCAGACCCCAGTAAGTCTATCAATTTCAATTAGTCCGAAGTCGACTTAGAACTTCACCTGTGTTCATCCACTTCTCGATATAAGTATTTATGGTGCGTTTTATTACTACACATCTTTACTGTAAGATCAAACGGATTATATTGCGTGCTTATTCGCATTAAATTAAATTACATTTCTGAAGTGAATTATATAAAGAACTTTTAACAAATTGCATTATGAATTCGTGTCCACATATAGGTAATAAGGAATCTCTAACTGCACAACTAAGAATAAAATTGCGTCTTGTAGATGAGTACTTCTGGTTTATGATTGCATGCGGCATAGTTAAATAAATATTCCAAACGTTTTCATGTAAGCAAAACGGTCAGTGGAATAATAAATATACATATCCAAACATAAATATTGATTCTACATATATGTACATCTTCTGATAGAAACACAGTCAGAACGCTCTCAGAGAAAATAAGTTAATGATTTAATGAGGTGAGAAAATGTTTGCCCTGAACGCATCAGTATAGTGAGTGTTAATTCTAGCTACAGCGGTTATTGCAAGGAAAGAACTAAGCAGTTCTTTTCTAAATAGGTATTTATATCATAATTACTATAAAACATTATATTATAACATTTACATGCAGAACATAGAAAACTCCTAATTTTTACAATATTTGCTTGTATACTATTCATTACAATCAGAGGATCTGGCCTTTAACATTCTATTATGGATTCGACTTTCCGTTATTAACTGATAAAAGGATATTGCTGAAGCGCACTTGTTCATTATGAAACTTTTTTTACTAATCAGAATGTTTATGTTGTTTAATTTCTAGTATATTCGATTCCTACACACAAAAAAAGATTCGGGAAAGATATTATCCGTGCGATTGGTGTTAAGGATGAGATAAACTATTGCACCAAACTCTGTTACTTTTAGTCTTTGTTGTTACCATTATTTTTTTTAGAATAAATAACAACTTTAAATAAGAAGTGAAAAAAAGAAACACAAAATAATTTGCCAGGATATAGGATCAATTTAGTTCTAACACCGCAAGATAGGCAAATCATCTGAAATTAAACAAAAAAAAAAATAGAAAAAAGAATTCATTTACACAGCATAGTAAAATATTTTATCTATAGTGGAAAAAATTATTACCGATATTATTCTAGAAAAATAAAAAGAATATCCTAAAAGTGTGAGTTTACATCAGTAGCATCAGTGCGCGAATTTCTACTTTGTAGAATTAAGTGTTTCAAATAATATTCCATATATGAATAATTTTTGTTTCAGAGCAAAATTCAATGAATTTGATAGCATTTGGTTCGGAAATAGCCATTAAATGTCAGATAAAGGAAATTCATATTTTTTATTCTACTGAAGATTAATAAAATATGTAATTGCTTATTCTTAGTTTTATTCCTATAACTCAACAACATTGACCTTTTGCAAGTTCTGAAGCTGCAACAAAATTGTCTAATAATTAAGAATTTTATTGTTTTGGTACTTATTATGTTTTATAATCCTATAGTAAGCATACTTTGCCTTTAATTAAATTACTATTTATAGTAGGCTGTGATATCTATATGTGTATTTGATAACATGACAGAATATTAATGGTGATGTCTAAGTAAAATTATACAATTTATATTCCTCAATGTTACCAAATTTATATTAGAATCATCGGCACTCTAAACAGGAATTTAATTCGAGTTAGAGTATGCTGTAAAAAGTATTAAGGTTGTAATCAGAATCACACATGCAAGGGAATTTTACTGTACAATGTATATTTACACGTGTAATATTCACGTTCTTAGTATTTTTACCTGCTTTCCTTATAAAATTACATGTCAAAATTACTTGACTGTTCGGTAAATATACAATTTATATAAATATTACATATGAATTTTACAGAACAACGTTTGAAAAATACATCAGCGTATGAAATTTACTAGTGGATAGAAATTTTACTGTATGAAGTAAATTTACTTGTAATATCGTAGGCACCTTTATACCAACGATTTTACATGTAATTTTACTAGAAATTTTTTTACAGTGATAATAAGAAAGGTAATAAGGAAGACTTTCGATTTCATGAAAATACAACAAGACACTTTTTGTTTCTAAATTGTTATGCGGTTATAGAAGTAAGCGAGGCTGTATCGACAATCAATTTAGTATTAATTTACCGCCTAGTTTTGCCAAGATTTTCACCTATAAGAAGTTAATTCGACTGTAATATGTCGATTATCGCAACATAAACGTCGAGTTCCCCCGATCTTACAAGATTACCAATATCATTCCTTTTTGAGTTATATATATACAATTATGGAGATATAAAAGAAGTGGTATATGTATAAGAAAATCGCATTTCCATCTTGCGGGAGCGCAAGTTTAGGACGATAGAGAAAGGAAAGCAAAACGTCCGAGTGTCACGATCGCCATCCGAACGTTAATCAGTGAACCAGTTCATGCTCCTCCGGAGAACAGAAATCTATGACCGCTCGGACCCGGGTTATAGCAAGGACATCTAATAGCCTTGCTCCAACGACCACGCCGGGCTATTCATAGTTCAAACGCGCCTCGGCAAACACTGATCGGGATATCGTGACAAAAAAGCGTATCTTCTTCGGACCGAGGTCACCTTATTATTATTTTGTCTACTTCATATAATAAAGTCGCTTATATACACGCACCTATGCAATATCTACGCAAAATAGGTGTACAGAAAAGCTACAAAAGATGTTCTTTATGCGCAGTTAATGACTGCAGCAAAAACTCGCTTAATTACTTGCGAGGCTTATTTAACTCGAACAGCACATTCTCTAAACACACCTAATTATGACGGCTATAATCAGCTGCTAATATTATCATGGTCGATGATTCATCGCCGTCAATTTCTCGATGAGCATCAGGTAGTGCGCGAATCGTGTCAACTTACCTCGGGCGAAACGACGGACAAACAAGAGAAAATTACCGGCGCATTAGCGCGGAACGCAATCAACGGCATTGTTTAGATACCATCCGAAAAACTCGACGTTCACGGTCGATCCAGACGGTCCTCTCGCGGACGAAAACAAACAAAAATCACGGCGCCCAGGAAATCGCCAAGGTCGATCGGAGAGCTCTTGAGGAACGTATCTACAACAAAAAAATACATAGAACACGAATCGCACATCGCAGCAAGCAAAGAAAATATCTGCGTAGTGCAAGAGGTAACATCAAAACAAAATAGAATACGTTCTTCACTTTTTTTTATGCAATTTCAGAGGTCGCTCTTGTAAAATTATGAAACACAAGGGCGAATAAAACTAGATCCTATTGATGCACTTAGGATAACTGTCAATGAAAAAATGTAATAACTTTGATAATTTGGAAATTTTAGAATTAGAATAATAACGCTGTATTGGACGGTTCTTCGAATTAGCTCGCATTACGGAAATGTATGAAAGTGAAAGTCAATAAACAAATAAGTTTCTATTAAAAACTAAGGATCATTTTTTTTCATTTATTTCAATAACTATTTTAATAAAATTGCTCATTGTTTACTATCCTTGAATCGAAAATCTACTTACAATATGCTATTTATTCAACTATCACACTGACAAAAGTCAATGCTGGGTTTTCCACTATCACCAAACACATTGACTTTTGTCAGTGTGATAGTTATTGTTACACCAAAGGTTCCAAAACCCAATTACTGGACTATTTATTCAAGTTTTATTAATTTTTATTGATTTGAATCTGGTGAATTAGCATAGAAGTATCTACATCTACATTCCCTTTCAGAAATAATGAAATTGGTGCAAATCTATTACAGCAATGGATGTAACTATAATGAAAGCTCTCCTGAACCTCAAGAAAACCTTCTGCAATGTATACCCCTGCTTACAGACAATTTTGAAATGCTCCGACATGGAAGCATAGGAAACCAATATATTTAGACCTCTGCACACTCTTCTAATTTTTATCACCTAGACATAAATTTACCTATGAACCGTCACCTACAAAATACTAAAAGTGAAGAAAATTCTATTAAATGCTTGCTTTTCACTGGCTAATGATATTTGCAATGTAAGTATCTATGAAAATATCTGTTAAAGTTCTGAATCACGTATAAAGTAGGGCATCACATTTTAATAACATAACATAAGAGTCTTTCGGCTACAGAATAGGGCTCTCGGACGATTGTTAATGTTATGCGACGTTCTTCATGTCGTAACCTTTTTAAACAACTCAGAATCATGCCATTACCAACGTGTTTTATTTAAATCAGAGCTACTACAAAATAAAGACTGTCACAACTATTTTGTACGTGGTGCTGGCGATTTCCTTATTCCTAAACACAAACTTACCACACCCGAAAACAATCCTTTACAGATAGGTATTAAACTGTATAATGCATTAGATTCAAACTTTAAACAAATAAATAACATCAAGACATTCAAAAGTAAATTAAAAGATTACTTAATTGATTTTGCAGGATGGCAAATATGCAATAGTGCAATTTCTTACAGTGTGAAAACATTAAATAAATGCTTTTCTGCTAGCAGAATTTTGCCGAACCAATGGCATACTTTATTCATTAGATCTAATGCAAATTTATTCCTCTTAAGGAAAAGAAGTGAACATAGGTGTTCGAAGTCCATGGTGACTTCAGGTTAACCGAAGTAGTCAGAAACTTCGAAATATTTTAGAAAGAAAGTAAGCACCAAATCATTGCAAACCCCAAATTATCAAATTTCCGAAAATTTATAATATATAGTGATATTCTTTGTTATTATCTGTTACATTATACTTTTATTATACTGCAGTTTAAATAGCAATTACTGATTTGTGCCATATTATGTTAGTAGTCGAGAGGATTGATTGAATTTCTGTAAATTTCTTGTTTCTTGTTATATGAGGATTAGTTGATCCGTGATGCTGGCTTTATGTTTTCCAGATACTGTAGTAGACATCTGCACATCTATCAGTGCCTTTCAGTACCTATTACAAAGTGCCACCAGTCCAGAGAATAATAATAAAACAATTAAAATGATAGATAAAAGTTTGTTTTATTGCCATTAAAAGATGCTTTGGCGCGATAATTGCTGACAACTGATCTATTGAAAATATGGCAGTCGACTTCTCTGCATCCTCGTACATAGGTAGCTCTACAGTAATTACTTTGTAATTATCCAATAAAGTATTAATATAACATGCTTATCGCGTCTTCTTCTTTCCTTTTCTTTTTTTTCTATTACACTAGGTTATTAATAATTATGCAGATAAATCCGAGGAGCATAGGCGTACAGAGTCGTTTATGCACGCATTGTGTGTTTGCATTACAAAATTAATTAGTTTCGTGCATCTAACTTGGAGAGCTGACGCAGGATATTTATTTTTTTCTTTGGATGGTGTTTTGTTGTATTACGCATTTTTATCGAGTAAGCTATTATCACTTATTTGTTTAGCGAAAACAATTTCCTCGTATGTTACGAGAAACAACCAGGTTTCAACGTAATTATCGCTAGAGCTCACTAACATGCATATAATAATTCAGTTGAAATTAAAAAAAAAGTTTGTTTTAATTAAAACGGGTTTAATCCGGGGAAACCTGATGATTAAGGAACGAATCGTGATTAGAATGTATATTATTTTTTCTTTTTGTATTCCTTCTCTCATCGTCTCTTCTAATGATGCTGATATAATGTATGTATCTCTGAAATACGCATCTGCATACGTGCATACATTGACTATGTTAAATACGATTGGTTCTGCGAATTCCTAAAGCGTAAACTGTCTGTTGCTGTTCATTTATCGCTAAACTGCTTTCTTAATTATTTTCTTATTCAGGCACTTCACGTTTCTTAAGAAAAATAAGTGACATTTCTGCAGAAACGGGAATAGGTACAGAGCTGCAGAAGAACACACAAAGAAGGGAGTGGAATTCCTAATATACTCCTACATTCGTTAAAAACATGAGAAGAAGGTGCATATCTACGCATATGCATATAAATATGTCCATGTAATTAACATCCCTGTCTAGAAATACCAACTTATTTTGCAAAAATTAAGAATACGTAGATTAATCAGTAACTTCTATGTTATCGGTCGACTAATAAGCAGGGCTTATCAAATTTAAAGAAAGAAAAAAGAAATAATTACAATATAAACAAGTTTGAACTAAAACAATATTGATTTTTAGCGAAAAATATAAGATAAGTGAATGCCATACCACAGTGTTGTAAGAAGTTGTTGTTTTGCTATTTTATTGGACGCTAATAGAACCTGCTTTAATTACAATTACAATATTTTAACATATCATCAGAATTATGTATGTAGAATTCCTACTATATAGATTTATCAGGACTTACAATTTAAAAGTGGTTGTGTTCTTGTAGTTCCAAAGAAATTCACTACTCGGACTATTAAATCTACAATTTTAAAACGACTTTATATAGAACTATTTGAATAGATTTTGCTGTGGAGCAAATACAAATTGTTTATCTATTTTTGTTTTATTTTTACCTTTGACGAGTTGTTTTTTTTTATTGAGTATATCAATAAAAAGTAGAACATTAAGTGTTCTTTATTTTGTTTATTTCGCTACGATCGTTTTGTTGCAAAGGTCAGCAACTTTTTCAAGCAAACTATAACAGCAAAGTTACAGTTTGCTGAACGTCTGTTTTTTGTAATTCGGAATCATCCAGTTGTTTAAGAAACCATTGAAATTGGTTGAGGGCTACAGATGAGGATACTGCAATATAATCCGCATAATCTAAAAATAATGCATAAATAGATATGATACCTAAAAGTAGAATGTTTATGTCACAATTTTCGTAGGTATATCGTTTTCTTATTGTTAGCTAAATATTTCTAAGTACTCTGCACGGCACTGTAAAAATCCATAGGTACTATTAAATCACTAAAATATTAATGTTTTGTTAATGCGCATTCTGAAGTGCGCAGTTCTTGAACAGTAATATTTATTTAAACAGAACGAACCTGTGCTTATTTTTCCTTCATTTTGTAAACTTTAGCTGAAAGTGGTTAATTGAATGTTTTACTGTTTGACATTTTAGTAAACACTGCCTAGGTATCATCTATTTAGCCAGAAAAGCCTAATATTTATTAATAATTCATATATACAAATTTTGAAGCGGAAGCTATCACACAGATAATTTCCTTCATATGCCTATATAGTGTTTATTTGGGGACCTTCTGGTAAGATTGTGTGCTAATGTATTTCAAATATAAACAATTCAAATATGACCAATAACCATTAGCCTAAAACAATAATACAATAAAAATGATCAACAATACAAATCAATTTACTAAACACTCTATTTAATTACCTACTCTTTAAATTTCTGTGTTAATTATACCCTTATAATAGTTTTATCTCTTCCTATGTATTTAGAGTCTATTTAAATATTGAATTAAGCGAAGGTTTCAACGTAGAAACTAGAAGTAGTGAATTAATAACCATTACGTGTACCCTTGACCAAATTCTCAATCTCATTATATGCACAATACCCGTAAAATTATATGTGAAGCGATTCCAGCTACGTCACGTACCAATTATTGTTGCCAAAATGAAAATTAAACATTACTTTATAGTTGCGAAATTATATTTTTTAATAGTTCTTCGTTTTTAATTTCCTATATTTAAAAGTGTTCCTGTCGAATTCATATTTTGGTATATGACTACTTAATAATAGTCGGATGGTAAGAAAACATTTATCGAAATACAGTTATAATTATAGAGTTTGTCCGCTTGTTTGCTGGAATCGACACGTTTAAAAATAAACGCGAAACATGAAACATTATTTTTGCATAATTTCGTCATATTATATGTAAATGAGACGTTGCGACCTCAAGTGATCAACAGCTTTATCGGCAGATGGCGAATCATTATCTGATTTACATAACGTTAGATCGGTAGCCGCGAACTGAAGCATCGCCCAAATCGACTCTTACATTTAATAATGTCTTCCAGATTAATTCAGAATCAAAATTACCTCTATGAATTACGTTTTAATGTGAACATTTGAGATATTCATGTTGATTTGCGATTCGCTAGGTGAAATGCTATCGTTTAATAGCTTATTTAGAGAAATATATATAGTGGTTAATTCTGGTTTATTAAGTTCAACATAATCACTTTAAGTTGTTTAAAATGCTGTTCAAAGTGACAATATATATTATAAATTACTAAAGTTAAATGTAAGCAAATCTAATATGTCAAAGATTGGCAAATTCATTTTACATTAGTACTTGTTTTAAAATCAGTAACAGAAATGCTTAGACAATGAAACTTATACTAATTTGTGTCTTCTTTATGCCACAGCTCATCCAGGTATGAAAATTAGCTTTCCTCATTAGGGTAGAGCTATATTATATGGAATTACCTTACTGATGATGGTTTACTAATCGTAATCAATTGCATTTATCGACGTAAAAATTGTATTTTAATGCAATAAGCAGAATGCAACGACATAAGTTTTCGTATCTGTTTTTGTATGAGCGCACGCATGTTGCCTGAATGCACAATTATCAATAAATTGTGAAGAATAAAAAAGAAAATTATGGAGATAGTCATTACTGGGACGCATAAATTTATATAAATATTAGATCTGATTTCAAGATTTATAAAATTTAAACTTTGTAGTGAAATATATTATTTTTGTGAAGTCCAAGATTTATAAAAAAAATCCTTCGAGCCGGATTTGAACCAGCGACCTATGGATAACTATTTATATGCGTCCAACTACAGTCCACCGCTCTACCAACTGAGCTATCGAAGGTTGTGAATAAGAAATTTTTATAGTAATATTTCAAATAAATGGTGGCTATCATATAAATCTTTCATTACGAAATGCAAATAGAGCTGATTTCACGACAGTTTTGTTGTATAAAATAAAATACAATACAATTAGTATTTAAAAATGTTAATACAAGATTTTTAATGTTGAACAAATTGTTAAAGGTTTCTAGGCGAGCATGTTCCTGTTTATTTATTCATTTCATATTCTAGTAACAATAAGAGAAAGTGCCTTCATCATATTTGTTGCTTTATTATACTGTACAATATATCTACAACCTACAGTTACGGGTTCTCAGGATTTGTCCGTTGCAGTGAGGTAAGGAGGAGTGTATGAAATGTTTATTAAGGAACTGATGTGTAGATGAATGTATTAAAATAAGTTTACTAACATTCCGTGTTCAAACATAATGCATTTAAAAGATCAAAGAAAATAACTAAAAAACTGTATAGGTATTTGTATATTTATTTATTAAATATTTGCAAACAAACAATAAATTAGAAATCATAATATTAAACAAAAGAAAAGTGTACTATAAAAATAGCAACGGAAAATTCTAAATAATCTACACTTAAAGAAGTTTTGCAAAGGCAAATAAAAATGTAGAAACTGATCTTTGCTATTACGCGGCAAATATGCTCATGAACACACTTTTCCTGGTTTAACTGACAGGAAATATATTTCTACGCAATTAGTGGACTTCTTACAGTGTGAAATCATTAAATAATTGCTTTTCTGCTGGGGACTAATTTTCTCTCTAAGATTCTTAAAAGTATTGGACAGAGAAGAGACAGTTTTTGTTATCAAGAAAAAAAAAAAGCCATGTTAATTTAGGTACAACTTATCGCAAGAACTTTATTACCTTTAAGAAATAAATGCAATAAATGTTAAAAGCTCTTCTCTGACCTTACCTAACTATGAACTTGACAATGCTTTTTTGATGGTCAGATGATCAATTTATGTTACGAAACAATGTCTTTGATCTTCATGGAAATCTAGTTTCATAAAGCAAAGAAAATGTAGGATCCCCATTTAAGACGACGTATAAATTTCTTTCGACTTTTTGCAGAATAGTTTATAATTATATTAGCATAACAAATACCTACCAAACACGCAACCAGCTGTATATAAACTTTGAATAATTCTTGAGTTTTTAAAATGTGCAGAATTAAGTTTCCGTGTTGTTTTTTTTTTTCAAATCTGAAACTTTAGCTGCTAACATTTTAATCTTGCAGTGCCCAAACAAAGACCGTGCTCGATCAAATGCTGCAAAAAAATTTATTATTATTATTATTATTCCATATGCATGATCATATATATACACCAACCTTAGCAACCAATCTCACTTTCCGTGATATTTTCCCATACTATCTCGGACGACGAACCGTGGCAGTGTAACAATACTTTTTTGAAGTCATTCACGCATTCACGGGCCCACACTCGGTAATTTAGTGATTTCGTAAGCGGCCGAAGTGTTGGGAACGTGGCCCGGGCCGTAGAAGGCGTTCTGAATACACTGTCGAGTGATTATTAAAGGCGCATTTATAGAAACGGAAAAACAACGGCGAGAACTAAACCGCGACGCGCCGGATTTAGACGTTAGCGGTCGATTCTTTTGAAGTACGTACGTATATTTTGTCCTATACCTAAAAATTATGACGTTTCAGATAAAACAAATGGGCAGGACGTTCGATGGTATAAAATGATTGCGTTTCATTTTCGGTACGGCTCCCAATACAAAGGGAAGCGATTGTCGGCGATCGCTGATGAAACGGCAGAGCACTGAAGCTTGGTTTTTTTTATTGTACGCGTAGTGGAACAATTGGTTCGCGGGCATAAAAGGCGTAATTAAGCATACAGACATTCCCGACGGTTATCATTGGTTGTTAAATGGAAAAATGAGTTATTTCGTTTTCTGGCTGAGGATTTACATTTTGTAATTTTTAAGTAATTATTGTGTATAATACTTATAATCATAATAGATGGAATTAAGTAAATCTAAAAACAGTTAAATGGTTTATGTATAATTATGCATCCACACTCGATGAAAAAGGCAAAAACAAAGCAATGTTGTCGATATTTTACGTGTGGATTTCAAATTTTCATGGAGCTTGACAGATATGTAGAATATGTTTGCAAATGCAAAGAGATTCTTTTCAAAATCTATATTAGATATCCCAAAACAAATGATATATTGAAAGTATACGGAAATGCTAAAGTTCAGACGATGGCGATCCTCAGGTCACTAGAAATGTCAACGGACATTATGTCCGCTAAACTAAACTTCAGGCAAACATTTAAACTACTCATTCCAAGTTGAGATGAATGGGGCCTAAAGGGGGCAGTATTTGAAAGAGAATCCCTGGTGTGGTACACAGACGAATCCAAGATGGAGTTGACATCTATATATGCAACTGTACGCTCTAATAGCAAATAACTTTGAGTCTAGGCTGATATTATATTCTGTTATATTGTTAAATTTTAAATTTTTACTATATAAACATAAAAAAAAAAAATAATTTTTTCTATTATTAAATCAGATTATGTAAAAAATTTTTAAAATTTAAAAATTTTAAATGTAAAATCAATGTTTAATTGATAACAAATATATTTTTCGTCTTATAGTTGCCAGAAGATGGTCTAATAGACCGAAACATGTCGCAATAAAAGATATTTAAAAATAAAAAGGATTGGAATACGAACATTTCTGTTATTATTTCAATATCAAAATACATTACACCAATCCCCTGGGCCACTATAGATATGATATGAAAGTGCTTAAATAATATAGTGCGGCTGGCTATGACAAGAAAAGTCACACTAGTATGGGTGCCGGGGCGTTTTCATGTTAAAGGTAATGAGGTGGCTCACAAACTAGCCAAAGGAGGGGCAAGTAGCCACTTCTATGGACCGGAACCAGCTCTGGGCATTTTGAAAACTAGACGTGAGCTGGAGCCAAACCTTTGAACAACTCGTAGCCAAAAGGTTGGTCAACCCTAGGCTAAATACTAACAACAACCTATTCAGATTCAGCAATGCGGAACTAAGGCTACTTATTGGCCTGGTCACAGGACATTGTTCTCTGAGAAACCATCTCAAAAAGATGGGTAAAGTCGAGACTGACATGTGTCAGTTTCGGGTATGCTACATCGAGACTGTGGAGCACATACTCTACTATTGTAAAGACCTGCTATATTACAAACAGAAGACAGTATCTCCAGAAGTGATAATAATGGCAGCATCAAATGAAACCCTTAGATTTGCGGTAGGCACGGGGGTTAATTGGTAAACCTATATCAGAGTCTTTTGCAATAGATGGCTTCGATCGCTGTGAGCAAAAACTTCTGTTTTTCTATGTAATACAAATATATGGAAAATTGACCAACGGACTTCCAATTTTGTAAGTATATATAAGTCAGCAGTAGGTAAAAAAATCGAATTTCCTGTACCACTGTTTTTCCTTAAAGCGCCAGCTTGAAAAAAGTGATGCGAAAGAGTTTTCTCTTGTATCTGGAAAAGTGTCTATGGAGTTTCATCCATCCAAAAAATTGTTATGCATATGCATGTTGCTGTTTGACGCACAAAACAAAAAATAATAATGGTGCCACATACATGCAACTATTTCTAGATAATCGAATTTCTTCCATTGTACCCCAACAAAGAGATAGTTACTCTCTAGATCTAGAGGTAGGTCCTTCAAAGAAGCAGAAAACAAAATATTATAATTTTAGAAAACTTTTCATCACAATATATTCCTATTAGTAAATGAGAAATGTTTCTTGTTTTCATTTCATTTTTGTCAGTAAATTCGCTACATAAATAGAGTATATGATTGTTTTGTAATCCTTACTTGAGTATTGTCTGTTTGAACACTGGTTGGCGAAACATCGAATTGCTGCATTTGGTTATTTGTTTCGATTCGTCATTTTGTAGTTGTTATCTGAGTAGTATCTGTATAGTCAACATTGTATCAATTGCTTGTAACTGTTCGTCACTTTGACAGCTATCATTTAAAAGAGTAATGTTTACTTTTCCGTATTGATTTAAGATTACTTATCATTCTAATTCATTGCTATCATTTTCTACAATCATTTATTGAAATTTGCTATATATTTACTACACAAGTAGAAAGAAAGATATCTGTCTGCACATCTTAACAGCTCTGGTAGAACGCCATCGATAATAATAATAACTAATCCTTCGATTGAACGGGTTCGATAACAAACTACATTTCTGCATTAAGCGTGGAGTGATTTGAATAGCTTAAATTTATGCGGGAAAAGATATTTCAGCCTGTAATACAAGCCTTGGTGGATGGTAATAGCCTGAATGTCATGTAAAATATGATTCCGACGTATCCGAAGACAGGTTAGGAAATATTGTGTACATTGCACCGCTGGATTCAGGAAGTCGTGCGAGCTGAAATAGCTACCCATTCTCGCCGAGAAAACAAGAAAAACGTGTTCACACCACATTTCCAATCTCTCCGCGTTATTATTCATCCGTAATCTATCAATTCGGAATAACAGAACGGTCGTTATAATGTAAATCCGTTTTACAACGGTCGGAAATGCATACGTAATGCTCGTCCAGTTCTAATCATCTTTCAATTTCCTTTTGCGGGGAAGTTAATGCATACAATTAATTGTGTTTTCTTGATTGCGGTTCACGCCCTACGTCCTAGCTATCTAGGAGTTATTACGGCAAACGTGTACACATACGATGGAGGAGATAAAAAGACATTCTCCTTTATATCTACTGTTACTTCACACAAGAAGAACGGTTATGTATGGTTATCTTTAAATAGTTCTAATTGTTCAGTGTTGTTCGACTGATTTCCGTGTTACTGAATCTTCCTTCAATTAAATAGAAGCACTTGTAAACGGTTTCTGTTTGTCTAATTAGAGAAATTCTCGGATCTTATTGGAATAATCGAGGAAGTCGACAATAGATTTAATTGTTTACGGTATAGGAATAGTATTTCGCTGCAATCACAGATGATCTCATGTTTGCAGCATGTTTCTCTAATGGTATTGTTTTATGTTGAAGAAGTGAAGAATTAAGTAGTTGTACTTAGTGGCAAATGTGTGTACCTACTCATTGTTTGTACAACTACTGATTAATTGTAGATAAATTTCTTTGTTTGGATTAGATTAGTGTTTATTAATTATAAAAAGTAAAAAAATATTTATGCGAAGGTCTTTTTTAAATACAATTGAGTTAAGACAAATGACGGAAGCCGAATATTTTTATCATTTACGCACAAGTTTCTGCGATGGATCTCTTACAAGTCAATGATAAATGCGCTTCTCATATTCTATAAAATTCCATCTTCATCACTATGAAATACATTATACATATATGACAAATCTATAATTCATAATCTAGTTGTTGGGCATTTTGCAGAAAATGGTATTTATACTTCAGCTGATGCCTCATCTAACATCATAAATGTCTGTTCTTAGAATGAATCGCAATAACAAACAATAGGAGGAAATAAAGTTGTATAACAATAAAACGCATTAACCACTTGTGTGATCATATTGATCATGGGTCCTAAAACTGGTGAAGTAAGTAATATGATGATGACGGTGAGGAATTTGTTTAAATAGTTGTGGCTATTAGAAAATATCTATATTTAGTACTGATCAAAATGTGGAAGTTTTGTCACGTAATACTGTTGTTTTTACTTGGAATACAAGGTATTTCGTAGGGTAAATACGTACGTAATTCCTCAATGGCATGATCACCGTTTATTTGATAGAAGAAAAGGTAAATGTAAAAAATTCCGAAATAACGAAGTGAGGTTCTTTTTCAGATTGTTGGTTTTGAATGCCGAAACTACACTTAGAATATACTTTCCAATTTGTCATTGTTGATTATTATTCGTTGTTGTGGTATTGAGTTGTCTTTATGTCGATTTTTATAAATATAATTACGGAACCGAAATGAGTATTTTCAATTACGAATGATTCTCGTCGTTATAGAAATGAGTAAACACGATTAACTGGTACATTCCGTTTTTCTTTCTCATTTAGACCCCACACCATTAACAATCACAACTTTTATTGTCATTATCATCCTCTTTAGTGCAATCCGAGTAATGGCAACAATCACCATCATCGTCATCGTGGTCATCATGCAATTAGTGGATTAAGATGGACCGCAACCGCGACCTTGTTCGTCCGGCAAGGTCACGCTTCATTCTCAATAATTGCCCGGACCGCTGCTGATGTGAACAGCTAAAATAGAACTCTCTGCTCTGTATAACGTCAACGATACACACATGTATGTAGTACCTACAATAACATAGGTATTTACAACATTTATACACATAAGTGAGTATACAAAGAGGTATCCAATATTGGCAATCTAAATGGGAAAACCTCTTCCCTTCGGGTTTCGAACGCAATTTACTGCGGCCGTTTTTACTCGACTTCTCCGCACACGCTCAATTTTATTATCGAAATTGCGGCTTTTATCTGTAAGAGGAGGCTCCGTATCGTCATTTGGATTTATGCAAATACATCGGCGCGAATGAGCAATAAATTAATTTTAGAGCGACGGCGTTATGGTCAAACAGGATGTTCCATCCACCCTAATGATGCTAATTTTAGATATTCACGAGTAGTAAATGGAAGTGGATTTCAATTTAGAAAGGTAAAAATTCGGTATTAGCTTGACGGGATTCCGTTATTGCTGGTTTTGATTCAAGTTAAATCAGTAAATTGTTGTGAATATCATTCTAAGATTTTAATATTGTTGGAATTAAATATACATTCCTGGAATAACTGTGATTCAGGAAATATATGGTCAATAATTGCTAATACATTACAAAGATAGGCTATTTTTTCCTGGTAATTTCTCTTGTTAATACCAACAGTAACCGTTCTCTAAAATTACATGAACTTGTTATAAATATGTATAGTCCACGCTTATTATTTTGTAAAAAATACAAATCTAAATACAAACATCAAATATACTTTCAATAATTTCAACATCTTCTGGGTTCTTCTCCTAATGATGTGCTGACAGTGTGCAAGAAATTGATGGCACCATTCGGGGCAACTGTACATGGTAATGACGAGTGGTTCTTGAATCAGATCCATCAATTAAATATTTCTTTCAATTGACGTTTGTCAATTACCGTCATTTGTAATGTTAATGTTGACTTATTGCAACTTCCATTAGGTTTCTTCCTCAAGGTTTTCGTTTTATCCGAGATACTCATTTGTGCTCTGGCTTACATCCCCCAGCTCACGTTTGGCATTTTTCTTCATTTGCGGTCAGGCTTCTACCATTCTTTGGTTCGTGTAATTTTGTATGGACACTCTTAAGGCTGTTTCTCGGGCCAGATGAAACCTGATTGTTGAGGTTAATACTCCTCCCTCTCCTCTTTTCTCATCTTGGCTTACATAGTTTTAAAATGTGTCTATCCGTGCTTTAATGATAGCATCAGAGAATATAATCTAAAGGAGATGGGTAAGTTAAATGGGCAAAACTGTTAACGAAAATTGGTGGTGACAAGGGACGTTTCTAGATGACGCTGTGAGTCCAAATTGAGGAAGTTTGCTTATGGTTGTTACAAAGTTTAGGTTGGTGGTTCTGTTTTTTACAGTTGCATCATGGTTGTATCTGGCACCCTTTGTCTTCATTCATGTGATTGTCGTTTGTGGTTTAACTACGCGTCTGTCACGTATTTGCTATTTCCACAGTAACTATTTTTGGGTTTTTTTTTAAGTATTAGTGGTGTTTTAATTTATTTACGCTGCGGTGTTTTAGTTTTTGTCCGACAAACATTTACAAAGTGCAATTTATCGGGTAGTTTAGTGAGTATGAACTGAAAGTTATATGTTATAATGTTCACTAAATATTGTCTAATTTGTAGTTGTTAGTTACATATTATACTTAGTTATTTAAGGTATATATTTAAGCTAGATTAACATAAGTATAAAATTCATAAATAAATTTTAAAAGTCAGGTTAATTATACATATAAAATATGTACTCATGTATCATAAACGTTTTCTATATTGTAAATAAAATGTTATCTTCAGGCAAAAGGTGCTTTTCTTTATTTACCTTATTTGTTGAAATTATAAATATTAAAAAATAAAAAAATAAATAAAAGCATATTTTAATATAGTTTTGATGCGCACCCTCTAGGAACGTACCGTGGTACTTTAGACGAAAAAATATTAACAAATATATATAAGTGAGTTACCCATCTCCTGATGTAACTTGTCTCTGATAGCATCTAGAGTAGGTACCTATATATACAGTATGACCAGAAAATAGAATAAATTGTATAATTACGTAAACAATAATAGCTTTTTTGAAAAAAATAGGTCCAAATGGATTTAATTTAAATGGTCTAGATATAGCACTTAAGCATATAGGGTGACTGTTGTAAATGTGAATGTGCCAACTTTTTCTTTAAATAATTTTTTTACATTTCTTTATTATTGTGTAAATTTCGGCATTAATAGTAGTTTTCTAAAAATTTCGGTACCTATGTTAGCTGCCAAAATATCTACACTGTCTATCTGGCAGCCAGATAGATCATGAAAGTGTCACATAAAATATATGGCATTTCTAAGAAAAGAAGCATTTCATTTACCTGAATCATCTTAGATGTTCAGATGCGATCAAAAGAAAAGAATTAAAAGTAAAATTAAATTTTTCCCTTCTGCTCACATTATATATACATGTTGCAGTTATGTAAATTTTACAACTTCAGGATTGGTATAAGGAACCTAGTAGATATTTTGTTTTAGCTTACAAACGGTATGTCAAAAATGTATAATTTCACTGTGGGTAATAAAAATTGTGTAATGGTTAAAATCCTTGCCCTTGTTAGGCAACTTATTCGGCGCCTATTCATTGATTAGTCGGTTGTAAGCAAATGACATTAATGTTATGTGTTATGAATACATTTAACTATCAAATTAAAACACTGAATATTGAAATTTCTCAATTAATTTGATTAATGAAAGATTTATTAAATATAAAATGTGATTGCCATTTGCTTATAGCGGCTATATATGGGCGTTATAGAAGTTGCTTTGCCCTAAAAAGTTTATCTTTAAAGGAATTCATTTCCATTACAGCAATTACGCATTTCTAACTTATGGGTTCTAAGCTGAAAGTATACTACTACATATCTCTATTCCTCAAGTTTTTCCAAAGTTGATTTTTTCACAGCTTGTATACACATTGGATGCTCTCATTAATTATATTTAACTATATATTGTTATAATTGTTACGCATATTAATGTAAATTATTCTTTTCGTATGTAATAATTATTTTTCAAGGTACTTACTTCCAACTGTATATACATACTTAGCTTCCGTCTTCTAACGTGTTTGAAGAAATGTTGAAGTAGTGATGAGCAAGAAAATTAAATTAACTTTGATAGAACTAATGCAAGAACAATTCATTCCTTAAGTGGAATTACAAGTCTAAATCCATTAGCTTTCTACTGCAAATTATAAAGACTCAAATGAGATTTGCCGATTATTTTTGTCTCATGACAACCTAAGAAATAAACAAACTTTTTTAAGCGTATCTAATCAAATATTAGTTTAGATTGTACTGTAGTATAAAATGTTTTGAATGAGTTACTTTAAAACCTCTGCGTTTCTTTGTTTTTATAATAATGTAGCTTGTACCTGTTAGATTTTAATTGCTCTTTAATAGGTACTTTTAATATTTATTCACGCGATGATTTGTAAACCGTAAAATGCAATTTCGTAAACGTGCACATATAGCTAACGCAAATAATTGCTCCATAATTTTTTTCCAGGTCCATCATTCAAGGTTTCCACCGTGTATATGTGTGCATTCAGAGGTATACTAACATTACGTACATTAACTCGTCGACGTAAAATACTGTTATGTACGTGCTATGTTCCCAACTGTTTTATAAATAGATATAGCCGGTTAGACTGTCCATTAACATATATGTATACGCCACCTATGCATACCCGGACTGACTCTTTGTCCTTCCTAAAAACATTTTCTGCCTCCTCCTCCTCCTCCTTCGATCATTTCTTTTTCTGGCATCTCGGTTTTGTTTTCATAAAACAGTCGCCTCATTAGAACAAAGGTTGTCAGGACGTTTCGCTATTGTTAAATTTATTACCGTGTCTCTAGTTAAACCCGAAGTCACTTCATTTAGAATACGAATAGTTTCCTATTTTCGTTCTGGGAGTAAACTCGATTAGAATTCTGACTTCAATTAGTGACTGTGAATGGATGGAATTCTTTTATTGGTCGCCAGGAGCATGACTCTTATTGGTGATTTTAATTAGTAGTAAAAAAAAACTCATGCTAAGATTTGCTTCTTATTAGTTCCTATTAGCTATTAAAAATTAACGGTGGTATGAAATTTTAATATAGACCTTCCTGGAAGGAATTCATTTATCAGAACTAATAGGAAACGTAAACTACGGATTTAATTCTTATTGAGGGACATAAAATTAATTAAATCCACTTATCTGTATAAGCTTAGGTGATGACCCAATTTATCTATTCAATAATTTTTAATATAGAAAGATTTTGTTTACATGAAGGAAATATATTCGTAATCACGCACCACCCATAGACTTGCTTAACTAGGAGAACGTGCTGAATTCAGAATTTCGTGATTTTCCTTAGTTTTGACCATAATCAGTAGGGAGTATTATTTTTATCACACGCTTACTTTTCATTTGATGGCTTTTGTTCCTTATTTTCCTTCGATTATATTTCCTATCAGTTTAGCAAAAACGCTAAATAATTTCCAGTGTGGCTTCTAAGTATCAATCAAATTCGGTTAAGTTAAGTTATGGTAAAAGACCAACGCAGAGCATCCATTATTGACCGGTACTACCATTAATTGGAGGCTATTCCTTAGTAAATCTTTTGGTAAATACTAGCAACTCTTCCGAAATCGTATACTTTTTCTGCTATATTGATGTATATATGTGGCTCAGTTGTTTCTACTTTCATTTTCATGTATTTTGGTTTCTCGTTGATTAGTTGAAGTCCAAATTTGTTTGCTTTCTTGAAAGTCGAGTTTCTCTTTGGATAAGAGGACCACTGCAATACATTATTCTTTATAATGATGAATCGAACTTGTTGTTTGGATTTTACTATAGATATCTTACTATTACTTCTAATTACTTCTAATACTAGAATAAATAGGCTCGACAAGAGAGGGTCGCCTTGTCTTAAACCTTTCAACTCTAAGTTGCTCTGAATAGCTAGTGTCTATCAAAATTTTATTTCTTGTGTCTCTCAGTGTCATTTATTAAAGGCTTATTATTTTCTTTGAAATTCTGATCTTTCCAGTGCTTCATACAGTCTTTTCCTAGAACTGTTTGAACTCAATAAAGAGCATATGCAGACCTAAGTTTTGTTTGTAGCTGTTATTTTTGATTTGTTTTAATGTGAAAATCCACTGCCGTTGTCTGAAACCTTGATATCCCTTTACCACCGTGTTCTCATATTTCTCTAGTCTTTTTTTGTATTAGTCTAGCAACGATTTTGTACAAAAGTGCAATTCGCATGTTATTTTTGCGTTGCATCTTATCACCTTTCTTTTGTAAAATGGGCAAATATTAATAATATAGGCAAAGTCAAGATTCGAATACCTATATGAGCAACAATAAAAAACCAAGAAGAGTGGGAAATAGACAAGAGAGCCTGAGGGAAAATAAAGCGGTAGGGGGTATCAAGAATTTTATGGATGAAAAACCTATCGAGAGCAGTTTAAATTAGAGCTTACGAGCAAAATCTAAGACCAGTTGTGCTGTACTCCAGCGATACCTTCATAATGACAAAAAATAACGAACAAAAATTGGAAATTTAGGTAAGAAAAATTTTGAGGAAAATATTAGGAGGTGTAAGAATAACAGAAGGTGAACGTAGAAGACACACTAACAGAGAGGTAAGGGACTTGTACAGGAAAGTAAAACTACTGCAATATTTACGAGCACAAAGAAAAAATTGTTAGGTCATATTACTCGAATACCGGAAGGAAACATTGTTAAAAAGTTTTGTATGAAAGAGAAGGCGCGAGAAGAAGAAGAGAAGACGAAAGAAAAAGTGGGAAGAGACAGTAAAGTACCGCAAAAGGTGGAGGAGGCAAATTGTGAAGAAAGTAGGAGCTACGGGCCTTCAAGGTCTGTAGCGCTGAAATATGTATGTATAAACTCTAGTAAATTTTATTACTGTTACCAGAACTATAAGTTGGTATTTGATTTGTTATTATTTAACATAGAGTTGCTAGCTAATGTTGGTTTAAAAATGATTAATGCATTAAAATTATTGAATTTGCCACTGTTCTAGATAAAAATATATGAATATAATTGTTTATAATAGTAACTGTATCGAAACTTATATTTGAGATTACATTATTAGTACTAGCATTTAATTATTAAAAATGGAGCACAATTTAATTAATAAATAACACTTTTCTTAGTTGAGGGCGCTGTTTTTATTTGTATTAGAGGTTGAAATACGACTAATCAGTCTCATGAAGATATAAAATTTAGGTATAATAAGTTACATTCTAGGCTAGGATATATAATCACAATTTTATTCATGTTGGTAACAACTTTGCCTTATTTGAAAGCGAGTATGTTGAGGAGTACAGTTCATGCACTGTGAATTGACGGAAGACGCGCCCTTACGCGCATCTACGTCATCAGCTCAAGGAAACGGGCGTACGCGGTATTGCAAATACAAATTATAACAGAAACTGAATGCCGTTTTTAAACGTATAGCGAAGATAGTGGGGCGGCTTTTTTCTCACGAGCGAGTTATAACATGTCTGGATATTTCTTAGGATGTGTCTCATTCTATTGAGCACTCCCTCTTGTTATCGCGCATCTGCCATTTTATTTTGTGTAATACTTAACTCACAGTCAACGATCTTTTAAGTGTGCATTGATAATAAACTGGGCCACAGTGTGGAAACTAGAAGATGACGCACAATGCGAATAATGCAGAAATGGTAATCTAACAATAAAATAGAAGGGAGAGCAAAAATTGAGATAGAAAAAGGTTTAGAGCAGCTGGCTTAATTGACTAAAAACGAAGTCAGCAGAAAAGTTATACTTGAATATACATTAATTATAATAGTGATATAAAAAATAACGCCATAAATACATTGCATTGTATTTCCATAGTGCATTATCTATTTGGATCAATAAATATTGTTTAGTAAAATGTATTATATTTTTCATATAAACTAGATTATATTAGGCAGTTTTTTCTATATGTATTTGTCGATTTATTTCCATTATATTTGCAGTCTCCGCCATTTCTGTTGTTTTAATTAATAACCTTACCTGATTTATTACGGACTTCAGAGATTTTTATTGTTTTATTTTTTATCCAACTGTCAGCTTGCTCTGGTACTGGCGTATTAATAAGTTAGCGTCAGGATTCTTTCTTAATTAATTCCCATTTTAATTCGATAACGTCTGAATACTGCAAACGTAAAAATTATACATCACATCGCACCGCATTCAAGATTTTATTTTCAGAGATACTTTAGCACGATACGTCCTATCTAGTTTGCTCTATTCCACTGCTATTTGAACGCGTGCACAACGAAGATGGACAAGGTTATTAATGTACCATTTGGATTTTTGAATTAATTTCTCATTCTTTTACCCGGCAATTGTACGTAATCAAGATCTATTTACTCGCTAAGAACTAATTACCGCAGTCGGACAGGGTAGACTCAATTAGTTCAATATAAATGCCTTAATAACAGACCGAGCGGTGGCGATCTCCATCTATTCGGGATCTAGATCGGTGCTGTGATGTGTGGTAATTTGCCTGGTTATAACTTCATTAATACACAGTTGTATATACATACATGCATATAGTAAGGAGGGAAGGACTCGCACGAACGGCGAATACAAACTGCCATCACCACCGAGAGGCTAGTGAATTACAGTGGACCGTAGGAGATCTCTTTGATCTCTTCTTTCGATTTAAAATCCGCCGACTGAAAAGAACCGCAAAAAAAGAGTTCAACGAGGAGTTAACGAGATAAATACAGTAATTTCGTCGAGATGGATCGATGTAGAAAAATAGTTACTGTTATTTGTTATATGTAGGTACGCATAGACAGCAGCAGATCGACTTTAATTCCTACTTTGGCGGTACAATTTATATCAATTAAAGGAGAAGAAGTAGATCGAGGAGTCGGTGAAATAAAACCACTGAATTTGCTCGAATTCTCTGGTACTGATTTTTTACCGTAAATAATTTAATATCGTTTTCTTATGTGGAAGAATTCTGGAGAAAACTTATTATATTATTATTATATTATGTAGATGTTTCTTAACCCTCTATTTCTCGTATGAATTTCTGGTGTTTAACAAACATATCAAGTAAGTACGGTATTAAAAATAAAAGTATTTAGGCTATATAAGCAGAAAATATGCCTTTAAGTTTTCGAGTTTTTTTTAAAATATGTGTGTATTTTATTCGGAGTATGAATACGTTTTATTTTTCATCTTATTTCTCGATTTTGCAAACGAGCAAAAGATCTGTTTTGGAGAAATTAACACTCTGGTAAGTGTAAAACATTTTGTGTTCATTACCTCTCTATTTACATCACAAATGCTTCCACACACGTTTTATTTTCATATATTTTTTTTCGCGCCTAATTGTCGTTGTGCACATTTCCTCAAGCGTAAGACAACTTCTTCGCACATTTACATACCCCGTCGTAATTGATTGCTGTGCGTAGGAAAGAACCACTTCGCTTATTTCAGCGCTGTTGCAATAGAAAGATGGAAACAAGTAAAAGTGAAATGAAATCTTGCTTTAGATGAGAGCTGTGTTTGAATTTGTTTAAATATCAAACCGATATATCAAATTTCACGCAATGTACAGATCAGAAGCTGAGCAATTGTAAGTGAAACATAAGTAGAATCAGGTAAAGTCACTGTAGAGGCTTATAAAAAATAGCAAGAATTTAACATGAAAACCACAAAATACAAAGATAATTTGTAAAAGGCGGCTAAAAAGTTGTTTTTAAGGTCATCATGTCAGAACATATCATAAAAATTATAACTTAAACTGAGCTTACATATACTTCTTCGTTGTATTTTAAACTTAAATATATTTAATTGTTGCTTTATAGTTTTGTGGAATATGACTTAGTATTTTTTTGTTGTTTAACAATGCTTTTATGTGTCCGCAAACAAGTTGTTCGCGGTAAGTGTAAACTTCCTCGAAGACGCTCTAATATATTACATTACTTGTCACATGCGTATCGTTCACAGAAATGTTTTTCTTTTGTTAAAAAGATGTCGTCGTAAGTGTACTAGCATGCACAGAAGAAAATCCATATAGTAAAATTTAAACTTCATTATTTGACGAAATTTCTGGTAACAATTTCTACTATTGTACGAAATTTTAAAGCAACAGAGCCGCAGTTTCTATACTGCAGTTACAAAAAGAGCAATAACATTGTTAGAAAATATCGTAGGACAACTTTCATCTGCAAAATATGGTGAAATGCTTTACAATATTTTACAACTAATAAAAATAATAAATCGCATATGATGTATATCTCAATTCTTTTAGATAAAATCCTGTATATTGTATGTACTGCTGCCCAACTTTATGCATGTGCCAGTAGCTAGGTGTCCCTAAAACATCGTACGAAGGTGAAGTAGTCAAAACAAAATTTAAAACTTTATTAGTAATGTTTATTTGTTATCCTTATTTTATCTGTAAAATAGCAAATACATATAAAAGGAACTCAAACGCAATCCAATGTCATAAATCTCGGCATAAAACTAATAGAATTGCTGGGAGAAGCATAAGGACAGTTGCTTCGGGCGTAATATTCTATAGTATGCAGACCTATATGAAGCGTGGTTCCGAAAGCAAAGCCGTATAGAAAAAATATATTCTGAACCGGATGTTTCGTTCTTAGGTAAGTTAACGCGGCGCTAGCGACGAATTCTATGAACATTACGGGGAGAAAATGCCCCGTGGTGAATATGTAAATTTGTTCGTGTATTATGGCGGATAATAGAATAACTGCCCATTTTGCTACATTCTTATTTTTAGGAACAATATATTCGTAGAAATCCTTGTATACGAAATAGAAAAGCCAATCTTGAGCTACGATATTCCAACTGCGGTAGTATGCTGAGTAATTTGTTGATCCCCACCAATCCTATAAAATTAACGATGAAAAATTAGATTATTATTAACTTAACATAAGATACAAATATAATTTTTACTAATAAGTATGTCAGAGCTTTAAACCGTGGCGCAATAAAAGTGAAATGTTCAATATTTTTTTATTGCAGATGTAATCTTTGTCGTGTGTGGTATAAAGATAAGTCATAAATACTAGAAAAATCGACGAGATAACCAGACAGTAATGCATCTGTCAAAAGCTCTGTAGGTACTGTCAAGAATGGGAGGAGTACATAATAACAATGACAATTCGTGCAATTCAGATTGTTTAATTCTTATACTGAGCAATGTACCAACCAGAATTGATAAAAATATAAGCATTTGTTACTCATTTACCTCATAAAATCTTCTGTCGGCGAACCGTAGTAGTTCTGCGAAACCGTTGCACCAAACGTGTAATATTAAATAGAAATTTAGGGATATTAGCAATCCTCCACCTAGAGAATTTTCAAGTATAGTCACAGGTAAGGTACCTGTATCGAATCCAGGTTTTCCGACGCTTTGAAACGGCTTACGGAAAAAAATGTTGAAGATGTGAGCTTGTAACCAAATAACGCAGATGGCTTCCAATAAATGCACTAATACTTTACCATAATTTACATTCTTCGACCTTTAACAATAAACTAATATTTTATTTAATAAATTATTCAAAAACATGTTTATACTTATAGACTCCGTTGCAATAGAGAATGATACATGTCGTCACGAAAATCTGCGCGAAATGTGACGTTTAGCACTCTCAATCAGGCTGCCATTGGCTGTTGCCTAGCAACGAAGACCGATTATTAGTATGCGTTCATTGCACATGTGACGTCTATTGCAACGGGCTCTACTGGACATCTATAATTAACGATCTCACATTTTGAATGGTATATAGAGTCTGTCATCGGATAGACCGAACAAGAGGGAAAAAAGAAATTATTTTTTTTCTCTCTTGTTCAGTCCATCCGGGGACACCACTGTATACTGTATATGTATATACTGCTTGTCACAAAAAGTTATTCATTAAGGAAGAAAATTAATTCTTGGCCATTTAAACATTTATGTTTTACTGGTATTTTATTAAATAAAATTACCTTGGATATTCCTTCCTGTATAACATTGTTGGTGCGAAGGAGAAATAAAGATAACTCCTGAATGTTGGTAAATCCAATTTTTCATCGTCGTGAGGCTTATAATTCACAACATCGACCAAACTCCTTCTAATAAACGCATGGGATTTCATTACTAGTCGTATCTACAACACAGTAATGTTCTTTATAAAGGTCAACAGATGATCACCTGCGATTTTTTTCTCACATTTTCAATTAAGACGATCAAACAAGATGCCACCCCTAAATTCAGACACTTGTATGGATATAAAGGAAATAAAAATATACTTAAAACATCGTATAGTATTGTAATAAGGAGGAACAGCCTGTCCCATGCTTTCAAATAAGACGCTGAAAATGAGAAATTATGATATCTGTCAGACAATATGCAGTGGATTTGAATGATGACGAGTAAATGACGTTTGATGTAGGTACAGCTACGGTATGAAATATTAGGACACGCATCGAGGCAAACTTTCTCGTAGCTATTGCTATCTCTTCCTCCCGTTTTACCCCGCAAATTTTGCCGCAGGCGCTATACTACTACCTGCTCGTTCTCATAATCACAAATTTATTATATGTTGAACTTGAACCATTTATAGAAAACGGGAAACAGTAGCGATAGGATTTATGAAGGCATAATGCAGTACAGATTGTGCGTTCGGAAGCTTACCCGTTCCAAAGTTAGCATTGAAATACAATATTTATAATCATAACTATTCATAACATAATGCAATTAATATAACAACGTTCGGTAGCTTAAAGAGATAAGTTTTGTATGTATAAAGTAACATTTAAAAATATGTAATTAATTCTGTAGCTATTATTAAAATCACCGTTTGAAAACAATTTTAGTATTTTTTAAAAACGATATATCTATTTAAAAGTATTAACCGTGTCCTTAATTTCTTATTGTAAAAGTAAGGTATAATTGCATAATATGAAGAGGTGATATAAACTAATGATGACAATTAATCTTGTTTTAGTTATAATGTCTTGCGGTACTTATTCAACATTTAATAAACAACGGACTATAAATTTTAATTGAAAAAAAAAGTTTCCCAAAATTAATGGAATGTAACTTTAGATATTTAAGAAAAAATTGCGGCAGGTCTTGCAATTCTTGTAAGGGCCCATCGAACTGGAACATTTTGTTCTATCTGATATTAAATAAATAATTTTTTGGTTTTTGTTTTTTTCTCTTGATTTAGCGGCTTGGTTTTTAAATTTAATGAATTATTCAATAAAACTCTTCATGACGTTTCGACAATCTTATTTTTTATTGTTGTCTTCCTCAGATTATTTTATATAATTCACAAAATTTTGTCTAGAAATTATGAATGGATTATGTTATTAACATTTTTACAACTTTTTTATGCGTTTTATACTTACAAAATTAAAGACATTCACACAACATTTTAAAATAGTATTCAACATTTTTTTATCTTTTCATTTTTCTTAAACATATACTAACTGTTAATTGTCATTTAAAATTATTATGCATGGCGAAACATTTTGTGTGAACACTGGAGAACTACATTTAAAATTTTAACACACATTCAATTTTAATAATACAAGTATTTTAAATAAAGAAAGAAATTATAAAGCGCGATGTATATTAGAAATGATCCAAATAAAAAAACAAAATAACGCAGTAAACGACAAAACAGAAATAGAAAACTTATCAAAAATTTATGCACCAATCATTTCAACATACTTTTCGTCAGTAATATATATATAGGTAAATTTACAAATAAACAATTTTTAGTACAACAATTTAGGAGAAAAACGCCCATAGCTGAGAGTGCCTTTCGGTTTATTTTAAATGTAGTTCTCCAGTGTTCACACAAAATGTTTCGCCATGCATAATAATTTTAAATGACAATTAACAGTTAGTATATGTTTAAGAAAAATGAAAAGATAAAAAAAATGTTTAATACTATTTTAAAATGTTGTGTGAATGTCTTTAATTTTGTAAGTATAAAACGCATAAAAAAGTTGTAAAAATGTTAATAACATAATCCATTCATAATTTCTAGACAAAATTTCGGGAATTATATAAAATAATCTGAGGAAGACAACAATGAAAAATAAGATTGTCGAAACGTCATGAAGAGTTTTATTGAATAATTCATTAAATTTAAAAACCAAGCCGCTAAATCAAGAGAAAAAAACAAAAACCAAAAAATTTAATAATAATAATAATAATAATAATAATAATATATTTCATTCCATAGATACAAAAGTGTGTGGAACAAGTCAATGTCAATTGGACTTAAAAGAAATACACATATACACACATACACAATATACATCACATTACGATAACAAATAATGTAAAACTTGAGTGTTTGCTAACGTATTTCTATTGCAAAAAAATCTTCAATTTTATATAAAATATTTGATTTAAGAATTTTCTTTAATTTGTTTTTGAAAGTTATGAAAGGCAGGATTTTTAAAGTATTTGGCAAATGATTATAAATACGTATGCATTGGAACAATGCAGTTTTCTGTAATTTAGTCAAGTGCGTATAAGGTGGCACCAAGAAACCATTTAATGTATTTCTGGTGCCATGACTATGTGCAAGTTCAAATTTTTTAAAAAAATCATTATAATTACTTTTGACAAACAAGGCGCACTCAAGTATATAAATAGCCGGAACGGTAAGTACACTAAAGTCTCTAAAAATGTCTTTACACGTGTCACGCCTTCGTATGCCAAAAATTGATCGTAGACACGTTTTCTGCAGGATGAAGACTCGCCCCACGTCGATGGAATTTCCCCAGAAGACAATCCCATATCTCAATCGAGAGTAGACATTGGCATAATATACTGAAAGAGCTGATTCAATGCTCACATTTTGTGCAATAACTTTGAGCGCATAACAAGCACTGCTCAATTTGCCCGATATACACTCATTTACAAGCACGGCTAAGAAAAGATCCCCATCAATTAAATAAATGATGGCGTAGTGTTGCTACATATTTAAACTGTAATTAATTATTCTACGTTTCGGATTTGTCTTTGAACGTAGAATAATAAATTACAGTTAAACATATGTAAAATTTTATTGAATTATATCTACCGTATACCCAAAAAAGGAAAAATAACACTTTAAAATATTACTATTAAAGGATAAACGGTAGAAGAAAAATATCGATGAAGAAGAACATCTCTCGCATAAGTTAAAGAAATTATAAATAGGCAAAATATCTATTATCCTACAGATACTGGATCTTTTTTGTACTTGCGCTAAAAAGCGATGGGACAATAGTCATTGAAGGCGAATAGCTCCAATATCGTTTCATTAGTGTATTTCTTATATAGTTATAGGTTGAAAACAAGGTAAAAAAAAAATAATTAAATTTAAAACAGAGTTTAATAATTGCGCCCGCGCAGCGTCTTTAATATGTTCGCTCTCAGCATTCGCCTAGGAGTGAGGAAAAGCACGGTAAAACCTACACTCTGAGAGTTGTCACCACTAAAAATACATGTCTGAAATTACAAAAAAAAAACGTTTTTCAAAACGATCAAGCAAGAAAACATGCATGAACAGTAAAAGAAAAAAATAATAACTATAAAACTTATAACAACAATAAAATTAAAAAAATTCTAAAAACTACAAAAACACAACTTAAATCATAACTAAGATGGGTAAACAGTGAGAATATCACTTTTGTCAAACTTCCTCAAAAAAAAAAACAAAAATATAAAAAAAAAAAATCCTCTTCTAAAAAAACAATTAAATATAAAAAATTTAAAAAAAAAACAAATAAAAAAATTATTAATAACGCGTCCAGTACCCGTTCCGATCTATAACCTCCTCCAATCGTCCACGCATGGACGCCACGAGATTCGAACAAGTTTCCCTTCCTCTAAAGCGTTCCCACACCTCGGTAACGTGCTGGTGAAGTTCTACTTGATTTCGCGGAACTGGTGCATCGCGTAGATCCCACATTCTTCCCATAGCCGCCCACAAGTTTTCAATGGGGTTTAGATCAGGGGACTTTGCTGGCCAGGGAAGGACTTCTATTTCATTGCGATGTTCCGCAAACCAATCCCTCACGATCCGAGCTGAATGGACTGCAGAATTATCTTGCACCAGTGTAATCCGATGAGGTGCAGGGTATATAATTCGGACACTGGGAAGCAACACTTCTTCCAGGACACGAATGTATTGGATGGCGTCCATGCGTGCTTCAATCCGGGTCAATTCTCCAGGTCCGGCACTGGACATCCAACCCCAATACGCCAAGTTAATTCGGCTACTTTGCCGAATTCTGACAACATTGCTTTCTTCGAATCTAGTGTTGTTAGGGCGCCATACCAGTTTTCTCGCATCCTGAGAGGTTGAAAATACTTTCTCATCGGAAAATATAACCACATCCCAGTTGCGGTTTAAATTTGCTTGCGCAAAGTTTAGTCGACTCACAATATGGCGCTCCAAGAAATCTACCTTCTTCGCCGGACGCCGACAGTGAATCCCACTTTTGTGAAGAAAGTTTCTCACAAGACGGGCACTGCAATTTAAATGCAGTGCTTCAACTATCCCCACAGATGTACAGATTGGATGTTGTCCTACGTACTCCAGGATTGTATTTCCGACGTCAGGGGTAATTTTCCGTGGATGCCCAGGCCTTGGCCTAGTTCTCAGCGCTACATTTTCGTTTTCAGTTCGCCATCGATGCACCCAATAATGAACGAGTGACTTCTGTAATAAACCAGCAGTATATTAAATAACGTTCACGTGGTGTATAATCAGAAAAAAAACAACTTTTTTTCGTTTCATTTAAACCGAAACGATGTTTGTAAATTAAGGATATGTAAAGAGAATACTTACTGATGAACCTACTTCCGCAGCAATTTGCCTATAAGACAAACCACGCTCCCAAAGGGTAACCACCTTTGCCCTTATTTCTATGCTTGTCTCCGGACCGCGCATGTTAACTACAGTACCACTGACCTCTAACTAACTTGGAAACCTTAGCTGAAAGGCTTATATTTTGTAAGATTTTCAGAAAAAAAAGAATTTAGCAATTCTTAAATATACAATAATCTCTATAATTCCCCAGTCACAATTCTAAAGTATTTATGCATACAAAGAAATTTAATCCTAATATTATTTTAATTGCATTACAATGTAATTACTGAATAATTGCTCTTGGATATATTTATTGCAGTCCGGGGTTAATTTAGAATACCTAAATAATACATAAATACACACATTAATTAAAAAAGTAATCAATGTAAGGGCATGGGTAATTTACACACTTTGGTATTAGGTATTATTAGCCCCTTTAATTCTGGAGGTATAATTCACACTTCCTATTGGCAAACAACAATTGCTCCACTAATCCTACTATAAAAGTTAAAATAAAAGAGAAAGGAATTTTATATTATAATTAAGAACAATTACCCTACAGGAAATAGTACCAATAATTAAAGTCGGTGCAAAGTTTGTAACCGGCAAGGAAATAATGACCACTTACATTTTTTTAAATATATTACATATTTTTGCCAACGTATTTTTTTTAATGCCTATGAATCCACACTTTGCAATTTTAAATAAAATTAATTTCATTAAATGTACTTTGTTTATTTATAAAATTTACAATATAGTTATATTTGTTGTGGAAATCAGCTGTGGGACTAGTTTCTTTTTTATATACATATTTTTTAAAGTAGGAGAAATTTCCTATCGTCATACCAGTTCATTAATAATCCAATACATAGCTTGCCCCTTATTGTTCTTCGGTTCTTTTTTTTTTATTTTGTTTAAAGAGGTTTGATCCATCATCGTTAAAATGCTACATCAAACTTTAATACGGTCCTACAGCAGATTAGTGCAAGTGTTTATTATTGCCATCCCGAGACCCCTTACAATCCAATAATATATTGCAGTCATTTTATAAATTACTTTTCTCAAAATAGTCATATTCCTACTATAAATGTATATGCTGCAGAAACTACCTCGACTCCAAACGGAAGCGCGCGCTTCATACATAACTCTGTGCATAAGTTTTTGTAGTTTGTGCGGTATATTTTGTATTTTATTCACATTACACCTACAAGCAATTATAAAGAGGTAAACACAAAACCATAAACCCTAGCATTGACGGCTACCTGCCGACTGAGAGCGCTTTATCAAGGTCGACCATTGTATCAGAACTTAGGCGAGGGGGAATGAGAGAGACAACTATAGCTACGAAAAGATTCGGTGCTCGATGCGTGTCCAAAAATTTCTTACCATGATTGTACCTAACTGGATGTCATAAATATGCAACATTTTAAAGTTATGACAAAAATCTCAAAACTGGAGCACTGATCTTTCAGACACACACACTTGAAAGTGTGTAATTTTAAAGTTGTAATATGTACCATATATACTCACATTTCGGTTCAAGTTCAATCCTTTTTACCACCCAACATTTGAATAATGGATACGTTAACAAATTTATTCCGAATAGCATCATCCAGCACCACAGTGCATGGTGAATATTGGCGAAACCCAAACATATCACTTCGATACCAAAATCTACACTAGAAGAACAGATAATACAGTATAGATATGTAACTATACTTAACTTAAAAGAAAACTCACTTTTTCTCCTTTGATATCACTCTTGCTAAATCTTTAGTTAAAAATCCCAGTAGTAGTGCAAAGAACAAATGTTTCACTATTTTAAACTGTTTCTTATCTGAGAGTTCTGTAAGGAGCGACTCTCTATCCAAAAAAACTTTCGTCTCGAGTTGAAGTAGCTTCCTTAGAAGGTGAGCTCAAAATTATTTCAGATTTTTGGGAGTTTATTTGCAAAACCTACCTCTTAG
Organism: Cetonia aurata; assembly: GCA_949128085.1. Classification (NCBI taxonomy): domain Eukaryota; kingdom Metazoa; phylum Arthropoda; class Insecta; order Coleoptera; family Scarabaeidae; genus Cetonia; species Cetonia aurata. The sequence goes on from OX421887.1 coordinate 29,013,476, forward strand.
AATTTGTAGAAGTCATGTTGATGTTTCTATTCTTTATATTTATATGTCCAAAAGCTTCAGATTACGGAAGCACTAGAAATACCCAAATGTCTTTATACTATTTTATTTCAAAATATATGACTATTCCAGTGTATAAATGCTATATTAAACAACAAATTTTGCAGTCTGCACTGTTTTATTTTGTAATATACTTTGATGCTGTCTTATCGATGCATTCTTGACTTATGAACTAATTATTAATATTTTTCTAATTTTATTAAATACCGCTTATCAGTGTTTTGCATAGTTTCACACAAAGATAAATAACTTTGTGCATCAACAAATTTAATTTTTACGTATGAAATTGTGCCGCTTCTACAGAGTTGTGCATATCGTATATTACAAAACTCTAGTAATAACGGTTTTATTCTGTATATAAAAAGTACAATGAATTCAACGAATAATACAATATAATACAACTTCACTGTGCATATCATCTTTACTGTTCTTATCAGAAGCGTGTGTTTAACTTATAGTTATACTTTAACGAAGAAGAATTGAAGTACAAAGTATTTCCTATGTATGTAATAAGAAATTATAAAGCACACTGATGTCAATGCCAATTCTGATAATACAGATCTTGTTAAGGTTCATATTAAACATCTTGGATAAAACACGTTTCCTTTTCTATAAATAGGTTCTTTATCATGAATATGAAATTTATGACCAGTATTCATGCAATTTGTATTCTCTTTGTTGTTGCATCATTACTATGTTGCTGTATCTTATTTTTAATTTTTTGTGATGTCTGACCTATATAGCAAACATCACAAACAATCCGGCTGATAGTTTAGCGGTTTGCACACTTTTCAATCCTGAGGCCCAGGGGTCAAATCTCATTCTGGTCAGTTAGGATAACCGGGTTTTTCCGGGGTTGTAATGATGATTTGAAGGAAGATTTGGTTCTGCGGATGTGCGTGATAAGCATAATACTTTGGCTTTATCTAGTTCCTTAAAAAAATCCAATTTCAAACTTTATGAGAAACTACATTTCTAAAATTAAATAAAATATAGGTATTTAATCTTCTTGGGATATTAATGGTGGCTTCGATTTAATTCCGGACGAGTAATCACTTAGGAATATATTCCAGGACTGTTTGTTGACGCATATCATGAAGCCGCTACAACGGAAATGGCAGCGAATGGTTTTGAATCTATTGGATTTTAGCCCACAAATCGACATGTTTTTTCTCAAAGTAACTTTCTAGCTCTAATGGTCTGGCAATTATACGCATTAGCATACGAGAAGCAGAGGTGTGGTCCGAGAAAATTCCAGAAGTGGTCGTGCGGGGTTCAAGAACGACGCTGCGATTGGGCAGAGTTAGTTGATTGGAGATAGTAGAGGCGGTCAAATCGAAGAGTCGTACCCGGTGAAAATGATTGAAAATAAAGAGATGGTAGAAATAAGTAGTCGAAATAAATTAGTGAACCTATAGATAAGTGAATAGTTATTTAAGTATTTAATTATTAAATGTTTTATTAGTAATTAGTGATTAATTTGACCAATTAATTTAATTGTTTTTTTGAATTTATTGAATTTTTAAATATACTTTAACTGTAAAATATATCGCTCGGGTTGTTTCTTTAAACCCTCATAATGTTTTGATCGTCGCGAAACATTACAACACCTTTATGTATTTGTTTAACATATCTTATATATTTGATTAATCGTCGTATATGTATTTATATGTACTTGCTATTTTATCCTTATATTATATCTTTCATTGTAATTTTTGTTACAGTAATTAAAAATAAAGAAATAAAAGCGGAAGTGGTCAGTGCAATTACCAGGGATTTCACCGATATAGCTTCTTATTGAAGAAATAAGATGCGATGGTGAGTCAAAAGAAATGCAAGAGAAATAAAAGAATGGAAGGTTAATCTATAAGTTGATTAACTTATAGGCCTGTGTCAGATAGTAGCCGACGTTACCGTAAGGTCGGTTTATCCACAGTTATCCGGGATTCCGTATAACTGTGGATAAACCGGCCCTACGGTGACGTGGCCTTAACAGTTCATGCACGCTTCAGGGGGGGGGGGGGGGCTGTTCATGATGTCGAGCATACACTGTTGACGTGCACTAGATGGCACTACGTTACGGGGTTATACAGGAGCTCAACTGGGCTGAGGTTCATTGACAGAAATATGATGGTGGACCTTATAACATATAAGAAAACTGGGACCAGAGTCTACGCGGAGACCAGAATGATAAATGAGACCGAGGAAAAGGAAGAGAAGCAAATTTCCGATTTATAAGAGACAACTCCCGCAGCGAAAAGATGCAAAAGCAGATTCTAGTGTGAGTTCTGCAAGATGATTGCAGAAGGAGTTCTGAGTAAAGATCCAACTTACCCCATGATTATCAGCTTAGGTTAGCATCTTGGCAGAAGATTTTTCCTTCCTGTTCATATAGTTACGCTACGCAGCTTTAAAATGCCAACAGATAACCAAAAATTTCTAATAAAACAGTAAGACCAGTATTTGGTGTAAACCGTGTATAAGTTCTACCTATACCAGACTCGAGACTACATACTCGAGTGCGACAAACTAGTAAATAATTTTCTACTCAGAACTGCTCACAGTTATGTGGTAATTTGTACCAGCAATTAGGACTTCCAGTTCGTCATATGTGTTGAACTGTGCACAACCGATACTAAAGACACTTTAAAATATTAGGCGAAATGTTAATGATGTGCATGTTTACGCATTTCCTTCCTTGCACTTTTTTTTCACTTTATTCTTCCTCAAAGCAAAACGCGTGCGTTTAAAATTTAATGAGAGCATAACGTAAATATTGTCAAGAATTAAATTTAATTTTGCGCAACTAAATCGTCCGGAACGATACGCAGAAGGCGAACGTAATTGTAGTTTTTCAGTCACGAAAAACCTAGGTAAATTACTAGTTGGTTCGCTATGAACAAAAGGAAAAACACACAGTCGACATGTACACATATGCAAATCAGAGTATCGTGGCTATTTCGTGCGTATGTAAACGCATCTACGTGAGCGAATGAATGAACTAAATGAAGCATGACAGAAGTTGCATGAGAAAACTTTAACGAACCAGTCGACGGTGTTCGTCGGATAATTTTTGCGCCCTCATCACGCGCACCGCAATTGCATGAATTAATATTTCACGAAGTTTCGCTAATTGGGAAATTGGCAACGCTGGTGGTGACAGAGAAATTGCGTTTAATTGCGTCCTGATGGTATCTTACTGACTGCGTCATTAACATAAACTACTATGTTTTTTTTTTATTCTTTTTACGGAGGATACTGTGTTTTGCAGTAACTTAGAAACGTTATCTAACTCCTGGCTAAATTTTTTGTTAATGAACAAATTTAAGTAGTGGAAAATATTAAAAATAATGAAAGAAATTTAGGTTTTTATCTGTATCTTTCATTTAAGATGAACCGTTTTCTTGAGAATCAAGTTGCATCAAATAATAGAACAAAACCATTAAGCAAACCGACATAAGTAAGTATGTAAAAATAAAAGTGATAAGCTTTATGGAATATAGCATGTTTATGTGCCACAAACAAATAACAAACAGCAAGGATTGAACAACAGGTAGATAAAATAGAAATATTGGACAATACCATACTTCTAGTCAAAGTAAACAACCACAATTTAAGAATGATGTTATCAATAAAAATAAAGACAAGTTTACAAACAGTGTCAAGAATACAGGAGAACACCTGGAAAATTAGATATCCTGCGATTTACAGTTCCTTAAAAAGGATTACGTTCTGTCAGAGAGAATATGTTAGACGATCATCATTTGCGTAGAGTCACGAAATTTAAAAGTGTAATGCTATAATGTAATGGTTGGTATACGTTGCATTTGGAAAAAAAATATGACGTATTTGCAAAACGGAACAGCCTGTATATGTTAAAACAATTGTAAATTAGGAAGCACTTGATCTTAAATAACTCCCATTTAAAATATTTTTCGATTAATTGATTGAGCAAAGCATGCTGAATCCGTGACACCCATGAAGTCATTGCTGCATTAAATACTTGTCTGCTTATGGCGTGTTTTCAGAAGAGCTGTAGACACAAAAAAAAGTTACAAGAAAGTATGGAAACGGTGGCCCCATTTTTGTCTTGTTAGCCATTTCGAAAATTTTTGAAAAACCGATAGCTAAGAGCATAATAAGTTTTGATAAAAACAAGTTTTCCTGTATAAACCAAGATCGTTCTCAAATACAAAACTCCACTGCTAGTGCTATAATAGTAGCTAGTTTAGAATAGGTACTTACTATTACCACATTTCAGTTCAAACTTATAGTGTTCAGATAATGATGAGTGTGTTCAGAAAGTGAAAGCAATATCAAGAAACAACTAACTCAATCAAGCATGGACTTGCTACATTGTCAGGTTCGATGGAGTCGTTGTCACTTTGGTAATAAATTCGTACACATCTTTTATTATCATGCCGTTTATTTATACTTCGCTTATCTAAGAGTCGTCCATAAACATCTCAATTAAAACAGCGCGTCGTCCGGCTACCATTGTTGGTCTCAAGGAGTTACTGATTTATTCCTCATTAAGCTGGGCAATTCTACACCAGGTCTATAAATATAAAGCGAAATTGTTAAATAATGCATTTACCTGGAAAATTATACATGAAAAGCCATAGAATGGCGGAATTAAGAATGAATATAAAGTGAATTTTTGAGGAGTTAGTTTATTGTACGTGCATCCTTCGCTGTTAGGGTATTTAAAAGATATTTATACACCTGCATGTTACATCCACAAAGTAGCAATGAAGCGTTTTGTAATGTTAATGGTCGACGGAATGGTAAGGCTGTTATTCTTATGATAATGTGTGATTGTAAAATATATTACACATATACGAAGTATGAAACAATGTCTATTAACGTCTTTCATTGAATCTGCTGTTACTAGGAAATATATACAGTACTAGACAGATCTAAGTCAATTCCTGGAGTGTATTATCTTCATTCAACGTACACGAAGAAATTTATTTATAATTACTAATATAAAATTGAAAAATAAGAAAGAAATTTTATTTGGTACCTGTTGGGTTGGACATTTTTTATAAGTTAACAATAAGCATAAATATAATAAAAAATAAAAACATTAAACTTAAATTCTAGGAACCTCAACTAATCTGGAAGCTTGATAATCAAATAATTGGTAAAACATATAAAAAGAAACGAATCTGATATTACTTAATTAAATTAATACAGATTGGGGAAATTCGCAAGAGAGTTTAATCACTTAGTTGAAAGCTGTGAAAGTTTTGTAAAAAAAATACCGTTAGGGACGAATCAGAAAAGAAATCAACATACGTTATCTTTTTGGGCCTGGGACGGAATCAGAAATTTGTGACATAATTCATAGTCTAAGAGATACTAAATTAATTGGACATGATGAAATTCCTGTTCAAATAATTAAGAAATGCTCACGCCACCTTGCATTTCCTTTGGCCCATATAGTAAACTTAAGTTTTGAAACCAGTGTTTTTTCCTGATGACATGAAAAAGGAGAAAAGTCTAACATTGATAACTATCGTCTCTTATCAAACATCTCAAAGGTATTTGAAAAAATAGTTCCTGATCGTATATGCAACTTCATCGATAGACGCCATATTATATCGCTTAGTCAAAATGATGTTAAAGGGAGAAGTACTAAGGGCCTTATATTTGACCATATCTAATATAATAACTGGTATTAATGAAGATGAATCCACTGATGGAGCTCTCATGGATATTTCTAAGGCCTTTGACAGAGTGAATTAGGCAACATTGATCGAGAAAGAGCAAATACTAGGAATAAGGGGAACTGCTTTGTACGCCGTAAACTCTTGCCTTGACAATCGTTATCAGAGAGAAGAAGGAGTTGAACCTGAAATTGGATGCATAACGTATTCTGATTGGCTGGTAATTAAGCGTGGTGTTCGCCAGGGGTTTATATTGAGTCCTATTCCTAGGAAATCCAATATGTGGATGGAATTTGTGTTAGTATATCAAAAAAACACTTTATGCAGATGACACATCTATGGTGATTAGAACAACGGCCAATTTGGGAACGGAAGTTACTAAGTACTTCTAAGAAGCACTTAAAACCTTTGAAACCTGGTTTAATGTTCATGATATGGCTTTGAACATTAGTAAAACTAAATTGGTAAATTTTAGTTATTGTAAGAGAGAACCATACTACATTGTATACAGTACAGCAATAGTTACCACCTCTAAAGCCACAACCTTTCTGGGGGTTACAGGACCGGTTGATTTTTTGTTTTTTGAAGTTCTGTCTGGGAAATGCAACTCCGACGACTTGCACCTTTATTTTTCTTGTCGATGGAAAGTTTCTTCCAACACTTTTTGTTAACCAAATTAGCTTTATTTGATCGTGTGCATTGAGAGTGCACTCAATTTGTCAATATAAGCGAGGACAATTAGACGGCCATTAAATCAAATTCCGTTAACAAAAACTGTTGGAAGAAACCTTTCATCAGTAAGAAAAATAAAGCTCGACGGCTTGCATTCCCAACACAGAACATTAACAAACCAAATGATTTCTGGAAAAAGAAATTGTTTGGAGTGATGAAACTAAAGAGATTTTAAACCCGAGAAAATGTAAAAGAGTATAACGTCATAAATCTGAAGGATTACAAGAACATTTATTTCAGCGGACAGTCAGACACTTAACAGGCAAACAGCTTGGAGTAAGTCAGAATGCTTGAATTGTAGTGTATTGATCCCGAAGTAGACCAAGCTAATAATGGCGAATTTGTTAATTATAAATCCATGCTGATAAGGACAAATTATTAAATTGACGGTCTGGTATAACTATAGTATACAGGTGCTCTCAAGCATTTTATATACGATGAAAATATACCTAGGTATTTCAAAACAGAGGAGGTATCGTTATTTAAAACGTTCCACAGTTGGCGTTCAACTCGTATATTATTGGAGTCGAAAGACTGGTTGGAGTTTATTCAGTTCCATTACATGTATATATTTGCCTTAAAACGAGAACCATACTTGGCCATAGTTTGAGTGAGTTGTGCACTTCTTAATGCCGGAGATTCAAACCTCTCGAGCCTATCTCGGCCTTACAGCCACGTCTATACAAATCTTTCCAACCGACCACTGAAGTATGGAAAATGTGATGCGTAAATGTACCTGCACGAGTTTCGTCCGCATACCGTTTATGAATTCCATCGGGCTCTCGGTACTTTCCTGCGCGCCACAGATCTCGTCGGTATTGGCTTAACAACTTGGAAACTCCATATAAGCGTTCACCAACCGATTTAACAAATAGTGGAGCTTGTTAACTCGGCGTACTCATCCGATCGAACACGTATTGGTCTGATTGCGTAGTGACCTTCTTGCTAACCTTTTATTAATCACTTGTGTGGATTTTTTCCCGCGGCATATTAACATGGGGCATTGTTAACGAGAATAGATGCGGCCTGTTGTAAGGGATTAATTTTCGCGACTCGAACGTTGAGGAGGTTGCTTGTTTTGATAGCTTTACAAAAATTACTTGAGCAGTAAACACTGATGCGAGAAGAAAAATATTATTGGCAATATTAATAAGCGATAGTGAAACTAGTTTCTGCGTTTTGCAATAGCTTGAAGGGTCTTACGCAAGCAGAAAATAATTACTCACAGCCGTTGGTGATAAATACTTACAGCAATAGCGATATGAAGACATCCTGTTTTTACGCAAAAATTCAACACAACGTAAAGGGTGTATACAAGTACGTATTAAGTACCTACTTACATTTTAGGTATTATCTTCGTTACGTGGATGCAAAGCTCGCTTAACGGAGCAGCACTAAAGGCGAACCAGACAATGCCACTTTCGTTAGGAATATAAATTTATGAATCGTATTGTCTGGAAACGGACAATGAAACGGTAAACCTATAAATCAAAATGCGGATTACCGTAGCTAAATTCAGTTGACGGCGGCGGATGCCACAGGTGTGTATTTGTGCGACTGTTTGCATGTGAAATATTATTTCCGTTGAGTAGGGTTGGATATAGAAGACGTGTTTAGAGAGGAAGCGTATGTATACGTGGTGCTAGAAAAGTATGGAAAGACTAATTCCATAAATAAAAAGCTCTGCCTAAGATCACATACACTTCTCTAAATTTTCAATGCGTGTTTTAGGTAGATGCGTTCGATGAATGAACAAAATATAAAAGTATTTTGGCTTCTAATTATCTAATGATCAATTTATCTTGGTTTATGGAACGCTTCAGAAAAATATGAGTAACCGAGTTACTACAACATTTTTTGTTTTTATTCGCCACTCACCTGCAGTAGCTTTAGCATTTTTGGACTGTTCTTTCCATTTCAGCATAAATATTACCTAAGAGCTGCCGTTTCAGATCTTCCAGGGAAAGGTCAACTTTCTCAAAGATGTCACCTGATTGTCGTTGCTTCGTCCTCCAAATAGAGCCGACATATAGTCTCCTCAGAGAGTCTAATTCTGCGTAAGTGCATTTTCAGCTTACAGTGACCTGTAAATACAGAAACTATTACTTTGACATTTTTACGGTTTAATTCAAATAGTTCCTCGATCTGATTAGATGAAATGCAATTTCTCGCATGTACCAAACAAGGACAATCGTTAAAATGTTGGAGCAATTTCTGATTTGCCCATATATTGAAATAGCACCGTAGATGCTGTGCCAATGGTAGGTTCCGGTCCCCGTGAGTGTTTTTACAACTTCAGATCAGCCTCGAGTTGCATTTGTGCCCCTCTAGTGTTTTCAGCACCGCTTGACTGTCACTGAAAATTTTTATTGATTTGTATCCGATATTTTTTTATTCAAAATCTCTCTAGCACATATCTCAATGGCATATATTTCAGCCTGAAAAATCGTTGTGTGTTGTCCAGGGTTGTGGTGTTATCTAACTGTTGGATTATGACAGAATATTTCTGCGCCAACACCTGTTTTTGAACCGTACGTAACCAGTAGTTGTTTGGCTGTGTCAGTGTTTTTTCATTACATCTCCATTCTTCTTTGTCTGGAAAGGAGGTAGTGTAATATGTATCGATCATTGGTCGAGCACACATCATGTCCAATGGTGTTCCCAGGATACTGTCGGAAATAACCGATTCCAGCAGCCTGTTTGCGTCACAGACATGAGTATGTGGCGATTCATTCGCTATATGCCATAGGAGAAATGTAGTTAATCTGGTCTTCCTTTCCACAACAATGTGCGACGGTGGTAGGTCCAGAACAAGTTCCATTGCCAGTGGCAGAGAAGAGGACATTGTTCCCGTGATTGCCATACTCGCAATCCTTTGTATAGACGTAAGTCTTGCAGTGGCTCTGGTTTTCTGGGCTTTCTGCTACCGTGCTATCGCATCATAGGTTATGGTTGGACTTACTACCATCACATAAAGCTAATGGACTAATAAGATTTCCCGCATATTCTTCGCCAGGTCCAGACGGATAACCTTCCAAATGTGGATTTCAGGTTAGTGTCTCATCAAATAGGACGCTTAGATATTTTACATTATCTGCAAATTAAAGTTTCACATCTTGGATGGTGGGTGGTACTCTCGTCTTCCTGGTAAACGGTACTATAGTGGTTTTGTTCGGGTTAATACTCAGGTTTTCCCTGCTACACCAGCTTCAAATGGCGTTTATCAGCTGTTGTAGGGCTAAGGAAATATCCTTCTCCCCCGACCGAATTTCTTAAGTCGTTTCAAAAGCTCGGGCATAATAATAACTCATGGATACTCCTTGTAACTAGCAAAAGCTGTCAGAAGATGCTATAGCATTAATTATTGTTAAAACATCTTGAGATACATAAAATGGACACATCCCAAGCAACACCATAAACTAGTAATATTAATAGTATAATAAACTGCAGATATGGAACGTCCGCACCGTTGAATAACTGTTTATAATGCACAAAATAATTTATAAACGTTTCATATTGGTTAATACCTATGATAAGAGAGATGAAAATGTCTCGTTAAATTTATTCAACGCTTATAATCCGAACATTCAACCGTTTTATATACCGACACACAATATTTCTTCCGATTTTTATTTAATTTTCAATGATATAAAATGTGTTTTATTTTACATAATACTTTGTTAAAACTCTAAAACGTTTCATTATATTTCCTATCTGTACACGAGGTTTACAAACTCTACTCATTTAGTAATCATTATTGTATAATATTTGTTAATGGAGTAGTAATGATAATAAAAAGAAAGATATCTCTTTCTGAAAAAAGTAGTAGCAACTAAATAATAACATTGTTGTGGTTTTTCCCGTGATTACTCCTGTACTCATTGTCAGTATCGCGTTTCTGTGTTTTTCCATTATTTTATTTTGCTGTATATCATACCACGGTTGAGCTTTACTTGTATGTACGAGACAACACAGTGAGAGTTGCCAAATCGTACACTTGTACGCGTATTTGCTTACTCACTTGTTCAATACAGGCAGCAACTACGTTTCATAGGTTTTCTCGGTACCCAAACTAGAATTTGCTAGCACGGTGTATATTCTCTGTAGTAAAAATACTAACATTATTATGGAAATTTGAAAAGAGAAAATGCAATAGAGTACGCTTCTTTGGCTAGCAATGTATCTAAGATCATACGCGCATGCGTGAAGAGCTAAAATTAGGATGACATATATCAGCGTTCCGCCAAGTTTAGCGCTGATAACGGCAATTGTAAGTCGTTACAGCGTTAGTCACCCTCGGCTAGCATCTATTTGTGATTTGTAGAGTCACATTATCCTCTAATTCCAATTAGAACTTGTGGTGAATTCCCTAGCTGGTCGTAAATGAGAGTGTGATATTGATATAACAGTAAATCCACGATATTAGTTGCTTTCAACTATAGATTAATAATAATAAGGAGAACATTTTCCAGAAAAATGAAGAGTAATTTGCAAAGACAGAACGTAAGAATCGAAGGTACGAAAAAGTTTTGAATATATTAGTACAGTCCATGCATTTTCAATTAGCGGATGCGCGATAACAAGAGAGCGTGCTTCATGGAGTGAGACACACCTGAAGGAATATGAAACCACGTTCAAAATCGCACTATCATTATTTGTACAAAATACGAAATTTAGTTTTTACTGTAATATGTATCTGTAGTACTGTCCGCCAGCCATTAACTGGGCTCCATCTGCCTCTTCGCACTGGTGACGTAAGACGCGCGTGAGGGTGGGGTTCCGTCAACAGAAAATGCATGGACTGCAGGGGCTTTGCCGAAGTACGGTTTAAGACTAAGAAATACACGTTGCTGGTTGTAAATTAAGAACGCCGTTTCCTGTGTAGGTCATAAAGTGTCATACAAAGATCAGCTGTCAACTTTTACTGTATAATTTTGACAGCGCATAGCTGGTGTGTGTCTCTCTTTGTCGAGAACAGAAGAATAGCGTTCTAATTCCATACATATATATCTATGGTAGTTATGGCAAGCTATGCTATGACAACACAATATTAGATATCACATATTAGAAGTTAGCAACACCGCGGATACGTCTATGTGAAAGTTATGGAGACTATTTTGTTGCGATTCACATTTTTGTCGTGGTGTAAGATTTTAAATACAGTTTACGCAAAAACTTTTAAGGTTAGATAATGTTTATATTCGATTTGCCCTGTACATAGTATCTTTACTGCTTATTCTCGCTATCCAGCGGCCAAGTGTTCTTGCCGACCGGACACCAAACGACGCCGCGTCGTCATTGTTTCCGATCAGCGAAAAACAATCGAACGCGTTCAACAATTGTCCGTGCCCACTTAGGTTGTATGTTTGTTATTCGTGCCGATTCACGGAAACCGTAAAATATCCGCGGCCTAGGCAACATATTGTTTAACCGCATCGTGGGCTGACGCGACATTTATGCGCTCACTGAAGAGCGTTGGTATTTACTTTATGTAACTTCGACGGCCAGCGGTTATAAACGCCTCGCTAATACTATTTCAACAGATTTTTTTTCCTACGCTGGCGATCCTCTCTTCGATGCTAAGTGCTGGCTAGACCTTTGTCTCTAATACGCTTACACCGATTTAGCAACGGTAGCGGCCGTGTTCTACACATTTTATCTTATTATTCGATTTGGTATTGTGGTATTCCTATAATCCTTTTACTGGACAGATGTTGGAACAAATTTATACTGCCGAACCCGTAATTTTCATTCCATTACGATTCCGCATCTTCTACCAAATTATCTTAGCAGTCTTATGAGAGTTGAACAATCACGAATACACATAAAGAATGAACGTAGATTGCTTCTCGGGAAGATGAGAACAACTTAATTTCGATAGGAGACTTTAATTTAGTACCGTGCATAAATGTGGGCGTTATTATTTGCACCAACTTTCCATTGCCGAATGGGTGGTCAAATATTCATTCGTATTTGTTCCCTAGTTGTGATGATGTTTGGAGTGGAGATTTAGCTTACAGAAGTGTGCCTGGCAAGCATATATGCCTATCTACTTTTACACGAGTTTGAATATTATGGAATTAGTGCCCCTCTTACGTAGTTATTGTCCTATTTTTCTAGTGTAGGTCGTGGAACAATTACCATTAGAATCTTAAGAGCTAGCCCAGGTAGGGCTGAATCCAGGATGATGAAATTTCGATTCAAAAATTTTCGGAGATTTTTACCTACTCCTACTCTCTACTAATTGTGTCTTTTACCATTACTTTCTTTATTTTGTAACTATGAACAAAAATATTCAGTTAAAACAAGGAATTAGTTTTTATTTCTGTGCACCACACCGTAAAAAGATCAAAGTACGGTGTCCTTAATCTTGACCTATGTTTTAATTAGTACAATATTTTATTTTTAAGGACGCGCAGCCTGATGGTACCTCATATGTCTGGATACCCCGCCGTGCGGGAGTTGCGGGGGTGTACTTTACGCCACTGGAAGAGAGTAACGGGGTTTCCTTCTGCCAATAATTCCATACTATTGATGGAAAAAACATTCTAAATCTTGTCAACAAAACTAATAAATCCTTAGAACCAATGAATCATTGAATGAAAGTGGACTAGAATCAATCCCACAAAAGAACGAGATGACAGTGTTAAAACAATCTCAAAGTAGATAATGAATTTTGCTTTAACATGGCTGGTTAGCCATAAAGTGTGTGCTTAAACACGGTGATCGTAAACTATGTTGTGCAGGAATATAGTGCAGATGCTAGCAAAGGTCTTGTCTGTTCATATTCTGGCAGAAGAACAGACCACTTTTTACGGTACTGACGCTAGTGATAGAAATCGTGTGAGACAACTCTAATCTGGATAAGGAGCTTGATACTAGACCATGGTCATTTTTACACCTACCTCAAGAGATTATAGTTATCCGAGGATGAAATACGCCGGTACTACGGGAGTCTGAAAGCAATGGAGCAGTCGATTCAGGCCTGGGATAAATAGGTAGTTATCCGAGGATGATATACGCCGGTTCTGCGGGAGTCTGAAAGTAATGGAGCAGTCGATTCAGGCCTGGGATAAATAGGTCAGCACGACACCACCATGGAGCATATAATGCCCAAATCCTGAGAAGAGAACCGGAGGAAAGAACTTCTTAAAGAATAGCATAAAGCAGACAGAGAACGAAATTAATTAATACAGACTGATGTTGTGTCTAAACAATAAATCAGAAATACCAGAGAAGATCATCGAGATGGTTTAGTTGCAGTAGCGCCAGACTTTCTCACAGCTGCCGGAAACAGCGCTCTGGGACCTGTCGGTTTCCTCTCAACAAGAAACGAAAAAAAACCAAAGCAGTTTATAATAATAATATAAATATGTGTAATAGTATATGTAAACAAGATTTTCCTTCTCGTTGTCATAAACAGCAGGTTCAAAAATATATAATTTCTGCTGGAGATAAAAGTTCTTTTCTTGACTTGAAAAGAACTTTTTCGGTTTAGTCGATGTCTACAATGTCTATTCATGCTGGTATACCTGTCGAAGTAATTAAAACGGTTCAATATGCATTGTTTTAATTTGATAGTTAAATGTTTCGTATCGCCTAAAATTAATCAACATTTTGTTAAAGTTGAGCAACCCACGAATTAGAGTCGAAAAAGTTAACACATTTTTGCCCTATCATTTATGAGCAAACAAATGTGAATCTTGCATCTCTCCACCAATCCTAACAAGTTTTTTAAAAGTTGTTTCCTTGCACCCTGTATATGCTAATATGTCACCATGTTTACCAATGAAATACTATTTAACTTAGCGCTAGATCCTTTCCAATAAAACAAGATATTATTTATTAATACCATAAATTGTTCCTTCTTTTTTCTACAATCATAGAATCGCATCAGCAGATAGCATTCCAGCATTCTGCAGTTGCGTGTGTGGCTGCTAAAACTTCTTTACGTTTTTCTGATTTTGTTTATGACCAAATACAAATGTAACGCAACACTTAGCAAAAGCAATCTGAAAAAACCTATAAGATCTAGAATCGTATGAAGGAACATACTGGTAAGTATGCAAATGCGAAGGTACTATACAGATAGTCGTACAAGAAATATCCAGAATGTCTTTTAATCTAAAGTAATTGAAGCTCGTTACGTTTTATTCATATATATTGCGGTAATACCCAGTTTAATATGTAGAGAGATAAGAAGTTATACAGAAAAACGTAGGCGAAGCAAGAATTTTTATAAATCGCCAAAGAAGTAGGTATGGAGGTCGGTTTTATTTGCATTTAAATACCTGAAATATTTTCTTGTTTCTCACTGTCCACTGGATAGGTAAGGCTACTAAAAGACACACACTAAAGATAAATGGTTCGATACGTTTTGCAGATATGGAATGTGTTCTTCCTATGTATTTATTGATGCGCTGCGCTGTTATGAAAATTACATTGCAGTTATTTTGGTGTTGTTAATTTTGTATCAACTTCTGAGAAATTTACAAAGAAATCTTCTCATATTTAAATTCTATATAATTACTAGATATTTTCCATTATAATCGTTTTAGTCTTAATTATATCAAGGCTATAACCCCAATAAAATATATGTTTCTACGCCTGAAGGATTTCTGAGCACCTGATAAGATGAGAATTATATGTAGACGCAAATTTCGCTTTTAAATGGAAGAAGAAAAAATGATAAATGAAGGATCCTTTTGCATATGTAATAAGCCGTTTGAGTGTTGATTTATGTAATTCTTGCTGGTTGCTCAATTATACCAAGAAGGGTAGCGTAGGAGTAAAAGGAGTAAAAATATCGTTCAAGATAAATAACTTCATGTAAGAAACGAAGTGAACACGAAAACAGAGTTGATCCATTAGTGGTTAGTCGGACTTGGCAAATGGATATTTCACCTGATGTATTTCGGTTAAAAAAAAAAACTTGTTTTGGGCATATATGAAGTGACCAAAAAGGATGCAACCGTCAGTGGCGAGGGTTCTTGGGAAATAAATTTAGTTTTTTGTACTAATAGCTACCAAACTAATTTATGTAGGTACATGGTTCTTGTACTAACAAAAGGAAAAGTGAATTGTAGATCTCTGTGTGTTAATCTTTATTACAATTATTGTCAAAAGAGGAATATGCAGTTTTCTAAGACTAAAATGATTAGATTCTATCATGCTTATATTAAAAAATATAACTTCTATACCATCTACAAAGAATGTATATATATATATATATATGTAACTATCAAACATTTTATTGCTGAAATCTTGTATCTTGAGTGTAGTAATAAACAATTAATATTAGAGTGAAGAATATGCAGAATAATCATAAAACGTTTGAGGGACTGTTCAAATAAATCAAAGGTAAATATTTCTTACCTCCTATCTCGAATAAAATGCTTTCTCTTGCGTCAGTAGTGATATAGTTCCGCAATGAGTAACCATTTTCACACGTAAATACAAAAGGTTGCCTAAGTTAATTGCGTGGGTTTAAAAATGTTCCGCTTGGATTATATTTTAAGAGTTTTTAAAGCAGCAAACTACTCTGGTTTCCCTTCTAACTTAGCATTGAAATCATCACGAGAAACTCCAGACTTATTTAAATATTGATGCATTAGCTTATTAGAAAATTAATGCTACAGTAAAATATTGCTTAAGAAATCGAGAAATGTAAATGCTATGGGACTCAACTTCTTTTTTAAACTACGGATTCAAACAAACAGAAAAAGAAGTTCGTTGTAAACAATTTCGAAAATGGCTATTGTACTCAGGCTATACGAGAGAGATAATACGAGAAATGCAAACTAATTGTAGCTTCTAATTAAAAACATAAAAAGAGGTATTGAGTTTTGTGGCTAACTCAATCAAAGTAGGTATTCAAGTGCGTGCATGCGTTATACTTGTTTCAACCAGTGCGAAATTGTTATTTGAACAATCAAACAATATTCCGTTTGAAAAGTGATTGCTGCAACAATTTAAAACGTCAATTTGACGTGAGTTCATTAGTGGATGCGCTAAAATAATGTGTTAACGATTGGTACTTTTCCTTTTGATTTTTAATGTGTTAAACCAACATTTTTTATATTTGCTTGTAACATTGTAAATTAAAGAAATTGATTGGAGATGCAAATAGTAATTAATGGAAATTCAAATAAATTCTATTGTCAAAGATCCACAGAATAAATGACTCAAATATATCTGAAGTAGTAATTTAGCAACGTCTTATACATATATATATATATAGAGCATTTATTTATTTCTGGTTTGAGAATGAATAAATAATAGAATCCTTTCCATTCGCTGTATTTCACAGTTATTTATTTAGTGCTACATGTTTCGGTTTTCGCCATCATGGGGTACTAATTGTTAGGGAAAAAAAGAATACGTAAAATGAGTCGAATGTTAAATGATTAAAAATTTAAAATATAAGTAAATTTATTGGTCTATTACCGAAGAATATGTTAAGATATTTTGTTGTTCTTGAAGATTACAATGAATACATTTATTTAATAAATTTAGACATACTGGTTAGAAACCTGATTACTATAAATTTAGAATTAGAAGTGATATTAGCGATAAATGTCAAGATTTCGATAAAGACCAATGAGTTTCTGCAGGACAGCAATGATAAACTTATTCATAATAAAGAGCATGCTAAAAAAAAGGAAATAAAAGGAAAAGCAGTAAAGAAGGGTAAAAATCAACAATGAAAGTTGCGACTGTATTGGCAAGATTTGGCAGATCGAAGGAATAGCTTATATCGATCTATATAAAGCCTTAATCAGTAGATATATTAAATAATTCTACATCTTTCTTTACAAATCAGCTAGGTGCTATCACTATGGGCTTCTCTAAAGCTGTCCAAAGTTTATATCATGGATACATTCTTATAAAGCTTAAAACAATTGGATTGAGTAATATCATGATATATATATTTTAAATCTTATCGGGCCAGTAGGACCCAATTTGTCTTTTTTAATAGATTCTGTTCCAAAAATTATATAGCAACTTTAGGAGTACCTCAAGTGTCTAATTTGGGTCCATTGCTCTTTAAAATTTTATTTAATAATATCACTCCCGTAATTAATTCTTATAAATTACTCTTTGCCGACGATTTTTCTTGAAATTTCTTGTGCCGCTGGCTGTTCCGCTTTGCACAATGACATTAATAGTATATTCAGTTGGTGTTGTATGAACAACTAATCTTTTAATATTAACAAATGCAAAACCATCACCTTAACTAGACGTTCACTACCTGTCTATTTCATCTACAACTTGCAGCTACTCTGTCGTCGAATTTTTAAGGATTTGGGTGTAATTTTTAATACTCAATTTACGTATACTGAATACTACGCCTTAATAATTAAATCTGCCTCCAATTCGTTAGGGTTCATTATCCGCAGCTGTAAGTCCTTCTCTAACGTTGACACCCCCCGGGCGACTAGACTTTCCCCTGTGTAGCAACTGTGGGATGAGTAGAAGAAACTCCTGTGCACCTCCTTGCCGACTGCCCGGCAGCGGACAGGGAGAGACGGAGTTGTCTAGGGGTCGCTCGGTTAGACGAACCCAGTCTAAGTAAACTTACTCTCGACCAACTTGCGGACCTCTTTGTTCGAGTACAACCATGTCGAGAGGGCTAAGACATCGTGGGGGCACAATAGGTCTTATGGCCGACTTGCCTTATGGGATAAACCTGCCCATGTAGGTCAATAAAAAAAAGAAAAAGACGTTGATACCTTAAAGACTCATTCTTTTTAGTTGTTCCTTCACGCCTCGAATATGCTTCTGTCGTTTGGTCACCTTACTACGTTAATCACAAACGTCAGATAGAGAAGACATAACGTAGATTTGTTAGATTTTTAAGGTTCAAAACATATCACAGACTCTCCAAGAAATGCGGATCACTCTATAGTGTTATCCCCTTTCAATATACCATCGCCTCATTACCGAAGGACTTCAGCAAGCATCAACTTTGTGTTTAAAGTCAGAGGATTTGTAGATTCAATATTTACGGTAATGTTCACGTTTTTTACATTTTGTTACACATTGTTCTTGTATTTGACGGTATTAACTGTCACTCATGTGTCATCAAAATTGTTAGTAATAAATATTATGTAATTTCGTCTGAAATCTAAATTGTAAAATGGTAACGACTCAAGCCTCTAACACCTTATAATGACCACGAAGAGTGAAGACCAGTCGAAACACCAGGGCTACAGGAAGAACACCCATAGGTGATGCAGTCCTTTTGACATTGTAGATATTATTACTGGCTTGTAATATTGTCAATAAATAGTATAGTATAGTATTGTTTATTTGATATTCGTTTGTTTATTTACGTCTTCGAATTATAAGAACACTTTATCGCTGTTGTTTTTTTAGGTATTTGTACGTCATTTCATATTACCTAGCTTTATTCAATTTAATATTAATAATGGTACATACCATAAGGTTACACTTATCTAGATCTAGTTTGGAATATTGATTGATAACTTCTACAAATAATTTAAACAGTGGCGATTAACCTCATTAAAAATGAGATTTATGTTGATGTAATCCTCTAAAATATCACAGTAGGCGAGTCAACTTATTCTATTTTAGCGCTGCCCATGACAAACGAATGAGATATAATGTTGCCTGTCTTAATGTCAAATGTCACGTTTTCATGGAAAATTTTCATTTAAATTCAAGCTCGATTTTTAGCACTGAGTGCAGTGTGTTCAGACAAGATATTGTGTGGCGTATACTGTTTTGGTATTAATAATATTTGAATACAATGAAATTGACAAATCGCTTAATTGTAGAGCCTAAAAGTTTCTAATTTTTGCGATTGTAGATTATATATAGCAGGGAGAAGTTTTATTTAGCCAGAAGTGGTATATTGTAGGCGAAATTTATTTATTTGGAATGTGGCTGGTTATTAAAATAAAAGATTTAAATTTTTTTACGTTTCGGCTTCTTTATTCATTAATTAAGCCTTCTTCAGAACTGAATGTATACGTTATCGCGCAAAGGGTCAAAACACAAACAAACTAACAATAACAAATTTTTTTTTTTTATACATGTTAAAAGAATTGTAAACGACGAATTAAATTAAACATTATAGACAAACAAAACGTATACCTTTACAATTGTAAATGAAATCACTATCACAAAGCACTTGCTTTGTGATAGTGATTTCATTTACAATTGTAAAGGTATACGTTTTGTTTGTCTATAATGTTTAATTTAATTCGTCGTTTACAATTCTTTTAACATGTATAAAAAAAAAAAATTTGTTATTGTTAGTTTGTTTGTGTTTTGACCCTTTGCGCGATAACGTATACATTCAGTTCTGAAGAAGGCTTAATTAATGAATAAAGAAGCCGAAACGTAAAAAAATTTAAATCTTTTATTTTAATAACCAGCCACATTCCAAATAAATAAATTTCGCCTACATTATATATAGCTACTACACCTACTTGCAACTTGTGACATTAAAACTCAATTCCGAACGTTAGAGAAATTCGTTCTTTGGGAGGTGAGGCTATGAAGATTTGCAAATATTGCGACGGCCTGTGCCGGGTAAACAAAATAAGAAAGTGGATCGACCGACGCCTACTTGTTTAGACGAAAAAAATAAACCGGTATCCGAGGAACGTTCTTTTACTAATGCAACGACGTTTGCACTCTTATATGTACTTACATACCCAGGTGGATATTATGCGAAGTACGAACCATGAATCATTAGTGAAAAGCACTAAATTAGTTGCTTATCTTGGAGTTCGAGAATAATGCAATAGTAGATAATTTATTCGCTGTGGATGTATTTACGAAACTGCATCTTTCATCACTTCTAAGACGAAATTTTAGATTCGCATTAGAAATTGAATCCTTCGCATTGTTTTTATTTATAGAATATCTCTCTTGACTTTCATCACCACATGGATGATTAATTTGAAGATGCATTTAAGTATGTTATTTTTCAAAAGAGATACGAAGACCTTGAGTTAGACGTGAACCTGTGTAATATGAGAAATGGTTAATAAATTATGATCTGAGTTCTTCTTTCTGTCTCACCATTAGCATCTCCTCCAACTGCTTTCCTGTTGAACGACCACACCTAAGTAAATTGCACATAATTACTGAGTAAAAGTAGCACGCACTGCATTTCTGCCTTAATTCCTTGCAGAGATTCAACTCATGCAATTCTTTTAATTTGTCCTAATTGTTATCAATTTTCAAGAGTGCCTTCTTCCTTTTATTCTATTGGTTGATTTATGAAATAATACCGTACACTTGAGCTACTACGTTAATAGCTATAAATTACATAAACATACCAAACAATTTAGCTATACTTACATGTGGATAGGTGTTGATTGTAAAATCGTGATTTGCGCTCTTTGTTTGAGTGCGTGTTATTTTCGTAATGTGGTTATAATGACACGAACAGCACTAAATATTGACTATTCTTTTCTTTTATGCTCTTTAGGGGTTACACCTTGCTTCTTTCTTTGGGAAAGCTATTCTTATTTTTAATTTGTATTATCCCCAGCAATAAAAGGCTTACAGACAGACAGCTTAAAGGCAATAAATATAATTTCTTTTTGCTTTTCTTTGGATACTGAAAAACACAGTGGAAGCTTTATATATTCTTTTCTAGTTTCTTAGCTCCAAAGTGCCAATTAAGCATAGTCGTTAAACGATTCGTTATCGGCAAACTATTAATATGAGCCATTGATAAGTTAGTCGTCGTTACGCAACGTTAAATACCTTTTTAGTTCAACAAATGCTATAGATTAGAATTTTAAAATTGAATTGATTACTAATGGAGCAATAATGTAACCAGTCTTTTATCTACTATATAACTAGTTAATGCTGTCTTAAATTTATGAATCGAGGTCAATAATCTGTAAATTTACTACCCAGTTAGTGTGATAATATCAAAATGATTTATGTTATTTTATCTGTGCTAATAAAAGAAGAATGGAGAATCCTAATAAATAATTAAGTAAATTAAAACTAGAGCTATTTACGTATCACGATTTAAGAAGGCTTTTTAAAACCTCACGGAGCAAAGTTTTAAGGAGAAAAGGACCATTTGGTTTTGACATAGAAGCACTATTTTTTCTAATTAAATAATGTAAGTTTTCACAGCCGGTAACATATTATAAAGAGTCGTGATCTTTAAGAATTTCTTCCGAACGTTTCATTTATGTACATCTGCGGTGAGCATCATCAGCGCTGCGCTTGGAGTGTTACTCGACGCAAATAGGAATTTGACAGTTAGAAAATGTCCTCCTGTCATTGGCAGGAGTTGTTTATGAGACTGTTTTAGTAAAATCGAATATTGATCACAATATTCTCTTTTTTTGCGATTACAATTTTGAGGGTGCTTCTCTTGGTAAAGGGGTGAAGTATAGTGGGAAATCGTGCTACCGAAATTAATTATTCAATCCCCGCATTGGAGAGCATGTTCGGCATCCGCGGATTTTTCCGTTCGACCTGGTCAGCAATATCGCTCGAATTCCTTCAGCCTGGTTTGTGGTGGTTTATAAGCACTAAAGGTGTCAGAAATCATCTGCCATAAAGTATAGACGAACATTTATTGTAAAGTCTTCAGGATTTCAGAATCTTCATTCGTTTTTGAGCTATAGGGCCGTCCTTTTTTTCGTTTAACATTCTGCATAAGTAAGCTTTATTTATTTACTTTAAAAATAATATTTTAATCTAGTGATAATTCAATGCTATTTTGGGTTATCAATCGAGGAGTCATGGCCAGAATAAACACAATGCATTGTCCGTATGGATATTGAGTATTGAGGAAAAATTAGTATCCGCATCGGTCGATTATCTGTCCCGTCCACCGCAGCCGCTAGGATCTATTGTATATAGAGCGGATGTTTTCTTTAAAGTTCATCTAACAAGTTCAGACCCTTGAGGTAGCTCAGAATCTTTTCGAACCAGGTTTGTTCAGGAATTCTAGAGAAAGATCACCCTTCCTAAAGATGTCATACCTGAAGATATGCTCAACTGTTTCATCGTCCTATAAACACAGCCGGAATTCAGTCTCTTCAGATTGTCCGATTCCGTGTAAGTGCTTTCTGTGTTTGCAGTGACCTGTAGAGACGGAAACTATTACTTTGACATCTGTACGGTCAAATTTAAGTAGTTTCTTGGTTCTGACATGATTAGATGAAATGTACTTTTTCGCGTATACCAGATCAGGACAATTGTTCCAATGTTGGAGCACTTTCTGATTTGTCCATGCATTGATTTGGTGTTTAGCTACCGTAGGTGCTATGCCAATAATAAGTTGCTGATCCTTGGATATGGTAGAACCAATCACACTACTTCAATTTTTCCATCACAAAATTATTACGTCCAAAGTGAGCCATGCTTTGAAACTAGAAACCTTTTTACTCGCTGTCAATAGTATTCTATCAATAAGAAAAACAATACTTGTTGCCACTAGAAGATCTTGTTTTGGCGCAGATTCTTACGTTAGCAGTAATAATCTTTAGTCTTACAAAAGGCATAAACTAACAAATAATAAATAATTCTTTTGTTTTCATAATTTTTCTATAGCAAATTTTAGAAAGAGGGTAAGCAACATCGTTTAGCTTGTTCTTACATAAAATGTTATTGCTTAAAAATATTTAGGTTTGAAAATTATGAGTATAAAAAAAATACGAAACAGTCGGTTTGAGTTAGTAGTGCAGCTAATGCATTCCTATATGTGTCACCTATAAGCGCTGTACTGTCAATTAAACTTGAACGATTTATAGTACGTGCAGTTTTACATGCTAATTAACTTTTTATTTTAATAACTGCATCTGAGTGGACGTAATGCAATAATCAAAAGGTGAAATTGATTATGAAAATGGAAATTTAAAGTTCACAGTTTGTGTGTTCAAGTACCTACACATCCTTGCCGTTTCCTAGTAATTAAGTATTTTAATTTCTCACATTATTAATGACATCAACGCACGAATTAAACAACTACACACGCTCATATATAAAACTATGGCTCATACATAAATCTATGATAAATAATCAGGAGAATGGCGAAAAGCACTACATCAAATCAAACGTAAACAGCGAACTCGGAGACGTTCGCTTCGTTTCCAATAATTATTTAAATAAAATCCTATTAAAATCAACCGTTCTTTCTATCCCTCCCTGTCTTTCGTTCCGTCTTCCTCTATTTCGTTCCTTCCAGAACCTGTAGAAATAAACCAATTCGTCATCGCTGGTCGCGAATAGATCGTTATTAAAGAAAAATAAAAGAAGGGAGAAAGAAATTATAAGAGACCGCCGCTCCTCGGCGTCCCCTTCTGATGCACCAGCGAAGAGAGTCCGCGGAATTCTGCAGACGCGTACAACGCATACAGACCGTGCACTTAAGCGCGGCGTACTCTAGGAGCTAGGTGCTCCTCTAAGATCGTGCTATAAGAGTGAGTGACTCTGTGACTTCGCGTCCGCGAGAACCAATCGCGTAGCCGGCCTCACGGCCAGTCGTTCTACCAAGACACTAAACTTCTTAGAGCCAACAGTCTAACGCAAGACTTTGAGTGAGTAGCTAGTGCGTATAATCCGATATCAAAGTGGAGAGTTATAGGGCACAATAGGGCCCTGGCGAAGCGCAGGCCATGGCGACTGGTGAGTCTTATTAGAATATAGAAGGCCGCGATCTTATTACTAACGAACATCCAATTCTCCCGAATATATCCTCGCAAAACAGCTAAATACACCTTTCACTTACTTACCTTAACACCGATAATACAGCAGTGCTCTCGAGAAATGTTCGAACGTTACGAAAAGAAAAGATAAAAGATTTAACGCAACGCCGCATTGGAAAAGGATCGTGTGCGAGTGAGTATCGATACTACTGCTGGACACCTGCTGATGCTAACCTGCGGAATATGACTTAAAATGGTACTTTGTTAAAACAGCACCAGTGCGCGAAAGGACGTTAGTGCCTAACCGAAGAATTTCACCGTTATAGAAGATTCTTTTTTGCAAAATTACAAGCCTTATAGAAGAATATCCACCATCACCGGTGTTATAAAGAATATTTATAAAAAGAAAACAAGAAACTAAACGAACTCCGCGGAGAAATTCACTCGCATCGACCTAAATACATTCACTCGCAGGTTATACATAGTAAACCGGCAGACATTGGCAAAGTTAAATAACAGTGTCGTTTCCTGCAGTCATTACAATAAAGTGCGATTTTAGATGCGTAAACTGATATCGGCATAATAGTGACCTTTCCTTTCTGATAGCTTTATCCTCCTACCCAAAAATTTTTACTAACAAAACTTGTTTCTTTTTATGTTCGCATATCTGCATGATATATACAAACGTATACTGATTTTCTTCTTCTTTATGTAAGTGCCATATGCTATATTCGACGTTTATAACAGGATATTGCATCCACAAAACGGTGTATCACATCGATTTCGACACGCTAGCTGAAAGGCTTATGCTAATATTAGATTTTATATAGCTGAATCGCGCGGTTTGTGTGAAATATATAGAATTTTAACGGTAGATCAAGCGAGAAACCTTTCCATATTCTATTTTGTATAATTATAAAATACGAGCGGCCATTTATTGTTGTGCAAAATAAGCGTTAAGCAGCAAAATATGTCCTCTTATGTACATATATGTATGTAAACACCTATATATTGATGATGCACACTTATTTTTGAAATGAAAGAAAATGAAAGATAATAAACTACAATACAAAACTCATCACCGAATATAAATAGTTTATTAACCACTTATTTTGTTGCACAAAATATGTATTAAAGCACAATGGAATCTCATTTTAAACATGTTTAATATTTAAATGTTTAAACGTTTGTTCATTACGCATTCTTTTTGCTATCACTCACGAAATGTTTAGACGTTTCGTTATGTAATATGTCTAAAAATACAATATGAACAAATATAAATTCAAATTTATCAGTTCATTTATTTATTTATGTTATGAGTAACTGAGAAAAATAAAAACAAGCACGTACTACAAATAAGTACTTAAATGGTATGAAGGAGTTATATATAGTTCTTTCAATATTGTTTGCATTAATACAACCATTAAATGAAAATATTTTTTTAAATAATAAATATTTAAAAATTAATGTTTCTCTAAATTATCTAATATCCAGTATCTATCCAGGATGTATCCAGATATTATTATTTATTAGATACACTGCACTGAGAAAAATAGTGACAACAAATTTTATAATTAATTGTATTGTAATTATGTTAGAGCGTATAATTTTTCTAATAAACAGTAATATATGGATGAATACTGGGTATTAGATAACATATTTATAATGCATGATAATATCTATTTTCTCCACGTGTGCAATCTGCGCCATCGTTTCCAGCCTAAACGAATCCATCGTGAAACTGAAGTAAACCACCAGTTAATTAAAACCCTATACTAGAGTCTTGCTGTATTCAGTGGCAGATTTAAACCTTGAGAGAGTGCAGACGCAATTCAGTTTTGAGACCTCAATAACAAACAATTTATTTTTATATTTAGCAGCTACTGATTTGTGTTTAAAAAATCTAGTAATCTAAGAATAACAACAATTATTTGTAAACCACTATAATGGATTCTACTATTATTTTGTGGATAATTGAAGACATTTGGAATATCTACTACAATTAATTTCACTTCAAGCATTCGAATTCAATCTTTAGGTTTCCTGGGAGTGCATTGATAAAATGAATAAAGAAATATGCTTTTTCTGCTTCTGTAAACTGTTAGTTTGTGTTGAATATTGTTAAATTATTTTAGATAGATAGACAGATAGTTTTGTTAGACCCTGTGGTTGTATAAATACAGATGGGGTATGTCAAAATATATACATATATTCTACCCATAATAAAATCAGTTTCGTCTGTCAATTAAATCATATTCAGGCATACTATTTTTGTTACTATCTGGAAAACGGAAAAAAATATCACTACGCGGTTTTCGCCTCTACCTTGGTCCGTCAAAGGTTATTCAGAAAAATTTATACACTTGAGAATAACGCCATCTGGTGCATTTCTTGAAAACTAACTTTGCATTATTTGTTTTTGTTGAAAAACCTTGTCTGAAACACTGTTGACTCGAGGTAATCACATTGTGCTTATTTAAAAAGAGTGAATTTTAGATTCTTTCTACCTGTATTATGCACTTTATATAATGCAAATTAATATTAAAATTTAGAAACAAATTTTTCGGAGGTACCAGTAAATGTAGGTTTGTTATCATATATGTCTGATATTTGGCTAGATGGTGGCTACGCCATGAAGTAAGCAATTCAGTTGTTTCCTTTCCATTTTGTAAATATTTCGGTTGTTAGCTTTCCTGATGTGGAAGCTCGCAAAATTTGATATCTACAGATATAATATATTTTCACATTTTAAAAATATTAGTAGTAATCTGGCATAAACTTTCGCTCTGATAGTACCAAACCCACTTCGAGTCTCTTTGAATACTAATAAGCATAGGTGATATAACTTTTACAATATTATTCTATGATCTATAAATATCTCAAGAATCATTAAAATCTGTGAGTGACAGTCTGAGAGCATACCTTCTTAGTTGATTACTATTTTATTTTCATTATGTTTCTTGTAATACGATGAACATTTATATAGTATCTTTCCAAAATTCATATTTTTTGCACTTTATTTTTATAGAAGCATATGTAAAGTCTTCGTATTTAATTACCTTCAAGTACAGAGTGACTCAACGCAAAATAAATATTTACATTGAAATATCTAATTCTAATCGAAAACAGCCAGTGTAAATTGAATATGTGTATGCTGCAAAACGTGTTAGTAACGGATTTTCAATTACATCGATACGAAAGGTCGTCACCATTAGCGTGTATTTAATAATCTTGTGCACTTGGTTAATAATTAACGGCCATGGCGTAGAAACAGTTCTATAAGTATGAAAAGAGCAAACTAGACACATACAACAAATGCTAAGTGCAGACGAATCAGGCATTCATCTTCGAAAAACCAGAATAACTTGATTCCGATATTATTAGTGGAAACTGTTTTCCTTTCTTATTTTATATATTATATACGTCATCCATTTTGTTTACGTATCGTTGTATTCGCTGAATAGATACTTGCAAAATGCGATATGCATGGACGGAATTGTAGGTATATATTTTACTGCAATAACATACGTATAGATTTCTGTGTTATTAACCGAACCGTACGTGTAAATAAAACGTTATTAAAGCTCATTATGGATGTAGACATCAACTGTAAATTACGTAAAACCGTCGCTATGATTCACCATTTTTAATTATTGATATAATGTCTCCTATGAAACGCTAATGCAGTTTACGATCATTATTGGCGTTTAATTGAATCAATTTGGAAAATTATTAAGTACAGTTACAAGATCTGAATTAAGAATAGGGAACTTGTCAAAGCTGCTATTAATTAATTTTGCTGATGTAAACATTAAAACAACAACTGCTTCGGTTATCACTTAAATGTATTCATTTTATTTATATGGATCTCACACTCTTCCCTTTCTTTTCCTTGCAAATACCGATAAATATGTGCAACATAACGGTGCAACCTACATTAAGCACAGAACATATTACTGCATGCTTGATGATGGGAAAGATCGCTATCTTCGCGAAAAGAATTGCAAACCGGGTACCTACTAAATGTACGAGTTACAACCAGATTATATCTATTCCATGCTAATATTTTAAAAATCTAGAACAAAACTGCCATATAAAATATTCGAATGATGAATAAAATCGTCATTTCGTAACATAAACTACATGTACATAGGTATAAAACGCGTTTGGATACAGTTTCTTCATGAATCCAGTTAGCCATGATGCATCATTCAGAGAGGCGCCATCTATATGTTTCTGGGTTTGTTAATAACAGCTTCCCTCAAATTAGAGAAATAAATTATAGTTTGCAGATGATTGTGAAAACGTAACATGTGATTATGTCGTTTCAGTATGAAAATTGCAAAGGAAAAAGAGATAACCCTTTTTGCAACCCTATGAAAGTTTTGTACGTTTCGTAATTATTCCGTCAGATAATTTTAGAATTAAGAAAACCGTTTTGATACGCTAAATTTATAAGAAATTATAATAACGGTGGTAATTTGCAAATTAAACTAATTAAATGTAATTTTAGAGTGTTCAGAGAGACCTTGGCTTGATACGCATCTAAATCGTTCGAGCAATTCTGCTGTTTTACTGTAGTTTCTTTTAAAATTGCATATATTTATAGGTCTCGTCCCTGGTTCTTACTATGTATAATTAAATTACTGTTGCAGCGTCTATATGTTGTTTTACGCAATTTAGACTGTTAAAATAAAATTATGCTGTATTATGTATTTTACAAAAGTGATTTTGCATGAGATTAAAACACAAATTACTTCAAACCATCGCTAAGATTAGATTTGAATATAGATAGAGTTATATGAGGAAGATATATCGACATGCAACATTTGAAACAGCAGGAATCTGTATTCTAAGTAGTCACAGGAATATTGTAGATCTGCCATTTCAAGGTCATTACTGCTTCCTAGTGATTGTTGTAATAGACATGACTTCCTGCAGTATATTTTAGTAATCTACAGCGTCTTTCACCAAAGTGTAAGCAGGCATAAAATTAACATCTTTTAGCGTAATTAAACCAGTTAAGGTAATTACATCAAGGTGTAAGCAGAACTCTTAAAACTCATATTTTTCATTTCTTCATTCACATTATATAACACAGGTTTTAATTCTGTGATAATCTTTCGGTGATTGGAATTCCAGACAGACTTTATACATACTCTATCGCAATATTGTAGAAAAGGTCTTATAAGAGCTTTTTAAAATATTAGGGAAGCCAAAGATAATGAAATAACAATAATTTAAAACACAATATAAACAGCCATGCTATATACAGGGTGTTTTGCAACGTCGTTTAAAGATTTTAAGGGCACGTAGTACGATCGAAAATAAGGTTAAAAGTCATAATAAACATATGTTCACAAATCAACCGTTTACGAGATAACAGCGAGTGTTCCTAGTAGTACATGGATATAACATATCCCAGTAAACAGGTGCTTATCAGCTATTGTTTTATGACAGTTTAATTTGACGTTTTGTGCAATTTGTAGCAATTACAATGGTTGCGTATTCTAATGCTGAAATGAGCGATATGGTGTTCATGTACGGTCGTGCTAATGGGAATTCTTTACAAGCACGTCGCTTCTATGCTGAAACGTTTCCTGATCGCCAACTGCCTTCGCATGTGATGTTTCAGACGGTGTTTCAACGACTAAAAGAAACTGGTTCGTTTGAGAAGCGGTCTTCTGATACTGGACGGCAGAAATTAGCATGTACTCCACAGATAGAAGATCGAATTTTGAATACTATTGATACAAATCCCGAAACTAGTGTTAGAAGAATTTCGAGTCAAGTGGGTGTGAGCAGCAATCTTGTTTGGAGAACTCTTCATGAGCGACTCCTATACCCCTATCATATCCAACGGGTACAAGCCCTTACTGCTCCGGATTATCAAGCGAGAAGGGCTTTCTGTGAGGGGTTTTTGCGAACAGCTGCTGATCGGCCAGATTTCGCTGATAACATCCTTTTCACTGATGAAGCTGGTTTTACTAAAAGTGGAATATTTAATTTTCACAACAATCACGTTTGGTGTGACGAGAATCCTCATGCTACCGTTGAAGCTCGGCACCAGCAACGTTTCTCTCTAAACATCTGGTTAGGCATGATAGGGGAACGGTTGTTAGGACCGATTGTTTTGCCACAACGCTTAACAGGTCCTGCATACCTCGAGTGCTTGGAAAATACTTTACCTGAACTTTTGGAAGATTTACCTATAAATCTAAGACTGAACCTCTGGTTTATGCAAGATGGAGCTCCACCGCACTTTACGCGTGCTGTTGGGGAACATCTTAACAATGAATTTCCTGGGAGATGGATAGGGCGAGCAGGTCCCATTGCTTGGCCTCCAAGGTCTCCCGATCTAAACCCGTTGGACTTTAGTATCTGGGGTTATTTGAAAAGTTTTGATTGTTTTGAATAGAACACTGTTGCCAGATAATACGAGAAAAACCCTTGTTTTTTGAAAGAGTGC
Organism: Cetonia aurata; assembly: GCA_949128085.1. Lineage (NCBI taxonomy): Eukaryota > Metazoa > Arthropoda > Insecta > Coleoptera > Scarabaeidae > Cetonia > Cetonia aurata. The sequence goes on from OX421887.1 coordinate 29,044,063, forward strand.
GCGCTTCCTTTGAAAGCAGATGTAGATCCTGTGTCGAAATGGAAAGACGTCATTTTGAACATCTTCTTTAGTTATAATCTATTTTATGTTAAAATACAATAACATCTTAATAAAAACCGCTAAAGCAAACTTATTTTGCATTTGCGATAAAATCGCTGTTATCTCGTAAACAGTTAATTTTTGGACATATGTTTATTATGACTTTTAACCTTCTTTTCGATCGTAATACATGCCCTTAAAATCTTTAAACGATGTTTCAAAACACCCTGTATATAATGTGCATATGGGTTTAATGAATCCATTGCTAGAGAGAATAAAGAATTCATTAAACCCATATGCACATTGCACTCTGTATTCATGAAAACTCAACAGCTAGGTACCTAAGAAAGAATTGCTTTGAACAGGATTAAGGAACGACATCGTTTTTCTGGACAATTACATTCTATTATCCTTCATTTCCATTTTTTTTTACCAAAGTTTTTAATATCATGTCTAGCGTTACATGTTTTCTTTCAGATTCATTACCTGAAAATATGCCGGATAAACAAAACCACTTAAAATATTTTTCAATCGCTATTAGAGCCTTATATTTCATCGACACCTCCTACACGCGTCAAACGACTAATTGCGGAACCAATCAGTCGATTAAAATTCTAACGCAGATGATGAAAGTTTTTCGTTGCATTCTGGAATTAGCTGCATTCTTCAGTTGCACTGTGGATGTAATAAAATCTGCATCTATGAATATATATAAGGATCTCTGCGCATGCATGCGTAGAAACATACAAAAAGTGTGCATTCGATGTGTGCATAATTTAGCGATATTTTACGATTTACATATGGATAATTTCTTGCACAATGTATGTTTTCCGTAAGTAATATACATATACCGCAAGATTCCCGATCGCATAGCGAAATAGTCCATTGTAAATTATATTGCGAATTAAAGTTGGTTGGTTAGTTAATTCTTATCATCAATTTGTTTTTCATCTTGTGTCAAGGTTTACAGTTTATAACCCTTCGTTTTCTTTATATCCTGTACTGTAATGCTTCACACCCTTGTAGCAGGTCAGGGAGAGATCAGGTCATAAATCGGTCGCGGCAGTCCCAGCAGGGGGGCAGAAGAGGTCTCATACTTACGAATTATTCACGATAGGAACGTATTCGACGGCCGGCCAAACCGAGTCAGGAATGTCTGCGCGAGGAAAATAGAATTTATATATTTATAATCGCATGCGGCTAGGACTGACAGCACGCTAGCATTATTCGTGTGCACCTTGTGTTGTCCCCCTTCGTTTGATTGTGATATATTTCTATGCAAGACACGGGACATTCCTATCGTATTTCCATATAAATAAACGGCTGTGACTCGATAAGTAATATCTAATATGAATCTTGGATGTCGCGAAATATTTATTGGAGTATTCCCATGAAAATTGAAAAAGCATTTTTGCTTATTATTGCACAATACGGTCAGAAAAGAAGGATTATTGTATATTATAAAGCACTTTGCGCTGTGGTTAGTGTCTCATGCATTGGGTAACTCGCTAAGTTGTATAACCTGCTCTAGTACAATTACTTTGAAGATGCTTTGAGAGATAGTAATGTATCGTTATATATACATAAATGCTCTGTAAAACTACTGTAATTATGGTTTTATTCAGTTGTTATTGCAAAGGTTAGACACATCTTCTATCTGTTGCGCAACAAAGACGTCGCAAGCAAGATTTTTATCTATTTACACAGAAATCAAATATCATAAAGGTTGTTTAATACAAACTGACAAAATAGTTGCATTTGTATCATTATTTAAAGATTTTATATAACCATACGATGCCTCAGTAATGTTTCTCATTTTTACTTAAATAAGTGAAGATAATACAATCATTTAAATACTACTGATGCTGTAATGTACAAGGAATTTCTGGCACTTCCTAATTTCTTCATTTAAACGCTTCTCGAACATCGTTTTATAGTATCGAGGCCACGGATTTCACATGACCACATTTGCTGGAGTAACTCAAAGATTCTCATTACTAACGTTGGATATCTGCTATTTACAATTTGTCGGAACTATTTGGGTCAAGGTTGTTGTCATAAATTTTGTTTAATTTTCTATAAAATTGCTTTAGTTATGGTTGTTAACATTGTTGCTTGTAAATTGATAATATATGTGGTATAATGGCAGGATGTTATGATTGGTTAACGAAGTAAATGTTTTCGAACATTTTTTCCGATCATTTTTACGTTGTCAATTTGACGTTTGCTGTGGAGGATAATTTGATAAAAATATCATATTTTTCCCGATCATTTTACAAGCTGGATATTTGAATTAGGAATCTATAACTTGAAATAATTCTTTCTTTACAAATTTTACCAACTATTTCCTCTTCAATGCTGGAGATCCAAACAATTTAACAATAAATTGGTATCAGTGGAATGCATCGTGGTCTTTTGTAACGATGTTTCGATAACTGGTAACTTCAGCCAATATAACTCTTCAAAATGTATTACCTGATGAAAAATCAACAAGCAAAGCTTGTAGTCTGGTGAGGAAGATTAAATAAAGGAAGCAACTGCAAAAGGATCTGGTGACGACAAAATCATAGTTATGATGGAAGCATTCTCAGGATATAACGATGAACTTATTAACTAATGAGTAATATAACACAAGATGCTTCACGAGCAATTGGTAGTATTGTGCATCCTTATGCAAAAAAAGAGAACAGCAATAACCTTCAAATTTGTAGAGGTATAAATTGTTAATAATACATACATGCAATTAAAATAAAAATCAACCTAAAAATAAGTCTAAAAGTATTAAGTATGAAAATTGCATCAGAACATATTCACATTGTAAAATGTAGTAGGACGATGAAGACATCATGTTTGGCAGCAAAATTATGTGGATGGGAAATAATTTCTGGATTCCTCCGTTCAGGATTACTACTGATTATACTAAAGGAATATAAAGATGCCTCACAGGAATAAAAATGCTTTTCCGCTTGCTCGATTTATTATCCGGAACGTCAAGTGTGGGTAGATTGGTGGTAATTTCGTGTTTTTGACGCATGTTTCTACATAGGTTTATAATTGCGATCGCCCCTAACCAAAGAGAACCAAACGAACCATTTCTACCATGTGGTAGAGTTATGCAAAAGGTAAATACACCAGTAGAGAACTGATTCGTTTGCATAATATAATTAAGATGGTTTATAGTCTGCTGTGCCTTGCAATGCGTGTAAATATAGACGTGGTACTATCTAAATAATCCGCGGTGATTTATAGCCGCTCGAGAAGAGTCGCTCTACGAGATGACCTAACACAATCCGTAGTAATTAAAGATCGAAGGCTTCCTCCACTCCGGGACTGGAGCCGAGGCGCACTCTCTTACGGTGCCTCCAGTTATTAGTTTTTCAGGAATTTAAATTCGCATCCGTGCGCATATAAATTGGATTTGAATTATAATAAGGAGCAGCACTACCTTATCTCGAGGTTTTATACGGAAAGCGATGCTGGGTGCACGGCTAGCTGACGTGAGAAGCGAATGTAAAAGAATCCATCTTTAAATCGCCATCTAATGGAAAGAGAACCACTGATAAAGATTGTGTTATGCGCATGCAGTCTATACGTCTGTTCCAGCAAAGACTGAATTTTTGATTACACGTCTATTTTTTGTATTAGAAAAATTTATAATCTATAAAATATATTTTGGCTCTAAAGAAGAAAATTCAAACGATATTTCTCCCATTTAAAACCTAAACCTGTTCTCCATACGTATTTTCTCTCACCACAAATCACCTACATTTTAAATTAACAAATTCAGATCATCGATTGCGTCTGTGTCTGATATAATTTCCTACCATATGCGAACTAGCCTATACGAAACAATCACCTACAAGAGCAAGAGAAAGTATTTGACGTCATGGACTGGTTGGTACTCGAAGCTGTGTCGTTTCGTTTATTTGGTTTATGGTACTGGCAGCGAATATACACGCGTAAGGTACTTGGCGTATGTGAATACAGACAAAACATTCTTTAAGGATAGCGTTAATTTCCATCACAATGTAGAAAGTAGCGCGCCTTTATCAACCAAAGACAATACGAGTTTTATGCGACACGAAGAATTGGGCACTATTTTAGAAGATTATACGGTTTTCGTATGCTAATGTTGGTGATGTGAATTCACGTATTAAATAACAAACAGAGTAACGAGGAAAGAAAACCCAACATTATAAAATAAGCAAAGATATCACGCAATACTTTAGCGTAACATTTAGCACACACATTTTTGTCGCGTGTATTTGCATTTAGTATTTGCAGGACCTACAAAACTTCATTCGAACTTGAAATTTCAGAAATATCATTTAACTTTTCAAACGTTCAAGGTCGTTGCCCTCTGTCAGGATTAAAACCATACATTATCTACTCCAATGAACAGAAATAGACGTGAGATAACACTTCGGTATTCGACAATCTGTATTTGCATCAAGCTTTTACGTTTAACTCATCCTCGCTGAACGTCTTTGTACTCTTTTGTATATTTTCCATCTGCCTTATTGATTCTTTGTTTCCCAGAACGAGGTAATGTTCCTCCGCGTAAATATTTAATGCTTGTTTAAGTCCGAAGACAATAAATCGTTTCCTTTGACTGTGCACGCCTACAATACTGATTTTACAAGATGGAATTTTAGCTTTCTATTTAAGGTAATGGGAAAGGTATGGAATAATGTTAGACTTGTACGAATATAATCTAAATAGGTACTTGTATTGTTTTCGCAAATTCAAGTTAAATATTATTTGAAAGAGAAGAAGGTTCATGCACGTTTCTCTTCTGCAGCAAGCCAATATTAAATGGTTAATAAGCAATTTATTTTTGGCGTCGATGCGGGTAGTTGAAATTTCACTTGCTAATGACTCCTTCGATACATTAACAGAATGTGTAATGTTATCAAAATAAAAAAAAAACATCTCATTAATTCGCACTACAGATAAATAACAAAATAAAATGCATGATATTTTAATTTCGTATTCAGAGCTGGTATTGATTGAATTTATTTCATGGCCGTCTTGTTTTTTTTTTTTTTAAACTTTGGAAGCATTAACAATAAGTTTTTGAAATACGGTGCACCCTACATTACAATTCAATTTGATTAAAACAAAACTCATTCAAATTGTCAAATGAAAGATTTAAATAAAAAGTATTCAAGGAATTAAAAAAACAAAAATACACATATTTGAAATGTTGTTGAACAATAAAGTTATTATGACCATGTTAATAGGAATAAATAGAACAAATAAACATAACTTAATCTCAAGAAATGATAAAAAAAAGTTCATTATGTCTGTTTGAATTTTTACGAAGTGTTCATGTAAAAACTTCCGACCCTAAATATTTGGAAATTTATTAAGAATTTCCTGAAACACGTAAGAAGTGTTTTGATGCAGAAATTGAGTCAGCCCCTACTCTCATTTGAATGGTCTTTTGAAACAATACTTTGGCGTTTAGGTTTTGAAATTTTGGTTTTCTATTTCTAGCTGGTCAATCTATTGAAAAATTGGAATATTAAAAAATTTGGAACAATTGAAGAATTGTGAAAATGGAATATTGAAAAATTTAGAAAGAATTTTAAAATATTGAAAAATTAGGAAAAGTTTGGAGGAAAATATAAAAATTTTGAAAATGAAAAAAAATTGCAAAAATGTTCCAAAGCAACACGAGTTTAAAAAAAATTAAAAATAAAATTTTTCAACGTGTGACGCGCGGCTTCGACACGCGTATAAAATATAATATAATATAAAAAAATATTAAAAAAAGTAAAAATCAAGACACTTAAGAAAATAATAAATTAAAAATTAAAGAATAGAAAACTAAAAAAAAAAAAAAATGGTAAATTGAAACTCCATTCTAGACTCCCATATTTATTCTATTTAATTTAAGAGGCACTGCTACCCTCCTTAGAGCGGTGCGCCCCAGATGGAATGCGGGGTTTCAATTTCAAAACACTTAACGCCAAAATGTAGTATTTAAAAAATCATTAAAATGAGGTATTACTGAAAATCCCTTTCCATAAGATTTTTAAGGGGGTAACTCCCGGGGACAGGAAGTTAAACGTTAAAAGGGGGGGGGGGGAGGGGTCAAACCCCCAAACGTATTTTGAAGAAACATTATTTAATCATTTAAAACATTTCAAGTGGAACATTCTTCCTCCGCGATGTTTCAGAAAAAATTAATGATTAAAAAAAAAATCTGTATCCCAAAGGCCATAACTACATTTTTTTGTATCATCTTTTATTCATTTTTGCTTTGAGGTACGGATAATTAATTATATATCTGATTTAAAATAAAGATTGGCACTAAATCCGAAAAGAAAATATTTATAGAGTTTTTAAAAAACATTTTGATTGATATAGTTTGGTTAGAAACTAAATTAAGCCTTTACCAGAGAATAGCACGCGAACTAAGTCTGTACATTTAGTAAACGAATAATGTTAGGGTGAACACTATTATAATTTTCATCCATTTTTGAGAAAAAAGCAAAATTTTTAATTTTTTTAAAAAATTTTTTTAGCGATGTATATATTTTGAACTTCAAACTACATTATATCGCCTGTTAAAGTAAATTACTCCTTTCAGTAACAATTTTTGTACAAAGTTCGGTATTTCATTTGAATAACATTACACCAATTATTTTAGTAAATAAGTACTTCATCTTCTTTAACCAAAATTAGATGTATGCCAAATACTTGATTTTTATATCAGTAAACAGTTGTATGATATTTTGATGATGAGTTTTGGGCATAGACCTTATAATACTCGACCGCTCACTCCCTATCTTGCTTCAAGTGGATTTTGAACCCATTTTTCATCCTTTTCATGTAGGAAACATATCAAAGCACATATGTGGTGACAGTGCATGCAAAGTGACAGTAGTACGTGAAAGAATAGATTTATACACAAGAAATACCCAAGATAAAGAGTTGATATATATTTCTGTTTTACAGGATATAGCTTCACTTAATTACTATGACTGACATGAGTAGTCTATTAGTAAAAGGTTTATGGTTTTGGCACACTGATTAGTAATTGTTTTCTTAAGCAATCATCTCATATAGAAATAAATATTTAAGTGTTAAACTCCTAAATATATTTGTTTGGGACATTGGAAATTTTCACGTTCGTATTGATCACATCTTATTTCTTACTTATTGATTTTGACGAACCATTTTTAATTACCACGTATGGCACGTACGTACCGAAATAAAACCAACTGGTCGTATTCACATCCAGACACACATCCCAGCAATAAATATTTTCACGGAACCCATTTAATGAGTACTCCAAACATGACCGCTTGAAAATTCAATTTCGATGTGGTCGGTATACTGGTTTCTTTTTCACGACCTTGAACGTTGCCGCGGTAATTATTTTTTTCCCGTGTCGCGATGCGGTGATTGGCTTTCCGCGCAGATGAAATATCACATCGAAAAAGGCAGAAGAATTCATACCACTGGGAGAGAAACGAGAAACGATCGAGAACGAATTAAAAGTGGAATTCGTTTAAGTTAAATGCTTGGCGGTCATAAGGAAGCGATTCCATTCGATTTAAAATATGTCTTGCATGTAATTGGCGCAGGAAGACACCTGTTACTGACCCCTTAAATTTTGAAGGAGCTGGGTCGAGTGAGTATAGGCACGTCCGTGTTCGACTCAAAGGTGGTCCTATAAATTACGTGTGATGATTCGGCTACTATCGAGATCAGAAGAAGAGCCACCATGGAAGTGCCGTTAATTGTATTTAATTTACATAATATATAAGAGGAAGCCCCTTATTGTACCGACATTATTAATATTGCAAGGAACTCGTTATAAGCAGTATATCCAATGGAGATTAGCATGGCATTCTAACAGTAGTAACGAGCGCTGATGTTTGCATTACCTTTCCGTAACTAACGACTATCACACGTTTCTTAAAATGAATTTATTTGAAACTCACTGTGCTCTACACGACAATTACCACGAAATATATTGAATCACAATTATTAAACACAGCGCCATGGAACCAATGGAGTTCTGAATAATACCGCATAAAACCCCGGCGTATATGACGTTGAATAAATAAGTGTATTTAAAATCTAGCTGTGCGCGCAACGAATTGCTAGAATATCGTTTTATTACGATTGCAGATTCTTTTGAAATCTATTGGCATTTCTAAAGCATTGTATAGCAACGTCGTCTTGAAACGAATTTTTCTCAAGGATGCTTACATCACCGCTAGAGGATGAGCAATCGTTAATTCTTCTTTTTTTTCTACCTGTTATATTTATTTGTATGTTTGCGGATGGCGGCGGAGGTTTTTATGTTCGTTTCTGTAATTTTCTCGGTATAATTGAAACGAGTCAAGATTTTCGCTTATTCAGAGTCGTTAAAATTTTAATTAGTGATGAGATATGATAATTTCAAAACCAAGTCTTTTTGTTAATATGAAATTTCAACATCCATTGTTAGTAATATTTTCAGGAGGGATTTGTTTTTCTTTTATAATTAAAGTATGGACAGGGAATCTTTAAGATTTATTAGAAAAGCAGATAATTAATAATTAATTAGAATTCAAAGAAATAACATCACTCAGGTTAAAGTGCAATTTTGGTACTTACAGCGGATTGGTTATACTTCCGAATATTAATATGGGTAAAAAATTGTGTGTTAACATGTGTTACCCAAAATAAAATTTCAATAAAAGGTAGGGGTTTAAAATGTTCCTGTCAGGTTTAATCTTGCTGTTTAACATTTCATTATAGCCCTAGGGAATAAAGAGCGTCTTTATTCATAGACCTTTTAGTAGTGGACTGCTATCCATAGTAATTAAATGAAGCTAAACCTCTGACACAAAAAAATAATATACATATCTGTCCTTTTCATGTATCACTGTCACAACATATGCGCTTTGACATGTTTTGTACATCAAAAGCATGAAGAATGGTTTCAAAATCTGCTTAAAGCAAGATAGGGAGTAGCAATCTATTAGTATAAGATCTATGGACAATAAAGCGACATTTACGACATAGAAATTCGTGTATAGTCGTCAATTTATGACATATCCGTGCATAAATCATGTCATACGTAAGGGTTGCTCCAAAAGTTCCAATAATATATCCTATGATGTTGATTAAAAATTTTTGGTCAACCATATACAAAAAATATTATGCATAATGCAATTAATTGCATCTTTCACTCGAATGACGTCGTCTCGCGTATATATCACGCCGGGTAAAACGAAATAAGTATATGTGGGTTGTTCAATTTGCAAAATGTCTTCGGACCGGCTGACCTCGGCGCGGCAATTGTGAAACTTTCGTCACGCTTTTAGAGGCGACGGTGTACCGCAGACCGACCGGCCGACGTGTCTTTTCATTCCGCATGAAATTTTCGGCGTCACTTTTGAATTCGTAATGGCGTAATCGTTCGCCGTAAATGGCGAATTGATTTCTTCTGTGGGACGTACCGTTTCTGCTTCTTTCCACTTCTTCTGGTCAAACGATTTCTCAGTAACCGTTTAATGATGTGTCGATTGCGTGTAATTCTCTCGTTCTGAGAACAGACTGCAGACTAGTTAGGAAAGAAAAATCGGAACCGTGTGCAAATTGAACTTCTTTACCATTGCATTTGTTGTATGCAAAATGATGTCGGCATATACATAAACGCCAGTATCTTATTTAATTTTGATTCTTATATTTTGAGTTAGTATTACTATGAAATACACTTAAACAAATTTTATGCGATGTTGTATAAACATATATCTTTTTTATGTTTTTATATGCAGAAAAGGCCACACTGGTTATTTTAATTTTAAGAATTTATCCTTTACTTATTCATATATCTTTTGTTTGTACATGGTATCCCATTTTGGGCACTTTGGCAGCAGAGTATCTCAGTTATTAATAAAGATAGAGAGTTGCGGTTTTCGTGACAATACCCTATTTTTTTGTGAAAGAAAGGCTGCTGCAAGCAGAAGTGTTCTAGCCCACTTAGTTTTTGAGACATAGACTGAACTTGAAAATTTTCACTTTTTGAACACTCCTCGTATCTCAGTTGCAATGGAAGTTACTGAAATAGTGAAAATGGAAAGGTGTTCCTTTTCTGATGAAAAATCCAGTGACGTAATTAGTTTTTTTTTTCTAACTACAATAGTTTTGGAGTTATGGACCATACTTATGATCGTTTAAATGGAACAGCCTGTGTATTATTTTCTATTTCGATTAAGTATAGTTTTGGGATTTTAAAAATACTTAGCTGTTTATATTTATTTTCATAAGCAAGCTAAAAATTTGATATTTTATACATTTTACTCTATTTGTAACAGTAATAATAATAAATATAAAAAATCGGTAACTTATAAAGAAATAGGTTTAAAGCAGGTTTTGGAAATTGCGTCCGTGTGGAATCATGGCGTGTCTTACAGACTTCATTTTGCATGAAACCTCCCAACAAGAAATCCAATATAAAGAGGTCGGGAGGTCCTGGGGGGCATTTCACAGGCCCGTTTGTACACTGAGAGAAATAGATTGTACTCTAAATATAGTATACTTTAATATATTTTATAGCTCCTATAGGGACAATCATATTTTATAATACCGGTGACAATATCTGTATAGTAAATTTCTGTGAATAGTTTTTATTAACTCGTTTGGTAAAGTTGGGGTACTATATTTGTATTATTAATTTGAGCATACATGTTAGTAAATGTGAAAAAAATGTCTTGTAGCACTGACTATATTTGATAATAACTGTTAAATTTTTTGTTGTACCCAGTATAATGTAATATTTTACTATGTACGATACATGATGCTCATACTTACCATATAGCCTTGTAGTACTTACAATATTATTTCCTATTATAATAATCTAACGCCTCTTAGCATTTAAAATAGTAGATAGTAAACAATAATATAATGGATCATATGCGGGCACTATACAGCGATACTTACCTGTAAAGTACTATACAAGATTTTACCCAGTTCATGCATAAGGAAAGTGGAATATTACACAATAAAAACTATAATATTTTATATTTTTATTTGTTCTTAAAACCATTATTACAAAAATCCAACGTGTATTACTTTCATTAACATAACAATCACTAGTAGGTTAGATTTAGGTTAATGTTCTATCAAAGCATAAAGTACCCACTACGAAGTATATGCATATAATATCTAATACTTACCTTTGAATATATTAATTAACTGTGGAAACCCCCACTCGATTAAAATGTTTCCCACGTTTGCATTCATTTCTGCTTACGATGCACAGAAATCAACGAACGACCAGACACAAACATGCACCGACAGGAATACGTACACCTGTATCACACGTACATAACACGTGTCAGTAATTTTGTCGCGGCGAAACAGCTTATTGGTCGATTTCTTCGGTAAAGATCGACAATGAATAGAGCAAGGGGTGGGAAGAGCGTTACAAACATTTATGTTAGAAATTGAATATGCATCGAATACCTGATAATATCGCAGTCAATCGCAGCGACTATCTATATAATCCACGTCATTATATAGGCTTTCAGCAATAGAGTATATTAATTGTTACATCCATAAGATGTAGATGGTAACATCCAGATTTTGCCTATTACTATAAGCATGATAAAATCTGGTTATTTTACTCTTAATACGCCACATATTGTCGTTTTGACAATAATTATTTTAGTAATTAACATAAAGAGATTTACGATCTAATTTCTACAATCCATTTTTCTCAGTGTAGTTATTATCCAGAAATGTCCTTAATAAGCCAGCATTGTGGGTAGGCCTCATCTTGTTGGAGATAAATGGAATTGCATTCATTCGAACATTTTCCAGTAATTCCGGAGTAACTTCCTCAAGAATTTCTAGGTACCTGCGTGCCGTGAGTCCCCCTTTATACGTTTAAACTATACGTCCACCAAAAATTAAACATGAAACACCAATTCCGAAGCGTCCTTGTTGTGCACTTTAACAGATCAAATGCTGCTTTTTTGTTGACCAATGTCTCGCATTATTACGATTAAAAATTCCCGCAATTGAAACCTAACGTTCGCCATACCAGATAAGAAGTCTTCCAAAAGATTTGTTGGTTCCGATTTCTTGCAGATACCATTGGCACAACGTTATTCGTCGCTCGACATCTCCTGGGTGCCTTACGGCGTCTTTTGTTTCAATAGAAAGTGAGGTTCTATCACGAAAACTGTAACCCTCTATCTTTGCTAATAATTGAGATACCGAAATGGAACAGCCTCCATATTATATTGTAACAGAGCTGTACTGGAAAACAATATAATAATCATAGAGGAATACCCATAATTACTTTACCGCTGTGATAACAAATAATGTTTTGCAATATGGCTGAAGAATTTACCATTAAAGGAAAGGTTAAAACAGGGAGAAGTAATGTGTCCAATATTATTTACGATTTTTATTAATACAATCATAAAAAGAAATGTTAATCTAAAGTGAATAAATTATAAATATGTTGAAAAATAGGTCATTTTCTCTATTAACGTGTGTTTTCTGATACGCCGGAGTGCAAAAATAATCTACAAAGCAATTTAGCGGTTTAGAACACAGTACTAGTAAGAAAATAAGATGAAAATAAATTTAAATGAAGGTAAAGATAATGGTAGTAGAAAGAGAGACACGGCATATAGGTGTACAAATAATTGGGATATTACTAGAGCAAGTGGATGATAAGACTTTTGGATCCTTTGTATTTCTGACTGAATAGTAGACCTACTCTTGTAACAATAATGACTTCCCGCCTGCTGAAACAAAATTATAGAAAATGACGTCTTCGTAAAAAAGCACCGTGTCCTGGTAATGAGTGCAATTGTTTTACGTACGCGAAATTGTCTCTAATCGCTCAGAAGATGCTATTCGAGTGTATCAAGATGCTGGTTGGATTGTCGTCGAGACAGGATAATCGCCTCCATTTCCAGTTAATGAAATACAACATTGAAGGCTGATTGGGATCCCGCAAAGAGTTTCTTTTTGTGTTGGTAATCATTGTTGTAACAAGCAGCTGGTAAATTAATTCATTTTTTGGTATCATAAATTCTCATATAACGATATTGTATTTTTGTATTATAAACCCATTCCAACCATAAATGATCGCATTCAAAAACATGATTTTTAGAATCGACTAACAATATCATTGAAAATCTCATTATTCAGATGCACATTTTAATTTTTTTATGAGCTTGGAGCTTGGAGTTTATTAGTAACAGAATTGTTGCATTATTACTTTGATGTACCCATTAGAATCACCTACTTATTGATATACTATGTGGATAGACACCATTTAAACTATTTAATAGGTGAAAATTATTTTGCAGAGCGATATTAGCATCATCTCAAAACAATTCCAATTAGAATAAATTAAATTAGAGCATAATTATATATGGATTTCAATCTAGATTATATACAAACGCAATACATTAAATTATCCACCTTATAGTATGGGATGCTGTTTAAATAAGCGTAATTATATGTATATTGCTTCTATAATAATTACCTTGGCAATTACGTATATGAAGCTATTATATCTACTTCTTTTTGTATGGCATACAGAACATAATCGTTTACAAACTCTAGCTGACAGATGCCCGCATTTACACTTGCATGATCCCTAATGACATCAGTAGATACCTACTACAGTTTGAGAAGGTTTTTTATTTAAAAGTTTTATTTTAGTATAAATCCAAGTTTCCAGCTGCTTATACGCATATCATAACCACTATAATTTATGCGTTGCTAGCAAAGAAGTATGTAGCAAGGAGACATATCAGAATTCAAATTTCAAGTGATTCCTTTGCTTTTTCATGTTTTTATGTAATGTATATATCGATATTTATAATTATTTTGTCTTTCTTTTTATTGTAATAGCGTCCTACGCTAATCTTTTGCGTATATTTTAGCACAACCCAGACTTTGGTGACTACTTCCTTGTTATTCCAAGGTGTTCCACTCTGCTTGAGTACTTATTTACATTGAGATCTGCATATATCATTGTATTTTGGGTAGTTCCTAAATCATATGTGTATTTGTTACTACTTTCGTTTTAATATGTTATTTATATTCGGAAAATTTTTAATACACACACATTTTTAACATTCCAAACAGCAACCTTTTATGAAATGACTTTATTCAATATTTTAGTGTAGACGAATGTTAAGAATACAAAAAGGTATGATATTTTATATTCAAGAAAACGGTGTTCTTATTAATTATAGATATATTAATATTCACAAACGTAATTTCATGTCGAGGAAAACAAAATTAATAAGATATGGAGACATTTTGAAAATTTACCATGTAATATTTTCCTCGTTGAAAGATATCCTTGCATCGTTGACACCTAACCGCAATATATTAATATATATAATATATTAATTTCTCGAACCATGTTGTTAGAACTTTCGTTGTGGTTCTGTATTTTCCAATGGAAACACGTAGATTTGAATCAGTATTCGACATACCTTCGAATGCCTTGTGACATCACCTTTATTGTGGTGTGTGCTTGTCATGTTTTATTATTTATTTCTTAAGGAAAATTAAGTTGGAATAGATTCTATTCGAAATATCTACTTATTTCCAAAGACAATGCAATGGCACACATTTACAATTTATAGAAGATGTGAGGTACAACATTGTAGCTCTCCCATTCCTGATAGATGGCAGGACTATTATATTTGTCTAACGATATTGAGGGCCTCTTGAATTATCTTTCTTCTATCGTCGAGTGTCGTTTGTTATCTATTTTATTGTTTCTGAAAGTCGGTTTTAGTTTATTTTTAAGTTTGTAATCTAGTAATCGCTTTATGATTTTTAGTACTTTGTTATATAGTCTTGTTGTTTTCATTGTTAGTGTTTCTGATAATTTTTCAGTTCTTTGAATCTAATCGTATATTTTTCTATTCTTCTGTAATTTAATTTTCATTTCATGATTTTATTTTATGTAAGAGTACAATTTTGTTTGAGTTAATATTTATTGTATGTTTGGTTCTTGTGCCTTTTTATACATATATGTATACCGTGTGGTTAAAAAATATTACATATAGTTTAACAAATTCCAATTTTAGATGCATTTGTATCTATATTTATGGTGGGTGGAGACTGTGGCTTGAAAACTATAACAAAAATCCAAAAGAAAAAGTGAAAAAATCCCTTACCACAAAAATTAAAGATACAAAATAAGTTGCCATCTTCAGTAGAAAAACAAGTGAAGAGCAGTGTTAAACGTAGTGTTTTCGGCTAAGGTAAACCTTGGAAGATATGCTCTTCACCAAATCACTAGTGGAATAACACTGCAGTGTTATTGTGGTAAGGGATTTTTTCACTTTTTCTTTTGGATTTTTGTTATAGCTATTTTTGTTTTTTTTTTACGATGACGAATATATTTAAACAGAATATATAATAATTTCATCGGTAGGTAATTCCAACTGTCACTTAGATACTGTTATTTTCACGTTATCAGGTGTTATTATAGTTACATCTTTGAATAAACTGCATTCCAAATTTTGCAGTATGTATTCCGTAAATATCACCGTATTTCTTCAGTGCGGTAAGATTTCACTAATTGTAAGTTCGTGATAATACCGGCAAATACGGTTAATAAAAGTTGTCAATTATCCTTGGATATAACAACAAATTCCACTTCGAACGTTCGAATGTCAAATCAGCTTAGCTTAATGCCCGTCATTATAACTGTTCTAATATGCATGCGGTGCATTAGTTGACGGAAAGTACTCGAACTATACTCCGGCCCGTAATAGCACACGTGCTCGTCACGGAATCTTAGCGGAATCTCTCTGTTTTATCTCTAATGTGTGAAATTACTTACCAGAACGGTTCTAAGCCGCGGCCGCGGGGATAAATCTAAAAAGATCTTTGGCGGTAATAACACGAAAACGCGGAACAATAACGGTAATTGCACCGATTAATTTCGTTTGTCGCACGATGACAACTGTACGTCGAGATGCAAATTATATATGGGGCTTGCGGTTTCCGCGGTACTGCAAGAGTGCGGCGTCACATGGATGAGCATAATTGTCGCCTTACCGTTTTGACGATGTGCTGAACTGTTCTCTTAGTTGAGAACGGATTTGCAACGGATCAAGTGAATGAAAAAATCTGACGTATGCGTGTGTAAATGTAGTTGTAATTGCGGAAATCGTTATGTGTAACTTACTGCGAGGTACACACTCGAAGGATTCGAAGTTCAGGCGATTAACAGTCTGGTAGCTACCCTTCTGTTGCTATAGCATGGGTTATCTAAGCAGGTAGAATTTTTTATCGCTCATAAGGTGTCCAACTGTTGGTTTCTTATTTAAAAAAAAATGGTATATAATTTCGTCAGCTGTGATTTAATCAAGTTTTTAGAAATTATTTTGTGCTAAGATACTCGAAGAAATACAAAGACAATCACAAATAATTTATCAAGCGTTTAATGTACATGAAGCAACATTGGTTGCAAGAAAGAAGTTAATAATCTCTAAAAATTAGAAATTCTAAAATATATGTATGTAATACCTACACAAGTTCATACGTATGGCATATATAGTGCGCCATAATAAAGCAACTACTGAATACGTGAGCTGGCAGAACGTATTAATATCGAAACCTGCCGCTCTAATGAATTTGATATTTTAAACGGCAATCTGACAGACACCAATAACGACCGGGCAGTTCACTTCTGCTACTTTAAGATATGGCCGTAAGCCGGATCGGTTTGTATTGTGTTTCAACGCCATAGTCCTTGAACAAGAACCCGTAGCCAACGCGCCGCGCTGGTCTCGATTTCTTAAGTCTAATACCTCGGAAAGTTCATTGATATAACTGTCTCTTGGATAAATACACATAGCACCACGTCTCTTCTACGCTCCGTGTACATATTTGTTCGTGTACGTAGAGTGTATGCATTTACCGGTGAAGTTACACTGCGCTATATTGTACAGAATAGAATGTACAGCGCATGCTGTGATTCGAATTTTTTAATCTTTGTTTCTCGTTAGAACAGGGATTTAATAATCGCACAAGTAAAATTTTTTAAACGATTAATATATATTTCGTGACTTAATTTTTTTTAAAGCAAAAAAATACCAATTTATAACTAAAAGAAAATGATCTTTAATCTTTAATTACTGAAATAAATCCTTTCTATATAATAATTTTTCCTTTGTTTCTGCCTTTGCCAGTATATCGTTGACTGATTTCCATTTCAATTAACATTCCGCAAATTTAGACCACAAGGATTTCACTACATTGGATGGCACACAATTGTGTCCTCGTTATCTGCTTCGTGTAGCAGCCACGTTCATTTTCATCGTGACTACGCTAGAAAAAGAAAAATGTATTGCTACTGGTGGTTTAATACCTGCTGAGATATTTTTACTGCTAATTGTCTATGCAATATATCACACCTGTAGGCTGTCCCAAGAATTAATTAATTAATCTAATTAATGAAAATTAAGGAAAGGTTTTAAATAATGCCAGTGGAACGAATGGATTGGACAATCATTGGATTGATGAGGGTTCATTGTAGAGCGAATATAGATGTAGAGTTTATCCAACAAGTTCTTTCCCCTAATGCTGCTTATAATTTTATTTAATAAATTTCTAAGGTTTTCCAGGAAAAAATCAGCCATCGCACAGAACATATCTAAATATGATTTTGATGGCAACTGATGACAGGGTTGTTCCTAGGTATGTCCATACCCTGTTGCTGAAATTTATTTGCCAAAAAATTTTAATCTCGTAAACAAAATATCCATCAATGATACTTTATCAAGAATATTTTTGTTAGTAATGTGGTGCTTTGTTTTTGATATATATCTTTTTTTAATTTCAAGTTGGTGGTGGAAAGTTAGAGCAAATTTGTGTTGTCGCATATATATCTCGTAAAGTAGTGGAAAATATTTCCGAAAGAAGTGCGTGTTATATGAGGGAGCGATTTGCGCAAAAAAATGTAACGAAGCCAACAATCCAACCATATCTATCTACCAATGTATATCTAGATATGAAGGTGTAAGACATACAAGTGTAAAAATCCTGACGTAAGACAATTTTAATGAACTATCTTATGTTAGGGCTTTTTATAATGAGTATTAATTTACCATAAGTTTTGGAGAAATAAAGAAAGTTCAAATAAAATGAGAGATTTCAATATTTTACACTAGTTGAAAATAATGACAAGCAAATGATGTATAACAAAAGCAATTACTAAATTACATGACTTATAAACAGGTAAATAGAATCAACCAAAATAGATCAGGAAATGTTTATTAAATGTAATAACAAAAAGCAATTTAATTAACTTAAACAGAAACATACATCTCACGCATCAATATTTTGTTAAACTTTTATATATAGATACATATAAACTTTTTAGATATAATGTAGAGTTCTAATAGATATACCAGTAGTTTACACAAAAATATGAATTACTGAACAGGTATATTTATTTTCAAAAATTTTTTTATTATAAAAAAGTACGACTTTCCTCTCGCTAGGAAATCATTATCGTCAAAAATCGTGACACCTGCACAAAAAGTATGAGTTGCAAGTGCGAAGTAAAAAATGGTAGCGGATGCAATTGCTAACAATATCCACTGGCGCCAGACGGCACACGGCGTTAAGCTGCACTGAGAAAAATAGATAGTAAGAATAGGCCCAGTAATTGGGTTTTGGAACCTTTGGTGTAACACTAACTATCACACTGACAAAAGTCAATGCTAGGTTTTTCCACTATCACCATTGGTGATAGTGGAAAAACCTAGCATTGACTTTTGTCAGTGTGATAGTTAGTAAGAATAGGGACAACTAACTTTATAATTGGTTGTATTATAATTATATTAGAGCGTACCATCTTCCTAATAAACAGTAATACATGGATGAATACTGGGTACTAGATAACGTATAATTGTCCTTGAGTTAATATCATTCATTATATTTATAATACGTGGTAACATCTTTTTTTCTCCGTGAGAAAAAGACGCGAGGGTGCCAAGATGCTAAAGGCGCTCTTAACGTTGACGCCTAACTTTTTGCCGTCATTCTATATCCACACGAGGTGTTTTTCTTATAACACTAAAAATTATAACTCCAATGTTAGTGGAAATGTGGGCTATAGTATACACTTCTAAGTATATTTAATACGTTTCGCCACTATTTTCTGCCTTCATCAGTTTAAATTTCTACAAAGGATATAGTTTTAATTATATAATTTATATTAAAATAGTCCTATTTTTAAATTTTTGTCGATTATGAAAATTTGTTGTAAAATCTTGCTCTGCAAAAATTAAAAAATTCCTTGTCTTAGTTAAATAATTTAATCTATTTAATGGAAAACAATACTGTTGCGTTTTCGCGGTTGGTTTCTACCATCAACGCAGATTCGCAGTTTAGAAAGTGGCTATCGTTGCATCTTAATCGTAACCTACATCTCGGAGGTCACCTTCAAAAAATCGCCGACGCCGAAGAAGAAAAAATCGAACTTAAGCCGCAAGATTGGGCCGACTAGACACCACCAATCAGGAGTAGACCACCATAACTCGCATCGCGAGATGCCTGCGACCTAACAAACTCCACAGCGATTTATTAAGGAAAGCTTTCGGTTTCGAACATCCTTTTTTTATACTTTTCGTTTTTGTCGTGCTAAAGCCGGACTTTTACTGCCTCCGTCCACACATATGGTCGGTTAGCTAAAGAGGTAAAAATCCAACGCGATAGATAGAGATGGCAAGATGTGTGTGCGCGTATTGTTTCTCCCTTCTCGTGGCCTACTTCTTGAAAAAGTATCGGTTCATTCGGAGTCGAGGTTCAGAGCTTGTACGGTTGTGACGTAATATTATGAGTATTTATAAAGTTGTACATACGTTAAAAAGTGCAGACTCTAGACAATGCAAACATACATATGTATGTGGAAGGAATGCATTTAGGACGGTGTATGAATATTGATAGGAGATTATGGGTTGAAGTGAAGACGAATTCTTCACGAACGTTTCCTGGAAACGAGTAGCTATATGATAAATATGAATGAATCTCAAAAGATAATATGTAAGGAATTATTCAATTTGTGAATGAAACTCTCACTTATTGTAAATTAAATTCGTTAATACAGACACAGTATTCAGATGAGAATCCTACAGTATTCCATCTGACACATTTAGCGGTATACAACTTTCATTTCACCCAGCTGGTGTTTAATTGTAGCAATTTGGCATTGTGCAACACGATTTTCTTGTTAACTCCTCACTGAATAACAAAAAAAGGAAACTGAACATGCAATCATCCAGATATTACGATCTAAATCCGTCAACTGTGCAGCGTATGCCGTTGTATATGAACCACTACAAACGATTGCATAGGTCGCTACATATATAATCAATAGGTATTGCATTCACGTAACCGTTTGGCTTAATTATTAATTGGTTCATGAGCGCTAGCTATCTCGTCATAATTGTTTAAACATGAATTGTAAATAGGTAGGTGAGAGTATGTTAAATAAATATGGAAATTCTTGAGCTTTGATATAATGGATAATTATAGACGCATGACGACACATAAGTATCTATATATATATATATAAATAGAGTAGAAATGTTTTTAGAAATACGTATAAAATAAAATAGTAAATATAAATTTTAATATGGAGATATTTTTTATTCTCATACATTTTAATAAGACCTGTACAAGGCTTGGTAAAAAACGTACTTTTGGTTGCGAAATTGTATTAATTACCACTGGGATGTATAAATAGAGTTACCAAATCAGTAGCAAAAGGCACAAGAAAGGAAAGGTACAAGATGATATGGGAAACATTGTTTGTCTCATCAAGAGAAAAAGGAAAGTATTACGCTAGATCATTTTTTTTTCAATTCTAATTACGCTCAATGACTTTATTAACCTCCACGAGAATGTTAGCACCATCTGAAACTACCATCTTTACACAAACCATCGAATTATACTATAATTGTAAATCGCATGTTTAAAACTAATTAACCAGATGTACGATGGTGCGATTACAGCTCCGTAAACGAACAGATCCATGTTTTCTCTCTCGTGGAAAAGAACACCACTACACCTATACTCACGTTCTTGTGTACGTGTACGGGACAGAGGTCACTTTACCTAATAAATCCAGCGGTCGCCTTAGGCGGGAATTCAAATTATAAAGCCGCCTGTTCAGGAAAAAGGTTCATTATACCTATAATTGGCGAGGTACAGTTAATTTGGGGCCTCGGCTCGGCTCTAGCCCGGAATAAACTCGCAAGGCCGGCTAACTGAAAATTTCGGCGGCTATCAGGCTCTGTCGTAACCGTTTCGTAACATGTGTTTTTGTTATTTAGATGCCAGCCGCTTTACTTCCAGATCGGCCGGTTCCCTTGATGAGCGGAGAGCGCGTGTTATGTCATACAGAATATCCCATAAAATTTACATACCTCCTCTGTAGCCCCTCCAAATGGCGTAGACTCTCGTTTGTATAAAGTTATGAGGTTTTATCATTGTATATTTACAGTTTATTTATTCAAATTACCATACTGTTAAAGTTTATGTTTATTATTACTTATTCTTGAGCAAATCCAATGTCTTTTTTATACATCTCTGATTACGGTTTTGTTATTTTACAGTTAAAATGTAAATTTTAACAATAAATCTGATATATGATAGCGTAATGATTATATAAGTAATTTAAAAACTCTAAAACATCACAATAAAAACCTAAATAATCGAGGAACATTTAATAAAGGACAGCCGTCAAAAGAATTAAAATATAATAGAAAATGCCCGTTCTTATATTATCTACTTTCAATTACTGAACATACCATGAGTGATCATTTCAAAAATTTGTATTTTTCATAAATGATGAAGGTATAAAATTTAAGGATAAATGATTTATAATGAGGCTGAACTGACGCGGTCTCTAGACTTGGTTAATAGCTTAGCTCGTTAATTTTCCTAAGTGTTTCGTGTTGGCGGCTGCATTTTTTTCTTACTATTTTAAGTATTATCGATACTTTAATTCATTTTTACTCCATGAAGATGCCATAACGTCTAATTAGTAAAATCTATTAGGTATAGTATTAAAGATAAATAAATTTTAAAATGTTTAAGTCTTGTATGATGCTTTGGTTTTCTCTTGGATCATCTCGCCTTTTCTATAAGTCAGATGTGCCTATTTTATTATAAATTGTTTTTTAACTCACTTTGTTTAGCACAAGAAGTTCCATGATTTATCAGACTTCAGTAAGTAAAATACGAAATGCTTCATTCAACAATTTCAACAATTTATTTCGGAATTGTTCATTCTTAAGATGGAATTTTGTGCAAATCGATAGCGTCCGTAAGGTTATCTATGTTTCTGCACTTTTACACCCATATAAGTGTGGCAAATAGTAAAAAAAAACAAATATTCTTTCCATGTAAATTGCCCTAAATGTTTTAGTGTGTATTTATAGTTTTTAGATTTGAATCATTAATTTAAATATACAATTTTATTAAGTGATAGTCAGGTTACTTTGAAACAAAACACTTATTTAGAATTGATATGCATGTAAAGATCACTTTCAAAATGTCGCGAATGAAATTATGATTTATTAACCCAAAGCAATACTCCATTTCAGATAACAGATTTGTCCAGTTGAAACAAATATTAAGCTGTAAAATTAACAGTAAAATATTTAAAATAACTTTTTCAATTGTAAATAAAAACAGAAGAAGAGAAATGTAGGTACTCAATTGTAATTCATTGAATAATTTATTTGGCTTACATGTTTCGACCCAATTGGATCATCTTCACACATCTTTCACAAAAAAAATAATTCGTATTTTTTACTTGAATGGATATAAATGGTGATGAAATACAAAACATAAGTGTTGTTCTGTCAAAACTGTATTTAAAGATTTGTGAGCTAAAAAGTTAAAACATGTAGGTATCCAACAAATCTTTAAATACAGTTTGGACAGAACAACACTTATTTTTTCATTTCAAAAGATTTTAAGCTTGGTATTTCGCAATTTAAAAGCTAAAATTTTAAAAACCTTTAAAAGCCATTAAATTTTTTAATGAATTACGGTTGAGCACATTGCTTTTCTTCTGATTTTATTTTCGAGGTAAAACTAATCCGTTAGTACAAGTTCTTCCCTAAATGTAGGCACTAAACAGCTCATTGAAATCACGTTACTTTGAAATATCGTTCATATTCCAGGGTTAAGGCGCTTAGTGTGTTATTACAGTCAATGAGTAGAAATTGCGGGCAACATATATTAAAAATTAAAATCAGCTCAATTTTTAAATTATTCTTTTCTAAGAATTCACTTTGTAACCAGACCCCATTAAGTTAACGGTTATCTAGTATTAAAATTGCGTTTTGATTGTAGCACTAGTCAGTTTTCTTTGTAAATTCAACATTGTTTAAATAGCAATAAGAAACTATTGTAATAATCATTTTTCGTGATGAATGGACCATCAATTAAGTGCATACACAACATTTTTATTAAGTTAACCACAACAAATTAACATCCTTTTTACACTCCCAATTGATATTTAAACCCAAAAATGTGTTCACATCATGGCTTGATAGTTTATTTAACATTTTCTTTTACTGGATGTAACCTCAGGCAATATGTATAGTACTTGTATAGGTTATTCATTTATCTGGAATGCAAGTAGGTAATTAAGAATCTATTTTTGTTATTTCTTTCAGCTTTTATTTTGCAAATTATATGCAGCTAATGCTTTTTAATTCACTAATCAGGGCACACACGTTTCTAAGCAGCTCAAATTTAAACTTCAATGTAACTTATTCTGCATTACATTTCGCAGTTATGAAGATTATAAAGCTTGTGGTTTATTACTGATTTGTAAGATTCTGACAAACAAAAAAATCTCATTGTCAGTTCAGGGCACAATAAGTAATAGAATAGCAATTTTTTAATTCACGACAGGGAGTGGCACTAAAATAAAAGACGAAAGAATACTATTAAAACCTTCGCAAAATAATTGCTGTAAAAAATCCAGTATTTGTTCTATTTAATAGTACTTTTATTGCTCATTGTGTCCAGGATGCCAACACTAATAACTTTTTTCATCTAGCGGAGGGTGTATAGCATTCTTACAATTCTACAATTACTAGCAGCAAAAGACATTCATGCTCAAACAAGACAATGGGATAACAATCCAACAATCGAAAAGCTCTTCGGTAGGAAGATTTTTATCGAATAAGCAAGACTATCCAATCCGCATATCTAACTTGATTTAATCTATCTGTGAGTATGTAAAACAAAAAAAAAAAAATAATGTCTATAAAGCCCCACTACAACCGGATATTATATCCGCGCTGATACGTGATCAGAAGTTTTAACATCACATTTTCCACAAGTCAGTTTCTGTTGTATTGGTATAAAGCTACCGTCGGTTGTTTCAAAATTCATAATGAAAAGCTGACTTATACGTCGATAGAGAAAGTTTTCGATGTCTTATTATGGAAGAGAGTTATTTATTTGGAATATCGTTAGATCATCACTTTTATATAAAGATTGCTGATTGACAAATTATTTCGTATTAAAAATATAATTTCTCAAGTATTAATACTATATTTATCGAAACTAGGTATATATAGATGTGTAGGTAGACATACATAAATTAACATATACTTTTTTAAATGGTTAGATAAAAGTTTCTTTTCCTGTACGTGTAATATTACACGAAACTATAAAAAAAGATATCTGACAGGTACTCTAGCACAGGTAGATTTTTTTTATTGACCCTTTCGTGGCATTCCTACCACACAAAAGGGTGTGGATACATTAATCATTTTCGGATATTCCTATTGCATTCAAATAAATACCTCATTCTAAATTTTAGTATCTATAGACACACACAGTAAATCCTTCTCACAACTTTTCGTGTTTATCCTGCTACTATCCTGTACATAAGCCGGGACCTGTTCAGGTCCTTATTTGCTCCAGAAATTTATGTTCGTTTAACATATGCGTTGTAAAAGGATGGTGTTAATAGAAATACGTTTCGTTCGCCAAGAACAGATCGGCAGCCTTGAATCGGAATCGAAGTGAAAGTTTTATATTTCGTGGTGTAACCATGTCGAGTAGGTGCTATGCTTAGTAATTATGCCGAAATGTAAATTTATATATCAGGGCTGTATTGAAATTATATTTTAACTTTATTTTTGTTATTTATTAATTTTATGTTGATGAATTTATGATGATATATTAAAAGTTAGTTACATTTTTACAAATTGAACTTGTTCCTACCCTCAGTTGTAAAAACTTTTTCTTAAAAATGATGTGCAATTAATATTTTTTGAAAAGATAACGTTTCTAAACCTTTTTCACAATAACGTAATTTCAATTCTACGTAAAAAATGTTATAGATTCTTAATATTTTAACTATGTTTTTAGTAAATGTTAATTAGCAGAGACAACATTTATGCTTAAAACCAAATATGATGTATTAGACATACATTACGGTAGTTAGACCCTTGATCACTTATGTATCTCTGGTACCTATGTTGGACAGAGATGCAGCAGTAAATAATGAAATATCTCCTACACCTCCCTCCTCTTGATTCGGTGATAATGAGGGAACCAAGAATGGTGCATCTCAGTTATAGGCTCAAAACACATTGCAGGAGTGTCCAAAAATACACTACTGAAGCAGGTAGGGATTTGGGTCGAAGAGAAACAGAAAAAAACTGGAACACTGAAAGGACACCTACAGAAAATGGGGCAAATCGCAGATACCCACTGCTCTGGATGCAAAAAGACATGCAATTTGCTGGCGTAATTTAATGAGTAACGGAAATGGGAGATATAATACAAAAAGGCTGCAGTGTTTCCACAGTATTTATCTCAGACGGCTCCTACAACAACAAAAAATGTTAGTTGATATTCCAAAAAAATAAAGTAATTCACTCCGTTTCATTGTAAATCTCGAACAATGAAAATTTTGTCTGTAATAATAAAATATAAGCCTTTGAGTTTTTGAGGCCAATAGGGGCACTAGATTGTACAGCTAAAACACGGATCACCACAGTTGCTAGCAAAGCGAGATATCCATCTTGTTTTTTCCTTTTATAGCTCTTAAAAGATAACTGTTCTTTGATTAGTTTTGTAAACTTTTCCTTCAAAACATCATCGACGAAATATGGTTTTCTATATCCACATAGAGAACATTATACATCTGGAGGGTCTTTATATTCAGGAACAAATGGAAAAGCATCTTTATATTACCTATTCAGCATATGCCTCTTTGATCTATCGCTTCGCTTCCATTTTTTCCTTGAGAGTTTAATATTTGCCATAAAGTTCACATCTGCGTTCAAGTTATTACCCGCTAGAAATCAACAGATTTATGGATCCTTAATTTTAGTATCCTGTACCTCTTCTTGCTACCTTCAAGTTTCCGCTTATAAGTTTTTAGTATTCCTCAATTAGTTTCCCATCCTTCTAACTGTAATAATACTGCTGCTCAATTAACGATTTACTGTGTACTTTTATCAAATTCTCTTTTAAAATGATTTTTCTAGATATTTACTTAAAGTTTTAATTTGAAACGTATGTCCTCTATGGCTCAGAGATGAATATATTTTACATTTTACTATGTTTATTAAGAGCGCGGATTTATAATCTTATCTCCATCGCAGCTTCCCTATAATAGTCATGTTTGTTGGTTCTTCATCATTCCACAATAAAACACGTTGTAACACGGTATTAGTTGTTAATTAAGTGTTCACTGCGGAAATATCTAAACATCATCTTTCACGTAGACGTACGTACGTCATTTTAATTTAATGCCTCGGTACTTTACCATGATCGCATGGGTGGCACAACATGCATACATATATATACGTATCCAGGCAAATATTTTTCCCCTTGGGTTTCGAATTCCGACGTTTTGGCGTAGAGACAGAGGAATGACGTTCCTTCCGCAGACACGATCGCACACTAGATTATAATTACGGCGGATATGAAATATGCCTTCTTCTGTTAGGCGAAATAAAACGCACAACTTGCGAAACGAAATTAATTAATGCCGGTACGAAAGAGGTGAGCGCCTCGCGCGGTGCTTCATGAAGAGCAGTAAGTAGATATTACGGTGGAGCTTGGGAATGTGCCTTCAAAACTGTTAGAATATACGTACATGCAACACGTGAAAGCGAACGCTTAGACGTAATATCTAATGATATAAATTGCAAGTTGTTATGTATACTTTTTGCGAGCGGTTTGTAACAATGACTGAAGACTAGTTTATATCGTATAATCCAGGTTGCTGACATCCTCTCACTGGCTTGCTTGGACGCGTAAACTCGCACTTCCGCATATTTCTCATGAATGTTAAATTTATAGGATTTCTGTGTGAATTATTTTACGTCATCAATCAACAAAATAACTGAAATAATTTAGAAATGCCAAAGGTGATATACATAGATGATTCTGATAGCAACTGAACAGTGGCAGGTGATATGGTCTACTGTTTCCAAGCACAATCGATATTTAATCTCGTCAGTAATCCAGATTTTGGGTAGATATTTTCTTAATCTGCAGTAACCTATAGAAGCAGAAATACCTAAATATTTTGATACTTCTACGTTCGAAAAAAGAAAGCACGAAAATTCAATGAAAATATTACAACGTTTTTGCATTCAACCCTTTATAACTTACATCTGACGAAACGTTCAACTTCAATGACCGCCTCTAGAGAAAAAGGTAAGGCAGTTAACTAATATTGACATCTTACCATATGCCGTGTAGGTTGTACACCTTATATATTGCTCAGATCGCATTTCACTGAGACTGAAGCCGCTACCATTATAATAAATAGCTGAAAAGAAGCCAAACAGGGTACTACACCGATACATTTCATACAGATATAACAAAAGACAGCTTCTCTGTTCCCAAAGTATCAGCATGTGAACTGTGTCAACTCCAACGATATGCAGCCTTCATTCACATCACTATTACTCCTGCATAGAATCAGATCGGTCGATGCATCATTTCGCCGTGGTAATTTTCAATTTGATACATTGCATGGTAATATATCCAAGAGCGATGTATTAAATCCATCGATCATTAATACTTATATGCGGTTTATTATTTAAAAATGTCATTGTCCAGACGAGTGTGACTTTAGGTATGTGAAAAGCAGTTTCGATATTATCTTAATTTCAGTGATATTATATAAAGGTAATATGTTGCTTTAGTTGACAGTTGACTGGTGATATTGATTTTCATTAACGAATTGTTATTTATATTCGTCTTAACTGATTTATTGGATACAATTAAGTGTATAAATTAAAAGCATCTGCCCAGCGATTAACCTGTACAAATTCAACAAATTGACCAAAAGGGAAGGGCGAAATATGAGAAGAAGCAATTACTATTACAACCACGATGGCAAAGCACACACGATAGATGAATAAATACAATGAAATTATTGAATTTTTATTGGTGATAAATGTTGTTTGCGTAGCTGCTTGTAATAGCATGGTATATACTCGAACACGTGTAATAAATCTTTATATTTTCCACACCCAGAGATTAAATAATGGGCTATACTTTCATGACCAAAAACTATAAGGTCAAGGTCTTATTAATCAATGTTATACGACTGTAACTTTACAACGTTGCGTAAATCATGCGTTGAAAAGATAAATTTGTAATTATGTTAAATAATATGGGTTGTGGTAGATTCATAAAAACTTTGTATAATTGAAGGTGAAAGTGGAATGAATTTTCAAAAATAAAAATAAAATTTATGAAGTCCACTCTTCTCTTTCTATTCAGCTCAAGCAGATTCTTTTATTGAATATCTTAATATATTTATTGTCCCAGACGGTATCTGTAAACACTTTGGTATACATAGAACCTGTTTATCTGTTACTACATTTCTCTAGTTGGATCAAAGCAACTTGCAATATCTACTCCATTTTAACCCTGCGTAGGCTTTCACGGTCGGTATAACTGCTAGTGATAAACTTTTGTGATTTTCTCCGCTGGATCGTTCCTTACTTCTGTGTGGGTGTTTTCGTCAAGTAATTCACTCACCTTCTTCCGGTAACCTTTCTTATTCTATAGCACAGCGGTATTAGGTACCTTTATCTACTTTGGGAATGACGATGTTTTCTCCAGCTTTCAAATTCCTTAGTGCTGCTTCTTCCTCTCTGGAAAAGGTAGGTTTCGGTGCTTTTGATTTCTTCAATGTTCTGCTTACTTCTTGTCGCACTACTGCTTTGACGTTCGGAAGTCCTTTGATGGTTGTTTCTACTGCTGTGATGATTTCTTCGGTTGGTATATTTTTGGGTGCAACGACGTAGTTCATCCCTGGGGCAGGTACCCTTGTGTCGATTGCCTCGTTGATAGATTAACCACAACGTTCTTCAGAGCTTCGGGTTGCCTCAGTCTTCTATTATTCCATCCTTGCGAACTTCTTCACTTGCACTGATCTGGATTTCCAAACGCATCCTCAACTCTTTTTTTCTGGGGATAGATTCTATTTCATTTAAAAGGGAAGTACTTAAAAAACTGACGCTGTACCTTTTAAAGCGCCAATTGAAGATAGACATAGCGAAGAAACTAAACCTGGGAGACATATTCCTTTTTAGTTACTATAAAATGTATATCAAGTTTTAGGAACTGAGTGCTGTTAAAAGATTTGGAACAAGGTATAAGGAAACCTAATCTTTTGGAAGCTGACGGGCAGAGGTTGGTAATGTGTGGAAAAATTGTCAAATAAAACACCAATGTCCTTCACCAACTGTAGTTTTTTTTTTTAAGTTTAGGTTTATAATTTACTTTAGCGAATCATTGTGGTTGAAATTCTTTAATTTAAAAGCTAAGTACGTAGCTATCGTAGACAATAATTTAAAATATGATTCCTTTTTGTAAGCCTCAACGTCCTATGACGGAAAATAAAAAGAAATCTAACGATCAAAAGGAAAAGCCGATACTTCTCCATTATCACGTCCACTTCTTTCATATCCACTTAATTTTTATTTCTTCTTTTTGGATCGCAACTGCTTTGTCC
The DNA here is from genome assembly GCA_949128085.1 of Cetonia aurata. Lineage (NCBI taxonomy): Eukaryota > Metazoa > Arthropoda > Insecta > Coleoptera > Scarabaeidae > Cetonia > Cetonia aurata. The sequence continues at coordinate 29,074,151 of OX421887.1, forward strand.
GTGGAAACCTTTTCAACCGAATCGTTACGCACGGTACGCTGCGGCCTTGCGGGACTCGCAGTTGGCGCGATAATCGCGGATATGCACAGCCGCCTAGATGTGAAAGGCAATGAAAACGGACGATGTGTATCATAACGGTCAAGTCGTTCGGTCAGCTGTCGCCTCAGGGCGATTTTTACGCGAGCAGCAAGTCCTACGATCGTTAAAACTGGATCCATTCGTTCATACTAATACCATCAGAGGATGTGATAGGGTTTCGATGCGCGAGGGCACACGAAAATATGTGATCTTCTTAGATTTCTGTGTGGTCAAGCACTGGAAATGCATTTATAAATGTTTTGCATCCACTTATCAAAGATGCTTGAATATAATGTTGAGATTTATGTCTCGTAATTACAGGTGATCATCGAATATAATTGATTAATGTAGTAGCGCCATCTTTGTACATTCATCTGGATCTAATTCATAATAACCCAGAGCAGAATAACGATACCACTTTTTCACAATTTATTCACTAGACTTTACTGATATTGTGAAGAACGTTTCGCAGTTTTAATATTAATGTAAACAGGGATTGACTTTACCGCAGAAGATATGAGTTGCCCTGCCTGGTAAGGCAATGGAGATAAATAATATTAATAAGATAAATTTTGATATATGAAATAGTGTCATGTCCCGATAATCTGTTAGTTGTATACAAGGATTTCATACAATAGGCGGTTTTCTTGAAGTATGTGGTGCAAGGGATATGCTTAATGTGCTTAACTTAAATGGTTATGTAGATCGCCACGGTTAACATTTATCCAACTGCATAGATGTTTGTGGTTATGGCGGTGTTTATGATGCAATGTATACTTCGTAATTATACTTGACTCCAGAGAATGAAAAATGGTTGGAGACTTCATCCAAATGCTGGAACTCTTGTAGACTTTGTTTATCCCCTAAAGCATCGATGAAATTTAAACCAGAACGATTTCAACAGAGCTCACGAAAAAAACAAGGAGAGTAATTAAAAATCCATTTGACATGTTGAAAGAAAACTTTTCTGGTTTGAATGATCTGCACATCGATTTTGTGTTTGCTGCAATATTTAAATGTTGTAGCCTATGTAATACCGCAAAAGATGATCAAATTGCTGAAGATTTTGGAGTATAAGATAATAAAGATCATCCTAGATGATGATATGTAGATTACATATGTTAAACATTAAAGCTTCTATTAGATTTGTAGCAATTTGTGTTTGTTTATATATCTTGCTGTCCACCTATCTATTAACGTTATTTTAAACTATAATTGCGAATATATATAAATGACAATTTAGAATCAATTGATTCTAGTTTTACATCAGTAAAACCTGAAAATTACGAAACCGCCGTGTCTTCACTAAATGAATGCAAACTCAAGTAAGAGAATATTAAATTATTTGAACATAACCATGAAATTAACTAACACATTCCATACTACTGCTATCAATTTCATCGATTTCCTGTCTCATCCGTACAACGTTAAACTGAAACCGAAAGCGTAATTTATGTTACCGCAATTGTAAATGCAAATTGTCTCAAATCTTCGCTCTATGATGCGCATCTATCGCAAAAATTTGAATCACTTTCTTTGAAATATAGCTCGTTTTTGCCAAAGTTGAATGAACCTTAAGTAGTTGTGCTGAGCGAGTAACAGCCAAGCTAGAACGAAAAAGGGAAAAAAATAAATAGATCCGGTACTACAACATCCATTTTTATTATAGGTGGCTCCATCTGTGTTTATTGCGATATCTGATGATTGCGGCAAGATCGTTTCATTATACCATTTAGTTAATTGTCGCGGCAAACGATGGCATCGATCAATTTTTTTTCACGCAGCCAACACGGCTCTAAGGTATTTGGAGAAGCAATTTAGTTTATATGGAAATTATAAGTACTTTACAGATTGTATTGATATAGTAATATTGTGTAAAAATAAGACGTTTAAGTTACTTAAATTATAATAAATCTTAGTAAAAGTATTGAAGCAGAAGAAGATCGCAGAAAGATGTCGAAATAATCCATTTCAATTTTTAAATTTCTAATAGTAGATATTTTATTTTAATTAAATACCTGGACGTTTAAAGGATAATTTGGCGCAATTATACCACGTAAATAGAGGAATAGCTTACTAATTAGTGCCTTTGTCGTAACTGTACTTGCACCAAACATAATAATATCATTCATATTCCTTCGGCATTTACCTTCTGAGGGAAAGTTGTTATAATCCAGAAGACTACCCCATCATTAACAGAAATAAATAAGGCGCAGTGCATAATCTTTCAAAGAACGATTTCATGTATAAAGTGTACGCAAGAAAATGTACATTTTTTCGATCTTAGTTTGTCCGGAGAGATGTTACAACCATCTCGTTGTTAGTGGTTGAAAAACCAGTTATGTCAAACGTAATCATTTCACGAGGCGGACTCGCATCCGAGGTAATCAAGTAATTGTAAGAGAGGAGACAAATTCTTATCCCTGTTATAAATCTCTACGCCAGATATACCATGAGATACTAATTAGAGGAAGATTCCTCGGGGAATTAATAATTTTCATTAAGACAATTGCCCTGAAGGGATAAAAGTCATAAAAAGAAGCAATTTCAGCAATTTTCAATTTTTTAAAGTTTAGAAATTCCGGCGTATGCTTCTTTCGTTTGCTTATCTTGCTCTTTTGTCCTTCCCTTCCTCACATAAACGTTCACATCGTAGTCGGGATACCAACGCTTTCCTAGAACTTGAAATTCGATTCCTAAGTAAGTATGCAGATTGATAGACGAGATTCGTTTAGACATCTCCTTAACCATTCATGGCATTGTTAATGAGCTCTGGGATGTCGAATTAGATCTGCCAGAGTCTGAGAAGATCTGACTTTTACTTCCTTTCATGAAGAGTCGCCGCAACGATTCTACAGTTAGGTTCAGTTATAGATAACCTGTGTTTGTAGAGAATTTATGTTCGTGACAAAGAGTAGAGCGGAATGTTGCAGGTTTGGTGTTTGGGGCATATACAGGGTGGGCCACCACATACGGCGCGAGCTCTATATGGATTAGCAAAGGATTTTTTGAAATCCTTTTTATTTAGTTGAATGCTAGACCTTTGCATGTACAGTTTAAAACTATTTTGAATTAAATTATAATTAAATAACAAAGTAACTTTTTTTTAAATTGAACACTCTGTATATAATGACATATTTGGAGCGTATTTAAAGATTAGTTTCACCACCAACTGTAAGTTCAAACTGCCAAATTAAAAAGATATAACAGCTAATTACTCTCATAGTATAGGAAAGTAATCACGCAGCAAGAAGGCAGGCTAATATTAGCTAATAATTTTGAATATTGATCATTACAAGGTAATGAAATATTTCTATATATTACAAAACTATTCCGATCGCAGCAGAAATGTTGGTAATTTTTTTGTTATACTGAAAGCATAGATAATTCAACGATAATTTTAATCTGAGATGAATCATATAAATAAAGCCATTACATAAATAATCAAGATAAATATTGTAAAAACTTAAATGAATCCCGCACGTATTTTGTTACATACTAATACCAAATATGTCAAGTTTATTGCAGGTATGTTTAAATGTCAATGCTAACCGATGCATTATTTTTAGCTTTGACGACAAAAAGGTCAAACGTGAATTAACAGTTAGAAAGGTTTCTTCGTCTTATTCATGTAAAACAAATTTTTAAAACTAAACGCTTGGACAAAAAAAAAGAATAGTACAAAAGATGTCTTTTCTATTACGTCGTTAGTTGTGAACCTGAAGAAAGGAATACTCTAACAAAGCGTTGGCACTAGTACATGTTACAGATGAAAAACTTTCCTTACTGTAAACTTATTACGCCTCGCAGACACAACAAACGCTAAATTGTCGTTACAGTTATGGTAAAATTTAAAATAACACCCACCTATAAGAACGATGGTCGTTAGACATGTTGTTTCCCGTGACAGCCTTCAGCGACAAATCTCGTCAGAAATAATGTTGAATTGCCACGCTTTTTCGCTGATTCAGTTTTAGATTATAATGGAATTAGCGTTGATCATATTAGATGTAATGCCGTCTTGGTTATAATACTTTGCGTTGAAACGAATTTAACGTTATTGATCTGCACCCCAACCGACCAGAAGCTGTGAGAAAATAAAGATATCCAATGGTAGATTATATTTTATTCTTCGCTTCCACCAAGAATAAAAATATTTACAGGTGCATGTGCAGGCCTGTTCTGTTCGCAAGGCAATTAAAACGCATACAATTGCACGCCGCGGTATAAAATTATAACACATGTAATTGCCTTGACTTAAAATTAAACCTCCTGAACAGGTTCTTTTATGCGCAAATGTTTTTATGTACGCGCAAACCGGTAAACAGATAATTAATTTTAGCGGTAGGTTGCTTGTTGGGAATTAATTTCATTTTTACCAAGAATTTGGTTTTTGCTTTTAATGAAATGCTGTAATACCGGAGTAAATGTTGAAGTTGTCGGAATTACGGGATAAATAATTATTAAACAGTTTATTTTACGCTGAAATTATTTTATGAACATACATATATAATATAGTTAAAGTCTTAGTTCGTTTTCTATGAAATAATAAAGAAAAATACCACAAAACTAGCATGTAAAATGCGTAATATATAATCAAAAATAATATTATGTACAGCTACCGATTTCAGGTCAAAATTTGCATAAAACGAAACCTTAATTTAAAGACGACTATTACATATGGCACTTATATAATTACAGATATTAAATAAATTTAATACTTTTTAAATAAAACATTTATTTTTCTTTTACAGCTAAGATGAAGATAATTCTTCCACTGGTCGTATGGATATGGATAAATTCACAAACGGTAAGTTATATAGTGTTATGTATATACATTATATATATATATGCATTTCTGGGAGATTGGGTATTTACATTTCGTACAAGTTTCAGTACTAATAGAAGTTTTGGCATAACAAGATTTATCTTACTTTCTATTGCTACTAAATTAGTAAACAAATCCAAACAACAACAACTAGTGCACAATAAAGCCATTCACTTTCTTACTCAGCATGGCGTGGTTATTAATATCAAATAACAAATTGTTACAAAGATACTTGAGATTACTACTGGCTTAAGATACTTTCTCCATTTAAATATATACGTTTTTGAATCTTTTTTTTATTAAGTAGTAAAAGTTTCTGTAATATATGTACATGGTATATATGTATAAATTTCCAAAATAGCTTTTTAAAAAAAATTTCTCATTTATGTTATATTTAACTAGTGATTTGTCTATAACTAATGAACTGTTATTAATATTATTGTAATAAGAAAGTGACAATTTCTGAAGATAATATACCTACACTAATATGTGTACGTACAAATTAGTGATGCACACATAGGTGGCAAATGAAATGGAAATTTTATGTCATTACACTTTTCGCCTCAAAATCAACAGTAAAGTCAATTAAACTTTTAAAATACTTAATTTTATTCTATGGCAAGGGAAATACAGCACAATAATTTTCACTATTTTCTCACGTGCGATTTATCACAATTCTCGATATTCCTTGGAGTGTGGCTCACTCCATTGAGCACGCCATCTTGCTATCGCGCACCCGCCAGTTGAAAATAATTGCGCTGTGGTTTAATTACTTCCTTAAAATGTCAATTGAGTTTCTTACACCGTTTTCATTTACGAACACAGAAATTATTATACATAGAACACGTTTAATTTCTGCGCTTTTTATCAACTCAAATTCATTGAAGTATAATATTGTAATGAACGTTGAATAAACGCTTAATACTAGTTTATGTTTGTTGTAATAAAGATTAAAATATGCCTTTAAAATAGAGTTAACTGATCAATAATTCGTATGTAATAAACTGTAATTTTATCATTTATTATTCTAAATATAAGCTAACATTAACATGTGTTATTTTGTGCATTATGTATAATGCCTAAGTAAAACGACAATTTATAGCTTAAAATGGAACTTGTTTCTATGACCGTGTAGGTACTAGGTATCAATAAACTAATGCAGAATGTTCGCAACTTGATTAAGTGATTTCTTGAAAAACTCTGAAATACGACAATTTGGTTTTTGCAGAAGTCACTAGTTGACTGAAGAAATATTTTTTTTCATTTCTTCTTTTCAAGTTATGATGTCTTAATTTTTTTTTAATTGCATTTTCCCCAACTGAAATAAATTCCGAGTACGAAGATGTCCCACGTTGTAGGTCATTTTGTTACCATCCTCAAAATACAGGGTCTATTCTGAAAAAGAAAGAAAAATAGTCTGCAGTGAACCATGGTTACATTTGAGAAAAATAATTTTAAGATAAAAAACGGAGGTAATAACACTCCTTGCAAATTTGACAATCCTCAACACGCGCGTAAACATTTTCCACTTCTTATTTCCGACTTCATACTTTCCGTTGTGTTTTGAAATGCTTGATATCATTTAGTAATTACGACTGTTAAAGAGAGCGTCATGTTCAAAGAATTCCTCATAGGGAAATTTAGTAAACTGGCAGTTTTATTGCACCTCCTGGTTCTATCCATTCTCTGAGGGGAAGTATTGTTAAAAAATATTCCAATATTCACGTAAAAAATGAGAAGGAGCTCCATCCTCCTGAGTCACTAGTATTACAGGTTATACAAATAGTATAAATATTATTTTGCTCAAGAAAAACCTTTAATATTAATGTTAAATTCTTGTAAAGGAGTTGGCCTCAACCTGACGTTAAAAAATTCCCTTAAAAAAATACCCAAGGGAAGTCACCGAGTGCTGATCAATATATAAGCAGCTTATTACGATGTCTATATTTTCCCATAATTAACGAAGCAAGGATATTAAGATAATAGTTACAACTTTAGTCGCAATTACAGCATGAAAACTCAATCGCTGGGAGTAAATGGAGGCTATAAAAATTGTAAAATGGGACATTTACACCAGATTTAACAACTTCGATTATTTATGCCTCCTGACTACAGGTAATATAGTTTTCCCTCAAGCGAACAATCTGATTTACAGCTACAGAGTTCTGCAAAGGATAGATCCAATTATCATTATCGGTACACATCTTAAGAATATTTATCGGGAATGCACTAGAAGCAGTTTAGTAACAGCATAACTGTAAACGCACCCACAATTACGTTAAGCTCAACTCTAGAAAATTAAGGACGCATTTTAGTAGATAATACCGGGCAACCGTTATCTTGTTACGATCATTATTGTATTACCTAGGTGAGAGCGTAAGATACCTCGCAACATGCTAATATAACGTAAATGAAGATAGGATATATCTTTTATGAAATAATTTTATTGGAAGCAAAACAATAGCTACTGTGAATTTGTAGTTGAAATGTATAACCACTTGACTTAATGCAGCGTAACCGACTTCTGTTTCCATCACATACAATGCCCATGTAAAAGGTGTAGCTTATAGAAGCCAAAAAAAGACCTGCTTGGAACACCGGACGCATGACAAGAAATATAATTTACAAGCGATTATTTTTTCATAATGACGTCACCTCTTTTGAATAATGAGGCGCTTGCCACTATTCCTTTAGTAGCCCTAGTCTCGACATTGTGCCGAGACCGTAACCTGTTCTGTGAGTTTTTCAACGCTTTAATAAGGCAAAAAAAGGATAATTTATGTAACGGCAGGCATTTGTTAGGATTTCGTGGACGTTATTCGAGATAATCCAAATAATTAGAAGGATATAAGAACTTTTAGCGGAATTTATGGGACCAGTGATATCCAAATGCGATTAAGGGATTTAATTTTGGGAAGAGATTAAATTGAAGAATGCTTTCCGATAATTTATGTCAAACTAAATAAAAAATTACTTACCAGGATGGTGTCAAATTAGAGGACAAAATACGTGTTGAAGGCGATTATACTTTTATACTCATAATATATGGTTTTCAAGAAGTTTATGTAAGGGTTTACTTTTTTTTTTCTCAAGTAATCAATTCAAAAAAGATCAAAACACTTTAATGTGATTAACGTATACAGAGCGTTTCAGAGTCAGTTGAGCAAACTTAAGGCAGAGGCACTTATTATAATTGAATATTTTAATATTAGTAAATCATTTATTTCGGAGGTATAAATGAAAGCTGATATTGTATTTAATACTGTCAAAAATTAAGCAGAAACTTCAATAAAATAAAAGGAAAACGCTCTCTTGCTCTCGTGTTCGCTAACTCACGTTAATTCTAACAGGTAATAATCTTACTAACGGCAAAGTTCTTCTGCTTTCTGCTTACGTGTGTTGACACGTAAATATAAAATTTTTTATTGGTCTAACTTCCGTGTGATCAGAATAACTTGTTCGAATAATATGTACGGTTACAATTAAAAGCAGAACACCTACATACATATGGAGGTGATTTATTTAGTCGCATAACCTCCCGTGAGAGCTCGCCATCAACTTTAAACTGCGCGCGCAAAAGCTTCCTACATTTGCTAATTAGGAAAGGACCGCATAGGACGATCATGATTAGTTTGCTGTTTCCTGTTTATGATACTTGGTTTCTATGCTAGTACAACACTAATGGTAGAAGGCGTTAAAGTTTTGTAGTATTCCCTTTCATTCTTAATTAGTAACATTTAATTTGTACGTACTCTGTTGTGCGCAAAGCAATTATAAGGAAATGGTTTCGCATTTTATTTAATCGGTTGAAAAAGCTTGTGTAATTTATTATAGTTGCCTGTAATACAACTACAATGTTGATATAAATTTGGATTGGCTTTCATGAAGTAGAGAGGCACGATGGCCAAATCTAAGTCTTGTAATTTAAACATCGACTTCATAGATCCTCATTATTGAATTCATTCCATAATGCCCGCAAGATGTGATAAACCCGTCCGTTGGAGATTTAGTTGTTGGACGTACGAAATATTAAAAGTTGCTTTATTTCCGCTTTAGGCAATATCACGCAGTAAGACAGTATTTACCTTTTATCGACAAGCACACAAGCTGACAAACTATTATTACGACGTCAGATGAGACCACCCGGATTTTAGTAGTAGGTATTATTTGGCTTTCAGCTTAATCCAGATGGTATCTGTGTGTGCCTTTTAGTTAGTTGTATACGTTTGTACAGGCACAGCTATTCTAAAATAATGTCTCCTTCAAAGCGTTCTTGTCCTCCAACAAGGAGAGTTCACGAAGCAGATGTCGATGAAACTTTTTCTGCCATTGATAAATAATTATACAATGCACAGAATTAGGATTTTTTATACTCTATATGTTGTTATGTGATTGCATTGTATGTTCGAAATCAGTGTAAAATTATACCAAGAGCTGAATGCTTATATGTGATAGTTTTCGAGTTAGACGCCCTCACAGGGGACAGGAAGATAATGTATACTTCCGCTTATTTCTCTTGATACTCTAAAAATTACACATTGTTTAAACTAATTAGCGACAGATTACAAATTTCATTCGTCAAAAATAAAGTACTATCATTATTATCATTCAAAGGAGATTAAATAAACCGATGACACAAGAATCTGTGATGCTGTATGTTTGATGCTTGTTTTCGTTACGTTCACAAGCGCCTTTTGCTTTACAGTTACTGGATACGAATTTATTACTAAAACAAACAGTTACGAATGTAGATCCAGTTTCCGTTACATTTACGGCTCTAAACGTTCACAATCAAAAGGTAATTGTAACCCAGTTGCAAACGTAGATATTAGAGTAGTTTCTGTCGCGGATGCCTCCTCCTTTCCCATTCAGTCGGAGTGCTAAAGAAAACCGCCGCTGAGAAAAAATTTAATAACTGCAATTTCTGCAATAGCTCTCGGCTTGTATGCACACACGTCATTTCAACCGAGAATATGCGTTCAACTGCGAAAGGTTTAAAGTTGAAAACTGTCGAGAAGAATGATTAGGAGCAGAAGGTACTGGCGGTGTGAAATTTCAAACTTTTCTAATGTTTAATTTGTAAATACAACAAAATTACACCTTCGGTATTTCCTTCGCGAACAGAGAAATTTACATTCTTCACGGATTCACTAACATTTCCACATTCGTCTCACATCGGCCGCAAATTCTCGTGCCGTGTACAGAAATTTACATATATACACGGAAGAGTTAATTTTAATCGCACATTCTATCTGTAAACACTCCCTGTTTTCTGCACCAGCGCGCCTAAAACAAATCGGCGAATAGAATGACATTCGATCGGAATTTAAAAATCGGTCTTCCGCGGCATTCCGCTCAGGACATTGATATGCAGATCTTATTAAGACAGATGATCAGAATACGCTAGTGCATTCCATTTGTCATTAAATTGTTTTGCACGGCTCGTATTTTTGTACCGACCGCGAATTCCGGTCACATCATTCTCTTTCGACGGCGCGTTGCAAATGTAAACACTTTTGGAACGCGGCTCGTTTCAGCAGTAATTCGATTAAATGAACTGGAAGTTGCGAGAAACTAATTGAGGAGTTGTCAGAGATAATTGTGTTAATGCAATTTCGTAATTTGTTCTGCATGTATTTTTTGTACCCAAACATGTTAAAAAGCACTCTTGCCGAAAAGAAATAAACGTAAATGCTTTTCTTCCACCACTGGCTAATGCTTAAGATTTAAAGTCTTATTAGGTAATTCTTACGAATGCTACTGAAAAATGAATTTGGTTTGTTGGAAACCTAAAACCTGAGACGTAATATGAAGTCATCAGAAAGGAATAACTAGAAAAGGATGTCAAATACTAGGTACATAAAAAAACTAGTTTAGGTTATGTAATCGCTCAATTGGGTGCATGCCGCTTTCGCGCCCATCAAGAATTATATTTAATTACTGGCATTTATTGACTGAATATCGAATATTTCACACTTTAAGAGATAATGGTATGAAGATCAATCTGCAAAAGTATCTTGATCTCATCTTCCTACAATTTATCTCATCACCTCCCACAGTCAAACATTTTTTCGATGCTTTTGGTTATGTACTAGTATTCTAGATGCATTAAAGAAAGCTTCTGCGAACTTATAGTCCTTAAGAAGATTGCTCGTTACAAATTTAAAAATGGTTCTATGAGCAACTACAGTATAATTATCTTCTTGAGTGATTAATTAGCTTCTAATTCATGTGTAACTCTAGCAAAGAGTTGTCCCTGATAAAGGACACAAGACACACTGTCTTATTTTTATTAAACTAAGTAATTTCCTTTTCTTATACGATGTTCCGCGTCAATGACTCGCAGCAGCATAAGTGACACATTACCGGAAGTACGTGAGACGATTATAGTACCGGATGCTACCGGAATCGTACGCCAGAACCACCGCGACTACCCAGGAGTAAGTCTTCTTTTATATACGCCAAGTTTACTTAATATTAACGCAGTTACTTCAGGCATATCCATGTGCAGTTTTAAACATCGACTTGACTATTTGTTTTGCAGAATAATGTTTAGTATTTGGTTGTATTACTAGTTTGGAATATTTCAACATGTTAATTTAGATATATATTAATGAAACTTCTATCACACATAAATTATGCAAATTGTAACATTTCTTTAAAAAGATCTATAAGAAAATAAATATTACATATAAGTCTGCATTAATATAAGTAATACTAATAAATATGTATGTATTAGATATATTAGCATTCCTTTACATTTTGCTGCAACTTTAGAAATTTTTAAAGTTGTATATTATTATCACTTGTTAACATTTTTCTTAAGCTACTAGAATCTTAACGAAGATTATGGCGCACATATTTATCTACATGAAGTAAAGCCTTTTATATATATAATAAATCACAATTTGCCGCCGTGTTTACATGAAATACAAACTCAATTACCTCTCGATTTTGCGGCCATTATATTCTTAACCAACCAATTATTTCTGATATATAACGGTAGTCCAACGAATCGGTAGTTAATAGGCTAATTATAAAGCGCGAATGTTACTATTTTGACAGAATGATAAAAAGAGGATTTGCGAAGTTTCGTGCTAAACGAGCGCCACGGATTACCAGCGGGTCCAACCGACATACTTTGTGATGAATGGAAACTGCTAATGAAACAATTAACATTTACATACGCCATAAACGCGGTAGATGTACACGGCAAATACTTTAACCTATTAAGTTTAACTGCAGATAAACTTGTGGCAAATAACTGGCATATCTACGCGAGCGTTTCGTGTGATTTAAGCGCAGCTTACAAAGTTCAAGGATAGAGCGGTATGAACTTCGACAACTAAAGAGAGTTGATAAATGATGGCAATACATTAGCGATATCGCCGATTTCATGGTGGTGTAAAAGAGAACACTTTGGAACGATACATCTTTTATGGACCGCATTAAAGGAATAATCGCTAGAATATTTGAAAACAACTTTAAGAAACCTTTTCACAAGGTTGATAAATGATAAAATTAAAGAAACAGGGTACACTTGCTGTTGCTTTAGAAAAATATTAGCAGTAAAGTATATTAAGTACAAGCTTTTAGTACATTCTTCTTTCTAAAATATCGAATCACTAGTTTATTTATTCTGGACTGTTCAACTAGGTACTATTCTTTGGGTAGTCTGTTTTGGTGTTTTAAAAATACTTATAATAAAAATTTAAACTACTAGTTACCCATCCTATTGAAGATATCTCCATACAGACTCGAAGTTGTTTTTCATCTCGATATATAAGTTAATTTATTTATGACCCTTACCATAATGGCCCCATTTATCATTAGAGACAGACAAGATATGTAGGTTTAAATTTCGCATTGTCGCCAAATTTTGTGTTTGTTGTGAATCCGAAAAGAAAAAATGAATGAAAAAAATTTGACTTTTTTGACCTATTTTACCTATAATCCTATCCAAGTTTTATTGCATTAATTATTGATGAACAAAATTACTTGACATACGTATCTCGTGTCTCTTCATTAATCGTCATTTTTCATACTAATGAACGATAATTGGAATATTTGAGAGCTTCACATTTTATAGCTAGGTTATTTTTAATCTTACAACGTATTTTTCTTCTCAATTAGCGCATAATATTGAAAACCTTTGTCAATATGTTGTACATGGTTGAAATAAAAAAAAAACTCTTTGTCAATATGTTGTACATGGTTGAAATAAAAAAAAAACTCTCTGGTGGTGTCTTCAAAATCTAATAGAAATCCGCCAAAAACCCATATAAGAAAATCGCCGTTGCATAAAAGAAAGAAGTCTTGAGACGTATCTATAAGTTTTTCTCTATAAGATCAGAGAAAGGTATTAGAGGCAACAGAAAAAATTGCTTTTTCGTCTTAGCATCATTCCTCATAGTTCTCTTCGAATTTATAACAAGCATCAAAACAATTTTGCCAAATTTAAACCTACACTCTATTTTCAATAATAAGCGAGATGCTCATCCATGGTCAGGGTCGAAAATACATCAATCTCATGCTTTCTGCCCATCTCCTTCATGGGTTGATTCGAATTTTGTTTTCTGTATTTTTCTATATTTCACCTATAATTTCAAGACCAAGGCATTTGCTTTTCTTTCTTGATTTAATTATCTGGTTATGCTGAGATTGCTTCATGGCTTTCTTTATTTCCTTTTATATAGGTACTTTCCTATCACTGGTAGCATTCAGTCTCAAGTGTTGAAACTCCTTGGTTAGCAGCAAAATACCTGGTCGTATATCAAACGTATTTTACGAAAAACCTTGTTTTTTTTTAAATTAATTGCAAGCTAATATAATATATGCTCGTATGAATATGGAAAATGCAAGTACAAAATCATCATTAAATTAATGAGTCGGATTTTACGATCCATTATATTGCAGGAGCATCGTCAGTTTAAGTTAACGAAGCAAAAGAAATATTAAAAGTAACAATTCAATAATTTATCCGCTTCGAATCGATTATTTGAAATAGCTGCCTTTTGCTGAGACATTTCACTAGCAATATGCATCCGAAGACCTACTGCAGGCAGGTGTAATCCTCGCGTATGCAAATGAAAACAAATTGTCTTTGCCAAACGATCCGTGAAACGTTAGACAGGCGCACCATAACATAGCAGAGGGGATGCTCCATGTCCGCAAATCAGAACGTTTTATCTCGGCCGCTTGCAGTAGGTAATTATTTCTAATTACCGTCTGACAGAATATGCAACGCACCCTCGCGCCCCACTTTATACGGCTGCTCCATTCACGTCGCTTCACATAGAAGAACGCATACTTCATACGTACCACCGCAGAACAGATCGTTCTTTGTTTTTCCACGTCGCACTAATTTACAGTACGGTATATGCACCGTCCATAATGTGCCGTGGTAATATAAATTTATTGGGCATAATGGCCGGTTCGGTTGCGGTAGTAATAAATAAGCTTAGTACTGTTAGCCAGAATTTACAACGCTTTTACGTAGTGGGCTTGTGGGTAGAATGTGCGCGACGTTTATGCTATGTAAGTTACGACACTGATCTGAATGTCAGTGTTGACATGTTACAAGCACATTCAACCAACCGCTTTTTTGTTCTTCTTCTTTCTGTTAGTGTCTTGTCCCCTGAAGATTTGTTTCTTGTGGGATACAATTCAAACCTAACAAGTGCTTTCAGTCTATAAATCCTTCCATTGTAATTATGTATCCAACTTTCCATATAGGCATTTGGTTTATTGTAGAATCGAAACTCATTTCTTGCATGAGATGTAATTTTGTGTTACTGGTTTCTATATATGTATGCATTCAACTGCTTTTGAAACGCTTTTCTATTGAAAATATAAATTTAAAGAAATATCGTTGTTGAAATGGTAATAGATTTTTGATGAATTTTTGTATAATTATACAGCTGTTAGAACCTTTACTTAAGTTTGTAGAGTTATAATAGCCAAATTTTGATAGAGAGCTATTGATCGTGGGTAATTTGAAGGTAATCGGTGTCTAATTTTGAGTTTCACTAGTTTTTTATTCAAACAAGGAGTTACCGTAATGAAATCGTAACATTACTTCAAAGTAGAAATCAAGTAAGATAATTACGGCTAACAAAAACTGTGAATATATGTCGCCTACAAGTAATATAAAGTAACTAAATGATAAATATATATAATAATATTGTTAAAAGTCGATTTAATATCTATAATATAGTTCAATACTCTATAAATACAAATGAAGTTGTAAGAAGCAAAGAGGTACAAATGCAAAAAAGATCAAACTAAATAATCTGGACTATTGACGACCCAAATCTGCAGTAAACCCATTTACATGTAAAAATGCACTTGTTGCTGACTCCTTCATACATTGCTATGTTATTTTTTCCTTTAACAAATCTTATTGCCGTCATTACATTTCGAATTAATTAATTATCATGTTTATAATTCTAAATTTATGCAACTCTAATATCAGTTGCACAAGTGATTGTTTATATGTTAATCAAAATATAACGAATGCCACAGTAAATGAATGTTTGAAATCAACCAAATGAAATTATATTCAAATTGAATTGTAAAATTATTGTGAATCTAAAATTATTTTAACTTTTCTTCAAATTTTGAACCTATTGGCAGAGACTCTATTTTTATATTTGCTTCGATATATTTTTGTGTTATTTTTTTGTGGATAATCTCCTATTCAGTACTATAGAACAGATATACAGATTACTGCGCTTGTGTCGACAATATCAATCACAAGCTCATATATCTAAGCAAACCTGCTTAGAAATAACTTTCCAACTAACATATCACTGAATTATTTTTGACCACCCTGTTCTCCGCTTCTGTTTTTATCATTTAATTTGATATAACAACCCTCTCAGAAGCACACAGAGCAGAATTTGCGTCATTGATTTTGGTGCTTCTGTTTTATTTTGAGCCTTAACCTGTGCATTATTCCCAATCCGTCGATCCCTCTTCCAAGTATTTCAGCGAGAGGAATAGATAGAGAAAAAGTAAAGGTGGTCTAATTCCTCATAAATTCTTTAACAAAAGGCAGGCGACCAGTTTCTTATATTTTAGGATTTCTATAGTTCACGTTTTTCTTTTTGCACAACAGTCACACAAGAAAAAAAAATATTAGTTCCGTGGCTATCCGTTGTAGAAAGGTTTCACTGTATAATGTAGCAAACTATGCAACGTATTAATTTGCATTATACGGTTTAAATAATAAAATACTAAGTAATTTCCCACAATATTATTCTTAAACGTTCCCACCAAACAGTCAGAATATTATTAGAAAACGGATCATCCAACTGGTTGGCCGATTCAGCGAATCCCACCGGACGACTCTTAGTTTCTTCAATAACGGTTTCGCTAACGAAACGGTCACGCTAAAAAAGCCAGAGAGTACCTACACTAATATCTAAACCGTGGAATCGACGAAGACCGCGTTTAAGCGATGTTATTACTATAATCGCTGGAGTCTAAAAAAAAAAAAATCCAGAAAAGACGCTGTAGCGTGCATAGAAGAGACGGCATTGCCCTTTTAACAGCCAAACTGAAAGTATTTCCGCCGGAGCGGACGAGTTCGTGTTCGCCGGTCCACACACAAACCGTAGGACAGTTCCCTCGATGAGGATTAGCTTGTAATAACATAATGGAGATTTCTAAACAACCATCGAAGGGGGTTATTTGGTCTGTCGTAACGGCAATAAACCGACGGTGCTGTCGTAGATCGCGATAACACCGTGCGAAGCGTATAATTTTATCTAAGTAAATTGATTCGCGTGGTAAAGTTTGCGCGACGATTTAATTTAATGTTATTGCTCTCTTATTTATCTAGATTGCGAATTTGAATCTAAGTAATCGCGATTCTGGTTCCCCGGCGTTTAAAATTTGAACATCACCGTGACTCTACTTCTTCAAATAATTGTAATTATCTCCTTCCAGAGCGGCAAATTATAGGTTAACAGCATGTTTATATCGTAAGACGTATTTTAACTGCTAAATTATCATAAATAGTACTTTTCTAACAGCGTATATTTTTTTGTCTATTCTACCACAGTACTTATGCGTCACATGTAGTATGTGGATTAAATAAATGTTAAGTCGAAGTTATTTCTAACTTTGTTATTATCAAAAATGATTTAATTTACCCTGCTGATAGCCTAGTGGCATTCACACTTAGCTATGAAAGAGTGCGTTTAAATTATCGACAATATTCCGCTGTAATTTTGATTAAATAAATAAGTAGGTATATGGATCAGAATAGACACTCACCAACAGTTTTTAACGTTCATTCATCTCACAACTTTTAACCACCTTTAACTTTATCTCTAACATTTATCGGTCAAAATTAACAAACCATGACGACAACATGTTGTTTGAGAACATAGCTTTTATCACAAGGGTCACACCGTGTGGAAATATGAATGTGCTTTCAATTAAACAGCATATTCCCAAATCATACCGCAGATAACACTTCTAATTTAATGTTTCATACGTTTCTGTAGAAAAAAATGCAATGCTGTATTATTTAGAATTATTACAAAAGGGAAATGTTTCATACACGTTTTATAATCATTGAGAGAGAAACCATTCTGTTAATGCACCGGCATTACTTATTAGCAAATCTTCAACCATGAATCAGACACTTTATTATTGCTCTTCAGATTTTCTTGCAGTTAACAGAAAAAATAATGGATGCAGTTTCAAAGATCTTAAAAGTTTACTGACCCATGTCTTTACCTCTCCTATAAACCTTGGCTTTTAATACTAATTATTAATTAAGGATTTCACTACCAAAACCAGACAGAAAAATACAAAGTACCGTATCATGACTTTAACCTTTACAAAGTCGCATATTACAAAATTGCTTCCTGTAACATGGTAGTACAAGTGCAGAACAAAAGTGAAGATGCTCTAGTTGACGTACAACAAGGAAGTCGTGTAATATAACGTTTCTTTCAGTAACTAATGATACCGCGGACAATTTTTTGCCTTAGGGAGAGTAACAAGCGTGACAAATTCCAGAAAAATCGTTACTGTTGTTTGACGGGATATCATGTTCGTTTCGTGAGACGTTATTTTTAGATTTTAGGAGCAAATATGGGCTTTAAGGATACGGAGTTTCATTGAATAACAACCATAAAAAAAATATGAGCCTTATGGTAACACAAAAAATTCTGAATAAAAGTTGATATTAGTTTTATATTACAAGTACGAACACATTATTCTTATATACTTACTCGGCTTGTATGACATAAACTTTTCTTAAACACACCTACTCAAAAATACCTTACTAGCTTACGTATATATGATGAACGCTATCAGCAATCCCATATTTCAAAATTATTTGCAAATGTGTCAAAATTATTTTGATTTTTGTCATTAATACCATTAACTTAAAAGTAAATTCCAGTATTCCAAAGTAGATATTCCTGTTGTGATTTCTTTATATTTGTCTTTCGTTAGGAAAAAAGAAAATGTTCAGCATATTAAACTTGTAATAAATTTAGTGTTGATAAGACGTAGCGAGAAGTGTGATGAACCATCACTCTGCACGAGCTTTTTACATTATATAACGACATAGCAAGCACCTAATTCTTTCTTCTTAACTACTCGGTTTGCTTTTAATCCTTTTGTATGAATCGATGACATTACTTTGTCTACGTCTCGGAGCACCATATCCTGCTGTTCTTCCGCCATCACTTCTAAAAATAACTATTTCGTAATCACGCTGTAAAGGTTGTGCTCCAGCGAAATCGGTCGGGGAAATAATGGACCAGTCAAGTTTGGGTGACGTGGGGCGGTGATTTATCATACGGGAACCTAATGGACGTGTTCTAGTCTCACTCACCTCATATGGTTTTATTTAATTAATACCGGTAGTATTACAAATTCTAATGAATGTATTTATATGACTAAAAAGAATCTATATCAAGCAGTACTTATATGAATTACATAAATTGATTTCATATTGATGTTTAGTTTTCATATGTGCTAGAGCTTCGCTGTTTATCTTTTGCTATAGATAGATTCCAAATCTAATTAAGAAAACATAGGTTCGTTAACATCGTTCTTCGACATGCGTTTAGACTGTTTAGAGTACATATAGGTTTCTGCAATTAATTCACTAAATGTATTATTACATTTCCTGCTCACTTTAATTTCAAATTTTCCATACTGCTAACAAATACAAGTAAATCGTGAAGAGCTTGAAGGCTTTCTGTGTCTTCTGAAGACATAATACGTGATACGGCATGCATAATTAAAAGAAAAAGAAATAAATGTGCTTTTCGGTATTTTCTCAAATTATATTCTTAGAAATTTCGTATTGGTTTTGTATTTTCTCATGAAGACATATGGATAATGGGCAAATCTTCGAAAGCTTGTAACCTTAATTATATGTTCTCTAACATAGACCTTCTTGATTATATTGTCTAGTTTATCTCTCCTTAATATCTGATAAGTTTCCAAAAATATCGCGCTTTAGACATGAATGTCAAGTATTTTCTGCGATGAAGAATGATTCCAAATGCCCAGAGCACCCATATAAATGCACAAATCATTCGATCTTATCGACTTGGTTATATACAAGATTGTATGTTTACTAGACAAAAGAAAAGAACAGTTAACGTGGTAGCTCTACTCTCTAGCTACAAGTTAAGTTTTGGGAAAAAATGTGCGGACGATTGACATTCACGTCCTCTGTTGTAAGTCGACGAAAATAAACGACATCATCTGTAAGTCAAAATCAACATAAACGTGCGTACGCAATACGAACTCCAATGACATCTTAATCTTCATCAGTGCCAGAAGGAATCGTTTCTCAAGAGACAGCAGTTTCTGGATTTAGTTTTACTCGTTCTGTACGATTTTTACAGTTAGATGTTGTACGAGAAGGACGTAAATATCATCGTAAACTTGTACTCGCCAGCAGACGTAAGGATTGCATACAAACTAAACCGTGCGGTAAAGCAGATTGAGGCGGGTGAATGTTTTACTTCAAATGGTCAGAATTTTACATGAAATCCTCGTTAACTTAGGCACCGTTATCGGCTAATTAATACCTTGCTTTAATAAGTACATTATAATGGCAAATTTTACATACTTTGAGTTGGTGTTAAAATCGTCACGTAAATCAATGGATTAATTTATGGAAATGTTGTCTTTTAAATGGGAAAATGCGGAGTTTATGGCAGGAAGAAAGAAAAAACGCAGTAGTAAGATTTCACATTTCTTCCCAAGGAGATTAACAAGGAACAAATTGCATTACTGCAAGTGCATAACGTCAATTAAGTTATAGCACTAAAATATTAATTAGCTATTTTATATTTGGAAGCGTTATCTATTAGAAATAGAAGCATTCAACTTAATTATATAATATTTTCAATGCAAAATCGGTGTAAAGGCAAACTTTCAAATATCTTAATAAGGGATGCATAATACCTTAACAAGCAAGTAGGAAAAATGATATTCAAAGACTTTAGGTAATTTTGTGGTAGTAAAGCACGTATGTACCTTCTATTTAATTTTTTCTCATATTCTTTTTAATAAGGGAATTCTCTTTTGAGGATTATTTTCATTTTTCATGTATTGATGAGATGTTAGCAGCATAATATAGATATTCATGGTATTCTTGAAAAAGGTCTCTCGTGATTCCTTCAAACAACTCCAAAGAAAAGGTAGCGGTGAAATGAGCTAATGTATACAAGGTTAGTAAAAATTCCCGGAACGGTCGAATAACTTTGTTATTTGAAAATTATGATTTCTGAAATTTGGTATGGGGGTATAGTTAATATAAATGCATTTTATGCAATACAGTTAATATTTTTTTCACTTCCGGTTTAATCGGCAATACGTCCAACTTTTTTTTTTTAATGGAACGCCCAGATTTTTTTAACACTTTTGAATGCAAAATAAAAAACTACGATCAGGAAGTATTAAGATGTTTATTTTTATTCACAAGAAAATAGTTAAAAAATTAAAAAAGTGTCCTAATACAGAAATATCAAGATACCTGTCTATTCAGGTTGCGATTACAATAATTGTTGAAAATGCTCTCCATTTACAATTTGACAAAAATGTAAACGGTCAGTAAAATTTCTTATTGAATTTTGTATTTGTTCTGGAAGAGATCATAATTTTCAAATAACAAAGTTATTCCACCGTTCCGGGACTTTTTACTAACCCTGTATTTATTTTTGTAAGATCTTAAACTTTTCTCAGCGCCGTTTCGACCGTCAATAAGTCTTTATCACTTGTAAGCACCTCTTTTTGTTGATACTGTTCCTAAAGTTTTGCTAGGAAATCTTTTTATTGTTGTAATTATTTGCGTGGAAGTCCACTTTTTGCATAACGAACGATAGCTTTGTGTTATTCTCAATATACAGCACAATAGCAGAACAAAATGAAGAAAATACATGTCTACCGCGAAAACGCAATTTACAGCATCATTATTTTAGTCTTCTAAACCACTTTAAAAGAACAACTAACTATTAATATTTTTCTAGTGCCAGGCGAAAAAATATTCACCCTCAATCTATCTTCGCAACAATCGAATTTTTCAGCTGCTCCAATCCAGAAAGAAATTTAAAGTTAATTATAAAAGAAATTAAGATAATTTGTACGTGTCGAGATAATTGATTGCAGAATATATACTTTAGAGTATAAAGTAAATAATGTTTTACATCGCCTCGTGCTGTTAATTCCGCTTATAATTAAGAAGGGCCGTGTTGAGGATAACATTTTCGAGAGATGTGGAGATGAATTACAAAACTAATTAATTTGTTTCAGCTGGTGGAAAGGAAACCAGATCGTTGAGTGCATAGTATCCAGCTGTCAATAGGATTAAATAGTTTCACGATTATTTCAATAATTTATTCGCGACATTTGAATGGTAATTAGATATATATATTTCTCTAACAGCCGCCTGACGTACTTTACGTTAAAAAAAAAGTCATAAACAAGCACGTAATGCATAATATACGTTTAAGATGCTTCTATATACTTATAATTTTTGTATTAAACATCTAGTACAGTACAATGTTTGCTTTTCCATTTCTAATGCGAGCATCTAACTGAGTTTGAAGTGTAATAGGAAAATATCACGGAATTGAATCGCGTGAGAAGACACGAGTGCGTGTAGGTGGCGCGAAAAATGATGCTGCGGGAAAATTGGCAGGTGATGTAAAAGCAATTTGAGCCGACGATTTAATTTCAGACAGGCTATACTTAAACAATTCACTGGAATGTAGCTGTGCAATTCCGGGATGCATAGTATCTTACGGTATTCAAAGTAGAGCGGATGTGGGAGGTTTTGTATATTAAAGAACATATTACATAGTAAGAGGAAATAGTGTATGCATATTCTATCTTTTGTCGTTTTGATAGAACTCATTGTCATATATTTATAGCTTATGTATATCGCCGATATAAAATATATACGAAAAACTATAAATTTTTAAATATATGTGTCTTCATGGTGAGAGTGTTAAATTTGTGAGATATAAAAGTAACTGCTTTTATACGTTCGTTCACTTTATTACCACAATTAAATTATAATGAAGTTTACATAAAACTTAACAACTTCCAATAAAAGTTAGTAAGACTTCACAACTTCAGGGGATATCTCTAACCACTTGCTTCGTACTTTATGTGGTTACGGTAGTGAAATATTTTACTTTCGTCAGTGCAATACCGTTCGATTTCTTCTCTCGTTAACTCGCGCAATTATCGGCACTTCTTCCGCCAATCTGAGAATTTTGAATTCGCGACGACAAGTTCCCGTTAAGCAATGTTTGCATAATCAGATGTGCAATATGGAAGAGCCAGTGGATGAGAGATTTGAATTACGCGTTGCGTTAAAAGCATTACGGTTATAAAGTCAATAAACTCGCAACGGATACCGGACAAACAATGGAAAGTACCGATTGCTAATAACATGTCTTACTGTATGTCAGAATATAGTAAAATCTAAGAGATTATAGCTCTCTAAACAGATGGACGTTCTACAGCGTTAGTAATCAACGATAGTAGAATTTCAATGTCTACTCTCACATAAGCGATAAATAATATGATTTGTATATGTAATTTCAAGAAGTAATTGGAAGGAAGTATTAATTTCGAGAAAACTGAAAATTTATTGTAAAGACAACCAGCCAAATACTCCAATGCTTTAATCTGTGTTATTAATGATCCTGACACATAAAAATGTATAAAATCATTGAACAAAATCGAATAATATATATGCATTACTTCAGAGTGTGTTCCCCAATCAAAGAAGGAAAAAGAAACAGCGGAAAAAGAAAGAAGTCTGTAAGATATTAAAATCGTTTACGACATACAAGCTGCAGTTAAAAAAAAAAACTATGCCAAAATGCACTTGAAAATCGTTTTACAAGCATCTACATTTTAAACCGTGGTAAATCTTACTCAAACTACAGAAAGTCGCTTCTTCTGAAAAGTTGTGTTTTCGCGTCTTCATTTTCTCTTTTCTCAAAAACAGATTTTTCCGGCAATACAAGCGATGAATGTTCTTTCTGGAGATTTTTTTTTTAAAGTATATCCTATGTGTACAAAATATGCAGAGAATTTTCTTAAAATTTACGTTTGGCCATAAAACATAATTAGGTGCAAATATTGAGAAACCTGCCCTGAACATCCTCCATCTTTGTTTAGAAGATGACCTAGTTTTTTGGCTTTCGAAATAAACATTTTGAAACATGACATAATATATACCAAATTATTCAGAACATACTTCTGAACAGAATGGTGGTAATTTCAAGGTGAGTACTTTACAAGTTATTATGAAAAAAAGGGAAGTCCAAACTCCCGTAATGAGACCCATATAACAGCTAGGTTATTCTAACTACAAAGTGGTTTTGTGTAACATTCTTTACTAATCATACAATTAATTCCTTTTGGCAACATATTTTCTTAAAGGAATGAAAAAGCATTATTTCCTCTAGCTCCTAATTTAGTTTTGAATTTTCTAAGATGTAGTGTAACAAGGTATTTTTCTAATAATTGAATCCCTATTAATTCTGCATATTGCATTTAAGAAAAATTGGATCAATTTTAAACTTTTTAAAAATCAACCAAACCAACTTTGTTCTCAAACAGAAAGCAAGATTATAATATCACTGAAAAGCTCTTTGAACTGGCGGTGGTTAAGTTTGCTGGTTATAATTCTTTTTACAATATATTCTCATAGGTCGATAGACTTGCTAATCAAAAAGTGCAAATTTTCTTGTATTTCTACGTCACATGAAAATAAGTTCAATGGATAATACAATAATATGTTCGCGCAATTTTTTCTATGCATTTAAATGTCATTCTGATTTGAAGAGCCACGTTAATGTCTTCAAAAGAGTGTGGAGATCTGGTGTAAGACAAAAAAAACATAATTGGTGTAATTTTTTAGCAAATTGCGCTTCATCTATAGTGCAATCTTCGTTAGTACATAAACGATTTTTTTTTGTTGTTAAAAATACTATAACGGTAATAGAATCTGTTCTTCAATAATAACAATGTGCGGTCTATTGCAAAACAATCCAGTCATAATATAGGAAGTGTATTTAATTTAATGCCAAGAGACCACCATCATCATAAATTATGCCAACATCAATTACAATGAAGCAATATGACAAATTTGACGTGAGAATACACTTGAAGAACAAAGGAATTAAAGAATAGGTGCTCAAAGTTCAACATCATCCTAATTTCAGTGGATGTGGAGTAGAAATTATTATGGTGTTATGTATGACAATATAATTAGAATATTGGAAGGTGGCATTATTAGCTAAAGTTAGATAGCAGAATATAATAAAGGCTTTATTATTAATGATGATTACATGTAGGCGCCACGTGGTCCACGGTTATAGTTTACGACATCATCAACGACGATATTAATAATCCTCCATTCTCAAACGAAATGCTCGTTATTACGTACAACAAATAATAAAAACGCACTAACCTACAAAATTTATGTTGATTGTCGATCAACTGTAGTTCGTTGATATACGTTACGACCTCTTTTCAGAAGAGAATAAGCCAAACAGAACCTCCGCATTAATTTTATGATATCGTCAGCTAAGATCCCGGTGAGTTATTCGTTCTTTGTCAGATTCTTTTTTTTTTTTGAAATTCTTCTGCATATTTTTATGAGTACGATGGGCAAACTATACTCGAGTGATGCACACTTAAGCGATTCGTTTCTCTATTTGTTGATTCTGCCGGATAAGTATTACAATAAATTTTATCTTTATTGCCTGTTTCTATAATGTAGGTACTCGTAATATTTTCAAAGGGTTATTGTATCTGTTGCAATAAGGTTTAGTCTAAGAGAGCATCCGACTGTACATCATCTCAATGTGCGGAGATGTTAGATATCCTTGATAGTGAAGACGTAGATTATAAACTTCGTGATTCGCCATTTTTGCGTCGGTACGCGTACGCGAGAAGAACATTCGAACAAGTTCTACATGCTAGGCCAAGAGCGTCAGGATATTATTCGCACAACTCATCGTTATTGACTGAGGAGCAATTTCTAGACGTAAAGTGTCACGTTTACGAGAACATTAGATGTTTATCAACGTTTAAAAACTCTAAACGTATGCATAGTCATCTATTCTTTGCGATTAACTCAGACTTGGCGTACATAAGTATGAGTAAAAGAGTACTAACAATAAGTACTTGCGTTTCAGCATTTTATCTCATTAGTTTCTTGCGATGTTGGTACACAGGAAAACATTTGAGCTAATCGATAAATGCCTAAGACTTCAAACGTTGATCATCTCTTATTTTAGATGTATATCTTTCTGCGTGGTACAGCTAAGCTATTTCAAGTATGAGGACATGAAAACGTAAACGCTTATATCACCATTAGCAATAGGTACAAAGCTATGTTGTCTTTTTTTGATTACTAGGCTTATAAACGGTGTATCTCTTGATGCTTTACCGAGACGTCAGCCCTAGGTAGGAAAAGAGTGTGATTAATATAGTTTGGCATACGACGCAATAAGCTGCAAAATAAATTGAAGTCATTTTCACATAGTACCGTTCAGTTTTGTATTGATAGCAGCAGCCTAATAGTGAACGAATATTTGTTTTTTACTCATCCTAAATCTAGCTTTATCCTTTTCCATTAACCGGCTGATCCGATTGGTTCTAGATCTTTGTGTATACCACACCGTTTATAAAATACGCTTGTGACGGAAGTTGCAGCGGCCAAAAAAAGTTAACAATATTTAAATTGAACTCTTAACGAAGCCAAAATAAAATGAAAACAATCCTGCAGTTGAAAGCGTGTACTACCATGCACTGGTATGCGTTTGGTCCTGTAAGTTGCCTACTCCAGCAAGAACAGAACGGGCGAACGTTCTCTTGTTTATAATTGACGCTGCCGCTTATGTCCTTAGAACGGATAAATACTTACTTAATTAAAAAAAAAAACATGAAATATTCTAGTTTGTCCTATATTCATAGTGCAATTTATTAAAGACAATCTTCTGAATGTTAAGAACTCATTAGTAGTGTTAGCTCTTTATAAAAGCGTTTTCAAGAGTTGAGAAACATGACAGAAGTGTCCTATTTTGTTCAACCCCAAGTCATTCGTGGAAAAAGAACGTGGCTGCAAGTTTATCATATCAAACGCATTAGAGCTCTTATAAGTCTATTAAAATTGCTAATTACAAATTACAATTACAATAAATAAATAAAAAAAGAATAGTATTGCGAATTTTATCATAGATGCACTTAGAATCAACAGAACCAAATTAACAGAAAAGGATTTAGAATACGTCCTTACTTTTAATGTTAAGTTTTTAACATTAATTCAACTGCACTATGGATTTATTATACGAGGTATATAGGAAATCTGCTGTTTATAAAGCTCGCTTATTACTAGAGTTGGGATAGTTTTCCCGCGGGCCAGGATCGCAGTAAGGCGAGTGTACGAACAAATACGCGACCTTGTGAAGCATTCGTTATTTGTATCCCTTGTGTTAGTTATGTTCTATATTCTATAAATAACACGCTTAGCTTATTCGCAGCTGTTGTTGGGTAGCGCAAAGTGGACTGACAACAAATCCCGCGAAAGACATCTCAACTCTACTTCTTACATTTGTAAATGATTTTATAAAAGTATGTGGGTAAATTTCTACCAGGAATTGTCGATTTCACAAAGAAAAATTTAAATTATATTAGGAACAGATTACGATGAAGTGTTTTGGTGCCAAGTTTTTTGCGTAAGCTATGTTAAATGCAGTTATCGTCTTATGCAAATGTACAACTACTTGTTCCTATTGCACCGGAGAAATGAATTTAAAAAGGTTATGTTGCTTAGATAAAAAAGAAGTACATTTGCGTGTTTGAAAGTTGTTTCATTAGCAGTTTTCCTTATGTTTTCTTAGTTCTTACATAAATTATATGTTTATTATCCTTAATGGCAAGTTAAAAATTTTACCAAATATTTAGTAAACAGTAAATAATGATCCACGTTTTTTTTTTCTAATGACATAAGCATCGAACGTTTCTCATTATAACGGTGACCTAATATGACCTTTAATTCCATATTTTGCAGTATATTTGCAGGAGCACAGAAGCATCTGATTAAATGAGGTTCTAATCCAATCTTACAACTAAATTACTTACCTATATTGATCTTCGTGAATATCAATTTACCACATAAAAGTCTTTGCATGGTAATGAAACGTTAAATATTCAGATACATCAAGAATATCGCGACGGGTTTAAGATAATACCTACAGTAAGTAGGTAGAGCACAGATTTTCTCGATTATTCACTGAATTGCCAGCCCAAGTAATTAATCTTTCATTAGCGATAGCCGGAGAGGTAGCGAAACTCCGGCGAGTTCTTTTCCCTTCCCGGAATGGCAGTATTTAGTGCCGGAGCTGCGTACGCGTAGATTTTATCTGTCTGCTTGATTGTTAGTTTTATTCACGTTTAGCGTTGCAGGGGCGTCGGCAACTCAGCCAATCTAGGATTGCTCGAGAGCAATTTAATTCATTAAAATGCAAAATCACCATTGCTTAGAGTACTCGATAAAGTTGTAGGAAAGATAAATACCAGAACCGAGGCAGTAAAAGAGAACTATTGCGTTGATAAATTGTTAAATTTAATTGGAATTTATGATTATGATATTTAGTTTCACTACAAGAAAATTACACAGTTTGAAGGGTATATTAGTAAGATATAATTTTAGGAATGTAGTTAATTGGCTATGCTAATTTCTTCTATAAAAGGGATCAATGCTAATGCAACATACAGCATGTTCGCTGATTAAGTTATAAAGGAGAAACAGGAATAATGTCTCAAAAAAGTAACTTTTAATATATAATCATAAGTTCTTGTTTGCTTTCGCTTACCATAAAATCGCAAAGCCCAGCATTACTTTGTGTGTAGCTACTGCGTATCACAAAAAAAATGAGTCTCACGTGTTTTGGAACTAAAAACGTTAAGTGTTCAATTATTAATATTAAGAATCGATCTTTTTAGCATTGGAATCGGTAGAGGAAAAAAATTACATTTGCAAATAATCTTTAAAGGCAACGGATTTGGGGGTAAAACTGATATAGGGGAATGGACCCACTTCGCAATCCAGATCTGTCTATTTTAGATTTTATCTTTCGAAAAGACTTAAGCAAATTGTTTATGTTGATCCACTGTGGACCATTTGAAGCACACGATACAGACAGTTAGAATTAATGAGTGCAATTCCGCAAGGAATACACAAAAGCCATAAGAAGTTCAGTAATGTTTCTTGTTAGTTTTTCGTTCTTTATAGCCTTTAAAAAAATTTTTTTTCATTTTTGTCTGGGAACATACTTACTATATATGCAACCTGCAAAGCGAGTGTTTAATACTTGCAAATGCAAATATTTATTTACAATGGATTTTCAAAGTAGATATGACGCATTTACCTATGCATACATATGTTTTCAACAAGAATATTTGGTGTTAAATAATTAAAACTACAGAAAACTAGTAGGTACTGTATTTTTAACAATTCTTATTTCTTTTTGCAGGTGAGTTCTTCAATTAACTCAAATTCAGCTTCCATATACGTAAGTCAACCCTCAACATATACATACATGTAGTACTTTGGTATTGGTTCGTGTTGATATCTATTAACCATAAATTCCAACTCATCATCGATTGAATTCATTAATTCTATTCAATTTAACAAGTAGGTCAATTCAGACATATCCTATTACACAAGCATTTTACAAGCAAAAACATTTTCTTTAACTGTTAACGCTCCCACACCGTCAACCAATAATTGCATTCCATAGATCCATGCATGAACATATGTATGTACGTATTTCGTAAGAAATACGGGATTGATTGCTATAAGTAACATCGCCTTTATTCGTATCAATTTCTTTAGATGATGATGCAAAACTCAAATACAGTTGCAATATTGTTCAAAAGAAGTTTGAATACGAGTAAAAGTTGGATGCGATTTTCTCTGTGGATATATGAAGGAAATATTACTTTGTAATATATGATTTATATCATGTAACGATGAAGATATAGATATAATGTAGTACAGCTTGAAAACTTTTAAATTTTGATTTACTTACAAATTCAATAAAAATTTATATACTGTTATAATATTCTGTGATATGTAGGTTAATTAACTACATGATTTGAATAGAATGAATTTGTGGTTTGAGGTTCGTTACCATGGACAGATGGTGAATGTAGGTATATAGACACTATGACTTGCTGCCCATTCTATTGTGAATGTATACATATTAGTTGCTTTCAACAACATCAACTTAGTTATAACAATATGACAAACAAAATGTACTCATTCCTTAATGAAACTCCACCTTACACCAGCAAGGAAACTAACGTATGTACGTAGCATTTTTCGCGTTATAAACATTAGGTCATCAATACCAATGTGGCAATCACAATACCGTTAGGTTAGGAGACGGCCACCTCAAACATATGGTAGAGCATTTTTCCTCAATGCCGTGTTCGTAACTCCTAAACGAACTTGCCGTTGAACACTAAACCGGTAAAAGTATACCTAGCTAATACAGTACATGTTAGAGTGACGGTAAATGATAATAAAAAATATAATAAGTATATGTGGTGTAACGTTTGGATGCTGTAGCGTGTATTCTAAGCTGAAGATTTTGTGTCAGAGATTCCGTGTTCTGTTATATATAATCAAGGAAGTGTAGGATGCATACTTATCGCATATGAGTAGGCTCCTGGAGATAATGTCCGATTGTAGATTGCCTGTTTGATAGGCTTATTTGCGCTTCTCAGTTCTAGAAGTACAGGAAATTCACGTACTGTAATCTCAACAGATTCTTATTAAGAAATAATGGGTATAATCAAAAGGAAATTACCCTAACACTGTTAATGTTATTTGTACCGTAATGATGTGTAATTCAAGTTACCTCATAATTTTTTTCATTGAGAAAACATTGGTTAGATGTATACAGTGTGGCAACCGTTCATACCACGATGCATGTATTAGTAACTACTGGTCGACTATAAATGGGCGTGCCACTTTGAATTGCCACGCCTACTTAGCGGCACGCGGATGGCATTTACAAACGATAGCGGACGTATTATAAGTTACACGTATAAATGTATTGGGGCATATAGGCAAATCAAAGTCTGTTAGAGTTCTATGTTATAGCATAAGTGATTAATAACATTACATGTGGTAGAAAATACTATTCCTGAAAAATAAAAAGCACTGTTAGAGGTATTGTGTTCCCGATATAAGTAAATATTTTTAGTTGTTTGAAGCATCAGATAATCCCTGATAACATGTCAGTGAAGTAATTCATCACAGCCTCACAAACAACATAAAAAAGCAAAAATAAATAATCAGAACTCCTAAACTTTAAAATAAAAACTAAAATAATATTGTTCAACAAGTATAAAATCTAAAAACGCAACTATAATAAAATAATGGAAAATAAAATATTTAATTCTTAAAACAGAATTGTATTCAACATTGCAATAAACCTGCAATTAGCTAAAACAGAATATTATTCTTAAACAATAATAAAATTTGAAGTAAATTAATTTATTAACTGTTCAAATAAACCTCCCTCTTGATAAGAACAGTAACCCAACCGATCATAAAAATTCCGACGAACATTTGTTAACATATCTGCTGTGACAGTATTACTGATTTCAATAATTCTCGCGCGCAGTTCCTCTAGGTTTGATGGCCGTTGATCACCGTATCCGTATATTGTATTATGTAAAAAGGGCCATAAAAAGAAATCGATTGGAGCTAGATCAGGGGACCGCGCTGGCCATTTAATAAGGCCCGAGTTACCGATCCATCTGTTTTCAAAAACCGCGTTTATAAATTTAATTTCTTGCTGAAACCAAACTTCATTTATATTAAATCGCTCCCGTATTGCCGGAATAATATTATTTTCAAGTAACTGTAGGTATCTATTTCCGTTTAAATTACCGTCAATGAAAAAAGGCCCAATTATATGATTTCCAATGATACCTGCCCACACATTTAGCTTCTGTGGATACTGCGTTCGCGTTGGTATATTTAAATGTAGATTTTTACGCGACCAGTAACGACAAACTGCGCGGTTATGATGCCCGTGTAGGTAAAATGTTTTTTCATCTGTGAACAATACGGTGTTAAAAAAAAATTGGTTATCGTGATATTTATCTATCATTCTTTCGCAAAATTCCATTCGGCGATAATAATCATCGGGAAGAAGTACTTATGAACTTGTAAATGTGTATGAACGATATTTATTAGTACGTAAAGTCTTATGCACCGTTGTTTTAGAGATACCTAATTCGCGAGCAATTTGTCGAGATGACATAGTGGGATTTACTTCAACTAAAGCACATACTCGAATTTCTATATCGCTTACATTCTTATCCGGAACAACTTTATTTTTATTATTTACTAAAGAAAATGTAGTTTCAAATCGATTAACGGTCCTACGAATGGTGCTTGCATTGGGAATTTGACTTTCGGGGAAATTAGCTGCAAATAAATCCCGAGTTACTTCCGCGGAATTACCACCATAAAAGTGTTTAATCATGAAGAGTTTTTGCTCCGGCGTATAGTACTTCATTTTTAAAATAACCGTTGTCTACCTACCAACAACGCGTTTTATTAAATAGTACGAGCGAGTAGTTCTGCCGACGAAATATAAAATGCATCTGACTGGGGACAATTGGTATACGGCTGTTATTTTTTTTTTAGGGAAACGGAATGTGTTGAATAATGTTTTAACATATTGACTACGGGTCACGATATATCAAATATTGTCAATCTAAACCCACCTTTATGTTTACCGCAGCATTTCTATTCTAGTATGAAAGAACGGCGCTTTCTGTCTTGCGAAAAGAAGCGAACGAAGTCAACTCTGACTGTCAATAGAGTACATATGATTTTGCTTGGCCCATCTGGCCAAATTCTGTATTTTAAACCTGAGTATTCTAACAATAGCCCTTAACATTATTTTCCCTATTTATGGTCTTCTAAGTTTTGCTTTTGTGAAACGGAATATGTACCTATTTCAATCACGCAAGACTCATCCTGCAAATTGTGTAATACTTCTTCGAATTTCCCACCGCTCTGATGTAATCCCTTTCCCAGTTACACTTACCGACAATAGCTTGCTATTTATTTTAATTGTTTGATTTGGGTGTCGGAGTTTAGTTGTAGGTGTTCACGGGCACGAATCGTCCATTTTTTTAACGTAATTATTGTAGCATCTACCAATTACGAACAAGGGGAACCA
Source organism: Cetonia aurata (assembly GCA_949128085.1). Lineage (NCBI taxonomy): Eukaryota > Metazoa > Arthropoda > Insecta > Coleoptera > Scarabaeidae > Cetonia > Cetonia aurata. The sequence continues at coordinate 29,106,848 of OX421887.1, forward strand.
ACAGAGTTGTTAGGGCCGGCGAATGCCTCCCGTTAAAAGTCCTTAAACATAATTACAGTGCTTGTCGGCACTGGTTGGTGGTTCGTGAAACTAGCTTCGCTATCCGGTTATGGGTTGGCGACTGCTGCATTCTGTTGTGGCTTTTCGCTAGCGACCATATCGCCCCTAATTAACGGAACAGATCTCCAGAAGACGATAGTACAATGAGGCACCTCGTACAGGATGGTTGTTAGGAAGGGTTTTACAAAGATTTGACCTTGCTGGAGATAATTAGGTAGAATTTTGTCTTTTTATTAATTAATGAGAACTTAAAAGTGATTAGAAGATCCACAAAAATTCCAGTTGGATTGTATCGCTTTTAAGAACTTTGAAATTCACGAACATCGGTGAGAAGTATTTGTAAATGAAGTTGCACATTTTATCGGGCATTAATTGTTAAGAATAACTTTGCACACTCTTAACTGAATATTTTACCGATAATCAAGGATTTAAATCAAGTTTTGCGAGGTAATTTTAAAGCAATAGGATGTATTTAGGTACAAAGGAAATTCAAAAATCGATGCCACGACTTAGAATAACGTATAAAACGTAATTTGTTTAAAAACTTTTCTTGTCTCGTGTTTTAGAATGTGTGTTCACATTTCCACAATAATGCACTTTAGGAGTTGACTCAATAAACAATGTAACTGTATCTGCATGAGGTCTATATATGTATACTTTCTGAACAAAGACAGTGCACTGTTCAAAATGAATTATTACCCCATTTCTATGGCTTTAAATAAAAAAGATTATCCTTAACATGGTAGGACAATCGTATCCTCCCACGATCTCCGACTGTACAAGATTTTCGCTTTCTTATCCATAGTTTATGACGAATAGTAAAGACATGCCCAGCAAATATTGCGAAAGATAACTCGGACGTAACACAATGGCGACAAACGGGCCGAGAGTGACGTAGTAACTTATCGCGCACACCTAATATGGTCGCCCAGCGAGCTTAGCCGCGTGTGTCCGCGCGTATGCGTATGGAAAACGAAGGACATCGCTGCCAACGCAAAGTGGAATGCAGTGAATTAACCGTCCGGCGAGCAATATTAACAATCCTTACATAATATGGAAAACGAGTTGTTTTGAATGAAAATGAAACGTCGCGCGATAATAATACCGCCGTTGACCTCAACCTTTGCCACTAAAACCGTACAGCAGAACCGGCACGCATCCGAGTATTTCTACGCGGACGTATCAAAAGTCGAGAATCCTGTGAAAGCTGCAGTAACAGATGTTCGTGTAATCACACCGGCTGGGGTTTTAATTTATAAACACTAAAATATAAATTTCCACCGCCAGGTGGAGGCATTACGATTCCGATCGCGAACTGTTACGTTTCTGATATTCTTACGTTCAGTAGCTATAAAAGTGGACAAGCTTCGAAACTGGCACGTGACAGTTTTATAGATGCACCAAAGTGGAAGGGACTGGTAGTTTTTACTTTTTTTATATTAGATGAAAGTAAACGTCCAACATGTAACTGGTGATATTCTCTTGGACGTGTTAGAACGTTGTGCAAATAAAATAAATATCAAGGCTGAATATAAAATATATTTAAAAAAAACTTAATGTTTCTAAATAAAACAAAAACTCACATCACGTATACTTGAAGAAACGACATTACAAGGTTTGAAATAAAAGTATCTCCTTGTTCAAAATAGAATTTCTGCTAATTTGAATTTGTTCCAAGTGAAGCCGGTACTTATTCTGTTATGGTAGGTTTACGTCCGTACGTGATTCGCGACGACGTAGCTTGACGTGCTAATCGAGCGTGCCACAGATGAACTCAGACGTCTGGTATTAAAGTCCTTCAAATAATCAACAAAGTCAACATAATGCACTTCTTACAGTGTGAAGTCATTAAGAAGAGCTGAAGAAAGTTCCTCTTTAGTCGAATATTTGTTTTCACTTTTAATTTTTCGATTGAGTACTTCCAGAGATCCTCACTTAGATTGACTTTGGGCAATGCCAGAGCCAAATAAGTACTGAAATCTTGTTCTCTAGGAACAAATCTTTTACCACTCGTGCAGTATGTCTGAGGATGTTATCGTTATTGATAAAAACATTGCGTCGGCATTTCTTCTTTGGCATATGAATATCTGACGTTTCCAAACTGGCTCTGTATATAAATGGATGTCATTTAAGAGGATTACATCAATTCCATGCTTCACACTTGTTCAGCACTAGCACATATCTAATCTCATATTAAACAAAACGTCTTTATGTAGCACATCTCATCCGAATTTGTCACATTAAATTTAGACTCATCACTAAATGGCAATGTATTTCGCTTCTTATTGGTCCAACATAAATGTTCTTTTGCAAATCTCTTGCAAATAGATTCTTTTTTTAGTTTTTGAAGAAGATTAAATATCTTCTGCATCGCACTAACACATAGATAATCACTTAAGGATATATAGTGCTTAACATTGAACATCCACGTCCAACCGTGTACGAGCGTCAACCGTACATTGAGCTACCTACAGTCCATAGAGTGGCTGTTGGCGGAAACCCCACCCTCACGAGGATCTTGCGTCATGAACTCGAAGAGGCAGGCGGACCCCGATTGATGGGTGGTGTGCAGTATTGCAGATACATATTACAATAAAAACTGAACCACTCCCAACATATTTCTTCAAGTGTATCTCACTCCATTAAGCTATCTCTTGCTATCGCGCATCCGCCAGGTGAAAATGCTTGGACTGTATATATTTCGAATTTCTTTAAAGGTCAATAGCATTGAAAATCTACTGAGTTTAACTCCTAACTATATTATCATTTATTTTGATCCTTTGCAATAAAAGACTTCTACATATTCATCCTTCAACAATAAAAACACAAGATAGAAATTAATGTCCATATGGGAACAAGTTTATTTCAAACCATTTTAAATTTACATAATGATGTAATAGGTTACACAGAGCAAGCAGGTTATTTGAAATCATCTTTTTATTAGAGAGTATCAAGTTTTATTGCAATAAACTCAGCGAAATATTACCTTACATTGATGGCTGCCACCTAACCTAGCATAAACTGCTTAATAAAATAGTATTTATTGGAAATACCAATAAATCAAAATTTATTATGGGAAAATAAAAGCGGAATTTTAAAGGGCATTTCAATATTAGCTACCAGCGTACATATGTTGTAAAATTTGCTCAAAGTGAACCCGAAATAGTTGCCGTTCACTTAATACCGACGTCCAAATTTAGTGAAGAAAGTGCCTACAGGAGTTAATATGCAAACTGTGTGTCGATTACTACGCTTCAAGTTTGTGTTTTGATGGTTGGATTACGCACATAGAATTCTACAACTCAAATAGCTTGTCCACGTGCATACGTTTGAATGTTTATTATATTTTTCCTCCGATGATGACAGGTCCGTAAGAGAGTGTTATCATGCTTAGCAATTGAATTAAATCCGTTGTACCGCTTGACATTACAATAAATACTTTATTCGCAAATTCATCAGCATAGAATATTTATTTGGGAAGGGTTAGGAGACTCTAATTTTGTATCATCATAAAGGTGGGCGTTATTATTTGAACCAACTTTCTATTGCCGAATGGGTGGTCAAATCTTCATTCGTATTTGTTCCCTAGTTGTCGTGATGTTTAGAGTGGAGATTTAGCTTAGAGAAGTGGTCGTGACAATAGGAAGTACTGTTTTTCAATAAATTCGGTGTATGAAACCGATGCAATTTCAAATATTATCACTTGAGGATAGTAGCTCTGGTCAGTGTTTAGTTTTTAGTTTTATTCACGGTTTCACATCGATGTATTTTAAAGTTTTTCTGAAGGAAGAAATTCATTTCTGTCATTAGCTGTTTCAATAAACTTAAAACTGGTTAATCTGTTCCCTCACACATAAGCATGCAAATAATATTTTAGCATTAATATAATATTGTATATATAATCTAATTTATGAAGAAATTTGCACTATTTTACGCTACTGCTTCCACTTATGCATGAACAAACAATAGACATTCCCGAGTTAAAGAAAAAATAAAATGCTTCACCACATCACTCTTATTAACAGTGCAATATTACTGCAACAGCAAATAAATGAGTGCCCATTTTACAAGCTGGTTAATAAGTGTGTGCGCACGATTAAGCAAGTCCGGTTTAAAAGTACCCACTCTTACCTTTTAAAGTGAGAAACCGCTTGTGCGTAAGTAAATTAAGTATCCTGTCTCCCGTGAAAGACTAGTAGAAGTAAGAGAAATACTTGTTTGTAGGCGCATTTGCTACTTCTTATTTATTTTATGCCTTTTCCTCGGATCATTTATTTGCGCAAGTTCTCAACTTCCCGTGTTTTGTAGGCAGTCCGGTTGTTGGTAGTCCGCGCAATTAAAAGGGCTGTTAATAACACGGTAGCTAAGAATCTAGTAGCAAATAGTGCGCTCAGGATAATGCAATTATAAGTATACCCGTGGATTTGAAATAGAATGCCTAAATATAATATTAAATAAAAACAAGTCAAAGAAATCTTTATGTACTGGAAAGGTAAATATTACTATATCTGTAAGGTATGATAATGTGTGCTAGAGAATATATCCGAGTAGTTAAGCATGAATACAAACTAGATAGTGACTCACTCAAAGCGATTTGCATTGAATGAATGCTATATAACGAGTGATTAGCAGCTACTATATCCATTAGCATTATAATTACATAAAACTTGGGTTACCACATACATCAAACTACATATCTAGGTCAAACTATTTAATGCTTCAAACAATTTCTTCTATGGGTTGTAATAACAGAATTTTTTAGAAATGCTCATCTGGTCCATCCTCTTATTGAACACCGCGACTACAATATTAATCCAAAAAAACATACATTTTTTTTTAATTCAACTGTTTGTGAATAAGTAATATATAAATTTCAAAATTCAGATCGTCTTTTTGAAAGTTCCACTTGAATTTTAAATAAAATGAAATATATTTAAACCTCAAACTACGAGTAAAGAATTCCAAACGCAAAGTTTTCGTGGTTTTAATACTAAAAAAGTTTTTCCATGAAACATTAAGTTGATTCTACCGGTCTTTAATAAAAAAAACTGGGTACTATTGCAAAAAAAGTGTACACTGTTATTAAACTATAGTACATTTTATGCTAGATTATTTTAAAACAAGCTTATATTGCAAATTCGTAGTATGATACCAAATAATGTAGTAAGCTCTACGATATTGTATTAAAATAGTACTTTACAATAACATAACTGTAACATCAATTCTAGTACATTGCTGTGATAATAACTGCACGTGTAGTTTTTAGAGTTCTTTGCATTGATGATCCTTAGAAGCACTTTTGACTCCTGAATAAGTGAATAAGTTATGCTAAACAAAGAATATATCACTGGCAAGAGGAATTAAGTTTATTTTTCTTTAACGGGTTTGAACAGTATACAAAAAGCTATCAACAACAATATTTTTTAGCCTAAAAAAAAAATGATTTTGATACCCAATGATTATATTAATTTATTCCGTATTGCATTGTAACAATATCTCAAAAGGAGGTAAGGAGGATTCATATTCTCTCAAAAGGAGATAAGATATATAAAGGTATATCGTTGATTCTCCTTAGATTATGATTCAGTCTTTATTCAGCTCTTTTATTTATGTGTCGGTATATGAATGCTTTGCATGCAGCAACAACCTAGAAATAGTAAATAGATGGTTAATGACCGCACGATTGATGTGCGCGAAGAGACGCCGTTCTACGCGTTCATGTCTTGAATATGATTCAATTAATAGGCATGGCGTGACGTCACCAATAGCAAAGCACCACCGCCGTTGTGATTAAAGTGCGCTGAACACGAATACGCGGCTCTTTTAAAAATAAAAGTTTGTATCTGTTGGAGACATTCACTGCACATAGAGTTCCTCATGGTTTCTAATAGCCCTAACGAATAAACTATATGACATGGAGAGGTGGATGGCGCTTTACGGCATCGTGATAGAGATTAACAATAAATTAGTATCCGTTGAAATATCTTCGGAGTCTTAATTACTGTGGGAAGTGCCGTGCAATGCAAGAGTGCTTAAGGTTAATTGACGGTGATCGTTACAATATCATATCACTTCCATTAAAATACAATTAAATCACATGCATCTAGTTATCCCATACCAGATAACATGAGATATTTCTTATGTGATAGCTAAATGCAAATACCTTAGGTACATGTTGTTCATCCTGCATATACTCGCATTAGTTATGTTTAAATTATGTTGTCTAGTGTGAAAAAAGCAGGGATACGATTGAATTTTGCTTCTTGATTTCACCGACGTAAATTCACGCAATGCTATTTAGTGTGAATGCTAGATGATTTATTTAGATAAGTACCTAATAGTAATCATATCGTTCAACACCACCAGAAGATAGATTGACAAACCATTTCATAAAACAACAAAGATCTGAGTTCACAAATGACCTACTCAACAAAGAGAGGGATATCCTTGAAATGATACTGGTACTACTGATTAATCATTGCAGAAAATGAAGAAGAAATCCCAGTCTACGTTTTGCGCCATTGTATTGCGATTACTTAGCAAAGACAAGGTTTCGACTACTGGACTTCAAACACACAAAAACAGACAGATACGTATAGGAGTCGTACTTGATGGTAGGTTTAAATAAGGCAAAAGTTATAATCTGCACAATAGACTATCGTGCTTATTGCAGCCAGATTTTGGTGCAGAACTATCGTCGTGGCTTGTTTTATGGCAATTAGACTAGACTAGATTAGGACTGAGGTAACCATAAGAGTCTGTTCCACTGCGACTTTTTATTCTAGAGGACGATCTCTAATTTTGCCTTCTTAATTAGATCTATCATCCTTGAGAGCGACTCCCTTATTTAGTTAATTGCTCTGGGGTTCTCACAGCTCAGTAGTGTGAACCTTGTCCTTGCAAGGCCTTGGCATTAGCGTAGAACGTGAAATGAAATTTCTCCTTCCTCTTGGCAGAATTTACAACTTGCGCCTTTTTTTCAGGTCTATGTTAGGCGTATGCCTACTTAGTTTGCAATGATTGGTCAGTACTATTACTATTCTAACAATCTCCTCACTCACTCAATCGATTTTAAGTAAATTCAGGCTTTTGTTTCTCTAAGATATGTTCCGCCTGTCTTCGACCTGACGATTTTTGCATTCGGTCCTTGGACTTTTTGTATAACCATTCGTTGGTATTTGATAGTAAGTGGTAATTAATTGTGGCCGCCAGTAATTTATGGTTCACTAAAGTTTTTTTTTAATGAAGTGCTTATCAGGCACCCCCTGCAAAGTGAAGTCTCTGTCCTAACCATCACTACGGGTCTAGTAAAAACCGGTAAAAAACTTTACCACATTGAGATTTGAACCCGTGACCCCGTGACTGATTGCCAAGCGTGCAAGCCACTAGATTATCAGCCGAGTTGCTACTATAGGTAATGATACAGGAAACATTACTTAGAATTAAAATAAAAATGAATCCATAGTAGTTGTACTTGTGTTGCCTTTTTATAAATAATAACTTCAATGCTAGTGGACAAGGAACCCACCAGAACTGTTACCCATTGATTTGAATAAAACTTGGGAAACTTCTTTTACTTCAATAATAATCTGATTGCTTTTACGTTTGCAAAGTAATTATGACCACTTAATGTCTATACTTACAATTCGCAAAAAAGTATGCATATATGCTAAGATCACGTTTCAATATTATTTCGTTTTGATGCTTATCTTTTACACCACAAGAACAAAATAAGTTACTTACTTTTACATATTATACAACTAATCACTTGGAATTCTATCAATTATGAATTTCTCCTTTTATGGCGTGCATTTTCTTCTGCTATCCTTAAAGCAATCATTTCCAATTCTTAGTTACAGTTCTATTTATCGATCATTTAGCATCGATTATATTTAATGGTTATAGTGTGGCATGTAAAGTATCTTCTTCAAAAAACCGTAATCGCTACGTTGCTTGCAAATATGCCGTCTCTCAGATAATTTTGTATAAATTCTTCTATATTAGTCCATTCAACAACATCTTATTATGACCTCATTACGCCCAAAACGCAAAAATATGCTTATTGTATCGGCTAATCAAACAGGTGATGAAAAGCAAGCTCTTTAAGCAATTAATGACATGAGAAAAAGAAAAAAAAAGGCGATATCCTGTTGTACCTCTTCAGAATTTCCATTTATATATGATTTTATTGAGGAAGATGTATCAGTCGTGACAATTACTGAAAAAAAACATAGATTCTTGTAAATGGATATTATTTAGTATTCACTCCATGTTTATCTATTCAATAACATTCCATTATAATCACCCAATTTGCAATATTTGTCGCCCTTCATTACGCCATGCCTCATAAATGCTTATCATTCTAAAAATATACAACACAGACATGATAATATTCTGACTAACAGTCTGCAAAATTAAATTATGGTTGAAAGCGACCATTATCGTATTGGCGGCCGTGCGAATCTTGCACAATGGACTTTGCTGAAAATGAATTCGAGAAGGCTAAATTGGGTAAGACAAGCGTCACGCAAGGCATACACCAACCAAGTATTAATAGGAAATGCGGCACCGAATGTTCGCAAAACTTAACGGTACTCGCGTTCATTTTGGTAGTGTTACCTTGTTTGAAGAGACAGGCATAAGAAATTAACGCGATGTTTTAGAACAATAATAAAGTCATGGAGATAGTTATTACGTTGTAGTAAACGGGTTTTAATGTATTTAAATAACTGTTTGAGTTATTCACATTAAAATACATGCGCGGTGAATATGAGTGAATTATTAATAGGTAACTGAATTTTAAATAAATAACTTTTAATTGATGATGTTTATAACCTCCTAATCCAATTTTTAAAATGGCATTTTTGATCTAAAGAACAGGGAGTTAGGCGCCATAAATCTAAATTTCTGTCTAGTGTAGATATATATCTCCCAGATACACAATATATAAGTTTGGTTCAGTATAATTTATTCATGAACAAGCGAGTTCATTTTTCCGACACTACTGAAAATGTAAGCATGATTCAAGGTTATTCCTAAGCATCATTTCACATTCTTAAGCAGTCAACCTACAGCAAAAATTATGGTAACTATATGATTACCGAAGTATTTTAATACTGAATTATGGGGGCTCTACATCTCACGTTCTTGCACTGTAAGAAGCGAAAGGCTAATTAGGTACAACCCAAACCAGGCAGGACTATAAATTCTATTAGGTACCTTACATTCAAATTTAACATCCAGCATTTGTACGGGAATCTAAATCCCGTCTTTCTATCACCATAATTCCAAACATACCTGCAATAAGTGCAATAGGTTACAGCATGTTTATGGGTGCGCTTTCATGTCGTTTCCTGGAAAATAAACTTGGCGACAGTGGAATTTTGTTGGGATTACGCAGTTAGGGCATTTAAGACGTAGATGAGACATTCGCTTAATCGAAAAGCACACTTCTAAATTTCACGGTGTGCATCTAGGCAGTGAGTACTTTCGCATGTACGTATGAGCGCGACGGTAATTTTACAAATCACTAACGAATACAACGTCACACATGCGCACGTTACATACAATCTAGTGAGCTAGGTAATTTTAGATCATCCGGTTTTATGTCGATATAGCTGGTGTCGTTGCACTTGTTACTGCGTACAGCGTCCTATCCCTACAATGTCACATATATTTATCTGTTTATTAGCGATCTGCGTTCCTCCTCCAACGTTTTTACGACTTATATGAGGCTCGTCAAGTATAAGCTCAGATCATACTGAACTTTTTATGTATTATACGGAATGGTTAGACGACTGCTGAACTCGGTAAACGAAGTATAATGTTTGGGTATAGTATTGTTGTTTCATATTTTCCATGTGCATGTAAACAATCTTGAAGCTATGTTGTTATTCCGACAATATAAATTCCCTTTATAATTTTCGATATTACTGGGTATATTGGGAGAAGTTATTACATTATTTTTAGTAGCGTTAAATACTAGGTATTGCAACTATCTTCAAAGCGCTATTGAGCAGGTTGTATCAAAGTCGCAGCCGCAGCTGTAGAATTCTTATCTCGTAAGTAGAAATTAATATGTGTTACTGAGCGCCACTACTGTTTTGCTACATGTAGAGACTAGCAGAATAGCTTTGAGAGTTTTTGGGCTAAAATCCACTATAATTTAACATAGAGATATAAATTCACACTACATTCCTCTGGTACAGGTATACAGACAGGTAGACAACGGCTTAAACAGGTAGATTACCGTCGTCTACCCGTCTATATATCTGTAGCGAGGTAGGCAGCGAAAGACGAGAATAAAATGTTTTAAATCATATGAGATTTTTGCCCAGAACTTTCACAGACATTCTACTTGTACTACATACAGTATATAAATGGCTACTTCAAATAAATATAACTATAACTGGCTGGGTACTTTTGTAATTTACACAGCATCAAAACCTACGCATCAGGGGTCATTCAGAGGCCAATCGTACTTTATTTCTTTAAAAGCATGCGATGATCTGAAAACCAATCAATCGTACAAAGAGATCTATACGTGGAAACAAATACTTATCTTACTTAGTGAATGTGCACGTACTTATATATTTCCTTACCACTTTTGTTAGTGGTGCAGAGAAACAAGTACTGCAAGTACATTTTATTACATTAATTAGAATCAGGATTATTCTCGCATAAATCAGCTTTATAGACGTGCCATACTCGTCGATAATTACAAAAGTTAGGCAATGTAATGGCCATAAAACTTCAAATAATAAAGGTTTTGTTTGGTTATACAAAATTCTTCACATTTTTTTTTTAATTAATTTTATATTGAGTAAAAAGCATTAAAGTGTGACACATAAAAATAAATTGACGACTGAACACGTAAAAGCAGGTGTCTTAATTAAAATTTTATAAAATTTAACATGTCTTTTTATATCTGCACTTAATGGTGTAATTTTACAAAATTTAAGACTCGCTTTAGTCAATCTTTTTTTGATATAAGATTTATTTGGATTATTCATTGATCATTCCACTCAAAACGGAGGTCAAATTAGTTTGAAAAATTCTTTGTAATACTCGAGGAAGGTTGCTTATCTTGGGGAGAGATTCTCGCGTAATTTTAATTAACGAATCTATCCTGTACGCGATATTAATTTTAATTTCCTGTGAGAGAGTTCTGGAAACCGATCAAGGAATAACCAGTTTTACGTAACGTCTGTTGTCGTTTCCGTACACTGTGGAAAACGAACCGCAAACTGGTCTTCGACACCACTAAATAATCCAACGTCCATAATTGGCAAAATATGCAAATTCGTGGACATAAATAGCTAAGAATCTATTGGGGAAATGGACAGCGCAAGAGCATTATTGCAGACTAGCGACCATAACTTATAAAATAATCGCAAAATATTGGAACAGATAAGGCGATAAAGTGGAAGGAAAGTGAAGCAGTTTCGAATTAATGCAAAACGAAAAATATGGTGGTTAATTGTAAATTACTGCTAAGCAAATCATGCAATGCGAGTAAATGTTTATGAGGTTTAGAGCGTATTACTAATTCATTTAATAATAAATGTGTTAAGGAATACCGTTATAGATGTTGATGAACTTTAACATATCTGAAATGGGGATACCTCACCCAAAGTTAAAGGAAGTTCTGCATATACAAAACCAGGAGGCTCAATTCTAAAAATTATGCAATATATCTGGAAATATCATTATCAATAATGAGTAAAATACGATTATGAAGAAGAAACAGGAAACAAAAAGATATAAAAGAAAAAAGTATAGTGCTGTTGTATTAGCTTCGTTTTATTTGTTATTTGATTGTATTTTTACTTGTCAACAGTGTAAACTTATGTTAAGAAACAGAAAATGATTATTTCAGAATTCCATACCTACTGCTGTGGTCTGGCAACCCGGTTTGCGTAAATTCAGTTTCTTTTTCTTATTCATTCCGTTATGCGTTTATCAATGTTGCGAGAAATTTCAAATTGTTTTATTTTTATATAAGAGAGTTAATGTTTTGGATTGTTTAATTTGTTTATTCTATTGTTCAGTTGTTTATATTAATTTCATTCTGTTGTACATTTTGCATTCACTGGTATTGTATACATTGTTTTGTTTTTGCGAGTTCACCTGTTTGCGGACAGTTCTTGGTGCGTTGATTCGCACGCATCGGAGAATTTCATACATATACGATTTGTTTTAACCTTTTGAGGTCAGTTCCCTGATAACACGTGTAAGTAGATATATATAAAAATTGTATTTCATTTCTGCCATTTTGAGATTTTTGCTTTCAAGCATTGAATTCACGTTTTTGAATTAATTTCGTTGATCAAGGAACTCATTTAATAATAATTGATATTGTATTTTTGTGTACACAATTTAGGTATAAGATCTGTTATTATTTTTACGTGCAGGAAGATATTTTTAAGTTTAAAGAATTAATTTTTTTGTTCGTTGTAAATTTTCTGATTGGGTGAACAAAAGCATTGTAATTGCTTTTATTTTTCATTTATTTATATTACTTGAATTTTCCACGTTCAATTTAGTTGTTTTAAAATTGAGACCACGTCGATTAAATTGAAGAAAATTATTATCTTCCTGAACGATTTTTTTTTTGTTTTTTTGCCTTGTTAAAGGAGTTTGAATTGTCCTTTTGTAATTTAAAGCCAGCAGTTTTGATTTCGACCAGGATCTTATGTCCAAGATTCTGCAAAGTTTGTAATTAATTTTCTTTTTCTTTTTTTTTATTTTTAAGAAAATAATAAAATTATTGTATTTACGTCATTCAAAATTCTGTTCGTTTAGTTTTTAATTAAACCTTTTTAAAAATTGTTTTTTTTGAGTTTATGAAAGTCAGAATTATTTCGCCCACATTTTTCTTTTTTTAGAAACCCTGAGATTAATTGTTCTTTTGCGCCTTATAAAAAATATTGTTATCATTTGAGCTAGCTAATTTAATTTTTCATTGTAAATTTCATTTTTACTTTTTTGTTGGTACATTCAGTACACAGCACTACGTATATGACAGGGATGCAGCTGCACACACATATTGCCATATAATTTGATTCTTGGTTAAAATTTTTCTTTCAACGTAATATTGTTGCCACCGGCTTGATGTTTCAAATCCCTTGTGCGCACTTCTTAACCACAGGTTACAACGTATAATTTTCTGTACCGTTGCAATATATAGAAGCGGAAATGCAACGCATCCTCTTACATAAAATGTTATGTTCCTTCTTACTAAAGTAAAATACACCTAGTAGAATTTAAAGATATTATCAATATCTGCTTTTCCCTCTAAAATTGTTTTAGCCACCGGATATGTTGTAGCGTGTATCACAATTTATGTATTTTCTGTGAAAGACTAAAACCACCATCCATAGTAATCAGTAATAGTTTATTAACCTTATTGTTATTATTATATCTATTGGGACCAAAGGTTTTTCCACCGAGACTTAATAGTCAGTATTATAGGCAGTCTTTAGAAGTTAGTAGCATTGCTGGTTGAAGTTCCATTGGTTCATTGCATAATGGGGCTCCTGTACACTTTAGCGTTACAGTACGAGACTTCTTGAGTAATGTGATGTTTCCTAACCACTGGATTAGAAGGGGAGGACCGATTGCATGGCACGACGCTTACTTGATTGCAATCCATGTAATTTTTTCTTATGGGAACATTTAAAAAGAATCGTATATCAGACACCAATTGAAAATGCGCGAGGTTTTCGGCAACGTATCGAGCACCGTTTTCAACCCATTAACAAGACTCTCATGGAATTTTTCGTCATGTAAGACAATCAATGATAAGGCACTGTAAGGATTGTGTTATTGCCCAAGTTATATTCCATAATTTGCGAAATTATTAACAATAGAGAAAAACCACCACAACTATTTAAGGGAGCGTTTTCCGAGTAGGTATAATAAACTACAGAACATCAGTGCCGTAACCATTATAAAACTGTTCGCGAGGGTAAAAATAATTTAATAAACGTTTTATATTTGTTTAAATCTAGTATAATAAACGTAAAAATATTCCGTTGTAAAAAAAAAACAGTTTATCATACACCTGTAATTGGTATCTTATAAATTGTATTTCAAGGTTTTATACAATAGATATTTCATCGTCTATTATACTGGATATATGTAAATCAAGGTTAAAGTTTATTTATTTATTCAAGCATTAGGGCATTATATATAATCGGTTATTCAAAGTTGAATGTGCGGACATTCGATCGTTTTTATATATTGATATAGTAAGAAATAGTAGATATCGCCTCAGTCCACTAATGCCTCGAACATATCCGTTCTCTGTTTTGTAAATAGGCGATCCTTTTGTCAACAAATTCAAGTTATATATTTCTTATCATTATCGAAATTGTTTCGTGTGTGACTGCCTGTAAATGATCAACACATTGAAACCGGTTTTAGAACTGCACTTTCGGTTTCAAGTAGCTCATAGTAAAGGGTGCCAAAAAGGGCTAAAAATATCTGGGCACCAATGTTATAATATAATATCGAGAAAATAGAAGAATGCCGTAGAAAAACTTGAATTAGTTTGCAAAAATTTTCCTGTAGAAGCAATAAACTACACAGTATGGTTCCAATTTACAGAGTTGCATCCAAATTTCCTTGAAGCCATATTGAATTTTTGATCTGAAATGGATTTGGTTTCTAAAAATTTTAGAAACTCAGAAGGAGAAAAGAAACATGTCATGATATAGTTAATAAGTAAAGACAAGCCAAATCACCAGATTCTGTAATATATGCAAATGCGTAAGTGTTCATTTAAAAGTGCATTCTGAAAAAGATAAGCGGCAACTATTATAATAAATAACACTTTGTTCCGCCAACTCATTCATTTAATAACCAGCGCTATAATCTCTTCACAGGAAATTGACCATCATATGCAATGGAGAAATAGCATTTGATTGATTCCTCTGCTCACGTACCAAATCCATAAAAAACATTAGTCTACAGTTTAGCATTACCTCAAGCGTAGAAAGTCAGCGCATTCCTTATTTAACAGTTTCGCAAAGTATGCACGACGATGTGCCCACATACAAGTTAGGTATTTAATTTTCATTTATTATTCCATGGAGATGATTTATTTTGCCATAAATAAAGATTCAGTTGTGCGTACCCAACGCTCTTCGCTTCTTAGGTAAATCATATGTAAAGAAGAGAAGAAAAAACCACATCCATGAATTATTCTCGCATACGTTACTGCCTGACCCCTTTTACTTTTATTTTCTTTTGAATTTTAAATCATGCAGATTGGTGCCCGGATAATCTCATCAACATGTTCAATAGAGCTAATTCCTCACTTTAATTCGAACTTTTTCCTACAAGGACTTTTTTCTTGAAGATCATGTGGACTGGAAATTTCTTAATTGTATTATAATCATTAATTTGCTACACAATATTACAGTGTTCGCCCGTGAAGAGATGAGTAGAGTCATCTGAATCCTTCAAGGTCACCCGCAGTTCTTTCAGACTATAAAGCGCGCGTGAATTTCAAAGACACAACAGATAAAATTTTACGATATCCTCAATCATTATTGACGACAGTCAAGGTCGCAGCGGTGTGTGGGCACCTTTTGGCATCGCCGTGCGTCAAAGGGTCTCCGCCTAGTTTCATTTTTCTCATTTTTCACGCCTATCTGTTTTCAATTTAACCCGATGTACAGACTTGATCGCTTCGTGATCATTAGGGCTCGGTGAAACATTGTCGGAACCGATAGAGGTGCTGTTGATGGGTAAAACTGTAGAAATAATGGGCTCAAGACTGTCAGACATAAATTGTTTTAAATTACAATCTGTAAAAAGCACGTACACTACAGTAATAAAAATTCGATTTTTTTGTAGTTGTTTCTTTATAATGACTGAGAGTTTCGGTCGATGGTGTAATAAATTTAAGGTACACACATATATCGCGTTATAGATCCTAATGGTCCTTAGCTTCTGTTCTCTTTACTATTTGTTCTTACTTTATTGTTTTTTACCCGCCATCGCCACTTGTTTATACCTTTAAAATTAGTATCAGTTTGCTGAAACCACTTTCTTTGATTTTCCTTTTCCATTTCTCGCATCTTTTCTTTCATGTTTTTTGCGTTTTACAATTCTTTATGCCGGCATTTAACCCATGCCCTAATTAGTTATTTTTTACCCATTCTTGCCAGGTTTTTTCCTTTAATAATATTGATGATGCCCCTATCCATTTACTGTCCTTATTCTTCCTGCTTTTTTTTGCTGTTATAGTTACTCTTAGCATTCAAACTTGTTAACTTTTTCAATTTCGTCGTACGTAAGTCAAATTACTACCTACCTCGATTCAGACAGGAATCTATGTATACATGCTTATCGTATCCTGGGGACGTTGCGAGAGTTGGACCCATCTCTTAATGGGAATAATCGTCGATTATTTGTAGTTTGTTTAATCTTAAGGAGGACTCTGGTGGGTATTGTAGACAGATTTAATTTATTTAAAGTTATTTAGTGCTGAAAATAAAGATACATTTTATATAATATTTTATTACGTTAAATTTACCTATGTTTAAAAACAAAATTAAAATTTTTGAGCTATAAGGGAGAAAATGTTACTTTCTGTCTTATTCATGAAGTACTAACAGGTTGTGTCTCAATGCTGTCCATACAGCTGGTTTTAATTTCAGTTTCACTTTTTTCTTTTAACTAATGAGAAATGTAGTTCAGATAACAAAGTGGGACTTGCAGGAAAGTGTGTAAAAATAAGTTTTAAGCTCCTTTCATGGCAGAAAAATATTCTAATTTTCTTTCTAATTTTTAGAGACAACTACGCTCCAAACCATTTTATGCTGGCACTCAAGTTTGTCATTACAACTTATAACTAGAAATAGAATTGATACTAAAGCAGTTTAAGGCCCTCATTAACCAATATATAGCTCATAATTTTTAAATTCGAGCTGTATTAATTACCACAATAAACCTGATCTAGCATGGTTCTCTAATTATATTCTACCGAAGACGAGTGAAAATAATAAACCCCGACATACAGTTTTATAGCCAACAATGGCATAATAAATTTTACAACAACGCTGTTAAGTTTTCGAATGTCCATCTTAGCACTTACTTCTTATTTCTCATCCATAGCTGATTGCTTATCTTTTATGCGATCTCCATCACGCAATAACCGCCTGATTATGCAAGCTGCAAAAGGTGTCGTTAATTAATTACACATGAGACGGACGATTTAATTACTCGCGAAATCGGTAGGAAATTGAAATTACCATCGCCCGACCATATAGCGAGCTAAGCACCATAGAAATGGGAGAGCGTTACACGACATTTGCTCCCCATTTTTGCTATCGATGGCAGTAAGCAGAATGCAAATTGAACGGATAAATTAAATCGGGATCTTTCTCGGAAAGAACTCTGTAACGCCCAGTGAATGTAGATTGCGGTTATTACCGATTCTCTTATGTCGTTGTTCTGGTGTGGCAAATTTGAAAAATAATGAAAGTAAGGGCTGTTGAATTGAAGTTTGGTTGTTGTGAACGCGATTCTTTCTAGTATTATTGATAAATCATAAGTATAAATTAAAATTTAGTTATACATACACAGTTTATTACAAATAACAATCTCTTTAATTCTGTATTTAGTAATTTCAATTAGAGGATACAATAATAATAAGGGAAACAATAAAACAGTACGAAAACAAAACAAAAATATTAATAAAATAAGTAATAATGTTTTTCCTGATAATAAAACCTTCCTTTTCGTAATACTTATTACCTATACCTGTTATTATGATATAATAATGGAGAATTACAATAAATACTTTTGAAATAGCTTTCCCTATATAATTTCAAAGCGTTGTGCAAACGCATTCATTATTAAAGGAGTTTGCAACATCGGAATTGTTATTGTTATAATTCCATAGTCTTGACTAGATCGATATTTGCCTCGAAAAAAGTGAATAGCCATTCGTGTTGGGTAGGAGTTAATTGCTTGCGTAGTTAACTACAACTTTAGCTAATAACTACTAGTTAAGTAATTGCAAGTAAAAATTATAAACTGTTGGTAGTAGCAGTTTCTAATATTTCACAATTAAGGTAATTATAGTTGACATTCATAACTAGAATCGGAAAAAAAGTGGTTCCGAAAGTAAATACCAACTAATAGTTGTAGCTGCAGTTATAAAGAAATAATTACAAACATATATTTTTTAATTTCAATGTTAGTGTTCATGTTCGCCATGGTAATTGCACCTTTTATCTTTTCATAAAACGGCAGAAAAACGTAGAGAACTAAACAAACAGAATCCAAACAAATTTAAAAGTGAGTTATCGCTGAAAAGGATTTTAATGACTTATGAGAAACCGGTATTTATTGCATTTTGATCGTTAAAGAATTATTTTAAAAATCTGTTTGGTTGCTTCTTGTTTTATTCGTCGTTCCGCTACTCTTATTAAAAAAAAAATAGTTTTCTATTAAATATGCCATTTATCGGTCGACCATTTTCTACTCAATCTCTTAATCGAAACATGTTTTAATTTTTTCTAGTAGATTTACTAATTCTTGCAATGAAATTTAGTATTTAATACGACGCTTATTTCACTTAAACATAGCTTTAAAAAAATCATTGACATGCTGCACAATTTTCCTGGTGTAATATTAATTCAGTTATTAATAATAATAATAATAATAAACTTTATTCCGGAATAAGAGTATACACATAACATAACATTGCATGAATCCAACAGTGATAATAAACCGGAATCTTGGGGCGAAGTTCAGGTCATGGCAATGCTATGACCCGTTCTACTACCTAACCCCAATCAAAAGAAATTAATATATGAAATTATGTGCCTAAAAAGAAAAACCTACCACTAATAAATTCTGCGATATGCGAATAAAGAGAAGGAAACAAAAAGATTGCATTTCTACAATATATACACTAACTTAAACAGAAATACATTTTTCGTCACAAGCCAAATGATGAAGGCACGGCTGCCGATAGCTTAAAGGCGAGAGCAATTGACACAGTGCTACAATGCTGAAACAGAACTACTGCCGTTCCATCAGACTTAAAAATATCAAGCGCTTAAAAGCTGCTTCACCCAGTGCAAAGAACTGCCGGTATTTATTATACTTTTTGTAGATGTCGTAGGTGAAGCACCTTTCATAGAGTGAAGTCTTATGTTTAGGTGGAGAAATCAAGCCCCTATGTCTCACATTAACATTATGAACGTCGGTACGGAACGTTATCCTAGTATATAAGTAAGGAGGACTTCTATTTACCATAATAGAATAATATAAACGGAGAGATTGTAATAAAAGACGATCTTGCATCCTTAACCAGCCAAGTTCTTTAAGTTTATGTGACACGCGTTGGAATTTACGAATGCCAAAGATATAGCGAATACAGTTGTTTTGTACTCTTTGCAATCTCATCTTATCGTAGCAATCCAAACAAATACTATATACGGGTGCACAATAGGTAAAATGTGACAAAACTAAAGAGTTACAGAGAAGGGTCTTAGTTTGAATGCTCAGACAATTTTTATGAGGATATAGCATTCTCAAGTTTACGTAAGCTTTTTTAATGATATTATTAATGTGTTTCCTATAACGGGAAGTATTATCTAGAGTGAGACCTAGACTGGTAGCGTCCGACACCACCGGTATCACAGCACCTCCAATAATTAATGAAAGGGATCTCCCCACTGTGTCACAGTCAGCACCCCTCCCGAATAGCAGGACCTTCGACTTAGCGGGATTAACTATTAGACCGTGTCCACCGCAGTAATCATAAATTCTATTCAAATCATCATTGATCAACAACATTGAGCGGTCACGCTCCTGCACTGGAAATGAACAGTACAGCTGGGTGTCATCTGCGTACATCCGCACATTACAATGTCTCACCTCGGCGTGCAGCATGCAAGTGTAGATACAAAAAAGTAATGGGCCCAAAATGGACCCTTGCGGAACTCCGCAAGGAACGTGTACAAATGTGGATTCACCTCCACCCAACTTAACCTGCTGAAACGTGTTCCGCAGATAACACCCAAGAAAATTTACAGCATCAGTCGAAAATCCAATGAAATATAAATATTACTTGCACGTTTCTAGGCTTTTCGGGCACACTGCATAGGTGCTTCAATAATGAGACTTATATGCACAAATTTTTAAACATTAGTCCGGGATTATCCAACAATATGATTGAAAACGATGACTACATAATTTACATTAAGAGTAATTTAAACCTTCCACGACTTCATACGATTTCGCGACCTTACCTGATGAGGTAATTGACACAACAAACATCCTCAATTAACATATTATACCTAACTTATTCTGAGCGAGCATAATTAGCAGATTAATCATCAGATAAAATATATAACAGCCTCCTTCATTTATAAATCTAATTCTTTGTAACGCGAACATTGGGGGAGAATGGCGCACACAGAGCGTACACATCAATTAATTATATGTACAAACGTACATACATACATTAAAAGGATTCAGAACGACCGGATATGAGAATCCGCAGACCGAAAACGTTTCCGTTATCTCGCGGCTCCGCAATCTCAAGGTGCCCATGTCCATGGTGGACCGTTAGCGCAAGGTCAAAAGTTATTAGTCTCCGTGCGATACAAATAACGCCTTCGAAATAAGACGCGCGGTGGCGAATGTGTGACGGCGTGGATGTAGGATTGCGGTTCTAACAACTTACCAAACCGCAATCGATCGTTACGTTCGTATGCCGTAAACTTTTTCGCAATCCCGCCTTCAATAGCCGAGTTTATGACTCTGCTAAAAGTCAAACGTAGGTGATAGAAACGATATGTTACGTGTAAGCTACGTGAATACAACAACTGTTCATAATATGGAAACGTGTTGGTCTTGCGCCTATGTGTGTACAGTCATTCTTTGCGAAGCTTTTAGGAAATTATGTATATAATACATTGGTAAAAATTTCAGTTTTTTCCGTTCCGTTTATGTATATGTTTATTATACTTCAAATGATATGTTTGAAGATATAGATTGGAAGATGGAGGTGAAATACCTAGAGAATAAACCTCTGTAGAATAAACTTGAGCTTGAAGTAACCAACAAGGTAAAAAAGGTTCTTACGGTTTTGGGGAAGCTTTACAGGCAATAACTGGGGAAAAAACTCAAAAATACTGCTTTGGTATATACAGGAATAGTGAGACCAATAATAACTTATGGATCAGTGGCTTGAAGCAAAAGAACTAGTCTGTCTATAGTGGGAACTAATCTCTCTAAAGTGCAAGCATTAGCATGTGTATGCATAACCGAAACAGAGTGAATTTGTCTAAGAGTAGTTCCTGAGGTTGTACTAAACTTTACTCTTCTCTACAATTTGATAGAAAGCATAGCCAAAAGGATCACATCGGGGAAAGAATGGTTAAGCATAGGTTTCAGCCTCTTGAAGATGACCAAACCTGGGACATGCTCCGGAACGATATGCCAAAAAATTCAGCGTTAAGCAGCAAAAGCGAATGGGATAAATATATCATCTTGAAACTCAACAGAAATGTCATCAAATGGTACACGGATCGCTCCAAAACGGCAGAGGGAACTGTAATAAGGATATATGAGTCTAGAACCAAATATATCTAAAACTTGGGTATGTGGAGGCGGAAACACGCTATTGAAAGATATGTCGAGTTCAACATTGATAGAAATTATCAAAAGCTAGAAATCATCATAATATCTGATAGTCAAATATAATCAGTTCCAAGATGGTTTGGCAGTGCCTGGAAAAATTATGCGAGCTAGACTGAAGGAACAGGGTAATCCTTTTATGGATTCTGGGATACATAGGAGCATAAGGAAACGAAATAGCAAATGATCTCGCTAAGAAAGAGACTGTAATACCATTTGCCGGATCTGAACCCTTTCGCGGGATATGTAGCAGTACAATACTGGTGAAACTTAAGAGTGAAGTAAAGCAGAGAAAATCAAAATACAGGAAATATCTCCAGGAAATCATGCAAGCCAAAACTCTTCTGAGAACCTATGACAACAATTAATTTACGAAATGTGACTGGACATTTATTATATTTAATATAAAATCGTTTATTGAGTTTATATTTATGTGAAAATTTGTCACCTTTTATATTCTTGATAAATAGTGCTTGTCGGGAGTCGCATAAACTAATAAAAACAGTTATGCATAGAAAGAACGGATTCACTACCGTTAATAACTATAAAATATATAAATAGTTTGCCTTCACACCAATTAGGACAAAGAGTTAGCAAAAACTGTGCAAAGAATGTTTCTTTAATTTTAATGTCCAATGTACAGTTACATAGAATCTTCATCTGATTTCATTAGGTTAACAAAGATGGAAGATGAATACACGTAGGGTCATAGTGTTAAATAGAAACAGCAATGAATATTGTTATACCGAAGACGGTTGTGAAGGTAACTGCTTTCACTTCAGATAATATCAAAGTATGCATTATGAATATGTAGCCAATTATTATTATAATTTTAATAATATAAAGCTTACAAATGCAACGTTTGCCATTTAACAAATATCATGACCAGCACTCTTTTATTTTTTTTAACAACTTACGTGTAGGTATTCTATTTCAAGAAGTACGATCATGACAAGCATATACCATATGCGAGATACATCAGTGAAAAAAAACAGAACAGTAATTAATTAATATAGAATATACCACATCTTCCCTAAAATGTTCAATTAAAATGTAGAAATCAGTGAAATATCATGACAGCAATCAAAGAAAAATCTTTTGGAAATACCTTTTAATTAAACTAAATAACACTTTGCATCGTATTAGTGTACTCTATATGTACTTATGCATATTATGTGCATCACTGGGTAATATACAATTCCTTAACCGGATATTATACATCCATGGATACGCACAATGAGCAACTACTTTTTGTAACCTATTACACCATGCTGTTATTCCATATTCTTCAAAAAAAAAAAGAAAAAAGGATAGCCAGATAGAATCTCATACTGCGAAGCACAATTAAGGTCGTGGTGATCTAATATATAATTCGCTATTATATCAATCGTTGAAGACTATCTTTTGATATTAGAATTGTTGTTCGGACTGTTCGTGCATGCTTCGTCCAATTACTATTTTTTTGTGTCCTGATTCTTCTTTTTGTTATCGTAGAATTGGATAACTGCTAGTCATAGTTATTATTTGACATTAACTAACGTTTGAGATACGAATTTATTATTATATAATGTCCAAATATATAGCGTGAGCTGTAATTCTGAAATCATTCGAGGTCGTGAACAGATCAGTAATTAGTAGGAATTTCAAGTGGCTTGATAAAAATAGCCGTTGTGTCATCACTGTAACATCTATAATATTAAATATGTATTATACCTATTGACAGGTGTATAGCGGTAAACAAATTAAATAGAATCTGCCTTTGCAAATTTTCTGTTCAAACCAATATGGTTTAAACTTAACAAGAATATTGAGATTTAATTATTATTCTTTGGATTTCGATAAAATGTAAACAAAACCATTACTTCCGCACGTCGTGGAATTAGCTGAATAAATTTTAAGAGAAGTTTCTAGGACAGTATAATGCGAAATGTAACACTGCACCAGTTTTGTTTATAACAATGATAGCTACACTAACTGAAGGGCAGAAGGAAATACAGATATCATATAAAAATGTGGGTAGGCCACGCAAATTTTCTTTATACTGTTGTTTATATCATTTATAGATCCTTTGTCTTTCTTTAAGCTGTACTGCAACAGTACATTTTCTTCTTTGGATATATTATATTTCTTTGCATTTGTTATCTCATGTGTTTTGCATTTTGTTTGTTTATCTCTTTTTCTAGTCCCTCTGCTGGCCATCATGTTCCACCTTCTTCTTCTTTTTCTATCTTCAAAATTCTTTATCAATTCTCAACCAGTTTTTCGTCTGATATCTTTCTCTATAAATATCTTGTAATTTTTTCTTTTAAATTTTAACAAAACATCAATTTCAATTTTTCATTCTTTTCATTAAACTAATAATAATAATAATAATGAATTCTAAAAGTATATAATAACATTGGTAACATATTTTTCTAAGCACTTCTTCTTTTCTTTTGACCATGCCATCATCACGTGTTTTGTTGTTTATTTCTTCATTGCCGTCAGATATTTACATCAAGATTTATGGCGCAATAAGAAGGACAAAACCTCTTAAAATGAAATGAGGTGAAAATATTTCACTCATACATTTTTTCTTTATTTTCCCGAAATCACTCCAATCTTTCTTACTAGAAGGTACAAAATAATTACCTAAAAAATTCATTATCGTGCTAAATGGATTTGTGTCTATGATAGAGTAGTAAAAATGTAAATTATTTCCAATCCGTGTATCTAGGAAACTTAAAAATTTGACGTTTAACTATTAATTAAATCGAAACATATCTTTTAAAACATCATAAAATATACGGAATGAGAAAAACTTAAATTTTTACTATCCTCCATAATTTATCTAAAAGTTTCGCAACAAACTGTATAGCAAACAAAAATCCCGTAATTTACTCGAAGATGCGAACATCGCAGGCGCCATTTGGAATTCCTGCATGGTATTGAACGTTTGTGAACGTTTAACGCGTATTTATCATTGTCAAAGTCGTTTAGTGAATTAAAAGGAGTAAATCTCTCTTCGTTCTCCTCGGAAGTTAGCGCCATCTCTCGAAGCTGTGAACGAATCAATTGTTTTGAAGTAAACCGTCGTTCAAAATCCTTCACGGAAAAGAGGTAACGGACGCCAGTTCTCGATCGCTAATGGTGATACGTAGTACGCGATCGGCAGTCGATAGCGTACAAATCTCGATTGCTCGATGCTTCCTTGCCATTCTGGGAGAATCCTCGTTCCCATAGCGAGTTCGAATACGTCTCAAGTGTATATATTTACGTTGCCGGATTCGTATCCTCACAGCGGACGGACAACTGCATGTGTTTGTTAGCACTAATTCTCAATGCACAACTTTCAGTTAAGGTGGCTTGATACACATGAACGTTTTTCTCAATGCGTTGCTATCAGTAAAAACAGTATGCAGTTCTAACAATACAATTGATTCTATTCGCTTGGCTATAGGATGCAAATGCAAACATACAGACATGCAAACGCCTATTAACAGAAAGCAAACATGAAACACTGGCACTGGCAATATGACATTTGCCTCCAAAAAAGGAAATAATTTTAATATCTTCAGAAATAAAAGCAAACATAAAAGCCATCTAAGGTAATATGGGTCAAGTGCGAACAAAGATTCATACACTGAGAGAAATAGATTGTACTCTTGAACATAAATATAGTATACTTTAATATATTTTATAGCTCCTATAGGGACAATTATATTTTATATTACCGGTGACAATATCTGTATAGTAAATTTCTGTGAATAATTTTTATTAACTCGTATGTTAAAGTTGGTGTACTATATTTGTATTATTAATTTGAGCATACATGTTAGTAAATGTGAAAAAAAATGTCTGATAGCACTGACTATATTTAAAATAACTGTTAAATTTTTGATTGTACCCAGTATAATGTAATATTTTACTATGTAGAATGCATGATGCTCATACTTACTATGTAGCCTTGTAGTTACAATATATTACAATATTATTTTCTATTATAATAATCGAACGTCTCTTAGCATTTAAAATAGTAGATAATAAACAATAATATAATGGATCATATACGGGCACTATACAGCGATACTTACCTGTAATGAAAAATATAGTACTATACAAGGTTTTACCCAGTTCATGCATCGGGAAAGTGAAATATTACACAATAAAAACTATAATATTGATTTTATTTTTTTATTTGTCCTTAGAACCATTATTACAAAATTCCAACGTGTATTACTTTCATTAACATAACAATCACTAGTAGGTTAGATTTAGGTTAATGTTGTATCAAAGCATAAAGTACCCACTACGAAGTGTGTGCATATAATATCTATTACTTAACTTTGAATATATCAATTAACTGTGGAAACCCCCACTCGATTAAAATGTTTTCCACGTTTGCATCCATTTCTGGTCACGATGCACAGCAATCAACGAACGACCAGACACAAACATGCTCCGACACGAATACGTACACCTGTATCACACGTACATAATACGTGTCAGTAATTTTGTCGTGGAAAAACAGCTTATTGGTCGATTTGAATGAATGAATAGAGCAAGGGGTGGGAAGAGCGTTACAAACATTTATTTTAGAAATTGAATATGCGTCGAATACCTGATAATATCGCAGTCAATCGCAGCGACTATCTATATAATCCACGTCATTATAGGCTTTCAGCAATAGAGTATATTAACTATTACATCCATAAGATGTAAATGGTAACATCCAGATTTTGCCTCTTACTATAAGCATGATAAAATCGGGTTATTTTACTCTTAATACGCCACATATTGTCGTTTTGACAATAATTATTTTAGTAATTAACATAAAGAGATTTACGATCTAATTTCTACAATCCATTTTTCTCAGTGTAGAGTTTGATTTGACGTTCTACGAAAATTTTCCCTTAAAAAAAGGGTAAAGTGTTACATACCCAATCAACCACTATTTCCAGAGTTTGAAAGAAAACGGTAATTTCAATAACTGTTTTGATAGTCTGCTTCCTGATTATAATTTTGTGAAAGATGTAAATATAATAAAATCATTAATACTTAGTAACAGATGTTTTCATACTTCTGGATTACAAGGAAATGTGTAGTTTAATCACGTTTTGATGACTCATTATTTACTTTTACAACGCTAGATCGTAACATGTATTCAGGATATGCAACAACAATATTGTCCATCATGTGGAAAGCAAGCTTTTGGGGTTGACATCAGACCAGAAGATTTCGACACATCTACTTAACAACCAACTATACAGACACGATCAGTGAACTGTGAACTGATCTGGTTTACAGACGCATCAAAACCGAGAATAGGATTGGAGCTGGAATTTACAGTGAGGTGAGAGACGATAATTACAATCTCACCAGGAAAATATGCCAGTGTTTTTCAAGCAATGGCATATGCATATAATAACTTGGTAAATATACTTGGTGTGTGTTAAACTTAATATAATCTACATATATCGTACGAAGTTTGCGGAGGTGCACGCAAAACTAACTTAATGACAATACCGATGACGATGTAATGAGCTTTGGATTGTCTTCCTAATAAACAGCGATCGAATAATCTTTTGCGGATGCACAATGAGCTCCACGCTGCGGTACCCTTTCTATTTCCTTATACGCGAATATTTGCATCGTTCTCGAAGGAGGCGGTTTTGGTGTGTTACCTCCGCAGGACAGCGTGCAATTATACCCGGGCACATCAGGATTAACATCGTCTCAGGAAAGTGAAATAGACTCCGTCGGATTTTATTACTTAATAAACAATGGGGAATGAGAACGATTTTTACGACGTCTCTACGGAGGGAATCAATTCTTACTGTTAATGCAGTCGTAATAGTAAATGTAGCTACGGATTTGAATTTCATTCTCTGAAGTGGATATTGTCAGGCAACAGTCGAGTCGTATATAGCCTATGCCTGTAGTGTAATATGTATGTAACGTTTTATGCTTTCATTTATTTCCATGATAAATTAGCAACGTTAACGTTAAAATTACGTGAACGGAATTTAATTGGGCAGATAGGAATTACTTACAGTTAGAATCGTAGATAAAAGTAACTTTCCCCATCCATACCTATTCATTTAATTAGATCTTATATTGTGATAAGTTATGTTATACAAGTACTATGCTGTTATAATTATACAAACACACAGTCTTTTTAGTTTTATTTTGCTGAGATAATAAATATATATAATTTCTTGTTTGCGTAATTAATTATGCTTCTTCTCTTATTTATTAACTATGAGAGCTAAGTTGATTTTATTCTCACGCTCCCGTCGCTTCATTCTTTGATAACTTAGAAAATACTGATTCAATCGACTTAAAATTGGTACTATTTTGCAAAAACATATCTTTAATAATTCGTTCTTTAAAAGGATTATTTAGAGAAGTAAAACATTAAGTTGGCCTTTGGAGTATATATATATAAGAAGGCATTTCCAGGCCATCAAGGCCTATAGCCATGTAATTTTCTTCCATTTATTCCTGTCTTTTGCCTTCTCCCTCCAGTTCTCTATCCTTCTTTCTTTGATGTCTTCCATTACCGCCTCCTTCCATCTTCTTTGGCTCTTGGCTCTTTTTTTCAGTCCCATGTTTTCTGCTGCCATTACTAGACATGCGGTTATTCGTTGCAGCTCTTTCCGGCTTCTAGCTATCAGCACCACATCGTCTGCGTACGCGAGGCACTGGTGGCTTCTATTTAGTAACGTTCCATGTCTATTTATACCACTACTTCTTACTACCTCCTCCAGCGCCAAGTTGAAGAGGAGCGATGACAACGAATCGCCTTGCCTGAGTCCTTTATTCACTTTGAATTCTTCGGTTTCCTCTCCATCCACCCTAATACTACTGATTGTCTGTTGTATATACCACCTTTATATTTCTTTTTAACAGGAACCAGTGAATCTTTGTGCCATTCATGTTGTTGCATTTAAGAAAAAAAGAACATGAATACTGGAAGACACGGTTTTTCAGGAGAAGTAGCATTGGATTCCTATTTAAATATTATAGTATACGTGCAGTCTATTCATCTGCATGTAAAATACAAAGATTCATTCTTATATGTAATAGCATTAGTTATGTACATGTGTGTGAGAACCAATACGTCTAAATTTTAAAGTTGTGTATTGCATGCAATCAGTAGGTACATCATGTATACACTCCGAACAACATAAACATTGTCAATACATCGCCAACAATCTGTCTAACCATGTGAAGATATACCACTGCCGTTTCTAAAGATGGTCGCGATCAGTATCTACGTCTTTCAATATTTTGAAGGAAACGCGCCAGTAGTTAGAAGCATAAAGCGCAGACGTTTTTGAGTTTATGGTCATTAGTTATCAGCCGCCGATGGCAATAGCTTAGTCGCGGATAAGAAGAGTCGACCTAAACGATCGTCTAGCGCATTCCCAATCGATGCAGAAGCTAAAGAGGAAGAAGAAGCAGCTATGGCAGAAGCAGAGAACCAACAATGTTTATTCAGTACCGCGGCGATTGCCATTTTTGGTCGACCACAATCGAAGCGCTCTAATGGGTGTCGCAAGTTGTCGTTATTAATTAGTGAAAGGCTCGGCATCAACGGTCGTTGCGTAAGCGTTTGTACCTATTACGGAAGCTGTAAATGGTGACATCTATCGGCGCTTCTATTGGCGATTGTTTGCGACGATCCTGGCTGCATAAGCAATCTCCTGCCAAGATGCCCGCTGGATTTATTTACGATTACCAGATTTTAAAATGCTAACGGTATAAGTTGTTGTTATGGCGATCGTGTTAATAATTCCAATTTGCTGCGTAAATCTGAAAGAAGAGCATAAGATGAGAATAAGCTTATTACAATTGAGTTACAATGCAATTTTAAGAATTATCATTTCATAGAATTCATAAATAGGACATAATTTAAACAAAAATCCATTAATTTGCTTCTCTAAAAACCAGTTCTTATCTATAAGTACATATGATGGGCTCTATTAGAATAATATCAAACCATTAGAAAGCATGAACATAAAATAAATCAATCATTATTTTTTATATAGAGCTAAAGTATGATATCACTAAAGTTTTGATGTAAGTACATATGTTCCAAATTCAAGTCTATCGATGTGGGCAATCCTTATTTTATTTGATAACGAATGGGCTTGCTTTTCTACTTGTTGTGGAAATCCAGAATTACTCCTCGGTCTGTTAACGTGAACGCATATTCACCACCAGCAAATTTTTGTCTTGTCACATTTTACGCCTTTAGAACAAATCCTACCAAGTGCATATCGTACATGATATGCGCTCAAATGACGAAGAACCGCTATAAAACTATTTCATAGCAATCAATTTGGTCATAATCAATTCCTGATCTTTTAAACATTTTTGCTAAAGATAACAGATAACTATAGAATGCTAGACCTTAGCCCTACTATATAATAGCTCAATTCCTCGAATAGTTTAATCCTTAGCGCGCAGTAATAATACTAAATATACTACATGTTCAAAAGCATATCATTTTTGCGTCACGGAAAAATCTCTAGAACTTAATTATGCATTGGAACATGTATTTTGATGTTTTCCATCTGCATCATACAAGATAAGTGAAGCGTCAGTGTAATACTTAAGAAGCTGGTAAGATGCCTTGTGAGACATCGAATGCAGGTGCGTTAGCATGCGAGTAAATACCAGGGAACGCATTAGAGCGTATGAATGTGCAAAATACCTACGCTGTCTTAGAAGCAATGATTATACCAATTGCCATGCAGCACTCAAGAATAACTCTATGCCATCCTCTTTATAAATGTCTGAGATATAAATAATCTTTAGTTATTTTCCTGTTTATGGTGGTAGCAAGGTGTAAGGTAGTCTTACAATGTGTTTCATAAATTTAAATCTTTTTAAATGCTACTTGTATCTTCCACACAGACTTATATTTTCTACACATACTTGTAAGGTATACCTAACTAGATTTTATTTTAATAAACTTGCTGTAAAAAAGTTGATTTTTCCAATTGCATCATTGGATTACACATACTTAATAAAAGCCATAAGGGTCAACGCACACCTTTCTTTCTAAATGATTATAACAGTACTTCAACCGCACTTCCCAATTAAACTATATTGTTACAGCAATCTCGGAAAATTGCCGATTACATATTGAATATTGTCATTTCACCGGTACCGATATGAAAATCGTAAAAATTCATCAGATCGGCCTTTGCACGTGTACATACATTGTATATATATGGGAACGCAGAGTTGAAATTGTCTTGTATATTATTCATAAACGAATAATAACGGTAATAATAAACAAATAATTGGCTACCGTGGATGTGCGGTTTCAATGCAATTATTCTGGCGGCAAATCTTCAATTATTCAAGGCTAGACATCATCAAGGCCGGCAACGTGGTGTGGCACTCCACTGTCAGGTTTTAGCGATTATCCTGGATATTTATCGCGTGCATGTAAATGAGTAAATAAACAATTGTAATACAGATTGTTATGCAAGGCTTCTGACGGGTATTGTGTAAGGTGTCATTGTATTGATATGAACAATGTTAGTGTGTTAAGATTTGTTATAACTATTTTACACTAGAACCAGTTAGGTGGTTTTTATATCCTACTTCTCAAAAAATATTCTACTATATTGATAATGAGAAATAAAGGTTTCTTCAGCACACTTCAGTGTTTCACGATTATAGAACTGTCTGATTCAATTCAGATTGTAAGAAAAATATAATATGTACACAACGGCTTTATATAATAAGCTATATAGCATTACATATTTATTTTTTATACTATTGTGCACAAAACTCTGTATTAGGAAAATATAATTGCTTTAAAATAGAGCATCTTCATACCTTTTATGGACAACAATGCGCTCTTTTCTTGTTCTATTATGATCATGTAGATATACATGCATGCCTAATACAGTTTGTATAGTGAATTCCATGTATTTACATAATCTATGACATATTGTAATGCAACAGTTGTTGCTACCATATGTTATGAAGAAACGACAACATCAGTCTCTATTTTAGATTTCTTTCAATAAAACTCTTCCTTTACTACCTTTTGAAATCTGAATTTTAATAGTGTACCTTTGAAAACGTTTAAGCATTTGGTACTCAACGTATAACACCAAAATGCTAATAATGTTATTTTTTAATTTCCGATGGAATTTTGCTAATGATAATATATTAAAGTGGCAACAGTTTTTCTACCTAGTGAAAGTTCATTTGATAGTGGTCATTTACTGCTCACTTGAGGCTTATTCTTTAACTATCTGCAAATATTGTTCTGAACCCACTTTTCATTACACTCAAAACAGTGTTTTGTGTTTGGTAGTTTTATTACTTAATTCCTTATATTTATTATTTATTCTTTACGTCATTAATATTTAGCAATATCGAAATTTATTGGATAATAGGTAATACTTACAATTAGCATATAACAGAAGAATGAAAGCTGAACAAAAATCGGTTACTTCTTCGTTTCTTGTGATCTTAGAATATATTTCGAACTTTAATTGGCTTTTGTCTGACTTTCTGTTTCTTTTTTGTTTCAGACTACTGCCCAATCCTTAAGTGGAATTGGCTACGGCATTAGGAGAGAGATATTTTTTCTAAATTTAGAGGACGGCTATTTCGGATGTCAAGTCAACGAATCAACCGATGTTCTTCAACTCTACGAACTATCGAAACTGTGCGACGGTGTGCCCAATTGTTTTTTAGGCTCGGACGAGTTAAAGAACGAACTTAAGTGTACAAGTAAGTGCATTCCAAAGGCAAATTAATATGAAGACTAATCAAAACAAACGACTATTCCCCTAACTCTATGTTGTTTAGGTACAGCAATAACTGTTCAATTAGTATTAACGTAGATTTATGAAAGCTTTATATTAAAGGAGTATTTGTAAGGAATGCGTATTAGTGACCTGCTTTAACAAGTTACAGTCGGTTAAGATTTAAAAAAAAAATGGTCGATAATTGAAAATATGTGCGCTCCTTCAAACCGGTTCACCCTTAATCGCACAAACTGGATTATGTATCAAACGCAGGCGTATTTCTTATGGATTTATAGAAAGAATGCAGACTACTTTTTGTACGTATCATTTACAATAATGCTAGAAGGAAGCATTACGGTTATTGCAAGCTATTGTGACGTAAAGTATTTATGACCACAGTTGCTACGGGTTGTGTTACAAGCATATTAAAAGTGTTTCATCTAAATATAGAAATCCTTATAGGGATTTCGTTCTATAATTTTAGCCAATCAATTCTCTGAAACATCATCCTCGGTCGTTTCTTCGTCCGCGCCTAAGAGGCATTTTCCTTTCCTTTTTTATTTTGGAATCTGATTCCGACGGCTTTGTTGTTCGCCGTAAAAACGAGAGTGGACGAAAGGCTATCATCTCGGCCGTTGTCTGCTAAAAAGTCCGCTCTCGCGACTTCTCCATTTACAAGAAAGGATGAAATGAATGATTCATAGTCACGATTCGCCTCTTCTGTCCCGAGTGTATAGTTGTCGCGCGCATTTCCAGATTGTTAACTGTCTTCGGTGTCTTGTCGTTGCTCCCCGTTCAACATACCTACATAAAAAGGAGATCTCCTTCCTCGTCAATGTCAGCGTTGCGCTACCGGTGAGGCGCTAGTGCGGTGGTCCTTGAGGTGCATTCGATATTTTTTGGATGTCGGGAAGAAGTTCTAAGCAAATGTTAAAATTTTACGAAAAGGATTATTTTCGTAAGTTTTAGAGTACGCTTATGATACAACAGATTAAAAAAATAACGTATTAAACGACTTTAAAGAAACAGGAAAATCAAGAACGCTTAGATTAAATTCGTTTGAACATTATAGCTTGGCGAGGGGTTTTTGGCTGGAGACAAAAGCTTACCAACACCAACTACAACCAAGGAGATACTTGATGTAATTCGAAACATTAATGTCCCAAATGTTGCGCATCTCCGACATCCTCCATAGCATTATTGATAATTTTTTTTTTGGAATCTGGACTCGAGCAAGGGGTTTGACACGATAAATTTTCAGATATTACACGACAAGCTAGGGTACAGTTTCTACTATATTGTCTTGCAGGCTTAGATTATACATCGCAAATTGTATTCTAGTTGGCAAACAACAGAAAAAGCAAGTGTGGATGAAAAGTCGGCCAGACTACTAGGATGCGGTTTCAATCCGGAAACCAAGAAGTGTTGTTACGATCAGGTGTGCGTGGCGTGCGGAAGCAGTGTGTGCTCCACCTGATGCAACTTAGTAAGAAAAGTGGTACACACGAGTATGACGCTTGGAGTCGCTGTAATGATTAATAAAAAAAAAGAAAGATCCAAAACGTAACGATAACTTTATTGTAATAATAAAAAAAAAAAAACTGACCACGTGGTTGCTGACTTCTGGTGTTAAGATTAATGTAAAAAGAACAGCACGTGGTTGCTGTATTCTGATATTAGAATTAAGACAAAAGAAGGAATAGCACGTGGTAGCCGAATTCCTGAGATTAATTT
The DNA here is from genome assembly GCA_949128085.1 of Cetonia aurata. Classification (NCBI taxonomy): domain Eukaryota; kingdom Metazoa; phylum Arthropoda; class Insecta; order Coleoptera; family Scarabaeidae; genus Cetonia; species Cetonia aurata. The sequence continues at coordinate 29,141,080 of OX421887.1, forward strand.
GAAAGTGACGCAATTAATCCGTTTCTATAAGTGAATAGTGAATGACTGCTAGTGAGAGCAAAGTTACTGGCAATTACAAGTTAAAAGTATAAATAGCAACAGTAATGAAATAAAATAAAAGAAAGCGATAGATACGTTTTAAATAGGAGTACTTAGCTGTAGCTTGAAGTTGAGTCCGAAGCTTTTGTGTATGCTGGAGGGCAGCACGTGGTTTCTGTGTTTCGAGTTAAAAAAAAGGCCGTTGCGACGGCAAAATTAACTGAAGAGAACAGAGATTACTTAGCTGTAGCTTGAAACAAGGGGGCTTGGAAGCTGAAATGGACAGCACGTGGTTTCTGTGTTTTCGAGTCAAAACGAGTCCGTCACAACGGCAAATTAACTGAACTGGAACAGAGAGCGCGCGTAGCGTGCAAAGCCCTTATAAAGGTTCGGTAAGTAGGTACAAAAAAAGGATGAACCAATAGCAACGTCCCGAGATGCACAAAGGATCATAAAAGACGAAGCGTCTAAGAGTTTGGCGCGTAAATGAATGAATTTAAAATAAGCGAGTTTAAATTTCGTGGCGCGTAAGTTAAATATTTCCGCGCGAAAAGGAACCGCTAAGTGACGTAACGGTTTTTCTAAAGTCGTAATTGCAATTGCCAGATTAAAAGTAAAGAGAATGAATTTAAAATTGCCTTCAAAATAACGTTTATATCGCTGATGTTGTCTATGATTAAAAAAGGGAAATGAATTATTGAAATCAATGTCATTCAATGCAAAGTGTAACAGTGTATAAGAGGAAAGGGAGTCTGCAGGGCTTTACACTGGGTTCCGTGTTGCTTCTGTGAACCAACTGTCCAAAATATAGGAATGTTTTTATTACAAGACTATATCTGCAGATAACATAAAGGTTATTGTAAGGAAAAAAATCTTCTAGAGAGTTTACAGAAACTGAATTTGATACGTGATTCAAGCAAAAATTTGTTGAGAAATACAATATTGAAGAAACCAATTTGTTCCATTATGGATATTTCAAGCATTAACAGAAATGTCAAAGAAAAAATGGGTTAGAACACCAGGAACATTGCGGCACTCTCTGATCGCATTTCATCACACTTAAAAAGTTATAATTGGAAATAATTTGAGTTCGCATACAGATTCAAGGTAGCATTTTGTTAGCTAGTGTTATACAATCAGTCTTTTTACCAATAAATTTCCAAAGGGTTTTTGGATTACTAGAGATATTGTGCTCTATACGAGTTCTATATAGATCATAGGCATTACTTGTTTCCATCTTAGCTAGCGAACGTACTCTAGCAAATCCATCCCTGTAAGTACTTAAATGTGTAGCTTTCAAAAATGATAATTAATGTCAACCTCGTAGGATTCATTACTTTGATTATTTCATGTCATCTTCTAAATTGGCCTCCATAGAATATCATATGCCTATGTTATATATAGACTCATGACTTTTTTAAGGGACCATGTTTGCTTCCTACTGACTTGCTTAACTCAATACAACAACACAGTGCACTTATTGTTAGCATTACCTTCTCAGTTCCAAGATGATCGGAACATACATTATGTAAACCCATGAAATATGTACAACTGCTGTAATAATTTTGTACGCTACTGCACATAATCAGGCATACATGTAAATACGTGCATACTTCGAAACGCCAACACTTCACTTGCCACTGACTAGTGGTAAATATATTTAACATATGTATGCATCTAGTAGGACAGACAACTAACCCTATAGTCGCTGAAGCTTACTCGCATACGATTACAATAAATGAATAATATTTCGCAACGATTGTTCTCTTCTTTTCTCGGCCGTTAGTAGGAATTGTCGTATGACAATAAACTCGGGGAACCACCGAGAAATGGCGTGCTTACGTAACGGAGCGAACGCGATTAAAATCGGAACGTAAAATGCCTGACCATCGCCCGCCGACAATAATAATGATGAGCGTTAATAATGAAATACACTATGCGTGCGTATACTAATAATAATAAACGATACCGTTGCCATTGTTGTTATTGCCGGGCTCCTCTGATTGTATTTTAACAACAGCTTAGTGTACGACGGTCGGTCAGTTGGTTTATCGTCTTCATGTATGTAGGTACTGGACGTAATTACAATAATTGATCTAATGTGCCGTTGCTAGTTATCACGCAATGCTATCTTTCCTTCCGCAGTATACTTGGCAGCATCAGTTCCAGATTAAAGATTATGTAACGGACAGTATTATTCAAGATTATAGCAGGCTTTGTTTCTAAGTGCTAAAGTAACATCATTAGGAAGAGGAAATTTCAAGTTTATCAGATTTCACTATCGTCTTCAGTATAATACAAAATCGTTACACGTTGCGGTATAGCATTTCTGAAAACTGTCTATATGATAAATGATGATTCCACGCTCATCCTATTATTTTTGTACAATTCGCAGCGCACAAAACGAATATTACATAAGTAATAGGTATATCTAAAATTGGAATTACTCTAAACTGGTGTCGTGACGCGGTGTTTTGTTTCATTTCATTCTGATAGATATTAATTTGTAAAAATTTCATATTCAACGCCAAACATTCATCGCCTGTAACAATGGTTGTCCCACAGGGATCTATATTAGGCCCAATTCTATTCATTATTTTCGTTAATGAAATTTTAAATTTTATTACGTTTTCTATGTTCTTGCACGGTGATGATACGACAGCTCTTGTCACGGGTGCTGATTCTGTGCATGTTAGGGTTAGGACGGCTGCGCTGTTGGGGAAGCTGGAGAGTTGGTTCTCTGCAAATAAATGATATAGATATTATCCAAAACAAAGCACATGGTTTTCCACTTTAAGCAATCTAATCTAAACTTTCATATGACGTGTCCTTGCTTTGCGTTCTTCTTCGATTATATAGAGGGAGCGCGATTTCTTGGTATTCAACTGGATGAAACTTTGGATTGAGATGAACATTGTGCTGAAGTCATCTCTAAAATTAATAAAGCTTGTCTTCAAATTCGATGGATAATATTTTATCTTTTTATCGTAGTGAGGTGCACCCTAGAATCAAATGTGGTATAACTGTGTGGGATGATTGAAACACTCTGTAGAGGTGTTTCTGGCGCAAAAGCGGATTATTAGGTGCATGGAATTTCATAATTTGTGGGAATTCTCAAGTGCGAGTTATAACGTTTTTCCATATTTCTTCGGGTCTGTTTGACTTTCTTTTCAGTAATAGTACTTCCGAAATATGTGAAATTAATATATTGTCTCTATTGAAACCAGAAAAGAATGACCAGCGCTAAAACATAGAATAGATAAAGTGCATGTAGAAATTTTTTGGACAGAAAGCGCCATTAACAACATTCGGCTGGAGTGGAAGGAGTGATATGATCCTCTCTGGGCAAAACAACGATACATTTTTTCCTTATATACTTGTAATTATGTCAAAGAATATGCCAATAAGAATAAACGGTAGGTGTTTTTTAATTGTCTAAAGAGTCAACAGCACACATTACATCGTATTGATGAATGCATATTTTTAACTCCAAAATATATCTCAAGCTCATAAATGTTTGCCCCCTGAGATCAAAGGAACCGATGCTGTTTCTCCGTTCTTAATAAAATAAATGTCAAGAACATATATTCCTTAGATCCTTGACCGTATATTTTAGAAAAAAATATACCTAATCATATGCACTTTAATTACGCTTTTCCTTTTGATAGCCATCTAACTTACAGTAATATGCAATACTTAGTAATTTCAATAACGATTCAAATTTATGGAACGGCATAAAATATTTCTCCTATATTTAGCTTCATAGGCAACAAATTTTCAACGTATGCGCTTAAAAATTCCCATATCTTCAATGCCAAATTTGGTGCAATATTACGAGCACTGATCATCTTACGGCATATGTCGCTGCCTTGAAATTTTATCACCCATGAATAACTCTGCGGCGTTGCCGTCGTGAATTCGTGCTTGTGTGAACCATTCGTTTTAGTGTATTCGCCTCCCTCCCACCTACTTCACTTCAAGAACGTTCGAACATCAGAAAAGAAACTGCAGAGGAATTTACGACTTCCTACTCTTCGCGATTCGCTGAACTTGTGCCAGTAGCACGTTCGCTTTCGTTTTCGCGAAAGAAGACGCGGTCAGCAGCGCGCACAAGAGCGCAAAATATGTTAAGCAGACAGTGGTCGCGCTTCAATTTCTTACCTAATACGTTTAGCAGCGTTCGGCATCATTACTGTGACACTATAAACGGGCGACAGAAACGAGCAGACGCTCTGAGACCGGAGAGGGTTTAAACGTTAAACGGAAGGCGTTCGTCGACTACTAAACACGTCGGAAAAGGGAGCGCGATAGATGATCTCAGAAAAAAAGGGGACATGAAAAACGCACGGCGGCTATTAATTTAGCCTTATATGGCGTGACATTAAAGTCGCGTCGGCACTTTACATTGAAGAGGCGAATAACACCTATCGAATGGTATTTTATTTTTCCTTTTTAAATTTATCAAGTAGTTATGTGTTATTCTTCTATTGATGTCGTAACAACTCTAATTATTTCGCGCTAAGTATGTCTGGTCGACTCATATTCTCAGTAAAGGTTTTACTGATGTATCCGCATGGAAAGTAGTCGAAATACTACTTTGTTCAGATCGTATAACATTTGTGAATATTAATCTTTGAATGCCTTTGCATCTACCTTCTAGTTTGTTGTCCCTTAAAGGTTCACAGAGAACACAGTCGAAAAAAATATAGATCATAGAAAATATATAATATTGCTTTAATAAGTATTTATTAACTTATAGCACAATTATATAATACAAATGCGATACAATGTTTTTAGTATTACCAATTAAAAATATCAGTTGATTTCACCAACAAGCGAACACAGACAAGTGGTGGCTACCGATTTAATAAAATTAAACCTAAAATTCGCACAATTGCACAGGACACTGTTTATAATGCAGACATGAGTGACCTTAATTTAGAGATATGTATATTCTGGTCGAACTTTAGCCGCCATGGAAACAAAAACAGTGAAAGCTGTCGTGCAATCGTTATCATCTATTACGCATAGTTACACAATCATGCCAACGCCTTCCTCAAATGGACGACTATTACCTCCTTCTTGTGTTAAAAGAAGCAAGGCGTTAATTTGGACCAAATGTGCAAAAAACCCTTTTTAGACCTATTAATGTATGTATGTATATATTTGCATCAACATTCAAGAAACTGACTTCGCGGTATTTTAAAGACTGTTTTACAGATGTATTCTTACCAAATACTGAAGCTGAAAGTATCTTGTTATTAGATTCGTGAGCACTGCCCGAGTGATGTAGAAAATTTGGTACCAACAAACAAAAAAGTAAATATTTTCACAATTCCTAAGAAACAACTTCAATGGTACAACCTCTAGACGTCTTTAGAGTATGGAAAAATGTTGTGAGAACATTTTCAGATGAAGTACTACTTATGGGATACGATTTAACTTTACATCAAAGAAACATTATTATTCAGTTACAGTTTTTGACACCTAATCAAGTACCTATCATCGCCAAGGTTCTTCAATCTATTTAAACAGGCATGGTATAAAAGTGGATACATCGAAGATCGACCACCAAAGTTTGAAAATGATTATACCTTGTTAAGGATTGCGCAAATACATATATTTGCTAATCCAGCTTCAACCTTTCCTGGCCGCTAGAAAATTGTTGTTGATATTAAAGAAAGGCAACGGGGAAAATAGCACATATTACAAACCGATTTCCATAATTCTAGTATTCGCCAAAGTTTTTGAACCAATTTAACATTCAAATACAAATCCATCATCTCGCCACATCAATACGGTTTCGTTCTCCGAAGACTAACGATAACCAACGACGCTGTTCATTTTTCATGCCCAAAATAGATCCTAAATTGATAAGATGTGATCATAGTTTTCAAACTGTAGTCGTTCTATAGTGTTATCAACATATTCAGATCTATGCACGAGTATTTAAAATGTTTATACAGATTTGTAATAGTGAGATAACAGAAATGCTACCGTTGTATTCTTCAGAACCGGTTCATTAATAATAAAACAGAGCAGAGAGAATAACGTAGGCGATGCCATAACACTTGCATAGGTGATATTAAACACAGACACTAGACAGATGATATATCGAATAGAACACGAACAAAAACATCCATACTATCAGCATTTATAAAACATTAACGTCTCAAATTGATTCTCCTTTATCGATTTGCGGTTCTGCGGCAAGGGCGTGTGATATATTCAGCGTCCGCGCTATCCTAGGACGCATCGCACTCGTACGGGAGCCGGATGAATAATAATCGGAGACAGAAGACAGAGTGTTATTAGTTGCAATCCCGTCCGCTAGATAGCAATCAATTCGCGTCCCTTATTTATTCTGATACGCGAAGGTTTTAATTATACACGAGTACTGTCGTATGATCGCGAGAAGGTTCTTTTCCCACTTCTTCACTCGGACGGATAAGGAGAAGATGAGCACGTACGCGTTGGATGTATCGACGTGGAACTTGGAGTGTGTATCTTTTTTCTTTTGCTACGAACAAGCTAGAGCAAAAGCGGTATTTATGTAAATGTGCCTGTGTGTAAATTTTAATTTTATGCGAGGCAGTGTGTGAGTTATCGCGGAGAATTCGTTAGAATCGCCAGGGATGGGCCTCCGTACGGACGCCTCTGCATTCGTTCTCTAGGAGATCCTTTTTGTCCATTACTAATTGACATAACCTAGACCCTAACTAGATGGTAGTGAAACTGATCGAGGCTTCCTTTCTCGAAAATGTACAGGATTTCTAAATGAGAATTGCGCCCGCCAAATACTTTAAAAGAAATGTCAACTTGATATTCCTTGACAAACGGATCTCATGCGAAATTTTATACCGACAATCGAATGTGTCCAAAAAAATAAATAGTTCAAGTTCAAATGTCAAGAAACATACCTAGTTTACATGAAAGACTAATTAAGAACTTGAGATTGCGCCGGTATATTACCAAAACTTGAAACATTTTTGGTTTATTCGTTTGTGGTATACTTAAAATTCTAAAGTGAAAAGTATGACTTTGCTAGCTTATTCCGATCTATTCTAGTAATTTCAAACTTATGAGCTAATACGTGTACAGTAATTTGTTACCTAAAATACAAATAGTATATGCGTTGGTGTTGTCTGGACTGTTTCTATCACCTGTTGTCAATTGTGAACATCCGAAGTTTCGGCAGTGGTTCTACAGCCGTCGTCATGGTAGCCCTTATAAAGGCTAGAACTAGGCAATTCCATAGTTTTTTGGCTATGAAATTGTGTATATCTTTCGGGTAAATTGCCTTATGCGTTTGCTTCTGTAATATACAGTGTATACACTACTGTATATTGCAAACGTATACTGGCTTCTTCGGGGTTTGGAACCTATATTTATATATTATATATTGAAACTTATGAGCACGAGAATTTTTTTTCTATGGTTTTTCTTTTCTTTAGAAGTTGTTTGTTGGGGTTCTTGAAATCTGATTTTACAGAAAGTGTTGTGATAGTTTTGTTGGTTTTAAGAAACCAGCACATACTTTACTTGAAGGTTATAGTTCTTTTAAGCTTCAAAAAAGGGTAGGTTGTGGAATTCTTCCTAATGAGCCGTAGAAGAATAACTACGTCGTTAACAGCGATAAAGATTTTCCAAAGCGTAAAATCACAAAACAACTCGCAATCAGCGAGAATACCTTCCAAAAGGTCAATAAATTTCTATAAAACGGCACGGGGTAATTTTAACCGTCCCTTATCAGCAAGACTATCACGAACAAACGCCGCAGAAGTATATTGCCGCCACACCAATAACGCTCCCAACTTTTTTATGCTCAACGTCTTCGTATAGCCACCCAATGAGAGAGGTCGTGCGCTAAATTGTCCACAAATAGCCGAAAATACCGCGGGATATTTGACAAAATGATGGAGTACGAAAGACTAACACGTAACAGCCTGTTAGTCGTTTTACTACCTATAGTGGGCAGTTTGCAAGATTCAAAGAACTAATTATTGGTCCTAATGATAATGATCCAAACAAAACCAACTCATATTTTTCTAACGCATCGACAAGAATTTCATGTCATGAGTGGCCAATGTTATAATATCAAATGTAATGTGAAAAATAAGTGTAAAACAATAAATACTTACTGCGTGTCTACTAATAATTTCTTATCATCTTCACTTTCCCTTTATAGTTCCTTTCGTTATTTAAGATTAGATGATTCTCTTAAAGAGAATAAAATACTTATTAACTACACGAAGTATGCATAAGTAACATTTTATTTGCACTTATTCGTTAGGATCGAACGTATTACAACGAACAGGAATTAATAAATTACACTGCAAATCAAGTTTCCTCTACTACACGGCGTTTTAAGTACAAAACGAACGTACTATAACCACAACTCTTCTCCTGTTTATAAGTTAAATTTAAATACGACAACAAGATGGTATCTGCAATTTTCTCTCGTTTCTTATTTATTCGTTTTTCATTACACTACTGGAGTACTTGGACGATGTATGCGGAGATAGCGACGTTATTGCACCGGCGCGGCGTCATTATCTAATATCACACAAACAATATGGCGGATAATGGGACGCACGGTTAATTGAAATCATTGCTTAGCCGTTCAACCTTCGGAGCCTCATAGCGCGGTCAATAACGGTGGTAAAAATAGCGTTTAAAATAAAATGTATAAAAAGCGTACGATAATGGTGATGGTGCTATAAAGATAGAGACGTCCAAGGGAAGTTTATGACTTTAAATAACAATGCAGTTTAGCCTCTTTTCGATCTTATATTTCGATTCCCGAACAGCATTTAACCTTGCATACAACGTAGAAAACTCCGTATTTTAAAGTAGTCTTTAGGCTTTCACGGCCGTCGTTGCTGGCTGCTCTTCGGTTCTCGGGTTCTCTACCGTGTAGAAAGTTTAAATTACTTGACGTATCATCTTGTCGTGATCTTCTTCAGAAGTGAAGTGTCTTCTGAAGTCACTTCTGAAGAAGATCACGACAAGATGATCGAAACGTCAAGTAATTTAAACTTTCTACACGGCAGAGAACCCGAGAACCGAAGAGCAGCCAACTCCGTATTTTATACATCCAAATCAGAACAGATTAATAGGTACCTATTTATTTATTCATTCAATTTCATCAATTCAGATAATAGCTGTAACCTATATGATAAGAAAATCATCTTCATTAACTACCCACACGCACTTACTATAATCGATATGGGCGTATAATTTTAATTAAGATTTTCCAGTTTTAAATCAAATAATTCTCTATGTGTATGTGTGACACTCCACTCGCTCCACTTGTCTTATTCCATGGAACATTACATGAGCAATAAACATTTTAGTGAGACATACGACCTGAACTAAAAATATCACAGGGTAACAGTCGAGTCCAGTGTAAATAGATACCTCTACCATTAAGATTAATTTATGCACAAACGTGCGCCGCAGTCCTTTTTTTAAGTTCGAGCTTTTGTCGTCCTGGAAATATATGTGTATGCAAATATCAAGGTCGTCTATATTTATACGTGAAATGTTATTTGTATTGTGAGTAATTTGTGGTTACGAGTTCATTATATATAATTAAAATTGTTGTACAAACGCAGAATTCCAATGAATGCAGACACAACATTGTTAACTTATGGGAAAGAAGTATCTTCTCAAAAGATAATTTGTCTGATTTAGCGTTTTCAAATATTTGCTTTCGTTAACAGGACGTTATCCTATACAATAAACTTCTGTGCAATGAGCATGAAGTAACCAACAAGGGTTTAAGGGTTTGTAGGAAGGTTGCACCTGCAAAGTTTATACAAACTTGGATGTATACAGTAACAGTGAAACCAAGAATCACTTATGGGGCAGTAGCTTGAAGCAGAAAAAACTAGTCTGGTTACCGCGACAATTTCAAAAATGAAATTACAATTTTGTTGTTTTCTTACCTCGTAACTTTCTTAAATCCTCATTCTGTAGACCGTGCGATTGCTTGTTTCTTATTTCACAGCGCAAACATCAACAAACCACTTGAAAGTACACATCTTATCTCTAATCTCACATAGGCAATGCAGTGAATTCTATCATTATTCCTATTGATTACAATCAATGGAATCCAGATTACAGATTGCGACTTCCTGAACGCTAACAATCGAAGTATTTACCAACGAAAGACCTTCTGGCTTATCACGCGACTACGTACATACATGCATAGAGAATGGTAATTTCCTAGTTACCATTTTCGATCGACTCTTACTGCTGCTATAGCTACAGCGCGAACTCTTCAGTCGCAAACAAACAAATAAACAAAATAACAGAGAACAAAATCCGAGCTCTTGCTCCTACGACCCAACATGCAATCTGACGTAATTCCACTACGACCGTTTGATTTCTTCTTGTATTTTTTTTTTTTCTTCTTTTTTAAGTTTTAGGTAGTTTCTCATTCTCTACCATTGCTCTTTCGACGTCGGTCGTTCCCGATCCGTCAGGGATGTTTACGACGCGGAGGTCATCGAAGGTCCCTCGCAGGCAGCTCCGAACCCGCTAAATGCACCGAGCAGCTCGTCTCTGGCAGTCGTGACCTATTCTAATAAGATTTTCAGTGTTGGCTGTCCGCGTATATCTTTTTGGACATCTCCACCAATAAATAAATCCATTGTTTAATCGTCGTTTCTTCGTCGTTCTTGCGTAATTGATGTCAGTCGTCAAGATGAGTCGATAAGTTTCGTGGTATGTTTGGATGGTTTGGTGCAATGAGTTACCAAAGTGCGGTACTTCATATTATAATGATGGTCATAACGGTTCTTTATTATGCAAATAGAAAGATAAGTAAAGAAATAATAATGCAATATACCTTATTGCATACCATTGTGCAGATAAACAGCCAAGAAAGGTTTATGATATCGAAGGAAGGTTTATATGATAAATAATAACAAGGGGAGAGCGATGTTTAATGGTTAAAATGGTTAAATGTTATATCAATGATTTTTTTGTATTATATCTTCCATTTGCTTTACCCATTAAATTACGCCAGCCAGTCCATAATCCTGGTGTCATGTGCTAGTCTCTACAGGTCTCTTGCTGTTCGATCGGAATAAACTTCTGGATTCATTTTGAGTATCTGCGATGTAGATCCCCATTTTCTGTAAGCGTCCTTTCAGTGCACAATGTCCTATTAGGCAACCTGCTACTATACCAAGATGGTTCCTACTAAGCTTTAGTAGTTCGTCACTCTTCTTCTCTGATGGTCCCTTGATAAAGGTCTTTCCATCAGTTCATCTAGTTGTGGTGCTCGCTCTTGGACCCAATTCTGTGTTTCTTGACAGTCCTAGAACAGGGCCTATTAATGAAGCGGATGATCTCTTTCTTGCCAACTCGTCAGTTTTTTCCTTTTCGATTCCAGAATATCCTGGCACCCACAATAAAGTAAGTTTATTGCGATGTGCCGGGGTATTCAGTTCTCAAATGCATTCGTAAGTCAGTCGTGATTGTATCCTATTATGTCTCTATTATATAATTAGGAAAAGTTTCATGCTACTATCCGTAATATTCCAGGTGTTCTTACTCTTAACTTTTGGTTACTGTCGATTCCATTTGGGATCACGGTTTCAGATATTTCTTTAGTTGTCTGGTTACTAGAAAAGAAAAGAAAACCAACTAAAAATACATTTTTTTATTTCATAAAATGTGGCATGTAAAAGGTTAAAGTCTGAACTCAAGTAGGCGAGTAAGATTTATATTTCCTTTTTGATTAAGTAATTGAATTTTTGTACCATCCATCCAAGTGGCTATCTTACAGTTATATTGCCATTCTTTGGAATAAAATGCAATTCTTCGATTAGATTTTTAATGCTCGGATGGCTACCAACCGAAACACGGTAGACTTTGTTTTGAGCAATTCGGGCTGGGCTTTGATTAATGGGTCAGTCAGAACATTTTTTTTATGTGTGCCACATCCTCTGTATGGATATATTGTATGTTGAAAACTAACGTAAATTTTGTTTGTTACAGACGACTGTCGAAAAGAAGATGGTACCGTTTGCCAAAATGGTGCTTGTCTTGATAATCAGTGCCATTGTAATGACGGTTATGGAGGGTGCAGTTGTGAGGTGCCAGGTAAGTCTATCAAAACCTTTACTTAAGGAACTTAAGTAAAGTAATATGGATTATAAAGCAAATATCTTTTAGTATAAGAAATATCCCAAAGTATTTTTTTATCCAACTTATTAATCTTTATTAGTTGCTTGGGTGACTTTTTCCTTTGTATGTTCACAAGATCCATATACCCCATTCCAGCCGAGTACATCTGATATACTTCATGTTAAATATTTACGCTATATGACATTGAAGCGAACCAAGCGAAGTATAAAATTTTAAGAATCAATTTCACACAAAAAATAAAAGAGCTTTCAAAGCGACATACCGTCAAGTAACTTATCTTGAAAGCAAAGTTAGACTTCTCATTCGTACATCGGCGTTCTTCTCCTAACCCATCTCAATTTATGTAGAATTAGATGGAATACGGGTTGCAGGTTTGAATTAAAATAGTTGAGTTTTATTATAATACATTAAAGAGCCAGTTCTCAATTAGCGAGTCGTTTTAACCCAGATAGCCGTGGTCGTTTTGTGCGCAGCGCTGGACAACACAAAAGAACGCCACAGGAGGAAAAAATAATGGAGGTATTATACATGCAAAACTTCTGGTTTTATTTATAGCCATCCTTCGTATACCGCAAGATGCGTATAATATAATACGTTACTACATCGCGTGTATTTGTGTAAAACATTGTAGTTAAAGGGGTTATAACTTTATAGCTCGTACATCATTGCTGCTTCAAGTGTTTATTATACACCACTAGTTTTTATCTCGACTTGATGTTTGCAGTAAATCCACCGCTAGAATTTTCAGCTTAAGTCTTACGTTCAATATAATGAGCTTTGCGATAATGAATACATTAAAATATTTTATTAGCAGTTATAATCAGAGGATGTCAAGATAAGTATACTGTATACCTACTTATTAATATGTAGGTATTTACGTATAAGAACTTGAAATATTTATCTCTATAAAAAAATCACAATTGTTAAAGATTTAACGATACCGATAAAAGAAGATCCAAACAAAACTGTTACTATGTAGTAGAAGAGTTACTAAGTTTTTTTTTTTTTTTGGTTTCCCTTAAGCGTTCTTAGATTGCTATCATGATTTGCAATGTTGTATGCATGAATGTAATAATCTTTACACAGTAATTACACATTCGCCACTTGCCTTACATCTAGGTAATAGGCAATACTAGATAAGAATAACTTTCTGAAATTACGCTAAAAATAATGTAAACTTAAATACCTATATAGAAATTGTAAAAAACAAATACAGTCAACCCTCCTATAACGCGGTGAGCGCGTACCGCGTTATATGGAAACCGCGATATAAGAAACTCGGATGTAACCGTATAAACCAGGCTAATTCGTAGCGTGTTCTATGGAAACCGTCTACCGCGTTGTATGGAAACCGCGCTATAAGAAACTCGGAATTAGTACAAATCACATCATTCGTACCGCGTTATATGGAGACCAATAAATACAAAAGACAAGATAAATTATAAATTATTGAAGAGTTCATATAAGGATTAATAACAAAATAAAACAAAAACTAAACTAAAAGACTGTTTTTCAACAAAAACAAGAAAGAGTTTTGTAAAATTATTTATTTTTCAACACTCATTCTCGCTGTCACATATGAGTCGCCGAGTTAGGCGACTCATATGTGCACTTCTTTCAATGGGCAAAATGTCTTCCTCACTTGGTTCTTCTTCACATTGGTTTTCGATTGTAGCTTTTTCTTCTAACTCCACTAAAACCTCTCTATAGGGAGCTAAGCAATTTCTTAACTCTCTTTTAAACTTTGCGCTGCGCACCGTTGAACGATCAGTTTGAATGAAATGAAGTTCTAATTCTTTAGCCAAATTTAGCCCTTTTTTCACATCTTGTAAATCGAGATTTGGCACCCATTCGTTTTCCTTATTTTCGTTTACTAATGCATTTGAGATGGATGCATCAATTAATTCCATCAGTTCTTCCTCATCTAAAGTTTCTTCCCCGAGTACTAGTTCTCTTACATCCTGATGGTTTACTGCAAATTCCTCATCGCTTAAACGAGAAGCAATGTTTACTATTTCTGTAACTGGGAGTGAAATTGTAGAATCATCTTGTATTGCTTGAACCATTTGAGGTAAAAGAGGTTTCCAACACGAATTAAGCGTTGATGGTTTAATATCCGCGCAAGCCGATGACACGGTTCTAATACAATCTAAAATAGAAAATTCCATCCACACTTGAGTAAGAGTTTTATTTTCACTATTTTCTAATCTGTCGAAAATGGTTTGGAAAAGTTGGCGTGTGTAGTACATTTTTAAAGTTTGAATGACTCCTTGGTCCAAAGGTTGTATTAATGACGTGCAGTTAGGAGGAAGGAAGACAATTTTCACATTTGGATAATCCAGTTCTATGTTGTGGCAACCAGCATTATCAAGAACCAATAAAACTTTGAAATACAATTTTTCTTCCATCGTATAGGTTTCCACTGCCGGGATAAACAATTATAAAACCGATCCTTAAATAAATCTGGAGTCATGCAAGCTTTCTTATTAGATCGTCAGAATACAGGCAATTAGGTCTTATTAATGTTTTTCATTACACGGGGAGTTGAAGAACGATTTATTATCATTGGTTTTGTCATCAGGCTCCCTGATAGATTGCTGCACACATAAAGGGTGATTCGTTCTTTTGAAAGTTTAAACCCCCTAAAATTTTTCAGAATGAAGGTCCTAGATGGTAGCTTTTTCCAATATAATTCTGTTGAACCTAAACCGCGCTGTAAGAGTACCGCGCTATGGGAGGGCTGTTGCAATTTCAGCTCCGCGTTCTATGAAAACCGCGTTCTGAGAGTACCGCGTTATAGGAGGGTTGACTGTACACATTAATACACAAACAGTTTAAACGCGAATGGAACATTGGCTAGATCTGTTGGTATTTATTTCCGCACTATTATAACTAAATGGCGGTAAGAATTCAAGATACTGTTGACCATTATTGCAATATACTTGAGTAATTAACAAAATGAAAATTGACAACAATAACAACGCTTAAAAATAAATTTTGAAAACAAGATATATTATATAGGAAAGACCAACAAAAAGTGCTATTCGTTTAAAGCTACTTTTAGTTCAGATAATTCATGTTCGTTTAACATACAAACAAACAACAAAAAAAGAACATTAGAAAAATGTTTTTTTTTTTCACAATAATAAACGTGTTTTTTCATGTTTCTTTTTTTTCATCTTAGAAAAATTTTTTTACATCACTATATCAAAGTTTGCATCTTACGATAATCAAAAGGTTAATTTCTTGTTTGGGAAAATAATTTTCAAAAATTGTTATTCTCAAAAATCTCATTTTTCTACTTGATTTGTCTTTTGTTAATCATGCGATTATGCTCTTCATACGAGTCAAATAAAAAAAACGTAATTGCACTGTAATTGCATATGTGTATGTAGCAAAGAATGCGTTGAATAAATAAACCCATTTATATCGGTCACATCATAATAATTCACTTTCAAGCAAGGTATTGTTACAAGTGCTGCAAGTGAGCTTTTGTTTGCTAAACGAAACACCTTTCTTCGAGCATTCCTTCTTCTTAGAGCTGCGAGTGGAGGCGATGTGTATCGTCTCCTTAAGGTTAGAACATTGCGGAGGTCGAAATTTACATAAACAAGTGAATGAACGGTAAATACTCAACGATCGATTGATGAATCGCTAAAAATTTAGATTCCTACAACGCCTACGCCTCCTTGTATTCTCCATTTCCACCTGTACCCTACGTTCCGAAGGTGTCTTCCTATTGTTTTACCGTTGCCGATGATCAAACAGACTTTATCACATTACATTACGTTCGATAGCATCAGTAGCACTGAGTACTCCGACCTGGCCAATGGAAAAAATAGCGGTTTATTCTTTTGTAACAATTCACAGAGCAAGCTTAATACGAAGATCTGTTGACGTAATACCTGAGAATATCTTTGTCGTACGGGTAACGGGTATCGGCGTTTTTTCTTTTTATTATTATACGTTGGTCTCCGACTTGCTTATGCGCATAACATTATTAATAATTTCAATAAGCATAATGTTCTAATACCTTCGCGCCTCATTAACTGTTACATTAGTAACCGTTTTGTTTGAATAGGCGAATTAAAGTGAATTTCTGACAGATACTAACGACATTATCCGTCCAATTTTTTGTCTGTATTAAAGGTAATTTCGGTACTCGTTAGTGTATTACCGGTAAGAAATCGCTAACCAGTAAATGAGCGTTATTAGACGAACCGTTTGTGCAATTAACAGAACTCAACATTATTATGCACCGTTTAAATTGAAATCGCCCAGACTCCCAATGTGTTATTTCATGTACCCAATTACGGGCGTTCCATTTCAAATTGCTACACTGTAATGGTAATATAATAGATAATATAATAGACGGGAAACTTTGTTTGAACAAGTAAAAAAAAAATGAAAATCTTAATACACGAATAGGTTAGAATAGCAACCAATTGCAAAGTTCATCTAATTAGTAATAATACACGGACATTACAATCTCTCAAATGCTATGCAAGAATTTGAAAAGTCTTGTGAATGTAAATAGACCTTAATTTACACTAAATTTTCAATGCGTGGTTTAAAAATACTCTACATAACTGCCAGAACTAAATCTCTTTAGCTTTAACAAGTTCCATGAGGATTTGGTTTTCATAATTTTGTTAAAGTATAATATGTATATCAATTGAGACGATTACAAGTTTTGAAAAAGAATCATTCCTAAAGCATTAATTTATTTGATAGCAAAGAGGCATAAACTAATTCGTTTCCAATGGCAATATCTATGCGTTTGAAAAAGGTAAAATATTCCAATAGCATGGATATAATGGGATCTGATAGGGTACTACTCTTAATATTTTATAGGAGAGAATTAATTAATTTTACTTCCTAATACACTGGCCATTTGATCGCAAATATTTGTTAATTCGATGGGAAATACCGATAATTAGGTTGTATGCGTACTTCTCAGTAGTAACTTGCCAGGTTTTTAAAACGACTGCCACTAAATCAGGTCTGTTTCGAGGTGACAGACGTTCTACCTCAATTTTCATGAGTACCTATACAGACATTTTCGATCGGGCTTAGGCGGAGAAACTGCTCGTCAAAGGATTGTTTTGACTCTATTCTATTGCAACCAATTTCTTGTATACCCAGAGACGTGGCAACTGGCTATTTAGTTTGCTGTAACCTAGCCTTCAGGGTATAAAATAAAGGAAATATATACTGTCTACTACACTGGCGGTAACATGGTATGAAATTGTTCCCCAAACCATAATTTTGGTGGGGAATTTGAACTTTTGTACTGTAGGTCTTTCTCTACTGAAGACCCTGATCTGATTATCACCTAACTAAAAGCAGGTTTCATCTGAATTAAATAGATTTTCAAAATTGTCTTCACGAAAATCATTACAAAATCTTATTCTTTGTTGTATACGAAACTCTGCCATGGCTGGTATCTTTCTAGGCACTCTTGCTTAATAACCACTGCGTTTCCTGTTGTCTGGAATATCTACTCGCAATTTTTCGGCAGCCTAGACGAAGGTTTCTCCGATCAATTGCACCAGAGCGACCAGACTGTCTCCCTGTATCTTGCGCGGACTATCAGAAACTCGCTCGTGTTCCATCCCCATGCAATTCCTTATCCGTTCAACCCATTGTATACAGTCGATTTAGACATTCCAGTTAACATAACCAATCTGATATAAATAAAGTAATCGCCTTGTTGCTAATTGATTCATTGCCCAGATTTGTTTTAAGGTAAGGTAAGAGTGGTAAAATGCAACCACCTAACGTGTTTAAAATTAAAATAAAATAATTATTCCACATAATTTCTAGACGTACATATCTTAGCTTTGTTAATCCTATTTATTTCAGAGCTCATGCTTAGTTACAGGATTAAGTACAAGTCAATATAATTTACTTTATTTTGAGTTTAGATAATTTATTTTCACATAGATTCCTAATAACTATGCTACCAGAACATCAAAAGTTGCGTTCTAGCGTACACTAAAAGATATATTTTTAACTATTCTATACTTTTTTTTGTATTTATTATCTTCTTTTCTCCACATTTAAAACGGCGTGTGGAAGAAATTAAAATATTGTAAATCTAATCATTATTTTGTTTCAGACGAAAACGAATGTAAATACCGGCCCTGTGATGTATTTTCCCACTGTACGAACACTTTGGGTAGCTTCTCTTGCACGTGCTTTCCTGGATATCAAGGAGACGGTTTTCATTGCGAAGGTAAGTCCCAAAACAGGTTAATAACAAAAAGAAGACATCGAAGAGGAACATTAAAGAAGTAACTGATACAGGTGAATCACGAAGGAACCACGAAAGCGCATAAATAAGATAAATAAAACCGTATCCGCAGCACCGTTACGTTTATCGCGTTGCATAACAGGCAGCAGGTGCGCCGAAATTTCCGCCTATTTCTTATTCCTTTTATCCCAATCATCTTCCCTACCTGCCTTACTCCGTTTACAGTTATAGCGTGCCGAAATTAAAAGGCCTAATCGCTCGTGCGTTCGTCTTCCCTCGGCGCGCGACACGTGGTCGGGGAATTCGAAAGAAAACCGGCGGAGGATAATCGACGATATCGAAGTCACGACCTCGCTCATGGTCGCTTTCGATGAGTATCGTAGCTGGGAGCGCTTCCAATACCACAACGTACGCCACTATCCGTCTCCTTTCCTCTTTGAGCCTTTTTACCCTGACGTATCAACGTTCAGTTCGGATGAAAATTGCACGCACCTAGATCAAGAAAGAATACGTTGCAATGATCGCATTATTTTATCATTTTCCTTTTATTTTTCTTGAGATACACAGCTTAATAGGGTGGGGCGATTTATACGGGCAATTTTATTCCGTTTTCCAATTACATAGCTGATATAAATATTTAGTGCTCATAATCATAAGTACTAATGATACCTAGGCAATCAGAAAGATGCACCATTAACAGCTTTTTGGTGGATGTATTTTGTTATCTTTGAGTTCGACTTCTTTACGTAGTTCTCTGCTTTGGAATTCTTCAAGCCCAGCAGTAGAAACGTTGTCATTGCCATGCGCATAACAGAAACTGGGTAGTACGTGAAAAATTGTACTCACTCGTGAACGCGATGGACCCAACACTAATTTGTAGTAATAACATCAACTGTAAGCGTTGACCAGCGAGAAAATGAACATTTTACTAAATTGTCGCACACTTAATGAAGGTGATACACTAACTACCCTTTGCAATTGCCAAAACCAACAATATCTTTGAGATAAAGGTTGGTGCTTGGCGGTTAGTATGTTAGAACTACAATAAGTAACTTTTCACAATACCTTAGATATTCTTTTATAACACCCGTTTCTGCCCTGGTTATTATAAAAGCTGATTAAATTAATTAATTAAAAATGGGTTACCTGCATCATCCTCTTCAGAATAGAGATAAAGATTACGAAATTTTGCATTCTAAAAAAAGGAAAAGAGACAAGTTCCCAGAATAATTTCATCATACCTAATAAAAATAGTAGCCAGTCCATTTGCAACATTAAAACCGCAATTACAGCGTCGTGTCATGTGACGCAGAGGAATTTCAAATAAAAAAAGGAAAACTTTCCACGTAAGAATAAAGAAGGCTTCTTTCTTAATATTACCGCTTTAAAAACTAGTTTCTAGCGAACGTTACGTCTTAACAAACGTCGTGACCTTTACATTTGCACAGAATTTATATAAGTAAATAGGCGGAATGAATTCGAGAGGACGGGTTCTCGCATTACGTACTTTTACGGCCATTATCTCCGGTGCTGTTAGAGCTAATTTTCATTACAAAAAGAATAGACTCTCATTGTCCTCTTCCGATGCAGAGGAAAGGATGGGGAACAGCGATATAATGGGCCTTATCATCTCGCTAGCTTTAATGGAACAGAGCCGATAATAGTCATCTGTAAAGTTCGGCCGTTGCTCTCTTTAGGGCATTGATCTTGTCAGCTATTATGCGGTTGTGTTCGTTAGCCACGCTGCTAGCCCTCTCTCTTCCTCGGCGAGCCACTAGCTAGATCGGAACGAGAGTCAGGCGACCTTTAAGTATCTAGGTGGCACATTTAATTAACTTTTGCTTTTAATTTGCTACACAGCATTGGCTCCACTTGTCCTTTGTAATTATTTTTTACTTCAAGCAGAGCACGTGAAATGCGTTACTAATTTTCAGTGTAGTTAATGGGTCTTAGTAATTATTCTTATAGACAGCAGGAGTGGTTAGGAATACCAACATTTATGGTAAATAATATTGAGAAATTGTAACTATTTCAAACATTTATTTGTTTATACTCTAGAATCTCGTTATCTCCATGTGAAACTTCAAGGAGTCCATTTACAAAGTGATAATTCGTCTGTAAATTCTTTACCGCCACGAAGACAATCTATGCAAACATAGGAAAGCGCTGAGTTACTTAATAAAATTAACAGACATCTACCGCATTCTTGTCTTCTAATGACTACAACTTTTCTTGCGCTATTATTGGCGCACGGTTAAGGACAACTGATAAATTAGAGACAGTAAAAGTAACTCAAGTGTTTCACCTTTAAGATTCTAGGTTTGCACGTGCGTTCATGACAAGTTCAACACACCCTATTAAGCTATACTATGCAGTGGTACTGAAATAATAATGATGTTTCATTATAGTCAAAAATGATTGATTATAAAGTATTATTGTATCGATCTAAAAAAAATTAACCGTTAAAATTGGCCAATTTTTACGCATGATCGTTAAATTAATGAACACAGGTGGTATTTGTTTGGAAAAAAGGTAACTGCTAATTCTCACCTCGAATAAATTAACTGTCTTTAGGATTCGTGCGAATACCTACTATAGCTGTATCAATTTTTATTAGGTATTATGCTATACTGTAGTGTTTCGTCGAGTGATGCAACAAGTCATCCAGTAGCACTGATGAGCCTTGGTAAGGCGAAACGCTTCGGCTAATAATCACTGTTGCTTATCAAATTTTAAAAATTATTTTGTTAATATTTGTTATTTCCTTTCTTGCCCATCAAAGTTTAAGCACTCGCATTAAAGTTATAAATTTTCTCTTATTAATCAGCCTTGAATCATTTACTCTTTTCTATATCCATAGATAAATTATATAGCTCAAGAACGATGTAGAGGTGATGAGTCGTCCCTCACATTAGTGTTTTTTCTTTTTTTTTTTTGAAATAGGCTATTTGGAATAGTGGCATTACAAAGTAGTTGATGCAAATTTTGACTGCAATTCTTACTTTACATTGAATGATGTTTTATTTTTAGACATTGATGAGTGCGCTGATCCAACGATAGCTGCGAGATGTGTGAAAAACGCGGAGTGTTGCAATTTACCAGCACATTTCCTCTGCAAATGTAAGCCTGGCTTTGAAGGAGATGGAGAAGTGTCATGTACAGGTTAGTAAAGATACCACTGTCTTATCGTCAGTAAGGCAGGCTAATAATACAAAATTACGGTAGTATCAGCAATTTCCCGCCTTTAAACGCATCGAATGACTTTCCAGATATCGACGAATGTGCTAGACCTGGTGCTTGCGGGCAAAACGCTCTCTGTATCAACAATCCCGGTAACTATACCTGCATCTGTCCCGATGGATACGTGGGTAATCCGTACGATGGCGTAAGTATCGCCTTTAGAAAATTTGAAAAATAGATTTTAAATATAAACGAATTTCCCCCGCATACTTACAGTGTGCCGATATTAACGAATGTGAATCGCCCAACGCTTGCGGCCCTGGCGCTGTCTGCACAAATATGGCAGGTGGGAAACAATGCATTTGCCCTCCCGGTTATGAGGGCGACGCTTATTCAACAGGCTGTGAAGACATTGACGAATGTTCGAGATTACCGTGCGGAAGGAACGCCCTCTGCACCAATTTAGACGGAAGTTTCAGCTGCACCTGTCCGCACGGCTTCGTCGGGGATCCGACCATCGGTTGCACAGGTATTTTAGACCGCCGGCAGGCAACGGTACAATGTATATATAGTTGTAAAAATGTGTACAGAAACATTACAAGTGAAGACAGATTTTCTCTTGTACAAAAACTATGAACGATTAGATTTCATTTTCGAACGTATAACACAACTAAGCAACAACGTAACGAACGACAATAGTAGAAATAATAATTGTAATAATAATAATAACAGAATAATTCGTACGACGATGGTGGGATACGTTCACAGTATTGTGAGAATTTCCTGTTCATTACTGCGAAGTACACTATAATAGCTTTGTCCGGATTTTCGTTTCCCCGTTATTAAATATTAGGTCAGGGGAAACTTAAAACGTCAGTTCTAAAATAGCAATACTTTTTATTCTTACTATGAAAATTGCTGCATACAACTAAATATGAATATAGTAACTTTGATTCGTGCATTCAATATTTGATTTATTTACGAAAGTAGCACCCACAAAATGATTTAAAGAAGTAAGTAACAATCGTTTTGTAATAAAAAAAATGCATTTGGTATTTAGTATCTAATCAATAAACTCAATAACAAGGCTCTATAGGTCTATACCCATCTTTATATTTTAAAGCTTCTGAAAAAAAATACAGACTGTTTGGAAGAACGATAGAAAGTTTTGAACAAGCGATAGGAGAGGTTATTAGAGGCCATATTATACTCCATTTATCTTACTGCAAAGTCTAATGAATTTTAAAATATTTGAATTTAACTTTAGATATTTTATATGTTCCTAGAAGTATCCTCGTTTAATCGATCTTTAGTGTAATTTCTCCCCTTATTCTATTAAACGCAATTTCAAATTTTCTCACTAGACCCAAGGTTTTTGGCATACCTCCAAGCAAAGAAATTTTCACGCATTTATTAATAGACGTTACCACAAACTTGGTAGTTTGATAATCTTATTCCAGTATGTAATTGTCCAAACGGTAGTCACCTATCATTAATAATGCTTTTCTGCTAATCACTGTAATTAATATGAGGCAATTTTTATATTAAAAATTTTAGCTCCTGTAGGATTTGAACCTGACACCTCCCGTTTACCTGACGATTGTTTTGCCAATTGAGCTAACAAGGTGTACATGTTCTTTACGATTTGAATCACATCAAATACAGATCTTAGAAAGCCGGCAGGACGGCTATTATGGAAATTGTGCAGTTCTTACAGTGTGAAATCATTAATAATGCTTTTAGGTGGTCACCTAGTTTGCACGATCATATATTACAAAGATGTTAGTGGTATTCTTTGTTGCAATTGTCATTTAATGGCCATTTTTTGTCAGAAAATCAAGGTTTCTTAAAACTTCAAATATGTTCAACTATCTATTAGATTTTGTACCAAAGTAAATATGGTTTCTACTGTCCTCACTTATCGGCTGTTTTTTACATCGTTCTTCCCAACATCCATATGCCATGCTTTAAGCATTGCTAATTTCGAAAATGCAGCTTAAGCTACTTATATTCAAAATTAAAACTATCTCTTAGTAAATCAGACTCAACTTAATGAAAAAAGATCCTCCCATTCTACTCAAATCGGGTGTTGACATAACCACCTTCGTCCGACCACCATCTAATTTGGGTAATTTTTAATAGTAACAAAATCATAACGAGAAAATCTTTCTTCTTTCTCTCACATCCACTCACGAATCCCATTACACATCCACAATTGTCAAATATTGTAATATAGGATTACATATTTATGTGTTTAACCTTCACTGCACTAACGCTCACTCACTAGATATTAACGAGTGCGAATCCAGTCCTTGCGCTGTCGGCACACGCTGCATCAACACTAACGGCAGCTATTCCTGTCTGTGTCCCGACGGATACACAGGGTCCGCCAAGGAAGAATGCTTGGATATCAACGAGTGCGGTCGGTCTGGAGCTTGCGGCATAAACGCTAAATGCATTAACGTGCCAGGATCGTACAAGTGCATCTGTCCGCCGGGCTTTAAAGGACAGGGGCATTTGTTCTGTGAAAGTTAGTCGCCATACATTGCATTTAACATTACGAGTACCTTTTATATTAAAGTCATTATCGTTTTGTTGTCACTGTACATATGTATTATTAAAAATATAAAAGGTACGCCTTGCAAAATAACTACTGCACGCTATTTCCACTTTCATTTTCATACTCAAATCTCTTCATTTATTTATTTATTAACCTTATTTATTAAATAAAATGATCTCAATCTATTTAATTTTATTTATTTATTTATTTACATTGTAAATAGTGTAGACTAAAAACGACTATGTTTTTGTACAATGTGTGTGATTAATTATCTATTTCATTCTTGCATTTGTTATATATTACAATTTACCTGTATAATGATGTATGTTTATTATTTGTTCTTACAGACTTCGTTTTGTGTCCTTTGTCTTTCGTCTTTACTGTTCTGTTTCTTTCAGTCTTTCTTCTTAGGGTAAATTCTTTTGTTTTGTCGAATTGTTTCGCAATGTTTGAAAATGTTCATAGATGTTAATGAGTGCCAGACAAATCCGTGCGGAGAGAACGCCGTTTGCAAAGACACCGTCGGTAGCTACGTGTGTCATTGCAAGGAAGATTACACCGGCGATCCCTTTAAAGGATGCGTGGATATCGACGAGTGCGCCGTCTTAGAAAAACCATGCGGCACACACGCCGTGTGCGAGAATGCTTCTCCAGGTTACAATTGTTTGTGTCCGCAAGGATACAGAGCCAGTCCTTCAGCGAAGATGGCATGCGAACAAGTAAGTATGCAAATCTTACTTATGAGGAAATGTATCTTATGCCCTTATTTTGATAGATCGATGTTAATATCTTATGCACATCGAATTTCGATTGCACCAACAACGCCGAATGCACCGATGGGCAGTGCTTCTGTCAGAAGGGCTTTGTGCCTAAAGGAGCATCATGTTTGGACGTGGACGAATGCAAAACCAACCCTTGTGGTGCAAACGCGCTCTGTCAAAACACTCCTGGAAGCTTCTATTGCGAATGTGAAAATGGCTATGTCGGTGCGCCTCCGAGAGTGCAATGCAGAGCACCTTGCGAAGACGTGAAATGCGGCGAACATGCATTCTGTAAGCCAGACGGCCAAGAGGCTTATTGCATATGCGAAGACGGATGGACCTTCAACCCCAGCGATATATCTGCTGGATGTATTGACATTGACGAATGCGACTCTGCTAACGGCCCCAGTGGAAGGTGTGGGCCAGGAGCTGTTTGTACGAATCTACCGGGCAGCTATAGTTGCCAATGCCCGAAAGGATTTACCGGCAATCCAACGCAAATATGTACTGATATAGACGAATGTTCCATATCAAGTAGTTGTGGTTTAGGTGCAAAATGTACTAATCTCCCTGGAACCTATAAATGCGAATGCCCCGAAGGAATGATAGCCGATCCAGACGCCAAGACGAGATGCAACGAAATAGTTACGTGCCGCAGAAACGATGAGTGTCCAGGAAATGCCATTTGCGACACTCTCCAAAGATGTTTATGTCCGGAACCTAACATTGGAAATGATTGCCGACGTAAGTGCTAAAGATTTAAACTCTAGAATCATTTAAATTTCAAGTTTGCTTTAGATCCATGCGAATCGATAACATGCAGTCCCAACGCGCAGTGCATGCTGATCAATCAAGAAGCTAAGTGCTTGTGCAAGGAAGGATACACTGGTACAAACTCTGGTTGCGTAGATATTGATGAGTGCGCGGGAAATCCATGCCAGTTAGGTGCTGTCTGCAAGAACGAACCAGGAAGCTTCAGCTGTCAATGTCCTGGTGGTACCTCGGGTGACCCCTACCGCACTGGCTGTGCCAAAACTGATCTACCCTTTAGTTGTTCCGCCACAAAACCTTGCCCGGCTGGTGAACAGTGCATCACAGATGATTTCCATGGCGAAAATGTGTGCATTTGTGTGCAAGGATACGTCAGAGATCATGACACAGGAAAATGTAGAGATATCAACGAATGCATTGAATTGCGAGAAAAGCCCGCTTGTGGATTGAATGCCGTGTGTAAGAATCTGCCTGGAAGCTACGACTGTCAATGCCCGCCTGGCTTTAATGGAAATCCTTTCTCAGAATGTTTAGGTGAGTTAGAAACTGTTTCCAGTTGTGAACATCTGTTGATTTTTCAAATCTTCTAAATCTCATTTATAGAATGCAACCGACCTGATTGCCGCTGTCAACCACCTTATAAGCTTTTGGATGGAAACTGCGTCTTGGCTAGCTGCTCACCGGATGGCAAATGTCCCAACGGTGCAGAATGTATAACTATCACTGGAGGGGTCAGTTATTGTGCTTGTCCCAAAGGTTACAAATCAATGCCAGACGGTTCCTGCCACGACGTAAATGAATGCACAGAAGGTCACAAGGCTTGCGGTTACGGTGCCGAGTGCATAAACCTCCCCGGCTCCTTCGAGTGTCACTGTCCACACGGTTACAGTGGTGACCCTTATAACGGATTATGTGCTCCATCCCAGAAACGCTGCATTAGTGACAGTGAGTGTTCTGTAAATGAAAAATGTGTTCAACCCGGTGAGTGCATATGTCCCCCGCCATATTTCAGCGATCCCCTCGATAATAACAAATGTAAGAACCCGTGCGAACGATTCGCATGCGGAATTAACGCTAAATGTACACCGAGTGATCCGCCGCGTTGCACTTGCGAGAAAGGTTTTACTGGAAATCCACTACAAGGTTGCGTTGACATCGACGAGTGCGTGAACACACCTTGCGCTTACGGTGCTCATTGTATAAATCAAAAAGGTGGTTTTAAATGTGTGTGTCCCAAAGGAATGATGGGCGATCCTTATAAAACTGAGTGCATACTAGCTACTACTGGCGTGGGAAGAGTCGAATGTAACAGCGATAACGACTGTGCCCATGCTCTAGCGTGTGCGGATGGTTCTTGTGTAAACCCTTGTACTTCGATTCAATGTGGTGCCAATGCTTATTGTGAACCAGAACGTCACGCGGCTTGGTGTAAATGTGCCATTGGATATGCAGAATCTTCTACCGGACAATGTGTATCAAGTATGTCAATTACCTGTTATGTTACAATAATTAAATGTCTACATCTTTTGTTCATTTGTTGCAGTATGTGCAAACCAACTTTGCGCAGTTGGAGCTCAATGTATTGTCACAAACCAAGGTGCTACTTGTAAATGTGGAGAAGGGCTTATTGGTAATCCATTCCCTGGGGGTAAATGCATACCTGATATTTGTTCGTCTAGCAATCCGTGCTCCGATCCTCAAATATGTATTGGTGGCAGGTGTAAAGAAAGGTGCGAAGGAGTTATTTGTGGCATAGGAGCCCATTGCGATCAGAAAACGAATAAATGCCAATGCGATAATGCATTTACCGGAAATCCTGACTTATTCTGTATGCCACGTAAGCTATACACATCTACAGTTCGAAGCAGGGTAGTTTACAATAATAATTTTCTAATTTCAGCTTTTACCAAACCAATTTGCGATCCAATCTGTGGGAAGAACGCCCATTGCGAATATGGTTTACTTAACAAATGCGTTTGCAATTCTGGATCCACAGGAAATCCGTATGACGGGTGTAGGGTAGAACAAAAGAAATCTTGCTCCAACACTCAATGCGGAAAGGGGGCACAATGCAGAGAAACGTTTAACAATATTGAATGTGTGTGCCCTTCGGGATTCGCAGGAAATCCGTACATCATCTGCGAAGACATTGACGAATGCATCAACAATGCTTGCGGTGAAAGCGCTGTTTGC
Source organism: Cetonia aurata (assembly GCA_949128085.1). Lineage (NCBI taxonomy): Eukaryota > Metazoa > Arthropoda > Insecta > Coleoptera > Scarabaeidae > Cetonia > Cetonia aurata. Next base: position 29,169,002 of record OX421887.1, read on the forward strand.
ATCAATACCCCCGGGAACTATGATTGCCGATGCAAAGAAGGCTACGCTGGAAATCCTTTTGTTATGTGCTCTAAGATACAAGGCGGAATATGTCAAGATCCACACTCTTGCAAATGCAACAATAACGTTTTTTGCCCGACTGGTTACTCGTGCGACAGAGGACGATGCAAAAACTTATGCGAGAAAATCAGATGCGGTCCTCGAGCAGGTTGTGATGGAGGCAAATGCATCTGCCCTCCGGGATATGAAGGCAATCCGGACGATCTTCGAAGTGGCTGCAAGCTCAAAGGACAATGTAGTGAAAACGCGGAATGTCGCGATTCTGAAATATGTTTCCAGCTCGGAAAAGGATTGAGAAAGTGTGTTGATGCTTGCAGCAAAGTGCAGTGTGGACCAAATGCTTTATGCGTGGGAGAAAATCATATTTCCCACTGTATATGTGCTCCTGGGTATCTCGGCAATGCTGACGATCTTTCCTTGGGATGCCAAGCTGAAGAGAGGATACACAGAGAGTGTAACAAAGACGCCGACTGTAAAGAAGGCATGGTATGCGGTATCGACGAAAGTGGAATTAATCGTTGCTTGAATCCTTGCAAAAATGTAGCATGTGGTATACACGAAGTTTGCAAATTAGACATAAATCGCAACCCCACCTGTACGTGTAAAGACGAATTCCTATGGAACCCTGTAACATCTTCATGTGAGAAACCATCGGTACCCGATTGCCACACAGACAGAGATTGCTTAGATAACGCAGTATGCCACCCGGATGCTCTGGGAATACTTAAGTGCATATCAATATGCGACCAATTCACATGCCCGCCAAATTCACAATGCGTAGCTATCGGCCACAGGGGAATATGTCAATGTGCTGAAGGATATACAGGAAATCCTAACGATAGAAATGGGTGTAAGCTTGTTGTTGCCAACCAGTGCACTTCTGATGTTCAATGTTCAGAACAAGATACCTGTCACGAAGACCATACGGGTGTATTATCTTGTAAGTCTGCGTGTCTATTCATTAAATGCGGCCCCAATGCATTATGCATAGTTAACAATCATGTACCTCAATGTCAGTGTCCACCGGGAACTTATGCTGGTGATCCAAATGACTTACATGTAGGTTGTGAGTCTGTACCTTGTGTGTACAACATAGACTGTCCAGAACACCAGTTATGTAATAGACTCACTCATACTTGCTTCGATGTTTGCGATGAGGATTCTTGTGGAACTAATGCCGTTTGTATAGTTGAAAATCATAAAGCAAGTTGTCAGTGCCCACCTGGATTCAAACCAAGTCCGGTGGCGGATGTCGAATGTAAACCCACCAATGCTTGCAAACCAAATCCTTGTCACTCGTCAGCTAAATGCGAGCCAACGGCTGGCGGATACGTTTGTAAATGTCCACCAAATTACGTGGGAGATCCCCTAACTAGCGGGTGTAGACCCGAAGGTGACTGTCCTAATGGAAACCGCGATTGTCCACTACAATCCGTTTGTGACAAAGGACGCTGTGTTAACCCATGTGAAACTACAAGATGCGGGCCAAATGCTATTTGCAATGTAATTAACAGAAAACCTGTATGCACGTGCCCGGGAAGATTTATACCATCCATAAATGTGGCAAGAGACGGTTGTTTGAGGATCTCAAGAATTTGTGAGACAGATTTAGATTGTGGCGATGAAGTATGTTACAACGATCAATGCAAACCAGTTTGTCGAAATAACGAAGATTGCACGCTAGGAGAAAAATGTCTACAAAGTATGTGTTTGATTCCTTGCGTTGGTCATAAACAATGTAGGGAAAATGAAGCCTGCATTAATGGTTCGTGTACGTTAGGATGTAGACACAATAAAGACTGCCCGTCTCAAGAATCTTGCGTTAATAATAAATGTAGAAGCCCCTGTGAGATAAAAGGAGTTTGTGGTCCAAATTCATTATGTTCGAGTGCAGAACACAAAGCTATTTGCACATGCCCAGAAGGTTTTAACGGGAATCCTACACCAGAAGAAGGATGTATCCGCATACCTAAACAATGCACAAAAACCGATAATTGTCCACCAGCTCACATGTGCATCGCCAACGTATGCAGTTTGCCATGCTCCGATACTACAGCTTGCGCAGTAGGAGAAAGATGCTACGATAATGTATGCGTGAAAGTATGTTATGGGGATAGCAATTGTTTACCAGGAGAAATATGCCTCAAAGGCGTGTGCCAACCAGGATGCTTGACAGATTCTGATTGTAATCAACATCAGATATGTAGTAGAAAGAAATGTCAATGCGCTGCTGGCTTCTTATCTACACTAAACGAATGTTTAGATGTTGACGAATGCGACGCGGGTCCATGCCATCAATCGGCGGAATGTATTAATACGCAAGGTTCATATAAATGTGTCTGCCCTAAAGGATCTGTTGGCGATCCTTACCTCGCACCAGGGTGCAGAAAACCATATCAATGTGACAAAAATACTGATTGCGCCGCGAACTTGGCTTGCAGAAATGGCATTTGTCAAAACCCTTGCCCTGAAATAAAGTGTGGGGCTAACGCTGAATGTAATATCTTCAATCACGCAGCTGTTTGTTCTTGTCCATATGGCTTCTTAGGCGATCCATCTGATGTTAATTTGGGCTGCTTCAAAGTAGAATGTCTGGGTGATAACGACTGTGCCAATGATAAATATTGCGATACAGTATACAATAAATGTATTGGTAAGATATATTTATTACAAAATCTAACAACAATAAATTCTATATTGCCACCTACATTTTTAGATCCTTGTGATGGAGTTTCATGCGGTAAAGGTGAATGTTCCATAAGAGACCACCAAGCTATATGCATTTGCCAAGCTGGATATGTTTTTAGTAAGGGAACCTGCGAAGATGTTAATGAATGCTTAAAATCAGTCTTAAAACCCTGTCACCATTCTGCAATGTAAGTTATATAATTTTTGGTATAGTTTGGTATGATGATTGATTTATCTCTCAGATGCCAAAATACTGACGGTGGCTTCCTGTGTTCGTGTCCAAATGGTTTAGTCGGTGATCCATACACAACTGGGTGCCGCAAACCTGGTGATTGTTTCACAGATAACGACTGTCCATCTACAGCAATTTGCAAGGATAGTCGCTGCAGAAATCCTTGTAGCGAACCTTCAACATGTGGTATTAACGCTGAATGTGTAGCGGCTGAACATCAAGCTTCTTGCAAGTGTCCACTACAAACTAGAGGAAACCCTCTAGTTGAATGTGTAGTTATTGAATGTGACAACAACAACGATTGTACAGCAGAGAAAGCGTGCATAAACTCACATTGCCTAGATCCTTGCACTTTACCAAATACTTGTGGACAAAAAGCATTGTGCACTTCGCAAAATCATGTAGGATTCTGTAGTTGTGAACCAGGATATACCGGCGACCCACAATTAGGATGTGTTAAATTGCAATATTGCGCTAAAGATGCGCAATGTCCATCTGCAACAAAGTGTATAAATGGCGTCTGTTCTTGTAAGTATATCGTTTATAATGAAATAAGATTTATAGATACTGACGATTATACTTTCAGCTGTCTGTACGACAAATAGAGAATGTATAGGTGATCA